>OZ012628.1:9554339-12298601 GCA_963942485.1 Pediacus dermestoides | reverse complement strand
GATTGCATGTGATTATTGGCTACCCCTTCAGTATTTTCCAAAGATTAAAACTGCATTATGGTAATGTATAAGAAAGTCATGTGTTGGACACATCAGATATTTTTTCTTATTATTAAATAGCTTCTTCCCTATTAGATTTCCGAAAAACGCATCAGTACAAACTGGTGGAGAAAAATATTTCCTACAACTTTCCTTTTAATATTTTTTGATATTCGGGGTGATTCTATAACTTTTTAATGACCGTGACTATGTAATCACTGTGTTTGTTGCTACGGTACGACGTTTTTGATTGGTAGTTATCATAGCAACAACCACAATAATTAATAAACACGGTTGTTAAAAACTTACAGAATCGCACCGATTGTCAATATTTAAAAAGTTATTCAACAAATTAGTTGCAAATTTTAGGGAAATTTTTCTCTAGTTAGGTACTACTTACTACTCTTTCCCCAAAATTTACAACCTATTTGTTGAATAACTTATTAAATATCGACAATATCAAAAAAAGGTTAAAAGATAAGTTGTAGGAAATATTTTTCTTTACAACTTTGTACTAACTCTTTTTTTCGAAAATTTAATAGGAAAGAAGTTATTCAATAAACAGATAAATCCAACCCTTAATTGAGGGCAGGTGAAGGAATGGCGGAGTCTACGAATAAAAAAACTCAGTTTTAAACTTTCAGGGTGACCCTCTACAAGATTCTACAAATCTTGACTGTAGGGTAAAAAAATTCCATTTGAGGCCTTATTAGGTTATTTTGAGTTAATTTATCAGAAATTATAAGATACTAAATTGAATGAAAAATACTCTTCTCTGTATATTGGTGCTGCAAAAAAAACAGTGTGGATTGAATAAGACACAGAAAGGAGGAAGTTCATAAATAGGAAGCAAAAGCTAAAAAGACTTACTGGGCCAAATTCCTAGGTCAAAGACAGGCGAAAATTATTGACTATTCGTCCCAGAAAGCTAAAAAGCTTCTTCTGTTATCAAAGAATGAGTTAAGACTTCTTACAGGTCTTTTCACCAGACACTGCCCACTATAGTGGAAAATTCGACTTGCAGACTATGGGAATCGGAGAGAAATTGCCGGGCGCATTGGCGCATCTTAGGAAAACTCACTATGGAAATGCTGTAATAACGCCTGAAATAGTGAGACAACATCTTCTCAGAACCGTTCTTGACTTTGCCAAGAAGTTGGAATTTCTGAAAAGATACTTTGAGTAGGGTACGAACAAAAGACCAAGAAATGGTCGCAGTTCCCGATGCCAAACGAACTATGTTGACTTCCAATTATGTCCAAAACTAAATAGAGGGCATTTTTCTTCAGTATAAGGAAACTGTTCTCTGGGATGGCATTAAGGCACTGGAGCATCACTGAACAAAATGTGTTGAACTTCAGGAACATTGTGGTGCAAAAGAAAAATAATTTTAAAAAAATGCACTTTTTTATTATTAGTCTTTTTCTAGCTTAAAAACAAATTATGGAAGACACAAAAATAGTAAATAATAAATACAATATTAAACTCTTTTCACCTCTGAGTAATTTTAATTAGTTAAATTCCTAAGTTATTATGCTACTGAAATGAAAATCAACAAATTTATCTTGCAGATAAAGTTATTGGGAGGATGAAAAACTCCAACATTACAACGGAAATTTCCTATAAAAACAAATATCCACGACAAAAAAAATATATAAACACATCCACTAAACTATACATAAAGTAATCTTATAATAACTTTTCCCCGCCGCCATTCACATCCGGTGTGTGTGTTTGCTAGCTGAAAGGTTTTCACCTGGTTTATTATTCACCTGCTCTTTGCAGTCACAGGTTGTTCTATAGCTATATTACTATTACCAAACCACGTCGTCTAACTTCACCTTCTCATCCCACTCAGTTTGTATTTGGACTTGATTAATTTAAGAAAAAAAACAGTTAACTGTTTAGTGGATAATTTAGGAGAATAAATAAAAATCTTGTGTGCAAGTTCGGTGCAAAAAAAAACTTTGCGTGAATTTTGAAAATATTGTGCAGCTTTTTTGAAAATGCCAGTGGGACTTGTCTTCAATATAGCTGGGTAAGACAAAATATGTATTTAGAATAATACAAAATTTTCTAGTTAGTTAATAAATCATAATTAGCTGAAGGTTATCTATTATACGGATATTTCTCTTTGCATGCATTTATTTATTAGCTGGTTTATGATATTTAATTAAAATGCTAATATAATTATGCTATAAAACAATAATTAAGACGAATGTGAATTAAAAGTCTAACAACCTTGTGTTATGTTATGCAATATTTTGAAAAAAAAAACTGCATTTTCCTTTCTCTATAATTTCTGCGCACCGATGCAATTTCAGTTTTCAGTTGCAAAATATCTCATGTATAGAGATAAATTACTAATTGTCAGTGACCTCAAAACCGCGTCAACAGATGTTGAAGATCCAAATGTTAGTAAAATCCGCATGTGCCAATTACGCCAAACAATAATAATATGCATTAGAGGGAAAAATGTAAATTAATTTAATAACACAACAGAGAGTACAATAACACAACAGTTCGCTCCGGTGCACTGACCATATGTTAAACGATAAATATTTATAAAATAAATACATCTAATTGCGT
The DNA here is from genome assembly GCA_963942485.1 of Pediacus dermestoides. Taxonomy (NCBI): domain Eukaryota; kingdom Metazoa; phylum Arthropoda; class Insecta; order Coleoptera; family Cucujidae; genus Pediacus; species Pediacus dermestoides. The sequence goes on along the minus strand of OZ012628.1, from coordinate 12,295,973 downwards.
GTGCATACTTTGGTTGTTGCAACAGTTTAAAAGTACAAGTGGTAGTACCTACCATGTCAGAGAGTCAGTACCTACAATCATGAGTCGATTATGTTGAACGGTTGTTTGGAATTTCTAGTGGGTTTTTGCGACTGTATAAACGAAAATAACGAACATGATACGAGTATTATAATTTGCAATGTTTTTCCTATAATTCAAAATACTTACTCTCATTATTTCGGATTTTTTGCAATTTTTATGGGCTGATTTCAACGTGGTACAGAATTTGTTAAAATCTATTCAAAAAAAATGGTAGATAATAAATGTTTTTGACTCCAAAATTATTTTAATGCTGTGACCGGTTTCGGCTCCAAATTGTTAGACATCATCAGATACTCAAGGCTAAAATTACCATTTTATAGTTAGGTTCTTCTGGAAAATTAATACATATCAATATCCTTTGAAAATTTTGGATTTTATTTATTGCCAACTAAATCAGATTTAGATTATATACATGGGTCGTTTGGCATTGGCTGTGTTTCGGGAACTGCGACCATTCCTTGGTCTTTTGTTCGTATCCTATCGAAAATATCGTCTCAGAAATTCCAACTTCTTCAGTAATACTCCAGCGCCTTAATGCCATTCCGAAGGACAGTTTCCTTAGACTCCTTAAAATATTGGATACTGATCTTCAAGTTCATTATCTGATGAAAAATGCCCTCTATTTCGTTTTGGACAAAATTGGAAGTCAACATAGTTCGTTTGGCATCGGGAACTGCGACCATTTCTTGGTCTCTTGTTCGTACCCTACTCAAAGTATTATCTCAGAAATTCCAACTTCTTGGTAAAGTCAAGAACGGTTTTGAGAGGACCTTGTCTCACTATTTCAGGCGCTATTTCAGCATTTCCAAAGTGAGTTCTCCCAAAATGCGCCAATGCACTGCCCGGCAATTTCAGTCTCCGATTCCCATAGTCTGCAAGTCAAAATTTCCACTATAGGCCCAGATTCTTGAAGTGGCATCTCACTGGGCAGTGTCCGGTGTAAAGACCTGTAAGAAGTCCTAATTCATTCTTTGATAACAGAAGAAGCTTTTTAGCTTTCTGGGACGAATAATCAATAAATTTTCGCCTGTATTTGCCCTCTGGGATGTTGGCCCAGTAAGTCTTTTTAGCCTTTGTTTCCCATTTAAGAACTTCCTTCCTTTTATGTGTCTATTCAAGCCAGAGAATGGTTCAGGTCATCAGGTCCTATGGATAAAGACAAAGTCAAAGGTTATCGGAATTTCATCCGATGATTTTCCTTGAAAATCTAGTGATTATTCATCTCTATTCGGTCACCCGGTTTGAAGTTTCCCTTTGGGAGGGTCTCAGGGAAGCCTTTATACCTTCTATTTGCACAATAGTAAGTGCAGAGGTGTGAGGTCCTGTAAATTTTCCAGAGCTGCAGTTGGGGTTGTCTTCATGTCCTTCATGTTAGAAATTTATACAGCTTTTTGTTGTCTCTTTCCACCATACTAGACTGCACACAAAAACAGATTCCTCTTTACATACATTTTTTTACGGATTTATATCCAAGCTTTGTAAACGAATTTACACATAACAGACACTATCTACTATATTCCGAACAATAAAAATAATTAGTTCCACTTAAATGTTGCAGTGAAATTACCCCTTTCTATTTTTTTGCAATTACTCCAAAACAATGGATTACATTGCTACAGTTACCTCGAGCTTAAGACATCTTCAATCTTACCTACTATCAAAAACTAACAAACATTTTTTCGCTAATTTCTCGTTCTGCGTGCACAAAACACCAAACCAGATTTAATCTCTCTCGGTTAGTTAAAATAATTAACCGCGGACGGGTTTTTTCCTGTGGTATAGTTAAAATCAAATCCAGACAAAATTATAATAATAATACACCTAATGGTATACCGTATTATAGCTTATAGCGCGCGTGTTGTGTGCAATACCATCCAAACAGAATCTCGAAAAGTAATGAATAATTTTCTGCTCATTGAATAAAACTAGCCAATCGAAACATCCGTCCATTTTGTTTTTGCTCTAGTGATTATTTAATTAATTCACCATCATAAATCCACAGTAATTACCGTTTTAAAATAATACATAAGATGTGGAAAAAAGTTAATAACAATAATAATTTCTAGGAATATGCGTCAGAGAGAAGAAGAATTGTTAGTGTAAAGGTTTTCAGAGTTTATTGTACAAATAAGTGCGAACTTTATAAAAATAGACGCAAACTGTAGTTTATTGTATCTAATTTGGTTTAAAAAATTTTCATTTGTGAATTTTACAATTATTTCATCTGCTGGAGGAAGTGCTACAATTTCCCGTCTAGTTGTGCAAATAACTGCATTTTAACTGATTTAAAATATACAAATTTTAGTTTCATGCTACTTTAGTCACATTGTATTACAATTTTGCTTTTTTTTAAACTAGCTTTGAATTATAATACAAGGTGTTTCAGGATTAACTGGACAAATTTAAAATCTGAATTCAGGACCTCAAAATAAGAAATAAATTTTCTATGGAGGTATGTCCGGAAACGTTTCGCTAAAGAGTTCCGGCCCTCCAAAGATTGAGGATAAAATTAGGTTTTTAATTTTTTCCTCAAATTTGGATAAAGATAAAAAAAGAACTTTCGTAGGGATTTTCTACTAACGAAAACGCTTCTAAAGAATATTTTTTGAATCATCACTTATCGATAAAAGGGATGAAATCAGCAACCCTTCTTTAATTATTTTATTGAAACTCTTTAACGAACCCGAATTTTGTCATATAAAAAATTGCTCTGGAAAGCTAGATTCACTTAGAAAGTATTTTGTCTCTTTGATTTTTTTCATAGAACTGACAGATTATAAATAAAAAAATAAAATAGTTCCGATCCATATAGTTATTTTGGAAGTTATTGCATTATTTTGTAAAATGGAAATTGTCTAGCAGGCTGCTGTCAAATAACTATACAGGGTGTGACACGACGAGTTGACAGTAGACATAACTCTATTACTAAACACAATTTGGTTCTAAAAATTGGTACACGCCCATTATACAATGTTCTCTATTTAATGAAAATATTGCCACCTTTCTGGCACTTCCGGTATAACCGGAAGTACCAGAAAGTTGGCAATATTTTTATTAAATAGAGGACATTGTATAATGGGTGTGTACCAATTTTTAGAACCAAATTGTGTTTAGTAATAAAGTTACGCCTACTGTCAACTCGTCGTGACACACCCTGTATACTTTGATAAAGTTGTAGCAAAGGGTTACTAGTAATTAATTATTACCTAATTGTTAGTAACATCGGGATATTTTCAGCAAATAAAAATTTTTAAAATAATTTTTACTAAAAGGGTCCGTTTTACTCATAATTAAGTAATAATTAATTACTAGTAACTCGTTCCTAAAGGTTTAATAAAATACGGTTATTTGATAGCAGTCTGCAGGCCATTTTCCATTTTATTAAATAATGCAATAATTTCCAAAATAACCATATGGACCGGGACCATTTTTTTTTTATTTAAAAAGTATCAGTTCATTGAAAAAAATACAAAAGACAAAATACTTTCTAAATGAATCTAGCTTTCCAGAACAATTTGTTATATGACAAAATTCGGATCCGTTAAAGAGTTTCAATAAAATAATTAAATAGGGGTTGCTGATTTCACCCCTTTTATCGATAAGGGATGATTCAAAAAATATTCTTTAGAGGCGTTTCCATTAGTAGAAAATCCCTAGCAAAGTTCATTTTTACTTTCTTATACGTAGTATAAGGAAGTATTGTAATCGTGATTTTTTTCGACTTCGAGATTTTGATGGATTTACACGTTTTGAGGGCCCCTGAATCCATTTTGACCATTTTCGCCATGATGTCTGTCTGTCTGTGTGTCGGTCTGTCTGTGTCTGTCTGTCTGTATCCACCATAACTCAAAAACGACTTATCGGATTTGATTCAAATTTCATATTTAAGAGTTTGAACAAATTTCTGGGTGCCACATTCAATGTTTTTCATCTAGCACCAAAACAAGTGACAGTTACCTGAAGACATTTTCAGGTTTTTTAGGAATATCTTGAAAAATAAACAATTTATGAGATTTTTTTATTCTTTAACATTGATTTAGAATTGAATTTTGAACAAATTTTGTTTGAACATTTTTTTGAAATTCCGTCAAAAAAATTTGAAAAAAACTAGATATTCTTAAAACACTTTATATTTCTCATAGCGCGCGTTGATAGTTGAATTCGATGATCGAGGTAGACCATGTGTTTCATTATATGGCTGCCAAACGGAAGGTCTCGGGTTCGAATCCCAGAAGGAACGGACCATTAGTTTTTTTTTATTTTACTGGTTTCTATGGCACCGAAAACAATAATAATGAATAAATAAATGTAATTTCATACCGGGAGATTTTTTTAAGTGAGTAATAGGTCAAAAATCTAAAATAAAACACATTTTCGTCGTAAAATTCGGTTATAATGAGTGGGACAAGGACAGATTTATGCGTATTGCTATAAGTGCGACAGAGATTATTTGAAAATTGCTGGAAACCTTCAAAATTTTTACAAGAAATTTAACTTAATTTATTTAGGAAAAGTAATTATTGTGATACTATCCGTAAGTATAAGAAAGTCATGTGTTGGGCACATCAGATATTTTTATCTAAACTGCTGGCCAATTGAAACGTACCAAGCGAATTTTTAGGTCGAATTTAAAGTCAAATATTTTGAAAAATAGAAAAGATATCAACATGCGGTTTTCAGGATTTCAGAGATAATTTAATTGAGAAAACGATAGTGTTACCCGATTTTTTTACTTTGAATTACATTACTATCTACAGGGTATGAAAGAAAGTCTTCTTGTTTTTGTCAAATTTTACAACTACCGTGATTCCACAATTTTTTTTTATATTTTTTTGATGTAGATTTTTTTAGTCCTTACTTAATGGGAAAACAACCTGTTTCTCAAAATTTTGATATACCTGTTATTTTATAAGATACCGAATTTTTGCTGAAAATTTGATTTTTTCTATGTTTTTTGTCGTTCGGCCGTATTGTGTTTTGTAAGAGCCAATCTCAGTAGTTGATTATAATACCTTATGAATGGCTTTCTTATAAAAAGTACACTTTTTGTACTTTCATTAATTTATTGGTAACCAGTAGCTTATCAAAAATCGGTACACGTTCGCTAATTGGTAAATTTTTTAATTCATTTTTTGAGGCTATTTTCTTAATGGAATAGAACGGAATTTAGTTAGTTTATGTTCACCATTGGTTTAAGTGACTTATATCCTCGAAACGGGTTTTTCACTTTTTCAAAAATTTGCTCATATTCGTGTATACCGGGTGGCTACGAAATCGTTTTACGACCCCCACCATTTTGTTACATTTAACTGAAATTTGGCATGGTTTGATTGTTGAAATGGATAATCATTTTGACGTTTAAAACAATCTGATGACACTTCCGGTTTCACCGGAAGGGCCACCTACTAATTTTCAAAAATTTTTAAAACAACCCTGTATATTTTTTTTTATAAGAATTAGATTCTACTTAAAATTATCTTTTTATCGACATATCACATGATGACATTTGCTTTCAAAATGGCAGCATAATTATTATTGCAAAAACCTTTTCAACAATATTAAATCTAATAAAAAATTCGGTATCTTATAAAATAAGGGGGATATAAAAATTTTGAGAAATGGCTTTTTTCCTCATTAACCAGGGACTAAAAAAATCGACATCAAAAAAATATAAAACATTTTTTGTGGAATTCCGGTAGGTATAAAGTTTGAGAAAAAAAAAGACGACTTTCTTTCATACCCTGTAGATAGTAACGTACCTCAAAGTAAAAAAATCGAGTCACACTATTGCTTTCGCAATAAAATTAACTCTTGAATCGTGAAAACCTCATGTTGATATCTTTTCTCCTATTTGACTTTAAATTCAACCTAAAAATTCGCTTGGTACGTTTCAATTGGCCAGCAGTTTATATCCAAATTTGAGAAAAAAATTAAAAACCTAATTTTAGCCGTAACTCTTTAACGAAACGTTTCCGGACATACCTCCATAGAAAATGTTTTCCTTATTTTGAGGTCTTGAATTCAGATTTTAAGTTTGTTCAGTTAATCCTGAAACACCCTGTATAATATCTAATTACCTTCAAAGTTTACTTTATAATTTTCGTTTTTTTTTTATTATAATATAGCCAATTCTCTCGCTCTGTTTAAAATGTCGCAGCTATTATCCAAACAATAAATGTCACAGAAAAACTCCCATAACAAAAAGCAACATAGGTACACACAAAAATAAACGAATAAAATAATTATTGTTTGCTGTACAGTTTAAATAATAAGCGTTTTTTCGGAATTTCTGGGTTATTGAACTGTTTCCTATTAAATATCAAATCACCGTCCTTGGCGCCTGTGACAGTTGAAAGAATAATAATAAACCAGCATTATATTTCTGTTTTTGCTGTAAAATGTTTTGCCGGACTAATAACGAGGGACAAAGCTGAGATCCTGGAATTTTCTCAGTTAGATAATTTGTGATTTTACGGAATAATATAATCTGCGAAATAAAATTTTAGTCTAATAAAGGACTTTGTATATAATATTATCCAACGCACATACGAGTATGCATACAATGTAAACACAAATAATAAAGTATAACAAAACGAACGAAAAATTACTTCAACTCTTTCATGTAACACAATAACATAATTTCTCAAACATCTGTCATTTACTTACTACATATACAATATTTTCCAACATACACTCATCCATTCAAATTCAAAATAACATAATAACCTATTGATTTTCAGTCGATTTGTTTCACTCAATGTTTGAATACCTACAACAATAATTTCAAAGTCGCTTTTTATGCCCCCTACTTGCGGCTTATGTGGGCTAGGCTAATACAAAACAATAATATTTACTTATTTGGTTTTTTCAGTGAAGGACTGTTCACTGGACCGGAAAACAGCGTTCCTCTTGATTACGCAAAGGTAAGGTTCTTGGATTAGAAAATTTTGTTCTAATATAGAATATTATGAATTTTGTGCCGCTTTGTCTTGCCCATATGTTCGGAGGGTGCTAAGGGTGAACACAATCACTTGAGGGTGATATTTCATCTGAATTCTTCCGGTCTCGCGTGTGCACATCTGCCTAGGCCCCAGATGGTTCCTAGTATGCGACCTTGAGCCCCCAAACAACAATAGAAATAGTACCCAGAAATAAAATTGAATTAATGTTGATGAAATTTCCTAGAACGATATTTAGGGGGTGGGGAAAGTTTAACTACATGAAAAACATTTTTACTTAATGATTTTATTTTCGATTAGATTCTTGTCACAAATTTTACTTAGTTGGTACTAAAATATAGTGATTATCTTTCTATTCAAATTTAAAACTGTACTCCAACACTTCAATTATCACATTGTCGATAAACTATAAAACCAAATCACTGTCAGGCTTTTCATTTTCCATCTGTTTGCAATTTAAATCCTCAAGCCTGCAACCACCGTTATTCTAACCATCATAAAATTCAACATAACAATCGACAGAAAAACAATATGAGCAAGTGGGTCGGTGCAGAACCACACACACAGAAGGGCCAAAACATCTTTGGAACACGTGCAGCAATTTCCGTTTGGTACACTTGATATCATAAGGAAGCTTGGTAGGATATCAGAGGGGTGTATATTGGTTTTGTCCTGAACAACATGAGATATTCTTGGAAGTGTTTAGTTGCATAAAATTATAATAGTTGGAAGGTTGAAGGATGAAGGACTGTAAAAATTGATGTTTAGAAATATCATAGTGGTCGGCTTTTAGTTAAATTTTATTCCTCTAGTAGATCCAAGTTATTTTAGTACCTACTAACTGTAATGAGTAGTTTTACTTTCCTTGCCTTTCAAAGGAAGTCAGCAAGTTTTTAGCCATTTTAAATTTCTTATACGAAGTAATAAGAAAGTATAGTAATCGTGATTTTTTTCGACTTCGAGATTTTGATGGATTTACACGTTTTGAGGACCCCTGAATTCATTTTGACCATTTTCGCCATGATGTCTGTCTGTTTGTATCCACCATAATTCAAAAACGAGTTATCGGATTTGATTCAAATTTCATATTTAAGAGATTGAACAAAATTGTGGGTGCCACATTAAATCTTTTTCATCTAGTACCAACACAAGTGGTACTTACCTGAAGACATTTTTAGATTTTTTAGGAATATCTTGAAAAATAAATAATTTACGAGATTTTTTATTCTTTAACATTGATTTAGAATTAAATTTTGAACAAATTTTGTTTGAAACTTTTTTTGAAATTCCTGGAAACGCTCAAAATTTAAACACGATTTTTACAAGAAATTTAACTAAATTTCTTTAGGAAAAGTAATTGTGGTACTATCCGTATAAGAAAGTTATGTGTTGGACACATCAGATATTTTTTATATGCATAAAATTAGTTAACCAAAATCATTTTTATATTGTAGTAATAACCTGGTAAGTCAGAGCAAATAATACAAATACTAAGGTCACATGGATGTGGTTCACTTGGAACCTCTAGTCTCTGGTCAAATTTTCTTTATAGCAAAATTTACGAGAACTTGCGTGCACGTCACAAATATTTAATGAAGTTACATTCTACTGCGTTTATATTAGTAATCTTTTTATTTGTTTTAAAACAAACCCGAACAAAAACAGCACCTTATCGATCGCCGATCATCGTTTTAGAAGTTTAATGTAAATAAATAAAAAATAAATAAATAAAAATAATAAATGACGTGCACGCAAGTTCTGGTAAATTTTGCTATACATTAGTGTTTTGCAAAGCCAAAAGTTGATTATATTTTTAAAATAGTAGATTTTGGCTTCTTAGTCCACATTTTAAAGTAGTACTTTCGCGGTTTGCCTGATTTAACCAGTTTCGGAACCGTTGGACAGATTTTATTTAAATTTACAATTTTGCAGAGTCAAACATTGGTTTATTTAGAAAAAGGACTGGAAAAGTTTATCAGTTTCTTTGGTATAGATACTGACATATTAGGAGACCACATTTTAAAATACTAACTTTTGTATGGTTGCTTGCATTAACTAATCACAGTTTTGTAACCGCTAGTCAGATTTTCTTTAAATTTACAGTTTTGCAGACTCAAAAGTTGGATTTATTGACACAAAAATCTGGAAAACTTTAACTGTTTCTTTTACGTAGATTTTGGTACCTATCTTATTAAAAGTCCACTTTTTAAAGTAGTAACTTTTGTACTTGTCAGTATTAACCAATCACAATTTCGGAACCGCTAGTCAGATTTTCTTTAAATTTACAGTTTTGCACAGTTAAATTTTTGATTTTATAAAAAAAAACTGGAAACGTTTAGGTATCTATTTTTTTGTACAAATATTGGCATAGTAGAAGCTAACATTTTAAATTAGTAACTTTTGTGTGGTTGCCTGCATTAACCAATCACAGTTTTGGAACCGCTGGTCAGATTTTCTTTAAATTTGCAATTTTGGAGAATCAAAAGTTGATTTTATTTAAAAAAAATCTGGAAAAAATGTAAGCGTTTGTTGTATATAGATTTTAGTATTTTAGAAGTCCACTTTTTAAAGTAGTAACTTTTGTGCTTGCCTGTATTAACCAATCACAGTTTCGAAATCGCTGGTCAGATTTATTTTTAAGTTTATTATTTTGCAAAGCCAAAAGTTGGTTTTATTTAAGTATAGAAAATGTCTGAAAAAGTTTATGTTAGTTTATATTAAATATTGGCATCTTGGAAGTACACCTTTTAAAACGGTAACTTTCATGGTTATCTATTATAAATATATCACAGTTTCGGAACAGCTGAAATAGTATATTGTAATACAAGTGCGGAAAACGCATCATGACAATACGAGTGTGAAATTTGCAACGCGAGCGATAGCGAGTGCTGCAATCACACGAGTATTGTCATGGGCCATTTCCGCAAGCGTGTTACATACGATTTTTTCTACGAAAACGTGGAATTCGTAGAAAATAAAATTATTTGTAAAATCTTTTTCTAATTAAAAAAACATCAAGTGAGTTTGTTGTCATAGAACTGAAAGCTCATAGCTGTTGACAGTTTATAAATTGTGTCCTGTCATCGAAATAATTTTGATTTTGAGATCAAATTACGTGAATATAAACATGGAGTTTCAAAACTAAAGCGAAAGCGATGAACTAATGTGCACTCCTCCGGTTGTTAGATATTAAATAAATATTACAATTATAACTAAATGTAAGTACTTCTTTATGTTTTTGTTTGCGTGCGGAAAGTTTAAAAAATATGTGCGGAAAAAAATTTCCACACTAATTTTCCGTACTAGTTTTTCAAAAGCCTACTTTCAAGTTCGATTATCTTGTCAGAAAAAACGTCATTCCGCATTTTCGTAGAAAAAAATTTTTTTAGTTTACAAAAGCTCGTTTTATAAAATGTCTTTATATACATAGATTTTGGTACCTTATTAAAAGTCCACATTTTAAAATAGTAACTTTTGTGGTTGTCTCTTATAACCAATCGGAATTTAGAAACATTTGTTTTAGATTTACTGTTTTGCAAAGCCGAAAGTTGATATTTTATCTATAAAAAAATTTGGAAAAGTTTATCTCTTTATATTAAATATTGGCATCTTGGATGTCCACCTTTTAAAACGGTAACTTTCATGCATGGTTACCTACCTATTATAAATTATAACCAATCATAGTTTAGGAACAGCTGAAAAAAAATTTTTGTTTACAGTTTTGCAAAGTCAAAAGTTTGTTTTAGTTATAGAAAGTATCTGGAAAAGTTTATCACTTTTCTTTAGGAATATAAATTTTGGCATCTTAAAAGTCGCGTCCATATTTTAAAATAATAACTTCTGTGGGTGCCTCTTATAAGCAATCGAAATTTAGAAACATTTGTTTTGGATTTACTGTTTTGCAAAGCCGAAAGTTGATATTTTATCTATAAAAAAGTTTGGAAAAGTTTATCTGTTTCTGTTGTCAGCTGGGAAGTCTACATTTTAAAATATTAACTTTTGCGTGGTTGCCTATATTAACCATTCAGAAAACCGCTGATAGTTTTTCTTCAAATTTACGGTTTTGTATTGTCAAAAGTTGGCTTCATTTATAAAAGAAATTTGGAAAATTTTGTTTCTTTTGGCATCTTAGAAATCTACATTTTAAAATATAGTAACTTTTGTGATTGCCTGTTTTAACCATTCACAGTTTCATAAGTGCTCGTCGGATTTAGGCTTAAGATACTGTTTTGTTTATAGGGAAATGCTGGTTTTATCCTTGAACAATCGTGATATTTGCAGTTTTATACTATTTTATTGGCGCCTAAAATTGCATCTTTTAAAACAATGCAACTCTCGAGATCGATTGTTTTATAAAAAAATCCAGGATTTACTGAATTATCTTCATATAAATAAATGCAAACTGCAAACTCTGGCAAAAAGTGAGGATTAATATGCAGTTCAAATTTTACAATTTTAGGTAACCTTGGACCCTGAACTTTTGTGCAAATTACTATATAATTACTGATTAAAAATACTACAGTTTTGAGACCCCTTTGATCAGATCGTCACTTTAACTTTGTAGAAATATGATACCTGAGATCTTCAAAGACATCTTCTTAATGCTGAATGCATTATTATAAAACAACTCTGTCAAAAAGTGGGAAAACCAACAAAATTTACGATTTGGTCTGGGCCACAAAAAACTGGTTAAAACCACCAACCCAACCCTGTGAAAAATATTTTAAATGAATCTCTCCGGCTCCAGTTATTCTAATTTCTTTTATTATGACCAGCGTAATTAGGTACATGAGTGTAAAAATTTTCTTCACTAGTTTAAATTAATATCCTGAAGACATATTATTCAGACGGGAAACATTAAACTTTAAGAATTTAATTGGTGATTTACTTCCTACAATTAAGACACTTTAATTCGCAAAAATTGATTATACAAATACGCCTGAAACAATTAATTAGAATTGACTTCTCAAGAAAACTTTCAATTCGGTTTTATTTTTTCTTCCCGTCATAAAACTTAGCAGGTCAAAATTGCAACGTGTTTTCGCATAATTGTATACAAGTCTCATTGTAAAATCTTCAGCTTATTTTATGGGTGCTATAAATTCCGCAATCACTACTATTTGAAGTTTTGAAGTAGGTACCAAAAAAACTTTCGACTATTCCAATATATTTCTTTTTTATTTAATAGAAATATTTTTTTTAGTCCAACCACTGTAACTCAGACAGTACACTATGCATGTAATATGTAAAAGAGATTATTATAAAAACACCGTGTGAACATGTAAGAAGTGACTTCCTGTGACATGGACAAATTCCTACATTGCCCGAGGACTCTGACGGTTGAGTTCGTCGCGCACTTCTCCGTATAGGAACTAACTATATGATAAAATTCTACGTCTGACTGTGACCGTTGCGTTGTTTTATCCATTGCGGCTTTTTATTATAATTGTGTGACCGTATCATTAACCAGCTTCACGCTAAATGATATTGTTGTAGTCTCCACTAAATTACACAGTAATTTCGTAGTACACTTTTAGAGTTTAGAGTTAGACCATATCCAAAGGGTATTGTACGTGTTTTAAATAATGTGGTCATGAGGAAATGTTGAACTAAAAGGAAATTATACATCGGATTTAGATAATTGACTTAAGGTCAAAGTCTTGAATGATGACACTGTTTTTGGAAATTTTACTAACTAATTATAATGCCAAGTTTTACGATAGTTGGAAGGACACAAAGTTTAAAATTGGGGAAATTTTATTATAGTAAAATTATGATGCGAAATAAATTGTTGTTTTCCGAGGAAGAATTGTGATTTTTGCCCCTGCAATATTTATAGACGTACCTACCACTAAAACACCGTGACGCAATTCATGCACGCTCCCTCAACTTCCCCTAAAACATATCCACTTACCTACCCACAAAATAATGAAAAAAACACAACTATACTAATATTTGAAGGGTGTCATATAATATTTTCATATGTGCCATCGCATGCGGTATCCCAACCAGATGTTGTTCTGCTAATTTAAAATTTGTTTTATATTTACTCTGTAGAAACTATTTTCAGTGGGATGAGATCTGATGGGGAACAGATGTTCTAACCCAAAGAAGGGTAAATTAGTACCTAGTAAAGGTTTTGGGTAGCAGATCAGAAGCGTGTACGTGATGTTTGTTGAAAAACATCAATGGAGCCCCTTAAAATCACAAATTTACCACCAATGAGTTTTATTATATTGATACACCAATACACCAACTAATTTTTCGTATATTACGTTAAATTGGATGTAAACGACCCTTTAGACTTGTTTATTCAAAACCCTACATAAGGGTAGCAATTAAAACAAACTGTCCCTTACATTCCTACCCTCCTCATCATAATTTCAATTCTCTCACACATATTTGGTGACTAACACTAGCTCCAAGTCCAATCCAGTGAATCACCCATCATCAATGGTAATGCCATAATACACTCGTATTTTCTAAAGCCATAATTCATGTACATACATGAACAAAACCTGAAGAAATCCAATCCATTATTCTTTCTTTACGTCCATAAATTGAAAGGCGAGTTGTCTTAAAAGTAGAATACTGCCCATCAAAAACCCGCTCATCTCTTTTGCTCCACGATGATACAATTATTATGGGTAGTTTGGGGTCTTTGATATTTAAATTGAGCTGCGTGTGACGATTTATAAAAGATCTTTGTGATGAGATGATGGACAAAGAAGAATTTTGTTTGTTCGAAGGGTCAAGTTGACGTTTGAAAGGGGCTGCGTAGTTCAATGGACTTGCAATTTGAAAATGCAAGAAAAAGTGAAAGCTGATTGTTTTATAATTTATAATATCACAACACATTGTTTTGAACTCGTGCAATCAAACTAAATTAATGGTAATTGCCGATAATTCTCCTAATGTATTTACAGAGCAAACTTTCTTGCAAGTTGACAACAATAATCTGCAATTTTTTCCTTCCCCCCATTCTTCAACTTACTTTTTCTGTCCCCTATAAACTGCTAATACAATTATCATTTATTAGAATCGTTAACGTTATAGTGAGAGGTCATACGAGATGGTCACACAAACCCGTTCTTATAATATAGTATAAATATACCAGCGCGACTCCGCAAGGACGTTGGACTAAAATGGCTTGAAATGGATGCAAGAATGGAAACCAACATAATAGTTGAAGTATATACTTTATAACTAACTACGTACATACCTGTCGGTCATGTTTTGCACTTAGTGTTTGTGTTTGTTTCTGGGTTATCGCCAAGATATCACATGATGCAGGTAAGATCATTTCGTATTGCTTGGTGGAGCCGAAATTGAAAAAAGGGAAATTATCGGCGATTATTAGGTACGTTTTTGTACTTAAGTACATCGATTCAAAGAGTTTCTTTTTAAATGATATGATTGCTTTTTCATTTCAAATTTTCTCATAAAAATTATTCAATTTTGAAGGAAATTTCAACTCCGGTAGATCTAAACTAAACTGCTGGCCAATTGAAACGTACCAAGCAAATTTTTAGGTTGAATTTAAAGTCAAATATTTTGAAAAATAGAAAAGATATCAACATGCGGTTTTCAGGATTTCAGAGATAATTTAATTGAGAAAACGATAGTGTTACCCGATTTTCTTACTTTGAAGTACATTACTATCTACAGGGTATGAAAGAAAGTCTTCTTTTTTTTTGTCAAATTTTATAACTACCGTGATTCCACAAATTTTTTTTTAATGTAGATTTTTTTAGTCCTTACTTAATGGGAAAACAATCAAAATTTTGATATCCCTGTTATTTTATAAGATACGGAATTTTTGCTGAAAATTTGTTTTTTTCTTTGTTTTTTGTCGTTCGACCGTATTGTGTTTTGTAAGAACCAATCTCTGTAGTTGATTATAATACCTTATGAATGGCTTTCTTACAAAACGTACACTTTTTGTACTTTCATTAATTTATTGGTAACCAGTGGCTTATCAAAAAACGGTACACGTTCGCTAATTGGTAAATTTTTTAATTCATTTTTTGAGGCTATTTTCTTAATGGAATAGAATGGAATTTAGTTTGTTTATGTTCACCATTGGTTTAAGTGACTTATATCCTCGAAACGGGTTTTTCACTTTTTCAAAAATTTGCTCATATTCGTGTATACCGGGTGTCTACGAAATCGTTTTACAACCCCCACCATTTTGTTACATTTAACTGTATTAATTTGAAATTTGGCATGGTTTGATTGTTGAAAGGAATAATCATTTTGACGTTTAAAACAATCTGATGACACTTCCGGTTTCACCGGAAGGGCCACCTACTAACTTTCAAAATTTTTGAAAACAACCCTGTATATTTTTTTCCGTAAGAATTAGATTCTACTTAAAATTAACTTTTTATCGACATATCACATAATGACATTTGCTTTCAAAATGGCAGCATAATTATTATTACAAAAACCTGTTCACAATATTAAATTTAATAAAAAATTCGGTATCTTATAAAATAAGATTGATATAAAAATTTTGAGAAATTGGGTTTTTCCTCATTAACTAGGGACTAAAAAAATCGACATCAAAAAAATATAAAAAAAATTTTGTGGAATTCCGGTAGGTATAAAGTTTGAGAAAAAAAAGACGACTTTCTTTCATACCCTGTAGATAGTAACGTACTTCAAAGTAAAAAAGTCGGGTCACACTATCGTTTTCGCAATAAAATTATCTCTTGAATCCTGAAAACCTCATGTTGATATCTTTTCTCCTTATCAAAATATTTGACTTTAAATTCAACCTAAAAATTTTAAACTTTGTCCTTAAAACTGTCTTAAAATTTTGAAAAATTGATAAATTTTCTTACAATTCGCTATTACAAAGAGATAAAGTTTTTAGGTGATCATTACACAAACGTTGATTTTTAGGCGACTGTTACAAAATCAAGCAATTTGTGGCCGTGAAGTTTGACTTTTTTGTACACATCTGTCAAATGTTACTTTTTGGGACAGAAGTGTCAGAGACTGAAATAAAAGTGACGCTTAATATTAAATTTGACAGGAGATGCTTTGGTTTTTAGTTGTCTAAGGTAACTATGTTTTTCAGCAAAATGTCCAAAAAAAAATTAATTTTGTGTTTTGTCACCAAATTTTTGAATTCTTTCATGATGATCGCCTAAAAAACGTTGTGTGCACCTCGGCCAAAAGTGCTTTTACGGCCTTGATACACAAATAACTATTTATGGCGCCTCTTGCCGCCATAAAGTTTTACTTTTTTGTACACATCTGTCAGATGTTACTTTTTTGGGACAGAACTGTCAGAAACTGAAATAAAAAGTGACGCTTAATATTAAATTTGACAGGAGTTGCTTTGGTTTTTAGTTGTTTAAGGTAACTATGTTTTTCAGTAAAATTTCCAAAAAAAAATAATTCTGTGTTTTGTGACCAAATTTTTGTATTCTTTCATGATGATCGCCTAAAAAACGTTGTGTGCACCTCGGCCCAAAGTGCATTTTTGGTCTCATCTGAATTGAAGCCTCGGCTAATTCAAAGAAAAAAGATCACCTTTAAGGCCTTGATACAGAAATAACTACAGGGTGTTTCAAAAATACACCAAAATATTTCAGGGGGTGATTTCTGAGATTATTCTAAGAAAAAAAGTTCATATGAACATGGGTCCGAAAATGCTTTTTTTACCCCCTACCCCCAGGTTAGATCCACCTCTGGTGAAAATTTCAAAATGATTTACACTCTATCTTATTAAGCCTAAAATCATTAGTGGATGTGGTGAATATCATCATTTTACCTTGAACAGTTTCGGAGATAATAAATGAAAACCTCCTTCGGGGTCCCAAATTTAAGGGGCTATAACTCAGCTGGTAGGCATTTTCAGACCAATGTTCATATGAACTTTTTTTCTTAGAATGATCTCAGGAATCACCCCTTGAAATATTTTGGTGTATTTTTGAAACACCCTGTATTTGCTAGAAAATTCAAACTTATTGAAAACCGTCGTTAATTCCGCATTTTATTGCACACCTAAAAAAAAATCTTAATTAACAACCTAATCATTTAAATATACCGCGCACTTTAATTTTAAATTTAATGACAGCTGGAGTCAGTTGAGGGTCTAACAATAGCAAACAAATGTCCATCCATTTATTCGATTTTTTCGCTTTTTCGGAAATCTTTTGACATAATTGACACGTTTCTTGTCTGAAAACCAATACCAACTCTCGAACATATAATTCACCTTTTTCTGTCACTTTTCACTTGGTCACTCGTGACACTTTTTTCAACATTTTAAACAATTTCCACTGTAAAATCTCGTTTTCCGACAACTTTAAATAATAAATAAACCATTTTTGCAAAGGTACGATTTTTTTATAACTTTTTTGACAGTGAGACATTTCCCTCGTAAAATACCTATAGTGGCCCTCATTTTTTTTATTTATCCAAATGATCAATGGATTCCCGCTCAACACCATCACATAAACCAACCTTTTTCTGTCTAGACTCCTTGGCCACAAACTGCATCGAGTCAGTAACCTGGCTTTAATTTTCTCCTTCCTTGCGATGACTTCTCACGATTCCATCGGATGGTACGCGACACATTTATGCAAATACCAATATAAATGCCAACATCATACAACTTATAACTATCATTTAAAAATTATCCAATTAAAAAGCAATTCCAGTAAGTAATAAACCATAACTAAAATTTTTTCCTTCTATTCTGTTAATAGAAAATCTGGAGAATGAAACAAGAAAAACAGTTTTCATCGATCATCGCAATAAATATATAATTAATCCATCACCATTTCACCAACAACACATGCCTCAACCTGTTCTGTCCTAAACCAGCAACAGCAACGAACGGTTCTCTGCTAATTTACCTCCTCATATACATTGATTACTTTCATTTTTGTGTCCGATTCCAATTGCCCACAGCTATTATGTTATGCGCGCGAGGATGCACGAAATGTTTTTGTTTTTTATGTGGGCGAATTAAGTCCTGCAAGATGGAACCTGTTGACGATATGTTTTAACTTGTACATACAGGATATAAGCATCTGAACTGGCGGTTGGTCTTGGTCGCGCGGAATGTAAAAACGATATTGAATTCTTTAGGGGTAACGTCACGCTTCTTGTATAAAGTGAGCGTTTGTGCTCAATCGGTTTTTTGTTTGTTGGGAGTTTGTCACTTTAGTCCTTGGGGTATATGAAGATTTTTTTTTATTGTAAATCATTTTTTTTTATCATATGGTTGTTTACCTGATTTAATTGAGATGTTATCTAATGTGACCTTTCAAAATGTTGAAAACGGAAATTGGTGAAATTTTTTAAATATTATTACTAATGTGGATAATTAGTTCCGGTATCGTGATGGTGTTTCTTTCACAAATGAAATTATTGCAATTAGTACAGGAAGATTAGATCAAATATAAGGTAATCTGTGATAAAATTTTCGGGTCTTTTAAACCTTTTGCGATCAAAAAGGGGGTCGACCCTGAGTGTAAAATAACACTTTTGGACAAGCCATCCCCGTCTCATTTTCCGCCATCTTGAAAAGAAGAGTGAGTTTGACTTTTGAGGATAACTCAGAACTCGTCGCTTTTTTTTTTAAATTTATCGATGCAGTTTGATAGAGGACGAAATTCAGCACATTTTTTGTTTATAACATTTTTTCGTATCTCTTATTGTTTAAATAATATAGCAGCACAAAGTGTCGAATTTTATCGAATTTTTATCATCTTTTCATAAATGAATGAAACAACAAAATAATTACTTGACCCTTAGTCCTTCAGCTGGGGGTCAAAAGGTAGGAAGTAAAAGCGGGATGAGACGACGCAGTGTTTTCTGAAGGTTTTTTGGTCGCTGAATCCGAATCCGTGCATCTTTTTTCAATAAAGTGGTGCAAACAAAAGTTATTAACAATTTATTGTTTAAAACGCAATAACTCGAAAAGTGTAGATTTTACCAAACATTTTACCAAAAAAAGTTTCAAACAAAAGTTGTTCAAAATAAAAAGACTCTCCGAAAAGGTCATATGATATTTTGTCATAAAGTCGCACGGACAAAAGTTATTAACAATTTATTGTTTAAATGTTTAAAACGCAATAACTCGAAAATTATACATTTTACCAAAAAAAGTTTCAAACAAAAGTTGTGCAAAATAAAAAGACTCTCCGAAAAGGTCATATGGTATTTTGTCATAAAGTCGCTCGAACAAATGTTATTAACAATTTATTGTTTAAAACGAAACAAACCAAAAAGCATACATTTTAGGAGAGTCTTTTTATTTTGCACAACTTTTGTTTGAAACATTTTTTGGTAAAATGTACATTTTTCGAGTTATTGAATTTGAAACAATAAATTGTTAATAACTTTTGTCCGAGCAACTTTATGACAAAATACCATATGACCTTTTCGGAGAGTCTTTTTATTTTGAACAACTTTCATTTGAAATTTTTTTTGGTAAAATGTATACTTCTCGTTTTCGAGTTAATTTAAACATTTAAACAATAAATTGTCAATAACTTTTGTTCGTACGACTTTATGACAAAGTACCATATGAACTTTTCGTAGAGTCTTTTTATTTTGAACAACTTTTGTTAGAAACTTTTTTTGGTAAAATCTATTGTTATTGCGTTTTAAACAATAAATTGTTAATAACTTTTGTTTGCGCCACTTTATTGAAAAACGACGCACGGATTCGGATTCAGCGACCAAAAAACCTTCAGAAAACACTGCGTCGTCTCATCCCGCCTTTACTTCCTACCTTTTGACCCCTAGCTGAAGGACTACCTGGCTCATCTTGACGATTTGCACTTGGAGAGCACGTTTTTCGCAAATTTTTATTTTCCGGAACCGGAAAAAAGTTTAGAGGGTGTTTTTTCCCGTCGTATTTTTATATCTAGCTGGGTACAAAACACCATTTATAAGTTGATTTTTTATCCAGTTTGCAGACTTTTATGTCATTTTAACGTGAAAAGGGCTTGTGTTTACTGCAGTGTGACGTCACGCGAATCTTCAGATACAGGGTGTTTCACGGTAAATGGTAACACCTCAATAACTTTTTGATTCTTCGGTAAAATTAGAAAAATTTTTTCTATTTGTACAACTCGCAATTCTGTATTAAACCTGTAAAATTTTTTTTACCAGTAGTGAAAACCTAGCCTACTACGATAAAAAATAAACAACCGAAAAAATTGAAAAAACGTATTAGGCATTTTTTTTATTTTTTTTTTATTGGTTTATTAAAATTTTGACAAATAATCATTGTTTTATGTGATAGATCTCTTGATGTTTAGGTACTGTTCAATGAATCATGGCAATCTTGAAAAAATAATATTAAAATTCTTACGAAAAAAAAATTTGGAGAATTTTCATATTTTTTGTTATCAGCCAAAATTGGGATTTGGGGTTTTGAGGTAAGCCCGAAAAAATAATGTCTAATAAGTTTTTTCAATTTTTTCGGTTTATTTTTTATCGTAGTAGGCTAGGTTTTCACTCTTGGCAAACTTTTTTTACTCGTTTAAAGAGAATTGCGAGTTGTATAAACAGAAAATTTTTTTTTCTAATTTTACCGAAGAATCAAAAAGCTATTGAGGTGTTACCATTTACCGTGAAACACCCTGTATATTCGGTAGTTTCCGGAAGGTCTTCGGTTTATTAAAAAAATATATATTTTAGTCATTAATTACTAAGTTCTTAGCCGTTTAAAAATTACAAAAGAAATAATATAAAAAAAAATACTCAAAGTTTTTTGAATAATCTGCAAACTCCCAATTGTCCTAATTATGGCTATCATCAACTAGGTAGAACTACTTACTAATACTAACACAAATAAAATTTATGTATACGTTCTTAAAATGAATAGTAAGTTAAAAAATATATAGATACACAATTTTTTCAATTCTTATTTGTCCAGTTAGTTCTGCTTATTTATACAAATATTCCTGCCTTTCCGCATTTTTTGTGGCATCCCTTCATCTTCAGGTAAATTGCATTAAGGGCGTTTTTTTAAGTAAATCTGTACAGTCATAGAAATGCCATTTAATGGTTTGCATCAGTAGGAAGCTACCTAAATTTTTTATTTCCAAAAAGCTGTTTACTTTTCGACATAAACAAACTATTTTCTACCTGCGTTTCTTCTACAATTGTTATCAACACCTTTTTAGTACGTAGTCTAATAGTCTAATAAGTATTTTATGGCAATTAATAGTTATTTATGTATTAAGGGTCTATCTTTTAATAATCGGGCCATAAAGTCCACTTTACGCCTGTATTTGCGGGCCTATAAAGTAGATTATGGGTCTAAAATAGAATAAATGCATTTGTTGTTCTAAATAATGAGGCTATTATTTAGGCCTTACGTTTATATTGTTATTATTTACAATGTTCAGATAAATCGGAAAATAAATCGGAAAATAAATATGTACTTACTTGGTTTAATCTAAAATAAATTTCTTTTATATGTACTTACCAATTGATTGTAAATATTAGTATTAGTATAGGTACCTAATTAGTTGAATACGTCACTGTTAAAATGATGAATTATTATTCTTATACATTATTTTGAAAACAAATTGCCTTTTTATACGAATTCTTATAAATTATAAATTACAAAACCACCCGTCTATAATACATATTTTGTTACCAAAGCCGAGAGTATTTTTTTTCAACACAAATAATAGATATTTATTTTATTAGGAGTATAAGCGAAACTTTTATGTGACGAAGTATGGAGGTGTAAGCGCCGAGCGGAGCGAGGAGAATTAACTCCATACGGAGTCACATAAAAGTGCTTATACTCCGAATAAAATACAATATTTTATTTTCAAATGGAATCATTCTAATCGTAATATGACAATCAATTTAATAAATAATTTTGCAACTGTCATGCAACTGTCATACATTTTTGCAGATAATGATATAACTTATACTCCGCCGGAGTATAAGTCCTACTTATACGCCGCTCAAAAGTGGTGTCATAGAAATGAAACTTATACCTTGCCTACTCAGTTTTATAACACCATGTTATACGCCGTTTGAAAATAAATATTATTATTATCTTTATGGAAACTTTTTCCCTACTAAAGAACCATAAATCATAAAATGCCAATTACCGAATATTCTTCCTTACCACAAAAAAATATTACAGGTAACGAGTTTTTTACCTATAATCCGCATAAATCTCCATGAACTACCCCAAAAATCTCTTTTGTCCTACTTGGCAACATTTAAACAAACAAGTTACTGTCTGTATTATTCCAGACGTTTGATGTCAAATTTTATTTATTGCAATCACAAAGAAACCCCCGACATTGTCCAGTTGGCCACCTGACCAATATTCCCTTAAAAAGGTGCTTTTGTCGGTATAAATAACAACACAGAACACCTTTTGGGGTGTCTGATTTCAAACTCCAAGACATTCATTATGATTCTGTTTACTTATACTTCAACAGAATTGGATGACTAATACATTTTTTGGTGTTTCGGTATTTGTTACCAGAAATAAAAATGAAGTAATCTTTTTTGCAATAAGTCGGATTTTGTGGTTAATTAAACTGAATTTACGTAATAATTCTTTGTTTGTTTGATGAACTTTTATTAAATTGGTAACGTTAGGATACAAATTAGGTTTGTTTAAAATGCATAAAGTGACAAAAGTGGCACGAGCCATTGTATTTAAAACACAATGGTTTGTTAAACAAATTCAAAGGTTTGTTAGATTTTCCAAACAATATAATATTTTATTAAGTAATAATAAGACAGTTTTATGCTTTTTGAATATCAAACTAAGGGGTTATTGAATTGTTGTTTAGTTCCAACACAAAAAGTTTGTAAACAGTTAGAACAGTGCTGTAAAGTCAAATTTGCATTTTCCGTTTCATATTCACCAACCATAATATTTAATTAATCTAATTAGAGCGAGAAAATTACACTGTGATACTCGATATCAAAACAACTTATATCATCATTCACATAACGTATGGTTATAATTTTTTTCTTACGACTTTAAGGTGATTATTTTATAATTGCCAAGCCTCAACTCAACTGTTTAAATTATTTGCATAAACAAGCAACAGCCTGTTGATTCCTGTTGTTATGTCCGTTTGAAACAGGTACCATACAAAGGAGCCGCAAATATCAACGAATAATATTATATCCTGTCCACTGTCCAACCCTGATTCATTCTGACCTTGCCCAGGGGCCCTGTTTGTTCATTTATTTCTCCTAATATTGACAAAAAAAAACCTTAAGCAATAAAGGCTTAATCGCGTTTGATCTTGTTGACTTTGGCTAGACACTAAACATTAGATTTCGCTATTTCTAAAGAATCCGAATTCCTTTTTTATGTTAATTTGTAATTAATACAGTTATTTATAAGAATATAACATGAGCATGGTGGCAGTGTGCGTTGTACAAGGTTAGCATCTTATCGGTGTGTAATTGTGGGATTTTTCTAAAGGAATGCAACAATTGTGAGAGGAATTAAAAACGAAACAGGTACATAGGTACATATTTTATGTGTCGGTAATAATACATGCGGAAATGAAAAAAATGTGCACGCCTCTCTAACAGTGCAATATAAGGGAAAATGTTGGGAATTTTAATTTGGCCGGAAATGTATAAGTGTGAGCTTGTGCCATAAATTTGAATTTATTAACATTTTCTTAGATTATTTCAGGAAAAAATCAGTGCCTTCTATTCAAAACTTGCCAGTTTAACGTAACGGTTTTAAGCAAAAGCTTATTGTCAATTTAGAGTAGGAAATTTTCACCTTTTTCATCCCTAGCCAACATATTATAAAATTTTAAAATGCAAAAAAGGCACCGTAAGTGGTTTGATATACTAGGCCGCAAACCGCGAATCGGCCGGCGCAAAATAGAGCGGTCGCCGCTTATTTTATTCTATGACTTTGTCCCTCTAGGGTCTAGGCGGTCATCTGCTAAACGCTAAACTAAATTAATGAAGGTTGCTATTTTCTATTTTGCGGCGACTGATTCGCGGTTGACTTACTAGGCCGCAAACCGCGAACCGGCCGCTTTATTTTACGGCGACCGATTCGCAGTTCGCAAATTGCGGCCTTGTATGTCATAGCACTAAGTAGAGCTCTGAAAAACATTGATGTCTCAGCAAAAATGGGTAATTAATTACGGGTAATTTAACTTTTACTTACATTTCACTAGAAAAATGATGGAAAGGAACTAAAGATCGAATTTATGAAAAAATATTGTACACCCACAAATTTTGTATACAAAAATTTAAATGAAATGAATGTCCGACTGGTCCATTATTTGACATTAATGACTCTGTCAAAGTATATTACATGATAAATAATGCCCTAGGGCGTATTATGAAAAATATTGGCCCTTGGGCCATTAATGAAAATAATGTGCTAGGTGCCGGCTATCAATCCAATTATCAAGCCGTACTGCTTTGTTGATTCAATGTATCTTAGTAACAGCATTTAAAAACTACTAGATTATTCTTATTAGTAAAACAGCAAATTTTACTTAAAATATTTCAGTCCAAAATAATAAACCATTCGGACATTAAACGTTGAAGGCACCACGGGCGTTATTAGGATAATAACGCCGTCAGTCGAAGTATATCCCTCGGACCGGAGGCCTTCGGGCAGCACACCATCAACCTCACACCTCACGCGTTATTATTCCTATAAGACCCTTGATACCTTAATTACTATAAATTTGCCTAAAAAAGACCGAAACTTTCACAATCTCTCTTAAGAAAAATTTAGCTTGATATCTATTTTAATCAAATAAAATCAAAAGAAGTGAGAAATTTTTACTTTAATGAAAGGAACAAGGACAGAATTTATGCCAATAATTCGAGAGACTTTCGAAAAATGTTTAAGGACATAACCAACAGTTATTTTTCCATTTTTACGTGTTCATAGTGGAATTAAATAGTTTGAGTGCACTGATTTAATTTTTTTATTATACAGGGTGTTCGCGCAAAGTGGTTCATTATTGCTAACTTTGTTATTATTGGAGCTACGAAGTCGGTTAAACAAAAAACATCTGGTGAAATCATCTGGTTTTCCAGATATTCACAAAAAAAACATTTTTTAAATGGAACACTCTGTATATTTTTGCAAAAACCGATGATAAATTAAATTCTGAACAAAGAATGTTCTTATGCTTTTTTGACAATTATTTAAAGTAAGCGAGTTATTTTGAAAAAAAAGTTTTCAAAGTTTTAATTTCAAGTAGCCATGAAAATTATAATTTTGTAAATTTTCAATATTTCCGTAATTCTTTCAAGTTTTTTTTCAACTTGCTTAAATTCAATATTATGATTGTTTGGTTTTAATAAATTACTATTCCGTTTTATGGCTACTTGATTTTAAAAAATTGCAAACTTTTTTTCAAAATAACTCGCCTATTTTAAATTATTATCAAAAAAAGACGAGGACATTTTTTGTATAGAATTTAATTTACCATCGATTTTTGCAAAAATATATAGGGTGTTCCATTTAAAAAAATGTTATTTTTTTGAATATCTTGAAAACCAGATGGTCAATTGTTTTTTTGTTTTCACCATTGTAATCAGCGGAAAAAATGCTACTAGTTTGCTAATTTAACCGACTTTGTAGCTCCAATAATAACGAAGTTAGCAATAGTGAGCCACTTCGCGCGAACACCCTGTATAATCATTGATTTTGCGTTGATTTTATTGTGCACGTACACATAATATTACAGGTGTGATTATTAACTTAGCAATTTATTTTTAAAATATAAACTGATAATATTGAAAAACATTTTAAGTTGAAAAGTGATTGGAAATCGGTGGATCACATTTTTTAGATGGATCTGATATCGATTGCATACATTCATATATGTCAATATTTAACAATGTATGTGTTCATAAATCCTAGGAAACTTTTTACCGAAACCGTAACTACGGTTTTTTTTCCTATTGACTTAACGGACAAAATTCTACTTAATTAACAAAGCTAAAATCTAATCAAGCACAATTAGAAATTAGAAGCAAGTCAAATAGTACCAGACGTTATTCTCGTTTCTCCATACCTAGTGTAATCGCAGCGAAACTCTTCCCTTCCGAAAAAACTGTTTCAAAACAACATCCCCGGAGGGCACCATTCAAAAATACGTTACAACACTCCCACTTATGATATACAAAGGCTCAAACAGCTGTTTTGGAGCGAGTGGTGGGAGCGAAAGGCCACAGAAAGGCCGATTGAGTCCAACTTGACTTGTTCATCTACTTAGTTGTGTTCCGTTCGTTTAGACAGCACGTCGTACCTATCTAATACCGGTTGACTGAATTTCTCTTGTGAAAATGGTTCGCAGTTTGTCGCAGTGGACCAAAACGTTGAGTTTTCCAGCGCGTATTAGTCCGAGTACTAAAACGAAGGAAATTTGTGTGAGTCCTACGATTACGCCAACCCCTAGTAATAATTCGTTGTTGAGTCCTTGTGCCAAGAACAATGAAATTAATAGCAGAATGAATAATAATTGTTCTCCACCGATGATGAGTGAAGTCAATCAAGTGAGTTAACTCTTAATTTTAATTCGTTTATTTATCAATTGGTTTAGGTACTACTTTTGTAATAATATTATAAAATGTTATGGGTATTAATGGAATTTGACCGTTGCGATTCCCTGAGAGAACTTCACGGATGACAGGTTCAAACGAGTTTAGAATGGGCAAAGCCATTCATAAAATAAAAATATCTGTTCTTCTGATCTACCTACCTACAATCCTTTCGAAATTCGATCGCCTTATAACAAAATTTTTCTAGTTGAAATTTTGCAATATTTATTAATGATTCACTTCCTTTTCCACTAATTGCAAAGTTGCACATATTTCTGCGTTTGTAAGCAATGAAGTGGTAAATATCTGATTACTTTACTAAAACTAATGTGTCACATTTATGTTGATATTTAATTAATAAAGTCGACTACTGCTGAGAATATCCTACACACATTCATAAGTCATCATTTTTAGGAAAATAACACAATTATAGTACTATGTGGGTTTGGTTCTCTAAGTTGCTTGCAGGAATTAATTATTTTATTTCATGTATTTAATGGAACACCCTGGAAATTTAGGAACAATTAATTGGATGTAGAGGAAAGGGGAAAGGAATAAATTAATTACCTAATTATCTTTAATAATAATTATAATAAAATCTATGAAATATTATTAGTGCTTTTTGACAGGAAAAAATACTAGAAACTATTATTAGAAACAATTATTATTTAATTAATTTGTTTATGGAATTATTATTTTTAATGAATCATGAACGTGTGTGTACAATAGTTTCTGCTTTCCTTTAATTTGAGAATAAAAACAATTAGAAACTTAATCAGTGGCGCACGAATATTTTACGATTATAAATTTAGTTACTAAATAAAATTTCTGTGTGCGAAAATTCCGTTTTTATTGCTTACTCTATAAACTTATTTAACTATAAATTTTCTACTTATTTAATTTTAGACTTGGTCCTAAAAATTTTCGAATTATTGACAGAATGTCTTCTTTGTTACAAAGAAATGAGTTGCTTCTACCGAATAAGTCAAACAGAAATAACAGAATGGAATGGAAATCCTTTGAAAATTCCATATTTTTTCCTACTGTAATCTCATTCATTAATAACATTTTAAACGTTTACAAAACTACGACAAATTAGTATATTTTCTTGTGGTTTTCTTTTTACAGTGAAATTAGTGGTCTATATCTACTAGAAATTCATACAAAATGAAAATTCCTTGAAAGTTTCGGATTTTATGGCTTACTATAAACTCATTTATACAATTTCTCTAAGTTTGGACTTGCGTCTTTAAAATAATCATAAAAATTTAGAAAAGATAACGGTGGTTTGTTTTCTTTGTTAAAATAATTTAAGTAAGTTGGTTTTAGCAGAAAATTCGGTCATTGTTGACTTTAGCGACTGGTCGACTACAGGATTGCGACATTGCCTACCTTGTTGTATTTTGTCTCCTGATTCCATTGCACACCACGAAAGTTTGTGCAAATGGCTCTAACAACGATAAAACCATTAATTAAACATTTCTCTGTAATGAGTGGAACAAGGATAGACAGAGCTATTTCAATACGTGCGAGAGAGACATCCGAAAATTATTTCAAACTTGCTAAGAGTAAAAAATTTAAGACATGTTTTATGAAAAATTTAGCTTTCTTTTCTCTTAGTTTATGTGAAAATATTCAAATTTATTTCATCCAATTCATTTTCCTTGCCCTTAAAAATTGATCTCTCTTGCACTTATAGAAATAACTGTGTCTGTCCTTGTTCCACTCATTACAGGGAAATTATTATTCCCGTTAGTTGAGGGGGTTTGAGGCATTTGCACAAGCTTTTATTGATACCAATCGACGTAAAAGAACGTCTACTAGGCGTCTATAAAAAAAACGCGATAATTCGACCAGTCGCTAAAGTCAACATTTACCGAAAATTCAAATAGAATGAAAATGCGTCGAAAATTTCAGATTTTTGGAGCTATTCTCTATTGAAAATGTTTTATAACATTCTGTAAAATATCTGTAATTTGACATTTCAACAATGTTTTATATTGTTCAAATGTCAAATAACATAGATATAACAGAATGTTATCTAAAATTTTCGATACAGAATAACACCATTATGTATTTATTTTATAATTTATATTTTTTCCACACCTGTTTAATTATGTATCAATTATTCGTATTTTTTTCGTGGAAAATCGTGCTCATAATTCACTACAGTGAATTATTTTCATTATTCACTGTGTATCCGGCCAATCACAAATACAAATTCATAATTCAATGTTGCTGAACCAATGATATTTTATTTTATTTCTGCACTTGACAATCGACTAGCTTGACAGTAATTAAATAAGTGTCAAAAAAATTATCAAATTTGAGTCTAATTTATTTCTTTAATAGGTGTGGAAAAAGCATAGCATTACTTTCGCGATTATGGCCATTATTCACTCAAATGAATTGCGCCACTCGCCTACGGCTCGTGGATTCAAACATCATTTTCGTGAATAATGGCTATCATAATCGCTAATATAACAATTAATATACTATTATTTTATTCACAACCAGTATATTATAAGGTCATAATTCTACTATTAGGAGACGTCTTATGATATTAATAAAACACATGGGTCTTATAATTAATACTCATGACTATCTATACTTTATAAAAATTAATTTTACATAAAATGACAAAAGTCACTTTAAAATGTCAAATAAAAATTTTCCAAATTACTAATTTAAAAACTCTCTGGTCTGGTTGTGGATAAAACGTTGTATTGTATAGGTACGTGTCTTAGTTGCTATATTATCCACTTTAAGAACATTAAACGCTCGAACTTCGTTCTCGCATTTAAACATTTTTGCGTGGATAATATACTACCTAAGACACTTATACGATAAATAACCATATTTTTAAATATGTGATATAGGTATTATAAATGAAATTCTCATTGTAATTGTCAAACTATTTTATACGTCATCCTCGATGGAAAAGCACAGTTAGGGCTCTTTCAGACGCGGCGGAATCCGCGCGGAGCTTATTTACTTTTGCGTCTTCATGATCGTTCATACCTGTCTGCGCAGTTACCGCCACCGTTTAGTTATATTGCGGAGGCCGCGCGTTTTGAGTACATGGGTTATCAAAACTTGAAATTGCTTCCCTGATCAATTCAAGTAGATAATGATAATATATTAAGTAATTTTATTGCAATTCTCAAAAAATGTAATTGATGACAATGTAATTATGTACTGGAAATATTCAGTTATAATAACCATAATTAATCAAAAGTTCAATTAAGTTTAGTTATGGAAGTTTAAATTGATTAATATCTAATTAATCTAGAGGATTTTATAATGGGGGTCAGCTGAAATGAATTTACTTTCTGAAAAGTTGCTAGGAGTTTCCTGTACATTTTTGGCGGATAAAAATGATTCATTTTGTATAAACACAGATTTTCCAATATTTGGTTAACTGTTTACTATGATTAGCTTTAAATCAACTTAAATTGTAACCGCCATAAAACTGCGAATGCGTCAACAACTCATTGAATATTTTTTTAAACTTGCACTGTATAAACAGTACAATTTGGTTAATGATGGCTTTCAGGAGGTCCCTCAACTACCATCTGAAAAATATGTTAAACTCCAAATTAATGTTCGTTTTCACATACATACAAATTAACAAATTGAAAAATTATGCAGAATAAAGTAATTCGATGACCTTTTCTATTGTTTCGATGTAATTCATCATTGAAACCACCTACAACATAAGACTAAAATTATTTATATTAAAAACCACGCGGTCTACAGCTACACCCAAAAATTCAAATATATGGAGTTTCTTGTGACTTTGTGATTAATTATAAATTTATATAATCTTATAGTACAGAGGCGCAGCAGGGTTATTAAAATGAATAAAATGTCACTGGGGCTAAATGTTAAAAATAGTTTTAGATAAAAATTGTTACAATCGAGCTCGAGCAGCGGATTAAGTATCGTTTACATCCACTTAACTTAACGTAAAGTACGAAAAATTAAATATAACTATGTATGTATTTACAATCAGTTAATATTTTAATAGACGCATGCGCAAATGAAACCAAATATTAGTGTCATTGTCTAATTTTATGTCCTTAAAATCGCTTCTTTTTTGTCGTTTATGATAGTTTCTGTTTTTATTTTTACCTTTTTTCAACGAAAATTAATAAATTAGAACTAGAATTCCTCAATTTTGAATATATCATCAAATTTATGGTTAAAATAGAAACATATTTTTATAATAAACACTATAGGTAATTATACGAAAATTATCTACGTATGTACCTATATAAACTAGGTAAATTTGCATATTGCAAATTTTTTATGCAATTTTATGAAACTAAATTCTTATCACAAAAACGATTGTAAAAATAGAAATATTATCAACAAGAAGCAAGGAATATATTGTTTGCATTCATGAATCTTATATAAATATTTTTTGCACCAAAATACACTTCATTTATTTACTAATTTAATTTATATCCACCAATTCAGTCTCATTTTGTCTAGATCTTCAGAGCCGGGTTTATAATTTTGAATTCCAAATTTCTAATCACACGTTTCACCTCCATGGGTATAAAAATTGGATAATTGTGCAACGCGCTTCCTTTAAGAGTTGAACAACCTTGTTTAAGTTATATGGATGTTTAAAATAAAATTTTCATCCTCAACATAAGTACACATTTTTGTTTACATGACTCGTTGGCTTATCGACTATTTGAATTTGTTTATTATTACTATCTACTTTGTTGTAGTGTACCTAATGAGTTGTCGAACACGCACTTAGAGCTAGAAAGTAACTATGTAATAAGCACTATAACTATTAACAGTAGGTGGTAGCCTTTTGATGTTCATGTTACCTAAAAATAGTAGTTTATCGTTCGGATTCGATGACACATTTTACGAGCTAGGAAAAAAAACTTTGAGAACAAAGTGGACAAAAACTGGGGTAACCTTACCAAGGCCACCAATTATATGTTTTCTATTTCTATTTGATACGGTATACCTACTGCAAAATCTCTAATATTACCACCCAGAAATAAGGGCAGCGTAACAAATTTTCACGGAACTGATTGACATGTTGTTAAAATAAAATGGACTCGGCAAGTCTTTTTGGACAATAGAAAGTTAATAATTGTACAAACTGTCGAATTTAAAAGCATAAAGAACAATTTTTTAAGTATTCTGGTGGGTGTGTGAACCATGAACCCATCTTCCATTGTATTTTTTCCACATGACACATGATAGAGGTACCAATCCTAATATGTTTAATTATAAATCTAAAGTTCTAAAGGCTCGTTTACATCCATTTCAACACTATTATTTGGGCTCATTGCGCATGCGTTAATTAAGTTATTTGGTTATCAATAGAGATTTTAATTTTCCGTACTTTACGTTAAGTTAAGCGGATGTAAACGATCCTTCAAGCACAAATTCGATCTCAATCAGTTTATAGGTACAGGATCTCAGTGTCGATTTCTCGTTTTATTAAACGGTGAAACAGCCGCAGGTGCTTTATGCTAACACTACAACAAAACTGAATAATTAATATATTGATTGTGGAGCAAAAGAGTGCGAAATAATGTTCATTTATAGCTATGACATAAATAAAATAAATCTAGTGGTCTTAGTCAGATAATAACGGGGCGCTAAGTAGGCTATAACGCGACATCATGCTCGAAACCAACTAGATTTCCTATTTTCGTTTTTAAATTCATTATAATAATTTATGTAGTTATTTATGTTTTCCTATAAATATTTCTGTTGATGATGACGCGACTGGTACTAGTTATAGGTTCCATACAGGCGCCGTTCAATCTGAACAGTTATTACTTTGCATTTTAATTATTAATTAAATTTGTACAAGTGATAACAGTTTTAGATGTATTATAAGGAAGTAACGAAACGGTTACTTATTTCTATATCACACAAAGCTCCATTCACTAGACTGAGATAAACTTTAGCTAAAGTCAACAACATACTATTTTAATGGTAGTAAATATTGTTTGGACAGTTATTTGATTTTGATTACTTGTCGGGAAATATCTAACAGATATATGTAGCTGGGTTTTTTCGTCGAATGTGTAAATTTGTAGTTATTATCAAACAGAACCGGCCTCAGAAGTTTTAAACTCATACATAACATAATTATGTACCTACATTTTTGTGTCGTTTACATCCACTTAACTTAACGTAACGTACGGAAAATTAAATCTATTAACAACCACTTAAATATCTTAATTGACGCATCTGCATATAAGGACAAAATAATGGTCAAATTTTTTGTCCTTAAAATCGCTTCTTATTTTTTGCGTTAAGTTATAAGTGCATGCCAACGAGCCTTTAGTCCCAGACTAGTAATATTTTGATTTTTTTAATTCCCTTGCTTAAGGCAACTGTTCCCAAGTGATGAAAGCAGCTTTAACACACATTTACGACAGTAGTAAAAACCAAACACAAATCAATGTACTATACAAAGTAGGACAACTTAACTTGAGACAGTTTACTAGTAATTTCTACATGATTACGATATTACAAATAAATATTTGTGAAATCCAGTCTTGTAATGTAGAAAAGCATCCTGATAACACAACAAACAGTAACAGTTACGCTGTTCATTCAATCAAGCCATAAATAAAACATCATATGCCGTTCATCATCATAATGCACATTAAAATGCTTGAGATATGATTTTTTAAAAGCTTTATACAATAAACTTTGTACTATCGCGCGATGGCTGTCCAGTTCAAAACACAATGAGCCATTTTGTCCATTGTACCGCCAGGTTTCCTATTCCATTCATTTACACATCAATTTAATTTTTATTCTTTTTTTCAGATATACTCAGACCCGGAATCAGAAAAGGCTATTATGAGCTCAGTGGTCTATTGCATCCATCACAAAGAAGGCTGCAAATGGTCCGATGAACTCAGAAAACTAAAGGTAATGGAAGTCAATTCGTTATTTGCAAACTTTTTATAAAAACTTTTTTATAGGGTCATTTAAACACTTGTAAACACGACGCGATTCCATGCACAAGCAAATGTGGTGCTCAAATTCCGAGGGTTCTTATGGAGGACCATTTGAAGTACACTTGCCCTCAACGGCGGACACGATGCGAGTTTTGCAACAAGGAGTTTTCAGGGCACGCCTTAGAGGTTGGTACAAGTCGTTAATTTTATTGATAAATCGGGGGGTTTGACCAGGAAAATGGGATAAAATATGATTTGAGTAAAAAGCTATAAAACTGATTGCGTTTGCGTTTGTAAATTTACTGAAAGCTTCTTCCATGAAATAAAAATCAAATAGTAGGATTTAAGAATACCTGATACCGTGCACAACACAAAAATGTATCTGTTCTCCAGCATTAACGAGCGATATTCTAAACGCATAATTAATATTTTTCTTAAGATTGACACACTAGACTCACTAGAGTATTATAAATATTGTATTAATATAAACAAAATTATAGTTTGAGGAAATTTTTGTTTGCTTCTTATATTTTTATATAAAATGTCTGATGAAATTGTATTTACTTTCTTCCCTTCAGTTTAACTTTCTTTGTCATTATTTTGTGTTCCAAATGCACCATTTGGTGTATTTTCAGGAGTCTCGGTTTTTAACGCCAAAATATAAACTAGGTATAACCTAAAATTAATAAGAACGAAATAGTTTTTTCTACTCCCATAATACTTTAATTGATTTGCTAGACATTTACTACTTGTACTGTAATGAGATTCATTACGATACAAGTTTATAATCAATAGAAATGCAACATCACTGTCAATATCAAATATAGCCATGAACATCTGACAGATCTAAAATTTTAAAATTGGCAATTTATTTTGATTTTCTGACATTTCCTAGTTTATGATAAAGTTGCCATAATATTTATTTTCTTATTTTTCATTATTTTGACAAGTCGTAGAAAAAATAGTGTCTGTAACTTACATTTATTGACTATTAAGACACTCGTATTCATTACGTACTCGTGTCTTAATAGCTATCATTAAATGCTAATACGCTAATAGTTACATATGGTATTAGGTACTTTATGAGACGTACACAAAAATGATTGATATAATATTATTAGGAAAAAATTATCAGAAATTACCAACAGCACCAAACTGGCTAAAAAATATTTTGTAATACCTGAAAAGTACAGTTTTTGTATTTGTGCCACTTTTCTTCCGGATGAGCGATTTGAAATTTCATAGGATTCTTTTTCGTTCGCTAATTAAAGAGAAATGTAGATCTAATTTCATGAAAGTTTTTGTAAAGAGCGATCAAATAAATTTGTAATCGAGTCATCCATGAATCCGAAATCGTATGTAGTTACTTGAACTGCATTACAATAAAATGTCAGTTGAAAGCTAAAATGGTTCAAGTTAAGGACATACGGATTCAAATCCATGGATGACTCGATTACAAATTTATTTGATCGCTCGATATACAGGGTGATCAGTAATTGACGCACTCGGAGCATACTGTGATAAACTTTACGTTTTAAGAATGACGAATTTTTTTACCGCAGTGTTGTAAGTCCTTTCTTTACAAAGATATGACCACTTTTGTGAAAATAAAAGTGGCAACACTGTATTGAACATGTGAATAGGTTCGACGAGAAAAAAAAAGAGAAACGTTCAATATTTTATGATGCGAGAACTTGTCAAACTAATTTAGTACTGTCAATTTTATTAAAAAACAGAAACAACAATTGAAATTCATTATTAATATTTTCATGGTAATAGAAGGTATTTTAGTTTATCCCAAGGTTGGCAAACTTCAAAACTCTCTCAAATTTAGGTATTTTATTAAATTTTAACATTTTCAATTTCTTTGTATTAGAGGTTTTGTGAAAAAAATTGAACAAATCATATTGCATTTTATCCAGAGATTATAGTAGCATGAATTATTCACTCATTTTTGTCTTGGTTATGAAATTAATTAGCTTGTAACTTGGATGAGGGAAACTCTATAACTCGGAAACTAACCATCAGATTTAATTTTTCTTTGCAGATTATCCCTAGTTTTAATGTGCTCTATAACGTCCTGTATTCGGAGTGCGCCAATTACTGATCACCCTGTATATGCAATATTTTCAATTTTATCATAAATTTGTTTTTCCAGAACCACGTGGGCAACTGCGGTTACGAGCCCCTCTACTGCGAAAACAAATGCGGCATAAAAATGCCTCGCCGTCACCTAAGCCAACACAAAGCGGGCGACTGTTCCAAAAGACTGCTACCTTGCCGCTATTGCACCAAGGAATTCGTGGCGGACACTCTCGCCGCCCACCACTTGAAATGCCCACGAGTTCCAGTCTCCTGCCCAAATCGCTGTGACATCAACGTCTTGGCACGCGAAGAACTCGACGTACATCTCAAAGACGAGTGCACCGTGTCAGTCCATAGTTGCAGTTTCAAAGACGCTGGGTGTCGCTTCAAAGGTCCACGGTACTCTATGGAAAAACACTTGGAGGAGAACTGCCAGCAACATTTGACTTTGATGTGTGGCGTGGTTACCAAACAGCAACACCAAATCAGCTCGCTGAAGAACGCGTTGTCTAGGTTGTCGCTGAATTATTCCGGGACGTTGATTTGGAAAATCAGCGACTTTGCAGCGAAGATGTCTGAGGCGAAGAACAAGGAAGGCATGGAGTTGGTCTCGCCACCGTTTTACACTAGCCAATATGGTTATAAACTACAAGCGTCATTGTTTCCTAATGGAAATGGCGCTGGTGAAGACTCGCATATTTCTGTTTATATTAAAATTCTTCCCGGGGAATATGATGCGTTGTTACGTTGGCCTTTTGCACATTCCGTGTCTTTTACCTTGTTTGATCAGTCGACTTGTCCGGAGAAAGCCTGTAATATTGTTGAGAGTTTTATTCCGGATCCCACATGGAAGAACTTTCAGAGACCTAGCAAGGAGCCTGATAGTCTAGGTTTTGGGTTTCCAAAGTTTGTTTCACATGAAATGCTGAAGAAAAGGCACTTTATGAAAGACGACACTATGTTCATTAGGGTTAAAGTTGATCCCAGTAAAATAGTGGCGGTTTAACCTTATTTTATCTATCTGGTTTACGATTGTGATCTCATCTTGTACATTTTGTATATTTGTAAGATACAAAGACTGTATATAATATGAAATATCTATATAAATATTATATAGGTTAGTTATATAACCCTCTCAAGTATTTATAGTTTAAAAGAATGACTTAAGCAATGTTTTTTAGTTGAAAAAATCTTTTTTATGACGATGTTTTTTTGGGCTTAACACACTCGACTCGCGCTAAGGCGGCTTAAACGTGACTCTGTTTATATGCGCAGACATCAAAACTGAGCACATGAAGCAGGTCGGGGAGGCCCCTCTCACCTTAGTGCGAGTCGAGTGTACTTTTCACTGGTTAGGTTTCTCAGGAAAGCTTGTAAAAAATTCTAAATTTATTTGTGTATAAATGTTTTCGTTTTCTATTTGTGATAGCTGGAAGAGACCAAAGTTATGTTTGTAAATATACTGCGGAGGCACATTCTAACTGTTTTTTAGTCATAGAATAATAATGTTTGTATTTTGTTTGGATACCGACATACCTAAATATGTTTTAGCAATAAAAAAGAAACATTTATTTCTGCATTTAAAAACTGTAGTTTTATTCAATATTTGCATACCAATATCACTCAAAAAAAATAAATAAAAACCGAAAGTACATAACTAAATTTTCTGGTTCATCTTTTCTTTAAATATCTCTTTTTTCCGATCAATTCTACAAATCATGCGATTTTCAATTTTCTAGCAAAGTACTTTATTATTATAAAAGTATACAAAGATTCTTAGATTATTTTATCGAACTAATTAAGAAAGTATGTACAGGGTGTACAACTAAGAATGGTCGCCGGCTGTATCTCAGAAACTATTTATCGTACAGCCTTCGGAAAAAAATATTTATAGTAAAAGTGGCCAAAAGAAATCGCAGGAAATTATTCTCAAGTTTCTAGCTTCGCCGCTAGGGGCGTACCTGCCATGGCAAATGATAAAATCATGATTTTCTCCAAATTATAGGCAATTAAGGTAACTCAAAAATAACTTTATTGGAAAGCTGAAACAATTATACACAATTTTGGTCTAACACTTTTTGCTCTAGCTTATCAAATAAGGGTGGGAGGAGAGGGTGAATTCTTCTGTACGAAAATGCTTATAACTTCTGTTTAACTTTATAGAATTTGGCAAACTTAGTATCGTTCGAAAGAACTTTTCTTGCTTCAAGCGATGTTCGATAAGAGAAGTTGTTTTGATTCATATATTTGTTGCTAGGTGGCGCTTTCCGAAAACTTATTAATTTTATCGATTTTTCTTGAAAAATTTAAATGGACTCATATATATTTTTTAACATTATTAAAATTAGTATAAAATATCGAAAATATTAGTGAAAACAGCAGATCCATATCTTTTTTCGTTCAGGAAATATGGACAAAATAGTTTTACATGATTCACAATACGTATTATTGTTATCACAAGTCGTTTTGCGAATTTAAGTGGTAGGCTTTGGAACAAAAAAAAATGCAATTAGCCCTATATTCGCAAAACGACTTGTGATAACTATAATATGGGTTGTGAATCGTGTAAAAACTATTTTGTCCATATTTCTTGAACAAAAAAAGATATGGATCTGCGGTTTTCACTAATATTTTCGACATTTTATACTTATTTTAATAATGTTAAATAATATTTATGAGTCTATTTAAATTTTTCAAGAAAAATCGATAAAATTAATAAGTTTTCAAAAAACGCCACCTAGCAACAAATATATGAATCAAAACAACTTCTCTTATCGAACATCGTTTGAAGCAAGAAAAGTTCTTTCAAACGATACTAAGTTTGCCAAATTCTATAAAGTTAAACAGAAGTTATAAGCATTTTCGTACAGAAGAATTCACCCTCTCTTCCCACCCTTATTTGATGAGCTAGAGCAAAAAGTGTTAGACCAAAATTGTGTATAATTGTTTCAGCTTTCCAATAAAGTTATTTTTGTTACAAAGCCTACCACTTAAATTCGCAAAACGACTTATGATAACAATAATACGTGTTGTGTATCGTGTAAAAACTATTTTGTCCATATTTCCTGAACGAAAAAAGAGATGGATCTGCGGTTTTCACTAATATTTTCGATATTTTATACTAATTTTAATAATGTTAAAATATATATGAGTCCATTTAAATTTTTCAAGAAAAATCGATAAAATTAATAAGTTTTCAAAAAGCGCCACCTAACAACAAATATATGAATCAAAACAATTTCTCTTATCGAACATCGTTTGAAGCAAGAAAAGTTCTTTTAAACGATACTAAGTTTGCCAAATTCTATAAAGTTAAACAGAAGTTATAAGCATTTTCGTACAGAAGAATTCACCCTCTCCTCCCACCCTTATTTGATGAGCTAGAGCAAAAAGTGTTAAACCAAAATTGTGTATAATTGTTTCAGCTTTCCAATAAAGTTATTTTTGAGTTACCTTAATTGCCTATGATTTGGAGAAAATCATGATTTCATCATTTTCCGTGGCAGGTACGCCCCCTAGCGGCGAAGCTAGAAACTTGAAAATAATTTCCATCGATTTCTTTTGGCCACTTTTACTATAAATATTTTTTTCC
Organism: Pediacus dermestoides; assembly: GCA_963942485.1. Lineage (NCBI taxonomy): Eukaryota > Metazoa > Arthropoda > Insecta > Coleoptera > Cucujidae > Pediacus > Pediacus dermestoides. Next base: position 12,256,728 of record OZ012628.1, on the reverse strand, counting down.
GAAGGCTGTACGATAAATAATTTCTGAGATACAGCCGGCGACCATTCTTAGTTGTACACCCTGTACAATAAAAAATTAAAAAAGGAATTTGTTATACATGACTCTGTCCGATAGAATACGATAATATCTATTTATTATCTATTAAACATAAATAAAGCCAATGTATGATATCAGTTGGTAACAGTACTGGTATTACCTTTAGGAGATTCTGTAGCAGTACTTTCGAGAAATTTGTCTTTTTTCATATCAGTAACGTTCACTAAATAATGCGCAGTCACATTTAAGTTTTCTTTAAAACACAGACCAACATATATTTTTGTTTTAACATCTTTATACTCATCCTTGTCAAAAACCTTGAAATACTTTTTATTAATAATTTGTTCAAGAGCACATCTTGAATTTTTTGTTTTTTTTTCTTGCAATATTGCCACTCGAATATGACTCCGACTGTTCCAAGAGTCACACACATGTCAAATTCAATATTCCTTGCTTGAGGAAGCTTGTTAGCTTGCAACTCTTCTGATGCTTTCATCACAACTGCTCTGCTAGATTGGGCATTTAAAGTTGTATATGCCAAATAAAAAAGAATGCGCTGAAACTCTGACTGGTTACATGGAATTGTCGCACCGTCTGAGAAAAGGACTGCAACTCCATTAACAAGTTCACGCAATGCTTCTTCACATTTTCCAGTTTCCTCTTCATTACTTGCTTTTATTAGTAGCAATCTTTTCAGTGCTTCTGTGTATCTATTTATATTCGAAGGGTTGAGTTTATACTTTGTTTGACACAGCGAGTGACTAACATCTACGTATGATTTCGCTTTTTGTCTCCCAGTTTGGTATCTTTAGTGCTACATAGATACCATCCCCCCCAACTGCATTCAACAAACCACCATCCCATAGAAGCTGCAAGAAAAGACTCACTTCTGACTGATTTAACATATTTGGTGGATCCCAAATTGTTTTTTTCAGTTTCAATATATTGTCAATTGTTGGCTTAGCTATTTTTATTAAAATATTCTCATTTTTAACCAGTTTGTCGACTGCCTTTTGTATATGAGGGTTTACTAACAAATTTTCTAAAATGTTCATAACCCATGACTCGGCCCAATAGTAGCTATCAAACATTTTTTTCTTTGCTGCAACACTTTTTTGCAAATAGTTTATGACAGACCAGCTACTGTAAATTCTTGTCATTTCATAATTTAATATTTGGTATTCACCATACCATTTTTTGATAGCAGCAGAATCCCTCATTTCTTGAAATTCATTTTTCTCAAATAGACTATCTACTGCCTCTGTTGTAAATCCATATGCTCCATAAAAATCAATATCCTGCAGGAACAGACAAACATATTGATTGTTTAATTCATAGGAAAATGATCCATGTAAGTGAAAACAGGAACTGAAAGAATTAAGTAATGTATGTGCCACATAATTGTTAAATTTTAAGCCTCCTGTCATCAGTTGACTGATACACCTTATTAGGTATCGTAGGGTTTCATCATCCATGTTCTGGATAATAGCTTTCATAATGGGCGTGTCAGTATCGTCTATAAGTACAACCACTTTCTTTTTGTAGTGAGTGTACAAGATTTCAGACTAGAATTGCAAAGAAAATTTTATTGTCGTGGCGGGCAGTTCATTGTTTCTTGTCAGATCAAGGAATTGGAGATATTCATCTACCATGAAGATAGATTTTATTAAGTTGCTGCTTTTCCAACGTCTAGAACCATCAGCAGCTGTTTCAATAAGATACAAATGTTGCTGGAATGCTTGACCAACAGCTACCTTCAGTGAGTTTAAAATATCTCCTTTTGTTAAACCTCCCACATCTTTAAGGCTCATAATAATCATAGGGTATTGACCACAATGTTTCTTAACAAATTCTGGATGCTCAAGGCCTAGCTGCAAATTCATAAACAGCTTGTAATTTTCACAGTCTGCTGGATTTGAAATTGGCTTTGCATCTTCATTCACTGTTATTTCCAAAAAGGTCTTGAGCATATCCATAAATGTGGTTTTTCCGAAACCCCTCGGGGCTGTTATCTGGACCACAGATCCTACGAATTCAAAGAGCTTTTTTATATACTCGCTCTTGTCCACAAAGGCAAGTTTTGTTTTAACGATGTCAAAACTCGTGGTATAGAGATCAGCTATTTCTAATTCCTCCGGCATCTGTAAATCAGAAAAATCCGATTAATTTTGCTAGTCATTAATATGCATGAAATACATACACATAATCAACAGAACGTGGCAAAGCAGAAAACATGCAAGAAAGACAAAAAACTACATTGGGTACATATTGGTCAATGCAACTAATTATTACCTGGTCGAAGATCCCTGGCCTAGGTACGGGAGCACGTCCAATTTTGGTATCATCAGTTTTTGATTTGTCATCATCTCTGATGTTGACAGATTCACTCTCCGTATTCATTCTTCGTCTTTTTTTGTCTGTTTCATACGAAACTTGTCTATAATGGAGATATTACCATTACCGCATTACCAATGAATTACTTAATTAATTAATAAACATTAAAACTACTATAGCGAATTTAATTGGATTAATACAGGGTGTTTCAGGATTAACTGGACAAACTTAAAATCTGAATTCAAGACCTCAAAATAAGGAAAAATTTCGTTAAAGAGTTACGCCCCTTTAAAGATGGAGGCTAAAATTAGGTTTTTTAGATTTTCTACTAATGGAAACGCTTCTAAAGAATATTTTTTGAATCATCCCTTATCAATAAAAGGGGTGAAATCAGCAACCCCTCTTTAATTTTTTTATTGAAACTCTTTAACGGAACCGAATTTTGTCATATAAAAAATTGTTCTGGAAAGCTAAAACAGTCCCGATTCACATGGTTATTTTGGAAATTATTGCATTATTTAATAAAATGGAAAATGGCCAGCAGGCAGCTGTCTGTACTTTTCAAAATATAACGAAAACTTTATATAGACATGACTCGAAAAATGCTTCCTAAAAAGCCGGCGACTGACTTGAGCCGACCTTTGTAATGTAATGCTCGCTTCGAGCATTACATTACAAAGTTCCTTTTTCTTGGTGCCGCGAATGCTCGTTTTGAATGCTTGGCTCAGCAGTGCTTTACTATTCAGTTGGTTCTAAAATCAAAAGGATTCGTCAAAAAACCGACAGTCAAGTGGAGCACCATTGCTCGAGTTGAGCGGCTCCGCTCGCTGCTCGCTAACCGAAACTGACTAGCGAATGCTCGTGTTGTAACACGTTACATTACAACGTTCTGTTACAAGTCAGTCGCCGGCTTAAGGAAGCTAGAGCCCCCCAGAAGAAGGACCCCAAAGAGTAGTTTTCTGTAATATCTTTGCAACTGTTTAACGTAGATTCAATGAATTTGGTGAGTTTGAAGCTTCTATAATTTTCCAGATATTTCTTTTTCAATTTTCAGAAATTTTGTCAGGGGCGTCACATACAGGGTGGTTGCTGGGTAAATTATGCCCCATATTTTTTGTGTGGATAATTTTTACATTTTTTATATCAAATTATGAAACTTGGGATTTTTATACAAAATATCTGATGTGCCCAACACATGACTTTCTTATACGGGTAGTACCACAATTACTTTTCCTAAAGAAATTAAGATAAATTTCTTGTAAAAATCGTGTTTCAATTTTGAGCGTTTCCAGGAATATTCAAATAAATTTCGGAAGTCTCTCTCGCAGTTATTGCAATACGCATAAATCTGTCCTTGTCCCATTCATTATAACCGAATTTTACGACAAAAACCAATGTTTTATTTTTTTGAAATTTTTTTGACAGAATTTTAAAAAAAAGTTCAAACAAAATTTGTTCAAAATTCAATTCTTAATCAATGTTAAAGAATAAAAAAATCTCATAAATTGTTTATTTTTCAAGATATTCCTAAAAAACCTAAAAATATCTTCAGGTAACTGTCACTTGTTTTTGTGCTAGATGAAAAACATTGAATGTGGCACCCACAAATTTGTTCAAACTTTTAAATATGAAATTTGAATCGAATCCGATAAGTCGTTTTTGAGTTATGGTGGATACAGACAGACACACAGACAGACATCATGGGGAAATGGTCAAAATGGATTCAGGGGCCCTCAAAACGTGTAAATCCATCAAAATCTCGAAGTCGAAAAAAATCACGATTACAATACTTCCTTATACTACGTATAAGAAAGTAAAAACGTAGTCTCAGTCGATCTTGGTATCTTGAACCGTTTTCGAGTAAAATCGTTTTGAAAAAATCACGTCCGTCCATAAAAACTAGATTAATAAAAATAGTCACAAAATTGATTTTTTTTGGAATTTTGATATTCTATTTATTTTATTATTAATATTTAACGAAGAAATGTTAAACGAAGTACTTAAATAATACCTATAAATTTTAATCCACGGTCCGCTTTTGACAAATTTAAATTTTCTGATTATTTTATTAGGTAGTCTAGTTTTTATGGACGTGATTTTTTTAAAACGATTTTACTCGAAAACAGTTCAAGATACCAAGATCGACTGAGACTACGTTCTTTGTGTAAAATTAAATCATGTTTCATAATTTGATATAAAAAATTTAAAAATTATCCACACAAAAAATATGGGACATAATTTACCCACCACCCACCCTGTATGTAACGCCCTTGACAAAATTTCTGAAAATTGGAAAAGGAAATATCTGGAAAATTATAAAAGCTTCAAACTCACTGAATTTCATGAATCTACATCAAACAATTGCAAAGATATTACAGAAAATTCCTCTTTGGGGTCCCACTTTCCTAGCATTTTTTGAGTCATATGTTTATATTATAAACTTTTAGGCATATTTTGACAAGTACAACCTGTCCTAGAAATATGCCCAGTAATTTCGGGACATCCTGTATAAAATAGGTACATAATAATAGTGAATCTAAACCGCCTTGTAATGCGCATAGAATGGTATCAAAAAATACATTATTTTCATTTCTAAAACCATTAGGTACCAATTGTAAGTTGTAACCCAATTCATTTGTTATTTGTTGACATCCTGTCTAGATTATAATTTTTTATTTTGAAAATGAAGAATTACCTACTCAAATGAGAGATGTTTTTATGGTTAAAACATATTACAGTGACGTTAGTTTGCGAAAAGTGAGAGAATTTTTTTCTGTTAAATTTAATAACCGCCCAAAGTCGTTTACCTACATCTTCCTACAATACCTACGCAATAGGCATGTGCAGAAATTTTAAGGCAACTGCTGGCATTTCAGCGGAATCAGACGCTACAGGTGGCTAATATTTATTATTTTTAGCAGTTTTTTTTTACAAAAATTTAAATAATGAAATAATAATAAAGGTAATCGACGAAATGTTGGAGTGGATGGCACATAACTAGAAGAACGTAGGTATTTTAGGGATGATAAATATCGACCCAACATGTGAATTGATTGCGTCAAAGTCGACAAAACTTCAGATTTTAAAAAGCACAAATATCACCCATACAAATCCCAATGTCATCAGCAGGAGGTTTTTACTTTCTTATAGGTAGTATAAGGAAGTATTGTAATCGTGATTTTTTTCGACTTCGAGATTTTGATGGATTTACACGTTTTGAGGGCCCCTGAATCCATTTTGACCATTTTCGCCATGATGTCTGTCTGTCTGTCTGTCTGTCTGTCTGTCTGTCTGTATCCACCATAACTCAAAAACGAGTTATCGGATTTGATTCAAATTTCATATTTAAGAGTTTGAACAAATTTGTGGGTGCCACATTCAATGTTTTTCATCTAGCACCAAAACAAGTGACAGTTACCTGATGACATTTTTAGGTTTTTTAGGAATATCTTGAAAAATAAACAATTTACGAGATTTTTTTATTCTTTAACATTGATTTAGAATTAAATTTTGAACAAATTTTGTTTGAACCATTTTTTTAAATTCCGTCAAAAAAATTTCAAAAAATGAGATATTATTAAAACACTTATATTTCTCATAGTGCGCCTTGAATCCGACTAGTAAATAGACGAGTGAGTTTGGGACTTGCCTGCCAAACGGGAGGTCGCCGGTTCGAATCCCAGAAGGACCATTATTTTTTATTTTTTTGTATTTTACTGGTTTCTATGGTACCGAAAACAATAATAATAAATAAATAAATGTGATTTTATACAGGGTGATTCAAAATTCGATGTAGATATTTTAAGGACGTATTGTTGGGATCAAAATAAGACTTTTTTTTCAAATAAACATGTGTCCTAAAATGCACCCCCTCCGAGCTACAGCCACTGTAAGTTGCGTAAAAAAAACGATTATTTAAAAATGTGACCACAATAACGGATCAAATCTTCTGAAAATTGGCATGCCCCCCTTTTTTTAGCCACTCTATTTATTTTTTGCTTCAAAAATTATGTAAACCCAGTTTTGGGGAAGGTTGGAGGGGGTGCATTTTAGGACACATGTTTATTTAAAAAAAAAAAGTGTTATTTTGATCCCAACAATACGTCCTTAAAATATCTACATCGAATTTTTTTATTCTGTCAAAAAAATTTCAAAAAAATAAAACACTTGTTTTTGTCATAAAATTCGGTTATAATGAGTGGGATAAGGACAGATTTATGCGTATTGCAATAAGTGCGACAGAGACTATTTGAAAATTGCTGGAAACCCTCAAAATTAAACACGATTTTTACAAGAAATTTAACTTAATTTCTTTAGGAATCGTCGAGGGAAACGTAATTGTGGTACTATCTGTATAAGAAAGTCATGTGTTGGACACATCAGATATTTGTATTTCCAACAGACAACGAAAGGTGAATTACCTATATTTTGTGGAGAGATGTAAGAGCGTGCTACTTAATTAGGATGGTCACTTTATATCGTCTAAATACCTAACACCATTTATTAAATATTGAAAAATCTAATTACCAAAAAGTCACAAACGCACACCACACTAAAAAATATGGCATTGACGAAATGATCAAATGGGAATGGGGAATTGGCCGGCACAACTCAATTGAGTACGGGAACTGTATTCGTGTCACCATAGAATATCTAGTAAAAGAGAAGCGTCAACTCCGTGTTACGCCTATGGAAACGGCGGAGACATTTTGTTTCGTTAAGTGCGCATGACTGGGTGCCTATTGTGAGAAGAAGAATAGGAACTAATACTAATATTTGTATTTAATTTAAATATATAAGTATATTTAAAAACAAAATTTAGCTTTTTAATGACATTATAAAACACATTAAAAAACTAAATATTGTTTTTAAATATACCTAAAATAAAGGCCTAAGAAAACAAGAACTACATAATTGTTCACATATTTATTTAAATTGTAAATAATAACAGTGCAAAAAAAACAATTAATAACTTAAGAATTAAAGACTTTAAAATTAATTTTATCACAAGGGGACTTAGGTACTTACATCGCAGTGCATTTATTAATCTCTAGTTATTATTCCATCATATCCATTGGGTGATTTACCTAAAAACAATATTATAGTTATAAGATCGGAAATATAAACAATATATTACTTAAATAATGTTTCGTATATGGGAATGGAGAAGCGTGTCACCTACGATAAGTTCTCCTCCTCTAGGTGGCGCCAGCGATAACTTTTTAAAATTTTTGTAAGTGCACGCCGGTGAATCCCAGAAATAATAATCGTAAAATTAAAATGCGTTAGATTAGATCGAACAAACGAACACATTTTGATTTGATATCTAATTTCTAGAAAAACACGATTATTATGTATATGTTGAAAAATAAACGATCCTTAGATACATTTACATTATTTTATTTTAGGTTCCAATAAAATTATACCTACATATTAGGGTGACAGTTATTTTGGCGATGTCGGATTTTTTTCATCTCCCTCCATAAAATCAATCAAGGTATTATAAAAAAAATTTGATTGATTTTAGAGGGGGGATAAAAAAACCGACATCGCCAAAATAACTTCCATCCTACTACATATTAGGTATAGGTATATTAAAACACAATTTTAAAACATTATTTTTTAATTTTCCTTAGTCTTTTATGAAATACAAAACATCTCTCTAAGTATTACAATAAAATATTGCATTGTTTAGCCAGTTTATTTCCTCGTTTTAAAATTCTGTTGTGAATTTTGTGGAAACTTGGATGGTTTTTCCACACATCTTCTATAGATTCCGTTAGTACAAAATTCTTATATTCAAACAGCAGCCAAAAATCAGCTTCACTTTGAATTTCTTCATCAGGTTTTTGGAGTATGCGAAATACAAGCGTATCATCACCTATTGGAAAAATGTTTCTGCGTGGTTCGAAACTTGGATCGTATATCTGCCCTTCGAACTCAACACAAAAATGTAAGGTTGGTGAAATTCCCACAAAGTCGCGTATAGGACTATTTAGATGGCCACATCTTATTGTTGAATCTAAGTTCATTTTCTTTAATAATTCATGCGTAGCAATACACGCATAAAAACAAAACCCTTTTACACCTTCACGAGTAAACTCTTCCTTCACCATGTTGCACAAACTAAATACAAATTTATGTTCTTGAGAACTCATTGTGATAATGATTGAGGAAGACTGACTAGATGCCTAAAAGTAGGAAGGGTTGGTTTTATAGTTTATTATAATCAAAAATTTAAATAAAGTAGATAAGATTTTATTCATCTTGTTATCGACAATCGTTCTCGCTAATGCCAATGCTGCAAAACTGTGGCCAAAAAGTTAGCAACGTATGCATAAAGTGATGTTTTGGGCGAGAAGACAAGGGGCAGGAATTCAAATATAGAACTTCCATATTGCTGAATGCATGATAATATAATGCAAATCGTTTAAACAAGTGTTATGGTACCCCTTACATTTTAACACTTTATACTATTTATATTATTATAATCTTAGATACATGTTAATCTAGTTGTTAGGAAAATAAGCTTATACTGTATATTTTCATAATTATGTTATCATGTGTTTATTACTTTTAAGAACATTCATTTATTTGTCTTTTCACTAAACTTTGTCACATCCATTCTCTCATTAATCTTATCTCTGTAAACATCCCCATGTTATATATTTCTTGATTTATCATTCATCAGAAGCATTAGTAATCCAGACCTACAGGTATCGACAACATTTACCGTACCAACCATATCAAAATTTATAATTAAACTATATACTAAGTTTTAAAACGAGTGTTTCATTATAAACAAATGAATTAACATCCAAACGACGAATTATTTCATCAAAAGAATCATCCTTTTGCGGCCACATAACAAAAACTGGTGTCAGAAGTGGGATTTCGAAGAAAATTGGCAGAAAAGAAGAGAGCTAGACAACAACAGTCCAGAACCTGGTCCAGCATCTTCAAAAAAATCGTAAGTGGAAATTTCTTTGAATAATTCCTTTTGTTGTTTTGGTAATTCATAAAAATGGTTGAAACCAGATCCGGTAACGGTAATCCCTCAGATCCTAATAATACTAATAACCCTAGTAATTCAAATACAAATCTATATCAGAGTCCAAATCCATCTCAAGATCCTAATACTCCTGTTTACGCTATGGCAGATATTCGAGCTTTGATTCCCGATTCATTTTCTGGTAAAAGAACGGAATTTTACGATTTCCTTCAAGATTGCGAAAGCGCTCATAAAATGTGTCGCGGTTCACAGAAATCATTAGTTCTAGCGTATATTGTTTCAAAACTAAAAGGTCCCGCTAGAGCACAAATCCGTGAAAGAGCATTTAGAACTTGGAATGAATTAAAAGCCACCTTAATACAAGCATTTTCCGACACTAAACATTTCAGTCAACTTATGGAGGAACTGAACGAAATTAAGCAAGAAAGAAATGAATCCGTTATAACTTTTCATACGCGACTAGATCAATTACAAACACGCGTTCTAAATTCAATTCAGTTAGGCGATCCAAATGAACAAGCTGGTAGAAACTCTACTATTAGAGAAATTGCCCTGCAAAGGTTCGTTTTACACAGCGTTGATGAAATTTCTTCAGCTCTTCGTCGGTCAAAACCAAAATCATTGTCAGAAGCGTTAACCGAAGCATTAATAGAAGAAAAATATCTCCAGGCAAGGCGTGTAACTTATAGAAATAACTCATCTCGTGAGACTAGTAAATTTTGTTCTATTTGCCGTAAGAAAAATCACAATACTAAAGATTGCTTTTTCCGTAAAAATAATGTTAATAATCCTAATCAAAATCCTTTTAATCAAAGATTTCAAAATAATATCAACACAAATAATCGCATGGACAATTCAGGACACTCTAATTATAAAAGTTTTGACAATACCAGTCGTAATAATAGCTATCAAAATAATAAACCAAATTCAAAAATTTGCAACTATTGTAAAAAAGGAGGTCATTTAATACAAGAATGCCGAAAACGGCAGTGGAATAATACACGTCATAATCAGAATAGCAACTCCAATAATTCAAATAATATTAATTCCGAGCAAATACATTTAAACTCCGAGCGGTCCCAGATCAGTGCCGTACCTGTGGACAGTATCTAAATTTAAAAATCGACACTTCGACTACTAATAATTATAATGAATCATCGACTATCAAAAATCATTTTCAAAAATGCAATGAAAACCAATGTTCAAGATCGAATTCAGAAATTTCTAACGAAACAAATCAAATATTGTTGAATCAAATGTCCGATAATGAAAGTCCGAGGGTGTCAACTGATAATACTCATAGTACATTAGTAAATAAACGTCAAAATAATTTTGGAGAAATTCCGAGTTCAATAAACATAATGTTAACAAATAATGATAACGTGACGTATGTAAACATTCCATTTCTAGGCAAATCTGGCTCGTTAAATTTTAAATTTCTTGTCGATTCAGGTGCAAGTACATCCTTAATTAACATAGTAAAATTAAAACAAACAAATTTATTTTATAATCCTGAACAAATTATAACCCTAAATGACCTTAAAGCCAATGCTCCTATTAAAACTCGTGGAAGTGTAATTTTCGACCCTATTATTCATAATCATCCCCTAAAAATAAAGTTTCATATTGTAACGGAAAATGATGCTAATATTCCTTTCGACGGATTGATCGGAGCGGATTATCTCAAAGAACAAAATGTCAAGTTAGATTTTGAAAATAATGAATTAAAATTAGACTCGCTTCCATTTCCCCTAAAATTATCCAGAAACTCAAATTGTTATGATGAAAGTTCTTACACGTTGAGTCCCCACAGCGAAACTATTATTAAACTACGTATACTGAACTCTGAAATTAACATAGGTGTCACTCCCGAAGTTCTTGTGTGTGAAGGCGTTTTTCTTGCGAAAGCGATTCTTAAAGTAAATTCTGATAATACTGCGTTCACCACCATTTTAAATACTACGGATAAGAAAATTAAAATCAATAAATTAAATCTTTACTTAGATAACTTTCAGGAAAATAATTCTCAAATTTTTGTAAACTCACCGAGCGAGAATGGACCTAGTTCTGAAATTAATCGAATTGAAACCCTAAGAAATAATTTGAGATTAAATCATTTGAATAACTTAGAGAAAAATTCGGTTTTAAAAATTTGCGAAAAATATCATGATATTTTTCATTTGCCAAATGATACTCTAACCTGTACACCTACTATTCAACATGAAATAAATACGACAGATCCGACCCCAACATCCGCTAAAATTTACAGGCTACCGAAAATCCATGAAGTTGAAGTCGAACGACAAATTTCGAAAATGCTTAAACAAAAAATCATTAGACCTTCTGTAAGTCCTTACAGTAGCCCCTTATGGGTTGTACCAAAGAAAATGGACGCGTCTGGACAACGAAAGTGGCGAATTGTTGTAGATTATCGCAAACTAAATGACGTAACGGTTGGTGATGCTTATTCCCTGCCGAACATCGACGCAATTCTAGACCAATTAGGACATAGTCGTTATTTTTCAGTTCTTGATCTTGCCTCTGCTTTTGAACAAATTCCTATGAAACAAGACCATATACAAAAAACCGCGTTTTCCGCGAGTTCAAAAGGTCACTTCGAATATGTCAGAATGCCGTTTGGGTTAAAAAATGCCCCCTCCACTTTTCAGCGTTTAATGAATATAGTTCTCAGCGGTATACAAGGTCTTCAATGTTTTACCTATATGGATGACTTAGTTGTTTACGCTTCGTCACTCGAGGAACACTCAGAGAGGTTAGAATCGGTGTTTCAAAGATTACGTAATAATAATTTAAAATTACAGCCTGATAAGTGCGAATTCCTTCATAAAGAAATAGCTTACCTTGGTCACCTGATTTGTGAGTCAGGTGTTAAACCAAATCCAGTAAAAATCAGTGCAATTTCAAATTACCCTAGAACAATTGATGAAAAAACGATCAAACAATTCTTGGGCTTGGTCGGGTACTATAGAAAATTCATAAAAAACTTCGCTCTTCTTGCTAAACCATTAACTGTACTCTTGCGCAACCACGTACCCTTCCAATGGGGCCCTGAACAAGAAGAAGCATTCGAAAATCTTAAAACAATTTTAACGACAGACCCTATCCTTCAGTATCCCGATTTTTCAAAGACGTTTGTTTTAACGACAGACGCATCGAATTATGCGATCGGCGCCGTGTTATCACAAGGTGAGATCGGAAAAGACTTACCAATTTCATTTGGTTCTCGCACCCTTAACAAAAGCGAAATAAATTATAGTGCTACAGAAAAAGAACTTCTAGCGATAGTTTGGGCAACAAAATTCTTTAGACATTATTTATTCGGACAAAAGTTTATAATTTGCACAGATTGCCGCCCATTATCTTGGTTATTCAATTGTAAAGATCCTTCATCGCGCCTAGTAAGATGGCGTCTTAGATTAGAAGAATTTGATTACGATATAATTTATAAACCCGGTAGAATCAATAGCAATGCCGATGCTCTTTCACGAAATCCAGTCATGATAATAGATAATGATAAAACTTATGATAACTTTATTCGGTTCCACTATGAAAATCAACAAATAGTCGAAATTGATTCGTTAAAAGTACATTTATTTTCAAAATTTCCTAATGCGCTTTTATTTTCTAAAGATTTGAATGAGAATAACTCGTGTTTTGAGTCCCTATGTAGTCATCAAGATATTAACTCCATTCACCTAGATTTTAATCTATATGACACTATATCACTATTTAACTCTAAACAACAAAAAACTTACCTTCTTATAACACATCTCAATCACCTTGATTTACCTTCCTATAAAGACATATTTTACGCTTTACTTAATTTGAAGAACAAATTACTATCAGACAACTTAGAAAAAATTCACATAAAAAATCCTATAGAGATTAACCCTAATTTGAAAGATGACATGATCAACGAGTTAATTCACTATATATTTCACGATACGGGAATTGCAGTAACTTTAATTAATGAAACGCGACTTGAACCTCAAGATAAAGACGAAATTGAAAAAATTTTACATGAAAATCACTCAAGTTCCTTATCCGGACACACTGGATTTTCTAAGACGTATAAACGAATAAAAGAATTATATCATTGGAAAGGCATGAAAAAAGATATCAAACAATTTATTAAAGTGTGTAAAAGCTGCCAAGAAAATAAAGTAAATAGACATCCTACGAAAGCTCCTATGGTGATTACGACGACAGCTAGCCAACCCTTTGAAAAAATATTCATAGTAACGTTTCAAGACGATTTAACAAAATATTCATATGCTCAACCTGTTCCTAACCATGAAGCTGAAACGGTATCTGAAGAACTATATAAATTCATTATGATTTTTGGTTTACCCAAATCAATTGTTATCGATAACGGTACAGAATTTGATTCTCAATTATTCTCTAAAGTCAATAAGCTTTTTAAGATTCGTCATTTTACAACTTCGCCATATCATCCAGAAAGTAATTCTGCACTTGAAAGGTCTCATTCCACTCTAAAAGACTACTTAAAACATTTCATTGATAAAAATCAAAATAATTGGGACGAGTATGTAATTTCAGCAATGTTCTGTTATAACACTTCTATCCACACGACTACACATTACACTCCCTATGAATTAATTTTTGGTAATAAAGCTATTTTACCTCAAACTATAACCTCAAACCCTAAATTTCATTATACCTATGATGATTATCATCGACAATTACAATTAAGATTAAATAATACCTTTCAAATTGCCAGAACAAACATCCTTAAGAGTAAAGAGTTATCAAAAATTAGATACGATAAAAAAGCACACGATCATACTTATCAAATTGGAGATTTAGTTTATATTGCAAATAAATCAACCAAGAAAGGTCTAAGTAAGAAACTCTTTGCAACTTTTCATGGTCCATATGAAATAACTAAAGTCAATTGTAATGAAACAGTGGTAGTAAAAAACAAAAATAAATTCGTGACTTACCATAAAAATTTACTCAAACCCTTTGTTTCAGGACAAAATGTTGAGACAGACAACGAAGATTAAAATATTTATATTACTTATTTCCTTCATCATAAAATCTCATTCGATTTCCTTATCAATTAATCCGATACCTAATAAATCTTATTCTATAACACCTATAGGATTCGAATGCTGGTATATTTTATCAAAATCTTGGAAAAGTTCAAATTTATGATAGTTATTTCACACTTCTTTCTTACACAAACATAACATTCGTTTCTCAAAAGCTGTTAACCATCGAACACATCTATGCAAAAAGTCTCACTACATGTAAGAATACTGGACCATCTAACCCGCATGATTTCTTTTGTATAAGAGCACTACAGTTAATTGGAACTCAAGTACCTCAATTGCATAAAAAATTCGAAACCATATCGCATCTCGTTAGACATATACCTCATACTCGTAAACGTCGTGGATTAATCAACGGTGCTTCAACACTATTGAAATATCTAACTGGAACACCCGATGCAAACGATGCTAAGTTTTACTCAGATTCGATAAACTCCTTGTTACAAAAGAACTATGAAACTCAAATGCTGATGCAACAGCAAATTCATATAATATCTGATGCGATAAATAATTATAATAATTCAGCTCAATCATTAAAAATCACAGAAAACAAACTAAATGAAAATATTCTCAAATTTAACAATTTTAGTTCTGTTACGATGAATGAACTGGAACAATTGATTTCTAATGAACTAATAATTGGTCATGTTAATTTACTGAATGAATTGGTAACCGAAGTAAATGAAGAATACGACACGGTTATTTCATCGATACTATTTGCAAAACAAAACGTGATACATCCATTTATAATAACTCCTTCAAATTTGCGAAATGAACTTTTAAAAATTAAATTAAAATCTAAATTAAGATTCCCAGTCCCTTTCACTGACGAAAATGCTATTCACAAATATTTCTACATTTCTAAATTATCAGTAATGTTTGATAATAATATTTTGATTTATTCCATTAAGATTCCATTAACACAAGAAGAATCCTTTAATATTTACAAACTTATACCCCTTCCTTCTTACGCACTTGGTACAGATTTCATTTATTCCTACATCGATCCAGACAACCCATACCTATTAATCAGTATTTCCAAAACACATTATGGATTGTTTAGAGATTTATCTTCTTGCGATAAACTGAGTGAATTTGAACGAATATGTCAACGACCATTGATCTACTACCTGATAGCTCAGAGACCTGTCTGCGAAACCATATTAAAAACACAACACCTACAAAAAATACCGGAAGACTGCCCGACTAAGACGATCAAAGCCAACATTGAGATATGGCATAATCTCTCTCCCAACCAATGGCTTTTTATCATTTCAAATCCGATACAAGCTACAGTATCTTGTGACGATGATGAAGTACCAATAGTAGACATCACTTTAGAAAAATCTGGAATTTTCCATCTTCAACCCGGATGTCACTGTTACACTTTAAGTGCTCTTCTATTTGCAAACTTCAATTATACTGCTCCATACTCAAACTTCATCCCGAATATTAACATTTCAGAAGACGACTGTTGTGTTCAGAAACAAGAAACCTTGACAACTTATAAGATGAAACCAGTCGCCCTTAATCATCTTAATCTAGACGATTTAAGACAAACGAAACACAAGCTGGTACAATTTGAAGAGACTTTAGAAGTAGAGTTGAACAAATCTTTCCTTGGAGAAAATCTGACTGCGATAAATATAGTTTCTCCTATACTAATTATAATCATAATATTCTGTTTGATTTGTTATTTTAGGAAGCATCTCTGTTATCAACGAGCTCTTCCTTTTGGAAATGTATTCAATAAAAGGTCTCGTCAAACTAAGATACGTGGTAACCCCTCAGACGATCCCGAGTTACCTGATATGCAACTGAAAGAAGTAAACAATTCTATGACCACTACTATCACTAAACCTTCATCAGAAAATCCTCAGGCGTCGTCTTTCATCCAGGGAAACGAAGAAACCGAACACCACTCATCTGTTGCCATTTCTAATCCATATACAAGTTCTACATGTTAAAAACCTGTGTTATATATCTAAAGTTTGATCTTTTTGTTCAAACTTTCTCTAAGGGGGGAAGAGATGTTATGGTACCCCTTACATTTTAACACTTTATACTATTTATATTATTATAATCTTAGATACATGTTAATCTAGTTGTTAGGAAAATAACCTTATACTGTATACTTTCATAATTATGTTATCATGTGTTTATTACTTTTAAGAACATTCATTTATTTGTCTTTTCACTAAACTTTGTCACATCCATTCTCTCATTAATCTTATCTCTGTAAACATCCCCATGTTATATATTTCTTGATTTATCATTCATCAGAAGCATTAGTAATCCAGACCTATAGGTATCGACAACATTTACCGTACCAACCATATCAAAATTTATAATTAAACTATATACTAAGTTTTAAAACGAGTGTTTCATTATAAACAAATGAATTAACATCCAAACGACGAATTATTTCATCAAAAGAATCATCCTTTTGCGGCCACATAACACAAGGTAGTTTCCCATTTCTGAATAATGAACATAGAAACCACAATATAAATAAATAAATATATTATACAGGGTGTCTCTGAAATGCATGGACAACGTTTGACCACAGATTCCTTAAAGCAAAATAAGTTGTTTGAACCAAACATACCTTAGTCCAAAAGTTCTTCCTTATTGAAATACAGAGTGTTAAAAAATATCTTTCGAAATCATTTTTTAGGTATATCTACAGAACAGTTTAAAGTAAAGATCAGAAATTTGGTGGGTTAATAAGTCTATAAGGAAGCTACAATGTGTTGGTATTACAACAAAATAATATTGTTCAGTGGCGTACTTATAGGGGAAGACTTAGGGTTTTTATGAATATTTTTTGTAGGAGTTGGAATTTTTTACAAAATAAGATGAATTATGATAGATACGCTCAAGACACGTAAAAAAATGTATACTTGCTTGATTAACGTTAACTCAACTGTTTGCGAGATATTTATAAATGTGAAATTTTTTTTTGCTATTATACCAATTTGTGACTTAGGTACCCTGTAAAGTCAAAAAAATTGGGTCACTTTAATATAGCTGATTCTACGTCTAAAAGAGTGCCGATTTGCTTTAACTGGGCCCTTGACATGTCTATATAATATGTCTCTCGATACTTGTAAGTTTCCCGATAAATGGAAGTTGAGTCATTTAGTTCCTTTATACAAAAACGGCGCTAAAAATGATATTAAAATTATAGACCTATCTGTAAGATTTCACACATTGCTAAATTATTTGAAAAAATTGTAACAAGGCAGATCACGCCTTTATTTGCGAATGTACTGATTGATCAACAGCATGGTTTTTGTAAGGGTAAGTCCACAAGTACAAATTTGTTAATATACCAACATCATATTTTGGAAGCGTTGGAGAGGCGGTCTCAAATGGATGCTATCTATACCGACTTCTCCAGGGCTTTTGATAAGGTCCCCCATCAACTTTTGTTGGCTAAGCTCAATGCAATGGGTGTTCATGGAAACTTGAACATGTGGATAAACAGTTACTTGTCGGACAGGATACAAAAAGTATCAATAAACAACAAAACTTCCAAAAATATTCCAGTCACTTCTGGTGTACCACAAGGTGGTCACCTGTCCCCACTTTTATTTAACTGCTTTATTAACGATATCTGTGATGGTTTTAAGCATTGTAAATGTCTTTTGTTTGCCGATGATCTCAAACTATACAAACAAGTAAATAATATTAAAGACTGCTATGATATTCAATGTGATATAGATGTGTTGAAACGTTGGTGTGATGTAAATCATATGGAGCTAAACGTAGACAAATGCAAGGTGATTCACTTTTATCGAATCAAAAATCCTATTTTAAATCAATACACAATCTGTGATAATATATTAGAAGAAGTGTCTATGATAAAAGATCTTGGTGTCTTGGTAGACTATCAATTAAATTTTAACGAACATGTTAATGTGATTGTAGCGAAAGCTTTTAGAATGTTGGGTTTTATTAAACGTACTCTTTGTGATTTTAATAATATTACCTGTATAAAGTCTGTGTATGTGTCATTCATACGTTCAGTACTGGAGTATTGTTCTGTAATATGGTCTCCGCAGTGTGAAGTTTATAAGTATAAAATCGAAAGAGTGCAAAAAAAGTTCGTGAGGCTCTGTGCGTACAAATTAAATATTAATCTCGATTTAGTCGACTATGCAGATTTGTGTAATATTGTAAATCTTAATATGTTATGTGATCGTAGAGTTGAGAATGATCTGTTGTTGTTATTTAGAGTTGTGAACTATCGTATTGTATGTCCAGAAATTCTATGTTTGTTGAATTTTCATGTACCCCAACGCCGAAACAGACACTCTGACCTATTCTATACCGCATCACACCGCACTAACTATGGCCAAAGATCATCTATTGATAGAATATGTTGTCTTGCGAATACTTATGAATTGAATTTGTTTAATTGTACACTGTCTAGCTTTAAGAAGGAGCTGAAACTGTTGACTCCTTAGGATTTTGTTTTATTGTATTGTATTTATTTATTTTACCTTTGTTGATTGTAGTATTTTACTAGCATGGATTATCCATTGTCCGTTAATAAAGATCTATCTATCTATCTATCTATCTAAAACTAAGCATAAATAGTTATAGAAACCACTCACAAAAATACTTCATTACTAAAATACAGGGTGATGAAAGTTATATCTTTTTCATTCGCCCTGCATCTTTTTTAAGTATATCTAACAGAATGGTTTAAGATAAGAAATTATGTTTAGATGTGAACGTAGAATCAGCTATATTAGAGTGATCCAATTTTCTTGACTTTACAGGGTAAGTCATAAATTGTTATAATAGCAATAAATTTTTTCAAAGTTAAATATCTCGTAAACAGTTGAGTTAACGCAACTCAAATAAGTATACCTTTTTTACGTGTCTTGAGCGTATCTATCATAATTCTTGTTATTTTGTAAAAAAATTCAATACCCTACAAAATACACCCAAAAAAACACTGAGTCCCCCTATAAGTACGACACTGAACAATATTATTTTGGTTGTAATACCATCACATTGTAGCTTCCTTATAGACTTATTAACCCACCAAATTTCAAGTCTCTACTTTAAACCGTTCTGTAGAAATACTTAAAAAAGATTTGGAAAGATATTTTTAGCGCCCTGTAACTCAGTAAGGAAGGACTTTTGGACTAAGGTGTGTTTAGTTCAATCGAATTATTTTGAGCCCAAAAACTTGTGGTAGGATTTTGTAAAGACCTTTTAGAGACACTGTACTGTAGGAATATAATATGAATTTACCACCAAAATTCAAATTATAGTAGGTAAAGTAGGAAACATGAGTAGTGAAGGAAGAAGAAGATGTAGCAAGTATAAGAAAATAAAACGACTATAAAAGTATTGTTGTTTTCGACTTTATATCATACCTCTCATAAATTAAACTCCACAATATAATATCTGCATAATATTTATTACATTTACTTAAATAAACTTTTAGGAACTTAACCATTTCTCTGTTGGTCAACTTGTTATCACTACTTGTCAACTTGTTACCTCTTCCACTTCTCATTGTTACCGCACGTGGTACTTCACGCTTATTTTCTGCGTGTTTCTAATTTAACTTAATAAAATGGTTTCAAAACGTAAGAAGAAGGTAAGTCTGCACAAATAATTCAAGTAACAAATTTATTACATGTATATTTTTGTCGTAGTATACAACCGGTGAGGGGGCACAGTTTATGACCCGGAAAGCAGCTCTAAAAAGACTGCAGTTATCTCTCAACGACTTCCGTAAGCTATGTATTATCAAAGGGATATACCCTCGTGAACCAAGGAATAGAAAAAGGGCACAAAGCGGACATTCCGGTATACAGACCCTGTACCATGTCAAAGATATACAATTTTTGTTGCACGAGCCTATCATATGGAAATTAAGGGATTATAAGATATTCAACAAGAAGGTAGGAAGAGCAAGAGCTGTGAGGGATTTCCAGAAGCTTCATGCGTATTTAAACAAACATCCCACGTTAAAACTCGATCATATAGTCAAGGAGCGTTATCCAACGTTTGTCGATGCATTAAACGACTTGGATGATTGTTTAACCCTGTGTTTCCTGTTTAGTACTTTTCCGTCTTTAAGCCACGTCCCTAGAGACCAATCAGCGTTATGCCAACGGCTTTCAATGGAATTTCTACATGCCGTCATCGAAGCTAAAGCACTAAGAAAAGTTTTTGTCTCGATTAAAGGCTACTACTTCCAAGCCGAGATAAAAGGCCAAACTGTCACATGGATAGTTCCCCATCATTTTGCGTTTGAACCCCAGGCGCGTGGAGAAGTTGATTTTAAAATTATGTCAACTTTTGTTGAGTTCTACGTGATTATGCTGGGTTTTGTCAACTTTCGCTTATATCACTCGCTAAATTTGTACTACCCGCCGAAATTTACTGCAGCAACACCCTCGACTATTGAACAAAAACTTGTCGACGAAGATATCTTTGTTGCTGAGCGAGTAGCAGCTTTGAATTTCCCGCTTTCTAAAAGCCAGAATGACTTGGGGGATGTGGAGGAAGACGTGACTATAGACAACTTTAACTCGGAGGATAGTCCAGAGAAAATAGAAGAAGCCAAACAGGAAGCGGAAAAAATAAAGAAGCTTAAAACTTTGTTTAAGGGCTTGAAATTTTATTTGAATCGCGAAGTTCCTCGCGAGCCCCTGGTATTTATCATCCGGTGTTTCGGTGGTGAAGTTTCCTGGGATAAAACTCTTTTCGTCGGCTCGACTTTCGAAGAAACGGACGAGAGTATCACGCATCAAATTGTCGATAGACCTACGATGCCAAATCAATATCTGTCTCGAAGTTATATTCAACCTCAGTGGTTGTTTGACAGCGTAAATCAACGGGAGCTTCTGTCTGTAACTAAATATCTAATGGGGCATGTTCTTCCACCGCATCTGTCGCCATTCATCGACAAAGAACGCGACCAACAATACATTCCTCCAGAAGAACGCGCTTTATACGATCCTTCGATTTTGGAAGAAATGCACAAGAAAGATGAGGAGCAACTCCAAAAAGAAACACCGGAAGAAGATGATGAGCAAGTGGAGGAAGCTGAAGAAGAACTTGAGGAGCAGGCACCGCCCACGAAAAACCAGAAATTAGCTGTGACGCCGGGTGAGGTTTACAAAGAAGTCCCATGGGAGAAAAGCCGGCAAGAACGGCAGGAATATCGGTTGAGAGAGAAGATGGTTAAAAAGAAGCATAAGAAACTCTACAGGAGTATGATGGAGGGTAAAAAGGACAGAGCAAAGGAGATTTGGTTGTTGCGGAAGAAGAGGCGACTACACGAGGAAAAAGCTAAAGCTACAACTTGAAATGTATGATATAATGAAAATAAATCGTTTTATTTGTAAAATAAATTGTTTTTATTGGAAAAATAAAACTTCCATTCTTTCAATTTTTCTCAATTAATTTTAATTGATATAAAATGCATTTAAATATTATTTAAACAAATAAATTATGGAGTAGATTGTTCTTATAATTAAAAGTACTAATTAATAATAACAACAAAGGAATTACACATTTACATAAGAATTAATAACAAAAAGGAAATTACACTAAATTTATTTATGGATCATGGTAGCCTCCATGTGTATTCGTGTGACGATTGTGTGTGTGTGTATCAAAATTATTCAGATTTAAAAACGTAAATCATCGCTGGGTTTTATTAGTTTTCCGTTTCACTGTCTTCATCTTCCAGTTCGGGCATTGGAAATCGGAGAATTGCAGCTACGCCGGTTAATTGCTCTAATTCTGAAACAAAAAGATATTCGTAGATAAAGCATATTGTTGTAGATTCTTAGGTGAAATTTTTATCAAGTTATGTTACCTTAACCTGAAACTACTAGAAATATTTCGTGTAAGCTGTAATTTACAGAGATTAATAATTTTATTACTTACGTTCTCCAGACACGTGTAAACTAGAAAATATCTTAACATCCCCTCCTGACTCCCTAACCGAATCCACTAAGCTGACGTATTCTTTACGTAGATTTACATCGTTACATCTAAAAAAGAAGAAAAGTAGAGTGTGCATGTACTTGAAATAAACGGCTTTTGTTTTAGAATTCAAAATTACATTGACCACTCACTCCAAACTAAATTTATGTTCAGTAAAAATTTTCTATTCTTCCAAAAAATGTGATAAGCATGGAATTATAATAAACAAGCTACAAAGTATAACAAACAAACAAAAAACTAATAAATTTGGACTGAAGAATTTTTTTAGAAAGATTTTTTAACAAATAAATCAAGAAAAATATGTGTAAAAATATATAAAATTGGCAAATACATAAAGGTGATGGAAAAACAACGATGCAGCAACTTTTATATTTCACAAATTATAACAGACAAAACCCCAAACTATAACAGGCAAACTAGAAACTGTAACAAATCTCGAAAAACCTCAACATTTCTTAAAGTACAACATGCTAATTTGATAAGATTATATCTGCATTTCTTGTGAGAGTTTTTTCGTACACACATTGCACAATATTTTAGAATCTAAACTGCTGGCCAATTGAAACGTACCAAGTGAATTTTTAGGTTGAATTTAAAATCAAATATTTTGATAAATAGAAAAGATATCAACATACGGTTTTCAGGATTTCAGAGATAATTTAATTGAGAAAACGATAGTGTTACCCGATTTTTTTTATTTTGAAGTACATTACTATCTACAGGGTATGAAAGAAAGTCTTCTTTTTTTTGTTAAATTTTATAACTACCGTGATTCCACAAATTTTTTTAAATATTTTTTTGATGTAGATTTTTTTAGTTCTTACTTAATGGGAAAACAACCTGTTTCTCAAAATTTTGATATCCCTGTTATTTTATAAGATACCGAATTTTTGCTGAAAATTTTCTTTTTTCTTTGTTTTTTGTCGTTCGGCCGTATTGTGTTTTGTAAGAACTAATTTCTGTAGTTGATTATGATACCTTATGAATGGCTTTCTTATAAAAAGTACACTTTTTACACTTTCATTAATTTATTGGTAATCAGTGGCTTATCAAAAATCGGTACACGTTCGCCAATTGGTAAATTTTTTAATTCATTTTTTGAGGCTATTTTATTAATGGAATAGAATGGAATTTAGTTAGATTATGTTCACCATTGGTTTAAGTGACTTATATCCTCGAAACGGTTTTTCACTTTTTCAAAAATTTGCTCACATTCGTGTATACCGGGTGGCTACGAAATCGTTTTACAACCCCCACCATTTTGTTACATTTAACTGTATTCATTTGAAATTTGGCATGGTTTGATTGTTGAAAGACATAATCATTTTGACGTTTAAAACAATCTGATGACACTTCCGGTTTCACCGGAAGGGCCACATACTAACTTTCAAAATTTTTTAAAACAACCCTGTAAATTTTTTTCCTTAAGAATTAGATTCTACTTAAAATTACCTTTTTATCGACATATCACATGATGACATTTGCTTTCAAAATGGCAGCATAATTATTATTGCAAAAACCTGTTCAAAAATATTAAATTTAATAAAAAATTCGGTATCTTATAAAATAAGAGGGATATAAAAATTTTGAGAAATTGGTTCTTTCCTCATTAACCAGGGACTAAAAAAATTGACATCAAAAAAATATAAAAAAAATTTTGTGGAATCTCGGGTCGCACTATTGTTTTCGCAATTAAATTATCTCTTGAATCCTGAAAACCTCATGTTGATATCTTTTCTCCTTTTCAAAATATTTGACTTTAAATTCAACCTGAAAATTCGCTTGGTACGTTTTAATTGGCCAGCAGTTTAGATGATTCAATCAAAAATTACATTGACCACTCACCTGAAAAGTTTATCAGAAATCATCAGCGTTTCAATAGCTTGAGCTTCACTGGCACTTTCAACATGTTTCTTCCCATAGAAAGCTTTAGCTGGCTCCGTTTGTAACGTCGTATAAAACGTCTCCAAAGCCTTCACTTCCCCAGCTGCCTTCGTATCAGATATCTTATTTATCACGGCTGGATCTTGGAGCACCTCTAAAATAAATCACAACATTAAATTTAGATTTGAAATTTTGACTTGTTTACAAAAAAAAAACCTTTGAGCGCGTGTTTAAATCCTGAGGATGCATGCACCAACATAAATTTTGATTTATTTTCCAACAGTACTTTGTTGTCGGTTTGGGTAGCGAGTTGTAACATGTATTCGAAAAATTGATCTCGTACGAAACCGGGAGATGCTATCAACACACATTTGACTATATCGAAATTTACATGGCGTAGGATGGCTTGCATGACATTGTCGTAGAACTTCACCAAACCCTGGAAAAAATCTACAAGTTAGGATAATCGTATTATCAGATAATTATATGAATATTTCCACACATTACTGAAGTAAAGGGGCCTATTAAATCTAAGTGAAAATCCTAAATTTCAGCGACATTTTATAATTTTTTGAAAATTTAAAATTTTTGGTCTTTCGAACGTTTTGGGGTCGAAGGGGGACCAACCCTGAGTGTAATAGACCGCTTTTGGACAAGCCACCCCGTCTCATTTTCCACCATTTTGAAAATAACGTGATTATGATTTTTTTGGAATATCTCGAAACTCGTCTCTTTTTTCGAAAAAGTAACGGAGAGCAATTTTGTAGAGAATTAAATTTCACACATTTTTTGCCTACAACATTTTTTCATATCTCTTATTGTTTAAATAATATAGCAGTGCAAAATGAAATAAAGGGGGTAAGCCCAATTTTTTAACATTTTTATGAATGATTGAATAATCAATTAATAATAATTAGGCAATTTGCAAAATTTATACAAAATTGTTTCACCTAAAAAGGCAAATTTAACTAAAATTCTCCTAGTTGATTTGTTGCAATTCCCAAGAACTTTCAAGCACCACTGACACATAAACCCCTGCAAACCTTTTCGTGTTGCTGTACGAACCCCTTGCGCTTCCTCGGAATGGTCACATCGATTTTAGCCCTCAGTAAAGTCATACTCGAAGTTATCAAACAAACATGTGCAATACCCTCCTGCATAATAACCGCAGCAACATCAGCAATTTTCGTTGGATCACACGCTTGATCCACCCGCTCCAACGACACGGAATCCCACTCGTGCTTTCGCAATGTGAATTTTCTGTTAAGCTCCAAATCTAACGTATGATATGCCCCCATCTACAAAACACTGGTCAACGATTGCCTCCTCCAGCTGTTACCATTACTAACCTTCACATATGGATTTTCAGCGATGTTGCGGCCTTTCAGCCGCAACATACAAGCTTGTGTGTCAAAGTCGATGCTTTCTACGCTAATTGTCAGTGTGGTTCTAACTCTACTCGATGTGGAGGAGCCTGTGGATGATTCTGACTGGACCTTACGAATTGTAGTGCTCCGGACGGAATCTCCTTCGGATATGAGGTTATAGGCGTGCCACATATCCTCAGGCTCCTCTGGGATGAGGGCTATACTGCTGCAATTGCCAACAAGATGTTTTCATGTAAATTCAGCATGTGATATAACCTCATTTGTGGACAACTTACCCCTCACCCTCTTTGTCGAAGTATTTGTCAACCAATTTCATTTTGATAGGTTTTTAAACATATTGCCAGCAAATGAATTTGATTTGGGTGCCGATAACATTATTATTTGATGACAGTGCTTATCATTAGCGTACATGACACTTTGGGTATTTTGGTGGTTTCGCATTTCAGCTCGGATAGTCCCTAAAAATATCACCAGGGGAAATCTAACAGGTGTATGTTGGGTTGCCTAAAATTAGAAGCGGCTGTGGACGTATACAGGGTACAATACAAAAGTTTTAAAAATTATGATTAATTCTGACTTAATAATAAAATAATAAGTTTTAGTTCTGTTTTCAATAGTTTAATTTTATTAAATACTTATACAGGGTGTCCCGGAAAAAGTGGGAAATAAAAAATAAGATGACAAGTTCCTATAAAAATTTTTCCTACAGGCTCTCCCTACGAAGATATATAGCCCTGAAGAGCGTCGCTGGAAATCGTTTTTTTTTAAATAACTTTTAAAGTACTTAATAGAATTTTATAAAAAGTTAATATGATAGACACTACTAAGGACCTCTTGAAATAATGTCCTTGACACATATCCAGCTTGTTTAGTTTACCAGGGGCAGACTAAGCTTTACAACTTAATGCTTAAACTTTTAACACCCTGTGCGAAAAAGACTTAAAACAACAAAATCGGTAGCTTGAACCTTAGACTAAAGAAAAGCTACTCTTGTTTATTGTCGATAAGGTGGACCGTTTTCGAGAAAAAGAATAATACCTAAACGAATTCATGTTTTATTAAGTCATTACAAAAGAAAAGTCTCATTCCGAAAAAAAATCAAAATTTAAAAAACGCCTGTAGGAAATTTTTTTATAGGAACTTGTCATCTTATTTTTTCATGCCCTATCTTTTTTCGGGACACCCTGTATATTAAGTTTTGAAGTAAGGTAAATGCCCCAATTATCATCATATTAAGCAAAAATTTAAATTTTGGCCGAATTTACCATTGTTTGAATTTTCTAGTAGAACTAATTATTTTCACTGTGGAAAGAAGACCATAAGAAAATCTCTCAGTTTTTCAAAATATCCCATAAAACAAAATTCGGATGATCCTGGTTATTGTCCGGAATTTATTAAAAGAAAACTTGAGGAAAAAAGGAAGTTAAGAAAACGGTGGCAAATTACGCGTGCCCCAAGTGACAAAACAAATTTAAACCGAGCCACCAAAGAACTCAAGACACTGCTCACCGACAATAAAAATCAAGGCATCAGGAAATTCTTGGAATCCCTTTCACCTACAGAAGAGACAAACTACTCCCTATGGAAAGTCACGAGAAAAATCAAACGTCCACAAAACACAGAACCGCCCATCAGAACAAAAGATGGCAGCTGGGCCAGGAGAGATGAAGAGAAAGCAAGCACCTTTGCTGAACATCTTAGCAATGTCTTCAAACCCTTCCCAATGAAAGTTCTGCCTGAAGAGGAAGAACCCATACATCAACTTCTCAATGCTCCATATCAAATGGACCAGCCTATCAAGCCCTTTAAGATATCTGATATTAGGTCTGTTATTTCAACTAATCTTAACCCTAAAAAAGCCCCGGGATATGACTTAATTTCAGGAAAAATTCTGAAAGAGTTGCCACCGGAAGCTTTAAAAGTAATCACCATTATCTTCAATGCCATTCTGAGATTGGGCTACTTCCCTTTACAGTGGAAAGTTGCCCAAATAGTTCTGATCCAGAAGCCTGGCAAGGATCCAACGGAAGTAGCCTCTTATCGTCCTATTAGTCTCCTGCCCATCTTGTCGAAGGTGTTCGAAAAACTCTTTCTGGCCAAAATTAAACCCCTTCTAGAGGAAACAGACTTAATCCCAAGTCATCAATTTGGATTTCGTCAGCAGCACTCGACGATCGAGCAAGTGCATAGAGTGGCCAGAAAAATTAAAACCGACCTCGAGAATAAGAGGTACTGTTCTGCTGCCTTTCTCGACATTTCGCAAGCCTTTGACAAGGTCTGGCACGAAGGACTCATCTTCAAAATCAAGGCTAATCTACCCCACCCATTCTGCAAGATTCTGGAATCCTATCTGACAGATAGACACTTTTTGGTGAAGCACGGCGAAGTCCACACCTCTCTGGTGCCTATACAATCTGGTGTACCACAGGGCAGCGTTCTCGGCCCTATTTTATATCTGCTGTACACAGCTGACCTTCCGACCACCAATGACACTGAACTTGCCACCTTCGCCGATGATACAGCAGTAATGGCCTCTCATCAAGATCCAAACATTGCCTCTCGATTTCTACAAAAACATCTAGACAAGATGGAGATATGGCTAAAAATGTGGCGTATTAACGTCAACTGTTCAAAATCCCTCCACATCACTTTCACGCTGAAAAAAGAGACGTGTCCTGTAGTGACACTAAACAACAGTCCTCTTCCTCAAAAAGAGGAAGTCAAATATCTCGGCTAAAAAACCTAAAAATGTCATCAGGTAACTGTCACTTGTTTTGGTGCTAGATGAAAAACATTGAATGTGGCACCCACAAATTTGTTCAAACTCTTAAATATGAAATTTCAATAAAATCCGAGAAGTCGTTTTTGAGTTATCGTGGATACAGACAGACACACACACAGACACACACACAGACAGACATCATGGCGAAAATGGTCAGAATGGATGCAGGGGCCCTCAAAACGTGTAAATCCATCAAAATCTCGGAGTCGAAAAAAATCACGATTACAATACTTCCTTATACTACGTATAAGAAAGTAAAAATTGAAAAACTGGAGTTTAAATCCTTTTTCATATTGTGTGTTGCCCCCTCAGGCTTGAACCAAAGCAGCAATTTGTCTAGACATACTTTGAATAAAGTTATTGACAAAGTTCTCATCAAGATTCTCCCATTCTTCTTGTAGCTCATTAACTGGACCATACCTTTCACCTCGCCTTCTTCAAACTTTATGGCGTCCGTCAACCTGCTTCCCCATGCAAATACGGATTCGTATTAACCACGTGATCAACATAAGCCAATAGACAAGAACTGCTATGCTTGTCTATTGGCATGAGTTGATCACGTGGTTGATACGGATCCGTGTTTACGGATGCTAGCAAGCATCATGTGTTTAATGAGTAATTTCACATCACGGTATATTATATTATACCGTGTTTCACATGAAGCGCGTATGATCAGTCCGTACGACTTGGTAAAGACGGGCATACGTCGAGCCTATCAGCGCTGACGATCTGTCCTGATCATACGCTCCATGTGAAACAGTACCGGGTGATCATTTCAATTTCAGCTCTAGTTATCCATGGAAATTTAAGTCATGACTTTGATTAGCTCACACAAACAAACAAAACAAATTCTTTAAAATGTCAAATTTATGAACTGTCAGTAAGTAACAATAAATAGTGAACTAATCAATGACATTGATTTTCATGGATGAGCTGAAATTGAAATGATCAGCCGGTACTTAGTCTAGGTACCCGATCGGGTCTTTTTGACTTTAAACCATTTTCCTCCAAACGTCGTGTCAACTGTTTAAGCACTCACAACTGACAACTCTTTGTCGTACAAAAAAAATCTTTGAGCGAGCTCAACAGTTGTTTGGTGACGGTCTCGTAAACTTTGTAGCAGCAAAAACCGATCGTCTCTTGCAGAGGTAGCTCTTGGGCGACCAGATCTATG
This sequence comes from Pediacus dermestoides, assembly GCA_963942485.1. Classification (NCBI taxonomy): domain Eukaryota; kingdom Metazoa; phylum Arthropoda; class Insecta; order Coleoptera; family Cucujidae; genus Pediacus; species Pediacus dermestoides. The sequence continues at coordinate 12,227,033 of OZ012628.1, read as the reverse complement.
AGACCGGGTTATCATGTTTGTTTGACGATCTCTGGAGTGCCCTTTGAATGGTGGTTTTTGGTTTATTCAATGCACGAGTGGTATCGGAATATCGCACGCTACGACCATCTATACCACTAACGTAACTACATTTGCAACTTCTACGGATTGAATTTGCATTTGAAAGTGTTGAAAGTGTCTAACTTACAACTTAATTGCTGCGATCAAGGAAGAATGAATAATTTTAGAAAAACTGGAAAAATTCTAAAATTATATGAATTACTTGAAATTCCTAAAGTACCCAAAAGTACAAAGAATCTGAATGATAATGTCAAAAATTATCGTTTATAGATTGAAATTATGTAAATACAACAAAACATAAAAAAATAAGGAGAAAGCAAAAAACTCAGTGTATATTACAATAGGAGTAAAATTCGGAGTTTTTAACAGATTTTCATTCTTTTTAGTCTTCAGACTTATCTGGTTTAAAAGCTTCTTTTACATAACAAAGAGTACTGTCTGTCAAATGTTCAAAATATTCTTATAGTCTTAAGAACACATCAAAGTTTGAAATTGGACAAATTTTTAGAAATAGAAAATTAAAATCGGAGTTATGGAGGAATTTTTATCTTTTGATCTTTCTAGTAGAAGTATATCTATCTAATAAAACAGAGAAGAAATTTATCAATTTTTCGAAGTTTTATGACAGTTTGAATTGCTTAAATTCTTAGCTAGGAACTCATTATAAGATCTTAAATTCAAAGGAGGAATTTGTTTTGAAATTAAGGTTTGTAAGCGATGTCTTGATCTTGAAACTAGAAGTTTCCAAACTGAACATTATTATATTAGGTAGTTTTTAATTAGTTAGATTAGTTAGATTACATATCTACGTAATATTCATAGAAAAACTTACGAGTGTTGCTGTTATTATTTATAAGTGTTTTGCCAATTATTTTTTGTAACAAAGCCAATAAAGCTAGATAATTACAATTCTTTTACTTATCTAATAGGCAATTATGTTAAAATTGATTACCTTCAATAAGTACCGAATCATATTTAAACGAATTTTCCACAAATAGTTAAATTAAGTATAAACTCACTAGAACACAACATGTTACTTCTGGTTTTGTTATCTTGTGTCTTTGCAACTCAAATTCAAGGAGCTTCGGGTGAGTTTCCAAATTTTCCATCTTAAATAATCTACTCGTAATTCCTACGGCATTTAGTTGACTGCGGTCCTCATGCTGAATATAAACGCCCAGAAGAATGTCCATCACCAACTTGCCAAACTGACAACGCAGAATGTGACCTCGACACCCCAGCTTGTTACTGCGATGAAGGTTACATAAAAAACGACGACACCGGTGAATGTGTTTTAGAAGAAGATTGTCCTAAGGATAGAAGACGCAGAAGCGGTGAGCGCATAGTAAAGTTTCTTCATATTATTATCAAATATTTTATTTCTAGTTGCCTCAGCACTGTTTCTACCAATCGAGATTATCAAACAAATAATTCTGGTTCCGCTTAGAATCTTCCTTGGATTTACTGAACAAGCTATTAAGTGGATTTTAGACGCAAAGCTCTTTGGGGCAGAAACTACAGCCAAAATTCTGCTTGGTGTTCAAAATATTAACCAAGTGATCTTGAAACCGCTGATTGAGTTTAACATTTTCAGAATACAGTTGATTTTGAAAGTAGTGCATTTCATTGTTGGGTTGATAGTGGATATTGCCGTGCATATTCTTAGAGTACTTGTTAAAATTATTAAGTTTAAATTTGATTTGCTGCCGATTACTATTCAAGATTATTTTGTAAAATTGGGGGAAATTCTTCGAGATTTTTCTGGAAAATTTGTGGATAATTTCAATAATTTCATTGCAGATATTGTGAAGGATAAAAAATCGTTTTTCCAATCCTTAACAAGATTTATTTATAAGGTTATTAATGCACTCAAGTTATTAACTGTAGAAGGTATGAAATATTTTATTTTTAGTAACATTTAAATATTATGCATTTTGTTTTTTTAGGCAATGGTATTCACAATAATTACTTTAATACTATTCCGCCAGCATATTTGAATTTGCCACCAATTACGACGGCAGGCTCCAGATGAAAAAGTCCTATCTTAAACTTCAACAAGTTTCTCTAGTTTTAATGATATGCGATTTTAAATAAATTGTACTTGATTATTTATTTATTGTTGTTTTATTCATTTTTTGCAAAGCAAAAAATATTATTTAAACAAATTAAATTAATTATGTAGATAATAAGGTATCTTTGAAATTTATTCTTCTAAGATATTATATTTCTACTTCCATTCTATAATTGATTTATTAGACATTTACTACCTGTATCGTAATAAGATCCATTACGATACAAGTTTACAATCAAGTAGCTTTGTCCCGGTGCGCTTCGCTGCCCCCAGTATAGATTTCTATAATATAGAGAACAAACATGCACTTTGTAAAGGAGGGATAGATGGCGCCACATGTATATTATTATAAATAATTTAAAAAAGTGTTTTTTGTACTTTTTTTATGCGGATTACCTCAGTCTATCTGAAACACATTCTGTGAAAGTTTCAGCTCAATCGACCTTATCGTTTTTGAGTTATTGAGACAGACATACATTCATTTTTATACAGGGTGTGTCACGACGAGTTGACAGTAGACATAACTCTATTACTATATTACTTAACACAATTTGGTTCTAAAAATTGGTACACGCCCATTATACAATGTGCTCTATTTAATGGTTTATGGTTTTATGGTCTAATATACAGGGTGGCTGAAATTCCGTTTCCAGCATGGGGATCTCGCTTATTATAATAGATAGACCATAGGTTTAAATTTGGCAAAGTTGCTAAATTTAGTGCTCAGTAATAATCCTAAGACAAATTTGAATTATCTTGAACGGTCTTCTGAAAAAATGAAAAAAACTGAAAATTACAATTTTTGAAAATCACCCATAACTTTTTTATTTCTGGACATTTTTCTAATCTGTGAAAACATTCTCAAAGCAACTTTTTATGCTCTATCGATCAGTGATCGTCGTTTCTTTAAATATCGATTCGTTTCGTTTTTTGAACGCCTACTTCAGTTTTTCTTATGGGCGCACTTTCTACTTTTCACATCATCGGATAGTACATTTTTTTCCAAATTCATCGATGTGCTACATATGGTAAGTATTCAGATTTAATTTTAATTGTAAAAATTTTAAAAATGTATCCAATACAGCAATCATCTCAAATCAAACAGCCCAAACTCGCTTAGAGCCGTTTGACACGAGGCTAATTTTAGTACTAAATTTCATACAAGTGATGCGCGCGCAGATTTAGTTGAAAAATTAATAATAAACAATAGGTCTAAATTCAATTTCTTCTGTACAGCATTATACACTCCTGCACAGAATTGAAGTACATTTAATCAGATTGTATACAAAAAAATAGAGCATGCTCTAATTTATTGTAACAAGTTTACTAAATCTGCGCGCGCATAATTAGTATTAAATTTAGTAAACTTGTTACAATAAATTAGAGCATGCTCTATTTTTTTGTATACAATCTGATTAAATGTACTTCAATTCTGTGCAGGAGTGTATAATGCTGTACAGAAGAAATTGAATTTAGACCTATTGTTTATTATTAATTTTTCAACTTAATCTGTGCGCGCATCACTTGTATGAAAATTAGTACTAAAATTAGCCTCGTGTCAAACGGCTCTTAGTTTGTATTGTTACCATGGTAATTTATAAACAATTTCAAAATTTAAGAAATTTGAGGTCTGGCACAAGTGACAAATTGCAATAATTATTATTAATAATAATCTGTGAACTAAAATTATGTTTTCGAATAATGAAAAGACTGATATTATGCGTGTATTTTTTATTCATAACATAAAAACTCTCTCCTAAAAACCCAGTGTTACGCCGAAACTTATTCTGAATGAAGACAACAATCTTCGAGATTATTTTCTACACTGGACAACAATTTAATGGAATTTGGAGCCTTTAAGAAATCTAAACAAATATGAAAGTCGAATAACATATGACAATAACCAATATGCTATATCAAATTAAATTTAAAGTAGATGTTCAAATAAATGCCCGTCTTCTCTAAATACACAACCGCAAACGCTTCCGTACTCCACTGTCTAAACTTCGCGCTATCGTTCTACGTGGAATATTACGCATCACTCCCAAAACGGCATTCCTCAGCTCTTCGACATTGTTATAATAAGTGTTTTTAAAAATTTTATTTTTGGCGTGAACCCAAAGAAAAATATCTGATGTGCCCAACACATGACTTTCTTATACGGATAGTATCACAGTAATAATTACTTTTCCTAAAGAAATTAAGTTAAATTTCTTGTAAAAATTTTGAGGGTTTCCAGCAATTTTCAAATGGTCTCTGTCGCACTTATTGCAATACGCATAAATCTGTCCTTGTCCCACTCATTACTGCCAGATTTTAGGACAAATAAATAACAGAATACTTATGAAAATTCCACAGTGCGAAAAATGCTTGATATCTTTGAATTTGCTGTAGCTAAACTTTGAAGATTTATAAAATGCTTCTCAGTTTTGGTCAACGTTTCACTCAAACAAACTGTACAGTGCACAATAATCCTTCTCATCAAAATATTTCGATATTTTGCCTTTGACAGTTGTTTGACTAACAATCTCTTCTTCTTCTTCTACTTCGTACTTGGATTGCAAAGCAATGTCAAGTTTTTGGTGTTTGGCGATATAGCCACTCTCACCAGGATTGGATTAATTGGTTTTCACTTTTAAATTTTTATAACTTTATTCGAGCTCTTCGTGTGTTTAATGCAAATAGAATCTTTAGTATAAAAACAAATAGATTTCTGTAATGTAAACAACAGCCACTCAGAGATAGATGGCAACACTATATAAATATGTAAATAATTTATAATTATTAAAATATCTGATGTGTCCAACACATGACTTTCTTATACGGATAGTACCACAATTACTTTTCCTAAAGAAATTAAGTTAAATTTTTTGTAAAAATAGTGTTTCAATTTTGAGCGTTTCCAGCAATTTTCAAATAATTTTCGGAAGTCTCTCTTGCACTTATTGCAATACGCATAAATCTGTCCTTGTTCCACTCATTATAACCGAATTTTACGACAAAAATTAATTTTATTTTTTTTGAAATTTTTTTGACGGAATTTTTAAAAAATGTTCAAACAAAATTTGTTCAAAATTCAATTCTAAATCAATGTTAAAGAATAAAAAAATCTCATAAATTGTTTATTTTTCAAGATATTCCTAAAAAACCTGAAAATGTCTTCAGGTAACTGTCACTTGTTTTGGTGCTAGATGAAAAACATTGAATGTGGCACCCACAAATTTGTTCAAACTCTTAAATATGAAATTTGAATCAAATCCGATAAGTCGTTTTTGAGTTATGGTGGATACAGACAGACAGACACACAGACAGACCGACACACAGACAGACCGAGACACAGACAGACAGACATCATGGCGAAAATGGTCAAAATGGATTCAGGGGCCCTCAAAACGTGTAAATCCATCAAAATCTCGAAGTCGAAAAAAATCACGATTACAATACTTCCTTATACTACGTATAAGAAAGTAAAAACGGCGCAAAATAAAACACTTTGTTTACTTTGTCGACACGTCTAAAAATTGAAAGAGCATTCACAAAAAATTTGGCGTCGATATCTTTAATGTAGATTTGCATGCATAATACAATTTCACGACTTTATTGTATCTATATATTAGAAAAAATTTTAATCGAGTTGCCATGATATCCAAAACATAAAACCGTAGCCGTTGTAGCCGTCGATCTTTTCAAATAGTAATGCTACAATCGATTTCCTCAACGGTATAGATTTCTGTATGTAAACAACATGTACTTTGTAAATCAGAGATAGATGGCGCCACTATATAAATAAAATTTTTTGACGGAATTTCAAAAAAAGTTTCAAACAAAATTTGTTCAAAATTTAATTTTAAATCAATGTTAAAGAATAAAAAAATCTCGTAAATTGTTTATTTTTCAAGATATTCCTAAAAAACCAAAAAATGTCTTCAGGTAAGTACCACTTGTGTTGGTGCTAGATGAAAAAGATTTAATGTGGCACCCACAAATTTGTTTAAACTCTTAAATATGAAATTTGAATCAAATCCGTTAAGTCGTTTTTGAGTTATCGTGGATACAGACAGACACTCAGACAGACACACAGACACACAGACACACAGACAGACATCATGGGGAAATGGTCAAAATGGATTCAGGGGCCCTCAAAACATGTAAATCCATCAAAATCTAGAAGTCGAAAAAAATCACGATTACAATACTTCCTTATACTACGTATAAGAAAGTAAAAATCTAAGGGGTTCAGGTCAGGTGATCTAGCTGGCCAATGGACGTGCCCATGAATTCCGATCCATTGTTCAGGGAAAAGTTCATTAAAGCGTTCTCTAATAATCTGTGCATTATGCGATGGAGCCCCATCCTGATACCATCATATTTGCCGTAGTTGATTCAATGGGACATTCTCCAAATATTCCATCAAATCTTGGTTTATAAAGTCAATGTAACGTTGAGCGGTTAGAGTCCCTTCGAAAATATGAGGACTAATAACCCTTTCTCCCCATAAACCTACCTAGACATTGATACCAAATCGGTGCTGTGGTCTTGCTTCTCTATAGGTACGGGGATTTTCTCTGGCTCAATAATGTTCATTATGACGATTAAACTATTAAACATGCCCAAGTTGGTGAATGAACATTCATCCGTCCAAATAATATTTTTCAGAAAATCCTCGTTACGTTGGTATTTATCAAGAAGCCACTCGCAAAACTGGAGTCTGTGAACTTCGTCTCCGGGTCTCAATGTCTGTGTCACATGGATTTTAAATGGTTTAAATCCTTTCTCCTTTAGAACTGTTTGAATCTAATATCGAGGTAATTCCAAATTATGACTCAGTTCTCTTGTCGAGATACCAGGATTCTCGTTCACCTAAATGGTTGAAATTGCATAATTCTATCAAAGCCAGTGTTTAGATATTTACTGCGGCTAAAATATTTTCTTTGTTTTCTTCTGTAATTCGGCTTCCACATTTTGTTTTGGGTTTTTCAAAGGCCCCAAATTTCATTAAATTGTTGTCCAGTGTAGAAAATAATCTAGAAGATGGTTGTCTTCTTTCAGGATATGTTTCTGCGTATCGTTGTGTCGTTAGGATAGAATTTCTATGTGATGAATAATAAATACGCATCATATCACACTTTTTATTATTCAAAAACATAATTTAATTTAATTCGCGGGGAATAACTAATTATTATTGTAATTTGTCGCTTGTGACATCTATGCTTGTGAGAAACCTCACAAGCACAAATTGTTCATAAATTACCATGGTAACAACACAAACTAAGCGAGTTTAGGCTGCTTGATTTGAGATGATTGCTGTATTGGACACATTTTTTAAATTTTAACAATTAAAATTAAATCTGAATACCATGTGTAGTACATCGATGAATTTGGAAAAAAATATACTATCCAACGATGTATAAAGTAGAAAGTACGTCCATAAGAAAAACGGAAGTTGGCGTTTAAGAAACAAAAACGAATCGATGTTTAAAGAAACGACGATCACTGATTGATAGAGCATAAAAAGTTGTTTTGTGAATATTTTTACAGATTTGAAAAATATTCAGAAATAAAAAAGTTATGGGCGATTTTCAAAAATTGTAATTTTCAGTTTTTTTCACTTTTTCAGAAGACCGTTCAAGATAATTCAAATTTGTCTTAGGATTATTACTGAGCTCTAAATTTAGCAACTTTGCCAAATTTAAACCTATGGTCTATCTATTATAATAAGCGAGATCCCCATGCTGGAAACGGAATTTCATCCACCCTGTATATTATATAATATACATACCTACTATTATTTATATATTTTATTTATAAAATCTAAACTATAAACTTAAATTGAAACCCTCAAACAACATTGATATCTTTTTATTTAATCTTATGTACATTTACAATTAGCTGAAATACGTTAAAACAAATATATTATAACAATTAATAAAATATAATTACGCGTTTGCGTTTTTATCACACCAAGGGCTCGATAGTTTGATAAAAACGCTAATTTACAAAACAATATGATATAATTATTAGGATAGTATTTTGTTTGTTTTGTGTTTTAACTATGTACAGGTTCTTATTTTGTTGTTATATCACATAATGGTATTTTTAGACTAAATTAGGAAGCACGCTCTGGTTTTTATCCATGTGAAAATGAAACCGTCGCATTTTCAGTTCTTTTTTTCTGGTTGTGGATAGGGAAGGGCTTAAATTCTAGTAATTTGTGCTTGGGTTTTTAAGTAAAACCCCAAAATGGTTTTTTCGGGGTTGCACTTTTAAAGTAAGTTAATATTTTGGTTTAGTTTCAGTTTCCCCATTTTAGGCCATTGCTTACTTTACTCGCTTTTTACAGTACAAAAAATAAGTTATGGCCCAGTAGTTCCTTTTTAATGATTGTACATCACAATTTTTTTACAACTATACATTTTTTCTATCACACATAATTAATATTATAGGGAAATAACAATTATAATGTTTTATTGCAGATGATTTCTTAGATATCTAAATGAAAAATGCACCTTAATCTAAACAAATTATTTACAATTTGACAAAGTAAAATTACAATAATATAATAATTAGTTTAGTTTATATTATTTGGATATAAAAACACTATACCTATTTTTTTATGTTTACTTATAATGTAATTTGTGAGCGGTAGAAAAATAAACAACGTTTTGGTTCGTAACATTTGGATCAATAAATTCTTTTACATTGTGGCAATAATTATTAACAAATTCAATATCATATTTCTGCTTAAACAAGAAGCTTTAACAGCGCAAGAGATTAATCTGTGATTTATGGCTGGTGTATTTATGTAACTAATCGGATTTTTTGTTTTTGCTATTGATTGTTAAATAAACTCTGGTCCATATTTAAAGCTGTTTAGAAAATGTAAATATTTAGTTAAAGATGGCATTGAGAAGGAAAACAATAATTTATGTAGGTAATTTGTAAACTCCCTCCATGATGACGTATAAAATCAATTCAACAGCGCGCAATTCCATCATTAGCCTACCTAGTGGCGGGAATTCAAAATTTAAAAAAGTAACGGCAGTTTATCTATGGAATTATATTTGTTACAAGATTATTGAGTAATCTAGTTGAAAAAAAATGCCATCATTAACTCGCAATTCCTAATCAAGGAACAAATGTATATCTAAAATATTTCTAGTGACTTTAACCTTTTTTAAATTGTCTTCATTTCAAGCACAACACGCCGATTCAAATTCTCACTGCTGCTACTGCTGTTGTCAAAGTCATTAGTGGGTGAAATCACATGGCGTGATCTCTTATCTTCGGATCAGTCACACTTGAATGTAACATTCCGTGGACCGGACGCAACAGCTGTGGCCGCTACACTAGCAGCTAGTCGAGCGGCCACCGGGGGTGGATCAACATCCGAAGGTAAGGGATCACCCTGCCGCCATCATTGAAAGTGTTTTATCCCGAAATGTCTGTTCCGGCGGGCATAGTTCCTGCCACAGAGGATTTTCTTGAAAGCATGTCTAAACTCCGGACTGAAAATCGTGTAAATAATGGGATTCAACGTGGAATTAAAATAACCTAACCAAAGGAATATTGATATCAAGTATTTTTCGAACCAGTTGGCGTTAATTGGGAGTAGAACTGCCATTATGAAGAAGGGCAGCCAGCACAAGACGAAAGCACCGGTTATTATTGCAAGGGTTTTGGCCGCTTTCCGTTCACGTTTTGAGTCTACACCGTCACGTGATTTCCGTTTGACGGGGTAGTGTTGTGGTTGGTAGCTCATGCTGCAATCGGTGGTTGTTGGCATGTCCGCTTCTAATCCGTTGGCAAACGACGTTTTTTCTGGACTTGAGTTGTTGGATGAAACGTTGGTGAAGGCTGTGGTTGTTTCGGATATTGTTGGTAATGGCCGGCCGATGACTGTCACCACAGCAGCAGCTATTCCTCCTTTTAATAAAGAAACCCTCACAGCTACTGTATTTAATTGGATAATAATAAAAACTGTTCCTACCTGTACCACTAGCCGCCGCAAGTCCCCCAGCAATCCCCCCAGCCGCCAAATTCTTCGATGCAGGCGCGTTAACCCCACTCATTACTTGTCTACGCCGGATACGTTTCCGAGCAGTTTGAAATATCCGCCAATACAATATGAGAATAACCAACAGTGGTAGATAGAAGGAGGATGCCGTAGCGAATATTTGATAGTACAGGTCTTGGCTGATGAGACATTTTTTATCTCGTATCCGTTCGTCCCATTTTGGGTCCTTCCAGCCGAGTAGTGGGGCGATGCAGACCATAAATGAGACGAACCAAATGATGAAAATCATTATGCCGATGCGTTTGGAGGTTCTTTGGTGGATGTAGTCGATGTTGGTGACTGCCCAGTATCTGAAAGGAGTTGATCGAGTTAATTACAAAAGGTTCATTTACTGGACGAAACATTTTTACTTTCTTATACCTACGAAGTAATAATGAAGTAGAGTAATCGTGATTTCTTTCGAGTCTGTGATTTTGATGGATTTAACTTAATTTCCATGTGGTTTAATAAAAAATGTACGAAAGATACCAAATAAGTACTTTAAGAAAAGTAAATTTCAAGAACAATATATTTTTGTCCAAAAATTCGGTTATAATGAGTGGGACAAGGACAGAGTTATATCTACTGCAGTAAGTGCAAGAGAGACTTTCGAAACTATCTGAAAATTGATTGAAAACGTTCAAAATTTAAGCACGATTTTTACGGGAAATTTAACTTAATTTCTATGTGGTTTAATAAAAAATATACGAAAGATTCAAATACATCGACTTTAGGAAAAGTAATTCTCAAGCACAACATATTTTTTGTCCAAATTTTCGGTTGTAATGAGTGGGACAAGGACAGGCTTATGCCTAATGCAATAAGTGCGAGAGAGACTTCCGAAAACTATTTAAAATTGCTGGAAAACGCTCACGAATTTTACGGGAAATTTAACTTAATTTCCATGTGCTTTAAAAAATGTATGAAAGAATCTAAATATATCGACTTTAGGAAAAATAATTTCCAAGTAGGTGTAGTGTTTTCTTGTTTAATTGATTTTACTTTGTGATTGTGTAGAATTTATTTGATTGAAATTAGGATGGTTTTAATGTTTATTCCTCGTAGTTCCTTTTGGGTGATATTATTGAACTTGTCGAAAGAAACCAACAGAGACTTTCAATTTATTTATTGATATAACAAACACTAAAAAACACTACAAATAATAACCGTTAAGGTTTTAGTCAAGACCAGGTTTATCAGTTTTGTACTGGTCCAAAAATGTACTTTTTAATACGTATGTTAAGTTAATATTATGTGTTAAATGAAAATTGAACTAATGAGTATGAAAGATGGAAATATACTGTTTTTAAAATAGAATAAGTTTCGATGACCTGAAAGTCATCCCCTGAAAAGGCGGGGTGCATGGTTTCCGTCCCAACCGTAGGTGATAAATCTGTCGACTGGTCTTGACCAAACATATACATATTACTTACAAGTTACATATTAGAAGTTTAAAATTCGTGTATCAAAAGTGGACCTCTAGCAATGGGGGGTCGTCAAACTGACGCCATAGGCCACACATTAAGATATTGGCATGTGTTAAAATACTTAAAATGAATGTAACAAGTAAAAACAACAGAAATAAGGGCATAGAGGTAGTGGTACATTACACTCCCCCCCTTAAAAGATGAAAATATTGTTCATTCAAAATTTTTATAATTTGTTTTTAGGTACTGAATGGTAAGTACATAATATTATATCAATTTGAAACAATAATCACTTTCCTTAAATTTTTTTTTTACATTTCCTAAAATTAAACGTCGATGTCTACAACAACTCAGAGTACATATAAAATAAATTGTATTTTAAATATAAAAAATGTTTTAGTTGAACAAAGGTACAGCAAAGTCATTCATCAATAATTTTATTAAACTAATGTATTATAAAGTTTTGTTTGTCATTTTTTTTTTCACTGCACATTCACAAAATTTTATTTATTTAGGTACTATTTAAAGTTTTTTTTTTTGTTTCACTACACATTCTGAATTAACACATTCAGGTAACCGATTTGCGTTTTTCACTAACTTGTCTTCTTCGTCGGATTTTAACCTGGGATGCACTTCACAGTTGATTTAAGTGTAACTATTCTATATCTATATCTACATTAACATGAATGAAATGAATGAAACATATTTTATTTTAGTTTTGCAATATTCATCTTATTATTTTTCCTTTTAATGCCAATTTTGTTAATTAATCTCTCACTTCGTCAAACTTTTGACGGCCAATACTAGACGAGAAAAACTGATATTTTTTTTTAAGTTTTACAACTCCACTTGTTACGTATTTCTTTCCGTAATATCATAGAAAAACATTTTTTGTAGGCGTCTCCATATGCTAATAAATCGAATTTCTGAGTTACATGGGATGTTTATAGTTAAAATAATCGGTTCTATTTCTATGCTATGACTGACTTTAGTTTATCGAAGTGTACTCTCACATTCTTGTTTTTAATCTTTATTGTGCAGTTTACATTAGAATCTATCGACTGAACTTGGTAAGGTCCTTTGTAACGGGCATTTAATTTTTTCGATGTACCTGGTTTGGACTGTTCGTCGAGCAAATAAACCATGTCACCAGATTTTATCGTGATCGGCTTTGCTTTTTTATCATAGTATGACTTATTGACAATTTTTTATTGAATTGAATGCTTATGTGCGATTTCGTGACTTTTACTTAGCCGATATTTCAGTTCTTCTGTATAGTCGTCGTAAGAATATTTTATTTCAGGTGTGTTTTTTATACTTGATGGTAGTTCAGGTTTGTAGCCATACAGGAGTTCATATGGAGTGAATTTAGTAGTGGCATGCACCGAAGTATTATACGAAAACATGGCGAAATCTAGATAATTTTCCCAATCTGCTTGATCATTAACGTAGTGTTTAAGATAGTCTGCTAACGTTAGATGACTTCTTTCTAAAGCACCGTTTGTCTGCGGTCGATATGCGGTGGTGGTGACGTGTTTAATTTTGAAAAGTTTGCAGATGTGTTTTATTAAATTAGAGTTAAACTCTCTACCTTGATCAGTTAGAATACAAGTAGGTATCCCGAATTTGCAGATAAAGTTATTGACGAATGTTTGGGCTACCGTTAGGGCTTCGTGGTTCGAGATCGCGAATGCTTGTGAAAATTTTGTAAGATCGTCTTGTAATGTCAAGATGAATCTATTACCACTTTCAGTTAATGGCAAGGGGCCAACAATGTCTAAGAACACTTTTTCTAATGGCTTTTTAGAGGTAGTTGTCAGTTCCATAGGCATACGGTTTTTGCGCCTAATTAATTTGTTCTTTTGGCATGATTTACACTCTTTCACATATTTACTAATATCTTTTTTCATATTTTTCCATTTATAAACCTGTTTTATTCTGTGGTACGTTTTGTGTACACCTAAATGGCGGGAACTGGGAATATCGTGATTTTCTTTCAAAATTGTAATCAAGTCTGCGCGTTGGGGTGTTATTAAAATATTGTGAAATATGTTAATTGTAATATCGGTGTGTTTAAAAATGTATCTAATCATTGATCTTAATTTGTTCCACTGTGTTTTATCATAAACATCGGTAAAACGAGGTATACTAATTGTTTCAATGTTTTCTTCTAATAAAAAGCTACGTAAATTTAATAATGTTTCGAAATAATCTTGATATGTTGCGGAATCATAGTGATTTATTTTATAAAATCCGTAAATTACAAATTTAGTTTTTTCCTTGAAATTATGAATTTCATATTGGTTAGAATTTATTTTTGATAGATGATCCGAGTGATTAAATTTTTTGAAAATATTTTTTAAATTATTATCTGTTATATTTAGATCTAATGGGATTAAAACTGCAATATTATCGCGTGCGGTTACTATGTCGTCGTTAAGATCGTTGATTTTGCTATATGTTATGACGGAAGTTCCTAAGGTTTGTAAAAAATTATCGTATGTTTCGCGAGGTGACTTAGAAGTTAATGCATTTACTTGTGCTATTCTGCTTAAAGCATCTGCGTTTTTATTTGTTTTACCTGGTTTGTATTCTATGTAGTATTTGTATTCTGCTAATATGAGACGATAGCGAAGTAACCGTGAGCTTGGATCTTTTACGTTTTGTAAATATTTTAACGCGATGTTATCTGTTACGATTTTAAACTCTCGACCGAATAGGTAGGGCCTGAAATGTTTTACGGCTGAAACAATGGCAAGTAGTTCTTTAGATGCAACGTCATAATTTTGTTCAGCTTTCTGTAGCACTCGACTATAATACGCGATGGGGAGGTCGTTTCCTTTTGGACCTTGCGACAGTACTGCACCTATTGCATAATTAGATGCGTCGGTAGTTAACGTAAATTCCTTAGAAAAATCAGGAAATTGTAAAATTGGTTCCTTACAAAGTTCGTCTCTAAGTTTTTCGAATGATTGTTGTTGAAGACTAGTCCAATCAAATTTAGCGTCTTTCCGTAGTAATTTCGATAGAGGTTGTGCTAATTTACTAAAATCTTGAATGAATCTTCTGTAATAGCCTGCAAGCCCTAGAAACGATTTAATCTGTTTTTGATTATGAGGGACCGGAAAATTTTTTACGCATAATATTTTGGATGGGTCTGGCTGAACACCATCAGCTGATATGTGGTGACCAAGGTAAACAATTTCTTGTCGAAGAAAATGACATTTATTGGGCTCGAGTTTGAGATTGTGGTGTGAAAGTCTGTCAAATACGTCTTTTAACTTTTTTATATGATTTACTAAACTGTCTGAAAATATTATTATGTCATCTAAGTATACCAAACATCTATAATTATTTTGGAGTCCGGATAAAGCTACATTCATAAGACGCTGAAATGTTGCGGGTGCTGATTTTAGACCAAAAGGCATTCGGTTAAATTCAAAATGCCCTAGAGGTATACTGAACGCTGTTTTAGGTGCGTCGCGTGGGTGCATTCTAATTTGGTGAAAACCGGAAGTTAAATCGAGTGTCGAAAAATATTTACAACATCCTAGTTGGTCTAATATCTCCTCAATGTTAGGTAGTGGGTAAGAATCCCCGATCGTAATATCATTGAGTTTCCGATAATCTATAACGAGTCTCCACTTTTTGTTATTTTCGCCGTTGGTTTTTTTCGGTACGACCCACACAGGTGAGTTCCAGGGACTATATGACGGTTTGATTATGTTTTGATCTAGCATTTTAGTTATTTGTTCGTCAACTACTGATTTTAAAGCATGAGGATATCTATATGTTTTAGCATTTATTGGTACTTCTGTTGACGTATGAATTTCGTGAGAAACGAGGTCTGTATAACTTAAGTTATCTCCCTCTAAGTAAAATAATTCATTATATTCCATACACAAATCTATTATTTCTTGACTTTCCTCTGAATTTAAATGGTCCGTGTTTACTAATTTTTTAATTTTTTCTAGTCTTTCCGAATTATAATTATTGTTATGTTTATGTAAAAAGGTCGAATTCACCTGGCATATTTCGGGTTTGTTTTCTAATGTAATTATTAAATCATTTATTTTTATATCTTTCTCCGATGCATTTAAGATAGTTGTGGTGACCGTATTATTTGAATTCACTTTTACTAAACTATTTCCGAGATAAACGTTTTCACTTATGCTTATATTTGGTGTTATGCCTTCAATAATCTCCGGGTTTGAAATTCTGATTTGGGCTACCGTTTCGGTGCGTCCTTTAATAATTTGATCCGGTACAAAATCGCAAGTCGCGTTGATTCTCGAACTGGAAGTTGACCTAGGTCTAAAATGATTCCTTGTCGAGTCTGCAAGAGAGTCGCGTTTTGTAACTTTGGATTTAGGAACTGGATTTCTTGGAGTGTTATTTGTGACACTGGCACTGAGTGTAGAACTAGTATTATCGACTTGATGATTAGAATGATTAGTGTCAGGATTATCGTCTGAGCTACTATCTTCGTAAGAATTTAGTTTAATTATGGCATTTTTTATTAATAAGTGTCGATTTTCGTAGTTTATTATAGCATCGTGATTTTTTAGAAAGTCGTTGCCTATTATACCATCGTGTTCGATGGGAAAAGAATCGTGAACAATATGAAAAATGTGAGTAATTGTATCGGACCCGAATGTAAAATTTAAATAGCAATAACCGATAGTTTTAATAAGATTTAGAACATTGCCTATCCCCCTAAGGTAAATAGGATTATGTTCAAAACAAAGAGTATGAGGTTTTAATTTGGATAATTTAATTAGTGAAATTTCGGATCCCGTATCTAATAAAAACGAAGAAGTACTGATTAAGTCAGATACTTCTAACTTAACGTGTGCCGTTGCACCTATTACATTTATTGTATAGATGCCTGAACTTATATGGCTTCCCGAGGTTCGGCTTGGCTCTCGGGGCCATTGGAGTTTAAAGACGATTCGTTAATTGTGTTTACGCGGTTTGATTGATTTTGATAATTTCGGGTTTGGTTCGGGTAGTTAGGGTTTCTGTAGGCTTCGGTATTTGGATAAGAGACATTGGTTCGATTTCCATTATTCCATGAATTACCTTCGCGCCTATTATGTTGATAATTAAAATTGTTAGAGCCATTTTGATAATAATGATTTCGATTTTGATTTGATTTCTTTCGGCATTCCTGGATCGTATGTCCTAAATTTTGGCAAAAGCTACATTGTACTGGGGTACGTAAATTCGATTGTGGTTTTCTCTTAGAGTTAAAACGACAGTTGTCAGTGGTATGATTGTTTTTTTTGCAAATATGACAGTATTGATTTGAAGAAGAATAAGATGTACAGTTATTTGAATATGCTTCAGAGATTTGGCTTTCTGATTTCGCGATTTGAATAGCGCCTTCTAAACTCTCAGGATTGCGTGCTCTTATTATTATACTAAGTTCTTTATCCACTCCCATTATAAAACTACCCTTTGCTTGAGTATTAATTAGTCTCGTATTTGCTTCCCTTTCCGCTGCACTGAGGTTGTGGTCCAAACAAGACAATAAATTTTTGTAACATTTTTCTACCTTATTTATATAGGATTCTAGATTTTCACCGCGATCTTGTCTGCACGAATTCAGTTCAATCTGAGCTTGTAGGAAATTCGATTTAGTGGAGAATTCAGATCTTAAAAATGTTTTTAATGCATTCCAAGTAGGTAGTACTTTGTCTTTAATGCGATTTTGCGCCTCACCAGAAAGTTTGATTTTTACCACTGCTAATAACTTAGGGTGATCTACTGCGGGAATCAATTCGAACGCGTGGTTGCAACTTCCAATAAAATTTTCTAAATTACTATTAATTTTTGTACCGTCAAAAAAGACGTTAGTGAGAGCATTTATTACAAAAGTTAAAAGTCCAAAATTATTGCCTGAGGCATCGTTGTCGTTTGAATTATTTCTTGGCATTTTCGTTTTTTAATAAATCTGATTTACAAATATAAGAAATAATAAAAAATTATAGGAAAATAAACTTGATTAATATGAAGAGAATATTGAAACTAAAAGAAAATTTTTTCACTTACAGATTTGCTATATTGAGAATCAAATGTACGAATTGTCTTTCCTCCTCAGTTGTTTGGTTGCTGGTTGTCGATTGTTGATTGTGGATAATGATGTAAATTTGCAGCAGAAGTTTTCAATGATGGTGATTATTGCAGGGTAATCGGTAGCAGATAAATTAGTACAATATTATTGGGGATGATATGCTGGTGATCTTCTCGTAGGGGTTGTTGGTCGTTGAAAATTAAACTTTATGAAGACGGTCTCCGGATGTTGTTGAAAGCACTGTCACTGTTTTGTTGTTTGTCAAAATTTTTTATCACACTCGATGTCAAGATAAATTCTACAGCGAAATGGATTCTGTCGAATCCTACCGACTGCGCCACTTTTTTTGTAGTGTTTTCTTGTTTAATTGATTTTACTTTGTGATTGTGTAGAATTTATTTGATTGAAATTAGGATGGTTTTAATGTTTATTCCTCGTAGTTCCTTTTGGGTGATATTATTGAACTTGTCGAAAGAAACCAACAGAGACTTTCAATTTATTTATTGATATAACAAACACTAAAAAACACTACAAATAATAACCGTTAAGGTTTTAGTCAAGACCAGGTTTATCAGTTTTGTACTGGTCCAAAAATGTACTTTTTAATACGTATGTTAAGTTAATATTATGTGTTAAATGAAAATTGAACTAATGAGTATGAAAGATGGAAATATACTGTTTTTAAAATAGAATAAGTTTCGATGACCTGAAAGTCATCCCCTGAAAAGGCGGGGTGCATGGTTTCCGTCCCAACCGTAGGTGATAAATCTGTCGACTGGTCTTGACCAAACATATACATATTACTTACAAGTTACATATTAGAAGTTTAAAATTCGTGTATCAAAAGTGGACCTCTAGCAATGGGGGGTCGTCAAACTGACGCCATAGGCCACACATTAAGATATTGGCATGTGTTAAAATACTTAAAATGAATGTAACAAGTAAAAACAACAGAAATAAGGGCATAGAGGTAGTGGTACATTACATAGGTAGGTATATTTTAAATATATTTTCGTTAATATTATCTAATAAAAAATCAGATGTGGACAGCATGTGATTATTGACTTCCACTTCAGTATTTTTCAAAGTTTAGTACATCATATCGTATCGTAGAAGAAAGTCATTTGTTGGACACATCAGATATTTTTCTTTCACCTACTGTTTTTAATTCCACAAAGGACATTTTTGTAATTAAATGCAGCAAATACTTATACTTAATTCAAATTTATTTTTATTAATTGATGTGCAATAATTTTCAGCTACCATTTGATTATTAATATCTATAGTATGTAGTAAAACCGAAACAGACGTCGGGATTCTATTAATTATTACACTCTAAAGTTATACAAGTTTAGAATTATTGCGTGGATTAAAGCAATATAAAACTTTATTAACAAGGTCATTTCCATTTAATTTAAAATTTATAAATGCGGACATATCAAGTTAATGGATACCTAAATTCATTTGTGATATTTAGTCTAAATAATAAACTCAAACAGTAGGAACATTTTAATAATTATTACATTAATAATTTTATAATTTTGATACTTGATAGACGATGTAAAAACTTTATTTTAATATACCTCATACATCACCGTATTATCTTATTTATTTTTCCTCATCATGCAAATTACATAGTTTCGTTGATAATTTCTACCAGAGCGAAACGAATGAAGTAGGGATGCTTCAGTAGCCAGGCATAATAAAATCACTAATTGCTGTGGAGCTCATCTTCATGTATTCAAAATGATTATTTTTACTTTCTTATACGTAGTATAAGGAAGTATTGTAATCGTGATTATTTTCGACTTCGAGATTTTGATGGATTTACACGTTTTGAGGGCCCCTAAATCCATGATGTCTGTCTGTCTGTCTGTCTGTCTGTCTGTCTGTCTGTCTGTCTGTCTGTCTGTCTGTCTGTCTGTCTGTCTGTCTGTCTGTCTGTCTGTCTGTCTGTCTGTCTGTCTGTCTGTCTGTCTGTCTGTCTGTCTGTCTGTCTGTCTGTCTGTCTGTCTGTCTGTCTGTCTGTCTGTCTGTCTGTCTGTCTGTCTGTCTGTCTGTCTGTCTGTCTGTCTGTCTGTCTGTCTGTCTGTCTGTCTGTCTGTCTGTCTGTCTGTCTGTCTGTCTGTCTGTCTGTCTGTCTGTCTGTCTGTCTGTCTGTCTGTCTGTCTGTCTGTCTGTCTGTCTGTCTGTCTGTCTGTCTGTCTGTCTGTCTGTCTGTCTGTCTGTCTGTCTGTCTGTCTGTCTGTCTGTCTGTCTGTCTGTCTGTCTGTCTGTCTGTCTGTCTGTCTGTCTGTCTGTCTGTCTGTCTGTCTGTCTGTCTGTCTGTCTGTCTGTCTGTCTGTCTGTCTGTCTGTCTGTCTGTCTGTCTGTCTGTCTGTCTGTCTGTCTGTCTGTCTGTCTGTCTGTCTGTCTGTCTGTCTGTCTGTCTGTCTGTCTGTCTGTCTGTCTGTCTGTCTGTCTGTCTGTCTGTCTGTCTGTCTGTCTGTCTGTCTGTCTGTCTGTCTGTCTGTCTGTCTGTCTGTCTGTCTGTCTGTCTGTCTGTCTGTCTGTCTGTCTGTCTGTCTGTCTGTCTGTCTGTCTGTCTGTCTGTCTGTCTGTCTGTCTGTCTGTCTGTCTGTCTGTCTGTCTGTCTGTCTGTCTGTCTGTCTGTCTGTCTGTCTGTCTGTCTGTCTGTCTGTCTGTCTGTCTGTCTGTCTGTCTGTCTGTCTGTCTGTCTGTCTGTCTGTCTGTCTGTCTGTCTGTCTGTCTGTCTGTCTGTCTGTCTGTCTGTCTGTCTGTCTGTCTGTCTGTCTGTCTGTCTGTCTGTCTGTCTGTCTGTCTGTCTGTCTGTCTGTCTGTCTGTCTGTCTGTCTGTCTGTCTGTCTGTCTGTCTGTCTGTCTGTCTGTCTGTCTGTCTGTCTGTCTGTCTGTCTGTCTGTCTGTCTGTCTGTCTGTCTGTCTGTCTGTCTGTCTGTCTGTCTGTCTGTCTGTCTGTCTGTCTGTCTGTCTGTCTGTCTGTCTGTCTGTCTGTCTGTCTGTCTGTCTGTCTGTCTGTCTGTCTGTCTGTCTGTCTGTCTGTCTGTCTGTCTGTCTGTCTGTCTGTCTGTCTGTCTGTCTGTCTGTCTGTCTGTCTGTCTGTCTGTCTGTCTGTCTGTCTGTCTGTCTGTCTGTCTGTCTGTCTGTCTGTCTGTCTGTCTGTCTGTCTGTCTGTCTGTCTGTCTGTCTGTCTGTCTGTCTGTCTGTCTGTCTGTCTGTCTGTCTGTCTGTCTGTCTGTCTGTCTGTCTGTCTGTCTGTCTGTCTGTCTGTCTGTCTGTCTGTCTGTCTGTCTGTCTGTCTGTCTGTCTGTCTGTCTGTCTGTCTGTCTGTCTGTCTGTCTGTCTGTCTGTCTGTCTGTCTGTCTGTCTGTCTGTCTGTCTGTCTGTCTGTCTGTCTGTCTGTCTGTCTGTCTGTCTGTCTGTCTGTCTGTCTGTCTGTCTGTCTGTCTGTCTGTCTGTCTGTCTGTCTGTCTGTCTGTCTGTCTGTCTGTCTGTCTGTCTGTCTGTCTGTCTGTCTGTCTGTCTGTCTGTCTGTCTGTCTGTCTGTCTGTCTGTCTGTCTGTCTGTCTGTCTGTCTGTCTGTCTGTCTGTCTGTCTGTCTGTCTGTCTGTCTGTCTGTCTGTCTGTCTGTCTGTCTGTCTGTCTGTCTGTCTGTCTGTCTGTCTGTCTGTCTGTCTGTCTGTCTGTCTGTCTGTCTGTCTGTCTGTCTGTCTGTCTGTCTGTCTGTCTGTCTGTCTGTCTGTCTGTCTGTCTGTCTGTCTGTCTGTCTGTCTGTCTGTCTGTCTGTCTGTCTGTCTGTCTGTCTGTCTGTCTGTCTGTCTGTCTGTCTGTCTGTCTGTCTGTCTGTCTGTCTGTCTGTCTGTCTGTCTGTCTGTCTGTCTGTCTGTCTGTCTGTCTGTCTGTCTGTCTGTCTGTCTGTCTGTCTGTCTGTCTGTCTGTCTGTCTGTCTGTCTGTCTGTCTGTCTGTCTGTCTGTCTGTCTGTCTGTCTGTCTGTCTGTCTGTCTGTCTGTCTGTCTGTCTGTCTGTCTGTCTGTCTGTCTGTCTGTCTGTCTGTCTGTCTGTCTGTCTGTCTGTCTGTCTGTCTGTCTGTCTGTCTGTCTGTCTGTCTGTCTGTCTGTCTGTCTGTCTGTCTGTCTGTCTGTCTGTCTGTCTGTCTGTCTGTCTGTCTGTCTGTCTGTCTGTCTGTCTGTCTGTCTGTCTGTCTGTCTGTCTGTCTGTCTGTCTGTCTGTCTGTCTGTCTGTCTGTCTGTCTGTCTGTCTGTCTGTCTGTCTGTCTGTCTGTCTGTCTGTCTGTCTGTCTGTCTGTCTGTCTGTCTGTCTGTCTGTCTGTCTGTCTGTCTGTCTGTCTGTCTGTCTGTCTGTCTGTCTGTCTGTCTGTCTGTCTGTCTGTCTGTCTGTCTGTCTGTGATACTATCCGTAAGTATAAGAAAGTCATGTGTTGGGCACATCAGATATTTTTTACTATAATACTTATTTGATATACAGGGTGTCCAGGATAAAAATGTTAAGCATGGGGATCTCACTTATTTGAAGAGATACGACTTCGGTTAAATTACAAAAAATTTACCGCATCTTGGGCCTAATACAATACGACAAACACATTTGACATACCTGCCATAGCTTACTAGATATTAACAAAAAACTGAAATTGTGCATTTCAGTTTTTATTTAATTACTCAGCTGGTAGGAAACATATCGCGATAAAAGTTGCACATTATTAAGGCACTTTTTCGAGTACAATCCAAATATGCAATTGAAATTTTTATACACCTTCAATTTTTTTCGAAAATAGCACCAACTTTATTTTTTCTTATGGACCATGACATGTATATTGATAAATTATGATAGTATTTTTCTTTCCCTTTCCGACAATGTATCACACATGGGGTCTTAAGTCGTTTCATCAATTAAAATCGAGTTTTTCTCAATCACCGTAGTTGGCTGTGCAATAAAAATTGTTTATCTAGCAAACTTGGATAAAAAATTGGGTTTTGGTTTTAATAATTAAGAATTGACAAATTTTATGGAAAATAATGGTTTAATCAGGTTTATGAACTAAGATATTCAAATAAATTGCCATTTTGATATAAACACAAATTGCATCTTTCCACATTCGAAATCACAGAAAGTTTCAACATTTGTTGAGGAATCGTGTGTTGAAGAATGTTGTGACATGAACATGTCTGCAAAACAGCTCCTCTTAGTTCTTCAATATTATTGAACGCATAAACATACACTTTATTTTTTAGTTAACCCCAGAGAAAGAAATCTAAGGGGGTTATATGCGGGGATCTAGGTGGATAGGTACTCACGGACCAGTAGCATCGCCAGCTAGATCCCCGGATATAACCCCCTAGATTTCTTTCTCTGGGGTTATCTAAAAAATAAAGTGTATGTTCTTATGTAAATAAATCGTGATTAAACCATTATCTTCCATAAAGTTTGTCAATTCTTAATTATTAGACCCAAAACTTAATTTTTTATCCAAGTTTGCTAGATAAACAATTTTTATTGCACAGCCAACTACGGTGATTGAGAAAAACTCGATTATAATTGACAAAATGACTTAAGACCCCATGTGTGATACATTGTCGGAAAGGGAAAGAAAAATACTATCATAATTTAATAATAAACATGTCACGGTCCATAAAAAAAACAAAGTGGTGCTATTTTCGAAAAAAATTGAAGGTGTATAAAAATTTCAATTGCATATTTGAATTGTCCTTGAAAAAGTGCCTTAATAATGTGTAACTTTTATCGCGATATTTA
Source organism: Pediacus dermestoides (assembly GCA_963942485.1). Taxonomy (NCBI): domain Eukaryota; kingdom Metazoa; phylum Arthropoda; class Insecta; order Coleoptera; family Cucujidae; genus Pediacus; species Pediacus dermestoides. The sequence goes on along the minus strand of OZ012628.1, from coordinate 12,203,558 downwards.
TCCTACCAGCTGTGTAATTAAGTAAAAACTGAAATGCACAATTTCAGTTTTTTGTTAATATCTAGTAAGCCATGGCAGGTATGTCAAATGTGTTTATCGTATTGTATTACGCCCAAGATGAGGTAAATTTTTTGTAATTTAACCGAAGTCGCATCTCTTCAAATAAGTGAGATCCCCATGCTTAACATTTTTATCCTGGACACCCTGTATACTTTATAAAGTACTTGGGTAATTTATATGTTCAATTTATTTTTTTGTGAAACTTTCCTGGTAATAATCTGTGAAAAATTATTTAGAAAATTGTATTGTATCATTGGTATTTAACTGAGAATTAAATTTACTGGAAGATGAATATATCTGCCTTAAGCTATATTATTCTTAAAACATTTTTGTTGCTTTTCGCTGCATCATAAGATTAAGCTTTCGAATGCAATCTCATATCAACGTAGTTTCTCTATTCGAAGAAGTAAATTTGAAGACTGCCAGTTAAATATAAAATAGCTATTCTCGTAACACGTAACATATAGTGCAGTAACTTTAGGCATGTATAATAAATTGTCCAAACGCTTGACCCCAATATAAGTTATACTTTAGATTTGGAATTCTGGCGGAGGGGCCGGTCACAAAACTGTCTATAGCTGATTTATCATTGTCAATTCAAAAGAAGTAGTAGTAAGTAGTACAACATGGGAGCAATTGCTAAAAATTTATCTAAATGTGTTTGTAAATTTTTCTGAACATTGAACATAAATTGGTTCAAAATATGGCGGAGGTGCCAGTGCCACAACATTCACAAACAATCATCAGCCACTCACCATTTCTATTTCTGTTTTAATGTTTGACTAAAATGCATTACTTGCCATAACAGTGTGTAATTAATATCATGCTGCTTGGAAATAAATGCCCCGTTGGGGCTGCAAGTGATTGATACGACCTTTAAGTCTATACGCGCCGCTATAATTCCAGCTGCTGCTGTTACACGTGGTTAAAAGCTCCAATAAAAACCGTTGACCTGCAAGGCATCTATTAGCAACCGCTAAAACAAAATATCAAAATAATCCGTACAAAGCGCTCTTTATGTGTGCATGTGTCTGAGTGCGGAGCTTTTAAATTTATCACATGTACCTACTACACATGAGAGAGATGGCTGTTTTTGTCTCAAAACCACCGTGTCATAAAACACAATAAAAAGAGTCGACGTGTGTGTTTAGATTTCCCTGTTGGGTTTCCAGAATGCATATTATTAGATGCAGGAAATTTCTTATATATTCTTTTGTAAGCTCTGGGGGCTGGGACTATAACGATTTTATCATTTTTTCTTACCCAGCGTGGAGCCTGGAGTATATACATACCCAAATAAGCAACAAAACTTTTTAATATAAATTTGAATCTGATATAATAAGGTAGCTGTGACGATAACTGAAAATCTTAAAACTTTAATGAACGTTTTAAAGAGGCTTTGTTAATCAAAAACTTTAAATTGCATTGTACGAGTAATAATAATTATATTTTTAAAGTTCCAAAAGAATACCCTCCATCAAATTGAATTTCCACCGAAGCAAATTCTTCTGTAGCTGCTCCACTTTACATTATCAGTTTCACGATTAATTTTTAAAACAACAAACATAAATCACTTGTGTTTTAAATTAGTTTTTCAGACTTGTCTTTGGAGATGATCTATGTGGTAAAAATAAAGCGATTACCCTTTCTTATTTTGTAATGGCATAATGGGGGTTGTTCCAGGTGTTTAGGCATAACTGAACAATAAACACAAAGTGCACCCGAAAGTTTTTCCATTTGGATTACGACGCCGCATTCCGGAGGTTGGATAAACGACATAATTTTTCCCTAAAGGGCAATTAACATACCCAAACCATATCGACTGTAATGGACTTTGAGAGAGGGTTTCCTAGATTGTGAAATTGAAGAGTTGAGCAGAAATTTTTATTAAAATAATATAATAATAGTAGCTACTATTTTGAGTTTAAATATATCATGCGACACTAGCGGTTACCGCGCGAACTATTGAAGATGGCCGCCTCGAGGGACAATAATTAATATCCCAATTACAATATGGGATTCAGATATCTTAGAAAAAATGAAAATTTTCAGATCTCGACAATGTTATTTTGTCCCCGACGGCGGTCATATTTGTTTTGATTCACTAGCGCCGCCTTCCACGCGGTGGTAATTTAGATTATCCTGTCCCATTTTACCCCATACATGTAGACATGTAGGTTGTTTCTACTTCCATCAGACATTTCACACTCTATCCCCTTTTCAAACTCTCCCTTGTTCCTACTGGTAGAACTAAAGCCATTCCTTACCTATCCAAAGCGATGGCAACCAAATGTAAAATGGACGCAGTGCAACAAAGAACGTCACTAGATGTCCACATGTCGCAAAGCTCAGGTCCCAGGGTCCACTCCTGGCTGACTTCGTAGACGGCTCCCAAAGGCATTACAAGGCAAGCAACAAGAAGGTCGGCGACGGCCAGCGATAAGATCAGATAGTTGGCCACATTCTGGAGGTTGCGCTCCAATAAAATAGCCGCTATCACGAACACGTTGCCTGGAACCAATAGAAATTTGTTAGGTTATTTGATAAAAAAATTCAATTTATTTTCAATTCAGGTGGCTGGTTGGTACTCTATATAAGGACTTAAGTTTAATTTGATTGTTTATTTTGGACACAGTATTGTATAGCCGAAAGTGTATGTAGTAATCTTTCTTTTAATTTAATTCCAACCCCGCAATGTTTGGATTTGGGTTTGGGTACGATTAGGAAATGTGTTGAACAAGTAGCGGTTGGTTAATTATTTTTTTACTTTGTTTGCTCAGAAATTGGACGTGAAAGGCGCTTCCAAATGTGTTAATGTGATTTATGAGCGGATGTTCTAAAACTAATAAAAATTGTTTCAGTTAAAATAAAAGCGAGGGAGTATCGGAAGTTCAACGCGAGAAACTTTGCGGGTTTAAATTAAAACATCACAAATGTTGGTGATTTTTTCGGTACAAAATTAAATCTCATGATCTTGTATTGCTGTTTCCAGACGCGAAAGCTTCCAACCGAGTGCATAAAAAATATAAATGACGTCAAATGTAGTTTATGAATAATAAACTTTATTACGTTAAAAAGTTTTAAGGGTGAAATATACTGGAAAGTTTTAGGGCTAAAAGGAAGAGGAAGGAATAATTCAACTACTTTGTAACTGTCTATCGCGGTTAGTGTTAAAATTTCATAAATGGAAACTAGTCGTGTTTGAATAAATTGGTACACTGGTCCGGATTAATAGCTAATTGCTTTTATACATTTACATCAAAAGTAACAAAAAAATTACATAAATACTAAAACAAGTTATTAAAATAATTGTATTAAAAACTTTTTGGAAACATGTTAAATTTATGGTGTACTAAAAATCCATCTAAACTGCTGGCCAATTGAAACGTAAAACGTACCAAGCGAATTTTTAGGTTGAATTTAAAGTTAACCCGGCATTTGTCGCGCTATGAGCAATTTGCTCACATGTTCAGGGAAACTGTCATAATTTGGCAACGGCTAATTGTCAACTCGTAAGCCCTCTTCTAGCTGACTTTCAGACCTTCCTAATGTGGAGGTTTACCATAGATTTGAGATAGCGATGGTCAGTTCTATTTAAGACGGTATTTATCAAGGGCCTATTGAGGCTGTGAGCATTTCTCTCATCACGCGACAAACCGTGTACACAATATATTTGTGAACAAATATTTTTTGATTATTGATAACAAACATTTTTCATTTATATTATTATAGATTAAGGTAAAATTCAAGTAATTATAGTTGTTTGAAGTAAAAGCTAGCAAGAAAAACTTTAATAATAACAATAAACAACACTGTGAGCAAAATGCTAACGCGCGACAAACCGTGTTACAAGTCGTATAGCGACAAACGCCGGATTAAATATTTTGAATAATAGAAAAGATATCAACATGTTGTTTTCAGGATTCTAGAGATAATTTAATTGGGAAAACAATAGTCTGACTTTGAAGTCAGTTATTATCACAGTCTACAGGGTATGAAAGAAAGTCGTTCTTCTTTACTTTCTTATACGAAGTATAAGGAAGAATAGTAATCGTGATTTTTTTTTATGTTTGTAAGTAACTACCGAGATTCCACAAGAATATTTTCATATTTTTTTGGTGGCCATTTTTTAGTCCCTAGTTAATGGAAAAAAACCAAAATCTTGAATTTTTGATATCCCTCTTAGTTTATAAGATTTAGCAAAATTATTGGTGTTATTCTGTATCGAAAATGTTAGATAACATTCTGTTAAATCTATGTTATTTGACGTTTGAACAATATAAAACATTGTTGAAATGTCAAATAACATAGATTTAACAGAATGTTATATAACATTTTCAATAGAGAATAGCCCCATAAATATTGTTGAACAGGGTTTTGTAACATTATTTATGCCGCGCCGCCATTTTGAAAGTAAATATCATCATGTGGATGTCCATAAAAAGGTAATTTTAAATAGAATCTAATTATACCGGAAAAAAATTCCAGGGTTGTATTAAACAAATTTGAAAATTAGTAGGTGCCCTTCCGGTGAAATCGGAAGTGTCATTAGATTGTTTTAAACGTCAAAATGATTATTTCATTCAACAATCAAACCATGCCAAATTTCAAATTAATATAGTTACATGTAAGAAAATTGTAGGGGTTGTATAACGATTTCGTGGCCATCCGCGGTATACACGGATATGAGCAAATTAAAAAAAAAAATCGCGTTTCTTACAAAATATATCAGAAGTTTGAGAAATTGGTTTTTCCCCATTAACCACGTAGGTACTAAAAAATGGACAAAAATATAAATTTTTTTTTGTGGAATTTCGGTAGTTACAAAGTTTGAGAAAAACAGACGACTTTTTTCATACCCTGTAGATAATAAAGTACTTCAATGTAAAAAAATCGGGTCACACTATTGTTTTCCCAATGAAATTATGTCTTGAATCCTAAAAACTGTATGTTGATATCTTGTCTACTTTTCAAAATATTTTAGTTTAAATTCAACCTAAAAATTCGCTTGGTACGTTTCAATTGGCCAGCAGTTTAGTTGTAAAATCAACAAAAAATATATATTCAAGACCTGAATTTGGTGACAGTATTAAAACCAAAATTATGAAACCGTTTTGGAACTGGTAAATTATAGTTAGAGCCGAAACCATTAACATTATAAACAACAACAATAAATTGTTGATTTCTTTGTCTACAGGGTGATTCAGGTTTTAATGTACAAACTTTAAAAGGGTATTCTACGTCACAAAATAAGAAAAAAGGTCCGAATATGCTTTGTTTTTGACATACAGGGTGATAAAAGTAGCGATTCAAAACCACTTTTTTGTTACGTATCTCAAATAATAAACAAGATACGATTTTTTTGAAATTTGAACCATAGTATCCTTATGGTAAGGTCAACTACCAGAACAAATTTGAATTTTCTACGTCTATCCAGAGGCGTAGAATAGGGGTGGTCCATATATGTTTCTGCTCATATCTTTTAAACTCCCTGTATAATTTTATTTTTTTGTGATTTTTCTGAATTGTTGATTCAGTTACTAAAAATTTCTACTCTTGTCAAAATCTCGTATCTCTTACCGTTTTTATCTGAAGACACCAGTAAAAATTTATGAATTTTAAAATGGTACAAAAAGTATATCATGACTGTATATGCCACCCCTATTCTACACCTCTGGATTGACGTAGAAATTTCAAATTTGCTCTGGTAGTTCACCATGTCATAAGGATACTATAGCCCAAATTTCAAATTCGAATCTTGTTTATTATTAAAGATACCATGTAATAAAATGTGGTTTTGAAGTGGTACTTTTATCACCCCGTATGTCAAGAACAAAGCATTTTCAGACCCATGTTTATATAAACTTTTTTCCTATTTTGTGACATAGAATACCCTGTTAAAGTTTGTGCATTAAAACCTGAATCACCCTGTATATTTGTCTTGTATCTTGAAATCTCGATGACCTCATTTTCATCCATCGACATTTTGTACCCAACATAATTTTTCCTTGTCTCACTACGAAGTATTCAAATAATCATAAACTACTTTCTCGAGACTTACACGTCCTCTTCAATGAAAAATACAGCACAGTCAACCCCCTAAGAGACAACCAAACTTAAATATCAATATTGATTGCACTACGTACTACCTCCCCCGACACAGTATATTGCCACCAGATTTGTGAACTTGCCCCCAAAACCATTACATTGTTTGATTGCAAATCGACACCCCATTACAAATTTTATTTGCCATGGAGCAACAAATCGTCCGCGCCTCGAAGATATCAAACCACAAACGCGGTGGAACACAGATAAAAAAGGAGAGAAGTTTATGTAAGGCTATAAAAAAACTGTTCCCAACTGGCGTGATGATTTCACCACAATATTTTCCGGGGCGATTAGATAATAATTAACTTGGAGACAAAGTGAAAAACTATTGTATGTTATAAAGCAAATTCGAGGATATAGTTTGTGATTTATGGGTATAATGGCCTTAAGGATTAGTTTGTGGTTGATATTTGAACTGGGCCATCCGCGTATATAACATTTGCTTCGCAGCTTTGCTTTGGAAGTAAGTAACTTTAGGTTTTGTTACTATACTCGTATATCCAATTAATTAGTTCGCTAAGTTGTTCTTCTCTTTGGCAGTAATCAAATTAAATCGAACACACACCGTTTTGGCCCCTTTTCCGCCTACGTACGTCCAACTGCAACGCGACTCTTTGTACAAAGTACGAAAATTTGTATAAATTATTCTGAACTGTAACTGGAACTGTACGAGTACAAAAGTAAAAATGAAACATAACCAGTTTATTTTATTAGCATTTTTAGCATTTTTATTATTCATTCATCTACCACAAGAGAAGCGACTCCGGCTTTTCTTCCATATTATCCATGTCGGGAACTTTACGCTTGCAATCAAGAATGTAAAAGTTGGGGGAGGTTTCTTGCCTTCTTTATTATTATGCACCTCCTACTATAGATTTATGCATCATCGTGCTTCAAATTTTAACCATATACACCGGAAATACTCCGATGTAAGTGTCTGTTTTTTTCGGGTATAAAGCATCACATATTGCTGGGAAATGTAATTTATTTTCACGGCGTACTTCTGCACTTCTCCTCAAGTATCTTACAACCAGCTAAATGTATTTATATTATATAAAGTGTTGAGGAAGTGTGCAAGCTGTTGAAAGTTTTATTTTTATGAGCACGACAAAGAAACAAGAAAACTTGGGGGTGTCGAGCTGTGTATAATATATAAATCGGGGGGTAGTGCGCCTGTCCCCCTGATGCTTTACCTAACAAAGTATAATAAGTATTAGAGAACGGACTGTTAATAGGATTTGTGTCAGTGAAAAGACGTTTCAAATAATAAAATAAGTAAAGAGAACGTTTTCAGTTTTAAAAGCTTAAAGTGATTTTGAAACAGTGCGCCACCCTGTGAAATCATCAGGAGAGACGTCGGGGCGTCAAAGTATATGGGCAAAAATAAACTTTGAACTTTGGAATCTTTGATGATATTTCAAATATATAAACGAAATTAAATCGGATTTTGTATGCGCTGGAATTTATAGGGGCGCGGTCAGAATACAGAAAAAGTACCTATGTAATACATTACATCAGCTTTAAATTTATTCCAACATAATCTGATTAAACATATTTTAAATAATTAGCCTTTGAATACAGAAAACTACTGCAAGCCAGTTGTAATAAACTGTAAATGGTTCCGATGGCATGTCAGTTCGTGCGTCATTTGTAACATTAAATTAAAACTAAAAGCGTCATACTTTTAAAATTAATTAATTAAGGTGCAGTTAAACTGTTTCAGTTTTCAGTTGGCTCTCTGGGTTATATTCCAAAATAAGTAGAAGAGTAAAAGATTTTTGTAGATGCTATAAAATACTAACGGTGCTTTAAATGTGATTTACAGCACTTCCTCAACTATTACCAGCGGTAGTAAAACAATGGTAATTTTGTGAACTTAATTTTCAGGTTTTGATGCTCCATTTTGTGCGTATTCTGGTGAAATATCTTGTGAATTTCGGCGAATTAACCAAGATAATTTATATATAAGTACATGTTAGTTACAATGAGGGGGAATATTCGCAGCTTAATTTTGCATAAATGAGGGAAAAAATATTCTATTCGATAAATTAGATGTCAGAAATGTATACTTAGGAAAAAGGGATGCCTGTTAAGGGAAATAGTTATTGTTTAAGCAATCGAATTCAGGGGAAATTTGACATCAGCAGCATTTAGGTTTGCAAAACTGTATTTTAAGTTAAAATCCGAAAATCCGGTGTAGAGGTATAAATTACCAAAGTGGACCATATAGAATTTTTATGAGAAATTTAAGTGTTTTTCTGAAGATAAAAAAAATTTAAGTTAACTACTTTCGACGAAGTTATTTTATGCAATGAGCATTTAATGATAACTATTAAGACACGAGTATGAGAATTATGGCACGAGCCGTAGGTGAGTGTGTCGTAATGAATACGAGTGTCTAATAGCCGTTAAAAATGTGTTGCATACACTATTTTTTCTACGATAAGTCAAAATAATAAGAAATAAGAAATATTATGGCAACTTTATCATAAACTCAGAAATGTCAGAAAATCAAAATGATCTGTCAGTCAATTTTTAAATTTTAGATCTGTCAGATGTTCATAGCAATATTTGATAGTGACGAAATATTGTTGCAATGTTGCATTTCTATTGGTTATAAACTTATATCGTAATGAAAAATCTGTATCGTAATGAATCTCATTACAGTACAGTAATGTCTAATAAATCAATTAAACTATGGGAGTAGAAATGATATATTTTTATTACAAAAACAGTTTCACTTTACAAAACTAAAATTTCAATATAAATCCGGATTTCCAGTGATATTTTCCAAGTTAAAAAATACTATGTACTGAAAAATTAACTTAATTTAGTGTTCTTTTTATTTATGGCTGAAGTATTCAAAATTAACTTAAATAATATTGACTATTTTTTATTAATAAAGGAAAGAGCTACAAATTTTACAAATGACCAAGTAGAAGATTATAATCAGAAATTTTATAGTTTCTCAGAAAAATTTAAAAAATCTAAGCTATTTTTTACATGGTTAAAATGTGTTCGGGTTATAAAAGCAATTTTTAGTTGCAAAAAATTAGAATCTAAGTGGAAATCTGGCAACCCAATGATAGGAGATCGGGGCTATTCCGTCACCATTTTTTCAACTGAACTCTTATTACCTAAACAAAATGCGATATTTTTCACAAGTATTGGACATGAGTAGACAGCGAATTTAATCAATTACATAATGCAGTGGATTTAATACTCTTGGAAAATTTGTCATTAGTTATACATTGAAAAAAAAAAAGTTAAAATTGGAAAAATGAAAAATTCCAGGGTAAATCTGTCGTCCTCCGGAGCAAATCCGTCATCCCAATATAAAACTAACTACAACAGATTTTTTGATTTTTCAAGAAGAAATTGAAGGAATAGACCCTACATATTACACATATTTGAAAAGAGAAAAAAAATGCTCTTTTCAACAAAGTCACAACCCACCATGACTTCCATATAAAAAATACAACTTTATGTCATAACCTAAAAATTAAAAAACATTTTCAAAATATGTTAACGCCATAGCATTCTCCTCAAAAAAGTGCCATAAGAACGTGCAAACGCCATTTCTCTAAATTCACAAACAACCGAAATATAGACATAAATCGAAATCTATAAGAAATCGAATTTTCGTCCATAACTCGAAAACAAACGACGATCGCTAAATTTTGACTTCGCCATTAAGGGTTTGTCAAATAAAGAGCTCAACGAAGCGCGGTCAGATTTTCAATATATCTTATGGTCTAAAAGTTACCCTATAAAAACATCGAATTTCGCCCACTCTGTACATTAAAAACATGTGAAATTTAAAAAAAAATACAATTTTTTAAGTAGCAATGTAATCATTATTAGAATTGTCAAAATCTGATATTTGCAGTTCATCCTGGATCGATTTTTTTGGGGCTCTTTTTCTCAGGGTTTTTTTTTCCGCGTGGCTGCTCATCCTCATTACATAAATGACAGAACTTTACATTTTCACTATTTTTTCTATATTGTGTCCGTAGCACGAAATCTTACATCGCTCGCTGTCGCAAGTATGTACAGGGTGTACAACTAAGAATGGTCGCCGGCTGTATATCACAAACTATTTATCGTACAGCCTTCGGAAAAAAATATTTATAGTAAAAGTGGCCAAAAGAAATCGCTGGAAATTATTTTCAAGTTTCTAGCTTCGCCGCTAGGGGGCGTACCTGCCATGGCAAATGATTAAATGCGAATTTAGGGCTAATTGCATTTTTTTTGTTCCAAAGTTTACCACTTTAATTTGCAAAACGACTTGTGATGACAATAATACGTGTTGTGAATCGTGTAAAAACTATTTTGTTCATATTTCCTGAACGAAAAAAGATATGGATCTGTGGTTTTCACTAATATTTTCGATATTTTATACTAATTTAATTAATGTTAAAAAATATATATGAGTCCATTTAAATTTTTCAAGAAAAATCGATAAAATTAATAAGTTTTCAAAAAGCGCCACCTAGCAACAAATATATGAATCAAAACAACTTCTCAAATCGAACATCGTTTGAAGCAAGAAAAGTTCTTCCAAACGATATTAAGTTTGCCAAATTCTATAAAGTTAAACCGAAGTTATAAGCATTTTCGTACAGAAGAATTCACCCTCTCCTCCCACCCTTATTTGATAAGCTAGAGCAAAAAGTGTTAGACCAAAATTGTGTATAATTGTTTCAGCTTTCCAATAAAGTTATTTTTGAGTTACCTTAATTGCCTATAATTTGGAGAAAATCATGATTTTATCATTTGCCATGGCAGGTACGCCCCCTAGCGGCGAAGCTAGAAATTTGAAAATAATTTCCAGTAATTTCTTTTGGCCACTTTTACTACAAATATTTTTTTCCAAAGGCTGTACGATAAATAGTTTCTGAGATACAGCCGGCGACCATTTTTAGTTGTACACCCTGTACATTCAGCCTCGTGGGCATCGCTGCATAACCTTCAATTTCACGAAACTCCGTCGGTAACACTTGTACATAAATACGCTTTCACAGTATAAAATGCACATTTCTCAAATTAACTGTTAACGAGATAAAGGAAGGTGACAGGTTTACCCCGGTGACGGAATAGCCCCGCGGTCTCGCCTAATGTTGTTAAAATATAAATTGATGATGTGCAACGTGCAAGGCTTTATTTCCAAAATTTCGTATTTCACCTAGCACCTAGGACATAATTACAATGTGCATGTATTATCTGTTCTATAATTATGTAGATGCCATGAACCATTTTATTGATGTATATTTTCTCCTCAGTTCTCAGTGTATTTGATTCTTGGCTTTTTTAACACATTTAATATTGACGTAAATTTCTGTCAGTGTGTGAAATCCAGACCTATTTTCCAATCTGCCTCTATTTTCTCTTATTCTTGTACAAAGTAAAAAAGTTTCGTCTGCCAGCCACCAGCCTGCAGTCTTTTTCTATTGTATTGCACCACAAAATCCGTTCATTATTTTAGACAAGTAGATGGATTAAGCTGTGAAATATTATATTGGAAAACGACGTTGAGTGACAGAAAATTTTCGAAAACATCATTTTTTCTTCCACTCTATTCCTTTTACACTTACATGACTCGCACAGCAGCATCTGTTCCCACCAAACATCCGAAACAAACCACTTGAAGGACGGGCTTTGACAACCATAAAACTATCGCTATGACCGACTTCTTCGCTAATCATCATTGAATTTTGTTTGTAAAACAAAACACGTAATTACGTTCGAAACATTTCGGAGCTGCGGCACTCAATTCAAAACGGTTTGAGAGGCAGAGAGAGCAGTAGTAAGTGGGGCCGCGTTCAAGGGATGAGACAGGATGGAAGAGATAAAGTCTGCCTTTGACAAGATATCCATTGTGTAATGATTGCTTCCAAATCCTCATATTTGATGATAAGACTATTTCCTGCTACAACCCATCAGATATTCTGTGATTGTAATGTTCGAAATTATTTTGCGATCGATCGCTACTTTACTATAATAAGAAATAATAATAACAGCATAGCGCACACTACTATACGGGATATAGCCTGCAGGTATTGCAGGATGTGTTTTTATGGTGGTACTTTGCTCGGTTAGTTAAAAGCAAACTGTTATAAAACAATATTATCGCACTTAATACTCGCATTAGATGTAAGGGATAAAATGGAGGAATGACGTTCGTAGACAAAATTATGCAAGTAGTTTTAATAATAATAGAAACAAATTGTACTACAGGAAACTGAATAGGTATTAAAGAAAATACTATCAAGTTACTTTAAAATTTCTCTGCTAGAACTGAAAAAAGAAAATTAAATTAGAGTGGACTTTCAGGCGGTCGTCATTAGAAATTTGTAACATTTCGGAATTTCTTGAGATAGTAATAAAATAAAGCTGAGAATCTTATTTAGATTCTTCTGCCGCATTTTTTGAAAATAGTATTTTATCTCTATGCTGAAATATTTTTTTTCTATTTCCATACTTTAATTGATTTCTTAGACATTTACTAGCTGTACTGTAATGAGATTTATTATGATAGAGATTTGTCATTACGGTACAAGTTTATAACCAATAGAAATGCAACATTATACAGGGTGTCTCAATTTCGATGGGAATGGGGGGTTTCACCCATTTCTAAGCGAGATAGAAAAAAAGTGGTTTTCGCAATACTCTGCTCGATTTTTCTGAAAAATCGATTGGTAAAAACACATCTTGATATCTCTAACCGTTATTAAGATATCTTTAAAAAGTGACATTTGGCCGCTTTTTAAGAAGTGTCATAACTTTTTTGTTTATTAAAATATTTTAAATCTGTAAAGTGTTTGTTACAGTAGTTTTTCACGTAGAATAATTAGCACTAGAAATTTTTGTTCTAGGTTCAATACATTTCGAGTTATTACATCTAACTTTCTTATTTTAAATGCAAACCATAGTTGGCTATGCCATTAAAAAATTGCTTATTTTTTTATATTTTCAAAAATGTATATCTTGGTATACTTATTTTTATATCTCACTGAATTATACGTTTTTTTATTTTTAAATTCGTAAATTAAATGTTTTGAATATTATTAGTAGGCGTTGTTAAAGAAAAATATATCAATGAACCAACGTCGAATAGTAACAACACAGCCACGGTAATATTAATCAACATAAACTTAAGATTTTACATTTTTTTATAGAAATCATTTTAGTAAATTATAAACATGTTAAACAAATAATTGTTTAACTTAATTATTCAAATTGCTGCCGATAATGTTGTATTGCAGCATGAATCACGTTAAAAATTTGATTTGGTTTTATATTTCTAATTATTTGCAATCTGCCTCACTCTATGCTCAATTTCTTCCTTTATGTTCGATTTATTTAAAAAAAAATATATTGTCCTTGCCAAAAGTTTATGTGTTCAACAGAACGGACAACAACTTGAACATTTAATTCAACAAATTCGTACTACAATGTGTTTCAATTGTTTATTTATTAATTCTCTTTCAGTTATATATTTTGTGTTTCTGTTTATTTATTGTTGATTTTTTACCTGTTAAATTTTATATATTATTGTTGATAAATGGATTTTACTATTTGACGCTGGTTCATTGATATAACATTTTCTTTAATAACGCCTACTAATAATATTCAAAACATTTAATTTACGAATTTAAAAATAAAAAAACGCATAATTCAGTGAGATATAAAAATAAGTATATCAAGATATATATTTTTGAAAATATAAAAAAATAAGCAATTTTTTAATGGCTTAGCCAACTATGGTTTGCATTTAAAATAAGAAAGTTATGTGTAATAACTCGAAATGTATTGAACCTAGAACAAAAATTTCTAGTGCACATTATTCTACGTGAAAAACTACTATAACAAACACTTTACAGATTTAAAATATTTTAATAAACAAGAAAAGTTGTGACTCTTCTTAAAAATCGGCCAAATGTCACTTTTTAAAGATATCTTAATAACGGTTAGAGATATCAAGATGTGGTTTTTACCAATCGATTTTTACTAAAATCGAGCACAGTATTGCGGAAACCATTTCTTTCTATCTCGCCTAGAAATGGGTAAAACCCCCCATTCCCATCGAAATTGAGACACCCTGTACAGCAATATTCCGTCAATATCAAATATTGCCATGAACATCTGACAAATCGAAAATTTAAAAATTGACAGTTCACTTTGATTTTCTGACATTTCTGAGTTTATAATAAAGTTGCCATAATATTATTCTAATTTGATGACGTAACAAAGCTATTACAGCACTCGTTTTGAGTGCCTTAATATCCATTACGAAACTCCCCCAAATCTAGAATCTTTTTTGGGTTGGTAACACACATTGAACGAAATGTCAAATATCATTGTGAGTTTGATGTTACTGTTTTTTATAGTTTTTCGTATTTATCATGAGATTTTATCGGCAGCAAATTAACCGTGGAATTTTCTGCAATTTGCCATACCTATTTCTGGCGGAGTGCAGGAAATTTCTGAATTCATTTCGCGAAAAGTGACAATTATGTATCTAAATTGATTCAAATTTAAAAGTTACCTGTAAATATCAACTTTGAAATAAAAGTGTCACCAACTGTCACAAAATTCCCTAAATTACCAAAATTGATTTTATTTGTAAAAAAAATGTATTTATTATGCAAATTAGAAAAAATAGTATAAAAAACTCGTTTTGTAAAACTTAAGAGCACTCATCCTTTACACATGTATTAATACAAGTTTTCCAAAACTAGTTTTTTAATATACTATTATTTCCTTATTTTTCATTATTTTGACTAGCCGTAGAAAAAATAGTGTATGCAACTCACATTTGGTGAATGGCTATTAAGACACTCGTATTCATTACGACACTCACCTACGCCTCGTGTCGTAATTCTTATATTCGTATCATAATAGCTATCAATAAATGGTCATTGCATAATATTCTATTATATTAATAAAGGTAATAATATTTAATATCTATATTTCAAGAAACCTGGCGAAACTAAATGTTTTGGAAATCCTGCAGATTGCCAAATTTAACAAATCATTGGTTAGTAACGAACCTATGTTATGAATCAACGATCATAAATAATTTTCTGTGGTTAGCATTGGATAACCGGAGACACAAGAATCGATCGAACCAAAGCTGCATCAACTTGAAATTCTTTAAAAATGGCTTTTAAATACACCACCCGAGTGAATGTGTCGGAAATAGTGTGTCTTGGAGGAAATAATAATTTTATTTTGGCAAACTTCACTCGAGGTATATAACAAGCACACCAACCCAAGTCTTCCAATTTGACACAATAATCGATAAGTACACACCAAGAAATTATATAATTTTCAATAGTAAGTACCATGGATATCCTAACAATATTAGTTGATGTCAGTTTGTGTGGAACTTTGTTAGTTACCCTCATCAACTTAATACTAAAACAGAATTTATCCCTGAGCCGTTATTTGTATCACGTCTCGGGCGCTTCTAAATGCTCGCCAGGGCTAATGATAAAAACTTTAAAATTAACAGACATTCTACTAGCTCACAGTTTTACTGCCCCCGAAACGCTTAACTACTTTAGGCAAGTGCAACGCGCCTGTACAAGCAAAAAAACAACTCCCCTAGTAATTACAGTGCTTGAGGAATGCCGGTTTTTTTCGGGTGCTTTGTTCGTATCTCATCCAGAACAAACTACAGTTCAATAATACAAATCGTGGAATAATAATCCTATGATGCGTTGTCGTGATGCACTGTGGCGAACTCGAATGAAGATCATTTATTTGATGATTCATTTGTCAAAAAAACGACATCGAATAATGGAAACTTTTAGGATTGAAACTTATTCGGAATAATGCTTTTGAAAGTTTAAAAGGGAAGGCATTTAACTGGCAGAGAGAGTATAGTAGTGGAATTTTAAGACGGTAGAGGGGAACTTTTACAAACAAAGTTCAGCTCTTATATTCTCACAATCTTATATACATTTGTAACTTTCTCTCTTTATAATTCGAAATGAAATATCAATATTAGACATGAAATCCAGACTACTCACTTTTTTCTTTTGATTTGTTTTGGGGTTTTCAGGAAACCGAAGTAAACGAATTTATTTCAGATAATTTAACAAAGTGTGTAAAAGTTTTGGGAAAATATTGAAAGATTGTCTACCTTGATATTCTGCAAACATTAGGATTGTTTTGCAACTTTTTCACATGAACTTATAATATTGATATCCACTGAAATATTATCGAATAGTCGAGTTGGTAAAAAAAATCAGATGAACACTTCGCATTAAATCATGCTTGATATTTCTAAAATGAGCACCAAATTTGAATGCTAAAGAACACTCTTTTCGGAAAACAATATAGATTTACAGAAAGGAACATTTTGAGGCGTTTTTAATAAAATTAACTTATCTATATTTAGGCAAAATTTATTTGGATAGAACCGGCGCCTCCGCCAAAATTTACACGTCTTAATACTTACCATATTTTCAGTATTTTCATAAAAAATTTATATTCTCAGATTTAGAAATTTAAAACTAGAGCACTATTACAACTGTGTTATAGTTGTATTGATTACTATAGAAGTTTTTGTTTTAAAATTGAAAAATAAATTTTGTCTCCTACAAATTTTATATAAATTTAATACGATTTTCACAATTACTATTATTCGCGATTTTGAAGTAGCATTGACTATTTATTAAAATCTGTAAAAACTAAGTGAATTATTTCATTTCAGAGTTATAGCATTAAAATCGTACTTTATCAAACCGGCGCCCCCATTAAAATATCAACTTTTAGAAACTCACCCTATTTTGCTTATTTTTAATTCAAGTTTAAATTAGAAAGCAGATTCCACGTAAAAATAAAGCACTGTATTAAAAATGTTTTGTATATTTTCATCGAGAGCATTTTAACACTTTTACATTGTTCTTTTTTGACCTGATTAATTTGTAATAATAATAATTTGAGTACCTACCAAATAAGACTCTTTTAGAATTACATTAATATGACCCGTATATTTATAATATGGTGAAACAAAAAAATGTTAAATGTCCAAAATTAGATGAACATGCCACTTCGCATTAAATCGTGCTTAATATTTTTAAAATTAGCACCAAAAGTTCGAATGCTAAAGAATACTCTTTTCGAAAAAACAGTATAGGTAGATTTATCGAAAGGAATATTTTGAGGTGCTTTTAATAAAATTAACTTATACTTAGGTAAAATGTATTTGGATCGATCCGGCGCCTCCGCCAAAATTTAAACATCCCAATAACGTCGTATGTTTCATAAGTTTTGTCAAAAAATTCAAGGTACGCTAATGAGGTACCTATGCAACTTATCGAGATGGCTTTGGAAACAAAAGTATGTTTGTTTACTAGGCTTCAATTTGGCAATTTGGCACATGGAAATCTTTATTCGGTTTGCGGAAAATGTCGTACAAACTGGAAATTACAAAAAGTATTTATAATTTAGTTGGGCAAATGCGTAAGGCCTGAAATAGTGGGTATTTTTCAAAACCAAGATATATCAGCTAGGACCATATATCGAACTATAGCGGAATGCGAATAGGGTATCCGTTGTATGAACCTTCCAAAAAGTGGCTTTTAACTCCTCAGCAGTGCCGAAGAGTGGTAAGAAGGACTAAAAATAGAGTTGGTGTATCTGTCAGGAAACTAGCCAGGGAGAATTGGACTTCTGGCAGCACTATTTTTAGAATTTTGGTCAGAAGTTGTCAAAAATACCGCAAAAGACAAAAATGTCCAAAATAACCAATTTACTGTTTTACAAAATATTTGATTTTTAATTTTTGACAAAACTTATGAAACATATACGTTACTTGCCATATTTTCAGTTTTTTCATGAAAATTTCTATTCCCAGATTTAGAAATTTAAAACTAGAGCACTATTACAACTGTGTTATAGTTGTATTGATTTCTATAGGAGTTATTATGTTATATATTGGAAGAAAATTTTGCTTCCCACAAATTTTAGTTGACTATTTATTAATATCCGGAAAAACCGAGTGAATTTTTTTATTTCAGAGTTATAACATTAAAATAATTATTGTACTTTGTCAAACCGGCGCCTCCACCAAAATATTAACTTGCAAAAATTTAAACTAGAAAGCAGATTGTAGTTAAAAATAAAGCACTGAATTAAAAATGTGCAACATATTTTGTAGTAACTCTATTTCCATCGAGAGTTACAGCTTTTTAAACATTTTTGACCCGACTAATTTGTAATAATAATTTGAGTACCAACTAAAACTCTTTTAGAATTACCTACTTTAATATGACCCTGTATATTCATAATAGGATGGAACAAAAAAATGTTAAATGTCCAAAGGGAACATTTAGGCTACCATTAAAAACAAGGTTAGGCATACATCAGCGAAAATTCTAGTGGAACGTGAAATGTAGTGGAAAAGTTTATTGGTCAAGGTTATTCTACTGGATTATCTTAAATTTTTCATTGTAAGTCTAAGTTAAATATTTTATAAAGCTAAAACATCTTCTTGTAATGTATGTAATAAAGTTTGTTCAGTTTGATTTACATAATTGATGAAATAATGCATGAAAATTCCATGATGGTTTATATCAAATATAATATAATATTAAATAAATCGTTATAAATGTTTCTTTTTGGGGAAAATCTAAGGATTCCTTGAATAAAATAAAAAAAGGTGTAACGTGTGTTTTAACTATTTAACTATTGTTGTCTTTCCATGTGATATTTTCCTACTGCTGTTATTTTTCTGTCGTCATTTAATCCTGATTTACAACAAACTCAAACTAGCAGTGATAACTAAAAGCAATTTAACAGCAATAAATTAAATACACGTTGTAAATACCCGAGTTTTATTGAACAGCTGTGTACATACATAATTTACCGAGAAAAATAAAATTTTATTACTTTTTTTCTTAGCTACAAACAAAAAGAATATGAGTTGGTACGTTACGCCTGAATTGTCAACTTTCTCATATACTACATGAATTAATAAGTGTTGAAAAAGGAATTGCCATCAGAGTTTACCACAAAGCTAAAACTGTAGTTAAATATTTACATGAAAATTTCTGCAGCCAATAAAAAACTTGAAATATGAAGGCGTATTTTGTATAAAAAAAAACTTGTGGTGATAAATTGGTTTATATTAGAAAGTAGGGACAAGTATACAGGGTTGGGCATATGTGTGGGAACACCTGATTTCTAGCTAAACTTTTGTATTATCATTATTGGTCTTAAAAGAAATATTTGTAGCTTTTTTTACTCTATTCAGTGACGTATTTTGTTTTCCAGCAGCTACTCGATTTCTCGAGATATTAAGTGATCGGCACTTTTTTTTAATGGATCACCCTGTATATTTTTAAGTTTTTAAATAGACAATATTTCAACAACTACAATGATATAAGGTTTGGTGGGTGTGCGATTTGTGGTTTTTAAAATATTAAAGAAAATAATTCAATAATAAAATAAAGAGTATTAAATAATAATTAATTAAATAAAAAATAGGGTAGCTGTTTTAACAACAAAGTACGTCACTGAATAGAATGAGAAAACTACAAATATTTCTTTTAAGAGTAATAATAATAATAAAAACGTTTATTCAGAAATTAGGGGTTGCCACACATATGCCCAACCCTGTATATAAGTTGCGTAGGAAAAATATTGGGGTATTTGTAGAATTTTGATTTCGATATTTAGAAATTATATAGCTAGAATTAAAAGATTATACCTAAATATCGAAAATGTTATTTCATTGATAATTTTTATTATATTAAACAAAAGTCGTGAATAATTTTATAGCGATTACAATTATTTCTATCGTTATGAAAGATTTTTACAAATCTTATATGTATACATATAATATAACATATACATACATATAAAAATGAAAGTTTGTCTTCTATACAAACCTACACCGTTGTGGATATCGACGCCAATTTTTTTGTGAATGTTCTTTCTACTTCCACAGGAGTCGTAGAAGTAATAACAGCTTTTTATTTTGTGCCGTTTTTTCAATATCTAATAATTATTAGAATGTATAAAAGACCAACATTCTCTTTTATATATAGAAGACGTCAATGTGTTTCTGTCATATACAAATAATTATTATTATTATTGTTAAAACGCAAAATAAAAACTGCCGTGGCAGCGAACTCTGTTAGTAACAAATTATTTCTGAAATAAACATTTAATTTTTCGTGTTGTCAGTAATAATCCTAGAACGATGCACTCTTTCCAAAAACTTTTTCAAAGTCACTCACACCATTTCATAAATATTTGTTCTAGCGTTTACTTTACTAATTTAGCAAGTTGTTTAGTAAAATTATCGTCTTTTAAGACAAGCCAGCCAGCATTCGCAGCTGAGGGGCCCTTTGATAATGGCACCGGGCTCCGCGCGTCATCTTTATCCTTTTGAGGATCTTGTATACATTTTTGACATGAATTATTAATACTTATTAAGCTCCTGGTTTACTCAGTTAATAGACTGCAGATGGTATAGTATGGAGATTCCCCATGCATTATTTGATTATATCACGATATATCGGGAATGATACTGAAATAATAATTTGCTTGGGCTTAATGTTTGCGACACGTTACGTAGAAAGTTTCAATAAATTATTTGTACCCAAACATTAAATGCCAAATGAAAACACAACGAGGCGGCGTGACATAAATATAAGCCGATATGATGAAAAGTTTGTTGTGGCATTAAATGTATATTTCCGTTTCCATATTAAAATAAACTTTCCAGATGTCGTTAAAAGCTTTTTGGATACGAATTATTTTGTACAAAAGTCAATGGGAATTAAATTAAATTGTGTTTTTGTTCAAGAGTCAATTGTACTTATTTGATTTTAATCCCGCGCATTTTCTCGCTTGGACTATTTTAGGTATAGATATATAATATGACATGTGCCTCTGCATATAATCAACGTCATATATGGATATTTGTTCCGCACCCACTAAACTCAGTTTGGGGCTTTTTCTTTAATGGCTTTCAGCATTGATGTGCGCCATCGGGTTATTTTTGCTAGCTGCCTCGTTCTCTTTCTGTCTGATATCAGTCATTGCTTCCATTAAGTGCTTAAACCGTCAAACATTGTGTAAACAATTTGGACATACAGAAGACGTAGAGGAGAGGAGTTGAGGGAAAAAACGCCAGTTTCAATAAATATGATATAATACTTATCTAAAAATATATAAGAGGGAAAGTAGTCAATATGATGGTTTTAATGCTCTCTTGATGTTTGGTTTGATGTACGGCATTTTCTGTGGCGAATAAAAAAATTGTAAAGTGCGGAAAAGGAACTGAATTAATGGCAGAGCTATACTACTCATATTATATGAGATATTCGATATAAAATATAGAAATTGTTTTATATTCCTTTTCAACATCGCGCTTAAATTTATGGGGCGAAGCTGCCAGGGCCAATAAAACTTGAGTTCATTAAATATTTTACTATTATACTCTTCTCTAGGTATATAGCACAGTTCTTCAACTAAAATAATTAAAAATTCTTTAAACTCAACTATTTCCTCTTAATTATTTTATGCAACTGTATTTCAAATACCTTTACACATTTCCTAGCGTTGGACAATGAAAAATCTCGTATAAGAACCAACTGATTGCGATTGCAATGTCGATGTACAGCTTAAAATATAAAAATATTTAAATGCAAAGTATTAACACAGTTGCTGTAAGCCGTTAAAATTAAATCTGAATAATTTCGTCGTTTTAAATTTGCATTTTAATAATTACACCATAAAGGAATTGCTATCATAATAATGCGACAAAAGATATTTAACATTTTTTTATTATTTATATTCGAGTTTATCTTTTGAAACCAGGATAAAGCAAAAGTGGACAGTTGAGGGGGTCATCGTAAAACAGATTTGAATGATTATATATTCATTTTCATAAAAACAGGGCCTATAAACATACAGGGTGATTCCAAAATGGACAAGCTCTCCGGCACGTTATAGGGGATTGTTAGTAGAGCATGGAAAAAATAATTAAAAATTTTTTTGTTATTATCGAGATATGAAGAGATGAAGTTGACCATTTAACTTTTTTCTTCTGGGGAATTTTGAACCATAACATACCTACTACATATTTCCTATAAAGAGTCTTGTGCCCTTAACGGATTTCTAAAAAAATTGTTGGCATGGTAAAATTTACTCGTAATTTTGATTATCGAAACTTTTTCATTAAGGTATCTCCGAAACGGTGGATCGTAGAGAAAAAACGTTTATATAAAAATTGTGTGTTTTTCTTCGCTTGTCAACATTTATATTTACAGTTGTGCATAAAAAATTTTTTTTCGGTGTAAATAAGTGAAAACACTCATTTTTGGGTGTTTTCGCGCCCTCTACTTTTGGCATTTTTCGTCGTAGCGTATCCATCCTTTGAGATAAATTATAGAAAATATTGCCCACTACAATATTTATTAACAAAATTTTCTTCTGCAACTCACCATTGTAAAATCACATCCAAACACTTCTTGGATTTCCCAAAAAATGGGTCCGAGGATTTTCCCGAGTTTTTGAATTTAAGCATTCCACATGACCCCCTAACGATTTATGAAGAGAAAGTTTACCAGGTAATTTTTTCCAGAAATCTGGAATCTGCTTTAATAAATCAGGGATCCAGTTTTGCAAGCATTTTTTACATAAATGTTATTTTTTCACTGAAAACGATCTATTGCGTAAGCCATAAGCATAAACCGGGTACACACTGACCAGACGATGATATATTACTACGGTGTGACGTCATGACTCCAGCGTCCAATCAAAATTTAGCAAAAAATATAGAAACAAGATTGTAGTTATTTCATTTATAACGTATAATTTATGTTAAAATTAAAATAATGCAAACTTTTAATTATTTTATTTTTTATACGGGTGCCCGTTTTCAAACGCGAACATAGGGATTTAACATTGTTTTTAACATTATTGTGAATTCCTGCTCGCCAGTTCGGCCTAGAGAAAATATTTTAGTATCAGTAAAATGAGAAACTTATTGCGCTTCGAATGATATCAAAAACTACATTATTTTCATCGATTTTTATAGAGAAATATTAATTTAAAGTTTTTATGTTTTGGATATCACGGCAACTCGATTAAACATTTTAAATTAATATTTTTCAATAAAAATCGATGGAAATAATGTAGTTTTTGATATCATTCGACGCGCAATAAGTTTCTCATTCCATTGATAAAAAAATGTTTTTTGTAGGCTGAATCGGCGCGCAAGAATTCACAATAATGTTAAATCCCTATGTTCGGGTTTGAAAACGGGCACTCGGTGTGTAATTACCTAAAACTTGCTGAAACATTTGTCAATGTTCAATTAAAAAATAATAAGAAATAAACTTTTTCTGACAAATTCTTCTAATGAAATTTACCTCAGAAATCTCCGATATTTATTTGTTCTTGTTCAAGAAGAATAGTATCCTTATTATCTAATTGGAACAGCTGGAAGAGAATTGAAAGAAAAATATTTCAATAACAAAGATTATGGATTGTATCAGCGGAAATAATAGATTTCCAATTCAATTCAGTGAAATTCGTCGAAAAGCAGATGAAAAACTAAATATTGTGACACGAGGCACTTGAAATAGATAAATTGAAAGCGGAGGGCAGCGTACCTATATATAATTTTAATCTATCCCCATCGAAAAACATGAAAATGTATTTTGATGTATTCTTTACATGACAAAAAATCTCTTAATGCATTAAACATCTATAATGGAAATACATTTCCACGGAATGTTGTGTGAGAATAACAAAACAAACACTTACAGTAGTAATGTGTATGAAGAAACTAATCAAAATTTATAAGCCAAAGCACATATTTCATCTTTATGTGTTTCTAAATCATTAATTTCAAGATTAAAACCGTATAGGTAGTTTAATGTTACTTACACATCACCCAGACAAAGCCTGATACGAGCAGTATAATGTGGTGGATATTTATAGGATAATATACAATGTTGTAAAGAAAATTAAAAGTAGTTTTTTATTGTATTGTAAATCTAAAGTTTTACTATACCGTAACATTGTAATTACCTTTACTGTTTGAAACCAGAAAATTTGGCTCCTTTTATCTTGTGGAAAGTTTATAATATATTCAAAAAATATACGTTGTACATTCAATTATATACGCATGAAATTCAATATGATTTAAATTGGATCATCAGAGGAGGTTGCAGCCCTCGAGGCTGGAAAATTTGATTTGCCTCGCGAATACATACATTTTTATTCATTTCCATCACATATAACCGCGCTCACAGAAATAACACCACCGACGATAATGTGTTGATTTTATTGTTTTGGTGACACATTGCACAAACAACATTTGTTTTCAGTTTTAAAAAAGGATGTTTCGTGGATGTACCATAAAAATTCGGAAAGGTTTCCCTTTGCCCACAGAAACATTTTCAAGGAATGCAAATAATGTCGGGAAAACTGCCTTGCGAATTGTAAAAAAGGTATGAATGAGATGTGTAAAAAAACGGAATGTATGTTCCAGAAGCGAACAAAAGCACACACATCAACAGTAAAATGCTCTTTTTATTATATGCAAGAAAAATGGAAGGAGTTTCTATTTATGCCACTTATGCCGTTTTCATGAAAGGATTAGTTTGTTACCTGAAGATGCCATTATATTAAGTGTACTTGAGAGACGAATTGTAAAATCCTTTTTTATATCCGGCGTTTTTCCTCGAATTATAGAATTAAGGATATTGTGCTGTTGTTCTAAACGGAATGAATTAGTATCTCGAGGCAGGAAGCATTCATACAACTAAAATTGTTCGGATTTCTTAATTATTATTGTAACAAGGACACGTTTAATTCTATTATATCGTGACCGGCAGAAAGTGTGCACCAAATGGAAATTTATTTTATCTTTAGAATTACCAAATTTATTTTACTGTGGAAAGGTTCTGCATGTACTTAAACAAAAAAGAGCTTAAGCAAAACCAGTAAAAATTGCATCGTATACGAGGGAGGGGTGAAAATTTCAAATTTACTCAAGAATTAAGTACCCTTATTTTGCACCGTAGAAAAAATGTTATTAGGAAAAGTTGTTTTTACTTAAAAGTTATCGCCGAATACCCAATTTGGGCTCTTTAGACAAAGAAAAACCATTTTTCCTTTTTTTGGACCCACCCCCGTATAACGAATCGTTAGAAGCTATGCAGAACATAAATTCAGTTTTTTTACTGTTCTTGGGCAATTAAACACATAATTTATTTAAATTGGTTTAAATGCGCGAAAACAGGGCGTTTAATAAAATAATGCCAAAAATAATCTAATTTTTTTGGTGCACACCGTATTTTATTTTATGGATAAGTTAAACAACTTAATGTAAAACAAATGCAGGTTTACTTGATATCTTTAGCAATTTATTGCCATTTTCACTTTTTTAAAAAACTTAAAAAGTCTATTGGTTCAGGAATTACTTTTATCTGTACCTACCGGTAAGCCAATTTCAGTTTCCTGATAAAATTATTATTATTTTATTAAACGACCCGTTTTCGCGCATTTAAACCAATTTAAGTAAATTATGTAAGTATTAACCCAGGAACTGTTAAAAAACTGAATTTATGCGCTGCATAGTTTCTAGCGATTTGTTCTACGGGGGCGCGCCGAAAAAAAGGAAAGACGTTTATTTTTACTTTCTTATACGAAGTATAAGGAAGTATTGTATAGATATTCTTAAAACACTTTATATTTCTCATAGCGCGCGTTGATAGTTGAATCTGACGGTCGAGGTAGACATGTGTCTCATTATATGACTGCCAAACGGAAGGTCCCAGGTTCGAATCCCAGAAGGACGGACCATTAGTTTTTTTTTATTTTACTGGTTTCTATGGTACCGAAAACAATAATAATGAATAAATAAATGTAATTTCATACCGGGAGATTTTTTTAAGTGAATAATAGGTCGAAAATCTAAAATAAAACACATTTTTGTCGTAAAATTCGGTTATAATCAGTGGGACAAGGACAGATTTATGCGTATTGCAATAAGTGCGACAGAGACTATTTGAAAATTGCTGGAAACCCTCAACATTTTTACAATAAATTTAACTTAATTTCTTTAGGAAAAGTAATTATTGTAATACTATCCGTGTAAGAAAGTCATGTGTTGGACACATCAGATATTTTGTCTACAGAGTCCAAATTTCATATTCGGAGATAACTTTTAAGTACAAACAACTTTTCCTAATATTTTTTTTTCTACGGTGCAAAATAAGGGTACTTTATTTTTGAGTGAATTTTAAATTTTGACACCTGCCTCGTATACGATGCAATTTTTACTGATTTTGTTTAGGCTCTTTTTTGTTTAAGGGCATGCAGAACCTTTCCACAGTAAAATAAATTTGGTAATTCTAAAGATAGAAAAATTTCCCATTTGGTGTAGGTACACTTTATGCCGGTCGCTGTATAAGGACGTTGTGAGTTGGATGTTTAAATTTGCAATTACAGATGACACAGAATTAGAAAATGATTGTTATATTGTGTTATCGTAGTTTCATTTAAAAACCTTCAAGTGCTTGAGAAAATATCCAAATCAAATTTTGAGTGCCAAAGATTTTCGGATAACAATTAGCTAACTGACACCTCGCTAAGTTCGAAAATTTACATACAAAAATTGAGCAATTATTATTTTGAATTTATTTGTTGATTTTATAACTTCGATTTCTAATTGCAAAAGTACAAATTTGATTATAAAAGAAAAATTATAGTTAAAAATAGGATTTAATGAGACAATATTGTTATGAGAAAATATCGCAATATTTAAATTGTTACATTTTATAAGACGAATAGTAACAGCAAGAAGATTAGAAACAGGAGAGCGAACTCACTAGGAAAGTGAAGGCGAATATAAGGTGACAGTTCTCCTCTCAATAACCACTGCGCCCTGCTTTTAAATAGCTGTACTGCGCATTTGTCAAGCGTTGACAGATGCGCAGTACAGCAATTTAAGAGCAGGGCGCACATATGGCCATTGAGAGGGAAACTGTCGCCGCATAGCGTGCCGTCACTCTGTACAGCGTAACACGTGTGAAGTTCGCTTCCCTGTTTCTAGTCTTCATGATGAAAAAATCTAACATTTTATTTGTCATTCCATTTTGTAAAGATAAATTCCTTATTAAAATTGTACCTTGAAAAAAAAAACGAACAATAAGCTCATTGAATAACTCTGCTCCCCAATTTATTCTTTTACTTCGCTCCCGGCAACGTCTCAACGATATTATGCACCTGAAAGTGCAATTTATCGGATGCAATACACACATCATATACGAGTAGAACGAACTCTCATCCCATATCTTACATATATTTATAAAAATTTTACAGGAGGTAATGACGAAAACGTGTCTCTCTCTCGTTCTCCACTGAAGTGAATTGGACGGGAGGGGTTTAAGATATTATTTATCTGTTGCGTCACATCTGGACCAACTGGACCCTCTGGAGAGTTGAGCCATAATGGCCACAGCACCACACACATACATATACACTCTTATATATACCTTCATCGCACTTCGACAGTTTCAAATCTATATAAAGTTGGTTTGCTCTGTGTGAATTTCTGATAACAACGCGTGTGGCTTCGTAATAAAAGTACAGTTGGAAAAGAAAGAGAGGAAAGCGACTGTATTTCCTGCAGGGACTTTCAAGGAGAGTTGGTAAGTTCAGACTATAATCAACACATTTATTTCTGCTGCAGAGGATAATTAATTTTGTGTGGTAGTTTGGGAACATATGGTGCATCAACACGTGGCTGGAGTTTTTGTTTTATGTTACAATGTTTCAAGTATAAAAGCTAATAAGTTGAGATTTTTAGATTAGGTTAGGTCGGCTTAAGTTATCTTCAACCATTATCAGGTAATTTTATCCCGCTGATTAATATGGCTCTTATTCAATCAATAATCTAGTAACTCTTTAAATTTGGCGCTGTAACGAAAATGTAGCTAACTGTGTAAATTTTGCTTTCAAACACCTAGTGAATGAATAGTTGAAGCTATTGTTTATACTTTACTTTAAGTAACAATTTCCCGAGTCCGTCCCTGTTTCATCTGCAATATTTGACTTTATTTACCATTTTCGATTTAGACAAAATTGATGTTGGTTCTTGCTGAAAGCAACTGAAAAATGATGTATATAATATTAATGCAGAAAAATGTAAAGTTAATGCCCAGAATAAAAAGGTATGCATTTCAATCAAAGTCAATTTATTCCCGGGTAAACGTTAGCCCTGTAAGAGAGGTATTAAAATAAATTGAAAACTCCCCAAACCTAATCTTCAGCTACATTACTACAGGAGGATTATTGATCCGGTTTCAATACAAACGCACCAGTTTTTTCTCTTCTTGACTTTACTTGGGATAAGTAAACAGAGTTGGACACGAATGCGCCTAGTTTTTTTTAATATGCTTTTTACGAGGCACCACTATAAATTATAAAAATGGTGAAATAAAAATTCCTCAATTTATTTTTAATCACTTGTAATATAACTAATTTTTACGTGTAACATACTATAATATTAGCTGATTTCGTGCCGAACTCGTCGACGGACGCATACCTACCATTCAACACCAAAGTTTTTTCAACGTGCCCAAGTTAACTTTTCAGCGTTTTATTACCGTAGCTAAATTGGTGAAAAAACGTTCGTGTGAAAAGGCGTCAAGGGAATCCGATGATGCTGCGTTGGCGTCAACTTCGAAAATAATTTCTTGTCAATAAATTACCTACATAGGAGTACATGATAAGTGGTGTAAAATACATCGTGCTTTTAATGAATATTCTTATAGCTATATATTATAATAAGAGTACTTAATTATGGATTTTAAAATCTCCCTCAGACTTGAGATTTGAACCGGGGGCCAAAATATAGAAATATATTGCGACGCTGGTCTATAATAATAAACATTGCTTCTCCTGGGAGTCGTTATTTAAAGGTGTTCTTAGTAAAGCTCATAAATTTCGGCAGGAAAAAATATAAATTTCTGTATAAACACACAGCATACGTTGAAGATATACGACCTAAGGGGGGGCGAATGCGTGCGCTAATGAAAATTACCTGTGTTAGGGGCAAGTTAAGATTCAAGTTCATTCCCCTGAAAATCATAAAATATGTGGAAATTATGGGAAAACTATAACAGATCATATTTCGAATTTTTTTTTAATAAGTTAAAGATTTTGATTTGGGTATAATAAATATGTACAATTAAAATTGAAACTATACTACTGATTTAGATAGATTTAGATGCGATCTATCTAAATTTTCATACTGCATTGCGATATCTCTACGCGTTTTCACGATGTGACGTTTTGAATAAAGAAAGTTGAAAATTGACATTTTTTCAAAGTGCTACCTATAACTTTTGAACTAGACTAGTTACTGTTAAGCTGTTTTCACATTTATTATCATCTCTCAACTGTCTTTCATAATTATTATTAATATGCCAAATTTAAAGCATTTTAGATTTTTTCATAAAATTGTTCCTACCCAAAGTACCCCCAAAAATCACGTCTTTTTACTTCTCTTGCCAGTCTCAAGTACAATTAAAATTAAATCTATACGGATTCAGATAGATTTCGGTGCGGTCTATCCAAATTTACAAATTTCATTGCGATATCTCTACGCGTTTTCAAGATATGACGTTTTGAATCAATAAAAAAGTTGAAAATTTACATTTTTTTCAAAGTGCTGTAACTTTTGAACTAGACTAGGTATTGTTGAACTGTTTTCACATTTATTATCATATCTCAACTGTCTTTCATAATTATTATTAATATATCAAAATTAAAGCATTTTGGATCTTTTCATAAAATTGTTCCTAGCCAAACTACCCCCAAAAATCGCGTTATTTTATTTCTCTTGTCCACCTCAAGTACAATTAAAATTGAAGCTGTACGGATTCAGATAAATTTCGATGCGTTCTATCGAAATTTACAAATTTTATTGCGAAATCTCTACGCGTTTTCAAGATATGACGTTTTGAATAAAAAAAAGTTGAAAATTGCCACTTTTTTCAAAGTGATGCAACTTTTGAACTAGACTAGGTATTGTTGAACTGTTTTTACATTTATTATCATATCTCAACTGTCTTTCATAATTATTATAAATATACTAAATTTAAAGCATTTTAGATTTTTTCATAAAATTGTTCCTACCCAAAGTACCCCCAAAAATCGCGTTATTTTATTTCTCTTGTCCACCTCAAGCACAATTAAAATTAAATCTATACGGATTCTGATAGATTTCGGTGCGGTCTATACAAATTTACAAATTTCATTGCGATATCTCTACGCGTTTTCAAGATATTTCAAGATATGACGTTTTGAATCAATAAAAAAGTTGAAAATTTACATTTTTTTCAAAGTGCTGTAACTTTTGAACTAGACTAGGTATTGTTGAACTGTTTTCACATTTATTATCATATCTCAACTGTCTTTCATAATTATTATAATTATATAATATATATATTTATAATTGTTATTAGTATCTAAGTATACCAAATATAAAACATTTTAAATTTTTATCATAAAATCTTAAGTATATGTAGTTGTGTAATTTTCTGATTTTCCAAATTCTAAAGGTTCTACAAAAAATTATAAATTATAGTGCATATTTTAATTTTTTTAAACTTTACCATAACACGGATTTAACACAAAATAATATATCCACTTCCACTGCTCAACATCTTTTAATTTAGCAAAAAACATATGCTGTAACTAGTATACGTTCAAAAATTGCGCAGGGGCTTTGGATTAAAACCAGTAAATCATTTCTGCAGCTTATTTAAATGAGGTGCAGATGCGCGGCAAAAATTCTGTGCTAATTTTAGATACTGGTATGGTGGTGGCCGTGTGCGAAATTAAATTTTTCCAACGAAAAAATCTTGTGCAAACAGTATTTTAATCTAAATTGATTTCAGTTATAAAACTTGAATAGGACATGCATGGAAAATTATGTGCATCGGGGTTTTCAATATAGATATATGAGTGTTCTCGGCGGGTCCAAATCGATCGCACACGACTTTTTTTATATATATAAACACAGGCAGACGGCGATATTTCATCCTTGAGAAGCTGAGACAAAAAGGCTTTGTTTGTTTTTGAGTGATACAGGTATAAAGTTGCCGGGGAAGTTGAGTACTTTCTTGGCTTTTATTTGTTTCTCTCCCTTTTTTCTGTTCTATTATATACAAAGTTATTATTTATTTGTTTATTAATATACCTACATCCAAAATTACAAAAAATTCTGATAAACAACAAGCAAGCTACAGCGTTCTCAACTTACTTAGTTTATAAAATTCATAAAATTTCCTGACGCGATTTGTATGCGTGTGCAAAAGTTTGCTCTTCAGCGTATCTAAACTGAACTTTTCCGTGATTGTTAACTTTATTCAAACAGATTTATCCTGAACTCGTTTCCCGTCTGTGTTCCACGTCAGCCAGACTAAAAAATTCTGCTGTTTTATCGGCGATGAACTTTGCAATTTTATTGTAAACAGTGTTAAACGAAAATAACGGCAATAAATCCAAGCAAAAGATCTGCAATATGGATAACTACAACTAGTAGATAAAATCTGTTGTGTCAAACAAACCTAACCTAACCCAACCTAACTTTTTTGTCCATTCGCATCGCTTTCCAGTTTCCTTTGAGCTTCAGATATAAATCATGTTTATTTTGTGCAGTCAATATAAGTTTCTTGTATGTACGAAATCGTATTCAGCAAATAAACAAAAAATAATGAGAATATGCTTGCCTATAAGAAGGAGAACCATATTTAATACAGAATTTAATTCCAGTTTGTTTTTATCAAACCGCCTGATCCCAATATTAATATTAATCTCAAATGTACCGAATTGGAAACCAGCTTTAGCTTTATCTTGAAAGTTTTTTGTTTTCGCGTAACGTTGCAAAATCTCTTTCGTAATCGTAATGTTCACTAATATTATACAGACCATATGGTTTGCCATTTTAATTGGCAGATATGCAAGCTATGTAAGCCGCTAAGGCATATTTGGGCATTGGGAATGTTCCAGCAGATAATCGCTTGCATTTCTCCAAGATTTCTATTTCTGGTTTAAATTATGATGGGTGGATTATGTGTAATATTATGAACTAGGTACACGGGATTTTAATGATGTACTAGGCGGTTTATGCAAAGATAGAAATTTTATGTAATTTAAAAAAACACGTTTTCTTACGTTATGTTTCACATTATATTATGATTACATTATACAGCGATACAAGATAATCCTCTTCGTAATGTTTAATGTAATTCTAATGTAGTCATAATGTTGAACAAACGCCTAATCTGAATAGCTTACATCTTCTAGTTTTAATGTAATTGTAACGCAATTTATAATTTAATGTTGTGTAAACTCGCATTAAATTATTTTATTACTAACCTTATAACATTTTTTGAAAGAAACTGTTTAAAGAAATCATAATTTTTTTCTAGTTCAGATTTTCTTAAAATTATTCGGTTTTTTTAAAGTGGCTGGTGATAAAAATATATTTAGTTCATTTTAAATTTTATTCCTTTTGAAACAATTTTATAAAAACGATAAACATAGATGATATTTGACGCATTTAAATACGATTAATTGTTTCTTTGTGGCATATCTGCATGGGCTCGCCAGAAAATTTTTAGCACCGGCGCATCCGCCACATTTTGAACTATTAAAGTTTTTGATAATTGTTGTTATAAAAAGTCATTATGAAAATTGCGTGTAACTTCTGATATGATCTCATTATGGATATGAAGATTTTCATAAAGTGTAATTGTATGGTAATTATTTATAAGAGTCTGGGATAATTTCATTTGATGAAACGATTGTTTCAATAATTGAAACTAAGACTTTTAATCAAATATCTAATGTGTCCAACACATGACTTTCTTATACGATAGTACTTTTCCTAAAGAAATTAAGTTAAATTTCTTGTAAATCGTGTTTAAATTTTGAGCGTTTCCAGTAACTTTCAAATAATTTTCGCAATATGCATAAATCTGTCCTTGTCTCACTCATTATAACCGAATTTTACGACAAAAATAAGTGTTATGATTTTTAAAAAAAATTTTTTGACGGAATTTCATAAAAAAATTCAAATAAAATTTGTTCAAAAATGGTCAAAATGGATTCAGGGCCCCTCAAAACGTGTAAATCCATCAAAATCTCGAAGTCGAAAAATTCACGATTACTATATCTACTTTCTTATTACTGCGTATAAGAAAGTTAAAAGTTAATATGGACACAAAAAACGGCTCTAACCTCAGTAAAACTTAAAAGTATTTTATTTAGGTGTGTCACTAAAAGTTGCTACGCTACTGACTCTAAGCCTTTAACCCGGCGTTTGTCGCTATATGACTTGTAATGCGGTTTGTCGCGCGTTAGCATTTTGCTCATAGTGCTATTTATTATTATTATTAAAGTTTTTCTTGCTAGCTTTTACTTCAAACAACTATAATTACTTGAATTTCAGTTTAATCTATGATAATATAAATGAAAAATGTTTGTTATCAATAATCAAAAAACATTTTTTCACAAATATATTGTGTACACGGTTTGTCGCGTGATGAGAGATATGCTCACAGCCTCAACAGACCCTTGCCAAATAGCGTCTTAGACAGAACTGACCATCGCTATCTCAAATCTATGGTAAACCTCCACATTAGGAAGGTCTGAAAGTCAGCTAAAAGAGGGCTTACGAGTTGACAATTAGCGGTTGCCAAATTATGACAGTCTCCCTGAACATGTGAGCAAATTGCTCATAGCGCGACAAACGCCGGGTTAATAAAATTGGCCAAATGCATTTTCGAAATCGCTTGAAATTTTTGATGCCGGCGCATCCACCAAAATTTCAACCACAAAAAATTCTCTCGTTGTTGTTTTAACATGATTTTAGTCATAATTTGAAAGTAAAGTAATTAATGAATACAAATATTGTGTAAAAGGTCATAGACCACTTTGAAAATTACTAAATCCACACTTTTAAAATATTCAGTACTTTTAATACAAACTCCTAATCTAAGTACCTACGTTCGGACAAATCTGCGGTTTCCACCATGGAAATCCATTTCTAATTAAACCGAACCTATTTCATACAACGCCACTTTCGCCTTGTACAAAAACCGAACCTCTGGTCAACACACATTATCGTTTCATCTCACAGCAATAATTGAGAGACCCAAAACCAACATCCACGAAAAATGTTTTCATACAACTAAGCACAACATATAGATTATAGAAATATGATTTCGCCTTCGTGCAGTTCCATTATACTATTAGATCCCTATCCCTCCGTTGCAATAACATTATACAAGTGGTGTATCCAACGAAATTGTCTAAACAGATTAAGCGACAAGGTAAAGTACTTCAAAATAGCTAGTAGTCAGTGTTAACCTTTGACATTATTAAAACCCTCCTCGCATGTACAATATGTTATTATTCAATTTCTATGTACAATGTATGAAGGGACGTAAAACTCGTCCGGCCGTTGGAAAGTTTGTGAACGGGGTTAAATATTTTCATGGTGATGATGATGATGAGGATAATGCGGAATTTAAACGTTTTATGGCATTGAATTTAATTGACTAATTTAATATTACCCGCCAGGCAGTTACATATCCTACACCTCTCTGTGAATATCACACATAACACTATAAAATCGATTCCGGGTAGTGCTGGACTCATTCGCTTATATTTTTTATCCGGTGGTGATGGTCAAAGATAAGCTACTGATGGTGTAATAAATGCGACAACTAAAGCTTAATGAGAAACATACGCGATTTTAAGATAATTAAAACTGTAAAGTTTTGGTTTTACAAATATAAATTTGTGGATAGGTTTTTAAATAAAATTGGATGTTTGCACATTTTTCAAAAAAGATCTTAAACATAAATTTGAGAATTTTATTACTTGAAATTATTTAAGATCAATGATTCATACGCAAATTGTATTGCATCGTTTAAAAACAATTTCAAGCTTTATAATTCATTTACAGAGTCGCTTTCATACCACGAACTTCAGGTGCATTATATTTTTCATTTGTCACAAGATACTCCCACACCACGAATAGGTATATTGTTTGGCAGATTCGTGGAATCTGCTTTAATAAATCCGGATTCCAGTTTTGCAGGCATTTTTTACATAAATGCATTTTTGCACTGAACACGATCTGTTGCGTAACAGTAAACTGGGGATACACTGAGCAGACGACGATACATTACTACGGTGTGACGTCATGATTCCAACGATCAATCTCAG
The DNA here is from genome assembly GCA_963942485.1 of Pediacus dermestoides. NCBI lineage: Eukaryota > Metazoa > Arthropoda > Insecta > Coleoptera > Cucujidae > Pediacus > Pediacus dermestoides. The sequence goes on along the minus strand of OZ012628.1, from coordinate 12,168,101 downwards.
AATTGTTTCACCGCCAATGAAAAGAATTTCAAATATCGATAAATTTTAAATTACGATTAGAGATTAGGTATATTTTGTTAAAAAATATAGAAACATGATTATAATTATTACATTTATAACGTAAAATTTATGTTACAATTAATATAAATAATATAAAAAAAAATTAAAAAATGCAACTAATTCTAGTCATCATTATTTTTTTCCTTAACAAGTTTTCTTGTTTAAAAATGGATACTTTTATTTGCATATATTGTATATAAAACATTCATTGCTTTCAATGAACTAAATTTTGTTTTATTTCTGTATACAGGCTGTTTGAAATTCGCTTCTCACTACAAGGATCGCTGAAACGGTAACAGATACAGCCTTGGTTAAATTTGGACAAAGTTGCGTAATAATGTGGCCAATAATACGCCGTTAAGAAATCGAACATATCTTTTGTAGTTCTGGAGATTTTTGGAAAAAATCAAATTTTTGGCTTTTCGTTTTTATTTTTTTCTGTTCTTTTTTTTCAAGATATCGAAAAACCAAAATCATTTAGCCATGGACACTTTTTGTGCTTTATAACATTTTTTTAAATACGGCCTTGTATTTTTTTTCATTGTTTTAAGTACATTCTTTTGTTCTATAAAATGGCGTTTAAATTTTTTCCATACGACGTTTCGTTCTTGTGTAATCATCGGGTCATTTTTTGAATACCTACGGCACTGGATTTTTTTTTTACAATTTCATCAGTATTTTTTTTTTATTGTACAGCCAGTACAGTATTGACGATTTCATAAGTGTTTATTTTATAAAATTATTTAAAAAAATTAATTCCATTGTTCTTATTATTACTACTTACTAACAATAAATAATAGGTTAGTTTGATTTATTATAAAAGGAAAATTATTATTATTAAAGTTTGCCAAAATGTGTGGATATGAGGAAGTGAGGAAAAATACTGATGAAAATGTAAAAAAAATCCAAAAAAATGATCTGATGATGATTGCACAAGAACGAAACGTCTAGAACATAAAAATGCTACTTAAAACGATGAAAAAAAATCCAGGACCGTATTTAAAAACTTACTTGATGGCGTCAGCGCAAAAATGAAACGACGCATGAGGAAAATTTTAACGTCATTTTATAAAGCACAAAAAGTGTCCACGACAAAGTGCTTTTAGTTTTTCGATATCTTGACAAATAAGAGCAGAAAAAATAAAAACAAAAGGCGAAAATTTGGTTTTTTCAAAAAATCTCCAGAACTACAATATATATTTTCGATTTTTAACGGCTTATTATTGGCCACATTATTACGCAACTATACCCCAATTTAACCAAAGCTGTATGTCTTACCGTTTCTGAAATCCCTTGAAACAGCCTGTATAGGTAAACTCGTCGCACCTCATCAATTACGTTAATTTGCATGCTGCTAAAGTATATTTCTAATAATGAATGCGCAAACCTTATATTTCAAATACTCTAAACTAAAAAACCTCCATACCACAATCATCGTCATACAAACCATCCAAACATAGATATAACCATTTTTATTTGTTTGTTTGTATTTATACCCTGAATAATATTTCAGAATTCCAAGCAAACATGAACCGAAAAAGATAAAAATATACATATACACACAACACAAACTATTGTATACCGCACAAATGTTTGCATTTACAACCAGAAAAAATCCTGTGTGTACTACGAAACAGAATAGAAAATAATCAACGAAGTGTGAGAGGACAAGATATTTTCTTGCTAGTTTCCAAGTGAAAGCTTCAGCTACCTACTTAAGTTACGGTAAGAATTCACCTATAGAAATTTCTTAACTTCACAGAGTAATCAAAATAAAAAAAATTATCCTATATCGTTGGAAGGATACAAGTTGCAAGTTGCCTTTGTGCAAGTTCATTGCTAGAGGACATTTTCCTAAAGTGCTCAAGTTATTTCATTTATCTATGTATGCAGTTTTGTTGCACTTAACTGAACAGAATGCAACATTTAATTTTGTTAACCAAACAAACTTTTGGTTCCCTTTTATTACCGAAATTTTACAATCTAAATTTGTAATTTACCGTACAAAGTGTCGATGTGACCCTAATTTTAATGCGCCGAACTCTCTAAATGTACGTGTGTGGTTCATGTCAAAGCACTGTCAACATTTTAGTTCGATAATTACATTATAGACAGTAGACTAATCCAGTCTATACGCTTCAATTGGAATATAAAGGACCTCCGCAATGCGAGTATAACATGCAAGAGTATACACAGTGCACAAAATCGAGTTTTAACCAATTAACCACTCTTGTTTTGTTGGAAAAAAGGGTGCTGACGTCATTGGTCGAGTACGTTATAATTCCAGAAATACCCAGCAACAATACATCAGATGACATGGTCATGCAATAAACACAACAAAATAATTATAATAAACTTGTAGCAAATACGTGTAGTGAATGAAACACTTGGCACCCTTTCAAAGTGTATTTATTGGAGGGGATTGTTTATTCAAATTCTTATCGGCGTGTTACTGTGCTTGCTTAAGTAGTACGAAAGAGATCCGGATTAGATTGTGATGGAAAAGCACTTTTAACTATACGGGGGGATAAGTAAAAAATAACATTATGCAGAATGCAGAAGATTCTTAAATCGCACACTCTTCATCTCTAAGGAAGTTGGACCTTTATCTTATTTACTACACTAGAACTAAATAACATTTTGTAGCGTAATTAATATTGATACCATTTTACCAAACAACAAACTATGCAACTCCCATACGTAATTTAATTTTATCTTCTAACGATCAATTAGTTAAGACCCGTATATTGACTGATGTACGGTATCTCCTCGCAAAATAATTAAAAAAATATCCAGAGTGATGTACATGTATATGAACTTCGAAATTTAAAGCTGATAGCTCCGGCAGACGTGGCTGCTAATAGAATTACAGGCTATGACGTCATATCTTAAAATGACGCAGGTTGCCACTGAGGAGTTTAGTTGATTAACAATGGAAATTTCAATATATTTATTTAAATTTCGTTAAATTACATAAAATCACCTATGGATACAAGGTGGTCCAAAGTGATACTTCGTCAGTGAAGACTTTTGCCTCACATGTTGTATACTCTATTTTCTCTACTATCCTTTCAGATTTTTTTTTCTAAGTTCTGTTTAAGTTAGAAAATGGTAATTTCTCGCACAATGTAATATAAATATTTAATGAATTACATTTCCCGCGAACCAATCACTAAATTAGTAAAATTCCTTCTGAAAACTAACCAAACGAGTGATATTATTTATTTAAATATATTTTCAGTTGATTGCCAGGTTCATCTGGACTAATTGCTTGGGAATCGAGGCTATGGTATAAATTTTATTTCAAATGTCTCTCAATTACTATTGTCTATCTGTATAAAGACAAAAAATAACAAAATCAACTTTAAATTATTTTAGAGAAAATCCAGGAATCCTGGATTCATAAATTTCCCACTGTGTTGAGATGAATTATAAAAATATTGTTATAATAATAAAAATAAGTTATATTGGCTGCTGGAATTTATTTGGAAGAAAAGCAAATCCAGAAGTTAAAAATTGGGAGTTTTCACAAGACAAAAAAGTCTTAAAAAAACTGTACATTGTTATACTTGAAATTATTTGCTTTGTAATTTTTAGACGTCTAAGGGCCAGTTCCATAAATCAAGTAAAAGTCGAGTTTAGTTGAAACGGCGTTTAGAAATAGTCGTTTTTATTTTTGGTACATAAAACATATCACAGTCTAAACCTCATTTAACGAAAGTGCACTTTTATGTTGATTATGAAACGGACCTAAGAATTTAATTATTGTTTAAAATATATATATTTTTTAATAAACTGGATTCCAGTTTTGCAGGCATTTTTTGCATAAATATTTTTTTATCACTGAAAACGATCTGTCGGCTAAACACTCAGCAGACGACGATACATTACTACGATATGACGTCATGATTTAAACGACCAATCAGAATTGCTTGACCGCCAATGAACAGAATTTCAAATATCGGTAAATTTTAATATATGATTTTTGTAGAGTATACAGGGTATTCCAGTTTATATCGTCAGGATTTCACCAGTCGATAGTTTAGCAAAAATTAAAGGTGGTTTGTCTAATAAACTATGGTCGAATGTTGCTTCCTTTTTGACGTACAGGCCTTTAAAGAAAATAAATTATTTTAAATAATTTGCTATAAATCAATAACAACAAAAGTTAGCCTTCTGAAATTTTGCATAGATCTGTTTTTTTGTATTCTCTTATTAATAGTGGTTGCAATTATTTTATTTAGAATACAGAGGCGTGCGTACGGGTTTCTTCAAAAACATTTTATTGAATAAAACGTACGCCACTGGTTTTTTGCAGCACCAATATGCAGAGAGTATTTTTCATTCACTTTAGAAACTTTTTCGTAACTTATAATTTTTTGATAACTTAACTCAAAATAACCTAATAGTACAGTAAATAAGGGAGAAAAAAGGCTTCAAATAGACTTTTTTTACCTTAAAGCTAATTTTTGTAGGGTCACCATGAAATTTTAAAACTGAGTTTGTGTATTCGTAGACCCCGCCCTTCCTTCACCAGCTCTCAATTAAGGGTTGGATCTTTTTGTTTATTGAATAACTTTTTTCCTATTAAATTTGCGAAAAAAAGAGTCAGTATAAAGTTGTAAAGAAAAATATTTCCTACAACTTTTTTTGATATTGTCGATATTTAAAAAGTTATTCAACAAATAAGTTGAAAATTTTGGGGAAAGAGTAGTACTTAAGTAGTAGTAATAAGTAGTACTTAAGTAGAGAAAAATTTCCCTAAAATTTGCAACTTATTTGTTGAATATCTTTTTAAATATTGACAATATCAAAAAAATATTAAAAGGAAAGTTGTAGGAAATATTTTTCTCTACAACTTTGTACTGATGCTTTTTTCGGAAATCTAATAGGGAAGAACCTCTTTAATAAATAAAAAAAAAGTTAAGTTATCAAGAAATTGTAAGATACAAAAAAGTTTCTAAATTCAATGGAAAATACTCTCTGCATATTAGTGCTGCAAAAAAACCAGTGGTGTACGTTTTATTCAAGAAAATGTTTTTGAAGAAACCCGTACGCACGCCTCTGTGTTCTAAATAAAATAATTGCAACCACTATTAATAAGAGAATACAAAAAAAAAGATCTATGCAAAATGTCAGAAGGCTAACTTTATTTGTTATTGATTTATAGCAAATTATTTAAAATAATTTATTTTCTTTAATGCCCTGTTCATCAAAAAGGAAGCAACATTCGATCATAGTTTATTAGACAAACCACCTTTAATTTTCGATAAACTATCGACTGGTGAAATCCTGACAATATAAACTGGGACACCCTGTATATGTACCATTTTCGACACTTTTTGGGGGTATTGGAGTTATTATCAAAGATAGAGTGTTGTGTTTTTCATTTTACTTTTTTACGAAACGAAAGATTCCGGAGTCAAATTTGTCATGGCTATCTTAGTTTTTAATCTACAGACTGATTCTGAAAATATTAGCTTTTTAGGCACCCCTTGTATTTCCGTTATGCGTCTACCTATCAAAAAGGTGAAAACTGATCTTGATAGAGTTTTTTACGTAAAGTTCAGTGGCGTAAGCAGTTTAGTCTAAAAGTTTAGTTTTTGATAAAATAATGAACTTATGATTTTTTAAATGGGACACCCTGTATATTATTTTTTATATTGATTAAGCAAAATTTAACAGCTTATTTATCATAAAATTAATCAATTTTTACTATTATAGATTCATGTTCTTAAACTATAAACTTTATAACTTAGGGTAAGTCAACAAATATGCTAAAAGTTATAAAATTTTTATGATAAGAGGTTCCAAAACTATTTAAAATTACTGTTTTTTGATGGGCTGCATATCCTCTATTATGGATTTCCGGTCCCATGTTTATGTGAACTTTTTTCATAATTTTTATATAAGTAAATAGATAAATGTTTCAGAAACCTCACAAACAAAACTAAAATACGTATTTTCGAAGGTCTTATATAGATTTTAAATTTCTTTATATTTTATAAAAAAAAATAATGGGCCACCTGTAGTTAAGTGCAGAATAGTAGTGAAATCAAGTTTCTGTATTCAGCCAACTTCTGTATACACCCCTGCTTTATAAAGTTTTCAAATTGAATTCCAACCAAACGTAAACATTTCTTTTTGCTAACGACACACTGCACTCTTATCTATAAATTGTTTCCCCAAGAACATACTGACTACTGAATACAAAACAAAACAAAACAATGTGTCTTCCACTGCTTCCAGTCTTATAGTCATTATTAACATCACGCAAGTTTTCCTGAAAGGGCCGCGCAAATATAATACATTTAAATTGTAATGACTTTGTTCAAGTATACACTTTGTATTCAAAGAGAGAAGTCATAAAATTTCTGCATGTATATAATATATACGTTTAAAACATTTCCTTTTCCAACGAAATGAATAGTTATGGGGCTGTTTATCTTCGTTTAGGCCACACACAGGAAACTGCCTTAATATGTGTTACCATCAGAGTGTATTTTGTACCCAGGTGAAATTAATTAAACCACACAGAACCCAGATTGAATTGTATCGTTGTAATTAAATTTATCGAATAAATCCACTTGAAAAGTATGTTGTATATTGGAAAGCAAACCATACAAATTCAATAGCACGACATTCGGGGCTGTAGGTACCACCACCTTAAGAGTGTGCGCCTGAATAATCCCGACTAATTGGAATCGAAACGCCAGTTGGAATCCAAATAGGAAATCCGCAATCAGCCGTGCTGTGCACTTATAATCACTGATGGATCACTGTTGGTAATTGCCTCATTGTTACGTTTTTATTTTGACCCTTATAACACCCTATAAATTAAATTTACTGCAGTTTATTAGCGCTGAACCCATGTAATGCGGTGGATTTGGCAAATGCCACATTATTTATTTAGCTATATATTTTCTATTATAAGAAAAATTGAAATTTTGGTATTTTCTTTCTTAGAATAGAATATTTTCTCACTAGAGAAAAAATATAAGTTTCATGTAGAGCAGTGGCGGCTCGTAGTCATTTAGTCGGGGGAGGCAGTTAAAAAAGATGCGAGCGTAGCGAGCCTAAAAGCGCTGCAGGTAAAATTTTTTTTGTCGTTCAAGGTCATCCTTTTTAAGGGTACTTTTTGCTTAATAATCTTGCTCACGTCCCAAGCCTGGTTTCCTTGATAGGAAAGGTTTTTATCATGTTTTTATGAAATTTAGGAAATGGAGCTCCACTTGATCAGAAAAATATTTTGCATAAGTACCTACTAAATACAAACTCTTGGTTACAAAGAAAGATACAAATATCGATTAATTTGTTTAAAATTTCTCTATTTTTTCTTACTGAATCATTAAATCTTTGAATTTCGATTTGAGGAGCTGAATCTAGGACGGTTATTATTATTTTGTTCGGTAAAAGTTGTAATTTACACGTAGATCTAATATGCTCTTGACTTTTGAATGTCTCTCAATCGCGCGATCTAAATTTTTCAGGCAGTCATAGCCAAATTTTGACCAAACTTCTTCACCCCGAATTGAAAATAAAACACATGGCCAACAAAACAATTTTTTTAAAATGAAACTATCCGTTAACCATTTACATTTACTGTACCAATAATTAACAAAACTACGAGGCGGTTTACCCTGATTAATTAAATACTTACTTAGGTCTGGATGAGGAACCTCTAAATCTTTGACGAACAATTTATCATCGTAACACAGTCGATTAAATTTAAATTTTATTAAAAAGTCAACAATGTCTTCACAATTTTTAATATTTGTTACAGTGTCACTTCCCTTCCATTTTAAGAATAAACTTTTGTTTGCATACAAAAAAAACACAAATACCTAACCTGTTTCACCTCATACTTGCACACACAGACACACAAACAAACAACAACTGTTACATAAAAAACGCAGGCGTAAACTCTTGTTCCTTGCTCACAACAGTTTCTTTCGTGTTTAAAAAAAAGGTGTTTTTGTCTCCAACTTGAATGTGCAATGACAAAAAATAGTAGTAGTAACTAAAACGCAGGCGTAACAATCGTAACACATGTTCACCACAGTTTCGTGTTTAAAAATATAAATCGAGGAGCGCCTTGCAGCCCAGAGCGCAAGTGCGGGTGTGTGTGACAACAACATAGGTAGAAGTGCGATCGAGTCGTAAGTGGTATAGAACCACAGATGAGAGAAGTTACCAAATATTTCGAGCATTTCAACAGGGTGACGGTTAATTAAAATTCTGATTCATAATATTTATCTGTAAAAGTTGTTAAATTAGATCTATCTAGTATCTATATTTTAAGAAATTGAAAAAAAACATATTTGTAAAATAAAAATAAAAAAAATTAATGGCCATAGAGTAGGCACTGCCTCCTCTGACGAGCCGCCACTGATGTAGAGTATGTCATGAAAAAACGCTGTGGCTAGACGACCGGTACCGGCTGGTAATAGGCAACCGGTAAAATGTAAATGACGTCATCAGTCTCGAATATACCGGCTGTTTTTAGGCGACCGGTAGAAAAAATTTTGTGTTTGTTAATATGGTAGGTAATTAAACAATATTCAAATTGTATACGAACATGATTGAGTGAGCGTCGATATGATTTGTTTAGATATTTTGTAGATATGGATGCTAATAACAATATGCATAAGCACGCAAGTTTTGATTTGGGCCATAATTTCCACACATTCACACATATGAGGCGCTACAGGAGGCTATTGATAATTACGCAAAAAATCATGGTAATTTTTTACTTTATATCCGTCTAAAATTCGAGATAGCTGAAGCACCTACTTTGTTTCTCGTTTAGCCCTGAGTAGTTTTGCACCTTCATATGGCTCTAACAACGATAAATACAATTAATTAAAATTTTTGCTGTAATGAGTGGAAACAGGACAGACACATCTATTTCAATAAGTGCGAGATAGACTATCCGAAAATTATTGAAATTTAAATATATGTGAGTAAAACCAACCTCAAATGTTAAGAAATTAATGCCGGAGGCGGTTAGGTTGTTATTACTTATATAATATTAAAAAATTAATAATTTTCGGAAGTCTCTCTTGAACTTATAAAAATAGCTATGTCTGTCCCTGTTCCACTCATTACAGCGAAATTATTAATTATTGGATTTTTACCACTTAAAGCCATTTGCACAACGTACTCAGGGCTAAACGAGAAACAAGGTAGGAGCATCAGCTATCTCGAATTTTAGGACATAAAGCAAAATTTTACCTAAATAATTTTAATTTTTTATGTTTTTAATTTGCATATGTACCTATTATAATGCATATAAAACATATTTAAACATTAGAGAATAAATTATTCTTTCTCAATTATTTAATTTGTGGTTCTATATTAATATAGAATGGACTTTGTTGATTAGGTACCTACTGAAGAAGCACCGATCCTTTGATCCTAACAATCTTGCAACTTAGAGCTGGCGTTCACAAAAGTAGGTAACTTAAACAAAACCTACTTTTTTTCTACCGGTCGGCTAAAAACAGCCGGTATATTCGAGACTAATGACGTCTTATGACGTCATATACATTTTACCGGCTGCCTATTACTAGCCGGTATCGGTCATCTAGCCACAGCGTGAAAAAAAAGCTATTTTCATATCTGTATAAAAGTAGCAAAAATAAGTTCCTGCCCATTGGGTCATTCTTATATCTTATATTATGCCCGGGGCACAGAATAATTTATTCAAGGTAAAAAGGGGGGCGCGAAATATGAAAGTTTGGTCTAAGAGAAGTAGACAATATTGCCAACTACAGTGGCAGATGTAGAGTTTTGTGAATAGGGAAACTGCAGGGTTACCTAAATAATATCCTCTTATTATAGATAATTTGAAAGAATCGAGACAACAAGGGAGGATTTGAACCTGAAAACTCCCAGAATCCGCCTCTGATTAACAACATAAACTTTCTAGATCTTGAATTTTCAGTTTATCATAGCGCGACTCTTAAACACCGAGGAAAAAATATAAATTACTAATACCATTACTTTTATCTGCTCTTAATTAATCAACGTGATCAATACGTAAGTAGTACTCTTACAAACACAATTCAAATGCCGCGAAACTTTCTTATTGACAACTTTTCTCCCCCAAAGTCCTTCCACTAACTTTCCACTGCCACAAAATCTTTCACCCCCACGTAACTCATGCCGACGTGAAAGTTTTATTAAAAAAACGTATTTTAGACCACAATTGCCGCAAAAAAATTGAGGCCCGAGTTTAAACCAGACAAATTATCCTAAAATGCGCTCACCGTCAAAATTAATTCGTATTGCAAGTATTATGAAACTTTGGGGGGTCGTTTACAAAGGACATCTGTCATACATGGTTTAAGTTAGACACAAGAGTCCTGGGCAAACGACCTGCGGTTTCTCCTCCTGCTGCTACTGGAAACAAATTGCCAGTAAGCAAACTGAAATGGTGGTTTTATGGCATCAGAGAATTTTTGTATTTAGTACAAAACTATCTACATTTATCTTTATAACAGTATAATTATGGAGCAGTTCGATTGGGCGTTGATTTTTATGCGTCCTTGAATTCTCGTGTTCCCTCGAAAATTTCATCGGTATTAAAACCAAACAAACCGTATTTTATTCTTATTGTGATTGATGGAAATGTTTGATAAACCTTCACATCGGCACGAACGTTGTTGTTCATCTATTTTTCATATCTAAATGATATCCTTTGGAATTATCGTTATATGGTTGTTAGAGAAATCTTTAAAACAATCATTATTAATGGTTGGTGATTCGTACTTATTATTTACCATAATATAATAAAAATAATAGCCTCGGTAAAATGTCAAATATATAGTTCCAATATTTCTACCCATAATGTTCCTTAGCACGTAATTAAAAATGTACTGTAGCTTACGTAGCACTAAAACGCACCCCTCTTTATTATTTGAAATCGAAACTTAAATATATTGAAAGTCGGTGAATTCGATAAAAGGACAATTTATTATATTGTTTCCGGTCATTAATCAGCTTCTAGAGGAGTATTTACATAGAGACTCTTGCGAAAATAATTGTAAGGAATGAAACGATTGACTGACTTTATTCATTTTAAATGTTTTATTGAACAGAGTGAGTAAAATCTATTACTCTTTGGGAACGAATCAAATGTTTCTCAGCGTAAAGTCGTAGAAGTAGAAAGGATTAGTGGGGAAAGTGTCCTTTGGATAATTTAGTTTTAGACGATAGGGAAACTGATAAATGTATCAATTTTATGACGTAGAAAGGATTATCCGAAAGGTCTACCAAGATACATTTATGCTTAGAGGACAGATTTCGAAGTTTGAAAAATAAATTTGAAAATTTTAGCTAATAAATTTATTAAATATTTAAGCTAGTTATATTTTATGTAGATACAATTGAGAGGTTGCACATTTTTCAAATAAGGTCTTTGAGCATTTTTTTGTCTGAAATTATTTGTTTTGTATTTTTTCGACGTCTAAGAAATTAGTAACTAATGTTTAAAATATACAGGCTGTTTCATTAAGGGTGGCCACCGGCCATATCTCGGAAACTACTGGGCATAGAAATTCAGCGAAAAAAATTTTATTACTAAAGTGACCATGAGAAAATCCTGGAAATTATTTTTAAGTTCCACATTTCGCCGCAAGGGGACGCAACTAAAAAGAAAATATTAAAATTTTAAATTTCTCCAAAAATTCCCACATTAAGGTATACCTTTGGTAACATCATTAGAAAGCTTGGACAATTCTGCATCATTTTGGTTTAAGGCTCATTGGCGTACCGACCTTAATAAGAGTGGGGGAAGCTATTGAAAGTGTAATCATTTAAATCGCTCTAACTTCTAAACGACTTATTCGATTTTAGTAAACTTAAGCTTGTTTGGAAGAGAAATGTAGGTACTTTTAATTATCGCATCCAATGGTACACGGTAGTTCCTAATAAAATTGCTAGAGGGCGCAATTTGATATAATAACAGTTTATTTTATTTTATCCCGAAAACTTAAGTTAGACGGTATAATTATGAGATCATAATCGGAAAGTAGATTAAATTTGCAAGAAAAAACTTGCAAACCGCAGCTCGATATCTTCGTTCGTTTCAGGGTTATTGCCAAAAGAATAATTTTTAACACTTTAATTGAAGATATGGTTGTTTTCATAGTTCCGTGGTCAAGCAATCCATGACAAAAATATTTTTAAACTTTATGCTTGTGTAGGTTTGTCACTCATTATGCCAATAAGGGCCCAAAAACTACTTTAGATTTAATAACATAATCATGGAAAATTTCGAATATAGGCACAATAATTATTGTAAGTTTCTTAAAAATAAATCTAGATAGCCGTGAAACAAGATCGGCAGGTTTCCAAGGAGATAAATAAATTGGAATAGTTGTCAACTGATTTAATTTTGATAGGTGTTGTGTTGACAAAAGTTTCTTCTTGACCACTATGATTCTTTTTGAATTTCTTGTTACCTATATCAAAATTTGTGCTACATCCCTCAAAAATTCTCAATTCCTCTCCCTAGTTTTATGATGAAGCCAGTTTTACTAGCTGTGGCATCGTTAATTTACACACTATTGGTCACAAATAAATCCTCATTGGATGCGCGAAGTGGATCACCAAAACAGGTGGTGCAGAGTTTTAGGACACAGAGAATTATCGGACCGTTTATTTTTAATGGCTGTCTAAATGGCAAATCTTATGTAAGCATATCATAAGCCTCGGCATTGTTATAAGTTATTTTTGAGGGATGTAGCACAAATTTTGATATAGGTAACAAGAAATTCAAAAAGAATCAAGGAGAAACTTTTGTCAACCCAACATCTATCAGAATTAAATCAGTTGACAACTATTTTATTTATCTCCTTGGAAACTCGTCGATCTTGTTTCACGGCTATCTAGATTTATTTAAAAAAAATCATATTAGAATAATTATTATGCTTAAATTCGAAGATTTCCATGATTATGTTATTAATTCTAAAGTAGTTTTTGGACCACTGAAGTAATGAGTGACACACCTACACAAGCATAAAGTTTAAAAATATTTTTTGTCATGAATTGCTTGACCGCGGAACTATGAAAACAACCATATTTTCAATTAAAGTGTTACAAATTATTCTTTTGGCAATAACTCTGAAACGAACGAAGATATCGAGCTGCGGTTTTGAAGTTTTTCTTGCAAATTTAATCTACTTTCCGATTATGATCTCATAATTATACCGTCTAATTTAAGTTTTCGGGATAAAATAAAAAAAACTGTTATTATATCAAATTGCGCTCTCTAGCAATTTTATTAGAAATTATCGTGTACCATTGGATGCGATAATTAAAAGTACCTACATTTCTCTTCCAAACATGCTTAAGTTTACTAAAATCGAATAAGTCGTTTAGAAGTTAGAGCGATTTAAATGATTACACTTTCAATAGCTACCCCCACTCTTATTAAGGTCGGTACGCCAATGAGCCTTAAACCAAAATGATGCAGCATTGTCCAAGTTTTCTAATGATGTTACCAAAGGTATACCTTAATGTGGGAATTTTCGGAGAAATTTAGAATTTTAATATTTACTTTTCAGTTGCGCCCCCTTGCGGCGAAATGCGGAGCTTAAAAATAATTTCCAGGATTTTCTCATGGCCACTTTAGTCATGAAATTTTTTTCCCTGGATTTCTATGCCCAGTAGTTTCCGAGATATGGCCGGTGGCCACCCTTAATGAAACAGCCTGTATATGTTCGCGCGAAGTGGCTCACTATTGCTATCTTCGTTATTATTGGAGCTACAAAGTCGGTTAAATTAGCAGCATTTTTTCCGCTGATTACAATGGTGAAAACAGAAAAACAATTGACCATCTGGTTTTCGAGATATTCACAAAAATAACATTTTATTAAATGGAACACCCTATATATTTTTGCAGAAATCGATGACAAATTAAATTCTGTACAAAAAATGTCCTTAATTTTTTTGATTTTAATTTAAAATAAGCGAGTTATTTTGAAAAAAGTATGCAATTTTTTAAAATCAAGTAGCCATAATAGTAATTTATTAAAACCAAACAATCATAATTTTGAATTTAAGCAAGTTGAAAAATACTTGAAAGAATTACGGAAATATTACTATTTTATTTAATATTTTTAATATACAGGTGTTTGCGCAAAGTGGTTCACTATTGCTAACTTTGTTATTATTGGAGCTATAAAGTCGGTTAATTTAGCATTTTTTCCGCTGATTATAATGGTGAAAACAGAAAAACAATTGGGAATCTGGTTTTCGAGATATTCACAAAAATAACATTTTTTTAGATGGAACACCCTATATATTTTTGCAAAATCGATGATAAATTAAATTCTGAACAAAGAATGTTCTTATGCTTTTTTGACAATTATTTAAAATAAGCGAGTTATTTTGAAAAAAAGTTTTCAAAGTTTTAATATCAAGTAGCCACGAAAATTATAATTTTGTAAATTTTCAATATATCCGTAATTCTTTCAAGTATTTTTCAACTTGCTTAAATTCAAAAAATATGATTGTTTGGTTTTAATAAATTACTATTCCGTTTTATGGCTACTTGATTTTAAAGAATTGCAAACTTTTTTTCAAAATAACTCGCTAATTTTAAATTATTATCAAAAAAAGATAAAGATATTTTTGGTATAGAATTTAATTTACCATCGATTTTTACAAAAATATATAGGGTGTTCCATTAAAAAAATGTTAATTTTTTGAATATTTTGAAAACCAGATATTTAATTGTTTTTTTTTGGTTTTCATCATTGTAATCAGCGGAAAAAATGCTACTAGTTTGGTAATTTAACCGACTTTGTAGCTCCAATAATAACGAAGTTAGCAATAGTGAGCGACTTCGGGCGAACACCCTGTATACTTTTTTAATAAACCGAAGACGTTCCGGAAACAGCTTAATATATCCGAAGATTCGCGTGACGTCACATTGTTGTAAACACAAGCCCTTTTCACGTTGAAATGACATAAATTCGTGGAATCTGCTTAATAAATCCGAGTTCCTGTTTTACAGGCATTTTTTTACAAAAATACTTTTTTTTTCACTGAACACGAACTGTCGCGTAAACGTAAACCGGGTAAACACTGAGCAGACGACGATACATTATTGCCGTGTGACGTCATGACTCCAGCGACCAATCAGATTTGCTTGACCGTCAAAAAAGAAAATTTCAATATCGATCAATTTTAAATTATGATTACAGAGTACTTTTGTCAAAAATTATAGAAACATGTGATAGTAGTTATTTTATTATTTAATTATTAAATGTACAAATAAATTAGTATTCATTAGTTGCGACGACATTTTGATACATATTCATGGTTGGTTACACTGGTCTAATTAATTTAATTATCTTTAAATTATTAACTTTTTTCACACTATTTACTATATGAATTTACACATCTGGTCGCCTTTAATTATTATATACAATAATTATACAGGAAAGCTAATGGAGTTAATTTATATTTATAACTTTCGCAAAACCAACGATACCAATTTTATTTATTATTATTATATTTCAACAGAAAAAATATGTCGTTATGTATTTTCCTCTGGTTCCATTCTATTTTGAATATAACCCTCAGAAAAAATCTATAGATAATTGCTGTTGAGTTTTCGCCCTGCCTTATAGAGGATCTAAAAAGGACTCTTCCTATTCACACTATAAATTGGATGCCGGACATGGACTGGTCTCAAATGCAGTAAGTTCACTTTGCTACTAGAATTTTTCTCGTTTTCCCTCTCTTATAAACCTTTCATATTTTATACCGTATCTACTACCTACAATAATATAATATAAAATTCGTTGGATTTTAGTTGATGGTTCTGCAGAGTGCAGATATTAATTTGAATGGTCGCCTAGTTAATGTACACCAGATGAGATTCATTAATTCTTGAGAGCATGTTTTAAGAGCAATTTTCTGCATAATTTATTAAAACCAGAAAAAAGTGTTCCGACGCCTTTTACTTCAACAAACTAAAATTCCATGCAGCGAATCAACTAACACCTATATTTTCGTTTAATTAATTGAGCGTTTTTGTACTCTGGTTGTAAAATGTTGTTGTTTACGATGGGGCGGCGGATAGAATTGGACGATTATTTTCAATGTAAATAACAGACTGGCCCTCACAAAATTGCTTCAACTGTACTAAACAAAGTTTATTTCATGCGATGATGATCATAACATAAAAAAGTTACTGCTAAGTAATCAATAGCCCCTCTCCAATTCGATTCTACAAACCGTTCCACCGGCAATTCAGCACATCCATATGAGATTACTCTTTTAGTTATTGGCTTTTTCGACCGCCATTTAGTGAGCTGTTTTTTCCAAATCGTCTGCAAGGTTTTAACGTGCCGGAAAGGAACTTCCGTAGGTGATTGTAATTTTCTTTACGGGAAGCAGAAATTACCAGATGGGCTAGTTAAATATCAATAAAATGGAAGCAATGTGACTCCTCGTCTATTAATTTAGAAGTAGGATTATTTAGGTAGATATTACGAGTAGTTTGGACCTACTGGACTAGTCGCTTTTATTCCAAAAATTACATTTAATTACAAAAGGAATTTATTAAGTTACATTTTTAGAACTACGAGTTTTGTTTGATGCACATACTAAGGTATGTGATAAACTACAAGAGCTAGCAATGTTGTCACGACCTTCTGTCCTTTACTTCGCCTGGAAACTCATTACCCATCCCTCTAGTTTTAACTATGAATATAGTGAATTATCTAATGTATACAGTTTGTATTATGATTACAAACATGTAGATTACTATGTGCTAAATAACATAATTGTTGATATAAATGGGTTTGAAAGTTTTTACTGAAACATTTTGGAATATGGAATTATAAATTAATTTATATAGTTTATGCTGACAGTTTCCATTAATTTATTGTTGAAATAACAAAAAATTGAAAATGTTATTATTTATTCATTAAAATTATGTTAGTTACATTCTCTTTGATATTAAATAATGCAGTTTAAAAAGTTGGGAGTTTATATTTTGTAGAAAAGTACCTTTATTAAATTGTATCATACACTTTACGTTATTATAAATAATTACAAAAATAATTACAATCGTGTGTGTTTCTATATTTTTTGTCATTTCAGCGTGAAAATGGCTTGTATTTACAATGGTGTGACGTTATGCGAATCTTCAGATATATTCGGCAGATCCCGGAACGTCTTAGGTTTATTAAAAAAAATGTATTATATACATTAATTACTAATTTCTTAGACGCTAAAAATTACAAAACAAATAATTTCAAGTAAAAATATCTGATGTGTCCAACATATGACTTTCTTATACGATAGTACCACAATTACTTTTCCTATAGAAATTAAGTTAAATTTCTTGTAAAAATCGTGTTTAAGTTTTGAGCGTTTCCAACAATTTTCAAATAATTTTCGGAAGTCTCTCTCGCACTTATTGCAGTACGCATAAATCTGTCCTTGTTCCACTTATTACAACCAGATTTTAGGACCAAAAAATATTGGTCTTGGAAATTACTTTCCCTAAAGTCGATGTATTTAGATTATTTCGTATATTTTTTATTAAACCACATGGAAATTAAGTTAAATTTCTTGTAAAAGTTATGTTTAAATTTTGAGCTTTTTCCATCAATTTCAAATAGTTTTCGGAAGTCTCTCTTGCATGTATTGCAGTACGAATAAATCTGTCCTTGTCCCACTCATTACAACCGAATTTTACGACAAAAATAAGTGCTTTATTTTAGATTTTTGACCTATTATACTGACTTAAAAAAATCTGCCGGTATAAAATAACATTTATTTAGTCAAAAGGTAGAATGCTTTGCTACCCACCTGGAAAAAATCTTTAAACTCATAACCTTCATCAAGAAGAAAATGAAGCGCCAGAAGAAATTCTCTCACGGGATGCAGAGGATATAATTTTAGTAACCCAAAGGAAGTCATGACAGAAATTAAACATATCAATGCGAGAAAAGCTCCTGGATTCGAGTTAATAACTGGAGAAATATTAAAACAACTCCCAAAAAAAGCACTCGTTAAGTTAACCTACCTTATTAATGCAGCGATTAGATTAAAATATATTCCCTCGCTATGGAAAGTTGCGGAAATAGTAATGATTCCAAAGCCAGCCAAGCCACCACATGTAGTGTCCTCTTATAGACCTATTTCATTACTTCCTATAATTTCTAAATTATTCGAGAAGCTACTCCTTAAAAAAATGCAATCAATTATAGAAAGGAAAAATCTAATCCCAAATCACCAGTTTGGTTTTAGACGTAAACATTCAACCATAGATCAACTTCACAGAGTTACCAACATTATAGAAAATGCCTTAGAAGAAAGAAAAGTTTGCTCAGCTGTATTTTTGAATGTGGCGCAGGCATTTGACAGAGTCTGGCATGAGGGACTTTTTCATAAATTAAATTCTATTCTTCCCAAACAATATGCAGACATCATAAAATCATACCTAACAGACAGATACTTTAGGATCAAACAGGAAGGTGCTTACTCTGATCTTAAAGAAATAAGAGCTGGAGTTCTACAGGGAAGTGTTTTGGGTCCGGTCCTGTACCTTCTCTATACATGTGATTTGCCAGAGTTAGATAATAACACTATAGCTACTTTCGCCGATGATACTGCCATCCTAGCAGTGGGCAAACATAATACAGAAACATCCAATGCATTACAACTCGCGATTAATAAATAGGACTAAGAAATGGAAGATCAAACTAAATGAGAGTAAATCAGTTCATATTGACTTCACCAATAAGAGAATAGAACATATACCAATACAGTAGAATCCGTTTATAATGGACTTCAGGGGATCAAGTAAAATAGTCCATTATAACCGAGTGTTCATCTCATCAGAATAATTAGTAATTAAACAAACACATATCTATGTAATTTCACTGTCATGTTTTTTATTGAAAAAGGATAACTAACACATTAAACTATACATAAACAGGAAAATAAAAGCGAAAAACTATATAATATTACGTATTTTGAAAAAAGTCGGTTAGTTTAGTTTGGATCCGTGGTTTGGTTATATAATACGCACTGGCACGCATTGGTCAACGCTCTGACAAAAACTGCAAGAGCGACATCAGTTCGCATTTCGCAGCTTCTTTTCGATTGCGTCATAATATTTTATGTTTATCGCGGAAGGACCGAATCGCTCCGGTTGTAATGGACAAAATAACGAATTTTGGTTCATTATAGGCGAGAGTCCATTATAATCGAGTCCATTTAAACCGAGGATTTTTCACGTATTTGTACTGGGACAGTTAAAATGGTACATTATAACAGAGTTTCCATTATAAGCGAGTTCATTATAGGTGGATTCCACTGTACATATGAACGGACAAGAAGTCCCATATGCCAACACTGCCAAGTACCTTGGCTTAACATTAGACGCTAAACTTCGCTGGAAAGCTCACGTAAAAAAAAGAGAGAAGAATTAGGTATCAGATATAAAAAAGAGTACTGGCTCCTGGGAAAATACTCATCGATGTCAACGCACAATAAGCTTCTCCTTTACAGGCAAATTTTAAAACCGGTGTGGACATACGGTATCCAACTTTGGGGGTGTACCAAAAAGACAAATAGGAATATAATACAAACCTTCCAAAATAAAGTATTAAGGGGTATTGTAAATGCACTCTGGTATATTCGTAATGAAGACCTCCATAGGGACCTCGGAGTGGAGTATGTAGATAGAGAAATTAAAAAAACCGCAAGAAGCCATGAAGGAAGACTTCTTCAACATAAGAACATCGAGGCCATCCAGCTCCTGGATAACTCAAACCAAGAAAGAAGGCTGAAGAGGACTAAACCTCACGAGTTAGTGTAGTGTACGTTAAATAAAAAAGCAGAGTATAGTTTGAATAGTGTGCAAGAAAAAAGTGCCTCATAGTGACCAGAAGAAACTAAGAAGACATCACAGGGTGACTCTAGAATATTGTGACAAGTAGTATATTAGGATTAAGAAAAAGTTACTTATTAGTCTTTGACTAGATTCTAGCATCATCTTATGAGAAAAAATAAAAAATTTAGTCATTGTTATTGTTACCGTTACCATAGAAACCAATAAAATACAAAAAAAATAATGGTCCTTCTGGAATTCGAACCCGCGACCTTCCGTTTGGCAGCCAAGTCTCTATCTCTCTAGTCTATCTAGACTGTCGGGTTCAACGCGCACTATGAGAAATATAAGTGTTTTAAGAATATCCCGTTTTTTTGAAATTTATTAGTTTTCTTAAGACCTTTTTTGAAAAATGTGCAAACTCCCAACTGTAAAATTCTTTGATTCCTGTAGGATATGTGAAACAATTCATGTACAATAACTATCGAAAAACTCAATTCTACTACAATATTTGTTCCTATATACAACTCCAACATAAATACAAGAATTGCTTTCTTTGTTTTGTTTGCTTGTGGAGTTTCTATTGTGTCAACATTTATAGCAAAACAGCGGCTCTTGTTGTGTCTGTCACTTTTTCGATTAGTTTACAACAAAATATTTTTATATAGAACTGTTTAACTTTCAACTGCCCCCGCAGAGCCAGCGCAATCTAAACTGTATAGTTCGAGCTCTCTATAACTAAACTAAACTAAATTCAGCTCCATTGTACTTCTCAATAGCACAACGGAAAGAGCAAAAGGGACTTAACGGGCTTTAGCCTATTTGAATGAGTGTGCGCTTCTAAAACGACACACATATTAGAGTAGGGTGCCCTCCACGCGCGAATTCAAACTGAACTTGTCTTCTAGTTAACGCATACATACACACGTAATTTAATTTCCGTTTGATGGTACGATTTAAAGAAATGGTGAAAGCGCCAATGTTCCAGAATTAATCTGATTCTACATCTACATGGAAAAACTTGTTGGAAATGTATAATATCTCCAGAAGTCTATGTGGGTTGGGGTAAGGGTGTTCTGAAAGAGTTCATTTCAAAGGAAAACAAATCCCAGTAAAACTATCCACTACCACAAAAGCGTGACAATCCAACAACTTGTATTGGATTTCGTTTGCTTGAGAGAAAAGTAGAAAAATTGGGGCGTTGCTGCTTTAGGAAAAACGATATTATTGGAAATGGTACATGATCCCCCCGACAGGACTTTGATGCTTGCTGGTTGAATCAACTCGAACTAATAATAAATATTGTCTACACAAGGACGTCTACACGAGTAACTACAGATTTCGTGGGATTTGATTTGGGGGATAAATGCATCTTCGTCTGGAATTTGAAATGCAATTAGAGAACGAGGTCCTTTGGATGGAATTAAATAGGGGAGAACATGATTTTTTATGGGAATTTTTACGAGGTAACATAAAAAATTGAGTAAACTACTGGCTGATTAAATTCGTTTGGTAGTTTTCTTTGATGTGGGCAGCACACGCAGCAACACAATACTAAACATGTCTCTTGGTACGTCAGATTGTCGTTTAAAACTTTTATAATAATTTACGCTTTGTTATAAATAAGAATCCATATTCTATTGTAATTTTATGAAGATAGATAGATAGATAGATAGATAGATAATTTATTTTCGAGAGGACAAGTTACATACATGAGAATAACAAAGGTATAAAACAAGTAGATCGAAACAGCGTCAAAATATGTTAATGATGTACACTAGCTCACTAGCAAGTATCACAACGTTAGTAATCCTTTTATTAGCTTAAATCATTAATTTGCTTACATGATTCTATAAATTCTTTAATAGAGTATGGTTCTAATTTTAATAAATATTTAGAAATTTTTTCTTTAAATTGTTTAAATTCCGATAATTTTTGATACGAAATTGGAAGAGCATTAAAAAGTTTTATGCACATATATGAGCAACTCTTTTCCGTTATAGTTAGATCATGTTTTGGATAAATATAATTTATATTTCTTGTCGGGTATGCACAGCTCTTTCTGAAATCCAGAAAATAGTGCGGATTTCTATAGATGAAAAATAAACATTCCATAATATACAGAGCATATACAGTTTGAATGTTATTCGCCCTAAAAATTCCTCTGCAAGTTGTTTTGTGGGGCATTTTTAGTAAGGTGCGTATTGCAATTTTTTGTAGGACAAAAATATAAATGGTATGGTTGCTGTTTCCCCACAATACCAATCCAAAAGTTAAATGAGACTGAAAGTTGGCATAGTAGAGAATTTTTAATGTGTGCAGATTTAGGATAGATCTTAGTACTCTGAAACTGTAGATGACTGATTTTAATTTATTGCTAATATTTTTAATATGTGAATACCAATTTAGACTGCTATCTATGTGAATACCGAGACTTATTATGGATTGGGAAACTTTCATATTATTGTTATTATAAAGTATTCGGTTGTTGCTAAAATTGTTTATGTGAGAGAAAATTGAAAGTTCCGTTTTTTTAATATTTAATAGAAGTTCGTTTTCCAACAACCACCTCTCAATTCCAGGTAAAATCTGAGACATTTTTGTTGTTAAACCAGCAACAGATTTATCATGAATCAAAATGCTGGTGTCATCTGCATAGTGCACTAATTTACTTACTAAGGGACTAACCACACGACTAAGATCGTTGAGGTATATTATGAACAACAGCGGTCCCAAAATGCTGCCCTGTGGTACCCCATGTAAGTTGGTCTGTTCATCCGACAAAACTTTATTAGTTTTATTTTGAATGAGCACTTGTTGTGTGCGATCCGAGAGATATGTTCTAAACCAATCCAGAACGTTGTCTCTAACACCATATTTTTCCAATTTATACAGCAATATATTATGGCTCACACAATCAAACGCCTTCGACAGATCCAAGAAAATCCCCAAGGCAGCATCCCTGCCTTCAAATGCCGAAATAATCGACTGAGTGAACTCAAAAATAGCTGTCGTAGTATTTTTGTTTTTTAGGTATCCGTGTTGAGAAGAATTAAATAACTTGTGTTTGTTGAAAAAGCTCAATATTCGTTTAGACATGATTATTTCAAAAATTTTAGAAAATGATGTTAGAAGACTTATAGGTCTGTAATTATTAATATCAGCGGAGTCTCCTTTTTTGAAAATGGGAACTATTATTGCCTTTTTGAGTTGACTAGGATAAATGCCACATCTGAATGAGTTATTCATAATATACCTCAACGGTTCCACCACATATTGTATTGTGCCCTTAACAATAGCAGAAGGAATTTCATCGTGACCGAAACTGTACTTAGATTTCAGTTTTTTACTCGCGATTAGAATTTCCTGCTCTGTGAATTCAAAAAGAAACATTGATTTTTCATTCCCAGTTAAACTTGATTTAGAGATATTAGTGATGTTTTTCTTTATGTTATGTGTTACAGAAAGAAAAAAGTCATTAAAATTATTAGCAACAGTTTCTAAATTTTCACCATAAGCAAGTTCATTACCTCTACGTTTTTTATTTAGGTTACTATTTTCGTTCACGATGTCCCACATAATCTTGTTTTTATTTGACGCATTTTCTATTATGTTTTGAAACTGTTTAGATTTACAATTCATTAATGCTTGATTATATTGTGCTTTACATTTTTTATGGAGTTCCTTATATTCTGGATTTCTTTGAGACAGTAATAATGAAATATCAAGATTTTGTTTCAAATTCAAAATAATCGGGTCATCGAAATAACTTACTTTTTTATATTTAATATTTTTGACCTTCCGTCGTTCTATCGGAAAAGAGCGCTCAAAGTGATATTTATATGTTCTAACAAAATATTCCCATTGATTGTCTACTTCTCCGTCACTGAAACCACGCAAAAGACTCCAACTTTCATTACATATAGCTAAAATAAAATTGTTTACATTATCTTTTGAAAAATTTCTTGAATACTCAATGCTGCATGAAGCCTGATGAGTAGTTTCATTGACACAGAAGGTAATGCTCTGTGCCGTATGATCAGATATATGAGAATGAATTACATTTGCCTGTGATTGCTGAATGTTAGTAAAAATATTGTCGATAACCGATTTACTTTTATGTGTTATGCGAGTATATTCTGTAATTAAAATATCTACGTTGTAAGAATGCAGTAAGTTCTCCAGCTCAGTCCTCCGCCTGCCAGGTCCATTCATGTCTATATTGAAATCGCCCATAATTGCAAAAAAAGCTTTTTCATTGAATAATTTATCCAGAAGAAGTTAGCTCCCAATAATCATTACAGGGTGTCTGCAATATAGGTGTAAATGATAAAAAAAATCTTTAATGTAATTTTGCACCGCCCCCGCGCTGTAATAATAATTATTGAAAAAACGGCGCAAAATATCAAACTCTCATTACTTCTACGACTCGCGTTGAAACCGAAAGAACATTCACAAAAAAATTGGCGTCGATATCTTCTACGGTGTTGATTTGTATAGAGGACAAACCTTCACTTTTATATACAGGGTGTGTGAGTTTTAATCGAGCAAACTTTAGTGGTACATTCTCCTGGTCGTCCTGAATCAGAAAAATGTATATTATATACCTCTATCTCGGTTCCTAAGAAAGATACAGGGTGTGGAAGTTTACAAGAAAAAAATATTTTTTTGCAATAACTTCCATAAAAAAGCTTGTATTCAAACAAAATATTGCATGCCTGTTCTCCTCCCTAAGGATAATTTTATGAAGATATTTTCGATTTTGGGGGGGCACCAGTGGCGTGCAATGCGGCCACATCTCAATTATTTATAAGAAAAAAGCATGCCACTGTAATTTTTAAGAAATATTTTTTTATCTATTGAATACCTTGTTCAATTTGGAGTAAACTTTGTTTTTACAAAACAAAAATTGAAGTTTTAGTTCCAGAGATAATTATATTTTTCGAAAGACGTGCCAACTTGATATTAGTCTGGATTTAACTTGAACTAAAATTTTAGTAGAGATAACTAATTAAATTTGGTAAAATACGAATCAACTAACCTTTAGTTAAATTAGGTAAATATTTTTTAATTTATTTAACCTAATCTTAGTATAACTTGCATGAGTTTCAAAGCCTATTCCAAAATTTCATTTTGCTTCCCTACCATTCCACGTTTTTTTTATATATATTTATTTTGGATTTTTGCGGGCGCTTAATGTCCGTTATGGATAGTCTCGATTTAACTTAATACAACTCTGCGCTCCCAAGAGATTTTCCATGACGGGTGTACCTCACAACTCACAATTATCCTTGCCTTCCAAAACATAGTGATAGAATCAACCCGGGGCACTAAAACCCAATTGTGGTCCGTGGGTGTGGATAAACTGCATATTCAGCTGTATTTTCTGCAACGCGACTTGACCCCGTGCGAGGTCGTTGATATTACATCGTGTACACCACCGTATGACGTCACAACAATGTCGTTTTATTATAATTTTATTCCCTTGTAGCATCATCATTAACCAGCGGCATGTTGTATTATTAAAATCTGTTTAGGAAGCTGGAGGGGAGAATTGTTGTCTTAAAATGTTGCGGTGTTAAATAAATGTCGAAATAAATTAGATGGGTGTGAAAGAAACATTAGCCAGAGGCACACACAAGGAAAAACCGATGGAGTAAACGAGTGAAAACGTGTGAGAATTTTTATGTTGTGTTGCAGAATATAAATCGCTCAGTATTTGAACAAGGAAATGGAGCACCGTAAAGCTACTTTAGGGAAGGGATTGAGGGAGAAATAATGGAAAAGAGGATATGTTTTTCAATTTTCAAACTGAAAACCGTTAGTAATAACTGTAATTTCTAGAACGAATTACTCAACAATATTGAAGGAAAATTTAATAACAAGTATATGTAGAAATAAAAATATTTTCAGGATTTAGTTGAATTTTTCTGCCTTTGCATTGTGGGATTTACGCAGAAATTGCCATTACTAACTGTTTGTACAGGTTTAAATTTTTCAAGAAAAATAATGTCAATCTATTTAAAAAATTACATGTAAAATAAATTCATCAGTAATTGTGGATAAATGTTCCTAGCATATTTTAAAATATATCGATATTTGAAATTCTCTTCATTGGCGGTCAAGCTATTCTGATTGGTCGCTGGAGTCATGACGTCACACCGTAGTAATGCTCAGTGTTTACTCGCTTTCAGTGAAAAATGTATTTATATATTTATTTATTAAAGAAGATTCCACGAATCTGTCCAAGTTGAATATTTTCATGGTTTGTTGATCTTCGCAACAAAAATAATTCCTTGACTCTGGCTCATCCTGACGATTCACACTTTGAAAGCACTTTTTCGCAAATCTCTATTTACCGGAACTGGGATGAAAGTTTAGAGGGTGTTTTTACCGTCGTATTTTTACATTCTAGTACAAAACTCCACTTATAAGTTGACTTTGTATCCATTTTGTCGACTTTTATGTCATTTCACCGTGAAAAGAGCTTGTATTTACAACGGTGTGACGTCACGCGAATCTTCGGATATACTCGGTTATTTCCGGAACGTCTTCGGTTTATTAAAAAAATATATATTTTAAACATTAAACTAACTTCTTCTAAAAATCAGTTCGAGTAAAAAAATGTTTTTTTAAGCCTTTTTTAAATTTTTAATTGTCAGAAGTAAACAAACCAGTGGCGCACGCCACACTTTCACATACAGATTCAAGCTGAATCACCCTGTACAAAAATCTCATTCCTATCCATACAACACTAATAAATTTCAACTGATTATTTTTGCCACAGAACCGATCCTCATAATACGTGCTGAAATAAAACAAATCAAAAATCGATTTGACTTTAACGTGACTAAACTACGAAAAAAACTTGAAAACCTATTAAACCAAACACAATTCTAATATCGGGCAGTTATCTATTTTGATGGCAATTTCCTTGATGTGCTGTTTAATTCCCATGATGCTCAAAAACAGTTTTACGTTGATATAATACTTTTTAAACCTATTATTCAATCTCTGCTATTGAAAACGAAAAAATCAATTCGCTATCGGTATCTGCCAGAGAGGTTTACTTGTTGGAAGAGAAAAATATCATTCGTCATGTTTCTTTATGTGTATAGAAATATTAGTCAGAAGATTTATCAATTATTGTTTGATTTCAGAAGGTTAAACGGTATGTTTTTTCTACTTTGTTGAAGATTTAGTTTGGTGCTTCGCTTGAAAAATTGACGCGCCAATTCAATTGATTTTATTTATTTAGATATTTATTTACTCACCCAGCTTTCCTACCTAAACTTTTAGTTGGGTTGATTGTAGACTGAAACAACTCAAGCAGCAATAGAAGACAATTATCTTAATTTCACCTGCCTGCAGGTTTATAATTACGATTTTCACACAGCACAAAGTTCTTATATTTGTGCACCAAGTAAGAACAGTGTTTTGGATTTGTTCGTTTGGAAACTAAAGTTTTTAGGTATTGATTTGCAACTAATATAAATTTCACGAGAGTTTGGTTGCAAGTCTAAATTATTATTGTGCTATAGGTGTGCAGTTGTAGCACTTCGTAAATGTTAATTAAGTTAGAAATATTACTTTGCTTCGCATAGTGTAAGGTAACTTAATAATTTAGTAGTGATGTCAAATTAAAGTTCAGTAACATTTTATTGTTGCTTTCTTATAGGTGCTATATGAGATTTTTTGACTTTGAGATTTCTATCTGGATGCTGGGGCTAAATACCCAATAATTAATAATTTTTTGAGTTTTTGGAGTTCCTTGGAACTAAAAATGTTTGGCGGGAAATTTAAAATACAATAATTTGAGCCTATCAAAATTTTGGTTTTTCTTTAATATTTTCCATAATTAAAGATAGACTACAACGAAATTAATCTGCAACTTTAATAATAAACTGCTGGCCAATTGAAAGGTACCAAGCGAATTTTTAAGGATAAATTTAAAGTCAAATATTTTGAAAAAAACAAATGATATCAACATGAGGTTTTCAGGATTCAAGAGATAATTTTATTGGGAAATCTATAGTGAGACCCGATTTTTTTACTTTGAAGTACGTTACTATCTACAGGGTATGAAAGAAAGTCGTCTTTTTTATCTCAAACTTTATACCTACCGGAATTCCACAAAATTTTTTTTATATTTTTTTGATGTCGATTTTTTTAGTCCCTGGTTAATGAGGAAAAAACCAATTTCTTCAAATTTTTATATCCCTCTTATTTTATAAGATACCGAATTTTTTATTAAATTTAATATTGTTAAACAGGTTTTTGCAATAATAATTATGCTACCATTTTGAAAGCAAATGTCATCATGTGATATGTCGATAAAAATTTAATTTTAAGTAGAATCTAATTCTTACGAAAAAAAATTTTGAAAGTTAGTAGGTGGCCCTTCCGGTGTAACCGGAAGTGTCATCAGATTGATTTAAAAGTCAAAATGATTATTCCTTTCAACAATCAAACCATGCCAAATATCAAATTAATACAGTTAAATGTAACAAAATGGTGGGGGTTGTAAAACGATTTCGTAGCCACCCGATATACACGAATATGAGTAAATTTTTGTAAAAGTGAAAAACCCGTTTCGAGGATATAAGTCACTTAAACCAATGGTGAACATAAACTAACCAAATTCCATTCTATTCCATTAAGAAAATAGCCTGAAAAAATAATTAAAAAAAATTACCAATTAGCGAACGTGTACCGATTTTTGATAAGCCACTGGTTACCAATAAATTAATGAAAGTACAAAAAGTGTACTTTTTATAAGAAAGCCATTCATAAGGTATTATAATCAACTACAGAGATTGGTTCTTACAAAACAATACGGCCGAACGACAAAAAACAAAGAAAAAATCAAATTTTATGCAAAAATTCGGTATCTTATAAAATAACAGGGATATCAAAATTTTGAGAAACAGGTTGTTTTCCCATTAAGTAAGGACTAAAAAAATCTACATCAAAAAAATATTAAAATTTTTTTATGGAATCACAGTAGTTATAAAATTTGACAAAAAAAAGAACACTTTCTTTCATACCCTTTAGATAGTAATGTACTTCAAAGTAAAAAAATCGTGTAACACTATCGTTTTCTCAATTAAATTATATCTGAAATCCTGAAAACCGCATGTTGATATCTTTTCTATTTTTCAAAATATTTGACTTTAAATTCAACCTAAAAATTCGCTTGGTACGTTTCAATTGGCCAGCAGTTTAGTTTCGTATAAACTGTGCTATTTTTTTTATAATTTTTAACCGTTACATTTACTTTTATTATGTGCACTTGACCTTTAAACTAAAACAGATATCATTTCTGGTTTTTTTCCAAGATAAAATAAAAACTTCCCAGCCCAGTTTTTAATTGGACTAATTTATAAAACAAACACACTAAGGACTCGCTTTTTATACCCTGAAACCTACTTTTTACTCCAAAACCAGAAACCTCCATCTGGAACTCGACATACAAATTAGTTTTATTACACAATATATTCGTAAGTGTATAACATTTAATTGCCCATTTCGTGTACGAAAACCTAATGGTATACAATATGTATAGTAGGTGCAAATGGCACTCTGGTATTTAGGGAATAATACTCGTACAGTAAAAGTTTATTGGAAAGCAATAAAATTCACATAGCGCGAGCTCGATAATAATTTTACGATGCGTCTCAAAATCTAGTTCAAGGGTGAGAATGAGAATGATTTTGCTTCACTGTTGCCTCTCAAAACAATATAAATTACAGTATATTTGAGCAAAGTTGTGGTTTATTGTGATCCAGGCGACTTGATGAGCCCCCAAGGCCCAAGGGGCCAAGAGTGTCAACTTAATGCGTGGGTCTTCCATATTCTTTTACTATTATTGGATTCAATTTGGTTAACAAATATTTAAAGTACTACATTAAATATTATATGGCGTACAATCAGCTTTATATGATGGTCAGTGGCCAGTCTCATATTCCCCATCGTATTATTCTATTCAAGTCGTAATTCACCTATCCAACTTCATGCTCCAACAAAAACACAAAACAATGACAACAATCATCTCCTCCAACTATAAACTAATGTCCTTGTCTGTAAATTAACCTAAGCATCTTATACCTTCCTCCAACAAATTCCCCTGATCTCTACTTTAACATAAACTCCTCAAACTTCTGCACACATCCCACGACTTGGGTGGCCACCTTTCTTAGGATTATGTTCTGCCAAACCTTCTAACCTGTTACAAAGCACAAAGTTGTCTTTCAAGACTTATTGTGGTTGTAAATATCTGTCTGTCTTGAATTGCAGTTCTTGCAAGAAATCTAGCGTGTTTAAGTTGTCTAGGTATTAGAGTGACGTTATGGAGTTTGCCATGAATGTTGCATTGCACATGAGGAATTATGAGAGGTCTTTGTAAGTTAAACCAACCTTCAGTTGGCAAATTGACATTTATGTATGTGCGACGTCTGAAAAAACGATTATTTATTTATTATTGGAGGTTTGGATTTTCTAAAATGTACCCTTTTTTATTGCAACATAAATTTTACATTATAAATCAAATAATTACGATCATGTTTCTATATTTTTTGAGAAATGTATGTACACTGTGTCCCAAATTGCTTGTAATTGCAGGGTATCTCTGTAATTTGTAAAGATAGAACTTTTGCTTTTGCCACTTTTTCGTTAAACTTTTAATGCCGCAAACAGAACTAAGCTAACTTGTTTTGTTTCTGAGATACAGGGTGAAAACGAAAATTGATTTGCATCGTTTAAGAGATATGACCCAAACTAGGTCTTTGTTAAATGGAACACCCTGTATTTTTTAGTCTCATAAAATTTGTCTATTTTTTGTCATTAAAATGATGTAAACAGTAGGCACTTTCAAATTTAATAAATGCCCTAAAACAGCAAAAAACCCAATTATAAGTCAAAAAAATTTAGTTGGCCTTGAAAATCGGGGATAAAGAAATGTGTACAAGCAACATGAGACACTATATTAAATTAAAAACTCTTAACATTAATATTATTTTTATTTTATCTTAGTAAAAAAGAAACAAAAAGCGAAATACATTTTTTGACGTTCATATATAAATAAACAATCAAACTTAACTAAATATTTTACGTTGTTATTTTTTTAATGTAATATAGTGTCTCATGTAGCTTGTAAACATTTCTTTAACCCCGATATTCAAGGCCAACTAAATTTTTTTGACTTATAATTGGATTTTTTGCTGTTTTAGGGCATTTATTAAATTTAAAAGTGCCTACTGCTTACATCATTTTAATGAGAAAAAATAGACAAATTTAATGAGACTAAAAAATACAGGGTGTTCCATTTAAAAAAGACCTAGTTTGGATCATATCTCTTAAACGATGCAAATCAATTTTATTTCGAGTACGCCACTGGATTCTACGCAAAAATATCTATGTAGAACAGTTTTTACTTTTTTTCTAGCTTACACGGTGTGTGAGATATGACAGCATCCCAGAAAGTGAAAATTTTCGTTTTCACCCTGTATCTCAGAAACAAAACAGGTTAGCTTAGTTCTGTTTGCGACATCAAAAGTTTAACGAAAAAGTGGTACAGGTTCGCGAAAACCGCAAAGTTCTATCTTTACAAGTTACAGAGATACCCTGCAATTACAAGCAATTTGGGACACAGTGTACTCTGTAATCATAATTTAAAATTTATCGACAAGGAAAAATTCATATCTTCTACAGTTTTCAAGTTAGAACACACATTTTTTTTATAGAATGTCAAGTAAGATTCTGTTGAGTTTTTGTTGATGGCGTCCAAAAACAATTGAAAATTTGGGTGCTAAATCTCGATTTTGGAAAATAAAGAGTTTGATATTTGAAATTCTCTTCTTTGACATTCAAGCAATTCTGATTGGTCATGATGTCACACAGGGGTGGAGGACTGGCCCTAAAATTTTTGTGTGGAAAAAATTCTTATCTTATCTTATTTTTTTATACAAACATGTGAAGTCATAATAATTATAGTAATTGGTTTAATTTAAAAAAACGGCCCAATTTAATAAGACCCATGTGATTTTTTCACTTTTTTCACTTGGCCAGTCCGCCCCTGACGTCACATCTTACTAATATATCGTCGCCTGCTCAGTGTTTTTGTACATTTGTAACACTTCGAAACATTTTTGGTTGATAATTACTTGATACTGGCTCATTTTGAGGATTCGCACTTTGAAACCACTTTTTTCGCAAATCTTTATTTTCCGGAACCGGGAAAAAAGTTTAGAGGGTGTTTTTACCGTCGAATTTTTACATTCGGGTACAAAATACCACTTATAAGTTGGATTTTTATTATCCATTTTGTCGACTTTTATGTCATTTCAATGAGAAAAGAGCTTATATTTACAACGGTGTGACGTCACGCGAATCCTCAAATATATTCAGCTGATTCCCGAACGTCTTCGGTTTATTCAATATATATTATTTTAAACATTAATTACTACTTTCTTAGACCTCTAAAAATTACATAACAAATTATTTCAAGTAAAAAACGTTTTTTAAGACCTTTTTTGAAAAATGTGTAAGCTTCCAATTGTATGATAAAAAATCCACTTAAATTTCCGACCAGATTTAATAATTCGTCCTTATAGTTATTTGATAGACCTTAGCACTCGAATCTCCCTCAATATTTATTTTTATCACATTGTTATCGTACTTACATAGTGGCGCAGTAATTACAACGTATAATTATTATATGATATATATAGCAGAGCGATTTATCCTTTATGTTTTGACGAAACAATACCAAGTAATTTTCATTTTAATCCCCCCGTTCGGTGTACTTTTCCACTGCAATTAGCCCTTCTTGTTTGTTGGTTTTTTCCTTGTAAACACAATCACCCACTAATTACCTACACAAATCCAGTTTTATTCTGATGACAAATTACAATACACAACCAAATCCCACAAAAGTTTTCAAGGATAGGAAAAACATGTTTTTATCCATATACATAAGTATGTACCCTGTAAACTCATATAACAGCAGCATATGTGTCGTCGTAGAGAATTTATAATATGGAAATTCGTGAGAATATATAATAGATTTTCCTGCAGCTAGCTCCTTAAAAGGCAATATCGGAATTTACTGGCTGTGAGATATGCCCGTCGGAAAAAAAACCTTAATATTGCAATATTGTTGAAAGTGCTTAGATACTTTTCAACAAACTTTTCCTTGTAATTTAAGAAACCAAAATAGATACGGAAACAATATCACTTTGCGTCTTTTATGTTTGATTACAGTGGAACCAGTGCTTGAATTTCCATTTTAAAATGTAATATGGACTTTAAATAGATTATATGCATAAGCTTCTGTCATGGGGGGAAATGATTGATGGCGTTCCTATTATATTTCCTCAAAGAATTGCTGTTGGAAAGTTTTGGTCAATTTCATACAATTCCACTTGAATTAGCTTATGGAAATAGTTTGGTTCAACTTGGAAATTTGTTACAAGACCCGAAGACAAATCAAAGTATGTTTATGTGTTATGTGCAGCACCCACAAAGCCGCAGGAATTTTATTATTATCGTAGGACAACAGTATTTTTTCTCTATTTTCCTTCGGGTTTTTGGCCACAGCACACAAATAAAATAAATTCAACCGAAACAATACACACGCGCGTGGCCCGCCTTTTATGTAACCAGATATGTGCGTGTGTGTTAGAGGAGTTTCCCGAAATACAAACTAACAACAAGCCACAAACACAAATATATAAATAAAAGCCCGATTAATACTCGGTGTTTTTTCTACCACCCCGAAACCCAATCAGTTGCTCTTTGTTGTATTGGGGTGGGAAAGAGAGACAATGTATAGATTGTGCGGTGGAGTACGTTGCAACTCCTGCATCACAATTAGATAATTTAGATTCGAAGCAATTTAATTCAAATAGTGTGTGTGTATCTTTGTATTAGGAGCTAGTTCAATGCACAAATGATTTTGGTTGAATGCAATTATTTGTTACAATGCGCGATGGGGAGACAAGTTTGATACTTTGATTTTGGCTCAAAGGAAGGCTCAGAGGAATAAAAATTAGTTCATAATTAATAGTTAATTTAAATCATTATGTCAATTTTTTCACTAAATTTCGTTGGATGCGCGATCAAAATAGAGAGCTTGCTTCGCTGATCAATTCTACGTGAAATTATTTTATTGAAATTTACAAATAACTGAAGAATTTGGGCTCAAATGGTCTTAATTTGGGATATAAGGTTACACATAGACATGTGAGAGCCGATCACTTAATATTGGATGCGCCTTTTCTTTATTTTTAAGTGCACCCACAAGCATATTGCTTCTTCGATTTCAACTTTTGAACTTTGAACCGCACGCTTACCGCTGGTGTCTGAACACATAATAAACTGCTGGCCAATTGAAACGTACCAAGCGAATTTTTAGGTTGAATTTAAAGTCAAATATTTTGAAAATGAGAAAAGATATCAACATGAGGTTTTCAGGATTCAAGAGATAATTTTATTGTGAAAGCAATAGTGTGATCCGATTTTTTTACTTTAATGTACGTTACTATATACAGGGTATGAAAGAAAGTCGTCTTTTTTTCTCAAGCTTTATACCTACCGGAATTCCACAAAATTTTTTTTATATTTTTTTGATGTCGATTTTTTTAGTCCTTGGTTAATGAAGAAAAAACCAATTTCTCAAAAATTTTATATCCCTCTTATTTTATAAGATACAGAATTTTTTATTAAATTTAATGTTGTTGAACAGGTTTTTGCAATAATAATTATGCTGCCATTTTGAAAGCAAATGTCATCATGTGATATGTCGATAAAGAGGTAATTTTAAGTAGAATCTAATTCTTACGGAAAAAAATATACAGGGTTGTTTTAAAAATTTTTGAAAGTTAGTAGGTGGCCCTTCCGGTGAAACCGGAAGTGTCATCAGATTGTTTTAAACGTCAAAATGATTATTCCTTTCAACAATCAAATCATGCCAAATTTCAAATTAATACAGTTAAATGTAACAAAATGGTGGGGGTTGTAAAACGATTTCGAAGCCACCCGATATACATGAATATGAGCAAATTTTTGAAAAAGTGAAAAACCCGTTTCGAGGATATAAGTCATTTAAACCAATGGTGAACATAAACTAACTAAATTCCATTTTATTCCATTAAGAAAATAGCCTCAAAAAATGAATTAAAAAATTTACCAATTGGCGAACGTGTACCGATTTTTGATAAGCCACTGGTTACCAATAAATTAATAAAAGTACAAAAAATGTACTTTTTATAAGAAAGCCATTCATACGGTATCATAATCAACTACAGAGATTGGTTCATACAAAACACAATACGGCTAAACGACAAAAAACAAAAAATATCAAATTTTCAGCGAAAATTCGGTATTTTATAAAATAACAGGGATATCAAAATTTTGAGAAACAGGTTGTTTTCTCATTAAGTAAGGACTAAAGAAATCTACATCTAAAAAATATAAAAAAAATTTTGTGGAATCACGGTAGTTATAAAATTTGACAAAAAAAGAAGACTTTCTTTCACACCCTGTAGATAGTAATGTACTTCAAAGTAAAAAAATCGGAGAACACTATTGTTTTCTCAATTAAATTATCTCTTGAATCCTGAAAACCTCATGTTGATACCTTTACTCATTTTCAAAATATTTGACTTTAAATTCAACCTAAAAATTCGCTTGGTACGTTTCAATTGGCCAGCAGTTTATTTACCGCGGTTCAATCGCGCGGTTACATCCTTGTTTAAACTGGCCCTAAGCTTCGTCTAGCTGCTGCAACTAATTAAACTTTCACTTATGATAACCACCTACTTTATTCTTATTTGTTTGAATTTAATTTGTATTTCTGTTATAATATAATATTGCCTGGTATTTAAACAAAATCAAATTATTAGCATTGGGTGATAATAAAATTTTGTGTAAGCAAATTTAGACCGAATTACTTTAAAAATAAACTATCTACACTATAAAATCGCTCGGTTAGAGTATATGATTAAAGACCAGAAGTTATAATCGAATCGTAATTGAAAACTGACTGGAAACAATGGATTTTGATTAATTTCTAATTAAAATTGCCCAAGCTTTAAACTACTAGCCACATATATACTAAATTAAACTATGTATGAGTTTTCAGGCCTTTTAGGCCCATTGCTAGGTAATAATTTTCCATGTTTTCCTATTTTTATCTTTATTTCTCCAATTTTGTATTTTTTTCTCTTTTAGATCTTCCATGACAGCCTCTTTCCATTTTCGTCTAGGTTTCCATCTTTTTTTTTATCTGTCGGAGTTTTCCAAGCTATCTATATGACGGTTCTACCAGCATCCATCCTTTCCAGGAGCCACAATCACTCTAGTCTCCTGGCTTTCACCACTTCGGCAACTTCGCTCACTTTTGGTTTGTCATAAAGTTCATAAATTTCCTTGTTCGTCCGTCTTCTTACCTGCGAATATTCTACGTAAGATTTTCCATTCCCATGTCTCTATTTTATTTTCAATTTTTTTGTTAATTGCCCACGTTTCACATCCATATAAGTGTCGGTTGAAACATTGTTCTGTAAATCCTCATTTTCGTGTTATGTGATATGTCTTTTCCTTTAAGTAGCGCTTGTAGATATCCTGCGCATTTATTACTTTTCGCTAATCTCCAGTCTATTTCACTCTGTTCTCCGCATTTATCGTTTATTAATACACCTAAATACATATAAGTATCCTCATCCTGAAATTCGAGAGTTTCTTCCTGTAGCCTTATCTATAGTTTTCCCCTTTCTGTCATTTTTTTGTTTTTATTGTACCTTAACTACATAAATTTGCCATCTTCAATAGACTCTCCCAATGTTCATTAGCTCTTTCTTATCCCTGGCTATCAATACAATGTTGTCGGCGTAGGCCAAACATTGGTGTTTTCTGCTAAGTATTGTTGCCGTTGTATTTATGTCGCTTTCTTTAATTATTTTATCTATTACTTTATTATACAAAACCGACGATAAAGGGTCTCCTTGTTTCAGTCCTCTTTGCACTTTGAATTCTTCGGATAGACTATTTTCGCACTCTAATTAGCTTGCTTGTATTTATTGTGTCATAAGCTCATAAGCACCCTTAAACTCTACGAAAAGCATAAAACTAGATATTTCATACTCGTATGCTAACGTTAACACTTGTTTTATTAGGAAAATTTGATCCGTTGTTCTTCTGCCTTTGCCAAAACCACATTGACAGTCTCCTACAAATCCTTCTGATTTCTCTTCCAATCTCCTCTTAATAATAATGGCTGTCACTTTATATACAACATCCAGCAGCGCTATTCTTTTAAATTTTTTTCAGTAATGTCTTTTTTTTTTGTGCAGTGGTACGATAATGGCTTTGTTCCAGCCTAGTGTGTTCCAGATTTCCTTTATCAATTTAAATATTTCTCTTCTGAGGGCTTTACCTCCACTTTTTATATATTCTGCAACTATTTCGTTTTATCCTGGACTTTTGTTATTCTTTAGGCATCTTATTATATGATTCACTTCTTCTTCTGATGATTCTACTATTGTTTCTTCTATTTCTTCTTCGTATTTATCTTCTAAATTGTTCCTTTCTGTGTGCCCGTTTCTCCATTTAACATTTCTTCAAAATATTCCCTTCACCTTTCTTTTTTTTTTGTTTTTTATCACCAATAAAGTTTGTCTCCTTATCTTTACAGTATAATGGTTTTGTCTGAAATCCCCTTCTGATATTTTTGACGTGTTTATAAAAGTTTCTTATCTCTTTTTTCTTGTACTTAATCTCTAGTTCTGTTATTTGTTTTTCTTTTTGTTTTCTCTTTAATATTCTGCATAACTTTTTTACTTCTTTCTTCTGTTCTAGGTATCTCTCGTGGTGCTTTTCTCTGCCAGATTGTAAAACTGTCTGTCTTAATATTTGTTTTTTGTTTATCATAGCTTTACACTCCTCATTCATCCGGGGCTTTTTTTTGTCTTGTAACCATAGTCACATTTTTTTTACTGACGTTATTATTGCTTACTCTATATTTTGCCATTCAGCGTCCATGCTATTTTATTTATCTCCTTTACCTTTTCTTTGATATCTTCTTCAAAGATTCCTGATAGATTTCACATTCCTATATTTAAAAGCTGGTTTGCTATTTTTTTTTTGTTTTATTTCTTTCTTGGTTTGATTTATGTGCATTACTGTGTTCATTTAGCCCATATTTATCCTTCTCGTATCCTTGTCCATTGCCTTATTGTCTATACAGGGTGTTTCAACTCAAAGTGGACAACGTAATAGAGGTTGTAGATCTCATCGAGACTAACACTTTTTTCAAATTATTATTTTTTATTTGAGCTTTTGTTTTCGAGTTATCGACCTTCTTTTGTTTTTACACAAACCTCTTTATCTTCATTATTTATGGCCGGATTTTAAAAAATTAAATTTTTTGAAATTGTCAGTTTGATATCTACAATTATTGCGTTAAACATTTTTTTTTTAAATATCAACAAACAAAATGGCGACCAGTTTTCTTTTTTAAACTTGGATAGCTCAAAGTCTGCTCCAAAGAAAATTGGTCGCCATTTTGTTTGTTGATATTTTTTTTTTAATTTTAACTCAAAAATTGTTGATATCAAACTGACAATTTCAAAAACCTTTAATTTTTTAAAATCCGGCCATAAATAATGAAGATAAAGAGGTTTTTGTAAAAACAAAAGAAGGTCGATAACTCGAAAACAAAAGCTCAAATAAAAAATAATAATTTGAAAAAAGTGTTAGTCTCGATGAGATCTACAACCTCTATTACGTTGTCCACTTTGAGTTGAAACACCCTGTATAATATTATAAACGCGAATTCTCTAAAAAAGTAAAAACTTTTCTTTTAACTGGTGTTTAAACATGCATATACCTAGTCAGTGACATGGAAATTGCAACACCTTTCCCACACATGTTCAGTTGGCGAAAGATCGGGAGATCTGGGTGGGCATGTATTGCAAAATATTGACCTCTTCAAAACTGTTCAAAGAATGTCTTGCCATGTTGGGACGGGCATTATCCTGCTGGAAAAGTGCGTCTTCCAACTGCTGAAGATATGGAAGGATATGGGGTTCTACCACCTCATCAACATATTGTTGGGCGTTCATATTGCCTGGGACGAATACCAAATGAGACCTACTCCCATAGGCTATAAAACCCCATACCATAACCTCCATAGTTCGGTGCACATGCGTCTCAACAAAAAATTGAACATTGCGACGTATCCCACGTCTTCGTCTAACCCTCATACGACCATCATGTATCCCCAGACAGTAACGAGATTCATCACTGAACACCACCCTATGCCACTCCAGGTTCCAGTGCAGTCAGAACCTACACCACTCAAACGTTGCTGTCGGTGTTGAGCCGTAAGTGATAACACAAGATGTGGTCGATAGGATTGCAAGCCGAAAGTTCTGATTCGACGCTAAACCGTTCGAAGGGTTACAGGACGACCTTCATTACCTAACCATTAAACGGCAATTGATCTGGTACTGGAGAATCGGTCTCTTATTGCCATAAGTCGAAGATGGCGATCCTGCACCTCATTTGTTTGTCTCCGCCCCCCGATTCCTCTTCTACGAAGTTCCTGGCCCTCCTTAGTCCATGTCTGATAACATCGCATGATAGTGGATTGGTTTAGGTTAAGACAATTTGCAATTGCCCTGAACGAAAAACCACCTTCGCGCAACCAAAAATTCGACCTCTGTCGAATTCGCTTAATTGGCGGTAATTTTCACGTTGCCGCAGACTAGGCATAATCATACCCTCAAAACACGTTAAACAAAAGAATCACAAGAGAAAACAATAAAAAAATCAACCAAAACTACAAGAAACGTCAGATATGCCATTACCACTTGTTCTATTTGAATGAAATTTTAATCAATTATTACCTTTGAGTAGTTAAACATTTCTGCCAAGTTTGGTCAAAAAATTCCTACCCGTTCTCGGTGTTGCAATTTCCACTGAGTATATTTACAACTGCATGTTAAATAGTGTTTCGATCCTTATATTCCCCTTGATAAGATAATAATATTTCACAAAAACTAAATTCAAATAGTGCATTGTAATTCGCCGCTTTGAAATCCACTTTAAAAACCAAAAAATTCCTACATTCCACTCTTATTGAGGTTTAATTGAAAACTAAAAGCACATCAATCGAACTGACAAAAAAAAACTGAATAACTCTGACTATCCCTCAGGGAATTCCCCATCTAAATTTATTATAGTACTTCTCTCTATATATTGGAGAAATCATTTCGTTTTAATTACACCCTGTCAGACAACTTAATAATATAAATTGATGTAAAAATCTTGGGTAGATTTTTAATTAAAAATACTTTCAACTAGACTAAGCGAAGAGAGCGAGTTTTGTGTACATCATTCGAGAGATCTGTAATTTAAAATCAGCTTTATTCGCTTGTCCCAACTACTATAACTGTGTGTAAAATGAATGAGAGGGTACGGCATGAAATGAGGATGGGGATAAGGATGTTCTCCACTGGGAATGTTTTAAAAGTATTAAAAAACTTCCGAATAGATTTTATACAAGAATTTTAACAGTGGGATTTTTTCTTGTCCATCGACATTAGCCAACATAAACAGATCATCATATTTATCTGATTTTCATTTTACTGTCAACGCTAAAATAGATTTTATTGCAACATCGTCACCAGGAAATATCTTTTTATAAACTTTAGAGCAAACTAGAAATGCATATTGATACTGTAATAATTTATAACGTTTGTCTAGCATTGATATTGATCCATGGTCTAGTAGAGAATTTCATTAATAAATTACTTACATACAAGTACTTGGTATAATTTTAATAATTCATGGGAATTATGAATTAATTGTAGGTAGTTTTTATGTATCGTAAATCGCGTAATTGCTTTCGGTCCGTTCAATTATGATTTGACGGCATGAAAATACGATGATGAATTAGTTTCTGTGCAATTTATTCAAATTTGGAACCACCTCGCCTACCAGATTTATTGCCGATTTTATTAAACTAATTATGTACTTACTTAAATTTATCACTTACCTATAACAGTGGCTAAGATGACAAACCCCAACAAAATCGCCGTGACTATCATCGTCAGCAGTTGGATGGTCGCATCAAACTCCACCTGAGTCCGATTTCCTGCACCGATGCCACCGTTGCCGCCGCCCCCCCACCCATCAAACGTTCCATTGCCCAACAACGTCACGTTGGAATCATAGTAACTGTTCGGCGGTTGATCGAAATAATAACTGGAATTTTCTTGGAAAACAATCGGATGCCACACATCATTACTATCGGCACTAGTGAAGAATGTCTGCAAAAGGCTGTTGGTGATGGTATTGGTAGTGCTTGTGGTTGGTGATGGTTCGTTAGTGGGCAATGCGCGTGATGCTACAGTTATAATTGAGGGCGGCTTTTGGTCCTTTGTGGAAATTGCTGCTAATGGCCGCCACAAATGATGACTTACGGCGTAGTCCATCTCGCAATAATTTAAATATTGGAAAAGGCGAACATAAAAGAGATTTATTTTATGGCTGGTGGATCGGTGTGGATGTTATTGTTGGCATTGTAATGATTTTTTTATGATGATGGTGAGGAGGACTGAGAAATAGTGCGAGAGTGGGTGGGTTACATCTGAAACAAGAAAAAAGGGGCGTAATTATGGTTTTGGTCCCAAAACAAATATAGAAAAGATCAGCACGCGTACATCGTTTTATATTATATGCGCTTGTGTAAACACATCGTCTCCGAGTTTTATTATTATCTTCACCGTGATTTTACGTCGACGTTATTAGAGGTATAACTGACAATTA
This sequence comes from Pediacus dermestoides, assembly GCA_963942485.1. Lineage (NCBI taxonomy): Eukaryota > Metazoa > Arthropoda > Insecta > Coleoptera > Cucujidae > Pediacus > Pediacus dermestoides. The sequence continues at coordinate 12,126,343 of OZ012628.1, read as the reverse complement.
AAATACCAAATTCATAACATAGTAAAAAATATCAAAGCTACATTTTTATGGCTTGTCATGATTATATAAATTGAGTTATTATTAAAAATTCTGGGTGGAATTTTTGTAAACATTCTTCTAAAGCTACGACAAAAATAATTTGTAAAAGACAAATATTTGCGTCATTATAATAAAATCAAGGAAAGCCATCTTTAACTTTGGTATATTCGTCCCGTAAGACAATTTTTAGCAATAATTTAGTAAAGTTAAAGAAAGTAACAAAAAATTTGGTAAATACAAGTTTGAAGTAAGTACAAAAAAAACTTTGAGAATGACATGAAATATCTCAACAAATAACTTTGCCAAAAAAGTTATATACGTTTGATTTGGTTCAGCCTAACTGTTTATAATAAGAAATTAATTATATTTTACCTTTTAAACAACTTTTGAATTAATGGACAATACATAATGTTCTCTAAAGCAGTTAAATCTTTTGAAGTAACCTTGGATAGTGCACTGAATTGGAGAACACACGTTGATAAAACTCTTACCAATACAACAGCGGCCTTTTGGCCATGTCGCAAACTATTTAAAAATACTTTGGTCAAATACTGAATGCTCCATTTGGTTTACGGATGAATCGAAAACAAACAAGGGGACTGGAATAGGCAGTTTTGGTCCTAACTATAACGCAGCAATAGCCTTAGGTCACACCCCGACAATCTTACAAGCTATACTTGCTAGAGATCTATGTGCCCAAGAAGGAATATAACGGACAAAAGACTATACATAAGATCTGATAGCCAAGAAATGGTAAGAGCTCTGGTCACCCCATGCACAGAGACTTTTACCACCATGGAATGCAGACAATCCCTCAAGTAGCTGACAAGGGACAAAATTACCATGAACTGGGTGCCAGGTCATGAGGGAGTAGAAGGAAATGAAATAGCCGACAATCTGGCAAGAAGAGGTGCAGAGGCCATAGGACTTAGACCATTCTGTGGCTTGAATAAGACACTTAAAAGGGAGTAAGTTCATAAATGGGAAGCAAATTATAAAAAGACTTACTGGGCCATCATCCCATGTCAAAGATAGGCGAAAATTTTATTGACTATTCGCCCCAGAAAGCTAAAAACTTCTTATAAGTCTTTTCATCGGATACTGCCCCCAGTGCGTTACCACCTCAATAATCTGGGTCTAGTGGAAATTTCGACTTGCAGATTATGTGAATCGCACACTGAAACTGCCAAGCATATAAACTCTGTAAATGCATCAGTACATTGTCTTAGAACTCACTTTGGACGTGCTGAAATAACGCCTGAAATATTGAGAGAAGTGCCCCTCGGAACCGTTTTTAGCTTTGTCAAAATGTTGGAATGTCTGAGACGATATTTTGAATAGGGTACGAACAAAAGACCAAGGAATGGTCGAAGTTCCTGAAAGGCAGCAGATGCCAAACGAGCCCTGTATGTCTCTATCTTAAACAATTCTGCAGATACACTCAAAAAATGTATTTAATTTTATTTATAGTTTATACTAACTTTTGCTCGTAAAAAAAATATTCGTCTATCAACTGTTATCTGTTAAAGTCCTATCCCAGAAAAGTATAGACTTACAATTGTGTCAGTATATAAACTGTAGATGCTAACGAACATATGTACCTAGAAATGAATGCAAATTAATGAAAATTTATAAAAAAATGCAAATTGCCATCACTAATCGCCAAATACTAAATTTCCTTTAATGAAACTCAAACATTTCGTTTCAATATTTCAGATAAAAAAAATCATCATTAATTTACCCTGTGAATTCAATAACATCTGTTCAACCAGCTTTGTTTTTGCAATGAAAACTCTTGTAACATTGTCGTGGAATTCATTACAAAATGGTCAATCATTAAATGGTAATTTCGAATTTAGCCCGGGGGTTGAGGATTGTCCTGTTTCAAATTCATCATAAAACACAATGTTCCCTTGCTCTGCTGACAGCAATACAGCAACATTTTTTTCACTTGATGCTTTGAGTTGAAAAATAAATAGCCCACACGATTTTTCCAATAAATTGTTTGTAGGTATACCTTTCAATTTATTTGATAAATAATTAAAAATTACTTTATGTTATGGTTATGGCAGAAATCATCAAATAACATTTGCATTACTAACAAGAGTTAAATTAATTGGTTTGGAACATGCAACCATTAAACCATCTAAATGCCGGATATCAATCAATTTTATTATCAATTTATTTTTGAAGTATCATTATTATAGACATTGTTATGAAGTTTTAGGTTTCCAATATTACGAAATTATGATAGTTTCCAAGTTTTCCAAATACCCAAGTAGTCATTTAATTGTATTAAAAGTGTACATTCTATAAAGTTGTTGTCGCTTCCATGTAATTAAATCCAATGGGGAAGGGGTGTGATAAACATTTAACTCTATTATAATACACAAAGTAAATTTGATAAAAACAGGAAGTGTTGCTGTGCGCACAGACTTTGAAGAGGCTGTGTTGGTTTTAGTTTGGGTTATTTATTTTGTGTCAGGGAGAATAAAGCGGAAAAACAAACAAAAAATGAGAAAAAGATTTTATTAATGGTAATGATGATGGGGATACTTTGATTGTCTCTACTTAACAAATATTTATTGTGGAAATTATCTACAGGTTTTTATTATGAACTGGTAGAAGCACCAAAAAAATATGTAGTGGCAAAATTAAAACTAAAAGATTTAATAGAAGAAAGGATAATAAATCCTGGGAGTATCCAGGAATATTTCGCTTAATAAGACATCATTTTAAATTAATACAATTCCTCTAAAGATTTTAAAAAGTTAAACAATTCGACGGGTATAAAAACTACAAAAATTACTAGATTTTTCCCGCCAAAATAATAATAGAACAGGAACATTAAATCAAATATAAGGTAATCTGCTATAAAATTTTTGGGTCTTTCACACCTTTTGCGTACGAAAGGGGGGTCGACCCTTAGTGTAAAAAACCACTTTTGGACAAGCCATCCCCGTCTGATTTTCCGCCATCTTGAAAAGAAGAGTGAGTTTGACTTTTGAGGATAACTCGGAACTCGTCGCTTTTTTACTTTCTTATACGTAGTATAAGGAAGTATTGTAATCGTGATTTTTTTCGACTTCGAGATTTTGATGGATTTACACGTTTTGAGGGCCCCTGAATCCATTTTGACCATTTTCGCCATGATGTCTGTCTGTGTGTCTGTCTGTGTGTCTGTCTGTGTGTCTGTGTGTCTGTGTGTCTGTGTGTCTGTCTGTGTGTCTGTCTGTATCCACGATAACTCAAAAACGACTTAACGGATTTGATTCAAATTTCATATTTAAGAGTTTGAACAAAATTGTGGGTGCCACATTAAATCTTTTTCATCTAGCACCAACACAAGTGGTACTTACCTGAAGAAATTTTTAGGTTTTTTAGGAATATCTTGAAAAATAAACAATTTACGACATTTTTTTATTCTTTAACATTGATTTAGAATTAAATTTTGAACAAATTTTGTTTGAAACTTTTTTTGAAATTCCGTCAAAAAATTTTATTTATATAGTGGCGCCATCTATCTACGATTTACAAAGTACATGTTGTTTACATACAGAAATCTATACCGTTGAGGAAATCGATTGTAGCATTACTATTTGAAAAGATCGACGGCTACAACGGCTACGGTTTTGTTTTAGATATCATGGCAACTCGATTAAAATTTTTTCTAATATATACAATAAAGTCGTGAAATTATAATATGCATGCAAATCTACATTAAAGATATCGACGCCAAATTTTTTGTGAATGCTCTTTCAATTTTTAGACGTGTCGACAAAGTAACAAAAGTGTTTTATTTTGCGCCGTTTTTTAATAATTATAAATTATTTATATATTTATATAGTGTTGCCATCTATCTCTGAGTGGCTGTTGTTTACATTACAGAAATCTATTTGTTTTTATACTAAAGATTCTATTTGGATTAAACACACGAAGAGCTCGAAAAAAGTTATAAAAATTTAAAAAGTGAAAACCAATTAATCCAATCCTGGTGAGAGTGGCTATATCGCCAAACACCAAAAACTTGACATTGCTTTGCAATCCAAGTACGAAGAAGAAGAAGAGATTGTTAGTCAAACAACTGTCAAAGGCAAAAGATCGAAATATTTTGATGAGAAGGATTATTGTGCACTGTACAGTTTGTTTGAGTGAAACGTTGACCAAAACTGCGAAGTATTTTATAAATCTTCAAAGTTTAGCTACAGCAAATTCAAAGATATCAAGCATTTTTCGCACTGTGGAATTTTGATAAGTATTCTGTTATTTATTTGTCCTAAAATCTGGTAGTAATGAGTGGGACAAGCACAGATTTATGCGTATTGCAATAAGTGCGACAGAGACTATTTGAAAATTGCTGGAAACCACCCTCAAAATTTTAACAAGAAATTTAACTTAATTTTTACTTTCTTATACGTAGTATAAGGAAGTATTGTAATCGTGATTTTTTTCGACTTCGAGATTTTGATGGATTTACACGTTTTGAGGGCCCCTGAATCCATTTTGACCATTTTCGCCATGATGTCTGTCTGTCTGTGTGTCTGTCTGTCTGTCTGTATCCACCATAACTCAAAAACGACTTATCGGATTTGATTCAAATTTCATATTTAAGAGTTTGAACAAATTTGTGGGTGCCACATTCAATGTTTTTCATCTAGCACCAAAACAAGTGACAGTTACCTGAAGACATTTTCAGGTTTTTTAGGAATATCTTGAAAAATAAACAATTTATGAGATTTTTTTATTCTTTAACATTGATTTAGAATTGAATTTTGAACAAATTTTGTTTGAACTTTTTTTTTAAATTCCGTCAAAAAAATTTCAAAAAAACTAGATATTCTTAAAACACTTTATATTTCTCATAGCGCGCGTTGATAGTTGAATTCGATGGTCGAGGTAGACCATGTGTTTCATTATATGGCTGCCAAACGGAAGGTCTCGGGTTTGAATCCCAGAAGGAACGGACCATTAGCTTTTTTTATTTTACTGGTTTCTATGGCACCGAAAACAATAATAATGAATAAATAAATGTAATTTCATAACGGGAGATTTTTTTAAGTGAGTAATAGGTCAAAAATCTAAAATAAAACACATTTTCGTCGTAAAATTCGGTTATAATGAGTGGGACAAGGACAGATTTATGCGTATTGCTATAAGTGCGACAGAGACTATTTGAAAATTGCTGGAAACCTTCAAAATTTTTACAAGAAATTTAACTTAATTTATTTAGGAAAAGTAATTATTGTGATACTATCCGTAAGTATAAGAAAGTCATGTGTTGGGCGCATCAGATATTTTGAAAAAGTAATCGAGAGCAATTTTATAGAGGATAAAATTCCACACATTTTTTATTTATTGTATTTTTTCGTATCTCTTATTGTTTAAATAATATAGCAGCTCAAAGTGGAAAAAAGGGGAAAGTCGAATTTTTTCGCATTTTTACTTTCTTATACGTAGTATAAGGAAGTATTATAATCGTGATTTTTTTCGACTTCGAGATTTTGATGGATTTACACGTTTTGAGGGCCCCTGAATCCATTCTGACCATTTTCGCCATGATGTCTGTCTGTCTGTGTGTGTGTCTGTCTGTATCCACCATAACTCAAAAATGACTTCTCGGATTTGATTCAAATTTCATATTTAAGAGTTTGAACAAATTTGTGGGTGCCACATTCAATGTTTTTCATCTAGCACTAAAACAAGTGACAGTTACCTGATGACATTTTTAGGTTTTTTAGGAATATCTTGAAAAATAAACAATTTATGAAATTTTTTTATTCTTTAACATTGATTTAGAATTGAATTTTGAACAAATTTTGTGTGTACTTTTTTTTGAAATTCTGTCAAAAAAATTTCAAAAAAACTAGATATTCTTAAAACACTTTATATTTCTCATAGCGCGCGTTGATAGTTGAATCCGATGGTTGAGGTAGACCATGTGTCTCATTATATGGCTGCCAAACGGAAGGTCCCGGGTTCGAATCCCAGAAGGACCGGTCCATTAGTTTTTTTTTTTGTTTTACTGGTTTCTATGGTACCGAAAACAATAATAATGAATAAATAAATGTAATTTCATACCGGGAGATTTTTTTAAGTGAGTAATAGGTCAAAAATCTAAAATAAAACACATTTTTGTCGTAAAATTCGGTTATAATGAGTGGGACAAGGACAGATTTATGCGTATTGCAATAAGTGCGACAGAGACTATTTGAAAATTGCTGGAAACCTTTTTTTACAAGAAATTTAACTTAATTTCTTTAGGAAAAGTAATTATTGTGATACTATCCGTAAGTATAAGAAAGTCATGTGTTGGGCACATCAGATATTTATCATAGTTTTATTAATGAAACGATTACTCTTTGAATAATTAATAATAAAAAAGCTTTTCTTAAGACCGGCTTCAATAGCAGAAATTTGCCAGAAATGTAACGGCCAAAGTTGTAAAAATGATCCCAAAATTGACGACCCACCCGAAGAAGAACATCAAGGATGAAAATCCAACTTTTCCGTACCCATAAGTAGACCAATCACCGAAACAGAAATAAATCAGAAGTGCTAGATTTAGACGATGAAAACACCGAACCTAGTGCATCAAAGAGGACGAGACACTGACAAGACAGGAATTTTAGTATCAGTAGTTTAGGCCTATAGGGAAACCACGTAAAAAACGCTCATTCAAATCTACGTCACAAGTGGTGCGGAAAAGAGTATAGTAGAAATAAAATTGATAAAAAATGATACCACAACTATATGTATACGAATCTTTTGTGAAACAATTGCAGAAACCGTGAAAAAACACCGACATACAAAGAGAGTGCTTATTTATTTATAAATAATTATTAACAAAAATTTTTTGCGGTAATAAGTGGCACTGGAATTTTAGATGTATATAGCAATTTCTCTTGGTTCGATTTTTGTTTGCGTAGAGACAATTTTGTTTATTTGTTAATTGTTATTGCAACATTTCTCTGCATAAATAATGCAAATTGCATAATTATTATTAATTATTGAAAGAGTAATCGTTTCTTTCATAAAAGTATGATAAAAATGCGAAAAAATTCGATTTACCAGTTTTTTACTTTGCACTGCTATATTATTTAAACAATAAGAGATAAGAAAAAATGTTATCAACAAAAAATGTGCGGAATTTCATTCTCTAAAAAATTGTTTTCGATCACTTTTTAAAAGAAAGCCACGAGTTCCAAGTTATCCTCAAAAGTCAAACTCACTCTTCTTTTCAAGATGGCGGAAAAAGAGACGGGGATGGCTTGTCCAAAAGTGGTTTTTTACACTCAGGGTTGAGCCCTTCCTTCGAACACAAAAGGTTTGAAAGACCCAAAAATGTTATCACAGAGAAAGTCTAATGTTCCTGTACTATTCAGATATCTTTACAACTTTTAAAGATATGGATAAAATTTTTAATGTGTAACCCCGGCGCATCCACCAAAATCAAACAAAAAATCTCTATAAAATTTGATTATTCGAAATTTTCATTGTGAAATAGACCTTTACATTCTATTTTCATTTTGTCGTCATGTATAACTAATAATAGAACTTCCATATTCCACCCCCTTCATATACTCAATTTTTTGGTAATCACTTCTTGCCTTCGAGCTTCCTTCTTGCGCTAGTCCGGCGCGGTTAATGCAAAATGCAAATGACAAAATCTAATTAATACATCAAAACGGCTGCATAATACACATTTCAAACGTGGGACCATTTTATCGAAAATCAATGCTCATATAACTGTTAACAAAATTAATTATATCGGCATATAGAAAATAGATTAAAGTGAATTTATGTCTGTGTGAATGGTATTAGTGTATAAAGTGAAGTAGAGCGAACTGGTTTGGTGCGCATATTGACGTTGGTTCCCATTGGGAGTTGTTTAAAATTTTCTTAAGTGAAAGCCATTTGTACTTGTATGATGGCACACGGGTATATTAATCTTGAGTAGGTAAATGAAAAATGATTTTCCACAATCAGTTGCGGCTGTTTCGGCAAATCAATCTCTAGTGTATATAACTTGAGAATTTTGGGGGAATAACAAAGATAAGTAGCAGTAGAGGATGATATTATTCATTTCCATCACGGCATTTTTCCAACTTGGCAATTATTATAAAATGAAATATTTTGTGTCACCGATTGTGAGGTATGTGTAAGAAAATATGCTCGTTACTTGTCCCATCATAACTAATTTGATTTAGATTTAGATGCTGAAACGAGAATTTTCTTTAAAAAATCGTTCTAAATTTTGTTACTGAAAATAGAGAAAATGCTCATTGCAAATCTTTTTAGTAAGTAACTTTTTCTAATTTGATGACGTAACAAAGCTATTACAGCACTCGTTTTGAGTGTGTTAATATCCATTACGACACCCCCCCAAATCTAGAAACTTTTTTTCGGTTGGTAACACATATTGAACGAAATGTCAAATATCAGTGTGAATTTGACGTTACTGTTTTTTATTGTTTTTCGTATTTATCATGAAATTTTATCGTCAGCAAATTAACCGTGGAATTTTCTGTAATTTTCCGTACGTATTTCTGGCGGAGTGCGGGAAATTTCTGAATTCACTTCGCGAAAAATGACAATTATGTATCTACTTGATTCAAATTTAAAAGTTACCTGTAAATATCAACTTTGAAATAAAAGTGTCACCAACTGTCATAAAATTCCCTAAATTGATTTTATTTGTAAAAAAAATGTATTTAATATGCAAATTAGAAAAAATAGTATAAAAAACTCGTTTTTAAAACTTAAGAGCACTCGTCCTTTACAGGCACTCCTGCCTAGGGCAGTCGTGCTGCAAACCTGGACTCGTATCTTAATATAAGTTTTACAAAACTAGTTTTTTAATATACTATTATTGTATAAAGTTGCGCAATTAAATGCTTAATAATATCTTGAAAATATCTTACAGAGAAATGTAAAATAGCTTTTGAAGAAAAGGTTGAATAATTTACAATAAATTGTACTTCTCTGTAAAAATTTATTTTTGTTTAAGTATTGTCTATACAGGGTATTTAACCAGTGATAATGAGCCTTATGGAATTGTAAATGCAACCCACAATATATTTACAAAGTTAACGTGGATAGTTGTTTTTTGGTTTAAAAAATATAAAACTTAGCGGTGCAGTTTCGTAAATTTTAACATAAATGTCATTCGCTTTTGGCTAAATGAAATTGTGAAAATGTCAGTTGTGACAAATACTATTGGAGCAAAGCTACCATGGATTCATACTTTTATTTTAAAACAATACGATATCTAAAATAACCACGTTAACTTTGCAAATGTATTTTGGGTTGCATTTAGAAACTCTGTCTGAAATCGCAAACGACATTTATAACTGAAAAAACAAATGACTAGATTCAAATCTGAATATGTTATTATGTGAACTTACAACTTTCAATTTCTGTCACATGTTTCCAACTAATGTTAGTAGAAAGTTTATTGTAATAGAATCTCTGTAATCTGCCAGGAAGTGAGTGCATCACTGACAGTAATATTCAAGTGTATTAAATGCAAGTCTACATTCCAGCATTTTAACTCAAAACTCTAACATTTTTTCAAAATTTAGTCTGGAAACAGAACCGTAGGGGGCGCCAAAACTTGGCAAAATTACAAAAAAAATTGTAAATTACTAAAAAATTAGTGAAATATATTCCCGCTACGTCCTAAAGGGCACAAATTTATACGTTTGCCTCAGGCGCCAAAAGATTCCCTACGGCTCTGTCGGGAAATATCACGACATCAACTAGAATGATCTAATTTTTCAGTAAATTTCAGTGAAATTATTTATACTTAGTTAGCAAACTGAAGCCACTAAATAGTATCTACTTAAAAAATGATACTGTTACCTTTTGGGCATGTTGCAAACTATGTGGAAAGATTTATAGACTTAAAATCACATACGCGTCTCTAGTAAGTTGGATTACAATGAAAGAGACAACGACGCAGGCTAATAAGTTGTATAAATTTCAGTGGCTGGTGTGTTTGGCAATAACAAAGGTCATGAAAACAACCCCAACTGCAGTTCTGGAAACCCTACTGGACATCACACCTTTTCACTTACTAATGCATGTAGAGGGCCTAAAGGTTTCCCCGAGACTCTTCCATACCAGAAACTTCAAAGAGGGTGGCCGAATAGGGCACCTGAACTGGATGAAATATCACCAGATTTTCAAGGAAAACCATCAGATGAAATTCCGAGAACCTTTGAGTTTGAGAAATCATTCAATGTGGTTATAAATGACTGCGAGGAGAAGTCAAACATTGCAATTAAATACTGAATGCTCTTTTTGGTTTACGGATGGATCGAAAACAAGGAATAGGCATTTATGGTTCTAACTATAAGGCAGCAATAGCCTTAGGTCGCACCCCAACAATCTTACAAGCTGAAATACTTGCTATAGATCGATGTGCCCAAGAATGTCTGCGAAGGAATATAACGTGCAAAAGACTATACATAAGGTTTGATAGCCGAGCAGCGTTGAGAGCTCTGGACACCCCGTGCACAGAGTCGTACCACTATGGAACGCAGAGAATCCCGCAAGAAGTTGACCAAGGGCAACAAAATTACCCTGAACTAAATGCCAGGTCATGAGGGAGTAGAAGGAAATGGAATAGAAGACAATCTCGCAAGAAGATGTGCAGAGGCTTTACCCATAGGAGCTGAACCATTTTATGGCTTGAATAAGATACATGGAAGGAAGTTCATAAATGGGAAACAAAGTCGAAAAAGACTTAATGTGCCAACATCCCAGGCCAAAGACAGGCGAAAAAGTTTATTGACTATTGGCCCTAGAAAGCTAAAAAACTTCTGTTATCAAAGAATGAGTTCGATTTCTTTACAGATCTTTTCAGCGGACACTGCCTCACCTCAGTAATCTGGGACTAGTGGAAATTTCTATCTGCATTCTATGTGAATCGGAGACTGAAACTGGCGAGTATATACTCTGTAAGTGCAGTGCATTGGTGCATCTTAGAAGACTCACTTTGGAAGTGTTGAAATAGCGCCTTAAATAGTGAGAGAAGCGCTTCTCGGGACCATTCTTAGATTTGCTAAGAAGTTGGAATTTCTGAGATGATATTTTGAGTAGGGAACGAACAGAAAATCAAGGAATGGTCGCAGTTCCTGAAGCGCGCCGATGCCAACCGACTCCTGTATGTAATCTAATCTACTGATATGATAAACCAAAACACCAAGTAGTAGTGTTATTTTAAAACGTCCTTTATATTTTCATCATCATCATCAATTTTAGTTATAGTTATAGACATTAGATTACAAAGTAGTGAAAATGAAAATTTTGACAAAATCTATGTGCTTCTTCAACAAAAAGCCAAAAAGATGAAAGTAGAAATAGTGCTTATTTTTCACATGTTTGTTGAACATGATCATAATGAACTAAAAGAGCAAAGTTTACATCCAAGTAAAGCCAGGTTAATTTTATACCTTGTGGAATTTGGACACAAAGCTGTTGAAAGCTGCTATTTCTTTGAAGTTTAAATCGCTGACAACTAAACTATTACAATTTTCATGTGAAATGATATAATATTAAAGTTTAAATAATTTTTATTTTATTCAATTTTTACATTTTACACCAAGAAAAGTAGCATACGTATTAAATGAATTTCTTTTTAGATAAATTACCTATATATAGAAGTTTTGGAAGAAAAATTATACTTTTTAAATAAATTCAAGGTATTTTTAGGATATGCATAAATAGATGTGTTTTATACACTCTCATAAGATATCATCTGAAAGAAAAATTGTGAATTTATAACAAATTTTCTTCTGTGTGACACAATTTACTAAATATTTCAGGAGTGCACAATATTTACCAAGGGAAATATTTCTCATACCTTTGAATCTAACAATAAGATCCGTAAATATCACAAAGCGACAATTGGCAAAAGAAAAACGTGTTGATGATAAAATGATCAAAGTTCTAACATACGATACGCGACAATGACCGTAATAAATTTGTGTGTATTTATTAAATGCGAATAATAATCCACATAATAATTAACATTACCTTGAGACATTCCTGACAAAATTACAATTTCTTCCAGAACCAAATTAAATTTTCTAATGTTTGTTATATTTTTATGCTTCATAACCAAAACTGAAAGATCTCACATTCCAGCATTTTTTTGTTATTTACTTGGGTGCAAAACCGACCCCGCAACGGACTTTTTTATTAAAAAAAGTTTATTAAAAGATCCTTTCATTATCCATTGCCATTCATTACCAAATTCTTTTGAATAATAACTAAGCCCACTTTATTGTCGGCATATTTTCGCCGGAAGAAAATATTAAGAAAATACCATGCGCTCGGATTCAGTTGGTAAAAATGTTTATTTTTATTATTTGCCAGCAGAGTAATTTGTCTTTTTATGTAATGGTGATGGATTATAGTGTAATATTATAGACTAATATTTGCAGAGGACAAGAAAACTTTCTTGTAATTAACTTGAGTTAGGTCGCTAAGGCACACCTGACGCCTCTCGCTTAACTTGGCAGAGATTTATTTAGAAAAGTTTTTAATTTCATAAACAATTATTAATATGTAGGTACTTGCCTTTGCAAATTTTTTTTACACAACAATTCCTCAAATAAACTTTTCTCTATTCTATGTCTATATAGAAAGTTTTTAAAGTCGCGAACACAACAACAAGTTGAAAAGCACAACGCGATAAAACGCGCGCTCGGGACAAATTTTCTGTTATTTAGAAACCGTGGGGGCCACCTCTAGCCCGTGGTACGTGTGGCATGAATCTACAAGTTCCCAACCAACAACAACATCGACGGACCTTCCATTCTCTGCTCTCTCTATGTAGTAGTCGCGTCGCGACGCCACGTACGCAAGCGTGGCTTTCAGTTTGCAGCTTCTGGTCTTTTATAAAAGCACACCCGGTCCCGACAACACCCCCCTTGGCATTCTTTGTCTGGTGCACATTATGGAGTATGTGGGGATATCCAGCTATACAGTCGCAAATCCATTGCACTTCTCTTTAGTATCAGGCAGAAAGCCAAAGTTCAATTACATTGTTTAACAGTGCCGCATTTGCATATAGATTCTGTAGGATAGAAAAGGCTCTTATCAGTCGTTAAGCAATTTTGATTTCTATCATAAGTAGGGACATACATTATAAATTGGATTAGAAAATATTAGGGTTAGCTGGAAGTGCCACCAAAACGCGATGTAACTTTATAATTAGTAAAGTAAGAAATTTAAAAAATCGTGAGGTGGTTCCTAAAGTTGAAGAATTTGAAAGTTTAGGTTGGAAATTTCTTATGTTTGATTTAATAATAACAATTCAACTTTTCCTTCTTTTTGTCTTAAAAATTCCAAAAATATTCAATGTGAGTAAATATTTTATGACGAATATGGTAGGTATAAATCCTTCACCCCCAGGGTTTTATTATGTATTTATGTATATTTGTATATGTAATAACAATTAAAGAATCAAATGATTTTAAAATATTAAATGTTTAAAAGAAATTCTTGCATTTCCAGTTTCAACAAACGTGTTCTTTTGGCTAGCATATCAATTTTTCTTTGCTAAATATAGCAAATTTATCTCAAAGATCAAAAGTCTGCACATGCCATCAGTTACTTTTACACACTTTTATAGATTCTTTCTACAAAATAGATATCTGTTTCCAAATTAATTTCTGTTATGTACAAACTTTAAATTACGAAAATAATACCGAGATATCAAAATTATCTTTTACAATAAGTATCGGAGCATTTATGCCAAGCATTTTTTTATTGTCAAAATTTGTTATTGCTATTATAATCTTAAACAGTTTTTGAATATGGTTTACACCACAGAGCACAAAATGTATACATGATTGAAGTCAATTTTCGAACTGGTGTGCTAGTCAATGAAATTTGGGAATATAGTCAGTTTTTATGTTTGGACAACTTTCGAGAGCACTTCCTAGATTTAGCAGTAATACCACAGTAGGATTTTTATGCGGGTCTTACAAATTGTGTTAGTGTGTTTCGCTAAACTGGTTCTGTCTGTCATAAAAAATGTGCTGATAGGCCAACCGTTCGTACAGAAGAAGTTGTTAATGATGTCCGTCAAATCTTTGAAACGTCTGTCGATCTGTCGTCTCAAGAAATTGGACTTTCTTATGGAACATGCCGAACGATTTAAAAGAAGAACTTGGACATGCATTCATATAAGATGCAATCATTTCAAGTCCTTTTGCCGGTAGACCACCCCAGACGTCTTGCGTACTGCTAGTAGTTTAGATATCAATAATTTATTGAATGACGACCTGTTAAACTTTACATTTTTTTCTGACGAAGAGTGGTTCCATCTTTCGGGGTACATCACTGTACATCACGAGCACTAATAATCTTCATATTTTTGTTGAATCTGCACTACATCCTCAGAAAATTGGTGTTTGGGTGGCAGTTTGTCGCAGAAGAATAATTAAGCCAGCTTTTTTCAATTTAACCGTCACTGCAGAGAGGTACAGAAACAATATTTTAACAGAATTTGTTCAACAACTATACATGATGATGAACTTCAGCATGACTATTTTCAGGACATAAGACACGAGATAATATAGCTTTTCTCCGCGAATTCTTTGATGATCGGCTAATAAGTCTGCGTATACAAGTTGAGTTTCCTCCGAGGTTAAGGACGTAGACAGGGAGAATTCAACGCATCCTTATATTAATAGATTTTGTTGAAAGTCCCGCCACTTCTAGAACAAAAACTTCTGTTACTTCAAGTGGCAATTTCGGGTTGCCAACCGTCCTTAGAATGGAATAGAATATTTATTGTCCCTTCAAAAATGTACAAGGTAAGTCAAAGACAAATAGTAAAAACATTAAGTAAAAAGGTAGGTATAATAATAACATGTAGCACAATTTTGGCAATTGGCGCTAACCAAAAGTAGAGGACAGGAATTCGTCGATTGTATAAAATATATTGCTGGTAAGTAGATCTTTTAAATGGTTCTTGAACTCTTTTCCACCCAGTATCTTGGTGCTTTCAGGAATTTTATTAAACAATTTTATCCCCAGGTAAGCAAAATTGTGTTGCGTTTTTTGAAGGCGGTTTCTTGGTATTTGTAAGTGACCTCGGTTTCGTGTGATGGTTGTGAATGTCTGTTTGTCTTAAAGTGTCGTCCTTATTTTGGAGTACAAATAGGAGGCACGCAAGAATATAGCAGGAAGGTATTGTAAGTATTCTGTACCGTTTGAAGACATCCCTACAACTTATTTTGGAAAGACAGTCCTAAGACAGCAGTAAATGCGCAAACTAAGGACAAATAGTGTCCTTACCATAAGGACGCTATTTGTCCTTAGTTTGCGCATTTACTGCTAAAATTTAATTAAGTAGGTATATTATACGAAACCTAACTTTCGAAGTAATATTTTTGTTGTTGCTGTTCGAAATTGTAACTTTTCATTTTAGGTAATTGACCTTGAAAAGTTAAAACTTTTGCCTGTGGCGCTTTTTCGATATAAAATCTGTCAGACTACTTTAGCGTGTTCTTATTACTAAGCAATCAAAAAAGTTGTCTACCCTATTGCCTCAGAACAACATCGATCTGAGGCGTCTCCCGAAAGAAAATTCTGGCTACGTGCCTGTCCGACGTCACGTTGTTTGACCATTATGGACTATTTTGTGTTCCCTTATTTAAAAAATAGAATTTTCAGAACCCTGTAGGTAATTTCCAAGAACTGGAACAAAGAATTCTTGAAGAATGTGCAACCATAACGCCAGAAATGCTGCAAAATGCTTTTCATAGCATGAGAAGGCGCTTAAACTTGTGCATTGAACATGGTGGAGGACATTTTCCAGCAATTATTTTAATTTGCTTTATTTTCTTAATAAAAACGTTATTAATTTTCGAACTTGTAGTTTATTATTATTTTAGGTATCTCTAGAATTAATAAGACAATTGCAATGTCAATATTATGGCACATAACTTGACGAACTTCATAATTATGATAAGAGTCATTTTCAAAAATTTTGCACTTTGAAATATGATGGGTTTCATAAAGTTTATTCCCAAAATTGTATTGAATATAGAAGACAGTTTTATACCAAATGGCTACAACCAACTTTTCTCTCAAATCATCTGTTATGATGATAAACCTGCCCAAAACCAACAATTTCCCTAAACACGCCATTAATATTTCCCTATAATTTATTTCGCTTGTTTTTGTTTTGAGTTTGACTACGTGTAACACGAACTTCATCATCATCATAAAAGACAAATTCCCTCAAAATACAATTATAGAGCACACGTTGGGACTGTTTGAGTTTCAAGAATAAATTGTGGTTAGTGTGGCCTTTCCTCTTGGCCCATCTATCAAATTAGACATAAATACTATTAGGAAGATGGATCAGGGTGGCATTTGTATATGCCACTAGCTAGGATCACGTCGCAGATCCATATGTTTTTTGTTCGGTCCCCAAACCACAACATCACAATAATATTATAAATTTCCCAGTCAATTTTGTTTAACTTACCCAGATATGTAACTAAAGCAAATACTATATGTAGGGTATCGTTTTGTTTGAGCACAATAAATACCTTCCTACCTCGGTACGTCGACAAATATTCACAAGTAAATAAATATTCTGGTCTCTGTAATCTGCACATAGCGCCCTGTATTTAAATTCAAACAAATGTGGCTTTTCAAATGCGACTGACTTATACAAATGTGCTTAAAAAGTAATGTTATTAAGGGAGAGGGGGTTTTGGCACAGACAAAAGACCATACACCCGTTGCCTCGCATGACTTATCTACCACTTGTATGAAAATTACGTATATAAGATAATGCCGGACTAGAAAAAACACAAAAGGAGACAATGAGAGACAGCGAGGAAAATCCACTGCCTGATGTTACATAATATAGCGGTGGCGAACAACACCGATTTAATTTCGACTTAATTTAAATAATATATTTCGCAAAAGTTTTTGTGTGATCTATTTATACACCCAAGCCACAAATTAAATAATTTGGCTTGAAGGGTGTTTGCTACACAGATTTTTCGGAAGAATATTTGAAAATTAACTTGCTATGTCGAAAGTTCTATAAGTGGAATTCCGAAAAATACTCCAAAGTTTTTAATTACTTTTATATTTTTTAGTCTTCAGGGTGTTTTATACAGCAAAAAATTAATGTGATTGCTCGGTGGTTTTTAGTTTATTTCATTAAGTACATTTTAGATTATTTTTAAATTTAAACTATTTTGTTTGGGTTCCAATTCAATTCATTATAGAAATCTGAAAGGAACTGAATTAAATTTGTTATGGCAGTATTCAGCGCTTGTGGCTCACATTAATATTTTATAACATCAATGTTTCCATTTGATCTACGAACTTGAGAAAAATACATTTTGGCATTTTTAACAGAATTGAGAAAAACTGTTCCTTATCGCCACAAGAGGAAGATCGTCAAGGTATTGTTGAAGATTGTTTTCAAAAAAATTTAAAAAATTTAAGAAATTTATAGAATAGAATAGAATATACATATTGAAAATATATGTATAAATATAAAATATTTAAGCAAAAAAGGTACACAAAATTCCAAAAGTTTTGAAACTTGGACACAAGTTTGAAAACGCTAAAATAATATTAAGTCTAAATTTGCAACCCGTCCAGATGACCGGAACAATGTCAAAAATTGAAAAAACAACAATTTGCAACATCTTTTTGTACAAAATTACAAAAGTTATGCAAACTTGGACAAATGTTAAGTGGCCTATTATAAATCTTTCATTGAGTTTGCAACCTTTCTTGCTAAACGGAACCTCGATTTTTATTAAATAATTAGCAAATTTTGTTGTAATTCTTCGTACAAAATTCCAAAAGTTATGCAAACTTTATGTAATACTTATGATACAGTCCTGAACCCACATGCCAATTTGCATAAATTTTTGAGGAACGGAAGAATTTTTTTAAATTTCTTTATACTCGGGGCGGTGAATTTTTTAACAAAGGGGGATCAACAAAATGCAAAAGTTTTCGAACATGGTTGCAAATGTTCGTTACACATCAGGTATAGACTGTACTTTGAATTTGCAACCTTTTCATACCTCCGGAATTTTGTTAAATTGATAACATCTTGTAAATAATTCCAATTTCGCATATCCAAAATATTGCAAAAGAGTTGCAAATCTCAAATTATATTTGTCTAATATTATTGAAAGTACTTTTCAATTTGCAACCTCATAGCAAGTCCGGAAAATATTTCTCATGATTTTTATTTACACTAAGTTAGTAGCGAGTGAGAGTGAGAGAGCAAGGCACTGCCTTGCCTATAGTGTAAATAAAAATAAGAAAAAATATATTCCGGACTTGCTATGAGGTTGCAAATAGAGAAGTACTTTCAATAATATTATAGACAAATATAATTTGAGATTTGCAACTCTTTTGCAATTTTTACTTTCTTATACGTAGTATAAGGAAGTATTGTAATCGTGATTTTTTTCGACTTCGAGATTTTGACCATTTTCGCCATGATGTCTGTCTGTGTGTCTGTCTGTGTGTCTGTGTGTCTGTGTGTCTGTGTGTCTGTGTGTCTGTCTGTGTGTCTGTCTGTATCCACGATAACTCAAAAACGACTTAACGGATTTGATTCAAATTTCATATTTAAGAGTTTGAACAAAATTGTGGGTGCCACATTAAATCTTTTTCATCTAGCACCAACACAAGTGGTACTTACCTGAAGACATTTTTAGGTTTTTTAGGAATATCTTGAAAAATAAACAATTTACGACATTTTTTTATTCTTTAACATTGATTTAGAATTAAATTTTGAACAAATTTTGTTTGAAACTTTTTTTGAAATTCCGTCAAAAAATTTTATTTGTATAGTGGCGCCATCTATCTACGATTTACAAAGTACATGTTGTTTACATACAGAAATCTATACCGTTGAGGAAATCGATTGTAGCATTACTATTTGAAAAGATCGACGGCTACAACGGCTACGGTTTTATGTTTTGGATATCATGGCAACTCGATTAAAATTTTTTCTAATATATACAATAAAGTCGTGAAATTGTATTATGCATGCAAATCTACATTAAAGATATCGACGCCAAATTTTTTGTGAATGCTCTTTCAATTTTTAGACGTGTCGACAAAGTAACAAAAGTGTTTTATTTTGCGCCGTTTTTTAATAATTATAAATTATTTACATATTTATATAGTGTTGCCATCTATCTCTGAGTGGCTGTTGTTTACATTACAGAAATCTATTTGTTTTTATACTAAAGATTCTATTTGGATTAAACACACGAAGAGCTCGAATAAAGTTATAAAAATTTAAAAAGTGAAAACCAATTAATCCAATCCTGGTGAGAGTGGCTATATCGCCAAACACCAAAAACTTGACATTGCTTTGCAATCCAAGTACGAAGAAGAAGAAGAGATTGTTAGTCAAACAACTGTCAAAGGCAAAAGATCGAAATATTTTGATGAGAAGGATTATTGTGCACTGTACAGTGTGTTTGAGTGAAACGTTGACCAAAACTGCGAAGTATTTTATAAATCTTCAAAGTTTAGCTACAGCAAATTCAAAGATATCAAGCATTTTTCGCACTGTGGAATTTTGATAAGTATTCTGTTATTTATTTGTCCTAAAATCTGGTAGTAATGAGTGGGACAAGGACAGATTTATGCGTATTGCGATAAGTGCGACAGAGACTATTTGAAAATTGCTGGAAACCACCCTCAAAATTTTAACAAGATATTTAACTTAATTTTTACTTTCTATACGTAGTATAAGGAAGTATTGTAATCGTGATTTTTTTCGACTTCGAGATTTTGATGGATTTACACGTTTTGAGGGCCCCTGAATCCATTTTGACCATTTTCGCCATGATGTCTGTCTGTTTGTGTGTCTGTCTGTCTGTCTGTATCCACCATAACTCAAAAACGACTTATCGGATTTGATTCAAATTTCATATTTAAGAGTTTGAACAAATTTGTGGGTGCCACATTCAATGTTTTTCATCTAGCACCAAAACAAGTGACAGTTACCTGAAGACATTTTCAGGTTTTTTAGGAATATCTTGAAAAATAAACAATTTATGAGATTTTTTTATTCTTTAACATTGATTTAGAATTGAATTTTGAACAAATTTTGTTTGAACTTTTTTTTGAAATTCCGTCAAAAAAATTTCAAAAACACTAGATATTCTTAAAACACTTTATATTTCTCATAGCGCGCGTTGATAGTTGAATTCGATGGTCGAGGTAGACCATGTGTTTCATTATATGGCTGCCAAACGGAAGGTCTCGGGTTTGAATCCCAGAAGGAACGGACCATTAGCTTTTTTTATTTTACTGGTTTCTATGGCACCGAAAACAATAATAATGAATAAATAAATGTAATTTCATACCGGGAGATTTTTTTAAGTGAGTAATAGGTCAAAAATCTAAAATAAAACACATTTTCGTCGTAAAATTCGGTTATAATGAGTGGGACAAGGACAGATTTATGCGTATTGCTATAAGTGCGACAGAGACTATTTGAAAATTGCTGGAAACCTTCAAAATTTTTACAAGAAATTTAACTTAATTTATTTAGGAAAAGTAATTATTGTGATACTATCCGTAAGTATAAGAAAGTCATGTGTTGGGCACATCAGATATTTGCCATGATGTCTGTGTCAGTGTGTCTGTGTGTCTGTCTGTATCCACCATAACTCAAAAACGACTTCTCGGATTTGATTCAAATTTCATATTTAAGAGTTTGAACAAATTTGTTGGTGCCACGTTCAATGTTTTTCATCTAGCACTAAAACAAGTGACAGTTACCTGATGACATTTTTAGGTTTTTTAGGAATATCTTGAAAAATAAACAATTTACGACAATTTTTTATTCTTAGACATTGATTTAGAATTAAATTTTCAACAAATTTTGTTTGAACTTTTTTTTGAAATTCCGTCAAATTTTTTAAATTATTTTCATATAGTAGCGCCATCTATCACTCAGTTACAAAAGTACTTTATATAAATTACAGAAATCTATACCGTTGAGGAAATCGATTGTAGCAATATTATTATTTGAAAAGATCGACGGCTACGGCAGCATTGTGGTGGCGAAACTACCACGCGGTCGTTGATTTGTGTTTTTTGTGTCATATTGTAATATGTACAGTTAATAGGAGTAGCTAATTGCAGCAAAGTATTCCGTGTACTCTTCTTATCCAGAACAAATACCATTTCTAGCACAAGCCGCCGTGGCGCAGTGGGTAGAGAATCTGCCTAGTAATCCACACGGTGCTGGTTCGATTCCATAGATTTCCCTTCTTTTTAGTTTTGTTTCGGTAAAGTACGTGTGCTAAAGTTTTGTTCGGTACTTCCATTTAATTATTGATTAATTATTTCGCGATAACACGCATTATTGTAATTTCTTTAGTAGTTAATCGTAACTTGTGTGTAATTAAATATTTCTTACTAAACTTCTCAATGATTGACTTATT
The DNA here is from genome assembly GCA_963942485.1 of Pediacus dermestoides. Lineage (NCBI taxonomy): Eukaryota > Metazoa > Arthropoda > Insecta > Coleoptera > Cucujidae > Pediacus > Pediacus dermestoides. Next base: position 12,104,819 of record OZ012628.1, on the reverse strand, counting down.
TATTCAATTATGTGTAAATAATTAGTGATTTCCTTGGATCGCCAAATGGGAATAAAGCTAGGGGGCTTTAAAAGAAAAAGTACGAAATTTTTTTTTTAATTTAAACAATTTTTGTAATTTTGAAACAATAACTAAATTAATTTGTTAAAATATGATTACATATTGACAACGGCTTAAGTACAATACTTTCCAAAGATCCAAACCTTATTCGTATATTGTATAAGAAAGTCATTTGCTGGACACATCATTTGGATATACTAAATTGGAATTATATACAAGGTGTTTTTGAAAGAGGTGGTCAAAATTTGGGAGCATGTAGAGCAAGTAAAATGATGAAGAAATCCTTTATAAAATTATTTTCTAAAGTGCTTTCTAAGGGAGCTACAGCCCCGTAATTGTAGGCCCCTAAGAATGGTATTTATTAAATATCTCCGAAACCGTTTAAGATGTAATAATGAAATTTTGTACAGCCACTAGTTCTTTTATGCTTAACAATATGAAATTAGTATCATCTGAAAATTTTATTCAAGGTTGTGTCAAGTGGGAGCCCCCCTCCCACTTATATTTACCCCTCGCCCCCCGCGAGGGGTAAATATAATCCCAACTTTTTTGTATGTTGTGGTTTTTTGTTTTTGACATGAAATTATTATATTTAATAGTTTTTTACAAAAAAATGATCCACTTGTTCAATTTCGATGCCATGCACCGTTTTTGAGTAAAATCGATTTGAAAATTTTTAACATACTCCGAACGTGAAGCGTTTTTTTTGAAATTTTCGAAATAAATATACAAAAGTCAGGAGCATGTAGAGCAAGTCAAATGATGAAAAAAACCTTAATAAAGTTTTTCTCTAAAGTGTTTTAAACGGTTTCGGAGATATTTAATAAAAAACATTCTTAGGGATCTACTATTAAGGGGCTGTAGCTCCCTTAGAAAGCACTTTAGAAAATAATTTTATGAAGGTTTTCTTCATCATTTGACTTGCTCTACATTCTCCTAAATTTTTTACATTCATTTCGAAAATTAAAAAAAAAACGCTTCACGTTCAGAGAATGTTAAAAATTTTCAAATCGATTTTACTCAAAAACGGTGCATGGCATCGAAATTAAACAAGTGGACCATTTTTTTGTAAAAAACTCTTAAATTTAATAATCTCATGTCAAAAACCAAAAAACACAACATACAAAAAAGTTGGGATCATATTTACCCCCGCCCCCCCACTTGACACGCCCTTGAATAAAATTTTCAGATGTTAGTAATTTTATATTGTTAAGCATAAAAGAGCTAGTGAATGTACAAAATTTTATTATTATATCTTAAACGGTTTCGGAGATATTTAACCACCTATTTGACCACCTATTTCAAAAACACCACCTTGTATATGGTGTTATCAATTTAACAAAGTTCCGGAGGTATGAAAAGGTTGCAAATTCAAAGTACAGTCTGTACCTGTATATTGAACATTAGCAACCATGTTCAAAAACTTTAGCATTTTGTTGACCCCCCTTTGTTAAAAAATTCACCGCCCCGAGTAATAAAGAAATAAAAAAAATTCTTCTGTTCTTCAAAAATGTATGCAAATTCGCATGTGGGTTCAGCACTGTATTATAAGTATTACATAAAGTTTGCATATGTTTTGGAATTTTGTACGAAGAATTACAACAAAATTTGCTAATTTTTTGTATTTTGTACAAAAAGATATTGCAAATTGTTGTTTTTTCAATTTTTGATAATGTTCCGGAAATCGTGACTTGTGTCCAAGTTTCAAAACGTTTGCATTTTTTAGGCAAAATGGACTTTAAAATGCTTGAATGACTGGCCTATTAGGCGCTCTGGCAACACTATGGGTCTCACCAAATGAGTGCCAAGGATCCAGCCCATCACATATTCACGCTAAAGTGATGCTGATTGTAGCCTTCGAAGGGCAAATGAGGATTTTCCAGGCTGTTAAACATATTGAAAAATATTGCAGGTATTAAAAAAGTTATTAAAAATAATCGTGTACGTGTTATTGAAATGTTAAGGGTATTTTTTGATTTTATTACAGTATACCTACCTACTTAAATCAAACGTTGTGTACGTAAGAGTTTAAACGTTTTTTGTTGTAGGTAGGTAATAAAAAATATATTTATAGCCGTAGCACATTATAATAATTTAAACCTTTGTCTAGACGCGCCGCAGAACAGAATAAAAGCTTTCCTTAGGTTTTTAAAAGCTCCCTAGTAAGCTCGGGCTATAACACAATCCTTTTAACATGGATCTTCTTATTTACTGTGATTTTCCACAGAGAATAGTGTCGAAAAAACTAAAGAAATGACCACGCGTCCTTTTATTTTTATTTTTCCTGTTTCTGTGCCATCAAACTGCAAGCATGTGGAAATTTATCTGGTATCTTGTATCATTCTGTTTTGGAGGAGGGCAAATAAACTGCCGCATATAAAAGATCTTATCCCTTTTTAAGTAACCCCCCGGAATCCAGCCATATACTTAACACCGCATATTATACATTAACGGAGCAACTTGAGGATGTTCAGATAATTCGAGGCGTCGTAATAAATTTTGAGACAACATACACCACGAACAAAGTAAAATCCCCATATTATGTTGTTCGTACAATTAAAATTTACAGGATAGTAATTGGGTATAGAAGAATATTTAATTCAGATATCTAATACGTATACAGTGTGTCAACGAATAGGGAAAACTATTATATAATATCTATACTTTTATTTATTTTACTGTGCATCAATTTGAATAATCCTGAATCAATATGAAATAATATTGACGTGGCAACGGCACCACCACAGCCTAATAATAATTCTCATTAATCCAAATTATGAGCATTTACAAATATTTAACTTTCCTGTTTCCAAGTCTGATGGTGATGTTGTTATTAATAATGGATTGTGAGAGGCGCATACGCAATTTTCGTTTCGTTCACTTTGTCTTTCTAATTAATTTAGCAGTAATTTACAATTCCTGTGTGATATGCCGCGGATATACTGAAATTATGTTTGCAGCAGGAGAAAAATATTATCGAATAAAAATTTTCCCAAAGGAAAATAAAATAGCATTTTATAATTACGCTATGTATTTACATAATTTCATTCTTGAAATAAAACTAATAACATAACTAGATTACAGCGAATATGTTTATTAAATATTCTCATGTTTACATATAGATACATACTTAGTTACTTTATTAAAAACGCTTGCAACAACACTCTAGGTAGCATATTTCAGGTCTTTGCCATCTTACACATGTAGTGAGACAAGTCGACTTTAATTTAATTAAACACTATTTGAATAATTGTGCAAATAGGAGTAGGACCCTGCTAATAAATTACCACTACACACCACCCGAACCCCAAACAAATATTCTAGGCGCGATAAATAAATAAATGAATGAACGGGAAGTTAACTCTTTGAAATTGCTTTGTTGATAGTGTTGTTTCAATATTTAGTTTGGGTGTACCAATTAAAATACCGAAGAAAACATATGAGTAATTCAACATAAGTAGTAATTTATTGTTAAATAGTACCTAGTTAGTTTATTTGTACAACTTGCGCTGATGGAATTTTTTTAATAACAATAAAAGGGGGACTATCAGAAAAAAAAATTATAAATGTATCTTTATTATAGTTTTATAAAATATGGTTACTTTTTCTCAATATTCAAGTTAATCACAAGATGGAACAAATCGGGTGATATCTTAATCACCCCGATTTTTATGATTAATTTGAATACATAATTTTTCTAGCCAATTGAAAATTGTTTCAAATTATTATAATCTAGTGCAGTCAAATTAATACCTAAATGAAATTGCATTTTTCTATGCACAAAATTTTATTTTTGGTATTTGTTCGGGTACATATGCTGATCAAAAAACCAAGTTTGTGGTGTGCTAGCAGGTTGAGAACAGCCGCCATCTTGAAAAGGGGGGTGAGTTTTTATTTTTTTACACCTTTGCATGGCATTTTAGCTAAAAATGATAAATGGAGAAGTTGTAGAGAATAAAATTATCTACAAAATGACTACTCAACTACTCTATAGGTTAAGTAGGCTCAAAGTTATCGCGAGTCAAAATTCACCTACGTCTTATTAGGTGGGGGTTGAATGTAGTTTTTGCGATTATTGACTCAACTTTTGATTTTATGGGATAATTGGCAAATACAAACTTAAAGTGCTAGAAATTATCCTTAAAATGAGTACTTAACTGTTCTCATCGAGTCAATATTTTGCGACCCATCCAAAGCTAAAGTTTGCTCCGCCATGGCCTGAAATGACTGATAACGCTAGTTTCTTCCAAATATTTCATTTTCCGTTGCTCATATGGAAAATCAGTAAATAGCAGAGGTGTAGAAAATGAAAAATCTTCCCAAGCTACCAATCGATACTTTCTGCCATGTTATGTCCGCGACACAGCGGGTCAAAAGTTAACCGCAAATGTTGCGACGACACTTGTTGCCGAATAACTCGCTTTCGGTCAGTTTTGCGGGTAAGATGATTTAGACCTTTCATGTAAAGCACTAAATTGTCTGTATTTTGAGATATAGAACAACTTCGAAAGTTAATAATTGTGGAGAATAGAAGGTGGAAATTGTCGTTTTTGAGGTTGCGAAACAAAAAAATTTTTTTTAAAACACTATTTTAACATACTTAGAATTGTCCTAGTATTTTCCTATTTTTGAAGATCCTGCTTCCATTTCATAAACTTCATCGTCGGAAATGAATTCTTGAACTGTCTCTTGGTACCTCTGATGAAGTCTGGGTCATGCGAAATAGGAAGGCGCTGTCATCGTCGGAGTCGTCGTCATTGATAATTTCTTTGTTAATATTGGTGCAGGTTTCACCACTGCTCTGTACACGAACGCTGGAATACTTTAAGCCGGCTCTGCGACATCCATAAGCTGCGCCACATTTGGACACGCACGAACAAGTAATTATTTTCATAATCTCAGGGGGATCAGGTTCCTTGGTGGACGTTACAGACACATACATTTGAGTCCATTTTTTCCAACCCCAATCTTCGGGATCCTTGTAGTTTCCGAGCCAGTTCTGGACCTGATGATACATCCGAAGTATGTGCTGAGGGGTAATGATGATAAGTTGTTCGTGCGCTTCGTCACTGATCTTGTAAATTTCATGTAAAGAAGTTTGTGAATCGATGTTTGTTTACCTCTGCCATAGAATGCAATGTAAAATTTCTCTCCTGCTGCAATGAGGGCTTCTGAGTTGTTGTTTTTTTCCTTGAAAAGTTCCGCTGCTGCTTCGAGAGTGTTGCCATTTTTCTTCATAGTGGTGAGGAATTTTATTTTTCCTGCAAAGTTAGTTGCCGATGTTGTATCACAACCAGAGAACGCATGGAGGAAAAGAATGTTGTTCGATACTATTGTGTCGTACTTCATACTTGATGCTGAGTATACAGGCTGTTTCAAATTCGCTTCTCACTATAGGGATCTCAGAAACGGTAAGAGATACAGCTTTGGTTAAATTGGGGCAAAGTTGCGTAAGAATGTGGCCAATAATAAGCCGTTAAAAAATCGAAAATGTCTTTTGTAGTTTTGGAGATTTTTGGAAAAAACCGTATTTAATAAAATTGAGTGGATAACGTCAGCGGAAAAACGAAACGTCGCACAAGGAAAATTTTAACGTCATCTTATAAAGCACAAAAAGTGTCCATGGCAAAGTGATTTTGGTTTTTCGATATCTTAAAAAATAAGAGCAGAAAAAAATAAAAACGAAAAGGCAAAAATTTGGTTTTTTCCAAAAATCTCCAGAACTACAAAAGATATTTTCGATTTCTAAACGGCTTATTATTGGCCACATTATTACGCAACTTTGCCCCAATTTAACCAAAGCTGTATCTGTTACCGTTTCTGAGATCCCTGTAGTGAGAAGCGAATTTGAAACAGCCTGTATAATTTCTTTGTCGTGTGTGCCTTTTTAGGTTTGCAAAGAAAGACGATTTTTTGACCAGCTGTGTCGCGAACATAACATGGCATAAAGTATCGATTGGTAGCTTATTGGGAAGATTTTTAATTTTCTACAGCTCTGGTATTTACTGATTTTCCATATGAGGACCGGAAAATGAAATATTTGGCAAAAACTGGCGTTATCAGTCATTTCAGGCCAATGCGGGGCAAACTTTAGCGTTGATTTTGTAGATAATGTTATTCTCTACAACTTTTCCATTTATCATTTTTAGCTAAAATGCCATGCAAAGGAGTAAAAAAATAAAAACAAACTCACCCCCCTTTTTAAGATGGCGGTTGTTCTCAACCTGCTAGCACCCCACAAAATTGTTTTTTTCATAGGCATATGTACTCGAACAAATACCAAAAATAAAATTTGGTCAATCGAAAAATGCAATTTCATGTCCTGTTTTCGACTAATTTGACTGCACTAATCCCAAAACCAGAAGAAATATCGAATATTTAAAATCTTGTCGAACTTTTTGAACGCCTAAAACTTATTTTATCGTCAATTAACTCATCAAACATACACAATAGTATATTGTAATACAAGTGCGGAAAACGCATCATGACAATACGAGTGTGAAATTTGCAACGCGAGCGATAGCGAGTGCTGCAATCACACTCGTATTGTCATGGGCCATTTCCGCAAGCGTGTTACATACGATTTTTTCTACGAAAACGTGGAATTCGTAAAAAATAAAATTATTTGTAAATCTTTTTCTAATTAAAAAAAAACATCAAGTGAGTTTGTTGTCATAGAACTGAAAGCTCATAGCTGTTGACAGTTTATAAATTGTGTCCTGTCATCGAAATAATTTTGATTTTGAGATCAAATTACGTGAATATAAACATGGAGTTTCAAAACTAAAGCGAAAGCGATGAACTAATGTGCACTCCTCCGGTTGTTACATGTTAAATAAATGTTAGAATTATAACTAAATGTAAGTACTTCTTTATGTTTTTGTTTGCGTGCGGAAAGTTTAAAAAATTTGTGCGGAAAAAATTTTCCGCACTAATTTTCCGTACTAGTTTTTCAAAAGCCTACTTTCAAGTTCGATTATCTTGTCAGAAAAAACGTCATTCCGCATTTTCGTAGAAAAAGTTTATTTTTTAGTAGAGAGAAGTGGAACTACAAATATTTAGCGGGGAATTTAAAATAAATTAATTAAATTGATTATTTAACGTCTTATTTCCAACCAAATTGTTTAAATCCAATTATCTCTTTAACAAAAAAATGGACTGTAACATTTTATTAAAGCAGATCTGAAATGACATTCTACATTGTCCATATAAAGTCCATGCAACTTACGGAAATATTTTTAACAAATTTAATAATTACTCCGAGTAGGCATCGTTTATGTTCAAAATGAAATTTATCTTTTCGATTCAAAATAAACCAATCTTTCATCATGTATCAAATTTTTAACTATTTTTAATACTAGTGCTCAAAATAAATTAAATGAAACCTGAACATAATGATTTATTTTTTCAAATTCCAAATTTGAACACTAATTATTCTTTAAGGGTTAACACTACCAAAAAAATTACCAGAAACTTTCGATCGCAAATCATCTCAGCTACAAATTTCGTGTATAACTTTTTTCGATAATCAAATAGTTTAGCAGACTGACTTCTTTTTATGTGTTTTACTTTTTCAATCTACAATTTTCAACATTCAAGAGATAATTGCTCGAAAACTAACCCGGAGTGGGGATAAAAAATTATACAGGACAATGCAGAATTTATTCAAGAATCGCACCTAAAAGTATTTCGTGTCTACCCTGGGACGCCCTGTATACACACATATCCTGTATAGTAGGTGATAAAACGAATAGATTGCATCTAAACACCGCTCTAACATAATATACTCCATTTTAATATAATAATTTTATAGCATATATTCTATTCTCTGTTCTCGAACGCTGCCAATAGTTTTATCGTATAACATGTCAGGAGCTGTAATACCAGTAATAAAAGTGAGACCCATTTTTAGAAAATTGATTAAATTTTTCAATATTGAATGATTGTTAAAGTTAAACTACAGTGCTTTAAAATTCGTGTTTAGCATATTTTAAAATGTATGAAATAGTCGTTATCTGGATAGAATAAAAAGTGTATAGGTACATTAGTTTCGTTTAGTTTTAATTAATTAAAAAGCTATAAATAAATTTGTATTTTTTTATATTATCGATTTTTAATAGAATTTCTATATACATTATATCTTATTTTTTGCACTCTTTATAGAAAAATTTACACAATTTTTCTACGATGAACTAAAGTTTTAGATAACTTAACTAACTTTTTAAAGTAGAGAATTTCTTCCAGTCTTATTCTGAAATTTTATACTGAACAAGTTTTTAAATACTTTTTTTCTGTAGTTCCACGAAAGTACAATTAACCATGGAGTTCTTGTGGTTAGAAGATTCTAAGAAAATGTTAAAATTATAAATAAGAAGCATGTACCTGCATATGTATGTGTAATTGTGTATGTATAGGATTCAAAGTAAGTACACCAACTTTAATAATCAACTCAAAAATTTATAGTCTAAAAACTTCATCAGATACTCAATTTAGGGTGTGTCCGAATTGACTGGAATGTAGGTGTAGTGTATACAAGGTGTCCCAGGATGGACACGAAATATTTTTAGTTGTGATTCTTGAATAAATTCTGCATTGTCCTATATAATTTTGTAATCCCCAATCCGGGTTAGTTTTCGCGCAATCATCTCTTGAATGTTGAAAAAAGAGAAGTCAGTTTACTGAACTATTTGATTATCGAAAAAAAGTTGTACATGAAATTTGTAGCTGAGATGATTTGCGATCGAAAGTACGTTGTAATTTTTTTGACAAGTTTAAGCCTTAAAAAATTATTAGTGTTCAAATTTGGAATTTCATTTAAATTATTTTGAAAAATAGTATTGAAAATAGTTAAAAATTTGATACATGATGAAAGATTTATTTTGAATCGAAAAGTTAAATTAAATTTTGAACATAAACGATGTCTACTCGGAGTAATTATTATTAAATTTGTTAAAAAGATTTCTGTAAGTTGCCACCTGCAATGACTTTATATGGAAAATAACAATAAAAAAACCGGATTGGAGATAAATAAATTATACACGACAATGCAGAATGTATTCAAAAGTTATACCTAAAAATGTTTCGTGTCTATCCTGGGACACCCTGTATAAAGCGAGTTTCTTATTGCGGCTGTCGCCGCCTTACAAAATCCTAGTCGTTATGCTTGTCTATCCGCTCATTCATTTTTCCTAAAAGCTCTTGCTTCCTTTGCTTCCTCTATGTCCAGATTCCAGCTTCTCATATGTCTGCCACGTCTTCTCTCATGAGGAGTCCTCTCCCAAATTTTTCTGGGCTATCACCGATCCTCTAGCATGCGTTGTATGTGACCAAACCATATAAGTTGTTTTGTCTCTATCGTATCTAATATAGAGCCCTCTACTTGCATTATTTCCCGGATAGTTTCTTTCTGAACATGTTGGATATCCCACGGGACCATTTCCAAAAATCCAACTCTAGGGAGCTGAGTCGGGATATATTTCTCTTATATATTTCACACACCTCGCATCCATACATTGTGAAGCTTTCTACTATTTTCTTGCAGAAAATCTTCTCATTCTTTTTGGTTACTGTTTTATTCCACTGAATTTAATTGTTTAATTACTCTTCTATCTTGAGAAATTTGGTTGTTTACCTCTTCGTCGCTCTTTCTAGTATTAGAGAGTGTTACTCCAATTTAAAACTTTTACAACCCTCTATGATATAATTTTGTAGTGTGAGATTTCTTGTAGCTTTCTGAACATATAGGAATCATCTTCATCAGACGCTATGAACACTTGATCATCTGAGAATAACAGAAAGTAGAATGTCTCGTCTCTTATTTATATACCCATACTGCTGCATTTCTTTTTCCGTGGAACTAAGGCGTATTCCAGATATATTTTGAAGAGCAGCCCTGTTTTAGACCTTTGAAAATGTTAATTTCCGGGAATACTGTGTTTTCGATTTTTATTCTACTTGTGCAGCTTTGATATAGATTTTTAACGGCGTGTATATGTATCTACTGGTATTTAACACCCTGAGTCTTCATGCTGTCCCAAAATTTGCTTAATGGGGCGGTGTCGTAGGTTTTTGAAGATAAACAAAAAATAGGTGGACAGATCTGCCTCTAGGTACTTTCTGTTCCATGAGGTTTTTTAAAGATTCCATCTACACAAGATTTTCCAGCAGTTCTGCTCCTCCGACTCCTTAGTCTCATTCGCGATTATCTTTTTCATAACGTGTCCGTCTAGTCTGGCGATTGAACTTATGACGCTGATGCCCCGATAATTTTTGCAATCTTGCCTGTTTTCTTTTTTATAAATTGGTGTTATTTGGGCTTGTTTCCACTAGCTCGGTACTCCATTCTTCATTCACATATACATTTATTGAACAAATATGTTATAAGCTCTAGTAACTTTTGGGTGCCCAACTTTATCAGCTCTATCTCAAGAAAGAATGAAAATTTATAAAATGTTAAACTGGTCTGATATAGTAGGTACAGAAATTCGCTATGCTTTAGTAAAACTCTAAATTTCACTTTAAGTAATCCTAAAAATAATTTCAATTCCATTTATTCCCAGCCTTGCACTTTTTAAACATCTTAAGTATGTAAATTACAAAGTAGTGCAAGTTGAAATCAGAATTTTAGTCTACTGAGTATTATTTAGTTTTAGCTTGTATACAGATAAGAACTCAACGGTATCTTAGGCATTGTTCATTTTTTCTTTACTTACACTCCAACCCCATTATCTACGAGAAAATAAGAAAATCGTTAGGTATATTCGCCTACATTGTCTCGCGGTTTACTGAAAACTCCTATTGTTGTCACCAGAACTTTAATAAACATATAATATTACGTGGAATTTCATTTTATCATCCTCTATTACTCATTATCCTTTGTGTGCCTAAAAATATAAAATCACCTGGTTGACAGGTAGGTATATACCTACGCAACATTTTCAAATAAATTTTCCATTAATCATCCTCTGTGGTATGTGCAAGTTTGCATTTCAATCTTTTATCACTGCGAGTTATTATAGATTCTTGTTAGAGCCCAGTTGTCGTGGTGTTTATGCACGTGTGTCAATCTTGACAGTGTTTTAACCCACTTGTCAGACCTTAATTAACTGCAAGCGAGAGACCCGCGCGCCAACAAGAAAGATCATATATATATTGACATGACACCGTCTTTATTACCACCCACTATCCAATCACCCGGCTAGTTAAATATAACCAAGCAAATTGAATTTCGGGCCCCAGGCACATTTTAACACCAATTACCCTCGCTGATATTATGTGTAATCTGCGACAAGAAACCCCAAAAAAACATATTGTAGTTTGTTTGTAATCATCAGCATTTGAACTTTGGGCATCCAATTTACTTTACCAAAAGTGAAATTATAGTCCAATCTGTCCCTTCTGTTTAATCATTATACTGAATTTGTCTTTTGAGATGGAGAGTACGCGCTCCATCCTTCGCTCCAGCGCTTTGATGACGTGTTTTCTAAGGGCAAGTGAAAGTTACTGGCCTGCAAGACTGAACTTTAGTTACTAGTTACTGGAATGAAAAGACGGAAAAAATTTGTTGGATTTAGGTAGTGATGTGGGTGCGCTTTCACTTGGTGATTAGCATAGGAAAGCTAAGCAAGGGTTAATTGAGGTTAGGTTAGAGTTCGATGACTGTGGGTTTTGTATTAGGGAGCGGATATTCAACCGAACTTTCGGTCAATTTGTTATAAGGAAATTTAATCGAATATTTGGCTGTTTCATAGATTTGTCCTTTGACCTTATCGGTATCCTTTCATAGTTACTATACATGCACATTTTTAGTTGAAATTTTGGGACCATGTATTCATTTCAAAGCAGAATCAAGATATAGAGTAACTCAGTAGTAAACACAAATGTTTTTAGAATTAATTTAACGATTTCACTAATCACGAACTATACCAAATCTCAAAAATCCCGTCAAATTACAGTTTTATTCAAAAACTTAAATTAACTAATAATTTTATCTTTATTTTCACTATATGTGTGTCGAATTTTTGGTTATTTTTGGTTGACAGGCTGCGCTGCGGAGCCTCCATCACCAATGAACGCCGGCATAAGATGATCTCAATACATAGGATGTAGAGCAGACTGTATACCCAACTATCAATTTCCTAATGGAGCCACTCAGTTAATCATCACTTGTCAGACAGGTGAATGGCAAGTGGAGGGTACCGAATGGAGTACGGTACCATCTTGTGAACGTAAGCAATAAAAAAAAAACCAGCACACATTCAAAGCCAATTAAAGAATTAATTTTACAGCTATTTGCTTACCTCGTTGTCAAAATAATGGTATTTGTGTGGCACCGAATCAATGCAATTGTCCGGAGAATTTTTCTGAACCTCAGTGCCAATTTGAGAACAAACCTTGTATGAATTATCCTCCAATGCCTAAGAATTCACGGAGGGCATGTAGAACTAAGTAAGTTTAACTGAAGTTAGATCAAGATGCCTAGAAAGTGTTTGATTAAAAATAAATCTTTGTTTGCACCAAAAAGAAAACCTAAGAATCGAAATAGGGAAATTGTGAAAAAAGTCAGATATGGCTGTATTTTGTCTTTATTGAATTTGTACTCAGAAGAAGGTAACGGTATACAGACACCCAAAAATCGCATTTTAAGAAGGTGATTCTTAAAGCAAATAACAATTTTGGAACATATTTTATAACTAACAAAATCCAGTTTATTTTATCGAACTAATTACCATATTTTCATTTTTATAGTTCTTGCACAGTATCTTGCATTGCGGGTCACCAATTTCCCGATGGATCACCAATATCACAAATGTTATGCAAAAATGGTGTGTGGGTTCCTGCAAACGAAAAGTGGGCCTCTATTCCAGATTGCATTCATAAATCCATTACGTTTATTTAACAATCTGATTAATTCCTTCACAGCAACTTGCGAGCCTCCATGTTTAAATGGTGAAAATTGTCTTAGCTTAAATGTATGCCAATGTCCACAAGATTATCGAGGACCTCAGTGTCAATATCGTAAGTACTTCTCACGTTATAGGTATTAATTTAACTAAAAACGTTACAGGAGCGGATGCATGTAGTGCTAAAAATTTACAATTTAACGGAGCATATAATTGTTCGGGCAACAGTGACTCATTTAGCTGTTCAGTGTCTTGTCGTGAAGGTATTAGGTTCGAGTTTCCTCAACAACCTGTGTATTCTTGCTATTATTCCACTGGGAGCTTTCCGCCATCTCCCATTCCAAATTGGGTTTATCGTAAGGGATTTCAGATAATTTAAACGACGACATACCTACATGTACGAATGTTTCTAGTCACGAATGTTCAAGTAATATCAGGAGAAGGTTCTTCACACACGTATTATGTCTCTAATTCTAGTAGTTTTAATTTGGGGAGTATGTCTGTGGATGGTCATGGTCATGGAGGAGGTGAAAGTGAGATATACTCATACAAAACTTCTTATAACACGAAAAATCATAAACAAGGTGGAAAAGTATGTTTATCCTAGTTAGTTATCAGTTATCTTGGTGTTTATATTTTCCAATGTTACAGTCTCCTCATGATAAGTACTTCAACGATACCAATTTAGAGTACGTATCAATTGGACAATATGGTAAAAACGAGCACCAATTACTAACAGTTGAACAACGACTACCAAAACCGGGTACTTGTTTTTCTTGGGGTGGCACCCACTATAAAACCTTCGATGGAAAAGTATTCAGGTAATGAATGAACCCCCACTTCCAATACAAATACAATAAAATCAGACTTCTTTATTTTCTAGTTTTAATTCGAAATGTTCCCATGTCCTGGTGCGTGATAGTGTCGATAATACTTTTAGTATTATCGTACAAAATAGCAAAGATTGTTCCAAAACCCCGACCAAATGCTACAAAATTATAAAAATTTATTTGCAAGATAAAGAGTATGTTTTAACGCACTCGCCTGAGGGTATTCCAATTTTTGCATCCACCAAGAAAGTTTTGCCGATACCAGGACGACTTCCAGGACTGAAAGTGGAGATGTCGGCTCATTATATTGTTGTGTCGTTGGATACGCTGGGAGCTCAGCTTAAATGGGATGGACAAGTAAGTGTATGGTTTTAGTGTCCCATATTGCTTGTAAACATTTCTTTATCCCCGATTTCCATGACCAATTAAAATTTTTTTACTTATAATTGGGTTTTTTGCTTTTTTAGGGCATTTATTAAATTTGAAAGTGCCTACTGTTTACATCATTTTAATGTGAAAAAATAGACAAATTAAATGAGACTAAAAAATACAGGGTGTTCCATTAAAAAAAGACCTAGTTTGAGTCATATCTCTTAAACGGTGCGAAACAATTTCTTTGAGTACGCCACTGGATTCTACGCAAAAATATCTATCTAGAACAGTTTTTACTTTATTTCTAGCGTACATGGTGTGTGAGATATGGCGTTAATTTTGCGGCCCAGTGTAGTTACGGAAGGCTTACGAGATCTAAATTCTCAAAAATTTATCTGAAGTGTCCAATGAATGACTTTCTTATACGATACAGTTTTAATCTTTGGAAAATACTGAAGTGGTAGCCAATAATTACATGCTGTCTACATCTAATAATTTATTAATATAAAAACAAAAACAAAAGATCTTCCAGAGATTCGAATTATTTTGAGGCAGTACCTCTGGTGACGAGTTGCACTGAAAAACTAAAGGAGGGTAGTATGTCCAGTGTGGTAACCGATAAACTGCCTAAAAGGAACTAGGCGGCCAAGATCCAGTGGTACGTCAAGATTCATAATCAATTAAAAAGAAGAATCTCGTTCAGAATAATTAGAGCATTATAGAACAGTACCGATGGAAAGGTCAGTAGTACTAGCAAATATATAGCGGACAATCTCTCTTGACCTGCAATGGAAGAAATAACAAGAATTTAGGAAGAGGGTGTAGTTAAAAGAAGGACTGAACGTTAAGACATAAATGTTAAAGTAAAGATGACAGTCGTGGAAAACGTGGGCTATAGGATGATGTAAATGTTCTCTAAACTCTAGGCTTGGACATTTACAAATTTGCAGGCATAAAGTGGTAGAGGAGATACAGCAGATGACCATATTTCTGAAATTGAGCAAATGGGAAAAAAAAAGAAAAAGGGAAGCAATTGGATAGATAATCAACTTTCAAATACTGGTACTCTATGTAGACAGATTTTCTATAAAGACTTCAATTTGTCTTTCTATAAACCATCTAATTATTCCTGTGGTACATCCGACTAACCTAATCTAACCTAAAATCAAGTCTTTTATTTTCATTACAATTTCTCTGATTTTATATTATTATTTTCAAAAAGGGTGATTTCATACTAAATTTAAATATTACACATTTACGCATATTCTGACCTTTATTTTTCCTTTTGTAATGATTTTGCCCTTGCTTTCATGATTTATGATACATTTTGTTCTCATAAAACGAAAAACTAACAACATTCATATTTCAGCCACCCACACTTTCCCATTAAGGACAAAGAATGATATACAATGTTATAATATAGAAGTATAATTTATTGATTGAATCTGCTAGAATGTCAGACAGTCGTAATTATTAGCTGTGAATTCCACTGCATATACGAGTACACCACAGTTCAATGCAGTGTATTAAATCTCTATGACAAAACCACAATCAGCACTTTCCAGTTTTGTTTGGAATCTGCTATTCGCGTGAATCTCTTGGGCAAGGGGAAGTTCATTAATAACGGGGTGGTTTGAAATAATCCCCTAATGCTACACAACTGATAACCATAGACATGGAGGCGACGTATACACACATGCAAATCGCTCTAAGTACAGGATGTCGGCAATAATTCTATAGACCGCCCTCCATGACACTGTCGCAGTTTATTATCCTTGCACGAACCTTCACAAGGAATGTGTCGCGCGCGTACTAACCCCATTACACCGAAAAAGGTAAATGCCCCTACAGAGTTATGCACTATATCTAAAGGGCCACCCCTTTTAACCGTATACTATATATAAATAGTTATTTTCTCGATTATCCTGTGATCCTTTTTAAATAAATTCAAAGTGTTTCCAAGTTTATGTTTTCAATACCCTCGACACCGGAAAAAGCCAAAGGAGGGTATCCACCATTTTCCTTCTATTTAATAACAGTGAAATTATCCTTTTCATGACAGTGAATATCCTTATTTCATATAAAAGATTTATCTTCGGACACTTTCATCAAAACACCTTGCGGCGATTATAAAACAAACTAACGATTAAGTATTTTATGTTAGGTTAGGTTAGGTTATGTCAACACCTTTCCTTAAGCATCTACATCCATTAGTCAACATTACAAACCACCCCAGGCCCATCAAAAAGTGATTTTCCGACATATCAATCATTGAAATTCCACTAGTGGGATATTCCCTTCGCCTTTAGCAATCCATAAGGCATTATATGTGGAGGTGGAAGAGTGTCTCGAAGGGGATCAGCGCAGTAGTATCATCCTTAATAGCTACACGAGCATATGCACATCAGACAGGTAATTTTATTGCCTTTACTGCCATTGTAAATGTAATACGCACGAAAACAAATTAGGTTTTTTTTGTGTGCATGGAGACGGAATAGATTCCCTGGAGGTTAGTTTACAAAATAAATTTACATATTATCGTTTGGACAAATAATAATACAAAGGAGTGTATATTCCAACGAACGTTTAGACAATTTATTATAAAGTTATTGAAGCGAACGTTCAGACATTTTACAAAAATTGCCTGTTTTATCTGGGAACTTTAAAGTTCGTGAAGAAAAGATGATAAGATAACAAATAAAATTTGTACTTACTACAACATTTTACGTATGCATTAGATAGAAAAATTGGCATTTCGTAATCATATCGTCAGAATATAAATATAAGACATTTTTACTATAATTTTCAAAATAGCATATAAATACAGGGTGATTCTAAACTTATTGAAAAAAATTACAGTGATGTACAGGCTGTTTCATTAAGGGTGGCCACCGGCCATATCTCGGAAACTACTGGGCATAGAAATCCAGGGGAAAAATTTTCATAACTAAAGTGGCCATGAGAAAAGCCTGGAAATTATTTTGAAGTTCCGCATTTCGCCGCAAGGGGGCGCAACTGAAAAGTAAATATTAAAATTCTAAATTTCTCCGAAAATTTCCACATTAAGGTATACCTTTGGTAACATCATTAGAAAGCTTGGACAATTCTGCATCATTTTGGTTTAAGGCTCATTGGTGTACCGACCTTAATAAGAGTGGGGGAAGCTATTGAAAGTGTAATCATTTAAATCGCCCTAACTTCTTAACGACTTATTCGATTTTAGTAAACTTAAGCTTGTTTGGAAGAGAAATGTATGTACTTTTAATTATCGCATCCAATGGTACTCGATAGTTTCTAGTAAAATTGGGCGCAATTTGAAACAATAACAGTTTTTTTGATTTTATCCCGAAAACTTAAGTTAGACGGTATAATTATGAGATCATAATCGGAAAGTAGATAAAATTTGCAAGAAAAAACTTGAAAACCGTAGCTCGATATTTTCGTTCGTTTCAGAGTTATTGCCAAAAGAATAATTTTTAACACTTTAATTGAAGATATGGTTGTTTTCACAGTTCCGTGGTCAAACAATCCATGACAAAAAATATTTTTAAACTTTATGCTTGTGTAGGTTTGTCACTCATTATGCCAAGGGCCCAAAAACTACTTTAGAATTAATAACATAATCATGGAAAACTTCGAATATAGACACAATAATTATTATAAGTTTTTTAAAAATAAATCTAGATAGCCGTGAAACAAGATCGGCAGGTTTCCAAGGAGATAAATAAATTGGAATAGTTGTCAACTGATTTAATTTTGATAGGTGTTATGTTGACAAAAGTCTCTCCTTGATGACTATGATTCTTTTTGAATTTCTTGTTACCTATATCAAAATTTGTGCTACATCCCTCAAAAATTCTCAATTCCTCTCCCTGGTTTTATAGACTGATAAAGCCAGTTTTACTAGCTGTGGCATCGTTAATTTACACACTATTGGTCACAAATAAATCCTCATTGGATGCGCGAAGTGGATCACCAATACAGGTGGTGCAGAGTTTTAGGACACAGAGAATTATCGGACAGTTTATTTTTAATGGCTGTCTAAATGGCGAATCTTACGTAAGCATATCGTAAGCATCGGCATTGTTATAAGTTATTTTTGAGGGATGTAGCACAAATTTTGATATAGGTAACAAGAAATTCAAAAAGAATCAAGGAGAAACTTTTGTCAATCCAACATCTATCAGAATTAAATCAGTTGACAACTATTTTGTTTATCTCCTTGGAAACCCGTCGATCTTGTTTCACGGCTATCTAGATTTATTTTTAAAAAACCATATTAGAATAATTATTATGCCTAAATTCGAAGTTTTCCATGATTATGTTATTAATTCTAAAGTAGTTTTTGGGCCACTGGAGTGATGAGTGACAAACCTACACACCCATAAAGTTTAAAAGTATTTTTTGTCATTTTTTGCCACAGAACTATGAAAACAATCATTTCTTCAATTAAAGTATTAAAAATTATTGTTTTGGCAATAACTCTGAAACGAACGAAGATATCGAGCTGCGGTTTTCATGTTTTTTCTTGCAAATTTAATCTACTTTCCAATTATGATCTCATAATTATACCATCTAATTTAAGTTTTTGGGATAAAAACAAAAAAACTGTTATTATATCAAATTGCGCCCTCTAGCAATTTTATTAGGAACTATCGTGTACCATTGGATGCGATAATTAAAAGTACCTACATTTGTCTTCCAAACAAGCTTAAGTTTACTAAAATCGAATAAGTCGTTAAGAAGTTAGAGCGATTTAAATGATTACACTTTCACTCTTACTAAGGTCGATACGCCAATGAGCCTTAAACCAAAATGATGCAGAATTGTCCAAGCTTTCTAATGATGTTACCAAAGGTATACCTTAATGTGAAAATTTTCGGAGAAATTTAGAATTTTAATATTTATTTTCAGTTGCGGCGAAATGCGGAACTTAAAAATAATTTCCAGACTTTTCTCATGGCCACTTTAGTTATGAAATGTTTTTCCCTGGATTTCTATGCCCAGTAGTTTCCGAGATATGGCCGGTGGTAATCCTTAATGAAACAGCCTGTACAACGCATCTACACAAGTAACATAGTGCGAAAAGATATTAAAAAACACCTATAAAGTTGCTATCTACGCCCATGGAAAACTGGACGACTGTACAAGGTGTCCAGATTTCGTTGTAATGCGGGGTATCTCGCTTACTAGCAGAGATAGAGAGATGCGGTTTTCGCGACACGTTGCTACTTTTTTGTGAAACGGAAGATGCCGTGAACAGTTTTTTCATTGCCCCCTTCGTTTTGAAGATACAGGGAGAAATTGATAATTTGCACTTTTAGGGCATGTCTCGTATCTCGGGAACGGCTGAAGATATTGGAAAGGCAAAAACTGCATCTTATTCACATTTTTACGTAGAATCCAGTGGCGTACTCAGTTTTTTCTTAGAAGCTATCAGTTTAGAGATATTGACTAAACTTATGTTATTTTAAATGGAACACCCTGTATTTTTTTCACTAGTTGGATCCAGCTTGTCATAAGCTTTACAAAAATATAAAAACTGTAGTTATTTTCTGTATTAATCTAGAAAATGACAATTTTTAAAAATTCAGCCAAAATTTTTGTAATCAGGCCATGAAAAACAACAAACAAAGAAGGAATACAGTTAACTTTTCACAAGAACAAATAAAAGTTTGAATACACTTTATAAAAATTGTTCAAATTGATTTCCGTTATGTCTCAGACACATTTCGCACATTTTTCTTATCCTGCGTAAAGCATTCAGAATTATGAGAAGTTGTGCTTGTAAATTCCTAAATTCTCTTTCTGTGGCAGCACGCAAATCTTCTATTGTATGAATAATGATATTTGTTTCTTATTTTTTATAGCCTACTTAGAAAAATTTTGGCTGAATTTTTGAAAATTGTCATTTTCTAGCTTAATATTAAAAATAATTACAGAGTGTTTTATATTTTTGTAAAGCTTATGATAAGCTGGATCAAACTATTGAAAAACATACAGAGTGTTTCATTTAAAATAACATAAGTTTAGTAAATATCTCGAAAATTATCGCTTCTAAGAAAAATCTGAGTACCCCACTGGATTCTACGTAAAAATCTGTATAAGATGCAGTTTTTACCTTTCCAATATCTTCAGCCGTTCCCGAGATACGAGACATGCCCTAAAAGTGCAAATTTTCAATTTCGCCTTGTATCTCAAAAACGAAGGTGGCTATGAAAAAACCGTTGACGGCATCTTTCGTTTCACAAAAAAGTAGCAACGTGTTGCGAAAACCGCATCTCTCTATCTCTGCTAGTAAGGAGATACCCCGCAATTACAACGAAATTTGGACACTCTGTACATACCTGCTGCTGCTACCACAACTGAAAGAAGTTTTTTTCGACATCCTCTAAGCTCTAAGCAACTCTGAGCACGCCGAATCCAATTTTGTTGTGCTGTAAGAAATTTTTATCTTATTTTTGTTTACGACCGAAAAATTCTTTGATTCGACTGCCGTTTCAGCTTCAGCCACTAAATACAATTTTATTAGTCAGTTATAGTAGATAGTAGTAATAACATTATTGAGCATCAAAATTGTCATTTTGTTCACAAATCTTAGACATAATCCAAGAGGATGGTAAAATCCACCCTCTAGTCATCACTCTTGAAATCTCTTACATAATAATAGTCACGTTTGCTTTCCAGAGGGATTCGTACAAGAAGTATTTGCAGATTATGATAACAAATATGCAGATTTTGGTATAACATCTCACGTTATATTAGGTATCTATCCAAGAAATGTTGACATATGATAGAGTTTTATTAATAAATGCTAAACAAGTTTTAAAGTAAGTATAGTTTGTTATGTGGTTTTTGATGTTAATGTAACGTGTGATTCTTTAAATTCCCATTATATGTAAATATTATTGTAATGTAATCATTTATGATTCAAAGTTTAATTTTAAAGATTAAACTAAAAATTAATCAAGATTTTATTGCATGTCCAACCCCATTGTCAAAATCTTAACTTTCTAAAAATGTCTTGTCATTATTCTAAATACAAATTTTAGAAAATTTTATTTAAAAATAAAACACAAAAGTATTTCAGAAGCTTTGTATCTACCTTGATTATTATTATCGTCCATTAATATTGGAAAAAATATATTTATACAGGGTATTCCACGAGTGGTAATAACGAGCCTGATGGAATTTAAAATGCAACCCACAATACACTCGTATGTTACTTGTATTGTTAGTGTATTGGGGGTTGCGTTTTCAATTCCATCAGGTTCATTATTACTCGTGAAATACCCTGTATACATAGCGTGTCCCTAGATCGACGCAACTGTAGATGTAAATGACCAAAAAAGTTTAAGCAGAGCCTTTCTGGAATCTTGTCCCGCTTAGTTAGAAAGTAATTTTTTACATTTTATTTTTTTTATATCAAATGTGCCTTCACAATTAAGCATAAATTATTTTCGTTTCAGACATTTTTGAAAAATGTGCAAACTCCCAATTATAATTATTATCCAAGAGGTAAATCGTTAAGGTGTGTGCATATACTACGCGAAGGAAGAACGAAGAAAACGCACTACAACGACAAGCTTGGCAGCACACTGAAGAGCTTGAACTTTGCAGATGTATGAAAGAACTCAGCCAGAAATCATACTGAATGTATGGCCACGGCAGTCCCAATTCCAGGTCGCTTTATGACATGGTCGAGTAGTCACTAACAGAATAAAGACGTCTTAAGTTATAAGAAACAATGAACTAAGGGCATTTTCACATAATATGTTTATATTTTTAGTTCATTTTCTACTGATTCCGAAAGCGAGTTAAATAAAGTTACTAATAAAACTGCAAATAGTTTTCGTTCAGAACTTTCAGACTGCTCTTTGAAACTACAACTTTTTATTTATATGAAATTTCTGCTCAAGTATATAATTTAATTTGTAAACATGACATTAAGGTATACGTAATACTTCAGAACATTAATTAATATCACAGACCAATTCTGTGTTATTTTGGAATTTATTTAAGTCAACTATAATTACCACTAAAAGTAATAATATCGTTCAAAGACACAACAGTGTAGAAAATAAATTAAATTCTTCCACTTGTTGGCGGCTCTTTTATTTAGAAAATAATTGAGAAATCACCTGAGTCTTGTGGGTGGATATTACCCCGAGATAAATCACTCGTGTCTAATTGATTTCAACGCCTAAAATCAGAACAATACCTATACACAGGCACTTGATTGATTGTGCTTTGCCTGTAATATAACATTAGGTCCCGATATTCTATAAATAGATTTGAAATCTGACCATCAGCCGAAGATTGATACACTCTCTTGGGGGTATAATTTTTAATATAAAAGTAAAATATGGACATTTCGTAATCGCCTTAAAAAAGGAAAATCTTATTATATAGTAGAATATAAATTGATTTTTGCCAATTTACTTGGAATAATTCGCAGGAGCGGATTTTTATCGACTATTATAATTTATAATAAAGTTTAGTCAAAGTGAAACTGTTGCGCTTGCTGGCTGCTTTTGTTTGTATACGGTTAAAAAACTGCGTTAGCTATTTTAATTTTAATTATCGTCAGACTTTCCCGCGGCCAAAAGCACCTGATGAGCTTTCTACTCTAAAAACTTGCCGTCTAAATTGGGTTTCTTCACCACTATAGCGTTAATTAATGATTTATTGCCGCAAGGAAAAACAATAGACGCGTTGTGCGCGCCACCGTTGTGTTTGTGGATAATTGTAAACTCGAACATTTAAAACTTTCAAAACCACACAAAAAACAGAATAAATTTACTTGAGCTTGAGCTTGAAGAGTTTTGTTTTGTTCTAATCAAATTCGAATAAAAACAAAATTAATTAGGGATAAATTAGGTAGTTGATATTTTGTAGTCACAAAACGAAACTAAAAGGGTCAAGCTTTGTATATGTAGTTTGTGTTTGAAGTTAGATGTAAGTTTTTGTTTTTGTTTTGAGCTGGTGGCTTGTTTTAATGAAACAAAATTTGTGACATTACTTATGAAATTATGATGTCATGCGATACAAGGGCACACAGCACCGTTCCATACACATTAACAATAATTTACTCTAATTAAATTTCGGTTTGCTTCTGTTTATGTATTATAAAGCCACATTCACCAATTTGTTCAAGCATTCCCTTTGTCGTTTGCCTCCGAAAAGGGTATAAGTTATTAATCTGCAGGAATGTGCCAGCTACTGTTTTGAATCCCCGTCCCACAATATTATCCTGATAGATTTTAACTGTAAATGTGATGAGAACACAACAGGGAACAGGGTCGGGTTCAGGTAGAAAACCTAATGTAAATAATTTATAGTCCCTAAAACTATCACGAGAAGTACCAATAGTAAACATAATAAAACTGAAATACTTAAGTTATTTATGAGAGGGAGGTAAGTAATATTTACCAGTCGAGGACGAGTTTGCGCCTGAGCGACAGCGAGGGCGGGCAATAAAGTCCGAAAAATTAATTTTTTTCCATTCCCGAAGTTCACATATAACTTTTTCTGTTATTAATATACAGGGTGTTTCACGGTAAATAGTAACACCTCAATAACTCTTTGATTCTTCGGTAAAATTAGAAAAATTTTTTTGTTTGTACAACTCGCAATTCTCTTTTAAACGAGTAAAAAAATTTTTACCGAGAGTGAAAACCTATAGCCTACTACGATAAAAAATAAACCGAAAAAATTGAAAAAACTTATTAGGCATTTTTTTTTCGAAAAATTTTATTAACAAAAATTTATCGGGCTTACCTCAAAACCTCAAATCCCAATTTTGGCTGAAAACAAAAAATATATATAAAAATTTTCGAAAAAAAACTTTTTGTAATGAATTTTAATATTATTTTTTGAAGATTGCCATGATTCATTGAACAGTACCTAAACATCAAGAGATCTATCACATAAAACAATGATTATTTGTCAAAATTCGAATAAACCAATAAAAAAAAATTAAAAATAATTTTTTTTATTTAAATTTTTTGTTTACAGCCAAAATTAGGATTTGGGGTTTTGAGGTAAGCCCGAAAAACTTTTTTTAATAACATTTTCCCATAAAAAATCTCTTATACGTTTTTTCGACTTTTTCGGTTTATTTTTTATCGTAGTAGGCTAGGTTTTCACTACTGGTAAATTTATTTTACTCGTTTAAAAGAGAATTGCGAGTTTTACATACAGAAAAAAAAAGTTATTGAGGTGTTACCACTTCCCGTAAAACACATTGTATATTCGACATATCACGAGCTGTCAAAAGAAATAATTACGTGAACTTTAATGCCTTGTAGCAAAAAGTAAACACAGAAAACCTAAACAAGAATAATTAAATAATTGTGGTTAGAAAATGAGTGTTTCCGGAGTGGTGAAGACAGCAAGACTTGCCTGTTCATCTTTACTACCGGAAAAGTCAAAGAAACGTCCAAGATTGCTGCCAATCTAAGAACACTGCTGGAAACCGCACTGATGGCATATTTTTTGGAAAAATCTTTTCAGGAATAAATTCACCAGCAAGTTTGTGTATTGTAATATTACTATAAATGTAAATTATTGAAATTCCTATTATTTAATAGTTTTTAGTTGACAGTCATTCACAAGCACCAAACTTCCATAGGGACGTAAGTGAAGTTCCTTACGTCCCGTTGTCAATAATAACGGTAAAATCAAGTTACGTCTTTATCAACAATGTCATTATATTTCACTTTACGTAAGATATAAAATATGTGTCATATTAATCTAATACTACAGTAAACTTTGCCAACTGCTGAGCTGGATAGAAGCCAAAGGATATAAAGTCAAATTCAGTCTGATCTCGAGAGCTGTTTCATCACTTTTAAATAAAAATGTAATTTCTGTCATTGTTACAATATTGACACTCTTCCAATTATACCACACAACCAACCAACCAACAACAGGAAAATATTAATTATAATTATTGTCTGTAAATGTCGACGCATCAACTAAAGTTCGCAGTTCAATTTTTTCTTCATACCCACTTTAACCCTCAACGTCAATTACTTTTTCCTCTTGAATGACATCTTTTGATGCGATGTTAATTGGATTTTATTGGATGATGTTCCTCTCTCGTCGTTGGAGCATCAGCCCAAACCAAGCCAAGCAAAAGCAAAGCAAATCGTTATAATATTGAAATTATCCTTAATAATATTGACTGTGCCGGAGGATTTGCACACCATGGCAAAATCCTTGATGATGATGACGCTGATGAATTTGCACAAACCTTTTAAAATTTCACTAACGAAAACTGATGGGTCGAGGAGGGAAGCTAAACTGGAAAAGTCGAGTCCATTTCACTTAGATTCAAATATTGATTCTTCCTGTGTGTTTTGGTATATAGGTACCGGAAATGCGATGAATGTGCAATTTATTTTTGCAGCAGTAAAAATCTAATGTTATGGAGCGCCTGTAATAAAGAACCTTTTACGTTGCGTTGTAAATCTTACAGCCAATGGATACAATGTTTACTTGGACACGAAGACCCAAACAACTAATAATAAATGTTCGTTAGAACTTATTTATTATGAATGTTGCGGGGGCGGTAGAAAAATTGAAGTGAAATTCCGGAGAGCTGATATTTGTAGATACAAATGTCAAAAGTAAACTTTATTGTGTCTGATGTTGGTAAAAAATGTTGTAGAGAATCAGCTTAAAGTACAATTGGCTAATATGTTTTTCTTTTTGTTTCAGAATAAAACATTCTGTTTTCGTATCTATACACAAAACACTTGAATTAATTCAAGGTCAAGTTAATTTGGAAAAAATAAAAGAGAAAATAATGTGAAAATATTTGAACTTTAATAAATGGAAAAACTTCTTTTATGTATTATGTAATCATTCTTCGAGTGTTTAGGAGATGTGGATTTGGAGATGGAAGATTATAAATAACAAAATAATGTCAAAACCCGTTTTATCGTTTTAATTACAGTACACCCTCGTTTATATTTATTATTTACCGCCTGGATATGTAAACAATACGTTTCATATTTTTTTATAAAAAATATCTTTAAAATTATTTAAAATTAATTAAACACTAAAATAAACAAATTCTGCATAAAACATTCCCATATTAAACAGTTTAACTGCACATTACTACACATAACTTATCACATTAATAGATTTAAATTAACTGAAATCAATCAATATGACCTCATACATAATATACAAGTAAAATTATTCAATTGCATTCGCTTCTATTTAAAGCTGACAATAAATACTTATCACAAATACTAAACAAACAACGCGATATTATCTATGAATTAATGCACGTGTTGTCTGATACAACAGCTGCTTTCCCTTTCAATATAAATTGAATCTCATCCAAGGTTTTCCCCTTGGTTTCCGGAATAAAAACCAAAGCAAAAATAACTGAAGAAAAACAACAAAACGCAAACACAAAAAACGGAACTTGCATACCGTACGTGTTACTTAACAACTGATAAATTTGAAGGGAAATCACCGAAAATCCAACGTACATCGCATCGGACACGGTCATTCCTATAGCTTTAATTTTAGCGGGAAACAACTCCGCTGTTAGGACAATCGGAACTAAACCAATTCCAAATTTGAAGGCCGCGGCGTAAACTAATACAGCTGCTACTGGGATCCAGCTTATTTCTTCCACTGAATGTCCAAGACTTTGCAATTGGAAATAACCGCCGAGAGTTAACAGGGAAAATCCGGAAATAATCCCGGAGATGGTCAGGAGCACCTTGCGACCAAACCTATCTATCACTAAAGAACCTGAGAGGGCTGCGCCAAACATTACAGCGGAAAACAATATAGCAGCAGTTGATGACGACAAATGGATCACGCCTGCTGTGTCTAAGATGGTGTGAAGATTCATCAGCATAACACTGATGCTGCTCATGTGTTGTGAGGCGTTTAGGACAGCCATGATGATTATTGCCTTGCGATTACTTGGAATTAAGAGTAGATCCAAAGGGCGTCCTCCTTCTTCCCGTTGTCTTTCAATAGCATCACTTATATCCTTTAGTTCCTTGTCAACATCCTTGCGCTGTCTAAGTCTTTGTAGGGATTCCCTAGCCAATTCTGTTTTATTTTTGTACAGAAGATAGTAAGGCGAGTCTGGCATGAAGGGGAAAATACTAATCTCCAAGAGGAGTAAACTTCCTCCGATTATCGATGGTACATAGAAAGGTACGAATGGTACTATAGAGTAGATTAGCAAAACTCCTGTGAGCATCATCAAGTAAATGATACTTGATAGAAAACCTCGGATTTTCTCGTCTGCTATCTCAGCGATGTACATCGGCGCAGCTACAAACGCCATATCTCCTGATATTCCAGCAAAAAACCGTGCCACCAAAATATACTCGATTTTCTTGCTTACAGCGATGACTATCCACACGAAGAACACAGTAGAACTAGCGAGGATCATAGAACGTTTTCTTCCAAGCTTATCTACGAGGTAGATGGTTAGGGGAAGACCACAACATGCACCTAGCATCAAAATGGTTTCCAGCCATTCTGCTTCGTGTTTGGTGGTGGGGATGGGACTGTCCTCGCTTAGGAGGATAGGGGTGACAGGGGCGGTCCAGCCATATTGCATGCCATCGGATATTGCTGAGAGAGTACCTGCGGAAAGAAGAATGTGGTAATAAAGAGTAAAGGATGACAAAGAATTGAGTTGGACTTGAAAAAAATTAAATTTGGTGGGGAAAATATATGTAGGTAGTTATTGGCGATAAAACAAACAAATTATAATTAATACTAATTTTAGTTGACCTATTTTTGGAATACTCTGTAATTTAAATTTTAAAAATAACGGAACGATAAAAAACCTATCTATAGATTAACATCGTTAAAATGTGAAAGCGTTTAATAATAAGTTTTCTAATTAAACTACCAGTTTATTTGTGTATTTTTCCTTTAGTTACAAGCACTACCTTATTATGGTTACAAATATGCATAATTGGATTTCGAAAGAATTAAACTGCTGGCCAATTGAAACGTACCAAGCGAATTTTTAGGTTGAATTTAAAGTCAAATGTCATCATGTGATGTCGATAAAAAGGTAATTTTAAATAGAATCTAATTATTACGGAAAAAATATACAGGGTTGTATTAAACAATTTTGAAAGTTAGTAGGTGGTCCTTCCGGAGAAACCGGAAGTGTCATTAGATTGTTTTAAACGTCAAAATGATTATTCCTTTCAACAATCAAACCATGCCAAATTTCAAATTAATACAGTTAAATGTAACAAAATGGTGGGGGTTGTAAAACGATTTCGTAGCCACCCGGTATACAAGGATATGAGCAAATTTTTGAGAAAATGAAATACCCGTTTCGAGGATATAAGTCACTTAAACTAATGATGAACATAAACTAACTAAATTCCATTTTATTCCATTAAGAAAATAGCCCCAAAAAATGAATTAAAAAAATTTACCAATTATCGAACATGTATCGATTTTTGATAAGCCACTAGTTACCAATAAATTAATGAAAGTACAATAAATGTACTTTTTATAAAAAAGCCATTTATAAGGTATCATAATCAACTACAGAGATTGGTTCTTACAAAACACAATACGGCCGAACGACAAAAAACAAAGAAAATATCAAGTTTTCAGCGAAAATTAGGTATCTTATAAAATAACAGGGATATCAAAAATTTGAGAAACAGGTTTTTTTCCCATTAAGTAAGGACTAAACAAATCTACATGAAAAAAATATAAAAAAATTTTTGTGGAATCTCGGTAGGTAGTTATAAAATTTGTGAAAAAAGACGACTTTCTTTCATACCCTGTAGATAGTAAAAAAATCGGGTAACACTATCGTTTTCTCAATTAAATTATCTCTGAAATCCTAAAAACCGCATGTTGATATCTTTTCTATTTTTCAAAATATTTGACTTTAAATTCAACCTAAAAATTCGCTTGGTACGTTTCAATTGGCCAGCAGTTTAGATTTAAATTTTTTAATTTTCAAAAATGGAATGTAATTCAATTTAATAAATATGTAAACGTTAAGATATAGAGAGAGGTAATGAATTTTTAGATTAGCATATCATAGTGTTTTATATAACAGTATAAAAAGTTGTAACTGTTCTGATATTTCATTTTTCTCTTTGAATGTCACCAATTTAAAGTTATGATGATAAAGCAATTAGTACTCATATAAAGGTAACATTTAATCTACATATAGTTGGAACAGACAGTTATAAAACAATAATTTTAATTATGAATATAACAAAATAATGACTATTATGTGACTATCTTTCCACCAAAGTCATTCTTATAAACTGTTAACTGTCGGAAACTTTAGAGAATAATTGGATTACATCAAAACTAAACGATGCCACAAAAGCAATTTAAACTCTTGTTTACTTACCACTTCTTGACACGAAAGGAAATTTAAGGAAATTTGTACCCAAAAAATCAAAAACAACTCACCAATCACAGTTGCCAATAATTGTGTAAAAGTTCCCTCGAAAATATGCGTAACACTTTTCAGATTTGTCAACATTTTGAAGATGTTTCAGTTATAAACATATCACATCCACAACCATGTTTCGCGTACCTCTGTCAGGTTCAAATTGGCACTACCATCAGTAGTACGACCTTCACATCCTGAAAAACCTGTTGTCCTATGGGGAAAAAATTATCAGGAACAAATAAAGCTACAACAGAGTGGTGTACAATGTAGTGTGGTTGTTTTGCTTTCTTATGGGCATTAACCAACTGGTTGCAGGTAGAGAAATATGTATACATATATACAGGTGGATTGTCCGATTCATCGCTTAAACCGTATTTGCGTCGCGGAATTCAGAAATTATGTAGGTTTGAATAAAGAACGGTTGTTTTTGCATAGTTCTTGTTGCATGTTCTTTTTATTTCTAGCTTTGGATTTAGCTAATAGGTAACTTTAAGGATAAGCAATTATTGTTCAAATAAAAAATTAGTGGTTCCAAAACTGATATTTTAAAAAAAATATTTTTAAAGAATATTAAAGTTTGTGGCTGGGTTACTAATTAATACCTAGAGTAATATGCACAAATTTAATTTTAAATTGGGCTTGAAAGAAATTCAATTTGAAAAATGATATCTGAAATTACTCAATATCCACAAACAACACACAATAAAATAACATTTAAATTGGGCTTGATATGTGCTATGTAGAATAAAAAGAATTTTAATTATTTTTTCTACTCCCATACTTTAATTGATTTATTAGACATTTACTACCTGCACTTTAATGAAATTATTTAAGATGCAGATTTTTCATTAAGATATAAGTTTATAACCAATATAAATGCAACATCACAGTAATATTCCGTCAATTCTATCAGGTATTAACATGAACATCTGACAGATCTATCGTATTCACCTACTGCTCGTGTCGTAATTCTCATACTCGTGTCTTAATAGCTATCATTAAATTCTCATTGCATAATATACTAATTATTTATTGGTTTCAAAACTGTGAAAAAAGAAATATTTTTTTTTGTATTTTTAAAGAATATTAAAGTTTATACCTAGTTCTGTTTCTAATAAAAAAAATAACTAGAAATATGTGCAAATTTAATTTTAAATAATGTTCGAGTAATAATGCTCTTAAAAGATGGCAAAGCTATGGGGTAGGTTTTTATCAAAGTAGGGAAGTGCCACAGCTGAGCAGCCCGTCATTTTAGCCTACGAAACCACTTATTTTAAAAAAATTGATTTTTTTGACTTAATGAAAAAAGGTACTTACCTATAGTTAATTCGATTTCACAGTTTAATATCGTCGAAAACATGAACAATTTTATTCAATTATAAGAATATATCTGGCATGAAAATCGCCAATCGACTGGAAACAAAACAAATTGCCATATACTCCTAGCAGTTTTTTTATGATATAATAAAGCATTCATCACTCAATCTAAGTATTTTAATTGATTGAAACAATTGAAAATATAATAGGTTGATATTCTTCTTCCTCGTAAAATCTTTAATTACAGTTTTAACAAGAAAAATACAAAATAATCACTTACCGTTTTCCGTGTTTACAAATGCAGTCAAAGCGACAACTTAACCTATATGGAACCCGAATGGCGGACGAACATAGTACCCAAAGTACCCCGAAAAATCGTCTTTTATATATCTCCTGTCAATCCCAAGTACAGTTGACGACACGGAATAGTTTCCAGGCATTTTTTTCCATTGTAAATTAAATCATGTTCATAGGCTCGATAACTGCTTAGTGGCATTATTAGCAGTCATATTTGTGTCACAATATTTTATGTAAAGTATTTGAAGTAAAACGCCTAGAAATTTTCTTACTGATGCTCAAAAAGGCGCAATTGTGGCACAGCTAGAAGGTAGTTGGTCAAGTAGACAAGTAAATTTAATCTAATGAGATCTTCGCCTGTCTCCACCACTGTCGTTAAAAGAAATTTTAATTTAAAAAGTCTGATTTATAATGCTAAAAAAATTCAAAAATCGCTACTTTGATCAATTTGTCTGGAAACTATTCCGTGTCGCCAACTGTACAATTAAAATTAAAACTATACTGATTGTCCCAGATAGATTTCGATGCGTCATTGCAATATCTCTACGCGTTTTTAAGATATGACTCTTTTAATTGAAAAAAAATTTGGAAATTGACATTTTTAAAAGTGCTATAACTTTTGAACTAGACTAGTTATGGATGAACTGTTTTTGCATTTATTATCACCTCTCAACTCTCTTTCATAATTATTATTAAATATACCAAATTTGAAGCATTTTGGAATTTTATCACAAAATCGTTCCTACAAAAGTACCCCCAAAAATCGGGTTTTTAATTTTTCCTGTGAATCTCAAGTACAATTAAAATTAAAACTATACTGATTCAGATAGATTTCGATGCGTTCTATCCAAATTTACAAATTTTATTGCGATATCTCTACGCGTTTTCAAGATATGACGTTTTTAATAAAAAAAAGTTGAAAATGACATTTTTTTCAAAGTGCTATAACTTTTGAACTAGACTAGGTATTGTTGAACTGTTTTCACATTTATTATCATATCTCAACTGTCTTTCATAATTATTATTAATTTACCAAATTTAAAGCATTTTAGATTTTTTCATAAAATTGTTCCTACCCAAATTACCCCCAAAAATCGCATTTTTTATTTCTCCTGTCAATCTCAAATACAATTAAAATTAAAACTATACTGATTCAGATAGATTTCAATGCGTTCTATCCAAATTTACAAATTTTATTGCGATATCTCTACGCGTTTTTAACATATGACGTTTTGAATCGAAAAAAAATTGAAAATTGACATTTTTTCTAAGTGCTATAACTTTTGAACGAGACTAGTTATGGGTGAACTGTTTTTACATTTATTATTACCTCTCAAGTGTCTTTCATAATTATTAATAATATACCAAATTTAGAGCAGTTTGGATTTTCATAATAAAATAGTTCCTACTCAAATTATTTCCAGAAATCGCGTTTTTTTATTTCTCTTTTCCACCTAAAGTATAATTTAAATTAAAACTATATTGATTCAAATAGATTTCGATGCGTCCTATTCAAATTTGTAAACTTCATTGCGATATCTCTACCCATTTTCAAGCAATGATGTTTTTAAGAAAAATTGAAAATTGACATTTTTTTCAAAGTGCTATAACTTTTAAACTAGATTAGGTATTGGTAATCTGTTTTCATATTTATTATCATCTCTCAACTGTCTTTTATAATTATTATTAATATACCAAATTTAAACATTTTTAATTTTTCTCATAATATTTCCTACCCAAATTACCCATAAAAATCGTCTTCTTTTATTTCTCCTATTAATCTCAAGTACAATTAAAATAAAAACTACACTGATTCAGTTAGATTTCGATGCGTTCTATTTAAATTTCCCAACTTCATTGCGATATCTCTATGTGTTTTCAAGATAAGACTATGAATCGAAAAAAATTAGAAAATTGACATTTTGTAACAGTTTCCGATGATTATAAAAGTTGCGTTCAAAATGATAAAATAAAACGACTATTATTTGTTTTCATTTTATATTTAGCAAACTATTTGACATGTTTTATACACGATGTTAAGCAATCAAAGAGGTATTAAACAAAAAAATGTCTTACCTTGAACCTTGTTCAACTAATTTTCCCTTCTTAACCCTTCAAAGATTAACGTATTAATTACCTGACACCCTCAATGATGTGGAGTCCTAAATTTCTAAATACTGACAAAAACTTTAGTAATTGCGGACAAATACAACATTAGACTAGGTTACAATACGTAGAATATTATTATTTAGGTATAACAAAATTTGTTTGATTATATGTATAGTTTTTGTATTTCTTTTCAATAATTTATTTAAATTTATTACTAGTAGACTTAATAATTGGATTATCTATACTTACTATAGCAAATTTACAATGAAATAAATTTGATAAATTATTCGTTTCAATCGACTGAAAATACAGTTACACGTCACAAATAATTTAGTGCGTGGTTGTTATCGATAAACAACAAAATTAAAACAATCATGAATATAATGTAAATTTTCTAATTTGTTAGACTAAATTTACTTTTGTTAACAATTAATTGAGTCATCTTGCTGTGTAAGAGGTTTCGTTTCGCCTTTCAATATATACTGTATCTCATCAAGAGTTTTCCCTTTAGTTTCTGGGATAACAAAAGCAGCAAATAAAGCCGTTAAAAAGCACGACCCAGAAAAAATAAAGAACGGAACATGAATCCCATACGCGTCCATTAGCACCTGGTAAATTTGTAGTGAAATAATCGCAAATATAACATACATCGCATCAGCCAACGTCATGCCAACAGCTTTCATTTTGGTGGGGAAGAGCTCCGCCGTCATCACAATCGGCACAATTCCCAGTCCCAGTTTGAAAGACGCCGCATAAATCATCACGGAAGCGATCGGTAACCAACTGACATTCAACACATCCACACCGGAATTCTTGAGGGCAAAATAGATGGCGAGCACGAGCAAACATACGCCTGTTAGGGAACTGGAAGCAGTTAACAAGACTTTTCTGCCGTATTTATCTATGGAAAACGAGGCGGTAGTCGCCGCTACAAACATTATCGCCGAGAAAATTATGGCGGCTGTTGATGATTTCATGTAAATGGATCCGGCTGCTTCGAGAATCGAATGGAGGTTCATGAGGATGACGCTGAAACTGCTGAAATGTTGCGCGCCGTTGAGTACAGTCATTATGAGAAGGGCCTTCCGATTGCTTGCGACTAGGAACAGGTCTTGAGGGCGGGCTTTTTCAGTTTTTTGGCGGGCTACCGCTGCGGCTATGTCGTCTAGTTCTTTATCGATGTCGCCCATGGTACCTTGGCGTAACCTGATTAGAGAACGTTTGGCCTCCGCGGGTCGGTCTTTGTATAGAAGGTAGTAGGGAGACTCGGGCATGAATGGAAATACCACTAACTCAATGATCACCAAACCTCCACCTATAATCAATATGAAAAGGTACTTAAATAATTTTCAAAAGTCTAACACAGATACAAAAACACGAGATGAAATACAGAGTGTCTCAGAAATTATCAAAAAAAAAGCTTCTAAATCATTTTAAAAATATTTATTTGTAATCTAGTCAATTTAGGCACATAGTATTGTATATCCATCAGCCGTTTCAAGAAAAGGCTAAGGCATTTCGTGAATTTCTGGCATTTCCTACAGCCAAATTTCAGTTCCTTCCTTACAATATTTCAGTCAATAAGTTTCGAGTACTTATTAAAGAGAATCAGAAGGAGAAGGCAAATTTGTTCTTCTCATCCAGATTCCCGTCTTTTGTAAAAAATAAACTAAAATACATTTAGGTAATTAAAATATACATTCATTCGAAATTTCGGAACATCATTATATGCCGGCAGTTCATGTAATGGTTCTTCATGAAATGACGTATCACAAGTCACAATGTACCTGTACCTACTGCTTTGCTACTTCTACTCAAACTTTTGGAAAAATTAACAACCCTCTAGATGAGCATGAGCAAATATCAAGGAGACATTATCTAAAATCAACTTACCTATAATTGAAGGTACATAGAACGGTACAAACGGTGCAATGGAATAAATCATCAAAATTCCAATCAGCATCATCAAATAAATGATACTGGACAGAAACCCCCTGATTTTCTGATCGGCAATTTCAGCGATGTACATAGGCGCCGCAACAAACGCCATGTCTCCAGCCATTCCAGCGAAAAACCTGGCAACATAGACATATTCTATCCGATTGGCCACCGCAGTGATTATCCAAATTAACAGAGTGACAGAACATGAAAGAAGCAGCGATTTCTTCCTCCCAATTTTGTCGACAAAGTAAATTGTTACTGGTAGTCCGGAGAAGGCACCAAGCATCAACATGGTTTCCAGCCATTCTGCCTGGTGTTTGGTAGTAGGTATTGGTGAGTTCGGGCCTAGAAGAATTGGTATGACGGGGGCGGTCCAGCCGTATTGCATGCCATCGGAAATTGCTGCTAGGGTACCTGTGAGTGCCAAATAATAAAATTAGATTCTAATTTCTATTTCTAGAGAAATTTTACGAGCATAACGGCCAAGCTATTTTGTGCTTTTTTGGACTACATGAAGGCCTATGGAATGAACTATGGCGAGTCCTCAGAGAAATGGTAGTACTTGATCATTTGATTCACTTGGTGAGATCTCTATCGAAACAACCAGGCCTTTGTCCGTGTGGAAAATAGCTTTCGTTAGAGTTCACAGTGGACGAAATGGTTGAGCGCCTTGAAGTTGCGCGTATCGTCACTCGGCAGTATAGTACAGGGCATTTAAACCTTGCAGGGAAATAATTCCGAGACGAATTTGGCTTCCGATTTTCGAAAAAAAATGTATACGAGCTGGAAAACTCATTTTGCACAATTCTACCCGGTGGTGAAAAGCCGCCATCTTGCTTTTAAAGGTTGTTTTAGTTTTTCGCACATAAATCGCGTATTTTCGGTTTTAGAAGAAATTTTTTCTATGCAATTTTGTTGAAAATTGAATTCTCCATAAAATTGCACTGGTAACTTTTTTGCTAATTGCAATTGTTTACAAGTTTGTTATACCTCCAATTTTCCAGGCTGGTGTTTGGTGCATTTTCGAGATAGTCGCACTTTTTCAGACAGTCGCGTTTTTCGAGACAGGTGCACGGTGCACGTAAACGTAAACAAAACTATTTGTGTTAATTTCAAAAAGTAATCCCGTGTAACAAAATGCTGTACCTAACTTGTAAACAATTGCAATTAGCGAAAAAAGTCTATTTTGTAGAGAATTCAATTTACAAATTAATTTAATTGAAACTTTTTTCTAAAATCGAAAATACGCGATTTATGCGCGAAAAACTAAAACAACCCTTAAAAACAAGATGGCGGCCTTTCACCACCGGGCAGAATTGTGCAAAATGTGTTTTCCGGCTGGTATACTTAAACACTTTCGAAAATCGAAAGCCTAATTCGTCTCGGAATTATTTCCCAGTAAAGTCCAGTTGTCCTGTACTACTGCCGAGTGACGATACGTGCAATTTCCAGGCGCTGCAGTAAGTAAACAATTGCTCGCATGAAAAAATTTTTTATATCAAAGTTGTAGGTAATTGTGTGTTTAACATATTTTACATAAACATTTTTGCGATTGCGCTGAAGGAAAAAATGATAACCAACCAGAAAAA
Source organism: Pediacus dermestoides (assembly GCA_963942485.1). Classification (NCBI taxonomy): domain Eukaryota; kingdom Metazoa; phylum Arthropoda; class Insecta; order Coleoptera; family Cucujidae; genus Pediacus; species Pediacus dermestoides. Next base: position 12,067,966 of record OZ012628.1, on the reverse strand, counting down.
AATTTCAACCCTCGTTTGCTTCAATTAATCCGTTATTACTCGTTAAATACGCAAAATATAAAAAAATATCAAGTATACAAATTTGTAGAATTCGTTTTTCTTGTTAAAAATGGTATCAACTGTTTTTTCGATAAAATAAAAAATACGGCTGTTATTGGCGAAATAATAATTCACCAAGATGGTGGAAAAGCTGTAAGGGGTTGATGGTCGAAAACTCGGATTTAAGCTTTCTATGTGGTACCCTAACGATGGCAAATTTCTCTTACCCAATGAATTGCAATAATAAATATTAAATATACTGGACTATCACAAATCTGGAGACTGGGGCGGAGAAAACAAGAGGCGTATTGGAATGGCTAAGCGGGCGCTATCAAAACGGACGTGGGTTTGGAGAGACCATCATATATCCAAACAAACAAATATTCGTCTGCTTATTATAGCCTTGGTCTTTTCAATTGTGACAGAGCCGTAAGCACAAGTAAAATAAAAGCTTTCAAAATAATCTGCTATAGGCAGATGATGAGAATCCCGTGGACAGCTAAAAGAACTAATACATCCATTCTCAAAGAACTGAAGATTCAAAGCAACGATCGCCTTCTTCCAACTATTTAAATGTGCATTGTGATGATCAGATGATCTTTGGACACATCAAGAGAGACGGAATGGAAAAACTGCATTCTGGGCAAAGTGGAGGGCAAGAGAAATAGGGAACGCTCTCCAACCAGATACATCGACCAAGTTAAATATCTTACCAGTTTTTCGATGACGGAAATAATGCGAACTGTTAAGACCGGCAGAAATGGCGAGAGTGGATCCAAATGTAAATCAAAGTCCACGACGCTCGGTTCCGAACAACGCCGAGAATCACGATGACGATGATTTCGTAAGTATTATTTGTAGTTGAAATTCAGGACAATGCAAACTTTTGTTCCAGTTATACATAACATTACAGATTACAGTACATTTTTGGAATAGAGAGAACTGGAACTAAGAATATTTGGCGGGTAAATTAAAATACATTAAATTAATTGACTCTCTTTCGATCTAAGTCGTTAAATAGGCAATCAAAAAATTCTTTCTCGCTTAAAAAATGAACTTTAGATGTAGATAAAAGCAACAAGCAAAATTGGGAAGAGCATGGACCATCTAGTAAACAGACAAATACTAACAATGAATAGTGGATTATTCTATTTATTAAAATTCGAAAATTAGCTTCAAATAATTGGAAAAAAGTGCAACAAAATGACTGGAGACCAATATACAAGGTGTCTCAAAATTAGCCTACCAAAATGTATCAACTGATTCTACGTTAAAAAATAATGCAAAAAGTTTTAATAAATATGGGTTGAAAAATGCTCGCTAAGGGAGTTACAGCCGCCCCAAAAAGCGGGGGCCCCAAAGAGGAGCTTTCTGTAATATCTCTGCAATTGTTTGAGGTAGATTCATGAAATTTGGTGAGTTTGAAGCTTTTATAATTTGCCACATATTTCCTTTTCTAATTTTCAGAAATTTTGCCAGGGGCGTCACATACCCGGTGGGTGCTGGGTAAATTATGCCCCATATTTTTTGTGTGAATAATTTTTAAATTTTTTATATCATATTATGAAACTTGGTTTATTTTTACACAAAAAAAGATCATCTCAGTCGACCTTTGAATCTTGAACCGTTTTCGAGTAAAATCGTTTAGAAGAAGTCACGTCCATAGAAACTACACTAATAAAAATAAGCACAAAATTGAAAAAAAAAATTTGATTTTGATATTTTGTTTTTATTATTAATATTTGACGAAGAAATGCTAAACGAAGTAATAAATACCTATACATTTTAATCCATTGTCTCTTTTTGATAAATTTTAGTTTTGTGATTATTTTTATCAGTGTAGTTTTTATGGACGTGATTTTTTCAAAACGATTTTACTCGAAAACGGTTCAAGATACAAAGATCGGCTGAGACGACCTTTTTTGTGTAAAAATAAACCAAGTTTTAAAATTTGATATAAACAATATAATAATTATCCTCACAAAAAATATGGGGCATAATATACCCAGCACCGACCCTGTATGTGACGCCCCTGGCAAAATTTCTGAAAATTGGAAAAAAAAATGTGGCAAATTATAAAAGCTTCGAAATCACCAAATTTCATGAATCTACCTCAAACAGTTGCAAAGATATTACAGAAAACTCCTCTTTGGGGTCCCCCTTTCGGGTGGCTGTAGCTCCCTTAGAAAGCATCTTTGAACCTATATTTATTGAAACTGTTTGCATTATTTTTGAACGTAGAATCAGCTGGTACATTTTGGCAGGCTAATTTTGGGACAACCTGTATAATATTGCCATTGCGCACTAAGCAAAAAATATACGCTGCCTTATTTAATGATGAACACAGAAAATAAAAATTTCCGATTTTGACAAAAACTAGAAACTTCTTAATTACCTAAAAAGTGGTATAACGCATTGAATTTATTATCGACATAAAAATTATTCATAACTTTAAATTACATCCTCTGGCCGAGTTTTCCCCTACATGTAGCTAATTACAGAAAAACAGAACCAATTTCCTCTTATCGATTCTAAAACAAACAAAACCTTGGAAAAAATGCTTATTACGTGAATCATATCATAAAGCGCTATATAAACTTACTTATAACAAGAGTTCAAAGATTAATCGACTAACAATCTGAAAAAGGGGAAGTAAAACAAGAATCTTAAGAAATTAATGAAGTATACAATGAGACACAAAGTAGGTATAGCCAGGGTTTTTTGTTTGATTTGTATTCAAGGACCCAAGGACAAAACCTAGTCGTTATTAATTATGATAATTATTCCATAACACAATTAACTAAATCATTGTTAAATTAAAATAGATTGTTCGCAGCTGATAGATTTATACATCTCGAGTAAATTATATTTATAGACAGCTATGTAAAGGAAATAGGGCGAAGCAGGGGCGTAGAGGGAGAATTAATTAATACTTTCCTGGAAACAAAGTAATTATACCCAGGAACTATTACATAGAATATTGAACCCCGGCGCAAGTTTACGGTGATTATTGTTTGTGCTCGTCGGATGATGATGTGCATATAATAGCGTATAAATTAGAAAACAAAAATTGCCTTTCCGAATTATGTACCTATACAACCGGCTTTTGGCAGTTTATGTCAGGCAGAGGGGTAATTAGCGATGTTAGATTGCAATTTTTTGATAATGTTACAAATTTAATAGGAACATTTAGCGAAATAAAGTATGTTGTGTTGTGAGTTTGTCGTACCTGCAGTTAGCCATTAAAATCCGCTTATCAAAAACACAGTCGACATGTAAGTAAAAAGTCATGTACTTAAACGTGATTTGATAAAGTTTTACACACAATTTTCACTAATATACGGAAAATTAATTGATTTCTGTGTCTATTCTATTGTATTACTTAGCACGAAGTAAATTAAATAATAATAAGAGAATAAAGGACACGCATCACGTACCAGTAACAGCTGCCAGTAATTGGGGAAAAGTCCCTTGGAAAATGTTGCTGACACTATTCACAGCCATTATTTAAACTTAACTTGGATCCAAGCTAGATAATTTTTCATCAAAACTTTTGCTTTGAGTTTAGCTTTAGTTCGCTGTTACGGGACTTTATGTAATACAAATAAAAATTAATAATTCTAACAGTTTAGTTTAACAATTGGTTTTTTTATACAATGTAAAATTGTTCGATATGAGTATGTGCTGTTATTTGATTGGCATAAATTGTGCTCGATTGAGCACACGCTTTCTGTGAATGAAACTGATAGCAAATTATTTTACTGTACATGCAGTGCATTGTTTTTAATGATAACTATGCGGAATTCGCTTATATACAATAACTGGAATGTATAATCAACAAAATCATGGTTTTTATGCAGGTGAGATCAGTTGACTCATTTAAATGTAGGAAACAAATACTGAAAATGGAAATGCTGTTTAGGCAGAATGGTTATGCTGATAGTGAGTCCCTCCACCACTGGAAAACCGTTAGTTAATAGCCGCACAAAATACACGTCCAGAAAAGTTTGTCACTAAACTATACCACTTTTTTAAAACTATACAAAATATGTTTTTTTACTTTAACATGTTAAATTGAACATTTATAAATCACACTATATTTTGGTATTATCTTTCTAGATGTTTTAACTGTAACACTGCCATAACCATATTCAAGGTTGCCCATCAAGTTCAAACTACTTACATAATAACATAATATTATTAATATTAGTATATGAAAAACGTGTGACCTTGCGTATAAAAAATCCTAGATTGCAATAAAAACTATTATTCTTTTTTTTTAGTGTTGAAAACACTTATACAATGCAGAATTCCCGGTCTGATTGACACGCTCAAGCGTCACGCAGCGCAGTTAGATGAGATAGATAGGTTGAAAAGCACCAGGTACGATCAGTGTCCAATGTTGGAATGTTGCCGTCTCAGTAAAATTATTGTTCTGATCAGAGTGATGATGATGATGAGATGATGGTGATCTGGATGGATGGGATGTTCCTCTATCGTTGTAATATTAACAGGCTGGGTAATTTAAATGAATGAAAAAATTTAAAACTAGTATTTTTGAGTAATCACAGCGTATAATCTATTAATCTAAATTCCAAAGCTGAAAAGCACTAAATTTGAGTAAGTACGATTTTACTTAATAAACATTTCTAAATGTTATTTAAATAATTATTAAAAAAAAACTTAAAATTTATTAACAGTAGAATTTTCTCGCTTTAACATGAAAGGGTTCAATGCAACAAACTAGACCAGGTAGTTCTTAATTTGTTGAAAACATGTAGAAAACAACACAAACACGTTTATACGATTACTATTATACAGGGTGGTCCGAATTTTACCTTCGATAATTTGGGAATCAATAGAAAACCTTAAAAAAACATCAATTTTCTTAATAAACTTATATCGAAAACTCAACCGTTTCAGAAATACTGGGTGTTGAAGTTGCATATTTTTTTTAATAAATTTAATATCTCCTGAACCAAAGGGAATATTTTATTGAAATTTGGTGGATATTATTTTCTTAATAAGTACCATATTAATCACCATAATTTGTTTTCCTACTTCAAGCAGTGGCGTAACCACGGGGGCGAAATTATTTCTTTTTAGAATAAAAAAGTGGTACGCCAATGATATAATACATTTTTTATACATTTCTGAAATCAGCAGTCGATTTACGAAAAAAAGTTTTGTAGTTTTTTTGAAAAACAAATCGTTATACAGTAAAATTTTAATTAGATGTCATTGTAGGTAATTTATTGCAATAAGACAAGTACCAAGTATACAGGGTGGTCCGAATTGAACCTTCGATAATTTGGGAATCAATTAAAAATGTTAAAATATATCAATTTTCTTAATAAACATATATTAAAATCTCAACCGTTTCAGAAATACAGGGTGTTAAAATTACATATTTTCTTTTAATAAATTTAATATTTCCTGAACTTTTTTTTTATTTTGAGCAGTTCCTCCAATGATTTAAGCTTCTGTTGTAAAATAAATTTAGTTTTTTTTATTTTTAATTTATTTGTTTGAAATACATAGGTACTTGTCTTGTTGCGATAAATTACCTACAATGAATTCTAATTAAAATTTTGCTATAAAATGATACGTTTTAGGAAAAAATTACTAAAGGACTTTTTTTTCGTAAATCGACTGCTGATTTCAGAAATGTAGAAAAAAAATTATATCATTGGCATACCTTTTTTTTCATATAAAAAGAAATAATCTCACCCTGTGGTTACGCCACTGCCTGAAATAGGAAAACAAATTATGATAATTAAATATGGTACTTATTAATAAAATAATACCCACCAAATTTCAATAAAATATTCCCTTTGGTTCAGGAGATATTGAATTTATTAAAAAAAAATATGCAACTTCAACACCCTGTATTTCTGAAACGGTTGAGTTTTCGATATAAGTTTATTAAGGAAATTGATGTTTTTTTAAAGTTTTCTATTGATTCCCAAATTATTGAAGGTAAAATTCGAACCACCCTGTATAGCTAGAAGAATTTTTTATATCCTTAAATTTTAGAAATTAGCTGAAAAGGGAGTTTTGATAAGAACCTATAGTATTTTAAATTAAATATGAAATTGTGTATCTGGACCACATTATGCTGGTTTGTTGTCAATGGTTATAGTTTTGTATGTGAGTTTTAGATAAAGAGGGTATTCTGTGGTTTTAGAACAGTTTGGCAGTGTTCAGGGTTGTTTATGTTAAACACGTGCAAGGACTGGATTTTAATGTTGTTAATATTATCAAACATACTCTTTTATGATTAAAAACAACGGATGGTAGGTGCTATCTGCTTAGAAATAGTATATTACACTATAAGAGAAGAAACTGACACTGAGTAGAAAAGTTGGTTAATTAAAAATGATTTTTATTATTTCTTACTACCTAACTCGTAAATTGAGATGTGTATGTATAAGATGTATTATATTAATAAGTACTACTTAAGTTTTTCAAAAATAAAATGCTAAAAAATTCTATGTTTATAGAATAACCTTGCGTGTATAATAAACAGTTAATTATGTTTCAAATATGGTGTTATGATTTACAATGTCTCCGATGGTTGCAAGGATTGCGAACATTTTTTATCATGATTATATATTGTGTTTGTTTTCAACACCCTCCGATGGTTGCAAGAATTGCGAGATCTGTGGATTTTTTGTTTAAATTGGCAACAGAATGCTGACAGAAATATCGTCATCGACTCACTTTGCTCACCTCCAAGCTTCATATTTCCATGTAATGAACTGCTTTTGGCTCCTTCCTCTTCATTTATATCTCAAATATCAACTTACTTTTTTTCATTCCTTCATAATTTCTTAATTATGTAGGTACTAATTTTTCGTGCGTTGCTTTAAGTTAAGTCGATGTATTATTAATCTAACAAATCTTATTTTTACGGTAATTCACTCTCAATCTGATAAGCAATAAAATTGTTAAAACAGTTTCTTGAATCAAAAATATAGCACAGTGAAGTTATCAATAGGAAAATTCTTGTAATCCTGCATTAAAAAGTTTCAAAATCGAGCCGAAGCAATCAGAATACACTGAACTACCTACGCGAATCCAGACGTACCCCAACGGGGTTCACTTTCTCCTTTGGTCCCTTGCTAATTATAATAATATTTGTTTCATAAATGATATAACTTAGAACAATAGGAAAATTTACAACGTAATGGATTGGAACATTCAAATAAACTTTTATTAAAATGGACCTACGTGATATAGCTTAATATGTTTTTAAACAGTATTGTTTCAAACCGAAAACGTACATTTTTAATGGTAGATTTTGTTTATAATATACTTATGAAAAGCCATAACGAAGTGATAACATTATTTTTTATGAGAGCTCTATAATGTAGGTTGGTACCCATTTTCTGTATAATTTTATAGTGTTATGCAGGTAGGTAAGTAATTAAGGCGAATAATTCCATCCGAATATTTTAGTAAATAAAACAGTCGTGCACTAGGAATTATGATAGCAAAAATGTTGTCAATTTTTTTGTATAGAAATTTTTCTACTTTTAACAACATATTCATTTATCCGATTTGCAGAGTGTAATATTTTAATATTGCGCAAAATCCAATAAATTAATTGCTGTAGGTACCTACTATACTGAATTAAGATTGATAATTTTCCTACATTTCGCTACAAGTTGAAAAATATATTAGCTATCTTTATTTACTCGTTATACAGGGTGAATCGGATCATATTGAAAAAAAATTACCGAGTATAACACACCCACACAAGTAACCTAACGCAAAAAGAAATAAAAAAACACTTTCAAAATAACTAAAACCACTTATTATCTACGCCTATGGAAAACTGGACGATTGTACTTACATACCTGCTGCTGTTACAACAGAGATTAAAGTTTTGTCCGTCGTCCTTTAAAATTTGGTGATACGTTTTGCAAGAATTGACCATAAATTAATGCCATATCCATTAACTCTTGATTACTAACGTGTGATTCATTAAATTTCCATTCTGAGGTGGCGGTGGAAAAAAAAATCATGTCTTTGATTACACCTCATTTCTTTAAATCACCAAAAAGGTTAGGTTTTCTGGTTGTCGTTTGAAACTGACAGCAATAGATGAATCAATTCGGCGCATACGTTCAAATTCCAAGGCTTACCTAGAATGGAAATTTAAAGAATCACACGTTATAAACATGTTCTATTTTCACAGTGCAGTTTTCTGATAGAATTTTAACAGAAACAGAGAGAAACAAATTTTTTGTGTTTATGTCTTTTTTTCAGAAATGAAGAAAATATTTTCTGCCCTGTTTGAATTTTTCTGTTGGATAATTCAAATAAAAATTCTCTCAGTAAATGTCTTAGTCCAGGAAAAATAGACGGAAAAAAAGGCTGAGTTGGAAAAAAATTGTAACAGGCTGAATTTTTGTATGCACCTTAGTATTATTGCCCTCAATAATGTGTGAAAGTTCCCCATCGATTTGATGACAGCTAACTGAGTTATTCGAGGTCAAAGGTCGAGATAAACAGTTTTTTGCAAAAATCTCGAGAACCTTTATTGAAAAAAATATAGAGAGCTAATTTGTAGCTGATTTGCTATAACAACTTATTGAGAAGTTTTTTTGTAGGGGCAATCGTTCACGAGATATAGCGTTTCAAAAACCAAGAACGTAGAGGACTTACTTCACTACGAAGAATAACGACTGATCTTAGGATATGAAAGTTGGATAATGAATTATTATTCAATATGTATATTTAGGGCGTTTTTTATTTATTTGTGCATTTATTGCATTTATTTAGGCATTTATGATAAAGTAATTGACTTTTTTCAGTTTCGGAGAGCGATTGTTCCGTCACCAAAGTTTGGACGACCAAAGACGATGGATCGATGTCGTTATCGATCTCCTCGTTATCAATATTAAAATGTTCCATGTTCATACAAGTTTGGCCATTACATTGGCTACAAACTACAGAACAGTTCAATCCTGCTTTCCGACATCCACAATTGAAACCACAGCCTTTCTTGCACTTACAAAATACTGTATTGAATAATGCATCAGGAGCGGCTTGGACAAGAGTTATAACTGGCTCTAAAATATTATTTTGTAGTACCCATCCCAGTCCTGAGGATCAATGTCTCCCTTCCAATTGTGGATGTCGGTGGAAAGCAGAATTGAACTGTTCTGTAGTTTCTAGCCAATGTAATAGCCACACATGTATGAACATGGAAAATTTTAATATTGATAACGAGGAGATCGATAACGACATCAATCCATCGTCTTTCCTCGTTCAAACTTTGGTGACGGAACAATCGCTCTCCGAAACTGAAGAAAGTTAATTACTGTATCATAAATGCCCAAATAAATGCAATAAATGCACAAATAAATAAAAAACGCCATAAATATACATATTAAATAATAATTCATTATCCAACTTTCATATTCTAAGATCAGTCGTTATTCTTCGTAGTGAAGTAAGTCCTCTACGTTCTTATTTTTTGATACGCTATATCTCGTGAACGATTGCCCCTACAAAAAAACTATTCAATAAGTTTTTATAGCAAATTGCCTCAGATAAAAATTAGCTCTTTATATTTATTTCAATAAAGGTCGCCGTTCTCGAAATATTTGCAAAAAACTATTTATCGCGACCTTTGACCTTGAGTAACTCAGTTAGCAGCCATCAAATCGATGGGGAACTTTCACACATTATTGAGGGCTATAATACTAAGGTGCATGCAAAAATTCAGCCTGTAACAATTTTTTTCCATGTTAAAGTCTATTTTTCCTGGACTATCTGGTTTAAAATATTTAGAAGCGTCCAGGCTTCAACAATCGCTTGTATCTCTGAAAAAATAAATAAAAGAGGTTTGAAGAAGTCGATATAGATATTAAGGAAAACAAACTGGAAAATCTCTTTCGAAAATATACATCCCAAGTTTCATTTTATTAGACATATAATTGTATAGCATTTTTCTGTGTGCTTAGTTGCGTTCCCCATATAGTATACTAGTTGGAAGCTGTAGCTGGAAGTGATTTCAAAATGATTTTTTTTAAGAAAATTGTAATTAATGGCAGTATAAATACAAGCAAAAATTTTGGTAGGGGCTGTTTATTTTAAAGATATAAATTTTAATTAGAAAATTAGACATTAATGGTGAGTAGGTAATCAAAAGACTAAAAAATGTGATACAATAAAAAAATGTCAATGTCTATATGATCATTTTTCTCTTATGTAGCAATAGTTAAGGCTAAACTAGTAAAATTATTCACTTTGTACATCTACATTATCCTACCTTGTAAAATCTTTACTATGGGATTATTAGAGCCAAACAAAAACGAAAAATATAAAATTTTCTATTAACATTGGATTAAAAATTAATTTAAAAGTTACTACGAGTACATGAAAAAGAATAATAGTATAGTACTGAGTTGATTAAATACCTGGACCGATTAAATACCCACGATTAAATTATAAGCTAAGCCCTTTAATCTGGTGTTTATTATACCTAATCACTTTTCTTGTGTTTGTGGTAATATTTTTAGCTTTACGCTCGTATAGTATCAAAAGAAAAAATTAACATGCACTGACAATAAGTTTGTGATATTTTAATTATTATTTATATAGGGCGATTCTAAAATGTCGCATAAGCTTTCCGATACGTTGTAAGGGATCGTTAGTGGAACCTGGGAAAATGAGTTAAAAAACTCTGTCTTATGCCTTATTTTTTAGTTATTACAGAAAAACTGATTAGTAAATTTGGTAACAAATCAAGTATGAACTGATAGGCTGATAGGAAACTTTGTTGTTACTTTTTATTATGATAAATAACAAAATACAATAACAAAACAAAATAAATAAAGTAAATAGTCTTTATTGCCATAAAAAAAAGTTACATGATTAAAGCAAATGTTAAAAATTCTACCCTTCAGCATTTAAAGAAATTTGCGCTCGTCGCACAATGTTGTCCTGTACTCTTTGGAGTATCTCTACATTAAACGTTTAAACAGCGTTTTGTATTCGATTTATGAGGTTTTGTTGATTTTGGACCGGAGTTCTCTACACTAAAAATTTGATGTGACCCCAAAAAAAGAAATCCAAAGGTGTGGGAATTGGAGATCTCAGGGGCCAACATACTGGTCCATTACGACCTATCCATCTCCTAGCAAATCTTTCATCCAACCAGCATTGCGAGCTGGAGCACCATCCAATTGGACCCACATGTTCTTTATCGCCGCAAAAGGTAGATCGTCAAGTTTTGTTGAAGATTGTTTTCAAGAAAATTCCAGAAATTCCCTCTTTAGGCGCTCTGGCTCCCGCCAAATGAGTCCGAAGGATCCCAGCCCATATATTCATGCTTAAGCGGTGTTGTTGGTTGCCTTCGAAGGGCAAAGGAGTATTTTATTGAAAAAATCATCCCTACTGAAATTTGCTTCATCCGTCCACTAAATAAGAGAAAAGAATCCTTTCTGGAACAATTTCAAGTAAACCAGTACAGTAATAAACTCATAACCTAAATTCGTTGGGCAAGAGAGCCTGAATTTTCGTGAAGTGGTAGGGATGGTAACCTTCACCAATTATAAACTCATTTAAATAACTTTCAAAAGTCCTAATTCTTGGGAAATATTTCGGGTACTTCTTGTTGAATCATCTACCAGAGTTTGTAGAATTTAATCTTCCATTTCGATTATTTTCCATTCTATTATTTTCCATTTCCAAGGCCGACCACGGTCTGCACCTCGTGTTGGCATTAAAATATCCGTGTCTCTGACTCTTTGATGTAATCTTCTAATAACATTAACTTCGGAATGTCTCATATTAGGGTATCTCTCCACATATACTCGTGCAGCTTCTAAATAATTGTTACGGCATTCACCAAATATCGAGCGTTCAAATAAATTTGTAATCGAGTCATCCATGGATTTGAATCCGTATGTCTTTAACTTGAACCATTTTAGCTTTCAACTGACATTTTATTGTAATGCAGTTCAAGTAACTACATACGATTTCGGGTTCATGGATGACTCGATTACAAATTTTTTGATCGCTTTTTACTAATAACATGTCTACATATAAAGAGCGAGCAAATAAATTTGTAATCGAGTCATCCATGAACGCGAAATCGTATGTAGTTACTTGAACTGCATTACAATAAAATGTCAGTTGAAATCTAAAATGGTTCAAGTTAAAGACATACGGATTCAAATCCACGGATGACTCGATTACAAATTTATTTGCTCGTTCGATACCTCATTTGTGTAAATTTTTTGCAGAACAAACTACTTTCAGGAGAATAATATTAAAATGTTAGATTAACAGCTATCAAAATTAGATAGATAATTACATATTATTTATACTAACTAGATAGGTACGCATTGACCCATCTCTTATAGATGCAGATTTGATTAACGAACACTTCTATTCCATCGTCTCGGGCTCTACGACTGGTGAAGTTAATGAGATGATCTACTACTACGGCACTTCAGTCATAATATTCATCCCAACATAAATATGTTGGGATGAATATTATGACCTCATCAAATGACAATTTCGTATTTACTAAATTGTCATTTGATGAGGTTACCACCAATGAGATTGTAAATTACTTTAGGAGTACTTTCGGCGCCGACTCAATTAACCTAAAAATGTTGCAAATTGTTTTCCCTCACTGTCGAGAAGCACTGTTGAACATAATTAATTATTCATTGATGAATGGTACTGTACCTAACGTTTGGAAATCTGCCATGGTTACTCCCCTCCCAAAAGTCTCAACGGCTAAGGAGCTTTCGCCACTTAGACCGATTAGTATACTACCAACCCTGCCTAAGCTGTTGGAGAAAATCGTGTATTGCAGGGTGGTAGGGCATGTTAACAACTGCAACTTACTTACTGCCATCCAATCTGGTTTCAGGACTGGCTACAGCACTGCTACAGCCCTGATCAAAACCACCAGTGATCTCTCAGATGCGATTGAACACTCTCGAGCAACTCTCCTTGCACTGCTTGATTACAGCAAGGCGTTTGACAGCATTCATCACGAATTACTACTTAGCAAGCTTCACTTTTATGGTTGCGATGATCGGATACTGAAATGGTTTGTCAGCTACCTATCTGAGAGAACACAAACAGTGAGACTTGGAGATCAATTTTCGAATTGTGTGCAAGTTTTGCAAGGCGTACCTCAAGGGAATGTTCTGGGTCCAGTGCTGTTTGCCTTGTTTACGTCCGATTTAACTTCAGTGCTGTCTGATCAGTGTTCGATTCATTTCTATGCTGATGACACCCAACTTTACATTTCTTCTTACCCGGACGTTATCAACTCTAGTATAGATGAATTGAAAGAGAATCTTTCCAGTATATCGCGTTGGTCCTCGCCAAATGGTCTGCTGTTGAATCTGTCGAAAAACCCAGGTGATGTGTGTTGGTACCAGAGTGATGTGTGAAAGGGCCTTCCGAGTGCTTGAAAAGAAAGTGTCACTTCTTGGGAAAAATATGAAATTTTGTGATAGTGTTAAACATCTTGGTGTCTGTGTCGATTCACACTTGAATTTTCAAGCTCATACGGTCAAGAAATGCTCTCTATGCTACTATAAACTTAAGTCGCTTTATCAGTTTAGAGATTTGTTACCAGCATCAACTAAGCTGTATCTTACTAATACTTTGATTTTGTGTAATCTGGATTATTGTAGCACAGTATATTATTCCTACTTAAATTCATATTTTAGAAATAAGTTGCAGGTCGTTCAAAATTGTTGTCTCCGATATGTCTTAAATATTCCTCGTCGTGAACGTGTAACACCGTATTACAATAGGAAAAATATACTTAGTAGGAATTTCGTTTCTGTCTGTTGTTTGGATGTTTGATTTTCAGATTGTTAAAGTCCACTATACCTGATTATTATTTATCCATCATGTTACTACGTAGATCAAATGTTCACAGTCGTTTGTTGAAACATGTTGATCGTTTTACTTTTCCGCAACACTCTACAACGAGGTTTAAATGTAGTTTTGCATATACTGCACTTGTTTTGTTGAATAAATTCATGGACATTTTTAATACTTGCAATAATTTAGAAACATTTAGAGGTAGATTTAAGGTGGAACTTTTTTGTTGTTCAATTTTGCGGCATCTCTGTGTACATTGTTTTGACATAAGTATTGTACTTTCATGTATTTAGAATATTTTGTTTGTTTGGGGGCTGGTATGCGTGGTACGTGAACCTGTATATCGGCGTTTTGTGTTTTTTTTTCATAGCTGTAGTTTTTACAAACTGGTTGAGTTGAAAATCTATTTTATATAGACCCTCAACCATTTGGAACAAAATTATTTGAATCTCTTTTCTTTTCTCTTATACTGTTATTTTGTAAACATTTTTTTGTTTTTTGTTCCAATAAGGAAGTAAAATAAATAAATAAATAAATAAATAAATAAATAAATAAATAAATAAATAAATTGTTATTCGGGATGGAGATTTTCTAACATTGTTGCCAAATGACTTTTCATAGCAACGTGATGAAAAAGTTTCTATTTTCCAACTAACAATTACGAATAAATTTGGTAAACCGGTTAAAGGCTCAAAGACTCTTTATAGGAAATAGTGTTATGGTTCAAAATTCCAAAGAGGAGAAAGGTTAGATGTTCAACTTCATCTCTTCATATCTCGATGAACCGATGACCAAGAATTTTTTTATTATTTTTCTCATGCTATATTAACAATCCCCTATAACGTACCGGAGACCTTATGCACCACTTTTAAATCACCCTGTATATTTATACATATTTAATTTCCTCAAATAAATAAAATATAACCAAAATTAAAACTATATAATGAAATGAAAATAAAAATCTAATTACTGGCATTATCCACAAAATAACAATCATAAATAAAATTCTACGTAATAAAATGAGAAAATAAGATACTATTTGAAAGTGTCTAAAAGAAATATTATAAACAATTTTTCTTAATAGTAAATAAGAAGCAAAATAACCGAGTTGTTAAAAAATAGCTAGCTATATTATAACTCATAATATTTATTACGAACCATTTTTCACTCTCTACTGACCTTTAGATCTTTCCCATAATAATTAACAATAAGAAATTAACAATTTTTTCAGTAATATCAAAGTTTCATCCAGTTACCCGTAGCGATCTCCCCAAGTAATTTAGAATTAATTTTGTTTCCTAACTCGACTAATATTCCATGAAAAGGTCAAAGTACGCGTAGTATCGAGAAAAAATGTTTTCTTTATTATAACTGCATATTATGCTAAGAAAATAAAATTTGGAAAATGGAGAGACAGAGTAACGTAATTATATCTGTAAAAAAAATAATTTAACACAGCAATAACAAATGATTTAAATAAAACAGAGATATTATAATAAAAACTTTATTTTGGTGTATTGCTTTCTTATTTCAATAATATAACGATATAATAAACTGAAAATGAAAATCATCTAGTCATTATAATGTATGTAGGTAATATAAAAATAAATGAGTAATACTTAATGATTGCTTGAAAAAATCACTCTATTCACAGTCAATTTTAAGGCAATTATGCTTCGATCAGCACCCCAAACAGTTTCTTTAAACTAAAATCAATCAGATCAGCTAGATCTACGCTATGCTTATTTTTCGTATAATCTATCAGTCGAAATTTCAGAAACTAAGTACTTGCAAGAATAATAAAAATTTGTTTAAGTAGCGTTCAACACTAAACCAAAACAATTTTTTACAGTTTTGGGGATTGTCTTGAACTTGAGTATTTCGAACTAAGTCATTTAAAACGTCTACATGATAATCTACAAGTGAACACTATATGTCTTGTTGTTATCGTTAATTTCACTGTTAACGATTTTGTCATCTCCAATCTGCGTCAACACGATACCATTCTCTTTGTCATCAGGTCGTCCGGGGTAGGGTTCCCCTTTCAGCATGAACTGTATCTCTTCCAACGTTTTACCACGCGTTTCCGGAATGTAAAAGATGCAAAAGGCTGCTGTTAATAGGCATGACGCAGCGAAGATAAAGAAAGGCACATGCATCCCATACGAATCCGTTAACCTCTGGTAGATTTCTATTGATAACATCGCGAAGATAACGTACATTGCATCGGAAATAGTCATGCCCATGGCCTTAACTTTCGTCGGGAATAATTCCGCCGTCATAACAATAGGAACCATGCCTAAGCCGAACTTGAATACAGCGGCGTAGACCATAACGGAAGCAATTGGAAGCCACGAAGCGTTTGCTACGTTAACCCCTGAGTTTTTCAGTGCAAAGTATATGGCAAGGACTAAAAGCGATAGTCCAGTGAGAAGACTAGAGGAAGTTAGGAGGAGTTTTCTTCCAATTTTATCTACAACAAAATCGGCAGCGGTCGCGGAAATCAACATGATACCAGCGAAAATAATAGCTGCGGTGGTAGTTTCCATATAAATAGAACCTGCTGCCTCGAGAATTGGATGCAGGTTCATCAGCATTACGCTAATACTACTAAAGTGCTGAGCTCCATTTAAAACCGTCATAATAATCAACGCTTTTCGGTTGCTTTTGATTAAAATAAGGTCTTGTGGACGCCCTCTTTCGGTTTTCTGGCGCTTAACTGCCGCTGCGATATCCTCGATTTCCTTATCCACATTCGCGCCGGCTCTCAGTCGTACCAAAGCGCTTTTCGCCTGTTCATACTTGTCCTTAGACAGAAGGTAATAGGGCGAGTCCGGCATGAATGGGAACGTCACCAACTGGAAGACTAAAATAGCGCCACCTACAATCGACGTGACGTAGATAGGAACAAATGGCCCCAAAGAATAAATCAGCAAAATCCCAACTAACATCATCAGGTAAATAACACCTGCGAGGAATCCACGGATTCTCTGATCGGCTATCTCGGCGACGTACATGGGGGCGGCTACAAAGGCCACATCGCCCGCCAGGCCAGTAAGAAACCTTGCTACATAGAGATATTCCACCCGGTTGGCTACGGCAATGAGGATCCAGGCGGTTAAACTATTGCAAGCAGCGACTAATAGAGAATTTTTTCGGCCGATTTTGTCGACGAAGTAGATGGTTATCGGTAGGCCAGCGATGGCGCCGATCATGTAGATTTGTTCCAGCCATATTACGTCTGTGTCGTTGATTTTTACTGGGCTGTCGGGGGCTTGTAAGACTGGAATGAAGGGGGCGGACCAGCCATACTGCATGCCATCAGAAATGGCGCTGATGGTACCTGGAAAAAGAACAAAAGGTTAGAAGAAGAAACGTAGATTTCAATTTATTTATAAATGTCTTTACAGATCGTATTTTAAATTTTTTGAAAAGTAAATGAAGGAGACTTTCATAAAATCTGTTATAATTGTGAATGTCAAACCAATGTAAAAGTTTATTATCAAGAAATATCTAGTTGAAGTTTAGCTCCCAAAAAAGCAAATGTTTTTATTTTTCGAAGCGTTTAGTACTTTTATTTTTCAATCTTTGCATATTAACAAAAATTTTGTTTCATAATAATCATTTTAATTTTAAAAATGTGAGATCTAGAAAAAAATATATACAGTAGGGTGGCAGTTATTTTGGCGATGTTGGATTTTTTCATCCCCCCCCTAAAATCAATCAAGGTATTATAAAAAAAATGTGGGTAAAATTTGGAAGGATTTGAATAATATTAACACGTGCCTCAGAGCGGTTGAAATTTTAAATGGGAAAATACATGTATTTTTTGGATGTTTTATTTGAATATTTTCAACTTTTATAAAAATGGACGGAAACATCTGAAACTTGGCAGAATTTTAGTAAGTACAGGGTGTCCAGATTTCGTTGTAAATGCGGGATATTTCGCTTACTAGCAGAGATAGAGAAATGCGGTTTTCGCAACACGTTGCTACTTTTTTGTGAAACGAAAGATGCCGTCAACGGTTTTTTCATAGCCCTCTTTGTTTTTAAGATACAGGGCGAAATTGAAAATTTGCTCTTTTAGGGCATACCTCTATCTCGGGAACGGCTGAAAATATTGGAAAGGTAAAAACTGCATCTTATACAGATTTTTACGTAGAATCCAGTGGCGTACTCAGTTTTTTCTTAGAAGCGATAATTTTCGAGATATTTACTAATCTTATGTTATTTTGAATGCAACACCCTGTATGTTTTTCACTAGTTGGATCCAGCTTGTCATAAGCTTTACAAAAATACAAAACACTCTGTAGCTATTTTCTATATTAAGCTAGAAAATGACAATTTTCAAAAATTCAACCAAAATTTTTGTAAGTAGGCCATGAAAAACAACAAACAAAGAAGGAATACAGTCAACTTTTCACAAGAACAAATAAAAGTTTGAATACGCTTTATAGAAATTGTTCAAATTGATTTCCGTTATGTCTCAGACACATTTCGCACATTTTTCTTATCCTGCGTAAACATTCAGAATTATGAGAGATTGTGCTTGTAAATCTATAAATTCTCTTTCTGTGGCAGCACGTAAATTTTCTAGTGTATGAATAATGACATTTGTTTCTTATTTTTCATAGCCTACTTCTAAAATTTTAGGCTGAATTTTTGAAAATAGTCATTTTTTACCTAAATATAGAAAATAATTACAGTGTTTTATATTTTTGTAAAGCTGGATCCAACTAGTGAAAAATATACAGGGTGTTCCATTTAAAATAACATAAGTTTAGTAAATATTTCGAAAATTATCGGCCTGTAAGAAAAAAATGAGTACGCCACTGGATTCTACGTATAAATCTGTATCAGATGCAGTTGTTACCTTTCCAATATCTTCAGCCTTACCCAAGATACGAGGTATGCCCTAAAAGTGCAAATTTTCAATTTCGCCCTGTATCTTAAAAACAAAGAGGGCTATGAAAAAATCGTTGATGGCACCTTTCGTTTCACGAAAAAGTAGCAACGTGTCGCGAAAACCGCATCTCTCTATCTCTGCTAGTAAGCGAGATACCCCTCAATTACAACTAAATCTGGACACCCTGTACATGATGGAGTACAATTTTTCAAATTTTTTCATTATCATTATCACTATGTCCCGGGCTCTTGCAAAATACACTTTGTTTCTGTTTTATCATCTATCCTGTCATAGTGATAAAAAAAATGATCATGAAATAATTTGAAAAAATTAGGTATTGTACCTTCCATCATGTACTAAAACTCTGCCAAGTTTCAGACATTAAATGACAAAGTGAAATGAAAATACATAGGCTCTTATACCGGGTGATCATTTCAATTTCAGCTCTAGTTATCCATGGAAATTGAAGTCATGACTTCACTTCACTATTTATTGTTTACTACTGACAGTTCATAAATTTGACATTTCAATTAATTCGTTTTGTTTGATTGTGTGAAGCTAATCAAAGTCATGACTTAAATTTCCATGGATAACTAGAGCTGAAATTGAAATGATCACCCGGTATACTTCTACTAAAACCTGAAGTTGGATTATGATTTGGTTGTTAGTTCGCGAAATATTTCTATCGAAAGCGTTCATTATTTCCACTAGTTTTACAGACATAATTTATTATGAGTTTTTATTTCTGCTTATTCCAGTATCACATGAAGTAGTGCTACCATGTTAATAAAAAAAAGCTCATACCGGAACAACCTTTAATCATCAAGTCGACCAAACTAGATAAACTATAATGAGCAACGTTTCTTTCCAACACTGACGATATTCTATTCACATTCTGCGCGGTCATTAGCCTTTCTAATTTAGTCGACTTGTACTCTTAATAAAGACCTTAATTTCTTGTACCCTCAGTAATTTACATAATATGAAGCAAATTAAAAAGATGTTGTAGACTTATTACAAAAAGTCATTAAATATTTTGATAACAAAAAACAAGAGGCAATTCGGGCAATTGACCTTGAGTCAAGTTTTAATTATTTCAAGCTTCCAATACAAAATATTGACAACAAAATTTCCTGTTATATTGGCTATAACAACAAAGTTCCTTTCAATAAAGCGCCCAAAGCTCATTTTCAATTTCAACGATTCTTAAATGAAGCCATATCCAAACAAAACCGTCACTTCCAATTCAAAGTGAAATGATGCAGCAAATCGCAAATTGAAATTAAAGTTAATTATAGACCGTTTAGTTATATTGTTTCTGTTGTAAACTGTTGTTGACTTATTATTCACTTCCATAACATCTTCAACTTTGTTTTGCAAGAAATTCAAAACCAAATGGTTCGGAGTTGGAAGACTATAGAAACAGAGCGAGCGCAGGAAAACAAGTTGATATTTTAATTAAAATTAATTAAATTCGTCGCAGGTACTGTGATATAGATATCATGGTCCTATACACAAAAGAAAATATCTAAATTGCTTCTAAGCGCTAATTAGAACGATATCAACATCAACACAGGATTTAGATGTGTTCTAGAACATAGTCAATGAAACGAACATTTTTAATGGCAAGGCGAATGTGCGTGAATATTAATTAATTATTTAATTAATATATTAATTAATCTGTAGGTAGATACGCGTACCTACGCATACGAACAGAGGGAAACAAAGCTTCCTTTTGATCCTCCCCGGAAAAATCTCAAGTTACTCTACTGGTTTTGATTTCTACACGCATACAAGTTTAATTTATTTGATGTCTCATCTTCAGAAATGCAGCAAACCAAAAAGATAATTACACATTTAATTTATTTGCAGAAAGATGACTATAGTGGGCGGTTATTTTTAGCAAAAAAAGAGAGCAAATTGCTTCTTATATTAGGTGTATTAACACCGTATAATGTGGGTGAAAATGTGCCATGATTGTTGCATGTTTATCAAACATCATAAATTTTTTCGTGTATAAGTATACAAAGATAAGCGTAGAGATTTTTAAATTAAATCAATCATAAATTATTTTTATTAAGGAACACAAACGTTAAAGTTGATCAAATGGGGTTCATTTGAAAGTTATGTAAAAATGTTCCGGAAATATGGTGAAATATATTCAAGGAAGTTATTCAGCTATGCGTTTTGTATAATACAAGCGTGGTTTACAAAGGATTGTGCTTAATTTACAAATTAATTTAATATTAAAATAGTTAATGGATATTCACGTAATTTTAGGTTAAATAGTTGTAAGGATTTAAAATTGTGTTTGTTTTTAAACTGTAAAAAATGCCAAAAGTATTCGTTTAGTCCACAATTTATTAATTTTCAAGAAAAGCCGGAAGTTAGCTTTCTGGTTATTATTATTTGCTGACATAAAGTTAACTGAATATCTGTAGGGAACCATAATTATTATTATAATGTAATTATTTGACAATATTTGGTATTTAGTCATTTGAATTTATTTGTTTTGTTATACAGGGTGGGTGAAATTCCGTTGCCAACATGGGGATCTCGGCGCTTATTATAATAATTTAAATTTGCCAAAGTTGCCAAATTTGGAGCACAAAAATAATCCGAAATAAGAAAAACTGAAGTTGGTGTTAAAAAAACAAAAACGAATCGATATTTAAAGAAACGATGATCACTGATCGATAGAACATAAAAAGTTGCTTTGAGAATGTTTTTACAGATTTAAAAAAATTCAAAAATAACGAAGTTATAGGCGAAGTTCTAAAATCGTAATTTTCAGTTTTTTCAGCTTTCTAACATAGTGCAGGCGCCAAAGGTACTTGAGTATGCATAATATGAGGACCGGCAACTATGCTCGGATTTTTATATCTGAAACCCTAAATAATGAAAAAAATCATGTTGCCGGCAGCTGGGATGGTCCATTTCAATTCTCTCGCCCTCTTATTACGTTATCACTATTATTACAGTCAATCAGATATTTGAGATATAAAAACTTGCGAGTAGGCTGAATTTTTAATATGTGGTTTCTGATGGTCCGAAAGGTAAAATGTCAAGTTGGCGTATCCCCACCTGTTTCAGAATCCGCGCCATCTAGATAAAATTTTGGATTCTTTTTTTGGATTTGCCTTATGTGCTGTTGGTCGGAGGAAAAAAGTGTAAGGACAAAAATTGTATAGCTCAAAATTTGCAACATTTTTTGTCTCATACCGAACTCTCTGTAGTTGGTGCCCAAAATAAAGTATTTTATTAAAAAACATGAAAAAATGTCGTTACAAGTGACAAATTTGAAGAGAAAAAGACCGAACGAGTTATCGTGTTTGTTTTGTGATGCAGCAGGAGACTTAGTTAAAAAGCCAAAATCACAATCGTTGATCACAGAAGCTGTATAATCCGAAGTCCACTACTAAATAAACTACCTATTGTCACTAAAATAATCATTAAAATGACTCCATAGCATGCTCTGAATCGATTGCTTTGATACTCAAGGGGAGGGAAAAAAATTAGACCATAAAATGGGGCGGCAACATCCAGAATATTAATCTTTGAGCTGTTATGAGCTTATATCAATTGATAAAATGCGGTCCTCATATTATGCATACTCAATTCCTTTCAGCTCCCGGTCTAACATACCGTTCAAAATAATCCAAAATTGTTTTCGAATTTTTTCTGAGCATCAAATTTGGCAACTTTTCCAAATTTAAACTTATGGTCTATCTATTATAATAAGCGAGATCTCCATGCTTTGCAACGGAATTTCACCTACCCTGCATTTTCCAGGAGCTAGTGAATTTTTTTGGTACTAATTTTTCCATTTGGTTAATGTCAATAAGATTGTTCTGTTAGGGATACTAATCAACTAATTCTGAGTCTGGCAAAAATTTTCCGGTGGGTTCATGGGTAGAAAATGCAAATGAGTTGAACTTATTTTTACACTTATTATGAATCTTTTTGATTTACTAAAATAGATCATAAAACTTATGGCGAATTTACACGGGGACAGTAACTAAAGCAAGTTACTAAAGCAAGTGACTAAATTTTAGCTGCTGGCACTGTGTAAACATCTGATTTAGTACTTGAGTCACTTGCTTTAGTAACTTACTTTAGCTACTGTACCCGTGTAAATTCGCCATAAGTCTGGCTGAAGTGTTTCCATAAATCCGCTGATCGGAAAATCAGATCGATTTCTCGGATACCTTAACCTTATTTTTACATGTTTGAAACTTATTATACAAATTAATATTACCATGGAATATACTTAGTTTAAAATAAGTCTGGCTGATTTATAAAATTAGCAAATGAGTCTGACGCCACCTCGAAATCAAAAATTATTGCCCTTATTTTCACTGTGCTGAAATTTTTTCACAAGATAGTCTATAATAGTATAATACCATGAAAAAAACCAATCTGGCTTTTATTTATAATCACCAAAGCCTCGTCCAGACTCTCGATGTTTTAAATAGTACGTGCTGAAGTTCATAAAAACTTTTTGGGCACTTTTTGAATTATGATAAATTCTTAAGAGGGTTCCGACAATACGCCAAAGTAATGGAATGTACTCGTAAAACTACGAAAATATAAAAATGCAAATTACGTCCAAAATAAACTGCTGGCCAATTGAAACGTACCAAGCGAATTTTTAGGTTGAATTTAAAGTCAAATATTTTGAAAAGGAGAAAAGATATCAACATGAGGTTTTCAGGATTCAAGAGATCATTTTATTGCGAAAGCAATAGTGAGACCCAATTATTTTTACTTTGAAGTACGTTACTATCTACAGGGTATGAAAGAAAGTCGTCTTTTTTTTCTCAAACTTTATACCTACCGCAATTCCACAAAATTTTTTTTATATTTTTTGATGTCGATTCTTTTAGTCCCTGGTTAATGAGGAAAAAACCAATTTCTCAAAATTTTTATATCCCTCTTATTTTTTAAGATACCGAATTTTTTATTAAATTTAATATTGTTGAATAGGTTTTTGCAATAATAATTATGCTGCCATTGTGAAAGCAAATGTCATTATGTGATATGTCGATGTAAAGGTAATTTTAAGTAGAATCTAATTATTACGGAAAAAAATATACAGGGTTGTTTTAAAAAGTTTTGAAAGTTAGTAGGTGGCCCTTACGGTGAAACCGGAAGTGTCATCAGATTGTTTTAAACGTCAAAGTGATTATTCCTTTCAACAATCAAACCATGCCAAATTTCAAAATAATACAGTTAAATGTAACAAAATGGTGGGGGTTGTAAAACGATTTCGTAGCCACCCGGTATACACGAATATGAGCCAATTTTTGAAAAAGTGAAAAACCCGTTTCGAGGATATAAATCACTTAAACCAATGGTAAACATAAACTAACTAAATTCCATTCTATTCCATTAGGAAAAATAGCCTCAAAAAATGAATTAAAAAATTTACCAATTAGCGAACGTGTACCGATTTTTGATAAGCCACTGGTTACCAATAAATTAATGAAAGTACAAAAAATGTACTTTTTATAAGAAAGCCATTCATAAGGTATTATAATCAACTACAGAGATTGGTTCTTACAAAACACAATACGGCCGAACGACAAAAAACAAAGAAAAAGTAAAATTTTTAGCAAAAATTCGGTATCTTATAAAATAACAGGGATATCAAAACTTTTGAGAAACAGGTTGTTTTCCCATTAAGTAAGGACTAAAAAAATCTACATCAAAAAAATATAATTTTTTTTTGTGGAATCACGGTAGTTATAAAATTTGACAAAAAAAGCTTGGGCAATTTTAATTAGAAATTAATCAAAATCCATTGTTTCCAGTCAGTTTTCAATTACGATTCGATTATAACTTCTGGTCTTTAATCATATACTCTAACCGAGCGATTTTATAGTGTAGATAGTTTATTTTTAAAGTAATTCGGTCTAAATTTGCTTACACAAAATTTTATTATCACCCAATGCTAATAATTTGATTTTGTTTAAATACCAGGCAATATTATATTATAACAGAAATACAAATTAAATTCAAACAAATAAGAATAAAGTAGGTGGTTATCATAAGTGAAAGTTTAATTAGTTGCAGCAGCTAGACGAAGCTTAGGGCCAGTTTAAACAAGGATGTAACCGCGCGATTGAACCGCGGTAAATAAACTGCTGGCCAATTGAAACGTACCAAGCGAATTTTTAGGTTGAATTTAAAGTCAAATATTTTGAAAATGAGTAAAGGTATCAACATGAGGTTTTCAGGATTCAAGAGATAATTTAATTGAGAAAACAATAGTGTTCTCCGATTTTTTTACTTTGAAGTACATTACTATCTACAGGGTGTGAAAGAAAGTCTTCTTTTTTTGTCAAATTTTATAACTACCGTGATTCCACAAATTTTTTTTTATATTTTTTAGATGTAGATTTCTTTAGTCCTTACTTAATGAGAAAACAACCTGTTTCTCAAAATTTTGATATCCCTGTTATTTTATAAAATACCGAATTTTCGCTGAAAATTTGATATTTTTTGTTTTTTGTCGTTTAGCCGTATTGTGTTTTGTATGAACCAATCTCTGTAGTTGATTATGATACCGTATGAATGGCTTTCTTATAAAAAGTACATTTTTTGTACTTTTATTAATTTATTGGTAACCAGTGGCTTATCAAAAATCGGTACACGTTCGCCAATTGGTAAATTTTTTAATTCATTTTTTGAGGCTATTTTCTTAATGGAATAAAATGGAATTTAGTTAGTTTATGTTCACCATTGGTTTAAATGACTTATATCCTCGAAACGGGTTTTTCACTTTTTCAAAAATTTGCTCATATTCATGTATATCGGGTGGCTTCGAAATCGTTTTACAACCCCCACCATTTTGTTACATTTAACTGTATTAATTTGAAATTTGGCATGATTTGATTGTTGAAAGGAATAATCATTTTGACGTTTAAAACAATCTGATGACACTTCCGGTTTCACCGGAAGGGCCACCTACTAACTTTCAAAAATTTTTAAAACAACCCTGTATATTTTTTTCCGTAAGAATTAGATTCTACTTAAAATTACCTCTTTATCGACATATCACATGATGACATTTGCTTTCAAAATGGCAGCATAATTATTATTGCAAAAACCTGTTCAACAACATTAAATTTAATAAAAAATTCTGTATCTTATAAAATAAGAGGGATATAAAATTTTTGAGAAATTGGTTTTTTCTTCATTAACCAAGGACTAAAAAAATCGACATCAAAAAAATATAAAAAAAATTTTGTGGAATTCCGGTAGGTATAAAGCTTGAGAAAAAAAGACGACTTTCTTTCCTACCCTGTAGATAGTAATGTACTTTAAAGTAAAAAAATCTGGTAACACTATCGTTTTCTTAATTAAATTATCTCTAAAATCCTGAAAACAAGCTAATAAAACATAATTCTGCTCTCTATACCTACAATATGCACATGCTTTTTTAATGCTCTAAATTATCAAAGAACATACAAACATGAGAAGATACAACGCCCATCGTCTGTATAATCGAACGTATAGAATTGAACGCGACTGATGAGCATTAAAAGAGTCTGGCAAGGCTTTGGTGATCTCGCATTATAGCCAGATTGTATTTTAAGCTATTGCTATAATGCAAACTATCATCTGACAAATTTTCAGGACTACCAAAATAATTGCAATTATTTTTTAAATATTTTTCAGTTTTTTACGTGCCAGACACATTTACTATGCCAGACTATCTTTTTACCTATAAACGACTTGTTAGTACGACCATTTTCATTGGTGTAAAAAAAAGTGCAACGCATTTGTATTTTCCAAGGCATTTTCTGACTCAACCCACCGGAAAACCCCTATACATAATATATTATTTTTTTACTTAGAATCACTAACTAAATAATCCTATCAATGTTTGCTGACTGTAAAAATTACTACACAAAAAATTCAGTAGCTCCTGGTCTAATAAAGAGTTGATCAGATTTTCATAAAATTAGCTTAAAGTTATTTGATTTGATAAAAAACAGAGATTTCCACCTATATACACTGATCGCCCTGATTCAATAAAATTTAATAGCAAGTAAATTCAGATATTCCGACATTATTTCTATTTAATCGATTCTGAACTTTAGTTTTAATAGTGAACCGTAAAATTTTCCCAACTTGATTTACACTTAGAATATGACAATGTTAGTAGATATTGAAGATTAAATTTTAATTTTGCCATTCGGTTTTTACGTCATTATACTATTATTATGTTAGGATGTTTAAAAAATATCCAAAATCCTGAAGTAAGAAATTACTCCTATTATGTACATTTTGAAATAAAAATTCTTTGGGTTAACAAAATTTTAAAATAAGAAATGTTATTGGTTTAGAATAGATTAAAATGACATGTTTCTAATGTTTATTTTTTAGTTCTATAACCTAACCTAAGATCGTAAGATCACGAAAATGTTTGAAAAAAAAATTATATTCCAAGGACTAACCACCTAATAATACATAGATATCGTACTTTAAACCCTTATCTAAACTCGTCAAAAGTGATATAAATTAATTCTCCGAAAACTGATCTTTTATCTCAAAAGATCTTCCCATAAAACTTTCTCCTTAGTAAACTTTCTATCACAAAACGTGCTTAAATTAACAGTGAATAACTGTAAATCTTCAAGCATAAAACTTCTTACCTGTAAGTACGGCAATGATTTGGGGTAAAGTCCCCTTGAACATCCGGACAATGGAATTTTCGCGCATCGCACTGTATACTGCACCAAATTCTCATCAATAAAATTTCTGAACGCACACACACACAACCTCAAATTAAACTCGATGATGATCTACATGTGTACAGATCTAATTATTAGATCCAATTGTAGCGCCTCAACACACTTGTTGTAAACTGTTCAATATAATATCTCGCACACTTGCAAAGGAATGTCCTCAACACAAACAATTATATTTTAAGTTGCTGGTTAAAATCGATTAGTGACTCCTTGGACTTGAACTGTTGATGAGAGCGTTGTTGCTGCCCTTGTGGCACACACGAAATTTTACCTGTAGTGCCACCTTGACTTTGATGGAATGAAGAATGTTTTTTAAGCTTGTGGGCCAATTGTACTTGTATTGTAATGATTTTGTGCCTTGCCAAGTTTATGGTTTAATTTTAGCCAGTTTGAAGATACAGCGGGAGGAGCCTGGAAAAATACAGAAAAATTTGAATGAAATATTTGGGGTTTAAGGACAGTTCAAGGGTGAATTAAAAAATTCTAAAAATAACAAAATTGCCTAAGCTCTAAGCAGTGTATTAAAAGAAATAAGACATACTTTTCACTTGGCGTTGTTTTCACCCCGGAAATTCCTATATGATTAAACAAATTAATTGCCCGCGGGGCTATTTAAGATTTTATCAACAATTGCGTCTAGGTAGAGCGACTATAATGACTATTACACAGACTTATCAGGTGTATATTACACCAAATATAGGATATAGGAGAAATCATGTTGTTTATATCGACAATAATTATTTGTCAAGCAAACATTGATTTTAGATAATATGTACCCACATAAATACCAAACTAGATTGATGTGAATTCATAAAGATAACAATGAAGGAGTGAAACATTTCCTAAATTTTGATTATTTTGACAAACAAAGAGTTATCAAGGTTAAATAAAACTATTTTCGATATATAAAAGGGATTTAATTGAGAATTAAATCATATAGTTTCTCACAAGTTTATGTTAACAATTCAACAAATCCTACAAATGTTCATTTTAGGTGAAATGTTTAATCATTAATTTACAATTAAACACCGACTTCCATAATGTACATATGTAATTCGTGGATTTTCCCATTAGCAAAAATTTACAGTAGTTATTATAACTTCATTTCCTGTGGGGTTTATTTAATGCATTAGTTAAAGCGAAAGTAGAGAATTTGAATCTAGATTATAAAATGATGTTTTGGGTTTACTTGGAATTTTAAAGTAGGCAGAAAAATTTAATTTGAAAAATATATTAATTTGGAATCCAGTTTTACAAGTAATTTCTTTTTTATTTGAGAAATAAACAAAAAATCTATGATTTACTCTAAAAGATTTCTGGAAGTTAGACAATATGAATTTTAAATACCTACATACTTATAAAAATGAGAAATTTAACTTTTTTTGTCCTAGCCACGAAAGTATTACTTTCGTCCCTAGCAACGAGAGCCTTGCCTCTTTCATTTTCGGTTGCAGCTGACTATCAAAATAGTAAAGTTGATTTAAGTAAGGGGAAGAAAAAAAAGTAATTTCTACATTCGTACTTTCAGTGACTAAAACAAAATTTTATAACGATCATTAAAAAAATCCACTACAAGCTTTTTTAATTAGAGCACAAAAATTCTAAATTAACAATACCATGGTGTTGATGATTTTTTCCTTAATATAGCTAACTTGAGCTTTGTAAAACGGTATTATCAATGAAAATCCAGAAATTCGATGTAGAACTACAACTTTTCAAAAAGTACCATGTAGATGTAGAAGATTGATAAGAAATTTTAGTTTTTAATTTTTATTCTATTCGCACAAACATAATCTGAAGTAATTTCTATCATTGATGACGATTTCTTAATAAGAACACCATTTGGCTACATAAAACCGAAAATTTCATCAAAATTAGTCCAGCGGTTCCATACATACAATTTTGTAAACGGCCGACGCCTCGACGCTAATTCGCTCTCTAAGATAAAGTACAATGCTATCGTCTTGTATAAGTAATAAATAACTATTCTGCATTTTTGGTGACTAACTAAAACTAAAATAACCTATAAAAAAAATTTCAGTCGTTTTAGAAAATGTGTGCAATAGAGGGTTAACATATGTCCGTACCGGCTTAAATTTTTTGTTACAGGGTGTAGATGGATTTAACCTATAACCATAATGAGCTTCAGTTTTAATTTAATTATTTTAATCAAGAACGCTGCGTCTGACGAGAAAAATACAAGAGACCGTTTTCATGTAGAATTGACGAGGCATAAGCAGAAAAAATATCCACATGGAAAAATGTCAGTGCAGTACCACTTTTTTTGGAGGGACGCCACTGGAGAAGCAATAGAAGAACTTTTCTAACTAAAATATGTGGTTTTATATTCTATTAACACATACCAAAATTGAAAATAATATCTAAAATAATTTCGGAGATAATAAAAATAACTCTTAAAAAAAATTCAACACCCTGTAGCAAAAAATTTAAGCCGTTGCGGACATATGTTCATATGAATTTTCCTTCATAAAATTACCTGAGAAATCACACCCTGAAATATTAGTACGTCATTAAGGAACACCCTGTGTAAATAAAAACAAAAATGTCCTTAAAACTCTCAACACTTCCAAACTAACCCTTTTTTTCATGATTTTTTCAATATTTTTGCTTGGAAATTAGCGACTAACCTAAAATTGGGGTTACAGTTACTTTTATTTTTTCTTAAATGTTAGCAACCATAACCGAATTTTTTTTTCACAAACCTAGCAATGATTCTAAAATTATAACGTCTTAAAATAATCATTGCATAAATTTGTTTGATGGAAATTTTTGAATGTTAACAAACTTTACACAAGTTAGGTTATGGCGATTATATTTTTTTCATAATAATACCAATATTTGGCTACATAAAAATGCAAATTTCGTCAAAATTCGGTAAGCAGTTTCAAAACTGTAGTACTAAACCACATGATGGAAAATTGTACAAGCAATAATTTATGTCATACTGTTTTTAAAATGTTATAATTTTGGAAACCCCAAAGTTTTACAAATATTTTTTAACAATATTTTTATTTTCTTGTAACGAAAACTTGTAATGGATTTTCTAGATAATGGCAACATTGCCTTTTATAAAAGTTCAAAATTGATTAAAATCCAACCAGAGATTCCAAAACTGCAGGTCCTATTATTTTACTTGTATGATTTTTTATAACAAACTGTCATTTTCTGAAGCAAATTTCAAAGTTCAAATTGATATAATTTTGGAACCGCTGCGCTGGTCGGATTTTGCTCACATTTACATCATTCTAAAGATAAATTTTTACTTTATATCGTACACAATAATGAAAATTGTTGGTGATTGGTTATATTTGATTAGGCGGCAGAAACTTGATTTTACGAATTTTTGAAAATGTAGAGAAGTGTAATTTTTAAAAATGTCATAAAATTTCTGGAAATAAAATCGACATGCCGCTTTAGAAAAATGTTATTCTGGTCGAATATAACCAGTGGTTCCCCAACGACTAATTCACCTTAAAAATAACAGTTTTTCGATCCCTAATAAATCCCTGATTTTGCAACTCCTAATTTTGTTTCAATGATATTTCCATTTCAATGAAAAAATGTTCCCTACATTGGAAAAATTTATTAAAATATCTTCAGAGAATGTTAATTTAGAAGTTTGAGATTTGCGAATGTAAAAGTATAAAAGGAAAATTTACAAAATTATTGGCTAATTTTTCTTAGAAATGAATTTCTGTATCTGATATGTAAAGAATCAATCGCGATAGTATGAAACCTTGAAACCGAATCCATATAGCATCTTTAATCATCATCTAAGACCGTTATGTTAAAGAAGGAAAGTACGTTTTTTGTTAACTGTTAACTGGACTACGAACAATTCTGTTATACGAGCCCTAACAACTAAATGTTCGGACAAAAGTAAATTTTTGAAGTATGAAAGGAGAACTGGAAATTTTACGCAAATAATTAGTAAACACCTAACAATACAATAAGATAAAGCCTTAATAACAATATTATGCATGGAGGAAAATAATTTATTGGATTTAACAATATTTTAACCTTAATAATTAGCAAACTTTACGAAATGAATTTGCAACTAAATGTTGGGATAATTTTTAATTTAGGACCATTAATAATAGGTTACGTCTCCTTTTGCTTTAATAGCTGCCTGTATTCTAGCAGGCATTGTATTTATCAAATTTTGGTACAATTCTGGCGTGAAACTGTCCCAAATTTCCTCTATTTTAGTCTTTAAGTCCCCAATGGTTCTTGGTGGATTATTGCGTAAAATACGTTTAATTTTATGCCAAAGAGTTTCAATTATGACATTTAAGTCCGGACTGGATGAGGGCCATGAAAGCACCTTTATGTCGTTTTCCCCAAGTTCCAAAACTGTGATTTTTTAAAAACAGTCGTTAGAAAATTACGTCACATTTTTCAAGTGCAATTTTAAAGCTACGAAATATGCCTAAAATCACCAAATAAAGACTTGGGGATTTTTTTGTACTTAAACCCAATATCCAGCTTTGCAATAAAGTAAATTTTTACCAAAATCCAACCAGTGGTTCCAAAACTGTGATTATTTTAATGTAGGTAGCACCCTCAAAAAAACACGTTTTTTGAAAAGTGAACTGTGGAATTCGAGAAAAATGCAAAAAAAATCATATTAACATTTCAGGATTTTTTCAATATAGTACGATTATTGAGCTTTGATTTAAATGTTTTTTGACACAAATCCAACCAGCGGTTTCAAAACTGTGATTCTTCAAAACAGTTACTAGAAAATTTTATCATTTTTAAAGGTGCAACTTTGAAACTCGGATAAATGCCTAAAATCCCCAAATAAAAACTTGTGTAACTTTTTTCTAAAGAAAATCAACATCCAGCTTTGCAATAAAGTAAATTTCATCAAAATCCGACTACTAGATCCAACGTTTTGAAAATAATAATTCTTTGTTTCTACAATTTTCCCATGCTGCTGGGTTAAAGTGCCACAGTTTTGGAACCGCCGAGCAGATTTTTACGAAATTTACGTTTTTATATAACTAAATGTTGGCATTATAACAGAGAAAACCATCAATATAATGGAAGTTAATTTAGATAACTTTTGCGCGTATGGAAAAAAGACAATCAAATTTACTTTTGTCCGAACATTTAGTTGTTAGGGCTCGTATTTGCGATTTTATCCTAAAAAGGACCTAAGGATTTTAATCGAATGGGATTAATATACCTTTTTCTCTAGTTGGCTAGATCTGAGATGGTAAATGGACAACCAAACATACACGATACACGGTAAAATTGGGAATCATGAAATGGGGTGAATATACTATTTTCGAGTCTAAAAAAGCGATTTAGAGACTTTTCGACTTTATGAAACTCATTTAAGGAGTGATAAATAACCAACTAGATTGAGTTAAGCCCATCCAGAAGAAATTAAAAAACTCTAGTATTATAATGAAAGTATTATTGTACGCGTGGTAAAATAAGTCATTTCCATTCTCAAATTAATGGATAACTAAAATTAAACAAAAATTCCGGCTCCTCTGTATTTTCATATTTATCAATAAACACACTTTAGTTCTTATTAACTAATTTTTTATTTAATCACAGATACTACAGGGACGCAGCATACTGATTGCATGGGGTCTAAATCTCGGGCGCCCGACATTCAGGCTTGAAAGTCGGGCGCCTGTGGTAAAATAGTTATTTGTGTATCAAAAGCCGTAAAGGTGATCTTTTGGCCGAGGTGCACACAACGTTTTTTAGGCGATCATCACGAAAGAATTCAAAAATTTTGTCACAAAACGCAAAATTAATTTTTTTTAACATTTTGCTGAAAAACATAGTTACCTTAGACAACAAAAAACCAAAGCATCTCCTGTCAGATTTAATATTAAGCGTCACTTTTTATTTCAGTTTCTGACAGTTCTGTCCCAAAAAAGTAACATCTGACAGATGTGTACAAAAAAGTAAAACTTTATGGCGGCAAAAGGTGCCATAAAATCAACGCTTTTGTAATGATCGCCTAAAAAATAGTTTATTTTAATAAAATTATACACTCTTTTTAAACCTAAAAATTGTAATAGCGTACAATATATTAATATAAAATATTGATTCGTTTTTGATCTAAACTTTACAAAATTTTACCCGCCAAACAACTAAATAGAATACTACTGACATCTAACCTCACGTACACTACTTAGGAATATTAAACGAATAATAAGTGAAAGGCCTCAAATTACTCGTTTTCTAAAGGATAATTTAATTTTTTTATAGAGCCTCGGACAATTTCACTTGATTATTTGAACATAAGTGAATATGTAAGTACTTGTTTTGAACAGACAATATGATCACAAGAAAAAGAAAAACATCAATGCAAAATGTTTCTAATTCTACTTTCATCTTTTTCATCCAGACAAATAATCAAGTTTTATACTACTATACCTATAATAAAATCCAGTTAATTTGATAACAAAATTATTTCTTATTCAAATTGAAACTACATAATACAAAATTATTGACCACAAATAAATATTCTAAATTAATAAAGCAATAAATTCTATAAATTAATTCAAATTTAGTTAAACTTTCAATGACACCCATGTATAATCAGTTACTTAGTACATACACACAAATTATTTTTAGCAACGTCAATAGATACACAAGTAATTTGTAGACTTACCGAAAGTGATAACTGTTGATCACTGACTGACAAGTGAAATTAAATAAATCTTTTTTCTATTATACGGATAAGCGCACGGCTGTTTTCCACATCTATATATAAACGAACGATCCATATAATAAATCATAATCTTTTAATTACATGTTGACGAAAAAAAAATTGTCTTAGGATGGAAAATTTAACTGAAAAACAAATAATTTGGCATTATGTGTTAAAACAATCGTAGTAGTGGATTTAATTGTATAATCTAGTTTAATTAGCCGTATTTTTAAGTGCATTGTTTTAAAACCAAACACTAAGTATGACGATGGTAATAAAACTATAAATTACGTACCTAGATGTTTGTAACTTTTCATCACTGATATTAAATTTAGGGTGTTTGTTTAAGAGTTTTGTGCCCAATTTTACTGTCCCTACCTACCACAACTAAATTATTTCAATAGTACTTTTTTTGTGGTCTAATTTATTACTTGATTTCGTCTAAAGCACTAAATGATAAAGCAAATTTTAATACATGATCCCATTTGCAACATGTAATAAAATATTTATCTTTGTAAATAAAGAATGTCAGATAATCAAAGTTATAAGTTAAAATTATAAAATTAATACCAGACCGCTTTAATCAGATTTATTGTGTGGAATGGAGCAACAATAATAATTCCCATCGTGTTTTTTTTTGCAATACCAATTTGGAACCTTGATTTATTGTTCAGACTTTAAAGTACATACTCATAGTAATGATAATTGGAAAATACTCAAGTATTTTTGGGAAAAATTAGTATGTTATCTTCTAAAATCAATTGCTTTGCAAAATTGGCGATACTTACCCATAAAAATTGAATATTTAAAATAAAATAAAATATATTAAGTTTAGGTATAGGGAACCCTGAATAAAAATGATAGAGAATCTAATTCTCTATAACGTAGTATAAAAATATACAGGGGGTTCCATTTGAAAAAATAAAGTTATCACTATTTGAAATATGTGATATTTACGTATAAATTACAGTTTGTATATGCTATTTGCACCAAAAATACATCAAAATGCTCCCTGGACTTTGCTTTTATCGTTTTAACTTTGCTTTTTCGAAAAGACTGTGAATTTGTTAAGATATTAATATTTTTGTAAAAGTCCATTACCGTAAAAATTTTTGAAAAAATCCAAAAAAAATGAAAATTGTTAATTTTAGGTACATACAACTTTAATACTTTTGTAGTTTGAATTAAACGGGGAATCCAAAAATGTAAAAATATATAGGGGGTTCCATTTAAAATAAGAAAGTTGGTGTGCGCCCAGCAAAAGCTGAACGCTCTGGTATAGTGGAAAATATTTTTAAGTTATGCACATTCAGGAATAAAGCATATTTGTTCTTGAAATTTTTTTGCTAGCATTAATAATAAAGTTGTTAATCAAAATTAGTCCAACGGTTCCATAAACACAATTTTTTAAACATTTTTTGCAGTTAGATTATGGCTCCTGTTATTTTTCTTTAGAATTAAATCCGAGTTTTTTCCAATGGTTCTAAAACCAAAAATTAAAACAGGGTCGTTCCATTTCAAATCGTCCATTTTGATTTTGTTTTTGATCTTTGCCAAAAATGATCCGATTTTCAATGGTAAAGGTTTTTCCAACAAAAACATGCCTTAAACTTGATATATGTCTTGGGTGAATTTTTTTTCAGAAGAATAACTGAAAAACTCAAAAAATTTTCAAACTGAAAAATCTCGGATTGCCACAATTTTTTTTCTTGATATTTTTTTTGAAACAAGGGCAGTAAATAAACAACTCATAAAAGCTGTCTCCAAATGCGCAAACTCCCCGTTCAAAAACTACGATTTTTTAAAATTACTATGGGATTTTTCGAAAATCGTATACGTACTTCTTATTGATCAATGATGTCTATTAATTATTATTGTTATCTAAATTTTTACAATGATTACATAATATGATTATTCATTCAAATACGCAATCCGGACATTGCAGTACACCTAAAAACTGAAACATTTCAAGACGACGCAACTAACCAATTTGGTAATCGGCGTTTTGATCCTTGGACAAAATATCCTTGGATAAAATATCCTTGAGACAAAATATCCTTGAGACAAAATATTCTTGGACAAAATATCTTTGAGACAAAATATATTCGACACAAAATATTATAGGTTAGGTTAGGTTTTTTATTTTTCATTTTCAAGTTTTGTTTCAAAGTTTTAGTCCTGAACCGAAATAATTACTTAATATAAATAATATTTTTTTTCTACGAAAATGCGGAATGACGTTTTTTCTGACAAGATAATCGAACTTGAAAGTAGGCTTTTGAAAAACTAGTACGGAAAATTAGTGTGGAAATTTTTTTCCGCACACATTTTTTAAACTTTCCGCACGCAAACAAAAACATAAAGAAGTACTTACATTTAGTTATAATTATAACATTTATTTAATATCTAACAACCGGAGGAGTGCACATTAGTTCATCGCTTTCGCTTTAGTTTTGAAACTCCATGTTTATATTCACGTAATTTGATCTCAAAATCAAAATTATTTCGATGACAGGACACAATTTATAAACTGTCAACAGCTATGAGCTTTCAGTTCTATGACAACAAACTCACTTGATGTTTTCTTTAATTAGAAAAAGATTTACAAATAATTTTATTTTTTACGAATTCCACGTTTTCGTAGAAAAAATCGTATATAACACGCTTGCGGAAATGGCCCATGACAATACGAGTGTGATTGCAGCACTCGCTATCGCTCGCGTTGCAAATTTCACACTCGTATTGTCATGATGCGTTTTCCGCACTTGTATTACAATATACTATTAATGTTATTTATAATGGGTTAATAAATTGAATTTCGTTTTGTTCTGAAAATATTTAGTATTACAATTTTTTAACTATAAGTATATTTTATGTTAAGGATATTTCATCCAAGTATATTTTATCTTAAGGATATTTCGTCCAAGTATATTTTGTCTTCAATATCTTTTGTCCATGGATATTTTGTCTCGGTTTTTTTGTCAAGGATATTTTGTCCGAGGATTATAAATCATAGAACCACCAATTTAACTGTTGATTACGACATATTGCATGTTAATTTTCATCAGTGAGTATTGGTGCTCAGTTGAGAATAGTCATAGATATTATGTAATCCATATAAAAATTTAGATAATAACAATAATAATAAACATCATCGTAGTATAAGAAGTAAACGATTTTCGAAAAATCCCATATTAATTTAAAAAAATCGTAGTTTTTGAACGGGGATTTCGCGCATGTGGAGACAGCGTTTATCAGTTGTTTATTTACTGCCCTTGTTTCAAAAAAAAATATCAAGAAAAAAAAATTGTGTCAATCCGAGATTTTTCAGTTTGAAAAATTTTTGTATTTTCAGTTATTCTTCTGAAAAAAAAATGCATCCAAGAAATATATCAAGTTTAGGGCATGGTTTTGTTGGAATAACATTTACCTACAAAGTGAGACCAAAATTTTGAAATTCGGATCATTTTTGGCAAAGATATTCTAGTTATAAGTAGGAACTGCGTTAGCGAATAGTGATAAACCGAATTTTGGGTCTAATTTTCGAATATTACTAACACGAAAAAAAATTTTTTTGAGCCAAAAGAATAAATATGTATCTGTTTATTCCCGATAAAGAATTTAAAAAAATTTTCGGCTCGAAAAAAATTCTAATCTAGACGATTTGAAATGGAATGACACAAACAGTCTGTATAAATTTTTACTTTCTTATACGTAGTATAAGGAAGTATTGTAATCGTGATTTTTTTCGACTTCGAGATTTTGATGGATTTACACGTTTTGAGGGCCCCTGAATCCATTTTGACCATTTTCGCCATGATGTCTGTCTGTCTGTGTGTCTGTGTGTCTGTCTGTCTGTCTGTCTGTCTGTCTGTATCCACCATAACTCAAAAACGAGTTATCGGATTTGATTCAAATTTCATATTTAAGAGTTTGAACAAAATTGTGGGTGCCACATTCAATGTTTTTCATCTAGCACCAAAACAAGTGACAGTTACCGGATGACATTTTTAGGTTTTTTAAGAATATCTTGAAAAATAAACAATTTATGAGATTTTTTTATTCTTTAACATTGATTTAGAATTGAATTTTGAACAAATTTTGTTTGAACTTTTTTTTGAAATTCCGTCAAAAAAATTTCAAAAAAACTAGATATTCTTAAAACACTTTATATTTCTCATAGCGCGCATTGATAGTTGAATTCGATGGTCGAGGTAGACCATGTGTTTCATTATATGGCTGCCAAACAGAGGGTCCCGGGTTCGAATCCCAGAAGGACCGGTCCATTAGTTTATTTTTATTTTACTGGTTTCTATGGTACCGAAAACAATAATAATGAATAAATAAATGTAATTTCATAACGGGAGATTTTTTTAAGTGAGTAATAAATCTAAAATAAAACACTTTTTGTCGTAAAATTCGGTTATAATGAGTGGGACAAGGACAGATTTATGCGTATTGCAATAAGTGCGACAGAGACTATTTGAAAATTGCTGGAAACCTTCAAAATTTTTACAAGAAATTTAACTTAATTTCTTTAGGAAAAGTAATTATTGTGACACTATCCGTAAGTATAAGAAAGTCATGTGTTGTTGGGCACATCAGATATTTTTGGGAATGTTTGACTGACAATAAAAGTGAGGTTAAGGCGAGTGTATTTTTTATAACACCAATTTGGTGATATAAAAACCAAAATTTCGTTAAAATTCTCTTAATAGTTCCAAATTAACACTTTTTTTCATAATTTTTGGAACATTTTTGCTTGGAAATTAGCGACTATCTAACCTAACCTAAAAGTGGGATTAGGTGCGGTTTCTTTTATTTTTTCTTTAAAAATGTTAACAACCATAACCGGATCTTTTTCCACAAACTTATCAGTGATTCTAAAACTATAACGTCTTAAAACAGTCACTGTATAATAAATTTGTCTGGAAATTTTTGAATGTCCAATTTTTTTACAAGAGTTAAGTTATGGCGATTATATTTTTTTCATAATAATATCAATATTTGCCTATATTTTCACAAAATTTCCTTAAAATCCGGTAAGCAGTTTCAAAACTGTGGCACTGAAACAGGAAAATCATGGAACATTCTATACAAACAATAATTTGTGTCAAATTTTGGAAACATTAGTCGGATTTCGGTAAAAATTACTTTGTTGCAAAGCTGTATGTTGGTTTTATTTTGAAAAAATTCGTACACTATGACGTTGTTCTTCGTTTCTTTGGAGTCCTAAATAGCATTTTAAAAAACCTCGTTTCGTCGTTAAAAAAAATTCAGGGTAAATTTGTTTATTTCATACTTTGCAAATTGTTAGCAAATTAAATAGATTAAAAATATCTTATTATCTTAATACAATTTCTGGATATGGATACTGTATAAAAATATAGTTGAATAAACAATGAAATTATGAAGTTATTGATAAAAGGTAATTGATCGATAAAAATAATAATTTTTAATAATAATAAGATGGAATGGTAGATTAGGTTATTATAGGCCAAGTATACTTCGCATTCCGCACTACATATACAGTATTGCCAAATTGTCCGCAATTTCTCCATATCTACATGAAACAAAATGCAAATTTAATGTTTCATTAATTGGTTGTAATTAAATCGACATACAACAAAATGTAGGTATCAATCATAACTTCAAACCTTTTATGCAAAATTAACCATGATCTCTCTCTGTAAACTGAGAGTAATTTTCCGTGTTACGTTCTCGAAATCCAATGATTCATTATTTTCTAGAATATAGTAAAGCACTCTCAGGTGTTTATATGTCGAAGGTGATTATTGGAAATATATTATTGTGATGTGTTTGTTTTTAAACTATCTGGGTTAGTTAAAAATAGAACAATTATTATTAATTGTAGTTTTCATAAATACGTAGTTACAGTTTTCACGGTTTTTTTTTGTGTGTCAATTAACTGTCGGATTTTTTAGTGTTTTATAATTTTAATTATATACCGAGAAAATATGAATATATTGGTTTTATACAATAAAATAAAACGCGATAATTTATAATCTATACTAGAAAGGCGAGAAGAAATTTAGGAGGAAACCAGGAAGAATTTGAACTTTTTCATTAAAACTACGACGTGTACTGTAGGGAAGATCTCCTACAGTACGCATTTGTTCTGTCGAAAATATACTACACTGTAATAACAGCGTGGTCTGAAATAAATGCTTAAAAATATTAGGAAGTTTATCCAAATTTTAATCGATCTAAGTAGAAATATTATCGTAGATATAATGAGATAAATTACAATCATGTGTATTTCTATAGTTATTGAAAAATGTACTCTCTAATCATAACTTAAAATTTATCGATATATGAAATTCTCTTCATTGGCGGTCAAGCAATTCTGATTGGTCACTGGAATCATGACGTCACACCGTAGTAATGAAGCGTCCTCTGCTCTTTGTTTACCCGGTTTATGCTTACGCGACAAATCGTGTTCAGTAAAAAAAAGTATTTAAGTAAAAAATTCCTGCAAAACTTGAACCCGGATTTATTAAAGCAGCTTCCACGAATCTGCCAAAGTTGAATATTTTCATAATTTGGGAGTATCTTCTGACTTGATGTGACTGATGAAAAATATGCACCTGCAGTTCGTTAATTTATTTGCTGATAATCGTATTTTATTAGAAAAATTGAAGGTAAATAAACTTTTAGATTAGGATAAATATAGGTATGACAGATTCGAATTATAATTTTAACTATCATGTAAGTTTTGTACATTTGTAACACTTAGAAACATTTTTTGTTGATACTTATGCTGAAATGATCTTCGCAACAAAAATAATTCCTTGACCCTGGTTCATCTTGACGATTCGCACTTAGAAACCATTTTTATTGCAAATGCAATTTCCGAAACCGGGAAAAAAGTTTAGACGGTGTTGTAACCGTCGTATTTTTACATTCTGGTACAAAAACGCCACTTATAAGTTGGTTTTTTATCCATTTTGCAGATTTTTATGTCATTTCAATATAAAAAGGACTTGTGTTTACAACGGTGTGACGTCATGCGAATCTTCAGATATATACGGCTGTTTCCGAAACGTCTTCGGTTTACATGTTCAAAAAATACATATACAGGGTGATCAGTAATTGCCGCACTCGGAGCATACTGTGATAAACTTTACGTTTTAAGAATGACGATTTTTGTTTACCACAGTGCTGTAAGTCCTTTCTTTACAAAGATATGACCACTTTTGTGAAAATAAAAGTGGCAACACTGCATTGAACATGTGAATAGATGCAACGAAAAAAAAAAAGAAAAACGTTCAATATTTTATAATGCGAGAACTTGTCAAACTAATTTAGTACTGTCAATTTTATTAAAAAACAAACAACAATTGAAATTCATTAGATATTAATATTTTCATGGCAATAGAAGATATTTTAGTTTATCCCAAGGGGAGCTTGAGAGGTTGCCAAACTTCAAATTTCTCTCAAATTTAGGTACACTCGAATCTCGTTATAGTCAACTCTACGGGACCGCGGCATCTCAATATAGTAAGGAAAAGAGGGGTTCCCACTTCTTTTTAAAATCTCAGTGTGTGCGTGTGTAACGTATGTACGTGAGCAGGTCACATAAGTCTTTATCAGCAGGGGTAGGGATGGAGGAGAAGTGACGTGCCTGATTATAGCGCGATCTGATTATAATGAGATTGACTATAACGAGATTCGAGTGTATTTTATTAAATTTAAACATTTTCAGTTTCTTTGTATTAGAGGTTTTGTGAAAAAAATTGAACAAATCATATTGCATTTTATCCAGAGATTATAGTAGCATGAATTATTCACTCATTTTTGTCTTGGTTATGAAAATAATTAGCTTGTAACTTGGATGAGGGAAACTCTATAACTCGGAAACTAACCATCAGATTTAATTATTCTTTGCAGATTATCCTCAGTTTTAATGTGCTCTATAACGCCCTGTATTCGGAGTGGGCCAATTACTGATCACCCTGTATATTTTAAACATAATTACCAATTTCTTAGACGTCTAAAAATTACAAAACTCTAGTTTCAAGTAGAAAAGCTTTTTTTAAAGACCTTTTTTAATAAATGTGCGAGCTCCCAAATCTAAATTTAACGCTTATAAATATATAGTATGTTTGTTATCACAAATATTTCATTAAAAGCCTCATTAATTATTTGATTTTATTATGTATTTGCCACCACAAATTACTGATTGAAAATAGAAATTTCAGCAGATAATTTTAATATTGGATCATAATAATAAATAAAATGGAATGAATGTCAATCAATTTATCAGTTATTATTACAAAAACACTCGTTCATTATTGTTTATGCATACAGAAAACATACCTAGTAATGTGAATGTTAAATCTCATGTAACGCAGCCAAAATGTATTTAAATTACACCATTATTTCCATTACGTCAACAACAGTACGTAGTGTAGCCGTAGGTAGAAAACCGTACAATTTTTGTACGAATAAAATTTTATCGAATTCCCCAAATCAGCAAAACAACTCAACCAATAATGTGCACTTAGCAATTATTGCCCTAATTGACTATCTGTGAATATAGTAATCAAAACCAAGAGGGGCGACGCACAACTACAATATAATATAATCGTAATTAAGCGGTTTGATGATAAAACTCGATAGCGCTCTGCTACCATTCCAAAATGATTAAACTGCACAGAGTGATTTATGCGTATGTATGTGTGTTTGGTTTGGTTTGAATATATGCAAATGTGAATGTATATTTCAAATTGGAATTAAGGGTTTGGTCGCGGAAATAACGTTACAAACAGACTAAAATAAATGAAATTAGGTTTTGTAGTAGTAATTTTTATTTAATTCAGAATTCAGTGGCACTGTATGATATCTAAACATATGTTGTTCATAATTACATCAAATCGGATTTAATCCTAAAAATAGATGATTGGCATATCTTGCAAAAAAAATTGCAAAATGTGCACGTGCGAGATATGGAAATAAAATCAAATTATTTTTGTTTTAAACCCATAATCCATAAATATATGTTTTATAAATTTAATAACGTAGAAATTCTATTCGAATGTTCAATCTGATTGAAACGTAGATTTTATGTATTTATATTATTATCTGCGTCGAAAATCACTATTATTGGATTCAATACAAGCTTTCAAATTTCATTTGATTGCATAAATGTAAAAATAGTTAGTCAGTGGCGTAACAGGGAAAGAAACAATAATAAAGTTTGTGATGATAAGAAAAAACAATCTAGAATATTTTTTTTGTGCCTCAGGTTGGCATTAGTCATTTTGCATTCGTATAAATCGGCTGGAAACTCATGTTTGGCCGGGCTAGACCGGCAAAAACTAGAAATTTTTAGTTTATCGATTGGCAACAATTAATTTATATTTGAAATAATTTGAATGAAGACGGTTTAGGCGCGGTGACTATCGTAATGGTAGCAACATAATCTATACAGTGTAATTCAAATTCGATCCTCACCATTACGATCTCGTAAACCGTAAGAGATACAGGGTCGGTTAAATAGGGCAAAATTTGAGGAATTCGATGCGTAAAGAGAATCTGTAATCAAAACTGCAATATCTCTTTTCGTTCCTGAATTATTCTGAAAAAACTGAAAAGGTCGATTTTTTATTTTTCTGTCTAGTTCGGTTATCTCATAACCGATTTTAATTTAGTAAAAACATTATTAGAGCAACTTTTTATGGTCTACACGATTAGATACAAAATTTTTTTTCGACGTTTGGTTTTTGTGAATCCATCATCAGGTTCATTTTTTCTTGTGGGCGCCATATTTGATTGTGATGTCATATTTTAGCATATTTTTTCCTGATTTCAATGACGTATCGCACTTCATGGATATCTTTGATTTTAAGATCAGTTTTTCAAAAAAAATGTTTAATTTGCAAAAAAAAATTATGAAACAAATAAAATAGTACACATAACGAAATAAATCATTTTGAACCATTGCATCAACTAGGAAATTTATTAATAATAAATCTTTTTTCAAAATTTTATATTATTTTTAATAATTTAATAAATTATTAGGTAATAGTTTATAAAAAATAAGGTATGTATGTAATAAGAATAAGTAAATAAGAAACGTAGGCTATGCATAACAAAATTAAACAAATAACATGGGTAGATATTGTAGTGACCAATTGTTATT
Source organism: Pediacus dermestoides (assembly GCA_963942485.1). Classification (NCBI taxonomy): domain Eukaryota; kingdom Metazoa; phylum Arthropoda; class Insecta; order Coleoptera; family Cucujidae; genus Pediacus; species Pediacus dermestoides. Next base: position 12,023,519 of record OZ012628.1, on the reverse strand, counting down.
GTTATTAACATGAATATTTATAAGAACGAAACCAAAATTAATACTTACTTACATCAAATAAAGACGTATTACAGTTAATGCTTATTATGAATATCATAACTTATACCCTAAAACCTAAAAGAAGACACCCTCAATATTTAAAGAGTTAGAAAGAAATTTAAAATAACATGGATCATTTTGTGCCCCTAGAAGAAACTACGGGTGTCGTCAAAATGTAGAAAATGTTATTATTTAGTCTGTCCAGGATAATCCCACAAATTCAATTAGGAAGATTGAATATGATGTGGATACATCATATTCAATTGTTCACAAAGATTTATTTCGTTGTGTGTACTATTTCATTTGTTTCATATATTTTTTTTTGTAAATTAAACATTTTTTTGAAAAACTGATCCTAAAATCAAAGATATCAATGAAGTGTGATACATCATTGAAATCAGCAAAAAATGTGCTAAAATATGACATCAAAATCAAATATGGCGCCCATAAGAAAAAATGGGCCTGATGATGGTTTCACAAAAACGAAACGTCGAAAAAAAATGTTTTGTATCTAATCGTGTAGACCATAAAAAGTTGCCCTAATAATGTTTTTACTAAATTAAAATTGGTTATGAAATAACTGAACTAGACAAAAAAATAAAAAATCGATCTTTTCAGTTTTTTCAGGATAATTCAGGAACGAAAAGAGATATCGCAGTTTTGATGACAGATTCATTTTACACTTCGAATGCCTCAAATTTTGTTTCATTTAACCGACCCTGTATCTCTTACGGTTTACGAGATCGTAATGGTGAGGATCGAATTTGAATCACACTGTATACAGGGTGTCTCTAAGAGGTCTTTACAAAATCCTACCACAAGTTTTTGGGCTCAAAATAATTCGTGTAAATCAAACATACCTTAGTTCGAAAGTTCTTGCTTACTGAGTTACAGGGCGTTAAAAAATATTTTTCCAAATAAATTTTTAAGTATATCTACAGAACGATTTAAAGTAGAGATTTGAAATTTGGTGGGTTAATAAGTCTATAAGGAAGCTACAATTTGTTGGTATTAGAACCAAAATAATATTGTTCAGTGACGTACTTATCGAAGAGGTCTCAGGGTTTTTTTGATTAATTTTTGTAGGGGTTAAATTTTTTTACAAAATAATAAAAATTATGATAGATACGCTCAAGACACGTAAAAAAAGTAGGTATACTTGTTTGATTTGCATTAACTCAACTGTTCGCGAGATATTTCACTTAGAAAAAGTTTTTTGCTATTAATACAATTTGTGACACCCTGTAAAGTCAAAAATATTGGGTCACTCTAATACGGCTCATTCTACGTCCAAAACTAAGCATAATTTCTATCTTATACCGTTCTGTAGATATACCTAAAAAAGATAGAGGGCGAATAAAAAATACATCTTTCAACACCCTGTATTTTAGTAACGAAACATTTTTGGGGGTCGGTTTCTATAACCATTTATGTTTAGTTTTGGACGTAGAATCAGCTGTATTAGAGTGACCCAATATTTTTTACTTTACAGGGTAAGTCACAAATTGTTTTTATAGCAAAAAAAATTTCGAAGTTAAATATCTCGCAAACAGATGAGTTAACGCAAGTCAAACAAGAATACTTTTTTTATGTGTCCTGAGCGCATCTATCATAATTCTTGTTATTTTGTAAAAAAATTCAATACCCTACAAAAAATATCCAAAAAAACACTGAATCCCCCCTATAAGTACGACACCGAACAATATTATTTTGGTTGTAATACCATCACATTGTAGCTTCCTTATAGACTTATTAACCCACCAAATTTCAAGTCTCAACTTTAAAACGTTCTGTAGATATACTTAAAAAACGATTTGGAAAGATATTTTTTAGCGCCCTGTAACTCAGTAAGGAAGAACTTTTGGACTAAGGTATGTTTAGTTCAATCGAATTATTTTGAGCCCAAAAACTTGTGGTAGGATTTGGTAAAGACCTTTTAGAGACACCCTGTATATAAAAATTAATGTCTATCTGTCTGTCTGTAATACGACACTAAAACTTAAAAACTATACCTACGGCCGATTGAGCTGAAACTTTCACAGAATGTGTGTTTCGAATAGACCGAGGTAATCCACATAAAAAAATCACGATTACCATACTTCCTTATACTACGTATAAGAAAGTAAAAAGTGCAAAAAACATTTTTTAAATTATTTTTTAACACCAACTTTAGTTTTTCTTATGGGCGCGCTTTATACTTTTCACACCAACACACCATCGGATAGTACTTTTTTTTCCAAATTCATCGATGTGCTACACGTATGTCCGGTTGCACCAAGCTCTGCTAAACTAACAGCGTGGTAAATATTTAGCAGCGGCATGTTATTGGCTAAATGATTGTTATTTGCTGCGTTGCTTAGCAACAAATTTAAAAGACCCAATAAGCTGCCGCTGCTAAATTTTAAACGCGCAATTAGTTAATTGAGCATTTAGCAGAGCTTGGTGCAACCGGGCAATAGTATTCAGATTTAATTTTAATTGTTAAAATTAAGGAAATGTATTCAACAACGCAATTATAAGAAATCCTCCTCGTTCTCCTGACCTAAACGCAATTGAATTCTTTTCTTGGGGATATTTAAAATCCAAAGTGTATATTCCTATTCCTTCACTTTAAGAGCGTAGAAGGAGAATCGTTCAACATGCCAATGTAGTTTGAGAGGCAGTTTATATTTTAAAAAAATTCGGTTTTCAATGCAAAGAAGAGCTACAGAAGCGTCATCGTCAGGACCTCTACCAATCCATCGTTGAGGATAGGTGACTGATAGCCAATATGCTAATGTCGCACAGGACGTGCATAATGTGTTGGATTTTAGAAAAAGACTCAAAATAAAAAGACCTCTGCAATGATATAATAAAAGTGGTATGTTGCTGTAAAATATTTTGCAGCGTCGCGACGCCTAGCGTTATGCATATTAACGTCTATATTTCTATCCCAATTTTGAGTGACAGTCAGTAGGTATACTCGTATAACACTTGTTTCAACATCTAATTCCCTTTAGTCGTTTACGAGAATAAATGAATCACCCTGTACATATGTACTTATTACTAAATATATTTTCTCTGTTGTAGCAGGACTTTAAGAATCGATAAAACTTTTAAAATTAATACAAAAAGTTTATATAAACATAGGTCGGAAAACGCTTAATTTTCGAGATACAGGGTGTTCAAATTAAATTTGAAAATAGATTTTTTTTAAATATCCTAAGCGTTTTCTAACGTATTTTATTAAAAGTTGGTATATGGGGGTTTCTTGGTATGAGGAAGCTTATTATGGACACCGTTTTACTGTAGCCGCCAGACGGCGCTCTGTATTGTAGTTTTTACTGATTAAAATAACCATAACTTTTTTCTCATTCTACTTTATGGCTTTTTTAGTAAAAAATCTTAGTTCCTGTACTTTTCTAAATAAAAAAGGTACCCCTATCAAAATCCACTAAAGTTTTCGAGATACTCGAATTTTTATTGTTCGAGGCATAGTCCAGTCAAACGAGAACAAAAAGGCAGATACTTATGCGTTAAATCGGAGTCCAATGAGATTTTGAGGGTAAGTAGTGGGTGCAGACGGAACACTTTACCTCGTTTTTCACCGGTACAATTTCGTAAGGGGTGGCCGCCATCTTGAATTTTAGGGGTGAGTTCGATTATTTCGGTAAATATGCATCTTACGTTAAAAACGCTTACTACCTATATTGTTAAGGAATCAATTCCCATTAAGTTTTGTTTTAAACTTTTTTTCATATTTTTAATATTTACAACGTTATAAATTTCTAAAAATGGGCAGAATAATCTTGACGCTACAATAAAAAGTCAAATATCTCGAAAACGGCTAACTTTAGCGGATTTTGATAAGGGTACATTTTTTGTTTAGAAAAGTACAGGAAATAAGATTTTTTACTAAAAATGCCATAAAGTATAATGAGAAAAAAGTTATGGTCATTTTAATCAGTAAAGACTACAATACAGAGCGCCCTCTAGCAGTTATAGTAAAACAGTGTCCATAATAGGCTTCCTCATACCAAAAAACCCCCATATACCAACTTTTAATGAAATACGTTAAAAAAATCTACTTTAAAATTTAATTTGAACACTCTGTATCTCGAAAACTAAGCGTTTGTCGACCTATGTTTATATAAACTTTTTGTATTCATTTTAAAAGTTCTATCGAGTGTTAAAGTCCTGCTACAAAAAACTGAAACACCCTGTAGATAGATTGTAATAGAATTGGGTTAATAAAAAAATTGTGTGGGTGAAGGTCATTTCCAATAATTTATATAAATATAATAAAATAAATTATGAAAAATGTAACATCATTTACCTATATTAAAAAAAACTAAACTTCAAAATAACTTACCCCATTCAAATTTTAATATATTTAGTTCTTGACACAAGGCAACTAATAATTAAGTAATAATCAGTAAAATAAAATTTAGATTTAAACAGATGGTCTGCGAAATCACCAAAATTTGCACGACTTTCTTTCGATGTGCAAACTACTGAATGAGTTTGAAACCAAAAATAGGTAGATTAAAACATTTTAAAAACATTAACCTAATGAATGTTGATTTTTACAACTTTTACATTCCAATTAAATATGACGCGACTAATAAACTCTGCACTTTATTTATTTGAATATTTAAGGTTGTGTGTCAATATAAAAATATAGGACAATAACACAGCAAGGCGTATTGTTAATTTTAATTTGTTTAAATATTAACTGTACACAAGTTTATTAAACATTTATGTAATTTGTTTTAAAATAATGTAGGTATGGTATAATTAGTATTTATGGTTAAAATTTTTTCCGTCTTGATGTAGATAACTGAAAGAAGCCTCATATAAAAAAGTGTACTTATGTAACTAATTATTATAGCTGCTAACTTGTAAAAAAATTCAATTACGTTATCAGGGTATTTATTTCTGACCTATAGAAAAGTGACGAAGAATCTCAATTTCCAATGTATTTTAATGTTTTAAATACGTCCCTTAACATTGATATATACGGGTCTTTTTATGTGGGGTTTTTTCGATCCCCATCCAAACAACTGCCTTAGAATGTGTCAAGTTCTAATCTAAACCCTGCGTGAATTATTAACGCGTCTAACAAATAGCGGCTGAGAGAATGGGTCAGAAATAACTAAGTAAAAAATATTTCATTTGGGAAATTTGAAGAGAGCTAGAGTATTTATATTTAAATCATTACCACTAAAAATTATATTATATTTTAAGTCAACTATGAAAAGTAGGTACACTTTGTTTTTAGAAAAATTGTGCAACTTAATAATAAAACGATTGACTTTATATTTTAATAACGAGTCCATTAAGAAGTTTGTAATTTGTTTAATAATTCTCACTTCCTATTTAATAGAAATTTAATAATTTCGTCGTTAGTATAAAATTGAAAAAACATTTCGAAAATAATTAATAGAAATATTAGAAATTATTTCTTATGAAACATAAAAAACCAAAAAATATTTAAATGATTGGTTATATGAATAATATAACAAATTTTGATTTGGTGTTGCTATTCTATCAGTAAAAGTGAGTGATGGATTCTTTCTACCAGTGTGAACTAGCCAGAGATTGGCAAGTTATTTATGCCTGCCAATCAGCATTGAATGACCGCCAGTGAAGAGAATTACAAATATCGATAAATTTTAAATTATGATCATTTGTCTAAAATTTATGTTACAATAAAAAAACGGGCGCTTTTTGGAAAATGCAAACTCCCAATTATTTAATGCAGTAAAATTCTAAAGTGCACTTTTGAGGCCCTTAATTTTGTATAAAAGAAATCAATCGTATTTTTATGATTTTTTATAAATAAAACCGATTTACTGCTTCGCAAAAAAATACTAAATCCCCAGCAGTTTCCAAACTGTGATAATTTACAAGAATCAACCTCAAAAGTTATAAGTAGTTTTAAAATGTGCAAATTTTATTTATGTAGATATTATAACTTGGCCAGTGGCGGATCTAATTTTCTAGGAGTTCAGGAGTCTTGATAAAAAAAAAAAAAAATATATATATATATATATATATATATATATATATATATATATATATATATATATATATATATATATATATATACAGGGATATTCATGTACAGTTGGGCCAAGCCGGCAACCAACACGCGACAGCGTGCTAGCTAGTGTATGTCCTACCATATCGCCGGTCTCGCTTGCTGCCGCTCTCTCTCTAAATCTGGCTAATTTGTGCAGTATCTTGGGGGTATATAAGTATTCAAGCTTCTGTTACGCCACTGGCGCTTCAATGAACAAAACATGTAAAAATCAGCACCACCTCCCGTAAAATACAAAACACAATAATAATACACAGAAGGGATGTAATGTTACTTATCGCTTAAAGTTTTCTTTTTGTTCAGTGTGTCGGTTTCATGCCCTGCAGCATTTTGTCACGCCGCGGCGACGTTGACGTCGTCGTCGCCGTTCGCCATCACTCTCTTTCTTCTCAACTTTTCGCATAGTAGTAGTTTTAATTTCATCCTACTGTTTGCAAGTTTCTTGGTTGGATTTTATAAATATTTATGAGGTGCGGCAACGTGTGTATGTGTTAGAACCATCAGAGAAAACAAAGCGAAACTTATTGTTTAGATTTGGAGTTTAGAAGTTTCATGTGGCTGTGGGTTTAATATTTAAAAAAATATTCTATAGGTTTTTCTTTAAGTCGTTTTATTATTATTATTAGATAAAAAAAGCAAAATTTTAATAAGTACATGCATAGTTTTATTAAAAAAGTGTTCAGCCAAGTAAAATGGTGTTAAAAAACTTAAAACTAAATATAGGTATTTACTACATACCATGCAGCAAAAGACTCCAAGTCTAGACGCATTGCGGTAGTGCAGGAACAGAAAACTGTTCGACTCTCTGAATCGCAAATAAGAAAGAAAATTAAAAGTAGGAACGGCATTCATGTTGTGTGTGTTGGCGACGAGCTCGAGCAGGCAACAAGGAGCTGGTTGTGCATGCAGGCCAAATACCTCTGTGACCTGCTGATTTCCTGCTGCGAGGACGTTTTACAGTTTTGAAACTGAAAGTCGGCGCGCGGTGAAGATGCGGCTGCAGGAAAAACAAACTTGATACCTATATAATTTATTTATAAATAAAACTGTTTATTTTTTTAGTTATAACAAAACAAATTGCGAAAATACTGCATTAAAATTTGTTTACTGATTCATGGGAATATCTGCAAAATATTCGATAAAACCCGCATCATACAAACAAATTAAATATTCATAATCATACCCTGTATGCAACTTTGTTATTGTTGTTTTAATTTCATTCACATTTTGTATTCAATTTAAAACTGTAAAATTCAACAATTTTCGGCGTTACATAAATGTTGTTTTAATTAACTCTCATTAAATAGAAGAAAAAACAATAACAGCATGCCATAGGAATTAAAATTAATCATGTTTTGGAAGTAAACTAATTTCGGTTAATTAATCTGTTTTTCAGGACGTTGTGAATAATTTATCGAACCGAGTGAGAGTGTATGCAACTTATAAACTGGGAAAATGTGTGTTTAGTTGCATGAAGAAAATTTTCGACTTCTACACAAATTAAAAAATAATAAATTAAAAATATCCGTGTATTGACTCCAGAATTTAAATTAGTCCTTGTAGCTCCATCTACCATTCGACTTTGTGTTTTGTAGAAAATTAGCAAATGATTTGATCTGGCTGTGAAAATATATTATTTAAACATGGTAAGAGCTAATTATAATTACTACTTTCAATACAGACATTATTTACTTTCAATATTTGTTATTAGTTAAATTTTATTTACAAACACAACGATCAATAACAGGAAATAGCGAAAATAAGAGGTTAGAAACTATGTGCGTCGAAGTGCGACGCTTTTAGTCAGTTAGCGGCAAACTGGAACCCCTGTTGCCATCTGTGTTACAAATCAGACACCATTGAGTTAGTGTTTATAGAAAATTATTTGCATATTATTAATATTGTTTATTAAATTTTATTAGAGTAAACAAAATATGTAGTTGTAGCATTGATTGTTGTACTTAGGTAGAAAATAGTTATTCACATTGCCAGATGAGTAAGTAAACTTTTCAACCAAAGAAACACTTTGAAGGCCCAGGCGAAGAAAAGGGTGCTTACGCATCGTACATTGACTGCATTGTATTAATTTTTTCCTTCTTCCCCTGCGTATCAATATATTTGATAATAATAGTAGAAATAATGGAAAATTAAGACTAAAATTACGGCTAAAAATTACTATGTTCTCCAATTCAATCCACTATCCAAATTTATCCCAAGATATTTAACTTCTTTGAAAAATGTTATGTGAGTGAGTGAGTGTACAGGGTGTCCCATTTTCGACACTTTTAGGGGGTATTGGCGTTATTATCAAAGATAGAGTGTTGCGGTTTTCACCTTCCTGTCCTACTTTTTTACGAAACGAAAGATTCCGGGGTCAAATTTGTCATGGCTCTCTTAGTTTTTAATCTACAGAGTGATTCTCAAAATTTTTGTTTTTTAGACACCCCTCGTATTTCCGTTATGCGTCTACTTATCAAAAAGGTGAAAACTGATCTTGATAGAGTTTTTTACGTAGAATTCAGTGGCGTAGCCAGTTTTTGTGTAAAAGGTTTAGTTTTTGAGATATTGCCCAAACTTATGTTTTTTTAAATGGGACACCCTATATATTATCTTTTATATTGATTAAGCAAAATTTGGGCTTTCCAAAAATATATAATACTTAATATTTATTTTGAAAACAAGCTCAAAATTCGATATTTTTACTAATTTTCTTCATTTATAACAGTAGGCCATGGCTAATTTTTTAAAAACAAATCCAAAATTTTCACAATGCGTAATTATTTTAAAGCTGAACACTTCAAAAGATAATTTTAATGCATTGTATAAAACATACCAACAATATAATACTTCTCATAATTATCGTAAATGGCCATTGTAATGAAAAATTAAAAGTAAAATAAAAACTCCTATTTAACAAAAATATTTCATCAATAATGGAAATCAGACAAATCTGTCAAATTTTGCATTTGTTTCTAATAAACTAGCCATGGCCTACTGTTATAAATAAAGTAAATTATTAAAAATATCGAATTTTGAGCTTGTTTTTCAAAATAAATATTAAGTATTATATATTTTTGGAAAGCTTAAATTTTGTTTAATCAATATAAAAAATAATATATAGGGTGTCCCATTTAAAAAAACATAAGTTTGGGTAATATCTCAAAAACTAAACCTTTTACACAAAAACTGCTTACGCCACTGAATTCTACGTAAAAAACTCTATCACGATCAGTTTTCACTTTTTTAATAAGTAGACGCATAACGGAAATACGAGGAGTGTCTAAAAAACAAAGATTTTCAGAATCACTCTGTAGATTAAAAACTAAGAGAGCCATGACAAATTTGACCCCGGAATCTTTCGTTTCGTAAAAAAGTAGGACAGGAAGGTGAAAACCGCAACACTCTATCTTTGATAATAACGCCAATACCCCCTAAAAGTGTCGAAAATAGGACACCCTGTACATGCTTATAGATTTATTAAATAATTTAGAAATGTGAATAAATGCTACAATAATGTATATGTATTATAATGGCTCTAATTTTTTTTCCAAAACTTTAGGATATTCCTTTAAATACCTATCTCGCTTCTAAAATGTCATAATAAATTAAATTATTTTTGGATAGCAGAACCAGAAACGAAATTAAATTGGAATTTGGACCAAAATCACAGGAAATCTTTAAAACTTACAATTTTCTTAAATCACAATTGCTGGCTTGCTAGTTAAGTTTTTTAGCAAGGAATTTGTTGTCCTTTAAGGAAATTGTCTCAAAAATTGTTAGAATTTTTTGGAATTATCGGGAATTTTCCAGAAGTTTTTGAGATAATTTAAGCGAAATTTATGAGAAATTTGTTTGTGTCCCATAATTTCGTTGCATTAAAATTTAGAGGCATATTTGAGATATTTTTAAGCATTTTGAAGAATTAGGAGAGATTATAAGGCATTTTCGCGGAATTTTGAGGAATTTAAGGAAAATGTAAATAGTATTTCCGAGAATTTAATGGGAAATTTGTTTGTGTCCCATAATTTCGTTGCATTAAAATCTAGAGGCATTTTTGAGATATTTTTAGCTGCTTCCAGGAATTGGGGGGGATTATATGGCATTTTCGAGGAATTTTGAGGAATTTATGGGGAATTTAAGTAGTATTTTCGAGAATTTAATGGTAAATTTGTTTGTGTCCCATAATTTCGTTGCATTAAAATCTAGAGGCATTTTTGAGATATTTTTAGGTGGTTCCAGGAATTGGGGGAGATTACCTATATGGCATTTTCGAGGAATTTATGGGGAATTTAAGTAGTATTTTTGATGATTTAAAGGGAAATTTGTTTGTATGCCATAATTTTATTGCATTTAAACTTAGAGGTATTTATTGAGATATTTTTAGGTGTTATAAGGAATTGGGTGAGATTATAAGTCGTTTTTGAGGAATTTATGGGGAATTTAAGTAGTATTTTCGAGGTTTTATTGGAAAATTTGTTTGTGTCCCATAATTTCGTTCCATTAAAATTTAGAGGCATTTTTGAGATAATATTAAGCATTTTGAAGAATTAAGGGCCGGTTGTATAAAAATTTAATCACGAGATAATCCTCCAAAAAGGATAAACTGCCATAGAAACGATTGTTGATTACAATTGTCACTATAGATATTTTGGAGGATAAAAATTTAACACCGCGATTAAAGTTTTATACAACCGGCCCTAAGAGAAATTATAAGGCATTTTCGAGAAATTTTGAGGAATTTAAGTAGTATTTTCAAGGATTTAATGGGAAATTTGTTAGTATTCCATACTTTCGTTGCATTTAAATTTAGAGTCATTTTTATGATATTTTTAGGCAATTTGAAGACTTGAAGGAGATTGTAAGGCATTTTCGAAGAATTTATGGGGAATTTAAGTAGTATTTTCGAGGATTTAATGGGAAATTTGTTTCTGTCCCCCATAATTTCGTTGCATTAAAATCTAGACGCATTTTTGAGATATTTTTAGGTGCTTCCAGGAATTGGGGGATATTATATGGCATTTTCGAGGAATTTTGAGGAATTTATGGGGAATTTAAGTAGTATTTCTGATTATTTAATTTGAAATTTGTTTGTGTTCCATAATTTTATTGCATATAAACTTAGAGGTATTTTTTGAGATATTTTTAGGTGTTATAAGGTATTGCGGGAGATTATAAGGCGTTTTTGAGAAATTTATGGGGAATTTAAGTAGTATTTTCGAGGATTTAATGGGAAATTTATTTGTGTCCCATAATTTTCTTGCTTTTAAATTTAGAGACATTTTAAAGATATTTTTAAGCATTTTGAAGAATTGGGGGAGATTATAGGGCATTTTCGAGGAATTTATGCGAAATTTAAGTCGTATTTTCGGGGTAGTTTGAGGAATTTACGGGAAATTTGTCGTGTATCGTCCATCTAACTGAGGAGTTTTACCTATTATCTAGTGTGCAGGGTGACATAGTTTTTTTGACATATCTACTTTTTTTACGAATGGGATAGGTATCCGACCGAATCGGATTGGACTTTTATTCAATATTTTTCCTAAGATTTCCCTACAATTACAAAAACATTTACTAGAACTATGAAAAAGTGATCTTTTTCACTATTAATTTTGAATCTTATCGTACAATTCAAGAGCATTTCTTTCCTTCCAGAAACATGGCATCAAGCTTCTAAACCTATCCAACTCCGAAACAATACCATATCCCTTAATAAGAATAGTGGGTACCATAGAAAACCCAACATGTGACCAAAGTACCAAACCCACTTTAACTCTAAAATTAAACAGTGACCACCACAATGAAACCACTGTATTAAACAACAAATTCAAAATCCTAGCCGATTTATTTCTTGGAGAAAACCATATCCAACTAAACTTTTGCTGTGAATCTTTAGAGATGACCATCTCGTACACTCCTAACCAAACCCCATATACAGTCGTTCCATTATATATAATCTGCAAAGGACACGAAGGAAATTTCCAGGCACCATCCCACGAAAACAACTCCATTGAAAGCGCTTGTCAAAGAATAACTCTCTGTTCTAAACTCCTTCAAACAGTCACTGCAGATAAAGTACTTGAACACGGCTTGGGACGTAAGACATTTCACTTAGAAAGCCCATGTAGGGTATTCCATAGTAGCTTGAACTGTGATGAAGCTAGACGGATGTCACAATGTGATTTGTGGGAGTTCCTAGGAAGAGAAATAATGAATTCCACTATTGGGAGTGAGAGAAGAAAGTATTTGGGATTTTTGTCTTGTACCAGATACTGTGGAGAGAAGTACAGGGAAGAGATGAAGAGCCATGAGGAATTGGTTGGAATAACTGAGGGATATGTGGCGTTAGGTGGAGGAGGTTTAGCTCTGTTTGGAAGTGCTTGTTTGTACACGTGGCCAGAAGAGTTTTCCGAGATTATTGGCAGGTTCGAAAGTAACCTGCTGGTTGACAAAAACAAGTTCTTAGACGACAGTTGCTACAGGTTCGTATAATCTTAACCTTCTTTCATGTTTCCCAATTATAAATATCTTTCAGAAACACTCAAGGTTTCTGCTTTTCCACTACCCTCGGTGCAGCTCTTCACGAACTCTACCACACCTTCGATTTAGCCCACACAGAAACCGGAATAATGAGTAGAGGTTTCGACAATATTCATAAATTCTTCATATTGAACACCACAGACGATTCCTCAGCGAAGATCATGAAGTCATTCCAAAGTAACATAGAATTTCGAGAAGAATTTGAACCTGATTCGTTATCTGAACGTTTACGCAAAGAGAACATGAAGAAGGAACTGATAGTTACTAGGAAGTTTGAGGAGACAGATGATACTGTTTTGACAAAGAGTTGTGCGGTACTTTTGTCATATCACAAGTATTATTTTGGTGTTTTAGTAGTTAGGTAATTTTAAAATTGTTTTGGTTCTAGGTGGTTTAACAGTGAAAACAAATCTGTAAGCTCCATTCTACAATTTGATGAAGTGAACAAGTCCATTAAATCAACGCTTGGTGTTAGAGTTATTGAACTTAGAGAAGATAAAGATGAAATGGTTGTCCATTCATGGACTTTTGAAGGAAAAGTACTGAAATTTTTATTTCAAATACCTCAAGAGATTCTGTCGGCTATTTCCTGCTATAAGTCTGTTGTATTAGTGGCTGAAGACTCTGCAGGCAACTTGCTAAAGAAAACTATTTGTCCTTAAACTGTTTAGTGATAACTAGCGTTAATATTTTTGATATTTTTAAAGGATTTCCGTCTCCAAAAAGTTGCATGATCTTACCTAATAGGTACTGTATCTTCTGAAATAGAATGAGAATTAGGAATTTAGACAATAAAACCAAATAATTATGTGAAATAATTATTTATTTCTATTTAACCTTATACCTCTCTTCGATTTCGGCCAAAGTGACATCACTTCGCAGTTTCATAATCCGAAAGTACGTAGCTTGTTGACTAGCTGTATATTTCAAAGCACAATAACCGGAAATTAGTTCGGTGCACAACATAACGAACATAACACTTTGTACAATCACTTCTAAAGTGAAGAAACCAAAATATGGATTTAGTAGCAGGAAACCTTGCAGGGGGAACTGCAGGAGACTGGATAGCATCCAAAAACCAGCAAGCTCTGGAATCTAGAGAAAAAGGTAGATGGTTATCTTTATATTTTGACCATCCCGTATCTTTGATACTTTTGAAGATAGCAAAAAAGTTCTATACAGGGTGTTCGCGCGAAGTGGCTCACTATTGATAACTTCGTTATTATTGGAGCTACAAAGTCGGTTAAATTAGCAAACTAGTAGCATTTTTTCCGCTGATTACAATGGTGAAAACAAAAAAACAATTGAGCATCTGGTTTTCGAGATATTCACAAAAATAACATTTTTTTAAATGGAACGCCCTATATATTTTTGCAAAAATAGATGGTAAATTAAATTCTATACAAAAAATGTCCTCACTTTTTTTTGATAATAATTTAAAATAAGCGAGTTATTTTGAAAAAAAGTTTGCAATTCTTTAAAATCAAGTAGCCATATAACGGAATAGTAATTTATTCAAACCAAACAATCATAATTTTGAATTTAAGCAAGTTGAGAAATACTTGAAAGAATTACGGAAATATTGAAAATTTACAAAATTATAATTTTCATGGCTACTTGATATTAAAACTTTGAAAACTTTTTTTCAAAATAACTCGCTTATTTTAAATAATTGTCAAAAAAGCATAAGAACATTCTTTGTGTAGAATTTAAATTATCATCGATACCCAGTTAAAACGGTTGCTATGGAGAGCACCTGTTAAAGTTAAATGAAGGGTGCATGGGAATAACTATCATAGTCACATTTTAATCATTTTGAGGAAAATGAAAGTTTCTACAGCCGTCAAAAGAACGTGACATTTTTACATAGTTATCCATACTTAAAGCTTGTAATTTTTGATTAATGAAAAAAGATTGTTAACAGTGAAAAAAGGCTATCATTTAAACGGTTAGCATAATATTGAGGTTTTAGTCAGATCTAAAATATTTTCTGCCGGCAAATATAGTCAGTTGAGCCGCCACTTTTGGTCAGCAAGTAAAACAAGATTGATCAGCAAATAATGTCTTATTAGGCAGCTCTAAAGTTAATTCCATAGCTAATTAAATACATTTGCAGCAATATAAGTACATAATAAAGAGGCAACTCGTAAGTCAGATGTAATAACATTTTGGCAAGCTGTAACACTATCACTTTTCTGTACTGTGTCTATACCTATAGCTAACCTAAATGAGGCAAGTGCCCCCACATAATTATTATAGGTACTTAGCTTATGGATATTATTTAGTTGCTGATCAATTTTATAATCCTGCTGACCAAGTAATAGGTTTGTTCCATGGCAATTTTTGCGGAACGCCTTTGACATATCCTGATTCAGTCATCGTTTTCGCTGACAACAATTTTTTCATGCATAACACTCAAGGACGTATAAAATAGAGGACAGAAAGATCCCCGGGGTGGGGGTTGAATTCGTGGGTCAAAAAGTGTTGCACGTTCAAATGGACTCAAGCGTACTTGATAGTTTATACGCATGCGCCAGCAGTCAATAAAGCGCGTTATTGGTCAAGTGTTTGTTTTGGTTTGTCACTGTCATAGCAACTGGCAACGGATTTGTGCCTACACCCATCCGGGAGCTTTCTCTCCTCTATTTTTATACCTTCTTGATAACACTCACTTTGCCACAGCTGATAGCTGTCGTGATGTTGGGCATTACCCAGTACTTGTCAAAATGGCAAGTACTAGGTATTTACGTCACACCAATCACAGCGCGTTCCCAAATTGCTCCATTGATTCAAATATTTGCGTGTTTTTAATCGCAATTTTTTATTATAAACATAATGTTTAAGTTAAAAAAAATGTTTCTCCATTTATTAAAACCAATCAAATTTCTCAAAAAATACCTTTTTTCAGATTTTTGAAATATAGTGCAATATGCCTATAGTTAGCCACTTCGCGCGAACACCCTGTATAAAAGTTGTAAAATTAAGGTTGTAGTTTTATTTTGATGTATTTTGAATCTTATGTTGTAATTAAGAGTGACAGGTCCAATTTTTTTTAATAGAACACTCTATATAGGGTGATTCACAACTTATCGAAAAAAATATTAAGTCATGATTTTGTATGATCCATACCCAAAAAATTAAAATAAAAATTTTCTCCTTGAGGTTCTCTTATTTATGTGTTAATTTTGACCAGGAGTTTCTATAGGTCTAACGTATTTACACCCCAAAAATATTGCTGTTTTTAATTTTTCTTGTGATTGGTGTAAATATTATTACATATATGTTTTTCCATTATATCTTAATCTTGAGACACTCTCTATAATAATTTACCTTGTCTTTGAGGTTCCCTTCGTAACCCAGGTACAATCGCAGAATTTCCACGATAAAAATAGTACTTACTATTGTGACTATAATGAATTTGTAGAGTTCGTTGTAAAAATTGAACTAGAACCAAAGAAACTTTTACTTAGGATAGTTTTATTTTTTTTGTAAAACTTACATTATCTTTAAGAAACATTATTAAAATTAATGCCCAAATTGGTCCAAAAATCACGTTAAAATACAATGCCATTTGTAGTGGTAAATTAGACATGACTTCATTGCCTACAAAGGAGTCTACAGATAATTTTTCTTATTAGTATTTGAGTCTTACCACAAAAATTATTGTCGATTTTATTAGATAAACCCGGAAAAACATGTTGTGACATTGAGGTAACAGTTTCCTTCCAATCCATTACAAAGATATGCGACATATCCAATTTTATTTATTAAAGGATAATAATTTTCATTCAATTCACGTGAAATTCATGACAGTTTTTGTGTTTGTTTGTATTGAAGGAAACCATGGAGTTGGTGAGAACGCACCCCTTTCCAATAATCCCTACCTAAGTTATGTGATCATTACATAAATTCCTTTAGTTCAGAGTAAATAATAAATAAATCAGGAAAATCTTCGTTATCTTTTTTGGTGTCATTGTAGATAAAAAAGATAACAGCTTGGAGTTTTATCACGTACAAGTATTACGTCCTGTGTGAAGAAATAATCAAATATGGCTACTGGGTATGTAAAATAATTCAAATAGACACTAATAAAATAAAATCATAAATTTATTTTAGTGCTGAAGAATGTTTAGGGAGAATGTGGAAAGAAAGTGCTGCAAATATGATTTGTAATATAGTTAATGAATGGGAATTCCAATCTGACAGTAATTTGGAGTGCATTAAGACCGATGTAAATAAACTAATGGAATATATTATAAACGAAAGAATTTCTCTAAAACTAGGGAATGGGCAAGGAATAACTTGGAATTTTATTCATAGGTTTGTGTAACTAGGTACTTAAAAAAATATCTAGATTAAAATTATTTTTGCTTTGTTGAAATATTTTAAAAAACAAGTTTCTATATTATAATTTTTTTCAGTATTGTATTCAATTTGTTACACGATGCCATAATGATAATCTTAAAAGAACAACTTGTAGAAGACGATTTGAGTTTATACCAAAAGTGTATGCAATTGTATGGGTTGAATTTATCACCAGAAGAACTCGGATGTACTGTAAAAATTCCTAATATATTTAACGCTGCGGTAAGAAAGATAATAATTTATTATATAATTTATTGCTCTTTAAAGATTTTATTACGTTGTTTGAAAAGTTTTGGTTTTTATTTTCTTATACGAACTAATGAGAAAGTATAGTAATTGTGATTTGTTTTGACTCTTGGGATATTGATGGATTTGCACGTTTTGAGGGCCTTTGATTCATTTTAACTATTTTCGCAACTGTGTCTGTCTGTATCTTTGATAATGTGAATGGGTCTTACCAGAATTTGTCCAAATTTCATATTTAATTGTGTCACACAAATCTTTTTCGTCTAGCTCTAGCACCAACACAAGTGATACTTATCTGAAGGCATTTTAGGTTTAAGTTTATTTTGAAAATGAAACTAGGTTAGGTTCAATATGAGTGGGCGATACCGGCCCTCCACTACGACCATTCGGTCTATTATAGCTGACACCTAGTCTATAATTCGCCCATCATTCCGACCTTCTTTACGAAGTATCATAAATGGGGAAAGTTTTCCTTTCCAACGCTTCACAACACTGTCTTATTCTACAGGGTGAGTCGCATGAAGTGGGACATGCATTACCTGTAAATACTAGGCCGAAAACCAAGACGATTGACGCAAAAAGTTGTTATACCAAAAAGCATAATGAAAGAGTTATAGGCGTTTGAAGTTTAAAAAAAAATAATTTTTGCTAATAACTTCTAAACTAATTGAATGGGAAGAACCAATTCTTGGTAGTTGCTAATGTATACCAAAAACCTTTAATTTGTGAAAATTTTGTTGATATCTGATTTTAAGAAGATGGTATTTTAAAGTAAATAAAATGTTTAACCTTCTGGAACTTTTTTGTTCTTAAAATTTTAATTATAAAAAAAATTACATTTAATAGGTAATTTAATTTGGAAACTTTTTAAAAAATTAAAAACTAACAGCATGTTTTTACTAAGTTTCAAAAAAACGGCATCAAGTATGCTGAGATTTAAAAGTTATGGACGGAAGACGGAGCTCCAACACATTATACCGGTCCTGTGCGACATTGGCTGGCTATCAGTCACCTATCCTCAACGATGGATTGGTAGAGGCCCTGACGATGACGCTCCTGTAGCTCTTCTTTGCATTGAAAACCGAATTTTTTAAAAATATAAATTGCCTCTCGAACTTCATTGGCGTGTTGAACGATTCTCCTTCTAAGCTCTTGAAGTGAAGGAATATGTGTTGCATACACTTTTGATTTTAAATATCCCCAAGAAAAGAATTCAATTGCGTTTAGGCCAGGAGAACGAGGAGGCCAAGCAACAGGAGCGTCAGGGCCTCTACCAATCCATCGTTGAGGATAGGTGACAGATAGCCAATGTCGCACAGGACGTGCATAATGTGCTGGAAGTCCGTCCTCCGTCAATAACTTTTAAATCTCAGCATTCTTGATGCTGTTCTTTTGAAAATTAGTAAAAACATGCTGTTAGTTTTTAATTTCTTAAAGCTTCACGGTGCGTTTAATCAAAACTTTATAAGAGACAAAAAAGTCTCCAAATTAAATTGCCTATTAAATGCATTTATTTTTCATAATTAAAATTTTAAGTACAAAAAGTTCCAGAAGGTTAAACATTTTACTTACTTTAAAAAAAAGTTTGATTTCAACAAAATTTTCACAAATTAAAGGTCTTTGGTATTCATTAGCAAATACCAAGAATTGATTCTTCTCATTCAATTAGTTTAGAAGTTATTAGCAAAAATTTTTTTTTTCTTAAACTTTAAACGCCTACTTATAACTTATTAGTTAAGCATTTTAGTATAACAAATTTTTGCGTCAATCCTTTTAGCTTTAGGCCTAATATTTACAAGTAAAGCATGTCCCACTTATTGCGACTCACCCTATACAGGGTGGGTGAAATTCCGTTGCCAGCATGGGGATCTCGCTTATTATAATAGATAGACCATAGGTTTAAATTTGGCAAAGTTGCCAAATTTGGTGCTCAAAAATAATCCGAAAACAATTTTGGATTATTTTGAACGGTATGTTAGAAAACTGAAAAAAACTGAAAATTACGATTTTAGATTTTCGCCTATAACTTTGCTATTTCTGAACTTTTTTTAAATCTGTAAAAACATTCTCAAAGCAACTTTTTATGCTCTATCGATCAGTGATCATCGTTTCTTTAAACATCGATTCGTTTTTGTTTTTTTAACACCAACTTCATTTTTTCTTTTTTTCACACCATCGGATAGTACATTTTTTTCCAAATTCATCGATGTGCTACACATAGTATTCAGATTGAATTTTAATTGTTAAAATAAAAAAAATGTATTCAACACACCAATTATCAGAAATCGAGTAGCTCAATCTCGTTTATTTTGTGTGGTTACCATGGTAACAAATTCAAAATTGAAGAACCTTGACTAGTGTTTCCAGTGCCAATTTACAAATCTTGTAAAATTATAATTTAATAATAGATGTTTATGCAACAAGGTAGGAAGGAGATGATTACATAAAGTTTCTATGTAAAGAATAAAAAATTCGCATCATATCACGCTTTTCATTATTCTGAAACATTATTTTTAATCAAAATTAAGATTTTTTAACAATAATTGTAATTTGGCACTGATGACAGTAGTTAAGTTTCTTCAAATTTGTTTACAAGTTACCATGGTAACCAAACAAAATAGACGAGATTGAGCTACTCGATTTCTTATAATTGCGTTGTTGAATACATTTCCTTAATTTTAACAATTAAAATTAAATCTGAATACCATGTGTAGCACATCGCTGAATTTGAAAAAAAGTACTATTCGATGGTGTGAAAAGTAGAAAGCGCACCCATAAGAAAAACTAAAGTTGGTGTTAAAGAAACAAAAACGAATCGATGTTTAAAGAAACGATGATCACTGATCGATAGAGTACAAAAAGTTGCTTTGAGAATGCTTTTACAGATTTAAAAAAAGTTCAGAAATAACGAAGTTATGGGCGAAATTATAAAATCGTAATTTTCAGTTATTTTCAGTTTTCTAACATACCGTTCAAAATAATTCAAAATTGTTTTCGGATTATTTTTAAGCACCAAATTTGGCAACTTGGTCTACCTATTATAATAAGCGAGATCCCCATGCTGGCAACGGAATTTCACCCACCCTGTATATCCATTCGGTGCATGTGGCTTTTGAGTCTATAGTGACCCGTGAGAAGTCCCACTAGCTGTTAGTATGCGTAAGTTCTTCCTTCCCGCTTCTAACAGTGCTTGAGCTTTTGCCCTTTTGCCATTGTTCCATCGCTGGAGAGTATTTCTCTCATCCTAGTTTAAGATTGCATTTTTTGCTATTGTGAGTGGGATTCCCAGGCATGGGCCTACAAAAAGAGATTCCGCAACTTTCCGTGCGACTTCATGGGCCCTCGATCTCCAATAACTGACCCAACACCCAAACAAGAGTGACTCTGTTTGGATTTCTAAGGGAGTTTAAGGTCCGTCGGCAGTTCCAAATCAGTTTTGAACTAAATTTTTTGGAGCTGAGTGTCTTTAATACAGCTTAGCTATCAGAGAATATCTTAATTGCCTTGTTCGCACAGCGCCCTTCCATCAGCTTCCGCAATAGCGTACGCCTCTGCTTGAAAAATTATCACATATTGATACAAAAATTTTCTTTAACGTTTAACATTTCTTCTTTTTTTTGTTCTAGGTGGTCGAATTGTCCATCATAGACAAATACACAACTCCTCTAGAAAAATTAAACTGTTTATGCACGACTTACGACCTTTTGTTTGCCGAACTAAAAACCGCATTGATCTCCATAATAAGCAAATATTCCGGTAAAAGTTTCGAAGTAACGTGTGTTTTTTTAAAATTGGTGTCGAAGTTGGCGTTGAGCAGTCGATTGTGAATGAACTGATGCGTCATTCCATTCATAAATGACTCTTAAACGCCAACTTCGACTCCAAATTTAAAAAAACACCCGATATAATAGAACAACAAATATTTTAATTGTAATTATTCTAGAAAAAGAGAACGACATACCTGTTATCGATAACGAAGACATCATACCTGTGCTCATGGTAGTGATAATAAAATCAAAATTAATTTATTTCCACAGCAATTTATCTTACATAAGAAATTTCTTAAGTGGCGAACTAGAGACAAATTTCGAAAAATGGTAAGCGCTAATTGTACATATTTTTTTCCTGGACCTATAAATTTTTTTTAGTCAAATAGTTCAAGCATTTGAAAGGGCTATAGGCAATATTAAAAGTCTACAAAAAAGTACATTAAATTCACCATGCGATAAGCTGGAAACATCTTTAAGTATTTGCGAAAAATTGGAATTTATGTGCAGGATCGAAACGAGTTTGGAACGGCCTATAAATTTATTAGAGGAAGAAAGAATTAGAGTTGCAGATTTAATGAGTACTAGTACTATGGAAAAATATGTTGATTGAGGAAGGAATATTTCCACCTTATTATTTTTAGTAACTATTTTAAATGTGATTATCTTAAATTGAAGCACCAACGAGAACTTGGAAATAATCATGTAGTTTAGTGTCTGTGTTTATTTCGTTATAAATCAATCATGTTTAGGTACACCCACTAAACCATCGTAAAAGCGCGGAATTAAATTCGCAATGTACTGTAAATTTAATAGTTTAGACAAATTTATCTGGGACAAACTTCCTCAAAATACAATATCTCTTACGCAACGAAAATTAAGAAGCTTCCCGCATCTCTGTTCCCAAACGTCAGAGACGGACGTTTTAAATAGACGCAAACTCAAGCTTATAGTGTCTACATACAATACAGAGTAAACATACCGTAGCAAATAGTCAATCAATTAACTATTTTTTGAACCAAATATGAATGCCGTTGAGCCAACCGTTTCAGTGGAATTTGAGGTTTACGGAAAAGTGCAAGGTGGGTGAAGTTTTTTTAACTTATTTTGCAAAATCTATGAAACAATTTCAGGTGTGTACTTTACAAAATATTGTAAGGAAATGAGTGAGCAATTGGCTATTAGTGGTTGGGTCAAAAATACGAAAAAGGGAACAATTGTTGGGAAATTACAGGGACAAAGATCAAAAGTGGAACACATGTGAGTATCAAGACGATAGATATAAAAAAAACACCTGTTATTTCTATAAATATTTTTGAAACAATCTAATCTAAGTCGAAACCACAAGGAAATAAAATGTCCTTACTTATAATAAGTCATGAATTGAAAACAAATAAACTAAACAGAATGTTTTTGATTCCATGCCAAAAGGAACTATATATACTTAGATTAGAATTAAATATCGTCGTATTGACAGTTCATATAAACATTTTAGTTTCAGAATAACAATATAATTATCCTGCAGTTTCATCCGATTTTTTTTAATTTCAGGATAATATGGCTTTCCAACACAGGATCACCTGGTAGCCAAATTGACCATTGCGATCTTACAAACTGGCAAAATTTAGCACGACCGGATTTTAAAGGGTTCTCAATTAGATTTTAGTTATGGAATTTTATAGAATAGTTTTTATATAAGTAGCTAAATATTTATATTGTATGTGAGTAAAAAAATTTTCTGATAGTTTTTAGTAAAATTTTAAATAAAAATTATGGAAAATATCCTAATTGAGTTTTATTCTGGGGAATAAAATATACCAGCACTAAGTTACGTACCTAATAATAGGAAATAATAGAAAAATCATGGGTTAATTATTATAAATTATAAAAAATATAAATGTAAAATATTGAATTTAGGCAACCCAACATACATGTCCATGGAATTATACAATATAGATACATATTAGATAATATGATTCACCTGACATCTGACATTATTAATTGGAACTAAAACTAAACATAATTTTATAGATATCTGTAATATAATTATAATTTTATGTACCAAGATAACAAGAATTTTTATGTAAGTTCCTCGAGATGAATTTATTAATAAATTAATAAATGTACCTACATATTTGAAATATGTTTTTAAAATTTTATGCATTATATAGTAATTAATTTTGTTAATGATGGATATCTATTATATGTAATTTTATATTAGAGAAAGGAATTAAACAGAATAGATCATTAAGTAAATACGTTTTTAATTATTTTATTATTTTATTAAGTTTGTGTAAATTTCTAATAGCATTACAGATTCCTAGTCAGAAATAGTTTGAATACAACACTACAGATGTCACTGCATACAGAAATTATTTATCTTCTTAATGTTTTTTATATTATTAGAGACAATTTGAATTTTGTGGTCTAAAAATACTAAAAGTTGATTTTAATTCACTTTCATTGCAATAACTGTGGTAAAACATCTCCAATTTGCAATTTTAATTAAAGCGAATTCACTGTTGCCAACAGTAGAAAACAAAAATTAATTGCAGTTATTCAAATTTTAGTGAAATATTTCCAGCTTTTCCTATGATATAATAATAGAAAACGACATACTTGGCCAAGGTGTGCAATTTTATTGTTCTGCATTATTTATTTTATAATTTAATTGCGAAACAATATATAAACACGCTACCTGGCGTTGAAATCATCAAACAACTAAGCATGAACCGCCGCTAAAACGCATTACGACATTACCGATCCAATTGTCGTTTTTGGTTTTTGCGATTTTTGTGGTGAGATTGTGTGTGTGAAGTTGAAATTAGCGTTCTATCCGTTAAACACAGGATAATACAAGTAAGTAAATCACTGTATGATCAATTAAGACAACAATAAAACATGTTTGCATTGTCTCAACAGTCTATAATATCTGCTGTTGATGAGGCTGTTGACTGTTGGTATTTTTGGGGTTACAATACAAACTACACTGTTGTGATGTTGTTCGTCTTTCTAGACCCGAAAAGGGTGTGAAAATTTCCATTTAGAGAACAATTTATATATTCTAGGTAAAGATGCAGCCATGAGGCATCTTGTGTAATTATTAGATTGTGTACAATGCAGAAATGTTTGTTGTTGGTTTTTGGTTGGCGCGCGACATTGTGTGTGTGTTAAATGCAGGTTAGTTTCTTATTACGTTCTAAACAAAACGTCATTGTTTCAGCGGCAAAATTAATTAAATGGAATGAGTTATAGCGAATAAGTGACTAAAATAAGTTTAAGATAAGAGAGAAAGCGTGTGAGTGAAAATGGCAACTCTTGGACACCAAGCGGCAGCGGCGCTGCTGGATTTCAATCAGAAATTAGACATCAATCTTTTGGATAGTGTGGTTGTTAGTATGTATGCTGGGAATGGAGAAACACAACGAATTGCACAGGAGGTTCTAACGACATTAAAAGAGCACCCCGACGCTTGGACACGTGTTGATACAATACTAGAATATTCAACAAACCAACAAACCAAGTACTATGCATTACAAATTCTAGAACAGGTTATCAAGACTAGATGGAAGGTGCTCCCTCGAAACCAATGTGAAGGCATCAAAAAGTACATTGTACAACTCATAATTAAAACAAGCTCGGATCCGGAAATGATGGAAGTAAATAGAATGTACCTTAATAAATTAAATATGATATTAGTGCAAGTTCTGAAACGGGAATGGCCAAAAAATTGGAAGAGCTTTGTACCGGACATTGTGGGGGCCAGTAAGAGCGACGAGTGTCTCTGCCAGAACAACATGATCATCCTCAAGTTACTGAGCGAGGAACTGTTTGACTTCTCATCCGGACAACTAACGCAAACTAAAGCGAAACATTTAAAAGACTCAATGTGTGCGGAATTCTCCGCCATATTCCACCTATGCCAGTACGTTCTGGAGCAGTCGCAAAACCCCCCATTAGTCAATGCCACTCTTGAAACGTTGTTGCGCTTCTTAAATTGGATTCCCCTCGGATATATTTTCGAAACGAAACTAATCAACACCCTCATATACAAATTTCTTCCAGTTCCGATGTTCCGTAATGTCACACTTAAGTGTCTTACGGAAATCGCCGCCGTAACCGTCAGCAACTACGAGGAGAACTTTGTGAATTTGTTCACGCAAACTATGGACCAGCTGCTGGCGATGTTGCCTTTGGACACTGACATTCGGACTGCATATGCTTGTGGTCAAGACCAGGAGCAGAAATTCATACAGAATCTGGCGTTGTTCCTCTGCACGTTTCTCAAGGAGCACAGCGCTTTAACCGAGGGGAACATCGAAAGCTTGAAAAATGCTCTCAATTACCTCGTACTTATTTCTCAAGTTGACGAAGTGGAAATATTTAAAATTTGCTTAGAGCTGTGGAATGTTCTCTCGGCGGAGCTCTACAGAGAAATCCCTTACGCAGGCTCGCAACCGGTTTTCTACGGGAATAGTCGAAGGGCTATCTATAGACAAGCGCTAAATCGTGTGAGGGAAATCATGATTTCTCGAATGGCCAAACCTGAAGAAGTCCTGGTTGTAGAGAATGATAATGGGGAGGTAGTTAGGGAGTTTATGAAGGACACGGATTCAATTAATTTGTATAAGAATATGAGGGAGTCGTTGGTTTATTTGACGCATTTAGATTATGCTGATACGGAGAGAATTATGACGAATAAGTTGCAGAACCAAGTGAATGGAACGGAGTGGTCATGGAAAAACTTGAATACTCTTTGTTGGGCCATTGGCAGTATATCAGGTGAGCGAGAACCTTTATTTATTAAGATTACTTGCAAAATGTTGTTTGTTTACTAGAAGCACCTGTATAAACAAACTCCCTGCAGCTTGTTTAGAAAACTACAACCTCAGGGTTTATTATTAGTTATGAATTGTTACCAAAATTGAACCTTCTGTTCAGGATTGTTTATTATCACACTATTCAATTAGTACTGCTAAATATTTAGGGCTAAAGATATTTACATTTAATTGATAACGCTCTTGTTTAATTCCTCATAATACTTTGTACATCATTTGTTTTTAAATGAAAAATCTTAGTAGCATTTTAATAATGCGTATTAAATTGTGCAATTTTATGCATATCTTTATGAAAAAGAAGTTTAGATTAGTCGTGTTATCATTTTATTGTATTAGAAAAATAATATTGTTTACTGGTGTGGGGAAATGTTAAGATTCGTAATCAGGAGAGACAGAGTTCTTTAAATACTAGAAATGAAAATTGCATTTTTTTTGTTGTTGACTTATTACAGAAACTACATTTTTTGTTGTTGTAATTTTATTTAGTGATAATGATAAATACATTTTATCTACGATCGTGTAAAAAGTAGGCGCTTTTTGCATTGAAAGTCATTGTAAAAGTTGCCGTTTATTGCACAGTTAGCTCAGAATTCTGTTTAATAGAATCGAATATTACAATTTGTTAGAAACGTTTCAAATTCATATTACCCTAAAAATGTTGTTATGTATTAATTATTATTATATGAATAATGCACATCGACACATCTACTCTAATCTTGCAATTGGTGCAATGGTCTGTCAGAATTTTTTTGGCACAATACTAGATGTAGGAGATGCAGTGATGGCATCTTTTTTGTTTCCTAATGATTCTTCTACATATGATTCGAGTGTGCTAGAACTTCTCCAGCCACCATGTCTTTTTAAATCCAAAATATCTGCTCCAGCATCTGCAAACAGAGTGGCCGACGATTTCCTGAAGCAGTGTACAGTATATTCATGCGGATTTATTAACTTGTAGGTCTTTAAAGTAGGAATTTTCACCACTAGCATCGAAGCAATGTCTTCGATATCTTTTATGTTCATTTTTTGGAATTCGTCTCTTACAAAAAAAAATTGCCACAACCTACAATTCAAAAATACTCCCATTAAATATTCAAGGAAATGGTTCTGAAATTACCTTCATCATTAAAAATCTGTCATCAGGTGCATCTTCTAAAATTTGTAGATCTATTCCTTCGTTAACATTTTAGATTTTTTACAGTTATATCCTGCAGATTGTCGTTTCATAAACGCTGTTAACTTTGAAAAGCATTTAATGTCAATATTTGTTTCTACTAATCTGGAAGTTTGACCATAGAATACTCGGACCAAAGACTGGAGGGTTTTATCTGTTTGCTTCTTTCAGAAAAATACGCTAGGAATACGTTTTCCGTAAAACTTTCGACACTTTTAGACTCACTACTTGAACTTGTTATATACCAATTCATATTGTTGGCGTGACTTCTGAGGAAGCAAACCTATAACTGCCTTTTCTGCAATGTCTGCTACCTCTGGAGGAGTTCGCGGCAGATCGTTTGCTTCGTTATCACACATTTTATTTTTATTTTTCAAATACAATAATGGCGACTGAAAATTCTCAAAAATTGTAGGTTACTAAACAACGTGGTTCTTAAATGACTTTGATTACTTATTCATAAAAACTTGAATCAATAATTATTTTATACAAATTTATGTTAAAACCAGTGCGATGATTCACAATCGTAAATAAAACGTTGTAAGACACAATTGTAAAAAGTCTCTTCATGGCACTCACGGACTTTTAAAATTACTCGCTCGTACCTCGCCCGTGTTTTAAATCAGCCCTTTGGTTTTACGTATTAAGAATGACTTTTTATCCTTGTATCTTAAATAACTATTTACGCATTAATGTTTTGAAGTATTATTTGACATGTAAATTAATTATTACTTTGTGCATTTAACTTAGTTGGGGTACATTTTTGTATAAATATAATAAATCGACTAATCTATCCTACGTACCCCACCATAATTTTAACACTTAAAGCGCCCCTTGTGATTTTAGAAACGTAATAACCGAGTATAAAAATTGGTATTCCTGCAAAACAAATTTGTATAAAAAAAAATTTTATTACTTATATATTTTCGCTCACTTGTATCAGTAGGGTGTAATTCAACTGTATTAATCCATTTGAAAGCCCCAAAGAAGTTGTAGCATTTAAAATAAAAATCGACATCAATTGTCGATTTTCCCGATTTAACAAATAAACTGGACTTGTCCTTAAAGTATCGTATAAACTTTGGGACTAAATTTTTTAAATGTAATTATTGTTTTATTTTATCATAGACAAAACTTACAGCATCTTCTACCGACTGACCATAATGGGCGTAGATTATCGCTTCGAAAGTTGCACCACCACAAACCAAAAACATTCGGCAAGTTATAATCGGACTAATATTCTGCAAAGGAATGGTTCAATATTTTTTCTCAAAATTTTAATAACTTACAGCGATCATTAATGCACCTGAACCTACCATTAGGAATAAACCAGCCCAAAAAAAAATGAATACTAGATAATACAAAACGCTATTGAACAGTACATAGCGCCTGAAAAATCGAATATTTTACTTTACTTTCCTTAAATCGTACGATTAAAAAATGAGAAATAACATCACATCTAGAAGAGTGGTAAGCCAACTACGAACATATTTATTCAAAAATTTACGCTTTTGTATCTCAAAGTTTCTCATGTGATTCTCATTACTTTTTATAGCGAGTGTTTTTTACATAAAACTTTACACTTTCATGCTTAGAAATGGGAGATTTAAAAAAATGCCTAATAAATTTATCTAGTTGGTCTGTAAAAAACGCTTACATTTCGCACTTGGCACTTGTATGATCTACAACAATTTTTTAATCGCACGATAAAATTTACGTTATTTAACGTTTTAAGTTGCTGGTGGTGTTTAATGCATTCAATTAGCTTCGTTCGAAATTTACGTTGGATCCATTGTGTTTTATAATTGTGTCTATCGAAACGATCCTCAAAAATTTTCGTTACGTTTTCAATTAGCAAATATATTTGGAATCTTCCATGTAATAACCCATACCATAGTAAAGCTCCGAGAGCAACCATGGCATATCCACCATGTAGAACAAGCGCATGATAAGCGAGATTAAATAAGATTGTGTAGTTTTCAAACCACTCACGTGCTATGATGAAAGTAATGATTTCGTTGTCTCCATCGAAAATATGCAGAAATAAAACAGTGCCTACTGCTACGATTAGGAAGGAAATTTTCATTAGCATCGTAGCTGTTTTGGAAATGTTAATAAATTTTTTGAACAATTTCGGACGGACTTTATCAATTGGTCGGTAACCTAATGTAATTTTTTTCCCAAGCTTAATCAGAAACAAAGGTAAGCAAATTGAAATAATGTTAGTAAAAAGCACCTGAAAATGAGAAATAAAAAATTTCAAAAAATCCATCAGCAAATGTTCTTACATAAATTCCAATTACTCCACAAGTAAAGGAGATTCTGTACTCTTTAAAATGAAATCCAGTTTGTAAAATATAATTTGCTGAAATGTAGTACAGTATCAATAAAACTAAAACATCTAAAATACTCAGAAATCGTTGTATTTTGCTCAGGCTCATGTAAAGTGGGTAGTTGAGAAGTGGAAAAAGAATGTCATCTGAAATGTTATAAATTTTAGTT
The DNA here is from genome assembly GCA_963942485.1 of Pediacus dermestoides. NCBI lineage: Eukaryota > Metazoa > Arthropoda > Insecta > Coleoptera > Cucujidae > Pediacus > Pediacus dermestoides. Next base: position 11,993,969 of record OZ012628.1, on the reverse strand, counting down.
TAACTCATATGTGCGATATTAATATATTGTTAGCATTAAGAAAAAAAGGGCGCAACCCTTACGGTGCAGATCATAGCAACCAACCTCTAGCTCGCACAATCGAGTGAACGTTCGTTGTAAGCATGCGCTCGTTCGTGAGAATCAAAAACGCATGCGTATTAGCACCCATTACTTTTACTACTTGGGATGCTAGCAATATTTTATTACATATGGCAAGGATCTATAGAGACAAGATATGCGACTTCGTATACCCAGCAACGTACAAAAATGTGCCGTATAGAGTCGAGGAGGTGGATGTGTCTTAATTCACACTTTCGAATTTTTCTCTCCCTCGTGTTAAGATTTGACGAATAAATGAAATTGTCAATTTCTGACATTTTTCAACAGCTGATGCACTGTACAACTCCACCATTAGCCACCATACCTGACGATGTCACGAGAAAGCTCCATCCTCCTCGACTCTATACGGAACGTTATTTGGCGCGAGACGCATATTCTCTTTCTATACAGGGTATTTCAAAAACTGCAAAAGATTTCAGGGGGTGGTTTCTGAAATCATTCTAAAAAAAAAGTTCATATGAACATGGGTCCGAAAATGCTTACCCGCTGAGTTATAGCCCTTTAAATTTGGGACCGTGAAGAAGGTTCTTTTTATTTTCTCCGAAACTTCGAGGTAAAATCATGAAATTCACCATATCCACTAATGTTTTTATGCTTAATAAGATAGACTAAATCATTTTGAAATTTTCACTAGAGGTGGGGCTAAAAAAAAAGCATTTTCGGACCCATGTTCGTATGAACTTATTTTAGAATCATCTTAGGATCACCCCATGAAATATTTTGCAGTATTTCTGATACACCCTGTAGATTCTTGATATATGGGTAATACCTACTTTCTATAAAAATATTTGGTGGGAGTACGTAGAAAATATCCGAAAATTTCATGGTGAGGTGTCTTCCTGAAAGCACACTACAAAACTGGTTGTTTTAAAATGTTACTCAAGTGCTATTAAAATAATAATGGTATTTACTTAAATTCAAATAATCACACGCCATTTTCTAGAACATTTTATGAAACTTCTACTTGTATAATTTGGTATTTGTGTTAACAATGTAAATAAGTTAAATATCTTGAAAATGCTTATTGTAATGTTTAAAAATTATAAATTAGCTAGGTAGGTAAATTGCGAGGGAAAATTAAATTAAATGTATAAATCTTGAAACCTGTAAGAAATTAGAATAAACGAACATTATTTTGTTTGTTTAGTTGTAAATATTTAGCAGCGTATTGATGTGCTTCTTTTTTAATTTAATTAAAGTGAACAAACACAAATAATATAAATTTCCCAATTACAGAAAGACTATTTAAACATGGAAATGAGTTTCGAGCAACAGTATACAGGGCGGACCACTAATATACGAATTTGTTTTACCAAAATAGATAAAGGGTTGATATTTTTTCAGCAATATAAAATTAATGAGAATTGTACAGGGTGTTCAGTTTTACCTGGCCAGGTTATTTTAAATGGGATACCGCAACTTTACATTGTTTTAAGGATGACTAAAGGGTCTATTCTGTAAGTAAAATGTTAAATTTTAACGTCGGCTAAACATGAAAACAAAGAGAGGTTATTATAGAAATTAATAAGTTAAAAAAAGACAAAAAATAAACGGGTGTTAAAATTTAATATTTTGCTTACAGAATAGACCCTTAAGGGCGATAAAATTTTGCTTGCTCTGGAGCACTAATTTTATATTGTGCTAAAATAATTTAACTGAAAAAAGAAATCAGCTCTTCATCTGTTATGGTACAGGAGCTATCGAGCAAATTCGTACTAATGCTCCATCCTGTGTAATACAAACAAGAACATTTTGTCTTGGTTTTTATTTAAACTTCGCTCAAAGTTTCCCTACAATATATTAATAATGTTTCAGGAGCCATGCACGAGGAAGACGAAAAACGCTTTTTAGTAACCGTAATAAAAGACCTACTGGGCCTCTGCGAACAGAAACGTGGCAAAGACAACAAAGCCATCATTGCCTCGAACATCATGTACGTGGTGGGGCAATATCCGCGTTTCCTACGAGCCCATTGGAAATTTTTAAAAACAGTCGTAAATAAACTGTTTGAATTTATGCACGAAACACATGATGGTGTGCAAGACATGGCTTGCGATACGTTCATTAAAATAGCGTTGAAATGTCGTCGACATTTCGTCACAACACAAATTGGTGAATCGGCGCCATTTATCGAAGATATTTTGTCGAGTATTTCGGCGATTATCTGCGATTTGCAACAACAACAAGTGCATACGTTTTATGAGGCTGTTGGTTATATGATCTCAGCACAAGTCGATGGGGCCAACCAGGAGGCGCTGATTGAGAAGTATATGATGTTGCCGAACCAAGTGAGTAAATTAGTTTTAGATTTAAAAAAAAGAAAAACTAATTGTCTTGTTTTAAGGTGTGGGATGATATTATAAGTCAGGCAAGTAAAAATGTGGACATTTTAAAGGAAATCGAAATTGTCAAGCAGTTGGCCAGCATATTGAAGACTAACGTAAGAGCCTGTAAAGCTCTGAACCACGCTTATGTTGTGCAGCTTGGTCGAATTTACCTGGATATGCTTAATGTGTACAAAGTAAGTATCAATCAGTTTCTCATAACCTCAAGAGTATAATATAAAAATATCTGATGTGTCCAGCACATGACCTTCTTATACGATGCGATACAGTTGTATTCTTTGAAAAATAGTCAAGTCTCGCCGATAATCACATGTTGTCCATGTCCACATCCGAGTTTTTATAAATATTAAAGAAAATGTATTGAAAATATTTAACTTGGAAATTACTTCTCCTAAAATCGTATATTTTTTATTAAAGCACATGGAAATTAAGTTAACTTTCCCCTTAAAAGTCGTTTTAAAATTTGAGCGTTTTCAAGCAATTTTCAAATAGTTTTCGGAAGTTTTTTTCGCACTTATTGCATTAGGCATAAGTCAGTCTTTGTCCCACTCATTACAGCCGAATTTTTGGACAAAAAAATATTGCCCATTGGAAATTACTTTTTCATTATACTTATCTGAAAACACCTTGTTTTCATCTGTTTTTGCAATGACGTAAAGGTGACGTTTTCAGAACAGCGCACGGAAAATTTTTCCCGATCTCCTATTCTTTTTTCCGTGCACTAAATATGACAGAAACTAAAGCATCGCCGATAATAAACAAGTCGTTGCTATGGAAATGTTAATCGTGTTTGCCTACTATTTTTACGATGTATTATGATTACTTTGAAAATAAAATGTTCTAAAATTACTTCTAATCCTTTTTTGGGTTGTTTTTAGATAAGTATAATAAAAAACATCGTTCATTACACGTCCAGAAATGGATTTTTCGTGCTTGCATGACTTCCCGTGTTCGGCTTCGCCTCCCACGAGAATTTGTCACGCGCGCACGAAAAAATCCTTATTTCCAGACTGGTAATGAAATATACTATTCCTAAAGTCTATGTATTAAGACTCTTTCGTGTATTTGTTATTAAATAAAAAACATGGAAAATAAGTTAAATTTCCCCCAAAGTCGTGTTTAAATTTTGGGCGTTTTTAAGCAATTTTCATATAGTTTTCGGAAGTCTCTCTTGCACTTATTGCATTAGACATAAGTCTGTCCTTGTCCCACTCATTACAACAGAATTTTTGGACCAAAAATAATGTGCTTAGAAATTCCTTTTCCTAAAGTCGATGTATTTAGATTCTTTCGGATATTTTTTATTAAGACACGTGGAAATTAAGTTAAATTTCCCGTAAACGCTAAAAATAAGCTAATGATCTTCCTGAGATTCGAATCCGGGACTTCTATTTATGTTTTTTCTTGATTTAAGGTTATGTCAGAGAATATAACGGCTGCTATAGCTCTAAACGGTGAACAAGTGACCAAACAGCCATTGATCAAGTCCATGCGAGTAGTGAAAAAAGAAACATTGAAATTAATCTCCGACTGGATATCAAGATCAAATGATCATGTTATGGTGTTGGAGAATTTCATACCGCCATTTTTGGACGCTGTTTTGTTGGACTATCAACGAACAGCAGTGCCGTCTGCACGAGAACCAGAAGTATTAAGTGCAATTGCCACTATTGTTAACAAATTGGAATGTCATATAACGTCTGAGGTAAGTGTAAGGGAGGAAAGTGTATGGAACTGTTTTCTTAATGGTTTTTGTTGTAGGTTCCGAAAATATTTGACGCAGTATTCGAGTGCACCTTGGCGATGATTAATAAAGACTTCGAGGAATACCCCGAACATCGAACAAACTTTTTCTTGTTGTTGCAAGCTGTTAACAATCATTGTTTCCCGGCGTTCCTCAGCATACCCCCAGCTCAATTTAAACTGGTTTTGGACAGCATTATCTGGGCCTTTAAGCATACAATGCGCAATGTTGCCGATACTGGTTTGCATATTCTGTTGAAGCTGTTGCAGAATGTTGAACAACACGACCAAGCTGCTTTTAGTTTCTATCAGACGTATTTGACGGATATTTTGCAACATGTTTTTTCTGTGGTTACGGACACATCGCATACCGCTGGTTTGTCGATTCATGCTGCTATTTTGGCGTATATTTTCTCGTTGGTTGAGGCGGGAAAAGTCTACTGTCAATTGGGACCTACGCCTGATAATGTTGTGTATATTCAGGAGTTCACAGCTGCTTTGTTGAAGTCGGCGTTTCCGCATTTGACTGATAATCAGATTAAGATTATGGTGCAGGGAATGTTCAACCTCAACCAGGATTTGCCGGCGTTCAAGGAGCATCTACGAGATTTCTTGGTGCAAATTCGGGTAAGTACAATAATCCTATTTATTAAAAGAAGAAGAAGAAATACATTAGTATTATACGAATATATATGTAAATTTCTTGTTTTTGTTATAGGAGTATACAGGAGAAGATGATTCGGATTTGTTCCTGGAAGAACGCGAGAAAGCCCTACAAGCGGCACAAGCGGAAAAACGTCGCATCCAGCTCTCTGTACCCGGCATCCTAAATCCCCATGAAGTCCTGGAGGAAATGCAAGATTAGCAGATCGTACTGTAGCCTAGAAAACTGTAATTAATCTAATATTATTTAGATCAATATTTTTCTATTTGTATCATTCTTGGAATAAGTGTAGAGAAAAAACATTGTGTTGGTCATCTTGCAAGTTTCCATGTGTTTTGTGCAGTTTTTTTATTTACCATTACTTATTAGATTGCATAATATAAAACCATTTTCGTTGCGATAAACAAATTTTTTGTTAAATGTTTTATAAATAACGATTAAAATTACAAAAAAATCAGCGCTAACTTTTACTTTAGGTAACTTATTTGCTTAAAACCTCTTCGTTAACTTCTTGGCACAAAACACAATTGTTTTCGGTTGAATATTTCCTATTATAGTTTTTGTGATTTCTTGAATGATTGTTTGATAATAATAATTAATGGTTAAGTTTGAATCACAACATTAGTTTATTAAATTTATTGAATGAAACCAAAAAAATATCATAAAATGTTGATTTTAGTAGAAAAAGCACTATTTATCCGGTTAACAACGGTAACAACAAATTCTGTGTTTGCGTGAAATAACATCACTACTTTTTGAGTACTTAAAATTGAAATTTCATGATAAATAAATTCAATTTTAGTTCGATATAAATAATTCAGTTTTCCGTGTTGTAGAAGAGAGGATTGTATGAATTAAAAACTAAAAATAAAAAAGATATTTGTACATTTTCTATAAACAGAATTGTAAAAATCGATAGAAAAATAACAAATAAATTACAAGCGTATTCGTTTGTTTCTGCATTTACTACATTTTTGTTTTTCTTATTGTTTCACTAATTTAATCATTCGACAATTATTTTTTTCTTTGACTGCTGTAAATAAAACAAAGCCATTTTGGGTTGTGGATTTTTTTACAAAAGCACATTCTGGCAATTATTTTTAAAGTTTTATTTTCTCATTACATAGTTTCGTTTTGAAAAAAAACATACAATTGCAATTATTCTTAAGATGGTATTTAGAAATTAGTTGCTCTTCCCCCCATCCCTGTCCCTCAATATCACGTCCCTCCGTTTGTATAAAAGCTTTTCAATTATTGTTTTGCTTTTCATATATTTTAGTCTATATAATACTGTGCTAATGGAGAGATATGAACATCTTCCATCTGTACAATAATTGGATCTGTAGATGTAGGTGTTAATACTTTGTGATCATTTCAATAATAAAATATACAAAACAAAAACGGGGGTGGTTTTATTTTTCGTACTAGAAAATTTGAGGAGCAGATAATTTTACAAGCGTTAATACTTAGTATTAAAAAATAGATCAAATGCAGTTTAAAATACATGAAACAAAATAAATTAACACAGTATACATTCAATAAATTACAAAAACAATCCAAATCTGACAAACAACACTTAAAGGAAATTCGTGAAAAGTAATAAGCATCTTTCAATAGATATTTCTTAAAAAAATTAAATTTTTAAGATCTTAGCCCTGGTGATAGTTTATTGAATAATTTTATAGAAATATGAGCCACTGGTTGTCTTTGGGTTCTAGCTAGCTTATTTGATTGAATTAAACATGTCCACAATCTCGTCACTGCCTGCACAGTAGATCTTCCTCTACGGAACCCAAATTGATCCTAGGAAAGAACACCGTGCCTATCTAGGAAACTCAGGATTCTTTCGTAGATAATCCTCTCAAAGCCTTATGGACGAAACCGATATTGGCCTAGTTCTGTCGCCTTTTTTGAAAAGGGATATGACTTTAGCATATTTAAGTTGGTCCGGAAATACACTCTGATTTATGCAATAGAAGAAGAAAATATTAGAATTTAGACCATTTACATCTCTGGCGTTACTTGTCTTAAGACCACTTATGAATCTCGTGACTTCTATTATTGATTGCTCGAAAAAAAGAGAATCCACTGAAAAAAACTTTTAAATTCCCGAGCAATGCAAGATACGCCCGATCTGGAACAGTACTCTATATATTCTTTTTCTTTAGATTAGAATATCCCGGCTCACATTGAGAAAATCGGTGTTAAATTTGTCAGCAGGGGCATATATTATAATGTCCTACTTTTTCGTGGGTTTAGTGTGAAGCTCTTGCCTTATAAATTTTCACGCAGACCTTGACTTGTTAACGAGGCTTCAATATAATTAGATTTTTCCGGACGACTGTTGTGCATAAGTTGAATGCGTTAACGTTGACGATATTTCCTAAAAGCTTGGAGTGACTCCTGACACCCTGTATATACACATATGTTCGTGCAAATATGTGATTGTAGTTCAAGAAGGGTTGGTATTTAATGCACTTTAAAATAGACCAAAATAGCTTTAAAAAGAAATGAAAAAACATTTAAAAAATATTTCTAACTTTTATGAAAGGCAATACACTAAAAATAATATATGTCACTTGTGATAGAGAAAACGCACTTTAAAAAAATAATATTAACTCCATATTAAATCTGATAAAACATGAAAATAATAGCAATGACTTATTGTAATAGTTTTCGACTAAAAAAAAAATATTCCACTTTAAATATTTTAACACGCTCTCTAAATATACGGTTTGCACGAAAAAACGATACATCGCACTTTGAAACGTAAGTAGAAAAAGAGGACGAGCAACTAAAACAAAAACGGCTCTAATAATTCAATAGCAATTTTTCTTTTACATTGTATTTGTTTTGCCATTTCATATTATGTATAATATTCAGTAGTTATGTAACAATACTTCTGAATTTTGTTAATAAAAAGATATAGAGGCAATATCAATTAATATATCTCTTAGGTCCGGTATTTCAGTGTCAGTTTAAACCAAATTTGGGTAAACTTCGTTTAGAATATACAAATTTAAAATGATAAAATTCACATTCTAATTGAAATTTACCCAAATTTGGTTTAAACTGACACTGAAATACCGGACCTTAAACGAATAAAATGTGCATTTCTCTTAAAGTTTAGTATCCAAAGTGCGATTCTATCATTTTATAGTGGGTAGGCCTAATGTTTAAGTGTACTCGATCTATCCAAAGTGCAATTGTACCATTTTATAGTGGGTAAGCTTAAAGTTAAAATTAACCTAATGAAAAGTTCTGTGCCATTTTATAGTTTGTTAGTACAAAGTTATAAGAATTTTGTAAAGTGCAAATATATATACCCCGTTCAAGAAACCCATGAGTTATGAAAGATATACAGGGAGTACAGTAAATAAGGGAGATTATTAGATTTCCGAAAAAAGCATCAATACAAAGTTGTAGAGAAAAATATTTCCTACAACTTTCCTTTTAATATTTTTTTGATATTGTCAATATTTAAAAAGTTATTCTACAAATAAGTTGCAATTTTTTGGGGAAATTTTTCTCTAGTTAGGTACTACTTACACTTACTACTACTTACTACTTTTTCCCCAAAATTTTCAAATTATTTGTTGAATAACTTTTTAAATATCAACAATATCAAAAAAAGTTTAATAGATAAGTTGTAAGAAATATTTTTCTTTACAACTTTGTTCTGACTTTTTTTCGAAAATTTAATAAGAAAAAATTATTCAATAAACAAAAAAATCCAACCCTTAATTGAGGGCTGGTGAAGGAAGGGCGGGGTCTACGAATACACAAACTCAGTTTTAAACTTTCAGGGTGACCCTCTAGAAGATTCTACAAAAATTGGCTGTAAGGTAAAAAAAGTCTATTTGAAGCTTTTTTTTCTCCCTTATTTACTGTACTATTAGGTTATTTTGAGTTAAGTTATCAAAAAATTATAAGATACGAAAAAGTTTCTAAATTGAATGGAAAATACTCTCTGCATATTGGTGCTGCAAAAAAACCAGTGGCGCACGTTTTATTCAATAAAATGTATTTGAAGAAACCCGTACGCACGCCTCTGTGTTCTAAATAAAATAATTGCAACCACTATTAATAAGAGAGTACCAAAAAAAACGATCTATGCAAAATTTCAGAAGGCTAACTTTTTTTGTTATTGATTTATAGCAAATTATTTCAAATAATTTATTTTCTTTAATGCCCTGTACATCAAAAAGGAAGCAACATTCGACCATAGTTTATTAGACCAACCACCTTTAATTTTCGCTAAACTATCGACTGGTGAAATCCTAACGATATAAACTGGGACACCCTGTAGAATAGCAGAAACTTGAAAAAAAATATTACTGGACGTCATAATTTCGTTTATATATTCTATACCTAGTTTTGGAAAATATCATATTTAGGTCTTTGAGAATTGTAAAAAAGCTACTCTTCCAAAAAAATTTAACTCTGAAAATTACTGGGTTGTTCGAAATATAGAATACCTAACAAATTTGCATTAAATTCTAGTTTCGTAAAAAATAGAAAAATATATTCCAAACTATTAATAGAGATTTCGGATGAAATCTATAAGAATTGTGGTTCTTAGAAAAACTACAGAATTATAACAAACAGAAAGCCACAATGTTGAAAAAATAAAATACCTCGGAAATTCGCTTCTATTTTCTAAAGTTTTACAAAATATCCATCAAAAACTGTTATATAAACTAGAAAGAGAAGTGGCGGTTTTGACTTTAATCAACATTGGTAGTTGTAAGCACAAAATATTCAAGGTTGCAAGTACTCAAAAAAATAATTTAGTATTAGCGATAGATTGTCATAAAATTGGAAAAGGAACGTTAACTTAATTTACTACACCTTCTAGAATTTTGAGGAAAATCGCAAAAAATCAACACAAAATTAACATAGGTAGGTACGAGTACGTAAACTGAGTGTGAAAAAGATCCAAAACCAAAAGCTGTTAAAATAAAAACAGTTTTAATGCATCTAAATATAAATAAATTTGGGTAGGTACAGAACTCAAAATTAAAACCACGTCATATAATTACAAAACTACTACGTTTTTTGTATTACACTATCAGGTGTTTTAGACTTATTAGGCAGCTTTTTTGGACTCACCACTTATTCATTTATATTTCTTATTTCTCAACATTTACTAATAGTATATTTCATTACCAGTCTGGAAAAAAAGATTTTTTCGTGCGTGATAAATGTTCGGCTTCGCCTCCCACGGGAAGTCATGCAAGCACGAAAAATCCATTTCTGGACGTGTATTGAACGATATTTTTTATTATACTTATCTAAAAACAACCCAAAAAAGGATTAGAAGTAATTTTAGAACATTTTATTTTCAAAGTAATCATAATACATCGTAAAAATAGAAGGCAAACACGATTAACATTTCCATAGCAACGACTTGTTTATTATCGGCGATGCTTTAGTTCCTGTCATATTTAGTGCACGGAAAAAAGAATAGGAGATCGGGAAAAGTTTTCCGTGCGCTGTTCTGAAAACGTCACCTTTACGTCATTGCAAAAACAGATGAAAACAAGGTGTTTTCAGATAAGTATAATAAAAAATATATTTCAACATCTAATATTTTCATTCCAAAAATAAAAAACTTATTTTGAATCTGTGGCTCCAATTTGAATCTAGTAACAAAACATAACACAATTTAACTAAATAACGTACTTAGACTGTGATGTTGTTACGCCTTTCTCTGATTAGATAAGTCAAGTTTAAGCGTTATTTAGTTAAAAAGTGTTAACAACAAATTTGTTACAACCCCGGTGGCGTATCCAAATGATGTTCATCATAAAAACTCGCCAACTTCCTGACACATTTACCCATTCTCAATGTGTACACCTTCATATCGTTCAAAACCTTTTCATCACCATTAGGATTTTCCAAAAATAATATATAGATAACGTGACGTCTCTTCGGAACAAATCGTGAAAGAACCTGAAATCAAATTTCATAAGGAAAAACCAGCAAAAACCATGTAAGTACATTAAATAATTGGGTGCCTAGCCATCCGTGATAGGGCTCCAAGGACTCAGAGTAGGATTTTTTAACAAAAGCTGTCAGATCTTGGGTACATCGTTCACTGGTGGTATCGTCGATGATGTTTTGGAAAAAGTTTGTAAGGAATTGTAGAGCTCTAAAAAGAAAATATATAATTATATCTATTTGTTTGTTATTGTTAGTGAAAATTTTACCTTTTCAGCCAAAGCAAAGCGTCTGTGGCCTTAAAGTCAGCTCCCTCTTGTTCCCTTAAGATCATGTCTTCTATAAATTCGTGACTATCTTTATCGCTGTTATACTTGTCCGTTAATTTCTGTAAGATATTTCCAGTTTTTTTGGGAAATTTTTAAAACGTAATCGCAGGTTTAGAGAAAAGTGATTGAAATTTAATGTTAATTTAAGTATAATCCTGATTACCTTAATGTTGCCCCGCATGTCGTAGATGACTGGAGAAAAAACCTTGCCGAATCTTTCTAAAATTAGTCCGTTTTTAGTTTTTTCCAAATTAAACCAAAATTAAATATTTACATACCGATTATATTTGTAATACCCGTGGAAGCCCTCAGAAATTCCACTGTGTTTATTTTTTCCCCCTCAGTTGACGGAAATGGTGGCGAATACACTGTGAAAGCTGTACATGCTTCCGCTAAATATCCATCTTCTTGTACTTGCATGTCTGATGGAATAAATGCAAAAATTTTGACATTTAATTGGATTGTTTACAGTTATTTCTGTGATAACAATAAAGTTTGACAATAAAACGTTACGAAATACAACAAATAACGCGGAGATATTGTCATAAAAATTTCATGGTGTGCACACATAAATATAATGATAGAGGTTTTTATCACAGTTATATACGCAACGCTGTTGATAATAATCATTAATTATAGATTTGTTGGAAATTATCGAGGAAATTATAGTTGAGCTTGTAAATAAGATGACGTTGCCAGTTACATTTTCAAATCCATCTGAAATTGAATTTCTTATTGGTGGGTCGGTACCATTTTAGTTTCTTTTCGTTCGTATAACTTTAATATTCGTTCTCGTTCGAATTTTCTTATAGTTCGATGGCCAAAATCGCGCGCGATGTTTAAAGGGAAAAGGTCCATTACATTACCTATGTACAGGGTGGCCCATTTTCGAGCCTCATCATAAGGATCTCGGGAACCGTAAGAGATACAGGGTCGGTTAAATTATAGCAAAGTTGCGCAATTTGATGCTTATCAAAATGCTGTGTTGCAATTTGGAAAATTCCGAATACTTACTGAAATATCCTGAAAAAACAAAGTTTCATAAAATCTTTTGAATATTTTTCTGACGTTATTTGAAAACCAATTTTAAAATAAACAACACTTCGTCATTGCCACTTTTTATCCTTTACAATATGGCGCTATCAAATTTTAAATCCGACGTTTCGTCTTCCAAGAACCATCATCAATTTATTTTTTTTAAATACGGACCTGGATTTTTTATTTTATTTTTTGTTAGCTTTGGACTACCTTAAAGCTATGACCCATCACAAATTTTGATTTTCAAACGTTTCGATGACAAAAACTGACGTTTTCTGTATTTTTAAAAATATTTAATACGACACTGTTTTTAAAACAAATTATTACTTCTGACTAAATAATGTTTATAATAGCTTTTCTTCAGTATCATAAATTTAGAATGTTGAAAAAATTATTTGTTTTAAAAATAGTATCGTATTAAATATGTTTAAGAATAGAGAAAATGTCAGTTTTTGTCATCGAAATGTTTGAAAATCAAATTTTCTGATGGGTCATAGCTTTAAGGTAGTCCAAAGCTAACAAAAAATAAAATAAAAAATCCAGGTCCGTATTTAAAAAAAATAAGTTGATGATGGTTTCTGAAAGACGAAACGTCCGATTTAAATTTTGACAGCGCCATATTGTAGAGAATAAAAAGTGGCAATGACGAAGTGTTGTTTGTTTTAAAGTTTGTTTTCAAATACCGTCACAAAAAAGTAAAAAAGATTTTATGAAATTTCATTTTTTTCAGGATATTTCAGAAAGTATTCGGAATTTTCCAAGTTGCAACACATCATTTTGATAAGCATCAAAATGCGCAACTTTGCCATAATTTAACCGACCTTGTATCTCTTACGGTTTCCGAAATCCCTATGATGAGGCTCGAAAATGGGCCACCCTGTACAGGGTGTCCCATTTTCGACACTTTTAGGGTGTATTGGCATCATTATCAAAGATAGAGTGTTGCGGTTTTCACCTTCCTACTTTTTTACGAAACGAAAGATTCCGGGGTCAAATTTGTTATGGCTCTCTTAGTTTTTAATCTACAGAGTGATTCCCAAAATCTTTGTTTTTTAGACACCCCTCGTATTTCCGTTATGCGTCTACTTATCAAAAAGGTGAAAACTGATCTTGATAGAGTTTTTTACGTAGAATTCAGTGGCGTAGGCAGTTTTTGTGTAAAAGGTTTAGTTTTTGAGATATTACCCAAACTTATGTTTTTTTAAATGGGACACCCTATATATTATTTTTTATATTGATTAAGCAAAATTTGGGCTTTCCAAAAATATATAATACTTAATATTTATTTTGAAAAACAAGCTCAAAATTCGATATTTTTAATAATTTTCTTTATTTATAACAGTAGGCCATGCCTAATATTTTAGAAACAAATACAAAATTTTCACAATGCGTCATTATTCTAAAGCTAAACACTTCAAAAGATAATTTTAATGCATTGTATAAAACATACCAACAATATAATACTTCTCATAATTATCATAAACGGCCATTGTAATAAAAAATTAAAAGTAAAATAAAAACACCTACGTAACAAAAATATTTCATCAATAATGGAAATCTGACAAATCTGTCAAATTTTGCATTTGTTTCTAATAAACTAGCCATGGCCTACTGTTATAAAAAAAGTAAATTATTAAAAATATCGAATTCTGAGCTTGTTTTTCAAAATAAATATTAAGTATTATATATTTTTGGAAATCCCAAATTTTGCTTAATCAATATAAAAAATAATATATAGGGTGTCCCATTTAAAAAAACATAAGGTTGGGCAATATCTCAAAAACTAAACCTTTTACATAAAAACTGCCTACGCCACTGAATTCTACGTAAAAAACTCTATCAAGATCAGTTTTCACCTTTTTGATAAGTAGATGCATAACGGAAATACTAGGGGTGTATAAAAAACAAAGATTTTGAGAATCACTCTGTAGATTAAAAACTAAGAGAGCCATGACAAATTTGACCCCGGAATCTTTCGTTTCGTAAAAAAGTAGGACAGGAAGGTGAAAACCGCAACACTCTATCTTTGATAATAACGCCAATACCCCCTAAAAGTGTCGAAAATGGGACACCCTGTACACTTCTGTGCAATAAAATGAAGCACACAAAATATGTTATATTATGTAGTTTAAAGCGGACATGATGAGTGGCCCAGTTACAAAAATATGTAAATTTGTCAATTTCCGCAATATCAAAATTCCTCGCCATTTAGACAACAATTCAAAAGTTCGAATTATAAGTAATTGCTCGATTAATGAACATCAGTAAAGACACTGTCTTCATAGAGTTAAGAAACGCTGGGAGTAGGAAGGAAGTGTTAGAAGCAAAGCAGGAGCTGCGCGTCCCAAAGTTTCTTGTAGTGATGAGGATGTATCTCTTATAGAATATTTAACGCAAAACCCTTTTGAGTCTGCAAAAGCCGCTAAGGATGCAACAGATTTTCCTGGTTCTCGGTCAACAGTGTGTAGGAGAGATAACACGTCAGATTTGCAAAACAGAGTAGCAGCTAAGAAACCAATACTAACGGAGGAAAATAAACAGGCTCGTGTCATATTTGCATTAAATTACGCTTACAGAGATTTAGCATTTTGGGAATGGATAATATTTACAGACGAAAAAGTATTCAAATCCACCAACGACGGTTATATTCGCAAAATTCAAGGTTCGAGGAAAGATACATGACCGCAGTCCGAAAATCTGGGAGATTCAGTATCAATGTGTGGGCATGGATTAGCTATAACGGAATGGACGTTTCTTGGAAAGTTGATGGACGATTTAACGGAATCCATTACTTACGAATTTTAGAAAATGTTATGATGCCTTCTGTGGAAAATTTATACCCCAACAACAGTTTCATCTTCCAGCAAGACAATTGCCCGGTCCATAACTGCTAATAATTGTCAGAAACTGGTTTCAAAATAACAATGTTGAAACATTACCATGGGTTGCAAATAGTCCGAACATGAAAATGTATGGGACAGAATGATAAAAATCTTATATAAAAGATATTTTCACCCTCAGAACTATGGAAGAATGGGAGGCAGTACAAAATACCTGGGAAAAACTGGCAGACAATCAAAATTATCCAAGACAATTAATTCATTCAGTTGTAAGGCGATTAAATGTAATAATAGATCTTTTTATTTATTAATGCGTTCCGCCATTTTTTGCAGACAGTTTCTATGGGAGAAAGAGAGCAAGAGTGATCGGTTAAACGAGTCACACTTGAATAAATGTCCGCAAAAGTAGGGGTTGCGCTTGCGCGTAGAATAAATAAAAAGGTCTATTGCTAGAAATGGAAGCATGACCCTTTATTAGAAAAAAATATCTGATGTGCCCAACACATGACTTTCTTATACGGATAGTACCACAATTACTTTTCCTAAAGAAATTAAGATAGATTTCTTGTAAAAATCGTGTTTCAATTTTGAGCGTTTCCAGCAATATTCAAATAAATTTCAGAAGTCTCTCTCGCACTTATTGCAATACGCATAAATCTGTCCTTGTCCCATTCATTATAACCGAATTTTACGACAAAAACCAATGTTTTATTTTTTTTGAAATTATTTTGACAGAATTTTAAAAAAAAGTTCAAACAAAATTTGTTCAAAATTCAATTCTTAATCAATGTTAAAGAATAAAAAAATCTCATAAATTGTTTATTTTTCAAGATATTCCTAAAAAACCTAAAAATGTCTTCAGGTAACTGTCACTTGTTTTTGTGCTAGATGAAAAACATTGAATGTGGCACCCACAATTTTGTTCAAACTCTTAAATATGAAATTTGAATCAAATCCGATAAGTCGTTTTTGAGTTATGGTGGATACAGACAGACAGACAGACAGACACACACACACACACACACAGACACACACAGACAGACATCATGGCGAAAATGGTCAGAATGGATTCAGGGGTCCTCAAAACGTGTAAATCCATCAAAATCTCGAAGTCGAAAAAAATCACGATTACTATACTTCCCTATACTGCGTATAAGAAAGTAAAAAGATGTTTTCAGCTTTGTGGTATTTATTAACCGCGTTTTTTTTAAAGGTCTTAGTTTTGGTCTTTTAATAAAGGTGTTATTTTCAAGTTATGGTGTATTATCATTTACATATTGAAAATGCTGCTAGGCAATTAAAATAGACCCGAATTATATACAACTAGGATATTTTGAAAAATAGTCATAAGACTTGTGCTTAATTTTATTGCACAGAAGTGTACTAGAAAATTTCCATAATGGACAACTACTAGTCCAATCAACTTAGAATTTGACAAAACAATAAATTATACACGCATATTTTTTTTTGTGCCTCATTTTGCATTCGTATAAATCGGCTGGAAACTCATGTTTTGCCGGGCTAGACCGGCAAAAACTAGGAATTTTTAGTTTATCGATTGGCATTATTATTTCTGTAATTCGGCTACTACTGTCAGTGTCAATTTTAAGTATCGCGTGTTACCAATAAAAAAAATCCCTTATACCAAATATTTAAACAAATATTTTGTAAATTTTATTTATTTAAATAAACTTCGGCACAAAAAATAGTGTGTATTACACGCCTAGAAACTGTTTTGCGAGTACTCGTAGTTGTGGGCCTCGGCCTACGGCCTCTGCTCGCAAACCTTACTCGCACTCGCAAAACTCTAGTTTCAAGGCTAGCAATACAAATAACTATCACGGGCAGTTGCGAGACCCCAAGAAAAGCTTAAATTCAAAAAAGTTGAAACCAACCCCTTGGTAAACCAGGTCGATATTTAATTTGAAATTGTCATTTTCAGCATGAAAATAGTACCCCTCCTTGCACCCCTTCTGAATTATGACAACCCCCCCAAAATTTTTAAATTAGAATAGGTGTCGTGCGGCACTTCGTTCGAAAGGATTTTGAGTCTTTATTAATCAATATAAAGTTTTTTAAATTTGCGGCATTAATTAATGAGGAAATTAATTTTTAAAATATAAGATTTTGTTAATAGCTTGTAAACAGGGGCGTCGCGAGGGGTTATGGGAGGAGTGTGCCTCCTATACGAGAGTCAGCATTTTTGGAAGATTCGTTTATATACAGTAGAACCTGTATAACTCGAACCTCCACAACTCTAAGTTTTCTATAAGTCGAAGTTTATTTAGTTCCCTGTACCTACATTTTTTGCACGATCCGTCAAATTCGCATATTTACTGGTTTAATTAAAAGAATAGTAGGTTTTGTTTACAAATTACTGATCGGTAAGTAATTTTACCGATCAGATTCTCGCCTTTCTGATCGGTAAGTAATAACATTTGAAAGTTTTGTCACTTTATTTTAGATAATTTTATAGTTGTCACTTTGACATGAAAAAATTTTAGTTTAATTACTATTCTTTAATTAAACCCATAAATACGTGAATTTGACGGATCGTGCAAAAAATGTTATAAGCATGTCGAACGTTAAAAATCCCTTACCGTTCTCCATACTTAGTATACTATTCTATATTTACAATGTATTTTTGACTTCTCTAACTCGAAATTTCTATAACTCGAACTAATTTTGCGGTCCCTTGAGATTCGAGTTATAGAGGTTTGACTGTACTTGAATAATGAAAAAAATATTTTAAGGGATTATGAAAAAAGTCGACATTTTTCGAAAGCTCTCGAGTATAAAAATTCTTAATACATAAAAAGTGTAGGTATTTAATTTCTCACCTTATAGATATGTATAGGTATAATATCATTATCCCAAAAATTTTCGGTAATTATCTGTAGAATCGTTAGTCGGCATTTTCGAAAGTTTTATTTTATTTTAAATTTTATTTTATTTTAAATGCCGGCTATTAGAAGCTAGTCGATTCAAAAAGTAGACGAAAGAGGTTCCTCAATTTACCTAGTAAAATGTAGGTAGGCAAAATTCAGTAAATTTGCCGTTCTTCTAATAATAGATATTTATTTTATTAGGAGTATAAGCGAAACTTTTATGTGACGAAGTATGGAGGTGTAAGCGCCGAGCGGAGCGAGGAGAATTAACTCCATACGGAGTCACATAAAAGTGCTTATACTCCGAATAAAATACAATATTTTATTTTCAAATGGAATCATTCTAATCGTAATATGACAATCAATTTAATAAGTAATTTTGCAACTGTCATGCAACTGTCATACATTTTTGCAGATAATGATATAACTTATACTCCGCCGGAGTATAAGTCCTACTTATACGCCGCTCAGGAGTGGTGTCATAGAAATGAAACTTATACCTTGCCTACTCAGTCTTATAACACCATGTTATACGCCGTTTGAAAATAAAAAAAGTTTATTAGATATTATGATTATTTTAAACATTAGTGAAGAATTCGTAGATAGTGACTTTCCGCGGAAGTTAGTTTTTTTTGCTTGATTTCGTAGGTAATTGGTAAATTTTGTTGTTGCCGAAGTTGTCAATCCAAATTATGATTGAATTTTTTTTGATGATTTTGCAGACATTCGGAATTTTTTAAAATTACTTAAGTAGTTAGTGATTTAAAAAGACTTTAAAAAATCTAAATCGTCACCTGAAAATGTTTGATAAAAATAAAATTCAAGCGTTAATCAATAAAGTACATATAAACAAGAAACGTTTATCAATGTGAGTCGGCAATCTTCGAAATAAGAAACATTGTAATACTGTACCGTAGATACTTGAGTATAATATATGCATTGATAAAAAGTCATGAAATCGGCAAATTTTTCATACGAGTCGGCATTTTTAATAAAATCACCTCCCACAATCGAGAAGTTCGCTACGCCCTGACGCTTGTAACTTGTAAACTCAGTAGAGAGTAGATTAATTTTATGCTACATTAACTACCTCGACTTATGCTATGAGTTTACAAGACATTAACACTTTTCGTCGTGAAATTGTAACAAACCGAGTTATTGGCGAAAAACTATACTCACCCTTAAATACAAGATGGCGCCGGTTTTCCAAGGGGTTGGTTTCGCCTTTTTTGAATTTAAGCTTTTCTTGGGGTCCCCCAACTGCCCGTAAAAAAGTATGCTTTTATAATTTAATGTTTTAATGTTAACTGGACTAAACATACCTATTAAAAAATTAAGGCTCAGTTTTTCAATCAAAAGTTATAAATCTTAACTATACAGGATGTTCGCGCGAAGTGGTTCACTATTGCTAACTCCGTTATTATTGGAGCTACAAAGTCGGTTAAATTAGCAAACTAGTAGCATTTTTTCCGCTGATTATAATGGTGAAAACAGAAAAACAATTGACCATCTGGTTTTCGAGATATTCACAAAAATAACATTTTTTTAAATGGAACACCCTATATATTTCGCAGAAATCGATGACAAATTAAATTCTCTACAAAAAATGTCCTTAATTTTTTTTGATTAGGTATAATTTAAAATAATCGAGTTATTTTGAAAAAAAGTTTGGAATTCTTTAAATTCAAGTAGCCATAATATGGAATAGTACCTAACGTATTAAAACCAAACAATCATAATTTTGAATTTTAGCAAGTTGAAAAAAACTTGAAAGAATTGAAAGCCACTTCGCGCGAACACCCTGTATAAGCGTTGATTGACATAATTAATTGTTATTACTAACTATTTGTTTTACAGTCAAATATCCATTGAAAAGTGATTTGTTTATACATTTGTACCCACACTTTGTGTTAATCGTTTAAATTTCATACATTAGTCTTTATTATGGTTTTTTTGACTATTTATAAAAACCGCAATAAACTTCGATATGATAAAAGTTCAATGTCTAACAACTTTGTTCGAAATAACAAATTATTCACTCAGGAAAATTACAGATTATATTTAAACATTTAGTTTTACTTTCCCTAACATTTATTCTGTACCCTAACCACTAAAGTTATTTTAAACTTCTAGCATAACCGCCAAAACATAAATTGTCTATCTCCTTCTAAATCTAAATAAGTACCGCCTTAATATGAGTACCAGACATCCACTTTCTTTGTTCTCCAACCACAGAAATCCGATTCAAAAGGAAGCACATCAAAATGATTTAATCTATAAACAAATTAATCACACTAAGCGTTTCCTCCACCCCTACACATTGTTTGCTGATAAAAACTGATAATTTGTACCAGAATCCAACGGTCGCGTTCAAATACTAACCCGAGCATTACTTTGTCGATCGTGTTCCGAGTCGGTACCGTATATTGAGGTACTAGGAGGTTGTCTGTGCAGTGTCAAAGATCCACAACACTACCTTGAATACATGTAAATTGTTCTATTATATTGTAGTTTATTATAACCTATTTTATTTTAATTGAACACTTTATAATAAACCATGGAACTACAACGTGCTGCCATTTGTTTTGTTGGAATTTTAATATTCGGTAAGTTTATATTTAAATAGTTAATTTCTAGTCGGTACTCTTATGTGGGAAAGTTTCGGTGTTAAATTAAAGTTATTTGCAGTAACTTGGTAAATATTGTACATTTCCATGAAGCTAAAATGCTTTCTTTTAGATATGAAAAACTGGTTTTGGAGTTTTTGAACTTTGCTCCATAAAAACACATAATTATTACTGATGTAAATAATAAGTTAAACACAAAGTTGAAGGAAAAATGTTTGTGGTTTAGTAAATGATATTTAATATTTAATATCTAATATACTTACTTTATTTCATTATGTAGTTGTTGACAATCTCAGATTGGAAATATTTTCAGATATTTTATTTTTGTAGGATAAAAAATCAAAAATGTGTAGTACAGGTACTTGTAAAGATAACGATTGCATTGTAAGTAATATTCCGAAATCTTGACTAAAAATATCAGTTAAAGGTCACAAATTGAACTAGGTACTACATACGTAAAAAAACCTTTGAGATAGGTATTTATATTTAAAGGGTAATAGGGTATCTCTTAGTACAGTACTATGATCGACTTTTTTTCATATTAAAATTAAGGAAAATTTTGAACTCAAGATAAGATCAAAATTAATTTTAGGGTCGGCATTTTTTGCCTTATTTAGTGATCTATTGATCATTTTTTCATTCCCCTCATTTTTTTGAAAATTGCTCGAACTCTAAACTTTTCCACAATTTTAATACCCTTATAGCCTTCGTTTTTTAATAATCAATTTAAGTAAATGTTTTAAACATCCGGTAGGTACTCAAAATAATTAGAAAATGTTGAATATTTTTCCAATAATTTCTTCGTAATTTTATCTAAAATCTTTACTAATTGGATTTACATGTTTTATTTTTCTAAAGAAAACTGTTGTTTATTTAAATAATTTGCCAATTCTTATGTAAATATGTACCGAATTGCTTAGTAATTAGTAATATTGGTAAAAAATGTTTGTTCTGAGAGATAAGTACCTTCCTGTGATGTTATGATTTCGAAATTATAATAATAGGCGGCACGGCCGTTGTTTCGCAGCGGCCGCGACGCCACAATGCTGGCGTCGATATCTACAACGGTGTAGATTTCTATAGAGGACCAACATTCACTTTTATATATAAGAGTCGGCGCAAATTAAAAAACTGTCATTACTTCTACGACTCATGTGGAAGCCAAAAGAACATTCACAGAAAAATTGACGTCGATATCTACAACGGTGTAGATTTGTATAGAGGACAAACTTTCACTTTTATATAATATAACATAATTGAATTTACAGTGCTTACCTCACTCGCTTTTTACTGAAGCTCGTTCTATTTTGTCACAAATGTTAAAATACTCATGAAAATTTCGAGCATTCGTCACAATCTCCACGAAAAATTGAGAATGAGACTTGAGAAGTTGAAACTGCTGAGTGGGACCGTCTCGAGCAGGATTGGTTTTTTGCTCTAAAATTGTGACCCATCCGAATAAAATACAGTAATGTTTGCTTATAACGAACTCCGAGAAAATGGCATAAAGGGTTCGTTATAAACGAATTGCGTTATTTGCAAACAATTACACGAGATTCCTTACAAGCTTCCACTTCAAATTTGATTCATGTAACTGACAGATCACTATATCCGAGCAAAAACTATTTTGACTTATTGAATTGTGGATTGTTGTCTCGGTTATTTGCGCTTTAAAGCGTAGTTTACACGGGATAGTAACTTGCGATAGAACTTGTGAGAGTAACTTGCGCTAGTGTTTACATATAAGCAAGTTGTCAAGCGAATTTCTCTCAGCAAGTGCTCTCTAGACATAACTTGCAGCAAGTGATTGCATGCGCGTTTACACGGTAGAGTAGGTATATTCAAGTGTGAAATGTCACGTCGTAGAAAGAGAGCTGCAACCGTTGCTGTTCTCATTGCACAAAAAGAGCGAAGAGAGGATAGAAAAAGGATAGGGGTCAAAGAATAGATAGCCAGAAGGCCTACTCTTGGAGCTTCGATGTTATTAAAAGAGTTAATAAGTGAAGATCCAAATAAATTTAAAAAACTACATTAAAATCCAACCAGTAGAGACCAAGATATAAAAAATCATCCTTATCACGTGACACACAAGCAAATTTTGTTGGATTCTTGCGGTTCAGAGCTTTATCAATGACCCTCGACTTGCTCTCAAAAATGTGGCCATCCTGTCAACTTTGTAGATATTAGGTAATTATTGATCTAATTTGACTGGGCTAGTATTATGTACGAGTCTGTATCTACATATTTAAACAAATTTTTAAATTAATTTGGGGGTTTGCAGACCTCATGCAAAAAAACCTTGCATGCAACACGTACGCAAATATTTTTTGGGGACTTCTTACGATTCGTCCCCAAAAACTCTTGAAATACTTGATACATAAAAAGCTATATTAATGAATATAAGTTGTTAATTGATAAAAATCTATAAAATATTCGAGCGTGTCGCTGCAACTTGCACACAACTGTCAGTAAAATCGAAAAAAATTGTAACTTGCTAGAGTGCTCTCCCAATTTGTTTAGACGTGCAAGTGATTATTGCTGCAAGCACTTGCCGCAAGTTTTGCGACTTGCTGAGAGAACTCTCGGGCAGTGTTTACACTACGCAAATTATTTGGAAGTTGCTCTCAGGCATTAACTTGCGATAGTTTACTTGCTCGTGTAAACTACGCTTAATATCCTTGGTCTAATCGACTTACTCGCTTCAAAATTCCCAAAGGTATCTAAAATGTCTCTAACTAATTTTTCCTGCTCTAGCTTACGTGTCCTGTCAAAACATCAACGAAATCAAAGACGATTTGGAAAAGCAATTCGGCGAAATCCCAGGCATAGAAGGCTTGAACTCATCCGACCTGCCACAACTCGAAGAAGTTGAAAAAGTCCTCAAAGAAAAATGCGAGAAAAACGGCGCAGATCCAGGTGCTTTCGATGAAATCAAGGTAATTTCCCCTAATATTGGTAAATATTAAACAAGAAGTACCTAGCTATTTTTTCTTTCAGAATCAGCAAACAGGCTTAAAAGATTGCCTAGAGGCTCAAGTGAAAACAGACGTTTTGCAAACAGAATTAGAGGAGGCAAAAAAAACCGGCTCCATGGACGAGGTTTTCGGAAAATATTGCAAAAAGTATCCGGAAATTGTGGGTTGTGTGAAAAACTTAACGGACACGTCCAAAAAGTGCATGAATCTACAAGAACAGGAAGCGATGAATATTTCGATGCGAATTCTCGATGATTTACAGGAGTTCGTTTGTTTTAAAGATGGGGACAGAATTGCAAGTATGTAGTAGTGAGATGATTTTACCAGAACTTTATAAAAAAAATTTTTGTTTAGTGTTTGTTGCTGAGGGTGGCGTGCAGTGTATAGAAGAACAAAAAGTAGGCATACAAGACTGCCTGAACAAAACCATAGGTGCCAGAATTCCTTCCGATTTATCCTTGTCAACAATTCCATCGTTCGTGTTTAGCGATAGAGATTGCAGGTGAGGTTTTTATAGTTTACAGTTTATCCTGGAGCAAATAATTAATTTTTTGCTCTTCCGGGACTAAAGTACTAACTTTAGTCCCTTATAAAAAGAACTAAAGTGTATCCTTTAGTTCCTAGGGACATAAAGTAAAAAAATAAATATACGTTGCTATGTTACCCGAGTATTTTTTGTCATTTTGGACAGTATTTTATAGTTGTTTGACATGCACAAATTTAGAATTATTTCACATACTACATATTTGTATGTGAAATCATTCTCAATGTTTCGGAAGTGCAAAAAATAGCATATATACCTCAGGACTAAAGTGATATTTTATCCCTTACGTAATTATTGGCCCTCGGGCTCTACGAGTCCTCTGGCAATAAACTTCACGTGCGGGATAAATTCACTCATTTTAGTCCCTTAATATATAATGTACTATTATTGTTTTATTTTAGCGATTTCGATAAAGTGAGAACGTGTGTCAACAAAGAACTAGAAAGGTGTAAAAACACAACTCCTGCAAATATTGTAGACGCATTTTTTAAATTTTTGAAGAAACATATGCCGTGCAATCATGCTGAAACCCGCGCTGGCGCTGTATTAGGAGACACCCCATCGTCCAGTACCTCATTTTATATTAGTTCAATACTCTTAGTTGTTACGTTAATTTATGTTAAGTTGATTTAGTTAGTGTTTTTAAATTTACAGAAACTAATTTATTATTTGATCAAGTTACAAGATGTATAAAAACCTCCTTTTGTAAAAAAATATTTTATTTTCTATTAAAAATAGTAAACTACTTATTTTAGTAATTTTTTGTTTCGCTTTTATTCTACTATCTAAAATGTTCTAGCTCCCAATTAAACATTTTGGCATATTTTATCTGAGTGTATGAGGGGATTAACAAGTAAATAAAATTTTATCATCCAAAGTACCAAAGTAGATAAGAATGTCCACAAATATTTCGTGGTGATAAAATAAAGTGTTTGTAATATTGTTATAAAAATAATTTTCGTTGATAACAATAGTTATCTTTTAGGGACTAGGTCCCTATTTTCCTCTATTGATATATGACTGCACATTATCCGACATTAAAATTTCTCACATTTTGTCCCAAATAAATTAATTTATAACTTGCAACAAAAATTGTAATCAGAAGTTTCAAACTCTTTGCACTTAAAGACAGTGAATCTTCTTGAAGCCTCGTCTAACAAGTCAAGGGCTGCGTGGGAAGTTATAAGACAAGAGCTTCTCATTAAACCCACGAAAAGGCAGGACATTAATGCCTCAGTTGACAAATTTAAGACACATTTTGTCAATGTGAGCCGGGAGATTCTGAGGAATATGGAGAGTACTGTTCCAGATCGGGACCATCTTGCATTGCTCGAGAATTTAAAAGTTTCTGCAGCGGATTCGCTTTTCTTCGAGTAAACAACGATAGAAGAAGGCACGAGACTCATAAGTGGTCTTAAGATAAGTAACGCCAGAGATGTAAATGGTTTGTTTAAAAATGTTGGTACCAACTTAAATATGCTACTATAGGCCAATATAATTTTGCCCATAATATCTAAAGTCTTTGAAAGGATTATCTACGAAAGAATCCTGAGTTTCCTGGATGGGCACGGTGTTCTTTCCGAGGATCAATTTGAGTTCAGTAGGGGACGATCTAATGTGCAGGCAGTGACGAGGATTGTGATGGAAATTGTGGACATGTTTAACCGCAGAAATGTCGTTAGTGCTTCGCTCCTTTACTTAAGTAAGGGTTTTGACTGTGTGGATCAAGCAAATCTCTTGAATTACCTCCATTATTATGGTACTCAAGGTCATCCTCTCAGGCTCTTGAAAAATTACCTTACAACAAGTTGTATATGCAAATGCAAACACGTCAGCAGAGGAAACTATTTCAAGTGGAGTTGCCCAAAAGCAATAGTGACTCCCTTATTCTTCCTCATCTACGTAAATGATCTTCCAGCAAACTGCAAGCCTGATAAATTAATTATGTTTGGTAACGATATCATTATTGTTAACGCGGCAAATACCACGGAAGTCATGAAAGAAAAAGATGAAACCTGCGCTGCTGCTGCTGCAAGAACAAGATTTGCATCGAACCCTCCCAAGTTGAATGTCGAAAAACTCAGAGAGTTTTTTTCTCAATGCGTCCGTCTTCCGAGCTGCAAATGTCTTGGTATTCATCTGGACAGTGAGCTGCTTTGGCATTCTCACATAGATGTCACAGCGAAAATGCTGGCTGCATCCATGTTCCAGATCCACTTGATGTTCTACCATTCAAACTTTGGCAGTATTCTTGGCTACGATATCGTATTGTGGGGTGCTTCTGCTAGTGTGAACCGGCTTTTTGTCAGTAAAAAAGAGAGCAATAAGGGCTACATGCGGGGTGGAATGGAATGGTCTCTTTTTGTGAGGTTGCGGGTCCTTACACTTCCTTGTCTGTCAGATTCCATCTGCTTCTAAATAAACTTCGATAACTCTAGTACACGGTGAGGTTTGATGATTTTTGTCTGAACAAAATTTGCACTCTCCTACACAATCTCATACTAATGGATCTTTTGCCAAATACTCAGTGACATCAGTGACTTCATAAATGTGCAACTCTAAAAGCGAAATTTGGAAAATTATTATAATTTACTACATTTCTAGTGTTATCTAAATCTCTTTTACTCTACTTAAGAGAATCATGAACCTATACAAATTAAATCGGTGTCTAATTCGTGGTTTGATGCATCAAAACGAAAAATGAATATGATTTATTCATAATCTGAAAAACAGGAATACTATAAATCTTATTAACTAACCAAACATATTTTACCGAAACGAATAATGTGTAGGATAGAATAGCAAAAGGCCCTGATGGAATTTCCAAAGGCTTTTGGCATCTCCATCTCATTACCATAAAAACCAAATCTCTTTGTTACTTAGGATTCAATCGGTACCAATGGTACCAATATTTCGTCTGCAATTGAAGTAATCTAAAATAACTGACAATTATAAGAATTAAATATGAAAAATCGAACTACTTCGTTTATTAGTGCTTGACCAGCAAAACAAACCACGAAAAGACCAGCAACCCATCCTGATAAATGAAGCGGACCCCTTGGATCGGATTCCTAAAGATTCGTGATTTACAATTGAAAATGAACAACACTAATAAATGGTTTACCTGAGTTATTTCGTTTGGAAGCGATGTGAAGATTAGACCAGTCATTATAAGATGTCCGAACATTATAATCTTGAAACAAGCAGACATTTTCGATGATATATGAAAAATTCATCATCATAATTTCTCTTTAATCGCTAATATCTTAATTTGCTTTATTATGTGCTGATGGTATTGGATACATCTCCTCAACAAAAATTTGCTTTGAAAATAATCAGGATCATCCGGAACTCTCTTAATCATACCCTTCAGATGATCAATTTTTAAAATCACGTGCCCAGCACATTCAAATATCAAGCTGGAAATAACCAAGGCCCCAGTAATACAAAAATACGCCCCAAGCTGTTGCAGAATATAAACAATTTGCTTCACCGGAAAATAATCAATATCAAATGGTAACCTCGTAGGACAGAACAATCTACAAATTTCATCAATATACTTTTCACATTGGTTTTTGAGAACAACGCTGACTAATCCATAGCAAGTGCATCCAAACATACTGTAAAAAATAAAGCTTTTTGCATAAAAATTTAATCGTTTGGTGCCTTCGACAAGATTTGCTAGTTTGTCAAAAGGATCATAGTCGGATATATCTTTGAGAATTTCGGAAAGGCTGGAGCCTTGGATGACGAAAACTGTCACGTTGTCAATACAACCTATGTGAGCGACGAGACCAAATATTTCGCTGACGTCATTGATTGTCAGGTCTAAAAAGAAATAAAGAAATAATTTGGAAAAGTTGGACAAAAAAAGTAGAAAGGAAATAAGTACATTTTTTGAGAGCATTTTAGAAAATGTGCGAATTTATTTTTAGTACTTACGCCTCATGTTGTAAAGAAAATGCAACAAAATTAAATTACACAAAACAGTGCTAATAAGCACAGCCAAAAGATATCGTAGGTATGTAAAACCAAATCGATCGATTATTCTTGCTGCATTTTTTTAGCCACAGTTGAAAATAATACAAAGCGTGAAGTATATCGATTTCACGCCTGTCCTCTATCTCCATAATTATGGCATTGTTTTCAAGAAAAATTTGTGTTGTAAACTGAAACACTGGAAATCTTGCTTTGGTTTGTAGCATTACTACAAATAGGGGAGTTGTAAGTAATTATATTAATTATAGTTTGTGTTGCAAATTAATTTTAGAAATTTAATGATGCAAAGCTGGATTTGGTTTCCCAGAATTGAAAATTACAATTATTACATTTAAATTAACAGTAATTATACATACACTCAGATGCAAAAAACGGCTCACCTATTATTTTTTCAAAGTCGGCTATATGTGTTTATTATTTTGGCTTTTAGTTTACACTTTTGATTTGTTATTGACAAACGACTCCCTCCTGGACTATAAAAAAACAATATGGTACTTATTCTTGTCTTAATAAACAATAACACAAATAAAGAAAAAGTACGTGTTATAACGACAATAAACTTTAGAAGTACAGAAATTTAACACTCAAAATAAACTTCAATTTTTCGTATTGCCTCCTCTAAATATTTCTGCTTGCATGCGGCGTGGATCGGTTGAATTTGAAGAGTCCTTTGTCAATAAAAAATCAAAAGTGTAAATTAAGAGCCAACTTAAGAAAAAAATGACAGTATGTTGATTTCGATTTTCAGACATTTCAGAGTTTATGATAAAGTTGCTACATAAAATATTTATTTTTTTATTTTTCATTATTTGGACTAGTAGAAAAAATTGTATAAGCAACTACGGCTCGTGTCGTAATTCTCATACTCATGTCTTAATAGCTATCATTAACTGCTCATTCCATAATATAGTATTATAGTTTAACTGCCAACATAAATAAAAAGAAGTAAAAATGTCATCGATTTCCCAAAATTAGCCTGCCAAAATGTACCAGCTAATTCTACGTTCAAAAATAATGCAAAAAGTTTTAATAAATATACGTTGAAAAATGCTTCCTAAGGGAGCTACAACCCCCCGAAAGGGGGGCCCCAAAGAGGAATTTTCTGTAATATATTTGCAACTATTTGAGGTAGATTCATGAAATTTGGTGAGTTTGAAGCTTATATAATTTGCCACATATTTCTTTTTTCAATTTTCAGAAATTTTGCCAGGGGCGTCACATATAGGGTGGGTGCTGGATAAATTATGCCTCATATTTTTTGTGTGAATAATTTTTAAATTTTTTATATCAAAATATGAAACTTGGTTTATTTTTACACAAAAAAGGTTGTCTCAGTCGATCTTTGAATTTTGAACCGTTTTCGAGTAAAATCGTTTTGAAGAAGTCACGTCCATAAAAACAATACTAATAAAAATAATCACAAAATTTTGGAATTTTGTTTTTATTAATAATATTGGACGAAGAAATGCCAAACGAAGTAATAAATACCTATAAATTTTAATCCATTGTCTACTTTTAATAAATTTTAGTTTTGTGATTATTTTGATTAGTGTAGTTTTCATGGACGTGATTTTTTCAAAACGATTTTACTCGAAAACGGTTCAAGATACAATGATCGACTGAGACTACGTTTTTTGTGTAAAGAAAACCAAGTTTCAAAATTTTATATAAAAAATTTAATAATTATCCCCACAAAAAATATGGAGCATAATATACTCAACATTCACCCTGTATGTGAGGCCCTTGGCAAAATTTCTGAAAATTTTAAAAAGAAATATGTGGCAAATTATAAAAGCTTCAAACTCACCAAATTTCATGATGAATCTACCTCAAACAGTTGCAAATATATTACAGAAAACTCCTCTTTGGAGTCCCCTTTTCGGGGGGCTGTAGCCTCCTTAGGAAGCATTTTTCAACTTATATTTATTCAAACTTTTTGCATTATTTTTGAACGTAGAATCAGCTGGTACATTTTGGCAGGCTAATTTTGGGACACCCTGTATATGATA
This sequence comes from Pediacus dermestoides, assembly GCA_963942485.1. NCBI lineage: Eukaryota > Metazoa > Arthropoda > Insecta > Coleoptera > Cucujidae > Pediacus > Pediacus dermestoides. Next base: position 11,963,905 of record OZ012628.1, on the reverse strand, counting down.
AGAGTAGGTATTCGATCATATGGTAGAAAAATGTAAACTTTTACCAGTTTCTTAAATTTGATGCAAAAAGGCTGTTTTCTGTCATAAAATGGATATTAAAAAAAAAAATTCCTATACCTAAGTAACCCCAACCGTTTACTTCCTACTTAAAATATCTGATGTGCCCAACACATGACTTTCTTATACGGATAGTATCACAATAATTACTTTTACTAAAGAAATTAAGTTAAATTTCTTGTAAAATTTTGAGGGTTTCCAGCAATTTTCAAATAGTCTCTGTCGCACTTATTGCAATACGCATAAATCTGTCCTTGTCCCACTCATTATAACCGAATTTTACGACAAAAATGTGTTTTATTTTAGATTTTTGACCTATTACTCACTTAAAAAAATCTCCCGGTATTAAATTACATTTATTTATTCATTATTATTGTTTTCGGTACCATAGAAACCAGTAAAATAAAAAACTAATGGTCCGTCCTTCTGGGATTCGAACCCGGCACCTTCCGTTTCGCAGCCATATAATGAGACACATGGTCTACCTCGACCATCGAATTCAAATATCAACGCGCGCTATGATATTATAATATAAAGTGTTCTAAGAATATCTAGTTTTTTTCAAATTTTTTTGACGGAATTTCAAAAAAAAGTTCAAACAAAATTTGTTCAAAATTCAATTCTAAATCAATGTTAAGGAATAAAAAAATCTCATAAATTGTTTATTTTTCAAGATATTCCTAAAAAACCTAAAAATGTCTTCAGGTAACCGTCACTTGTTTTAGTGCTAGATGAAAAACATTGAATGTGGCACCCACAATTTTATTCAAACTTTTAAATATGAAATTTGAATCAAATCCAATAAGTCGTTTTTGAGTTATGGTGGATACAGACAGACAGACAGAGAGACACACAAACACACACACAGACAGACATCATGGCGAAAATGGTCAGAATGGATTCAGGGGCCCTCAAAACGTGTAAATCCATCAAAATCTCGAAGTCGAAAAAATCACGATTACTATACTTTCTCATACTTCGTATAAGAAAGTAAAAATAGATACGCGACTATACTTAATCTCAAAATTATTTTTAGTTCCCTTATTTAATTTAGCAGATGTGGGAATCAAAATTTACGTCATTAACTTTCCTGATAAATAAAATACAATGCTAACATTATACTTATTCCCGCAAAATATTTGTTGTATTTCTTTATACAGCTTAATAAAATTCAAATATATTTAGTGAATTCAGTCTGAGTGGCAAGTAAATAAAGAACATTCATATTGTAAAATTTATTACTCTACAGGGTGTTTCAGGAGGAATAGTACATATTTTAGGAGGTGATAGTATAGACTATTTTGAATAAAAAAGTTCATATAATCATGTGTCCAATTTCGATTTTTTTTTCATTTGTTTTTTTTACTTTCTTATACGTAGTATAAGGAAGTATTGTAATCGTGATTTTTTTCGACTTCGAGATTTTGATGGATTTACACGTTTTGAGGGCCCCTGAATCCATTTTGACCATTTTCGCCATGATGTCTGTCTGTGTGTCTGTCTGTATCCACGATAACTCAAAAACGACTTAACGGATTTGATTCAAATTTCATATTTAAGAGTTTGAACAAAATTGTGGGTGCCACATTAAATCTTTTTCCTCTAGCACCAACACAAGTGGTACTTACCTGAAGACATTTTTAGTTTTTTTAGGAATATCTTGAAAAATAAACAATTTACGACATTTTTTTATTCTTTAACATTGATTTAGAATTAAATTTTGAACAAATTTTGTTTGAAACTTTTTTTGAAATTCCGTCAAAATTTTTTATTTATATAGTGGCGCTATCTATCTACGATTTACAAAGTACATGTTGTTTACATACAGAAATCTATACCGTTGAGGAAATCGATTGTAGCATTACTATTTGAAAAGATCGACGGCTACAACGGCTACGGTTTTGTTTTAGATATCATGGCAACTCGATTAAATTTTTTTCTAATATATACAATAAAGTCGTGAAATTGTATTATGCATGCAAATCTACATTAAAGATATCGACGCCAAATTTTTTGTGAATGCTCTTTCAATTTTTAGACGTGTCGACAAAGTAACAAAAGTGTTTTATTTTGCGCCGTTTTTTAATAATTATAAATTATTTACATATTTATATAGTGTTGCCATCTATCTCTGAGGGGCTGTTGTTTACATTACAGAAATCTATTTGCTTTTATACTAAAGATTCTATTTGCATTAAACACACGAAGAGCTCGAATAAAGTTATAAAAATTTAAAAAGTGAAAACCAATTAATCCAATCCTGGTGAGAGTGGCTATATCGCCAAATACCAAAAACTTGACATTGCTTTGCAATCCAAGTACGAAGAAGAAGAAGAGATTGTTAGTCAAACAGCTGTCAAAGGCAAAAGATCGAAATATTTTGATGAGAAGGATTGTTGTGCACTGTACAGTTTGTTTGAGTGAAACGTTGACCAAAACTGAGAAGTATTTTATAAATCTTCAAAGTTTAGCTACAGCAAATTCAAAGATATCAAGCATTTTTCGCATTGTGGAATTTTGATAAGTATTCTGTTATTTATTTGTCCTAAAATCTGGTAGTAATGAGTGGGACAAGGACAGATTTATGCGTATTGCAATAAGTGCGACAGAGACTATTTGAAAATTGCTGGAAACCACCCTCAAAATTTTAACAAGAAATTTAACTTAATTTCTTTAGGAAAAGTAATTACTGTGATACTATCCGTATAAGAAAGTCATGTGTTGGGCACATCAGATATTTTAATTTCCAATTCCAATTCCACTTCAATGAACTTTCAAAATCAAAGTCCTTGGTGAGATTTTTTAAAATCAACTTTGAATTTAATTAATATTAATTTCTTATTTAATTCATTAATAATTATGGGTAACATTTAAATAGCTGTATCTATGTAATCATTAAGAATTACACACATGAATTTTTTATTCAAAATAGTTCATACTACTACCCCCTAAAATATTTACTATTCCTCCTGAAACATCCTGTATAATAATAATTTAATTTTGAAACCAGTTGAAACACTACAAATTAAATAAACACACAATTAGCTACTTTATAGTTTTTATAAATTAATCACTAATTCCAGTTAATTCCCCACATTATAAATTGATGCAAAGTAAATTACTGTTGTAAACCTCAATCATCGATATAAAGTATTCAGTGTTTTCTATTATAATTACAAGTTTAAAATTAATAGGTGTGGCATTAACAATTAATTGAAATGAAAACACAATTTGCTTAAATATTGTTGAAAAGTTAGCTTGCGGAAAATCTTCTGCAAAATTTCAATAATTTGCAGAACTTTATGAAGAATTTTATTGGCACTTCCACAGCATTAGAGCCTACAAAAACAAAAATAATTTAAGGAAATATTTTATAAAATAACAAACCTTCATATTTCCACAAAAAATAATGGGTTAAGCAACCAAGAACAAGAAACCAGATGCCATCCAACTTATCCTTGTTGGAAATTTTTGGGATTTTTCCAAGAGACATAATTTTAGCTGAAAATAATGTTAAAATAATACAAAAGCATCGTCATAAATTTCCTCCAATTTAATTAATTATTTATTTCATATGCTTGCATGATCATTTGAACAACCAATAAGAAATCAAAAAGAAACTGATTGGATATTCATATACTACACTCTATTGAATTATTAACAACACCTGTAAAATTAAACTGTATTAAATAGCGTTTAGTAGGGGATGGGATGCGTATAAAAATAACTAATATTATTTTTTTAAATGGGCTATAAAAAATTTACACAACAATGTAGTTATTTAGAAAATTGACAGGAAAATTGCAAGGCTCACGCCAAATAACTTGTGAAGAATAGTGTTTGTAGCTAGAATAATGATAGGGGGTTAGTTGGGGGCTTGACAAGGGTATTTGCAAATAAGAAAAGGTTTGGTTGTTGTGTTATAAAAGCTAATATAATATAACACTTGTTAATTTAACTTTAAGACTTTTTTGGGTAAAATATATAATATAGTGACACAAGTCAACAAGATTATCGTTTTTTTTGCAAAATTATGTACATACCTACCTGCAAAGCTGCAAAATTTTATGATTTTCCGTAAAAAAAAAACAACTTCTAATTTTAACTATAATTGAAGAATAAAATTGAATCTGCATTGAATGATACGTCCCTCTGTTTTATAACAATGGTACCATCTAGTCTCTGGTACCGAGTGCCCAAATAAGAGAGGACACCGGCTGTATTTCAGAAACTGTTTATCTCACTTATTATGAAAGTGGCAAAAACTTTATTACAAAATGTTTTCTTTCATATCTCTGTGTTAAAAAGAGATGTCGACTTGCACTTTTCACCAGTTTCTTCGTTCTTTTATGCTGTTTCTTCTTAGCTAATAATAATAATAACAAGTTATTTCCAGCAATTTCGCTTTGCCACTATTATAATAAGTAGATACTTTTTACCTAAAGCTATGAGAAAAACAGTTTCTGAGATACAGCCAGCGACCTCTCTTATTTGGACACCCGGCACATTCATTTTTCATAACGCGTTAGTAGATGGAACTTTTACTAATATGTCACTGCGTTTTGGTTTTCTCAAACACTATTAAAGCAACTTCCACATCTTCAAGTGCAAATAATAAAATTGTTGCCATACATTAACCAATTTCTATATGCGTATTAGTAAACAGAATGATATTGTATTTTGACGGTTAAGTTTACTAGGAAACTAATGAATATTTTTCGTTAGTTTCTCAGTGAATCAAACTATAAAATTGTATATTCTGGATTATTGTGCGTTCACATAGATAATAGGTTAGTTATATGGCAATATAAAACACTAAACAAAATGTAATAAATACGGTAATTAAAAAAAGGACAGATTTTTTTATTTTCTCCAAAATTCAGATTTACTTAAAATTTTTCTAAAAAAAACAATCTGCATTTACAGTTATAAGATAATGTAGTCAATAGCTGCATTTAAACTATCTATAGAGAAAAGAAGTTGATCAAAGTCATAATTATAATCGTATCTGATATTTTCAATTATACAGGCAAAATGAAGCGTAAATTCTTCTGTAGGTACTTGTTATAGGTGATTGTTGTTAGAGTTTGGGAAAAATATTAAAAACATTTTTGGATATCGGTTTATCGAGATATGAAGAGATGAAGTTGAACATTTAACCTTCTTCCTCTGGGAAATTTTGAACTACGAGCCCTAACAACTAAATGTTCGGACAAAAGTAAACTGATTGTCTTTTTTCTACACGCGCAAAAGTTATCTATATTAACTTCCATAATATTGATGGTTTTTTCTGTTATAATGCCAACATTTAGTTATATAAAAACGTAAATTTCGTAAAAATCCGTTTGGCGGTTCCAAAACTGTGGCACTTTAACCCAGCAGGATGGAAAAATTGTAGAAACAAAGAATTATTATTTTCAAAACGTTGGATCTAGTAGTCGGATTTTGATGAAATTTACTTTATTGCAAAGCTGGATGTTGGTTTTCTTTACAAAAAAATTACACAAGTTTTTATTTGGTGATTTTAGGCATTTATCGGAGCTTCAAAGTTGCACCTTTAAAAATGATAGAATTTTCTAGTAATAGTCCAGTCAATCTGTCGAAATTTCTGGAAAAAATTACCCGGTAAACTTTCTCTTCATAAATCGTTAGGGGGTCATGTGGCAAGCTTAAATTCAAAAACTTGGGAAAATCCTCGGACCCATTTTTTGGGAAATCCAAGAAGTGCTTGGATTTGATTTTCCGCGAGAACGGTGAGTTGAGGAAGAAAAGTTTGTTAATAAATATTGTAGAGGGCAATATTTTCTTCAATTTATCTCAAAGGATCGATGCGCTACGACGAAAAATGCCAAAAGTAGGGGGCGCCAAAGTACCCAAAAATGAGTTTTTTCACTTTTTTACAACGAAAAAAAATTGTTTACGCACAACTGTAAATATAAATGTTAACAAGCGAAGAAAAACACACAAATTTTATATAAACATTTTTTCTCTACGATCGACCGTTTCGGAGATACAGCATGCAGAGTTTCGAGTAGTGTATTTCGATACACATACAACATTGAAGGTATGAAGGAAAAACACGTGAAATTTCAAAGTGTCGTTCTTTAAAGATTGTGGAAAGTAGTAGATTCCCTCGGAAGTGTTTCCACGGTTCGGTTTTTTCAAGTACATTGTACGTTCTGCACTTCCCAAAGTGGCAAGCAATACTAAAAGGTCAATGTCTTCGTCAATTATTGTAGTAGAGTCATACTCAGCAGATCTTTGGGGAGCTGTCTCGACTATTAGACGATCCGCATCATCAAACGCCTGCTGAACCTCAAAGCCAACAGCCTGGAGGTCTGTTGAAGAAAATTGATTAAATGATATTTGTTGTTGTCGTTAGACAATAGTATATTTCAATAAGGCAATAAGGATTTTTCCGTGCGCGCGTGACTAATTCTTGTGGGAGGCGAAGCCGAACACGAAGTCATGCAAGCATGGAAAATCCATTTCTGGACGTGTAATGAACGATATTTTTTATTATACTTATCTGAAAACAACGAAAAAAGATTATGTAAATTTAGAACATTTTATTTTCAGAGTAAAAACAGTAGGCAAACACGATTAACATTTCCACTCTGCATGCTGTATCTACGAAAGGGTGGATCGTAGAGAAAAAACGTTTATATAAAAATTGTGTGTTTTTCTTCGCTTGTCAACATTTATATTTACAGTTGTGCGTAAAAAAATTTTTTTCGATGTAAAAAAATGAAAAAACTCATTTTTGGGTAGTTTGGCGCCCTCTTCTTTTGGCATTTTTCATCGTAGCGCATCGATCCTTTTAGATAAATTGTAGAAAATATTACCCTCTATAATACTTATAAACAAAATTTTCTTCTGCAACTCACCGTTCTCGCGTAAAATCAAATCCAAACACTTCTTGGATTTCCCAAAAAATGGGTCCGAGGATTTTCCCGAGTTTTTGAATTTAAGCTTTCCACATGACCCCCTAATAAATTATGAAGAGAAAGTTTACCGGGTAATTTTTTCCAAAAACGACCCTTTTTCCCGACAGATAGACTGGACTATAACTGTTTTAAAAAATCACAGTCTTGAAACCGCTGGTTGAATTTGTGTCAAAAAAACTTTTAAATCAAAGCTCAATAATCGTACTATACTGAAAAAATCCTGAAGTGTTAATATGAATTTTTTTGCATTTTTTTCGAGTTTCACAGTTCACTTTTCAAAAAACGTGTTTTTTGAGGGTGCTACCTACATTAAAATAATCACAGTTTTGGAACCACTGGTTGGATTTTGGTAAAATTTACTTTATTGCAAAGCTGGTTGTTGGTTTTATGTACAAAAAAATTCCCAAGTCTTTATTTGGTGTTTTTAGGCATATTTTGTAGCTTTAAAATTGCACTTGAAAAATGTGACGTAATTTTCTAACGACTCTTTAAAAAATCACAGTTTTGGAACTTGGGGAAAACGACATAAAGGTGCATTCATGGTCCTCATCCAGTCCGAACTTAAATGTGATTGAAACTCTTTGACATAAAATAAACGTACCTATTCTACGCAATAATCCACCAAGAACAATTGGGGACTTAAAGACCAAAATAGAAGAAATTTGGGATAGTTTCACGCCAGAATGGTACAAAAATTTGATAAATACACTGCCTGCTAGAATACAGGCTGCTATTAAAACAAAAGGAGACGTAACCTCATATTAATGGTCCTAAATTAAAAATTATCCTAACATTTATGGAACTATTCTCTATTGAAAATGTTATATAACATTTTGTTAAATCTATGTTATTTGACGTTTGAACAATATAAAACAGTGTTCAAACGTCAAATAACATAGATTTAACAGAATGTTATCTAACATTTTCGATACAGAATAACACCATTAGTTGCAAATTCATTTTGTAAAATTTACTAATTATTAAGGTTAAAATATTGTTAAATGGAATAAATAATTTTGATCCATGCATAATATTGTTATTAAGGCTTTATATTATTGTATTGTTAGGTGTTTACTAATTATTTGCGTAACATTTCCAGTTCTCCTTTCATACTTCAAAAATTTACTTTCGTCCGAACATTTAGTTGTTAGGGATCGTATAACACTATTTCCTATAAAAAGTCTTGTGGCCTTTTCTAATAAAAAATTTGTTAGCGCGGCCAAATTTACTTGTAATTTTTATTATTTTGAAAATCGAAACTTTTTCATCAAGGTGCTGCGAAAAGGCATTTGGCAAGGATGTTATAAAATCTTCATTCCGAATGAAAATCAAACGCGTATCTAGTAGTGCAGGCGCCAAAGGTACTTGAGTATGCATAATATGAGGACCGGCAACTATGCTCGGATTCTTGTATCTGAGACCCTAAATAATGAAGAAAATCATGTTGCCGGCAAATCGGATGGTCCATTTCAATTCCCTCGCCCTCTTATTATGTTATCACTATTATTACAGTCAATCAGATATTTGAGATTCAAAAACTTGCGGGTAGGCTGAATTTTTAATATGTTGTTTCTGATGGTCCGAAAGGTAAAATCACAAGTTGGCGTATCCCCACCTGTTTCGGAATCCCCGTCATCTAGAAAAATATTTGAAATCGATTTTTGGATTTGCCTTATGTTCTGTTGGTCGGAGGAAGAAAGTGTAAAGACAAAAATTGAATAGCTCAAAATTTGCAACATTTTTTGTCCTACGCTGAACTCTCTGTAGTTAGTTCCCAAAAAGATAGAGGGCGCCAAAATTTCCAAAAATGCGCTGTACCTATGTGCCTGTTATATGTCAATGTTTTTCTGGTATTTGCGTACCTAAAAGTGTTTTATTAAAAAAAACGTGATAAAATGTCGTTTCAAGTGTCCAATTTGAAAAGAAAAAGACCGAACGAGTTAACGTGTTTGTTTTGTGATTCAACAGGAGACTTAGTTAAAAAACCAAAATCTCAATCGTGGATGACTATTATAAGAGTAGCAGATTCAAATTTCTTCGCAATATATCCAGTCGTGTCGAAGATTGGAGGGGAAAAGTGGAGCAGTCCCCCAGTATCTACGCCAGTGGACATTTTTTTTATAAATAAACCCCATCATTACTTAGAAATGTACTACATTACTCTGTGTATGAAATTTAACGAAAATCGATCGAGTGGTTTAGAAGTTATGGTAACAAAACGAGTTCTTATCCTATACTTTGACACCCTGTATCTTTGTTATAAAACATTTTTGAGCAAAGTTTTTTCATTAAAGTCTACTTATTTTTTGATGCTCTATCACCTCCCAAAGTAAATGAAGTTTAACTTTTACCACCCTGTATATAAAAATATAAAAGGGGTGCGAAAAAAAATTGGACCATATGATGGAGCGGCAACATCCAAAATATTAATCTTTGAGCTGTTATGAGCTTATATCAATTGATAAAATGCGGTCCTCATGTTATGCATACTCAATTCCATTCAGCTCCCGGTCTATAGTGTATTTACATATTATATAATTGTCTAATTTTGATCTCGGTCAATCTGACATATTGGGGAATATGCAGACATATTATTAGTATTTGGTGAATGCCGTAACAATGGTTTGGAAGTTGCAGAAAATTAAATCAAAGAGTCAGAGACACGGGTATTTTAATGCCAACATGTGGTCCAGACCGTGGTCAGCCTCGAAATATTTTGACGCCCCAAATGGAACATAATTTTCAAACTCTGAAAGATGATCCAGCAAGAAGTACTCGAAGTATTTCGCAAAGTTATTTAAAAAAAATTATAATTGGTGAAGGTTACGTAACTGGTTACTTGAAAAAGTTTAAGATTTCAACAGAGACGGTTTTTTCAATATTATACATTATCCATTATTATGGCCTGGAAAATTCTCATTTGCCTTCGAACGCAACCATTAACACCGCTTTAGTGTGAATATATGGACTGGGATCTTTTGGCACCCATTTTGTGGGACCCACAGTGTTGCCAGAGGGTCTAAATGGAGTGAATTTCTTGTATTTTCTTGAAAACAATCTTCAACAAAACTTTGACGATCTTCCTCTTGCGGTGATAAGGAACATGTGGGTTCAATTGGATGGTGCACTAGCTCCCAATACTGGTCCGGTTACAGCTTTTGGTTCCTTGGTTTTGGATGAAGGATTTGCTAGGATATGCATAGGTTGTAATGGACCACTACGCTGGCCTTCGAGATCCTATATCTCACACCTTTGGATTTCTTTTTTTTGGGGTCACATTAAATCCTTATAGTGTACAGACCTCCGGTATAAAATCAACAAGATCTCATAAATCGAATACAAAATGCTGTTCCAACGATTAATGTTGAGATGCTCCAAAGAGTTCTATGAGCGCAAATTTGCTTAAATGCTGGGGGGCAGAATTTTAAACATTTGCTTTAATCTTTATTTATTTTATTTGGTTATTGTATTTTGTCATTTTGTTTTGTTATTTACTATAATAAAAAGTAACATCAAACCCTTTTATCAGTCTACCAGTTCATACTTGATGTGTTGCCAAACTTACTAAGCAGTCTTTTTTAATAACTAAAAAATAAGACATGTAGAGTTTTTTAACTAATTTTCTCAGGCTCCACTAACCATCCCCTACAATGTGCCGGAGAGCTTATGCGCCATTTTAGAATCACCCGGAACATAAAAACATGGATTCATTTAAATTTTTTTTACTTCAAAACAAAACGTATTCTCTACTTCTTGGATCTCAATATATTTGATATACGAGTACTTACATACGAGAATATGAAATGGAAAGACAAAAACATTTCCATATTTGGGCGATCTTTTTCAATACAAACATCAAACAAATCCATAATTTAGATATGTGTATTTTCATGAAACTAAAATTATTTATATAATAATGCGTTAAAATTAAATTAGGTAATTTAAATAAATTCAATAATTTACATTTAATATAATTGATCTATACATATAATCTAAACTATTTAAAAGTTGAAACAAAATTACATTTTGAACGCACTGATTGGAAAAGCCAGTGGCGTAACAAGGAATATTTTTAAATATGTATAAGTAGGTACACGTTAAATTTTTCAGGTAAAAAGTAGATAAACAAGAAACAAACTTGTATGTGCGAAAACTAAAACACGATGTACAGTTTTGGTTTTCTGAGATTTAATAAGAACTTTTGTACTAAATTTCTACTTTATAAATTTGCTATTAAATCCAAACATAAGTTAAGTACATAAACAATTTGACACGGTACCTACCTAGATAAAATCCTGTAAATCATCGAAATAATTGAAGGGGGAATAAACATTTAAATAGATGTACCTATATATAGAGGTACCTAATCATACATAAGAAATTCAATTAAATATGAATTAATATCTAAATAATTCTAAGATTGAATTTTTTTGTAACTTCGGTAACTTAAGTATAGTTTATAACAAAATAAAAAAAAAAAGAAATAAAGGCCTAGCGAATATACAGGGTGAGTCGCAATAAGTGGGACATGCTTTACCTGTAAATACTAGGCCTAAAACTGCGACGATAGATGCAAAAAATTGTTATACTAAAATGCACAACTAAAAAGTTTTAGGCGCTTGAAGTTTAAAAAAAAATGTTTTTTGTTAATAACTTCTAAACTAATTGAATGAGAAGAACCAATTCTTGGTAGTTGCTAATGAATACCAAAGACCTTTAATTTGTGAAAATTTTGTTGAAATTAAACTTTAAGAAGATGGTTTTTGAAAGTAAGTAAAGTTTTTGAGCTTCTGGAACTTTTTTGTCCTTAAAATTTTAATTATAAAAAAAAATTGCATTTAATAGGCAATTTATTTTGGAAACGTTTTCATCTCTTGTAAAGTTTTGATTAAATGCACCGTGAAGCTTTAAAAAATTTAAAAAACTAACAGCATGTTTTTACTAAGTTTCAAAAAAACAGCATCAAGAATGCTGAGATTTAAAAGTTATTGACGGAGGACGGACCTCCAGCACATTATGCACGTCCTGTGCGACATTGGCTATCTGTCACCTCTCCTCAACGATGGATTGGTAGAGGCCCTGATGCTCCTGTTGCATGGCCTCCTCGTTCTCCTGACCTAAACGCAAATGAATTCTTTTCTTAGGCATATTTAAAATCAAAAGGGTATGCAACACCTATTCCTTCACTTCAAGAGCTTAGAAGGAGAAGCGTTCAAAACGCCAATGAAGTTCGAGAGGCACTTTCTATTTTAAAAAAATTCGGTTTTCAATGCAAAGATGAGGTACAGGAGCGTCATCGTCAGGGCCTCTACCAATCCATCGTTGAGGATAGGTGACTGATAGCCAATATGCTAATGTTGCACAGGACGTGCATAATGTGTTGGAGCTCCGTCTTCCGTTAATAACTTTTAAATCTCAACATACTTGATGCCGTTTTTTTGAAACTTAGTAAAAACATGCTGTTAGTTTTTAATTTTTTAAAGCTTCACGGTGCGTTTAATCAAAACTTTACAAGAGATGAAAATGTTTCCAATTAGATTGCCTATTAAATGTATTTTTTTTATAATTAAAATTTTAAGGACAAAAAAGTTCCAAAAGTTTAAACACTTTACTTACTTTAAAAAACCATCTTCTTAAAATTTGATTTAAACAAAATTTTCACAAATTAAAGATCTTTGGTATTCATTAGCAACTACCAAGAATTGGTTCTTCTCATTCAATTAGTTTAGAAGTGATTATTAAAAAAAATTTTTTTTTCTGAAACTTCAAACGCCTATAACTTTTTACTTTCTTATACGTAGTATAAGGAAGTATTGTAATCGTGATTTTTAGTTATGCATTTTAGTATACCAACTTTTGCGTCAATCGTCCTAGTTTTAGGCCTACAGGTAAAGCATGTCCCACTTATTGCGACTCACTCTGTATATTAAATTTTATCGACTAGAAGCTTTGTCCTTTGTGCTTTCTGTGAATTTTTGTTGTGCTTGAAAAGGAACAAAAAAAAATTAGGCTATAAAAATTTACCTTTACGTTAGAGAATATTAACATAAAGTTTCTAAATAGACAAATTTATAAATTAACACAAAATGTTTAAGTTACGAACTGATTCATATTATGAGCAAGACCTTCACAGGAACATAATTTATGCCTACAGAATGTTTTTAAATATTTAAATAAAGTAAATTTGAACAATTATCAAAATTTCACAAGGTACAAGTCACAGTTCGTACTTACATAATTATTCACTAAACAACATTAAAATCTTACCCCAAAACTCTTCGTCACCAAAAACTAATGAAAACTTTTACAATATTTCTTAACAAATCAATTTTTTCGTCTGTGTCTTCTGACGACACTAAACCAAACGAACCTCGGTGTATTTACCTAAATACTGTTTTAGCTGTATTATAAATTAATATCTCTATATTAACCCCTTTGGGAAAACAGTTTAACTGTAGTTATTCTATTGTCCTATAAATCACCCCTTTTTATTTACTTCTAAACTACTCGAACTAATATTTTAATAAAACAAAATATTCAAATTATTTTCTTATAGATTATAATAGGGGTTAGTAAGAGTTTCAATGATATTAGAAATTTGATTTAATAATACGTTAATAAATGTTTTTCTGTGACAGAGAAATTAAATAGTTTTAAATTGTTGCATAACACAACAAACGAAAATACTTCAAAATGTGAATAAAATTATTATAAAGGTGTTTTTCATACAAAAAATTCTTTTTCCCAACTCTTTGTTACGCACATGCTCCCCCGTCATATTGTTTAGTTCTTTTACGTTTTTCAAGTTGAGTCCTTTATCCTTTATACAAATGGCGTATTATTTTTCTATTTGTATTCATCAACTAGCTACACTCTATACACTATTTAATTTTTTTTTAAGAATAGTTTGACACCTCATTTAATAAAGCCAGGTACGAATACGAGGTTTAAATTATCTGAAATTAAATGAGTTTTTCAGGTTTATTGCCTTGGAAATATTTTATAAACTTACATCAATAATCAATTGGAATGATAATTGTCCAAATGGTCCAGCATGCATGTAAACTGGCTTGCGGGCTCTCAATATCACCATAAGAAGATCCTTCTTGAAACTAGGATTGGTTTTGGGCCAGTTGGAGTTATTATAAATGGCATCACCAATAGATTGACACTAAAAAGTAAACTGTTGAGGTAAACGGAAAGTAAGAAATTAAATTTTTTGTTTATTATAGAATTGTATTAAAGACACCATTTTTATATAAGGGTGTATGTAGGCGTGGTGAAAATGTACAATATGTTGGATGAACAAATGGTGTTTTTATTTCACGTACATCGTCTGTTATAAGCTGTCCTCCTATACACACCAAAACCATCGCGTTGAACCATCCAGCAAGAAGGCACAAATTGCTAACAGATGCTTTCTAAAAATGGAACAAGTAAACAACAGTGTGTTACAAGTTTGTATTTAATTTTAGGTAATTAAGCAGAACATTATTTTATATAATAATTTTTGTAGTACCTATCGGTAATTAAGAAAGAAGACAGAAGCAGGTTGAGAGAAGACATAAAGAAAAAGACGTATCAACACTAAGTTTAAATATAAATTTTCGAAATTCTAATATTTCTCTTATAAAATTAAGTAATATTTTTTAGTTTCTTGCCACTATACCAAAATAAGTTCTTGAAATAATCCTATTAAAAAAAAATTCATGAAACTTACTTGTGTTTGCTAATATGAGGATTTTTGTAATCGCTCTTTTAATTTATCTTTTCGTATACATGAACCACTAATCCACTATTAATTTATTAACATGTTTTCAATTTTTTTTATATAATTATTTTAAGAATTTATTTTTGTACTGAAATTAATTTAGTGGCATTAATGTACAGGGTGATTCTTTTATCTGGGAAAATGCGTTTTTCTCGTAAACGACTAAAGGGAATTAAATTTTGAAAAAAGTGTTATATACCTACTGGCTGTCACTCAAAATTAGGATAGAAATATAGACTTTAATATGCATGACGCTAGGCGTTGCGACATTTCAAAAATTTTTTTCCAGCAATTATTTTATATAATAAGATTTACTTTAGTATTTGAGGGAAAACTCGGCCTACTGTTAAAAATATTTCAATATTTTATTAGAACAGAAATAATTTAAATTGGATCATAACTTTTTAAAAAATAAGAATAAAAAAAATTGGTTTTTAGAAAAAATCATCAAAATTAAAAGACCTTTCCAATGATATAATAAAAGTGGTATGTTGCTGGGAAAAAAATGTTTGAAGCGTCGCGACGCCTAGCGTCATGCATATTAAAGTCTATATTTCTATCCTAATTTTGAGTGACAGCCAGTAGGTATATAACACTTTTTTCAAAATTTAATTCCCTTAAGTCGTTTACGAGAAAAACGCATTTCCCCAGATAAAAGAATCACCCTGTACAGCTTCCTTAAATAATTTTCTATGATTACCTCAATCAACTGATGTCCCACACAACCTAAAACAGCTCCAGTTAAAACAATGTGAACCATACTGGCCATTTTGTTCTATATATCTATAACAATTTCGAAAGAATTAAACAGTTTTTTATAAAATCCAAATTAATGTTTAACTGAGTATAAGGTCTTAAAAGTAAAATTATTATACAAACATAAACTCGATATTAATAAATCCATCTTATCTTGGACTCTTGTGGAGTGTTCTGAAGTTTCCCGATTAAAATCTAGCCGATGTGAAAACGACTTGGATATTCTACAAACTACAATAGACAAACTAAAACTATAACAAATCCGAACTTTTTCTAGAAAAATATGTGTGAAAATATAAAATAAAGCAAATACATGAAGGCGGTATAAAAATCAAATTTTTGTACGTTTTTAAATTTGGGAATTTTCAATTTAGAGCATTATTTGTTGTAATTTGTAGAAATATTTATTATTAGCATATAGAAATGTCATAAAACAGGAAATACTGAAAAATGATTTCTAAAAGTCCGTGAGGAACTGAGGAAGATACTTTAAATAAACTTATGTTAAAATGTGTGGTGTAATGTTACACTCTCAGAAAACAAACTTGAGGTTTTATGATAATTTTTTTAGATAAATTTTTTTAATGAAATTAATCCACAACAAAGAACCTGGTATGGTCACCAAAATTCGATCCCAAAACCCTCAAAAGCATTTTATTTTAAACTACATTTTGTTATATTGTGTACTGTTCCCACTTGGTTGGGCGTTTCTATAAATTCTGGACTAGGAGTTAAATAAAAAATATCTGAGCTGTCCAGCACATGACTTTCTACTTTCTTTTTGAGTCCTAACTGAAGGACTACATGTCAATAAACAGTCTAGGATGCTGCAGGAGTTTACCTGATCAAAAAATATTTTGTGCCTAAAGAGTTTACCATAAATGGAGAAGCCAAAATTAAAAAACTGCTCTAGAGGAAAATCAACCATCACATTCCTATTTTTAAGAAAATTGTTGGTTAATATCATGTTCATAAGACGATAAAGTTCCGCAGATAAACTATGACTATGGATTCTTACTATTAGAACTGCGACCTATTAGCGTTGATCAAAATTAAAAGTGGAAAGATTGTCCTGCTTTTTATGAAGTACGCAAAGATACTACATACTACATTCGCGCGAAGTGGTTCACTATTGCTAACTTCGTTATTATTGGAGCTACAAAGTCGGTTAAATTAGCAAACTAGTAGCATTTTTCCGCTGATTATAATGGTAAAAACAGAAAAACAATTGACCATCTGGTTTTCAAGATATTAAAAAAATAAACTTATTTTTAAATGGAACACCCTATATACAGGGTGATCAGTAATTGCCGCACTCGGAGCATACTGTGATGAACTTTACGTTTTAAGAATGACGAATTTTTTTTACCACAGTGCTGTAAGTCGTTTATTTACAAAGATATGACCACTTTTGTGAAAATAAAAGTGGCAACACTGCATTGAACATGTGAATAGGTTCGAAAAGAAAAAAAAGAGAAACGTTCAATATTTTATGATGCGAGAACTTGTCAAACTAATTTAGTACTGTCAATTTTATTAAAAACAGTTAAAAAACAATTGAAATTCGTTATTTATAATATTTTCATGGCAATAGAAGGTATTTCAGTTTATTCCAAGGGGAGCTTGAGAGGTTGCCAAACTTCAAAATTCTCTCAAATTTAGGTATTTTATTAAATTTTAACACTTTCAATTTCTTTGTATTAGAGGTTTTGTGAAAAAAATTGAACAAATCATATTGCATTTTATCCAAAGATTAAAGTAGCATGAATTATTCATTTACTTTTGTCTTGGTTATGAAAATAATTAGCTTGTAACTTGGATGAGGGAAACTCTATAACTCGGAAACTAACCATCAGATTTTATTTTTCTTTGCAGATTATCCTTAGTTTTAATGTACTTTATAACGCCCTGTATTCGGAGTGCGCCAATTACTGATCACCCTGTATTTTTGCAGAAATCGATGACAAATTAAATTCTGTACAAAAAATGTCCTTAATTTTTTTTGATTATAATTAAAAGTAAGCGAGTTATTTTGAAAAAAGTTTTCAAAGTTTTAATATCAAGTAGCCATGAAAATTATAATTTTGTAAATTTTCTGTATTTCCGTAATTCTTTCAAGTATTTTTCAACTTGCTTAAATTCAAAATTATGATTGTTTGGTTTTAATAAATTACTATTCCGTTTTATGGCTACTTGATTTTAAAGAATTGCAAACTTTTTTCAAAATAACTCGCTTATTTTAAATTATTATCAAAAAAAGATAAGGACATTTTTTGTATACAATTTAATTTACCATCGATTTTTGCAAAAATATATAGGGTGTTCCATTTAAAAATGTGTTATTTTTTTGAATATCTTGAAAACCAGATAGTCAATTGTTTTTCTGTTTTCACCATTGTATCCAGCGGAAAAAATGCTACTAGTTTGCTAATTTAACCGACTTTGTAGCTCCAATAATAACGAAGTTAGCAATAGTGAGCCACTTCGCGCGAACACCCTGTATAAAGAAGAAGTATATTGAAAGAAGTTAATTAGAAAAGAAAACGCTTTTTAACATAATATGAGTAGGCAGTGAGTGCGTGTTTTCCTAATTCTAACAGAAAGCTAAAACTTTGAACTACAGTTTAAACGCCCTAACCACTTACTTCAAAACAACATTATGGTACTGCACACATTTAGCAAAATCTCTTCGCCTCTTCCTCTCATCCATCTCTTCAACAACCCCAACAAACAACTCCTTCACATGCCCCAATCGAACCCGAATATGTTCCGTCGACTCCAATATAGCATACGAAATATACGCAGCAGATTTCATCGTATACATCGAAGAATAAATTTGCAACAGATAATACAACTGTTTGTTAGGAAAATGGTCAATGGGAAAGGGCATCCAAGTTGGTGTTTGAAGCCCACAGATTTCATGCAAGGATTTCTCAATGTTAAGACGTTCACAATTTGATTTTTCTAGCAGAGGAGCAAAGCTTACACCGATGACTGCTAAGGTGAAGAATATGTTGAAGATTTGGGAGTAGGAGTCGAGTTTTTTGTTGGTTTCGTCGAAGTTGTTTGGTTTTCCGTAGGGGATAAAGTCACTGATTTCCGAATATAATGGGGCTAAGCGTCGGATGTTCCAGACGTGGCAGCACATAAACGTCATAATTCCAATGTATGAAATAATATAGGCGACATCCTGACTTAGATCGACTTCAGCATTTTCTGAGAAAATTAAACTCTAGTTAATTTATTTCACTTTTATCAACAGATTTGTATACCTTTTATAGAGACTATTAGATGGAAAACACTTCCAAATAACAGTAGACTTGTTGAAGATATCATTAGGAAAAACATGAGGTAGAACCTAGATCCAGGATTTAATTCATCCTGTTTCAATGGCCATACTATTTGATACTTCAAGAACTTTAAAGTTGTACGTAGAATGATGATCTCTTGCTTCATGATGGTGCTTTTTAACTTTGAGTAACTAAGTAGATAAGTTTGGAGAGTTTGGGGACAATGTGCAATGTGCAACCTTAATTCAAGTAGTGGGGTATGCTCCTCCCATTACCCCTACCTCAGGTAGTGAGTCTAATCCCCATCATTTCCGTTCTACCTCAGGAGCTCCTAGAGATTACGTCTACACTCACTTTCCGCACGCAAACGAAAACATTAAGAAGTATTTATGTTTATTTATAATTGCAACATTTAATTAATATCTAACGACTGGAGGAGTGCACATTAGTTCATCGCTTTCGCTTTAGTTTTGAACAAGAAGACTAGAAACAAACAGAAGGGTGAACTTCCCATGTTGCCCTGTACACGGCGGTAGCTCCCCTCACAATTGTCACTCGCCATGTGCACCCTGCTCATAAATTGCTGTACTGCGCATCGATCATGTGAGGGGAACTGTCGCCATGTATCGGCCTTCCCTTTCCAAGTGAGTTCGCTTTCCTGTTTCTAGTCTTTTTGGTTTTGAAAATCCAAGTTTATATTCAAGTAATTTGATCACAAAATCAAATTTATTTCTTGGGCAGGATACAATAATTTATAAACTATCAACAGCTTATGAGCATTCTGTTCTATGACAACAAACTTTTAATTTAAATATATTCAGTCTGAATTGCAGGTAAATAAAGAATACCGTTTTTTCATTCATATTGTAAAATTTATTTATAAAATCCATAATAATAATTTAATTTTGAAACGAGGACCTACTTATGTGCCAGTTGAAAAAATACAAATTAAATAAACACACAATTAACAATTAACTACTATATACAGGGTGATTTGTAACATACGGAGGAGAATAAAAATGTAGATAGATGGACTCAAAATAAACCAACTTTCTTAATAAACCTTCCACAAAAACTCAATAATTATAAAGATACATCAATGCAAAGTTAGAAGAATTACCTACTAGCACTTTTCAAAAAACAATAGGTGTAATTTATGTTTTAAATTTTATATTGGCACTATTTGAATTGAATGAACTAATATTTAGTTCAAGAAACTACAACAAAGTGGTAAAATGTAAATTACATCTTCGCAATTTTTCCTTTTAATGTTCTAAATTTTCCATTGTTTTAAGGAGCTGCCGATCAAAATGCTGCACGAGCAAGGTGTATATTTGGAAAAAATATCTAGATAGATGCATGCCTTCTGAATTTAATTTCAGCGGTACTCAATAGGTGACAAAAAAATGAAGAACTTTAAACCACTGTAACCTTTGTTTTATTGGGTTTTCGTCAAAACTTTATTATGCAAAAATGTTTATGTTAGTCCTCACTAATTGCCCTTTCAATCTCCTCCATATGTTGTTACAAATCATACTGTAGTTTTAACAATATAATAATCACTAATTCTAGTTAATTGCCACATTATAAATTGATGCAAAGTAAATTATGGTTGTAAACCTCAAACATCGATATAAAGTATTCGGGATTTTCCATTATAATTATAAGTTTAAAATTAATAGATGTTGAATTAACATTTAATTGAAATGAAAACACAATTTTCTTAAATATTATTGAACAGTAACTAATATTCAACTTATACACATCCACAAACAACGTATTTATTATTTCAGAAAAGTTGTCTTGCGGAAAATCTTGCAAAATTTTAAAATTCTTCAATAATTTGTAGAAGTTTATGAAGAATCTTATTGGCACGTCCACAGTATTAGAGCCTACAAAAACAAAAATAATTTTAGGAAATATTTTATAAAATAACAAACCTTCATATTTCCACAAAAAATAATGGATTAAGCAACCAAGAAGAAGTAACCAGACGCCATCCAATTTATCTTTGTTGGAAATTTTTGGGATTTTTCCAAGAGACATGATTTTAGCTGAAAATAATGTTAGAATGATACAAAAGTATCGTTATAAATTTCCTCCGATTTAATTAATTATTTATTTCATATGCTTGCATGATCATTTGAACAACCAATAAGAAATCAAAAAGAAACTGATTGGATATTCATATACTACACTCTATTGAATTATTAACAACACCTGTAAAATTAAACGGTATTAAATAGCGCTTACTAGAGGATGGGATGCGTATAAAAATAACTAATATTATTTTTTTAAATGGGCTATAAAAAATTTACACAACAATGTACTTATTTAGAAAATTGACAGGAAAATTGCAAAGCTCACGCCAAATAACTTGTGAAGAATAGTGTTTGTAGCTAGAATAATAATAGGGGGTTAGTTGGGGGCTTGACAAGGGTATTTGCAAATAAGAAAAGGTTTGGTTGTTGTGTTATAAAAGCTAATATAATCTAACACTTGTTAATTTGGCTTTAAGACTTTTTTGGGTAAAATATAATATAGTGACACAAGTCAACAAGATTACTGTTTTTGTAAAATTATGTACCTATCTGCAAAGCTGTAAAATTTTACGATTTTTCGCAAGAAAAAAAAACAACTTCTAATATTAACTATAACTGAAGAATAAAATTGAATCTGCATTGAACGATACGTCCCTCTGTTTTATAACAGTGATATAATCTAGTCTCTTGTAGCGGGTGTCCAAATAAGAGACGATGCCGGGTGTCTTTCAGAAACTGTTTATCTCACTTATTCTAAAAGTGGCAAAAACTTGGTTACAAAATGTTTTCTTTCATATTTCTGTATTGAAAAGAGATATCGACTTGCAGTTTTCACCAGTTTCTTCGTTCTTTTATGCTGTTTCTTCTTAGCTAATAAAAATAACAAATTATTTCTAGCAATTTCGCTTTGCCACTATTATAATAAGTACTTTTTACCTAAAGTTATGAGAAAAACAGTTTCTGAGATACAGCCGGCGACCTCTCTTATTTGGACACCCGGTACATTCATTTTTCAGAACGCGTTAATAGATGGAACTTTTACTAATATGTCACTGCGTTTTGGTTTTCTCAAACACTATTAAAGCATCTTCCACTTCTTCAGGTGCAAATAATAAAATTGTTGCCATACATTAACCAATTTCTATATGCGTATTAGTAAACAGAATGATATTGTATTTTGACGGTTAAGTTTACTAGGAAACTAATGAATATTTTTCGTTAGTTTCTCAGTAAATCAAACTATAAAATTGTATATTCTGGATTATTGTGCGTTCACATAGATAATAGGTTAGTTATATGGCAATATAAAACACTATACAAAATGTAATACGGTAATTAAAAAAAGTACAGATTTTTTTATTTTCTCTAAAATTGGGATTTACTTAAAATTTTTCGAAAAAAAATGAAATCTGCATTTATAGTTATAAAATGATGTAGCCTGTAGCTGCATTTTAAACTATCTATAGAGAAAAGAAGTTGATCAAAGTCATAATTATAATCGTATCTGATATTTTCAATTATACAGGCAAAATGGAGCATAAATTCTTCGGTACGTGTTATAAGTGATTGTTGTTAAGGCATGGGACAAATTATAAAAACATTTTTGGTCATCGGTTCATCGAGATATGATGAGATGGAGTTGAACATTTAACTTTTTTCCTCTGGGAAATTTTGAACTATAACATTATTTCCTATAAAAAGTCTTGTGCTCTTTTCTAATAAAAATTTGTTGGCGCGGCCAAATTTACTAGTAATTTTTATTATTTTTCATCAACGTGCTGCGAAAAGGCATTTGGCAACGATGTTATAAAATCTCCATTCCGAATAAAAATCAAACCCGTATGTGCATATTATATCTATAATTGTCTAATTTTGATCTCGGTCAACCTGACATTCGGGAATATGCAGACATGTTATTAATTAGTATTTGGTGAATGCCGTAACAATGGTTTGGAAGCTGCACGAGTTTATGCAGAGAGATACCCTAATATGAGACATACCGATGTTTAGATTAGAAGATTAAAAGAGTCAGAAACACGGATATTTTAATACCAACTGATGGAGGTCCAGACCGTCTAGACAAAAAATGTGGTGATTATTTTACTACAAAATTGCTCTCAGTCATTTTTCCTATAACAACAACGGTTTAGAAGATATCACTGAAAAAAGAAAACTTGTTAATAATTTCAAAAAGACCTGTAACTTCAAAACAAATAAAGATCGATCTCTACCACTTTTGCATTTTTTATTCTTAGAATTAAGTCTATTTTATGCTCTCAACATTTGAACATAATGATACGGAACACCCTGTAAGGTTTTTTAACTAATTTTCTCAGGCTTCACAGTGATCCCCTACAACGTACCTACCGCCAGTTTAGAATCACTTGGTACATGAGAACATGGATTCATTTAAATTTTCCTTGTTTAAAAAAATGTATTCTTTACTTCTTGGATCTCAATATATTTGATATACAACTAATAATAATAAAAAATAGAATGGCAAAAACATTTCCATGTTTGGTCGATCTTTTCCAATACAAACATCAAATAAATAGTTACATAATTTAGTGTATTTTCATCAAACTAATATTATTTATACATATAATAATGTGTTAAAATTAAATTATTTAAATAAATTGTTTTATCATTTGCATTTTATTCAATAATTCACATTTAATATAATTAATCGATATAAACTAAACTAATTAAAAGTTGAAATTAAATTACATTTTGAACGCACTGAATCGAAAAGCCAGTGGCGTAACAAGGAATATTTTTAAATAATTATAAGTACACATTAAATTTTTCGGGTAAAAAGTAGATAAACAAGAAAGAAATTTGTATAGGCAAAAAGTAAAGCACGATATTTAGTTTTGGTGGTCTGAGATTTAATAAGAATTTTTATACAAGATTTCTTATCATGAAGAGAAATTTTCGGTGCAAATTTCAATAATTTTTAGTTATCTTTATGAATTGATTATTAAATCCAAACATAAATTAATAGTATAAAATTTTATCGACTGAAAGGAAAAAAAAACTAGTCTATCAAAATTTACCTTTTTGTTAGGAAATATTAACATAATGGTTGTGAGTACACAAAATGTTAAATTACGAATTGTCTCATAGGAACAAGAACTTCACAGGAATATAACTTATATGCCCATTGAATGTTTTTAAATAAAGTAAATTCGAACAAATATCAAAATTCTATAAGGTACAACTCGCATATAATTAAAAAATTAAAATCCTGCTTAACACACAATTCGTATGTACATAATTATTCACTAAACAACATTAAAATCTTACCCCAAAACTCTTCTACAATATTTCTTAACAAATCAATTTTTTCGTCTGTGTCTTGTGACGACACTAAACCAAATGAACCTCGGTGTATTTACCTAAATACTGTTTAGCTGTATTATAAATTAATATCTCTATATTAACCCCTTTGGGAAAACAGTTTAACTGAAGTTATTGTATTGTCCTATAAATCACCCCTTTTTATTTACTTCTAAACTACTCGAAGGAATATTTTAATAAAACAAAATATTTAAATTATTTTCTTTTAGGTTATAATAGGGGTTAGTAAGAGTTTCAATGATATTAGAAATTTGATTTAATAATACGTTATTAAATGTTTTTCTATGACAGAGAAATTAAATAGTTTTAAATTGTTGCATAACACAAGAAACGAAAACACTTCAAAATGTGAATAAAATTATTATAAAGGTGTTTTTCATACAAAAAATTCTTTTTCCCTACTCTTTGTTACGCACATGCTCCCCCGTCATATTGTTTAGTTCTTTTACGTTTTTCATGTTGAGTCCTTTATCCTTTATACAAATGGCGCATTATTTTTCTATTTGTATTCATCAACTAGCTATATTATACACTATTGAACTTTTTCTTTTAAGAATAATTCGAAACCTGATTTAATAAAGCCAGGTACGAATACGAGGTTTTAATTATCTGAAATTAATTAGTTTTTCAGGTTTATTGTCTTTGAGATATTTTATATAAACTTACGCCAAGCATCAATTGGAATGATAATTGTCCAAATGGTCCAGCATGCATGTAAACTGGCTTGCGGGCTCTCAACATCACCATAAGAAGATCCTTCTTGAAACTAGGATTGGTGTTGTACCAGTTGGAATTATTATAAATGGCATCACCAATAGATTGACACTAAAAAGAAAACTGTTGAGGTAAACGGAAAGTAAGAAACTAAAATTTTTGTTTCTTATAGAATCGCATTGAAGGGACCATTTTTATATAAGGGTGTATGTAGGCGTGGTGAAAATATACAATATGTTGGATGAACAAATGGCGTGTTTTTATTTCACCTACATCGTCTGTTATAAGTTGTCCTCCTATACACACGAAAGCCATCGAGGAAAACCATCCGGAAAGAAGGCACAAATTGCTGACAGATGCTCTCTAAAAATGGAAAAATTTCTACAATACGTTACAAGTCTGTATTAAAATTCTAGCTAATTAACCAGAACATTATTTTATATAACAATTTTTGTAGTATCGGTAATTAAGAAGAAGACAGTAGCAGGTTGGGAGAAGCCATAAAGAAAACGACGTCTCAACGCTAAGTTAAATCTAAATTTTCAAAACTCATTTCTCTTGTCAAATTAAGTAATATTTTTAGAGACTCTTGCCATTATACTAAAATAAGTTCTTGAAATAATTCTACTAAACTTACTTGTGTTTGTCAATATGTGAATTTTTTTAATAGTTTTTTATTTTTTCCCGTAGTTATGAGCCACTATATTAATTTAATATTTTCAAATTTTTTTATGCAATTATTTTAAGAATTTATTTTAGTACTGAAATTAATTTAGTGGCATTAGTGGGATATAAAAATTAACATCTTAAAAAACTTCCTTGTAAGTACAGGGTGTCCAGATTTCGTTGTAATTGCGGGGTATCTCGCTTACTAGCAGAGATAGAGAGATGCGGTTTTCGCAACACGTCGCTACTTTTTTGTGAAACGTAAGATTCCGTCAATAGTTTTTTCATAGCCCCCTTTGTTTTTGAGATACAGTGCGAAATTGAAAATTTCCACTTTTAGGGCATACCTCGTATCTTGGGAACGGCTGAAGATATTGGAAAGGTAAAAACTGCATCTAATACAGATTTTTACGTAGAATCCAGTGGCGTACTCCGTTTTTTCTTAGAAGCGATAAATTGTGAGATATTTACTAAACTTATGTTATTTTAAATGGAACACCCTGTATGTTTTTCACTAGTTGGATCCAGCTTATCATAAGCTTTACAAAAATATAAAACACTCTGTAGTTATTTTCTATATTAAGCTAGAAAATGACAATTTTCAAAAATTCAGCCAAAGTTTTTGTAAGTAGGCAATAAAAAACAACAAACAAATTAAGGAATATAACTTTTCACAAGAACAAATAAAAGCTTGAATACACTTTATAGAAATTGTTCAAATTGATTTCCGTTATGTCTCAGACACATTTGGCACATTTTTCTTATCCTGCATTCAGAATTATGAGAAGTTGTGCTTGTAAATCCCTAAATTCTCTTTCTGTGGCAGCACATAAATCTTGTATTGTATGAATAATGACATTTGTTTCTTATTTTTCATTGCCTACTTATTAAATTTTTGGCTGAATTTTTGAAAATTGTCATTTTCTAGCTTAATATAAACTGCGAAACGTACCAAGCGAACTTTTAGGTTGAATTTAAAGTCAAATATTTTGAAAAGGAGAAAAGATACATGAGGTTTTCACGATTCAAGAGATAATTTTATTGCGAAAGCAATAGTGTGACCCGATTTTTTTACTTTGAAGTACGTTACTATCTACAGGGTATGAAAGAAAGTTCTCTTTTTTTTTCTCAAACTTTATACCTACCGGAATTCCACAAAATTTTTTTTATATTTTTTTGATGTCGATTTTTTTAGTTCCTAGTTAATGAGGAAAAAACTAATTTCTCAAAATTTTTATATCCCTCTTATTTTATAAGATACCGAATTTTTTATTAAATTTAATATTGTTGAACAGGTTTTTGCAATAATAATTATGCTGCCATTTTGAAAGCAAATGTCATCATGTGATATGTCGATAAAAAGTTAATTTTAAGTAGAATCTAATTCTTACGGAAAAAAATATACAGGGTTGTTTTAAAAATTTTTGAAAGTTAGTAGGTGGCCCTTCCGGTGAAACCGGAAGTGTCATCAGATTGTTTTAAACGTCAAAGTGATTATTCCTTTCAACAATCAAACCATGCCAAATTTCAAATTAATACAGTTAAATGTAACAAAATGGTGGGGGTTGTAAAACGATTTCGTAGCCACCCGGTATACACGAATGTTAGCAAATTTTTGAAAAAGTGAAAAACCGTTTCGAGGATATAAGTCACTTAAACCAATGGTGAACATAAACTAACTAAATTCCATTCTATTCCATTAAGAAAAAAGCCTCAAAAAATGAATTATAAAATTTACCAATTAGCGAACGTGTACCGATTTTTGATAAGCCACTGGTTACCAATAAATTAATGAAAGTACAAAAAGTGTACTTTTTATAAGAAAGCCATTCATAAGGTATTATAATCAACTACAGAGATTGCTTCTTACAAAAGACAATACGGCCAAACGACAAAAAACAAAGAAAAAATCAAATTTTCAGCAAAAGTTCGGTATCTTATAAAACAACAGGGATATTAAAATTTTGAGAAACAGCTTGTTTTCCCGTTAAGTAAGGATTAAAAAAATCTACATCGAAAAAATATTTAAAAAATTTTGTGGAATCACGGTAGTTATAAAATTTGACAAAAAAAAGAAGACTTTCTTTCATACCCTGTAGATAATAATGTACTTCAAAGTAAAAAAATCGGGTAACACTATCGTTTTCTCAATTAAATTATCTCTGAAATCCTGAAAACCGCATGTTGATATCTTTTCCATTTTTCAAAATATTTGACTTTAAATTCAACCTAAAAATTAGCTTGGTACGTTTCAATTGGCCAGCAGTTTAGAAGATAATTACAGAGTGTTTTATATTTATGTAAAGCTTATGACAAGCTGGATCCAACTAGTGAAAAACATACAGGGTGTTCCATTTAAAATAACATAAGTTTAGTAAATATCTCGAAAATTATCGCTTCTAAGAAAAAACTGAGTACGCCACTGGATTCTATGTAAAAATCTGTATAAGATGCAGTTTTTACCTTTCCAATATCTTCAGCCATTCCCAAGATACGAGGTATGCCCTAAAAGTGCAAATTTTCAATTTTTCTCTGTATCTTAAAAA
Source organism: Pediacus dermestoides (assembly GCA_963942485.1). NCBI lineage: Eukaryota > Metazoa > Arthropoda > Insecta > Coleoptera > Cucujidae > Pediacus > Pediacus dermestoides. Next base: position 11,935,756 of record OZ012628.1, on the reverse strand, counting down.
CGAAGGAGGCTATGAAAAAACCGTTGACGGCATCTTTCGTTTCACAAAATATCTGATGTGCCGAACACATGACTTTCTTTTACTTACGGATAGTATCACAATAATTACTTTTCCTAAAGAAATTAAGTTAAATTTCTTGTAAACATTTTGAAGGTTTCCAGCAATTTTCAAATAGTCTCTGTCGCACTTATTGCAATACGCATAAATCTGTCCTTGTCCCACTCATTATAACCGAGTTTTACGACAAAAATGTGTTTTATTTTAGATTTTTGACCTATTACTCACTTAAAAAAATCTCCCGGTATGAAATTACATTTATTTATTCATTATTATTGTTTTCGGTACCATAGAAACCAGTAAAATAAAAAAAAACTAATGGATCGGTCCTTCTGGGATTCGAACCCGGGACCTTCCGTTTGCCAGCCATATAATGAAACACATGGTCTACCTCGACCATCGGATTCAACTATCAACGCGCGCTATGAGAAATATAAAGTGTTTTAAGAATATCTAGTTTTTTTGAAATTTTTTTGACAGAATTTAAAAAAAAAGTTCAAACAAAATTTGTTCAAAATTCAATTCTAAATCAATGTTAAAGAATAAAAAAATTTCAAAAATTGTTTATTTTTCAAGATATTCCTAAAAAACCTAAAAATGTCATCAGGTAACTGTCACTTGTTTTGGTGCTAGATGAAAAACATTGAATGTGGCACCCACAAATTTGTTCAAACTCTTAAATATGAAATTTGAATCAAATCCGAGAAGTCGTTTTTGAGTTATGGTGGATACAGACAGACAGACACACAGACACACACACAGACAGACATCATGGCGAAAATGGTCAGAATGGATTCAGGGGCCCTCAAAACGTGTAAATCTATCAAAATCTCGAAGTCGAAAAAAATCACGATTACTATACTTCCTTATACTACGTATAAGAAAGTAAAAAGTAGCAACGTGTCGCGTTAACCGCATCTTTCTATATCTGCTAGTAAGCGAGATACCCCGCATTTACAACTAAATCTGGACACCCTGTACTGTATTATTAAATCATTTTCTGTGATGACTATACCTCAATCAATTGATATCCCACACAACCTAAAACAGCTCCAGTTAAAACAATGTGAACCATACTGCCCATTTTGTAGGAATCATCCAAGCGTTCTACATATCTATAACAATTTCAAAAGAATTAAACAGTTTTAAATACTCACTTTTCTGCGTTAGTACCTACCCACAAAGGTAAATAACTGTTTTGTTAGTCAAAGTTATAGAAACTTAGGCGATAGTTAATCTTAAAGTTAATTTTCTTAAATATCATTAAAAGTCCATTCACAACCACTTAGCGTACACTTCTGTGCAATAAAATTAAGCACACAAAATATGTTATAGTTTAAAGCGGACATGAGTTTCCTAGTTACAAAAGTATGTAAATTTGTCAATTTCCTTAATGTCATAATTTTATTCCTATCATTTATTGAAACTGCTGCTAGGCAATTAAAATAGACCCGAATTATACAACTAGAATATTGTGAAAAATAGTCATAAGACTTGTGCTTAATTTTGTTGCACAGAAGTGTACGTCTATTAAGATAAAAAGTTACCGTTCGACCAATAGTGGAAAATAATAATTGACAGTGACAAATGTTTAGATTTTTCTATTGGTCGTACATTTGTCACTGTCAATTATTATTGACCACTATTGGTCGAACCTTAACTATTTATATTAATTTACGTACGTTAAGTAGTTGTGAATGGGTTTTTATTGACAATGGTTAACAATAAAATTAATTATTGGTTCAGGCTTCAAATTAACTATTGATCGAAAAACTGGAATTAATAGAATAAATATTTTTGACTCAATTAATCAGTTGAGACATGAGCGATTTGGGAATACAATTTGATTTATTTTCTGTTTTTTTATTGTTTTGGTTCAAAATAAATATATCTAACGCTTTCTGATATAATTTCGTACACTAAAGGCATCAGATGTGGTATTTATATGTGTTTTCCGGAAATCGTCATAGCAACAACATTTCCCTGCTTATGTACGCGCAGGGAAATTGAATTTCTCTGACTTGTCCGGTAAAGACTTTACACGACACTTTTTCTTTATTTGTTGTTGTTTGTTTGTAACTATGGAGTCAACAAATTAACACATATGATTTTTGCTCAATTTAAAAACATTGTTCAAGTGTTTTAAATTTTCGATTTTTTACGATTTCCGGAAAAATTTAATACTAAACATGTCAGTAAAATGTCTCACTTGACTCGGAGCTTTAAAATATACTCGTCACAAAGTGGCTCGTATTTCAACACAGCTCCTAGCCAGTAATGTGTCATTTTCCTGACTTTTATGTACCTAGGTAAATAACTATTAAATTTAGTTTGACTAATAAGTAACGAGCCATCCAATAAAATTGTAATCGAGTCATCATAAGAATTATTAACCTGAACATAAGAAATATTTGGAACAAGATAAACGGACTGAATGTTTTTTTATTTGAAAATGGTTATCCTGACGTGTTTTGCTTAACAGAAACCTGGCTGTCCCCCGGCGAGGTAAATAGTTTGATGGTGGAGAAGTATGAAATAGCTGCTGCCTACTGCAGAGAACACACTCGTGATGGAGGAGTTATGATCCTGGTCAGAGTTGGTTTTAATTTTCGTAATGGGAGGATGGAGAGCGTTGAAAAGTTGTTCGAAGCTGTCTCTGTTGTAGTAAATATTTATAAAATAGAGATACGTGTATTTTGTTTATACCGGCCTCCTGGTAACCAATTAAACGGTTTTGTGAGTTCATTGGAGGGTAATTTGTTGTCGAAAATTAATAACAAACTATATACATTCATATGTAGAGACTTTAACATTGATATTTTTAGAAAGGACGGAGACACTGAGGACTGGATTGAGGTCTTGACCAACTATGGTTTTCGACAGAGCTTATTTGAGGCGTCACGAGTGCAGGGTGAATCAAATACTTTAAAGTGGCTATTTCATGCTGACGCTTGACGCTCTATTCCAGCGTCAAATCTCGTCACGTGACTGATTCTTGACGTTCGTACACAGCTGGAGCGTCAGAACTTCAGTGAGCGTTAGATGCAACGACTGAATCAGATAAGTCGGCAACAGCAAGCGTGAAAACTGTCAAAACTTACCAATAAAATTCCCAAAAAGTTACTAAAATTTCCTCTTCTGCGCAAACTCATTACCACAAATCATAAAGAACCAGATCGAGGACACCAAAATATATTAAAAATGCCACGTTGAAAGCGCCATCTGCGGCACAGTGCAGAAGTGCTTCCCAGTGGGGCGTCAAGCTGGCGCGTCAGCGAAAAAGCTGAACATTGAATCAACAAAGCAGTACCTACGGCTTGATAGCCAGTAGGGCATTGTTTGTCTTATAATTTAAGTTGTCAGTGTCATTAATATTATTAACATGTAGATGGTTAATCGTTGTCCCCCCAAAGAGGTGGCAGGAGTTCATTTTGATGACAGGCTATATTATTACTATAAGAAAAAAGATAAACCATCCTTAAACAAATGTAGTGTAATGTACCACTACCTCTATGCCCTTATTTCTGTTGTTTTTACTTGTTACATTCATTTTAAGTATTTTAACACATGCCAATATCTTAATGTGTGGCCTATGGCGTCAGTTTGACGACCCCCCATTGCTAGAGGTCCACTTTTGATACACGAATTTTAAACTTCTAATATGTAACTTGTAAGTAATATGTATATGTTTGGTCAAGACCAGTCGACAGATTTATCACCTACGGTTGGGACGGAAACCATGCACCACGCCTTTTCAGGGGATGACTTTCAGGTCATCGAAACTTATCCTATTTTAAAAACAGTATATTTCCATCTTTCATACTCATTAGTTCAATTTTCATTTAACACATAATATTAACTTAACATACGTATTAAAAAGTACATTTTTGGACCAGTACAAAACTGATAAACCTGGCCTTGACCAAACCCTTAACGGTTATTATTTGTAGTGATTTTAGTGTTTGTTATATCAATAAATAAATTGAAAGTCTCTGTTGGTTTCTTTCGACAAGTTCAATAATATCACCCAAAAGGAACTACGAGGAATAAACATTAAAACCATCCTAATTTCAATCAAATAAACTCTACACAATCACAAAGTAAAATCAATTAAACAAGAAAACACTACAGTAGCAAGGAAAAGTGTCGCTGGCTCCCGGACTATAGACAACGTGTTTGTAAACTTCGAAGTGTTAAAGTATAAAAACAAAAACAGTATAGGGACTATTCTGTCAGATCACAATGCACAAATTGTTAATTTTACAGTGATTCGCAGGGATATTGAGTCTAGAGTTCAATTTTGTAAGAAGTACATGCCATAAAACAGCGCCAGATTACCAATTGGACCCCCATATGCAATATGGAACCAAACGCCAGTAACACAGTTTCGAGTAAACTTGCGCGAACAAATATGTCCATCTAAAAATTATATCAGGATTAAACAAAAAGTGAAATAAAATCTCTTATTGCTTTATTGTTTATATATTGATTTTACACAAGTATATCAAACAAAAAATTTAAAAATTCTAAATTAAAAGAAAAAAATGTCGCTTGGTGCTTTATTGCTAGTTTGAAAAAGAACATTTTAATAACTTACAAAACAATAATAATGCATAAAACAATGATATAAAAATATTTAAAAAAATGTTTTCTAAGCGTTGTCACTTTCTCACTGTAAATCTAACGTTCCGACATTATATCCATCAATATCTTCCTCAATTGATGAGTCCCCTATTAAATGAAAATAAAACGGCTGATTTGCAGCTGGAATCAAATGCATATAGGATTTGATATCATCCAGTTTAGCCTGTGCTACTGATTTTTCATCTGGCCAGAGTGGTTCTAAGTTAATTAAAAAGATAGACTTATCTGTGTTAGGAGGTCTACCCTGCCTTCTTTTTATATTAACTTCGAAGTAGTCTGCGCCATTGTGGATATTTTTCATAAAAATACTATACGGTTTATCCTGTTGTATCTTAATTTCCTTAATATGGAGCCAGTTAATTTTATGCTCATTAACATCCTTTTTTCTATTTGTAATTTGTTTTTCTATCTTTCCTGTATCAAAAAAGTCATTCTTCTCTAAAAAAATTACCTCTATGGGATTTTTTTTCCTTCAGCCCTTCATAATATCAGCATAATCTGTCGGAGAATATAGTGTTTGTTGCCTTTTTACAGCACATTCAATATCTCCGAAATCGCCATCATTTGGGAGAAAAGAATGACCGGAAATCAGAAATTTCAGCTCAATGCTCTCCAAAAATCTGTTCTCCTCAAGAACACATTTTAGCAGTAATATTATTTTGATGTTCCGATTTTGCCCCCCGCAAGAGTCACTCCAAAGTATGAGCCTTTTAACTGATTCAGGAATATTGTTTTTAACATATTTTTTTATACAGGATCCTACTTCTTGCGCTCCCCGACCAGCTTGACCCTCTATCCAAATATTGCAGACAGCTTTGTTATTTTTTCCTGTATGGATTCCGCAGTTATATAGCCATAACTGTCGTTTGTAAAATATAATGTTTGTAGACAGACGAGGTAGCGGAAGTGTCTTTTCCATGTCAAATGTCAGTGTCTCCAGTTCAATATTTTCAGAGGCTTCTTTTAAATCAGCCTCCATTTGTTTTCTTGCACATTCTGCTTCATACAAGTGTGCGTCTTGTTCTAACTTCAATAACTGCTTTTCCTGATTGCTGCTGATACTTTGTGATTTAGACTCGAAAGTATCACATTTATTACACGTGTCTTTTTTAAGTGATTTCGTCCTTAGGTTGAATTCTGTTAGGAATATTTTTCTATAACTGGATAAACTAACGCAATCATTTTGATTCTGTTCTTTATACAACTTATACATAAGTGGGAGTGTTGTCCCAATGGGCAAAAATTCTTGATTATTTCTTGTTGTTCTACAGTAATGAGACTTATACCTCGGAAATTTATTTATATGCTTTATAACGATATTTCTTTGCTCTTCTAACATTTCCAACAACATAACCAACTGTTGGATCTATGTTGCAAAAAATGATTCTGCAAAAAAAAAATTAAAGTTGGTTCTACTTACCATCATATGTCGCTGATAATCAATAATTGTCTGTTTCTATTTTGCAAAACATAGTTTATCGTGTTCTCTATTAGATTAGTAACACAGCGCGATTTTTTTGAATTTGGCGTTTGGTTCCTTATTGCATATGGGGGTCCAATTATTAAACGATTTGTTAGCGCGCATGTCAGCATTGACATTGGCTTGAATTCAGTGGCGTGGACCGTAGACGTGCTCCACGTGGAGCGTGGCGTATGATTCAGGATTCAGTTGTTATCTCTGTTGTCGTTCATGCTCATTCGTTACGCCACTGCTCTGTAGCTCCTCCTTCTACATTTTTAGCGCATCTTCTTGGCTCCACCTATGTACTTCTTACAAAATTGAACTCTACATTTGTGAAACAACGTGTATTCTCTCATGAAAACATTGAAAGTTTTAAGCTACTTTTATCGGATTTCGATTGGCATGACTTGTGGCAAAATGAATCTTCTTACGTGAGAAAATTTGATACATTTTTTGATACCTTTTATAAGTTGTTTAATTGTTTTTCCAGTATTAACTAAAAATATTGCAAATATATATACAGACAAATCCAAAAATCGTTGGATAACGAAAAACCTAATTGAAGAGGATGTATTGGGTGAGAGGTGTTTACAGGGCATGTAGAGCGTCTAGTGATAGTTTGTGGAGGGTGTGGTATAATAAAATAAAAATATCTGATGTGCCCAACACATGACTTTCTTATACGGATAGTATCACAATAATTACTTTTTATAAAAAAATTATATTAAATTTCTTGGTAAAATTTTGAGAGTTTCCAGCAATTTTCAAATAGTCTCTGTCGCACTTATTGCAATACGCATAAATCTGTCCTTGTCCCACTCATTATAACCAAATTTTACGACAAAAATGTGTTTTATTTTAGATTTTTGATCTATTACTCACTTAAAATATCTAATGTGCCCAACACATGACTTTCTTATACTTACGGATAGTATCACAATAATTACTTTTCCTAAAGAAATTAAGTTAAATTTCTTGTAAAAATTTTGAAGGTTTCCAGCAATTTTCAAATACTCTCTGTCGCACTTATTGCAATACGCATAAATATGTCCTTGTCCCACTCATTATAACCGAATTTTACGACATAAATGTGTTTTATTTTAGATTTTTGACCTATTACTCACTTAAAAAAATCTCCCGGTATGAAATTACATTTATTTATTCATTATTATTGTTTTCGGTACCATAGAAACCAGTAAAATAAAAAAAACTAATGGTCCGTTCCTTCTGGGATTCGAACCCGGGACCTTCCGTTTGGCAGTCATATAATGAGACACATGGTCTACCTCGACCATCGGATTCAACTATCAACGCGCGCTATGAGAAATATAAAGTGTTTTAAGAATATCTGGTTTTTTTTAAATTTTTTTGACGGAATTTCGAAAAAAAGTTCAAATAAAATTTGTTCAAAATTCAATTCTAAATCAATGTTAAAGAATAAAAAAATTTCAAAAATTGTTTATTTTTCAAGATATTCCTAAAAAACCTAAAAATGTCATCAGGTAACTGTCACTTGTTTTGGTGCTAGATGAAAAACATTGAATGTGGCACCCACAAATTTGTTCATCCGATAAGTCGTTTTTGAGTTATGGTGGATACAGACAGACACACAGACAGACAGACATCATGGCAAAAATGGTCAAAATGGATTCAGAGGCCCTCAAAACGTGTAAATCCATCAAAATCTCGAAGTCGAAAAAAATCACGATTACTTCGTATAAGAAAGTAAAAACACCGTGAACAGAATAGTTTAAAAGCTAAAAAAACTTTTTTGATAAAAGATTAAGAAATTCTGAATATTTATCAAAAGCAGCCTGGGATATTGTAAAAAATAGTATAAATATCACGAACAGGAATAACTCTCTACATATTATTATTCAGAAGGATGGTAAAAATATTGATAATAAATTAGATATTGTTAATGAATTCAGTGATTTCTTTTATAATTCGGTAAATTCTCTCACTGATCTATTTTTAAATCTGTCCAATGGAAAAAGTATGCTAGATAGCCACAAATATAGTATGTATCTCTCACCATACTCCCCTCTAAAAATATATAACATAATAATGTCGGTTAGTAACAAAAAATCATGCGGTATTGATGAGATAGATCCCTTGTACTTTGATGAAACATATTGCTAAATGTGTTGTGGAGCCCTTGACATACCTAGTAAATCTTTCTTTTGAGCTGGGTTATTTTCCAGCCCAACTGAAGAAGGCAGTTGTGATTTCGGTCCATAAAAGGGGTGATCGCTCTGAAATGGAGAACTACAGACCTGTCGTGCTGCTGTCGGTTTTCTCAAAGATTTTTGAGAGGTCATTCTACATTAAACTTGACTGCTTTTTGAGTGAGTTTGGTCTGCTGTCGCCCAGATAGTACGGATTCACGAAGGGCCGGTCCACACAGCTTGCTATTCTGTCACTCTGTGAAAAGGTGTTAGATGGCTTTGAGAATAAATTTAAAACATGTGGAATATTCTTTGATCTCTCTCGAGCATTTGATACCATCAACCATGGTGTCTTATTGGATAAACTGGACCACTTTGGTGTTCGTGGACTTCCTTGGTTCTGGTTGAGGTCGTACTTGTCTGGGAGGGAGCAGATTGTGCAGATTAGGGACGGGGGTGTGAGTTATGCGTCGAGAGCCGTAAGCGTCGACAGTGATATTCCCCAAGGCAGCATCTAAGGTCCATTGTTATTTTTGATTTTCATAAACAATGTTGTAAATCTTGTAGATGGTTTTTTGACTCTTTTTGGCGGATGATACCTCCAGTGTCTTGTCGGGAAATTCTATTGATACTCTTGGTACAGATGCCAATATTTGCACGAACCAAATGCTAAAGTGGTGTAATACAAATGGTCTTATTTTAAAATTCTGGAAAAACAGAGTTGATGATGTTTGGCCGGACTGGCATTGTGTCAGATTGCAGTCTCCTGGTAAGTACTCGTGGTAAGAGTATTATTCAGAGAGAAAATGTAAACTTTCTGGGTTTATATCGGCCCCAGATTAGTTCTTTGACACGAAGTCGAAAAAAATCATGATTACTATACTTTCTTATTACTTCGTATAAGAAAGTAAAAATAACCGCTTTTTAACATAACATGAATACGTGTTTTCCCAATTCTAACATTGAAAACTAAAACTTTGAACTACAGTCTAAAAGCCCTAAACACTTACTTCAAAACAACATTGTGGTACTGCACACATTTAGCAAAATCTCTTCGCCTCTTCCTCTCATCCATCTCCCCAACAACCTCAACAAACAAATCCTTCACATGTCCCAATCGAACCCGAACATGTTCCGTCGACTCCAACACAGCATACGAAATATACGCAGCAGATTTCATCGTATACATCGACGAATAAATTTGCAACAGATAATACAACTGTTTGTTAGGAAAATGGTCAATGGGAAACGGCATCCAAGTTGGTGTTTGAAGTCCACAGATTTCATGCAAGGATTTCTCAATGTTAAGGCGTTCACAAGTTGATTTTTCTAGAAGAGGAGCGAAGCTTACACCGAGGACTATTAAGGTGATGACTATGTTGAAGAGTTGCGAGTAGCAGTTGAGTTTTTTGTTGGTTTCGTCGAAGTTGTTTGGTTTTCCGTAGGGGTTAAAGTCACTGATTTCCGAATATAATGGGGCTAAGCGTCGGATGTTCCAGACGTGGCAGCATATAAACGACATTATTCCAATGTACGAAATAATATAAGCGACGTCCTGACTTAGATTGACTTCAGCATTTTCTGAAAAAATTAAATTAACGTTAATTTATTTCACTTTTATCAGCAGATTTTATACCTTTTATAGAGACCATTAGATGGAAAACACTTCCAAATAACAGTAGACTTGTTGAAGATATCATTAGGAAAAACATGAGGTAGAATTTAGATCCAGGATTTACTTCATCCTGTTTCGATGGCCATACTATTTGATACTTCAAGAATTTTAAAGTTGTACGTAGAATGATGATCTCTTGCTTCATGATGGTGGTTTTTTATTTTGAAATTGAAACTGTTTTTCTGGATTTGGTTTGGTTTGGTTGGGAAGGTGTAGAAAATTATACACTTAGCTATTTTTTTTTATTATAATAATTTACACCTTATTTTTGTGATAGGCGTTGTGTTTGTTGTGTAATGATAGCTTAGGTATACAAAATAAGTATTGGTTGGAAAAAAACTACGTAAGTAATAACCAATAGAAAAAATAGAATTTAAAAAGAATACTGCAGCGTTGTTAAAAGATGTTAAATTATGAAGAGAGTAAATTATATTGCTGTATTTTTTTAGGAAAAGGGAATTAATAAATTATATGGACACATCAGCTTTTATTAGAAACAAAAAAATAGCTTAGCCCACGTGAGCATGTCTTTTATGTCGCTAATTAAAGTAATGGGTGCCGAATAAAAAATTATTTGTTATTATTGTCACTTGACATCTTCTGGGTTTTGTTTCCGTAATTTCATTATCTTAAGTGATGTTTCGCCAGTTAACTACTGGTTTCAACAGAATAAGTCTGAGACGGTATGCATTAGTCCATCGACCTTCTTCCCCTTAACGAATTATTAAAAGGCTTATAAATGATGGTTCGGTCTGTTTTTTTTCTAGTTACACAATACACATCCAAAAATTAACTTAAAAGTAAGAATTTAAACAATACCTTTGTAAAAAGAGTTAAAAATAATCATTGATTCAGATTTAAACTACACACAGTCAAAAAATCTAAGGATATTTCTAAAAATTCATGTTAAATTTCAAGCAAAGGATTTTTTACTCGTATGATTTTTATTTTCTTTTCTGGATTCTTTGAAAAGTCCTTTATAAATTGTCAGTCGTTTCGGCTATGTTGCTTTTCAATGTTTATATTTTTAAAATTTTAATAAAAACTGACCATTTACACGTTGTGGAAGTGTTAATTTAGCTATTATCAAGTAAGAATTTAAATAATATCGAGTTTCGCGAGTATCTTTTTATGACTCAACCAGAAGAACGCAGACACTTATCATTAAATGATATGAATAGGGCTATAGGGCGCTTAGAAAATGACGCACGTCAAGTCGACGTTGCTAATGCTTTAGGAGTAAGCCAAAGCGTTATTAGTCGATTGTAGCATAGCTATCAAACTACAGGAAGTCCTGAAGAAAATCATACAGGCAGATATCGTAGTACTACTCCTATTCATGACAATTTTTTTGCACTTGCAAGCCAGATGCCATCCAACAATAACTGCAAAGGAGTTGGTTTCAGAGCTGAGTATCTCACATAATGTAAACGTAAATGCTCAAATTGCGAGGAATAGGTTGAGAAAACACAATCAACGTTCTCGACGACCAATTCGTTGCCCTGCAATTAATTTGCAGAATCGGGGCTATCATTTATAATGGGCATGAGAATATCGAGAATGGGACGATCATCAAAGAGCCAGAGTATTATTTACAGATGAATCTCGCTTTGAATTTCATCCCGACAGTAGAAGAGTAAGATTATGTACACGATCTGGTAACGTGAAAAGGTTAAGACACATACAAAAAGTGTACAGTTACGAAGGAGGCACTTTGATGGTTTGGAGTGGAATATCTATTGGTGCGGCAGAACTGACCTCATTCTCATAGAGGTTTTTTAAATGCCAATATGTATGTACCTGCATAGAATACTACAACCTGTTGTGATTCGCTATGCAGCAGCAGTAGGACAACATTTTCTTTATATGCATGACAATGCCAGGTCTCAGGACGCGCGTCCTGTAATCAATTAGTTTTATAATGAGGGATTAGCAGTTTTACGGTGGCCTGCTCAATTAGCCGACCTCAATCCTATTGGACATGCTTAGGATATGCTGCAAAGAAGAATTTTACCAGATATGGCAAGGATTCATAACCAGGATCAGCTTTACATTAACCTTTCTAGACATTGGAATCAAACATCACAAGAAAACTTTGACAATCTAATTTGGTCGATGCCCAGAAGATGTGAAGCAGTTATTAGATCAAGAGGTAGTAACACTTTATTTTAGTAACCAAAAAATATTGCAAAAATTAGGACTTTTTACTTTCTTATATAATAAGAAAGTACAGTAATCGTGATTTTTTTCGACTTCGAGATTTTGATGGATTTACACGTTTTGAGGGTCCCTGAATCCATTCTGACGATTTTCGCCATGATGTCTGTCTGTCTGTATCCACCATAACTCAAAAACGACTTCTCGGATTTGATTGAAATTTCATATTTAAGAGTTTGAACAAATTTGTGGGTGCCACATTCAATGTTTTTCATCTAGCACCAAAACAAATGACAGTTACCTGAAGACATTTTTAGGTTTTTTAGGAATATCTCGAAAAATAAACAATTTATGAGATTTTTTTATTCTTTAACATTAATTTAGAATTGAATTTTGAACAAATTTTGTTTGAACTTTTTTTTGAAATTCCGTCAAAAAAATTTCAAAAAAATAAAACACTTATTTTTGTCGTAAAATTCGGTTATAATGAGTAGGACAAGGACAGATTTATGCGTATTGCAATAAGTGCGAGAGAGACTTCCGAAATTTATTTGAGTATTGCTGGAAACGTTCAAAATTGAAACACAATTTTTACAAGAAATTTAACTTAATTTCTTTAGGAAAAGTAATTGTGGTACTATCCGTATAAGAAAGTCATGTGTTGGGCACAGCAGATATTTTAATTACTTTTTACAAATTATTTTTATTTTGGTAAATATATTAGGAGTATATGGTTTGGTTCCTTTGTTGCTTTGGTGAAATACTTAAAAAAAATATAAAAAACTATAAGAATAAAAAATTAACTAAAACTTTGTAAATATCCATAGACTTTTTGACTGTGTGTAGGGTAGGTGTACCACTTTTGGCCACTTTAAGAGAATTTTCCACTTTGGCTTTGCAATGTAAACTTATCCTTGAAATTTAATTTGTGGAACGGGTTTTATCAGATTCATGTTTATTTTAAAAATAAATTGCATGTAAAAAATTTTTGGCAAATTTATATCTATTTAAAAAAATATACATATATTTTTGAATTTTTGCACTCTGTCCCGTTTATGGTTTTAATCACTAGATTTGGCCATGTCCACGATCTAGTTGTGGCCACCTGTACACTAGTTTTGGACACCAGTATAACCATGTTATGGCCATACCCGCCGTTTTATTAAAAAAAAACAACAAAGCACAAAAATATATGTATTAAAAATATTAACAAATAATAATACTTATTACAAATATACATTGCACAAATAAAAAAATGTCTGATGTGCCCAACACATGACTTTCTTATACGGATAGTATCACAATAATTACTTTTCCTAAAGCAATGAAGTTAAATTTCTTGTAAAAATTTTGAGGGTTTCCAACAATTTTCAAATAGTCTCTGTCGCACTTATTGCAATACGCATAAATCTGTCCTTGTCCCACTCATTATAACCGAATTTTACGACAAAAATGTGTTTTATTTTAGATTTTTGACCTATTAATCACTTAAAAAAATCTCCCGGTATGAAATTACATTTATTTATTCATTATTATTGTTTTCGGTACCATAGAAACCAGTAAAATAAAAAAAAGCTAATGGTCCGTCCTTCTGGGATTCGAACCCGGGACCTTCCGTTTGGCAGCCATATAATGAGACACATGTCTACAGAATTTCAAAAAAAAGTTCAAACAAAATTTCTTCAAAATTCAATTCTAAATCAATGTTAAAGAATAAAAAATCTCATAAATTGTTTATTTTTCAAGATATTCCTAAAAAACCTAAAAATGTCATCAGGTAACTGTCACTTGTTTTGGTGCTAGATGAAAAACATTGAATGTGGCACCCACAAATTTGTTCAAACTCTTAAATATGAAATTTGAATCAAATCCGATAGCTCGTTTTTGAGTTATGGTCAGGGGCGGACTGGCCCACCGGGCAACCGGGAAAATGCCCGGTGGGCCATAGACAGATACATTTTTTCATCACTTATTACTACTCAACTATGTAATAAATGATGCAATTTCGGGGCCCTTTTTCTCAAATGACCGGGGTGCCATTTGACCTCCAGTCCGCCCCTGGTTATGGTGGATACAAGCAGACACACACACAGACAGACATCATGGCGAAAATGGTCAGAATGGATTCAGGGGCCCTCAAAACGTGTAAATCCATCAAAATCTCGAAGTCGAAAAAAATCACGATTACTACTTATACGAAGTATAAGGATAAAAATTAATAAATAAAACTTTCAGAAACATGATTAGATGCTTGTAATTCTTATTACATAGGCAAAAGTGATCAAAGTGGCCACTATACTGGTACAGTGGTCAAAATTGGTACACCTACCCTATTTTTGACCACTTTTACATACACTTTTTTACGCATTGGTGTACAGGTCAGGAGAAAATGGAATACTTACATGTAATAAATTTTCAAGTAGACGCTTAATGCACTAATTATTTATTTCTATTACGGCTCTAAAATCTAAATGCAGCAAAATAAAATATACAAGGCATTCCGCTTTTCTTGTTATAAATTGAAACCGTTGATTGAACATTCAATTTTAAGACAAAAGTTGCCAATGGAAATGTTTTCCTGAGATGCAGGAAGTGTTGATAACGTTTTTTTTCAAATTATTTTTATACAGGGTGATCAGAAATTGCCGCACTCGGAGCATACTGTGATAAACTTTACGTTTTAAGAATGACGAATTTTGTTACTGCAGTGCGGTAAGGCCTTTCTTTAAAAAGATATGACCACTTTTGTGAAAGTAAAAGTGGCAACACTGCATTGAACATGTGAATAGATCCTACGAAAAAAAAAAGAGAAACGTTCAATATTTTATGATGCGAGAACTTGTCAAACTAATTTAGTACTGTCAAAAACAGAAACAACAATTGAAATTCATTATTAATATTTTCATAGCAATTATTTTACCTTATCCCAAAGCGAGCTTGAGAGGTTGCCAAACTTCAAATTTCTCTCCAATTTAGGTATTTTATTAAATTTTAACATTTTCAATTTCTTTGTATTAGAGGTTTTGTAAAAAAAATTGAACAAATCATATTGTATTTTTCCAAAGATTATAGTAACATGAATTATTCACTCATTTTTGTCTTGGTTATTAAAATAATTAGCTTATAAGTTGGACGAGGGAAACTATAACTCGAAAACTAACCATCAGATTTAATTTTTCTTTGCAGATTATCCTTAGTTTTAATGTGCTCTATAACGCCCTGTATTCGGAGTGCGCCAATTACTGATCACCCTATACATTATTTTAATTTTATAACCTCAAACACAGTTTAAAAATATGCACTGAAATGTGTATGAGTGTTCGACTTATATTGCACTTGTTACGGATTGCCTAGCACTGGCCCAGTTTTACGACTGCACTTTTATTGTGTCAGTGCGCACTGAGTGCAATTAAGTCGAAAACGCTATAAAAGATAGAAATCTGAATTTAACCAAGAAGGTATATATAGAGGAGAGAACACTTGACAAACAACGCGCCTTACTGGCTGCTGGCGCATGCGTAGAAACTATCAAGTACGCTTGAGTCCATTTGAACGTGCAACATTTTCTGACCCATGAATTCTTCCTCCCTCCCCCCTCTTTCTGTCCTCTATTTTTATACGTCCTTGCATTTAACTAAACTATAATAATATCCGTATCTTAGAAACAAAACATTTAAAGCATAAAAGTAAACAACCTGTATATTCTGATTACAACTATTTAATGCACGTTTGATAACATTATTAACAAGATGCAAAACTAATTAATTAACAAAGCAAATTTGACAAATCTATGGTGCATAACAGTAATTATCTATTTTTTATAGTTGATGTTGGTCTCCAGGTCATAAATATCCCATAACTAAAAATGCATTCATTATAGGCACTTAATTTTTTTTTAATATTTTTTTTCATATCAAAGTTTTAATTTATCTGTTTCTCATTAATGCCATATATGAGTAAGCGGTACGTAATATCTGAAACCAACAAATAAAATACATAAAATACAATAATAAAGTCTAGTACTTTTTTTTAATTTAACTTAAGGTACCAACGGTTATAATTGTAATATAAGACAAGTGTCCAAATGGTCCAGTTTGAAGATAAATCGGTTTACTGCATCTAAGCAAAATAAGCACCAAATCTTTTTGTGTATCCACATCAATTTGATCCCAATTTGTATAATAAATTCTTAATCCAATATTCATACTCTACAAAATTTTCTTTTACAATAATAACGGGTGTTCATTTAAAAAAGGCGTCAAATTGGCTTTGATCATTGTCGCTATCTTTGTCTAACCAACTTAATTTACGATGTTGTTGTCTTTTAAAAAATAAAGTCAAAGCCAATTTGACGTCTTTTTAAAAAAAACTAACGTTATAACGTTAAGAAATTATCCCATATTACCTCATCAATCATCCGTTGACTTACATAACTAACAACGAAAAGCGTCATAAACCAACCAATGAACATTATCATGGCGGTAATTGAAGCATTCTGCAAAAATTTCTAGATTAGTTGAGGTAATGTTACGAAAACTTGTCTTCACCTCAAGCAAGCGATACGCAACCAAACCAAGGATTACGGCTGTTAATAAGACGTGGAGAAACATGCAGGATTTGATTGATTTGTTCAATTTATCTGCAAGACTGTAATAAGGAAACTTTTATAAAAAAAAATCAGTTGGAATTATTTGTAATTGTAGGCACCTGATTATCATTTGATGATATCTAATGCAATGGTAAAATTTGTCTCGATTGGTGTTCCGGTTTTTCTTTGAAAGCACTTCCACGAACAAATCACCAACATGTCCAATTCTAACATTGATATGTTGAACTGTCTCAAATATTGCAAAGGATATGAAAGAAAATGTTACATACAAATACAAACAGCTGCTCATTTGTATAACGTAAACTATTTGGATTCTTGGAAAATATCTTATGTCAAATGGCGTCCATAATCCGGCGATTAATCCACATGGTTCATTTCTGTTGAAATTCGCATTATCATCGTTGCATGTAGATATATCTAATAGAGGTGCAAAGAAAAAAAGTCCCCCGACATACAGTAAATAATTAGCAAAGAGTGAAGAGTAGAAATTTAATTGCTTGTTTGTTACGTCGAAGTTTTCCGGTTTTCCAAAAGTTTCCAAGTCGGAAAGCTTCTGGTAAACTGCTCTTAGGTTTTGGATATTTTTTGCATAGACTAAAATGGAAAAGTATGCGCCCACCATTGTCGTGATAACCGATATACTTCTATCAGCGTTTTTGCCATGGTTATCTAAATCCAAAAATAATTTTTTGCCATTTTTTTTTATTTAACTTACCAACGATTCCTAGTCCAAAATTTATAGTAGCGCCCAACCAAGCGGGAATAGTGCACAATATTACAAAATGTAGTTTAAAATAAAATGTTTTGAGGGCTTTGGGGTCGAATTTTGGTGACCAAACCAAAGTTCTTTGCAAATACGTTAGAGTATTCTTCATAATAATTATATCTTGCTCTTGATGTTGATGCATGTTTCAGGCGAGTTTTATAATTGTTGAGGTTTCAATAAAATACCATTTATGTCTATATGTGGATAAGGTTGTTATAGCTTGAATAATACAGATAAATAATTACAACTCCAATATAATGAGCATATTTTACATAAATAAGTGTTTTTAATGAAGTATGTAGCTTAGAGAATTGTAAAACGTGTTGTAGGTACCAAAATGATAATTATTCATAGATATAGCAACATAATAATGCAAAAAGAGTTTTAATCTCATCTCAATTAAATCTAACCTAATTATAGTGTATTGGTGTTGTATTAGGGAAATCTGTGTTTAATAAAATAAACTAATGACTGGTTATTATTTTGTGTTAAACTGACTAGTAAATAAGAAATGAAGTGTATTATAAAAAATAGAATAATGCTGGTATTTACGTATAATATTCTATTTTAAATGTTCATTTTAATAATTTAATTTATAATTACTTTCATGAGGTATAATCTAGGTAAAATATTTCTTAAACTGATTGTAACAATAGGTAACCTAAAATGAAAGACAGTTGATAAAAAAGTTTTACATTGCTTCATTTAATTATGAGAGCATTATGGTACATGGTTGTAATGGGTTAAATTTCCACCCCGCTGAGTTTAGTCGAGCCTTTTGTAACGTCCATCCGAGAACCAATTTTTAACTTTAAATTCACTTCCGCTGTTGCCGAGGAAAAACGCGTGACATGGTACATCATCAAATATTATAACTTTGAATGTTTTAAAAGTTTCATTTGAGAAATTAATACTTTCTTTTATTTCCTGGAAACAAGTAGCCACAAAGTGCTGGTTCGGGATATATTAGTATTTGAAAATGTGTGAATTATGTCGTAGATACTATGGTTTAAAAATTATTGAATTCAGAAAAAAATAAGGTAAAATATTGATGGCTCAGGGCTGGTCTGGGAATGCCGGGGTGGAAAAACTGTCGTTCAAGTCTGGAACGATCGGGCCCCGACCGACATTTTGTTGGACTGGAGCCAGTACTTCCGTCAACCCTGACTACTCTAAATGCTCTGATAAAGGAAGATACCCTAAAAAGACACTCTTTGCGATGGGTAAATCAATACAGCTGTAGACAGGGAAGGGCCGCCATAAAAGCACCATCCCCAAAAATCGCCAAAATGTGCCTACGTCTAACGTCCAACTAGGGACAAACTTAGGAAACTCGTAGGAATATGGACTGGACATTGTCGATTGAACAAACACCTCTACACAATGGAAATCGTAACTGAACCCACTTGTCGGGGGTGTTTAGAAGAGGATGAAACTACGGAGTGTTTACTATGCTACTGCTCCGCTCTTGCATCAACCCGATGATCCACACTGGGGGACTTCTGGCCGAGTATGGCCAGCGTAAGCAAGACCTCACCCGGCACGATTCTTGAGCTAATCAACTTCTTTGGTTGGCTCGATGAGTAGTCGGGGAGCAGGGAGTTGCTCCAGAGGGGTAGCACAATGGGCCCAGTCAAGTGGCCTAAGTGGTAGCATGACGCAAGTCATGCATCCTCCACAGCCTAATCCAGAAGCTAAAATATAAAAAATAAAATAAAATGTATTATGCTCACAAGAAAAATGGATTTAATCATAAGTCAGAGACATGGGTGTTTTAATGCCAACATGAAGAAATGCCAAATGGAAGATCAAATTCTTCAAACTCTGGAAGATGATCCAACAAGAAGTACCCGAAGTATTTCTCAAGAATTAGAACTTTCCCCAAGTTATATTTCTCTTTCTTTATCTCCTTCCTTTCTCTCCTTTCGAGCGTCGGATTTGGATTATGAGTTCTGCTCCTCTTACACCCATTTTTTCCTATTTCTTACCATAATTTTCATGTCCTCTACTGTTTTCCCTCTCTCCTCTCCCAGTTCCGCCAATTGTTGGGTCCACTATTTCCTCAGTCTTCCTCTTCTCCTTTTTTTCGTTCTTCATGTTTCCATAATTTTTCTTGGTAATCTGTTTGGATCCATTCGAACGACATGGGCCAAACCAATTTAATTGCATTTTCTTTATGTTTTTGATTATTGGTTCTTGTTCGGTCATTGCTCTAATTCTGTCGTTGCTTATTCAGTCCTATTTCGTTTTTCCTGAAATTTTCCTGAGGTGTATCATTTCCATGCCATTAATTTTGCTGGTCTGTTTTGTATGAACTACCCTCAATTTGATATCTTGTTCTATTTCATTTTTTCCTAGTATCGTTTTATTTAATGCATAGTATAACCTTCTTGACTACCTTGTTTTATTTATTATGTCCATGACGTCTCTACCATCGTTTGTTATATCTTTCCATTTGATTTTTATATGGTTATTTAAATAACGTTATAATTGGTGCAGGTTACCATCCTTACCACTTCACAAAAGTTCCAGCTCTCTGCCCAACGATATTAAATTAAAAGAGTTAATTATTGTAACAGGTTACTTGAAAGAGTTCAATAAAATAAAAGATTCATTTCTCGTATTTTGTGAAAGAATGAGGCCAATTTCAGCAGAGGCGGTTTTTTCAATAGATATTCATAACAGCGTGGTAAATCCTCATTTACCCTTCTAACGCAACCATCAACACCGCTTTAGGGTGAATATGTGGGCTGGGATTCTTGGTACTTATTTGGTGGGACCCATAGTGTTGCCCGAGCACCTAAATGAAGTGAGTTTCTTGAATTTTCTTGAAAACAATCTTCAACAACACCTTGACGATCTTCTTCTTGTGGTGATAAGGAACATGTGGGTTCAATTGGATGGTGCACCAGCTCACAATGCTGGCCCGGTTAGAGCTTGGTTGGATGAAGGATTTGCTGGGAGATGGACAAGCAGTAATGGACCAGTACCTATGTTGGTCCCCGAAATCCCCACATCTCACACCTTTGGATTTTTTTTGGGGTCACATCAAATCCTTAGTGTACGAAAATCCGATCCAAAATCAACAAGACCTCATAAATCGAATACAAAACGCTGTTTAAACGATTAATGTAGAGATACTACGAAGAGTTTAAGACAACATTGTGCGACGAACGCAAGGGCTAAATTCTGAACATTTACTTTAATCTTTATTTATTTTATTTTGTTATTGTAATTTGTCATTTGATTTTGTTATTTACCATAATAAAAAGTAAAAACAAAGGCTTGTATAAGCCCACCAGTTCATACTTGATGTGCTGCCAAATTTACTAATCAGTTTTTCGTTAATAACAAAAAAAGTAAGGCATATTGAGTTTTTAACTAATTTTCTCAGGCTCCACTAACGATGCCCTACAACGTACCGGAGAGCGAATTACCCTGTATATTTTTACCTACATTCTACAATATAGTAAAGAAAGATGTTGGGTCGATCCAACGTCCCCCCGTCAGGGGGAGGTAGTGTCCATTTTGGAAATCACTGAGTAGAGCATAGAAGTTGCTCCAATAATGTTTTATCAAATTAAAATAAGATAAAAAATAAGCGCACTACATAGAATGATTTAGTATTGATTTTTTAATTTTCTCAGGATAATTCAAAAATATACCACACCACGTCATTGGAACATTCGCAATAAATGCCCTGTGATAGTTAGGTTTGCACATTTTTAATAAATAAATGCTAAATTGTTCCATTATTTTTAAACGTAAAGTAAAGACTATCGTTAAAGCCAGTTAAAATTATGTATAGTTATCTGCAATTTTTAATATCCAATTTCAACAGTTCTAATTCAGGCAGATATCTTAAAACTATTTAAGTAAGTTATATGAACAAAACTTCAGCGTCACCAATAAAAAAGCAAGAATATCTTTGTTCTATTATCATATCATATTTATTATCTTAGCTTATGCCAACATTTTATATTATACTCGTATTCTCTATTTACACTATATTTTAATTATATCTTATATTATTCTCATTCTTGACTATTGTAGGTACCAATCCGTCGTGCTTATTTACAAATAAAGCTTTTCACAAAAGAAGTTTTAAAGTTAATTAATTTAACTAGTACACATTTTTTTTAAATGTTCTGTATTTCTTTGAATCAGTAAAAAATGTATTCCTAATGAAAATACCTAACTCAAAATGTTTCGATTTTTAAATCTTAAATTCCCCGATTATTTTGTAAACTAAAATTATGTTATTGAAAATAGATTCGAATATTTTATCTAAAATGTCCGTCTTTGTTCAAAAATGTGCAAATATTTCATTATTTCTAGTAATTATATTACATTATTTAAGTCATAATAGACGCTAGAAAAATTTAATTGCTTTTTGTCGCAAGTTTCCGACTGATATATTAGGTAGGTACGTAGATAATATAGTACATGCAATTTACAAAATGCTTTACTCTATATTTATCAAATTAGAAATTCTATAATAAAACACTTGTGGCAATTATATTAGAGCATATGAGTTTAATTATGCAAGGAGAAAATCGTATTCGATTATATTTGCATATTAAAATATTACACACATTTTATATTTTAACAAGGCTAAACAGGGGGTGTGTCACGATGAGTTGACACTAGACGTAATAACTCTCTTACTAAACACAATTTGGTTCTAAAAATTGGTACACCCACATTATACAATGTGCTCTATTTAATGAAAATATTGCCACTTTATTATAATTATTTACGTTTTTTCATTTTTCTTTACAAAAACATAGATGTAAATAAAAATTCAAATCTTGACAATGACACGTTTTTTCCATAATTTTTTTCTTATGTTTGAAGTAGGAATATACAAGAAATAAGCTGATGTAGTTTTGGAAAACTTGCTTTATACAGGGTGTTGGTGGTTGTCCGTTCATTTTAAAAAATTTTAATCATGATAACTTTTTTTTTAAATGGAGCACCCTATACTTTTCTACATTTTCGATTTCTACACTTAATTCTAGACATAAAAGTATTAAGGTCCTAAAATTAACGGTATTATAATTAATTCCGTTTTTTCCAATGTCCAAGGTTTTTAAAAATAAACGGTCAACCACAAGCACCCTGTATAAAATAAGTTTTCTAAAACCATATTACCATGTTTCTTGTACATTTCTGCGTCCACTAAAATTTACAACATATAAAAATTTTTGCTTCTAAGTTATTGTATGAGAAAATTGGAAAAAATGTAATTACGAGTAATATAACTGGGGTTCATTTAAATTTCACCTCTAGTTGGCGTTGAAGTGTCATTTATAAATGAAATTTCATTCTTAAACGACACTTCAACGCCAACTAGAGGTGAAATTTAAATGAACACCCGATATTAGGTACCGTTAATTTTAAGACCTTACAAGCTTTCATATCTATACATATACATTTTTTTATAGTTAATTTATTTGTTGATTTATTTATTTATTCATTATAAATATTTATTTATTTATTTACTAATTAAAGTTGTTAATATGCGCCACCCGAGGCAAAGACGTGTTTCCACGGCTGTAAGAGCATAATTTTTTTTTTAAACCTTCAAAATAATTAAGACTACTTGCTATCTACGCCTATGAAAATTGATAAGTTATATTTATGTATGTCAGGTGTTGATGCTGACGTAATGTGTATAACTGAGAACTAGATAACTGAAAAAGATAATATAATTGATAGAATTAAAGTAAAACATTATAAAATCGTAGATGCATATTGCAGAAAAACCAAATTACATGGTGGTACTTAATAATATGTAAAGATTCTCTGGAGTGTAGAGCCCTAGATGAAATTAAAGCACTTTCTGAAGATTTGCATATGGAAATTTGTGCGGTAGAACTGAAGACCGAAAAGTTAGCGATTGCGTCAATATACCGATCACCCAACGGAGATTTTCATTTATTTATGAATAAAATTCACGAGGCATTACATATTCTAACATGGGAACGGCAACATAGGAGAATACTCATAGCGGGAGATTTTAACATAGATTTTCTTAACGAGTCACCAGAAAAAGTGCTATTGCTGGAATTATTTGCTACTTTTGGGTTCCGTCCTGTGTTGAATGAGCCCTCAAGAGTCACTCTGCAGAGTTCAACTTGTATTGATAACATATTTTATAATTTTGATTTGAGATATGAGGCTAAAACAATATATTTACACCTTGGAGATCATTATAGTCAAATGATTATGATGCACTATAAAACAATATTACTAAAACAACAAAAGTTATATTGTAGAGATTTCTCCGAAGAAAATACTCACCTCTTCAGAGTGAGGCTACGTACCATGGACTGGGATACATTGTTGCATGCTGGTGGGGCAGAAGAGTCCTTCTCTGAGTTCTTCAATACATTGCTAAGCATTTACGACGAACAATATCCTGTAAGAGAAAATAACATTAAATCATCTAGCAAAAAAGTAGCATGGAAAACAGAAGAAATAAAGCAACTAAAAAATACTATGGATTGCCTTGATATTATACACAAATCCAAAACGTGCAAGGAACATTACAGACGGCTTATTGAAATTACCAGGAGGACAAAGAATGAGGAAATTGTTAACAAGGATGACAATAAAACCAGAGCGATATGGAGGGTGATAAAGGAAGAAACAAGAATGGAACACAGAGAAGAACAACAGAGAGATATTAGTGCAAATCAGCTAAATGAATATTTTACAACGGTTGGAAAGAACATCAATGAAACATTAAAGATTGGATGTGGAACTGCCCTGGAACTGTTGAACAAATTTATACCCAAGGTGAACAATTCCTGTTTTTTTCAACCTGTCACGGAAGGTGAAGTGAAACAAATCTTCAAGAACCTGAAGAACAGACAAAGTATGGACATCATCTTATGGTACGACAGTACATATAATGAAAAATGTGATAAATGAATTAATACGAGTATATCCTCTCACAAATATCATCAATAAATGCCTAATAGGAGTTTTTCCACAACAACTAAAAAAGGCAAAAATAGTCCCACTTTTCAAAAAGGGTAACAAAAATAACGTTATAGCTATAGACCAATCGAGGGATATATTTGAAACACAGCAGTATGGGTATAGGGAACGTCGTTCGACTGTAACGGCATTATTAGCACTAATGGAAACCATCATAAAAACATATGAAAACAAGGACTTTCTGGAACTGCTATTATGCGACTTATCAAAAGCCTTTGACTCTGTACCTCACGGTATACTTATGGATAAATTGGAACATTATGGAATAAAAGGACCGCCATTGAAATTATTGAAATCCTACTTGAGAGGTCGAACACAACAAGTACTGTGGGAAAATAAACTTTCGGATGTAAAAGCAATAGAATTTGGTGTGCCGCAGGGCTCAGTTTTGGGACCCATTCTATTCATTATTTATATGAATGACCTAAATATTGCCAGCGAGATAACGACGACGTATCTGTACGCAGATGACACTTCATATCTGATACATTCCTCAGCTGAAGACGTAGTACTGCTGGAAGAAGAGCGTGTGTTGAAGGAATCAGGAAATTGGTTCAACACTAACAAATTAAAAATTAACGAAGACAAAACCCAACGCCTAACGTTAAAAACACCGGCAACACAGAAAGCCTTCAATTTTTGGGAGTAACCATAGACTCTAAATTGAAGTGGAACATGCATGTGGATAATGTAGCTAAAAGAATGTCATCTGCAGTATACACAGTGAGAATAATGAAAAAAGTAAGTACTCACGAAATCGCAAAAACAGCTTACTATGCCAATTGTCACAGTCTACTGAATTATGGAATTCTTCTGTGGGGATCATCTTAAGTCGCGGAAAGACTCTTCATTCTTCAAAAGAGGGCTGTAAGAACAGTCTGTAGAATAAAGCAGACAGTTGTGAGTGCCATTCCTTCCAAATTTGTGCTGGTTACTGTGTACATACTTGGCACATTCCAGTATGTACACTGTGTCCCAAATTGCTTGTAATTGCAGGGTATCTCTGTAATTTGTAAAAATAGAACGTTGCGGTTTTCGGGAACCTGTGCCACTTTTTCGTCAAACTTTTAATGCCGCAAACAGAACTAAGCTAACTTGTTTTGTTTCTGAGATACAGGGTGAAAACGAAATTACTCACTTTCCGGGGTGCTGTCATATCTCACACACCATGTAAGCTAGAAAAAAAGTAAAAACTGTTCTAGATAGATATTTTTGAGTAGAATCCAGTGGCGTACTCGAAAAAAAATTGATATGCACCGTTTAAGAGATATGACCCAAACTTGGTCTTTTTTAAATGGAACACCCTGTATTTTTTAGTGTCATTAAATTTGTCTATTTTTTCTCATTAAAATGATGTAATAAGAGTAGGCACTTTAATGCCCTAAAAAAGCAAAAAACCCTTTTATAAGTCAATAATTTGTAGTTGGGCATGAAAATCGGCAATTGTTTTGAGCAATTTAACTAGTTTTTTCTAGAAAATGTCATTAAGTTTGTAAAATATTTGGTTAAGTTTTGTTGTTTAATTTATATGAGCGTTAGAAAATTTTATTTTGCTTTTTTTTTGGTTTCTATTTTACGTTGATAAAAATAAAAATAATATTTATGTTAAGAGTTTTTAATTTAATATAGTGTCTTATGTTGCTAGTAAACATTTCTTTATCCCCGATTTTCATGGCTAACTACAAATTTTTGACTTATAAAAGGGTTTTTTGCTTTTTTAGGGCATTAAAGTGCCTACTCTTATTACATCATTTTAATGAGAAAAAATAGACAAATTTAATGACACTAAAAAATACAGGGTGTTCCATTTAAAAAAGACCAAGTTTGGGTCATATCTCTTAAACGGTGCATATCAATTTTTTTTCGAGTACGCCACTGGATTCTACTCAAAAATATCTATCTAGAACAGTTTTTACTTTTTTTCTAGCTTACATGGTGTGTGAGATATGACAGCACCCCGGAAAGTGAGTAATTTCGTTTTCACCCTGTATCTCAGAAACAAAACAAGTTAGCTTAGTTCTGTTTGCGGCATTAAAAGTTTGACGAAAAAGTGGCACAGGTTCCCGAAAACCGCAACGTTCTATTTTTACAAATTACAGAGATACCCTGCAATTACAAGCAATTTGGGACACAGTGTACATACTGGAATGTGCCAAGTATGTACACAGTAACCAGCACAAATTTGGAAGGAATGGCACTCACAACATTGATACAAGAAATAAAGACAAACTACGAATTCCACTACACACTACAAAAATAGGTACTGGGGAGCAAAAATTTATAATGAATTACCCGTGGATATATTCAGGAAATCAAGAAAGCCATTCATTCGTTTTGTCAAGAATTTAATGATAGAAAAGACATTTTATAGCCTCGAAGAGTTTTTAAATTGCAATTCAGTGTCCTGCTGATTGTTGTGGTTTTTTTATTTGTTTTTTTAATGTCTATTTTAAACGTGATTTGTGTTATTTGTACCTATCTTGTTTTTTTTTACCATAATTGTTTATTTACCATAATTTTGATCTAATCGTTTTGTGGCAGTTCATGTAAATTTTGATGAAATATACGTATTTATCTATCTATCTATGGAAAACTGGTCGGCTGTACTTACATAGCTGCTGCTGCTACAACAGAGATTGATGTTTTGTCCGCCGTCCTCTAAAATTTGATCGCAGTGCAGTGTTTAATTCTTCCATACGTTATTAACGAAAATAATTACTGATTCTGGAACATATGTAGGGGTCTCGAAAAATGCAATTTGTGTTTAAGGTTTAACACAAAGGTATCTAGATCGTAGAAATGAAACCAACGACGTCATCATTGTGCTTTATTACATAACATTATCTAGGATATTAATGATATTATACTAAACATGTTGCAAATATTAGTTAGACTATAGCTAAACTTTACTTAGCTACGTACTATGAATTTACAAGAGATTAGACATCATCACATTTACCTTGCAATGACGTAGGTCTCATCTTTGGTGAGTTCAATAGTAAACCTACTTACATTCTAATAAATAATGGTAAATTATCTAAAAGATACCAATCATAATGTTCTATTTATTTAGTTTGTTTCATCAATGTTAGATATGAATATGACGTTTTCAATATCTGAATAAAAAAATTCTCGTATTTATAATAACTAAGTATACCTATTTATTTAATTTGTTGTGAACTTACGACTATTATGGTGGCATAGGACATGTAACCAAATGGTCCAGAGTGAAGATAAATCGGTTTATTACATCGCAATAAAACCAACACCAAATCTTTTTGAATATCCACATTTAACTCATGCCAGTTGGTAAAATATATTGTTTCGCCAATCTTCATACTCTAAAAATATTTTCTTATTACTTTGTATGAGAATGTAAAAAATACAACAATAAAGAAATCTACGATATTAAAATTACCTCATGTATTAACAGCTGACCTACAGAACAGACGAACACTAACGAAACGAACCACCCAATAAAAAGTGCAACGGCACTCAATGAGGCAGTCTAAAAAATAGCATAATAAACTATGGGTGGATTTCTTCTAAAATTTTCTTACAGCAAGTAGGCTGTAGCCAACGAAACCTAGAATAGCACCAGTTAGCAAAACGTGTAGAAACATACAACCGTCAAAGGACTCATCCAATTGTTCTGCCAAACTAAAAGAAAAAGATTCGATTTCTTTATTATGTAGTTCCAATTCTCGCTACTAAAAAATAGACTGTCCTTATGTTCTAACCTTATTACTGCATTATGATATCGAATACATTTATTAAACTCGTCCCTTCGCTTTCTCACATCATTTTGCGAAAGCGCCTCAACAAAACACTCCCCAACATGCCTCAATCTTAAAATGACATGCTGCACAGACTCCATGATAGAAAACGATATAAAAGACGAAGTAATATACGAGAACCAAGCAGAGTACACGTGAATTCCAAACGCCAGTTGCTTTCTAGGAAATATTTCCACTTCAAATGGAACCGAAGCTACCAAACCACATGGTTCAGTTTTGTTGAACTGCTTGTTAAGTTCCCGACATCTTCCCGCTTCGAACATTGGAGCAAGTGTGAAAGCTAGTCCAGCCATTGTGATGTACACCATGTGCATGAAGGAGTACATGTTGAGTTTTTTGTTGTCTTCAGTGAAGTTTTTTGGTTTGCCGAAGGTGGTGAAGTCAGATAGAGCTCTATAAGCTTGGGCTGTGTTGGGGACTTTTTTTATGTACTGGTAATTGAAGTAGTAGGTGCCTATTAGGGAAATTATTATGGGTAGGTCTTTGTCGATGTTAAAAAGGTCGTTTTCTGTGGAGGGAAATATAATGCTTGTTAAACTGTTACTATGTCAGATTTTGTTTATGAAAAGAAACGGACTATACCGTTTTTTTTTGACCTAAGTAACTAAAATACTAAAATATGCTCAGTGTAATACTCGGCAGACCCATCTCTTCAATGGAGGTTCCGTTATGGTTTGGGGAGGAATTTCTCTAACAGCCAGGACAGAGCTTGTTTCCTTACGTGGAGGTTCTTTGAACAGTACACGGTACATTACGAATATTTTATCCGATCATGTTGTTCCATTCGCTCCGTACATTGGAAATGATATTTATTAATGCACAATAACGCCAGGCCACACGTCGCTCGCATTGTGAATGACTACTTACATGAGGTGAATATTGAAACAATGAATTGGCCTGCGCGTGGCCCGGATCTCAATCCCATCGAGCATATTTGGGATATTCTTGGTAGGAAGCTGAGATACCGTCAACCGCCACCTGTTTCTCTTAATGAAATTGAACAAACATTGGTAGAAATATGGGTACAAATTAATCAGGATAAAATTAGAAGTTTGATTTCGAGTATGAACCGTCGTTGTCAAGCAGTTGTAAGAAGTAGGGGCGGAAATACGCGTTATTGAAACTTTATTACTTATGTTACTCTCTAAATGATTTGTAAAAGAATACACGAATATTCATAAAACTCGCCAATAAAAACATGTTTTTCGATAAATCTGTATATCTCCTCTAAAAACAGGGATATTGAAGTGAATGTTAAGAAAAGATGAGGCTGCACTTAGCTCTAGTTTATAATTTGAGATTATTAGATACTGGTGCACTCCACAGGGTGTTACGAATTTTCGGAAAAAAACTCAACATTATTGGTACACCCAGTATTCAACCAAAATAAATTTTGTACAAAAATAAGTAGCATATTTACATTCGTGAAGGATCAACCTACAATTTAAAAAAGAATCATACAAATCGGACAAACGGTTCAGAAAAAAATTGATATCAAACTTTTACTGAATTTTGGGTGGTGCGTTAATTTTGCGGCCCAGTGTATATCGATTTTAGGAAAAGCACAATATTTTTTTGTCTAAAAATTCGGCTTTAATGAGTGGGACAAGGACAGACTTATGCCTAGTGCAAGAGAGACTTTCGAAAACTATTTGAAAATTGATTGAAAACGCTCAAAATTTAAACACGATTTTTACTTAATTTCCATGTGGTTTAATAAAAAATATACGAAAGAATTTAAATGCATCGAGTTTAGGAAAAGTAATTTCTAGGCACTATATTTTTTGTCCAAAAATTCGGTTGTAATGAGTGGGACAAGAACAGACTTATGCTTAGTGCAATAAACGCAAGGAAGATTTACGAAAACTATTTGAACATTGTTTATTACTGAACAAGCCACTTTTGAAAGCGATAAATCTTAGAAATTTGTTTAGGACGCGTTCAATTCTGAGTTTATGAACAGTGTAGTAAGGTGACTAAATCATTGATGCATATTCCAAAATTGATGTTACATAAGAAAACTATATAACTTTAATGGCATTAATGTTAGTTATGTCCTTCATTGTTCTCTTAATAAAACCTAAGAATTTAAGAGCATGATTTATGATGTTGTCAAAATGTGATATAAATGAGAGTTTATTATCAAAAATGACTCCCAGATCTCTTATTTCTTTTACAACCTATAAATTATAATCAATAGTATATTGTAATACAAGTGCGGAAAACGCATCATGACAATACGAGTGTGAAATTTGCAACGCGAGCGATAGCGAGTGCTGCAATCACACGAGCATTGTCATGGGCCATTTCCGCAAGCGTGTTACATACGATTTTTTCTACGAAAACGTGGAATTCGTAAAAAATAAAATTATTTGTAAATCTTTTTGTAATAAAAAAAAACATCAAGTGAGTTTGTTGTCATAGAACAGAAAGCTTATAGCTGTTGACAGTTTATAAATTGTGTCCTGTCATCGAAATAGTTTTGATTTTGAAATCAAATTACGTGAATATAAACATGGATTTTCAAAACTAAAGCGAAAGCGATGAACTAATGTGCACTCCTCCGGTTGTTAGATATTAAATAAATGTTACAATTATAACTAAATGTAAGTACTTGTTTATGTTTTTGTTTGTGTGCGGAAAGTTTAAAAAATGTGTGCGGAAAAAATTTTCCACACTAATTTTCCGTACTAGTTTTTCAAAAGCCTACTTTCAAGTTCGATTATCTTGTCAGAAAAAACGCAATTCCGCATTTTCGTAGAAAAAGTTTATTACGTTCTTTATTCTATAGAATTTTATTATGTGACATTTTCTTCCGTTAAGTTCCATACAGTTTTCTTCACACCAAACAGCAACATTATCTAAATCTGATTGAAGAAGCATACAATCATCGGGATTTTTTATTGTTTTGTAGAATCTTAAATCATCAGCAAATAGCAAAAACTCACAATATTTAATAACTTGGGCAATATCATTTACAAAACAATTGAACAAAAACACCAGATTTAATGAGAATTGGATCTGAATTACCATTTGTACAAAATTTGTAAGAAAATTCTCAAGCCAGAGCAAAAGTGGACCATGAATGCCAAAAGCCTTCAATTTATTGATAAGTAGGTCTCAGCAGACCCTGTCTAAAGCCTTAGCGTAATCAGTGTATGCTGCATCAACTTGGTTTTTATTTTATAATGCATTAAGAATGTCACATTGATACGTTAGTACCTAAATTAGTAAGAGTTGATCGATTTTTGATAAAACCATGTTGTTGAGTTATTAAAATGTTACTGAATAAGGGTTCAATCTGCTTTGTCAGAATTGCTTCAAAAATTTTAGGTATGTAAGATATTTTGTTTATAGGTCGATAATTCGTAATATCAGACTTATCGCCGCTTTTAAAAATGGGTGTTACGTATCCTATCTTCCAAAAATCTGAGAATTGGCCTGTTGTGAGTGATGTATTAAATAACATACATAATGGTTTAACTAATGTAAATTTTGAGTTCTTAATAAATAATTGAGAAATGCCATCAGGCCCAGTATCATTTTTTTCTTTTAATAGGTAAATTTGTTTTAAAAGTTCAATTTTACTGATTTTACAATGTAAAATATTAACAGTTTTATCATAATCAAAGTGCGTTTTGAATAATTATATGTTTTATTAACGGATTGAAAGTTATCAGCAAAGAAATTTACTATGTCCATCGGGTTATCTGATTCCAAATCATTAAAATGCATAGTCCGGGGATAGCCCTTCTCATTTATTTTTTTCATTTAAAAATGACTAAAATTTTGTGGGATCAAACTTGATGTTATTTTCAATATCCGCAATATGTTTTTTGTAATCAATAATGGATAATTCCTTACAAGATTTTCGCAAATTACAGAAATGAACATAATCATCCATTTGTTTAGTTTGCTTAAATTTTTTATGTGCAATTTTTTAAGCTAAAATTTTATCAGTTAACTCTTTTGAATACCATTTCGGGAAATTGAATTTGTTAGACTTTTTAATAGGCACAAAAAGGTCGATAGCCTCATATAAATTATTATAAAAAGCATTGATACTGTAATCTAGGTCGTTACAACAAAAAATTTTATTCCAAGGAACCGATGCAATAAAGTTAGTATTAATTAAAACGTAGTGTGCACATTTGTAATCATAGTAAAAATGATCAGGAGTGATGGTTGCTTGCTGGAGCGTTAGAGGAAGCTCAAAGTACAGTGCTGGATGATGTTGGTCACAGGGTAAAAGTGTTTCGTTATATTATAATAAGTACGAGAGAAACTTCCGAAAACTATTTGAAAGTTGCTTGAAAACGTTCAAAATTTAAACGATAAAAAATATTCACTTTGATAATCGAAGCTTAAATTACAATAAAAAACTTACCAGATTTAGTTACTCAGGTCAAAAAAACTGCCTGTATATTTTATAGAACCGGCACATCCGCCAAAACTGTATACTATTTAAAAAAACGCCGTGTTTTAAAACTTTTTCATAAAAATTTAGATTCGAAAGCAGATTTACAAATTGAAATGTAAAGCACTTTATCAATGTTCAACAAGTTTTGCAACTATGTATCATAATTTTTACCTATAGAAGTTATCATAACTACTAACGCAATTCTTTCCATAATTTTTAACAATATTAAATTTTAAACTTTATTAAACGAAATCACAAAATATAACCCAAAATCATCTTATCAATATACCTACTCACCAATTATCCCTCTAACAAGATGATTAACAGGCCCAAACCCTAACAAACTCGTGCTTAAGGATAACAAAGCAAATTTAATATAAAACCATCTCCCTGGATTCAATTCCGTAGTTTTTGCTGGCCAAACTAAATGCCTTCGTAGATACTTCAAACTATTTTTCAGGATTAATATATTCTCCTTATGATGCATGATTAGGGAAAAAATGTTACTAATATTATGCATAAGATATGAACTTGTTCGACTTTTTATAGTAAGGAAAACGAGTGGATTTTATTTTTTTATTAAATGTGGAATAATTATTGGGTGTGTCGTATACGATGAGGAATAATAACTGTGTGGGGATATAAGACAGTTTTATGTGGATGTCGCATATAATTCATGCAAAAGATGTACTAATAACTGTCTCAAGAGGGTAGTCACATGTTAATTAACTGTATGTTGAAATTAAGTATGCAGAAGCAATTAAATTCCATTTATAGTCAATTATAATTCCATTAGAATAAAAGCGTTAAATTTCGTAATGAAGAAATAAAACTACACTTTTAATTTATTTTATTATTTTACTTAATATGGAGTTTCTTGTCGTTTTCCTTCTCTACACTACAAGCATCTTGTATACTTTCAGTAGGAATAACATCCACCAGTAAACTAACAAATTTATCATAAGGACATAGAATATCACAACCAGGAATGTTAAGATCCTTAGGCTCGGTAGCTTCTGTACTATTCCTGTACCTCAACTAAAATCAACAGAAATAAAAACTGGTAACCCTCTCAAACAATTTACAAACCTTAATGTAATATTCGTCTTTTTTCTTGCGCAATTCAAAAGAAACTGCACTACTATAAGGTGGAATATGTGGTTCTTCAGCCTGAAGAGCATCCAACATGTATCCAATAGTAATTTCCTGTCCTGAGTACAAGAAAATTTTCCTGTCTTTTGGGCTGAGGCTACCATCCATTTTGTTTTTGCTGTTGTCTAGAATGTGTTTCAAAATATACCCAGCGTTAATTTTCTTCACGCCAGCATCGTAATTGGAGTAGGAGTAGCTCAAAGAGGCTGCGTTTAGAAATTGGTCCGGATAAACGCTTTCAGTCCATTCAGGCAGCGTGTAGTTCATATCATCCTAAAAGGAACGTGTAATAATCGAAAATTTCAGATGAAATTCTGAATAATTACTTCACATTTTAAATTGAAATACAAACTCTGGATGTCAGTGAGAACTTTTATGGTTTTGCCGGAATAATTCTGCGTGTACTGGAAGAGATCCTCAAAAGGTTTTAGGTACTTTTTCTGTACTTCCTCGTTGTTGGGCAGATTGGCTATGACTTGTTTTTTATAAGGACAGTTACTTGTTGGGTGGAATAGCTGAAAATTTGCTTTTTTGAAAAATGTGTAAACCAGTTACTCGTACAGGGTGGGCAAAATTCGATGTTTTTATAGGGTAACTTTTAAACCATAACAGATATTGACAATGTGACCGCGCATCGTCGAGCTCTTTTTTTGAAAAACTCTTGACGGTGAAGTCAAAATTTAGCGATCGTCATTTGTTTTCGAGTTATGGCCGAAAATTCGATTTTTTGAGATTTCGATTTGAGTCTATATTTCGGTTGTTTGTAAATTTAGAGAAATAGCGTTTGCACATTCTAAGGCACTTTTTTGATGCGAATGCAATGGCGTTAACAGATTTTGAAAATGTCTTTTTATTTTTAGGTTATGACAAATTTTTATTTTTTTATATTGAAAAGAGCATTTTTTTCTCTTTTCAAATATATTAATATGTAGGGGCTATTCCTTCAATTTCTTCTTGAAAAATAAAAAAAACTAAATTTTTGAAATAAAATTAAAAAAATTTAAAATGAATAAAAGAGGAATATTTTAGTTTAAAGTACTTAATACCTACATCTTCTTCTGCATCGGTTTTATACTCGACAGGAATTGGTTGCCACATTAAGTCCTTATTCCACATTAACACTTCGCTTGGAGGAAATAGTCCAGCAAGGACGAGTTGTGCGCTCATTTTAGTCCTTGTAATATCAACGCTTCTCACCCATACTTTGTCCTCAGTGTAATCATTCCCCAGGAAATCCCCGTAGTGATTTTTGAGGTATTGTCCCAACTTATATTCTCCCATTTTCCCCTCCTTTTGTTAGAATAATATATAAGAAGAGTAGGTTATGTTTTGAGACTTACATTGGTTAGAGCTCCTAGACCGATGGGATAGAAAGTTTCGCCTTTGTGTGGATCATTTGGATAGAAAGAGGTTGTTGTTCGAGCACCATGTCTGAAGATCTGAAAAATAGTAAATATTGCATAATTTCGGTAAAGGTAAAAAATACGATTTCTAGATCAAAATTATTTAGACAGCTTTGCATTGTAAGGGGCACGAAGTGATATAAGGAGACTAAACAACAACTGGCCAAATTTCAGCTTTTACGTCAATATTCTCCATATCAAATTTGCATTTCCTTAAATTAATTACATAAAGCAAAATTGTTAGTTAGCAAAAAATGCAATGTAGGTCATGATGTCCAACAAATTAAATAACACTATAATGCAAATTGCACAATTTAAAACCAATTACGCAAAAAATAAATCATGTATTACTTCATAAACATTTATGCCCAATTCCTAACTAACTCTCCTCCTTAAAATATAAAAATTTCCGACTAAAAACAAGATCTCGAAAAACGAGGAAGAGGGAAAAATGTAGGTGCCTCTAATAATACTCCAGTGGTTAGACGCATAATGAAGTATTTTGCCTACATTTAGAAAACTACAGTACAAAAACCTGTGAACTGTGTCTATTTTATATACTTTTTCTTAAATTTAACTTACCACAGAAACTAATTCTAATTCGCCATCGTCATTATCTTTGGGGACACTTGCTGCACAAAAAACACTACAACTAATTAATATCAACCATAAAATCCGAAACATTTTCATCGATTCGAACTATATTTTATATATCTCTAACAAATCTATTATTTTAAACAATGCCTTCCACTCCCACTTATTTGATTAACTACAATAATTATCAATTCGTTCTGGAAATTAAGATATACATTTATTGTTATCACTTATAGTTTATCTGATTGTCGAATGTGTCGTTACAGAGTTATGGATGCGTGGGGATTTCGCTAAGTTGTTCAGTGGCGTACAGAGTAGAAAATATCTTAAAATTTAACACAACAAAGTACATCCAAATTCTTTAATGACGACAAGTTATTTGTAGAAAAAGGAAGCTGAGTTATTCAGACCATAAAATTGTGATGTACAGGGTTGGGCAAATGTGTGGGAACACCTGATTTCTGAATAAACTTTTTTTTTATTATTATTGTTACTCTTAAAAGAAATATTTGTATTTTTTTTTATTCTATTCAGTGACGTACTTTGTTGTCCAACAGATTTTTATTATTTAATTAATTATTATTAATTTAATACTCTTTATTTTATTATTGAATTATAAATCGCACATCCACCAAACTTTATATCATTATAATTGTTGAAAAAGTGTATATTTGAAAATTTAAAAATACAGGGTAGGGTGTTTTTGAAATACACTACCAAAAAAAGAACGGTAATAGGTGATGAAAAATAGATGCCATTGACAAAAAAAAACCTTGAATAAAAGTCTTTTCGTTTTCGAACTAAAATTAATCGAAAATTTGGTCAAAATTTCCAGTGCGCTACTGGGTTAAAGGTAACTACATAATTCAAATAGTAATTATTTTGGTTGTTTAGTAACAAAAATAAAAGGTAGATGTGATTTTTTGTCACACAATTCAAATTGTCACCGTATAAATGTCAGTTTTGAATTTTGATTTTCCATATTTATTCTAAATGGTTTACACAAATTCCGAATTGACCGATATGGTGTTAATGTATGGGAGAGCACTGGGAAATGCTCGTGAAGCACAGCGTCTCTACAGAGAAGCATTTCCTAGACGAGTAGTCCCCGACCATCATACATTTACTACCACTGTGCAGCATCTCAGAGACAACGGTGAATATCATCCCCAAACTAGATATAGAGGCCGACAGAGAACTGCAAGGGTATTAGATGCTGAACCTGATATATTAAATACTGTGGAAGAAATCCCCGGAATTAGCGTAAGAAAACTGTCGTACAGAATAGACCTTTTTATTTATCGAAAATGTCATTGCGCATTGGTGGCGCCAATTTCAAAATGTGCGGACATCTCGAGCGAGCCACTATGCAAAATCATTGGAATTTCATGCATTTTCTTTTACGAAAAATGCTATATAAAAAATCTACATTTCATGCTTTTGTTACATTATATACCTACTAGAGGAAAGTATATTTTTGCTATTTTGGGAGAGTGGAAGATGCTGTGTTAGAAATTAGAAAAAAATCAAGTTTATTATTTTGTAATGAACAGTAATATGGTCTGACATTCTGCGTCAAATATAAATTGTCAAAGGTGCGTGTCGTGTTTTCGTTCTAAGTTTCTTCGAAAAACACGGAAATTTTTGTTATTGTTTTTAAAAAAAGTGGAGTCATCATCTTATATACTTGTGAATCGAAGTTTGGTGGTAGAAAATGAGTGATTTATCTTCGAAACATCATCCAGGGGCCCATATGCCGTGCTGTTATGGAATTTGTAAAAGCAACTCTCGTTTGAAATCTTATGGGTACGGATTATATTATTTCATACGATTTGCCAAACCATGTACCACGTACCGGAACAAGCTTCTTGAGACTGTGAAAACACAAAAACACATCAAAAACTGCGCCAAGTGCTCTAAGTGCAAATCATGGGTGAAATCGTGTCTTCGGGGTGACATGCGGTTTCGGCGCATTGACGACATCAAGAAGGACACATCCTTGCACTTTCCAGTAGTGGTCCATCAGAAGCATTTCCCGACCCCCTTGAAAACGACGACGATGGATAATCCTCAATCAAATATATATTTAACAAATTTAACCAAAGCAAATAAACGACAAATGCGAAGAATTGATCTTTTTTTCTATAAATCGTTCCCCCTTATCAATAGTACTAATTTTTTAACGGATTTTTAAAGTAAAATTTTATTTCGCGATTGAAAAAAACGATGTAAACAAAAAATATTTTAACCTGCCTTTCGAAAAAATTCCGCTTTTTTTCACCAATTCGCAAATCGCGACATTGTAAAAATCTCCCTAAAGCAACACAGGTACGTTCCTCTACGGTTTCGTGTACAAGATCGGCACCATCAACAACATTTTCATTAAAAATAATTCATAAAACCTTTGACGGGCTTGACTTTTTGAATGAAAGTGTCCGCACATTTCAAATTTCGCGGCACTAAAAATGGCGGCGGCACATGCGCAGTGTGTTGAGAAAAAGGTCTATTGGTGTTTCCCTATTTATTGTTTGGAGAACATTAAAAGAACAGAGGCTTCATCCCTACCATTTGCAGCGTGTACAAGCACTCAAAGAAGAAGATCTACCCCGAAGGATCAGGTTTTGTGAATGGATATTTCAAAAAAATTATCAAGATCCACAGTTTGTTGAAAATTTCTTTGTCAACAGATGAGGCAACCTTCATAAGAGATAGAGTCTTTAATTCCCATAATTCTCATTGTTGTTCGGCAATTTGAACAATTTTTATAAATAAATTATTATGTATTTCACTACGTATTTATTGGATGCTTGAACCATAATTTAAAATCTACCTCTCAGAATTGACTTTCGACTTGTCAGTTCTGACTTTAATGGTTACTATGGCTATTTATTCAAAATGATTTAATTTTAGTTACCATGGCTTTTTATTGAAATCGAACGCACTTAGTTTTACGTGTATTTTCTTCAGTGGCGTTCTGGTTTTATAAGTAAGGGATCAGAGGTTATTTTTTCTTATCGTAAAAAAAAATAAAAGGGTCCATTCGCCTCCTTAAAAGTCCCAGAGACTCCGTTTCACTTTTGGTAGTGTATTTCAAAAACACCCTGTATACAGGGTCATCCATTAAAAAAACTTCACATCTCGAAAAATAGGGTAGCTGTTGGAAAGCAAAGTACGTCACTGAATAGATTAGAAAAACTACAAATATTTGTTTTATAAGTAATAATGATACTAAAAAAGCGCAACCCTGTATAATACTGGTACAGGAACACTAGATCAAATATAAGGCGATCTGTGATAAACTTTTCGGGTCTTTCGAACCTTTTGCGATTGAAGGGGGGGTCCACCCTGAGTATAACAAATGACTTTTGGACAAGCCATCCCCGTCTCATTTTCGGCCATCTAGAAAATAAGAGTGAGTTTGACTTTTGAAGATATCTCGGATCGAGAGTAATTTTATAAGAGAATGAAATTCCGAATTTTTTATTTATATATTTTTTTCAAATCTCCTTTTGTTTAAATAATATAGCATATTTGTCAATCCTAATGTGTATATATGTGCGAGAGAGAGAAAAATTCGAAACTGGGAGTACTCATTTGTTCGACTCTATACGGCACGTTTTCGTACGTTGCTGGGTATACGAAGTCGCATGTCCTGTCTCTATAGATCCTTGATATAACTTCCTCACCCTTATCAATAAGAAAAGAATTTTTGTTTGGCCTACTAATGAAGACATGGCGGAATTTCAACGAAATAACATAGTTGGAGAAGTAGATCCTGTTACTGAATTAAGAAGGGGCCCCTTAAAACTTAATGTTAGCTCCTGAAGACTCGAAAGTATCGTTTTATAAAAGTTTTGTTCATTGTTTTGTTTTTTTTTTCAAATATATTTATATCTTAAAAATGTTATTTAGGGAGTATATCAACCCTTTACTTTAGTAAGCAGTTAAAAGTTTGAGTAATAAATGATTTTGCATTTCTTCCTGTTATTTGTTTTTAAATGTACTATTACTACGATATTAATTGCGGCCATTATAGGCGCTGTGTATAATTCATTTTTAAAAATCATATTTTAGATCCTATTTCCGTTCCAGGTAAGTTTTATAGGAATATAGCTCAAAATATATGAGTGTTCCTCATCGCCCCCGCTTAGGTCTAAATTCAACAAGCAGAAAAAATAAATAAAATTTTAGAGAAAGTTTTCTAGAATATGAGGTTAAAAATACTTTATCTGAAAGTTTACTTACTTGCTTAAATTCATAAATACTTTAAAAGATCGCGACTTTCAAGCTGGTTTGGATTTCTCCTTTTGAGTCCAAGGGAAAATGGAAGACGATTTACGCTTCCCATGTAATATTCTTTGGACGGATGAGGCAACCTCCAAGTTAAAGGGCGTAGTTAGAACTCAGTGGCGGGTCGTAGTCATTTAGTCGGGGGAGCGTAACGAGTCTAAAAGCGCCGCATACAAAATTTTTTTCGTGGTTCAAGGTCATCCTTTTTAAGGGTACTTTTTGCTTAATACTCTTGCTCACGTCCCATGCCTGGTTGCCTTGATAGGAAAGTTTTTTATCATGTTTTTATGAAATTTAGGAAAAGGAGCTCTACTTGGTCAGAAAAATATTTTGCATAAGTACCTACTAAATACAAACTCTTGGTTACAAAGAAAGATACAAATATCGATTAATCTGTTAAAATTTCTCCATTTTTTCTTACTGAATCATTAAATCTTTGAATTTCGATTTGACGAGCTGAATCTAGGACGGTTATTATTATTTTGTTTGCCTAAAAGTTGTAATTTACACATAGATCTAATATGCTCTTGACTTTTTGAATGTCTCTCAATCGAGCGACCTAAATTTTTCAGGCAGTCATATCCAAATTTTGACCAAACTTCTTCACCTCGAATTGAAAATAAAACACATGGCCAACAAAACAATTTTTTTAAAATGAAACTACCCGTTAACCATTTACATTTACTGTACCAATGATTAACAAAACTACGGGGCGGTTTACCCTGATTAATTAAATACTTACTTAGGTCTGGATGAGGAACCTCTACATCTGTGACAAACAATTTATCATCGTGACACAGTCGATTAAATTTAAATTTTATTAAAAAGTCAACAAATTTTAAGATTTGTTACAGTGTCACTTCCCTCCCTTTCCATTTTAAGAATAAACTTTTGTTTGCACACAAAAAAAAAAACACAAATACCTAACCTGTTACGCAGGCGTAAACGTTTGTTCCTTGTTCACAACAGTTTCTTTCGTGTTTAAAAAAAAGGTGTTTTTGCCTCCAACTTGAATGTGCAAGGCAAGAAGACTAGATACAGGAGAGCGCACTTCATTGTTGTCCTATTGTTGCCCGATGGGACATATGCGGCGAAAAGCTCCCCACTCTCAATCGTCACTCGCCATGTGCGCCGTGCTTTTAAATTGGTGTACTGCGCATCTGTCAAACACATGGCACATTCAAAATAATTCGAAACATGCAAAATGTCAAAGTCATGTAGTAAATATAGTGAAAATCATTAAAATGTCACGAAAGTTTTTTACCGGGTACAACAGCAGTGATAATATTTGATTTTCAGGCAGTATTGCCGTGTCTTACAGGAGATGCTTGATCTTTTTACCGTCTCTAAATGGTTTTCAATTTAACGATGTTTCAATTAAAAATCAATGAAGCAAGTTGTTACATTTGGCATGAAGGAGTAGCCCACCAAGGGGCAAATGAAAGTGCTTCCTGTGTTTGGAATTACTTGATGTCTTTACAAGAAAACATTCCCACATCAATAGGCAAATCAAAATCCTTAGATTTGATTTTTTATACAGACAACTGTGGGCAAAAACGAGAACAGATTATATACTTATTTAACACATAAATTTTTGTGTGCCACAAAGATGTCTTCCATTTTAAAAACCTTGTTACCCAAATTGGTATAAAAACGTGTATGTACAAGAATTCAGACGGAGGTACAGTTAAAAATGTCAAATATAAAAATCTTTAAGCCAAAAAAATCATCCTGGAATACTCTTCTAGAAAACTTCTTACGAACAAAAAGAGTTTTTACAAATGTTCTAAATAACCATCAGACGTCAACTAACTGACTTTTCTTCAGTGAGACTGAAGAACCTCTAAACATAAGGCAGGTATTAAAGAAGCAAAAAAGAAAGGATTACTCTCCTTATTCGCCCCCCAGAACAAACCGAAGAAAATAGTTGTCCCTATGTGCTATTTCGACTTTTACAATAAACTATACTACAGCTTAAATAGTTTACATCGACTGTGTACCTACATTGTTTATCGTTTTGTTCTGCAGTTTTATAACCAATAAATTTTATTTGCTTTTATATTGTGCGTAGTTTCTTTATTTTATACTATTTTATACATAAGTCAGTAAATAAAAGTTACACTTTTTTTGGGAGGAAAGACCGTCACAAATTTTAATTAAAGGTGAAATAAGAGTTACAGGTAATGAGAAAACTGAAGTTCTTAGGTTTAAATGCAGCTCATGATGCCAACTTTTTAAAGCGTGTACCACGTTAGTTTAGCATATTGTTGTATAAAACGTATAATTTAAAAGGCTTCTCCTGAAAAACAATGAATTTTTAGTAGGGACAGTATTCTGCTAAACCAACGATATGTACCTACAATTTTCAACAAGTTCTTTCGTTAATAAATTATTGTGTGCTCGTTCCATCGTTTTATAATTTCATTTCCTTCAAAACAATGACTTGTTTTACACTTAGAATATTTGACATATTTGACGTTATTACAGACACAAGTACTATTATAACCTATAACAAACGCCACAATGTCGAGCTACTTGAAAGATGCGCAGTACATTACTGCGCACATGGCGAGTGACGATTAAGAGTGGGGAGCTTTTCGCCGTATATAGGCCTTCCCTTTCCAAGTGAGTGCACTCTCCTGTATCTAGTCTTCTTGGTGCAAGGACAAAAAATAGTTGTAGTAACTAAAACGCAGGCGTAACAATCGTAACACATGTTCACCACAGTTTCGTGTTTAAAAATATAATCGTGAACGCCTCGCAGCCCAGAGCGCAAGTGCGGGTGTGTGTGACAACAACATAGGCAGAAGTGTGATTCGAGTCGTAAGTGGTATAGAACCACAGATGAGAGAAGTTAACGAATATTTCGAGCATTTTAACAGGGTGGCGGTTAATTCAAATTCTGATTCAAAATATTTATCTGTAAAAGTTGTTAAATTAGATTTATCTAGTATTTATATTTTAAGAAATTGAAAAAAACATATTTGTAAAATAAAAATAAAATAAATTAATGGCCATAGAGTGGTGGTCACAAGAAAATCCCAATTTTGCGATAGAATGCCGGGACCAATATTCATTTAAAACGAAACGTTTGGTGTGCCATTTTGAACAATAGAGTGATCGGGCCATATTTTTTCACACGAAATTTAAATTCTCAAGAATTCCTGCGATTTTTAAATAATTAAATTAGTTTTCGACAAAATGTCGCTTAATGTAAGGCGTGAAGTATGGTAACAATGTGACGGTGGGTGCTCCAATCCATAATGTAGCAGCAGTAAGAGAAACATTTTTTGAATTATTTGGGGGTAAAATAATTGGGCGCAACATTACATGAAGCAAAAATCTATCATCACAGACCTTTCGGGAATGTCGATCAATTAGAGACAATTATACAGGAGTGTGCATTAAATATTTCTCCCCAATTTATGAGGAACTCCGTCAGGGACGTCTCAAGGAGAACAATTTATTTGTATCGAAAGCGATGGAAGACATACAAAGATGTAACAAATTATTAGTTTTATTGTTAATGTTCATTGATTTCTACTGTTTATCATCATGTAGGTATTAATTTTATTTATTGTTTGTTACTTTGTTTAAAAGTTCATTAAACCTCGATATTTATTTAAAAATAATTTTTATTTTAGTTGAATTTGAATAAACAAAAAAAGTGGTATAAAAAAATAGAGCTAAAATTTAAATCCTCCGAATTTGTTTAAGTTTGGGCATAAAATTGAAAAAGATTTAACTTTTCTAATGCCCGTTTGCACCGACAGCATTTAAAATATAACGGGAACTTAATTTCATAGTTACAATTATCAAAACCTTAGCAACAATTATTTAAAACGTTAACGGCCATCAGGATTTTATTATATTTGTCCACTGGGCCAAATTTTTTTATTTATTTAACGTAATTTTGGCGAGTTTTGTACCAAAATTTCCAAAAATGTGAAAGCGGTCCATAGGGACTGGCACAACTTGCTCAGAAAATGAAAAATTGAAAATTGAAAAATTGTTATGTCCCACCTACTCTACTGGGCCGAGTGGTCCTCTCCATGCTATTGAACATCTGGCCGTTAACGTGTTAAGTTCTAGTTAATTTTAGGTTATGTCGGTACAAACGGCCATTAATGAGGTTTTTCGAAATTTATTCGCAATTTTATAGAAAAAATATCAAATTTGACATATATTTCATGACCTGCTTGAAAACTTTTATCGGCGAAATTTTACTCTGAAACAGAAATCTTACATATATTATTCAAAAAAAAATTTTTCCATAAGATGCGGACTTTACTGATGGTGACAATACAAAATAATGACACAATTTCAATAGACAGTTTATAAATTATAAATCCTAATTTTCATAATCTGAA
Organism: Pediacus dermestoides; assembly: GCA_963942485.1. Classification (NCBI taxonomy): domain Eukaryota; kingdom Metazoa; phylum Arthropoda; class Insecta; order Coleoptera; family Cucujidae; genus Pediacus; species Pediacus dermestoides. The sequence continues at coordinate 11,891,184 of OZ012628.1, read as the reverse complement.
TTATGTATTCTAATACAAAAACTTCACATTATCAGTATGCACGTATTATGTTTAAAAATTTATCATGTCGGATTACTAAATATATATTATATAAAATAATTCAACCATTTAATCTTGAATTATATATAGTTTCATAATTCCTGCTTAGTCCTGCTTTCAATAATTTATTATAATCTTATATAAGAACGAAACGACTCCAAGTTAACTAATTTATAAATGTACCTATGTGCTAGCCCTACATACCAATCATCAGAAAAACCTTTACAGGAAATCTGGGTAAGTGGAATAAAAAATTTTCCAATAAAGTTGTAGAGGACTATCATAAATCTCATACGTAGGAAAAAATTGGGGCGTGGTATAATAGAAAAAACGAATAATTATATATTTGTAATATGTATATGAAATAATATAAAAATGCCAGTAGACTGTTACTGAATATAATTTAAATGTGAAAATTGGTACGCCTCCATTCTACAAAATGCCGAAGATTTTCTCGTATTACGCTGTTAAATTTTAGGTGAAATGAATATAAATCAAAATATCATTATTTTGCAAAACAGCCTAAGACACTTGCGACGTCACCAAATCTGGCCACCAAAAAACACTGAACTAAATCCACCGAAAAGTTTCTATATCAGACATACTTCACTTTTTTTGTCCACCATTTTATTGTGGATTGGACCACTGGTGCATTTTATTTTAAAGTGTCTGGGTAAGTTAACTTTTAAAAAATTATTATTATCATGATGCAACACTGTTTCAGTAAGGGATTACAGAAGCTTGGATAGGGTCCTATCCATATTGGTATCCCTAACAGGCACCTACTATTTCAACTTTCAATATCTAAAAAACATTCGTAACACAGCAATATTATACAGAGCCTTATCCGATATGAAAACCTTTGGAAAACCTAACACCTTCGATAAAACCAACAAAAAACTCAACTTTCTCTCATCACTTCACATGTTGTATATAATATTAGCCGCCGTAACTTTCGGCTTAGCACCCATAGTGGAACTCCAGACATGTCGAAGAGAAAACATTGAAAAGAACCTCAACTTACAATGTGGATTATTTGTACCAATGTGGACGCCTTTTGACTTAAATATATTCCCAAGAAAGCAAATTTTATATGCAGTAGAATATTATTCTGCAATTTTTTCGTATATTACCTCGTCTTTAATATCATTTTCCATTTTGGAGTCTGTGGAACACATCATAGTTCGACTGAAGCATGTCGGGATGTTGTTTGTTGATTCATTGAGTATCAAAGATGTGAATGTTCGAAGGAGGCGGTTTAATACTTGTATTAAGTATCATGGAATTGTTATTAAGTTAGTTCATTTTGTCTGCAGGGCATTTTCCAGAATCTATGAATAAGTATATTCGCTTAGATTCTAATTATCAAATAAATACTGCCATTGAAATTGGAAGATGGGAAGATGGTTTCTTTGGTAAACTCTTATATAAAAACATTTTTATTTTTCTAGTCTGGCAGAAATCTTGGATAAGTCCTTCAATGGCTGTCTCTTCATTCATGTCCTTCTAACAGGAGCAATTCTTGGATTTGTTGCCTACAGTTTCTTAGAAGTAACGTACTTATATCAATTATAATTCAAATTCACTTTGAGCATGGATTATACTGAGAGATCAAAAATTATCTTGGTCAAATGTGGTCATGAAACGAAAAATGACGGTCTTAGCTTGTATCATCCTTTTGAAGTTTATCAAGTTATGTACCCAAGAACGTATTAAAATAGAGGACAGAAAGCTCTCATGGTGGAGGTAAGAAAGCGTGGCTCAGAGACGTTGCACGTTCAAATGGACTCAAGCGTACTCGGTAGTTTCTGCGCATGCGCCTGCAGCCAGTAGAGCGCCTACTTCAATTTTGTATATTTGTCAGTGTTTGTTTTGGTTTGTCACTGTCTACAACTGGCAACGGATTTGTGCCTACGCCACCCCGGGAATTTTCTGTCCTCTATTTTTATACGTTCTTGTATGTGCCAAAATAAGTATTGACACGATACTAGCTCCGACAATTATTTTAAAATAGATGACCACCTTTGACCAAGATAATTTTTGATCTCTCGGTACATATTTACTTATTTTTAATTTAAAAAGTTACTTTAGATCCAGAGATAATCTGGATGGATGTTTTCAAATTAACACCTTGAATGTAGATCAGGTGATGAGACTGGAGGTAAATATACCGTACTTAAAAAAAGTCAAAATCTAAACATTGAATTAATTTCCACTTTGATCATGATTACAAAAATGGTAATTACAAACTAAAAGTGCTAAAAATAATAAATAGCTTGGTAAATAGTATAGTTCTTTGTTGTTGTGTTTGCTTCCAATCTCTCTATCTTTCTTTTCCTCTTTCTGTCATATAACCGAAATTGTACGTATACTTATGAAGATAGAGTTTTCCAATACAGTGTGTCCGTTTTTCGACCGGCACCATGGGGATCTTGCTTATGCTAAGAGATACAAAGTCGGTTAAATTAGGGCAAAGTTGTGCAATCTTACGCTGATCAATCGTACAGAGAAATTTAAACTATTGTTTTAATTTTGAAGTTATTGTAGAAAAACAAGAAATTGTAATTTTCGATTTAAATTTTTAAATTGAAAACCCATAAATTTACGTATTTTTAATTAAGACATTCTTAAGGCACTTTTTTACGAGGAATCCGAATATGTCATTGCATTTGCCACGGCGTCTAAGATGGCAAAGAAACAGTAGTCAACTTTATTTTTTCTTATGGTCGCTATATTGGATTTATACATTTTTGAATACACCTTTTTTCCCTCTTTACAATAATGTATCGCACATGATATAGTCCTTCAGCTAGGGGTCAAAAGGTAGGAAGTAAAAGTGGGATGAGACGACGCAGTGTTTTCTGAAGGTTTTTTGGTCGCTGAATCCGAATCCGTGCTTCGTTTTTCAATAAAGTGGTGCAAACAAAAGTTATTAACAAATTATTGTTTAAAACGCAATAACTCGTAAAGAATAGATTTTAACGAGCATTTTACCAAAAAAGTTGATCAAAATAAAAAGACTCTCTTAAAAGTTCATATGATATTTTGTCATAAAGTCGCACGGACAAAAGTTATTAAAAACTTATTGTTTAAACGTTTAAAACGCAATAACTCGAAAAGTATACGTTTTACCAAAAAAAGTTTCAAACAAAAGTTCTTCAAAATAATAAGTCTCTCTTAAAAGTTCATATGATATTTTGTCATAAAGTCGCTCGAACAAATGTTATTAACAATTTATTGTTTAAAACGGAACAAACCAAAAAGCATACATTTTAGGAGAGTCTTTTCATTTTGCACAACTTTTGTTTGAAACTTTTTTTGGTAAAATGTACACTTTTCGAGTTATTGCATTTTAAACAATAAATTGTTAATAACTTTTGTCCGAGCAACTTTATGACAAAATACCATATGAACTTTTCGGAGAGTCTTTTTATTTTGAACAACTTTTGTTTGAAACTTTTTTTGGTAAAATGCTCGGTAAAATCTATACTTTTCGAGTTATTGCGTTTTAAACAATAAATTGTTAACAACTTTTGTTTGCACCACTTTATTGAAAAACGACGCACGGATTCGAATTCAGCGACCAAAAAACCTTCAGAAAACACTGCGTCGTCTCATCCCACTTTTACTTCCTACCTTTTGACCCCTAGCTGAAGGACTAATAGTTAAGTTTTATATTTTGGCGAAAATTCCAAATTATTCGTTTTTTCGAAGGGCGCTTTGAAAACAAAATTGTCACTTTTGATTTAAACACTTCTGCTGATTTGTCCACGAAAATGGGATGTTCAAGTTTTCCAGAAAGAACCGAAAATAGAAGGTATTTTCTATCTTTCCATAGAAATTTAGGCCAATATGGCTCCTTTGATAACGCCAAAAAGGTGAATGCGTGTTTGATGAAAATGTTCACCAACAGAGTAATTTCTAATAATGGGTACGCTGGTTAGCGCGTTCTCCAGATTTGTCACCGTTGGACTTCTTTTTGTGGGGCACTATGAGGAATAAAATGTATCTCACCATACCAGCCGACATTGATGAACTGCGAATAAATATTATAACTACCCTTAGACATGAAATAAGAAGGCGAGATATTAGTAAAGCAGTTCTAAATCTTAGAAAACGGATACAGTTGTTTTTCCATGTGGAAGGTGGACCATTTGAGCATTTATTATAATTTTCTATTTTTTTTTTTCGTTTTCTTTGGTTTCGGTTTTGTTCTAATGCGAAGAATACATTTCTATCAAAATTTCTCGTTTTCATGTTTTTTATTTACAATCGGATAAAATGTAGTAGAAACGTAAACGACTAGACTTTAACTTAAGGCGACCTGTTAATAGTAATTTGTATTACTAGCCTAGAAACAGTTTCTAGGCGTGTAAACTCGGGTGAAAGATATTTTTCGGATATCGAGTACAGTGATGTTGGTGTTCCCCAGGGCAGTGTCTTGGGACCTATCCTTTTTGTAAAATTTGTAAACGATTTGAAAGATGTAGTAAATGGAAATTGCCGGGACTTGGTGAGTTACGCGGATGATACAAACCTGCTAGTTAGGTCGAGCTTTCTTTCAGATGTCATAACTGAGGGAGGCTGCTTGCTAGACAGTGTCACCAATTGGTTTACGGCTAATAGGCTTGTTTTGAATGAACGAAAATCTAACTTTGTTCTCTTCAGGACGGGGCAGAGTAGGGTTTTGGTACCTGAGCATGTGCTAATAAACAATTGTGAGAGCAGGCTGTCGGAAAGTTCAAAATTCCTGGGGTTACATGTAGACGCTGCTTTGTCCTGGGGGGACCACGTGGAAGTGTTGGGGCGCAGGTTGAGTGGGGTACAGTACTCGTTGAGGGTCATAAAGCCTTATGTAAATTTTAATGTTTTGAAGATGGTCTACTTCTCGAACTTTCAGTCAATATGTAGCTATGGAATAATTTTTTGGGGTCAGTGTGCGTCTGTCATGGACATTTTTAAAATTCAGAAACGGACTCTGCGTACTTTGCTGGGACTGGGTTATCGTGATGGTTGTAAGGGGAAATTTAAAAGTAATAGAATACTTACAGTGGCGGCACTTTATGTTTATCGGGTGCTTCTCTTCATGTATAAAAACAAGTCAAATTATGAATATTTAAAGTCAGCGAAAAACACACGAACTGACAAGTACAATTTTCCGAGCCATAGGTTAACAATTTTTGAAAAAGGTTGTTTTTACTCTGGTATAGTTTTCTGGAATAGGCTACCAACTTATGTGCGATTTATTGGGAGCTTTGTGCTTTTTAAGAAAACAATTTTTAACATTTTAGCTGATATTGAACCTTATGAAGTTGGCGATTTTTTAAATTATATTTTTTGATTGTGTCTGTTATGTTGTTGTATTAGTTTATTTATCTATAATTGAATCTGTTCAACATGTTTTTTTTTATGTATGTACTTGTAACCTAAATCAAGATTTCTTCTTTGACAACTGCTATTACCATTATTATGTTGTGACAAATGTTTTCTTTATTGTGTTGTATTTTATGAACCACACGTATTGAAAAATAAATTCTATTCTATTCTATTCTAATACACACTATTTTTTGTGCCGAAGTTTATTTCAATAAATTAAATTTACAAAATATTTGGTATTAGGAATTTTTTTTATATTGGTAACGCACGATACTTAAAATTGACACTGACACTAGTAGCCGAATGACAGAAATAATAATCAGTTTCTATGGAAAATACAAATTTTCTTTATGATTTCAATGATGCCAATCGATAAACTAAAAATTCCTAGTTTTTGCCGGTCTAGCCCCGCAAAACATGAGTTTCCAGCCGATTTATACGAATGCAAAATGACTAATGCCAACCTGAGGCACAAAAAACATGTATTTCCAGCCGATTTATACGAATGCAAAATGACCAATGCCAGCCTGACGCACAAAAAAATTTGTTTAAAACAAAAGTGATAATTTTGTTTTCAAAGGACCCTTCGAAAAAACGAATAATTTGGAATTTCCGCCAAAATATAAAACTTAACTATCATGTGTGATACATTGTCGTAAACTGGAAAAAAAGCTGTATTCAAAAATGTATAAATCCAATATGGCGACCATAAGAAAAAATAAAATTGACTGCTGTTTCTCTGCCATCTTAAACGCCATGGCAAATACAATGACATATTCGGATTCCTCGTAAAAAAGTGCCTGAAGAATGTTTTAGTTAAAATTGCGTAAGTTTGTGGGTTTTCAGTTTAAACATTAAAAACGAAAATTACAATTTCTTGTTTTTCTACAATAACTTCAAAATTAAAAACGATCGTTTAAATTTCTTTTCGGATTATTGATCAGCGTAAGGATACGCAACTTTGCCTTAATTTAACCGACTTTGTATCTCTTAAGATAAGCGAGATCCCCATGGTGCCGATCGAAAAACGGGCACTCTGTATAGTCTACATTTCAGATGATTTTATTTTCGTTTTTGTTTTAGAGTTTGTCATTAAGTGCTATGGCCTTATTCGTTGGATGGTTTGCGTCTCTTTGCTTTGTATGCTTTGTTGGTACTCGCATTACAGAAGAGGTAGAAATTTGTCATCAATTAACGTCCAAAATTTTTTTCTATTGCACTGCAGAATAGTTTTAAAAAAAATTTGCCAAATTGACAAATTTTACATTGACCCTCGATAAATCTGCATTGCAACTTGTGGTTCATTTGCTGATTGTGGGTAAAATCAAATCGTTACAATGGTTCGATCTGGTTTTGAAGATATGCACAAACTATTAACGCAAACAATTTTCATGAAATGCTTCCATTACATTCATTCAGTTGACGTTTCGCTTTGTTTTCACCTTGCAGATCGACCTGATGATGCCTTAATAAATTAGGCGAAACGTTACTAAATAAAAGATTTTCTTTGATGTTACTGTCTTATTTCGGTTAAAACGAACATCAAACCTACCATAGACAATAATTTACACATAAAGTTTCATAAAAACTAAAAGGAAATAGTTATTAATATATTACGATATTTTAGTTTCTAGTCCTTTGTGAAATTGAGTTGACAAATTTCATAAGAGAGTCTGAATTAAAATTATCACTGATTTGAATTAGAAAATTATCTCTACTTCTTTTCTTTTTGAATTTGTCATTATCTTTTTAGAGTTTACATATTGGAACCCTAATTTACGATACAAATTGGTACGAACTGGATGTAAGGACCCAAAAGGATATACCCTTTATTCTAATGAGATGCAATAAACCGATTTATTTGCATCACGGGCCATTTGGACACATGTCTTTTGCAACTGTTACTGGAGTATGTAATGAACAAGTATGATGATATTAAAATACATAATAAAAATATTGTTTTAATTTATAGATTTTGAAAACTTCGTATTCGTATTTCGCCTTGATGCGGGAAACATCTTAGAAATGTCACCAAACAAATAGCAATATTTTACAGATTTATATCTATTCGATTGCTAAGTCTGTATGTACCTATTTAGTAAAATAATGTAGTAACTGCTTACTAATGTTCAATATAATCCTCTGATGGCTTGGTACTTGCTGTGCGTATTTTTTTCCAAGATTTTCTATACTTATCTTCCTAGTACCTAGAATATGTAGGTACCTATTTTACAATAATTGTACTTAGTCCAATTATTATTAGTTCGGAGTCCGAAGATCCGATTGCGGAATTTATTTTACTTTTGGAATGTTTAACTTTGAGTGAAGTGGAAGTCATATAATTTTCTCGATTGTGCATCATCTAATTTAACGAAAACCTGAGAAACAATGATTTTTGGAACGCATCTGTCTGTCTCTATCCACCATAACTCAAAAGCGACTTATCGGAGTTGATTCAAATTTCATATTTAAAAGTTTGAACAAATTTGTGGGTGCCACATTCAATGTTTTTCATCTAGCACCAAAACAAGTGACAGTTACCTGAAGACATTTTTAAGTTTTTTAGGAATATCTTGAAAAATAAACAATTTATGAGATTTTTTTATTCTTTAACATTGATTTAGAATTGAATTTTGAACAAATTTTGTTTTAACTTTTTTTTGAAATTCCGTCAAAAAAATTTCGAAAAAACTAGATATTCTTAAAACACTTTATATTTCTCATAGCGCGCGTTGATAGTTCAATCCGATGGTCGAGGTAGACATGTGTCTCATTATATGGCTGCCAAACGGAAGGTCCCGGGTTCGAATCCCAGAAAGACGGACCATTAGTTTTTTTTTTATTTTACTGGTTTCTATGGTATCGAAAACAATAATAATGAATAAATAAATGTAATTTCATATCGGGAGATTTTTTTAAGTGAGTAATAGGTCAAAAATCTAAAATAAAACACATTTTTGTCGTAAAATTCGGTTATAATGAGTGGGACAAGGACAGATTTATGCGTATTGCAATAAATGCAACAGAGACTATTTGAAAATTGTTTGAAACCCTCAAAATTTTTACAAGAAATTTAACTTAATTTTTATATTTTAAGGAGTTTCTATGTTTTAAAAGTAAATTGAAATTTACTTTTGAATTTTTGTCAATATTTGAGGTTAATTAGTTTAAAAAATTCCTGTTCCAGTACCGCTGATGACATTTTCATAAACTTTCCACTGTTACAAAGAATAATCCAAAATTTATAAAATATTCTAATAAAGTTGACTGTTTTCTATAGTCCATAGCTTCAAAAAAAGTAATAATTCAATAATGTAATACAACCAACTCATTTCCTCACCACCACTGAGGTAGAGTTTAGGCGCGTTTTTTTAACGTGGTGTCCCCAGGAGGCCTAATCCACGGTCAATATTATAGAGCATATATGTAATTATTTACAACTTGATAAGTTTCATATTCATAATTTTTGCATAAAAATAGATTTCACCCCAAATTTGGGTTGATAAATTTTATAATATTAATGGCACTTTTTGCAGTGTCAATGGGAAAGGTATGATATAAGGGAGAAATATAAATAATAAAACATAGGTACATATATTAGATTTTTGGATTTTCTCCAAAAATTTGTTCAGATGCAGTTTCTTAAAAATGGTAATGTTATCAGAAAAATAAGTTGTTAATGAAAGAGAAAGAAGGAAGGCCTATGTGGATTATATTAATAATCTCACAGTAAAATTATCTAAAACATTTAATATATATCCAGTGGTATTTATTACGTTTGTCTTTTTATCGAAAAATTGTAAGTACTGGTGATACAACAATTATTTTTAAATTGTACCTAATTCCGTATGAATTTGTGAATTGGGGGCCACCAGACAGTTTTCACAAATTTTACCATCGAAGTACATAAATTAAATTATGTATAGAGACTGAAAATAAACATTATATAAGATACATGCCTGAAAGAAATGTTTTTAGACATTTTAGAAGTAAAAACTGTTTAAGTACACAAAATATTTCCGAGTTTTTAGGGCCCTAAATTACACTTTTAAAAGATCGCATTTGGCTTTGTTACAAAGCTAATTTTATTTTAAAAAAAAGTACTGTTTATATGAATTAATTACGATTTTTTTTTAAATGAGAACCCCATGTAGAAAGAGTTAATTACTCCCTTTACCACATTTACTGGGCTACTTTCGAGGGCGCATGCGCGAACCTCTACCACACATTACTGCTTAGACCATTACATACATATACATTATATCGTATAACGTAAGAATCTAAGCATTGCTCACTATCCGCAGCATCCATTGCTCACAACGGTGCTTTGCATGAATTAGGGCAGCAAACGAATAGGTTAAAGGGTAAACGCCGTGTGGTCTGACATGTGACATCTTGGATACTAGTCGTAGCAATTAAGCAGTTCAAATACGACCGACACCTCGGACGATGGAGCACTAGCTGGAGCGCAAGTTTGCTCCAGCTTCGTTTACCCTCCCGAATTTTAATAATTTACTTTTATTTTCAAAATTACAGTACTTAAATTTTTGTTAAATTGGCTTTGTTACAAGACGTGTGACGGTTTAGCCGCTAATCCCCAACATATGCCTGCATTTAATCTGCTTTCACAGACCGTACATAACATTATATCGGACATTAGCGTTGTCCGGCGGTTACCTATGGGAGGTACGTCACAAACGCAACTATAACCGTTCTAATCCCAAAGGAAGGCCAGACCTCCAGCATTAGAACAATCAAAGCTTCCGGGAAGACCGCGGGTAGTGACTCTTTGTGTTGAGAGACAGGCAACAGCTCTAGGCAATGCCTAGGTGTCAACCCGCACAACTCTTCCACATCTCTGTCACCCCACGCGAATCTACCATCCGCCAAGAGTGTCATAGTTACTCCTGCCGTTTACCCGAGCTTGTTTAAATTTCTTCATGTTGATATTCAAAGCACCGGGCATAAAAATTATGAAGTGCTTATATAAATTATTTCTAAGTCTAGGGCGCTGTCCACTTTACCCATTTACATGTGTTTCATCTTTCGGCACCCACGTATGTTAGGTACATATGCTTTGCTTTAACCCTATAGTCCCAGTAATTCTGATGGGACTTTATACATAATCGTAATCTAGGAATGGCGCGACCTAAATATCAAAAAATGTTTAAAAGACAAAGCCCGGGCTTTACGCGCGAATATGTCTCGGCGCAATTACTCAACAAGGTTCCGATACCGAACCACACAACAACGGTGGAATAATGCAAATTAATTCTTGGGTCAAAATGAACCCGGATTGATTTACTATGAGAACCATTTAACAATGTTATTTTTACGAAAATTCAACTGATGCAATTTTCCTTCTCCACACAGTAAAAATGTTCTGACCTGGTATGCTGTCTTCTACGATGTAGTCCTCTAATCGTAATGGGACCTACCTTTCAAAGATAATCACTGAAAAAAATATATCTATGAGAAACAACCCTAAACAATAAATAATTACACGCGAGTTAAGGTAAAATTAAGTTCAGACGCGTTATACGAAATAATTAATTAATAAATAAACGTAAATAAGTAGGTAACAACATTTTAGCACACGTCTTTACCGGTTCACATTCGTAACAAAACTAAAAAGTCTCTAATATCAATATAAATATTATAAATGGGAATAATAACTCGTAAAAATTAGTCATCTCTTATGCAACAAATACCTACAAATTATAGGCTTAGTCAAGTCTAAAATTCTCGAAAAATCCAACAAAAGTGTTTGGAAAAACGACAATTTTTAATATATCTATAACTTGAGAAAAAAATTTGCGGTTTCTAGATTAGGAAACGAATCAACTGTAATGTGATGAAAACATGCAGTGCTTCACCTTATATGTCCTGAAATTTTCTAATAATTTGTATGAATGTTGTCTTAAGGCAACAAAATAAATTTCGTGTTTCTATCACGAAAAATAAATAAATTATAACCGTTTTTAATTTTATTGAGTGCTCCATTGTAAAATTTTATGCCCTATTAGCTCGTTTCCACGCTTTCTAGGTGGTTTGTCCCTAAATAATTGTTTTAGCTTATCGTACTTACTGGCAATTTTATATGATAATTTGATTGCATGTGATTGTTTCCAAACAAAAAAACACAAGAATTTTCTCAAAATAATATTTAAAAAAATAATTACTGAAGCTGTTTATGATGGTAGAATTAAAGTCAAATTTATGTTTCAGAATATAATTGATACATTTCTTAAACAACAAATCATTTTAAACTAAAATGTGTCCGTTTAAATTTATTCAACGGATGGAATTTTCCACCAAAATGTTGAAATATTTTAACAGAAAACGAAAAATGTTCTGATCTGGTATGTTGTCTTCTACGATGTGGTCCTCATTTAATCATCATGGGACTTACCTACAACAAGCAACAAGAACAGAACAATCAAAAGCAGAATTCAAAAAATATCTTAAATTTTCTATAATTAAGTAGTAGTACCAGCATGCCCCCGCATTCTACTGTGTTCCCCCTCATTTACAATTTTACATATCAGATACGACAAGATGATTTGAATTGTGTTTGTAGTCTTTTTTTTTATTTTGAAAATTTTTCTATCTACCAAAGCAGGCAAAAGGTTTTTTTAACTCTAGCCAACGTGGGCCCCCTTTAACCCAGGTAAAGTACCACACGGGGCCCATGAGTAGTAGCAGTGTAATATAGTAGTAGCAAAGTAAATTAAAACTATTTCGAAAATTTATCAATCTACCAAGGCAGGCAGAAGTTTTGTTTCTAGTTAATTTCAACAAGGTCCCCTCTTATACCCCGGGGGCCATGAATAGTAGCAGTGAAGGTAGTAGGTATTAGTAGTAGTCAAAGAAATTAAAATTATTTCGAAAATTTTTCAGTCTACCAAAGCAGGCAAAAGCTGTTTTATTTTTAATTCCTTCCACCCCGGGCCCCCTTTAACCCCTCTGTACCCCGAAACTATTTCGTACCTTTTCTCTTGAAGCCCTTTTGCTTTATTCCCGTATGATCGTAATCCAAGGAAATCACTAATCACTACACAGTAATTATAATAACACATGTTATATTTCATTAATAATATAATTAAACGTAAGCACCGACACACGTCTGCTCCGTTTGGCATTCGAAATAGAACTGAAAACTGATTCATAAATTCATTCATTACTCATCATTTTTTGCCAACAAATACAATTTAAAGGCTTAGGCTGGGTTCACTTTTTCACAAAATTTAACACAACAAAACTTTTCAGTATTGATTTTATGAGAAACGTGAACGCAGCCTAAGGCTATAAAATTGTAAATTTTGGTTGTGTAAAGGGTGAGTAATTATGAGTTATTTATATATTTTATTCTATTATATTAGTCAGTTTTTAGTTTTGTTTCTGTAAAGAATGTGTGCTAAAATTTTGTTCGTTGCTTCCATTTAATTAATAATTAATTATTTCTTTAGTAGTTAATCTTAATTTGTGTGTAATTAAATATTTCTTACGGTTACTTCTCAATGATTGACTTATTTTTTCAAAAAGTGCTTGTGTTGTGTAGATAATTTGTGATTTTCTTGGATCGCCAAATGGGAATAAAGCAAAGGGGCTTCAAGAAAAGAAGTACGAAAATTTAGTAATTTTTTTTATAAATTTAAACAATTTTTGTAATTTTGAAACAATAACTAAATTAATTTGCTAAAATATGATTGCTGGCAACGACGTAAGTACAATACTTTCCAAAAATCAGAACCTTATTCGTATTTTATAAGAAAGTCATGTGCTGGACACATCAGATATTTTGTTATTGATTTATAGCAAATTATTTAAAATAATTTATTTTCTTTAATGCCCTGTACATCACAAAGGAAGCAACATTCGACCATAGTTTATTAGACAAACCACCTTTAATTTTCGCTAAACTATCGACTGGTGAAATCCTGACGATAGAAACTGAGACACCCTGTATAATAGTACAACTTTCAGCACAAAATCTACCAGAGCAGTTGTGATGAAAACATCAGAAGATTTGCTAGCTAACACCATGCCCGAGCTTCCTCAATGAAAGGAAAAGCGAGGAAGAAAAAGTGAATTTGGCATGTGTGTGTCTCTAGGAAAAGTCGGAGTCATATTCGAATGAAAACATTGTAAGCAAGATGTAACAGAAAATTCAACACGTGCTTTTCAACAAATTATTGATAAAAGATGATTTTTTACAAGGAAAAGTATAAAGATGGTAAAACAAAATATATACTGGGTGATCAGTAATTGCCGCACTCGGAGCATACTGTGATAAACTTTACGTTTTAAGAATGACGAATTTTTTTACCGCAGTGCTGTAAGTCCTTTCTTTACAAAGATATGACTACTTTTGTGAAAATAAAAGTGGCAACAGTGCATTGAACATGTGAATAGGTTCGACGAGAAAAAAAAGAGAAACGCTCAATATTTTATGATGCGAGAACTTGTAAAACTAATTTAGTACTGTCAATTTTATTAAAAAACAGAAACAACAATTGAAATTCATTATTAATATTTTCATGGCAATAGAAGGTATTTTAGTTCATCCCAAGGGGAGCTTGAGAGGTTGCCAAACTTCAAATTTCTCTCAAATGTAGGTATTTTATTAAGTTTTAACATTTTCAATTTCTTTGTATTAGAGGTTTTGTGAAAAAAATTGAACAAATCATATTGCATTTTATCCAGAGATTATAGTAGCATGAATTTTTTCCTCATTTTTGTTTTGGTTATTAAAATAATTAGCTTGTAACTTGGATGAGGGAGACTCTATAACTCGGACACTAATCATCAGATTTAATTTTTTTTGCAGATTATCCTTAGTTTTAATGTGCTCTATAACGCCCTGTATTCCGTGTGCGCCAATTACTGATCACCCTGTATGTTGGTCTGTGTTTTAAAGAAAACTTAAATATGACTTAGGTGAACATTATTGATGTAGAAAAAGCAAAATTTCTGGAAAGTACTGCTACAGAGATTACTAAAGGTAATATCAGTACTGTTACCAACTGATATCATGCATTGGCTTTATTTGTGTTTCTTAATGAGTGCTTTATATTTATGTTTAAAAGCGATTGACAATGCAGCACTGCAAAACATATGCTGTGATTATAACTTTTAATTACAATATAATAATTTATTACAAATTATAAACCTAATTCTTATATTAACAAAGCTGAAATCACAAATTAATAGTGCATAATATATATTTTTACGGTCCATTTTTTTAAGCTGGTAGTCTTCCGATCATAAATGGTATATGGCTAAAATGTGTTCACTAATTTTTTGTAAAATTTTTAAAATTTCTTCTTGCCAAAGATACGTAAAGTTATCTTTTTCTCATCAGTGCCATATATGAGTATGCGGTACGTAATATCTGAAACAACCAAATGAAATGGAAAGAAAATTATTTATTAAAATTTAATTAAATTTTTAACTGTTTTCTCTAAATTTAACCTACTGTAATAATTGTGATATAAGACAAGTGTCCAAACGGTCCTGTTTGAAGATAAATGGGTTTACTACATCTGAGTAAAACCAACACTAAATCCTTCTGTATATCCACATCAAGTTCATCCCAATTTGAACAATAAATTTTCAGTCCAATATTTCATGCTCTAGAAAATTGCCTTTCACCACATTATAACATCTAGAAAACTTCCAAGCATACCTCATCAATCATCCGTTGACTTACAAAACTAACCAAATAAAGCGTCGTAAACCATCCGATGAACATTATCATCGAGGTAATTGAAGCTTTCTGCAAAAGTTTCTAGGTTAGTTGAGGTTATGTTAGTGAAGATTGTTTTCACTTCAAGTAAGCGATATGCAACCAAACCAAGGATTACGGCCGTTAGTAACACATGGACAAACATGCAGGATTTTATTGATTTGTTCAACTTTTCTGCAATACTGTAAAATAAATTTTAAGAAAAAGGTCTTACTTAAATATAATAAATCTTGTTTTCTCGTACCTGATTACCATCTGGTGATACCTAATGCAGTTGTAAAATTTGTCTCGATTGGTTCTTCGGTTCTTCTTTGAAAGCACTTCAACGAACAAATCACCAACATGTCCAATTCTAACATTGATATGTTGAACTGTCTCAAAAATCGCAAAAGATATAACCGAAAAAGTGATATACAAATACAAACAGCTGATCATTTGTATAACGTAAACTATTTGAATTCTTGGGAAACCTGTAATGTCAAATGGCGTCCATATTCCAGCGAGTAATCCACATGGTTCATTTCTGTTGTAGGTATCGTTATCATCGCTGCATTTAGAAATATCTAATAAAGGAGCAAAGAAGAAAAACGGTCCGGCGTATAGTATATACTTAGAAAATAAAGCAGAGTAAAAATTTAATTGGTTGTTAGTTGCATCGAACTTGGCTGGTTTTCCAAAAGTTTCCCAGTCTGAAAGTGCATAGTACACGCTTCTAATATTTTGAATATTTTTTGTGTAGATAAAAATGGAATAGTATGCTCCCAACATTGATATGATAACCGAGATACTCCTATCGGCGTTTTTACCATGGTTGCCTGCATAGAAAAGAAAATTCTTACAAGAGATTTTTTACAACCTTTTAACTTACCAACTATTTCTAGTCCAAAGTTTATAGTAGCGCCCAACCAAGAGGGAATAGTGCACAATATAACAAAATAAAGTTTAAAGTAAGAAAATTTCGTTGTATTTGAGTCAAGTTTTGGAGACCAAACGAAAGTTCTTTCCAAATATTTTATAGTACTTTTCATAATAACTATATCTTGAGGTTGATGCATATTTCAAGCAACGCTCGAAAATATTGTAGTTTTAGTAATATTAGTGAGATATATGATCTCCAAGAATTGTTGAATATTACAATACCTACCAAACTAATAGATCCTGTCCAAGTAAGATTGCAAAAAACAATTTTCAAAGTTTCATCCTCATCTCAATTAAATCTAACATAATTATAACGTAGGTATTAGTTTAGTAAAATAAACTAATGACTGGTTATTATTTTTGTGTTAAGTTGCCCACTAAATAAGAAATGAGTTGTAGTATAAAAAATAGAATAATGCTATAGTAGGTATTATGTATAATATTGTTGACTTTAATATTTTAGTTTATAATTACTCTAATGAGGCATAATGTAGGTAAAATATTTCTGTGTGATTCTCACAATAACTGAAAATCAGAAACACTTGATTAATAGTTAGATATTTACATTGTCAGATGCGTAAGTAACCTTTTTAGCCAAGGAGACTAATACAGGAAAAATTAATAAGACATGTTGCTTCCTCCTCTGGCTCTTATTACTGCTTGAATGTTCCTAAGCATATACTGCCCACTAGATTGTTTGTTGAGGGATACGTTCCCATTCCTCAATAACAATCTCTTCTAGCTCTCTGTTTATAGGAGCAGGTACACGACGTCTGACAGATCTCTTCAGTGCATCCCACAGATGGGGTTCATGTCTGGACTTTTGGGTGGCCACTCTAGTATAAATGAATAGTTACTTAATGAAAATACTCGAGGAGTTCTCAGGCAACGTGAAGTCGAGCGCTATCCTGCATAAACATAAAATATTCTTCAATAAAGATTGTAAGATGTTCTTCTAAGATGTTTTCTATGTACAAATTCCTGTGAATTGGAACCAACTCCGGACGAGCACCGAAAGAAATTCCTCCTCAAAACATCACCGATCCACCGTTGAAAGGGATTTTTAGAGAGATATTACAGTTAGCAAATTTCTTTCCCTGTCTTCTCCAGATAGGCTCACGACCACAATGGTGACCTTAGACTCAATCTTCTTTCGTCTGATAACATAACTCGCTTCTTCCAGTTGTCTACAGTTCAATTCGTATGATTCCGAGCATAAAGTAATCTTGCAATTCTGTGTTGCTTGGTGAGCAATGGTGCAGTTGCTCGCCTACTAGTCAAGCCTGCTTTTTTAAGCCTTTTCTGGTGGTTCGCGCAGATACCATGACAATTGTCTAATGAACCGCTCATCTACATGATTGGTAGATTTCTTAAGGCCTTGTCCTGCAGTTCTCAATTAAGTACATTCTTATGTTTTTTCTAAGTAGAAGCAATTACTGTTGCTTAAGATATCAGAAACTTTAAAGCTCGACCTCTGAACAACTTTATTTTGAGAGATTAATTTGTAGGTTCCGAGTATTACAATGAAAATCAGCAAACTTATCGACAAGATAAAGTTATTTGGAAGATGAAAAAATAGGCATTACTAGCATATTGTATGATATGTAATAATAATACATACTTAAGCCTTTGTACACACTTGTATACAAAGTAGAGCAATTTTTGTATCTAGCCAAGTTCTATCGGGAGACAAATTCATGCCTATAGACACACTTTTGAAATAAAATCGCAGAACTTTTGTGTCCCGTTTGAAATGGGAGACAATTGAGACAATTGATAGACAATGTTGCGCGGTATTTCTGAGTGTGGACGTTTTGATAGACATTGTCTCCAATTTTTCTCTGTGAACAGAGAAAGTGTTATTATTAAGTGAAGATTTTCACGGGATATTTTGTTTGTGGGATGTGACTAGTCCCGAATATAAAAATCGGTCAAAGAAAAAAATGGTTATCGAAGAGCTGGCCAAAAAATATGAGGTGTCAGTAGCTGATTTAGAAAAAAACAGCTTATTATCGGGAGCATAAAAAAATTGATCAGTAAAAGAACGGGGTATCTTCTATTAAAGATTGCTTAGTTTGCATACGAACACTTGTTGTTTCTACTGCAGGTCAAGTAACTAAAACTAGGAACAAGGCATTCAAGTGTGGACACGCGACAAAGTCTCTGGATTGTCTATACATACTATACAGGGTGAGTCGCAATAAGTGAGACATGCTTTACCTGTAAATACTGGGCCTAAAACTGAACGATTGACGCAAAAACTTGTTATACTAAAATGCATAACTAAAGAGTTATAGGCGTTTGAAGTTTCAGAAAAAAAATTTTTTTGGTAATAACTTCTAAACTAATTGAATAAGAAGAACCAATTCTTGATAGTTGCTAATGAATACCAAAGACCTTTAATTTGTGAAAATTTTGTTGAAATCAAACTTTAAGAAAATGGTTTTTTAAAGTAACGTGTTTAACCTTCTGGAATTTTTTGTCCTTAAAATTTTAATTATAAATAAAATTGCATTTAATAGGCAATTTAATTTGGAAACTTTTTCATCTCTTGAAAAGTGTTGATTAAACGCACCGTGAAGCTTTAAAAAATTAAAAACTAACAGCATGTTTTTACTAAGTTTCAAAAAAACGGCATCAAGTATGCAGAGATTTAAAAGTTATTGACGGAAGACGGAGCTCCAACACATTATGCACGTCCTGTGCAGTCCTGTGTGACATTAGCATATTGTCACCTATCCTCAACGATGGATTGATAGAGGCCCTGACGATGACGCTCCTGTACCTCATTTTTGCATTTCAGGACAAAAAAGTTCCACTTTACTTACTTTAAAAAACCATCTTTTTAAAGTTTGATTTCAACAAAATTTTCACAAATTAAAGGTCTTTGGTATTCATTAGCAACTACCAAGAATTGGTTCTTCTCATTCAATTAGTTTAGAAGTTATTAGCAAAAATTATTTTTTTTTCTTAAACTTCAAACGCCTATAACTTTTGAGTTATGCATTTTAGTATAACAACTTTTTGCGTCAATCGTCTTAGTTTTAGGCCTAGTATTTACAGGTAAAGCATGTCCCACTTATTGCGACTCACCCTGTACATTTTCTAGATGCATGTCTATAGACAATCGCTCGACTTTGTATACAAGTGTGTACAAGGCTTTAGACTGTGATATTTAAATCAAATAATCTAGATAGCAATAATCTGTCATAAATCAATACAAATTACAGAAAGAAACTTCTAATGAAGTGCAAATTAATTTTCTTCTTTTTAGTAAATGTAGTAAAAACCGACGGATACTTTGACTCTAACAACTATCGTAAGTTTCATTGTAAAAATCACACGTATTATGTACAGTACATTTTATGGAAAATTGTAGATTATCGGGCAGAACCTTCTACGGATAGACAATGTAGCAGCAACGTAAAACTGCTGAATTGGTATGTCATTAATATAATATAGCAGTCGCAACAAGAGAAATAGTACTATTTACGTAATTATAAATGACTTACAGTGCTACAAAAACACCACCCATATTAAGCCGTTTGGTCCCCCATACAATAACATCACTGTATACTAGAGGCAATTGTACATACGACTCTGTGATATATGACTGGAGTGTAACTTATAATAAAAGTATTAATTGTCTTACATACGGAAATCATACTACTCGTACTATCCACTTTCTGACTTTTAGCTAGTAAAATGGAGTATAATAACTATAAAGGAAATCAGAAATTCACCTTGGAAAAATATTCCTTGAAGTCTGGAAAACATACGATTACAGTAACAGTTCGGCAAATGAATAAAGCGGGAGAAACTTCTGTTGTAGATCATGTAAGTTTGTGCAGTTGTTCAATCCAATCGTACTTTTACCTGTTTTTAGTGCCTAGTTAGAATAAAGGACGAAAAACACACAGCGATACTGACAGGTAGGGCACTAGGTCGAAATTTCAATTTTTGATTCAAGACAAAATTTTACAAAATCCATAGTAGTAGTCCCTTGGTACTACTAAACACTTATAATTTATATCAAAAATTAGTTCGTCATTCACTCTACACGTAAATAACTCTTAAAATTATATTCTTTATAGGTGGATTAGAGAGAACTTTGCCAGTTAATAAAGAATTCATAGTAGATGGTAGTAAATCTCTTAATATGAATACAGAGGAAGGAACTGGTGGTTCTCTGCTTTATTACTTCGCCTGTAAAGTAGTCATTAAGGTCAACGATCTTTGTAAAAATATTCAAGTACATCAAGAAGGTGATTAGAATTTTTGTTATAAAAGTTTAAAAATATTGTGAGTTTTTTCAGGCAATCACCTTCGCATACCAGCCAAATACGCAGTCGATGGTACAAAATACGTATTCTATATGGATATATCAGAAGATCGTTACTCTAATCATTCTGGGACAGAACAAACAGTGCTAATAAAAAAAGACGCCATAGAACTATTAATTGAGTATTTAGCATTTTAGCAATAGCACTTAGTTAAGCTAATTTTTCCTTATGGCGATTTTTTAGTTGTATTGAAAACTGCCATCCAGCTTCAAAATTCACCAATATAGAGCTACCGGTTGTAATGAGTGCGACTTGTCCTCACTATGACGGTTGTCTCAAGATACCAGATGGTAAATTCTACTGGAGTATAAATCAAAAAGATTTTGATTATGACACCAAAACTCTTGGTAGAACATCGAGTACATTTACTATTGTGCCCAATGTTTTAGAGTATGGACATAATTACAAAATCAGAGTTCAATTAATAGGTACCTATGGATAAAAAACCGTTTCACTAAATTTTAAGTTTACATTTTAATTTTTTACAGGCGAATACACAGGATACGTGATTACGATGCTGGCACTTCCTAAACCTCCGAAAATAGAATCCTGTAATATATATCCAACTAGTGGCATAACATTTATGACGCAGTTTAGGGTAAGTTGTGATATCACTCCGGCTATAGGAGTATTCAAGTACGAAGTCTACAGTATAAGAGAAGAAAGCACAAACAGTGAGTGTTTGTTTAAGATGAGAAACATGTTATCTTACAGTACCTACTTTGTTATTTTAGAGTTTCTAATCGATGATAGTGCAGAATTGTCTTTGATAGATATTCGATTATCCGCCAATTCCAAAGTAATGGTAAAAGTTATAGACGAGACTCGATTTTTGTCTGATACAATGATAATTGGTGATATAGATGTAAGTTGAAAATTATTGGAGAAAGTTTTTTTTAATTTCGTTATACAGGTGAAGGAAATTCTTAACAAAACTCTCAAAGGAGAAACTCTAATTGAAGCTGTAGAGCGTACATTTTACTCGTCCAGGGACGCAAATTCAATTCCGAATTTTCTGGATTCGCAACATAATACTTTAGCAATCCAAGCTGCTAACTTCCTAAACGACGAGTTGGTTGATGCTGTTAATAGGAACCCTGCAGATCGAGCAACAGAGAAAAAGTACCAAACACGTATCTTAAATGACCTTTTAAATGTAAGAAACATTAATCAAATGCAAAAGCCACAAGTGGAAAAAGTTCAATGACGATTTCCTAGGTTCCTATAAATTCTCTGGAAAGAGGTCTTCAGCTTGGTAGTATAATTACTAAAATCATCGAGCGATTCGATAATACAACAGCTCCAGAGCTGGTGAGCTTGACTACGACTTTTTGTAAGAACATTGCCGACGCCAATAATAATTTTTTGGCAAATGATCCTAACGCCTCAGAACAACATAGAGATGTTGAAGCACTTTCTGAGTTAAACTCAGATATTAAAACAAGGCATTTTTTTATTGATATTTTTTAGACTTCTTGCTAAGTGTGCAGAAGCTGCATCAAAACAAAGTGAATTATCTTTAGAAGCTCAGGCTGCTTTACTTAACATTAGCTCAACTGGGATTCCCTTAATGGACGTGGACTTTATTACCGAAAATTACCCTGAATACGTTGACGATGATAATTCTTCAGTAGCTTTATCCAATGTAACTTGTACTAAACTAGCTTCATTTTTCCAATCTGGTTTCGTTTTCAGTTTAGAAATGCTAGTGAAAATATGATTGATATCTGTTTCTCTACAGCGAAATCAATTGGACTAACAATTAAAAAAAGAAAGGCGCAAGAACTAGTATCTTCGAAAAGTTTTAATATAACTTACTTGAGAGACTTTGGTTATGTTATCTCTAAGAAAAGAGTGGAATCTATGAATGTGTTTTATATAACATCACTGGATTTCAAATATTTTAACTTTATCACAGAAGTTTTGGTCAGTATTTTCGTAATATGATAAAATTTTTATAACAATAATTTCTTTTCAGTTATGTACAACAACCAACAATCCTTTCTGGTGGAGGAAAGAGAGTCGGGTGCAGACATCTGTAGCTATGTTGTTTGTTGTGAATATGAATACGCACAAATTAGTTTCTACCTACAAGGAACCGTTTCAAATAAGTTTTAATTTTTCTGATGATCTGGGAAGTCTCGTGGAAACGAATATTGGAACATTGCCAGGGACAAATTACACAGACGATATGGCGCTTCATCGGATTTTGATACCTAGAGAAATGTCGTATTTTGTGGAGTTTTATGATTTGGGCGAAGCTGTTTTAGATGTACGTAATAATTTATAATTTTAATCACAATTTGAATAGTGTGAGTAAGGAAGGTAAAAAAATTTTGAAAGATCATAACAAGTGCAAAATAAGGATGTTGCATTTTTTTAAAATCCCGTTTTTTTCTGTTAGAAATGTAAAACGACTATATTAATAATACTCTTAAGCAAAAATAATTTTTTTTACTCAATATTTGTACATAAAAAAACGATTATAAATTGACCGTAATTCAAATAAATTATTGCCGCCCGAAAACGCTTTGAGATCGGAGAGTCCTGTGTGACGTCACGAATCTAGTTGACATTGGCATGTCTAAATATTTTTTGCGCGTTTGACATTTTTCGAAATAAATCAAAATGCGGCGTGCTGCATTGTGGAACTAGATTCGTGACGTCAGCAGTCTTTTAGGCCGATTCGGGCGTTTCCGGGCAATGCGTGGAAATTTTTAATTTTGCAATACTTTTTATTTATTTACTTGGAAAGTACCGACCAAAAAATTTTTTCAAAAATATTGAGAGTGATAATTTGGTATCAGCTTTTCAAGAAAAATTAATTTGAAAATCATGCAAAGTCCCTATTGATATTTTGTGCAAGTTGCATTCTATATACAAGGTGGTCCAGGTTAAACGTCATTAATTTCGGGAGGTGATTGAGCATCAAGAAAAAAGTAGACTTTTATTAAAAAACTTTACTCAAAAATGCTTTATAACAAAGATACAGGGTGTCAAAGTTTAAAATAAAAACTCGTTTTCTTAACATAAAGCGTAGTTTACACGAGCAAGTAAACTATCGCAAGTTAATGTCTGAGAGCAACTTCCAAATAATTTGCGTAGTGTAAACACTGCCCGAGAGTTCTCTCAGCAAGTCGCAAAACTTGAGGCAAGTGCTTGCGGCAATAATCACTTGCACGTCTAAACAAATTGGGAGAGCGCTCTAGCAAGTTACAATTTTTTTCGATTTTACTGAAAGTTGTGTGCAAGTTGCAGCGACACGCTCGAATATTTTATACATTTTTATCAATTAACAACTTATATTCATCATTAATATAGCTATTTATGTATCAAGTATTTCAAGAGTTTTTGGGGACGAATCGTGAGAAGTCTCCAAAAACTATTTGCGTACGTGTTGCATACAAGGTTTTTTTGCATGAGGTCTGCAAACCCCCAAATTAATTTAAAAATTTGTTTAAATATGTACATACAGACCCGTACATAATACTAGCCCAGTCAAATTAGATCAAAAATTACCTAATATCTACAAAGTTGACAGGATGGGCACATTTTTGAGAGCAAGTCGAGGGTCATTGATAAAGCTCTGAACCGTAAGAATCTAACAAAATTTGCTTGTGTGTCACGTGATAAGGATGATTTTTTATATCTTGGTCTCTACTGGTTGGATTTTAATGTAGTTTTTTAAATTTATTTGAATCTTCACTTATTAACTCTTTTAATACCATCGAAGTTCCAAGAGTAGGGCTTCTGGCTATCTATTCTTTGACCCCTATCCTTTTTCTATCCTCTCTTCGCTCTTTTTGTGCAATGAGAACAGCAACGGTTGCAGCTCTCTTTCTACGACGTGACATTTCACACTTGAATATACCTACTCTACCGTGTAAATGCGTATGCAATCACTTGCTGCAAGTTATGTCTAGAGAGCACTTGCTGAGAGAAATTGCCTTGACAACTTGCTTATATGTAAACACTAACGCAAGTTACTCTCACAAGTTCTATCGCAAGTTACTATCCCGTGTAGACTACGCTTAACTTCTAAACCACTTGAACGATTTCCATTAAATTTCGCATACAGAGTAATGTAGTATATTTCAAGATAATGATGGAGTTCATTTATAAAAAAATCTCCATTGGCGTAGATACTGGGGGCCATTCCACTTTTCCCTCCAATTTTCGACGCGACTGGATATATTGCGAGGAAAATGCAATTTTTGGATTGTCTGTTTAATTTAGAGAAAATAGTTACTCTCGACAAATTTTAATTTAAGGTTTCGTTTTTGGGATATTTGAATTTGCAGGTTTGGAAACAATATCAAATACTGTGTAGAATTAAAGAAAATTTCGGTTAGGTCTGAAAAATCCGGAAAATTGCCATCAAGTCTTGGCAGTGATTAATTCCGTGGCTAAAAGAGCTTGAAAATGTATCAAAGCCTATTTTGAGAACTTATTCAAAATTTTCTTTAATTCAGCATAGCATTTGATGTTGTGTTTCCAAACCTTCAAACTCAAATATCTCAAAAGCGAAACCTTAAATAAAAAAATTTCAAGAGTAACTATTTCCTCTAAATTGAACAAACGATCCAAAAATTAATGACGTTTAACATGAACCACCCTGTATTTCTCATAGTGCGCGTTGAATCCGAAATCTGACAGCCGAAATAGACTAGTGACTAAAGTGACTTGACTGCCAAACGGAAGGTCGCGGGTTCGAATCCCAGAAGGACCATTATTTTTTTTATTTTACTGGTTTCTATGGTAACGAAAACAATAATAATAAATAAATGTGATTTTATATTAAAACGTATTAAGGACCACACGCACTGAATCGACTCGGACCGGTCGACTCGGACAAATATATTTGTTATATGTCATTTAGTAAATTAATAAAATAAATTAGTAATAATAATAAATAAAATTAATAAAATAAAAAATACCTACTTGGAATAATAAATGAACTAAATTATGGAGTTATTTATTGCGTGAATTATTTTTTTTTAATTTTTAAATGTTAAAAACACTACTTGAAATGTAGTAGTCCTTAAAAGCCGTCGGACCATTCGGCAATTTTTGCTCCTTCGATTATTCTGTGCCGATGCCGAGACGATCCGGCAGATCCGAGCCGACCGAACCGAACCAGTGCGCGGGTATTCATTTAATTTCATGCATATCAAAACGTGCCGACCGTTCCGAGCCGAGTCGATCGGTCCGAGTCGATTCAGTGCGCGTGGTCCTTTAGTCGACTGTATGTGATTATTGGCTACTCCTTCAGTATTTTCCAAAGATTAAAACTGTATCATGGTAATGTATAAGAAAGTCATGTGTTGGACACATCAAATATTTTAATAAAAGTCTACTTTTTTCTTGATGCTCTATCACTTCCAAAAATTAATGACGTTTAACATGGACCACCCTGTATTTTCTACGAAATAAACCACACCTAAAAATGTTATATTAATTTTTCTCCTTTTTGTAGGTGGTTATCGTACATTTCCGAACTCCAACCCTCAAAGATTTCACCAGAAAAACCGTAACTAAAAACTCTTCTAAAATATTCCAAGAATATTCATACGATTATAATGGATGGGAATACTTGACCATTCTTCGAAATCAAAATGTATCGATGCAGTGTTAATTAAATTTGTCTCTAATTTACATTTCCATACAGGACACTTCTACGACTAAGTACAATTTCAGTGTCTACAGCTTGTCGTGTTTCGAATGGAGCAGCAAAGAAATCAACTGGAAATTTGCATGTGGTGGACTGAGATCGTCGACATTTGAACAAGTGGACTGTGCATGCCACCACTTGTCCACTCTGATAGGAAGATTCGAGAATATACCAGTGGAAAACCAGCCGATGCCCCTAAAAATCGAAGTGGAAATGAAATTTACAACTAGTTATATAATTTTCGTAACTCTGGCGATTACATTCATAGTTTTCTGTGTTTGCTCTGTGATTTTTGCACTGATGCCAACGCCCAGTTGAGTGTGTTTTGTTAAATGTACTTTCGGAAATTATGATATTTTTTGTAGGGGAAAACTTTTTGTTTTTAGGAGATGTATCTAGGTTTTCCCGGTATTCGTATGTAATTAATGTCAACACAAGTAATAGGTTTTTTGCTGGAACTACGTCGAATATTGTGCTGAAGATTTATGGAAATAAATCTGAAAGTGAGGTAAGAAAATTTTCAGGAATTTCGAAAGTGTAAAATACTTTTAACTTAAAAGTTGTACCATAAAAAATATCTTTGACTTACTTAACAATTTTTGAGAGAAATAAAATCGAATTTTAGGAGCACGTGTTGAATTACCCGGACCCAGAAAAGCGCCTTCTTCAAAGAGACGGTGAAGATTGGTTTGTTCTGGGTACAGAAAATCACTTGGGTGATTTAGAAAAAATCGAACTAAACATCCATTGGACAGGACTAAGACCAACTTGGTACTTACCATGCATTTTTTTCCAATATTCGTTTATTGAATTTTGTTTTCAAGGCACTGTTACGATATTACAATCTATGATATTCAAGAGGAGAAATTCTGGTTGTTTGTAGTGGATATGTGGTTCAATATATCCCACATGACAGAATCAATTTTTGCGTTTTATCCCAGTGAAATCAAAGAGGTGAAATTGAATCGGCTTGTATATGAAATGTTGGAGCAACCACATTTTTGGAATATCAAGTTAAGGGATAAGTAGTAAATTAGTTTATTTTATTTGAAGTTTTGTTACAGGAAACCGTTTGAGTTTTTCCGAAATTTTCTTAGGCTGATTATACTATATTCACAAATTTTAATTATGTATATTTTGAATTTATGGTTTTATGGGATACCAAAATTGAAACTGAGTGATTCATTGCCTTATACTTGCTACTATGGTTTATATCCAGAAGTTTTCTTGTACGCTTTGGCATCGTCTGTGTTGGCTTTCATTATGCATTATGGGTTAATTAGCCTCTTCAGGTTAATACAACTATACAGGGTGTCCCAAAATTAGCCTGCCAAAATGTACCAGTTGATTCTACGTTCAAAAATAATGAAAAAGTTTCAATAAATTGTATAGGTTGAAAAATGCTTCCTAAGGAGGCTACAGCCCCCCGAAAGGGGGACCCCAAAGAGGAGTTTTCTGAAATATCTTTGCAACTGTTTGAGGTAGATTCATGAAATTTGGTAAGTTTGAAGCTTCTATAATTTGCCACATATTTCTTTTTTTCTATTTTCAGACATTTTGTCAGGGGCGTCATATACAGGGTGGGTGCTGGGTAAATTATGCCCCATATTTTTTGTGTGGATAATTTTTAAATTTTTTATATCATATTATGAAACTTGATTTATTTTTACACAAAAAAGGTCGTCTCAATCGATCTTTGAATCTTGAACCGTTTTCGAGTAAAATCGTTTTGAAGAAGTCACGTCCATAAAAACTACACTAAAAAAATCATCACAAAATTGAAAAACATTTTTTGACTTTGGAATTTTGTTTTTATTATTAATATTTGACGAAGAAATGCTAAACGAAGTAATAAATACCTATAAATTTTAATCCATTGTCTACTTTTGATAAAATTTTAGTTTTGTGATTATTTTTATTAGTGTAGTTTTCATGGACGTGATTTTTTCAAAACTATTTTACTCGAAAACGGTTCAAGATACAATGATCGACTAACACTATCTTTTTTGTGTAAAAATAAACCAAGTTTCAAAATTTGATATAAAAAATTGAATAATTATCACCACAAAAAATATGGGGCATAATATACCAACACCAACCCTGTATGTGACGCCCCTGGCAAACATTTCTGAAAATTGAAAAAAGAAATATGTGGCAAATTATAAAAGCTTCAAACACACCAAATTTCATGAATCTACCTCAAATAGTTGCAGAGATTTTACAGAAAACTCCTCTTTGGGGGCCCCCTTTCGGGGGGCTGTAGCTCCCTTAGGAAGCATTTTTCAGAATATATTTATTTAAACGTACATTTTGGCAGGCTAATTTTGGGACACCTTGTATAAATACACAGGCAAAAAAAAAATTTAGGTCACATTGAAATGTTGATGTTTTTTATAACCAACCCACCGCCAAATGGAAGTGGCTCGTTAATGCAAGCTTTCTCTGGGTTTTCTCCATACTCACTGAAGTCCCTCTGACCCAAATGGGCAAAAATGCGTCTCATCTAAGAACAGTACCTTGCTCCAGTCCTCAACATTTCATGGCAATTGACCTGCAGCCTTCCTTCTACAAGTCAATCCTGAAGCATGAAGCCTTCTTCTATAGTCCACTCACTAACATTTACATCTTTAACTTGTTCGAGTTGATTTTGCAGCAAAACCGCAGAAGCTGTTCTATTCCGCAAATTTGCGGGCCGCAAAAAACGGTTATCTCTTTGGGTGGTGACTATTTTTCGCCCGGATTCAGGTCTTCTGGTTATCCGGTCTGTCTGCTGATAGCGCTGAAACACCCTTTGTACACCACAAAGTTTCACACCTACAATTATTGCTTAATATAGAAAATTTCAATGTGACCTTAATTTTTAGCTCGCCAATGTATACCTATTCGACTTTTTATAAAAAATAGTTATTTTCAGAAATTGCCCGCAATTAAGTAGCATCTGGTGGTACGTCTACTTACCTTTCCTTTATCGTGTCGTATATTTCCACATGTTTTTATTTCAAGGATTATTCTTCTAATAAACGTCTCCTTCTGCACCACATTTTTAATCGCTTTTGGATTTTGGGTGCCAACAACCGTTGGTTTACTCTGGCTTACCTCATCCCTTTTCAGCGTTATTTTCTTTGTGTTTGTATTGGAGAACTTGGCAAGATTTTTAAATGTTCTCCTTTACACAACCCAAAAAGAAGTTTGTATAAACATTTTGGAAGAAAGCAAAAATTGAAGCATATTTTTCCAGTTGGAACTGATTTTTGGAAAGGTTAAGTCGATGTTGGAGTACATTGAGCGTCAAAGAATTATGTTGTATGAAAATTTTGGGGAATATATTTTGAGACCGTATATAACTCCATTGTATAAACCACTAACTGAGGATCAGTTAAATGTGTGAATGCGAAGATTTTTTATTTTGTTTTTTACTTAGGTATTTAAGTTTTTAGGAGAAAAAGGCAAAATTCAAAGCAAAGAAGCTAATTATTGAAATCCTCGTAGACATTGGAATGTTTGCGATTTATATCACACTTTTATATGTGGTAATTTCCTTTCAAAAAGACGACAATAGCTATTTGAATTCAAAACAAATTCAAACTCTTGTTAAGAAATTGCTTGAAGATCCCCTTCCGTACAAACTGGATAAATTCAGCCAAATTCGAACAACAACTGAGTAAAACCTCCCTTACAACATTTCACCCAATCATCTTCGTATTTCCTTTGTAGACTCCTAGTTTACTTGCGGCATACCCTTCTAGTAGCTCTACAAGGCAATGAATGGTACCGAAATTATTTGTCGTCCCAACCGGGAATGATGAGTGATTTTCAAAATAAATATTTGGGTGTTATGCGATTTAGACAACTACGTGTTGCAAATCATTCTTGTGTGGTACCGGAACAAATGAAATATTTGGAATTGACATGCAATCCAGAGTATTCATTTCATCCGGAATATCGAAATTTTGGACAAGGTTGGTCCAACAACACACAACCGACTAAGTTCTTGAGATTGGGTGAGGCTTGGTTGTATGCTACAAGAGGAAGTGGATCAGCGTATTCGTTCCAAGGTATTGAGGTTTCTGGATTTATTTATTTATTATAAGTTTACTAAGTCTCTAAGGGCTCGATTTGATTCCAAACACAATTTTTTCAGGTGAATTTACGATGTATCCTGGTGGTGGTTATGTAGCAAAAATGGGAAGATATCTAACAAATTCCCTGATTAACTTCAATTATCTACTGAGGAACAAGTGGTTTGATGAGCTAACACGCTGTGTTTTTGTGGAATTCCTCACATACAATGCTAATTGTAACTTGTTCAATTCTGTACGAATAATATTCGAAATAAGCGCTACTGGTTTCTTGAATAAACGAGTAGTGGTAATATATGTGTAACTCTATAATAATCTTCCATTTTTTTTATTTATTTTTTTTTTATTTTTAGGTAGATTCTGCTAGATTCATCTTCGTAAAAATGCTAGTAATTAAAATGGTAATTTTCTGTTCGTTTATAATCGTCCTAACTGTATTAACTTTTAACACATTTCGAAAAGTGATCAAAGAACGGAAGATACTCTTCGATGATTTATGGAGATTAGTTGACGTTGTTATAGTTGTCTTGAGCTGTTTTTGCATAATTTTGTTCTTTGAACAGAACCAACTTATTCACAATTTACTAGATCAACTACACCATGCGAAGAATAACGTTTTTGTTGAATATTTTACTTTGTTTCGTGTTGATGGATTTCTTACAATATTGGCAGCTGTTTTAATTTGTGTTGCAACAGTTAGAATATGGAGATTGCTGAGATTTATGCTTATATTTCGCATAATGGAAAAAACTGTTGTATTTTCCGCGAGAGATCTTTTATCATTGTCAATTTGGCACTTTGTTATTTTGCTTTGCTTCACATTTGCTGGTATAATTTTGTATGGTGATGAGTTATTTGAGTTCCGAAATTTTTCTACCAGTTTCGTCAGCCTGGTAATACTCTCTCTGAATCTTCATCAGTCGTTTGATGAAATAATTAAGGCTTCCTCCAAGTTAACTTATCCGTACTACACAATATTCATGATTATAACTTTATTGATATTCAGTTTATACGTTGCTATTATCATGATTTATTATATGGAGGCTCAGATTTTCTATTCGGCTGAGAAACATTACTCTGTCCAAGATTTCCTACGTGAACAATTTAAATATTTTCGCACCCTCTACGCCGTTCGGATAAAACACTTGCGACTTCGAGGTGGTAGCGGTGCAACTGAACCTGACCCAAAAAAACGAGTTACCCCAAAAGACGACCAATTTCGCTACTCCAAATGCATCACAATTGCTTCAACTCGTCTTGCTGCCATGGCTAACATAACTCGTTGTGTTTTGCGCAACTCAAATCCGCCGAAGAAACAAACTACCCTCTCCGAGTCTGATTTTCAATTGATGCTGAAAACTGCGGCGAGTATGCTGACGAAAAAACAAGGGCAGAAGGAAATGTTTTACGTTGGAAGGACCAAAGATACAAAGAAAGTTCAGATAGTTGATGATTTGAGACTGAAAAGAATGGAGATTTTAACTGAGTCTATGTTTTGGTCTGATGAGGAGACGCGAAGAAGGAGGCAATTGAGGGAGCAGCTTTTTAAGAAGACTATGGAACGGCATCAGAAAAAGTTGGAGTTTCTTGAGAAGTATTTGCAGTCGTTGGTGGATGTTATGCAGAAACTTGATATAGAATAAAGTATGGTTTTTGTTAATTATTTAATAAAGTTCAGTTTTTAAATTGTTGTTTCATTTTTAATTGGTTGAAAATTATGATCTAGCATCCTAATTATGTCATGTTTTATGCAGGCAACATGTCAGTGCATACAATGTACATTTTTATGGTTTTCCTGTTTTTAACAGCGTGTGCAATTGGTAGCCCTTCTACTATTTCCCTTTTATTAGTAAGTACTCAAATAACACTTTAATTTTAGAATACCCAATACTAAAACGAAATACAGAAAACGAATGTGGAAGCTCTTTAACCTTGAGTTGGTAAAAACTATTTTACTCAAACGAACATCACGTAATCACGTATATTTCTAGTATCCAAGTGAAACCTCCAATATTATCATGTGCGATAGACCAAACGATAACAGCTGAGTATAATCCAGGAAATTGCACATTTCAAAAACTCACATACGACTGGTATATAACCAAGGATAATGGTACTTTAAAGTTAACGTGGGAGCAAGAAGACTAGAAACAGGCACTTGGAAAGGGAAGGCCGACAGCTCCCCTCTCAATCGTCAATCGCCATGTGCGCCCTGCTCTTAAATTGCTGTTAGAGTTGCCAAATGGCCGGTCAAATTGCAGAAAATGAGGCGAAAAGCCTGTTTTCTGGTGTAGGGCGCAGTATTAATAAAATATCTCGGTTCTTTTTTATAAAATCCGTAGCTATCCATGAACAGGTGTACCAACAATTCCTAATATATAATTAGGTTCGAGGATTCTAAAACAGCGTATAACGAAAGTTCGGATTCTGAAACGCCGAAAAAAAACATTCTTATTTTTCAATATCGAGGCATTTAATTCATTACCGACAGTTTCTCCGGTCGAACTTTTTTTTTAGAAGCCAGCGAAACTCCCGCCGCGTGAGGTCGGTTTTCAAAATTTTCAGAGTTGGCAACCCTAATTGCTGTACCTACAGGATGTCCAGATTTCATTGTATTTGCGGGGTATCTCGTTTACTAGCAGAGATAGAGAGATGCGGATGGATTCTACGTAAAAATATGTAGAAGATGCAGTTTTTATATTTCCAATATATTTAGCCGTTCGCAAGATACGAGGTATGCCTTAAAAGTGCAAATCTTCTATTTTTTAAAAACCGTTGACGGTACCTTTCGTTTCAGAAAGAAGTAACAACGGTGTCGCCAAAACCGCATCTCTCTATAGGGTCTATTCTGTAAGTAAAATGTTTAATTTTAACGTCGGCTAAAGAGGAAAACAAAGAGAGGTTATTTATTATAAAATTTAATAAGTTAAAAAGAGACAAAAAAATAAAGAGGGGTTAAAATTTAACATTTTGCTTACAGAAAAGACCCTTAACTCTGCTAATAAGCGAGATACCCCACAAATACAACGAAATCTGGACACCCTGTACTGCGTGTCTGTCAAGCGTTGATAGATGCGCAGTACAGCAATTTAAGAGCAAGGCGCACATGGCGATTAAGAGGGGAGCTGTCGCCGCATAGCGTCCTATCACAGTGTACAGGGTGTCCCATTTTCGACACTTACCCCCTAAAAGTGTCGAAAATGGCGTTATTATCAAAGATAGAGTGTTGCGGTTTTCACGTTCCTGTCCTACTTTTTTACGAAACGAAAAATTCCGGGGTCAATTTTGTCATGGCTCTCTTAGTTTTTAACCTACAGAGTGATTCTCAAAATCTTTGTTTTTTGGACAGCCCTCGAATTTCCGTTATGCGTCTACTTATCAAAAATGTGAAAACTGATCTTGATAGAGTTTTTTACGTAGAATTCAGTGGCGTAGGCAGTTTTTAGGTAAAAGGTTTAGTTTTTAAGATGTTGCCCTAACTTATGTTTTTTTAAATAGGACACCGTATATATTATTTTTTATATTGATTAAGCAAAATTTGGGCTTTCCAAAAATATATAATACTAAGCAAAATTTGACAGATTTGTCAGACTTCCATTATTCATGAAATATTTTTGTTACATAGGTGGTTTTATTTTACTTTTAATTTTGTATTACAATGGACGTTTATGATAATTATGAGAAGTATTATATTGTTGGTATGTTTTATACAATGCATTAAAATTATCTTTTGAAGTGTTTAGCTTTAGAATAATGACGCATTGTGAAAATTTTGCATTTGTTTCTAAAATATTAGGCATGGCCTACTGTTATAAATAAAGAAAATTTTGAGTTTGTTTTTCAAAATAAATATTAAGTATTATATATTTTTGGAAAGCCCAAATTTTGCTTAATCAATATAAAAGATAATATATAGGGTGCCCCATTTAAAAAAAAAAACATAAGTTACTGCAATATCTCTAAAAATAAACCTTTTATACAAAAACTGCCTACGCCACTGAATTCTACGTAAAAAACTCTATCAAGATCAGTTTTCACCTTTTTGATAAGTAGATGCATAACGGAAATACTAGGGGTGTATAAAAAACAAAGATTTTGAGAATCACTCTGTAGATTAAAAACTAAGAGAGCCATGACAAAATTGACCCCGGAATCTTTCGTTTCGTAAAAAAGTAGGAAAGAAACGTGCAAACCGCAACACTCTATCTTTGATAATAACGCCAATACCCCCTAAAAATGTCGAAAATGGGACATCCTGTACAGGACAACATGGGAAGTTCGCTCTCCTGTTTCTAGTCATCTTGCGTGTGAGATCTTTAGCAATAGCACAAATTTTTAGATAAACAGATACCATTTCTTGCCTATGCTCATAAGGAAATTTTCACTATAAAAAAATTGCTTTTGCATCCTGGCCCTCATAAAGTGCGTTGCGTAGTAAAACAGTCAAGGAAAGTAGGTGGAAAGTATGTTACGGAAACGCTTGAAAACGAGGTGAGCGTCTTTAGTTAATAAGGTAGACGCTCTTTGTTACTTTGAAATGTTCTCTTTTTTTTCTAGTGTGTCATTGTTATGAAAGAAGAGAAGCCTATTCCAATTATATCAGGTAACATTTTCTGGTAAACAGTTAAGGGTTTGTAGTACCTACACTCGAATTGCGATAAGGCGAAATAGACAGAATCGCGAGTTCTCATTGAGGCGTCCCACTCACCAGCGTCGTGCGCTCAGTTTTTGTGTCCGCGCATGTAAGCAAAGTCACGTTTATTGTCGCGCACGCTGATCTCTTTATCTCTCAGTTTAATTTTCGTGGCGCGCGCTTCGCCTAACCGCTAGTCGAGTTTCTGCAGTTTTTACTCTTTAACTAAAACTGATTAAAAAAATCTCATGTTTACTTCTTTTGTCCTTGGAAGGTGGTTCTGAAAGAACAGTCCCAGCAGGTAAATCAATTCTAGTCCAAGGCCAAAAGTCAGTTGATCCAAACAAACTAACTGGTACCAGTTCTACAATGATATTCGAATGGACTTGTGAAGAAACTGGAGTAAAAACAAATTTTTGTAGTCAGACGTTTAAGAAAGGTTCATCTGAAATAGTACCATAAACACAAACAGTAATAGTTTGTTACAGTGAATTATCTGTACATTCCTTCGAAAAGTGCCATTGATGAAGCTGTATACGTCATCCAGTTATCAGTTAAAGTTTCCCAGGATTCCCCAGAAGAAACTACCACACAAACTATACGAGTTGTTCAAGGCGCTGTTAATTTAGCTATAGAGTTAGTACATATTAGTGTGTTTTGCTCAAATCCTAATCACAATTTTAGGTGTGTAAAAAACTGTCTTACTATTCCAACTAATATTAAAGAAGAAATTGTGTTAAAGGCATCATGCCTGGAACATTGTCCTGTAATACCTTCAAATGCCTACACGTGGACAATAAGTGATACTTCCTTTGATTATGAGAAACATAGTAAGGGAAACAATAAAAGAATGTTTACTATTTTGGAAGATGTGCTGAAATATGGTACTAATTATACAGTAACCGTGAAATTAGGTATGTATCTCAAGGGTCCAACTAAACAATCGAATCTAGGATATTTTCAGATAAGCTAGAAGGTAGTGCTTCAATTTTCCTGGCAGTACCTGAACCAGTTAAACTGGAAAAGTGCACATTAGATCCAACCAGTGGCACCACTTTCACCACAATTTTTCATGTTAGTTGTGACTATACCCCAAGGGATGGCGACTATATGTTTAAAGTATATTCCGTAAAGGACAACACAAGTAAGATTAACAACCGTCAGGAATTACTATCTTTAAGACAGTATAACGTTTTTCTGTAAGATTTTCTAATTGGAATGGAAACAACTTTAGGAAACCTAAACATTCGTTTATCAGCCAATTCCCAAGTGAAAGTTGTGATAACAGATCAGAAAAGTAGTCAATCAGATTCCCAGATAATTAGTGCTGATGTAAGATTAGAGATTTTAATAGATTCCTCAGATATTCCTTTGATTATAGGTGAAAGCAGCATTGGATAAAAACGCAAACCCTGTTCAACTTATCGAGTCAGTGGAAAAGAGTTTTATGAAAAATGATAGCGTAAACTCCATACCCAATCTACTTGCCTCAGAAAGCTATGATTTAGTGGTGATGGCCTCCACATTTCTAATAGACGAGCTAATCGAGGCTTCCAAAAAAAATCCTGACAACAAAGATATTGAAGCTTTGTACGAGGCCGATATTATTATGAAACTCTCAGAGGCAAGTATTTTAGTTAATAAATTTTTTTGTTAAGCTTTAATTTAAAGATTCCGATACAATCGGTGAAACGTGCCCAACAACTGGCTGGTTTGGCTAGTAAAATAGCATCAAGTTATGAGAACAAATCCGATCCAGATGTATCAAGTATGATTACGAATTTTTGTTCGCATATTGCTGAGTCATTTCTGGATGTGATTGAAAAGGATGAGAAACCTGAACGTTTGCTGGAGGATGCAAAAGATACAACTCGGTAAAAAAAAAACGACAACAGTTTGCTTGTAATTTTGCTTATGTTTGCTTTAGATTGCTTTCGAAATGTTCCGAAGCTGGATTAGCTCCAAATGAGGAAATTTTGATTGCGCCTGCAGCTCACGTCAATTTAACCTCGACAGCTGTTCCTCCTGTAGTCGAAGAAATGATCACTGAAGATTACCCTGAGTACGTTGACGATGACTACACTGCGATAGCGTATTCTAAAGTAATAAATCATTTGGAGATGTTTAAAATTTTATCTTGCGAATAGTTTAAGGAAGCTAGTGACAATTTAATACAAATTTGCTATTTGAACTCAAAAGCAATACAAGTAATCGTGAAAAATAAATTTGGGACACAGTATGTGACCGGTGATAGCTTCAACATTTCCTATACGTTAAACCAAGGATATGATCTGGCTTCTTCGGAAATTTCTTTTGGGGATGTCGTACTAAAACCTCCAGAAGATTTAAAAAATATTAAACATTTATTTGAGATTTTGGTAAGAGTTTTGTTGCTGTTATTTATATCAAATGTAAAGGGTATCTATAGTTGTGCACAACAAGGAAGAATCCTTTTTGGTGGACGAGTAAAAAAGTACCAACTTCTGTAGCAATTTTGTATTTCATTGATGGAAAGACAAAGAAACTTGTACAAAATTTTGAAAAACCCTTCCAATTGTCCTTTAATGTATATGATAAAACTGCATTGGAAGCCAAGATTTACAATGGGAGTCTTCCGGAGGAAAACTATATCGGAGGTATATCAGTTCATAAGATCACAGTCAAAAAGGGATCGTCGTATTTCGTGGAATTTCACGACGTGGGTGAAATGATTTTCGATGTAAGATCTTCCGTGTACTGTAGAGTTTTCAATAAAAAAGGTGTTTCAGGTGGTACTGGTACATTTTGAAATGCCTCAAGAGAAACATTTTGCTAATAAAGTGATCATAAGCAACAGTTCTTCACTGTTGTTCCAAGATTCCATAAGTAGTGATTATCACAGTTTGGAGTATTTAGCAGTGCTGCCTAAGAATAAAGTACCATAGTTTAATTAAATGGGAACATGGAATATATTTAATTTTTTAGGGTGCGTCAATGACCTATAAGTTTAGCGTATACTCGTTGGGGTGTTACCAATGGAGCGAAGCGGATATTAACTGGAAATTTGCATGTAAAGCCTTGGAAACCTCAAACACCAAACGAATAGACTGTAGTTGTTACCATTTATCAACTGTAGTTGGGATGTTTGAAGATATTGCAGTTGACAAAATTGACCAACCTTTAATAATTGAAGTGGAATTAAAATCTTCTATTAGCTTTATTATTTTTCTTACAGTACTAGTACTGTTTCTGTTTTTATGTATTCTACTCATGATGTTCTCCCTGAAAAAAACAACAAGTTGCTGAAATTAATATAGTTTCATGTACTTTCGTCTAATACAAGTTATTTACAGCTAAAAACATTATGTTCCTTGGGGATGTCGCTCGGTATTCTCGATATCTTTACGTGGTGATTGTGAAAACAAGCAACAGGAATTTTGCGGGTACCACATCGAATGTTGTGTTGAAAATCTTCGGTGAACGCTCTGAAAGCCTCGTAGGCAAATTAATGTAGAACTGATAGATTTAATTACAGTTAAAAGTTTCAGGAACATGTGCTAAATTATCCTGATCCGGAAAAGCGATTGTTGCAGAGGGATGGGGAGAATTGGTTCGTGTTGGGTACTGAAGCATATTTGGGGGAACTGAAAAAAATTGATTTGAATGTACGTTGGACTGGATCCAGACCCTCTTGGTGAGAAATTTGTTCGGGAAACGTGTTCAATAAGAGGAAGAGTGAACATTTAGAAATTTGCTTCAAATATTCAAAAATTTACACAAAAACTAAATAGACTAGAAACAGGAGAGCGAACTTCCCATATTGTTCTGTACTCAGCGGTGGAATGCTATGCAGCGATAGCTTTCCTCTCATTCAAATGGCCAGCGGCGTATATCGACCTTCCCTTTCCCATATATTTAATACTAACTATATTGCTAGCGTTAAGATAAAAGTGGTGCAAAAATTACGGTGCAGACGATGGCAACCTCTCGCTCGCACAATTGAGTGAGTGTTCGTTGTGCTCATGCGCGGTATGTGACATTTTTTGAAATTTTGGATATTTTGTTATATTGGAAATTTGTCACTTGTTTGTCAAATCTAAAAATTTGCTAATATAAAATTATGTACAAATGTTATTTATGGAAATGTGCCCGACAGAATGAAGAAAATTTCATTGCATAAGTAAGTATTGGTTGTTTATTACCTATATTGCTTATATTTTTAAAAATCTCTACTTTCTTCAAGTTTTTATTAAACTTGAAAAAATTTTTCTAAATAGTTTTTCTTACAGTTTTGTATATTATTATTCATGC
Source organism: Pediacus dermestoides (assembly GCA_963942485.1). NCBI lineage: Eukaryota > Metazoa > Arthropoda > Insecta > Coleoptera > Cucujidae > Pediacus > Pediacus dermestoides. The sequence goes on along the minus strand of OZ012628.1, from coordinate 11,852,087 downwards.
ACGTGTAAATAAGCGTTTTTCCTTACAATTAGATTATTATTTCTAGATTTCTGAGTAATTCTGAAAAAACAGCACATACTCTAAAGAGTCTAAAACAATGGTTAGCTGTATGTAATCTAAATGAGAAAGATGACATATCTGGCCAACGAATTTGTTCATGTCATTTCAAAGACGAAGACTTGAAAAGGGAATTTACAAAAAAAAAATGGAAAGTTGGGCGATTCCCGAAATAAATGTTCCAAATTCTAATGCTCCGTGTTATTTTTATATGTATATTATGAAATATTTTTATAGTTAAGAATTATGTATGAATAAATTTAATAAGAATAAATCGAGGTATTCGTGATATAACCTAACCTAATCTATGTCAATCACCGGAACCTAACCTAATATAGGTATGTCAATCAACGGTAAAAGTGGCGGCAATGACACGCATGCGCATTAGTGCCCATTGCTGTTACTCTATCTCTCTCTCATTACACGCGTCCAACTTATAGGGAAAGATACGTTGCTAGCAATATATTATTTATTAAATATATGCCCTTTCCAAATGAATTCGCTCTCCTGTTTCTAGTCTTCTTGAGAAAAACGTTTCTTAGGTACTTATAACTTTTACTTTTATTATTCCTCAATTATACTAAACTCTCGTTTATTTTTACCGCCTGAGTATCCAAGCAATGAGTTTATTGGAACTCAAGGAGGGCCTCCAATTTCTCTTTCTACAGGAAGACCCAATGAAGAAGGTGGTAAAAGTAAAAGAGTTTACTGTACTATTCTTCTTTTAAGGCATTGTTCCGAAATTCAAATTTTCGACATGCAAGAAGAGAAAAATTGGAGCTTTCCTGTCAACATGTGGTTTGACATATCCACAATGGATACCTCAGTGTATTCCTTCTACACAAATGGAAAACCCGGAAGGAAAATAAAAACGAGATTATCAGCTCTTTTCCATAAAATTTTAGAACAACCTCACTTTTGGAATATTACGTAATAATTGCCAGTATCAAAACATTTCCTATAATATATTTGAATTTGTTTGTAGGAAATCTCTGGAGTATTTTAGTTACATTCAAAGGCTTCTTGTTATGTATAGCGCAACTTTATCGATGCTCTCGTTGAATTTGTGGTTTTATGGTGTTCCAAAAATGAAGAAAAATGACTCACTTCCTTATATCTGTTATTACGAGTGGAATAGTGACGTTTTCTTAAATGCTTTTGGAGCTGCTGTATTAAGTTACATTCTGCATTTTACATTACTTTGGATTTTAAGGTAAATACCAAGAAGAGAGCGAACTCACGTGGATAGGGAAGGCCGATGTAAGGCGGTAGTTCCCCTCACATGACAGATGCGCAGTACAGCAATTTAAGAGCAGAGCGCACATAGCGACTGCCGATTAAGAGGGGAGCCAATGAGCCATCACTGTGTACAGGGTGTCCCATTTTCGACACTTTTAAGGAATATTGGCGTTATTATCAGAGATAGAGTGTTGCGGTTTTCATCTTCAAGTCCTACTTTTTTGCGAAACGAAAGATTCCGGGGTCAAATTTGTCATGGCTCTCTTAGTTTTTAATCTACAGAGTGATTCTGAAAATTTTTGTTTTTTAGACACCCCTCGTATTTCCATTATGCGTCTACTTATCAAAAAGGTGAGAACTGATATTGATAGAGTTTTTTACGTAGAATTCAGTGGCGTAGGCAGTTTTTGTCTAAAGGGTTTAGTTTTTGAGATATTGCCACAACTTATGTTTTTTTAAATGGAACACCCTATATATTATTTTTTATATTGATTAAGCAAAATATGGGCTTTCCAAAAATATATAGATAATACTTAATATTTATTTTGAAAAACAAGCTCAAAATTCTATATTTTTAATAATTTTCTTTATTTATACCAGTAAGCCATGGCTAATTTTTTAGAAACAAATGTAAAATTTGACAGATTTGTCAGATTTCCGTTATTGATGAAATATTTTTGTTACGTAGGTGTTTTTATTTTACTTTTAATTTTTTATTACAATGGCCGTTTATGATAATTATGAGAAATATTATATTGTTGGTATGTTTTATACAATGCATTAAAATTATCGTTTGAAGTGTTTAGCTTTAGAATAATTACGCATTGTGAAAATTTTGCTTTTGTTTCTAAAAAATTAGCCATGGCCTACTGTTATAAATAAAGAAAATTATTAAAAATATCGAATTTTGAGCTTGTTTTTCAAAACAAATATTAAGTATTATATATTTTTGGAAAGCCCAAATTTTGCTTAATCAATATAAAAAATAATGTATAGGGTGTTCCATTTAAAAAAACATAAGTTTGGGCAATATCTCAAAAACTAAACATTTTACACAAAAACTGCCTACGCCACTGAATTCTACGTAAAAAACTCTATCAAGATCAGTTTTCACCTTTTTGATAAGTAGACGCATAACGGAAATACGCTGGGGTGTCTAAAAAACAAAGATTTCCAGAATCACTCTGTAGATTAAAAACTAAGAGAGTCATGACAAGTTTGACCCCGGAATCTTTCGTTTCGTAAAAAAGTAGGGAAGAAACGTGAAAACCGCAACACTCTATCTTTGATAATAACGCCAATACCCCCTAAAAGTGTCGAAAACGGGACACCCTGTACAGGACATGGGAAGTTCGCTCTCCTGTTTCTAGTCTTCTTGGTAAAAACAATAAAAATAAAAGTATATTAACCCATACAGTTGTTTGTTTCAGGAATTATGCTAACTGGACTAGAATCATTTGGTATGTTAATTTTATTTCTCAAACTTCTTCGATTTAATTTATATTATTTCAAGGACAATTATTCTGTTTAACACCATATTCAATATGTCTTTTTTACTAATTTTTGGGTTTTGGGTACCACATTTAACAAGTTTACTGTGGTTAACTTCTTCAATATTCAGTTTGATTCTCTACATTGTGGTGTTGGAAAATTTATCGAAGATTTTCAATATATTCATTTATAGAACGCAGATAAAAGTATGAAAATATGCAGCAATTTGCCTTGAGGAACTAATAGATATTTCTAGATAGACTCTGTTTTCAAAAAAGTTAAATTAATGTTGGAGTACATTGAACGCCAACGTGCAATGTTATACGAAAATTTTGGAGAGTACATTTTAAGACCGTATATAACCCAGTTGTACACGCCTTTAAATGAGGAACAAATCAATGTATGATTTTAAAATAACATCCAGCAAATTATTATTGTTCTTCACTAATATAGGATAAAAAAGCAAAATACAGAACGAAAAAAATTATCATGGAGATCCTTGAAGATATTGCAATGTTCCTCGTGTATATCACTCTGTTGTACCTCGTGATTTCCTTTCAAAAGGACTCGTTAAGCTATCTGAGTTCCAAACAAATCCGCTCACTTGTCACGAAGATACACACCAGAAGTATCAAAAGCGAGCTGCACGATTTTGAGCAGATTAAAACTGAACGCGAGTACTTATGAATATAACAAAAAATCTCCAACAGTTACATGATTCCCATTTTCAGAATAATCGATTATATTCGGACGTCCCTCCTGTTTTCCTTACAAGGTAACCGATGGTACAAACGGTACATCTCCAGTATACCTGGAATGATGTGGGATTTTCAAAACAAGTACTTGGGGGTGATGCGATTGAGACAACATCGTGTCCAGCATATATCTTGTACAATTCCAAAAGCCATGTTGTATTTAAACCTAACCTGCAAACCAGAATACCAACATTATCCGGAGTATAAAAACTTTGGGCAGAGTTGGTCCAATGATACAGAAGCGATGAACTTTTTGAGACTTGGTGAAGCTTGGACTTATAACACACGGATGTTTGGGGATGCTGTTCCGTTTGATGGTAAGAGTGTAAGCGAAGATGAAAGTGAGCACCTATTAGATTTTAGGCGAACTTGCCAATTATCCTGGTGGTGGTTATGTGGCTAAGATGGGAAGGTACTTGAAGAATTCCCTGATTAATTTTAGTTATTTGGTGAGGAATAAGTGGTTGGACGACCAAACCAGATGCGTTTTTGCTGAATTTTTAGCGTATAATGCCAACTGCAATTTGTTTAATGCTGTACGAGTTGTATTTGAGTTGAGTGCGACGGGATATGTGCATAAAATTGTCGATGTAATATACTTGATTTATGGTTATATAAGCGATTCACTCATTTAATTTCAGATACAAACTGCCAAGTTCCTCTTTGTTAAACTAGTCATAGTCCAAGTGATAATCTTTACCTGTTTCCTAACAATTCTCTTCTTACTCACCATAAGAACTGTAATAAGAATCATCAGAGACAAACGCTTATTCCTAAAGGATTTGTGGACAATAATCGACGTAATCATAATCACTATGAGTGTAGTCTGTATATTTATGTTTGTTGAACAAACAAAGCTCACCAAACGTTTACTGAATCAACTTCGAGAAGCCAAACACAATGATTTTGTTGGATACTTCCAGTTGTTCCTTGTGGATGACTTTCTTACAATTCTGGCAGCTGTGCTGGTTTGTGTGGCTACAGTGCGACTTTGGAAACTGTTGAGGTTTATGTTTATCTTTCGCATTGTTGAGAAGACTATTGCTACGTCAGCAAGTACGCTGCTAGCTGCTTTTGTTGGACAAATGCTGGTACTCTTTGCGTTTGCTTTTATCGGGATGATATTATTCGGGGACAAAACAGGAGATTTCCGGAATTTTGGACGAGCTTTTGTAACGTTGATCGTGCTTTCTTTGAATTTGCACAAAAGTTTCGACTTTATGATATTTGAGACCTCAGATATAGCTTATGCGTACTACATGATATTTATGATAATAACTCTTTTAATTTACACACTTTACGTAGCAATCATCATGATCCATTATACTGAAGCACAGTTTCACTTCTCCAATGGAGAAAAATATAGTGTAAACGAGTTCTTAAAGGAGCAGTATAAGTACTTTAGCACCCTCTTCCTAATTCGCTTGAAGAATATCCGAGTGCGAGGTGGAGCCAACGTCGTTACATCCAACAAGAAAAAAGTTATACCCAAACAAGATGAACACAGATACGCAGAATGCTACTCGCTACCTACAAGTAAATTAAACGCAATGGCTAATGTCTCAAGATGTGTCCTAAAAAACTTAGATCAAACCAAAAAGCCTAAAAAGGATTTATCTAAAACAGATGCTGATTTGATGGTTAAAACCGTTTCAGGTCTTTACGGGAAAGATTGGGGGAATAAGGAAGTGTTCTTTGTTGGAAGGACTGTTGGATCGAGTGAGGTTAAGTTGGTTGATGATTTGAGACTAAAAGAAATGGAGATTTTGGCGGAGAATATGTTAACATTGGACAGGGAGAAGGATATGCAGAAGGTTTTGAAGCAGAAGGCTTATAGGAAGGTGATGGATGGGCATAAGAAGAAGCTGGAGTTTTTAGATGAATATTTAGGGAGTTTAGTGAATGTTTTAGAAAATATTGATATACAATAAAGTTTGTTAGTGAGTGAGATTTATTTATTTCTAACTAACTTTTTATTATAACCACTTGGTCGACATGAATTAAATTTTTAAGTGAAGAAAGTAAACCTCGATCATAGACTCTTAAATGAATGGTTGGGTTTTTAAGGCAAATTCCAGTCATCTACAGGGATATTCACCGAAACCGTTGGTTAGACGTTTTAAAAGATGTAATTAATATTTTTTTCTGAAAATTGATTTATAGCCTAAATAATATAAGATCTCTTTATTTAAAATATTTTCAAGTTTCTACGACTTCCGGTTGTACCGGAAGTAGACCCTAACTTCGTTTTTTTAAATGGAACACCCTGTATATTATTATATTTTTAAATTCTACATTCAATTATAATAACATTTTGTTAAAACAATTTTTCTCCAAAACATTTCGTTTAATAATTACAGGATGATTTTTTTAAAAATGTCCAAAAATGGGCTAACTTTAAAATTTTATTTTCTAGCCTTCTAATATTCAAATGGAAATGCGGTTTGGACAAGATGTTAACAAAAGTGTACTACTTGCAATTTTTTCATTGCAACATCTCAATGTTTATAATTTAGGTGCCATTCAGAAAAAAATCAAAACGGCAAAACTCATTTTTTTCAAATAAACACCCTGTATATCGATACAAATTTGGATTATTCATTCAATTTAAAGGTAATTTTGTTAAATAAACTTTACACCCAACTCTTGCCGTTTTCGTGAAATATCAATTTTTATGGTATTTTTTTCTAAATGGCACCTAAATTATAAACCCCCTGTAGAACATTGAGCTGTTGCAATGAAGAAATTGTAAGTAGTACACTTTTGTTAACATTTTGCCAAAACCGTATTTCAATTTGAATATTAGAAGGCTAGAAAATAAAATTTTAAAGTTAGCCCATTTTTGGACATTTTTTAAAATATCATCCTGTAATTATTAAACGAATTGCTTTAGAGAAAAATTGTTTTAACAAAATGTTATTATAATTGAATGTAGAATTTAAAAATGTAATAATATACAGGGTGTTTCATTTAAAAAAACGAAGTTAGGGTCTACTTCCGGTATAACCGGAAGTCGTAGAAACTTGAAAATATTTTAAATAAAGAGATCATATGCTATTTAGGGCACAACCCAATTTTCAGAAAAAAATATTATATACTTACATTTTTTAAAACGTCTAACCAACGGTTTCGGTGAATATCCCTGTATAATCTAAAAGAACAGCAATGTGTAAAAGTACTGAAGCATGTAACTACCTCGATAATTGCATTAAATTTCTAGTTTTTCTTTCGAATTTGTTAGATGCAATAACACAAATCATCTACAAGGACAATACAGTATAAAACGAGTACGCGGTTTTCATGATCTACAAAACACAAAAAATTGATTAATGTCCAAAAATATTCATTATACATTACAAAAATGAACACAGCTAGATCCACTGGAACAAAATGACCCATTGTTATATAAACGGGTTTTTGTAGTCGAGCTGTGGCAAACACTAAACATTTTTGAAATTGTGGACTGGCGTCCACCCAGTTCATATTATAAATTGAAATGGGTAGTTTGCTGAACTAGAATAGATTTGTCAGAAAAATTTCGTTTAGATATTAGAAAATGGAACCTGCTCAGTAAACGATTGACTATACCAGCCTGTAAACAGAGGTTCGCAGAATAAAATTAATATGAATAGGGTGTTTCCCATCATTTTCGGTATCTCCGTGTCCTGAAAAATATTAGTTTATTTGAGTTTTTTAATAATTGTTACATGATGTAACCTGTGGAATAATGTAGACAAAAGTACAAATAATCATTACAGCTATTAAATCTTGAACCAAAATAACATATTTTAAAATTTGGTCAAGTTCTATGATCATAGAAATAATCTCATTAGTCTCTATTATGCATTTCGAAAACTGTTTTCTAGAGATTTCTAGAGGGACGTCCTTGGATATTGTAATGTTTTCTAGAACAAGTCCAAGCATTTTACTTTGAGTTGTCAGATGGATCAAAATTCCAATAAAACAAATATCACTAGCTGAAATGTAAAATAAATTTAATTAAGATTCTAAGAACATAATTAGGTTTCTTTAATACATAAAGCTCCGAAGGCCATATAAAAGTTACCGCTGAACTGGTAAAGCCCTTCCAAGACAAATCCTGATGTTTTGTTCATATCCAAAACATGATAATTGTTGTATGGTAAGTTTATAGTAACATGCGACGAAGACGAAATTGATGTAAAAATATACGTGATCCCATAGGAACAAAACAAGGACAAAAAACAGAAAAACATTGATATATTCAAAAGGATTATAGACTCTCTTTGTCCAGCTTCCTTATAGCCATCATACTGGCGTTTTATTTGTTGCTCCTTCAATTCATCCCCATGTAAAATCCACAAATTTTCAAATAGAAAACTCGGGCGTTGAATACGTATTATCATCTTGGTTACCCTTGGCATCATGAAAATCCATAGGAACAACTTCAATCCCGTAAACATGTGGGCACCCATTGCACCTAAGAGCTTCAGTGTTTCAATTTTGCTGGGCGATTGTCCAAGGAATAAAAATACAAGTTCCAAGATTATTATTCCAACTGCTAGAAAACACGTTATGGAAAGTGCTAGAGTTTTCAACAGTTTAGATGACAGATTTTTGTAGTTGTTTGGCCACAGGCCCATATATTTTAAGATATTTCTGTTTCGGATGAAGTACGGTTCTGTTATTTGATCTGCCATGATTTTGTGAATAATGTAGGAATACAATGATGGCAGTAGATATTATTATTAAAATATCCTCTTGCATGATAAATATTATAGGAAAAATTATAGATTGCTTTGATGGAAAATTATTGTTTGTACGGAAAAATATTTTTTAGAAAATTAGTGAGTAGTAGTAGTAGTAATCCTACGAAAGAATAATTGGGTAATTGGTGGATAAGTGGAGTATGAATTTCATTGTAATTTTATACATAATTGAAAATATAATTTTGGTTAACAATATTTTAATGGAAAACTGTAGTAGGTGCTCATTATTAATTATCAGTCAGGGTCATATACTGAGTGATTCCAAAATAACGCATAAGCTCTCCGGTACGTTATAGGGGATTGTTAGTAGAGCATGGGAAGAATAATTAAAAAATTCTTGGGCATCAGTTAATCGTGATATGAAGAGATGAAGTTGAACATTTAAGGAGGAATTGTACAGGCTGTTTCATTAAGGGTGGCCACCGGCCATATCTTGGAAACTACTGGACATAGAAATTCAGAGAAAAAAATTTCATTACTAAAGTGGCCATGAGAAAATTCAGGAAATTATTTTTAAGTTCCGCATTTCACCGCAAGGGGGCGCAACTGAAAAGAAAATATTAAAATTTTATATTTCTCCGAAAATACCCACATTAAGGTATGGCTTTGGTAACATCATTAGAAAGCTTGGACAATTCTGCATCATTTTGGTTTAAGGCTCATTGGCGTACCGACCTTAGTAAGAATGGGGGAAGCTATTGAAAGTGTAATCATTTAAATCGCTGTAACTTCTAAACGACTTATTCGATTTTAGTAAACTTAAGCTTGTTTGAAAGAGAAATGTAGGTACTTTTAATTATCGCATCGAATGGTACACGATAGTTCCTAATAAAATTGCTAGAGGGCTCAATTTGAAATAATAACAGTTTTTTTTTATTTTATCCCGAAAACTTAAATTAGACGGTATAATTATGAGACCATAATCGGAAAGTAGATTAAATTTGCAAGAAAAACCGTGAAAACCGCAGCTCGATATCTTGGTTCGTTTCAGAGTTATTGTCAAAAGAATAATTTTTAACACTTTAATTGAAGATATGATTGTTTTCATTGTTCCGTGGTCAAGCAATCCATGACAAAAAATATTTTAAAACTTTATTATGTGTAGGTTCGTCACTCATTATGCCAAAGGCCCAAAACCTACTTTAGAATTAATAAAATAATCATGGAAACTTCGAATTTATAGGCACAATAATTATTTTAATAAGATTTTTTCAAAATATATCTAGATAGCCGTGAAACAAGATCGGCAGGTTTATAAGGAAATTAATAAATTGGAATAGTTGTCAACTGATTTAATTCTGATAGATGTTGTCTTGACAAAAGTTTCTCCTTGATTCTTTTGAATTTCTTGTTACCTATATCAAAATTTGTGCTACATCCCTCAAAAATGGCTTATACCAATGCCGAGGCTTACGATATGCTTACGTAAGATTCACCATTTGGATAGCCATTAAAAATAAACGGTCCGATAATTCTGCACCATCTGTATTGGTGATCCACTTCGCGCATCCAATGAGGATTTGTTTGTGACCAATACCTAGTGCATAAGTATTGTCTAAATTAACGATGCCACAGCTAGTAAAACTGGCTTCTTCAGTTCATAAAACCAGAGAGAGGAATTGAGAATTTTTGAGGGATGTAGCACAATTTTTGGTAGGTATAGATAAAAAGAAATTCAAAAAAAATCATAGTCATCAAGAAGAAACTTTTGTCAACAAAACATCTATCAAAATTAAATCAGTTGACAACTATTCCAATTTATTTATCTCCTTGGAAACCTGCCGATCTTGTTTCACGGCTATCTAAATTTATTTTTAAAAAACCATACCTATTAAAATAATTATTGTGCCTAAATTCGAAGTTTTCCATGATTATTTTATTAATTCTAAAGTAGTTTTTGGGCCCTTGGCATAATGAGTGACAAACCTACACAAGCATAAAGTTTAAAAATATTTTTTGTCATGGATTGTTTGACCACGGAACTATGAAAACAATCATATCTTCAATTAAAGTGTTAAAAAATATTCTTTTGACAATAACTCTGAAACGAACGAAGATATCGAGCTGCGGTTTTCACGTTTTTTCTTGCAAATTTAATCTACTTTCCGAATTTGACATCATAATTATACTTTCTAATTTAAGTTTTCGGGATAAAATCAAAAAAACTGTAATTATTTCAAATTGCGCCCTCTAGCAATTTTATTAGGAACTATCGTGTACCATTCGACGCGATAATTAAAAGTACCTACATTTCTCTTTCAAACAAGCTTAAGTTTACTAAAATCGAATAAGTCGTTTAGAAGTTACTGCAATACTTATATCTTTTCGTTCCTGAATTATTCTGAAAAAACTGAAAAGTCGATATTTAGTTTTTTTTATCTAATTCACTTATTTCTTAACCAATTTCAATTATGTAAAAACATTTTTGGAGCAACTTTTTGTGGCCTACGTGGTTAGATACAAATAAATGTTTTTCGACGTTTGATTTTTGTTATATTTTAGCATATTTTTTGCTGATTTCAATGATGTATCGCACTTCATGAATATCTTTTATCTTAGGATCAGTTATTACTATTTTGTCTTTGACAGTAGTAAAATGCCATTATTAAAAATTAAATATTGATGGAAGGGAAAACATGTCAGGGAAATTATTTATAAAACGAGACTCACTCAAAGTGTATGTTGAAAATTAGGAATAAAGGTTACTTTTTATTTTTTATTTCCATAAACAAAACTAATAGCATTACCTACTGAATGTACTACCACCAACTTCTAAAATTACACGTCGTATGTGATGTCAGCAGATTATGATGTGTATTTTTTCAATTATCTCAAAAACTAGGGAGTGAAAGTTGTTCAAACTTTGTAGGATGCTGTAAATAATTAGGAGCTACGTACATACGAAATTTCACGTCACTGGTACCATTTCTTCAATACTTTTTTGACAATTATTCGTATTTTCCATAAGACCAATGGTAATTTTATTTTGCAAACTTGATATTTTTTTTATGAATTAATTTTCATAAAATTGGTACCACTTTTGAAAATACGTACAGGGTGTCCCATTTTCGACACTTTTAGGGGGTATTGGCGTTATTATCAAAGATAAAGTGTTGCGGTTTTCACCTTCCTTTCCTACTTTTTTACGAAACGAAAGATTCCGGAGTCAAATTTGTCATGGCTCTCTTAGTTTTTAATCTACAGAGTGATTCTTAAAATCTTTGTTTTCCGTTATGCGTCTACTTATCAAAAAGGTGAAAACTGATCTTGATAGAGTTTTTTACGTAGAATTCAGTAGCGAAAGCAGTTTTTGTGTAAAAGGTTTAGTTTTTGAGATATTGTCCAAACTTATGTTTTTTTAAATGGGACACCCTATATATTATCTTTTATATTGATTAAGCAAAATTTGGGCTTTCCAAAAATATATAATACTTAATATTTATTTTGAAAACAAGCTCAAAATTCGATATTTTTGCTAATTTTCTTCATTTATAACAGTAGGCCATGGCTAAATTTTTAAAAACAAATCCAAAATTTTCACAATGCGTAATTATTTTAAAGCTAAACACTTCAAAAGATAATTTTAATGCATTGTATAAAACATACCAGCAATAAGTATAATACTTCTCATAATTATCGTAAATGGCCATTGTAATAAAAAAATTAAAAGTAAAATAAAAACTCCTACGTAACAAAAATGTTTCATCAATAATGGAAATCTGACAAATCTGTCAAATTTTGCATTTGTTATAAATAAAATAAATTATTAAAAATATCGAATTTTGAGCTTGTTTTTCAAAATAAATATTAAGTATTATATATTTTTGGAAAGCTCAAATTTTGCTTAATAAATATAAAAAATAATATATAGGGTGTCCCATTTAAAAAAACATAAGTTTGGGCAATATCTCTAAAACTAAACCTTTTACACAAAAACTGCCTACGCCACTGAATTCTACTTAAAAAACTCTATCAAGATCAGCTTTCACTTTTTTGATAAGTAGACGCATAACGGAAATACGAGGGGTGTCTAAAAAACAAAGATTTTCAGAATCACTCTGTAGATTAAAAACTAAGAGAGCCATGACAAATTTGACCCCGGAATCTTTCGTTTCGTAAAAAAGTAGGAAAGGAAGGTGAAAACCGCAACCCTCTATCTTTGATAATAACGCCAATACCCCCTAAAAGTGTCGAAAATGGGACACTCTGTACAGTTCTTCCTTAATTTTTCAAGCGATTGTCACAAAAGGATTTAAATAACAAACAAAATATGTAGTAATAAGTAATCAATTGGAAAAACTAGATGCATATATTAAGAACATATTTAGAACAATTTTGTTCATAATTTATATCAAAGTCTTAATAATCTTCAATCAAGCAAGCAAAATTAGCTCTACAGGGTGCCCGTTTTTCGATCGGCACCATGGGGATCTCGCTTATCTTAAGAGTTACAGCCGGTTAAATTAGTGCAAAGTTGCGTATTCTTACGCTGATCAATAATCCGAAAAGAAATTTGTTCTATCGTTTTTAATTTTGAAGTTATTGTAGAAAAACAAGAAATTGTAATTTTCGTTTTTAATTTTTAAACTGAAAATCCATAAACTTACGTAATTTTAACTAAAACATTCTTAAGGCACTTTTTTATGGGGAATCCGAATATGTCATTGCATTTGCCATGGCGTCTAAGATGGCAGAGAAACAGTAGTCAACTTTATTTTTTCTTAAGGTCGCCATATTGGATTTATACATTTTTGAATACAGCTTTTTTTCGTGTTTACGATAATGTATCACACATGATAGTTAAGTTTTTTATTTCAGCGGAAATTCCAAATTTCGTTTTTTCGAAGGGTACCTACTTTGGAAATAAAATTATCACTTTTGTTTTAAACAAATTTTTAACAGGTAGCCTTAAGTTAAAGTCTAGTCGTTTACGTTTCTACTACATTTTATTTAATTGTAAGTAAAAAACATGAAAACGAGAGATTTTGATAGAAATTTATTTTTCGCATTAGAACAAAACCGAAACCAAAGAAAACGAAAAGAAAAAATAGAAAATTATAATTAATGCTCACATGGTTTTTCCACATGGAAAAACAACTGTATCTGTTTTCTAAGATTTAGAACTGCTCTACTAATATTTCGCCTTCTTATTTCATGTCTAAGGGTAGTGATAATATTTATTCGCAGTTCATCAATGTCGGCTGGAATGGTGAGATACATTTTATTCTTCACAGTGCCCCACAAAAAGAAGTCCAAGGGTGACAAATCTGGATAACGCGCTAACCGGCGTACCCATTATTAGAAATTACTCTGCTGGTGAACATTTCCGCCAAACACGCATTCACCTTTTTGACGTTATCAAAGGAACCATATTGGCCTAAATTTCTATGGATATACAGGGTGGGTGAAATTCCGTTGCCAGCATGGGGATCTCGCTTATTATAATAGGTAGACCATAGGTTTAAATTTGGCAAAGTTGCCAAATTTGGTGCTTAAAAATAATCCGAAAACAATTTTGAATTATTTTGAACGGTATGCTAGAAAACTGGAAAAAACTGAAAATTACGATTTTAGAATTTCGCCCATAACTTCGTTATTTCTGAACTTTTTTTAAATCTGTAAAAACATTCTCAAAGCAACTTTTTGTACTCTATCGATCAGTGATCATCGTTTCTTTAAACATCGATTCGTTTTTGTTTTTTTAACACCAACTTTAGTTTTTCTTATGGGCGCGCTTTCTACTTTTCACACCATGGGATAGTACTTTTTTTTCAAATTCAGCGATGTGCTACACATGGTATTCAGATTTAATTTTAATTCTTAAAATTAAGGAAATGTATTCAACAACGCAATTATAAGAAATCGAGTAGCTCAATCTCGTCTATTTTGTGTGGTTACCATGGTAACTTGTAAACAAATTCAAAATTGAAGAAACTTAATTAAATTAAATTAAATCCCAAATTATAATTTTACAATAATTGTAATTTGGCACTGGAAACCAAGGACGTATAAAATAGAGGTCAGAAAGATCCCCGGGGTGGGAGTTGAATTCTTGGGTCAAAAAGTGTTGCACGTTCAAATGGACTGAAGCGTACTTGATAGTTTCTGCGCATGCGCCAGCAGTCAATAAGGCGCGTTATTGGTCAAGTGTTTGTTTTGGTTTGTCACTGTCATAGCAACTGGCAACGGATTTGTGCCTACACCCATCCGGGAGCTTTCTCTCCTCTATATTTTATACCTTCTTGCTGGAAACACTAGTCAAGGTTCCTCAATTTTGAATTTGTTACCGTGGTAACCACACAAAATAAACGAGATTGAGCTACTCGATCTCTTTTAATTGGTGTATTGAATACATTTTTTTTATTTTAACAATTAAAATTGAATCTGAATACTATGTGTAGCACATCGATGAATTTGGAAAAAAATGTACTATCCGACGGTGTGAAAAGTAAAAAACGCACCCATAAGAAAAAATGAAGTTGGTGTTAAAAAAACAAAAACGAATCGATGTTTAAAGAAACGATGATTACTGATCGATAGAGCATAAAAAGTTGCTTTGAGAATGTTTTTACAGATTTAAAAAAAGTTCAGAAATAGCAAAGTTATAGGCGAAAATCTAAAATCGTAATTTTCAGTTTTTTTCAGTTTTCTAACATACCGTTCAAAATAATCCAAAATTGTTTTCGGATTATTTTTGAGCACCAAATTTGGCAACTTTGCCAAATTTAAACCTATGGTCTATCTATTATAATAAGCGAGATCCCCATGCTGGCAACGGAATTTCACCCACCCTGTAGATAGAAAATAAATTCTATTTTCGGTTCTTTCTGGAAAATTTGAACATCCCATTTTCGTGGACAAATCAGCACAAGTGTCTAAATCAAAAGTGACAATTTTGTTTCCAAAGCACCCTTCGTAAAAACGAATTATTTGGAATTTCCGCCAAAATATAAAACATAACTATCATGTATGATACATTATTGTAAACAGGGAAAAAATGTGTATTCAAAAATGTATAAATCCAATATGGCGACCATAAGAAAAAATAAAGTTGACTACCGTTTCTCTGTCATCTTAGACGCCATGGCAAATACAATGACATATTCGGATTCCTCGCAAAAAAGTGCCTTAAGAATGTCTTAGTTAAAAATACGTAACTTTATGGGTTTTCAATTGAAAAATTAAAAACGAAAATTACAATTTTTTGTTTTTCTACAATAACTTCAAAATTAAAAACAATAGTTCAAATTTCTCTTCGGACTATTGATCAGCGTAAGATTGCGCAACTTTGCACTAATTTAACCGACTGTATCTCTTAAGATAAGCGAGATCCCCATGGTGCCGATCGAAAAACGGGCACCCTGTATAGTCAAAATCACCATCTACAATGATAGTAAAGTGCGAAACGAATATGCCGTCTTCATTATCTAAAAATACATCAATTAGTAAGTGGAAATAATGAAAAATAATTAAAAAATGGTACAAATAGGAAAACAGCTATATTCACTGGAACAAAATGACCCATTGTTATATAAACGGGTTTTTGTAGTCGAGCCATAGAAAAGACCAACAATTTTTGAAATTGTGGGCTAGCGTCCACCCAGTTCATACTATAAATTGAAGTGGTTAGTTTACTGAACTAGAATAGATTTGTTAGAATAATTTCGTGAAGAAATTCTAAAATGAAACCTGTTCAGTAAATAATTGACTATACCAGCCTATAACCAGAGGTTCACAAGATAAAATTGTTATGAATATGATGTTTCCAATCATTTTCGATATGTCCCTATCCTGAAAAATGTTATTAGTTTATTTGAGTTTTTATAAATAATTATCACATCATGTAACCTGTGGAATAATGTAAACAAAATTACAAATAATCATCACAGCTAATAAATCTTGAACCAAAATCATATATTTTATGATTTGATCAAGTTCTGTGACCATGGAAATAATCTTATTAGTTTCTATAATACATTTCGAAAACTGTTTCAAAGAAATTTCTCGAGGAACATTCTTGGATATTGTAATATTTTCTAAAATAAGTCCAATCATTTTACTTTGACTAGTCAGATGGATCAAAATTCCAATAAAACAAATATCACTAGCTGAAATGTAAAATAAATTTAGTTAAAATTCTAAGAACATGATTAGGTTTGTTTAATACTTACACAAAGCTCCGAAGCCCACAAAACAGTTACAACAACACTGATAAAATCCTTCCAGAACAAATTCTAATGTTTTGTTCATATCCAAAACATGATAATTGTTGTATGGTAAGCTTCTAACATGCGACGAAGACGTAATCGATGTAAAAGTAAAAGTGAGCACATAGGAAAAAAACAAGGATAAAAAACATAAAAACATTGATGTATTCAGAAGGATTATAGCCTCTCTTTCTCCAGCGTCCTTATAGCAATCATACTGGCGTTTTATTTGATGCTCCTTCAATTCATCCCCATGTAGAATCCACAAATTTTCAAAACGAAAACTCCGACGTTGAATACGTAATATCAACTTGGTTATCCTCGGCATCATGAAAATCCAGTGGAACAATTTCATTGCTGTTAAAATGTGGTAACCCATTGCCCCTAAAGTCTTCAGGGTTTCGATTTTATTGGCCGACTGTCCAAGGATTAAAAATATAAGTTCCAGGATTATTATTCCAACTGCTAGAAAACATGTTATGGAAAATGCCAGAGTTTTCAAGAGCTTTGATGACAGTTTTTCGTAGTTGTCTGGCCACAGGCCCATACATTTTAAATATTTTCTGTTTAGAATGAAATAGGGTTCGGTTATTTGGTCTGCCATTATCTGGTAAATAATATAGGAATAAAACGATGACTGTATTATTAATAAAATATTCTGTTGCATGATAAATATTGCAGGGAAAATTACAGACAGCTTTGACGGGAAAATGATTATTTGTGCGGGTTAATATACATATTTTGATAAAATTAGATTGCAATTCCACGCAAGAATAATTGGATAATTGGAATAAATTGAGTATTTATTTGATTGTTATTTAATACATAATTAAAGATATAATTTTTGGTTACACAGTATTTGAGAAAAACAGTGCACTAAGTACCGAGGTATCAAAAATTATATTGGTCAAAGGTGGTCATAGTATCGTGCTTTCATGAACCATTTTTTCATTGTCTTGTTCTTACTATTGTAATCTTAAGCAGTTTTTAAATAGAGTTTTTACCACAGAGCACAAAATTTACATGATTGAAGCCTATTTTCGAACTGGTGTACTAATTAATGTAATTTGGGAATATGACTATATTCCCCTTTATGTTTGGACAACTTTCGAGAGCACTTCCCAGATTTAGCAGTAATTTCACAGGATTTTTATACGTGCCGTACAAATTGTGTTTCGCGAAACTGGTTTTGTCTCTCATAAATAAATGCTGGTAGGCCAACCGCTCGTACAGATGAAGTTAATGACGTCCGTCAACGTATCGTATGGAACAAGAGCCTACAAAACCTTTGAAACGTATGTCTCAAGAAATTTATGGACTTTCTTATGGAACATGCCGAACAATTGTAAAGAAGAACTTTTGGACATATTGTCACGTATTGGTTTTTAAGGGGTCGTAGTCGTGACGGGTAGTCAGGTGGTTATCGGGTTAGTTTAAATTAAACCATTATGTAGAATAGGAAAATATATAAATATAATTTTATTTAGTTAAAATAGTTAAACGAGATAAACAAAAGATACTTACAATTTATGGTTACGACAAGACATGGTTGGCCAGGGGGACAACAGCGTTTCTTTCAGGGCACGTGTCACTCACTATTCAATCTGATTCAATCGCGATCTCACATCTAACTTACTTTGATTTCTAATAATCTTCTAATGAAAAAAATGATTCGTAAGCAAAATGATTCCTTTGAACTTAAACAACGCGAGCAAAATTACCTAAACTAAACAATTTTGAACGACTCGACATTCCGCGATTTTATGACGTATCTTTTAAATCAAACAAAACGCTCTCAAGGAAGTATCGAAATTCAACCTGATATTTCCGTTTAACCCGTGTGACTCCGTTTTGAATTTAACTTTATGAAATTTACAATTTAATTTAATTTAATTTAGTTTACTATTAATCTATTATTTTCGACTTGTGACAATATCTACATCCATATAAGTGGAATTATATCAAGCCCTTTTGCCGGCAGACGCAGACCACCCCAGACATCTTGCGTCCTGCCAGTAGTTTGTCAATAAACTACTGAATAACGACCTGTTAAACTTTACATTTTTTCTGACGAAGCGTGGTTCCATCTTTCGGGGTACTCCAAATCTCAAAATATGCGGATATGGAGCACTGATAATATTTTTGTTGTTTTCTTGTTTGTTTGGGTGGCAGTTTGTCGCAGAAGAATAACTGGGCCCATTTTTTTCAATTTAACCGTCACTGCAGAGAGGTACAGAAACAATATTTTAACAGATTGAACAACTACATGCTGATGAACTTCAGTATGGCTATTTTCAGCAAGACGGTACAACAGCATATACGACACAACACAATATATATAGCTTTTCTCGGCGAATTTTTTGATGATCGGTTGATAAGTTTGCGTAAACAAGTTGAGTTTTCTCCGAGGTCACCTTATTTGACCATTTGGACTATTTTGTGTTCCCTTATTTAAAAATAGCATTTTTAGCTCCCAAGCAACACAGACTAGTCTGAGCGACGTCTCAATGACGTTGCGCTCAGCGACTGGTAGTCAGTTGTTGGCGTCGAAACGTCATCTTGAAGATTCTTATATTGACCAAAATGGGCAAAAAAAAATTTAGCCGTGAAGACGTCGCAAGACCCGACGATCAGTGTAGAAATCCGACTACTTTCGCCCTCTTTGCGACTTGTGAATGAATGCTCCTCCCACTTTCAGTCGAAATTAGTAAATATATTTGGATAGTATTATATTTACTAACTTTCTGCAATAATGTCCATTGCTATGTTTGATATTTAGGTATAATTAATAAGTATTTTTATAAATGTTGTGTTGTCATAATTTCCGCTCATATTCTAAAACGAAAAAAAAATTCTGATGAACATTTAGTCGATAATTAGAAAATTCACTATGCCCTTTTAGAATAATGCCTAATTTACAAAAAATAATTTAATTTTTTTATACCACTTTTATTGATTTTTAATATTCAGACACAAAATCTTTTGAAATACTTATCATATGATTTTTTTTTAATATACAATCATTTTCTACACAGAAAAGGTAAAACATTCGGGAAATTTGTTAAAAAATTATAATGTTATAAACATGGACGTATTTCCATTGTGTAAATATGGCATAGTCGGTATATTCGACATAAAATGACTAGAACCGACTATAAGTCTTCAACTGACCTACCTACAGTATTTTACGAAAAGACTAAATCTGACCAAATCTGGACTGCAAGTCGTACACAGACCTTTTTTACGATGTTGCCGACGAATCTACGTCACGACATCCGCTCTATCTTGTGTGACCACGAATGCGAATACATCATGACTACATCATTACCACATCATGACCACATGTGACTAGAATACGACTACGAACGACTAACCTATACCTAAACAAATTGGTGGTAATTTCAAAATTAACATGGCAGGTTTTAAAGTGGTATTTATTGAAGAAACTAAATAGAAGTCGTATTAGGTTATGAAATGTGGATGTCAAGGTCTTTAAAGTCGTAGACCAATACTAAATATGACTGACATGCTTAAAAGAGAAAGGTCGGTTGGCGACGGCATGAAGACGTCTCAAGACGACTTAAAGACGTCGCGGGGTGACTTAATTTAAAGAGAAAAAAATGAGTCTTCTAATGATGTCCCAACGACGTCTGTGTGAGACCACTCTACGACTACGACGATGAACTATTTTACAAAGTCTTAAGAACGACTTTTCGACGTCGCAGACAAGACTAATCAATAGAAGTCGTACTGCGACTAGATTTTGGAATAAAATAGACTATCAAGACTGATTTAGACTAAATCTGGATAAAAAATGACTCGCTTTAGTCAGGTATTGGTTGATCTGTGTTGCTTGGGAGGTAATTTACAAAAAGTGGAACAAAGAATTGTTGAAGAAAGTGCAACAATGACGCCACAAATGCTGCAAAATGCTTTTCATAGCATAAGAAGGTGGGGACATTTCCAACAATTAGGTACTTTAAGTTGGATTTTTTTCTTAATAAAAACGTTATTAATTTTCGAACCTGTAGTTCTTTATTATTTTATGTCTAGAATTAATAACACAATTGCACGTTATTGATGATGTCAATATTATAGCACACAACTTGACAAACTTCGAAAGGTCTTTACAAAATCTTACCACAAGTTTTTGGGCTCAAAATAATTCGATTGAACTAAACATACCTTAGTCCAAAAGTCCTTCCTTACAGGGCGCTAGAAAATATCTTTCCAAATCGTTTTTTAAGTATATCTACAGAACGGTTTAAAGTAGAGACTTGTAATTTGGTGGGTTAATATGTCTATAAGGAAGCTACAATTTGTTCGTATTAGAAACAAAATAATATTGTTCAGTGTCGTACTTATAGGGGGGACTCTGTGTTTTTTTGAAGGGTATTGAATTTTTTTACAAAATAACAAGAATTATGATAGATACACTCAAGACACGTAAAAAAGGTATACTTGTTTGACTTGCGTTAACTCAACTGTTAGCGAGATATTTAACTTCGAAAAATTTTTTTGCTATAAAAACAATTTGTGACACCCTGTAAGGTAAAAAATATTGGGTCTCTCTAATACAGCTGATTCTACGTCCAAAACTAAGCATAAATGATTGTAGAAACCGACCCCCAAACATGTTTTGTTACTAAAATACAGGGTGTTGAAAGATGTATTTTTTATTCGCCCTCTATCTTTCTTAGGTATATCTACAGAACGGTATAAGATAGAAATTATGCTTAGTTTTGGACGTAGAATGAGCCGTATTAGAGTGACCCAATATTTTTGACTTTACAGGGTGTCACAACTTGTTTTAATAGCAAAAAAAATTTTCAAATTGAAATATCTCACAAACAGTTCAGTTAATGCAAATCAAACAAGTATACCTTTTTTACGTGTCTTGAGCGTATCTATCATAATTTTTATTATTTTGTAAAAAAATTTAGTCCCCTACAAAAATTATTCAAAAAACCTGAGACCTCTTCGATAAGTACACTGCTGAACAATATTATTTTGGTTCTAATACCAACAAATTGTAGCTTCCTTATAGACTTATTAACCCACCAAATTTCAAATCTCTACTTTAAACCGTTCTGTAGATAAACTTAAAAAATTATTTGGAAAAATTTTTTTAAGGCCCTGTAACTCAGTAAGGAAGAACTTTTGGACTAAGGTATGTTTAGTTTAAACGAATTATTTTGAGCCCCAAAACTTGTGGTAGGATTTTGTAAAGACCTGTTAGAGACACCCTGTATAACGGGTTTTGTGTTTATTAATGAAAAGCAAAATACTCCATAGCCGCCCTGACTGAAAGACTTATTGGACACACGTTATTAGCTAAGACCGTCGTTTTCCATTTCATGACCACCACTGACCAAGATAATTTTTGATATGTCGGTATACTAGGCGTGGCGTTTTATCTCGACGAACTGGTCTGCGACTAGGGTGCTGTTCATACAAAAGCGTCCAGCCGACTCGTCACCCAAGCCGCAAAAATCTATCAGCCTGACGTCCTTTCTATTGAAAAGTCTCGAGAAAATACTGAACTAGCATATAAGGGAGATACTTAAGAGGATTTATCAACTAAGTCCCCATCAGCATGCCTACCAGTCGGGAAAATCAACAGACACACCCTGGCAGAAGGTGCCCCTTCAATAAGATACCCTTCAAAAAGGATTTTCCACAAATTTCGAGAATGTTTGTTCGTTAATCTAATCTATAATATAGAAAATATAATGCAAATATTATAAATTCGTAGAACAAATTAAAAATATGCCACTTGTTATTGATTAATAATAAGATAAATACTTTGTTTGTGATTTTGTTATCTTATATTTTTAGAATGCATATTTACGGGTAAATCACCAAATTTATCAGTTTATCTTCGAATAAAGTATAAATATTTATTACATCAACATTATTTTTTATTTATTTGTGAATTGTGAAGGTATACAAAATGCTTACCTTATATCAACCAAGAATATTTCGGGAGTTTGAATTGGAAGGTACTTTAGGGTCTGGTGGTTTTGGTGTTGTTTGTAAGGTAATTATAATTTTGTTTTTAACATATGGATTAAACAGAACATTAATTTCAATTTAGATAACTCACTGTTAATTTGGATTTATTATGAAGAGTTTTATTTTGAAAATTATCTTTTTACTTTCTTATACGAAGTATAAAGAAGTATTGTAATAGTGATTTTTTTCGACTTCGAATTGATGGATTTACACGTTTTGAGGGCCCCTGAATCCATTTTGACTATTTTCGCCATGATGTCTGTGTGTCTGTCTGTCTGTATCCACCATAACTCAAAAACGACTTATCGGATTTGATTCAAATTTCATATTTAAGAGTTTGAACAAATTTGTGGGTGCCACATTCAATGTTTTTCATCTAGCACCAAAACAAGTGACAGTTACCTGAAGACATTTTTAGGTTTTTTAGGAATATCTTGAAAAATAAACAATTTATGAGATTTTTTTATTCTTTAACATTGATTTAGAATTGAATTTTGAACAAATTTTGTTTGAACTTTTTTTTGAAATTCCGTCAAAAAAATTTCAAAAAAACTAGATATTCTTAAAACACTTCATATTTCTCATAGCGCGCGTTGAAAGTTAAATTCGATGGTCGAGGTAGACCATGTGCAGTGACGGATACAAGGGGGGGTCCTTGGGTCCGGACCCCCCCCCTTGGTAGAATAAGAATCCGAAATTTTTGTATTAGTTTGCTGACAATTATTGATTGGACCTCCACCTTCCACGCCACTTTTCAATTGAATCAATAAACTTTTTTATTATTTTAGATTAGAAGTAAAATCGGCATATGGTATAGATACAGATACACATTTAAGAGTTCGTTGCCTTAAAATGATATTTCAATAAACGATAAGAAAAAACTGCATAACAAGCAATAGAACACGAGACTGCTAATGCTTTAAGCTTTAAGGCATAATCTTGATCCAGTCATAAAAATGTTTGCTAAAGCAAAATATTTTACTGACCAAGTAGAGTTTCTTTTCCTAAATTTCATAAAAACATGATAAAAAACCTTCCTATCAAGACAACCAGGCATGGGACGTGAGCAAGATTATTAAACAAAAAGTACCCGGAAAAAGGATGACCTTGAACCGCGGAAAAATTTTCCCCTGCGGCGCTTTTAAGCTCGCTACGCTCGCGTTTTTATGATCCCTCCCGAATATAGCTACACCACTTTTTTATACGTAATATAATGTATACAAAAAATTAATAGACTAAGTTAGGCTAGATTTTTCAGACCCCCCCCTTGAACAGATTCTAGATCCGCCACTGACCATGTGTCTCATTATATGGTTGCCAAACTGAAGGTCCCGGGTTCGAATCCCAGAAAGACCGGTCCATTAGTTTTTTTTTTATTTTACTGGTTTCTATGGTACCGAAAACAATAATAATGAATAAATAAATGTAATTTTATACCGGGAGATTTTTTTTAAGTGAGTAATAGGTCAAAAATCTAAAATAAAACACATTTTTGTCGTAAAATTGGGTTATAATGAGTGGGACAAGGACAGATTTATGCGTATTGCAATGAATGCAACAGAGATTATTTGAAAATTGTTGGAAACCTTCAAAATTTTTACAAGAAATTTAACTTAATTTCTTTAGGAAAAGTAATTATTGTGATACTATCCGTATAAGAAAGTCATGTGTTGGGCACATCAGATATTTTTTAAATGTTATTCTTCTAAGCTCATATCTTCGGAACTATTAGAAATATAAAGAAAGAAAATCATTTAGAATAAAACTGAAAATCTGAAATAGCGTAATTTTCCTACACTTTTTCATATTTTTATTAGTAGATTTTCCACGTTGACCTATTTTTTGATAATATTATTAAAAAATTACCGGTAAATTTTTTCTGTGAGTATAACTCAATATTGTTGAATATTTTCCGAATATTCCCGAATTGATATACGAATACACCCGATCTCAGTAGTACAATACTCCGACGTTTCATGATCTACCTAGGATTTTCATGAAATGACGGTTTTCGCCATGTGTCCACGACATATATACTTCTATGAGTAAAGATATATCACTTTTTAGGCAAGGCATAAAACATGCAAACAGACATATGCTATCAAAATAATACCTTATCAAGAGGATGAAAACTTGAACCGAGAATTCAAACTTTTATCAGTTTTAAATCATCCTAATGTAGTCCGATTCCATAATGTTTGGTTCGATCACGATGCAAAACAACCCGAAGAAACAACTGATCCAGTTAATGATAATCTGGAATTGGATCCTTCCACTGATTCATCAGAATCTGCTGATTTATATGGAATAAATATAGCCAATCGCTATTGTTTTATTCAAATGGAGTTGTGTGATACATCGCTACGAGAATTACTATACGATAAAGAATTTGATCAAGAAGCTGTGCCAGGTTATGTGTTACAAATTTGTGAAGGTGATAGTTTTGATATATTATTCTTTTGTGGTAATATTTAATGGGTTCATTTTTTAGGTTTAAAACATATCCATGATAATAAAATAATCCATCGAGATTTAAAACCAGAAAATATATTTTTGACTAACAATATTATTAAGATTGGCGATTTCGGTTTATCTAAGAGTTTAGAAAGTGATGATACAGATGGTAAGTGTACTGCTACAGATTAGTACTACGATAATCTAAGACATATTTAATATCGTTTTATAGATGAAAGATTGAAATTTTATAATACGGTATGTGGTACACCAATTTATATGGCACCTGAGATGAACAATGGAAAAGAAATTGCAAAATATGATACAAAAGTTGATATGTATAGTTTAGGTAAAAATATTTTGTTACAAGATTTACTATTTACGATTTAAAAATATCATGCGACACTAGCGGTCGCGCACTTTTAAAGATAGCCACCTCAAAGGACAACCATTCAGATCCCAGTTCCAATATGTGAGTCAGATCCCTTGACACTTGTTTATTTTATTTTGTCTACGTTCACTAACACCACACATATAATAATCAGCACAGAATTTATGACTTTTTGTCCTTCTATCATATTACGCATCATACTGGGCGTTACGTTCACGTAATTACAATTCCTCCAACGACAAAACCACCATCCAGTTGGATCACCCAGACAGACAGAATATCTCGGTGGTTTTGATGAACGCAGCTCTGTAGCATGTCTCTGTCTCATTCCATCATACACATTCTCTTATCACTTGTTTCAGTAACATTTCCAGCTAGTTGTCATTTGCTTATCTGTATACCGTTCACCAGAACCGAGCGGTATTAAGCAACTTCAAGTTTTTCAGTTTTAAGTTAGAGTAATTTATAAAATCCGTTCAATAGAAAAATTCATGTAACATTAAAATAATGTTTTTTTTATAGGAATTATACTGCTTGAGGTTATGCAAAAGATGACTTTTCATCATTTTACATTTATAATCAAGGATTATCAGGAAACTGGATATTTTGATAGTAATAACACCTTGACTCTTAACAAAGATAATAAGGATATCATCAAGTAAGTTATTTATTTCATATGAAATATACTTACATATTGTATTTTTATAAATATATTAAACTACTCGTAACATATCGGATAATAATGGAAACTAGAAAGTATAGCCCCCCTTTTTTCATAAAAATAGAACGCTTAATAATTACCAAAAAATGTCCATAGGAACCTTCTACAGTTTGACCCAAAAAAAAGATTCGATTGCAATCAAGTATTAGAAAAACTAAATGAATTAAAAATGTTGGGAACGGACAAATTTCGACAAATTGTTAGCCAGAAATCCGTTCGAATGGAACAAGTGTATTTATATGACCGAATCTTATCGAACATTGATTTACGTAGTATGGATCTTAGGAATGTCGTCCTGAAAAAAGCTGAAGAAGTTTGATAATTCTTTTAGGAAAACAAAGGTACCTACCTATATATTATTAATTTTTTTTTAGATATTTGAATTGCATGGAGGGACACCTTTGCAATTACCAATATTTGGACCAGTTAAGACAGCTGACACTAAAGATGTCAATGTTATTAGTAAACATGGTTCCGGAGTATCTGTAGGAACTTGCTTTAGGTAAATAAAATAGCATTCTTTCTATGATATAATATTTGCTGTTCGTCCTTAAGGAAAAGATTCGCAGAGTACGTAAACTATTCCGGAGCTAACATAGAATCAAATAGATATTTCTCATTGGGAACATATTTCACCCAAAGTGATGCTTTTATACCAAATGAAGTACAGGAATGTTCCTTTGATATTGTTGCAACCGAAGAGAAAAGTACTGAATTGTGTAAATATTAATATAAACGTAATAATAATCTTTAAATTTTTTAGGTGAATTCTTTATAGATGCCGAAATTTTATATATAGCTAAAGAAATCATTGACCTTTTACCATCAGTTAAATTTAAAGAAACAATATTTTATATTAACCATAAGTTGTTTTACCGTGCGCTAAAATCTGAAATAAGTAATGTATTCTATAAGTATAAAAAGGAACTCTTCGATACTTTTGCAAAAGCTTCAGTAAGTAATTAAATTCTACTCAATTTAATGCCTAGAGTCTGTTCACTGAAATAAGTGCAATAAATTTAATTGGTTCCAGTAAAAGGTCTTACATTCATAAGATGTTAAGGTTATTCCGGCATGAGTTTTTTTATATTAACATGGTAGCACTACTTCCTATGCCTATGCTAAAATATTGCCAACGTTGCCCACAGCAGAAATAAAAACTCACAATAAATTACGTGTGTACGAGTAGAATTAATGAATGCGAATGACGGCAACGTCAATATGTTGTCCTTGTATTACCTACGCTCGGTGTATTTCATTTCTGTACTTCTGAGATGTAGGTGTTGTTATTTGTTAGCAACGTGGAACAAAAAATGGAGTATGCAACCGAAGATCGGGACTCGCACAATTCTCGCGTGAGTAAACTGCTAAATTTCATGATTGTTACACTTTCGATCGGAATATTGCGCGAACTAACGACCAAATCATAATCAAACTTGAGGTAATTGTTGCTTAATAAGTAATTTCGAACATATCCGTTTTTTAGCATAGTAGAAGTATATTTTTAATGTTGTTATAGTGAAAAAGTCGACGACTCCCCATGAGAGCCTATGTATTTTGACTCCACTTTGTCATTTAATATCTCGGTTCCTGCTGACCAGATTGTGTTTAAATTTTACAAGACATTGTAGAAACACATCAAAATTATACATATAAGTTAAATTTCATTAATTTCTCTCATGCCGGAACAACGTTGAATGAACAGACAAGTAACCGATATTTTAGACAAGAACTGCATAAGACGAAGAGCAACGTAGCTCTTCGACTCACACCCTCTTTGTCTAAAATATCAGTAAGCTGGCATTTCTTACATAGTATGTTAGTATGTAACTCTATTAGAGGACAGACTGGGTATATATTTTTATAAACTAAATATGGTTTTCTAATTTAGGTGGAACAATTATCCAAAGAAGATTTCGAAGCAGAATTAAAAAATATAAATATAAGCCCATATCAGAAAAAACGCCTTCTTTCACTATACCAACCCATATCTCTTGATAATACAGAAGAACTTAATAAATTACGAAAGAATAAATTTCGCAATACAGCGATCGAAAAAATTCAAAAACTTGCTGGCGTTTTAGAAATTTTTGGCATAGTGAGTGTACCCATAATATGCTCCTAGCTTATTAATTACTGCTTTATTTATATTTTAGAATAAAGAAAATATTTATATTTTTCCACTACTCAATACACAAACATGCTATTATAGTGGAATCTTCTCTCAGGTTTATATGAAGAAGACAAATTCAGATGTTAAAATGACTTTAGTAGCTAGCGGAGGGCGCTACGATAAATATGTTAAGGACAAATATTCCGTAGTTGGTATAACGTTCCATGTTGAAAATATTACGAAAAATATAATCAGCCATTTCCAATTTGTCACTGTAATTGTACGTGAAAATGAAACAGAAATTGATTGTTTACCTGTAAGTTCAATTATGTCATCAATTAAATCATTTTCGTATAATTATGTAATTTGTTTGCAGATTTTAAAATTTCTCTGGAACAGCGGAATACCCTGCAGAATTTCCCTTAAATCTAAAAATGAAGGAAAAGATTTACTATTATCATATTACAAATTATATCCACATAAAGAAAATGTTGTTCTTCAACTGCAAACCGAGAGTTTTCAAAATCGCAATTTTTACATTGGTGCAATGAATCATAAGCTTATTAAGGTTATTCAGGGATTTATAACGTTTTTTTCAAATGTAAATTAAAAGGTTTGTTAAAAAACACGTTGCTTGGTAAAATATCAGCTTAAGGGTGATTTCGCGCCAAGCCTGACGCTGATGAATTCAACCAATCAATACTAGATTCCGCTACGTTAGATATGACAAATTGTTTGGTTGATTCTAACAACGTCTGACGGCTTGGAGGGAAATCGCCCTTAACTTGTTCAGATTTTCGCGGGTAATATTTCTAATGATGACGTGTTCCTTTGAAATTGCAAATTTAATATAATATATACATTGTTAGCTATATAAATATTTAGGGGATTAATGTATGCAACTAAAAGTTGATAGTTTGGTTGTTAATTTGGTTTAGCTTATTGATTTATTAAGAAAATGTGTAAATATGATGAAATTATGTAAGTAGGAGTTTAGTTTATTATGTACTTAAACATATTGTCTAATATTAAATAAAATGTGTCATAAAACAATATTAGTTTTATTTTTAGTACTCAAAGTGTTTCAGTTGTATTGTTCATAATTTTTGAAACGAATAAGACATGTGAAAATAATAGAAGTTCGCTTAATGAACTTTTATCGAAAACTTGTCGCCGAGATACAGATTTAAGTTAGAAATTTAAAATTTAGTAAGTTAATAAATAATTATACAATATTGTTCAAAGATCTCTCTTTAGAAACAACAAAGATTTTGTCTATGTAGAAAATGAGTTTTCGTCAGAGATCACAGTGGGCAGGGGAGTCCGACAAGGCTGCATCTTGTCCCCCATACTATTTAACATATTTAGTTAATGGATCATCCGTAAAGCGACAGAAAATTGGACAGGTGGAGTTTTTAACCCTAGATTTTTAACTTCGGTATGCAGACGATGCAACGGTGATAGGAAGCACAGAGGACGAAATGGTTAAGCTTCTCGGGATAATAGAAACTTGCCTTCACCTAAATCGGAGAAAATCCTACGTACTGGTCATGGAGAGAGCAAATTGGCATGACTAAATTGCTATCAAAACTGACGAGGTTTGAAGAGACCATCGTATCTCCAAACAAACAAAAATTCGTCTGCTTAGAGCCCTAGTCTTCTCAATAGCGATTTATGGTTCGGAAACTTGGACGTGAACAGAAGAAAAATCGAATCTTTCGAAATGAGTTGCTACAGACGAATGATGAGGATTCCATCGACAGCTAAAATAACGAATACTTACATCCATTCTAAAAGAATTCAACATGCAAATCAACGATCGCCTTCTTCCAACTATTCAGAGGCGCATTCTGAAGTTCTATGGACACGTCATCAAGAAATACGGAATGGAAAAACTCTGCATCCAGGGAGAAGTGGAGGGCAAGAGAAATAGGGCACGCTCTCCAATCAGATACATTGACCAAGTCAAAGACATTACCAGTTATTCGATGAGGGAAATAATATGAATTGCAGAAGACCGGCAGAAATGGCGAAAGTAGATGCAGATGTAAATTAAAGCAACGACGAGGATGATGATAATTATTGAGGGCGCCAGAAGTAAAGGCGCCGAAGTGACATCGTGAACATTCTGAGACATAACTTTTTAAAGTTGAATCTCTAATATAAAATCAGTGTTAAAATTTTTGTACTGTCCTTCAATGCAACGCCAGGCGCCTCTGATGTATTTCACTTAGGATAATGTGTCTCTAAGAGCCGTTTGACACGAGGCTAATTTTAGTACTAAATTTCATACAAGTGATGCGCGCGCAGATTTAATTGAAAAATTAATAATAAACAATAGGTCTAATTTAAATTTCTTCTGTACAGCATTGTACACTCCTGCACCGAATTTACGCACATTTAGTCAGATTGTATACAAAAAAATAGAACATGCTCTAATTTATTGTAACAAGTTTACTAAATCTGCGCGCGCATAATTAGTATCAAATTTAGTACTAAAATTAGTGTCGTGTCAAACGGCTCTAAAAGATATTTACAAAATCCTACCACAAGTTTTTGGGCTCAAAATAAGTCGTTTAAACCAAACATACCTTAGTCCAAAAGTTCTTACTTACTGAGTTACAGGGCGTTAAAAAATATTTTTCCAAATATTTTTTTATGTACTCGTATGTCTACAGAGCGGTTTAAAGTAAATATTTGAAATTTGGTGGGTTAATAAGTCTATAAGAAAGCTACAATGTGATGGTATTACAACCAAAATAATATTGTTCAGTGTCGTACTTATAGGGGTTTTTTTGGATATTTTATGTAGGGTATTAAATTTTTTTACAAAATAACAAGAATTATGATAGATACGCTCAAGACACGTAAAAAAGGTATACTTGTTTGATTTGCATTAACTCAACTGTTTGTGAGATATTTCACTTTGAAAATTTTTTTTGCTATTAAAACGACAATTTGTGACACCCTGTAAAGTCAAAAATATTGGGTCACTCTAATACGGCTCATTCTACAAATAAAATCAATTTAGGGAATTTTGTGACAATTGGAGACACTTTTATTTCAAAGTTGATATTTACAGGTAACTTTTAAATTTGAATCAAGTAGATACATAATTGTCATTTTTCGCGAAATGATTTCAGAAATTTCCGGCACTCCGCCAGAAATAAGTACGGCAAATTACAGAAAATTCCACGGTTAATTTGCTGCCGATAAAATCTCATGATAAATACGAAAAACAATAAAAAACAGTAACGTCAAATTCATACTGATATTTGACATTTCGTTCAATATGCGTTACCAACCGAAAAAAGTTTCTAGATTTGGGGGGGGTTTCGTAATGGATATTAACGCACTCAAAACGAGTGCTGTAATAGCTTTGTTACGTCATCAAATTAGAAAAAAACTTTAAAGTTTTTCGTGGGGCAAAAAAATTACTACAGAATTTATAAACTTGTTATTTTATCAATATTGCTGACTTAAGTAAGTTGTTTTTGTATGACCGATTCATTTGTAAAAGAAATTTAATATACAATAATTTCGCTAATATATTTTATCATTTTCATTGTAATACATTTTTATTTCGATTGTTACTTACGTGGATGGTGATTTTAATCCATACATAATTCAGCAAATTCAGGCCATTGTTAAAGCCAGAATAACTTATAATTGCACACTAATTTTTACTTGAAAACAAATGTAACAATAACAAATTTATTATAAAATAAACATCAGAACATTAACAATAGGTATTATAGATAGTAAAAAAATATAGAACAACAAAAATAAATAATTTAATGATGTTTTTATAACAAACTAGAATTTTAAATTAGTTTAACACTGAAGTTTAGTAAACTTAACAATTTTTGTATTGTTGAATATGACAATCATAATAACATAAGTAACTAGATTTAAAAATCAACAAGAACCTTGAGTGCAAACGCACACAAATTATAATTTGCAACCTAAATATCTACGTCTGCATTTTAATATGTAAAATTAATAAAAATGTGACAAAATAAATTTCTGTCTATACAAATAACAAACCTACCCTACTTCCAGTCAAAAAACGTGAAAGCCTTATTGTCGCCCAAAAGTAATTTTAACAAAATGAAACTCACCACAACACTAGAAAAATACCTAAATTTCCATACAACCAAGCTAATCTTCCTTTAACTGATTATACATTTTAATATCAACTATATCTTCTTGTTTCATATCTTTGTCACCCCATCCCCAAATGTTGTCGCCGTGGTCATGGAGCTGGTGATTACCATTGTCATCTAATGAAACTGATTCCTCTAGAGAGACGGTGCCATCACCTGTACGTTTCATGCGTTTTTTGACCATTTCAACAGAAGCAGTTTTCAGGTCGTAGGCCCAACGAATGCGTGCCATCAAGTCCAGGAAACCTGTTGTTACGTTTAGTCTGTAGTTGCCTAATTCAGCCGCTTTGTAGTCCCAGGGGAAGATGTGGTGGTAGTTGTGCCAACCTTCGCCGAATGCCAACATGGAGACATATTTGTTTTCGGTGGGTCTTATGGATCTGTGGAAGGAAAAAAATGGAAAATGTATTTCAGTAAAAAATCGCCTTCTATTTTCGGATTTCATGTTGCACATTTACTTCACAATCTGTTTTTTATGTTCCTAATGCCTTTCTAATTTCTTTACAGTTCAATAAATATATTGAAATATCTCATTGATATTCATTTCAAAATTGTTGCTATACGATAAATAATGAAATAAATTTCTAAATTATACAGTGTGTCCCAAATTGGTGACTCCACTATGGGTAAGTTCTTTATTATTGGAGATACAAAGACGGTTAAATTAGGAAAGTTTTTAAGAATTTCATGGCCATTTCAGATTAGTCAACAGATTTTGAATGTCTCTTAGTTTTCGAGATATTCGGGAAAAACCAAAATGTTGCATTTTCTTTAGTGCTCAATATTTTCTTTATTATCGATTTTGTGGTGTTGAGACTTTGACATTCTACATGCACTTTTTTAAGATACTTCTAATGGTGTTGTCAGATTTTTCCCAAGTCCTTTGTTTTTTGAAATACGATTACCAACTTTTCTTTTTCTTATGGACGTCAATTGTTTTTTTGGCACTGTCAAATAGCATTTTTTATTACCTTTCCAACGATGTATCACAACATGAATAAAAGTTTTAAGTTTCACAAGAAAAATCAGAAATTTGTATTTTTCAATAAAAAAAACAAAAGACATCCCAGCCATAAATAAAAATCAATCACTCTATCGCTGCATGATAAATGTATGAGATATCTCTTTTGCTGCAATGCAAAAAATGTCGCGTTAAATGACAGCTAACGATAAAACTCGAAAATCCAAAGGAACACGTATGTATGTGGAATCTGGACGCCAAAAAAATACAATAAGGTGGTCGTGGAAACAATTACTGAGTACAGTTGTCAAAGAGTTAAACATGTTCAGAAGTAGAATTGCTTAAAAGAAATCGAGAATGGCACGCAATTTTTCTAACGGAGAAAAATTTAACATGCTCGTGATTATTTCAGAAAACTTGCAACGAATTTGATCAATTTTAGAGCATTTGAACAAAAGAGGGAGAATCGTTATGATATGAAGAAAATGTTAACAACAATCTTGAGACAGCAACCGATGCACCGAGCTCTTCAGTGAGACAGATTTCAAGAATAACTGGCATAGCGAAATCAAGATAGAATAGTTGCAAACAAAGGACCAAGTCTGTGGCCTGCTAGGTCGCCGGACTTGACGCCGTGCGATTTCTACCTCTGGGGATACGTCAAAAATGCAATCTACGAATTCGATACACCAGAAAATAGGCAGGTTCTAGAAGCCAGAGTGATAGATACATTGAACGCCATCAATAGAAATACTCTACAAAGAGTGACAAATTCCGTTTTACAGTGCTGTGGAAAGTGCTTAGAAAAAAATGGGGCTCATATCGAGAAATAATTTACTTCATTTTTATGATAATTTTTATTTATGTTTTTATTCGTAGAGCTTTCTTTTGTTTTTTATTAAAAATACTTCTTTTTTGTGAAAATTGGAATTTTTCGTCATGTTGTGATACATCGTTGGAAAGGTAATAAAAAGTGCTACTGGATAGTGCAAAAAAAACAATTGACGTCCATAAGAAAAACAAAAGTTGGTAATCGTATTTCAAAAAACAAAAGAGTTGGGAAAAATCTGACAACACCATTAGAAGTATCTTAAAAAAGTGCATGTAGAATGTCAAAGTCTCAACAGCACAAAATCGATAATAAAGAAAATATTGAGCATTAAAGAAAATGCAACATTTTGGTTTTTCCCGAATATCTCAAAAACTAAAAGAGACATTCAAAATCTGTTGACTAATCTGAAATGGCCATGAAATTCCTAAAAACTTTCCTAATTTAACCGTCTTTGTATCTCCAATAATAAAGAAGTTACCTATAGTGGAGTCACCAATTTGGGACACACTGTATTTATTACCACGAATGCGTGAGACGGAGTCTCGTGGTCGTACACCACACCATGCTCTAGACTCTGTCTTTGTCTTAACAGTCGGCTATCTGGCATTAAGCTATATGTAGATATAGTTTTTATGCAAATCCTGATACATACTACTTACTTGTCATATGGTTTGTTACCCCAAATGTGTGCAGCACTGTTCACTGACCAAGTACCATTCAATGAAACTGTGTACCTTGCAATGCACACGCACCACGAAATATAAAGATTCTCATTCCAGTAGTACCATGGTACAAGCGTTGGCATTATGAAGCATATAATTGGTATAAGAATTGAATAGTACCTGAAGGAAAAAAATCAAAGTCAAGTTCAAAAACATCTATAAATATAATAGTGAAGGTTAAGTGCACTAAGAAACAATATTAGCT
Source organism: Pediacus dermestoides (assembly GCA_963942485.1). Classification (NCBI taxonomy): domain Eukaryota; kingdom Metazoa; phylum Arthropoda; class Insecta; order Coleoptera; family Cucujidae; genus Pediacus; species Pediacus dermestoides. The sequence goes on along the minus strand of OZ012628.1, from coordinate 11,817,010 downwards.
TTCTTCAATAAACTTTCCTATTCGCATAATATTTACGCAAAACTTCAAAAGTTTTCTCACTTACTTCATCTGAAACGTAACAACCGGATCATCTAGTAAATCAGTCATATCAATAGTTTTCCCTTTCTCCTTCACATCCCTGTGTTTCTTCAGCATTAACCATCCAATATGTGAAAAGAAGAAACCTCTAGAGGCATTATGAGGATCAGCGTCCGAATCGGTGAATTTATGGTGGACGCGATGGTCACGCACCCATTCATAAATGTGGTTTTGGAACGCCAAAGTTTGGAATACACCGAGGATGATTCGCAGTGGTAGTTTGGCTTTGTAGGTTCTGTGGGCCCACAGGCGATGTGCACCTGCTGTTATGCCTTGACCGGCACAAATTAGTAGAAATAGATCTGTTGATAAAAATTGTTGATATTATATCAGATTAAATTACATGAAACTGTAGGTACTTGGTACATGATACAGGTGAAATATTGAAAGTTTCTCTAAATGTTGATAAAAGTTTATTAGGTAGGTACCTAGGTACTTTCACATTTCCTCCTTCAGGTGCGTACACATAAGTTTGTTTGTCTCTAGATCCGAGAACCAAAGGTTAAGTTTATAAACAAGTTGTAATTATATGTTCGCAACAGTTCCTTCCTGGAGTCAATTAAATGTCTTAAAGTCAAAAATAAAATATCAAGTTCAACATCCGGTTCTACAATTTAAGAACACTTATTCAGAATGAGCTTGTTCTGAAATGGAAACAAGGAAAGTACCTATATGAATATATTTGTAAATATTATGATACACTTGTCCGTAAAGAAATACTTAAGTTGGGTTACCTTTGTTTTTAGAGCTACATATTAAACTTGCAAATATTTGATCAATAAATTTCTTATCGTGTTTTTTATATCTTTTTCAGTTGTATTTCAGAAAAGGCTTACTATCATTTGGAAAACGTTAATTGTTATTCAGATCAATTTTCTATCTCCAATAGTCTCATAAATGTTGTTTATTTTGCAGTTTAAGTTAATTATCGATTGAAAAACTGGACCTAAGAGTTTTCATAAAATATATAAAAATTGTACATTTACTTAGTAAATAGTTGGAATGGCCACAATCAAATTGAATTTTTAACGTTCTGACTGAGTACTTACTTTTTCTGTTTTCTTTTAGGTATTTCGACAAGTAATTAAAAGCTGAACATAACAGTGAAACAATTGTGAAAATATCTTATACCGTTCCGAAGTTATGGTACTTTGAAATAGTGACTTTACGCAAAATGGCAATTTTTTCCAAATTTGTAATTCGTATATCTTCGAGTCTTATCGAGATAACGCAGCGGAGTTTAAAATTTTAGATAAAGGAAACCCCCATCTACTTGAAATGACACATTTATTTGCTACTGAACACACTCAGGTTGTTAGTTTTATGCGAAATTGTCGATTTTTTCGACTGTTTTGGTTTATAACCGCCTGGCGAAAAAACTAATTTTTCAGGAAATATTATTTGTGATTCTGAAACATCAATAAATTTAGGTGATAATTGTGAAAAAATCTTGTAAATATTTCGTTTCGTTTCTGAGTTATCGCTCGTTGAAATTTGAAGTTTCACTCCGAATCTTCACGAATGCTTCCGAATGTGTAATTTCGTTGATTTCAGTCATTTTCAGAAAGTTATCGCCATGGAAAAAGTGGTATATTTTCGCTCTACCTTGTAGTTTTGGAAAAGTAATTTTGGATTTGTTTAAAGTAAGCTTTAAGGAATGTCGTGATGCAATAATATCTTACACAGGGTGCTCGCAATTAATCGTCAATTTTCAGAAAGTTTAAACAACGAAACTGTATTTTTTAAAGGAAACCCCCTGTATATTTCTATTCTATGTTGTAGAGAATTAAATACTCTATCATTTTCCTTAAGTTAGATCCCCCAAAAAGACATCAGAAATGTTAAATTGGCCACCCCCGTCCCTTTCGTGTTATTCTGCGTTGCGACAAAAAATATCTGATGTATCCAACACATCAGCTTCTTATGCATTACCATGATACAGTTTTAATATTTGAAAAATACTGAAGGGGTAGCCAATAATCACATGCAGTCGACTAATACGTTTTAATATAAAATCTTATTTATTTATTATTATTGTTTTCGTTACCATAGAAACCAGTAAAATAAAAAAAAATAATGGTCCTTCTGGGATTCGAACCCGCGACCTTCCGTTTGGCAGTCAAGTCCCTTTAGTCACTAGTCTATCTCGGCTGTCGGATTTCGGATTCAACGCGCACTATGAGAAATACAGGGTGGTCCAGCTTAAACGTCATTAATTTTTGGATTGTCTGTTCAATTTAGAGGAAATAGTTACTCTTGAAAATTTTTTATTTAAGGTTTCGCTTTTGAGATATTTGAGTTTGAAGGTTTGGAAACAATATCAAATACTGTGCTTAATTAAAGAAAATTTCGGTTAGGTCTGAAAAATCTGGAAAATTGCCATCAAGTCTTGGCAGCGATTAATTCCGTGGCTAAAAGAGCTTGAAAATGTATCAAAGCCTATTTTGAGAACGTATTCAAAATTTTCTTTAATTCAGCATAGCATTTAATTCTAAATTTAATTCTAAATCAATGTTAAAGAATAAAAAAATCTCGTAAATAGTTTATTTTTCAAGATATTCCTAAAAAACCTAAAAATGTCTTCAGGTAAGTGTCACTTGTGTTGGTGCTAGATGAAAAACATTTAATGTGGCACCCACAAATTTGTTCAAACTCCTAAATATGAAATTTGAATCAATAAATTCGATAAGTCGTTTTTGAGTTATGGTGGATACAGACAGACAGACAGACAGACATCATGGCGAAAATGGTTAAAATGGATTCAGGGGCCCTCAAAACATGTAAATACATCAAAATCTCGAAGTCGAAAGAAATCACGATTACTATACTTTCTTATTACTTCGTATAAGAAAGTAAAAACAGTTTAATAATTAATCCTAAGAATCGAGTCTATTTTATTGAATTCAGGTACTTAAAGCACAAAAACTTCATTTTGATAATCAGATAAAATATTGACTCTATTTCCTGAAATCCCAGTTCATACTTACACCATAAAGAAGTTTTCAGCATAGCAGTAGTGAACATTAAATAAATCCCATAAAGAGCAAACGTGTGAAGATAAATAAAAGAAAAAACATTTATCCAGGCAATGTCCCATTTGTACTTCGGCACCTGCGACGCCTTTGGTTGATTTCTAGCTTGTTTTGGTAATTGGGCATATTTATGTTGCACATCGGGCTTACTGATAATTTGCATTGGTTTGGCGGAATCTAAAGCTGTGATGGTGCTTCCCAGTAAATTTGGTGCCCTTTTGAAAGAAAACAGAAATACATGGTGTACTTACTGTTTTAATAGCAAGTAATAGTGTAAGTGCATAGACTTTATTTGAAGTAGCAATAATATCATGTCTGAGAATAATGCAAAATGGTACTTAAAATATTAATTTTACAATTACAAGATAGGTACCTATACAGGGTTATTCACCGAAACCGTTGGTTAGACGTTTTAAAAGATGTAGTTAAGATTTTTTTCTGAAAATTGGGTTATAGCCTCTTTATTTAAAATATTTTCAAGTCTCTACGACTTCCGGTTATACCGGAAGTAGATCCTAACTTCGTTTTTTTAAATGGAACACCCTGTATATTACTACATTTTTAAATTCTACATTCAATTATAATAACATTTTGTTAAAACAATTTTTTTCTAAAACATTTTGTTTAATAATTACAGGATGATTTTTTAAAAAATTTCCAAAAATGTGCTAATTTTCCAATTTTTTTTTCTAGCCTTCTAATATTCAAATTGAAATGCGGTTTTGGCAAGATGTTAACAAAAGTGTACTAGTTGCAATTTCCTCATTGTAACAGCTTAATGTTCTACAGGGGGTTTATAATTTAGGTGCCATTCAGAAAAAAATCAATTCAATTTAAAGGTAATTTTGTTGAATAAACTTTATACCCAACTCTTGCCGTTTTCGTGAAATATCAACTTTTATGGTACTTCACATATTATAATGATTTAACAAGAGAAGTTTTTTTTTAATTAATTTTTTTATTAATGATTAACGTAACGATATTGTTTAAGATGCTTTACTGACAACATAGATTGCTTGATCCATTAATCGAATTGTTTGGCATAATTTTCAATATTACCAAAAAAACGAAATTACACAAAAACAGCAAGAGTTGGTTATCAAGTTGGTTAAATCATTTAAACGGTTAGCATAATCTTGAAGTTTTAGTCAGGTCAAAAATATTTTCTGCCGGCGAATACAGGGTGTCCCAGTTTATATCGTCAGGATTTCACCAGTCGATAGTTTAGCGAAAATTAAAGGTGGTTTGTCTAATAAATTATGGTCGAATGTTGCTTCCTTTTTGATGTACAGGGCAATAAAGAAAATAAATTATTTTAAATAATTTGCTATAAGTAAATCAATAACAAAAAAAGTTAGTCTTCTGAAATTTTGCATAGATCTTTTTTTTTGTATTCTCTTATTAATAGTGGATGCAATTATTTTATTTAGAACACAGAGGCGTGCGTACGGGTTTCTTCAAAAACATTTTATTGAATAAAACGTACGCCACTGGTTTTTTTTTGCAGCACCAATATGCAGAAAGTATTTTCCATTCAATAGGGACGCTGCATTTTTTAAAACCCCCATTTTTTCTGTTAGAAATGTAAAACGACTATATTAACAATACTCTACAGCAAAAATATTTTTTTTTTACTCAATATTTGTATGTACATAAAAATACGATTATAAATTGACCGTAATTCAAATATATTATTGCCGCCCGAAAACGCTTTGGGATCGGAGAGTCCTGTGTGACGTCACGAATCTAGTTGACATTGGCATGTCTAAATATTTTTTACGCGTTTGACATTTTTCGAAATAAGTCAAAATGCGGCGTGCTGCACTGTGGAACTAGATTCGTGACGTCAGCATCAGTCTTTTGGGCCGGTTCGGGCATTTCCGGGCAATGCGTGGAAATTTCAAATTTTACAATATTTTTATTTATTTACTTGAAAGTACGGACCAAAATTTTTTTTCAAAAATATTGCTAGTGATAATTTGGTATCAGCTTTTCAAAAAAAATTATTTTGAAAATCATGCAAAGTCCCTACTTAGAAACTTTTTCGTATTTTATAATTTTTTGATAACTTAACTCAAAACAAAAAAAAAACTTGAAAATGGCCATACTGAATTTATGAATAAAATATCTGATGTGCCCAACACATGACTTTCTTATACTTACGGATAGTATCACAATAATTACTTTTCCTAAAGAAATTAAGTTAAATTTTTTATAAAAATTTTGAGGGTTTCCAGCAATTTTCAAATAGTCTCTGTCGCACTTATTGCAATACGTATAAATCTGTCCTTGTTCCACTCTTTATAACCGAATTTTACGACAAAAATGTGTTTTATTTTAGATTTTTGACCTATTACTCACTTAAAAAATTCTCCCGGTATGAAATTACATTTATTTATTCATTATTATTGTTTTCGGTACCATATAGAAACCAGTAAAATAAAAAAAAGATAGTGGTCCGTCCTTCTGGGATTCGAACCCGGGACCTTCCGTTTGGCAGCCATATAATGAGACACCTCGACAGTCGCTGCGCTCACGCGTTAAAACCGTTTCGATTATTAATCGCCTTCATTAACACTCTTGTTGATTAAACTACTATTTTCTAAATTAATTTACACCCACCTTTTATTTTTTTGAAAAAATGAATCAAGTTCAACACCATTCATTATTAGCGGCACTCAGGATTTAAAGCAAAACTTAAAAACTACACTTAATCGTATCTCTCACAAATTATTTATACCTATAGACTGGAAAGGAAACTAACGTAAATTCATAATTCTGGTACGTACATGCATTTATAAACGCAAGCGTTTTACATTTTTTCCCTTAAGCCTACGCCACATATTCGAGGCAGGATGAGTGTGTCACTATGTCGATAATTTATAAATAGATTTATTATACTAAATGAGTTTATATATAACATATGTATATGTATTTTAAGTTATTGCTATACAGGGTGTTCAAAAAAAGGGTAAAAGTTTTTAAGGGTATGTAGTATGGGCCGAAACAAGTCGAAAAGTCTTAATAAACATAGGGCCGCAAATCTACGGTTATGGAAATATTAGAGATTTCATTTTTCTAATACGTTAGTTAAATGTTTTTTATTTGTAATAGATTTTGTGACAAAATAATTAAATTAAAGATAATTACATTAAAAAAGATGTTTAAAGTGTCCCCCCTCCATTTCGGTGCAAGCAGGGCATCGTCGCTCTAAGGAAATTCGGGTTCTTTCTAAAATTCCAGCCGTTTGTCGAATTGTTTACACTCCTAGATCAATCCGCCGTCTTAATTCGTTCAGGTTATTTACAAGCACGCTATACACTAATCTTTTTAAATAACCCCAAAGAAAAAAATCGAATGGAGTTAAATCAGGTGACCTGGCAGGCCATGCAAGAAGTCCTCCTCCTCTTCTTAACTAAAGTAGCAGAAACATGAAATCGCTCATATTTCCGTAACCGTGGATTTGCGGACTTATGCTTATGAAGACTTTTCAACTTATTTCGGTCCATACTACATACCCTTAAAAACTGTTATCCTTTTCTTTGAACACCCTGTATTGTTAATTTGTTTTTCTACGACTGTAGATGATAAATATTGTACAACTAACATAAGTATGCGTGTCATTACGCACAAGCGCGTGTATAAAATGCTTCGATCGTCTGGTTTGGGATTCTATTATGATTTATTTAAATTATATTGGTGACATAGGAATTTACGTTTTGGTTACTATGTTTTTACAGATGTTTGTGTATGATCAGCAACCAACACTGCTGGGTGTGTGCTCACTTATACCAATTTTGTTTTTTTTTAATTGAAGACATCTTTGTGGCACACAAAAATTTATGTGTTAGGGATATAACCTGTTCTCGTTTTTGCCCACACAGTTGTCTGCATAAAAAATCAAATCTAAGGATTTTGATTTGCCTGATGATGTGGGAATGTTTTCTTGTAAAGACATCAAGTAATTCCAAACACACGAAGCACTTTCATTTGTCCCTTGGTGGGCTTCTTCTTATCTTCTTCATGCCAAATGTAACAACGTGCTTCATTGATTTTTAATTGAAACATCGTTAAATTGAAAACAATTTAGAGACGGTAAAAAGATCAAGCATCCCCTGTAAGACACGCAATACTGCCTGAAGATCAAATATTATAAATATTACTCCAAGAGGAATTATCAAAACTTTGGTTTCAAGAAATGATATTCAAGAATCTTCGGCTGGTTTCTCAGATAAAGTATCTAATCGACTAATTACAGTGAGAGAGGCGGTTGCACTTCACTCCAAATTCGGCGGTCAAGGTTTTCAGAAATGTTCGTGGCGGCATCTTGGAAATATTTCACATTGACTCGTAATTGTCTATTATGCTTAGGTTTCAAATTTCAGATCCCTAGCTCAACTACTCGTAGAAGTTGAAAATTTTCTAATGAGCGCTTTAAAAAAATCACCCTGTATATAATGATATCATATGCTGTTATAGTTTGGGGTCAAGCTGGCGGTGGCCAAAGAATATTTTCCCTTTAGAGAAGAGCAGTTCGTGTCGTGTCGGGTGCGGTACAGAGATGACTGTAGGTCGGTGTTCTTGGATCGCAGCATTATGGCATTCGCCATTCGCTCAATATATATTTTGGAAAATCTGTTGTATGTCAAAAGACATGATGAGTTTCTCAGGCACCGCGATTTGCATGAATACGGTACGAGAAATAAAAATTGTTTGGTGACTCCCTACTGCAGAGTAAAGAAATGTCAGAATGGTCGGAGATATCTGGCGCACAAGTTTTGTAATAAATTGCCCACCTCGGTTGTAAATTTGTCGATTTCGGGGTTCAAGAGCACGATGAAAAGATTCCTGCTGAGAGAGGGTTTTTATTCATATGACGAGTATTTGCAGTGTGATATACTAAATCTCGATTAGTAAATCGTATACTCTTACCCTTGTATATTGTATATAGCCATTAAGTTATTTGAATCTCTTCTTTTAATCTGTTTTATGTTATTTTGTCTTTTTTATCTCAATATGTTTTTATCTAATTGTGTTACAGGTCGTAGTGACTGGATTTTATTTTTTGTGTTTTGAAATTTAATTAAGTATTTGACTGTTGTTTCTGGTAGCCATGGTATGGTAAACTTTTGTCAAATATATGTATGTATTCTTTGATTGACGAGTGTATATGTTTTGAGATTTTTTCTTTAACACAATAACGATTATGAATTATGAATAACTGTTTTTTATTATTTCGATAATAGCGAAGTATTATACAAAAAATTAAAAAGAACACGATATTCATAAGAGTTTGTTGCTGTTATTTTGAATGAGAAAGGTATTCTAAAAACTCTTATACAGGGTGTCTCAATTTCGATGGGAATAGAGGGTTTCAACCATTTCTAAAGCAAGATAGAAAAATATCTGATGTGCCCAACACATGACTTTCTTATACGGATAGTATCACAATAATTACTTTTCCTAAAGAAATTAACTTAAATTTCTTGTAAAAATTTGAGGGTTTCCAGCAATTTTCAAATAGTCTCTGTCGCACTTATTGCAATACGCATAAATCTGTCCTTGTCCCACTCATTATAACCGAGTTTTACGACAAAAATGTGTTTTATTTTGGATTTTTGACCTATTACTCACTTAAAAAAACCTCACGTTATGACATTACATTTATTTATTCATTATTATTGTTTTTGGGACCATAGAAACCAGTAAAATAAAAAAAAAACTAATGGACCGGTCCTTCTGGGATTCGAACCCGGGACCCTCTGTTTGGCAGCCATATAATGAAACACATGGTCTACCTCGACCATCGGATTCAACTATCAACGCGCGCTATGAGAAATATAAAATGTTTTAAGAATATCTAGTTTTTTTGAAATTTTTTTGACGGAATTTCAAAAGAAAGTTCAAACAAAATTTGTTCAAAATTCAATTCTAAATCAATGTTAAAGAATAAAAAAATCTCATAAATTATTTATTTTTCAAGATATTCTTAAAAAACCTAAAAATGTCATCAGGTAACTGTCACTTGTTTTGGTGCTAGATGAAAAACATTGAATGTGGCACCCACAATTTTGTTCAAACTCTTAAATATGAAATTTGAATCAAATCCGATAACTCGTTTTTGAGTTATGGTGGATACAGACAGACAGACACACAGACAGACATCATGGCGAAAATGGTCAAAATGGATTCAGGGGCCCTCAAAACGTGTAAATCCATCAAAATCTCGAAGTCGAAAAAAATCACGATTACAATACTTCCTTATACTACGTATAAGAAAGTAAAAATGGCTTTCGCAATACTGTGCTCGATTTTTCTTAAAAGTCGATTGGTAAAAACCACATTTTGATATCTGTAACCGTTATTAAGATATCTTTAAAATGAGACATTTGGCCGATTTTTAAAAAGTGTATGTACATACATACATATTTTCTTTAACAACGGCTACTAATAATATTCAAAACATTTAATTTACGAATTTAAAAATATAAAAACGTATAATTCAGTGAGATATAAAAACAAGTATACCAAGATATATATTTTTGAAAGTCTAAAAAATAACCAATTTTTTAATGTCATAGCCAACTATGGTTTGTATTTAAAATAAGAAAGTTAAGTGCAATAACTCGAAATATATTGAACCTAGAAAAAATTTTCTAGTGCATATTATTCTACGTGAGAAACTACTATAACAAACCTTTTACAGAATTAAAATATTTTAATAAACAAAAAAGTTATGCCACTTTTTAAAAATCGGCCAAATACCACTTTTTAAAGATATCTTAATAACGGTTAGAGATATCAAGATGTGGTTTTTACCAATCGACTTATCTTAAAAATCGAGCAAAGTATTGCGTAAACTATTTTTTTCTATCTCGTCTAGAAATAGGTGAAACCCCCTATTCCCATCGAAATTGGGACACTCTGTACAGGGTGGTCCTAGTTGAACGTCATTCATTTTGGGAGGTGATAGAGCATCATGAAAAAAGTAGACTTATATTAAAAAACTTTGCTCAAAAATGTTTTATAACAAAGATACAGGGTGTCAAAGTTTAAAATAAAAACTCGTTTTCTTAACATAACTTCTAAACCACTTGAACGATTTTCATTAAATTTCGCACACAGAGTAATGTAGTACATTTCGAGATAATGATGAGGTTCATTTATAAAAAAAATCTCCAGTGGCGTAGATACTGGGTGCCATTCCACTTTTCCCTCCAATTTTCGACGCCACTGGATATATTGCGAGGAAAATACAATTTTTGGATTGTCTGTTTAATTTAGAGAAAATAGTTACTCTCGACCAATTTTAATTTAAGGTTTCGTTTTTGGGATATTTGAGTTTGAAGGTTTGGAAACACAATATCAAATACTGTGGTGAATTAAAGAAATTTTCGGTTAGGTCTGAAAAATCCGAAAAATTGCCATCAAGTCTTGGCAGCGATTAATTCCGTGGCTAAAAGAGCTTGAAAATGTATCAAAGCCTATTTTGAGAACTTATTCAAATTTTTCTTTAATTCAGCGTAGCATTTGATGTTGTTTCCAAACCTTCAAACTCAAATATGTCAAAAGCAAACCTTAAATAAAAAATTTTCAAGAGTAATTATTTCCTCTAAATTGAACAGACAATCCAAAAATTAATGACGTTTAACCTGGATCACCCTGTATTTCTCATAGTGCTCGTTGAATCCGAAATCCGACAGCCGAGATAGACTAGTGAGAGTGACTAAAGGGACTTGACTGTCAAACGGAAGGTCGCCGCGGGATTAGGGTTGCCAGATTGTCATTATTAAAAACCGGGACACACTCCATCGGGCAAAAATGGTCTTATGCTTTAAAATATTTTTGTCGACGGCGGAGGGGAGGGGGGGTGGTTGATGTAGAAAATACTCCTATGCTTCCAAAGCATTTTTGGCGACGGGGGGGTGGTAATGTTGGCATAATTTCTTCTTTTGCCGCGGAAATTCTAAAACCGGGACATTTGTGCGTCCCGAAGACCTTTTTCGGGACAGGGGGACACTGCCCCCAAAATCGGGACATCTGGCAACCCTATCGCGGGTTCGAATCCCAAAAGGACCATTATTTTTTTATTTTACTGGTTTCTATGGTAACGAAAACAATAATAATAAATAAATGTGATTTTATATTAAAACGTATTGAATGTCGACTGCATGTGATTATTGATTACCTCTTCAGTATTTTCCAAAGATTAAAACTGTATCATGGTAATGTATAAGAAAGTCATGTGTTGGACACATCAGATATTTTTTACGTACTATTCACAATGTTCGTAATAATTATATACTAATAGTGAAACAGCGCATGCGTCAATTTGAATTTGAATTTTTTGGATTTGTTAGGGGGTTAACTTTTGCAGTTTGGGTAGGTATTTTTTAAAAGTATGCGAAGTGTGTTAAGTGTCAAGAATTTGGTATTATCTACGGTGACAATATGAACAATAACAATAATATAGGAATAACCCAATTACTATTGCTTCTGTTGGAGAGAAGACTGGCAAGAAAAAAGTGAAAACACTGCCAGGAAAAACAAGCGGCGGTGGTGGGTCCGGCCTATAAATTGTATCAATAGTTCGATGTTCGATATCCAAATCAGCCCAATCAGCCGCCATTACCCAAAACAAAGCAAACACCAAGCACTGTTCTTACAAAATTAAATGAAAGTACCTATAGTAGGAAGGATATGCAATGTGCATAGATGAAATACTTAGGTTAGGTTTTCGGTTAGTACCTTCACTTCACTTTGCTGTTACCAACGTACCATTGGGAACCAACCGAAAGTGTCTAGAATTTCCGTAAGAAATACGTAAGGATTACATAAAGTTTAAACAGTTTCAACTTTATGTACCTTTTACGGTTAACCATAAAATGTACCTAAACATTTAAGTACGTAGATGCATTGTGAACAGTAACATTATTATCTCATTATCCCAACTTTACGGATTACGGAAATTTTATGTACTTCTTACGTCTTACGTCCATTGTGAACAAGAACTAAGAAAGTAAAAATAAAACTTTCTGTCATAACCTAAAAATTAAAAAACATTTTCAAAATCTGTTAACGCCATTGCATTCTTCTCAAAAAAGTGCCTTAAGAACGTGCAAACGCCATTTCTCTAAATTCACAAACAACCGAAATATAGACATAAATGGAAATCTCAAAAAATCGAATTTTCGTCCATAACTCCAAAACAAACGACGATCGCTAAATTTTGACTTCACCATTAAGGGTTTGTCAAAAAAAGAGCTCGACGATGCGCGGTCAGATTTTCAATATCTCTTATGGTTTAAAAGTTACCCTATAAAAACATCGAATTTTGCCCACCCTGTAGGTACATATCCTGTGTGAATTATGTGATAAGACTTCCTGTTTCAACGGTCAACCTTATCACAATTTATGTTGTTGATTAGCTACTTATTTAGTTCTTGATTTTTAAATTATTCCTTTAGTTTAAAGTTTGACATGAACGTGTAAACAACTAAATATGGCATCATCATCTGCATTTCTCTCTGAAATCAATAAAATTGGTTTATGTGATATGGTATTGAATAATGTTTATTCACTAACAAAAATGAAAAATATCTGATGTGTCCAACACATGACTTTCTTATACGGATAATACCTCAATTACTTTTCCTAAAGAAATTAAGTTAAACTACACCTAATATTTCCCTGATGCCCTGTGTTACAATGCCTTTATTTGATTGACGTTTACTGTCAAATTGACAAATTAAGTACTTATTTGCATCCGTCGCCAAAAATCAAAATGCCAAAACTTACTGAACGACTCATGATAAAAAATAACCTAATTTCTGTGAAATTAACTGACGAGAGGCTAATCACAGCAAAGTATTCCATCAAATTCAAGGTCACGTGTAAGGGCAATGGTTATTCCGGCATCATCTTATGGTACCGATTTATGCTATTATTTAAAGGAAAAAAAAACTATACAAAACAACCTAACATGGTCCGTGACTTATAATCGCTCCGAATAAATAAAGCATTTAATTAAAATTAAAAAAAAAAGGGAAATCTATGGAATCGAACCAGCACCGTGTAGATTACTAGGCAGATTCTCTACCCACTGTGCCACGGCGACTTGTGCTAGAGGTGGTATTTGTTCTGGATAAGAAGAGTACACTGAATACTTTGCTGCTATTAACTGTACATATTACAATATGACGCAAAAAACACAAATCAACGACCGCGTAACAACCGGTGGTAGTTTCGCCACCACAATGCTGCCGTAGCCGTCGATCTTTTCAAATAATAATATTGCTACAATCGATTTCCTCAACGGTATAGATTTCTGTAATTTATATAAAGTACTTTTGCACCTGAGTGATAGATGGCGCTATTATATGAAAAATAATTAAAAATTTTTGACGGAATTTCAAAAAAAAGTTCAAACAAAATTTGTTCAAAATTTAATTCTAAATCAATGTCTAAGAATAAAAAAATGTCGTAAATTGTTTATTTTTCAAGATATTCCTAAAAAACCTAAAAATGTCTTCAGGTAAGTGTCACTTGTGTTGGTGCTAGATGAAAAACATTTAATGTGGCACCCACAAATTTGTTCAAACTCCTAAATATGAAATTTGAATCAAGTCGTTTTTGAGTTATGGTGGATACAGACAGACAGACAGACATCATGGCGAAAATGGTTAAAATGGATTCAGGGGCCCTCAAAACGTGTAAATCCATCAAAATCTCGAAGTCGAAAGAAATCACGATTACAATACTTCCTTATACTACGTATAAGAAAGTAAAAATCAAAACAATACAGGATGTTTAAAAAATACACCAAAATATTTCAAGGAGTCATTCCTGAGATCATTCTAAGAAGAAAAGGAAGCCAACATGGGTCCGAAAGTGCCTACCCGCTGAGTTATGGCCCCTTAAATTTTGGGACCCTGACGAAGGTTTTCATTTATTATCTCCGAAACTGTTCAAGGTAAAATGATAAAATTCACCACATCCACTAATGATTTTAGGCTTAATAAGATAATGTAAATCATGTTGAAATTTTCACCAGAGGTGTATCAAACCTGGAGGGTGGGGGGTAAAAAAAAAGCATTTTCGGACCCATGTTCATATGAACTTTTTACTTTCTTATACGTAGTATAAGGAAGTATTGTAATCGTGATTTTTTTCGACTTCGAGATTTTGATGGATTTACACGTTTTGAGGGCCCCTGAATCCATTTTGACCATTTTCGCCATGATGTCTGTCTGTCTGTCTGTGTGTGTGTGTGTGTGTGTGTCTGTCTGTATCCACGATAACTCAAAAACGACTTACCGGATTTGATTCAAATTTCATATTTAAGACTTTGAACAAAATTGTGGGTGCCACATTAAATCTTTTTCGTCTAGCGCCAACACAAGTGGTACTTACCTGATGACATTTTTAGGTTTTTTAGGAATATCTTGAAAAATAAACAATTTACGACATTTTTTTATTCTTAGACATTGATTTAGAATTAAATTTTGAACAAATTTTGTTTGAACTTTTTTTTGAAATTCCGTCAAAATTTTTTAATTATTTTTCATATAATAGCGCCATCTATCACTCAGTTGCAAAAGTACTTTATATAAATTACAGAAATCTATCCCGTTGAGGAAATCGATTGTAGCAATATTATTATTTGAAAAGACCGACGGCTACGGCAGCATTGTGGTGGCGAAACTACCACCGGTTGTTACGCGGTCGTTGATTTGTGTTTTTTGTGTCATATTGTAATATGTACAGTTAATAGGAGTAGCTAATAGCAGCAAAGTATTCAGTGTACTCTTCTTATCCAGAACAAATACCACTTCTAGCACAAGTCGCCGTGGCGCAGTGGGTAGAGAATCTGCCTAGTAATCTACACGGTGCTGGTTCGATTCCATAGATTTCCCTTCTTTTTTTTTTTTAATTAAATGCTTTATTTATTCGGAGCGATTATAAGTCACGGACCAGGTTAAGTTGTTTTGTATAGTTTTTTTTTTCCTTTAAATAATAGCATAAATCGGTACCATAAGATGATGCCGGAATAACCATTGCCCTTACACGTGACCTTGAATTTGATGGAATACTTTGCTGTGATTAGCCTCTCGTCAGTTAATTTCACAGAAATTAGGTTATTTTTTATCATGAGTCGTTCAGTAAGTTTTGGCATTTTGATTTTTGGCGACGGATGCAAATAAGTACTTAATTTGTCAATTTGACAGTAAACGTCAATCAAATAAAGGCATTGTAACACAGGGAATCAGGGAAATATTAGGTGTAGTTTAACTTAATTTCTTTAGGAAAAGTAATTGAGGTATTATCCGTATAATAAAGTCATGTGTTGGACACATCAGATATTTTTTACTTTCTTATACGTAGTATAAGAAAGTATTGTAATCGTGATTTTTTTCGACTTCGAGATTTTGATGGATTTACACGTTTTGAGGGCCCCTGAATCCATTCTGACCATTTTCGCCATGATGTCTGTCTGTGTGTGTGTCTGTGTGTCTGTCTGTCTGTATCCACCATAACTCAAAAACCACTTATTGGATTTGATTCAAATTTCATATTTAAGAGTTTGAACAAAATTGTGGGTGCCACATTCAATGTTTTTCATCTAGCACCAAAACAAGTGACAGTTACCTGAAGACATTTTTAGGTTTTTTAGGAATATCTTGAAAAATAAACAATTTATGAGATTTTTTTATTCTTTAACATTGATTTAGAATTGAATTTTGAACAAATTTTGTTTGAACTTTTTTTGAAATTTCGTCAAAAAAATTTTAAAAAAACTAGATATTCTTAAAACACTTTATATTTCTCATAGCGCGCGTTGATATTTGAATTCGATGGTCGAGGTAGACCATGTGTCTCATTATATGGCTGCCAAACGGAAGGTCCCGGGTTCGAATCCCAGAAGGAACGGACCATTAGTTTTTTTTATTTTACTGGTTTCTATGGTACCGAAAACAATAATAATGACTAAATAAATGTAATTTCATACCGGGAGATTTTTTTAAGTGAGTAATAGGTCAAAAATCTAAAATAAAACACATTTTTGTCGTAAAATTCGGTTATAAGGAGTGGGACAAGGACAGATTTATGCGTATTGCAATAAGTGCGACAGAGACTATTTGAAAATTGCTGGAAACCTTCAAAATTTTTACAAGAAATTTAACTTAATTTCTTTAGGAAAAGTAATTATTGTGATACTATCCGTAAGTATAAGAAAGTCATGTGTTGGGCACATCAGATATTTTTAGAATGATCTCAGGAACCACCCCCTGAAATATTCTGGTGTATTTTTGAAACATTCTATAGGTATATGGAATATGGAATTTTTTTTAAATTTATTTTGGCATCTAGTGAATGGGTGGGGATGATTCCGACTACCGGGATTTTAAGTTCATATTTACAGATGCCGGCTGCCGGGATCCGATCTACTGCCTTTATAATTTGACACCCTCGCTCGCTCGCTACTTGCAGCGCCCTATTCACCATGGCCACCCTTTATCTAAATAATTTTTGATCATATGGTATTATAAATTCATAGAACAAATTAAAAATATGCCACTTGTTATATATTGATCGATAAAAAGATAAATACTTTGTTTATATTTTAAAATGCATATTTACGGGTAAATCACCAAATTTATCAGTTTATCTTCGAATAAAATATAAATATTTATTACATCAACATTATTTTTTATTTATTTGTGAATTGTGTAGGTATACAAAATGCTTACCTTATATCAACCAAGAATATTTCGGGAGTTTGAATTGGAAGGTACTTTAGGGTCTGGTGGGTTTGGTGTTGTTTGTAAGGTAATTATAATTTTGTTTTTAACTTATGGATTAAACAGAACATTAATTTCAAATTAGATAACTCACTGTCAATTTGGATTTATTATGAAGAGATTTATTTTGAAAATTATCTTTGTTTTTAATGTTATTCTTCTAAGCTCATATCTGCGGAACTATTAGAAATATTAAAAAAGAAAATCGTTTAGAATAAAATTATCTGAAATAACGTAATTTTCCTACACTTTTTCATATTTTTATTAGTAGATTTTCCACGTTGACCTATTTTTTGATAAAAGTATTAAAAAATTACCGGTACATTTTTTCTGTGAGTATAACTCAATATTGTTGAATATTTTCCGAATATTCCTGAATTGATATACGAATACACCCGATCTCAGTAATACAATACTCCGACGTTTCATGATCTACCTAGGATTTTCATGAAATGACGGTTTTCGCCATGTGTCCACGTCATATACACTTTTATTGAGTAAAGATATATCACTTTTTAGGCAAGGCATAAAACATGCAAACAGACATATGCTATCAAAATAATACCTTTCCAAGAGGATGAAAACTTGAACCGAGAATTCCAACTTTTATCAGTTTTAAATCATCCTAATGTAGTCCGATTTCATAATGTTTGGTTCGATGACGATGTAAAACTACCCGAAGAAATAATCGGTCCAGTTAATGATAATCTGGAATTGCATTCTTCCACTGATTCATCAGAATCTGCTAATACTGATTTACATAGAATAACTATGGCCAATCGCTATTGTTATATTCAGATGGAGTTGTGTGATACATCCCTACGAGAATTACTATATGATAAAGAATTTGATCAAGAAGCTGTGCCAGGTTATGTGTTACAAATTTGTGAAGGTGATAGTTTTGATATATTATTCCTTTGTGGTAATATTTAATGGGTTCATTTTTTAGGTTTAAAACATATCCATGATAATAAAATAATCCATCGAGATTTAAAACCAGAAAATATATTTTTAACTAACAATATTATTAAGATTGGCGATTTCGGTTTATCTAAGAGTTTAGAAAGTGATGATACAGATGGTAAGTGTACTGCTACAGATTAGTACTACGATAATCTAAGACATATTTAATATCGTTTTATTGTAGATGAAAGATTGAAATTTTATAATACGGTATGTGGTACAACAATTTATATGGCACCTGAGATGAACAATGGAAAAGAAATTGCAAAATATGATACAAAAGTTGATATGTATAGTTTAGGTAAAAACATTTTGTTACAACTTTTAAAGATAGCCACTTCAAAGGCGAATCATTCAGATCCCAGTTACAATATGTGGGTCAGATCTCTTGGCACTTGTTTATTTTATTTTGTCTACGTTCACTAACACCACACATAAAATAATCAGCACAGAATTTATGACTTTTTGACCTTCTATATCATATTACGCATGCTGGGTGTTACGTTCACGTAATTACAATTCCTCCATCGACAAAACCACCATCTAGTTGGATCACCCTCGATAAACAGACAGAAAATCTCGGTGCTATTGATGAACGCAGCTCTGTATCATGTCTCTGTCTCATTCCATCATACACATTCTCTTATCACTTATTTCAGCAACATTTCCAGCTAGTTGTTATTTGCTTATCTGTATACCGTTCACCAGAACGGAGCGGTATTAAACAACTTCAGGTTTTTCAGTTTTAAGTTAGAGTAATTTATAAAATCCGTTCAATAGAAAAATTCATGTAACATTAAAATAATGTTTTTTTATAGGAATTGTACTGCTTGAGGTTATGCAAAAGATGACTTTTCATGAGATTGTAGATATTTATAATCGACGATTATCAGGAAACTGGATATTTTGATGGTAATAACACCTTGACTCTTAACAAAGAGAATAAGGATATTATCAAGTAAGTTATTTATTTCATAGAACGTATAGCCCCCTTTTGGCATAAAAATAGAACGCTTAATAATAACCAAAAAAAAATGTTCATATGAACCTTCTACAGTTTGACCCCAAAAAAAGATTCGATTGCAATCAAGTATTAGAGAAACTAAATGAATCAAAAATGTTGGGAACGGACAAATTTCGACAAATTGTTAGCCAGAAATCCGTTCGAATGGAACAAGTGTATTTATATGACCGAATCTTATCGAACATTGATTTACGTAATATGGATCTTAGGAATGTCGTCCTGAAAAAAGCTGAAGAAGTTTGATAATTCTTTTAAGAAAACAGGTATATATTTATTAATTTTTTTTTTAGATATTTGAATTGCATGGAGGGACACCTTTGCAATTACCAATATTTGGACCAGTTAAGCCAGCTGACACTAAGGATGTCAATGTTATTATTAAACATGGTTCCGGAGTATCTGTAGGAACTTGCTTTAGGTACCTAAATAAAATAACGTTCTTTCTATGATATAATATTTGCTGTTCATCCTTAAGGAAAAGATTCGCAGAGTACGTGAATTATTCCGGAGCTAACATAGAATCAAATAGATATTTCTCATTGGGAACATATTTCACCCAAAGTGATGCTTTTATACCAAATGAAGTACAGGAATGTTCCTTTGATATTGTAGCAACCGAAGAGAAAAGTACTGAATTGTGTAAATATTAATATAAACGTAATAATAATCTTTAATTTTTTTAGGTGAATTCTTTATAGATGCCGAAATTTTATATATGGCTAAAGAAATCATTGACCTTTTACCATCAGTTGAATTTAAAGAAACAATATTTTATATTAACCATAAGTTGTTTTACCGTGCGCTAAAATCTGAAATAAGTAATGTATTCTATAAATATAAAAAAGAACTCTTCGATACTTTTGCAAAAGCTTCAGTAAGTAATTAAATTCTATAACTCAATTTAATGCCTAGAGTCTGTTCACTGAAATAAGTGCAATAAAGTTAATTGGTTCCAGTAAAAGATCTTACATTCATAAGATGTTAAGGTTGTTCCGGCATGAGTTTTTTTATATTAACATGGTAGCACTACTTCCTATGCATATGCTAAAATATTGCCAACGTTGCCCACAGCAGAATAAAAACTCATAATAAATTACGTGTGTATGAGTCGAATTAATGAATGCGAATGACGGCAACGTCGATATGTTGTCCTTGTTTTACCTACGCTCAGTGTATTTCTGAGATGTAGGTGTTGTTATTTGTTAGCAACGTGGAACAACAAATGGAGTAAGCAACCGAAGATCGGTACTCGCACAATTCTCGCGTGAATAAACTGCTAAATTTCGTGATTGTTACACTTTCGATCGGAATATTGCGCGAACTAACGACCAAATCATAATCAAACTTGAGGTAATTGTTGCTTAATAAGTAATTTCGAACATATCCGTTTTTTAGCATATCTCTTAAGTAGAAGTATATTTTTAATGTTGTTATAGCGAAAAAGTCGACGACTCCCCATGAGAGCCTATGTATTTTGACTCCACTTTGTCATTTAATATCTCGGTTCCTGCTGACCAGATTGTGTTTAAATTTTACAAGACATTGTAGAAACACATCAAAATTATACATATAAGTTAAATTTCATTAATTTCTCTCATGCCGGAACAACGTTGAATGAACAGGCAAGTAGCCGATATTTTAGACAAAAACAGCATAAGACGAAGAGCAACGTAGCTCTTCGACTCACACCCTCTTTGTCTAAAATATCAGTAAGCTGGCAGTTCTTACATAGTATGTTAGTATGTAACTCTATTAGAGGACAGACTGGGTATATATTTTTATAAACTAAATATGGTTTTCTAATTTAGGTGGAACAATTATCCAAAGAAGATTTCGAAGCAGAATTAAAAAATATAAATATAAGCCCATATCAGAAAAAACGCCTTCTTTCACTATACCAACCCATATCTCTTGATAATACAGAAGAACTTAATAAATTACGAAAGAATAAATTTCGCAATACAGCGATCGAAAAAATTCAAAAACTTGCTGGCGTTTTAGAAATTTTTGGCATAGTGAGTGTACCTATAATATGCTCCTAGCTTATTAATTACTGCTTTATTTATATTTTAGAATAAAGAAAATATTTATATTTTTCCACTACTCAATACACAAACATGCTATTATAGTGGAATCTTCTCTCAAGTTTATATGAAGAAGACAAATTCAGATGTTAAAATGACTTTAGTAGCTAGCGGAGGGCGCTACGATAAATATGTTAAGGACAAATATTCCGTAGTTGGTATAACGTTCCATGTTGAAAATATTACGAAAAATATAATCAGCCATTTCCAATTTGTCACTGTAATTGTACGTGAAAATGAAACAGAAATTGATTGTTTACCTGTAAGTTCAATTATGTCATCAATTAAATCATTTTCGTATAATTATGTAATTTGTTTGCAGATTTTAAAATTTCTCTGGAACAGCGGAATACCCTGTAGAATTTCCCTTACATCTAGAAATGAAGAAAAAGATTTACTATTATCATATTACAAATTATATCCACATAAAGAAAATGTTGTTCTTCAGCTGCAAACCGAGAGTTTTCAAAATTGCAATTTTTACATTGGTGCAATGAATCATAAGCTTATTAAGGTTATTCACGGATTTATAACGTTTTTTTCAAATGTAAATTAAAAGGTTTGTTAAAAAAACACGTTGCTTGGTAAAATATCAGCTTAGAGGTGATTTCGCGCCAAGCCAGACGCTGCTGAATTCAATATTAGATTCCCACCTCGCGCTACGTTCGATATGATAAATTGATTGGTTGATTCTAACAACATCTGACGACGTGGAGGGAAATCGCCCTTAACTTGTTCAAATTTTTGCGAATAATATTTCTAATGGCGACGTGTTCCTTTGAAAAATTTATTGCAAATTTAATATAATATATGCATTGTATATGCATTATAAATATTTAGGGGATTAATGTATGCAACTAAAAGTTAATAGTTTGGTTGTTAATTTGGTTTAGCTTATTGATTTATTAAGAAAATGTGTAAATATGATGAAATTATGTAAGTAGGAATTTAGTTTATTATGTACTTAAACATATTGTCTAATTTTAAATAAAATGTGTCATAAAACAATATAGTTTTATTTTTAGTACTCAAAGTGTTTCAGTTGTATTGTTCATAATTTTTGAAACGAATAGGACATGTGAAAATAATAGAAGTTCGCTTAATGAACTTTTATCGAAAACTCGTTTCCGAGATACAGATTTAAGTCAGAAATTTAAAATTTAGTAAGTTAATAAATAATTATACAATATTGTTCAAAGATCTCTCTTTAGAAACAACCATAGATATCTTACTCTTTCTAAATAGATAACTAAAGCATATGGGCTGCGTGATGAAAAAGTGCGACAAATTGAAGATTTCAATAAGGTCGAAAATCGTGAATCCGGGGGTATTTGTACTTGCGCATTTGCTTTTGCTTTCTAATTAGAAAGAGTAAGATGTATGTGCAAAAGCATGGTTTACAGGGGGTAAACATAAAAAAGCAAATTCCCTAAAATTGGTCTGGCAACCAACATTACAGCACGGTATTTAAATGTGATTCGGACCTATTACAATATTTTGTTTGAATTCGCGGGCGCAATATTTACTTGTGCGCAAGTCTAAATACCCCCGTGCGCAGTTTCAATTCGGCTCATTCATGATTTTATGCAATGGCTATCTATTTAGAAAGAGTAAGATATCTGTGGAAACAACAAAGATTTTGTCTATGTAGAAAATGAGCTTTCGTCAGAGATCACAGTGGGCAGGGGAGTCCGACAAGGCTGTATCTTGTCCCCGATACTATTTAACATCTTTAGTGAATGGATCATCCGTAAAGCGACAAAAAATTGGACAGGTGGAATGTCTATCTTCGGTATGCAGACGACGCAACGTTGATAGGAAGCACAGAGGACGAAAAGGTTAAGTTTCTCGGGAGAATAGAAACTTGTAGCAAAGCCTTCACCGAAATCGGAGAAAATCCTACCTACTGGTCATGGACAGAGCAAATTGGCATGACTAAGTTGCTATCAAAACTGACGAGGTTTGAAGAGACCATCGTATCTCCAAACGAACAAAAATTCGTCTGCTTACAGCCCTAGTCTTAGACGTAAACAGAAGAAAAAGCGAAGCTTTCGAAATGATCTGCCACAGACGATGATGAGAATTTAGTGGATAGCTAAAAGAACTAATACATCCATTCTCAAAGAATTCAAGATCCAAACCAACGATCGCCTTCTTCCAACTATTCAGAGGCGCATTCTGAAGTTCTTTGGACACGTCATCAGGAGAGACGCAATGGAAAAACTCTGCATCCAGGGAAAAGTGGAGGGCAAGAGAAGTAGGGGACGCTCTCCAATTAGATACATCGACCAAGTCAAAGACATTACCAATTATTCAGTGACAGAAATAATGCGAACTGCAGAAGATCGGCAGAAATGGCGAAAGTGGATCCAGATGTCAATTAAAGCAACGACGAGGATGATGATAATTGAAGGGGTCAGAAGTAAAAACGCCGAAGTGACATTGTAAACATTCTGAGACGTGAGACATAACTTTTTAAAGTTGAATCTCTACTATAAAATCAGTGTTAAAAATATTTTACTGTCCATCAATTCAACGCCAGACGCCTCTGATTTATTATTTTCACTTAGGATATTTTAGGTACTACCAAACAGTACTGAGTTTCCACCTTTGAAATCCGCACATAGGTCCAAATTTAAAGAAAATCGCTTAGGCGGTTTAGCTTTTGAATCCTTCAATTATTGTATTCTTGATCACTGTAACGATCGGTCGTGTTTTTTAACAAATAAAAGTTTTTAATAAAGAAGTATGTAGGTTAAGTAATTTAACTAGGTTTAATTTTTTTTAACTGAAACATTACATAATATAAGTTAAAATAAATATTGCAGCAATCTCATATAATTATTCATCATAATGCTTAAGTATCAGTTTTGTCAAAAGTCACCAGGTGAAAGTTACATATTATATTATCTGCACGAATGTGGTTTAAGAACATGATGTGTATTGTGTATTTTCCTAAAATAATTAAATAAATTGTAAGTATGTATATAATTATTTTATTTCCTATTCAAGCTTAAAATTTTCTAGTAAATACTATTGAAACTAGTAATTTTTTTCTAATTGAAAACACTCAATTAACTTGTTGACCTTATTAAAGTGTAACTACATATTGTATATTTATTATCTAGTGTCATTGTTTTCTCTTTTATTTAATATTATTATTAATCTTGCTCTTGCAGTGAAACAATATGGGTGAAATTGAGAGTGATATATTAAAAACAATTCCAGACCAAGACCTTCCAAAACTCGCAAAAATCTACGATAAATCCACAAATTGGGCACCACAAGTTGCCAGTCTTATCGGCTTAGGTATTGAATGGAAAACTAAAAACCGAACATTAATAACTTTCATGTCACCTAATAACTGCTGGAAGGAAGATGGGACGTTTTTTGCATTAACTCAAGTAGGTAAGAATTTTTAGATAATTAAATTTTAAAAATACTTTTTAGTTCCCATGTACTAATCCGGACCTTTTCATTTTTACTTTGGACAAAACTGGTAAAAATTTGTATGATGGATTAGTACAAACCAAAAGATTGTACTCGAAAAAACCAACACTTATCTTTTCCGTACATTTTAATTTCGTTACTATTTTATACAAAGCCATCCATACAAGGCAAAGTGATGTAGTGGATGATCTTCCAGGTATTATGTACTCAATTCCAAAACAACAGGCGCTAGACTTTATTATAAAGTAAGTTTTACCTTTTTTAACACAAATATTCCATATTTACGAATTATTTCAAAGTGTTCCAATGGACGTACAAGTAAAAAAACTAGACAAATCTTTAGCTCCTGCTATTAACTCTGTTTGGCCTCATCGCCAGCCAGACTCAGAAGAATACTTAAAAGAACTAATTGATCTTAATGGTGGTTATGGTGTGTTTGCGAAAAGCAATGATGAACTGTTGGCTTGGGTGATTCGGAATGGATTGGGTCAAGTGGGTGTTTTACAAACTGTGGATGAACATAAAAGGAAAGGTTATGGAAGTTTACTGGTCAAAATTTTATCGATGGACATTGCAAAGAGTGGATATAATCCGTATGGTACTATTGTTGTGCATAATAAGGCTTCGAGGGGAATGTTTGAGAAATTGGGGTTTAAAAATTTGGGCATGTGTACTTATATGTATGCCATGTTTTAATAAAACACGTTTGATATTATTTGTAGTTTGTTTGAATTTGTGCAGTTCGCTTTTTACAAAGAAATAAATCGCCTTCTACAGGGTAAAAGTATTCAATCATATGGTATTTTTTAGATTAGTGGAGTAAAATGCGTCTAAAAGTAAAAAGAAGCCTGTTTTATAAGAAAATCATTTTTTTCAAAAATAAAGAAAATGGGCAATTATTATACATTGTTATTTTCAGCATTCTGTTGACAATCATTTAAAAAAAAACGCATGGCCGTACAGTTCTTGTGGCCCGATAAGAAAATTAAAAGTGATAAGATGTATGGTGCACCCTACATTTTGGTGGTTTTTTGTCCATATATTTTTTCAGTACCTACTGGTAAAATATCTGATGTGTCCAACACATGACTTTCTTATACATTACCATGATACAGTTTTAATCTTTGGAAAATACTGAACGGGTAGCCAATAATCACATGCAGTCGACATTCAATACGTATTAATATAAAATCACATTTATTTATTATTAGATATTGTTTTCATTATCATAGAAACCAGTAAAATAAAAAAAATATTATATATTATTATAAATAATTCTGGGATTCGAACCCGCGACCTTCCGTTTGGCAGTCAAGTCCCTTTAGTCACTCGTCTATCTCGGCTGTCGGATTCAACGCGCACTATGAGAAATACAGGGTGGTCCAGGTTAAACGTCATTAATTTTTGGATTGTCTGTTCAATTTAGAGGAAATAGTTACTCTTGAAAATTTTTTATTTAAGGTTTCGCTTTTGAGATATTTGAGTTTGAAGGTTTGGAAACACAACATCAAATGCTATGCTGAATTAAAGAAAATTTTGAATAAGTTCTCAAAATAGGCTTTGAAACATTTTCAAGCTCTTTTAGCCACGAAATTCATCGCTGCCAAGACTTGATGGCAATTTTCCGGATTTTTAAGACCTAACCGAAATTTTCTTTAATTCAGCACAGTATTTGATATTGTTTCCAAACCTTCAAACTCAAATATCCCAAAAACGAAACCTTAAATTAAAATTTGTCGAGAGTAACTATTTTCTCTAAATTAAACAGACAATCCAAAAATTGTATTTTCCTCACAGTGGCGTCGAAAATTGGAGGGAAAAGTGGAATGGCCCCCAGTATCTACGCCACTCGAGATTTTTTTTATAAATGAACCTCATCATTATCTTGAAATGTACTACATTACTCTGTGTGCGAAATTTAATGGAAATCCTTCAAGTCGTTTAGAAGTTATGTTTAGAAAACGAGTTTTTATTTTAAACTTTGACACCCTGTATCTTTGTTATAAAACTTTTTTGAGCAAAGTTTTTTAATAAAAGTCTACTTTTTTCATGATGCTCTATCACCTCCCAAAATGAATGACGTTCAACTTGGACCACCCTGTATAAGAGTTTTTAGAATACCTATCTCGTTTTTTTGACGGAATTTCAAAAAAAGTTCAAACAAAATTTGTTCAAAATTCAATTCTAAATCAATGTTAAAGAATAAAAAAATCTCATAAATTGTTTATTTTTCAAGATATTTCAAAAAAACCTAAAAATGTCTTCAGGTAAGTGTCAGTTGTGTTGGTGCTAGATGAAAAACATTTAATGTGGCACCCACAAATTTGTTCAAACTCTTAAATATGAAATTTAAATCAAATTCGATAAGTCGTTTTAGAGTTATGGTGGATACAGACAGACATCATGGCGAAAATGGTCAAAATGGATTCAGGGGCCCTCAGAAGCGTGTAAATCCATCAAACTCTCGAAGTCGAAAAAAATCATGATTACTACTAGTAATTGTCCTTTTCAGACAATTATCTGTAAGTTTCATCTGGTTATCGTCAATTCACAAAAACTTAAGAAAGAGGCGTCTTTTTGGGCGACCCCCCACTAATAAATGAGTCGAAAGGACATTTTAACTTAAACATTAGTGTGATTTGTCGGGCAGTCGGACTCAATTTGCAAAAAAGAACCCTCCTCGCTTTATCAAATCGGTGGAGTTTCTTCCTTTATAATTTACTACATATGTTTAAATTTTCGTAAGGTGGGCCGGACCCGGCGGTACTGCAATACCAGGCCAACCCGTGACAGAAGTGGAGCAAGCCCCTAACTTCCATCCATTTCCAAAAATCAGTTTAATATACTGGCCCCGCATGCGGGGCGTATCAGATATTAAGCTGATAAGAACAGATACTACACTTTGATCTTAGCCATAGGGCCGAGAAGCGATACTGATTCATCGTTTTTTCCACACTATATGCTAAGCTACTAGCTCAGGAGCGGTGTATTGTAATTTACAGCACCATCTAGCGGTAAAAATAAGAGGTAGGCTACAAAATAATAGCTACAATAGGTACACAGTTTGGTTTTCTATATTTTATTATTATACCAAAAGTTTACTTACATGAATATGATAGATAAATTAACGAAATAAAATAAATATAATAAAACTTGAATCAATTACATGTCAACAATAATATTATTCTGCTATGACGACGAACAGGAAAACATAGCAATGGCAGGATCCTCCGTTTCATATGTTATCAACACATCCCTAAATTTATCCAACAACTGCAACAATTGACTTCTACGTAAATTCTCCAGGTACATTATCTCCTCAATGTGATGGTTTCCTTGAAAATAGTTCTTCCTACACAACTTGGCAAACAATCGCAAATCTTCTGGATTATTTGTAGCGGGTATCTTAAATATGGAACTTCGCTCCTCATCAGAAAAATCCAACAGCAGTTCTTCCTGATAGTCTTGTTTCTCATCTTCAGTAGAAGTGAAACTAATATTCTCCAAGCTGAAACTAGACAACTGATGTGGTGAAATTGTTAAGTTATAAACGCAGGA
Source organism: Pediacus dermestoides (assembly GCA_963942485.1). Lineage (NCBI taxonomy): Eukaryota > Metazoa > Arthropoda > Insecta > Coleoptera > Cucujidae > Pediacus > Pediacus dermestoides. Next base: position 11,788,998 of record OZ012628.1, on the reverse strand, counting down.
AATTTTACTTAAGACTTCGAGTGATTAGTTCTGGTGCTTCTGAGACTGTTGAGGCGCCACTTTCGGATTCTGCCCTGGAATGTTCATGATTTGATGACGATATTGCACTGCTTTTATTAGGTGAAGGAGACTTGGCGTGTTTATCCCTGGAAGGACAAAATAAATTAATTGTACACGAATTATTACCTACAAATAAACTCACTTTGAATTATTCGTAATGCCATTTTCAGTGGGCATATACTGAATGTAAGTATGCAACTGCAGAAGTAAGTGATGCTGCAACATCCAAACAATCACCTGCACTAGTTGGGATTGTTGTGCAGGATGACAAAGTGGATTCCATTTTTGTCCTAACGACGTGGGTAAAGAAAAATCACTAATAACTCGAAGTAGATTCGTGCCGGGATGTGCATCGCTAAATTTTTCAATCAACGGCGAATTTACGTAGATGGGAGCATTGGGGGATATTACATATTTATTACTGGAACATATAGGAAAAATCACTGTTGCTTTCGCCCAGTAGACCAAATGGGCAGTCAATTCAAACACCTACAACAAAATGATATATTGCTCTATTAAAAGGCGTTAGTAGATACCTACATGTTGTAAAGTTAAATCAGAATCAGCTGCAAGAGTTTGCAGATTTTTCAATGGAGAATATTGAGAAAGCATCCGTAGTAGCGTTGGCGAGCCATCCAACGAAGTAAAGTCGTTTAAATGTTGCACAGGGTAAAGTAGTAACAAACTGTGATATGGCCGCAAAGCTCGTAAACATCTACAAAACTCTCATAAATAAATCACACAAAAAAAATAAGGAAATTTCAATTTGAACCTATCAATGTCCTCTGGCTCAACTATTTTCCCCCGCAGGTGCCACTGGTGTACCTTTTGTGGTAAACAGAAACTTAACGGTATCCAGCGGTTGACTCTCACATTTACCAGGCCTGGAATAAACACCATGCAATAAAAAATTATATCAAGAAAACTGTTAATATTATACCAGAGTAGCAGAGATCATCGTAGACTTTTTTAATATTTTGCGCCAAGCTACTCTCTTTTAAAATCGTTCTAAATGCCGAACCGGAGTTGGTGGTGTACCCATCGTCATGTGCAGTGGTCATCGTCATAGTTTGCTCCGAAACGTACCCACAACGTTTTTCCTCGTGTTTCAGAGCAATTCCCATGATTTTGCTCAAGTCATGATAGCATTTTACTGAAATAGGAATTGTTTAAGTCATGCAAAAAAATATTTTGTGGTACTAACCAACGGAATGACTGGCGAGAGCTTGTAGAGCAAACACGATGTTTATCAGCATCCCCGAGTCATCTTGTTGTTTATTCCGTAGCTGAAGTAGTGTTGGATGACTGACGAATCGCACATCGTTTACTTTCAACTCAAACTTCCTATTGCACAATTTCATGTTAACAGCAAATAACGATGAAAGGACTTCATCAGTGAAACCAGTTAAATGATCCTTGTTTATGTTGGAAACTGGTTGTGGGGGTGACTGTAGTAAATCCTCGACATTTGGTAATGTGTACGGATTTTTCCGACGCGTATTAAGTGGTTCATTATTCTCGAGAATTTGAAATGGATAACGAAACAATAATCGGTCACCTTTACTGTCTGATTTCACTAAAATTACACTCAGCGGACTGACTTCCATAGTCGCAGAAGTTGTAGATTGTTCTTGGGAAATGGCATAAAGGTGTTGTTCGGTGATTTGTTATTGTTATTTGAGCATTTTCCCTAAATGTTTATATGCTTTCTAACATTCTAACCTAAAATAACTGCTGTTTGACAGTTGGATATGCAAACAAGAAACACTGTCACCAAAAGGAACTGTCAGTTAATTTGCACATTATTTTTTATATCTGTTGTGTAGAAATTGATTAAATTTGTTATATGGTACATCTCCGGTTATTATAATACAATTAAATTGATTTTATTGTAACGAAATAAGATAGTAACTTTTGAACTACCTAACAGTAGTTCATCGGTAGTCTGCTTCTTCTTAAAATACACTCGATCGGTAAAGTAGAGCGGTTAAACTCAACTATATTTTTATAGTTAAAATTACGATTAAATACTTTTGTTTATAGCATATAACTATCATAATACCATAATTCATCATAATAAATTGACGATAAAAATATACTTTTTTTACATATATCCATTTTATGTTCAGTCGTGACTATGGAAGGTAGAGGGGAGGAACACAATCTTATATGGGAATCAAACTGAAAAAGTATCCGTCAAATAACAGCAAATAGTAGATGGCGCAAGTGTACCATAAGGGTATGATATGAACTAACAAAAAGAAAACACTTTTAATACACAGAAACGGCGTTTCTCCCCTTTGCCTTCTACACTTCTTCTTCTACCTTCAATAGTTTTGAGGTTATTTTAACTTAGCATACTTCACTTTGTTTACAATTGCTAAGTTCATATCATACCCTTATGGTACACTTGCGTCATCTACTATTTGATGCTATTCGACGGACACTTTTAATACACACAGTCGGCTTTCCTCCCCTCTACCTTCCATAGTCGTGACATTGTAATTTAGCTGTGTAAAGTAGACTTGGTGCGAAATCTAGCGCCTAGTTGATCTGTGGCGCCTAGCTTCACATTTGTCGGAATTCCCGGTTCGATTTGAACTAATTTCTTAACCTCTTTTCATAATTTCAAAAAAAAATTGTGCTAAATTTTTGTTTACAAACGAAATCCATTGGATTTAGTGAAAGTGTACATACTATTTGCAAGGAAATACTTAAAAGACTGAACTAGTAATCAAAGTGAAGTACTGCTGAATATATCGTTTTATTTTGTCAAGTACAATAGTGTCGTTTTTGTGTTTGTATAAAATTTTGCACAATTTTTGAGTGTGTTCATTGATTTTACACAGTTATGTCAGAATCACGATTATCTTACAATGTGTGGCCCTTTGGAAAATCGATAAATTCCAAATAAATTACCTAGTTAATTTCAGAAGCCCATTATCTATTCAAAGGGCATCCTATTGGGAAACTGGGTGGAAGACTCCGCCGTATACAAAACAGAATACTTCAACAACACATCAACATATCATGACGATTTTAACCGCAAACCATTACCCACTAATACCCCAGAGAATATGTGGGACGCCCAACTAAAAATGGAAGTTGAGTACCTACATATTTACATTGATTTAACATTGCGACACAAATTTTTTTTGTTACAGGGTGCAGGTGGAATTTATCCGCATCGTGCAGTAGATGTGTATAATTTTTACGACAACTACAGTACCACGTATGATTTGGCGTATAATCATTTTCCAAAATGGCAACAGAATGTGGCCGCTAAACAGAATTTGAGTTACCTAAATAGCTATGTAGAAAAAGTGGATTTGAAAGGGTGTTTTTAGTTAATTTTGTGGGTTGTATTACAGGGGAATATCACAAAGTCTGGTTGGACTGATTATCTGAAACTGGCATGGAATCAGGATAAATTAGATCCTAGACGTACCACCGAATCTGCTTATACAGAGTCTTTTAGAGCGCCACCAAATTATGACACTGGCCGCGATTGGTAATTAATCTAAACATAACGACTTTATTCGAATTGTTGTTGCTTTTTTACAGCAAATGTGTACCGGAGTGTAATCCTATTACATGGGAATGTAAATCTGTTATCCGCAAATAAAATAAAATACATAATAGATACAGTTTATCGTATAATTATTATTGATTAAGTAAATAGGTACTTTACAAAATGTTTTACAAATAATTGAGGTATGGTTTCTTCTGGCAGTGTAAAACTGACTACTAATTCAAACAAAATTCAATTTGCTATACGATTAAAACTAAATACACACATCTCTTTTTAGAAATATAGATATAAACATACCGAAAACTTAATATTAATAATTAAACAAAATCAACAAACTAAAGTCAGTTAAAATTCCCCAAAACAAGTGTATTTTTATAACATTGTATCTACAGTGTTACCACTAAAGTCGGCGTCATATGAAAACAATTTTTGTTAACTAATTTATGTAAAGTTTGAATTTCTGCTTCAAAGATGATGCGAAATTCCGTCGATAAGTTTTCAAGCAGGCCATGAAGGGGGTTATTTCTCAAAATTTTAAAAATATAGAAAAGTTAGTCTTTTTCAATTTTATGTTTAAATTTGAACAAATTTGGAGAATCTAAATTTTAACTCTATTTTTAATGCCATTTTTATGCTTATTCAAATTCAAGTAAATCAAAATAAGTTTGTTTATTTGACTTAATTTAATTGCGCAAAATTGTTTTAAACTTTTAAGTGTAAACGCCCTTTTTTGTAAAAAAAATCAAAAAACCACTAGTACAGTAAACAGGGAGTGGAAATAGATTTTTTACCCTACAGCCAATTTTTGCAGAATCTTGTAGAGGGTCACCCTATAAGTTTAAAATTGAGTTTTTGTATTCGTAGACCCCGCCGTTTCTTCACCAGCCCTTAATTAAAGTTGATTTTTTTATTTATTAAATAACTTCTTTCCTATTAGATTTCCGATAAAAAAGCATCAGCACAAAGTAGTAGAGAAAAATATTTCCTACAACTTTCCTTTTAACATTTTTTTGATATTGTTAATATTTAAAAAGTTATTCAACAAATAAGTTGAGCATTTTTGGGAAATTTTTATCTAGTTAGATACTACTTACTACTACTACTTACTACTCTTCCAAAAATATATAATACTTAATATTTATTTTGAAAGACAAGCTCAAAATTCGATATTTTTAATAATTTTCTTTATTTATAACAGTAGGCCATGGGTAGTTTATTAGAAACAAATGCAAAATTTGATAGATTTGTCAGATTTCCATTATTGATGAAATATTTTTGTTACGTAGGAGTTTTTATTTTACTTTTAATTTTTTATTACAATGGCCATTTACGATAATTATGAGAAGTATTATATTGTTGGTATGTTTTATACAATGCAATAAAATTATCTTTTGAAGTGTTTAGCTTTAAAATAATTACGCATTGTGAAAATTTTGGATTTGTTTTTAAAAAAATAGCCATGGCCTACTGTTATAAATAAAGAAAATTAGTAAAAATATCGAATTTTGAGCTAGTTTTCAAAATAAATATTAAGTATTACATATTTTTGGAAAGCCCAAATTTTGCTTAATCAATATAAAAGATAATATATAGGGTGTCCCATTTAAAAAAACATAAGTTTGGGCAATATCTCAAAAACTGTCTACGCCACTGAATTCTACGTAAAAAACTATCAAGATCAGTTTTCACTTTTTTGATAAGATAACGGAAATACGAGGGATGTCTAAAAAACAAAGATTTTGAGAATCACTCTGTAGATTAAAAACTAACAGAGCCATGAGAAATTTGACACCGAAATCTTTCGTTTCGTAAAAAAGTAGGACAGGAAGGTGAGAACCGCAACACTCTATCTTTGATAATAACGCCAATACCCCCTAAAAGTGTCGAAAATGGGACACCCTGTACATTCAAAAAACCACACAGGCCAATCAGGTATAGGGAAGCTCAATTAAATGTCTGTTTGGTAAAGGAAAATGGAAGACGATTTAGACTTCCCATATAATATTCTTCGGCGTAGTTAGAACTGCAGCTGGTGATCACAAGAAAATCCCAATTTTGTGATAGAATTCCAGGACCAATATCCATTTAAAACTAACGTTTGGTGGCATTTTGAACAATAGAGTGAACGGGCCATATTTTTAAAAAGGAAATTTAAATTCTCAAGAATCCTGCGATTTTTAAATAATTAAATTAGTTTTCGACAATATGATGGCTCTTATTGGAAGGCGTGATTTATGGTCTACAATGCAGCAGCAGTAAGAGAAAAGATATATGAATTATTTGGCGGTAAAATAATTGGGCGCCACATAGAATACCACTGGCTGCACAGATTGCCTGATCTGACCTCGCTAGATTTCTTCTTATGGGGTTACATAAAGCAAAAAGCTATCGTCACAGACCTTTCGAGGATGTCGATCAATTAGAGAGTTATTCGGGAGTGTGCAGTAAATATTTCTCCCCAATTTGTGAGAAACTCAGTCAGGGACGCTTTAAGGCGGACAATTATTTATATCGAATGCGATGAAGTATGTACACATAGAGACAATAAATTATTCGTTTTATTATTTGTTGTTAATATTCATTTTTTGTTATTGTCTGTTACATTGTTTAAAAGTTCATTAAACCTCGATATTTATTTAAAAATAGTATTTATTTTAGTTGAATTTGAATAAGCAAAAAAAGTTATATTAAAAAAATAGACCTAAAATTTAGATTCTCTAAATTTGTTCGAATTTGGAATGTGGGCATAAATTTGAAAAGGAACTTTTCTATTTGACTTTTTTCGAAATTTATTCGCAATTTTTTGGAAAAAATATCAAATTTTACAGATTTAATTGCCTGCTTGAAAATTGTTATCGACAGATATTTGCATCACTTTTGAACCAGCCAAAATCAAACTTTACATAAATTATTTAACAAAAAAATGTTCCATATGATGCGGATTTTATTGATAACACGATAAATAAGTATAGAAGTGTTGAATCAACTTTAATCGACTGCCTAAAGCAATTAAACTGTAATTAGAGATCATAGATAAGTTAATAACTGTGTTGGTATAAGTCTAAGTGGTGCACGCAATAAATTACCAAGAAATTGGAGTCCACAATATTATGGCAGTATAACCATTCTACTGATGCAAAAAAATTATCTAGGTTTGAACCTTAACATTGTAAATGTGCCGTCATAAAATTCGTGTTCTAGAAAATTGATTAAACTCTTCTATCATTAGGTCATTTAGGGGAACAACTTAATTACGTTATAATAAATTAATCAAAGGCAAAAGTGGACTAATATACAAAGGTTGTGTGCCAAAAAGCACAAAAAAGTAAAACATTTAAAACTTATTCGAGAAAGTTCAAATAAAATCACATTTTTTTTAATTTAGGACAAATTTTTGGGCTGCCGCCACCCAAAGCTTTGATGTTGCATCTCAGCCCCTTGCAAATTCTTAAACAAACCACTCACACCACCCAAATTGGCATTATGAAACGGTGATGGTTTAATAAATCCCAAGTGATCATTATTGGTAAATCCTGCTGGTTTTCCAAAGGAAGGCGGCGAAAAATTAGATTTGAATCCACCTAAATGATGTGGTGGGGGCACATGGCTACTATTATTCCCCCCACCTCGTAAAAACAGCATATTATCCTGATTCAAAACCGGATAAAACGTATTCTCACTTCTATAGTACAACTGTTGCATTTGCGGCAGCGGCTTAAACCCTGAATTACCCATCATCGGACTGGTGACGAATCCATTTTGACTAATTGGATTAAAATGATATGCCGGTTCGGAAAACAACGACTGGTGTTCATAGTCGCCACACACAGAATTATTACGGAAATTCGGCAGTGACATGGACGGATTATCACAATAGGAAAACACAGGGGGTATCTCGTTCTGCTGCGAGACAAACCCGGAGCTTTGACTTGATGACCGACTTAAATTTTGGATCACCGGCAAAATTAGTCCTTCGTCGTTTTTCCAAAACCCACCAGCCGTCCAGGAGTTTTGAGTAACTGTTTTGACTTCACCAGGTGATGGTACTGTCTCGGGGTGTTGCAGACCCAAATGTAGGTCGTCGAGTCGTTTACTGAGATCCGGATTAAATACGCTAGTTTTAAAAGCGGCGTCATCGTTGTTGGCAGTGTTTGTTTCAGATGAAGACACGGATGTATCTTCTTCCAAGGTTTTCTCCTCAAAGCTGCTACTACAACGGCAACTAGTGTCCTTCCTTAGTTTCTTGAAGAACATTTTACGCTGAGGTTTCACTTCTTTTACAAAAAAACTGTAGAACAAGTACGTGGCACAAAACAGTCGCAGAATATTGGCATGATGAACAAATTTGCTCAGAGGAAAATAAACAGTTAATATTAGATTTGTCCAACTAATCAAACGCTTTGCTTTAGTAAGTTTGCTGTAGCGCTGTCGATCCCAAACCAGTTGAATAGCCTCCAAAAACACAGCAAAAAATAATACGTTGTAAACTTGCGGATTATAAACGCGTAATTCTCTTGGAATTCTTGTGGAAACCCTCGACACTTCCTCAAGTAAATAACTGTAGAACTGTGTTAGAATCACGTGATATGGCCCCAAAACATCCGGTAGTTTCTCCTTAACTAAACTGTACTTAATCACCACACTACAAACTTCGTTTACTAAGATGATAATCGTGGATATAAACAGTGGGACACGCACTAATGTTAACACAATTGGTTGTGAAGTTATTTTGGATATTTGATCAAACTCCAATAATCGCAATTTACGTAAACTCTTCAATCTATTTCCAAACAATGTGCTCTCTTGTTTTTCTATGGTACTTTTTAATACCTTATCACATTTCTTACAAAGTCTATAGGCCTTTTCTAATTGTTTTCTGAAAAATAATGTATAAATAATAACCCAGCACATTAGGAAGAAGTAACTCACTGGAAATGTTCAATTTCGACGTCGTAATTATCTTCGATTAATGGAACAAAATTCGCCAGTTGAAACACTTTTAATTGTTGGTTATTGTTGCAATAATTGCATAAACCATTTCCACCATTTACGGTTGCTTTTAATTTCCCAACAGCGTGTTGTTGATGAATAATTTTGTTATAACTACCATCCTGCATGACAAATGTGTTAAAAATTTTATGTGGTGTTTAACTATTTGCTTACCTTCTCAAAACCATTATATTGCAAACACGAAGGACACTCAAAACTGTTTCGATTAGAGTACAGTACTTTCGTCCAGGTGTTACAGAACCAACAGTTAACATTCACATGAAAACCATTGCTACAATTTTATATAAATTAGATACCACAATGTTTACGATTTCAGATGAACTTACCGTCTGATTAGATAAAAATTTAGAAAGACCATAAACAATAATAAAGCTAGGGCAATGCATGTCATCACCACAGACGCAGTTTCGAAGTATGGAGTCTCAAGTAATTCGCTCATTTTACTATTAATTATCACTACACTAAAACTAATACACCAACGCACATTTGGCGGCTTGATCTCACCCCAACATAACCTTAAAATTTAACCGGAAAACAGACTGGTGTGAAGTTAGTTAGACACATAGCGCTAAAGCACTAGTTACACCACTAAACATTCAAGAATTGTGCAATTAAATTGTTGTGTCAAATTAGCTGAATTCGTTGTAAATGAACTTTGTTAAAGTAGTAAGTAATGTGTTAATAATTTATTGTCAAAATATCAACAAATCGAGTAACGACTAATGTTGGTGAAACTGCTGAAGAACATAGAGATTTAGGGGTAGAAGACGAGTTGTTTTTAAATGTTCTATCTAACCTCAAAATATTTTTCATATAAATAAATTAAATAAAAACTTCTCTTTAGTAATTTCCATATTAAAATGAGTTTACCAACCGATTTCGGACCGGATTCCGGTGGTCGTATGAAGGTAATTGTTCCATCATCACCAACAACTCAAGATCTGTTGAATAACTTTTTTTGTTTGTAGGGTGTCTGTATAGTAAAACCAGTTATATACGGAAATATAGCGCGAAATTTCGGGAAAAAACGCGAGGAAGACGGGCATACCCACCAATGGACAGTATACGTAAAACCTTTCAACAACGAAGACATGTCGGCATATGTAAAAAAAGTCCATTTTAAATTGCATGAAAGTTATGCCAATCAAAATAGAATATGCGTCAAACCACCATACGAAATAAGCGAAACCGGTTGGGGGGAGTTTGAAATAGTTATCAAAATACACTTTCACGATCCAAATGAACGACCTGCAAGTGAATAAAACTCAGTTGGGAAAACAATACTGATTTAAATGTTTTAGGTTACAATGTACCATATTTTGAAGTTGTTCCGTTCGGGTAACACTGCGGATATTGGAACAGAACAAGGAAAGGGATTGGTGTCGGAGAGCTATGATGAAATAGTATTTCAAGATCCCACACAACTCATGCACCATTTGCTTACTAATACAAAACAGTTAACTTTAGGACGATGGGACCATCATACAAATTGTAAGTGGCATGGTAAAAGATGAGAATATTACACTGAAATTTTGTTATTATAGTTGAGGAGAAGAAAGAGAAAACACGAAAGGCGATAGTTGATGCCAAGCAAAAAGTACGAATGGAAATTGCTGTGCTTAAAAATAAACTAAAACTAGCTAAAGAAACGATATCTCAGTTTAAAGATGAAATTGCCAGAGCTCAGGAAAATCAATTCGCAGCATGAATAAACTAAAGCATTTAACTATACAATATTTTTTGTTCCACGCTTTAATTATTTAAAAAGGCGATAAGAAAATGATTGGATCTTATAATATAGTAAAACATATTTTTTATATACATACATTAATATTGACTTTTATTTTAAAAGCAAAATAACCTATAAAAACATAATTATTAAACATTTAGATATAATAATAAAATACTTGAAACAATTTTATCCTACAGCAGAAGTGATTAGCTCAGCAACGTTTTCATCACCAGAACGCACAGATAACTGCATCGTAACTCCATCTGCAAGCGCCAGCTTCGCTCTGACGAGTATATCAATAGCCCCTCGGAACATACCTAAAAAACCATAATTAAGTCGATCCAATCCAGTCAATTACAAACCAAACTCACCAGCTAGTAATAAGGTATGCGTCGATTTCCCTTCGGGTACCTTATCGGTTCGCTCTGCTGGCTGTAGCCCCAAAAACTGTATGATATTCTTGACTGCTTCCTCTAAACTGCTCATAGAACTCAAGGAATAAGTGTCTCCGAGTTCAACGCAACCACTGGACATTTCCTCCCATGCTGCGCCCCAATTTATTTTCGTCACCCTTCGGATTTGATCTCCAAGAGTTATTTCGAGGTCTTCTAACATATACTCATCATCATATCCTGGGGAGAAAACAGAAATGGTTAATTTTTTGTGTTATATAAGAACATATTATTATACCTTCATCTGTATCGGGAAGTCCAGTGGTGGGGTCACAATCCTTAACGATAAACTTCAAGACTGCACCAAATGTTCCAATACTATCCGCTAAATCATTTTCAGGGAACTTAACTACAACATACGTTGTGCCAGTTTCGTTGTAGGGTAACTTGGCGCAAGGCACTTGCGAGACAATCGTATAACCCTCACTGGGATCCAATTGAACTCGCACATTCTCCAACAACTGATCACTCAAAGTATTCAAACAGTCAAACTGCAATACCATGTGATTGGTGTAGCAATGCTTGATGCACCGTACAAAATACTCCGTTTCGGACTCGGTGAGTTCCACCACTTCCGAACTGCGAAACAGCAATCCAAATTCCGCAATACCAGGAACATCGCTAGCTAGTTTTTCCGCAAAGTTCTCCTCGCGCGAAACTATTGGAGCGGCAATTCGTGCGGAACCAGCACTGATTAACATTCCATCGGATTTCTGTCTAGCTGGCTCGCGATCTTCTGCAACTGGTACCGCTGCTAAGGGTACCGTTTTAATATCGAATGGCTCCTCAGTAGGATTTTGCGTGTACTCTTTCAAACAACGTTCAAGAGATGGAATGGAAACTTGTAGTGTGTCCAAAATGTAATTGTTGTAAAGACTTTTGTCTTGTTTGGCTAAAATGTTGCTGTAGTAAGTGGCGCGGTCTCTAACTTCATCATCCGAGTCCATTTGGCAACGGGCCAACAACACCTGGATGTTGTCAAGAAGATCAGGACAAGCTGCGCCAAATTGTGCCATTGCGGATACTGCAGCAGCGCGAATCGAAGGCGTTTCCAAGATAACGCGATTGTAGATGAAGCGGATATACCTGGAAGGTTGCTTGGTTTTTGGTCCTTCTTTACCAAGCAGATGCAGAATGCGCACGGCTAGCGAAACATGCTCGCAATCTTCGATGAACTCGCACAAGTGCGCAAGCCCAGTTTCTTTCGCTTCAGGATTATCTTCAATTATAGTTATAATTGTATCGGCAATGGATGCCTTATACTCCAAACCGCCTTCATCTCGCAGCATCGCCGATAGGAAATTCATAAGCACGCTATGCTTACGCGGAAACTTCAATGCTAAAGCCCGAATAGCCTGCACAACCACCACTTTAAACTCGTCGCTTATCTCCGAAACAAACGTCGAAATTTGCTTCATTAAACGATCCACAGACGATTCAGCTCCAGTTTTCAAAAGTGTTGTTATAGCCAGCGTGGCAATGCTTCTATTCGAATCTGTAATCAAATTCTCCAAATCCATATTACAAGCAGTCACAGCGGCTGGATGGGAAATGGCCACTTGGTTAAGAGTGCGTACAGCAGCGAATCGCAACGTCGGCTTAGCTGACCCACAAAACACTTGAAGCATACTTATAGCTGGTGCCAATTCGCGACTGGTGGTGCGTTTTAAGTTTACGATGGCGTGAGCGGCTTCGTACGATACCATTTCGGATTTGTGGCGTAAACAGGATTCGATAAACTCGAACAGTGGCGTGTCATTGCCCATATCTTCTTCTTCCAAAAGTTTGGCTGTTATGCGAATTAGCATGCAAACCGCGTAAGGGGATTTCAAAGACATGCGAGTGAGTTTGGCTACTAATTTGGACACGGCTAGACGGTCGGTTTTTCTGATGTGGTAGAGAAGACCTAGCGCGTGGTATTGGACCATTATGCTGGAAAAAAAACCAACAAACACTTAGTTTTTTCGATGCCACCTCGACCTAAACTGAGCCTCAAAATTAACGCACCACCCAAAATTCAGTAAAAGTTTGATGTCAATTTTTTTCTGAACCGTTTGTCCGATTTGTATGATTCTTTTTTTAAATTGTAGGTTGATCCTTCAGGAATGTAAATGTGCTATTTATTTTTGGTCAAAATTCATTTTGGTTGAATACTGGGTGTATAAATGACTTTTTTTCCCAAAATTCATAACACCCTGTGGAGTGCACCAATAATAATATCAAATTATAAACTAGGGCTAACACTAGTCTTATCTTTTCTTAACATTCTCCAATTTGATTCACTTCAATATCACTGTTTTTAGAGGAGATATACAGGTTTATCGAAAAACATGTTTTTATTGGCGAATTTTCATTAGAAAAAATATCCAACCAAGTGTTGATACCATAAGGAGGCGTCTTACAGAACAGGATTTACACATAAAAATACCAGCGACAAAACCCGCCTTAAACGCTGAACATCGCAGAACCAGACTGCAATTTGCTCGGGAACATCTGGATTGAAACTTAGAGGACTGGGAACGTGTTTTGTTCACGGACGAGTCTAGATATTGTTTGTATAGCTCAGATAGGCGGCTGAGGGTAGTTCGACGGTCAAATGAGCGTTAAGCTCAGTGTAATATTCGGCAGACCCATCTCTTCAATGGAGGTTCCGTTATGGTTTGGGGAGGAATTTCTCTAACAGCCAGGACAGAGCTTGTTTCCTTACGTGGAGGTTCTTTGAACAGTACACGGTACATTACGAATATTTTATCCGATCATGTTGTTCAATTCGCTCCGTACATTGGAAATGATTTTTTATTAATGCACGATAACGCCAGGCCACACGTAGCTCGCATTGTGAATGACTACTTACACGAGGTGAATATTGAAACAATGAATTGACCTGCGCGTAGCCCGGATCTCAATCCCATCGAGCATCTTTGGGATATTCTTGGTAGGAAGCTGAGAGACCGTCAACCGCCACCTGTTTCTCTTAATGAAATTGAACAAACATTGGTAGAAATATGGGATCAAATTGATCAGGATCAAATTAGAAGTTTGATTTCGAGTATGAACCGTCGTTGTCAAGCAGTTGTAAGAAGTAGGGGCGGAAAAACGCGTTATTGAAACTTTATTACTTATGTTACTCTCTAAATAATTTGTAAAAGAATGCACGAGTATTCATAAAACTCGCCAATAAAAACATGTTTTTCGATAAACCTGTATATTTCCTCTAAAAACAGGGATATTGAAGTGAATCAAAACGGAGAATGTTAAGAAAAGATGAGGCTGCACTTAGCTCTAGTTTATAATTTGAGATTATTACTGGTGCACTCCACAGGGTGTTACGAATTTTGAGAAAAAAAAGTCAACATCATTGATACACCCAGTATTCAACCAAAATAAATTTTGTACAAAAATAAGTAGCACATTTACATTCCTGAAGGATCAACCTACAATTTAAAAAAGAATCATGCAAATCGGACAAAGGGTTCAGAAAAAAATTGACATCAAACTTTTACTGAATTTTGGGTGGTGCGTTAATTTTGAGGCTCAGTTTATTTAGATATTTTTTTGTCTCTAGTGGCTAGCTTAACAATTCAACTTTCGTGTACTCACTTTTCACTATTAACAGCTTCCTGTGCCTCGTTTACCCACCGTTTCACCACATCGGGCGCCAACTTAGTCAGATGCAAAGAACTGACTAAAGCCGCAGAACTCACAGCGGAATTTCGATCAACAATCGCCTGTTTCATATAGCGTTCAATAGCTTGCAACATTGTGGCATCTGTGATACTACACAAAGCTCTTATAGCAGCCGCTCTGTACAAATCCTCTTTGCCAGTCATATCCTTAGTTAAGCTCGATGTTACAATGATGACATCGTCGGCTAAGGAACTCAATTCCTTTATGCCTAGATAAACCATTCGTCTGAGTACAACATCGCGAGACTGGAATAGTTTGGTCATGGCAAAGAAGGCGTCAGTTGCCTCTTTTACGCTAAGTTGTTCCCCCTAGAAGATTTATAAAATAGTGTTTATGTAGGTTTGTTTTATTTTTGATGGTTACCTGGTTTAAAAGGTAGAGTAGCTTGGTTAAGATTGGGGCGCATTTTCGTGGATTTACAGTGGTATCATTGAATGTTCGTGCCTCTTGCAAAACCGTGGTTTTTTCAATGTTTTGAAATGGGTTACCACCGCCTACAAAACAATTCATAAAACATGCTCAGAGGAATGTTTACTACAAACCCACCGTCTTCCTCTTCCTTTTTATCACGTTTAAATGTGCTCATTTTGCTTTTAAATGATTATTTTTACAGTAAAATTCAGTATGTTGGCGTTTTAATTTACACGTCACTTTGTCCGGTTGGTTGACGTTTATCGCAGACTGCCAACAGCCAACAGTACAAAAACAAACAACAAAATCCCTACATTTGGTATGTTTTTGTGTACTCACCTTGCACGGAGTTGTGTAATGTTTACGTAAGCGGGCTGTCAGATGGTGCAGCATACGAACAACTCCAGTAAATGTCAAAACGAACTGCCAAGATCCAAACGATAAACATGTCATTAGACAAGAGAAATGTGTCTCGAGTGTTAAAATTAGCCCAAAAATTCAATTGCTTTTACTTGTCAGGTGAGATAAGTGCCCAACAAATGCGTTTTTATGTTTTTTCACAAATTTTTCATTTAGAAATTGCCGGTACATGGCTGCATTATTTTTGTGGAATGTAATATTGATTTGATACACCCATAAAAAATTAAAAAATTCAAAGTTGTTTTGTGTATGCTCTAGGACTAACATCGAATGATTGTACACCGTTTGTAGTTGGGGGTTATCAAGTCGGACTTTTGAAACAGGAAGTTAAAAAACATTTGTTGCGGTTTCCCGAGGTAAACTCGGTGGTTTGTTAATGAGCCATTTTCTAGGTTATATGCGTTTCAGGTATTTCATTTCACAACGAAATATGTAGAATTGAATCCGGCTTTTAGAGACTACGAGGAGAGAAGTAGTAAAATTGATAATGTACTTAGGGAACTGAGGGCTGAAAACGTTTTTGTTGCTTTGAAAGGTTGGCGAGATGAGGTAACTCAATAATGAAGTGACTTTATACAACAAGACAGTACAAGAAAACTGTATTTTAGTGTTACGAAGTTAAGACAGATTTCACGGCTACTAGTCTGCTTAAAATGGATAGATCGGCGACATGTTTATTTGGTATTAGAAACTATGGTGTAGATATAAACGGTTATGTTCGACATCCCACTCTAGGTTTGTGTTTGTGGTTTCAAAAACGTTCACCAACAAAACAAACATGGCCAGGTTAGTATAAGATAATCCAAACAAGGTTTGTTCAATGTATGTGATATTGTTAGGCAAATGGGATAATATGGTTGGTGGTGGTTTATCTGTGGGGCACGGCATTTTACAGACCGCCCACAAAGAAGCTATGGAAGAAGCCTCGGTGCCCCTGCATTTGCTACAAACCAAACTAGTTAGTGCCGGCTGTGTATCGTAAGTTAAATGAGGTATATCACTTTTCCAATTTCCTTATGTATTATGTAACTATTGCAGATTTTATTTTGAATCTGAACGAGGCCTCTTCCCAAACACCGAATTTGTATTTGATTTGGAACTGCCAGCGGAATTTATACCGCAAAATGCTGATGGTGAAGTTGAAACATTCGAGTTGCTTCCAGCGAATAAATGTTTGGACAAGTTGCTTTCCTGTGATTTTAAGACAACTAGCACACCAGTTGCTCTGGATTTTCTTATAAGGCATGGTGTTGTTACCCCGGAAAATGGTAAGGTTTCGGTTGAGTTGTTGTGGATTGGTTTGATGCGTTTTGTTTTGTAGAAGTGGAGTTTTTGAGGATAATCGAGCTACTCCATGTACCTCTACAGTCTATATATAAGCCGCTGGTTAGTTTTAGTTTTAAAGAAAACGGCAGTAGTACTGTAATTAAACAAAATGTATAATTTAATTCCCCAATATTATATAAATAACTTGTAGATTAATTTTATTTTTTAAATTTAGTGTAGTGTAGTCTGGGAATAAGTAAGCCTTAAAAACTATTTTTTTGTAGATTATTTTACACGAAACAATATATTTTAAAAGCGCGCTTCAAAAATCAATGTATTATTATTATACAATTAATACTATTGGCGTGGTGATTTTTTTAAGTATTCCAATTTTTTTCCATTTTCCAATGAAGCAATTTGTGTGTTGTTTTTTCTAGTATAAAGAAATCACCACGAGCTTTAATTTTTTATATTACTATAGTGTGTTACTGTTGTATAAATTTAGATGGAACATTTTTTTCTCTAATAGTAACAAGTCAAATATTTATTTGTAATCTTAATGTGGTTGTTTTTTTATTGTGTGGAAACATATTATGTAATATACTTGTGATATTTATACATGATTTGAGGAAATACTCTTGAAAAGGACGATGTAATCAACGAAATGTACTTACTGCTACACAATAAAATTCATTTCAATATTATATTTCATGTATTTACTACTAGTGCTACTGGTTGCCGTTGTAGTAGCAGTTTTGAGGAGAGAACCTTGGAAGAAGATACATCAGTGTCTTCATCTGAAACAAACTCTGCCAACAAGGATGACGCCGCTTTTAAAACTAGCGTATTTAATCCGGATCTAAGTAAACGACTCGACCACCCCGAGACAGTACCAACCATCACCTGGTGAAGTTAAAACAGTTACTCAAAACTCCTGGACGGCTGGTGGGTTTTGGAAAAACGACGAAGGACTAATTTTACCGGTGATCCACAATTTAAGTCGGTCATCAAGTCAAAGCTCCGGGTTTGTCTCGCAGCAGAACGAGATACCCCCTGTGTTTTCCTATTGTGATAATTTGTCCATGTCACTGCCGAATTTCCGTAATAATTCTGTGTGTGGCGATTATGAACACCAGTCGTTGTTTTCCGAACCGGCATATCATTTTAATCCAATTAGTCAAAATGGATTCGTCACCAGTCCGATGATGGGTAATTCAGGGTTTAAGCCGCTGCCGTAAATGCAACAGTTGTACTATTGAAGTGAGAATACGTTTTATCCGGTTTTGAATCAGGATAATATGCTGTTTTTACGAGGAAGGGGAAATAATAATAGCCATGTACCCCCACCACATCATTTAGGATTTAAATCGAATTTTTCGCCGCCTTCCTTTGGAAAACAAGCACGATTTACCAATAATGATCACTTGGGATTTATTAAACCATCACCGTTTCATAATGACAATTTGGGTGGTGTGAGTGGTTTGTTTAAGAATTTGCAAGGGGCTGGGATGCAACAACAAAGCATTGGGTGGCGGCAGCCCAAAAATTTGTCCTAAATAAAAAAATGTGATTTTATTTGAACTTTCTCGAATAAGTTTTAAATGATTTAGTTTTTTGTGTTTTTAGGCGCACAACCTTTGTATATTAGTCCACTTTTGCCTTTGATTAATTTATTATAACGTAATTAGATTGATCTCCTAAATGAGTTAATGGTAGAAGAGTTTAATCAATTTTCTAGAACACGAATTTTATGACGACACATTTACAATGTTAAGGTTCAAACCTAGATGTTTTTTTTGCGTCAGTAGAATAGTTTTACTGCCATAATCATAATATTGTGGACTCCAATTTCTTGATAATTTATTGCGCGCACCACTTAGAATTTGAATTATACCAACACAGTTATTAACTTATCTATGATCTCTAATTACATTTTAAATGCTTTAGGCAGTTGATTAAAATTGATTCAACACTTCTGTACTCATTTATCATGTTACCAATAAAATCCACATCACATGGAACATTTTTTTGTTAAATAATTTATGTAAAGTTTGAGTTTGAATTGCTTCAATAATTATGCAAAAATCCGTCGATAAAAGTAATATTCAAGCACGCAATAAAATTTGTCAAATTTGATATTTTTCCAAAAAATGCGAATAAATGTCGAAAAACGTCAAATAAGTTCTTTTTCAATTTTATGCCCACATACTAAATTTGAACAAATTTGGAGAATTTAAATTTTAGCTCCATTTTTCATACTTACCACTTTTTTTGCTTATTCAAATTCAATTAAATATTACCTAAATATTTTTTAAATATAAAAAGGGTGGCTGAAATTCCGTTTCCAGCATGGGGATCTCGCTTATTATAATAGATAGACCATAGGTTTAAATTTGGCAAAGTTGCTAAATTTAGTGCTTAGTAATAATCCTAAGACAAATTTGAATTATCTTGAACGGTCTTCAGAAAAAGTGAATAAAACTGAAAATTACAATTTTTTAAAATCGCCATAACTTTTTTATTTCTGAACATTTTTCAAATCTGTAAAAACATTCTCAAAGCAACTTTTTATGCTCTATCGATCAGTGATCGTCGTTTCTTTAAACATCGATTCGTTTTTGTTTTTTAAACGCCAACTTCGGTTTTTCTTATGGACGTACTTTCTACTTTACACATCATTGGATAGTACCGAGAGATCAAAAATTATCTTGGTCAAAGGTGGTCATGAAATGAAAAACGACGGTCTTAGCTTGTATCATCTTTTTGAAGATTATCAAGTTATGTGCCATAATAAGTATTGACAGGAGACTAGTTCCGACAATTATTTTAAAATCCATGACCACCTTTGATCAAGATAGTTTTTGATCTCTCGGTATATTTTTTTCCAAATTCATCGATGTACTACACATGGTATTCAAATTTAATTTTAACTGTTAAAATTTAAAATATCTGATGTGCCCAACACATGACTTTCTTATACTTACGGATAGTATCACAATAATTACTTTTCCTAAAGAAATTAAGTTAAATTTCTTGTAAAAATTTTGAAGGATTCCAGCAATTTTCAAATAGTCTCTGTCGCACTTATTGCAATACGCATAAATTTGTCCTTGACCCACTCATTATAACCGAATTTTACGACAAAAAGTGTTTTATTTTAGATTTTTGACCTATTACTCACTTAAAAAAATCTCCCGTTATGAAATTACATTTATTTATTCATTATTATTGTTTTCGGTACCATAGAAACCAGTAAAATAAAAAAAAAACTAATGGACCGGTCCTTCTGGGATTCGAAATCGGGACCCTCTGTTTGGCAGCCATATAATGAAACACATGGTCTACCTCGACCATCGGATTCAACTATCAACGCGCGCTATGAGAAATATAAAGTGTTTTAAGAATATCTAGTTTTTTTGAAATTTTTTTGACGGAATTTCAAAAAAAAGTTCAAACAAAATTTGTTCAAAATTTAATTCTAAATCAATGTTAAAGAATAAAAAAATCTCATAAATTGTTTATTTTTCAAGATATTCTTAAAAAACCTAAAAATGTCATCAGGTAACTGTCACTTGTTTTGGTGCTAGATGAAAAACATTGAATGTGGCACCCACAATTTTGTTCAAACTCTTAAATATGAAATTTGAATCAAATCCGATAACTCGTTTTTGAGTTATGGTGGATACAGACAGACAGACATACAGACAGACATCATGGCGAAAATGGTCAAAATGGATTCAGGGACCCTCAAAACGTGTAAATCCATCAAAATCTCGAGTCGAAAAAAATCACGATTACAATACTTCCTTATACTACGTATAAGAAAGTAAAAATGTGTCCAATACAGCAATCATTTCAAATCAAGCAGCCTAAACTCGTTTAGTTTGTGTTGTTACCATGGTAATTTAAAAACAATTTCAAAATTTAAAATTTGAGATTTGTCACAAGCATAGATGTCACAAGTGACAAATTACAATAATAATTAGTTATTCCCCGCGAATTAAATTAAATTATGTTTTTGAATAATGAAAAGCGTGATATGGTGCGTATTTATTATTCATCACATAGAAACTCTATATTAACGACACAACGATACGCAGAAACATATCCTGAAAGAAGACAACCATCTTCTAGATTATTTTCTACACTG
The DNA here is from genome assembly GCA_963942485.1 of Pediacus dermestoides. Taxonomy (NCBI): domain Eukaryota; kingdom Metazoa; phylum Arthropoda; class Insecta; order Coleoptera; family Cucujidae; genus Pediacus; species Pediacus dermestoides. The sequence continues at coordinate 11,768,278 of OZ012628.1, read as the reverse complement.
GACAACAATTTAATGGAATTTGGGGCCTTTGAAAAACCCAAAACAAAACGAATTACAGAAGAAAACAAAGAAAATATTTTAGCCGCGGTAAATATCTAAACACTGGCTTTGATAGAATTATGCAATTTCAACCATTTAGGTGAACGAGAATCCTGGTATCTCGACAAGAGAACTGAGTCATAATTCGGAATTACCTCGATATTAGATTCAAACAGTTCTAAAGGAGGAAGGATTTAAACCATTTAAAATCCATGTGACACAGACATTGAGACCCGGAGACGAACTTCATAGACTCCAGTTTTGCGAGTGGCTTCTTGATAAATACCAACGTAACGAGGATTTTCTGAAAAATATTATTTGGACGGATGAATGTTCATTCACCAACTTGGGCATGTTCAATCGTCATAATGAACATTATTGGGCCAGAGAAAATCCCCGTACCTATAGAGAAGCAAGACCACAGCACCGATTTGGTATCAATGTCTGGGTAGGTTTATGGGGGGAAAGGGTTATTGGACCTCATATTTTCGAAGGGACTCTAACCGCTCAATGTTACATTGACTTTATAAACCAAGATTTGATGGAATATTTGGAGAATGTCCCACTGAATCAACTACGGCAAATATGGTGGCATCAGGATGGGGCTCCAGCGCATAATGCGCAGATTATTAGAGAACGCCTTAATGAACTTTCCCTGAACAACGGATCGGAACCATGGGCACGTCCATTGGCCAGCTAGATCACCTGACCTGAACCCCTTAGATTTTTATACGTAGTATAAGGAAGTATTGTAATCGTGATTTTTTTCTTTGGGGATATGCCAAAAATAAAATTTTTAAAAACACTTATAACAATGTCGAAGAACTGAGGAATGCCGTTTTGGGAGTGATGCGTAATATTCCACGTAGAACGATAGCGCGAAGTTTAGACAGTGGAGTACGGAAGCGTTTGCGGTTGTGTATTAGAGAAGACGGGCATTTATTTGAACATCTATTTTAAATTTAATTTGATATAGCATATTGCTTATTGTCATATGTTATTCGGCTTTCATATTTGTTTAGATTTCTTAAAGGCTCCAAATTCCATTAAATTGTTGTCCAGTGTAGAAAATAATCTCGAGGATTGTTGTCTTCATTCAGAATAAATTTCGACGTAACACTGTGTTTTTAGGAGAGAGTTTTTATGTTATGAATAAAAAATACACGCATAATATCAGTCTTTTCATTATTTGAAAACATAATTTTAGTTCACAGATTATGATTAATAATAATTATTGTAATTTGTCACTTGTGCCAGACCTCAAATTTTTTAAGTTTTGAAATTGTTTATAAATTACCATGGTAACAATACAAACAAGCGAGTTTGGGCTGCTTGATTTGAGATGATTTTTACAATTAAAATTAAATCTGAATACCATGTGTAGCACATCGATGAATTTGGAAAAAAATGTACTATCCGATGATGTGAAAAGTAGAAAGTGCGCCCATAAGAAAAACTGAAGTAAGCGTTCAAAAAACAAAAACGAATCGATGTTTAAAGAAACGACGATCACTGATCGATAGAGCATAAAATGTTGCTTTGAGAATGTTTTTACAGTAATGAAAAATGTTCAGAAATAAAAAAGTTATGGGCGATTTTCAAAAATTGTAATTTTCAGTTTTTTTTACTTTTTCAGAAGACCGTTCAAGATAATTCAAATTTGTCTTAGAATTATTACTGAGCATTACATTTAGCAACTTTGCCAAATTTAAACCTATGGTCTATCTATTATAATAAGCGAGATCCCCATGCTGGAAACGGAATTTCAGCCACCCTGTATATCGTGATTTCATGAACTTTTAAACAATGTAACAGACAATAACAAAAAATAAAATTAACGGGGTAGGTAAGGCGATCTGGGCGGCTAGTGGTGTTCCATGTTGCACCCAATTATTTTACAACCAAATAATTCAAAAAACTTTTCTCTTACTGCTGCTGCATTATAGATTGGAGCCCCGTCAAATTGATACCATAAATCACGCCTTTACAATAAGAGGCATACCTATTGTCGAAAATTAATTTAATTATTTAAAAATCACAGGATTCTTGAGAATTTAAATTTCATCTGAAAAAATATGGCCCGATCACTCTATTGTTCAAAATGGCACAGTAAACGTTCGTTTTAGATAAATATTGGTCCCGGCATTCTATCACAAAATTGGGATTTTCTTGTGACCATCAACAGCAGTTCTAAGTACGCCATTTGACGGGAAGGTAGCCTCATCCCTCCAAAGAATGTTATATGGGAAGTCTAAATCGTTTTCCATTTTCCCTTACCAAAAGAAGAGATTCAAAGTCGCGATCTTTTAAAGTATGTATTTAGGTATAAATTTTGGCTTAAATGGTTTGTTTATTATGGTGTAAAAACTTTCTTGCGGTCCTTTCAGAAATCTCTTTAACGCTAGTTTGTCGATGTTCAACATCTAAACAGACATTTAAATTTATCTTCAATATAACTGATTTGCCTGTGCGGGTTTTTAGATGTTTTTTCCAACGAAGTAAAAAAACTGAATAAAACACTATTTTATCCACCAAAATTTTGAGAAATAACTCTCTTATTCGCAATTTTTTGAAAAAAAAACTGGTGTGGTTGAAGAAATTAAAACAAAAATGTTCCTTAAAACAGTTTAATAAAAAAACTCTTATAACCAAAACCGCGTTTAAAAGTCTAATAATTTAATAATATTCTCTAATAATTTAATATCACTAACTTGAATTAAACGAATACTGAGGATTTAAGTAACAGTTGCACATCTGTTGTTTGGTTCTTGTTTTATTGCTGTAAAAATACGCATCTAAAAATATATTATTCGATAATATATTGTCTAGTCTTTGTTCATCACTCCATTTCTTCTAGGTTCTAGGATATAGTCTTCACTTCTGTGTTACTATTAAAATTATCATCCAATTTCATCGTAGGAGTTTCAACAACTACTAGTTTCTTATGAGTGGACGATAACCTGTAAAATATGGACTAAGACATTAACACGCAAATATTTATTAAATCATTCGCATTCAGTTGTGTACCTCGCCTGAATTTTGTTGTAGATATACAAGATAAGTAGTGGAAATGGTGTCATTATTGCTACAGCTACCGGTGCAACTGTAGTCAGATCTGCTTGTGGTTGAGGTAGAGCAAAACGCAATAAAAATATGGCTATACCCGTGTTTTGTATGCCGGTTTCTATGGCTATTGTCAGACAATCCTTCGGCGGTTGTTTGAGGGATTTAGCCAAAATGTACCCTAAACCGTAGCCTAAATATGGCAGACCCATACCGGCGAGCACAATCTGAAAAATCACAAATACTATACGGTGTTGAAGAAAATTAAAAGTCCAATTACCTTCCATGAAAACAATTTAAACAAATACAAATTTGTAATAATCGCAAACACTATAATAAATGCAACAAGCAACGAGGAAAATCCTTTAAGGATCCTAGCGAGAAACTGTCCAACTCGCGGCAGATACCTCGAGATCAAATAACCAATAGCCAAAGGGACTACTAGCGCCCCCGCATACGTTGCAATATGCTTGTATGGCACGTCCAGTTTGCCTTTATCAAAAATAACTTCTCCTAAAGTAAATATCCACAGCGGCATCATTCCAAATGCTGCATGTGTACTAATAGTCGTCATGGTGATAGACAAGTCTATGTTGCCTTCCAGCACCGCTGTCCAAACATTCGACGCACCACCAGCCGGTGACACGCCAGTGAAAAACAGACCCAGCTGCATTTCCGGACTGTCGGGGAATAGAATCATGCCCAAGCCGAAGCTCAACTAAAAATGTTATTAATCAAAAGGAGTTTTCTTTAGTGCGGTGGGTTAGCTTAGCTTACCAGAGGCATAATGAGGAATTGTCCGATTAAACCGATGGCCGGTCCTATGGGCCTTTTGAAATTTTTCAGGAACTCGCCCCAGTTTAGGGCACAGCCAAAGTTGATGTAGATAATACTGACTAGAGTGGCAACGGAGGCTGTGAAAACGGTGTCGATGACTCGTTTTTCGCGTACCACCGTTACATCTAGATTACCTTCGATTTTTTCCTTGCCATAGACGAGGGTTCGACCTGTAAACATACAAATTTTTTTCAACTTATACTAATCTAGTTTATGTTTGCAAATTGTTTTTGAAATTCCAAACGTTGGAAGTAAACTTTTTACGATTTGACTCTATTTATTATAGGGTGTATCAAAAGTAACGGACCAACTCTTAAGTGATGACGGGGCACACAAATTAATACTTACTCATAATCCAGGGGGGCGGTCTTTTTGGATTATGGATAAGTATTAATTTGTGTATACAGAGTGTTCGCGCGAAGTGGGTCACTATTGCTAACTTCGTTATTATTGGAGCTACAAAGTCGGTTAAAGTAGCAAACTAGTAGCATTTTTTCCGCTGATTACAATGGTGAAAACAGAAAAACAATTGGCCATCTGGTTTTCGAGATATTCACAAAAATAATATTTTTTAAATGGAACGCCCTATATATTTTTGCAGAAATCGATGACAAATTAAATTCTGTACAAAAAAAATCGTTATTTTTTTTTATTATAATTTAAAATAAGAGAGTTATTTTGAAAAAAGTTTTCAATTCTTTAAAATCAAGTAGCCATAAAACGGAATAGTAATTTATTAAAACCAAACAATCAGAATTGTGAATTTAAGCAAGTTGAAAAAAACTTGAAAGAATTACGGAAATATTACTATTTTATTTAATATTTTTAATATACAGGTGTTTGCGCAAAGTGGTTCACTATTGCTAACTTTGTTATTATTAAGCCGGGAATAGACTGAGCAAACATTGTTGAACAACAGTTGGGCAACACAGGAGTTCGCTCAATGTATACGTGTTTGTCAACAGTTGGGCCGCTGTTGACGATCTGTTGCGCGATGTTCGCTTTCGAGGCGATACTTCAAAGAAAATGTGGCCCAACAGTGCGCCAACAGTATCCCCAGTGTGTACGCATATACCTACTGCAGATATTTGGTACCTACTGAGCGAACACCTAAGCAACAAGGCAGATCGATGTTGCCGAACAGTTTGTCAAGTGCTAGTACGTTTTGTTCGCCAACAGCTGACCAACTGTTGTTCAACAATGTTTGCTCAGTCTGTTCCCACCTTTAGAGCTACAAAGTCGGTTAAATTAGCAAACTAGTAGCATTTTTTCTGCTGATTACAATGGTGAAAACAGAAAAACAATTGGCCATCTGGTTTTCGAGATATTCACAAAAATAACATTTTTTAAATGGAACACCCTGTATATTTTTGCATAAATCGATGATAAATTAAATTCTGAACAAAGAATGTTCTTATGCTTTTTTGACAATTATTTAAAATAACCATGTTATTTTGAAAAAAAGTTTCCAAAGTTTTAATATCAAGTAGCCATGAAAATTATAATTTTGTAAATTTTCAATATTTCCGTAATTCTTTCAAGTATTTTTCAGCTTGCTTAAATTCAAAATTATGTTGTTTGGTTTTAATAAATTACTATTCCGTTTTATGGTTACTTGATTTTAAAGAATTGCAAACTTTTTTTCAAAATAACTCTCTTATTTTAAATTATTATCAAAAAAAGATGAGGACATTTTTTGTATAGAATTTAATTTATCATCGATTTTTGCAAAAATATATAGGGTGTTCCATTTAAAAAAATGTATTTTTTTTTGAATATCTTGAAAACCAGATGGTCAATTGTTTTTTTGTTTTCACCATTGTAATCAGCGGAAAAAATGCTACTAGTTTGCTACTTTAACCGACTTTGTAGCTCCAATAATAACGAAGTTAGCAATAGTGAGCCATTTCGCGCGAACACCCAGTATTCAACATAGTCTGCTTGCAGCGTGGTCAAATAATCATCTTCAACTTTTATTGGGGATATCATTTTTTTTTTGCCGCAACGTAGAATAACTCGGAAGGGGCGGGGGAGTGGGGATGAGGCCAATTTAACATTTCTGATGTCTTTTTGGGGGAATTACAATTATTTTAAATTGCATTGCCAGTTGCCTATTTGTGCCATTTTAAAAGCTTTTATCTCAGATATCAAGTCACTTTTTGTTTGCATTTTTGGGCTACCATCGATGTCCCCTATCACCACTTTAGAGTTGGTCCGGTACTTTTGATACACTCTGTATATTTTTCAAACAACTTATTTCAATGATTATAATCAAACATGATTTTGTGTCTTTATACGAAACAAGTTTCCATAAATTTGTATCTTATTTTGGAACAAAAAATCAAACTTTTCAGTCTTTTCACACTTCAACTTACCTAGAAAATTACCGGTCAAATTAAACGACCCCTGTAAAAAATCACCATCTGTCCTAAAAACTACCACTCGCTCTAAGTAAGCCACATTTGTATCCTCCACATACAATTTAACATCCTCAAGATTTCCATAATCTCCGTCTGTGGCTGTTATATTATATTCCACCTTGACTGTGTCGTACATGTTGAGGGTAACATTTTGTGGTTTAAATGTGATTCTTGCAGCTTTTGCCACCAATGCGTGACAAACAAGCAGCAAGGTCACTAGGACTATGAGGAATTGCACTAAGCCGGATACGGGACACATCGCCTGGAAGGAAAACACAACTACAGAATATGGTAAATTTTTACTTTATGTCCTTCTAAAATTCGAAATAGCTGATGTGCCTACCTTGTTTCTCGTTTAGCCCTGAGTACGTTATGCACCTTCATATGTTGTGCAAATGGCTCTAAATGGTAAAAATCCAATAATTAATAATTTCGCTGTAATGAGTGGAACAAAGACAGACATATTTATTTCTATAAGTGCAAGGGCAAGGAAAATGAATTGGATAAAATAAATTTGAATATTTTTCTAAATTCGATTCTTTTGGAGTTATTTCGAATATATTTACATAAATTAAGAGAAAAGTAAGCTAAATTTTTCATAAAATGTCTTTTAAATTTTTTACTCTTAACAAGTTTGAAATAATTTTCGGAAGTCTCTCTCGCACTTATTGAAATAGCTATATCTGTCCTTGTTCCACTCATTACAACGAAATTTTTACTTAATGGTATTTATCGTTCTTAGAGCCATTTGCACAACAAAAGAAGTTGCAAAACGTACTTAGGGCTGAACGAGAAACAAGGTAGGCACATCAGCTATTTCGAATTTTAGAAGGACATAAAGTAAAAATTGACCCAGAATATTGTTGTTATTTGGTTTTTTGGTGTTATCTCGGTTTTAACCCACAGAAAAAACCGCTAGGTCTTTTCCCGAGGCCGAGCTGTGATAAATCTACAAAAAACAAACCACAAAACTAGCTTTCAATATAATACTTATGAAAAATTAGAACTCTCACTGTTATCTTCTACTGCGTATTATGTAGAAAGTTACTTGCTCTACCTCTACGTTTAATTTGTAGTCTTTGTTTCATTTATTTGCTTTGTAATTAACTTGGATCGTGTGCGGCAAAACAATTACTACAATAATAAGTTGGTTTAAGGTCGCGGATGACACTTGAAATACATCAATATTTTTCGACTAATCTACAAGATAATCTTTGAAAGACATGCAATAGAAATTAAATAGCCTCTCTATAATATTAAAGTAGCAGTTTCAATATTTCAATTACACTTAAGCAAATAAATAAATTTGGAAGATTGTGCTGATTCACGATGTGCTTTTTAATTTTTCACGATGATATCACAATAATTTACCCAGTTTACTTCCAACAAGGGGCAAATTAAATCGTGGAAGTTCAAGGTTGATATATTCAAATCAAATCCATTCGCAAATAACTCATTTAACATTTTATATATTTACCTACGTAATTTGCTCCCAGTTGGATTTTATTAAATATTTACAATTTTACAGTAGAAGCATAAAGTAATAAACAATAATTTGTTCACGTTTTCTGATAAAAATAATTACTAATGTAAAATGTATTGGCATTCTTAATTATTGGTTGCACTTGGGGGCACTGTCTGTCTTCTATTACGTTGAAATTGTCACGTACTGTTAATAAACTTTACCAAAAGCTACAAGTTTAATTGTAAATAAAACAATAATGGGAAAAATCACGTGTATGATTTACTAGGAAAGAATTCTAGCTGTTTTAAATATAGGCCCCGTATTAAATTGTTGTCTGCAGCTGCAGCAAAGTGTTATGTAATAAAAAGAGCCTTGTACTCGTGCAATTAGTTGTTGCTTGTCTACTTTTATTTTGTTCCAGTAACCCCGTTTCAAAAATACTTTTCCTTTTTATATTCATAATTTTATTGTTATTAATAATAGTTTTTGGTTAGAGTATTTCAACAGTTGGTCAGTTGAGACTGTTGGGAGTTAAATAAACTGGTTATTATTTATACCTAAACGAGTTTAAAAATATTTTTTACTAACGAATATTCGAAAATTTTTAGTAATTTTAGGAAAATGAAACCTAAACGCAATATAGTGTATTATCGCTAAATGGGAAAACCTTCTACGCAACAAACTCTGAATAATACCCTTTGTATATTAAAATTATTATATTTACATAACCTTACCTTTACCTTGAGCACTTCCTATTCAAATTTCTAAATGAACTGTATCAATTCACACACTCATTGGTAACTAAAAAGTATATTTTTCCAATAGGGTATTTTCACTTTCACGCATTAAACACCTCGTTTTTACTTATTTCTTCTGAGCAAAAGTTGTCGCACAAGAATTCGAGGACTCTTCTCCCTTCTCCTTCGGCGGACTTTCCCAAATTAATTTTGCTTGAGAAACGTGAACTTGGCACATGAGTGGGGTGAGCGCTGTCAGAATTATTTCCCCCACTATTAAGAGCAGTTCACACAACTCATTTATTTTATGATAGGGCTGTCACATAAGGTGTACCAACTTTTAGTTACAAAAAAGAAACATACCTTAATTTTTTATACATTTTTAAAAACTTTGTTATCTGTATTTCCTTTTTAGTTATACCCTGGCGGTCCATAATTAATTGTGTTTTGGTAATTATTTTGGTGAATAGTGGATAATATACAGGGCCGGATTTAGGCATAAGCAGTTGTTTAGGGGCCCCGATTCTTATATACCTAAAAATTATTTTCTCTAAAGCGGTGGAAAAAATGCTAATTTCTAGAATGAGAATTTTTATTATTCTAAATATTTTCAAAAACTCAAAACTTTTTTTTGACAACGCGAGAGGGATGAAATACAGCGTGATCAGGAATGACTGAGTCTGTTGGTATTAAAACAATTGCGAAATTAGGAATTTTTTTTGTGCTATGATTTGCATACCTGATTGTCACACTTAAAAATGTCAGTTTACAAAATCTAAGGTTATATTATGGTAAAGTATTGTTATGTTGAGATTGTCAAGATTGTCAAAAGTTGACAGTAAGGTGTGCGCGCCAACGCCCTTGCGGTAGTTTGCGTCAATAGTACCAATCTCACTAGTTATTTTTTCAATACCACCAGATTCTGTCATTCAGCGGTTTTGACGCTGAAAACGAGCTTCAAGCGTCAGCATGAAAACGCACCCTAACAAATTAGTACGGTGTAAATGATCCTTATCATATTTTAAGATTTACTACAAAAACCTAATTGTCTTTTCATTAAAACTACTTAACTATAAAACATCTATTTGATTTGTTGTTTCTAAAGGAGTCAAAATATGAAAAAATCTGATAAAATTTTGGGACACCCGCAACAAATTATATAGCTGTGTAAACAGGAGAAATTATCTACCAGCGCTACTATTAGAGCGTTAACTTCACATTAGTTATTGAACGGATATCTAACCTCACAAATATGATTCAAACTTCAATTTACGCGGTTTTACCAAAGTTCTGAGCTTATTCACCAAAAACTTGTAATATTCGACCATAAAATGGATGATATAGAAGTTGACATCGACACGTCCGATAATAATCCATCTGAAAGTTCTACCAGCAATGCGAAACAAGAGCCAAGCCCCCAAAAACATAAATTCGTTCGTTTACCCCTGGCTCGAATAAAACACATCATGAAGAAGGATCCGGAATGTGCAAATATATCACAGGATGCGGTTTTCTTACTTACCAAAGCTACAGTAAGTTTTCAAAACAACACTTGTTTGAGATAATGTTTTAATTTGTTTTGTGTTGTTTAAAGGAATTGTTTATCGAGTTTATGTGTAAAGAAACATCCAAACAACTGGTCATCAAGAAAAAAAAGACAATGATGAGGAAGGACGTAGATTACGTTATCGAAACTGTGCCACATTTGTGTTTCCTTGATGGAGCTTTAGAAAATGTTTAAGTTGTGATTTAAATAATTAAAAATTTTTGTTGAAACATATTTTTTTATTTAAGCGTATAATTAATTACATTATGGTAGCGCGGTTTGCAAAACAATATATTTGCTCTATTTCGATAAAAATTAAAAAAATTATTTATTAGCCTTTTTATTCCTACGTCGAGTACCTTGAGAAGAACTATTATTATCATTTTGTCCACACAACGTATTAAGTAAATTTTCCAGATCAGGTAAATCAGCACGTGGAGTCGCACTATGTCTTCGAGGTTGATTATTTTGCTTGCCTAACGCAATTCTGTATTGAACATGATGGCCATCCGGTTTCAAATGTTTCAGACTCTCCTTCTGACATCCAGCCCATTCTGTAATATCGTACACACCGCCTTCCATGCAGGCAAAGTATTTCCATAGGAAGCCAAACATGCGAGCCTCTGCCCAAATGTCGCCCTCGCGAGCATGGTGGTGGATCTTGCACGAGTTGCAATTTCTCGCTGCATATGTTGGTCTCTCCACTTTTATTCTTTTATGTTTCAATCCACAGGAACTACATTTTATGGTGTTTGCTGCCGCTGCCACTTTTTGCTGAAGTTGCTGTAACAGCTCAGTTAATTCGCTCCAAGCTTGGACTACTTGAGCTGATTCCAACACACCTATAAGAAAAAATTAAAATATCTGATGTGCCCAACACATGACTTTCTTATACGGATAGTATCACAATGATTACTTTTCGACCCTCGGATTCAACTATCAAAGCGCGCTATGAGAAATATAAAGTGTTTTAGGAATATCTCGTTTTTTTGAAATTTTTTTGACGGAATTTCAAAAAAAAGTTCATACAAAATTTGTTCAAAATTCAATTCTAAATCAATGTTAAAGAATAAAAAAATTTCATTAATTGTTTATTTTTCAAGATATTCTTAAAAAACCTAAAAATGTCATCAGGTAACTGTCACTTGTTTTGGTGCTAGATGAAAAACATTTAATGTGGCACCCACAATTTTGTTCAAACTCTTAAATATGAAATTTGAATCAAATCCGATAACTCGTTTTTGAGTTATGGTGGATACAGACAGACAGACATGGCGAAAACGTGTAAATCCATCAAAATCTCGAAGTCGAAAAAAATCACGATTACTATACTTCCTTATACTTACTTCGTATAAGAAAGTAAAAATGTTTACCTCTGTCATAGGAAGCCCTCCTTTCCGGTTCTCCAATCATATCAAACGCATGCACCAGAATTTTAAACGCTTCCTCAGCGCCAGGCTGTTGGTTCTTGTCCGGATGTACCAAAAATGCTTGTCGTTTGTAGTACCGCTTGATGTCATCGTCTGTACAAGTTGGTGTGACCCCTAGAATGCTGTAAGGATCCTTTCCTTTGCACGCCAACAATCTTTTCATAGCCTCGTCACCAGTCGTTGGCATGTTGATATTATTTGGTAAACCATTTTGCGCGTACGTATTGTTCTCTTCTTCTGCTTTCGGTTTGTTACATCCTTTGAATTTCTCCCATAACCAACTAAACAAGCGGATTTTCGTTACAAAGGACATTGTTGAATCTTTCAGGGAAGTGCCGTTAGTTCGTAACCAGGACCAGAAGTTGATGCACCTAAAATTCGAGTAGATTTACAATAACATGAGTGGGAACAACCGAAAATTACTTACATGTCACGACTTATGTGCAAGCTTAAGCTACATACGTCTGAGATCAAGTTGAACAACCACAAGATGAACACGGTGAATATTTTCCACCAACCTTTAGTGTACTGTTTCAATTTTTGGCCCACAACACCTGCAAAAATTTATATAAATTATGTAAATCTCCACAAAATTCGTGTAGTTACCAAAAGGCACCGGAGCTTCTCTTTTCCGCGTTCTTTGGCTCCGTTTCCCTTGTGATCTCTCGCTAACGAAGCTCTCATTTACTGGTTTTGGTCTAGCGGTATTTTTATTAGTTTTCTTCAAACCATTCTTGCTAGAATTTCCATCAGTTTTAGTTGGAACTGTTTCGATATCGACAACATCGTTTAGGATTTTGTTCACTTTTTTGCCAGCAATTTTCGGACAAGCAGTTTTGTTAACGTTAACATCATCTTTTTTCTTCTTCGAGTCATCAACCGGTTTAGTGTCCGTCGTATCAGTGATATTGTCCAAAGAAGCCCACCGTCTGCTTAGTTGATTAGTTTTCGTAACTTTAACGGTTTTTTCGAATTTATTCGTTTGAGGAAGTTTCTCCACTCCTATATCCTTAAAGTCGTTGTTGGTGTTACTTCTAGTTATGCTGGTTTTGATCTGTTTATCATTTTTCAAATTCTTCTTTAAATCCTTTTTCGGTTTAACTTCCTTCGCCTCATTTTTCACTGGTTTATTGTTAGGTAGCGATTGCGGTACAGCTTTAGTCAGGACATCTGAATAGCTAGGACGCATTGGTTTTACTTCAGCTACCATACGAGGCTTTCTAGTATCTCTGTTGAATTGAAACTGTCGCTCATCTACAGTTTGTTGTAGTTGCTGTTGCTGTTGTTCAATCACAGGAATAAATTTCGGTTCATCCATCATCTGCTGATTGATAACGCTATGGTCTCGTTCGGGTTGTTTCTCAAACACACTAGGAGTAAAGTCGGAATTCCCAAAAGGTGAATAAGTACCACTGTTGTTCGGAGCTATCCAATTTCCAACTAAATTGTCGATCAGTTGTGTACATTGAGTTGGAGGTTCGTGTTGGTGTAACCGACGTTCAGGCGCTTGAAGATTTGGCGGCGGTAATAAACCGTAATCCAGTAGATCCGGGGGCATTTTTTGCACGGGCTTGTACATATCGTAGTCTAAAGTTGGTGGTTTAAATGAAGTTGTCTCGTACATATGATGCTGCGTTGGGGGTAAGTAGTTAAACGAGGATTGTTGGAAGGGATCCATAGGGTTATGCGGAATAGGATGTGCGTTAAATCGACATGGATTCGCTGGTTGCTGTGTCCAGTTCCTAGCATCAGGAGGTGGCGGTGTTGGAAACCCTAAAGGAACATATTGGCATTGACCATCGATATTTTGCATTTCTGAAGTCATATTGCCAATGATTTTTTTCATAGCATCGTTTGTACAGTTGTGGTGACCGTTGTCACTCATTATTACATGTATTCTTTCTAAATTACTGGAGGTACTCTATTAGAATGTTAACATTCATTTTGGCACATAAACACTACTTTTTCGTTTCTATTATGTCAAAAATGACAAACTGTCAAACACACCTGTCAAAAAATAGACGCCATTGATTTTAGGAAACTGTAGGTATTAAAGATTGCTGTAATATGACTGATTCACAATAAGGTACACTCAGCTTTTAATCAAATGGTGGCGCTAATCGTAGTTCAAAATAGGAATAGAGGAGGACGCTAATAGTTTACAAAAAAATATATTTTTGGATAAACAATGAATTTATATAAGATTTTTATTTAAATGGAATGTGCAGGTAAAATTTTTGAAAACATTCTTACAAGCTAAGGTTAGGTTAGTATTAGAATAAATTCATTTGCAGTAATTGGACTATACCTGCCATCTATGGATGAAGGGAGTTACTAGATATCTGGCATAGAGCACTGTAAATATATAGACACCTGTTAATATTTACAGCAGAGTTGAGGTTATGCTCATTTTATATTTTGCATCTTGAATCCTTCTATGCTTCTACACTTTCTATACACTTTTTACTAGTTTATTGTTAATTAATGATGTTTTTATTAATACATTTTCGTGTGAATTGTGTTCGGTTTTCATTAACCTTTATTCACCCCCCCCCCCCCCCCCCACAATAATCTCATGCTGTTATATCCAATAATTCTTACGATACTTAAAAACGGGGTACTTTGCTTTAAAATATTAATTTGTCTTTTATACAGGAATACAGGGTAGTACTTTTTACATAGGAATTTAAAACTCCAACTACATATACAACTATTAAAGATAAAACATTTATAATCATATTAGACTCTTAAAAATAATCAATAGGTACCAGATAAAATCTAAGGACAACTACAAAAAACTAGTTCCATTTGAAATAGAAGAAAACAAAAACAATAAAGCACTAAAATTAACGGGCCAATTGTATAATAAGCGCAGCACACATTTCAAAAAACTCCATCGTATGATGTCCACTGGGCTTCCCTGAACTCACACCACCACCACCTCCATTATTCCCACCAGTTAAAACCGGCGTTGGAACATCTAGTATCACATTAGCTGCATTCGATTCAATTTCCTCGTGACTCAAACTTTTAAAATCCAATAGGTAACTTTTATAATCAACCTGAAAAAACAAAAATGATTTAAAATTTGTGGGCAGTTAGTACAAAAATAATATGCATGATTTTCCGATCCTAACCACCTGGTACAACTGCAAGGACATCATGACGTATCTATCGTGCAAGCTGTTCCTGTGTCGAACTCGCACATGGTACGGATTGATGACCTTCCACTCGTAGTCTAAGGCCTTCATGGCACGGTACACCTCCATCATGATGTCGTTGGGTTTGCTCTGTGACCGGATTCCCAGATGCCACTTGGCTCGCTTCACTGGAGTCCCTAGGAAAAGTTCAGCAATCAATTCTTTAGTACTACCATCGATAATAAATGTTACCTCTTCCCCGTTCTCCAGACGCTGCATGATTCGAAGCAATAACCCTGTCTCTAAGCGGTGCAATCCTCTCGGGATGTGGCCTCAAAGCGTTGTAAGAAAAATCCGAAGCAGCTGGACTTGGAGGCATAGGACTCATACTAACTGGCGGCGGACTCCCAGCCACATAAAAATCTTTAATCTCGGCCTTGGCAGCCTCATCAGCAATCCGTTTATTATCAATAATCAAATGATAGGCGATAGCAAGTTGATCGTGGGGGTTGCCGCTTAAAAGCGCGTTGTGCACCTCCGTGTCCTTCACCCCAAACTTATCGCAAACTTCATCTACTGCATCCGTGTCAATTACAGACGAATCCTGCTCAACAGGCGACGGAAACAGATACGCTGGACAGTCCTTTTGGAACCATTCGTGCTTTTTGATGTCGTCGATACTAGCGCGTTTCATTGGATCAATTTGCAGCATTTGACACAACAAACCAATAACTGGTTTGTTGAGATATTCAGGGATTGGAAACACACCAGATTTGATTTTCCGGAACAACGTAGGAACATGCTCATCATCGAAAGGCAACGTCCCGCAGAGGAGCGCGTACAGAATAACTCCACATGACCAAATATCAACTTCGGGCCCCGCGTACAACTTGCCAGAAATCACTTCGGGCGCCGCATAGTTCGGCGAGCCGCAACTGGTCCGCAGGAACTCACCATCCATCATCATGTTGGACAAACCAAAATCGGCGATTTTCACGTGCATATTGTGGTCCAGCAGCAGGTTCTCGGGTTTTAAATCGCGATGGACTATCATGTGGCGATGGCAGTAGTCAACGCCGGAAATAATTTGTTGGAAGAACCGCCTCGCTTCGTGCTCTTGTAACTTACTATGCTTCACAATGTAATCAAACAGTTCACCACCAGACACATACTCCATAATCATGAAAATATCCGTCGGAGTGCTTATAACTTGGTAAAGCTTGATTATATGCGGATGCCGAAACAGTTTCAAGTTCTGTATTTCCCTTCGGATTTTCCCCACAACGTCCAGGCTTTTAATCTTCTGCCGGTTGAGGATTTTCACTGCGACTTTATGCCGGGTTAGTTGATGTTCGCCTATTTTAACCTTGCCGAATGTTCCAACACCCAATGTTTGGCCCAAGATGTAATGTCCAATTTTTACAAGGGGCTGGGCCCCTGCTTTGGTAGTTTCCGTCATCTCGTGTTTTAACACAATTCGCACTAACCCACGTTACTGTTGTAAATCCAGGACTTGTATTCACTAACGTACATTTGGAGAACAAATCGAAAGAAATCTTCTGTTGGTAGTTTTTGATGTTTTTTGGGGCAAAATTTAATGCGTATTTCGACGAAACTTGTCAATTTGACGTGAGGAACAGTGCGTTCAAAACAATTGATTGGGGATAAATTGAAGTATTCCTAGAAAGTTTGAAGCTTTGACTGCACTATTGGCAACACTGAGTGTGTATAGTGTGTTGCCTACCTTTCAGGTTTTAAAAATTGGTATAATTTCTACTAATAATAAATTCATTCAAAAAATTACCAGTGTGAAGAGATATTTTTAAATAATTGTTATACTTCAACTTTATACAATATCCTCAGCTACAATAAATGAAAACATATTACGTTTTTATAAAAATCAGCAGTATGATTGCTTAAGAATTTTTGAAAATATAATTTTATAATTAGAAAATAGTAAGAGAATGAAAAGATTTTATTTGAACAAGTGCGAAAACTATCCAATAAATAATTTTCAAGTCAATACTCAATACACCTCAAATGTGACATTTTCGGCATAATCTTGAAAATTAAATTTCAAACCATAAACATATTACAATATGGAATTATTTTGTCAATATTGCATATCTGAGAGTGTTTATTTGAACTAAATCATTATAAGACATGAAGTTAACAAATACCGACATAACCTCAAGTTCTAAATCATAGACATATTACAATATAGAACTATGTTACCAACATTGCAAACTTGAGTCTGTACATTTGAACTAAATCATTATATGACATGAAGTTAGCAAATGTCAAGTGTGACATTTTCAACATAAAACTCAAATTTCAAACCATAGACATATTACAATATAGAAGCATATTATCAACATTTAAAATCAGAGTTTGATTACCTAATTGGAACATATCGTTAAGGTGTGTGTTTGATTTTACCAAATTTACGCGGCTATACAGGGTGTCTCTAAAAGGTCTTTACAAAATCCTACCACAAGCTCAAAATAATTCGTTTAAACCAAATATACCTTAGTCCAAAAGTTCTTCCTTACTGAGTTATAGGGCGCTAAAAATATTTTTCCAAATAATTTTTTAAGTATATTTACAGAACGGTTTAAAGTCGAGACTTGAAATTTGGTCGGTTAATAAGTCTATAAGGAAGCTACAATTTGTTGGTATTAGAACCAAAATAATATTGTTCAGTGGCGTACTTATCGAAGAGGTCTTAGGATTTTTTTGAATAATTTTTGTAGGGGATTAAATTTTCTTACAAAATAATAAGAATTATGATAGATACGCTCAAGACACGTAAAAAAGGTATACTTTTTTGATTTGCGTTGACTCAACTGTTTGCGAGATATTTCACTTTGAAAATTTTTTTTGCTATTAAAACGACAATTTGTGACACCCTGTAAAGTCAAAAATATTGGAGCACTCTAATACGGCTCATTCTACGTCCAAAACTAAGCATAATTTCTATCTTATATCGTTCTATAGATATACCTAAAAAAGATAGAGGGCGAATAAAAAATACATCTTTCATCACCCTGTATTTTACTAACGAAACATTTTTGGGGGTCGGTTTCTACAACCATTTATGCTTAGTTTTGGACGTATAATAAACTGTATTAGAGTGATCCAATATTTTTTACTTTACAGGGTAAGTAACAAATTGTTTTTATAGCAAAAAAAATTTTCGAAGTTAAATATCTCGCAAACAGTTGAGTTAACGCAAGTCAAACAAGTATAACTTTTTTACGTGTCTTGAGCGTATCTATCATAATTCTTGTTATATTGTAAGAAAAATTCAATACCCTACAAAAAATATCCAAAAAAACACTGAGTGCCCCCCTATAAGTACGACACTGAACAATATTATTTTGGTTGTAATATCGTCAGATTGTAGCTTCCTTATAGTCTTATTAACCCACCAAATTTCAAGTTTCTATTTTAAACCGTTCTGTAGATATACTTAAAAAACTATTTGGAAAGATATTTTTTAGCGCCCTGTAACTCAGTAAGGAAGAACTTTTGGACTAGTGTATGTTTAGTTCAATCGAATTATTTTGAGCCCAAAAACTTGTGATAGGATTTTGTAAAGACCTTTTAGAGACACCCTGTAGAAAAAACAAAAACACCACATTTATACGAATAATTCTTGTTTATTTTGGATATCTTAATAATACGAGTAATAATTAGAATGAAATCACACGAAATAAATTATCACTTAAGCAACACACACAGTTCCAGCGATAAGATCATCAATTTTGGCTTTGAATATTCTGTAGTTTACTTCAGAAGGATTCAGTCCCCTGTAGATGAAAGCTGGCATTCTGTCGGATAAAATCCACAAGTTTCTTTCGGAATCAATCTGTAAATTAATTTAAAAAAATATTTAGTTTGTTATTTTAATAACGGTCAATATAAAATATTACTTTTATATCATTAGTGAAAACTAGAGCATCATGATCCTCAGCAACCAAAGCCACGCTTTCAGGTGCCAATTTCCTGCGAGGGTTCCAGCAGGCCACTCCATCGCGATTTAATTGCGTCAAGAAAAGCACGTTGGATTTTTCGTCGAAATCTGACGCAGAACTTTGTGTTTTTTCTCCTCTGTTACCTTCATTCTACAAACCAAATAATTACAATAATAATAAAAACCTCAAACAAAATTTTATTACCGTGAACAAATGGTATGAATGTGGATCGACTGCCAAGGTTTTGTTGCGTAACACTTGAGTATTTACAGAAAATTCACGGGTACTGGCTAATGGATGGAAATACAATGTGCGGTAGCCGTTTTCATCGGCTGAGCCAAGGGCAAGTCCGAAAACGCCATCGGTCCATTGGAAGTTGACGCCGCCAACGTTGAAATCACCGTTGAGGGGATCGAAGTGGAAGAAGTTGTGTTTGACGCGCCAGGAATCGTTGGCACCCCAGGAGTAGACGACCAAACCGTAACCACCCAGATCGGGAATGTAGGCGAAGGCGTTGTCGCATTTATCAGCAGTAACGTCCACGACCTAATAAAAAATAATTAAATTATAAAGAAATTAATTCCTAATAAGCAAATAAACTCAACTTACCACATTAGCAAAGAATGAAT
Source organism: Pediacus dermestoides (assembly GCA_963942485.1). Lineage (NCBI taxonomy): Eukaryota > Metazoa > Arthropoda > Insecta > Coleoptera > Cucujidae > Pediacus > Pediacus dermestoides. The sequence continues at coordinate 11,748,995 of OZ012628.1, read as the reverse complement.
CTTCCTTCAAGTCGGATGCTTTGAATGGATACCGACGCAACAACTTGTCGGTTTTCAAATCGAAAACAACAAGAGCAGGTGGTGAGTGTTGTTTAGGATTACCAAGAATATCAGCAAGACCAGTGTCCATCACCCAGAGTCTATCGCAGGCGTCGACAGCCACACGGAAAGTGGAAACAATGTGATTGTCTTCGAGTTTCTCTTCGCCTTTGGGAAGAGTGTTGGCTTTCCAGTCTGGATATGGTACCAGAACAGCCGATTTGTTGGTGGATTTTAAGTCAATGTAGTTTAGGGATGCAGCAACGCCGGCCTTCCATCTAAAATTACAAAATGTAATTCGCTAGTCTCACACAAATCTCCTAAAATTATTTTCAAGATATTTCTCAAAAATCTGAAAATGCCTTCAGTAGGTATTGACGTAAAATTTCCCTACCTTGGTACCGTGATGAACAATTTATCGTTCCACCTGTCCAACCCTAAAGGCAAATTATTCCCCGGAATGTACTCCTTAGAAGCCAAAGCAGCATCCTTCAGTTGATCGCTAGGCCAAGCAAACGGCAATTCCTGCCATTCAAAAACCGGGGCATCCAATTTAGCCGAAGCCACCACAGCTAACACGGCTGCTAACACTACAAGTTTCATCATCATAGTCATCCGACTGTTGCAAACGAAAAACTGAGCTTTCCTGAATGCTGAAGAGATTGTTAAGCGGTTGTGAAGATGTGGAGGGGCTTGTGGATTTCGCGCAATTCTACCTATCTCCATTTTTGGCCCTGAACTCGACAATATACAACAAGTTTTCTGTTGCGCTCTGATGGGTGTTAAATGATTGTTTTCTCGTACCTTGACTGTTGAATTATTCATATTGTGAGTTTTATTGGGTCTTTCCCATATATGTGATATTAAGTAAAATTAATGTTTATATGGACGCGGGTGTTGGTTGGTTAATTGATCGATTAATAATGCGACGATGACACTTTATTTACTTTCTATCAAGCGATGAACAACAAAAGTTTCTAATGGTTTTAGTAGCCAAGCAATTTGAAACGGAATGTTTTTCTAATGGTTAAAATTCCCAAAAATAATTTTGTGTAAAGTCCCTTTTATTACTTTCCTGCTATTACCTACTACTCGTATAAACAATAAGTAATTAAAAATCTTAATTTTGTAATTACTTGTTGTTATAGTGATTCCATGAAACAGATAAAATTTTCAAAAATATTTCTTTCCTCTGCACCATATGAAATATCTGATGTGTCCAACACATGACTTTCTTATACGATGTCGATATAGGTTTTCCTTTGGAACATACTGAAACCGAAATAGAAAAATATCACTACTATTTGTGCGAAGTGGCTCACTATTGCTAAATTTTTTCCGCTGATTACAAGGGTGAAAACAGAAAAACAATTGACTATCTGGTTTTCGAAATATTCAAAAAAATAACATTTTTTTAAAGCTGGAAATTTTGCAAAAATCGATGATAAATTAAATTCTGTACAAAAAATGTTCTTATCTTTTTTTGATAATAATTTAAAATAAGCGAGTTATTTTGAAAACAAGTTTGCAATTCTTTAAAATCAAGTACTTAGCCATAAAACGGAATAGAAAGTTATTAAAACCTTAAACCAAACAATTATAATTTAAGTAAGTTTTCTTTCAAGTTTTTGGAAAAAATTACGGAAATATTGAAAATTGCCAGTAGTTATTTGTACAACTAAACTGCTGGCCAATTGAAACGTACCAAGCGAATTTTTAGGTTGAATTTAAAGTAAAATATTTTGAAAAGGAGAAAAGATATCAACATGAGGTTTTCAGGATTCAAGAGATAATTTAATTGCGAAAACAATAGTGTGACCCGATTTTTTTACTTTGAAGTACGTTACTATCTACAGGGTATGAAAGAAAGTCGTCTTTTTTTGATGTCGATTTTTTTAGTCCCTGGTTAATGAGGAAAAAACAATTTCTCAAAATTTTTATATCCCTCTTATTATATAAGATACCGAATTTTTTATTAAATTTAATATTGTTGAACAGGTTTTTGCAATATTAATTATGCTGCCATTTTGAAAGCAAATGTCATCATGTGATATGTCGATTAAAAGATAATTTTAAGTAGAATCTAATACTTACGGAAAAAAATATACAGGGTTGTTTTAAAAAATTTGGAAAGTTAGTAGGTGGCCTTACGGTGAAACCGGAAGTGTCATCAGATTGTTTAAAACGTCAAAATAATTATTCCTTTCAACAATCAAACCATGCCAAATTTCAAATTAATACAGTTAAATGTAACAAAATGGTGGGGGTTGTAAAACGATTTCGTAGCCACCCGGTATACACGAATATGAGCAAATTTTTGAAAAAGTGAAAAATCCTTTTCGAGGATATAAGTCACTTAAACCAAACTTAAACTAACTAAATTCCATTCTATTCCTTTAAGAAAATAGCCTCAAAAATTAATTAAAAATTTTACCAATTAACGAACATGTACCGATTTTTGGTAAGCCACTGGTTACCAATAAATTAATGAAAGTACAAAAAATGTACTTTTTATAAGAAAGCCATTCATAAGGTATTATAATCAACTACAGAGATTGGTTCTTACAAAACACAATACGGCCGAACGACAAAAAACAAAGAATAAATAAAATTTTCCTCAAAAATTCGGTATCTTATAAAATAACAGGGATATCAAAATTTTGAGAAACAGGTTGTTTTCTCATTAAATAAGGACTAAAAAACTCTATATCAAAAAAATATTAAAAACATTTTGTGGAATCTCGGTAGTTATAAAGTTTGACAAAAAAAAGAAGACTTTCTTTCATACCCTGTAGATAGTAATGTACTTCAAAGTAAAAAAATCGGGTAACACTATCGTTTTCTCAAATAAATTATCTCTGAAATCCTGATATCTTTTCTATTTTTCAAAATATTTGACTTTAAATTCAACCTAAAAATTCGCTTGGTACGTTTCAATTGGCCAGCAGTTTAGTTTTGAAAGTCATACCTTTTTTCATGAATTTGCAATTTGATTAACGAGGGCGAAGCCCTACTTTTTTATCACAACTTATGCAAAAAAATATATTTCATGGCTACTTGAAACTTGATATTAAAACATTGGAAATTTGTGTTCCATTTAAAAAAGGTTATTTTTGTGAATATCTCGAAAATCAGATGCTCAATTGTTTTTCTGTTTTCACTATTATAATCAGCGGAAAAAATGCTACTAGTTTGATAATTTAAATGACTTTGTAGCTCCAATAATTACAAAGTTAGCAATTATTCCATTAAGAAAATAGCCTCAAAAAATGAATTAAAAAAATTTACCAATTAACGAACGTGTACCGATTTTTGATATGTTCGATCGAACACCCTGTTATTACGCGTAGTATTAGAAAATTAAAAAAAGGCGAAAGGCTGTTTTGAGTATCTTCAGACTTTTAAAATGAAAATAGTGCTGATGGGTTTTATAGTGTGACTGTTTTAACGTCATAGTTTAATAGCCAACGGACAGATTTTAAGAAAATTTACATTTTTACCAAGTGAATTGCAGGTTTTATTAGGAAAAACTCATTTTGAGACTTTAATGGGCGTTTCTGCATGATTTTTGGATGAACTTTGAAATTAGTGCTAGATTTCGTAGTGTAAGTGTATAGCGTCATAGTTTTAGAACCCCTGTTTACATTTTAAGTAAATGTACATTTTAGTAGCATGTAGGTTTCATTTGCAAAAACCAATTCTAAGGCTCTAATGGCCGCCTTTGTCTATTTTTCGAACATTTGAAATTGAACAATTGAAATTTTCTAAATAGTTTTAGTGCATCGATGATTTTAGCGATCGACAAATGTTTATTTTAATTTTTAATTGCTGTATGTATATTGGTATATGTATTTTCCAGGCGTTCAAATTGAGACTTTGAAAATACCATCAGTTTTTGTCTTAGTTTTTGTAGATTGACAGTTTTTTAGTGTCAAGTTTTATATTCACTGGTCAGATTTTAAGATCACTTGTATTTTTACCAACTAGATTGAAAAATTCAAAGATTCTATTAAAGACTCTTTCTGAGTAGTTTTCACACGTTTTAAAATGAAACTTTGAAAGTAGTGCTGGATTGCGTAGTGTGGCAGTTTTCGCATCACAATTTTAGAGCCACTGGTCAGATTATTAGAAAATTTACATTTTTACAAAACGGAATGTAGGTTTTATTTCGAAAACATAGTTCCAAGGCTTTAAAGGTTGTCTTTATATGGTTTTTAGACGTTTAAAATAAAATCTTGGCGAAAATAGTCAAAATGGATTTAGGGGCCTTCAAAACGTGTAAATCCATCAAAATTTCATAGTCGAAAAAAATCACAATTAGGTAGGTACATACTAGGTATACTTCATTATACTTACTTCGTATAAGAAAGCAAAAAGATTGCTTTTAAAAAAATGCAAACTCCCAATATTGTCTACGAAAAAGTACAAAACATGCTTTACCTGTAAATACTAGGCTTAAAACTGATACGATTGACGCAAAAAGTTGTTATACTAAAATGCATAACTAAAAAGTTATAGGCGTTTGAAGTTTAAGAAAAAAAATAATTTTTGGTGTTAACTTCTAAACTAATTGAATGAGAAGAACCAATTCTTGGTAGTTGCTATTGAATACCAAAGATCTTTAATTTATGAAAATTTTGTTGAAATCAAACTTTAAAAAGATGTTTTTTTAAAGTAAGTAAAGTGTTTAACCTTCTGGAACTTTTTTGTCCTTAAAATTTTAATTGTAAAAAAAATTACATTTTATAGGCAATTTAATTTAAAAACTTTTTGATCTCTTGTAAAGTTTTGATTAAACGCACCGTTAAGCTTTACAAAATTAAAAACTAACAGCATGTTTTTACTAAGTTTCAAAAAAACAGCAACAAGAATGCTGAGATTTAAAAGTTATTGACGGAGGACGGACCTCCAGCACATTATGCACGTCCTGTGCGACATTAGCCATCTGTCACCTATCCTGAACGAAGGATTGGTAGAGATCCTGACGCTCCTGTTGCATGGCCTCCTCGTTCTCCTGACCTAAACGCAATTGAATTCTTTTCTTGGGGATATTTAAAATCAAAAGTGTATGATGGAACACCTATTCCTTCATTTCAACAGCTTAGAAGGATAATCGTTCAACACGCCAATGAAGTTCGAGAGGTAGTTTATATTTAAAAAAAAAATCGGTTTTCAATGCAAAGAAGAGCTACAGGAGCTTCATCATCAGGGCCTCTACCAATTCATCGTTGAGGATAGGCCAATATGCTAATGTTGCACAGGACATGCATAATGTGTTGGAGCTCCGTCTTCCGTCAATAACTTTTAAATCTCAGCATACTTGATGCCGTTTTTTGGAAACTTACTAAAAACATGCTGTTAGTTTTTAATTTTTTAAAGTTTCACGGTGCGTTTAATCAAAACTTTACTAGAGATGAAAAGTATCCAAATTAAATTGCCTATTAAATGCAATTTTTTTTATAATTAAAATTTTAAGGACAAAAAAGTTACAGAAGGTTAAACAATTTACTTACTTTAAAAAACCATCTTCTTAAAGTTTGATTTCAACAAAATTTTCACAAATTAAAGGTTTTTGGTATTCTATAGCAACTACCAAGAATTGGTTCTTCTCATTCAATTAGTTTAGAAGTTATTACCAAAAAAATTTTTTTTTCTGAAACTTCAAACGCCTATAACTTTTTAGTTATAAATTTTAGTATAACAACTTTTTGCGTCAATCGTCTTAGTTTTAGGCCTAGTATTTACAGGTAAAGCATATCCCACTTATTGCGACTCACCCTGTAGAAGAATACTATAATATTTAAATATTATTTTATTCCATACTTTTTTGCCAAACCCTGTATACTTAATAAATACAAGATTTCCGTTTAAGTAAATGTGTTTCAATTATTCATTTGATAATTGAAAGCTTCCTCTTAATAATATACACTTATTTGACTATTTCATTTTCATTGTAAACAATTTATTAGTTAGTTAAATAATCAATATAGTTACAACTTATTAAATATTTATTTTGATTAATATATTTCTTTAAAAACTGTAAATAATCCTTGAAAGTTTAACCAAAAACATGAAAAGTGTCAAGGGAAGTAACTTATCAGTTCATCCACTTTTCTGACTGTATAAATAATTACCAGACAAATTTATTCGTTACTCTCTGTAGGTCAAATCGACATCTTCAATTTTTTATGCTACTTTCTAATCCAACTAAAAAAAAAAAAACTGATGACTTATTGTAAAACCAACAAAACTGTGATGATGTAAATATTTTATTATCTTCTTTACAGTAGAGACTGAAATCAATTCTCCCTCGATACGGTTTCAGAAAGGTTAAAGGTATAAAATTTTACGATCAAGTAAATGAATCCTCTACGTTTGGATGCCATTACCATTATAACAAAGTTATCTTCGAAGGATATCAGTTTCAATATGGCAAACAACGGCTATGCTATTAAATTAATTGCTCCAACAGAAAGGTTTTATTACAAAAGAAACAATAATTTAAATAATAACCATCAATTTGTCTCATAATCAGCGTGTTATATTGGGTAAATAAGATAACCGTGTTTTTAGTTTTACCCAAATTTTTCACAATGGTAAAATTATTTTTTTTGATAACACACACAACAAACAACAAGTTATTTTCGAAGAATTGTGATGAAAAAATCTTACAGATTGAATTATTATAAGTACCTAATTAATATTCAGTAAAAGTTTTTGTTTGTTGCAAGGTTAACAACTGAGTAATGATTCTAGTAAAAAGCGATAAAATTATACAACTTAATTTGTACTTTTTTTGTTCCTTCTATTTTACTACTAACTACTCTATCGCATCAGCCACACACACAGTATAATGAATAATTATACATAATGGAAAAAAGTCTAATCTTCATCATCATGAGCACAACAATGAAAACCAATTTTGCTTACCCATACAAAATAACAAATTTACGATTTACAAATAATTAATTAAAACTGATCTCCATAAAGTGATTATACAATAATATGATTTTATAAATATTTATGAATAATTTAACTAGCATACATTGTTATGTGACATGAAGGTTACATGGAATAAATGCGATAAATAGCAAAGTTAACAAATAAAAATGAAATAGAAAGGAAATAGTTAATCGAATCGGAAGTATGGACCTGATTTTTGGTTATTGTTAATTGACAGTCACAATGTACGTATAATTAAAATTTTATATCAGGAGGATGAATCGTAAAGTATGAAAAAGTGTCAACAATTGAATTTGTATCTGAAAAGTTATTCAATAAAAGCAAATAAACAAATACCTGATACAGGGTGTCCCAAAATTAGCCTGCCAAAATGTACCAGCTGATTCTACGTTCAAAAATAATGCAAAAAGTTTCAATAAATATAGGTTGAAAAATGCTTCCTAAGGAGGCTACAGCCTTCCGAAAGGGGGACCTTAAAGAGGAGTTTTCTGTAATATCTTTGCAACTGTTTGAGGTAGATTCATGAAATTTGGTGAGTTTGAAGCTTTTATAATTTGCCACATATTTCTTTTTCCAATTTTCATAAATTTAGCCAGGGACGTCACATACAGAGTTGGTGTTGGGTATATTATGCCCCATATTTTTTGTGGGGATAATTATTAAATTTTTTATATCAAATTTTGAAACTTGATTTATTTTTATACAAAAAAGGTAGTCTTAGTCGATCGTTGAATCTTGAACGGTTTTCGAGTAAAATCGTTTTGAAAAAATCACGTTTACACTAATAAAAATAATCACAAAACTAAAATTTATCAAAAGTAGACAATGGATTAAAATTTATAGGTATTTATTACTTCATTTAGCATTTCTTCGTCAAATATTAATAATAAAAATAAAATATCAAAATCAATTTTTTTTTAATTTTGTAATTATTTTTTTTGTCGATCGTTTATTAAAGATCTAGTTAATGTAATAAAAGGAGTGTATTAATAACTTAGTTTAATGCATACATGCAATACATGCACATTAAAAACATTGTTGAGATTTGCTAGGTAACCAACAATATATTATATTATTGAAACATGCATTTGGAACTAACACCTGCCGAAATTAATTAATTATGTCAGTGGTATTTTGACTTATTGCATATTATGTCAGAATTTGGATTTTGCCATAGAACAAAATTAGATTATTTTCATTCTAATAAAGAGCGATCGACAAAAAAATATTGTAATCAACATGAGTGTTAATCGGCGATTAATAATCTCGACTCATTAACGCGCTCGCTGCGCTCACGCGTTAAAATCGTTTCGATTATTAATCGCTCTTATTAACACTCTTGTTTATTAAACTACTATTATAAGTGTACTTTTTATGGACGTGACTTATTTTTCAAAACGATTTTACTCGAAAACGAATCAAGATTCAAAGATCGACTAAGACGATTTTTTTTGAGTAAAAATTAACCAAGTGTCATATATATATAGAAGCTATTTGCGGGCCGTTTAGGCCCAGAGCTTGGTAATGTCCCTCCACACTTTCCTGTCTTTGGCTTTCATCCTCCAATTCGTTATGTTTTCCTCTTTTAGTTCCACCTCCACTGCATCTCTCCATCTTTTCCTCGGTCTTCCTCTTTTTTTCTTGTATATAGGTTCTTTCCACTCTTTATTATTCTATTGTTCTCCCTTCTCTCAATATGTCCTAGCCACTACATTCTTCTGGTGTTTATTACCTACTACATCTATGGTCGCTTCTTTGAAAATTGTATATATCTCATCGTTCGTTCTTCTTCTATATCCTTCTTCTATTCTCTTTCCGCCTACTATTCTTCTAATTATCTTCCTTTCCCATTTCCTAAGGACCTCCTTTGCAGTTTTGTTTAGCACCCATAGATTGCTGTAGGTCTTACTATTGTTTTATAAAGACGAAGTTTGGCTCCCCTGGATAATTGTTTAGACCTTATTAGGTTATTTAAGGCTCCTGCACTTTTGTTGGCTTTCAGTATTCTCATGGTTATGTCTTTTTCCTCTTCCATTCTATTCGTGAGTAGTGACCCCAGGTACACAAATTCTTCTACTTCCTCAAATTCCAACTTCGTCTTATTTGTCTTTACCACTAGTCTGTCTTCTGTTGTTTTTTGTCCTATTCTCATTAGCTTGGCCTTATCTTCGTTTATCCTTAGTCCCATATTTTGTGCTGCTTCTGCCATTTTGCTTGTAATTTCTCCTAATTCTTTTAAATTTCTTGCCAGTATGGCCACGTCGTCAGCATAACCTATGAGTTGGTGACTTTTAGTTAGAATTGTTCCTTCTCTGTTCAACCCCCCATCTCTTACTATTTTTTCCAGAACTACGTTGAATATGGGGGTTGACAATGGATCGCCCTGCCCTGTTTCTATTTCGAATTCTTCTGTTAGTTCCCCCTTGATCGGAATCCTACTTGATGTTCCTTCCAATGTTGTTTTGAGCAATCTGATTAATTTCGTTGGTATATTAAATTCCTTCAACATTTGTAGCATTCTAAATCTATTTACAGAGTCGTAAGCTTTCCTAAAATCGACGAATAAGACTGCAAGTGGAATTTTGTACTCATAACATATTGTTGCTATTTCCTTCATCGTGAATATTTGGTCCGTGGTACCTCTTCCTTTTCTAAATCCCCCCTGGTATTCCCCGATTTATGAATCAATAATTACTTCCATCCTGTTTTTATAAGTGTCGCCATTATCTTATATACAACGACTCTCAACGAGATTCCTCTGTAATTATTACAGTCTGTTACATCTCCTTTCTTTATAATTGGGACGATGGTAGAGCTTTTCCACTCTGCTGGCATTTCTTCTCTTTTCCATATGTTCACTATTAGTTCGTATATTCTATTTGTCATTTCTTTTCCCGCATATTTGATGTTTTCCGCTGTTATTCCGTTTTTCCCTGAGCTCTTGTTATTTTTCAGTTTTGTTATAATTTCCTCTATTTCCTGTATTGTTGGATCCTCGACTGTTGACTCTGCTTCTTCTTCTCTTTGTCGCTGTTCCTCTATCTCATTTGGTTCGTCATCGTTTAGCATCTCTTGGAAATATTGTTTCCATCTTCCTTTAATTTCTTCATCATTTCCTAAAAGTTATCCGCTTTTGTCTTTAATAAATATTGTGGTATCCCTTCTTTGATTTTCTTGCTTTACTTCTTTATAAAAATTTCTCATCTCTTTTCTGTGATAGTATTCTCGATTTTTCTGTCGTTATAATCTTTTTTTTTTGTCTGCATATCTTTTTAGTAATTCTCCTCTGTTCTCTGTATGCTTCCTTATCCACCTCTTCCTCTGTCTGTATTGCTATCATTCTGAGTCTTTTCCTTTTTTCCGTTTCTTGTGTGCATTCCACATTCCGCATTCCACCATGTTTTCTTTTTCGGATATTGTTTTTTTGGTACTACTTCTGTTGTTGATGCTTGAATGATGTCTTCTATTCCTTCCCATTCTAAATTCACGTCTGTATAGTGCTGATTCACCCTTTCCTGCATACTCTTTCTAATATGTTTTTGGTATTTTCTTTGTATTTCTGGATTTGGTAATTGACTCGTGTCAAATGTTCTTTTGATCTTCCGGTATATTTTCCTTTTCTTTGTTCGATTTATCCTTAGATCGATTCTTACTAAGTATTTATTACTTCGTTTAGCGTTTCTTCGTCAAATATAAATAATAAAAACAAAATTCCAAAGTCAAAATTTTTTTTTATTTTTATTAGTGTAGTTTTTATGGACGTGACTTCTTCAAAACGATTTTACTCGAAAACGGTTCAAGATTCAAAGATCGATTAAGACGACCTTTTTTATGTAAAAATAAACCAAGTTTCATAATTTGATATAAAAATTTAAAAATTATCCACACAAAAAATATGGGGCATAATTTACACAGCACCCACCCTGTATGTGACGCACCTGACAAAATTTCTGAAAATTGGAAAAAGAAATATGTGGCAAATTATAAAAGCTTCAAACTCACCAAATTTCATGAATCTACCTCAAATAGTTGCAGATATATTACAGAAAAACTTCTCTTTGGGGCTCCCCTTACGAGGGGTTGTAGCTCCCTTAGGAAGCATTTTTCAACCTATATTTATTAAAACTTTTTGCATTATTTTTGAACGTTGGTACATTTTGGCAGGCTAATTTTGGGACACCCCGTATATTAAAGAACATTCCATACTTTATCCCAACCCAGTATAAAATTTATGAAGCAGTTTACGTCCCTCAATTATATTACACACACAAATCTGCATAAAAGATTCATAACCATAATACCTAGTCACGTAGCTGAAGCAATCTCAAGAAACTAACACTGTAATTTACTTCTACTCGTATAAGTACAATAATTATAGGGTTTCAATAAAAATCCCTTAGATAATCCATTATTTTCTGAGGTATAAAATAGCGTATCTATACCCAACCACTCCAACCAGTTTTCAATTCCTAGTGAAAATGCTCCTGAAACCGGTGGTTGTTTTCATATCCCTCTTACACGCATTTCGAACAGAAAACCCATCAGAGTTACAGGAACTTGTTACTGATTTCCTTCGGCTGCAAAACATTCCAACTGCAGTCACAGCTTTTGTCTGCTGGAACAAAGGTACCATCTAGACAAGTTAACAAGAACCATATATTATCTCTAGTTTATTCTGTAGATTATTCATTGGAGTTTTGGCGAGGTTTATCCAATAACGGCATTAAATCCACCATAAGAAATTCTGAAATTTCATCTAATGGTTTCACATATCCAAAACCAGAGGAGCATCAAATGTTCCTTCTGGATATGAACTGTGTTGGTTCCAAGGCGATATTGCATCAAGTAACAGATTTTAACAAGTTAATTTTCCGCTTAATGATTATGTAATATCTTTGTAGATTAGCATAGAAAAAGTCCCACGGAAGCGGTTTTTGTTGTGGGGTAACGTTAACCAAACCTTCGATGGGTACTATTTTGGTGTAGGTAGCGAGGTTTACATCGTGGACAACAATAAAATTAAGTCCATATATCAATACGGGGTCAAATCGACTAGTTTCGTGGAGAACCATATTGGAACTTGGGAAAAATCTACAGGGTTCACTGAGTATCTTCCACTGAATTCTGCAAGGAATCGCAGTGATCTCATGGGAGAGCCCATCAGGATTTCTTATGTTATAACTAATTCCGATACTTATAATCATCTATGGGACTATAGGTAAAATTTTAAGGGATTAAAGCAGAGAGACGTTGGAAATTTTTCTAGGGACACACACATAGACGCTATTACGAAATTGAACTATATTTTGGTGCACCATTTGACGAAGGTTATTAATTGTACAGTAGAGCCCATTTATCAACCCACTTGGGGATATAAAAATCTGACTACTGGGATTTATTCTGGACTTATTGGAGATTTGCAAACTGGACATGCTGATTTGGGAGGTGATTTTTAGATATTCAAACAACTTGTAGCAGTTACAGAGCAAGATCATAATATTTTTAAGTAAAGTACAAGTCGAAAATTTAAAAATAATTTTATGAGAAATTTACCTAAATTTTCAATTAATTTACTCAAATATAAATGAGGGACTTAAAAAAACCTTAAGAAAAATAATTTGAAAGCACAGTTTTTTTTGACACAAAATTTGACTCTAATGAGTGGAACAAGGACCGATTTATATGTATACAATAAGTGCAAGAGAGACTTCCGAAAAACTATTTGAAATTTACCGAAAAGAACCGAAAATTTAAAAATAATTTTATGGGAAATTTAGGTTTGATTGAATCAAATATAAATGAGTGAACTAAAAAAATCGATTGTAAGAAAAATAATTTTAGAGCACATTTTTTTTACCCAAAAATTTGACTGTAATGAGTGGAACAAGGACAGATTTATATGTAATTGAATAAGTGCGAGAGAGACTTCCAAGAAACTATTTGAAATTTAAGTACCGAAAATAACAGAAAATTTAAAAATATATTTATGAGAAATTTAGCTAAATTTTCCTTTACTTTCATCAAATATAAATGAATGACCTAAAAAAATCAATTGTAAGAAAAATAATTTTAGAAGACAATTTTTTTTAGCCTAAAATTTGTCTGTAATGAGTGGAACAAGGACAGATTTATGTGTAATTCAATAATGCGACAGAGACTTCCGAAAAACTATTTGAAATTTATAAAAAATAGCCGAAAACTTAAAAACTTTATAAGAAATTTAGCTAAATTTTCATTTAATTTCATTAAATATAAATGAGTGACCTAAAAAAATCGTTTGTAAGAAAAATAATTTTTGTGCACAATTTTTTATAGCCTAAAATTTGACTGTAATAAGTGGAACAAGGACAGATTTATATCTGATTGAATAAGTGTGAGAGAGACTTCCGAAAAACTATTTGAAATTTACGCAAAAAGAACCGAAAATTAAAAAATAATTTTATGGGAAATTTAGATAAAATTAGGTTTAATTTAATCAAATATAAATGAGTAACTTAAAAAAATCGTTTTTAAGAAAAATAATTTTTGAGGACAATTTTTTTAAGCATAAAATTTGACTGTAATGAGTGGAACAAGGACAGATTTATATGTAATTCAGTGAGTGCGAGGGAGACTTCCGAAGAACTATTCGAAAAGAACCGAAAATAGGAGAACATTTAAAAATTATTTTATGGGAAATTTAGCTAAATTTTCATTTAATTTAATCAAATAATAAAGAAATGACTTAAAAAAATCGATTGTAAGAAATAGATATTTATTTTATTAGGAGTATAAGCGAAACTTTTATGTGACGAGCGCCGAGCGGAGCGAGGAGAATTAACTCCATACGGAGTCACATAAAAGTGCTTATACTCCGAATAAAATACAATATTTTATTTTCAAATGGAATCATTCTAATCGTAATATGACAATCAATTTAATAAATAATTTTGCAACTGTCATGCAACTGTCATACATTTTTGCAGATAATGATATAACTTATACTCCGCCGGAGTATAAGTCCTACTTATACGCCGCTCAAAAGTGGTGTCATAGAAATGAAACTTATACCTTGCCTACTCAGTCTTATAACACCATGTTATACGCCGTTTGAAAATAAAATAATTTTAGAGGACAATTTTTTTACCCTAAAATTTGACTGTAATGAGTAGAACAAGGACGGATTTATGTATAATTTATTAAGTGCGAAAGAGACTTCCTAAAAATTATTCGAAAGGAACCGAAAATAGCCTAAAATTTAAAATACTGATTTTATGGAAAATTTAGCTTCTATACAGGGTGTTTCAGTTTTAATCGAGCAAACTTTAATGGTACATTCTCCTGGTCGTCCTGAATCGGAAAAATGTATATTATATACCTCTATCTCGATTTCTAAGAAAGATATAGTGTGTTGAAGTTTACAAGAAAAAAATATTTTTTTTCAATAATTTTCATAAAAAGGCTTGGATTGAAACAAAATTTTGCATGCCCATCCTCCATAAGAACAATTTTATGATGATATTTTCGATTTTGGGGGGTACCAGTGGCGTGCAATTTGGTCACAATTCTCTCAATTATTTCAAAGAAAAAAGTATGCCACTGTGATTTTAAAAAATATTTTTTATCTATCGAATTCCTTGTTCAATTTGGAGTGAAATTTGCTTTTACAGAACAAAAATTGAAGTTTTAGTTCCAGAGATAATTAATTTTTTCCAAAGACTTGAAATTACTAAAAAATCCGGGAATGATAACCGATGCTGTTAATTCATTAATTCGTCGTTGTCAGAAATGCATCGAGGCTGGCGGGTTGCATTTTGAACAGTTGCTGTAATTTTATAATTATTTTTTGTTACTTTATGTTTTTTAATAAATTTCCTATTTGATTTGTGACTAATTTTAAGTTGGCACGTCTTTCGAAAAAATTAATTATCTTTGGAACTAAAACTTCAATTTTTGTTCTGTAAAAGCAAAGTTTACTCCAAATTGAACAATGAATTCGATAGATAAAAATATTTTTTTAAAATTACAGTGATATATTTTTTTTCTTGAAATAATTACACGCCACTGGTGTCCACCCCCCAAATCGAAAATATCTTCATAAAATTGTCCTTACGAAAGAGGACAGACATGCAAAGTGTTGTTTGAATCCAAGCTTTTTTATAGACGTTATTGCAAAAAAAATATTTTTTCTTGTAAACTTCAACACCCTGTATCTTTCTTAGAAATTGAGATAGATGTATATAATATACATTTTTTCCGAAACAGGACGACTAGGAGAATGTACCATTAAAGTTTGCTCGATACTGATACACCCTGTATAGAATTCTATCTTATTCAAGTCCACCTCTTTTCAGTAGATCTGCATACCTGCTTATTATCTCTTAAGTTTACATTGAAGATCTTTTCTTCGCAACTTTTTTCTCTCTCTGCTTCTGAATACGATAGTTTATGTCGATTTTTCTAAAAGAAAATAATTCAAGTATAAGATACGCGCACTATCATCTTCTAGGTACCCCCTCCTTCTTCACAGCTGACCGCATCGACATCGTAGACTTCATAGCAGCCACCACACCAACCTTCATGAAATTCATCTTCCGTGCACCACCACTTACGTACGTGACTAACGTCTTCACTTTGCCCTTCGACACCCACGTTTGGTACATGTGCTTCGCCCTAACCCCCATCATCCTAATAGGGCTGTACGTAATCGTAGTATGGGAGTGGCGCGACCCCCATTTCAAGGAATACCTCAGCGACAAAAGCCGTGCTCTTCGCGCTAATATCTTCGATGTTTTCATGATGGAAATCGGCGCCATCACCCAACAAGGTTCGGATACAGAACCACATAGCAGTGCTGGACGCATCGCCACTTTCTTCGTTTTCCTCGTGCTGATGTTCTTGTATAATGCGTATTCGGCAAATATTGTAGCTTTGCTGCAGTCCACCACCGATAGCATTCGTACTTTGGATGACTTGTTGAATTCGCGCATGAAACTTGGTGTTGAGGATATAGTTTACGCACATTATTATTTCGAGAATGCTAAAGAACCCACTAGGAAGGCGATTTATGAGCAGAAGGTCGCACCGAAGGGACAGAAGCCGAATTTTATGACAGTCCAGGAGGGAATCAAGAGGATGCAAGAGGGATTCTTTGCGTTTCACGTGGAATTGTCCACCGGGTACAAAGTGGTGGGCGAGATATTCCAAGAAAACCAAAAATGCGGTTTGAAAGAAATTGAGTTTGTTAATCTGGTGGTGCCGATGGTGTCCTCACAGAAAAACTCCACTTACAACGAACTCTTCAAAGTTGGGTAAGTAGATATAATTACTATTCACCTGCAGGATGCGTCAAAACCCTGACGAACTCTGTATACAGGCTGTTTCAAGGGATCTCAGAAACGATAACGCAAAGTTGCGTAATAATGTGGCCAATAATAAGCCGTTAAGAAATCGATATCTTTTATAGTTCTGGAGATTTTTGGAAAAAACCAAATTTTTGCATTTTAGTTTTAATTTTTTTCTGCTCTTATTTTTCAAAATATCGAAAAACTAAAAGCCTTTTGTCGTGGACACTTTTGGTGCTTTATAAAAGGACGTTAAAATTTTCCTCATGCGACGTTTCGTTTTTGCGCTAACGTTATCAAGTCGGTTTTTTTAAATGCGGTCCTGGATTTTTTTTTCATCGTTTTAAGTAGCATTTTTTATGTTATAGAAAATGGCGTTTACATTTTTTTTGTCGATCGTTTATTAAAGATCTAGTTAATGTAATAAAAGGAGTGTATTAATAACTCAGTTTAATGCATACATGCACATTAAAAACATTGTTGAGATTATGAGATTTGCTAGGTAACCAACAATATATTATATTATTGAAACATGCATTTGGAACTGACACCTGCCGAAATTAATTAATTATGTCAGTGGTATTTTGACTTATTGCATATTATGTCAGAATTTGGATTTTGCCATGGAACAAAATCAGATTATTTTCATTCTAATAAAGAGCGATCGACAAAAAAATATTGTAATCAACATGAGTGTTAATCGGCGATTAATAATCTCGACTCATTAACGCGCTCGCTGCGCTCACGCGTTAAAATCGTTTCGATTATTAATCGCTCTTATTAACACTCTTGTTTATTAAACTACTATTTCCATATAGTACAGTAAAATTATTTGAAAATCATACGTGAAAGGTCGGAATCGTCCGGAACAGGATCAAATTTTAGGGGTTGTTAGGGGACCTGAAGTTAAGTAATTTCCCAAGTTTGCGACCTCCAACTCCTTGCGGATTTTCCGCCATCTTGATTTTTAGGGTTGATTTGGTTTTTTGTATTTTTCGGGCTTATATTTGATATTAGCAAAAAAAGTGTCAATACCTTTTTTGTAGAGAATAAAAATCCCCACAAAATGATGTAATATAATTGTATACAAATTATCATCAGTAAACAAATTATGGTAGTTTAAACATCCAACAAATGGGATTTAAAAGTTTTTTATTTTTTTATTTAGGTAATCGTCCATATTAAATAAAAATAGTTCAAACAAAAGTTGTAAAGCGTAAAACGCCATACAGTTTTTGTTTAAATAATTTTCTTCCTGTGTCAATACTTTTTGCGCTACAGTGAGTGAAAGGTTCACGGGAACTGAAACGAGGCGTTCGCGCTTGTCGCATCGCGCTAAAATCTAACGCCTTTTTATGCGTTTATTTACAAATATTTGTTCCTAAATAAATTTGTAATTTATTATGTACAATATTTATCGAATATATTGTATACAGGGTGATCGCGCGAAGTGGCTCACTATTGCTAACTTTGTTATTATTGGAGCTACAAAGTCGGTTAAATTAGCAAACTAGTAGCATTTTTTCCACTGATTTCAATGGTGAAAACTGGAAAACAATTGGGAAATTACTTAACTTCAGGTCCCCTAACAATCCCTAAAATTTGATCCTGTTCCGGACGATTCCGATCTCAAAAGCTAATTTTACTGTACTAATACGACGTTTCCTTCTTGTGCAATAATCATCAGATCATTTTTTAAATACGGCCCTGGATTTTTTTTACATTTTCATCAGTATTTTTCCTCACTTCCTCATATCCACACATTTTGGCAAACTTTAACAATAAAAATTTTCCTTTATAATAAATCAAACTAACCTATTATTTATTGTTAGTACCTATTAATAATAATAATGGAATTAATTTTTTTAAATAATTTTATAAAATAAACACTTATAAAATCGTCAATACTGATGATGGACTGTACAATGAAACAAAATACTGATGAAATTGTAAAAAAAATCCAGTGCCGTAGGTATTCAAAAAATGACCCGATGATTACACAAGAACGAAACGTCGTATGGAAAAAAATTAAACGCAATTTTATAGAACATGAAAAATGCTACATAAAACAATGAAAAAAAATACAGGGCCGTATTAAAAAAATTGAGTTGATGTCAGCGGAAAAACGAAACGTCGCACGAGGAAAATTTTAACGTCATTTTATAAAGCACAAAAAGTGTCCATGGCAAAGTGATTTTGGTTTTTCGATATCTTGAATAATAAGAACAGAAAAAAATAAAAACGAAAATGCAAAAATTTGGTTTTTTCCAAAAATCTCCAGAACTACAAAAGATATTTTCGATTTCTTAACGGCTTATTATTGGCCACATTATTACGCAACTTTGCCCCAATTTAACCAAAGCAGTAGGTATCTATTACCGTTTCTGAGATCCGTGTAGTGAGAAGCGAATTTGAAATAGTCTGTAGATAAAATAAGAACTAAACATTTATTTTACAGTTTGAGAAAAATCCAGGAAAGTGGTATTCAAAACCGAGAGGTACGTCGAGTATACACAAGAAAACCCGTTTGCCACACCAAAGGCAGCAACTTCGGCAGTGTCGGTTTGATAGATTGTTATTCTGCTTTTCTAATATTCGGTATAGGAATAGCTTGCTGTTTTATCTTACTTACTTTCGAGTTGCTTTTCGAACGGTACCCAAACCGCAGTAAAAATAAATTACAGTTGATAAAAATACATGAAAAAAAATTCCACAATAATTCACACGACTATACATTTAAAAACCAGAATATATTTTTTGGAAATGAAATTAATTAATTCTGAGCAGGCTTAAGTATTTTATAATAACGAATAATTTGTGAATTATTTTCACAAATAAACAAGTTATGTAACTGTTTTTCATTAAGGAATTGTAGAAAAACACTTTATGCATCATGCAAATTAGATTATGTTGTTGTTATTTTAATATTTGTTGTGGTTCCAAGTAATAAAGTTAATCTAGGAAAAAAACGTTACTTGAAATAAATTGTAGGCAATCCTTAACTTATGACTTTTATTTATTTATACAACATAATTCTTAGACCGTTTACTCGACAACTAAAAACGATATCGAAAACCAATGAAAGGCAATAAAAAATAACTAGTAAAGTATTTTTTTGTGTGTACTTACTGGAAAACAGCAATTTTAATCTATCGAAAACAGTAAAGAAAAGTGCCATTTTACTGATTAGCAACACTTTATTAGTTAGCAACGCAATAAAATTAAATAGTTTTATTTTTATAAATATGAAACGTACATTTTGTTAAATTATGAAAAGAAAGACAGGTAGGTAGGTATTTGTTGATATTCCGACGCTTGAAGTTGACGATGACTGTTCTTCCAGATTTAGCTGATGTTGCTTCATCAATGCAGGGCGCGAGGTTTAATGCTCTAAACTGTTTTGTTGATGATTCATAGAGATGAAAATCTTTTTTGATGTTTGAATTTTGTTTGTGATGCTTTCTTTTATACTTTTATACTTATATCCCTCCGCTGAAGAAATTGAAACCCATCCCTCAAAACTTTTTAAATCTGGAATACTGCCTTCGTTATCAACTAACAATTTTTTATGCTGCAGCGCAGTAAAAGTAGCTGTGTGTACCCGTACCTTTATAGTATAGATTCGTTTAAATAAATTAATAAGGAAATATGTATTGCTTTTATTTGCCATTTAGTCCAGGAAAAATAGACGAAAAAAAAGGAGGAGTTGGAATAAAATTGTTACAGGGTGAATTTTTGCATGCACCTTAGTATTATAGCCCTCTATAATGTGTGAAAGTTCCCCATCGATTTGATGGCTGCTAACTGAGTTACTCGAGGTCAAAGGTCGCGACAAACAGTTTTTTGCAAATATCTCGAGAACGGCGACCTTTATTGAAAAAAATATAGAAAGGTAATTTTTAGCTGAGGCAATTTTCTATAAAAACTTATTCAGAAGTTTTTTTGTAGGGACAATCGTTCACGAGATATAGCGTTTCAAAAACTAAGAACGTAGAGGACTTACTTCACTACGAAGAATAACGACTGATCTTAGGATATAATGTTGGATAATGAATTATTATTCAACATGTATATTTATGGCGTTTTTTATTTATTTGTGCATTTATTGCATTTATTTGGGCATTTATGATACAGTAATTAACTTTCTTCAGTTTCGGTGAGGGATTGTTCCGTCACCAAAGTTTGGACGAGGAAATGCGATGGATCGATGTCGTTATCGATCTCCTCGTTATCAATATTAAAATTTTCCATGTTCATACATGTTTGGCCATTACATTGGCTATAAACTACAGAACAGTTCAATTCTGCTTTTCGCCGACATCCACAATTGGAATGGAGAAATTGATCCTCAGGACTGGGGATGGGTACTACAAAATAATATTTTAGAGCCAGTTACAACTCTGCTCCAAGCCGCTCCTGATGGATTACTCAAATACAATATTTTGTAAGTGCAAGAAAGGCTGTGGTTCCAATTGTGGATGTCGGAAAGCAGGATTGAACTGTTCTGTAGTTTGTAGCCAATGTACTGGCCAAACATGTATGAACATGGAAAATTTTAATATTGATAACGAGGAGATCGATAACGACATCGATCCATCGTCTTTGGTCGTCCAAACTTTGGTGACGGAACAATCGCTCTCCGAAACTGAAGAAAGTTAATTACTGTATCATAAATGCCCAAATAAATGCAATAAATATACAAATAAATAAAAAACGCCATAAATATACATATTGAATAATAATTCATTATCCAACTTTCATATCCTAAGATCAGTCGTTATTCTTCGTAGTGAAGTAAGTCCTCTACGTTCTTAGTTTTTGAAACGCTATATCTCGTAAACGATTGCCCCCACAAAAAAACTTTTGAATAATTTTTTATATAAAATTGCCTCAGCTAAAAATTACCTCTCTATATTTTTTTCAATAAAGGTCGCCATTCTCAAGATATTTGCAAAAAACTGTTTGTCGCGACCTTTGACCTCGAGTAACTCAGTTAGCAGCCATCAAATCGATGGGGAACTTTCACACATTATAGAGGGCTATAATACTAAGGTGCATGCAAAAATTCAGCCCTTAACAATTTTTTTCCAGGTTAAAGTCTATTTTTCCTGGACTAATTGTCCAGTAAGTATAGGTACACAAAAAAATTTAATGCGTAAGAAAAGTGAGTTTCCTTTACTTGTTAAACAATCATTTGGTGTGTAAAAGACGGTTTTATCTAACAGCAATGTTGGCGTCGCGACGGTTCGAAATGAAAATTCGATTAAATTAATTTTAGTTGATTTTATTAAATTTTTATGACTTTTATTTTATTAATAAAATTTACTAAATTATTTGCATAAAAATATTCTCATTTGAATGGCATAAAGCTTTTACTTGTTAGTGACTTATTTATTAAGATATTAATTATTAATTAAAAATTAAAAAATTTGTTTGCTTGTGCCATCTATGTTTCTATAGCCAAAGTTTTAAGTACCTATTTTGCTACACATGAAAATACCTATATTACCGACTGTAATATAGTTTGCTTATTTATTAACAGATGGCAGTAATAAAATGATTTTAATATTTTTATTATTTACTTGTGTAAGATATTTTATTAATAAAAATTAATAAATTATTTATATAAAATTATTTTCCATTGAATGGCAAACAGCTTTTAGTTGTTACTGCATTATATATTATGAAGAAATTAATTAAATATCTGATGTGCCCAACACATGACTTTCTTATACTTACGGATAGTATCACAATAATTACTTTTCCTAAAGAAATTAAGTTAAATTTCTTGTAAAAATTTTGAAGGTTTCCAGCAATTTTCAAATAGTTCTCTGTCGCACTTATTGCATTACGCATAAATCTGTCCACTCATTATAACCGAATTTTACGACAAAAATGTGTTTTATTTTAGATTTTTGACCTATTACTCACTTAAAAAAATCTCCCGTTATGAAATTACATTTATTTATTCATTATTATTGTTTTCGGTACCATAGAAACCAGTAAAATAAAAAAAAACTAATGGACCGGTACTTCTGGGATTCGAACCCGGGACCCTCTGTTTGGCAGCCACATAATGAAACACATGGTCTACCTCGATCATCGGATTCATCTATCAACGCGCGCTATGAGAAATATAAAGTGTTTTAAGAATATTTAGTTTTTTTGAAATTTTTTTGACGGAATTTCAAAAAAAAGTTCAAACAAAATTTGTTCAAAATTCAATTCTAAATCAATGTTAAAGAATAAAAAAATCTCATAAATTGTTTATTTTTCAAGATATTCTTAAAAAACCTAAAAATGTCATCAGGCAACTGTCACTTGTTTTGGTGCTAGATAAAAAACATTGAATGTGGCACCCACAATTTTGTTCAAACTCTTAAATATGAAATTTGAATCAAATCCAATAAGTCGTTTTTGAGTTATGGTGGATACAGACAGACAGACAGACAGACAGACACACAGACAGACAGACATCATGGCGAAAATGGTCAAAATGGATTCAGGGGCCCTCAAAACGTGTAAATCCATCAAAATCTCGAAGTCGAAAAAAATCACGATTACAATACTTTCTTATACTACGTATAAGAAAGTAAAAAGTAAAAATTTTGTTTGCTTTTGCCATCTATGTGTCAATATACGAAGTTACAGTTTGCAACCACAGATAAAGACATCTTTTTTATCAACATAATACACTTTGTAAGTCTTCACCATTTTAATTGTACAGGGTTATATACAAATTGGAGGACGAATTAAATTGAGAAAAATCGTACATAAAGGAAAGTTTTTTTTTGGGTAAACCGGATAAAATTTAATGAATAGGAATCTGCAACGTAACAAATATAATCTTTGTGCAGTTATTCACTAGATGGCAGCATCAACGCAAACGTCAGTTATTTGTCAGTTCAACTTGACCTTTGACAGAAACCCAAACAAACTTTATAATTATTTCAATTCACGAGAAAATGAAATAAACTAGCGTTTTCCATCATCATGTCGCTAGTAAACGACGTCCTCTTAAACTGGAAAATTTTCCTGCTCATATTCACCTTTATCACTTCTGTAAGCATTGCTAACACCAGATTGTCCATTCTACCAGTCACAGGAATAAATTTTCTAATATGTTCTTTGACCGTTTGGTTTTTATCCATGTGGATAACTCTGATAGGCTTACACAAAATCCTACAGAATAAACCCGGGGAAAACTCAAGCCTCAAACTTTCTACCCCAAAGAAACATTTAAAACCAAACATTGACGGAATTAAATTGTTAGTTCAAGATATCGACAAGTATTTTATTAGTAAATGGTACAGTAATATTAGTGCTAATGGGGATTTTACTGAGGAAAGCAAAGTGGTGCTAGAGGAAGTGATTAACAAGCTTTTAGAAGTACAGTTGGTGACTAATAATAGCGTATTACTGCACGGAGCTTTGAATGTTTACTTGAAACATTTAAAGGAATTCAGGCGTACGTTGAAAAGACAGGAAAAATATGGGGGCCACACAGAGGCTTTGTACAGGTTAGTCAGTAAGGAAATAGATAATAATCGTGTTTATATAACTCGAATTTTCTTCAGATACTCGCATACATGCAGCAGTTCAACGGATTCCAAAGAATACTACATACACCAGTTAACTGTCACGTTACTAAGTCATTTCCTCAACTGGGAACTATGGAATTCCCTTCCATGTCATGTACTGGTTTCAATAGTTGCAAGGAAACTCACAATGTACATCTTGTATCTAGTTTCCTCGCCGGAACTTATTAATTATTTCCTATTAGAACTCGTGGCTTCAGATCAGATTAAAAACAAGTATGACTTGGGAAAGTTTAACAGAATATCTATTAGACAATACACGGATGTTACGGATTCACCTAGACGGGCACAAGTTGTGGTTCCTCAAACAAAACCATGTGATGTTAAAATTGAGAAGGTGGTGGTGGAGGAGGCGAGCGAACTTGAAATAGTAAAACTTGTGGAACCAAAACCGGCACCAGTTTTGAAAAAAGTATTATTTCACCTAGTTTTATATTCGATTTATAAACAAACTATTTTCAGATTGTTGAGGAAGTTCGTCCAGTCCCAGTGAGTAAACCAGTTAAAATCCACGAGCCTAAAAGTACCACTATGAAAACCTGGAGTGATACACAAGATTTGTTTTGTGTTTCTTTGGGTCAGGATCCGTTAATTGAAGCTGAATTGGGGAAAAGCAGTAAAAATAACATTTGGGATACGTGTTCTGGTTGGTATTACCCGGCAAATTTGGATTTTGGTTCAGTTTTATTTAATTACTTGCAGTTAAGTCGTCTGATGAAAGTACAGGGGATTCACCGACGAGTGCTGCCAATTTATTTATGAACGAGATGAAGCATATTACTTCTATGGAGGGACTGAAGAGTTCAATTAAACCTATAAGTAAGTAGTAAGTGCTGCTACTAAACTGTTGGCCAATTGAAACGTTCCAAGCGAATGTTTAGGTTGAATTTATAGTCAAATATTTTGAAAAATAGAAAAGATATCAACATGCGGTTTTCAGGATTTCAGAGATAATTTAATTTAGTAAACGATAGTGTTACCCGATTTTTTTACTTTGAAGTACATTACTATCTACAGGGTATGAAAGAAAGTCTTCTTTTTTTTGTCACATTTTATAACTACCGTGATTCCACAAAATTTTTTAAATATTTTTTTAAAGTAGATTTTTTTAGTCCTTACTTAATGGGAAAACAACCTGTTTCTCAAAATTTTGATATCCCTGTTATTTTATAAGATACCGAATTTTTGCTGAAAATTTGATTTTTTCTTTGTTTTTTGTCGTTCGGCCGTATTGTGTTTTGTAACAACCAATCTCTGTAGTTGATTATGATACCTTATGAATGGCTTTCTTATAAAAAGTACACTTTTTGTACTTTCATTAATTTATTGGTAACCAGTGGCTTATCAAAAATCGGTACACGTTCGCTAATTGGTAAATTTTTTAATTCATTTTTTGAGGCTATTTTCTTAATGGAATAGAATGGAATTTAGTTAGTTTATGTTTACCATTGGTTTAAGTGACTTATATCCTCGAAAAGGGTTTTTCACTTTTTCAAAAATTTGCTCATGTTCGTGTATACGGGGTGGCTACGAAATCGTTTTACAACCCCCATCATTTTGTTACATTTAACTGTATTAATTTGAAATTTGGCATGGTTTCATTGTTGAATGGAAGGGCCACCTACTAACTTTCAAAAATTTTTAAAACAACCCTGTATATTTTTTTCCGTAAAAAGTAGATTCTACTTAAAATTACCTTTTTATCGACATATCACATGATGACATTTACTTTCAAAATGGCAGCATAATTATTATTGCAAAAACCTGTTCAACAATATTAAATTTAATAAAAAATTCGGTATCTTATAAAATAAGAGGGATATAAAAATTTTGAAAAATTGGTTTTTTCCTCATTAACCAGGGACTAAAAAAATTTAAAATTTTTTTATGGAATCTCGGTAGGTATAAAGTTTGAAAAAAAAGACGACTTTCTTTGATACCCTGTAGATAGTAACGTACTTCAAAGTAAAAATATCGGGTCGCACTATTGTTTTCGCAATTAAATTATCTCTTGAATCCTGAAAACCTCATGTTGATATCTTTTCTCCTTTTCAAAATATTTGACTTTAAATTCAACCTGAAAATTCGCTTGGTACGTTTCAATTGGCCAGCAGTTTAGTACGAGTAAAAGTCTAAAATTCGATTTAGTAAGAAGAAATATGAATTTTTGTTGTTGTAGGTGATGCAACTGTACACACTCTGCATAATATCAAAGATTTACAAGAGACGACTGTCAATTCAGCCCTCCACAAAATCGGCGATTTTCAGGTACTTAAAGCAAATTTATTAAAATTATCTTTATACAATAAGATAACTTGTACACTCTAACACTCTTTTACTACTAACTTACACTGGGGGTAAACAGAGCAAGGTAAGACCACAAGCAATGAGAGCTTTTTTGTATACGACCCCTCGTTTTTGCACTAAAATGACACACAAACATTTCTCCTGCACCCAACAGAAATCGCTTAACAACTTGTAATTATTTAGTTAGAATAATTTAAACCTTTTTGCGATTATTAAATACTATTCTGTCTAAAATACCAACTTGTGGCTGTTTAAGGACGAAGCAGCCGGTATGGTTGAAGGTCTGCTAGACTTTGGCCGGGCCGGACTGCGTAAGGGACTTCGTCTGACTGGTTTGCAAGACAACATAGAAAATGCAAAAGCCCTCGGCAAGCAAACGAAGAAAAAAGCGGCAAAGTTGACGCGGAGTGATTCGCAGGAGAAAATGAGTTCTGGGGAGAGTGTTGATTCGGTTTGGGTGAATCCTCTGCAGTTTGATTCGCCTAGTTTCGACGGGCAAATTTTACTAGTAAGTTAATAGTGAGGAAGTAGCAAGTAGAGGGTTTTTTCTGATATAGCGACAAAAATAACATCCAAATTTCAATCGCTTCTATTTCCCCTAAATCAACTGCAAAATATAAATTAAAATTGAACCAGCGGTTCCAAAACTTTTATATTTTTAGTTAAATTATTCAGTAGTGAGCATAAAAATTGAGTTCTTACAGCTCTATCTTCACTCTCATTTTTTTAATATTAATTTTTTTTTAAATCGTTTAAAGTTCGATAAAAATGAACTATAAAATTAAATAATAATTAACAGAAACTTGCAACACTTTTGCCACAATTTTTTCTGTAATATTCCAAAAAGATTGAACTAAAACCTGAAACAACCCCAAAATATTCTCTGCAGACTTTTTCGTATGCTGGCCTTAAGCATAACTAAAACAACAGTTTTTAAAGTGTTTTTATTTAAACTACAGCCAATATTTTATCACGCTACTTCTAGTTACTTACACAAAAATAAAACTCAAGTTTCACATGTATAAGAATTCCCTAGAAACTATTTGCACATCACTTCTACTCGATCTGTCCAAAAACTCTTGCACCACCCCGCGTCTATCATCCCGCCCCAAAACCACCAAATTAACATCGTCTGTTAGTTCCCCACTCACTTTCCCATGATAATACCGAAATTGTAGCTCATCACCAAACGCTCTATAAACAACCTCCGTAGCTGTATCATTTACCACTTCATGTTTATCAAAGTATGCCGTGTAATTCTCGAAATGAAATCGTTTATTATCCGATGGAATGTCCACTCGTTGTAAGGTGCGTTCTTTCATGTTGCGTATGATTCCAAAGGATTTTTCCAGTGAGTGTCTAGTGGAGTCTTCAGTGAAAGAATCTGCGTACAAGTCCAAGTCATTCGACAAGATATTAGCGTAGTTGCAGCCTAAAAAGTACACGTCAGAGTGTTGGTAGTTTAGAGGCTCGCCAGCTTGAATAGAGCGTTTGAGCCACGCTACATCGATTATATCGTACTTTTGAGTTGGTTGTGATAACTGTTGGATTTTCTCCGGGTTGGGCGTGCCTACAAGCACTAAATCAACTTGAGGGTTGATTGTATAGCTTACGGTACCCCCAGCTCGTCTTATGATATTCTCCAAATCTTCCTTAGCATTCTCACTGGAATCATTAAGAACCAACACGGTAAATCCCTGCAGCATTTCCGATACTTGTCCAGTACTCTGCATCTTTAGAATGTTGATTTTCGGCTTTTTACGCGTTTGTGGTTTGCTGCTAAGAATTTCCTCCAAATTTATGCTGCGCTTGTTTACTTTAACCACCGCCGAGTTGTTCTGCGTTAACTCAAGCAGCTCGTTAATACTCATGCATTCATCCGCTGGTTTATCATCGCGTACAGATAAAATTCTGGGGAAGCGGAAGGAGTACGGTGTTTTAAAGCTGTTGTCTGTAGTGCGGACTAGCTCGGAAACGCGTACGACTAACACTAAAGATTTGTGGGGTTCTATCCAGTAGTGGGGGAGTTCCTTGCCGAAAACTAGTTGGTTTTTGGATTTTTCGGTGAAGTTTGCGTTATTGTAGGGGTGGCCAAAGTTTTTCAGGCGCTCGTCGAGGTTTGCTACTTGTTCCACTGTTAAACCAGTGGAGACTTTTCCGAAGCAATAATACATAGGAAGTCCCTCAGAATTGGTTCCTGAGCATAATCCTACTAAAAAGGTGTTTAATTTGGTTTTAGTGTACGAGGTATAGCAGCCCCCCATTAGAACTAAATCCATATCGTTCATTACATCGCTAAAATACTCAAGCTTCAACTTGAACCAACCGCTATTTCTATCACTGTATTTATAAATAGAGTTTGGATCTTTTATTATGATACCTTCCTCCCCTTTGTCTACTGATTCATTAAGTGCATGTACTATAGCTTGTTGTCCGGTAATTTCTACATACTCGCTAATGATGATTACGCCTTGTTTACAACCAACCAAAGCCTCTCTTAGTTTACTCAAGCGCACTTTTAGAGGCTCGTTAGTCAAAACTTTATCGTTAACTAGCAGTATGTCGTAAACGCAAAAACAGACAGCATAACGCCCTGTTGAATTAATTTTCTTGACATCCAAAGTCATGCCTTTAGAGCCGAATACCTTTCGCTCTTTGTGCCACAACATCATTTCGCCATCCAAAATAATTCGGTTGATGGTTTCGTGGAAAACACCACGTAGTTTGGATGTGAGTATTCCAGACTCGTAATTGCCGCCATACTCTTTTGTGTAGTCGAAACCATTACGCGAAAAGTACTTGAATTGGTTTTGGTTCATGTGCAGTTGAAACCGCTCCCCATCGAATTTATTCTCAATGAAAAACGGCTTGTGGTTTGGGAATTCTTTTTGAAAGTTTCTGGCGTCGATTCGTTTGGATAACATGGGGCGAAACACTTGGAACACCTGAATTTCTAACTCGTGGATTTTCACGTTACGATCGGATAAAATCTCGCATAAACTTCGTAAATTATTGTTACCGGAATAGAATTCTGAGGCGTCGGGGTGGAAACACTTTAAAATCTTATTAGAATCAATCCCTAGTTTAAGATCTTTTAAGATAAGGCGGATGATCCACTTGGAGTCTTCCGGTGAGGATTTCCGAAATAATTTCAGCATAATTTCCTCGGTATCCCCTTCGGATTTTCGCTTAGTAAGCTTATCAAGACCATCGCTTAATTCGTGTATAGTTAACTCGGATTTGTTCCCGGAAATATACTTGCGTAACACCGTGTAAACTACCTCGCTAAAATCGCAACCACCTCCAAGTAAATACGATTTGGTTAAAAGGTTTTTGTCGTTGCCACTGGGAAGGTCCAACATTTTTATTATTATCCTAGCGATTTTCGACTCCTTCATGTTGTAGGTGGCACGATCACGGTCTAGTTTGGGTACAAGCAGTCGAAGAACTGGAAATATTGTGTCGGGTGTTTTAAATTTTTTCAGAAAGTTCTCGACTAGTTTGGATTTTTCATTTGAACCTTTTGTGGTTTTTACGCTTTGGTAAAATGCACACAGCTCCTTAAATTCCATTGCTAAAACAGTTTCTGGTAGTTTACAGTTGTCTTACTATAAAGTTGGTTTACTTAGTCAGAAATCGCACAATAAACTTATAAAAAACACTCAAATATTGTTAGATTACAATAATTTGAAAAGGTGGGGTTATGTTTGCTGCTCAGCTTCTTCATCTGGTTTATTGACACTATTGACAGTAGTTCAAATGTCTCAATTGATGACAAGTAGACAGGAGCGGCTTGGCCCCTTTTAATAAAAATATTTTAGGATTCTTGCTTTATTTTTCAAAATATTTAAATGAATTTTATTGGCTGTTTAATGATTTAGGTAGGAAATGAGTCAATCACTTGAAAGCATTTTAAATTTCCTGCCGCATATAAACTGCTGGCCAATTGAAACGTACCAAGCGAATTTTTAGGTTGAATTTAAAGTCAAATATTTTGAAAAATAGAAAAGATATCAACATGCGGTTTTCAGGATTTCAGAGATAATTTAATTGAGAAAATGATAGTGTTTCCCGATTTTTTTACTTTGAAGTACATTACTATCTACAGGGTATGAAAGAAAGTCTTTTTTTTGTTAAATTTTATAACTACCGTGATTCTACAGAATTTTTTATATATTTTTTTGATGTAGATTTTTTTAGTCCTTACTTAATGGGAAAACAACCTGTTTCTCAAAATTTTGATATCCCTGTTATTTTATAAGATACCGAATTTTTGCTGAAAATTTGATTTTTTCTTTGTTTTTTGTCGTTCGGCCGTATTGTGTTTTGTAAGAACCAATCTCTGTAGTTGATTATAATACCTTATGAATGGCTTTCTTATAAAAAGTACACTTTTTGTACTTTCATTAATTTATTGGTAACCAGTGGCTTATGAAAAATCGGTACATGTTCGCTAATTTGTAAAATTTTTAATTAATTTTTGAGGCTATTTTCTTAAAGGAATAGAATGGAATTTAGTTAGTTTATGTTCACCATTGGTTTAAGTGACTTATATCCTCGAAAAGGATTTTTCACTTTTTCAAAAATTTGCTCATATTCGTGTATACCGGGTGGCAACGAAATCGTTTTACAACCCCCACCAACTGTATTAATTTGAAATTTGGCATGGTTTGATTGTTGAAAGGAATAATCATTTTGACGTTAAAAACAATTTGATACATTTCCGGTTTCACCGGAAGAGTCACCTACTAACTTTAAATTTTTTTTAAAACAACCCTGTATATTTTTTTCCGTAAGAATTAGATTCTACTTAAAATTACCTTTTTATCGACATATCACATGATGACATTTGCTTTCAAAATGGCAGCATAATTATTATTGCAAAAACCTGTTCAACAATATTAAATTTAATAAAAATTTCGGTATCATATAAAATAAGAGGGATATAAAAATTTTGAGAATTTGGTTTTTTCCTCATTAACCAGGGACTAAAAAAATCGACATCAAAAAAATATAAAAAAAATTTTGTGGAATTCCGGTAGGTATAAAGTTTGAGAAAAAAAAGACAACTTTCTTTCATACCCTGTAGATAGTAACGTACTTCAAAGTAAAAAAAATCGGATCACACTATTGCTTTAGCAATAAAATTATCTCTTGAATCCTGAAAACCTCATGTTGATATCTTTTCTCCTTTTCAAAATATTTGACTTTAAATTCAACCTAAAAATTCGCTTGGTACGTTTCAATTGGCCAGCAGTTTAGACTAATTGTTATTTTTTTGTGTATCTTTAATTATTTCTATAATTTCCAGGAGAAACCTAAAAAATCGGACACTGAAGCCCCACTGAGACTTGATGGTGAGCACCCAGTGCTAATTCCCTATATTTCCACAGACACCCCAGGAGACACTGACAGTCCCGATCCGGAATACGAAGAAAATGCTGATTTGGCTTCAACTATAGCAAAACTTCGCTCGTTACTACAACAAAAATCATCCGAATCCAGTTTATCAACTCCAGCTATTAGTCCATAGTAAAACATTTAACTTTATTGTTAGGTTAATATTGATTTTTGATGTTTGTAGTCCTCTCGATGAGTTTAATCAAAAACTAATGCTGGACCCGGAAAAATCTGACTTGGACGAAGTGGATGGCGTGATGCCTAGTTTCTATAAGTTCTGCACGAAAACCGCTACAGGAGTTTTCCAAAATACTCTAAACACCATTAAAACAGCTTTGCCGAGTAATATACCGGAAGTGGATCACTTCGGTTCAACAGAACGTTGGATTTTTGTGCAGAATGATCAATCGGAAACGGATTTGTTGAGTCGCGTTAAAAAGCTAGTAACTGAACGGAAAGATTTTTGCACTGTGGACACGGCCTACGAGGCAATAGACTCGTTGGATTCCCTACAACAATCTACGGTGGATGCTCTGTTCGCTACGCATGTCCAATTTGAAGGTGTGTTGGTTTTCGGTAGAAAAGAATTTTTTTTCCGGGAAATCACTCTTTGTAGAGTGTTTCTATTGATGACGTTCAATGTATCTATCACTCTGGCTTCTAGAAACTGCCTATTTTCTGGTGTATCGAATTCGTAGATTTCATTTTTGACGTATCCCCAGAGGTAGAAATCGCACGGCGTCAAGTCCGGCGACCTAGCAGGCCACAGACTTGGTCCTTTGTTTGCAATTATTCTATCTTGATTTTGCTATGCCAGTTACTCTTGAAATCTGTCTCACTGAAGAGCTCGGTGCATCGGTTACTGTCTCAAGAATGTTGATAACATTTTCTTCATATCATAACGATTCTCCCTCTTTTGTTCAAATGCTCCAAAATTGATCAAATTCGTGGCAAGTTTTCTGAAATAATCACGAGCATGTTAAATTTTTCTCCGTTAGAAAAATTGCGTGCCATTCTCGATTTCTTTTTAGCAATTCTACTTGTGAACATGTTTAACTCTTTGACAACTGTACTCAGTAATTGTTTCCACGACCACCTTATTGTATTTTTTTGGCGTCCAGATTCCACATACGTGTTCCTTTGGATTTTCGAGTTTTATCGTTAGCTGTCATTTAACGCGACATTTTTTGCATTGCAGCAAAAGAGATATCTCATACATTTATCATGCAGCGATAGAGTGATTGATTTTTATTTATGGCTGGGATGTCTTTGTTTTTTTTATTAAAAAATACAAATTTCTGATTTTTCTTGTGAAACTTAAAACTTTTATTCATGTTGTGATACATCGTTGGAAAGGTAATATAAAATGATATTTGACAGTGCCAAAAAAACAATTGTCGTCCATATGAAAAACAAAAGTTGGTAATCGTATTTCAAAAAACAAAGGAGTTGGGAAAAATCTGACAACACCATTAGAAGTATCTTAAAAAAGTGCATGTAGAATGTCAAAGTCTCAACACCACAAAATCGATAATAAAGAAAATATTGAGCATTAAAGAAAATGCAACATTTTGGTTTTTCCCGAATATCTCGAAAACTAAAAGAGACATTCAAAATCTGTTGACTAATCTGCAATGGCCATGAAATTCTTAAAAACTTTCCTAATTTAACCGTCTTTGTATCTCCAATAATAAAGAAGTTACCCATAGTGGAGTCACCAATTTGGTACACACTGTATGTTGATACTTTATTGATCTGAAATAGCGTAGTATTATTTCCCGCCAAATATTTTATATCTATTTTATTGCTGTCTTATCTAACCATAGCAACCATAAATTGAATACGTAAGATCTCTCTAGATATTTTAAAAAAACTACAAAATTAATCAATAAAATCTCATAAAGTTTTCGTAACCATGACAACCACAAATAAAACGTCAAAAATGAATGTTCAAAATGTCACAATTTTTTATCAATTTTCTTCTTACAAAGTCATCATATTTTTCTTAGATGAACTGGATGAGTTTGAAGTGAAATTACCGCTAACTAAGGCGTTAATAGACATCCTATGCGAGTTACTAGCAGACGCTGATACGCCTTTCATACAAGAGCCCATGGTAAGAGGAGTCCTGTTGTCTTTTGGGCTAACAATCGAGCGGAACATTGTGGCCGAAGCCGACAAGCTAATGGAGAACTTTTGCACGAATTTCTTTACAATACCAGAAGTCGTACAAAACGAAACTTTATATTTGGAACTGGATGAGTTTGTGGAGGTGATTTTGAGTTGCATTCCAGGTAAAGATTAGCAATAGTTAAGTAGCAATAGTTACTTATATTATTTCGTTTATTTTAGAATATTTAAGGCATGTTTTTGGGAAAACCACACTGAAAAAAGCGTTGGTTTTGTTTGTGTTGTCCCTACAAATCCAAAGGATCAATCAGGATGTTTTGCTGCAGATTTTGGAGTTGATTTGTATGCGATTAATTGAGGAGAGTAGTAGGATGTCGCCACCTGCTTCTGCTTAATGAAACTTGGAAGCATTCCCGTATAATCCTTATTTTTAGTACTTAAAAAATTTAGAGAAATTTTAAATTTCCCATAATTTGTTTTAGTACTAATTCTCTACCTAAAAAGAGGCTTTTAGTTTTAAAATATATGCCATATTGATTTTTATTTTTTAGTCATCGTACCAAAGTGATAATAATGTTTAAATTTTATAAAAACTAATTTATGTAGAATTATTAAGCTTAAAACAAAAGTTGTTCTTAAATAACTTTACATAAAAAAAAAAAATATTAATATTATTTGTTGTGATTAATTAATATTGTTTATTTATTTTTGTTGTATTTATATAAGATATATTAGCTGAAAAATTGACATAATAAAATATTTGTAACTACTACTGTATGTTTAACAAGCAATTCTCGGTCTTCCCTGAACTTATCGTAAAATTTGTAGATATTTACCACATAAACTATCATTCCGGTCCTGGAATTCAAAAATTAAAATAACCCGCTGGCTTTGTGAATCTGGCTTGATTTTCCAGCTGTTTTGACGCTAGCCCACTAACTTCATATCCGTATATTTCATGTCTACCAACTATCATCTAAAATATTACTACTAGGACAAAAAAGCAATTTACATGAACGATTCTACGTTTAACAACCAATCCTTGGGTTTCCATATAGTTATCGTAAAGATTTAGATACCTATTTTGAGTATTTACAAAATATATTATAAGTTAGGCAACCAGGCATTGCCATTGAGCTGTGTGAACCTGTCTTACCATTCCAGCTGTTTTGAGTTTTTGACGTGAAATCGCCTATATTCACGTCTGTGGTTTTTATTTACCAACCATCAGTTAAATTGAATTATTAAAAACAACATAAAACTAATTTCCTGAAGTGATTCCGCTTGTTTTTGAGTAAATCTCTCTTTACAATCATTTCGATCATGGATTATACGAAAAGTTTTGTGTAAGCTACAAAATAAGAATCTACGAAATAAAATGAAGTCGTTCAGACTTACTGTACACCAAGTCACTTTCAGTGGTAAGTACACAAAATAAAATTATTAACCCCGTTTATTTCACGCTTGTTATCAAACCAGAGGAAGATTTAATCATCAATCCGAGTGATTATCCTGGTGCCAAACAAGGTGACATAGTGGAAATTTATCATCCGCAAAATGAGGACGAAGAAGATCATCCTAGACTTCTATTACAAATTAAAGTGTTTAGGGAAGATTTGTTGCAAATGCGAGGTAAGTTCCAAAGCGGTAATCGTATCAAATAACACGTTTTTTGTGCTTTTAGAAACGATTAGTGTGGCACAGAATATCGCTACTTTATTCGGATTACAATCCTATAAAAACGTTGCAACTAGATTAGTTGATCCTTTGGATGTTGCTTTGGATTCTATTGAGTTGACTTTCAAAGATCAGTATATGGGACGGTCGGAGATGTGGCGATTGAAAAACAGTTTGGTGAGTTGAATATTTTTACATTTTATACTAAATTAGGAGTAGGTACAATTTATTGAATAAATGTAAGAAGCAACATTGTATTGAATGGGTTTTGGTAAAAATCACACTTCCCCCATTATGTAGAACAAACGTGATTCGCGTCTAAACATTATTGGTATATTCTGGAATCTGGAGAAAAATGCGATCTAACTTAAAAATTTCATATTTAAGAGTTGGAATAAAATTGTGCGCGCGCTCAAATTTTCGAAATTTCATTTTGCATCCGACTCTTTTACTTTTCGAGATATAACTGTTTAAAGTTGTGACATTTTTATCATTAATTTTTGACATATTTATAGTTGCCATGGTTACGAAATTTCTATGCGATTTTATTGATTAATTTTGTAGTTTCTTTAAAAGATCTAGAGAGATCTTACCTATTCAATTTGTAATTGCCACGGTTACCCTTGTTTATTTTATAATTTGCCAGTTCTAAAAATGAAACTTCACGAATTTATTACCTTAATAAATAGTGTTACGACGAGTTGACAGTAGACATAACTCTATTACTAAACACAATGTGGTTCTAAAAATTGGTACACACCCATTATACAATATGCTCTATTTAATGAAAATATTGCCACCTTTCTGGTACTTCCTTTTATACCGGAAGTAGACACAAACTTTGTTATTTTAAATGGAACACCCTGTATATTTTTGAATTTTTAGATTCTACACTTCATTTTAGATATAAAAGTATTAAGCTTGTATGGTCCTAACATTAACGGTATTATAATTATTTACACATTTTCATTTTTTTTTATAAAAACAGATGTAAATAAAAATTCAAATCTTGACAATGACACGCTTTTTCCAAAATTTTTTTTTGTGTTTGAGGTAGGAATATACAAGAAATAAGCTGATGTAGTTTTGGAAAACTTGCTTTATACAGGGTGTTGGTGGTTGTCCGTTCACTTTTAAAAACTTTAATCAATGATAACTTAATTTTTTTAAATGGAACACCCTATATATTTATAGATTTTCGAATTCTACACTTAATTCGAGA
Organism: Pediacus dermestoides; assembly: GCA_963942485.1. Taxonomy (NCBI): domain Eukaryota; kingdom Metazoa; phylum Arthropoda; class Insecta; order Coleoptera; family Cucujidae; genus Pediacus; species Pediacus dermestoides. The sequence continues at coordinate 11,712,336 of OZ012628.1, read as the reverse complement.
CATAAAAGTATTAAGGTTGTAAGGTCTTAAAATTAACGGTATTATAATTAATTACGTTTTTTAAAAATTAACGGTCAATCACAAGCACCCTGTATAAAATAAGTTTTTTAAAACCATATTATCGTGTTTCTTGTACATTTCTGCGTCCACTAAAATTTGGTTTGTTTTTTGAAAGAACGTGTCATTAGTAAAATATGAAAATGTTTGACTCTAAGTTTTTGTATGAAAAAATTGGAAGAAACCTAATTACTTAATTATCATAAATAAAATAAATAAAAATGAAAAATATTAAATTAAATATAATAAAGAACAAATTTTAGTCGACGTAGAAATGTACAAGAAACATGGTAATATGGTTTTGAAAAACTTATTTTATATCTACAGGGTGCTTATGGTTGATCGTTAATTTTTAAAAACCTTGGAAATTGGAAAAAACGTAATTAATTATAATACCGTTAATTTTAGGACTTTACAACCTTAATACTTTTATGTCTAGAATTAAGTGTAGAATTCGAAAATGTGGAAATATATAGGGTGTTCCATTTAAAAAAATAAAGTAATCAGTGATCAAAGTTTTTAAAAATGAACGGACAACCACCAACACCCTGTATAAAGCAAGTTTTCCAAAACTATATCAGCTTATTGCTTGTATATTCCTACTTCACACGTAAGAAAAAAACTTTGGAAAAAATGTGTCATTGTCAAGATTCGAATTTTTATTTACATCTGCGTTTTTGTCAAAAAAAAATTAAAAAGTGTAAATAATTATAATACCGTTAATGTTAGGACCATACAACCTTAATACTTTTATGTCTAAAATGAAGTGTAGAATCTAAAAATTCAAAAATATACAGGGTGTTCCATTTCAAATTACAAAGTTTGTGTCTACTTCCGGTATGACCGGAAGTACCAGAAAAGTGGCAATATTTCATTAAATAGAGCACGTTGTATAATGGGCGTGTACCAATTTTTAGAACCAAATTGTGTTTAGTAATAGAGTTATGTCTACTGTCAACTCGTCGTGACACACCCTGTATAGGTATTAATCCATATGTATTTTTAATGGATAAAAATGTTTTCGTAAAGAACGTATATGCCCAAAGAGGGGAAACCGAAGCCGCTTTTGTCAAGAAAATCTGTTGTTTCGATGCGATCGTGTATCGGCAGTGGTTAATAAACATAGGAAGAAATTGAAGATGCGCTGCAATTAAAAATTTTCGGCTTAAAATGGAACATGGTTTGCAAAAAGTAATTTATCTGTGGAAAATGCGTGCCTTTTCATCAGTTACTTTCTATTGATACATTTTCGAAGTAATTTCATTGCTAGTTAGTTGGGTTTTTCAAAAAGAGCAATTGTTGATGCGAGAATAGAAGAAAAAGTAAATTTTTTTATCAATCTTCTTAGAAAGTCACCTACATTAGATATGATTTTTTTGTATTTTCCAGATAAACACCTGCGTCTACATGAACAAGAAACTAGAGTTTTGCGGCAAAGCCGTCCGGTGTCAAGTGTACGAAATGTGGGCACAAGGCGATCGTGTCGCATGCGGCGTAATCACCAGCGACACAAAAGTAGTCTTCCGATCCTCCACATCAATGGTCTACCTCTTCCTCCAAATGTCCTCGGAAATGTGGGATTTTGACATCTACGGCGACCTGTACTTTGAAAAAGCTGTAAACGGTTTCCTGTCCGATTTGTTTATGAAATGGAAGAAAAACGGCAGCAACCACGAAGTGACCATTGTATTGTTTTCACGCACGTTTTACGAGGCTTCGAACCTGGAAGAATTTCCTGAGCACATGCGCGAATGTCTACAAAAGGACTATAAAGGGCGGTATTATGAGGATTTTTATAGAGTGGCGGTGCAGAATGAGCGCTTTGATGATTGGAGTGGTATTCTGGTGCAGCTGCGTAGGATTTTCTCGCAGTACCTCAAAGTGGTCTTGGAGTACCACTCTAGACCGAATATTGAAATACCGGCAGCTAATAATAGTACTGCAGCACAAGGGAATTTTTTGGAGGTTCTCAACATGTCTTTGAACGGTAGCTAAACTATAATATTTTTTTTATCTAAATACAATTTTCGTGTTTTTAGTTTTTGAAAAACACTATTTGGATCGAAGTTTTGATCGTACAGGTCAGTTGAGTGTCGTGGTGACACCTGGAGTGGGTGTCTTTGAAGTGGACAGAGAATTGACGAACATCACTAAACAAAGAATCATTGATAATGGTGTTGGAAGTGATTTGGTTTGTGTGGGGGAGCAACCCTTACATGCTGTGCCATTATTTAAGGTAATTTATGTATCATAACTATTTTATCTGAATTAAAAACGACAAATTGAGTTTATTTTTAAGTAAATGATTGTATGGACTATACATATTATGTTTGTTTTCAGTTCCACAACAAGGACACTCACTTAAACGTACCGGATGATTATTCAATGCCTCATTGGATAAACTTATCATTTTATTCGACTAATAAAAAAATAGCATATTCCAATTTTATTCCACGAATTAAGTTACCACCACCTTTGCCTAACAACAAAGTGCGAAAGGATTCACCTAAAAACAAACTGATGCAAGACGATGAGTACATTCACAACACATTTTTTGACTATGACGCTTATGATGCCCAGATTTTTAGTTTGCCTGTGGTTCATCATGCTCCAGAATCGTAAGTTGGAAAAAGTATTTAATTATTCGAGTTTACTTAAAAAAATAAACTATACAGGGTGTTCGCGCGAAGTGGCTCATTATTGCTAACTTCGTTATTATTGGAGCTACAAAGCTACAAATTAGCAAACTAGTAGCATTTTTTCCGCTGATTACAATGGTGAAAACAGAAAAACAATTGACCATCTGGTTTTCCAGATATTCACAATAATAACATTTTTTAAATGGAACACCCTGTATATTTTTCCAAAAATCGACGATAAATTAAATTCTGAACAAAGAATGTTCTTATGCTTTTTTGACAATTATTTAAAATAAGCGAGTTATTTTGAAAAAAAGTTTTCAAGGTTTTAATATCAAGTAGCCATGAAAATTATAATTTTGTAAATTTTCAATATTTCCGCAATTCTTTCAAGTTTTTTTCAATTTACTTAAATTCAATATTATGATTGTTTGGTTTTAATAAATTACTATTCCGTTTTATGGCTACTTGATTTTAAAGAATTGCATACTTTTTTTCAAAATAACTCGCTTATTTTAAATTATTATCAAAAAAAGATGAGGACATTTTTTGTTTAGAATTTAATTTAACATCGATTTTTGCAAAAATATATAGGGTATTCCATTTAAAAAAATGTTATTTTTGTGAATATCTTGAAAACCAGATGGTCAATTGTTTTTTTGTTTTCACCATTGTAATCAGCAGAAAAAATGCTACTAGTTTGCTAATTTAACCGACTTTGTAGCTCCAATAATAACGAAGCAAGCAATAGTGAGCCACTTTGCGCGAACACCCTGTATTTTCATCCCGTATAATTATTTTTTGTTTTTTAGAACCACAAGCAGACTTGGCAGCAGCCTCCACCCAAATCTCACCAACAGTAACAAAATGCCGAAACGTTACAAACGAACCGCCGGAAAATTACTAGAACCCGAAGATTTGCAGAATCTTCTTCGCAGGCGATTATCAGATCCGAATATGCGTCGCAAAATCGACTCTAATGCACGATCTGACCCAATAAGAATACCGCATTCTCCGTATAATTCCTCCGGAACAATTCACGCAGACGGTAGGTGAAGTTGATGTTTGGATTGTTTAAAATATTTTAATTTGTATATTTTGGATGCAGAACTGTCTCCACCAGGGCCAATTCGAATGGTTGTGGGTTCGGAAGGTTCGCCTCCATTGGAATCTCGAGCGCTAATTAATCCTTTTGATCCGTCCCATGTCACAATTAAGCTGACGTCGAATAGGAGAAGATGGACCCATATTTTTCCAAAAGGTCAATTTCTTTTTTTGTTTTTTTACTTTCTTATAGGAAGTGCATACAAAAAAGTCATGTGTTGGCTACATTAGATATTAAATTAATGTTTGTGTAGGTCCGACTGGGGTTTTAATCCAACAGCATCACTATCAAGCTATTCCAGCCAAACAGGATGTGCCTAATGTGGAGAATGAAAATGAGCGGGGTTCGTCTAGTACTTTACCCAAAAGTGATGCGGCTATATTGGCGTTGCAAGAATGTGAGTTTTGTAAATTAAATTAACATTCTGACGGGTGTTTTAGTCCTTTCGTACCTTGTGAACTAAAAAAACTTGTGTCTAAATGTTGACCGGCTTATTAATTTCCCGCCATAAAATGCACAAAGTTTGACATAAGTTTTGTTAGTTATCCACAACCAAGAGAAGTAGAACTAGAAGGATAGTTCATTGATGCTATATAGTCTGCCGGGGGGCGTGGCTACAAATAAACTATACTCTAGTTCTGCTGTTGTTGATCCACAGCCACCCCACTTTTGGGTACACACAAATAAAAATGATTTGTTTAGATTTAAAGAAACGGCCCAACTCGCACATCAGTCAAGGTGTGTCGCAGAAAACCTCAACGAAAAGTTTGACGCTTTTGTGGGGCGCCACTGGTGAACAAGAATGGACGCCAGCGCTGACGACGGGTGAGTATTTCCCTAAAATGTTTAGATGGCATCATCATGTTTTCTGTTACAGTATCTCATTTATTTTTTTGTTTTATGTCTCAGAAAATCTTTTGCAAATGAGTGACTGAAATTGAAGATGTGTTTATTGTTATATTAATATTTTATATATTATGTAACTAAATTAGTGTGATGAGTTACTTGGCCAGTGTGTTTTTTATCCTGTACCGGTTAAAAAAATTATATATACCAGGGGCGTGCGTATGAGTTTTTTTATTGAGAAAATAGTACGGTACTGCGTTTTGGAATTTCAATCATTTTTTAATATTTTGCGACTAAAAATATACAAATAATGTGTGTATCTTTTGTATTTTTGATGCATTTTTGTTTGCATATGTTTTTGTTTGATATATCAGCTTGTTATTTACATCGGACTCTAGATGAAGGAAAAATATATTTAATATCTTTTTATCCTTTCTATTTTTAGAGCAATTTAGTGTCCACCCTGTACATATTAATTGTGTGAGATTCTTTTGCATTGCTGTTTTATTGTCGGAAAATGTTGTACAGTTGTTGTTGTTAACTTAAACGTCACATTGGCAAAGTTTCGTCACACTAATCCATTGATAATCATTCATTAAATTCACCCAATTGGCTATAAATCATTTTGTCGTGCTTGTGCGAAATTTTGCGTGGTTTTTGAAATTAATTTAATTTTTTAAACTAATAATTAACGAATACAAAATACTATTCCAATTTTGTTGTCATTTAGACTTCTAGAATATACAAAGCTGCTTTTTCTGTTTGGCAAAATAACAAACTTGGACATAGTACTCAAACTCAACGATTTTTGTTTTGTTTTTGGGGCACCCACCCCAGTTTTTTCTTTTCTCCTTCAAACGTAAGCAGGTTTTGTGGCTGCGTGATATTTATTCCTTTCCAATGTTGTTTCTGTGTGTTCCATGGACTTGCTGGGGGATTCAACGCGGATATAGCTGTCAATGATGTGCTCATAGGTTTGAACATTTACATTAATTTGTACTCTTTTACTTACTTATTCATTCTATTGTTTTTATTTAGATTATTTTCAGAGAATTGTGTATTAGAAACGTTGAGTATTTTGCTTTTTTGTGTATTGGGTTTGTTGATTTCGTTTGGGGTGTAGTTGTGTTTTTAGTATTAGGCAGTTGTTGTTTAGTGTGGACATTTGAAGGGTGTTGCTGATGGTATTGTAGAGGGGACACTACTTGGTGTTTTTTGCTCAAGGTACTTTGAGCCAAACAAAAAATTACGAAGATGGCAAACTAGATACTTTGGTGTAAACAATATTAATGACAAAATGAAACCAAATTTAAATTTTTATTTTCTTATACGAAGTAAAATAAGTAAGTAAAATCAAGAGTGTTCCTCTAACCAATATTAGTAGTGATATCTATCAATATTGAATAGTACATAAAAAATTTCTTTGTACATTTCGATTTTTTTTGTATGAGAATAAATTGAAAAGTGCGAACGCAGGAAAAATTTTTTAAGTTATAATAGTTGACAAAACATTTTTCATATATTTGTCCATTTTAACTGTCTTATATCGGGTGTTTATTAAAATTTCACCTCAAAGTTGGCGTTGAAGAGTCTTTATGAATGAAATGACGCGTCAGTTCATTCACGAACGACTCTTCAACGCCAACTATGAGGTGAAATTTTTATGAGCACCCGATACAAAATATAACGAATTATTGAGATCTGACATAGGGGCGGAGCTTATTTCAAATATTACAATATGGCCGTCGCTAGTACGCTGTCACTTCAAAAATACACGGGAAAAGATAGGAGTGAATTTTTTTAATGTCGATTTCCGCAGCCGAAATTTGCTCTTGGCTCTTGCGCCGAGACAAATCCAAGCCAGCAAAATTTCAAAGAGGTACCTATTAATCGCCTAATCCTAAACAAACATATTATTGTGTAAGTAAATAAAATTCGTTTAGGCGTCATTTTATGCGCTAAAATAATCTGTAAGTAAATGCGTTTTTAAGTTTGTGATTGATTTCAAGTTGCAGTCGAAAACTCAAAAAAATACCTATCCTCTTGAGATCTATAAGTTTTACCGCCTGTACAAAAGTCGATTCTTAGAAAACAGAAAAAAAAGTAGTTAGGTATGATGATATACCTAAACAATTCTAGTCTTGTGCAGTTTCAAATTTGGAACTTATCAAACTGATTTTTTTTATCCTTCGTTCGATTATGATATGATTTTTAGAAGTTGTGGAGCGCTAGATGGTAGTGTTTGTTATAGATGCACAGATAATTTTTTCTACCTATACTTACATGTAGCTTTAAATGAGAGTATACTCGAATGTTTTACAGGGAGTAGGGAGCTGCTATTGCAACCCACAATCGCACAATAAACATTGAGTTTTTTTAGAAGCATTGGGAGTTGGATTCACGTAGCTCATATTTTTATACTTTTAATAAAAAGATTTAAAAAAATCTCCGACGTACTAACGACAGTTCCGCCTGGCGCCAAGAGATGTCGAGTCAGAAATGTCAGATCTCAATAGTAATTGTGAAGATTACAAAAATATTAAATAACATAAATTACTTGAAATAAATTCTAATACTTTGTAAATTGAAATGTACGAAAGCAGTAATTATGTAGACAATGTGTCTAATTAGACACTTTAGAAAATTGTTATTTAGTCTTATTGCTTTGTAGCTTTGAGTACCCGTCACACATTGTACAGTATTTTGTGTCTAAGCCTAGTTTTTCTACTAATCCCACTAAACTCTTCCTTCCACACTACACACTTTAGTTTGTCGTCTGCGACCCAAGCATTTACACATTATTTCCTTCGTTTACCACCCAAACTCCACGCTTAAGCTTTGCTTTATCCCTTCGAACTCTAACTCAGTGATCTCTACCGATTTAATTCAAACATTTTTTTCTATGGATAATTTTTAGGTGTCGATTGGAAATCGCTAACAATTCCCGCCTGTCTACCAATCACGACGGATTATTTTCCGGACAATAGAGCCCTTCACATTGACTATGTGGTTTCGTTGTATAGTCTGCTGCCGGATTCGGTGAATGCCGATTTTGCTCAACAGCGTGCTGTCTACAAGAAACCACTTACCACTGGTGAAGTGTTTCGCGAGTTAATATCTCAGCGTTTGGCGCAGGGTTTCCAATTGATTTTGATGGAGGAGCATGTGGAGAATATGAATTGCACGTCGACGAATCCGATTATGAGGAATGTGAGTCCGACGGAGAATGATGAGTCGTATTATCTGTCGATTGGCAGGTTGTTTCACAAAATATCGCTGAGTGGGAATACGATTTCGGTTACGAGATACAGACCAAGGTAAAAATGAGGCCTTTTACGCGGCAACTAAAAACGATATCGAAAATATGTAAAAAATATGTTTTATGAATGTATTTTTAAAAAAGTTATTTTTGCAGACATCCCTACCCTGGATTCAACTATCAGTATCGCTACAGATTCCACGCCCCTCACCACGACACTTATGAAGAGTCCTACGCTTCCTTTACCACAGAGAAACTGGAGCACTTTAACTGGAATTATCTGGATCATTACGTGTGTACAGGAGGTGACACTGAGTTTGTTTTGGTGGATGCTCTAAAATACTGGCGGTAATAAATTTTTGTAGAGTGTTACATTAGATTTTTATTGAAAATTTGCTTGTAGTTTCCGCATTTATTTACTGCCTCTAAACAACCCCGGGACAAAGAAGATAATCGACGGATCTGAACACTGTGATGTGTACACTTTACCAACGGAGCACCAACAAATGGTGGAGGGGTTGTTGAAATTTTTGGAAACGGTTGTGAACAAATTGAAGCGTTGTACAATTTCCAAGAAGCCAAGGGTTTGTGCGGATGAAATTATTCTTATCTCAAATGCTTTCCAGTTGTTTTTTTTTGCAATTTTACACTAATCTTATTAATGATTTAATTTTGCATGGTCTTTTAGCTTGTTCTGCATGTTGTAGATGTCGTTGAATCTTTTACACAACAATCCTTTGGTCCAACCAAGACGTAACAGTATGAGCAATTTTTCACAGGTACTAATTCTCCTACTGAACCACAAACAGTATATTTGATTTTGATGCTTGTAATTTTAGCTTGTGATTTTCTCCTGCTTTGATTGTTTTTTATGTACCCTATCAATGTTTCTAACTGTGTTTACAGAATATTGGTTCGAATTCGCCGTTTCGGGAACGAGTTGGCAGCAATCGGATGCCGGAGCGTCATCGACCAAGGTTTGATTTTAGTGGATTTTCTTGCAGCTTGTGAAGTGCGCGCGGTCTTGGGGCATGCCTAGTTTAACATTTTTGTTGTTGTGTATTTTTCGACAGTTTTCTCTCTTTTTCTGTTATTTGCCATTTGTTTTTTGTTAATTTCAGTAAATGCTTGCTTCTTTCAGAATTCTTCAGTACGCTCAGCAGTTGAGCGATATGTTGCACCTTCGCTTAGGTAATTTTAACATTCCCGTTTTCTTTACTAATGATAATTAGTTGTATATAATTTTGGAGTACAATATTGTAGATTTTTTACTAAAAAAAAGTACGTTTAATAAACGGAATGTACATTAAATCGAACGTTATTTGGTCAATATTTGTAAAGATTTAGTTCATTTTGTGCATACCGAGAGCTGAATCAAAAATATCAATTTTTCATTTGTAAATAGTATTTTATTCGTGGAATGATTGTGGGGTCGATTCCTAGTGTAAACCCAAATTTTTAGGGTACAGGGGTGTGACGCTCCAACCGCCTTGTTTAAACGATCGTTTGAATATACATTCCCTTAAATAAAAGATCGTTTAATAATCCGTTAGTATTTACATGCAATAAATGTAGAATAATTAGCTTAAGCTTGTAATTCTTATTTATAGTACCTACTCAAAACACTTATGTTGCGTTTTCTTCAGTTTTTTGTGGTGGATATTTATTTACGCTAAAATAGAAATTATAATTTTTATCTTAAGTAGATAATTACCAAAAAAAATATCCCTTAAATTAGACCAATTTATCATAACATTCAGTTAACGTACGTAAATAAACATACCAAACTTCATGTAATACTCAATTTAGGTCCGGCTCAAAAGTTATGGAACGAAGTAGAGCATCAACTAACTCATCACAAGATTCCCAAAGCACTAGCATTGACACTGACGTCAGTTTAGACGACAGGTAAATGCATCATCATTTTGTAGTTGTGTATAATAAATAACTTATGTTGTAGCGTAATTCCCACGTTAACCCCTTTAAAACCCAACGCCACGAACGCTGAAATCCTAGAGGCATTAAAGCATCCCATCAATGGGCTTTCCTTCATTAACCAGCATCAAAGTATGCCACATTTAACCTTCGTAACCGCCGACGCAGTCAATTGGCTAATGGCCCATATGGAAGGCGTTGTCACTATGGATAGAGCTATAGGAATAATGCAAGGACTGCATCGTGAGCAATTAATTCGCCATGCGTCTGGTGACTGTATGAAATCTTTTATCAATGGGTTTTATTTGTTTTATATCGTACCAACAACAGAGAAAGGTAGTATTAATTTAAAGTCCAAATTAGTTGTTAAAGCTTGTTTTACAGAGGATAAAGACGCGTTTCAGCCAAGTGGCGATTTACAAGGTTTCGAAAACGAGTGGTTGGAAGTCGAAGTGAAATCAGCTTTGAATTGGGGGCTCACAACAACTGCCCCTACTGCCCTCAATGTTCCCAATGCGTTTTGCGATAGGGAGCACGGTGTACCTCATTTTCTATGCGATGACATCGATGCTGAATATGCAGACTGTGATTTGGATGGTGCGGTACAAAAACGTGTTATTGAAAAACTGTTAAAACTAGCTTGTTTTAGGCGCCATGTATAAACGAATGAGATTAGAGACTGATATTCAAGGCCGCAGCGATAGAGTCGAGTGGGGTCATGCCAGATATCAAACAGTTTTTCGACCAGACCAAGCGTATGAAATGGTAGTGGAGTGGTTGACGTCATCTGGATCAATTGTCGCTGAATTAGTAGGTTTTGTGGGATATACAGTGTGTTGCAGGTTTAAGTAGTTTAAGCTATAGTAGAAAGTCTACTGACGACTGATAAAGTTAGGAAGGCTACTTAAACCTGGGAGACACCGTGTATTTAAAACAAAAACTAGTATAGTATTGTTGGATTTTAGTTGATTGGGTGGCATAGAAAAGCACAAGGTTGTGGATTGCAAGTTATTCCAATACCACATGATCCTCTGGCGTTGCCCTACTCCAACAAATCGGATCCGCTGAGAGGCCCCATTTTTATCCCGCTTAATACCAAGTGTTTAGAAGAAAAGGAGCGACTATTTAAAGGTTTGGTTTTCACTTACAATTAGAAATTATCACTATTCACATTAATTCTTGCAGAATTTCGCGAGGACACGAGAATAGAGCGCCTATTCCTCCTGCAAGAAGCCATAGTACAAAGATTCGGTTTTATACCGTGTCTAGTAGAGCCACCAAATAAAGAGAATGCCTCCAGAGAGCACCAGTATATCCATGCTACTGGTACAGTGTTTGTTTTGGTGTCGCGAGCTGCACCAAAACCAAGAAATCGTGTCAATTCAGCTAGTCGTCTTGGTCCTACTGGACGCTACTCCGTACATGCAGATGTTGTCCCTAGTCCACACGAGGCTTACATCACGCGACATGTCAGTGGGAAAAACAAGGATGATTACGATAACTCCAGAAAAGTATTATTTTGTTATGTGGTGTTGGATTTTTTATAAAGGAATTTTTGTAGATGGGTTTTTTGTGGTCTTGGAATCATATGGTCAGTCGCAGGTGGAGGAGCAATCAGGGGGTGGACAATCATTTTCAGACGAAGCTTCTGAAGGATTTCAAGGAGTTTTGTGCCAATTCCAAAGATAGATTGAAGAATTTTTGGGAGGAGAGTTGGGAAGCCAAAGAAACTGCTGCTAGTTCATTTTCTTAGTCAACAGAGATTTTTATAAGGGATTTTAGTTATTCTGTTTCTATTGTGTTTACATATTAAATCAAGTTATAACGTATACTGTATGCACAGTGTTTTTTTTTACTTTCATACAGAGTAATTTTTTTCGACTTCGAGATTTTGATTTGATTATTTTTAATATTATCTTGAAAGGGAAACTACAGAGGGGATTTTTTAATTTTTTAATACTTACTTATCATTATTTAGTATTAAAGCGGAACTGTACACTGTGTCCCAAATTGCTTGTAATTGCAGGGTATCTCTGTAATTTGTAAAAAGAGAACTTTACGGTTTTCGCGAACCTGTACCACTTTTTCATTAAACTGTTAATGTCGCAAACAGAACTAATCTAACTTGTTTTGTTTCTGAGATACAGGGTGAAAACGAAAATTTTCACTTTCTGGGGTGCTGTCATATCTCACACACCGTGTAAGCTAGAAAAAAAGTAAAAACTGTTCTAGATAGATATTTTTGCGTAGAATCCAGTGGCGTACTCGAAAAAAAATTGATATGCACCGCTTAAGAGATATGACCCAAACTAGGTGTTTTCTAAATGGAACACGCTGTATTTTTTAGTGTCATTAAATTTGTCTATTTTTTCTCATTAAAATGATGTAAACAATAGGCACTTTCAAATTTAATAAATGCCCTAAAACAGCCAAAAGCCCAATTATAAGTCAAAAAAATTTAGTTGGCCTTGAAAATCGGGGATAAAGAAATGTTTACAAGCAACATGAGACACTATATTAAATTAAAAACTCTTAATATTAATATTATTTTTATTTTATCTTAGTAAAAAAGAAACAAAAAGCGAACTAAAAAATTTTAACAATTATTATAAATAAACAATGAAATTTAGGAAAATATTTTACTTTCTTATTTTTTTTAATTTAATATAATGTCTCATGTTGCTTGTAAACACTTTTTTATCCCCGATTTTCATGGCCAACTAAATTTTTTTGACTTATAAAGGAGGTTTTTGCTTTTTTAGGTCATTTTTTTAAATTTAAAGTGCCTACTGTTTACATTATTTTAATGAGAAAAAATAGACAAATTTAGTGAGAGTAAAAAATACAGGGTGTTCCATTTAAAAAAGACCTAGTTTGGGTCATATCTCTTAAACGGTGCAAAATAATTTTTTTCGAGTACGCCACTGGATTCTACGCAAAAATATCTATCTAGAACAGTTTTTACTTTTTTTCTAGCTTACATGGTGTGTGAGATATGGCAGCACCCCGGAAAGTGAAAATTTTCGTTTTCACCCTGTATCTCAGAAACAAAACAAGTTAGCTTAGCTCTGTTTGCGGCATTAAAAGTTTAACGAAAAAGTGGCACAGGTTCGCGAAAACCGCAAAGTTCTATCTTTACAACTTACAGAGATACCCTGCAATTACAAGCAAATTGGGACACAGTGTACATATTTTCAAAATAGTGTCAATTTTATGAAAATTCGTATAGAGACTTCTATTAGCCTCCTTAAGTTACAAAAAAAATTTCAAATCGATTCACTCAGTTTGCAAAATAAATTAATTTTGCTCTTTATGGCAATTCGAATAATTATAAAGTATTAAAGAAATAGTGCCAGTGACGTGAAATTTTACATGTACATAGCTCAATTATTTCCAGCATCCTACAAAGTTTGAACTTTCACTCGCTAGTTTTTAAGATAATTGAAAAACTACACACAAAAATCTGTGACTGTGAAATAGTGCGAATGAAACAAACAGATAACGCAAATGCGGCAACATCGCAATCTAATTTGCGGCCGCCACATTGCATCCCGTTGCTAGACTCTACTTACTTCCGAGGCTAGGGACTCTACTCATCATAGAAATCTCATAAGCAAACGAGAAAAATATCACTAATCGTCTGAAGTTAGCCTACTGAAAGTCAGGTTCACACAACTAATTGACTCTGTATAGACTGTCCAAATATTTAGAAATTATCACAAATTGTTTGATGAATTGTGTATTTATAATACACTTAACAGTCTTAACACTAAATTCAATAAGCCTTCCGACTATTTGAAACTTAACGAAAAATGAGTTTATGTAAAATTTGGTGATGTCGCAAAATGTTCGGACGCTACAAGCGCGCAGAGGAAATCAACAAAATAACAGCGCGTTTCCAAGACAACTTGAATTTAATTTAATTTGACAAACTTTCATTACAAACAAACAAACAAGTAGATGTTTTGTGGCGACAATCATGGTATTAAAATATTATAATTTTCTTGTATCTTATATCATTGTTCACTGTTTATATTGTAGGAAATTTACGACGAAAACTTGTCAAAATGTGATGCTACTTTAGAAGCGAAAAGGTAGGATATTTTAAGGAAATTATTGCCTACAGCAGCTAAACACAAGTTTTTCAGGGTTTTACTAAACGAACAACTGGATAAAATTGCAAATATTACATTATCGCAAGTGAATAATGTACGGGACAGTATCGCAGAATGTACGTTTAAATGCAAGGAAAATTTAAATTTTAGTAATCCAGAATTTTGGTCAGATTTACCAAACCCTAAAAATAATACGTACAAAACACAATCCAAGAATGTATGTGAACTTGATTGTGATGGTTTAATTTTGAGTGATTTATTAAACATTAATAACATTCCAAGTCCTATAATTGAAAACAAACCTAGTATTATAAAAGACGATTCAAAAGCGTTACAAAGAAAATATTTTAACCAATGGAAGCGTGCAATAATACGAAGAGAAACCTTACTAAAAACAATAGATCAAAAACAGAAAATCGATAACTTTGTGCGAAACCTAAAAAAACACAACAAGCTTGTTAAACAAAACACCACCGAATCAAAACCTGAAAAAATCGAAACAGTTTCATACAAAAACCGCTTCAACGCCCAAAAAACCATCATCGAAACGCAAAAACAGAAACTCGACGAACAAAACAAACTAATCGACGACTTGAAATTGGGAATATTTCGTGAGGATTTGATGAAATCCCTCGAGAATACTAAAACAGATATCCGGGAAATTTTCGCTGATTGCTCGGTGCAATTTAGAGTGAAGGCACCGCATCAAGTGCTCGATTTAGACAGGCGGGAGAAGTTCATGGTAAATACACAAAAGGCACCGAAAATCGTGCAACAAATGGAACAGAGGGCCATGGAGCGGGCTCAAAACCGCGAGGCTATTTTGGCTAGAAAACGTTTGATGGAGGAAAATAGGCTGAGGGCCTTGGCGGAGGCTATTGAAAGAAAGCAAGTAAGGAAAGCAAAAATTTTAATAAACAATTTTAGGATATTTTATTTAAATTTCAGGCTCTGGAAGAAGAGGCGCGAAAGAGCATGTTGGAGCAATTGAGAGAACGCCGGAAAAAAGAGCTGGAACTAGAGCAAGTAAAGCAGGCAAATAAGCAGCGCTTTTTAAAGAACCTCCACATAGCCTTGGTTTTTTACCACAAATGTTTATTGAAAAACAGTTTCAGAAAATTGCAACGGAACTGCGAGACAAATAGAGCAAACGAAACGTTAGCAATCGCGCATTTTCGTATAAAACAAAAACAGCTGGTGTTCAATAGTTGGTGTGGGTACATAGAAAATAAATGGAAGATAAAGTATTGTAAAGCCGATGAATTGTATGGAAGTAAGCTCTTAAAACGTATGCTTCAAACGTGGTACAATGTAAGTTATTATAAACGCTTTACTTACTTAGTAGTAAACACTAGGAATTTTCAGCTCTATTTCGATGGAGTCCGCTCTATGCAAGTCGCCGAAGACTATTACGATTTCCGCTTAAGTTGTAATAGTTTAATTTTCTGGCATCGGCAAGTTTGTTGGATTCAGTTGCGAAGACAAAGGAAACTTGAATCTGCACGAAAACACTATGAAAGGTTAATAAATTATGAAAACAAAATCGAGTGGAATTTTACGATAAGTTTTAGGCGGATGGTGTTTCATTATTTCTATCTGTGGCGTACACTTCCGGCGGTGGTTCAGCTGGAGAAGGCCAAGGAATTGAAGAAGCAGAAATGGCGGGAGAAAGTGTGGGAAGTACTGCCGGATTATAAAGTACCGCCAGTGGAAATTGACGATTGAAGTGTTTTAGTATTTAGTTTTATTTATTTTATAGTACAAAATTTGTAAACTACATTTGAAAATCAGTGTCAAAATTATAATCTTGTTCCTCTTGATCTATTACAATGTTATCCAACCCGTCGGCTAGTTGCAGTTCTAGTTTTTCTTTTCTCTTCCTATCTTTTTTATCTTTTTTAAATTGATCTTTCTTGATCCTATTTAATTTTAAATTCCCTTCTAACTGCATTTCGGGATCTACTTTCTTAGCTCTTCCACTGTTTTTTTGGAGTACCTTTTTTGTTTTACCCGCGACCACATTGACATTAGCTAACTAAAAAATAAATGTTTGTGATAATTACTTTACTTTATGTAAGTAAATTTCTAGTCTTACCAATTCTTTAGGATTTTCTACCTCCTCTTCCATGGCTTCTTCAACAGGTCCAACCGACTCTATTTGCACAGAATTCTTAGTATTTTCACTAGATTCCTTTTCGAGGGCCTTAAGTACATCCGTCTCCATTTGTTCAAAGTCGTCCAACTGAAATTCTTTTGCAGTTTCAGAAACAATAGTAGCACTAATGTGGATGTCTTTTTCATTGTCTTCAGGTGGTACTGTAAAGTACTTGATTTTTCCATTGTTCCAGTCTTCTAGAAGACCGCGGGCTGCTGCGATGGAATCTGGGACACCGCCTTTTTTGAACCTGCCGGCTCTAGCTGCTTTAAAACTGTAAAACTCCTAAAATATAGTTAGTAAATGTTGTAAAAATATTTTTTCGGAAACTTTTTCAAAAAAATTTAAAAATTACATTATTCATATAAAATAAACTAGAACCAACCTCTGGAGTGCTGTACTCGTGAATATCGTACATTTCCATCATCTGGGACTTGGACACGCGTTGTAAAATAGCATTTGCAGGTGTGATTGGGTCGCTTAGAGCTGAAACCTTGACAGCATTCCGTAAAGATGCACTACTGTCGGAGCCCGAAGCGAAAACTATTCCTGGCGAGTCTAAGAGTTTTATTTTCGAATCCAACTGAACTTCCTGCATGGTCCTGATTAAAACAAACAATTTAAAATTTATTTAAGCTAATTTAATAATGATTTATTTACCTGGTAACTCCGGGAGTTGCCCCCACCATACAAGCTCTAGACCGTTTCAAACTGTTGATGATGGAGCTTTTTCCAACGTTTGGTAGACCAACAATTCCAACTCTTATGGAAGTTTTAATACCCTTATTGCGACAGTAATTTCCTAATAACGACAAGAGAAGTTCTGCACCTACGCTAGCTGATCCTTGCATGCCCTTTGTAGATTTGGACAGTTTTCTTAAAAATAAATCAGAAATATTATACAAAATTTAAGAAATGTTACTAGTATGTTACCTTTGTCCCAGTTTCTTGCTCTGGTTTTGCGTCGACGCTTTAAAAGCCACCACAGGCGCCGACCTCCTCAAATACTTCAACCACTTGTCCAAAACATCCCTCGGAACTAAATCAGCTTTGTTTAAAACAATAACTAGTTTCTTGTTACCCTTCATTTCTAGTATGGTTTGCTCCACTTGAACACAGCGAGTACCCAGAGGATCGCGTGCATCTACTACTTCTAAAATAACATCAGCCGCCTCCACGACTTTCCTGAATTCTTTATAATACGCCTTCAGGGAGTTTTCATTGTTCTTTTCGTAGCTAGGATTGGTTTCGTCTGGTGTTAAATGTTCGTGTATTTTATCACGTATTTCCGCGTTTTGTACCTAAGGAAATAAGATATTCAGTATGAATCTCTGCGTTTTTGATGGGTACTTACGAGGCCTTCAAGACCGTTTTTCGACGTAGCTTGTTTTTGTTCTTCCTTGAGACGTTGTCTTTCTGTACGGGCTGCATCTTTTAAACGCTGCCGCTCTTCTTCTTTTTGCTTCTTTAACGCTTCCACTTCCTTTAAAATATCATCTTTAAAAGGACATATATTTGGGACTTGGATTAACTTTTGTTTGGTGCGTTTTGGGTTTTTTTTCGCTTCCCTTCTAGCTTTTTTATTGTGTTGTCGAATTTTCTTTTCGATTTTGTATCTCTGTTTTGCCGGTTGGCGCTTTGATTGTTTCTCTATAAAATTAAGTAATTATGAAGTAATAATTTGAATAAAATGTACAATTTGAAACTTACTCAAGTTAAACTTGGCCATTTTAGCGTAAACACGTGAATTTTCACGTTGACACAAAAGTAAGGTTAGGAAATTTTTTTGTTGGTATTACTACTGGATTGGCACCATAGACACCATCATTGTATAGATTATAAATCCTATGTACTTCTAGCGTCCAAAATCACGTCGCAAAATACCGTGGCGGAAAATTTAAATTTATTGCGGTTCCGCTATGGAAAGTAGGCTCCGCACATAAAGCTAAAAATATGGAAGGTAGAGGGGAGGAACGCCGACTGTGTGTATTAAAAGTGTCCGTCGAATAGCATCAAATAGCAGATGGCGCATACTTCGTATAAAAAGGAAAAATTAAAAAATCGCTACTTTGATCAATTTGTCTGGAAACTATTCCGTGTCGCCAACTGAACTGTAAACTGAACAATTACGTACAAGTTCTTATTTTCATATTCCTTCATCTGAGGAATATTTAAAAACAATTTTTTTTTATTGTATTTAATAATGCATTAAAAAAAACTAAACTTTGTTTTTAAATATACTTATAAAATAATGTAAAAAATAAAATAAGTCAGTGCAGTTTTTTTAAAATCAAAAATCCCTTGACTTACGCCGACAAAAGCATAAAATAAAACCCCTAGGTAATTTTTAAAAACACACTATAATAGAATAAACGTAACATGCACAGTAAATGAATCCTAAATCACTATTATTCAAAATTCAAAATATCATTCGCTGCTGGCCAAATATCATTATCGCTTTCTACATCGCCCTCAGGATCCGAAGCAGTGGTACCCTGCGATGTTTCTCCAACACACGTATAATAACTATCTCTCTTACTCGACGTGCCACTTTTCCCAATTTTGTGCAGTCCTTCCGTAGCCCTCTGATTAGTAGGATCCATTTTCAAAGCCAAATTATAATGATTAAACGCCTCATCATCCACTTGCATACTCATATAACAATCGCCTAACAACTGATGCAGTCTACTAGTCGGATACTGTTCGATTTGCTTGAGTAAAAGTTGCACAATTTGCTCGTACTGTTGATCATGCATTAAACACTCCACTAACATGGTGAGAGCATTCGTGGCGCCGGTTTTGTCTTCTGCTACAGCGCGCTCTAAAATCTTGCGGATATTCTTTCCAGGGTTGTTGGTGTTTTTCATTAAAACCGAGGCGTGCAGCTGAGGACAAAAAAAATCATAATAACAAGAATTTATTGTGGTTTTAATAATCTTACTGTACAAGCTTGTGCACTGTAGTTAAGTTCTTCGCATGCATGTAAGGCCATCGCCTCAGCTTCGCGTAGTCTGTTAGATTGGATGTAGCACTCCACTAGACACTTATGCAGATCGTATCTAAGCAGCAAAATACATTTACTTTCTAATGCGACATAATAAATTAATAGTTTATTACCTAAATGAGCATAATTGCAGCGCCTCCGTGCAATGCGTTTCAGCTTCCTCATACTTTTTAATCTGCAAAAACGTGTTGGCCTTCAGCAAGAATGCTTCAACATTCCAACGGTTCATTAGACAACCTTGCTGACCAAAATACGCCGCCTTGTCATATTTCTTTATAGCATACATATAATTCCCCAGGATAACCCATTGTTCGCATGTCCAGCAGTCCATTTCAGTAGTAGGAACCATGGACTCCAAATAGCGGACATGTTCTTTAGTTCCAGATGCCGCCAGAAGCGTCGACAACAAATCTTTGCCGAAAGTTATGTTTGGGTTTAGGAGTATTGCCTAAAATTTCGCAAATTATTTAATGATAATTTATTGATGTTTTGATTACTTTTTGTAGTAGGGAAATTGCTTTAGTCTCATCACACAAATAATGATAACAATACGCCATGTTTACTAATAGCGTAGCATTATCCACTAGCAATCCGTACGTTTCCATGCTTTTGTACGTTTGGATGGCGTTGGAAAACTCTCTGGAATGTAGCTGGGCTTGGGCTTTGATCCAAGTGCTTAACCAACCAACATCTGACGACACTCCAACCATTAACGAGTTCACTTCCACTCCCTTCAATATTAGTACAGGTAAAACTCATGGTACTTTTTCTAATTTCTAAACCTACCTTGACACCTAATTTCAACAAACTTTCCACCGCGTCCAAGGCCAAAGGACACTCCCGTAGTACTTCCCTAAAACAAGCGATAGCCGCCCTTTCCATCCCAAATTCTTTACACAAATTCCCCAACGCCATGTTAACGCGGGGTGTACGCGTCCTTGCTGAGATACTCTGTAGGATATCCACTGCTTGTTTCCATTGTTTCATCGCCACACAACACAAGTGGATTTTGTACTTAATCTCTGCGTCAGTTTCCAAACATTTATCCAAGGAACTGCTGGTACTTTTCATTTTGTATATGGCGGTTTTTCGTAGTAGTAACGCCTGCCTGTATTGATGTTCAGCTTGCTGGTAGTTCTTCGTGTGGTATAATGCATCGGCATAGTATTCTGTTACTTTAAACTTGGTGGTTAAGTTGAGGAAATCGGATTTGGGTTCAGAGGCAGTCAAGGCGAAATCGCACTAGAAAACAAACTATTAACGACCCTGTTTGTATGTTGTTATAAACGTGCAACATACCACTTTTAATACATTGGAATACAGTTCATGCTTGTACAAATTTTCCAACTGATCTATGAAATTGCTCATTTTAAATTACGTTTGACATATAAGAATTAGGTTAGGTTGTAAAAATGTAAACATCCGCTGCCGCCAACTTAAAAATACAAACATTACCAGATTGTTAATCAGGTGAAGTTAGCAATAGGATAGAGATGAGAACATACTGGTGAATGCGGAAACCACGACTCTTGCGGTCAGTTGTTCAACTACTATATTCCCCGCGAAAATTTAAAACTCTACTTTCGGTTACGTAGCAAAAAAAGTGGATTACATAAATATACTGGATTGGAAAAATCCAATAAATGAATAATTGGAAATTACAAACGTGAACAAGAGCAATCTAAAACTGTTTAATTGTTGCATGATGCCGAATTAAGGGAATTAAACGGCGCACATGCTGAAAATATCTGATGTGTCCAACACATGACGTTCTCTTATTGAAATTAAATTAAATTTCTTGTAAAAATTTTGAGGGTTTCCAGCAATTTTCAAATAGTCTCTGTCGCACTTATTGCAACACGCATAAATCTGTCCTTGTCCCACTCATTACAACCGAATTTTACGACAAAAATGTGTTTTATTTTAGATTTTTGACCTATTACTCACTTAAAAAATTCTGCCGGTATGAAATTACATTTATTTATTCATTATTATTGTTTTCGGTACCATAGAAACCAGTAAAATAAAAAAAAACTAATGGTCCTTCTGGGATTCGAACCCGGGACCTTCCGTTTGGCAGCCAAGCCTCATGTCTAGTCTACCTAGACCGTCGGATTCAACGATCAACGCGCGCTATGAGAAATATAAGTGTTTTAAGAATATCTCGTTTTTTGAAATTTTTTTGACGGAATTTCAAAAAAAAAATTAAACAAAATTTGTTCAAAATTTAATTCTAAATCAATGTTAAAGAATAAAAAAATCTCGTAAAATGTTTATTTTTCAAGATATTCCTAAAAAACCTAAAAATGTGTTGGTGCTAAATGAAAAATACATTATAATTATAATCTTAGTAGGTTGCCATCTTATTATTTTGTGGCATAACTGTCATTTCACCTTCCCTTCAAATTATTCACCCACCAAATCCTCTGTACACATATTAAACCATGCCGAGTTGCAAGAAAAACTACTTAAAAAAACTAAAACTTCCTAAAAAATGGCGCGGCGCAGCCAAACGCATGTTCCAAAGGATCGTCATCCCCAAAGGAACGATCCTCAACCCCAACCAAAGCACCATCATTGAAATCCCCGCAAATCTAAAAGATGCTGAACTAGTAGTAGCCCGACCAAAATCTCCTTCACCACCGCCGGGATTCCCTCAAGAGGAAGTGGACTGGCAAAGACAGCGAATCGCACAATTGCAACAACAGTATCCAGACGACACACCTCCACGTCCAATGTACAACATGGGACTGATGGACGACACATCGGATGTAGCAGGAGTGTTTGCCATGTTGTCACCATCACCACAAAGTCGCGCCTCATCACCTGGCGGCGGCGTCAACGAAGCAATGTATGTTTTAGACCGGATTGAGGAAGTTGAATTGTCAAAAGTGCAGAAAAATTTGAGGGATTTTCAGACCTCCAGGAGAAATTTAGTATTTGATGTTGCCAGCTTAGCTGGGGGATCAGGTTAATCTTACTCCTTACCTCGCTAGTATTTTAACTAAGAATGATATTATTACAGATGCGGCTCAAGCAGGTTTAATAAATAGTTCAACTAGTTCTGGTACTGCGGGATCTAGACGATACAGTGAGGCTAGTGGTCGTAGTGGATCCTCGTGGCACACTGCGGATGTAACTGCAGGCTCGGGAGGATCCGGAGCATCTAATTATTATATGTGCCACAATTAAAAAAATGTTACTGCAACTGGTTCTGAGATCAAAATTAAAGATAGTACCTACATTGTCCTGAATTTCTTTATTTTCCAATCATGCCCTCCAGATTTCACCTTTAGCTCACTTACTGTCATTGTCGTACTTAAATAAAAAGTAACACACTTCATTAATATGCTCTGATGCTAACATGCTTTTTTTGGATACTTTGGCACAGTATCTGGATTTAAGCGATGTTTCCTTTCTTTTAAAAAATATTTAAGTTCAAAAAATTTTATAACTGTTGATCCATTTATGCTACACAAATTTTAAAGTAGATAAATACGATCCCTGGGAACTTAATAAAATCTGTTACTTGCTGGAACATACGTAAAGTAAACAATTCTTGCAACCTTGCTAAATATCTACACGTGATCAAAAAGCTCAAGATCTAACGACCTATGTCTATGCTCAAAACGTCAATAAGTACATCCATTATGATAATTATGACATTTATAACATATCAAAATTCTAATGTGAAATGGTGATTTGTTCACGTAGTGGTGGGCGAAGCAGGAAAGTAATAATCCCACGCGACACAGTAGACATCAACACCACTAATATAATCAAAATCCCAGCAAATCTCAAATTCAGTTCGACCCTAATAGCAAAACCGACAAGCCGTGGATCTCTACGAGTACAAGCTCTACCTGATTGGCAAGACGACTTATCCACCCCGGATCATGTAGTACGTAACAATTTCGACTCCAGATCACAACATGGTGCCACAATGCCATCAGAACAGCCAATGAGATTTTATAGTCTAGGGGAATCTACTAATATAAGTGATCCTAGAGAGCTTACAATGCCATCAGGACAATCAAGCAGATATGACAGGCCACCGGGACCTTTTAATCTAAGTAATTCTAGACAACGTACAATGCCATCAGGAAGATCGAATCCATCAACATCAACACCAGTACAACCTGCTTTTAACGTACAACCTCGCACAATGTGCATGTGTTGCCAATGCAATCCAAATGCTACACAGCTACAATGTGGGTGCAGTTTACAAGCTCAGAGACCAGTTTTTGGACCCCCGCAACCAAGTCCTATTCCCCATGAAGGGCAACCACCTGGAGCTTCAAACCTGCAATGTAGTTGTATTTCAGGACTTCCTTCCCAAGCATCGGCTAGCGGACCTTGGTACAGTTTGGACAGCAGAGCTGCCGACCAGTCCTCAACGGCTAGCGGTCCTTGGTACAGTTTGGGCAGCAGAGCTGCCAACCAGTCTTCTACAGCTGGAGGACCCAGATTGAACACCGGTGGTGGCAACTTTTCTAGGTCACGTGAACAAATTCGTCCTCCAACATCTAATGTGAGTGGTGAAGCAAGTCAGTCTAGTAGAGCAGGCGGGGGAGGAATGAGGCGCTATGGCGGCATGCAAAATCTCGCTTCTGGAATTCCTCCATCAGGTAATGTGAGTTGCCCAGGCGAGCGTGCCCGACCTGCGGGTGGTCAACGAGTTAACTTATCGCTACCTGCTGGACATCCTCGACCACAAACAGCACCACAAGCTCGAAGTAATGCACTTTCCTATGGCGAGTTCCAACCAGCTCTAGCCAGTACTTTTGGTACTCCACACGACTATTTCGATACAGAACCAAGTCCTTTTCACAATAGGAGTGCTGAGTGGCCTAGTGCTAGTAGTTCTAGTGCACGCCCCCCTGGCAGACAGGGTGCTATAAATTCGTATGATCCGAGTTCCATTGTGAGTTGCCCATCCGAATCTTTGCATCGTACAGTTGAGGGTAGCCGACGTGCTAACTTATCACTATCTGCTGGGCATGAACGTCAATTACGAAGACCAGCAGGCACCTCTGGCAGACAGGCTGATCCAAATAGGTTTGCACCTAACCGTAGTTTCATGGTGAGTTGCCCAGACCCGAATTTCGATTATACAGTTGAGCGTGACCAACGACGTGCTAACATATCACTACCTGCTGGACATGAACGTCAATTACGAAGATCACCAAGCACCTCTGGCAGATCAGGTGATCCAAATCTTTATGGTCCTTACAATCCCTTATTGGACCAAGTTGTGACTTTGTCAGACGATCCTGTCCAGCATTCAGTTGTGGGTAGCCAACGTGCTAACATATCACTACCTGCTGGATATAAATATCGACCACAAAGACCACAAGGCGCTCGAAGTAATGCACTTTCGTATGGCGAGTTCCAACCAGCTATAGCCAGTACTTTTGGTACTCCACACGACTATTTCGATACAGAACCAACTATTTTTCACACTAGGAGTACTGAGTGGCCTAGTGATGGTGGTTCTAACAGACAAAATGTTCCTAACCGTAGTTTCATGGTGAGTTGCATAGACCCGAATTTCGAATATACCGTTGAGCGTGACCAACGACGTCCTAACACATCACTACCTGCTGGATATGAACGTCAATTACGAAGACCAGCAGGCACCTCTGGCAGACAAGCTGATCCAAATAGGCCTGCACCTAACCGTAGTTTCATGGTGAGTTGCCCAGACCCGAATTTCGAATATACAGTTGAGCGTGACCAACGACGTCCTAACATATCACTACCTGCTGGACATGAACGTCAATTACGAAGACCAGAAGCAAATTCTTATGGTTCTAACGATCCCTGGGTCCGAACTGTGAATGACTTAGTGACTTTGTCAGACGATCCTGTTCAACATTCAGTTGTGGGTAGCCAACGTGCTAACATATCACTACCTGCTGGATATGAACATCGATCACCAAGAGCACCACAGTCGTACGGCGAGTTCCAACCAGCTATAGCCAGTACTTTTGGTACTCCGCACGACTATTTCGATACAGAGCCAAGTCCCTTTTCTAGTGGGAGTTTTAACTGGCCTAGTGATAGTGGTTCTAATTATCAACCCCAGAGAAAGCCTTGGGAACGACGATATGATTCCGATCCAGGTGCTGCTACAGGTTCCTCAGCGACTATTCATACAACAACAAAGCATAGTGATCTAAAAATAGGTTCAACGATTGTGGAAGAAACGCACGTGGATATTCAAAGTGAAGGTGCATTTCCTGAACCAATGTTGCAACAATTGATGTCGGGAAATTATAATGAAAATCAAGAAGCTAACACGCAAACAGCTCGGCGTGCTGTAGAAGGTCAAAACTCGGCTACTGACTGTTCATGTTAAAAAATACTCTTAGGTACCACATATATCTTATGTAATTAATTTAAGAAACACTTAATAAAGTTGCTTAAAAATTGTAATCATCAATCACAGTTTTAATGCAAAATAAAACACAAGTTGAAGGAGTTATAATCTACCTACTACCTACAAAATTGAGAGAAAACTTGACACACTCCAAATGGGGCGTACTCAATGTCTCGTAATTTAATCACTTCTTCTGGAGGAATATGACTGAAGGAGATGTACATGGAATTTTAATATATCATCGAACTCGGAACAAATTTTTTATAGTGGTTTCTAAATGTCATATTATAGTATGACCCTTAGAGAATTTGAACTTGAGCTATTGATCATAGCACAATTTTTGCCTTTAGAAACAAACACGTATTCAAATGAATCATGATCAAATTACCTAAATGTCATATCACACACTATGTCATAACTTTCAGAAACCACCATAAAGTTAAAATTTTTTGTTAAAGACACCGCCAGTACTTTAAAATGCCATGTATATCTTCTGCAACACCTCCTTCACCTGCACTACAACAACTCATCGAACTACAGGACCTTGGGGCTATTTCTGATACAAGTATGCCAGATTTGGTAGATGATGATGATGATGATGACGATGAAAGCGATGATGACGACGAAGATCAGGGAGTTTGTGGTTGTGCTGCCATTTTAACAGTGGAAGAATATGGTGAGGATGAAAGCTTAGGAATTCTAGGAGATTCAGCTCTCGACGATAGCAACTTACTCAATGACGCCTTTCTGATGGATGAAAGTCTGGGAATTTTAGGAGATTCAGTTCTCGACAATAGTAACTTAATGAATGACGCTTTTCTGATGGATGAAAGTTTAGGAATTTTAGGAGATTCTGTCCTCGACGATAGCAACTTACTCAATGACGCCTTTCTGATGGATGAAAGTCTGGGAATCCTAGGAGATTCAGTTCTCGACAATAGTAACTTAATGAATGACGCGTTTCTGATGGATGAAAGTCTAGGAATCCTAGATGAATCCATCCTCGACAATCCCAACTTAATAAATGATGCTTTTCTGATGGATCAATCTGCCGATGAAAGCCTAGGCATTCTAGGTCCAGAATATTTTGAATCATCTGGAGAATCATCAGGTTCACCAGATGAAAGTGGGCAGCAAATGGATGTTTATGATCCATCAGTGCTGGATGCTAGCTTAGGCCCAGCCGAACATAATCAGCAGGCCTTAGTAGCGGAACGTAGACGTCTACACAACACCTTGGAACGCCTGGTCGAACAACAAAACGCCCAGGAAGAACATGTAGCTTTGAATGCGTTGCGCAGTTTCCAAAATAGGCGACGTGAAAACACAATGAATGCAACCAGAGATATGAACGTTACTAGAGATATGAATGTTACAAGAAACGTGAATGCAATTGAAGATATTCCGGATCGTTTCATGGATTTTCGTTTATTTGAGCCACCACACATGAGTTCACCTAGGACTTATATAGATGAAGGTGGACCAACTTTTAATATTACACCTGAGGGTGGTTATCCTCCTGGGATGGAAGAGTCTTGGGGTAGTGGTAGTGGTAGTGCTAGTAACATTTGTCCAAATGCATCTTGTAATGTGGTAAACCCCAATGCTACAAGAACCATTCACCCAGCAACAAATGTTACCAGAACTGTTCAGCCACCAGGAAATGTTACAAGAACCATTCTGCCACCTGCAAATGTTACCAGAACTGTTCAACCAAGAGGAAATGTTGCCAGAACTGTTCAACAAATAAGAAATGTTGCCAGATCTGTTCGACCAAGATACCATGTTCCAAGAACTGTTCAGCCAGCTGCAAATGTTGCAAGAACTGTTCAGTCAGGAGGAAATGTTATGCGAGCTATTCCGCCTGCATGGGATGTTACAAGAACTGTTTGTCCTGGAGGGAATAATGCTACAAGAACCATTCAGCCAGGTGCAAATGTTGCAAGAACTGTCCAACCAAGGGGAAATGTTGCCAGACCTGTCCGACCAAGATACAATGTTGCAAGAACTGTTCAGCCAGCGGCAAATGTTGCAAGAACTGTTCAGTCAGGAGGAAATGTTATGAGAACTATGCCACCTGCATGGGATGTTACAAGAACTGTTCGTCCTGGAGGGAATGTTACAAGATCTGTTCAACAAAGAGGAAATATTGCAAGAAATGTTCAGCCAAGAGGAAATGTTTCGAGAACTGTTCAGTCAGGAGGAAATGTTATGAGAACTATGCCACCTGCATGGGATGTTACAAGAACTATTTGTCCTGGAGGGAATGTCACAAGAACCATTCAGCCAGCTGCAAATGTTACAAGAACGGTTCAACCAAGAGGAAATGTTACGAGAACTGTTCAACCAAGAGGAAATGTTACAAGACCCATTCAACCAGCTGGGAATGTTACAAGTAATATGAATGCTTTTCAAGACATTCCTGACCGTTTTCTCGACTATCGCCTATTTGAACCAAGGACAACTAGCTCTCCAAGAACTTATATAGATGAAGGTGGTCCAACATTCGATATCACACCTGAAGGTGGTTATCCTTCCGGCATGGAAGAATCTTGGGGATCTGATTTTAGTGGTAGTGCCAATGCGAGTAACATTTGTCCAAATCCCACTTGCAATCTGACAAGAGATGGTACACGAAGTAGTTCTAATTCTGAGCGAAGTTATCAAGATGGCAATGTCACAAGACCTGTTGTTAATAGGATGAACATTACTCACAATGCTGCCGATAGAATGAATGTTACAAGACCTGTTCCTAATGCGATGAACGTTACACGCGATATGAATGTTACAAGAAATAGGGATGGTTTTGAAGATATACCTGATCGTTTTCTTGACTATCGCCTATTTGAACCAAGGGAAACTAGCTCTCCAAGAACTTATTTAGATGAAGGTGGTCCAACATTCGATATTACACCTGAGGGTGGTTATCCTCCTGGCATGGAAGAATCTTGGGGATCTGTCCTTAGTGGTAGTGCCAGTAACATTTGTCCAAATGCCGTTTGTAATGTTGTAAATCCCAATGCTACACGAACTGTTCAACCAGGAGGAAATGTTACAAGAAATGTTCAGTCAGGAGGAAATGTTACAAGAACTGTTCAACCAAGAGGAAATATTACGAGAAACATTCAACCAGCAGCAAATGTTACAAGAAGCGTTCAGCCAGCAGCAAATGTTACAAGAAGCGTTCAGTCAGCAGCAAATGTTACAAGAACTGTTCAACCAAGGGGAAATGTTACAAGAAGCGTTCAGGCAAGAGGAAATGTTACAAGACCCATTCGACCAGCTAGGAATGTGGGAAGAAATATTGGTGATTTTGGAAATATTCCTGATCGTTTTCTCGACTATCGCCTATTTGAACCAAGGATAACCAGCTCTCCAAGAACTTATATAGATGAAGGTGGACCAACTTTTAATATTACGCCGGAGGGTGGTTATCCTCCGGAAATGGATGAATCATCTATAATTGTTTGTCCAAACGATCCTTGTAATGTAAATCCTACTGCAACACGAAATGTTCAACCAAGAAACGTTCCGCAAAGAGGAAATGCAACAAGAACTGTTCAACCAAGAGGAAATGTTACAAGAACTGTTCAGCCTGGGGGGAATGTTACAAGAAATGTTACGAATCCTAATGCCACAAGAACCATTGATAGACCTGACGATGATTGTAACTGTTGAGTTTTTCTTTACAGTTTTCTTTAGGATCCTAGTTGGCATTAAATTTGTCAATAGAACTATCACCTATCAATCAAAATTCACAAAATGTCACCGAATAAAAGAACCAAAACCCAGAAAGTGATCATTCCCAAAGGAATTGTTAATCCAGAAGAGACAACGATCATCGAAATCCCAGCAAGTCTTCACAATCAGCCAGTAGTGATTGCAAGGAAAGTTATAAGTAATAAAAATATATCAAATACAGCGGATTGTCCAAGGGAGTGTCGAAGTAAACAATCGACTGTGGGCTCTGAGTTGGCAGGTGCAAGTAGCAATAAATCCCAGACCAGTTGTAGAACACGGGAAGGGGCATCTCCAGTTAGATCTAGCGGAAATGTGTCTACCTCTAGAGTAACAAATCCATCTTTGTAAGTAGAATTTAACCGATGATTGCGATAACTAAAAAGGTTTTCTTATAAATAGAACCATGGATTGTGTTAGATCAAACTTAACATCCACTAGTAGATTTGATTCTCGAACGGAAAGTCCAGGAATGCAAGTGAATCTGGACGAAACCGAACAAACCGAAAAGCAACTGATCCAGAGAGGTCTGGAGGATTTTCAGTCTGCTCGCAGAAAATTCCTGGCTGATGCTTCGACATTTGCAGCAAAGCCTCCGATGGGCTCCGGTGCTGATTCGAGAGGAAATGCGTCTTGTCCATCTTCAAAATGTCAGCATGATAAATCAGTTGCTAGTGTGCATTATGCAAGTACTCCACTGAAGCGCTCCAAAGATTCGGAATCTATGATGGAGGATTCTATGTATTCGAGTGGTTTAAAATGCCCTCGGAGGGATATATGTGTGGGTACGAGTACGGAGTCGAACGAGGGATTATCAAGGATGAATTTCGAGGAATGCAGGTGACGTTAGTATTTTAGTGTCTAGCTGTTAGTTTTTTTTTTGTCGAAACTACGACCTACCGAAATTTTTTTGAGGAGTTTTCAGTATATTCAAACTTGCCTAATGTCTAATAGTTTATAAATGACTTTTTTATCAATTTTTACCTACTTTATAAATATACCAATTTTTAAATCGTTACAGTTGTATATCAGCCATTAGTTCCAAATCAGGGAACAGCAATAGATTGAGATAGTACACACTAATAAAAAATAATTTAAAGCGTGTAAGTTATTTTTGATTATGTTCGATAAATAATACAGTTTTTTTTCTTTTCAGATATTGGTGCTGGTGGAGATATACAAGATGTCAAATTAATGTAACTGACTATACAGTAAATAAATATCATTTTTGGGTGCCTATTTGTCTTTTTTGCTTTCCCATGTGTAATACTTGCTCAAAAATAAAAAAAATGTCTGTAAAAGATCCTTTTTACTTTCTTACACGAAGTAATAATATAATAATAAGTATAGTAATCGTGATTTCTTTCGACTTCGAGATTTTGATGGATTAACACGTTTTGAGGGCCCCTGAATCCATTCTGACCATTTTCGCCATGATGTTTGTCTGTCTGTCTGTCTATATCCACCATAACTCAAAAACGAGTTATCGGATTTGATTCAAATTTCATATTTAAGAGTTTGAACAAAATTGTAGGTGCCACATAAAATCTTTTTCATTTAGCACCAAGACAAAGTGGTACTTATCTGAAGACATTTTTAGGTTTTTTAGGAATATCTTGAAAAATAAACAATTTACGAGATTTTTTTATTCTTTAACATTGATTTAGAATTAAATTTTGAACAAATTTTGTTTGAACTTTTTTTTTGAAATTCCGTCAAAAAAATTTCAGAAAAACGAAATATTTCTCGAGATATTCTTAAAACACTTATATTTTTCATAGTGAAATGAAATGAAATGCTTTATTGGTGCTATACATGTATACAATATATTTACACAAGTCCAAAAAAAAATGTAGCTACACAAATATAGAGAAAGAAAAAAAAAGTATGTACTATTATTTGCGGATATTTAGAAAGCCTTTAAAGTTAAAGTTTTTGAATTCCTCAAAAGAATAGAATGCTTGTTCAGAAAAACATTTTTTAACAAATTTTTTGAAACTAACTAGAGGTAGTAATCTAACGTCCTGTGGCAAGCAATTATAGATCTCAATCCCATAATAGCTCGTAGCCTCCCTTGATCGATATAATCTGTGGATAGGACCGCATCAGTGACAAGCCACAGTCCCGAAACTCATACATTTTAAGCTTCTCGAGCAAAATTTCATGCGAAACGCAATCAAACGCTTTAGTTAGATCATAGAAGGATGAGTCCAAATATTTATTTGCCTCAAAGGCAGTGGTTGCTGCTACACATAATTTATTTATAGCTAAGGTAGTGGATAAGTTATTTCTAAATCCATACTGACTTCTATGAAACAAATTATTGGACTCAAAAAAATTGTAAATCTGTTGTTTTAAAATTCTCTCGAAAGCCTTTCCAAATATGGGCAAGATTGAAATCGGACGGTAATTAGCTGGATCCATTTTTTCATCCTTCTTGTAGGTATAAAGGTATAATCTTTGCTAATTTGAGATAACTTGGAAAACTTGATGTTCTGATACAGAGATTTAAAAGATTAGTTAGAGGAATTAGGATAACATTTATAACAGTTTTTAAAATTTTGGTATTTAAATTGTAGGCATCCGTGCAGTTGCTATTTTTTAAAGACGAGATAATATCTCTTACTTCATTGTAAGTAACTTCATTAAATTTAAAATTTAATTTGTCACTTATAAGTGTATTACCTATAATATAACTTGTTGGATTTATTTGCAATTGTAGTAGTTGATCTATAACGGAGTGCGGGATTAGAACAAAGTAATCATCGCCAATATTTGACTTTTTCGTGTTATTATTTACAATTTTCCATGGCATAAAAACACAATTTTCCATGCAGCAGACAATTTATTTTGGGAATTCGTAATGAACGTGTCGTTTGCCGACTTTTTTGCGGTTTGTAATTGTTTTTTATAAAACAACTTAAAAGATTTTAATTGATCAAATGGAATTACATGTTTTTTATATAATTCAGTAAGGAAACATAGTTGTTCTCTGTCTTTTTTTAAATTTTCATTAAACCATATTATTTTATTTTTATCTCTAGACAGAAGTTTAGTTTTTTCAACAAAACAAGTTTCCATGCCAGCAGTAAAAATTTTATCAAAAATGTTAAAAATTGTGTCTGGAACTCTGGATCAAGTGTGTTCATTTGAATAAAAGACCAATCAACTCGTTCCAAATAGTTATAAAATAAAAATAGTCCATGATCAGTAATTGGTCTGTATATTATGGTTTTTTTGGATTTTTCTTTTTCATATGGAAGTTTAATATTTATAGCTAAGCAAAAATGATCAGATAATATAAATTCTTTAATGACATTTACCTTTAAGGATTTATCGGAAAGATTTGTAAAAACGTTATCTAGACAATTGTTGTTTCTAGTGTTTTCAAAAACTTTTTAGTGCGCGTTGATCGTTGAATCCGACTGACAGTCTAGGTAGACTAGTGTCACATAGAGGCTTGGCTGCCAAACGGTAGGTCGCGGGTTCGAATCCCAGAAGGACCATTATTTATTTTTAATTTTACTGGTTTCTATGGTACCGAAAACAATAATAATGAATAAATAAATATGATTTTATACCGGGAGATTTTTTAAGTGAGTAATAGGTCAAAAATCTAAAATAAAACACATTTTCCTCGTACATTTTTTTTAAGTGAGTCTAAAATCTTAAATAAAAACACTTATTTTTGTCCGAAAATTCGGTTAGAATGAGTGGGTCATGGACATATTTATCTGTACTGCAATAAGTGCGAGAGAGACTTCCGAAAACTATTTGAAATTGTTGGAAAAAGCTCAAAATTTAAACATGACTTTTACAAGAAATTTAACTTAATTTCCATATGGTTTAATAATAAATATACTAAAGAATCTAAACACATCGACTTTAGGAAAAGTAATTTCCAAGCACAATATTTTTTTGTCCTAAAATCTTGTTGTAGTGAGTAGTGAGTGGGACAAGGACAGATTTATGCGTACTACAATAAATGAGAGAGAGACTTCCGAAAATTATTTGAAAATTGCTGGAAACGCTCAAAATTAAAACACGATTCTGACAAGAAATTTAACTTAATTTCTTTAGGAAAAGTAATTGTGGTACTATCCGTATAAGAAAGTCATGTGTTAGACACATCAGATATTTTTCATTGACTCAACAGATTACGAATTCATTTTTTTATTGGCTTGAAATTAGGTGTATATTTGGTTGCCTACTTTTACGCAAACGTGTTGGAATACGATCTAACTAGTATATTATCTATGGTCAATAGCACCAGATGACGTCAGAAGTTCAAAATGAAAATATCTAACCTAAAAACAGATTGTCAACAATTACTTGTCAAAATGAACAACGAAAAGAAGAGTAATTTGGACCTCGATGGTCCAAATTTCAATCCCAATATGTACCTAGACAAACTGTTTCGGGTAATAAAACTCACATAGCAACTTCCTTAGACTGTATAAATATGAATATGTTTCCAGGATTCAACACTGAAGCAAATAATGGACCACGAAAATGAAATAGTAAAGGACACCCAGACTTTACATTCCGACATGCAAACATTGGTTTATGAAAACTATAACAAGTTTATATCCGCTACGGATACAATTAAAAAGGTCTAATTTATTAGGAGTATTATTTAGTGTAGCAATGTTATTTTTGTACTTGCAGATGAAAACTGATTTTAAGAAGATGGAAGTTGAAATGGATTTATTGGCTTCTAATATGGCTTCAATTACATCGTTTTCTGATCAAATTAACAGTACTTTACACGAGTCTAGGGAGAAGATTAATAAACTTTCTGGAGTGCACACTTTATTACAACGGTTACAGTTTTTGTTTAAACTGCCAGCGACTTTGACGGCTCGTATGGAAGAAAAAAACTACATACAAGTTAGTACATATTATCATTTTCACTTTATCACACAGTTTTATTAACGATTGTAGGCCACACAAGATTATCTCCACGCCCAACGAGTCCTACAACAATACGGCGACTTACCCTCCTTCCAAGGCATCAAAACCGACTGTCAGTCCATTTTAGAAGAGCTAAAAAGAGAACTGCGAATACAGTTTAGCAACGCTAATGCTTCAGCTAAAGAACTGGCGGATTCGGTGGATTTACTTTTGCAGCTTGAGGAACCAGCCAAGGAACTCTGCATGGAGTTTTTGGCGTGTGCTGAAAAGCGTTTAAGTGAACAGCTGGTTATGCTAAAGGACCAAAGCGAACAACGGGATATTATTGAGTTTGTGGACTTGGGCTGCAGTGGATTTCTTAGTGATCTTTGTTTGGTTGTTGTGTCGTTTCATGACATGTTTATAAATAGAGTCAATGCGGAGAACGAGGAGAACAGGTTTGTGTTAAATACTGAAAAATATTCAATAGGGATGTTGCATTTTTTTAAAATCCCGTTTTTTTCTGTTAGGAATGTAAAACGACTATATTAATAATACTCTACAGCAAAAATAATTTTTTTACTAAATATTTGTACATAAAAAAAACGATTATAAATTGACCGTGATTCAAATATACAGTGTGTCCCAAATTGGTGACTCCACTATGGGTAACTTCTTTATTATTGGAGATACAAAGACGGTTAAATTAGGAAAGTTTTTAGGAATTTCATGGCCATTTCAGATTAGTCAACAGATTTTGAATGTCTCTTTTAGTTTTTGAGATATTCGGGAAAAACCAAAATGTTGCATTTTCTTTAATGCTCAATATTTTCTTTATTATCGATTTTGTGCTGTTGAGACTTTGACATTCTACATGCACTTTTTTAAGATACTTCTAATGGTGTTGTCAGATTTTTTCCAACTCTTTTGTTTTTTGAAATACGATTACCAACTTTTGTTTTTCTTATGGACGTCAATTGTTTTTTTTGCACTATCCAGTAGCACTTTTTATTACCTTTCCAACGATGTATCACAACATGACGAAAAATTCCAATTTTCACAAAAAAAGAAGTATTTTTAATAAAAAACAAAAGAAAGCTCTACGAATAAAAACATAAATAAAAATTATCATAAAAATGAAGTAAATTATTTCTCGATATGGGCCCCATTTTTTTCTAAGCACTTTCCACAGCACTGTAAAACGGAATTTGTCACTCTTTTAGTGTTTCTATTGATGGCGTTCAATGTATCTATCACTCTGGCTTCTAGAACCTGCCTATTTTCTGGTGTATCGAATTCGTAGATTGCATTTTTGACGTATCCCCAGAGATAGAAATCGCACGGCGTCAAGTCCGGCGACCTAGCAGGCCACAGACTTGGTCCTTTGTTTGCAATTATTCTATCTTGATTTCGCTATGCCAGTTACTCTTCAAATCTGTCTCACTGAAGAGCTTGGTGCATCGGTTACTGTCTCAAGAATGTTGTTAACATTTTCTTCATATCCAAGGACGTATAAAATAGAGGACAGAAAGATCCCCGGGGTGGGGGTTGAATTCTTGGGTCAAAAAGTGTTGCACGTTCAAATGGACTGAAGCGTACTTGATAGTTTCTACGCATGCGCCAGCAGTCAATAAGGCGCGTTATTAGTCAAGTGTTTGTTTTGGTTTGTCACTGTCATAGCAACTGGCAACGGATTTGTGCCTACACCCATCCGGGAGCTTTCTCTCCTCTATATTTTATACCTTCTTGTTCATATCATAACGATTCTCCCTCTTTTGTTCAAATGCTCCAAAATTGATCAAATTCGTCGCAAGTTTTCTGAAATAATCACGAGCATGTTAAATTTTTCTCCGTTAGAAAAATTGCGTGCCATTCTCGATTTCTTTTTAGCAATTCTACTTCTGAACATGTTTAACTCTTTGACAACTGTACTCAGTAATTGTTTCCACGACCACCTTATTGTATTTTTTTGGCGTCCAGATTCCACATACATACGTGTTCCTTTGGATTTTCGAGTTTTATCATGGCCTGTTATCTTTTACGGACAAAATATAATAAAGTAATGGTACCTCGCCGGCTCACCTGTGGCGCTGTAAGCTATTATTTTATAAAGTCCCTGTACTCCCTGTTATTTTATAAACTCCCTGTAACAGGGACTTTATTATTTTATCTGTCATTTTCGATCTGAAATTTGGAAACGTCAACTAGACAACGCGTTTCTAAATATTTTTCCAGATTTTAATTATTTATTCGCGATTTTGTTATTTATGTATTTCTAATTTGTTATTGTTATTGTGTTTTATTATTGATTCTTGTTATTTTGCCTTTTGTTATTCGTTCCGTTAACGATATTTTTTATTATGGGTGTTTGCAAGTGTTGTAAGGTACCGATTTGTGAAAAGTTGGGACGAAACAACATAAATTATCAAACGATAACGAGGTAAATATAAAATTTTGTAAAATACCTATTATGCACATCTTAAATTAAACTTTCAAATTTCCTTTAGATGTTTCAAACTTGCTGCTTATTAATTGGGAGAGAAGATCGTTTAAATTTGGAGTTGAAAGTCGTCGATCAAACTTTATGTTTCTGCTCATCGGTTGGTGCTCATTTATCTCTTTTGGAAACAAATTTGTATTCTGGTAACCAATAAATTTCCATTGCTGAAAAGGTTTGTGTTCAAAAATATAATTTGAATTTTTTCCTATGTATATTATTCGTTTCTTTAAATATATGTTAATATTTTTTCTGAAATGTGTTTATTTTAAAATTACTTTACTGTAATTACAGAAATATGGCATTTTACAAATCAATCACAATGCTATTTCTGATTACAGTCTAGTAATAGTAGAAATAGTGGTAATAATACTGAAATTCAAATCCAAATATAATACCAACATTTAAAAAACCCGCCAAAAGAAAACAGCGCTTTGGTGAGCCGGCGAGGTACTATTACGTAGTAATATTAGATATCATTGGTCTTTCTCATCTATAGTATCTATCATCTATGAGTTTTATCGTTAGCTGTCATTTAACGCGACGTTTTTTGCATTGCAGCAAAAGAGATATTTCATACATTTATCATGCAGCGATAGAGTGATTGATTTTTATTTATGGCTGGGATGTCTTTTGTTTTTTTTTATTGAAAAATACAAATTTCTGTTTTTTCTTGTGAAACTTAAAACTTTTATTCATGTTGTGATACATCGTTGGAAAGGTAATAAAAAATGCTATTTGACAGTGCCAAAAAAACAATTGACGTCCATAAGAAAAAGAAAAGTTGGTAATCGTATTTCAAAAAACAAAGGAGTTGGGAAAAATCTGACAACACCATTAGAAGTATCCTAAAAAAGTGCATGTAGAATGTCAAAGTCTCAACACCACAAAATCGATAATAAAGAAAATATTCAGCATTAAAGAAAATGCAACATTTTGGTTTTTCCCGAATATGTCGAAAACTAAAAGAGACATTCAAAATCTGTTGACTAATCTGAAATGGCCATGAAATTCTTAAAAACTTTCCTAATTTAACCGTCTTTATATCTCCAATAATAAAGAAGTTGCCCATAGTGGAGTCACCAATTTGGGACACACTGTATATTATTACCGCCCGAAAACGCTTTGAAATCGGAGAGTCCTGTGTGACGTCACGAATCTAGTTGACATTGGCACGTCTAAAAATTTTTTACGCGTTTGACATTTTTCGAAATAAATCAAAATGCGGCGTGGTGCACTGTGGAACTAGATTCGTGACGTCAGCAGTCTTTTGAACCTATTCGGGCGTTTCCGGGCAATGCGTGGAAATTTCAAATTTTGCAATACTTTTTATTTATTTACTTAGAAAGTACGGACCAAAAATTTTTTTCAAAAATATTGATAGTGATAATTTGGTATCAGCTTTTCAAACAAAAATATTTTGAAAATCATGCAAAGTCCCTATTTTGTATTATAATTAATTCATATGGTACTAAGACTGTTGCTTTTTAAAGAATTCAAGACTGCAAACGTTCTGTGTTTTTTACTTTTAGTGAGATTTTCGAAAATTTTGCAGCAGTGGAACTGGACACCTTCGTCAAAGACAATATGCAAAAATATTTTGAGCTTGTCCAAACAAAAGTGGATTCTGAAACAGACGTGGGCGACACCAGTATTCTAGTCCAAGCTTTAGATCGATTTTACCGCCGGATAGAAGGCAACAAATTATGTAGAGACATCGATTTTGCCTCGTTAGTACTCAGATAACTCAAAGAAATGTTCCTGGAATTATTTATGTTATTTATAGCACCGCCACTGATATTGTTATAAACGCCGGCCGTAAACAATGCAAGGCACATCTACAAACCCTCAAGATGCACTTTGCTGACATGATAACGAAAGTCAGACAAAATTTGACAACACCAAAAATGATAAGCCAGGAGGAGTCGTCGAAAAATCTACACGAGTTATTAAACTCGCTTGTTATGACAATTGTTGAAAAAATCAAAGGTGTCCTACAGGATCTTTACGTAAGATAAACTGTACTGTATATTGTGTTGATTTCTTAAATAATTATAATTTATAACAGGTCTTCATCCAACCCGACATAAATTTTGCCCAAAAACCCCAATTTAAAGACAGTTTCTGCGTGGACAATGTACGCGAAGGGCTCATAGTTTGTTTCATGCATCATCTAACGGCCACAGCTAGAAGTTTCTGTTCAACTGGTACAGCAGATCCGAAAGTTCCACCGACTCTGCTGTTGTTGCTGTCGAAACTTTGCCTGGATTTACGAAACGGCAGTGTGCATTTTATTGTAAATAAAACAAGGTTCTAAGAACAATCTGACGTCATAAAGGATTTTAACTGAGTAGGCGTGGTTTCTAAGTACAGTTAGCCGATTTGATTCAGATGAATGTTATGATGACGTCAGAGTATTCTTAGCTGATTTGGACTGTACTGAACTCCTGTTATTTTTCCAGTTATCCCAAACCGATGAACTGTTCCAAATCAACGCAAAACATTCGGCAGGTCTGACAAACGAAACGGAAATTAACAGTACAATGCAGGAAACGGCACAGGAGTTGT
This sequence comes from Pediacus dermestoides, assembly GCA_963942485.1. Classification (NCBI taxonomy): domain Eukaryota; kingdom Metazoa; phylum Arthropoda; class Insecta; order Coleoptera; family Cucujidae; genus Pediacus; species Pediacus dermestoides. The sequence continues at coordinate 11,673,143 of OZ012628.1, read as the reverse complement.
TGAATTATTATGTGCGCCTACAAGGACTAAATTGTTCTCAGGTATTTTTTGTTTATTTTGGTGTTTAGTCGGTTGTGATTGATGCGTTGTTGTTTTGTAGATGCTGAGGAAAAGCGTGGAGACACGTGATTGGTTACATACAATTGAGCCTAGGACAGTGCGTGCTGTTATGAAACGTGTGGTGGAGGATATTTCTGCAATTGATGCTACTGTGGCTCTGTTGTATGAGGATCAGGGTACTGCAACTGAGCATAGTAGTGATTCGAGTAGAAAAACACACAGGTGTGGGTTATGTTAAGTTTTTGTAGTTTAGCGTTTAACTACGAAATATTAATTCATGAAAAAATATTTGCTCTTTTTTCCCAAATAATTCTGCTTCGATATAAAAGTTCTTTAACAAAAATATAAGCAGCAGTTTGAAAACTGTGATTTTTTTAAGGATCATTGTCTAAAAATGTGATTTTTTTAAGGCGCAACTTGTGGCTCCAAAAAATACAGAAAACATGAATAAAGGTTTTAAATTTTTTTCAAAATAAAACAATTATTCTGCTTTGACTTAAAGGATTTTTGATAAAAATATAAGCAGTGGTTTCAAAACTGTGATTTTTTAAAGTATCACTCTCCGAAAAAAATTTTTTTTTCAGAGTGCAACTTTAGGCTTCAAAAAACACAGAAAAAGTTCATGAAATACAATTTATGATTTCTTTCAAATAATATCATTCTTCTGTTTTCGTATAAGGGATTTTTGAGAAAAATATAGCCAGCGATTTCAAAACTGTGATTTTTTTTAAGTGTCACTCCTTAAAAATGTGATTTGTTCAAGGCACAACTTGAGGCAAAGAAAATACAGAAAAAATTCAGGAAAAACACTTTGTGATGTTTTCCAAAATAGAACCATCATTCTGCTTCGACTTAAAAGTTTTTAACAAAAATATAACCAGCGGTTTCAAAACTGTGAATTTTTTTAAGTATCACTCTAAAATGCGATTTTTTTCAAGGCGCTACTTGGGGCTTCAAAAAATATAGAAAATGTTTATGAAAAACAATTTCTGACTTTTTTCAAAATAGGAATATTATTCTGATTCACTATAAAGAATTTTTGACAAAAACATAACCAGTGGTTTCAAAACTATCAATTTTTTAAGTATCACTCTCTAAAAATGTGATTTGTTCAAAGTCCAACTTGGGGCTTCAAAAAATACAGAAAAAATTCTTGAGGCATACTTTGTAATGTTTCCCAAAATAAAATCATAATTCTGCTTTGACTTGAAGGTTTTTTGACAAAAATATAACCAGTAGTTTCAAAACTGTGAATTTTTTAAATTATCACCTCTAAACATGTAATTTTTTTAAAGCACAACTTGGGGCTTCAAAAAATACTGAACTGTTCATGAAAAACAATTTTATGATTTTTTTCAAAATAAAGCATTTATTCTGCTTTGACATAAAGGATTTTTGACAAAAATATAACCAGCAGTTTCAAAACTGTGAATTTTTTAAAATGTCACTCTAAAAATGCGTTTTTTTTTCAAAGCGCAACTTGAGACTTCAAAAAATACAGAAAAAATTCTTGAGGCATACTTTGTAATGTTTCCCAAAATAAAACCATAATTCTGCTTTGATTTGAAGGTTTTTTGACAAAAATATAACCAGTAGTTTCAAAACTGTGAATTTTTTAAATTATCACCTCTAAACATGTAATTTTTTTAAAGCACAACTTGGGGCTTCAAAAAATACTGAACTGTTCATGAAAAACAATTTTATGATTTTTTTCAAAATAAAGCATTTATTCTGCTTTGATATAAAGGATTTTTGACAAAAATATAACCAGCGGTTTCAAAACTGTGATTTTTTTAAAATGCCACTCTCTAAAAATGCGTTTTTTTTTCTAAGCGCAACTTGGGACTTCAAAAAATACAGAAAAAATTCTTAAAAAACACTTTGTGATGTTTTCCAATATAAAACCATAATTCTTCTTTGAGATATAGGTTTTTTGACGAATATATAACCAGTGATTTCCAAACTGTGATTTTTTGAAAGCGTCACTCTGTAAAAATGCAATTTTTTCAAAGAAAATTTGGGGCTTGAAAAAAATACAGAAATAATTCGTGAATAAAGGTTTTAAATTTTTTACCAAATAAAACCAACATTCTGCTTCGATATAAAGGATTTTTGACAAAAATATAACCAGCGGTTTCAAAACTAATTTCTTAAAAATATCACTCTAAAAATGTGATTTTTCAAGGCGTAACTTGTGTCTCCAAAAATACAGAAAAAATTCATGAAAAACACTTTGTGATATTTTCTAAAATAGAACCACAATTCTGCTTTGACTTAAAGGTTTTTTAACAAAAATATAACCAGTAGTTTCAAAACTGTGAATTTTTTAAAATATCACCTCTTAACATGTTATTTTTTCAAAGCACAACTTAAGGCTTCAAAAAATACTGAACAGTTTATGAAAAACAAATTTATGATTTTTTTCAAAATAAAGCATTTATTCTGCTTTGACATAAAGGATTTTTGACAAAAATATAACCAGCAGTTTCAAAACTGTGAATTTTTTAAAATGTCACTCTAAAAATGCGTTTTTTTTTCAAAGCGCAACTTGAGACTTCAAAAAATACAGAAAAAATTCTGGAGGCATACTTTGTAATGTTTCCCAAAATAAAACCATAATTCTGCTTTGAGATAGAGGTTTTTTGACAAAAATATAACCAGTGATTTTCAAACTGTGAATTTTTTAAAGTGTCACTGTAAAAATGCAATTTTTTGAAAGAAAACTTGGGGCTTGAAAAAAATACAGAAATAATTCGTGAATAAAGGTTTTCAATTTTTTATCAAATAAAACCAACATTCTACTTCGATATAAAGGATTTTTGACAAAAATATAACCAGCGGTTAAAAACTGTAATTTTTTTAAAATATCACTCTAAAAATGTGATTTTTTGAGGTGTAACTTGAGGCTCCAAAAAATACAGAAAAAAATCATGAGAAACACTTTGTGATATTGTTTGACATAAAAATTTTTTTAGATAAAATATAACCATCGGTTTCAAAATTGTGTATTTTTTAAAGTACTCATCTCTACAAATGCGATTTTTTCAAAATGCAATTTGTGATTGAAATATCTAACAAAGTTCTTCCTTTTCAGTATTTCGGTGTCGCGTCACCAGTACAGATCCAACTGGTCCAGTTACACACCAAATCATCTGGATTCAAATCTAGTTTCTAACATGCACAAACTCTTCAGTGAGCGCATTGAAATTTTTTCCACTGTGGAGTTTAGCAAAGTTTCAATTTTGACTGGTATAATCAAAATTAGTTTAAAAGTATTAATTAAAATAAACATCCTTTGCAGCATTTACTGTTTTATGTTTTTTTTCAGACTTTTATGGAATGTGTTCGATTGAAAACTTTCAGTAAATACGGATTGCAACAAATTCAAGTGGACACGCATTATCTTCAGTTGTATTTGTGGCGATTTGTGGCAGATGAAAAGTAAGAATTTGTGGTTTGTTTGATTTTTTTAAAATATAGATGTGTGTTTTAGTTTGGTACATTTTTTGTTGGATGAAATCTTGGGGTCGGCTGTACATCGTTGTTTGGAGCCGGTTTTGATGGAACCAAGTGTGGTGGATATTATTTGCGAAAGAGGATGAACAATTTATTTTATGTTATTATTTGTAGGTAATTTTTATAGAAATAAATTATTTATATGAAAATACGATTTTGTTATTTGACATACCTCAAATTAAATTAAGACAGTTAAATTTATTGAAATCATTATTTTATTAATCTCTGAAAATCTTAGGATGTCATGAGAAAAATATTACTTAAAACTTAAAACAAAGCAAATCATTGATTTTGTTTTACCAATGAATCGGCATTCTTTATTTTAATAGAAATATGCGGGTGCCTTGAAATATAGATTACGTGTCGAATTTTTCAAATGAAAATAAATTGACGTTAATTTCATGCTTCACTTGTTTCTATTCTATTTTGTTTGTTAAGTGGTTTCATATATCATATTATCTATTTATTGTTCAAACAACATTGCACTACGTGTTGTAAATTCGCAATGTACCCACTCCAAAATAAGTACGAAGTATCTATTCAATTATTCGTCCAGATAAATTTTGTTTTTATTTTTGTTTTTGTCTGCTATTATATAAATCGAGTTTACAAGGTCGCTTTGATAGATTCAACCAGGCGCGGCGATTATTGTTGTAAAAACGTATTATAAAGTTGTAATATGTTTTGGTTCTTGGTTTTCTTGTCGGTCGTCGCAGTGGTATATTATTTATTGACCAAACCCTATAAATATTGGTCAAAGTTGGGGGTGCCACAGGGTAAACCTGTGCCGATATTGGGGGATAGTTGGGGTACTGTTTTTAGGCAGCAATGCTTTCCAGAATTTGTGCAGTATGCTTACAATATAGCACCTGGGAAAAGGTAAATAAAATCTATTTTTCCTAAAAGCGATAATGAAGTAGGTATACAAGGTGAGGTAGTTTTAACTGATCCAAGTACAGATTGATTATTTTCGAAATTTTAAATGTTTCAAATTCGCTTCTCACTACAGGGATATCAGAAACGGTAAGACATACAGCTTTGGTTAAATTGGGGCAAAGTTGCGTAATGATGTTGCCAATAATAAGTCGTTAAGTAATCGAAAATATCTTTTGTAGTTCTGGAGATTTTTGGAAAAAACCAAATTTTTGTCTGTTCGTTTTTATTTTTTTCTGTTCTTAGTTTCCAAGATATCGAAAAACCAAAATCACTTTGCCATGGACACTTTTGTAAAAAAAATCCAGTGCCGTAGGTATTCAAAAAATGACCCGATGATTACACAAGAACGGAACTTCGTATGGAAAAAATGTAAACGCCATTTTATAGAACATAAGAAATGCTACTGAAAAAAAATACAGGGCCGTATTTAAAAAAAAGAGTTGATGACGTCAGCGGAAAAACAAAACGTCGCACGAGGAAAATTTTAACGTCATCTTATAAAGCACAAAATGTGTCCATGGCAAAGTGATTTTGGTTTTTCGATATCTTGTAAAATAAGAACAGAAAAAAATAACAACGAACAGACAAAAATTTGGTTTTTTCCAAAAATCTCCAGAACTACAAAAGATATTTTCGATTTCTTGACGGCTTATTATTCGCCACATTATTACGCAACTTTGCCCCAATTTAACCAAAGCTGTATCTGTTACCGTTTCTGAGATCCCTGTAGTGAGAAGTGAATTTGAAACAGCCTGTATAGCCCAGTAAAACTAAATTAAAAAATGGCAAAATTGACACTATGGCCAAATTTTTGAAAGCAAGTCAAGGGTCATTGATGAAGCTCCGAACCGCAAAAATCCAACAAAATGTCCTTGTGCGTCACGTGATAAGGGTGATTTTTTATATCTCTGTTTCTACTGGTTGGATTTTAATGAATCTTTTAAAAATTTATTCAAAAAAATATTTCAAATAACTTTTGTTTGAAACTTTTTATGATAGCTCTTTAAAGAAAAAAGTTATAAGCAAAATACTGCCCTTCTTTAGAGGGCGAATTTCTTCAATAAAATATACTTATATATTTTTCTATTGCAATAATGAAAAAAATCATCAAACAAAAGTTGTAGAGGATCTTATTTCCTACAACTTTCATTTCGTATATTTTTTCGTGACGAAAAAAGTACATGAGGTAGAGGGCGCCAAAGTCAACTGCGCATATAAAATATTACTTCTAATGGTAAAATCCGCCTTTTTTGGTCATCATCGTTATTAATTTTTTTTAAATTGTAATAGTAAAGTATATTATGTATATTTGATTGAAAAAACTCACCCCGTAAAAAGAACCAGTGTTTTGCGCCCTCTACCTCATGTAATTTTAGTTTCACAAAAAAATACCCGAAATGAAAGTTGTAGGAAAAAATATCCTCTATAACTTTTGTTTAAAGACTTTTTTTCGTAATTGTAATAGAAAAGCATATACATTTTATTGAAAAAACTTACGCACTAAGAAAGGGCAGTGTTTTGCGCCCTCTATTTTATGTAATTTTCGTGTCACAAAAAAAACTTAAAATAAAAGTTGTAGGAAATAACATCCTCAACAACTTTTGTTTAAATATTTTTTTCATAATTGTAAAAGAAAAAAAAATTAATGAAGAAACTCACCCCCTAAAAAAGAGCAGTCTTTTGCTTATAACTTTTTTGTTAAGAGAGCTATCAAAAAAGTTTCAAACAAAAGTTGTTGGAAATAAAACATTAAAATCCAACCAGTAGAGATAAAGATATAAAAAATCACCCTTATCACGTGACACACAAGGAAATTTTGTTGGATTTTTGCGGTTTGGGGCTTCGTCAATGACCCTCGACTTGCTCTCAAATATTTGGCCACAGTGTCAATTTTGTAGATATTAGGTACTTACTTTTTGATCTAATTTGACTGGGCTAATAAAAATCCTTACATTTCACGGAATAATTTGTTTACTCGTATGTATGTTAATTTTGAATGACCGATTTTTTCGCACAATTTAAAATGTTCTAAAAAGGCTAAATGATGATATCTACTATTAAAAAAATGGTTCCAGATACTCCGGAATTTACCAATTCCTCACCCCCAATTTACTAATAAGAGATCCTGAGTTAATCAAACAGATCACAGTCAAAGACTTCGATCACTTTACCGACCACAGATCTTTCATCCCAGAAGGCTCCGATCCTCTATGGGCTAAAAATATATTCACACTAAAAGGTTCGTATTTTTCCAAAATTTTCTTAACAAATATTATACAGGGTAATTCAGGCAATTCGTAAAAAGATTACACTCTCCAAATATCAGCGTGCACATATCCTTAATTTTCTGCGATATATCTAGTACAGGGTGATCCAGTTACGGTGTCCTCGTTATTATCTCAGAAACTATTGGGCCCAGAAAAAAAAGTTTTATATAGAAGTTGTACAGTCTATAGCATTCTACATTTTTGAAAATATATTACTTATACAGGGTGCGTCATTTTCATGTGGCGATATAAAGTTTCATTTTTTTAAATGGAACACCCTGTATTTTACCCAAAATTATGATTTCTCGTCCAATTTACGATAAAAAATATATAAAGTTTAATATGCCTATTATTGATAGTTTCCAAGATATTCGAGAAAATATCTAGAAATACTATGATATCGGCCTGTTTATATGAGCAATGTTAGTTCTATTTTTTAGCTAGAAAATTTTATTTCTGGTCTCAAGAATCAAGTAAACTTTAAATTGATATCATATGTAAGAAAAAGTCGTAGTATATGACAAAGAACTATTATTTTATAGAGTAGACCTAGAAGCTAATAATAATGCTCTGTCAGGTACGCATTGGAAAATAGTTAAAGTTTTTTAAATATTTTGTTTTTTATTATAAACTAACTAAATAAAGAATATGTTTTGGTTGAGTATTTTTGAAATTGAAACAAATAAAATAGCTTGCTCTAACACACCTGGTGGAAGCTACACCCACATAAGAGCCGTTTGCCACGAGGCTAATTTTAGTACTAAATTTCATACTATTTATGCGCGCGCAGATTTGGTTGAAAAATTAATAATAAACAATAGGTTTAAATTAAATCCTTTCTGTACTGCATTGTACACAACTGCACCGAATTTACGCACATTTAGTCACATTGTATACAAGAAAATAGAACATGCTCTAATTTATTGTAACAAGTATACTAAATCTGAGCGCGCATCACTTGTATGAAATTTAGTACTAAAATTAGCCTCGTGGCAAACGGTTCTAATACAATATTATTTTTCAAAATATTTTCTCGAATATCTATCAATAATAGGCATATTAAGCCTTATATATTTTTTATCGTAAATTGGATGAGAAATCATAATTTGGGGTAAAACACACGGTGTTCCATACCGTTATGTTCAAATTTTAAAAGTATGTATTAAATAGACTTAATTCTAGCACTAAAAAATGCAAAAGTGGTAGGTCGATCTTCATTTGTTTTAAAGTTACAGGTTTTTGAAATTATTAACAAGTTTTCTTTTTTCAGATATATCTCCGAACCTGTTCTTTTACCGGAAAATTTGTTGAGAGAAATTTTGTAGCAAAATAAAATGCACATTTTTTGTTTAAACAATTTTTTCTGCAATCAATTGTTTAAACAATAATGACGCGGGAAGTGAATAATGCGGGGCGGGGTGAGTATGTATTTGTTTAGACAAAAAATGTGCGGATTTTTTTTTGCTACAAAATTGCAATTAACCACTTTTCCGACAAAAACAACGGTTTAGAAGATATCACTGAAAAAAGAAAACTTGTTAATAATTTCAAAGGGTTGTAACTTCTAAACAAATGAAGATTGACTTTACCACTTTTGAATTTTTTTGTGTTAGCATTAAGTCTATTTTATACTCCCAAAATTTTAATATACGGAACACCCTATATTATGGTAGATGTATTCCATTTATTTGTCACTTTTTCTGTATTCTACATATTCAGACACTCATAAACAAATATTGCCGACAAAAGTGGCTATTTTTCTATATCGAAGTCAATACTGTAAGTGATAGAACAATATCTGCTGCTTTCGAGACGATTCCGTGTCTTCAGCGGGATCTTTTTTTTTTGTCTTCGTAAAACTGCTGCTTTTAAAACATCATAACCAGTGTTACGAAAGCAAATAATCGCTTCCCGTTTTTGCTGGTCGATAATAAGAATGACATTTCCGTATTTTCTATGCAATTGATCTTTAATGGTCCTGTTATCAGAAACGAGAGTACTTTTGATATGCTTCACTAAGTCCGAAAATTTTAATTAACCCGCTTCAGAATTTTCTGCAAGGTATATGTAGATAAACTCCAGGGCTGTTTCTATTTGTTCTTTTTTCTGAGGACGACGGCGGTTATCTGCAGCTGTATTCCTAAAATCATAGTAATATTTGCGAGAGGCTTCGTTTAGATACCTGCGTTTGGAGCGCTATCAGATCCAAACCATTTATACAAATGGTTAATATTATACACCTACTTCTTTGTCGAAAACTGCTCTACAAAAAGTAACTGATGTATATTTTCCGTGAAATCAACCGTACACGAAACATCAGCCGTCAGAGAAGAAGTACCCCTAATTTTTGAAACGTATTTGTTTATAACTTTTTAAATACGCATGGCCCGGAAAAAAGTTATACATAAAAAGTGTGTATCTTTCTTGTTCCAACCAAAAGTTATTCTTATAGTTTTTGCACAAAGTTAATAGATTTCGGAATATAAGGAAAAAACCATTTCACCTCCTTTTTCCAAGATGGCGGATGAACCACCGACTTTTCAGTTCCGCAAATCGAGTTTTAACTTAGTCTCGATATACCTACCCCCCAATATGCAATTTGAATTTCGAGTCCTCTTCAAAATTGCACAAATTTTTCCCTATTGTCTGTACTAATCCTGAATTACCCTGTGTTAATCAGGTAAAAAATGGCGAGACATGAGAGCCACTCTTAGTCCATCGTTCACCAGCAGTAAAATGCGAGCCATGTTCGTCTTAATCGCGGAATCAGCTGAAAATTTCGTCCGTTATTTCAACAAACAAAACCAAGATCTTATCGAAATCGAAATGAAGGAGACTTTTTCAAGATTTTCTAACGATGTTATCGCTACGACAGCGTTTGGTATTCAAGTTGATTCTTTGGAAGAAAAAGATAATGACTTTTATTTGAAGGGCAAAGAGGCCACGAATTTTAGTGGGTTTTGGAAGAATTGGAAGTTTTTAGGATCCTTCTTGTTTCCTGGTTTGTATAAAGTAAGAAAATTAATCTTCTTAAAATTTTTTAAACGTATAAATAGGATTGTTTACATTAGATATATTTCCCCAGTTTTTCAAAATATCTATAATGGATCAAGCAGTCAACAAATTCTTCATCAGTATTATTAAGGACACAATCAAGACCCGACTGGAAAATAACATTGTCAGACCAGACATGATCAATCAGCTTTTGGAAGCCAGAAAAGGTAACATTAAACACGAAGATTCAGTAGAAGCTGTAGACGCTGGTTTTGCTACTGTACAAGAATCCGAAGTTGGTAAAGCCAAAGTGAAAATGGAGATAACGGATTTGGATATCGCAGCCCAAGCTGTGGGGTTCTTCTTTGCTGGTTTCGATTCAGTTTCAGGAATGATGTGTTTCGCTGCTTATGAACTTGCTGCTAATCCAGATATCCAGAGTAGACTTAGAGATGAGGTTATGGATACCGATAGGGAATGCAAGGGAAAGCTTACGTATGAGGCGTTGTTGAACATGAAATACATGGATATGGTTATATCAGGTAGGTGAATTATAGAAAAATTGGAAAATGTTCCAGTTTTTTATTTGTAAAATTTTTGACTTACCTGCTATAATTGTACAAAAATTTTACTATATCTAAAGAGCTATTTTATTATAGTAACAACTTCTGGGTCTACCATTGAAATTTCTCACTTATCACTTTCAGAAACCTTAAGAAAATGGCCCAACTCCATAGCAACGGACCGCGTATGCACCAAACCTTACACAATTGAACCAACTTTAAATGACGAACAGCCTGTCCAAATAAAAGTGGGAACTGTTCTTCTTTTACCAATGTATGCCCTCCACAGAGATCCTGACTATTTCGCCGATCCAGATCGTTTTGATCCAGAACGTTTCAGTGATGAGAACAAAGCTAACATCAAACCCTTCACGTATCTTCCCTTTGGAGCTGGTCCAAGAAATTGTATTGGTTCTCGATTTGCCTTATTGGAAACCAAAGCCGTTTTTTATCATATTTTAAAAGAATTCGAGATTGTTCCCGTAGCCAAGACCACAATTCCTTTGAAATTGTGCAAGAAATCGTTGAGTATGACTGCAGAAGGAGGATTTTGGTTTGGATTAAAACGCATCAATAATTAAGTGTATTCTAATAAATAATTATGCAGTATTCAATATATTGTTGCTATTGTATCTAAAATGTTTTTAGAAATTACTAAACAAGTATTTAATAAAAAGTTTATATTTTAGTAATTAACATGTAAGTATTCTTTTGAAATAAATATTTTGAAAAAATCTTAATTCTTTATTTCTTTAGAAGTTTTATCGAAATTAACATTAGTTATTCTTATGGCAAGTTAATATTAATGTGACTGTATCCTAGAGTGGCCGTTATTTTAGCGATGTTTAAATTTTTTTTATTCCCCCCCCTAAAATCAATGTGTCCAACACATGACTTTCTTATACGATAGTAACACAATTACTTTTGACGGAATTTCAAAAGAAAGTTCAAACAAAATTTGTTCAAAATTCAATTCTAAATCAATGTTAAAGAATAAAAAAATCTCATAAATTATTTATTTTTCAAGATATTCTTAAAAAACCTAAAAATGTCATCAGGTAACTGTCACTTGTTTTGGTGCTAGATGAAAAACATTGAATGTGGCACCCACAATTTTGTTCAAACTCTTAAATATGAAATTTGAATCAAATCCGATAACTCGTTTTTGAGTTATGGTGGATACAGACAGACAGACAGACAGACAGACATCATGGCGAAAATGGTCAAAATGGATTCAGGGGCCCTCAAAACGTGTAAACCCATCAAAATCTCGAAGTCCAAAAATCACGATTACAATACTTCCTTATACTACGTATAAGAAAGTAATTATGGTTCTTCTGGGATTCGAACGCGCGTTTGGCAGCCAAGTCCCTTTAGACACTAGTCTATCTAGGCTGTCGGATTCAACGCGCACTATGAGAAATATAAGTGTTTTAAGAATATCTCGTCTGCTGCCGTGAATTTTTTCGATGTCGGAGGGTTTTTACTTTCTTATACGTAGTATAAGGAAGTATTGTAATCGTGATTTTTTTCGAATTCGAGATTTTGATGGATTTACACGTTTTGAGGGCCCCTGAATCAATTTTGATCATTTTCGCCATGATGTCTGTCTGTGTGTCTGTCTGTCTGTATCCACCATAACTCAAAAACGACTTATCGGATTTGATTCAAATTTCATATTTAAGAGTTTGAACAAATTTGTGGGTGCCACATTCAATGTTTTTCATCTAGCACCAAAACAAGTGACAGTTACCTGATGACATTTTTAGGTTTTTTAGGAATATCTTGAAAAATAAACAATTTACGAGATTTTTTTATTCTTTAATATTGATTTAAAATTAAATTTTGAACAAATTTTGTTTGAACCATTTTTTGAAATTCGGTCAAAAAAATTTCAAAAAAATGAGATATTCTTAAAACACATATTTCTCGTAGTGCGCGTTAAATCCGACTAGTAGATAGACGAGTGAGTTTGGGACTTGGCTGCCAAACGGGAGGTCGCAGGTTCGAATCTCAGAAGGACCATTATTTTTTATTTTTTTGTATTTTACTGGTTTCTATGGTACCGAAAACAATATTAATAAATAAATAAATAATAGTAATTTGTATAACTAGCCTTGAAACTAGAGTTTTGCGAGTGCGAGTAGGGTTTGCGAGCAGAGGCCGTAGGCCGAGGCCCGCAACTACAAGTACTCGCAAAACAGTTTCAAGGCGTGTAATACACACTATTTTTTGTGCCGAAGTTTATTTAAATAAATAAAATTTACAAAATATTTGTTTAAATATTTGGTATTAGGGATTGTTTTTATATTGGTAACACGCGGCCGTAGGCCGAGGCCCGCAACTACAAGTACTCGCAAAACAGTTTCAAGGCGTGTAATACACACTATTTTTTGTGCCGAAGTTTATTTAAATAAATAAAATTTACAAAATATTTGTTTAAATATTTGGTATTAGGGATTTTTTTTATATTGGTAACACGCGATACTTAAAATTGACACTGACAGTAGTAGCCGAATGACAAAAATAATAATCCGTTTCTATGGAAAATACAAATTTTCTTTATGATTTCAATGATGCCAATCGATAAACTAAAAATTCCTAGTTTTTGCTGGTCTAGCCCATAGATATCTTACTCTTTCTAAATAGATAACTAAAGCATATGGGCTGCGCGATGAAAAAGTGCGATAAATTGAAGATTTCAATAAGGTCGAAAATCGTGTATCCGGGGGTATTTGTACTTGCGCATTTGCTTTAGCTTTCCAATTAGAAAGAGTAAGATGTATGTGCAAAAAAAAGCTTACAGAGGGTAAACATAAAAAATCACGATTACAATACTTCCTTATACTACGTATAAGAAAGTAAAAAGCAAATTCCCTAAAATTGGTCTGGCAACCAACATTACAGCACGGTATTTCAATGTGATTCGGACCTATTCCAATATTTTGTTTGAATTCGCGGGCGCAATATTTACTTGTGCGCAAGTCTAAATTCCCTCCTGCGCAGTTTCAATTCGGCTCATTCATGGTTTTATGCAATGGCTATCTATTTAGAAAGAGTAAGATATCTGTGGTCTAGCCCGGCAAAACCAAGAAGGTATAAAAATAAAGGAGAGAAAGCTCCCGGATGGGTGTAGGCACAAATCCGTTGCCAGTTGCTATGACAGTGACAAACCAAAACAAACACTTGACCAATAACGCGCCTTATTGACTGCTGGCGCATGCGTAGAAACTATCAAGTACGCTTGAGTCCATTTGAACGTGCAACACTTTTTGACCCACGAATTCAACCCCCACCCCGGGGATCTTTCTGTCCTCTATTTTATACGTCCTTGGGCAAAACATGAGTTTCCAGCCGATTTATACGAATGCAAAATGACTAATGCCAACCTGAGGCACAAAAATATGATTTTATATTAATAACGTATTGAATGTCGACTGGATGTGATTATTGGCTACCCGTTCAGTATTTTTTAAGTGAGTAATAGTAATAGTGAGTAAATAAAATACATTTTAATCGTAAAATTCGGTTATAATGAGTGGGACAAGGACAGATTTATGCGTATTGCAGTAAGTGCGACAGAGACTATTTGAAAATTGCTGGAAACCTTCAAAATTTTTACAAGAAATTTAACTTAATTTCTTTAGGAAAAGTAATTATTGTGATACTATCCGTAAGTATAAGAAAGTCATGTGTTGGGCACATCAGATATTTTAATGTAATTTGACTGTACTACACATGATCTTTTTAGCTCTCTGTGATTCCCCTTACTTTTATCTACTCCTTATTTCTACTCTTCGATTCCGATCCTTTTCCAAAAGTCTAGGATTTTGTGAGTGGAGGAGTCCTTTAAAATCTTTGGATCCAGTGTCACTGTTCCCCAGTAGCTTCATCTTAGGTGTGTTAATGCATATTGTATTTTGCAAGAAGTTGCATTGGAGTTTTGTTGTCTCCGCTTCTTATCTGGTTGTTAGTAATTATAAACTGTATCTACTGATTTGTTTGGTTTCGGTAAAGGAGTCGACACATTTTTTTGTTATAATTATTTGTATTCAAATATCGAAAAAAACTCATATTATCTTATCATATTTATTAACAAAAATGAACAAAAATTACACACTATAAGAAGTTATAAACATTACATTAACATCTGTATATTATTATTACATTAAAACTACTAAAACATACATTTAACCTTTAGAAAAAGTCTTCGTAGGATTTTTTGTATATTTACTGGTGTTTGAAGCACATCCTTCACAACCACATTTAGATGGCACTGCTATTTTCTTATTCAATTTGTACCCATCGTCACAGATTAATTCGATTTCGATCGTTTCATATTTAGTGGCCTGGCAGCAAGTACACGCAGACTCATGAAGTCCGGATTCTAAAAAAATAACAAATTTATGGACATTTCTAGCAACTATATTTATGTAAAATTTGTGTTAATGTTAACACAAACTTTTAGCATTATTTTCTATTTTTTTCTACGAAAAATATAAATCTTACTTATATTAAAGAATGTAGATGAATGACAGCTCCCCACACACTCCGTAAAGTCCTTGACAGGCTCCTTGTTGACGCAATCACCGTTAGGAAACCGGGTCATCTTTATCAATCCTACAGTTTTCTCTGGTGCAATCGCTTCAGGCATACACATTGCTAACAATAAACAATAAAAACGATATCACTTAATTATACAGATTGAAATATACGATAATAATTACTTTGAGCTGCAGTTGTAAGATTGCAGTGTTTGCAACAGCCCTTCAAATAAATATTCTCTTCAGGACAGTCGTCTAGAGATGGACAAGATTCCTGTTGACTGGTCACTACGAATTGATTTTCCAGCTTTTCACAGCTGAATGTAGTGCAGTTGTCATGTGACATCCATGATTCGTCGGGTTTTCTTAGTATATTCCCGTCCAAACAAGCGATTTGTTCACATTCACCACAGCAAGAGGTTGAGGACACAACGTATTCCCAGCCCTAAAAATTTTATATTATTGAATAGCTCTTACTGTATGTACTTAAGTACTTTTGGACAATCTTTTTTGCACGTCTCTAGAGATTCCTGTTTAACAAGATCGCCGTTTGGTTTCTGGACACAAGTAAAGTTTTTGCACTTGTCCCCATCGGGCGAGGGCCAAACCTCTCCAATTTGGTAGATTTTATTGTTCATTTTGCAAGCTACAGTTTTGTGTTTTTTACAACACTCGTCTTGCACTGGTATTGTTTCGTACACGAAATTCTTTTGGTAGTCGGCTGGCAATTCTGGACAATTAACCAAAACCGACTGGACTTGCATCTATTGAAAACATGAGTTTATTATATGTTTTATTATACAGGGTGTCCCAAAATTAGCCTGCCAAAATGTATCAGCTGATTCTACGTTCAAAAATAATGAAAAAAGTTTCAATAAATATAGGTTGGAAAATGCTTCCTAAGGAGGCTACAGCCCCCCGAAAATAGTACCCCAAAGAGGAGTTTTCTGTAATATCTTTGCAACTGTTTGAGGTAGATTCATGAAATTTGGTGAGTTTGAAGCTTTTATAATTTGCCACATATTTCTTTCTCCAATTTTCAGAAATTTTGCCAGGGGCGTCACATACAGGGTTGGTGTTGGGTATATTATGCCCCATGTTTTTTGTGGGGATAATTATTAAATTTTTTATATAAAATTTTGAAACTTGGTTTACTTTTAAACAAAAAAGGTAGTCTCAGTCGATCCTTGTATCTTGAACCGTTTTCGAGTAAAATCGTTTTGAAAAAATCACGTCCATAAAAAGTAGACTAATAAAAATAATCACAAAACTAAAATTTATCAAAAGTAGACAATGGATTAAAATTTATAGGTATTTATTACTTTGTTTAGCATTTTTTCGTCAAATATTAATAATAAAAACAAAATTCCAAAATAATTTTTTTTTTCAATTTTGTGATTATTTTTATTAGTGTAGTTTTTATGGACGTGACTTCTTCGATTTACTTACGATTTTACTCGAAAACGGTTCAAGATTCAAAAATCGACTGAGACGACCTTTTTGTGTAAAAATAAACCAAGTTACATAATTTGATATAAAACATTTAAAAAATTATCCACACAAAAAATATGGGACATAATTTACCCAGCACCCACCCTGTATGTGACGTCGCTGGCAAAATTTCTGAAAATTGAAAAAAGAAATATGTGGCAAATTATAAAAGCTTCAAACTTACCAAATTTCATGAATCTACCTCAAATAAACTGCTGGCCAATTGAAACGTACCAAGCGAATTTTTAGGTTGAATTTAAAGTCAAATATTTTGAAAAGGAGAAAAGATATCAACATGAGGTTTTCAGGATTCAAGAGATAATTTTATTGTGAAAGCAATAGTGTGACCCGATTTTTTTACTTTGAAGTACGTAACTATCTACAGGGTATGAAAGAAAGTTGTCTTTTTTTTCTCAAACTTTATACCTACCGGAATTCCACAAATTTTTTTTTATATTTTTTTGATGTCGATTTTTTTAGTCCCTGGTTAATGAGGAAAAAACCAACTTCTCAAAATTTTTATATCCCTCTTATTTTATAAGATATCGAATTTTTTATTAAATTAAATATTGTTGAACAGGTTTTTGCAATAATAATTATGCTGCCATTTTGAAAGCAAATGTCATCATGTGATATGTCGATAAAAAGGTAATTTTAAGTAGAATCTAATTCTTACGGAAAAAAAAATATAGGGTTGTTTAAAAAAAAATTGAAAGTTAGTAGGTGGCCCTTCCGGTGAAACCGGAAGTGTCATCAGATTGTTTTAAACGTTAAAATGATTATTCCTTTCAACAATCAAACCATGCCAAATTTCAAATTAATACAGTTAAATGTAACAAAATGGTGGGGGTTGTAAAACGATTTCGTAGCCACCCGGTATACACGAATATGAGCAAATTTTTGAAAAAGTGAAAAACCCGTTTCGAGGATATAAGTCACTTAAATCAATGGTGAACATAAACTAACTAAATTCCATTCTATTCCATTAAGAAAATAGCCTCAAAAAATGAATTAAAAAACTTACCAATTAGCGAACGTGTACCGATTTTTGATAAGCTACTGGTTACCAATAAATTAATGAAAGTACAAAAAGTGTACTTTCTATAAGAAAGCCATTCATAAGGTATTATAATCACCTACAGAGATTGGTTCTTACAAAACACAATACGGCCGAACGACAAAAAACAAAGAAAAAATCAAATTTTCAACAAAAATTCGATATCTTATAAAATAACAGGGATATCAAAATTTTGAGAAACAGGTTGTTTTCCCATTAAGTAAGGACTAAAAAAATCTACATCAAAAAAATATAAAAAAATTTTTGTGGAAACACGGTAGTTATAAAATTTGACAAAAAAAGAAGACTTTTTTCATACCCTGTAGATACTAATGTACTTCCAAGTAAAAAAATCGAGTAACACTATCGTTTTCTCAGTTAAGTTATCTCTGAAATCCGAAAACCGCATGTTGATAACTTTTCTAATTTTCAAAATATTTGACTTTAAATTCAACCTAAAAATTCGCTTGGTACGTTTCAATTGGCCAGCAGTTTAGTTGCAATTATATTACAGAAAACTCCTCTTTGGGGCCCCTCTTTCGGGGGGTTGTAGCTCCCTTAGGAAACATTTTTCAACCTATTTTTATTAAAACTGTTTGCATTATTTTTGAACGTAGAATCAGCTGGTATATTTTGGCAGGCTAATTTTGGGACACCCTGTATTATTATGTAACAACTTACCGATCCGTTCAAATTCAAACAGAAATAGTTGGTACAGTGATCATGTGACGTCCACTCATCCCCAACTTTATGAACAACTCCATCCACCACACACGCCACCGGATGACAAGATCCACAACACTCTTTACTGGCAGCAGTTGGTTCCTTATATTCATATCCCAAATCGCACTTTTTCTCACAGGTTTTAACTTGAGTTTGTTTCTGGAGCTCATTAGCAGAGTCAACGCACTCAAAAGTGACACAATTATCGTTTTCTTTAGTCCACTTTTCGCCCGGTTTGTAAATTTTCTGATTGTATTTACAGGCCACACGTTTTGGTATTGGACAGCATTTTTCAAATACTGGCTGGTCCATTAGTTCATAGTCCATTATATCGGAGTGAGTGTGTAGAGATGAGCACTCGGTCTTGGAGCATGTAGATTGATAGTTGCCTATACTAGTAATGGAGCACTTGCACTGCGTGCATGGACCATCCTCCCAAGTATCATTCGCTGCTTTTAGTAGTTTCTGTTTTTCGTATCGAGTGCGTAGACGTTCGCCGCCTTTTTCGTGAGCTGTGTAAAGAGTTTCGTAGATGCACTTGTCTTTTGGTGGTTCGCAGCTGTGTAATGGGCAACATTTTTCTGTTTTATCTGTTTTTAGAGTGTGGTATTGGGGGCAGTCTTCGGGTGGTGGACATAAATCTGATTTGCAAATTAGTTTTTCCACTGGACAACATCCACTGTCGTCAATTTCACGAATGTAACCTGTTTCTAGGGGTTTATTTGTTGATAAATCTATTTTGTCACATTGGTCTACAGGTTTGCATTCGCATATGAACGTTTGACAGCCATTAGGTTTCGTGTCTAGTTTGAGGATTTGCCCCGGACCGCATATTAGTTTTTGGGGGGTTTCGCAAGTTGGTCCTGCTGTTGGCTCAGGTACTGAAGAAAAATGTTTGGAAAATCACAATTTTAGAACCACTGGTTGGATTTTTGTTAAAATTATATTGACGTTCTTCATTATTAAAATAATTTGCATACTGTTTATTTGAATTTTGTCTGCTGTTTTTGGGTACTTACCACAAGCATATTTATCGCAACACTCATCGTCCCTCGTGGGCAATTTCAAGGCAACAAAACCCCGGTCACAAACTTTATCTTTACCAGAACAATGTTGCGTCTCACACTTAAGCGACGTGCCTTCACACGTACAACTAGTACACTTGTCCTTTTTCCATTTATCACCCGGATGATGGCCTCCTTCATCGCACACTTCGCAATCCTTCTCCAAAACACAAGTGTTGTTTAGCAACACTTTACCCTCAGGACAGAAGCAACCTTCCACCGGAATCGACACACATTTACCAGGTTTATTTTTGGTCTTTAGACTCTCACAAGTTTTGGGACAGTTAGTGCCACATGGGTCGTAGAATTGATCGGCTTGGCAACTCTTAGCCGGGCAAATATCCGTACGCCAGTTGATGCAGAATCCAGCACTGGCGCAGTCCCTTGCGTAAGCTTCAATGGCTGAACAGGCTAATTCGGGATGGCCACCACAAGTGTCTTTACGGCACCAGTCAACGAACAGCAAAGGATCCAAGACGTTCAAGCACTGGAATAGTAGATAAAATTGCTAACTAGTATGGTAAACATTGTTTTTCCGCAAAAACTAAAATATTTTTGAGATTTTGGTGGATGCGCCGGGGTAACAAAAATTTCCTTTTAAATTTAATTTCTCAGTAAATAGTATAGTTATCAATAAAACTTTTATGCCATTCAAATAAACATAATTTTCTGTAAATAATTTAGTATAATTTTATTAAGAAAGTATCTTATACAAGTAAATAAGAAGAATATTAAAACCAGCTTATCTGTATAGCTATTTGTATAGTCGGTAAAAAAGATGTTATACAGGCTGTTTCAAATTCGCTTCTCACTACAGGGATTTCAAAAACGGTAACAGATACAGCTTTGGTTAAATTGGGACAAAGTTGCGTAATAATGTGGCCAATAATAAGCCGTTAAGAAATCGAAAATATCTTTTGTAGTTCTGGAGATTTTTGGAAAAAACAAATTTTTGTCCTTTACTTTCTATTTTTTTCTGCTCTTATTTTTCAAGATATTGAAAAACCAAAATCACTTTACCATTGATACTTTTTGTGCTTTATAAAATGACTTTAAAATTTTCCTCGTGCGACGTTTCGTTTTTCCGCTGACGTCATCAACTCAATTTTTTTAAATACGGCCCTGTATTTTTTTCATCGTTTTAAGTAGCATTTTTTATGTTCTATAAAGTGGAGTTTACATTTTTTCCATACGACGTTTCGTTCTTGTGTAATCTTCGGGTCATTTTTTGAATACCTGCGGCACTGGATTTTTTTTACAATTTCACCAGTATTTTTTTTCGATGTACAGCCCATCATCAGTATTGACGATTTCATAAGTGTATATTTTATAAATTTATTTAAAAAAATTACTTCCATTGTTCTTATTATTACTACTAACAATAAATAATAGGTTAGTTTGATTTATTATAAAAGGAAAATTATTATTATTAAAGTTTGCCAAAATGGATATGAGGATGTGAGGAAAAATACTGATGAAAATGTAAAAAAAATCCAGGGCCGTATTTAAAAAATAATCTGATGATGACTGCACAAGAACGAAACGTCGTATGGAAAACATGTAAACGTCATTTTCTAGAACATAAAAAATGCAACTTAAAACGATGACAAAAAATACAGGGTCGTATTTAAAAAAATTGAGTTGATGACGTCAGCGGAAAAACGAAACGTCGCACGAGGAAAATTTTAACGTCAATTTATAAAGCACAAAAAGTGTCCACGACAAAATGCTTTTAGTTTTTCGATATCTTGAAAAATAAGACTAGAAAAAAATAAAAACGAAAAGACAAAAATTTGGTTTTTTCAACAAATCTCTAGAACTAGAAAAAATATTTTCGATTTCTTAACGACTTATTATTGGCCACAATATTACGCAACTTTGCCCCAATTTAACCTAAGCTGTATGTCTTACCGTTTCTGAGATCCCTGTAGTGAGAAGCGAATTTGAAACAGCCTGTATATTTTTTCCCATACCTACACGAAAATGGCCACTTTATTTGGGTGAAATGCGGGTACAAAGTCGCCTTTTTAGGGTAGTCGCGGAAAATAAGGAGTGGGGGTAACATTTCTCACTTGGGTAGCCATTCCCTGACTGATATGCGGGAGTTATTTGTGTTTGTTTATGGTTGTCAAGGTGATTTGCTCACCGCACACTGTCAAGCAAAATGTCAGTGTTATGCTGTTTTAATTTGTTTGCGCGTTTCACGCAAAAGAAGTGCACATTTTCGTACAGGTATGAGAAAAAATAGAGTATGCTACACGGTAGGAATTGATTCTGCCAATTTTCCCTCTCGTCAGAATCTCTTAATTCCTACCTTGTTGCATAAACTACTATTGTTATTTTTATATTACCTGTCCAAATTTATTCGCATCAACTAGTTGCACACAAGGATCCGAATCTACTGGTAGAGGTGGGCATTCTTCTGGTGGTTTATTCTCGCACATCTCCCTAGTTTGTCCGCCAGGTAAATTCTCGTACAGCCAACTCAAACTAAAATCATTTATATCCTTCGGTGTACCGCCTGTTGGAGTTTTTATATCGTCTTCAGTGTCACCGTTACAATCACCACACAACCCTTCCATTTTGCCACCATATTTGTGAGATGGGGCTTTAACAGATACTCCTAGTGAAGGGAAATATACTGAGACCTGGAACTAAGTGATGTAGAAACTGTGTAGTAGAGTAGGTGGTACGTGTATACCTCTACTTGGATGTCGGTGAGAAGGAGTTTGTAATGTTTAGTAGCAGTTTCGCGTACTTTAGTCCAATCTGCAACTTCTGTAAAGTCATCTACACGTTCTCCATCAACAATCATCTTCAGTTTGTTTCTGTAATAGTCCATCAAAATATGAATCTTGTGACCTTCGTATAAAATGGTCACTTTTCCGACACACATTTTCTTTGGTTTGTTATTACACGGAGCGTTAGTAACTAAAACCTAAATCTCATAATTACTAAAGTGAGGAGAAAGAAGAAACGAAACAAACCTGAAATTTGTGAGAATTTTCTCCATTCATCAGTATATCTCGTGACATCACATAGACACAATTCCCATTAATGGTGAAGTTATTTTCGTCATACGTAACATATTGTAAATGCGGTAAAACGTTACACTCACAATCCCTACAACTGGATGGTTTAATACAAGTTTCGCCTTTCCTCACCAGACCTGGTGGGCAGTAACAACCAGGGAAGCACACGTTAGGTATTTTAGGACACACGTTTGGATCGGAAATGGACTGGCAGGTGGGTTCGCACTTTCTTTGGTAACAGTCATGATATACCAGAGGAGCATCACAAGTAGCAGCTGAAATAATATCAAAAGAGTTTACGAGATTTATCTAGAGGACTTACTTAGTTACGGCAGTCTTGTTGCATTCTCCAATCAGATAAATCGATGGATGCGTCTGCTGTTAGACAGTCCACAACAAACGATTGCATTGTTAAACATCTGCATGATTCTTCGCTTGTGTGATTGCCTTCGGAGGCTTCCAAGCAAGCACAAGTTGTCTCTAGGCAGCGCGAAACAAACGACTCTATGTCCACGACTTTTGCGCAGGCTGATAAGGTCTGGTCCCTAAAAAAAAGTTTACGAAAATTGGAGCGCGACAAATTTGAATTATCTTGAACGGTCTTCTAAAAAAGTGAAAAAAACTGAAAATTACAATTTTTGAAAATCGCCCATAACTTTTTTATTTCTGAATATTTTTCAAATCTGTAAAAACATTCTCAAAGCAACTTTTTATGCTCTATCAATCAGTGATCGTCGTTTCTTTAAACATTGATTCGTTTTTGTTTTTTAAACGCCAACTTCCGTTTTTCTTATGGACGTACTCTCTACTTTATACATCGTTGGATAGTATATTTTTTTCCAAATTCATCGATGTGCTACACATGGTAATTAGATTTAATTTTAATTGTTAAAATTTAAAAAATGTGTCCAATATAGCAATCATCTCAATCAAGCAGCCTAAACTCGCTTAGTTTGTGTTGTTACCATGGTAATTTATAAACAATTTAAAATTTTTAAATTTGAGGTTTCTCACAAGCGACAAATTACAATAATAATTAGTTATTCCCCGCGAATTAAATTAAATTATGTTTTTGAATAATAAAAAGTGTGATATGATGCGTATTTATTATTCATCACAGAAATTCTATCCTAACGACACAACGATACTCAGAAACATATCCTGAAAGAAGACAACCATCTTCTAGATTATTTTCTACACTGGACAACAATTTAATGAAATTTGGGGCCTTTGAAAAACCCAAAACAAAATATGGAAGCCGAATTACAGAAGAAAACAAAGAAAATATTTTAGCCGCGGTAAATATCTAAACACTGGCTTTGATAGAATTATGCAATTTCAACCATTTAGGTGAACGAGAATCCTGGTATCTCGACAAGAGAACTGAGTCATAATTTGGAATTACCTCGATATTAGATTCAAACAGTTCTAAAGGAGGAAGGATTTAAACCATTTAAAATCCATGTGACACAGACATTGAGACCCGGAGACGAAGTTCACAGACTCCAGTTTTGCGAGTGGCTTCTTGATAAATACCAACGTAACGAGGATTTTCTGAAAAATATTATTTGGACGGATGAATGTTCATTCACCAACTTGGGCATGTTTAATCGTCATAATGAACATTATTGAGCCAAAGAAAATCCCCGTACCTATAGAGAAGCAAGACCACAGCACCGATTTGGTATCAATGTCTGGGTAGGTGTATGGGGGGCAAGGGTTATTGGTCCTCATATTTTCGAAGGGACTCTAACCGCTCAACGTTACATTGACTTTATAAACCAAGATTTGATGGAATATTTGGAGAATGTCCCACTGAATCAACTACGGCAAATATGGTAGCATCAGGATGGGGCTCCAGCGCATAATGCACAGATTATTAGAGAACGCTTTAATAAACTTTTCCCTGAACAATGAATCGGAATCCATGGGCACGTCCATTGGCCAGCTAGATCACCTGACCTGAACCCCTTAGATTTTTTCTTTGGAGATACGCCAAAAATAAAATTTTTAAAAACACTTATTATAACAATGTCGAAGAGCTGAGGAATGCCGTTTTGGGAGTGATGCGTAATATTCCACGTAGAACGATAGCGCGAAGTTTAGACAGTGGAGTACGGAAGCGTTTGCGGTTGTGTATTAGAGAAGACGGGCATTTATTTGAACATCTACTTTAAATTTAATTTGATATAGCATATTGCTTATTGTCATATGTTATTCGGCTTTTATATTTGTTTAGATTTCTTAAAGGCTCCAAATTCCATTAAATTGTTGTACAGTGTAGAAAATAATCTCGAAGATTTTTGTCTTCATTCAGAATAAGTTTCGGCGTAACACTGTGTTTTTAGGAGAGAGTTTTTATATTATGAATAAAAAATACACGCATAATATCAGTCTTTTCATTATTCGAAAACACAATTTTAGTTCACAGATTATGATTAATAATAATTATTGCAATTTGTCACTTGTGCCAGACCTCAAATTTCTTAAATTTTGAAATTGTTTATAAATTACCATGGTAACAATACAAACTAAGCGAGTTTGGGCTGCTTGATTTGAGATTATTGCTGTATTGGATACATTTTTAAAATTTTTACAATTAAAATTAAATTTGAATACCATGTGTAGCACATCGATGAATTTGGAAAAAAATGTACTATCCAATGATGTGAAAAGTATAAAGTGCGCCCATAAGAAAAACTGAAGTAGGCGTTCAAAAAACAAAAACGAATCGATGTTTAAAGAAACGACGATCACTGATCGATAGAGCATAAAAAGTTGCTTTGAGAATGTTTTTACAGATTAGAAAAATGTCCAGAAATAAAAAAGTTATGGGCGATTTTCAAAAATTATAATTTTCAGTTTTTTTCACTTTTTCAGTAGACCGTTCAAAATAATTCAAATTTGTCTTAGGATTATTACTGAGCACTAAATTTAGCAACTTTGCCAAATTTAAACCTATGGTCTATCTATTATAATAAGCGAGATCCCCGTGCTGGAAACGGAATTTCAGCCACCCTGTATAGAAGAGACGCTTCGTAATAGAACTATAGCTTCAACGCCAAAGCAACTCATTAAATTATAGCATACTTAAGTATTGTTTGCATTTTTGCATCAGAAAATTGTTTCTTACTTACTTGACCTTGTTGCACATTTCCCACGCTTGATTCTGAATGTGAATAGGACAAGCCTTCGCCTCACAGATGAGCGGTTGGTCACTAGCCAGCGCCCAACTATCCCCAAAATCAACTGTGGTTCTTGCCGCTGTTCCATCCGGTTTCCTCTTATCATCATCCGGATTATCGTTTAAAAATCCACACAATCCATCGACTTTTTCCATGAGTTTATGCACCACACCCAATTTAACATTCCCCAATACGTTCCATACCACCCAGAAGCCATACCGATTCGAAGCAAACAATAACGTGTTTCCTAATTGTGAAATAGAGAATGACTGCGATTGTGAACCGATGATTTTTATTTGATCCACACTGTATCTATAACCGTCGTATTCCACAGATAGATCTGGATGGAACACGAAGATGCTGTGGTGGTGGCGAATGATTAGATCTCGGGAACAAGCTTGAGTACAGTTTTTCTTCACTAGATAAATTAGGATGTCAAGATATTCTCTTGGTAGTCATAATTGATAGTATACTTACAAGATACATCCCATTCGTCATTTTGTAAATCTCTAGCTAGTACATGATTACATATATCATATTTAAATTCCGTGTTATCGAAGGTGTTGAAGGTGCGTCCCGTGACGTTACAAACAGAATCTGGGAAAGGTGGCGGGTAACATGAGTACCTAGAAAAAATATCTGATGTAGTCAGCACACGACTTTCTTATATTATTTAAATCCTTATTACTTACTTCGTACAAGAAAGTAATAAAATATAATATTTTCGTAAATATAATTTTTTAAGAAACTAAATACCTGGGACACTGCTTAGTCTTTTTGCCTGGTTGAAAATCGTACACTGGAATATAATTGGCTTGACAAACAATCGGTGGACACTCTTCCTTCGTGTGAATGAATTTTGGAGGAGGTTTATTCGAAACACATCTATATTCTTTACAGATTTCCTCCTCTTCCACTGCTTGTGGTCGTTGAAGAACCGGACGTTTATAACCACCTTTAATTCCACTGGTTTTTACGCCTTTATAGTACGATTTGGTGGGAGTTTTGCTTTGTTCGGCAATCATTGGCGATAAATATGTGTGATATAGTTGCATTTTGGAGCCTTTCTTCAATTCTTTCAGCTTGTAACCAGGTTGACATTCGACGATTGGACATTTCCGTGGCGGTTCTATAAAAGAAATATTTGTCAACATACAGAGGAATAATTGTTTTATAATTTAAATCTTCTAAGAATTGTGTGAAGTTACTGTACTTGTAGTAGTAGCTATAGTTGTAGGTTCCGTAAAAATTTCTACTGGTGTTGTAGCACAATTTAACTCATCATCTGGACAGTCTTGTATTCCGTTACACCACAGAGTCGAATTGATGCAAATGTTGCTAGTTGGGCATAGAATTGTGTTTGTTGGACAAGGTTTACAGGTGCATGCACATGTAGATGTTACTGTGCTCCTTAAGCCCTACAAGATGTTGAAAATTTAATAATTAGATAACAAAATTAATTTAAGGACTACTAACATCGGTGCATTTGTCGCATTTCTTTGAAGTACAATGAGAAATGCCACCTAGTTTACAGATACATTGAGAGCAGTCTTCTTTTTCGAAAACAGTACCAACGGCGTATCTACAAATAAATAATTGTTAATTCTATAAGAAGTACTTATAATAGAAAATCTAGCATAGGTATCTGAGTAAATAATAACAGTAAATTTAACTTAATTTCCATTAATAAAAAAATATACGAAAGAACCGAAATACATCGACTTTTGGAAAAGTAATTTTCAAGCACAATATTTTTTTGTTCAAAAATGCGGCCGTAATGAGTGAGATAAGGACCAATTTATGTCTAGTGCAATAAGTTCAAAATAGACTTCCGAAAATTATTTGAAATTTGCTGGAAAACGCTCAAAATTTAAACACGATTTTTACGGCAAATTTAGCGTAATTTCCATGTGGTTAATAAAAAATATACGAAAGAATTTAAATACATCGACTTTAGAAAAAGCAATTTCTAAACACAATATTTTTGGTTTAAAAATTTTTGTTGTAATGAGTGGGACAAGGACAAACTTACGCCTAGTGCAAGAAGTGCAAGCGAGAATTACGAAAACCACTTGAAAATTGTCTGAAAACGCTCAAAATTTCAAGACGATTTTTACGGGAAATTCAACTTAATTTCCATGTGCATGGTCGTAGTACCGGCGGACATGCACGTGAATGCCCTCATCGCCTACGCGTGAGAAGTTCGAGGAGGAGGACTTGAAGCCAAAGAAATTTAATATTCAGGTGCACAATTACGAGTCGAATAATGACAATCAGATTAATTTGGGGGATTTGGGGTACTTTTATATATTATTCGGAGAATAGTATGAGTTTGATTAAAAGCGCGTTTTGTATTCGATTGCTATTATATTTCTGCATCGTTTACTAGCGTTGATTGTGAATGGGGCATCGCATTTAATAGGATAAGGCCTCTTTTATGCATGCGATGTTTGTCGCCTGTCGTGGGGCGATAAAAATCGCGGCCCGTTTTTGATGAGCTTTTGTTCAAGCGTTTTTTGTCGCGTGCCGCTTTCAAATAACAGATCTACCTTACAACAACAAAGTGTGTTGAATAAAAATAGATCCATGTGTTTTGTATTTGCTATAAGTACAAAGATATAATTCGAAAGAGACGCCAGAGACGTTGGACTGTGCATCCAATAAATTGTGCTGGAATCCTCAGAGGCGCATATTATACACTTCGTGAAGAATTAAGAACAGACAAAGGCACAAAGATGACCTTTTCTTTATTTCGTAAACGTACCAAGCGAATTTTTACGTTGAATTTAAAGTCAAATATTTTGAAAAGGAGAAAAGATATCAACATGAGGTTTTCACGATTCAAGAGATAATTTTATTGCGAAAGCAATAGTGTGATCCGATTTTTTTTCTTTGAAGTACATTACTATCTACAGGGTATGAAAGAAAGTCGTCTTTTTTTTCTCAAACTTTATACCTACCTACCGGAATTCCACAAAATTTTTTTTATATTTTTTTGATGTCGATTTTTGTAGTCCCTGGTTAATGAGGAAAAAACCAATTACTCAAAATTTTTATATCCCTCTTATTTTATGATACCGAATTTTTTATTAAATTTAATATTGTTGAACAGGTTTTTGCAATAATAATTATGCTGCCATTTTGAAAGCAAATGTCATCATGTGATATGTCGATAAAAAGGTAATTTTAAGTAGAATCTAATTCTTACGGAAAAAAATATACAGGATTGTTTTAAAAAATTTTGAAAGTTAGTAGGTGGACCTTCCGGTGAAACCGGAAGTGTCATCAGATTGTTTTAAACGTCAAAATGATTATTCCTTTCAACAATCAAACCATGCCAAATTTCAAATTAATACAGTTAAATGTAACAAAATGGTGGGGGTTGTAAAACGATTTCGTAGCCACCCGGTATACACGAATATGAGCAAATTTTTGAAAAAGTGAAAAACCCGTTTCGAGGATATAAGTCACTTAAACCAATGGTGAACATAAACTAACTAAATTCCCTTCTATTCTATTAAGAAAATAGCCTCAAAAAATGAATTAAAAAATTTACCAATTAGCGAACGTGTACCGTTTTTTAATAAGCCACTGGTTACCAATAAATTAATGACAGTACAAAAAGTGTACTTTTTATAAGAAAGCCATTCATAAGGTATTATAATCAACTACAGAGATTGGTTCTTACAAAACACAATACGGCCGAACGACAAAAAACAAAGAAAAAATCAAATTTTCAGCAAAAATTCGGTATCTTATAAAACAACAGGGATATCAAAATTTTGAGAAACAGGTTGTTTTCCCATTAAGTAAAGACTAAAAAAATCTACATCAAAAAAATATTAAAAAATTTTTGTGGAATCACGGTAGTTATAAAATTTGACAAAAAAAAGAAGACTTTCTTTCATACCCTGTAGATAGTAATGTACTTCCAAGTAAAAAAATCGAGTAAAACTATCGTTTTCTCAATTAAATTATCTCTGAAATCCTGGAAACCGCATGTTGATATCTTTTCTATTTTTCAAAATATTTGACTTTAAATTCAACCTAAAAATTCGCTTGGTACGTTTCAATTGGCCAGCAGTTTAGTTCAATATCGAGGTCTTCCATAGCACCAGCAGTGTCTTCACACGTCGACACAACTCTACAGACTGCCAAAATAAACTCCTTCGAACTTTCAGCAGCGATAATAAACGCGTTGCATAAAAGCACCGATTTAAATCAATGTACTTTTAAAACGTCTGTCGCCACGTGTTCTGTAATTCCAGGCGATAGAATTTGAGAACGCCGAGACACAGGCTGAACGACATCGATGCATAAAAGCGCTCATATAGAACAATGTGTTTAGAAAACGCCGCGATTTCTATCATCGCGCGACAGGCGACAAAAATCGCGTGCATAAAAGGGGGCTAAGAAACTAAGTAAGTACTATCTTATTAATTAGTAGGTACATGTAGCAATTTTTTAATTTTTTTTCACAGCTCAAAGTGATGGATCTTTTTTGGTGGTATAAATGATATAATTTTGGGACTACTGGTCGGATTTAAGTAAAATGTTGGGTTTTCTATTAGAAAATTTTGTATTTATTAGAAAAAACTGTCATCAAAGTCATAAATATTATTTACAATTTTTTCAACCGAATTGAAGACAGTCTTATGAATTTTTTCTAATTATTCAATTTAGGTGCCATAATTTTGGAACTTCTGGTCCGATTTTAGTAAAATTTACAATTTTCTAATAGCAAATGTAGCATTTATTAGAAAAAACAGTCAACAAAGCCAGATTAGGCGAATCTTAGGAGAGTCATGAATTTTTTCCACTTTTTCAGTTTAAGTGCCGTAATTTTGTAACTTTTGGTCTGATTCTAGTAAAATTTTCAGTTCTTTTAAAGAAAATGTTACTTTGATTAGGAAAAAGAGTCACGAAAGTCATAGTCATTATTTTACAATTTTTTTAGGCGACTTAAAGACAGAGTTATGATTTTTTCGAAATTTTCTGCTTAAAGTTTGGAACCTTTGGTCTGATTCATGATATTCTTATTAAATCGGAAAAACTTACGGAATATGTCCAACCATACATGGACACTCAGGTCTAGTTAAGCAATTCTCACCATCCCACCACAAATCCGCTTTGCATTTACACGCGTGCATCTCCAATTGTGGCGATTCCACACCTGGACACGTATTGCACTCAGATGGCACTGGTGTAGTTACCGGTACTACCTCAACTTCAGCTATTTGAAAAAAAACACAATTTTAGTCATAAGTACAATATACTTAAGTAGTACGTGATTATCTTACGATAGGGTTTGAAGCAACCATGCATTTCAATCCGCATCTGTATATTATCCTGCCATTTAGTGGGAATAACTTTGACATATCTGGTGTTAATTGGCAGCTCGAAGCTATTCACATGCGGCGTGTCCTTGTTGAAATTCCCAGCAAAAGTTTGTTCCTTTTGCTTGTTATCCAAAATCGGATTCCAGTCGATATTATTGTGCGAATACCGGACATTGTAAGCTGTTACCCAACCTTTATCCCCACCCCTAGTCACAACTCCAGTTATATCCCGCGGTTCCAAAAAGTCAAACTGCACCCATTCCGTTGGAGAATTCGTTAAGGGTTGCCAATACGAACTACTACTCAATTTCAAATGTTTCTTGTCATGTTCTGGTGACAAATCTGAACTAGTGGACACTTGTTGATCGGCCATAGTACCATCGCCTAGCCCCATAGGATCCTGGCAGTGCTTTATTATTGGCTTCTTCTCCGATAGATCTACTGTCACGAATTCATATGGGAGCGTTTCCGTTGTAGATGGTTCACCACATCCTATCAGTTCTACTCGTAAAGATATTCCATTGTTCCATGTTTGGGGATTTATTCTAACAATTTTTGCCTCGAATGGAATCTCAAAGATTGTTTTAACTGGAGTGGTAGTGTCGATGGACCCACGGAATATCTAGAATTTATAAGAACATTTTCTAGCTCTTATTAATTAATAAAAAACAATTTACTTGTGGATGCTTTTCGTCATTTAGTACATAGTAGAAGGAGTGTCCATCTGGACTATATAACACTTTGAAACTTGTAACGTATTCTTCATATAGTGGACTACCTCTAACGATTACACCATAAATTGGCTCTTGTCTACCCAAATCAATTTGTAGGTATTGATCTTGATTGGAAAACTCTGGAGCCCAACTGCCACCTGAAACCAAAATATTACTTATCAATTTTTTGATTCGGCAGAGGATACAATTTTTATTGAACTGAACTAAAATATTTTCTTGCTCTTACCAGATACTTCCGATATTTTACTGTCTAATTTGGAGTGACTTGGCGCAAACGAAGGACTGAGAATGCTGCTCGCACTGAAGGCTTCATCCGCCAGTGGCATGTCACCTTGAATCAAGTCAATAAACCTAAAAAAATATTTAATAACTTTTGTGGAATTCCTTAAAAAAGACTTACCGATCCTCCTCGCATTTCTTAGGGGGAGTAACAGTAGATGGTACAATAACCGGTGGTAATGTAATAGTTTCAACTTTTTTATGCGCTTCTGATTCCAGTTCTGATACCTCCTTTTCAACAAGCGCTTCGCTGACTTCCTCGTCTTCGCATGATTTATCTTTGTGGCAAGCGTAGTAGTTGTCGATGCATTGGCATTTTTCACAATCGTTTTGGTAATAAACTTGTCCAGGCTAGAATTGATGGTATTTAATATAAACGTATGTAAAATATAGATGCCAATACTTTAGCTGGTTTACCACTTGGGGTGTGACACATGCAATCGCTGATGGAAACACAAGTGTGTTCGTTTGCCCACATCATTCCACTAGGACAAGCCAGGATTTTTTGTGCGGATACACATCCAGCTGAACATTTGGCGCCATCTTTACACAGGCCTTGTTCTTGCACTGCGAATGAGTAGAATAGACAAAGACGGTCGCATTGGATGGCACATTCTTCATAAATCAATCCTGGAGGGCACTGTTTGGCTACAAGAAAGGATAAAATAAAATATTACCTATATTCGTATTATCTTAAAACACGAACCTTTTTCTTCCAGTAAATTCTCCTCAATATGTTCTCTACCTGTAAAAATTTATGCATGAAAAACTGGTTAAATTTAATATTATTATTATTATTACTACCACAAGAAGGTTTAATTGATAAGACGGTGTTAGGCCAATCGCATGTCATTGTCTGGGGATTGTACATCATGTCGTTTCCACAAGTTTTCCGGACATACTGTGGCTCCTAAATTTCAAAAATCATAATCAAATATATAATTTAAGATTCACACAGTTAATTACCTTAAGACCAGTGTCGCATTGATAAAACATGTGACAATCACTCTCATGTTCCTTGTACATTTTCCCTGACTCACAGCCAACAATCGGAAGTGGAGTGGTGGGCATACCACACTCACACTTCACCCGAATTTCAAAATCAGGACAATATTTCCCTTTGCCAGTTTCTTTGCACACCAAACCACGTTCTAAACTGCACTCTACGTTCAGTTTCGTTGCCTTAGCTGGCGTATGCCCTTTAACAGTTCTACATTCAATGTCCACCATTTGACTTACGTCACATCTACTGGACTCTTTTAGATTATTCTACAAGTAATCTTATATAAGTTAACTTATTCTAACTTTGTTAAAATACGTTACCAATAGAATTGGAGTTGGTAAAGGTTCCACATCTGTTTTCTTCTGAGTAGTTTTCGTTTTGGTTCTCGTTGGTTGATCCTGGTTTATCCATGCGCTCCATCCAGGCTTGCACTTGACTAACTGCTCCAATTGGTGGGTAGTATAATAGGGCATTGTGACGGCTTTAACAGTTGAACAAGGTTGTCCTGTGCAAGATTTTTGCTCCCTTGAGCAGTAGCAACTGTGGCAGTCATCTTCTTCAAT
Source organism: Pediacus dermestoides (assembly GCA_963942485.1). Classification (NCBI taxonomy): domain Eukaryota; kingdom Metazoa; phylum Arthropoda; class Insecta; order Coleoptera; family Cucujidae; genus Pediacus; species Pediacus dermestoides. The sequence goes on along the minus strand of OZ012628.1, from coordinate 11,639,793 downwards.
TAAGTCACCCTCGAAGTAAGTGACGCCTTCAATTTCCATGCAAATCGGTTTGCAGATGTTTCGTGGAACGCATTCCAACAGCGACGAATTCAAATATACATGATCTGGTGGACAGGGTTTAGGACTGCAGCCTTCTATGCAAGTATCTTCGTTGCAAGTTTTGCTAAGTTTGCTTTGCACTAGAAGATTATCACAAGTTTCTATTGGACAAGTCGAAATACATGGACTGTACTTGGAACAACGCTCATCACATTGCATTGCTACAAAAAAAAACATGTAATAAAATAGTCGATCTTTTCATCTCTGGATGGCCTTACGACACAATTGCTGAGATCTCCATTTAATTGGCACCCCTCTATTATTACATTCTTGCGCATATGCCGCTAGAGCAGTGCAAAGACATTCACAATCGCCACCTTGATCACAGGCACAGCTATCAAATACGCATTTGTCGAAATAATTATCTAAAGGTACTTCTGAGTGGCACGGAGCAAAAAGAGAGGATTTTAAGAGGCCGCATTGTTTCAAGGCCCACACTTTACGATCTGGTCTATCTTCACAAGTATTCTAAAATAAATTGTGTAATTTTCCATGTAAAGATTCATAATATAGAATAAATTACTGTGATTTCTAATGCTTCGGGACAATAAGATTGTAATTTCCAAGAATCGCCGAAGATTTTCGCTGAAACTTCTGTCATGCCACCAGAAGGTGTTTGGAAGTCGTCTGCTTCGTTGTCATTGTAATTTCCGCATAATCCTTTAATCTATTTCGAAAACAATAATATACACTGTGTCAACATATAAGAAAAACTTTTTTAATATAGGTACTTTTTAGGAAAAAAATATTTTTGACTTGAGAAATAAAGAAAGTTGTCAGAAATTGACTACATCTTAATTTAAAATTATTACATTAGAATTTCGAATTATATATTTAATTTCTGATGAAAAAGTATCCAGGTTTCATATTTAAAAAAATATCTGATGTGTTCAACACAACTTTCTTAAACGATGCGATATCGTGTGATATGAAGTTTCTGTGTTTTACAGAGACATGGACTTCGGATTTCGTAATTTTTTTGTATTTTCCAGGCTATAGAAACTCAGCTGGCTACTCGAGGTCCTAGTGTCGGGGTGGTGGCGTGGCAATTTGGTGTAGGGAAGATTTTGACGTGCCATCTATCGACTTGTCTAGTTTTTCCGTTGAAAAAGAAATAGAAATTTGCGGAGTAAGTTGGAAACCACATCCGCTTCGGATAGTAGTCGTTCTGGCCTGTTATAGATCCCCGAACGCAAAAAACGGTATTGAGAGTTTTGTAGATATGCTGATGGGTGCCCTTAATCGTTTGTATCGGCCTGGGATGGAAATAATATTGACGGGAGACTTTAATCTCGACCCAGTCAGGGACAAAAGAAACTTCAATAAACTAGCATCTATGTTGAAAACTTATAATCTCACTAATCAGGTTACTCGGCCGACACGCGCAAATTGTATACTGGATCACATTTACTTGAGGGAATATTAGATTTGTAATTGTACGGTTTTGGAAAATTTTATATCTGATCACAGTACGTTGCTACTTAGTACCACTAAGTTGATTTCAGATCATAATGCAGATAAATATAGCATAACTAAAAGAAAGTATTCACGGGGACATATTGCCGGGTTCTTGAATGACTTAATGCTTGAGGAATGGAAACCTGTGTATAATGAAAAAGGGGTCGATTCCGCGTTTGATGCATTTCATGAAATTTATACAACTTATTTTAACCAACATTTTCCGCTGAAAAGACAACAAATACAACCTGACAATAAAAATTAGGTTAATGATGAAGTGAGAAACTCTAGTATGCACTTAAGAGATTTGCATCATTTGCGAAGGAGTTATCCTGAGATATCGATACTCTACAACTCCGCAAAAAAACACATTCTCAGTTAATTTCTAATACGAAAAAGACATTTTATCAGAAGAAAATAACACGCGCTGAAAATTCAACAAAAGCGGCTTGGGATGTGATGAGATCGCTAAAAGATAAGTACCATAAGCATACAAATTTAACTATTAGGGATGAAGACGATAATGTTTTGAATGATTCTCGCGGGGTTGCGGACTGTTTAATACATATTTCAAACGGGCCGCTCTGGAAATTACTAATAATATACCATTTGACGACACCTTTGACTGCGTGAATTATTTGCAGGGTAGTAGTTTGTTTTTGGAACCATTTACTCCTCAGAGTTGACAGATCTACTGCAACTGAAGCTTAAAAATAAAATATCAGCTGGTCCGGACGATATTCCCACAAATATTATTAGAGTAGCTTCGCGTGTTCTGGGAAATGTGCTGTGTTATTTAATAAACTTGAGTTTTGAAATGGGGAATTTTCCGTCAAGACTAAAGTTCAGTAGTGTTACTCCCATCTATAAGAAAGGTGTCGTCCGGATTTTCTAAGATCTTCGAGTACTGTTTTTTGAGTAGATTGGTTGGCTTTCTTGATGGGTACTGAATTCTGTCGCCCGCACAGCACGGTTTTCGATCAAATAAATCAACACAGACTGCCATACGTTCTTTCTACGAGGGGACTATAAACTGTTTGGCGCAGGGAGAGTGTCCTGTTGGAGTTTTCTGTGACTTCAGCACGGCATTCGACTGCGTGAATCATGAGCGTCTCTTGTATAAGTTGGACAGGTGCGGGGTCCGCGGAAATTCTTACAATTGGCTGTTGTCTTTTCTGGTCGATAGAAAGCAGTACGTCACGGTAAAATCCCGGAGTTTCGGTTTTGTCAGTAATGTAAAATCGTCAAGCGAAAGGATCAATCTGGGAGTCCCACAAGATTCTGTTTTGGGCCCTGTGTTATTTCTGCTGTATGTCAATGACATTGCTTCTTGTTTACAACAAGGCGTGACTGCAACAATGTACGCAGATGATACCGCTCTCTCTAATAATTTCTGCTAAAAATGATAATGTCGAAACTAAGTGCAATGAGACCTTGTCGGATTTGTCTCATTGGTTCAACAGTAATACACTTCACTTAAATGCAACCAAAACTGGCTTTGTGAGATTTCACCATATCCAGAACCGAAATAATTTGAGTTTGAATATAAGCGTTTCCAACCAAATATTAATTAGGAACGAATCAGTGAAATTCTGGGATTATTTGTGGACGTCAATTTGGATTGGAAGCAGCACTGCTCTTATTTGATATCGAAACTTAGTTCAATGTGTTACCTGATAAGAAACTTAAAAGAGGTTCTCTCATTAGAACAGCTTAAAAGTGTCTATCACGCAGAGGTGGGGTCTCGTATTTCGTATGGTGTTGGTTTTTGGGGTGCTTCCACAAACGCGGTGGATGTTTTTAAGAGTCAGAAATGGATAGTGCGATGTATGTTGGGAGCATCAAGAGCGACCTCATGCAGGGAATTGTTTGTGAGCCTCGGAATACTGACTTTGACTGGAGTACTCATTTTAGATTTGAGTATCTATATTTTCACAAACAAAAATAAATTTAGCCTGAGCGGGGATATTCACGATTTCAGTACACGGGCAAGGGACAAGTTTAGAGTGCCGAGGGTTAAATTTCCCAAAAAGAATCCCACAGTGATGGGTTTGGGGATCTATAACAGACTTCCCGTTGATGTTTTGTCTTGCGGGACCTTGAGTAGTTTCAAAAGCAGGTTAAAGTGTTTTTTAATAAATAACTGTTTTTATAGTCTGGAGGAATTTCTTAATCGCCACGAATAGTGACTGAAAAGAGTTTTATATTTACACTGTTTGGTAGTTTTGATTGTGTCGTGTTCAAATTTCTTTGAACTTATGTCTGTTTTCATGGTTGACACGATTTGGAAGTTTTGTTAGTGTTAAATTTTATACCTATGTCTAAACTTTTAATTTTACTTATACCGTGTTGTGTGTTGTAACTGTTTGCTTTTGTTGTTATACATTATTTTTACTTTACCATTTTATGACGTACCCTATGCATATGTAAAATATGTCTTCAAGGCTTAATAAATCTATTATTATTATTATCTTTGAAAAATACTGAAGTGGTAGTCAAAAATCGCATGCTGTCCACATCCGATTTATTAATAGTAAAGAAAATGTATTTAAAATGGCAGTGCCTCCGCTACCGGCAAAGATTTTTTAGGTTTTGCCTCGTATTCAATTTTTATCAAGATAATGTTTTAAAGATTTCAAGGTTTCATTAAAATCCAACATTCTGGGCTAATTTATAATATAAATGAACAAATAAAAAAATGTTTTGTGGTTTCCTCTACTTGAATTTGATTAACACAAGTTGCCATTGCACTTGCACTTTGTTGTATTTGGGTAAAACTGCCGTACCGCGGCTTTTCTGAAAATGGCTTATTTTGGCAAGAAAATAAGTTGTTTAAAGTCGGGGGAGAATTTTTTTTTGGAAAAACATTTTGTTTTCATGAAAAATTAAAAAAACTCCTCAATTAACAACCTAACCAGTAAAAGTAGGTATATTAATTGACGTTTTTCTTCATTTTTCTTTAAACAATTTTTTTTTCAAAAAAAAGGCTCCTCCGAGTTTAAACAACTTCTCTTTCCAAAATAAGCCATATTTAAAAAAAAACTAATTTTTTAGGCATATTTCGGAAAAGCCGTGATACGGAATTTTTACCACAATTTGTTACAACATTATTATCATCAATGAATGTGTTCGTTGCTCTACAGAAAATCGTTTTTGAATATGTCCTTCAAAATTTCACCTTGCCCTTCTTCCCAATGCTTTATGATAGATTGAATGATTTTCAATATCTCACGAAAAATTGGAGGGGAGACTTCATTAAACAACTGAGCCATTTTTTACCTTGATCATCCATATAAGCTTAAACTTAGTGTGATTAGTCATATATTTATTACGCGATTGCTGTTACCTACAAATTTTGAGGGTTATGATTGCCGGCACCGGAGCCAACATTGAGGGGGCAACCGGCGCCGGCAGCCATTAGTTTATTTTGCGGGCACCGTTGCCGGCAGCGGAGGTACGGCCATTTAAAATACTATATTTGAAAATTACTTTTCCTAATGTCGATGTATTTAGTTCTTTTGTATATTTTTTATTAAACCACATGGAAATTAAGATAAATTACCTGTAAAAATCGTTTAAATTTTGAGTGTTTTCAAGCAAATTTCAAATAGTTTTCGGAAGTCTCTCTTGCACTTATTGCACTAGGCATAAGTCTGTCCTTGTCCCACTCATTACAGTCGGATTTTTGGACAAAAAAATATTGTGCTTGGAAATTACTTTTTCTAAAGTCGATGTACATATTTAGATTCTTTCGTATATTTTTTATTAAACCACATAGAAATTAAGTTAGTTCTCGTAAAATCGTGTGTACATTTTTGAGCGTATTCCAAAATTTTCAAATACTTTCGGAAGTCTCTGTCATGGTACACTTTTTCACCTGAAATTAAATGTCGAATCTGAAAGTTCCATTTAATATAAATGAGCAAGTTGCTGTATCTACAGTCATAATTAGCTCCCTGTATAAATTGTAAAAAGTTATAGAGCAGTTAATTTCTGATAACTTTAGTCTTTGCAAAATTTTTGTATGTACTTCTAGGTAAAGTTAACCAAATTATTGAAAATGCCAGAATTTTGATGGACCCTATCCTTCCCTATACGTATTTTTCATAAATAATATAAAAGCAAAACTAATATAATTTAATGATGTTGTACAACAAACCTTCTCCTTCCATCTGGGATCAACCTTAACATAGACTCGAGTACCTCTATCCCAATGAACAACCAATCCAAGATCCGGCGCTTCAATTATGACAAACAATCCATTTTGTCTCATAGTCAGATGCTTCAAAGTACTGTAAGATGGTAATGGTTTATCTTTAGTTAACGTAATGGACTCTTGATCTCCTCCAGAGTTAATTCGAATGGTTATAGATTTAGAGCAGCTGGTACCAAGTGAACCACATGGAACATTCTACAAGATGTACAATTAAAGTATTTAAGAAAGCGATTGGATTGAATGTTAGTTTACTTGTATTGAAATGTCGAAGGAGTCGGTTTTTCCTAGAGAGCCTTTAGCTAAGACATAGTCGCATTGTCCTTGATAGTCGTAGTGTTTGCCGTCGAAAGTTTTGTAGTGGGAGTCACCCCAAGCGCTGCATTCAGCTGAACATTGGCGGTCAGAGCATTTCCATTTACCGTTGTGGCATTTGCTGAAGTAAATAATAATAATGATGATAACCAAGAAGATTACAAAGATTAGTCTTGTAATATAACTATTTAAAACAAGATTTCTATAGGCACCACAGGCAGAGTACCTATGACTTACCAAGTATTGCAATCGCTTTGTACCGTTGCATTTTCTCCGTAACTTCGTCCACCATGATGGCAAGGACACTCGGTAGGTTTCACACATCTCTTAGTTTTAGTATCCAGCACATATCCTTCCTTGCATTTGCATCCAGAATGGCAAACGGAAGCGGAAAAGAAGTCTAACGAGTGCATATTCTGAAACGATATAAGTAAATTAATGACAGTTATCGGCATCTTAACTAAAAGTTGAAATTTTGGATTTAGTATCTTACTGAAACTCAAAAAAAAAGCAAAAATTTCTTCATACCTTGCATGTAACAGGTTCCACAGGCTCACAAGTGGTAAATTCCATATTGGCTGATTTACTACACATTGACTTGAGATCATTGGCTTTAGGAAAGTCCTTCATTTCTTCCGGAGAGGCCAATTGACATCGCCATTGGGCATTTATGCAGGTACTGTGTCAAGACAATCATTACAGAACTCATTTTTATACATTTTATTAGATATGAATAATTGTGCCAAGATTTTCTTAGAGTAAACATACCATAGCTCAGGTCCTTTACTAGCTGGCCTAACTTCCTTATATCCAGCTGGAAACTCCAAGCCATCATGTTGACATTTGCATAACCCAATCGAAATGCATTCACCATTTTCGTCCAAGGCTTGGCCTTCTGGACAGTTGCAACCTTCAACGCATTGTTGTCTACAATCAGGTCTTATGGCAACATCGGAGCAGGTTCTCGTGCAGGAATTTCCACAAACTTGATATTTTTGACCGCCAGGACAATGGACACCGCATTCACGTACTTCATTACGCCAGTCGATTTTCACGCCTTTACGAGAACATTCCGCCGCATATCCAGCCATTGTAGCACAAAGACATTTGGAGACTTTAAACTCACATGCGCACATGTCGTATAAGCAGTTTTGGTAGTATTCCTCAGGATCCACATGCCAATGACAGTCTACAAAAAAGAGAAAGTTAGACCAATAACTTACTTAGTTGGCTTGTAAAACCTTTAAACAAATCTGATTTGATAGTTTTGCAATACTTTTCGGCGGTGGCCTTTTTATGGATGTTAACATCGCATGGATGTGAAGAAAGAACTTCAGGAACATCATTACACTTCTCACTGGTTTTCCATTTATTAGCGAAAAGAATAACAGCTTGTTCCACATCGTCCTCAGGAGTTAAAAAATCGTCCTTCTGGTTGTTATTGAACGTCCCACAAAGACCTCGAGTTTTATCTTTGAACACTGACGGTATGTCTATATAAGCTCTCGTAACTCCATCCCACCAAATCTCAATTCCATTGGGAAGTTCGGCTAAACAAACATGGTTTAGTTATTTTTACTTTCTTATACGTAGTATAAGGAAGTATTGTAATCGTGATTTTTTTCGACTTCGAGATTTTGATGGATTTACATGTTTTGAGGGCCCCTGAATCCATTTTGACCATTTTCGCCATGATGTCTGTCTGTGTGTCTGTGTGTCTGTCTGTATCCACGATAACTCAAAAACGAGTTATCGGATTTGATTCAAATTTCATATTTAAGAGTTTGAACAAAATTGTGGGTGCCACATTCAATGTTTTTCATCTAGCACCAAAACAAATGACAGTTACCTGATGACATTTTTAGGTTTTTTAAGAATATCTTGAAAAATAAACAATTTATGAGATTTTTTTATTCTTTAACATTGATTTAGAATTGAATTTTGAACAAATTTTGTTTGAACTTTTTTTGGAATTTCGTCAAAAAAATTTCAAAAAAACGAGATATTCCTAAAACACTTTATATTTCTCATAGCGCGCTTTGATAGTTGAATCCGAGGGTCGAAAAGTAATTATTGTGATACTATCTGTATAAGAAAGTCATGTGTTGGGCACATCAGATATTTTCATTACGGGTGATGGTAGTAGAGGTACATACCCAACAAAAATATGGAAGACACTCCTCGGATTGTAATGCCTGCAATGTTGTATGGAAGCTTGCTGATGTCTTGGCCGTTTACTACCACATCGTGATTCTGCTTCAATTTGATAATTTGCTCGGCGATTTTTATCGTTACAGTTTTTGTGCAAGATGGCAAACCAGAGCTTATACTCGCAGGAAAATTCATTGCCTTTGAAAAACCATAAAGACAATTTTAGTTGTAACACGTTACACATTTAGAAAAATAATCAGTGTTCCGTTTTATAATAACTTCATCAAACAACTTACTTGCGATATAGAACCAGCACAAGCAACATTCTCTGCTTCAATAGAAAAATTTTCGTTTTTCACCAAATAGTACGAACACTGACCCATAAAATCGAACCGTTTCCCATCAAAAGTATTGTAATGAGGATCACCCACAGCTGAACATCGCGCCCCACAAGACACCTACAACAACATCCTGTTAGCAAATAAACCTCTCAACATCTCCATTATCTACCTGTGTGCAAATCCATTGACCATCATTACAAGTGCAGGTGTTACAGTCTTTGGGGACGGAAGCACCTGGAGGGAATGTCTTCCCGCGCAACTTGCACGGACATTTATCTTTGGTAATACAGTGGTTATCATGCAGAACTGTTCCTTCAGGGCAGTAACATCCCTCAACGCACGCTTCCTCCTCATCCTCGATTTCGGTAGTAGCTCCACATATAGCTTGACCTTTAGACGGACCACAAGATTTGTAGATTCTTCCTCCGTCGCACTTCATAGCTGAAATAATGCGGTGTTAACATATTAAGGTTCACTAAAAGAGTTAACAGCTTACGACAAGTTTTTTCATCGCGCCAGTTTACAAGACCAGTGATTCCTTTGTGGGAACAATCACGGACGTAGACATTAAGAGTTTCACACGCGCATAAAGTTGGATTTGCATGTGTACAAGAGCAGTAATCCCAACGACAAACATCTAGAAGAGCTGATGTATCCATTATCTATAACAAACAGTAAAGGGAAATGGAAAATGTTACAACTTTACCTAAACAGTTATATCCTGAAAAATAAAAGAGAGGTATATGTGAAAATTACGAAAATTGGAGCGCGCGTCTGTATTGTAAACCTTTACCTAAAATCTAAGACGCGCACAGCTATTTAAAAATGTTGACAAATGTACCAAAAAATTGTTAAAATTTCTGTTGCAAATGAAGCAGTCAATAATTTCTTATTTTAATAAAAAACATATAGAAACCAACGATAATTAGTTCCTTTTATCTTAAGCAATTGTTTGCTCTTTTTCCGTCTTTCTTACCTTTTGACATGGAGCAAAACGCTTGTCAGCGAGTAATTTTTCACAGAAAATCGTCGCTTGGTGACCTTTAGATCCTTTGATAGTGCTGTCTTGACACGCATGTTCTTCACTAGGAGTATCGTTGCAAACATCTGGAAATCCGACCAAAAATTAACTATTTACAATAATTTGTTTTTAGGCTTTCTTTCACCTTCCAAGTCATCTACTTTCCAACTAGTTGCTAACGTTACAATACTTTTAGGAGTTTGTCCTTCTTTGGTATTACCATCGTTGTGAATATCACCGTCGATTTTTCCACAGAGACCTTCAGTGCGGTTCCAGAGACTCTCTTTTACCTCCACTTGGACCAGTTGCTGACACAATAAAATTTAGTATTAGATATATTGTGGGAAAATAGGAAAAAAGTACACAAGAAATTTAAACTTCCTATAATAGAGAGTGTATTTAAATAACTTCGTAAGATTTTATGGGGTGATCTTTTTTGGCTTATACAGGATGTTCTCGAACTTAGGACTTTATTTTTAAAAGGTGAATGTACAGGGTGTCCCATTTTCAACACTTTTAGGGAGTATTGGCGTTATTATCAAAGATAGAGTGTTGCGATTTTCACCTTCCTACTTTTTTACGAAACGAAAGATTCCGGGGTTAAATTTGTCATCGCTCTCTTAGTTTTTAATCTACAGAGTGATTCTGAAAATCTTGGTTTTTTAGACATTCCTCGTATTTCCGTTATGCGTCTACTTATCAAAAAGGTGAAAACAGATCTTGATAGAGATTTTTACGTAGAATTCAGTGGTGTAGACAGTTTTTGTGTAAAAGGTTTAGTTTTTAAGATATTGCCCAAACTTATGTTTTTTTTAAATGGGACGCCCTATATATTATTTTTTATATTGATTAAGCAAAATTTGGGCTTTCCAAAAATATATAATACTTAATATTTATTTTGAAAAACAAGCTCAAAATTCGATATTTTTAATAATTTACTTTATTTCTAACAGTAGGCCATGGCTAGTTTATTAGAAACAAATGCAAAATTTGACAGATTTGTCAGATTGCCATTATTAATGAAATATTTTTGTTACGTAGGTGTTTTTATTTTACTTTTAATTTTTTATTACAATGGCCATTTATGATAATTATGAGAAGTATTATATTGTTGGTATGTTTTATACAATGCATTAAAATTATACTTTGAAGTGTTTAGCTTTAGAATAATTCCGCATTGTGAAAAGTATGCATTTGTTTCTAAAAAATTAGCCATGGCCTACTGTTATAAATAAAGAAAATTATTAAAAATATCAAATTTTGAGCTTGTTTTTCAAAATAAATATTAAGTATTATATATTTTTGGAATGCCCAAATTTTGCTTAATCAATATAAAAGATAATATATAGGATGTCCCATTTAAAAAAATATAAATTTGGTAAATCTCTAAAACTAAACCTTTTTCACAAAAACTGCCTACGCCACTGACTTCTACGTAAAAAATTCTATCAAGATCAGTTTTCACCTTTTTGATAAGTGGACGCATAACGGAAATACGAGGGGTGTCTAAAAAACAAAGATTTTTAGAATCACTCTGTAGTCTGTAGGTTAAAAACTAAGAGAGCCATGACAAATTTGACCCCGGAATCTTTCGTTTCGTAAAAAAGTAGGGTAGGAATGTGAAAACCGCAACATTCTATCTTTGATAATAACGCCAATACCCCCTAAAACTGTCGAAACTGGGACACCCTGTACACTGTGTTTTCATTTTCCGGGGTTCTGATGTCATATCTCACACACCATGTAAACTAGAAATAAAGTAAAAACTGTTCTAGATAGATATTTTTGCGTAGAATCCAGTGGCGTACTCGAAAAAAAATGTTACGCACCGTTTAAGAGATATGACTCAAACTAGGTCTTTTTTTAATGGAACACCCTGTATTTTTTAGTCTCATTAAATTTGTCTATTTTTTCTCATTAAAAGATGTAAACAGTAGGCACTTTCAAATTTAATAAATGCCATAAAAAACCAAAAAACCCAATTATAAGTGAAAAAATTTAATTGGTCATGAAAATCGGAGATAAAGAAATGTTTACAAGCAATATGAGACACTAAAACCATACACTTACTTGTCCATCCCATTTAAGCTGAGCTCCCAGCGTATCCAACGACACAACAATATAATGAGCCGACATCTCCACTCTCAGTCCTGGAAGTCGTCCTGGTATCGGCAAAACTTTCTTGGTGGATGCAAAAATTGGAATACCCTCAGGCGAGTGCGTCAAAACATACTCTTTATCTTGCAAATAAATTTTTATAATTTTGTAGCATTTGGTCGGGGTTTTGGAACATTCTTTGCTATTTTGTACGATAATACTAAAAGTATTATCGACACTATCACGTACCAGAACATGGGAACATTTCGAATTAAAACTAGAAAATAAAGAAGTCTCATTTTATTGTATTTGTATTGGAAGTGGGAGTTCATTCATTACCTGAATACTTTTCCATCGAAGGTTTTATAGTGGGTGCCACCCCAAGAAAAACAAGTACCTGGTTTTGGTAGTCGTTGTTCAACTGTTAGTAATTGGTGCTCGTTTTTACCATATTGTCCAATTGGTACGTACTCTAAATTGGTATCGTTGAAGTACTTATCATGAGGAGACTGTAACATTGGAAAGTATAAACACCAAGATAACTGATAACTAACTGGGATGAACATACTTTTCCACCTTGTTTATTTTTCGTGTTATAAGAAGTTTTGTATGAGTATATCTCACTTTCACCTCCTCCATGACCATGACCATTCACAGACATACTCCCCAAATTAAAACTACTAGAATTAGAGACATAATACGTGTGTGAAGAACCTTCTCCTGGGATTACTTGAACATTTGTGGCTAGAAACATTCGTACATGTAGGTATGTCGTCGTTTAAATTATCTAAAATCCCTTACGATAAACACAATTTGGAATGGGAGATGGCTGAAAGCTCCCAGTGGAATAATAGCAAGAATACACAGGTTGTGGAGGAAACTCGAACCTAATACCTTCAGGACAAGACACTGAACAGCTAAATGAGTCACTGTTGCCCGAACAATTATATGCTCCGTTAAATTGCAAATTTTTAGCACTACATGCATCCGCTCCTGTAACGTTTTTAGTTAAATTAATTCCTATAATAATGTGAGAACTACTTACGATATTGACACTGAGGCCCTCGATAATCTTGTGGACATTGGCATACATTTAAGCTAAGACAATTTCCACCATTTAAACATGGAGGCTCGCAAGTTGCTGTGAAGGAATTAATCAGATAAATAAACATAATGTATTTATGAATAAATACCTCTGCAATCTGGAATAGAGGCCCACTTTTCGTTTGCAGGAACCCACACACCATTTTTGCATAACATTTGTGTTATTGCTGATCCATCGGGAAACTGATGACCCGCAATGCAAGATACTGTGCAAGAACTATAAAAATGAAAATATGGTAATTATATCGATAAAATAAACTGGATTTTGTTAGTAATAAAATATGTTCCAAAACTGTTATTTGCTTTAAGAATCGCCTTCTAAAAATGCGATTTTTGGGTGTTTGTATACCGTTACCTTCTTCTGAGTACAAATTCAATAAAAACAAAATACAGCCATATCTGAATATTTTCGCAATTTCCCTATTTCGATTGTTAGGTTTTCTTTTTGGTGCAAACAAAGATTTATTTTTAATCAAACACTTTCTAGGTAGCTTGATCTAACTTCAGTTAAACTTACTTAGTTCTACATGCCCTCCGTGAATTCTTAGGCATTGGAGGATAATTCATACAAGGTTTATTCTCAAATTGGCACTGAGGTCCAGAAAAATTCTCCGGACAATTGCATTGATTCGGTGCCACACAAATACCATTATTTTGACAACGAGGTAAGCAAATAGCTGTAAAATTAATTCTTTAATTGGCTTTGAATGTGTGCTGGTTTTTTGATTGCTTACGTTCACAAGATGGTACCGTACTCCATTCGGTACCCTCCACTTGCCATTCACCTGTCTGACAAGTGATGATTAACTGAGTGGCTCCATTAGGAAATTGATAGTTGGGTATACAGTCTGCTCTACATCCGCTGTATTGAGAGCATCTTATGCCGGCGTTCATTGGTGATGGAGGCTCCGCGGCGCAACCTGTCAACCAAAAATAACCAAAAATTCATTATACACATAGTGAAATTAAAGATAAAATTATTAGTTAATTTAAGTTTTTGGATAAAACTGTAATTTGACGGGATTTTTGCGCTCTGTTATAGTTCGTGATTAGTGAAATCGACTACAAAGGTCGCATATATTTTAAAAATTTGTGTACTTAAAACTGTAAATTTTATACTACAAAATTATTTATTACTCACCCCCACGGAATTTCGTTGCAGCTAGACCTGCATTCCCGCCATATTGAGCACCACCACTGCTACTACTATAAGAACTGTGTGAGCCAGCATATGATCCTGATCCTGACATTGGTCTTTGGACAGTTTTCGTTTTCGTTTTCACGTAAGATGTTTTGACGCCACTGGAAGTTGTTTTTTATATATAACAAATTGATTAATTTTATATCTTAATTTAAGTATACTCTTACCCAGCTTGTCCTTGAGATCCAAAATTTTGCCCATATTTGGTTTTGAGGTATTGAGGCACATTGTACTGAGCTCTGAAACAATAACAATGATTAATGTACGAAATACACAAAAATAGTAATCAGGCCTCCAGAATTCGGTTTAAGGATAAAAAATATAGTATATTATTCAAAGTTCACCAATTTGAATGGAGTGGATAAATACATGTTGGAAAGTAATCGACAATTAATAATTTCTACTAATTTTATTAAAATTAACATTTAATTTGGTATTTTGGCGAAAATATTTGACTGAAGTATCGAGAAAAGTGATTGAAAATGCTCTAAAACGCGCCCAAATGTGCATCAACTCTATTGGCGGCCACTTGGCATATTATTTTTTCGATTTAAAAAGAAAAAATGTAAAGGTACAAATAGACATTTTTTTTACACTACTAAAATACCTATTTAACGGACTCATTTCAGTTTGGTTACTATGGTAACATGGTAATTAAAATCCGAGGTTCACTATTTTCGAAAAATATTTGCTCTAATGACATTGACATATCAACATAATTATCATATGTACATAATAATAGTATTATTTTATGAGGAGCTTAAGTGATGCTTTATGTGCAGAGGCTGGTGTTTGACTGACGAACGAAGTGAGTCAGACAAAAGCAGCCGAAGCACATAAAGCGACTTAAGCTCCGAATAAAATATGATACTTTTTCTTCAAACGCAAACAATTCATGAAATTGTAAAATTATTAATTGAAATTTTAATAAATAAATTTTGACAATTAATTTGACTTATGACCAGCGGCGCTTAAGTAGTACTTAAGCGCCGGCGACAGATAAAGTAGAACTTTACCTGTCGCCGGCAATAAAGTGACACTTAAACATAATCAGTACAGCAGGATAATGTCACACTTAAATGACGTTTGAAGAAAAAAGGTTTTTTCTACGAAAATGCGGAATGACGTTTTTTCTGACAAGATAATCGAACTTGAAAGTAGGCTTTTGAAAAACTAGTACGGAAAATAAGTGTGGAAATTTTTTTCCGCACACATTTTTTAAACTTTCCGCACGCAAACAAAAACACAAAGAAGTACTTACATTTAGTTATAATTGTAACATTTATTTAATATCTAACAACCGGAGGAGTGCACATTAGTTCATCGCTTTCGCTTTAGTTTTGAAACTCCATGTTTATATTCACGTAATTTGATCTCAAAATCAAAATTATTTCGATGACGGGACACAATTTATAAACTGTCAACAGCTATGAGCTTTCAGTTCTATGACAACAAACTCACTTGAAGTTTTTTTTTTAATTAGAAAAAGATTTACGAATTCCACGTTTTCGTAGAAAAAATCGTATGTAACGCGCTTGCGAAAATGGCCCATGACAATACTCGTGTGATTGCAGCACTCGCTATCGCTCGTGTTGCAAATTTCACACTCGTATTGTCATGATGCGTTTTCCGCACTTGTATTACAATATACTATTAATGTGTTTTAGGGAACTTTAACAAAAATATCTGATGTGTCCAACACATGACTTTCTTATACGGATAGTACCACAATTACTTTTCCTAAAGAAATTAAGTTAAATTTCTTGTAAAAATCGTGTTTCAATTTTGAGCGTTTCCAGCAATATTCAAATAAATTTCGGAAGTCTCTCTCGCACTTATTGCAATACGCATAAATCTGTCCTTGTCCCACTCATTATAACCGAATTTTACGACAAAAACCAATGTTTTATTTTTTTTGAAATTTTTTTGACAGAATTTCAAAAAAAAGTTCAAACAAAATTTGTTCAAAATTCAATTCTAAATCAATGTTAAAGTATAAAAAAATCTCATAAATTGTTTATTTTTCAAGATATTCCTAAAAAACCTAAAAATGTCTTCAGGTAACTGTCACTTGTTTTTGTGCTAGAATGTGGCACCCACAAATTTGTTCAAACTCTTAAATATGAAATTTGAATCAAATACGATAAGTCGTTTTTGAGTTATGGTGGATACAGACAGACAGACATCATGGCGAAAATGGTCAAAATGGATTCAGGGGCCCTCAAAACGTGTAAATCCATCAAAATCTCGAAGTCGAAAAAAATCACGATTACTATACTGCCTTATACTACGTATAAGAAAGTAAAAATATTATTTTTCTCATACCTGCACGAAAATGGCCACTTGATTTGCATGAAATGCGGGTAGAAAGTCGCCTTTTTAGGGTAGTTGCGGAAAATAAGGAGTGGGGGTAACATTTCTCATTTAGGTAGCCATTCCCTCTCTGATATGCGGGAGTTATTTGTGTTTGTTTATGGTCGTCAAGGTGATTTTCTCACCGCAAAGTGTCAAGCAGAAATGTCAGTGTTATGCTGTTATAATTTGTTCGCGCGTTTCACGCAAAAGAAATGGCCATTTTCGTACAGGTATGAGAAAAAATAGAGTATGCTACACGGGAGGAATTGATTCTGCCAATTTTCCCTCTCGTCAGAATCTCTTAATTCCTACCTTGTTGCATAAACTACTATTGTAACACGTACCTAAATAACTATATTCACAAACAGAACCTATTTTTTTCATTTACAAAAAAAGTTATAGCCTTAGGAAATCGGGTGATTTTCATGCGCCATGAGTGAAATTGTTAGCAAAATGAATTAATTTGTTTCATTTACAACTATCGAATATTCCGACTATTTCTGCGTAAACTCTTTCTAAGGACGAAAAATTACATTAAAAGAAAATCAAAATTGACGACAAATTGAATACCTACGTACTATGCAAATTTTTAACGGGCTCTAAGAGCCCATGAGGAAAACCCTTACCATTAAAAGCAGTATGACATCATGTATACTCGTATGTTACGCCGAATTAGCGTAATTCCCGATTTCTTGTATTCGGCAACCGGCAACATTTTGCCTAAATTCATGAAATAAGCAGCGGGCTTGCCGATTTCACGTAATAGGTAATTCTGCCCATTACATGAACTGGGCACATATATATCTACATATTTGCCGATTACATGATATAGGCATATTTGGATATTAAAATGGATGAAATCGGTAAATCTAGTCAAATATGGAGTGAGGAATATGAAAGAAAGGTAATAAAAATAATACAGCCAATTGGCAGTAACGAAACTACCGATAAAAAAGGCCGTTTTATCATATTAAAAGTTTTTACAAACTAGCAGATTTTGCTGGAATAACAAAGTTAAAAGGTATTTAGAATTAAAGACAATAAAATAATGACTACCAAAACGAATGCATGGAATGTAATTCGAGATTTACATACAGCTTACGACCACAAAAAAGAAAAAAAAACTTACAAAACGGTTGCCGAAGATTATGCTAATATACCAATGTTTATGATAAAACAATTTATACTCGTAGAACAATGTGAACGATGTGCAGAGAAGTCAAAAAAAATTAATAGAACAGGAATTGTTGTTCGACCTATTGTATAAGTAAAGATCTAATAGTCCAGGAAAAATAGACGTTAACATGGAAAAAAATTGTTACAGGCCGAATTTTTGCATGCACCTCAATAATGTGTGAAAGTTCCCTATCGATTTGATGGCTGCTAACTGCGTTACTCGAGGTCAAAGGTCGTGATAAACAGTTTTTTGCAAATATTTCGAGAACGGCGACCTTTATTGAAAAAAATATAGAGAGCTAATTTTTAGCTGAGGCAATTTGCTATAAAAACTTATTCAAAAGTTTGTAGGGGCAATCGTTCACGAGATATAGGGTTTTAAAAACTAAGAACGTAGAGGACTTACTTCACTACGAAGAATAACGACTGATCTTAGGATATGAAAGTTGGATAATGAATTATTATTCAATATGTACAGGGCTAGTCACGAGAGGGTTATTTCTGAACAAAATTAGAAAGCAACCAAAAATACAATTTACAACGGCTGCTAGCTTTCTCATTTTTTTAAAATGGAATATTGGATCTAAGATTGCCGGTCTTGCCATTTGATTCTGTTCCAGTTCTGTCACTTTAACGTTTTAAGACTGAAAAATCAATCTTGTAGATGATGTATTATTATACAAACGATGAAAAAACAGACATGTTCCTCATCTACGGGGAGTGTAGGAAAAATGCTACTGCCACTGCAGACCTTTATATGCAAAGGTACCCAGCACGAAGACATCCGGTTCCTGAGACGTTTAAGAATCTTGAACATCAACTACGTCAAAACTGGCCTCCAATGAAAAGATATCGTCAGAGGACAGCTACCGGACAAGAAAATGAAATTGCTGTACTTGAAGCGATAAAAGAAAATCCTCACGTTAGTCAGACTGCATTGGCAAGACAAATAGGTATTAGTCAGTCTTCAGTTGGGCGTATTCTTCGAGAAAATAAATTCCACCCGTACCATTTGACCCTGGTACAGGAATTAAAGCCGACATATTTTCTTAAAAGAGTTCAATTTTGCCGTTTTATGCAAGAAAAGCTGAATGCAGATAATAATTTCATAAAGAAAGTATTGTTCTCCGATGAGGCTAGATTTAGCAATAATGGGGCCGTAAACAGGCATAACTATCATTATTATAGCTAAGTGAATCCGCGATGGATTCGCGAAACATACTTTCAGAATATCTTTTCGGTAAATGTTTGGTGTGGCATACTAAATGAGCAAATTATTGGACCCCATTTTTTTGAAGGAAATTTGAATGGACGAATGTACCTTAATTTTCTACAGACGGAACTGGCCCCGTTATTAGAAACTGTGGACTTAAATATCAGGCAGCATCTTTGGTTTCAACAAGATGGTGCCCCACCGCACTACCATAGAATTGTGAGAAACTATTTGGATGCAAATTTTAGAGGCAGGTGGATAGGACGAGGATCGAACAATATTTGGCCACCCAGAAGTCCCGATTTGACTCCACAAAAGACAGAATTCGCCAAGAATGCATGGCTATAACGCCCGAAACATTACGGCGTGTTCAGCGATCGTTTTTTAATCGTATTGAAGTTTGTGTAGATCGCAATGGGGCACACTTTGAACAATTTTTTCGGTAGATAATTTAAATATGTTATGTTTTGCTTTATTGTATTGTCATTTTAATAAATTGTCACTTTTACGTTTTTTTCCAAAATTTCAAATCACTTTGATCCGACTTATTAATCAAATAAAAAATAATATCAAGTGATCAGATTAATTAGTATTTTGGGTTGAGTTCTAATTTTGGTCAGAAATAAACCACTCATGACTAGCCCTGTATATTTATGGCGTTTTTTATTTATTTGTGCATTTATTGCATTTATTTGGGCATTTATGATACAGTAATTAACTTTCTTCAGTTTCGGAGAGCGATTGTTCCGTCACCAAAGTTTGGACGAGGAAAGACGATGGATCGATGTCGTTATCGATTTCCTCGTTATCAATA
The DNA here is from genome assembly GCA_963942485.1 of Pediacus dermestoides. Lineage (NCBI taxonomy): Eukaryota > Metazoa > Arthropoda > Insecta > Coleoptera > Cucujidae > Pediacus > Pediacus dermestoides. Next base: position 11,620,235 of record OZ012628.1, on the reverse strand, counting down.
TAAAATTTTTCCATGTTCATACATGTTTGGCCATTACATTGGCTACAAACTACAGAAAAGTTCAATTCTGCTTTCCGCCGACATGGAAAAGAGTTTTATAAAAAGAAATAAATGGAAATTGGTATAAATGAGATCGTGTTTTATTTTGATTGTATGGTCTAGCTCAAAAAGTACTAAGTATAATTTATTTTAATTGACAACAATATGAGATCTATTGAAGATACAGGTTGAAAAAACGGAAAAATTCATCAATATAAAAAATATATAGATAATACGTTTTTTATAGCTCTGAAGAGCTTTATAAAAATCATTAGAAACAAAATTACCTGAAATTTACTATTAAGGAAACATTTAATGAAATGGAAAAATTTCCCCAAAAATTTCAACTTAATTATTGAATAACTATTTAAATACTGACAATATCAAAAAAATATTAAAAGAAAAGTTGCAGGAAATATTTTTTCTATAACTTTGTAGTGATACTTTTTATTCCAAAATCTAATAAGAAAGAAGATATTCAATAAATAAAATTGAGCTTATAATATTCAATTGGTTTAACTTCCGGCTAAATGCGGCGCGACAGACCGAGCTTTTTCAACACTTTTACTGCTAATATTTAATAATATATAGGTACACATCATGCTCCTTTTTTAAGGGTTTGCGTTTTGGGCCCTTAGACTATTACTACCTACTAATTATACTAAAACCTTAAAAAGTTAATTTTACTAATTACCCAAATCTCAAATCAGTACAAAATAAGTTTTTTTTGTTTCAAAAAGAAAATGCACTTACCTCACATAAAACACACAGAAACACACTAGTAAAATTATTGGAACACTACGCCCTAGTGTCCCCATGTCGTAAAAAACCGGTAACACCGTATAGGTACTAGTGTCCACAAAACACTAACACCCAAACAAAGCAATCAAATTAATTTATCAATTTTGTTCGCGCTAAACTGCGTGCAAATAATATTTGGTCCACAATTTCGAAAAGCCAATTCGCATTTTCATCCATTCAGGTGCTAAAAAAATAGGACAAGCTTCATAGGAATTGTGAACAGTGATTAAATTCTTGTAGGAGTTAAAGGAAGTGGATGTAAAATATCAAAATATTTCACGTTTACAGATAATTATTGTGTCAAGGCGTTCCAAAATTGGAACGCAAATTAATATGTGTTGTTTAAGCGAGATAACAAATAACACCAGAGGAATAAAATGGAATTGATTGCAAGAATTAATCATTTAGATAAAATAGTGCAGCTTTAATACAGATACACTGTACAGGATTGTTGACTATGGATTACAAAAGCTCTCCAGATCATTAGTGGAGCCTGAGAAAATTAGTTAAAAAACCCTATAACCCTTATTTTTTTAGTTATTCAAGAAAAACTGATTTGTAAATTTGGCAATATATCAAGTATGAAGTGGTGGGCTTTGTTGTTACTTATATTATGGTAAATAATAAAATAAAATGACAAAATACAATAACAAAATAAAATAAATAAAGATTATAGCAAATGTTAAAAATTCTTCCCTTCAGCATTTAAACAAATTTGCCCTTTTGCCATTAACCTTTTGAACAGCGTTTTGTATTTGATTTATGGGCCATTTTGGAATCACCCTCTGTGGTATTTTTGAATATTTGAAGAAAATTACTAAATGTACATACATATACTTTTCCTCTTACTAAATACTTTTCCCCAACAAATTTCTCACCAAGAGGGTCTGGACCCAGTCCAATGTACACTCAAATCAATTTTTTTCCTTTCCCCCAAATATGCTTTACTACCCAACACGAACCAATTCTCCTCATCCCTTATTTGCTTTTCCGGATCACAATAATTTAGCACATGTTCCTGAAACTTTTAATTGTATATTTAAATTCTATCAGTTCTACATTAATTTGCCTACGAGGCTTTCAGAGTGTTCACCGAAGATTTTCAAAACAACATTCGATGTGGTACCCGCAAAATTCCTATTGCTTGTTTTCACAATTACCACGTAAAGATATCGAGAATACTGAGCGACATCTCCAAGGAACATAATGTTTTTAGTTGTAAATAACTTGTATTAGACGAAAGTATACATGAAACTATATTCATTTCAGCAACTTGTTGATTTTCTTAGGGAGAACATTATCAGTAGAATACAGAAAAACAGAAATAGTACTAGTACTGTAAGAAAAATAATGAAGCTAATGGAAGATTTTAATTCCACTTCAACTTTTAAAGGTTAGTCAATTTTGTCAACTGCAATATTTTCAAACATCCCCACTACAGTTGATAAATGGTAACAACTACAGTCTATTCGTTTGGTGTTTGAGATTTTCAAGGCTTTACACGCAAATATCCAGTTAATATCCGTTTCGCTCCATTGGTAACACCCCAACGAGTATACGCTAAACTTATAGGTCATTGACGCACCCTAAAAAATTAAACATATCCAATGTTCCCATTTAATTAAACTATGATAATCACTACTTATGGAATCTTGGAACAACAGTGAAGAACTGTTGCTTATGATCACTTTATTAGCAAAATGTTTCTCTTGAGGTATTTCAAAATGTACTAGTACCACCTGAAACACTTTTTTTATTGAAAACTCTACAATACAAGGAAGATCTTACATCGAAAATCATTTCAACCACGTCGTGAAATTCCACAAAATACGACGATCCCTGTTTGACTGTGATTTTTGAATATTTGAATCGCCTAGTAATCTAGTGTATATATTCAAAATTAATACAGAGTGTCCCAGTCTATATCGTCAGGATTTCACCAGTCGATAGTTTAGCGAAAATTAAAGGTGGTTTGTCTAATAAACTATGATCGAATGTTGCTTCCTTTTTGATGTACAGGGCATTAAAGAAAATAAATTATTTTAAATAATTTGCTATAAATCAATAACAAGAAAAGTTAGTCTTTTGAAATTTTGCATAGATCTTTTTTTTGTATTCTCTTATTAATAGTGGTTGCAATTATTTTATTTAGAACACAGAGGCGTGCGTACGGGTTTCTCCAAAAACATTTTATTGAATAAAACGTACACCACTGGTTTTTTTTGCAACACCAATATGCAGAGAGTATTTTCCATTCAATTTAGAAACTTTTTTGTATCTTACAATTTCTTGATAAGTTAACTTTTTTTTTCTTATTTATTAAAGAGGTTCTTCCCTATTAGATTTCCGAAAAAAGCATCAGTACAAAGTTGTAGAGAAAAATATTTCCTACAACTTTCCTTTTAATATTTTTTTGATATTGTCAATATTTAAAAAGATATTCAACAAATAAGTTGCAAATTTTAGGGAAATTTTTCTCTATAGTTAGGTACTACTTACTACTACTACTTACTACTCTTTCCCCAAAATTTTCAATTTATTTGTTGAATAACTTTTTAAATATCGACAATATCAAAAAAAGTTTAAAAGATAAGTTGTAGGAAATATTTTTCTTTATAACTTTGTACTAACTCTTTTTTTCGAAAATTTAATAGGAAAAAAGTTATTCAATAAACAAAAAAATCCAACACTTAATTGAGGGCTGGTGAAGGAAGGGCGGGGTCTACGAATACACAAACTCAGTTTTAAACTTTCAGGGTGACCCTCTAGAAGATTCTACAAAAATTGTCTGTAGGGTAAAAATAGTATATTTTACAACAAGACATGGAAATACCGTTTTTTTTTCGTGAGGTGAGAATTGTACACGAGCTGTGTAGCAGCGAGTGAGACAATCTCACGAACGAAAAAAAAACGTATTTCATGTCGAGTAGTAAATACTATTTTTTCTACGATTCTGTAATTTATAAATTAGATTAGAAACTACAAAATTTTTTAAAATTATTTAAGGTGACAGTTTTCAAGTGAAACGTCAAAATTATATTTTAGTTTTTATTTTAACTATTTTAAGCTTTATATATAAAATATGTCATGAAAAGTGAATGAATTGATATTGAAAATTTATGTAAATTTAGTGCATATAGTGTTTTCATTAAAAAAATCACGAAGAAAACCATAAATTTGAAATTTTGATATTTTCACTCTAGAGAGAATATGACTATTTTCGCAGTAGACAAAATATTGAAGTTTCATGTAGAGTATGTCATGGAAAAATGGCTATTTTCATATATAAGAGTAGAAAAAAGTCTATTTGAAGCCTTTTTTTCTCCCTTATTTACTGTACTATTAGGTTATTTTGAGTTAAGATATCAAAAAATTATAAGATACGAAAAAGTTTCTAAATTGAATGGAAAATACTCTCTGCATATTGGTGCTGCAAAAAAACCAGTGGCGTACGTTTTATTCAATAAAATGTTTTCGAAGAAACGGTCCCCCCTCTATCTACGCTTCTGGAGAAGTTTTTTATAAATGAACCCCATCATTATTTAGAAATGTACTAAATTACTATGTGTGTGAAATTTAATGGAAATCGATCAAATGGTTTAGAAGTTATGTTAAGAAAATTAGTTTTTATTTTAAACTTTGACACCCTCTATCTTTATTATAAAACATTTTTGAGCAAAGTTTTTTAATAAAAGTCTACTGCTCTATCAGCTTCCAAAATTAATGACGTTAAACCTGAACCACCCTGTGTATAAAAATCTTTTAAATCACAAATGATGTGTAATTTTCCATTTACATATCGATTAAGCTCCCAGAGACTCATCCATCTATATTCACTTATCATTTAAAGTCATTAGGAAAAGATTTACTGAAATGTTGAGATAATAGTTATTAAACAACAAGTACTTGCCTAAATAGTCTAAAAACTATTAGTGCCAATTTCATAGACTGGAAACTAAAATTACCTAAACCCTTAACCAATAGAATAAAACAGATTATCTGAATCATAGTCATTTTACAATCAAATTCTTGTTATTAGTTGTGTGTATTTGGAATATTTGACAATTGTAATTAGAGAACCTAAATAAATATTGAAAACTATTAACAATATAATTATATTACTATATAAGAAAGATATACCTTCCGCTAGCTATTCATTTTTGGTACAAATATTAAACGAAATCCATCAAGTCGATTCTGGTATTCTACAAAAATGTTTTACGTGTTCCATCCTACAATGTTAGAAGCAAAACTTGAAGAAGCGAAGGCTAAGAAAAAGGGAAATAAATCGAAAACAAATGTAAGTACCTGTGCATATACTATTTTATTCAAATATCTTATGAGACGTGTACCAGCTATACTAAAATCTACATTAGAAGAAAATATTCAAAATTCAAATTTCAGTTAAGTGGCTTTGGTGGAGGCATCAAAATATTTTTTACAATGAAAATTTGTTGAAAAATGTGAAAATATTTATACATTTGGCTTCGTTAGTAGTATCATGATTTTTTCGACTTCGAGATTTTGGCGAATTTTCACATTTTGAGTGCCCTTGAATCAATTTTGACTATTTTCGCCATGATGTCGGCTGTGTATCTGTCTAAACGGTTTATCGGAATTGATCCAAATATAATATTTAATATAGTTTGAATAAAATTGTGGGTCACACATTAAATCTTTTTATGTAGCACCACCTCAAGTGGTATCTACTTACCTGAAGAAATTTTTAGTTTATTATAATCTTATTTGTTTATTTATTTTGCAGAAATTGGATAGGAAATCATCTAAATTGGAAAATCTCCCAATGAAGCAGAAAAATACGCCACAGTGTACTGAAAAGGAGGAAGAACAATTATGACTTTGTCTTTTTGCGACGATTACTTTAATTTATTTATATCTAATGGAGTATTGCAAAAAATGCATGTATATTTTATGACATTATAGCGTAAACAATAAAAAATGTATTGATTTACTAAATATTTTTTCAATCCATTATAATAATAATAATTATTATAATAATAAGGTCAAAAAATAACCTCACCTATTCCTACCAACATTAAAGAACATCTTGTCCTGTTTCCTATAATGATTGCGATAGCGATTTAATTAAATTAATAATAATTGCACCACACCGGTTCTGTAAAATTTGGTATTTTTATGAAAATAAATTTATAGTCCACTGGTAGTACAGTAAACAGGTTGTTGAAGAAACGGCGAATACAAAAACTCGGTTTTAAACTTACTCTCTACAAGATTCTTCAAAAATTGGCTGTAGGATAAAAAAAGTCTATTTGAGGTCTTTTTTCTCCCTATTTACTGTACAAGGTGTTCAGATTTAGTTGTAAATGCGGGGTATCTCGCTTACTAGCAGAGAAAGAAAGATGCGGTTTTCGCGACATGTTGCTACTTTTTTGTGAAACGAAAGATGCCGTCAACGGTTTTTTCATAGCCCCCTTCGTTTTTAAGATACAGCGAGAAATTGAAAATTTGCACTTTTAGGGCATACCTCGTATCTTGGGAACGGCTGAAGATATTGGAAAGATAAAAACTGCATCTTACACAGATTTTTACGTAGAATCCAGTGGCGTACTCAGTTTTTTCTTAGAATCGATAAATTTCGAGATATTTACTAAACTTATGTTATTTGAAATGGAACACCCTGTATGTTTTTCACTAGTTGGATCCAGTTTGTCATAAGCTTTACAAAAATACAAAACACTCTGTAGTTATTTTTTATATTAAGCTAGAAAATGACAATTTTCAAAAATTCAGCCAAAATTTTTGTAAGTGGGCAATGAAAAACAACAAACAAAGAAGGAATATAGTCAACTTTTCACAAGAACAAATAAAAGTTTGAATACATTTTATAGAAATTGTTCAAATTGATTTCCGTTATGTCTCAGACACATTTCGCACATTTTTCTTATCCTGCGTAAAGCCTTTAGAATTATGATAGGTTGTGCTTGTAAATCCCTTTATTCTCTCTCTGTGGTAGCACGTAAATCTTGTATTGTATGAATAATGACATTTGTTTCTTATTTTTCATAGCCTACTTATAAAATTTTTGGCTGAATTTTTGAAAATTGTCATTTTCTAGCTTAATATAGAAAATAATTACAGAGTGTTTTATATTTTTGTAAAGCTTATGACAAGCTGGATCCAACTAGTGAAAAACATACAGGGTGTTCCATTATAATAACATAAGTTTAGTAAATATCTCGAAAATTACCGCTTCTAAGAAAAAGCTGTGTACGCCACTAGATTCTACGTAAAAATCTGTATTAGATGAAGTTTTTATCTTTCCAATATCTTCAGCCATTCCCAAGATACGAGGTATGTCCTAAAAGTGCAAATTTTCAATTTCGCCCTGGATCTCAAAAACGAAGGGGGCTATGAAAAAACTGTTGACGGCATCTTTCGTTTCACAAAGAAGTAACAACGTGTCCCGAAAACCGCATCTCTCTCTCTGCTAGTAAGCGAGATATCCCGCAATTACAACGAAATGTGGACACCCTGTACTATGGATCTCCATGCACATTAATCTAAAATCCCTGTCAAAATTGTGAGAACATCAGGTTGGCGTGCTTATATATAAACAGTTTGACATTTTCAAATTGTCAGTCAAAATTTAAATAGTTCATTTTTAACCCTTGGCTCAAAATTTGTGCAACATGTCGCGTTTACCACAACCAGCAAAAAAGTGTCCAACCACCGATTGTCCAGTGGTCACGTCTACATCTCGAAAAGTTACACGTATTCCAGGCACAAATCAAACAATTACTACTACAACCAGAACGACTCGTCAAAATCTGGGTGCCAGTGGATCACAACAACCTTCAACCACCTCAAGCGGTAGGTAAATATCTGCAAGATATAAAATACAATCGGTAAAAAGAATAATATAATAATATAACATATAAATATCTGATGAGGCCAGCACATGACTTTCTTCCTTCATGAGCTTTTGGCTTGCTCTACTATATTTCTCCATCTGGGTTTAACCACTGCTATTGTTCTCCAATTTCCCCCTCTTAAAGTCCTTAGGTCCTCGTCCACATTGTATTCCACTGTTTCTTGGGCCGTTCTCTTGGTCTTCCAGTTGGGGGTTTCCATTCAATAATTCTCTTTACTATTCTTTCTTTGTCCCTCCTGTATATGTGACCTTCTAATAATTTTATTTGACTTTCTATGTACGCAACTTCTTCCTATGTTGAACCTCTTAAATTTGAAATTTGTATTAATTCCCTTAAGTCCTTTTTGAGGACTCATAAAAACAGACATTATCAATTATCAATCACTTCCTCTTACTTCGTACAAAAAAATAAAAATAATGGTTTAATTGTCATTTGTGTAAAATTCTTAAATAGGACGATTATTAGTACCGGGGAAAACTTCCACCTTACCTAAAAGGACTCCTACTTCTCGACAACCACCTCAATTGGCTCCCGTTGCACCACGAGCGAATAAAAAATCCTCGCTACATCCACGTAATCAAGGTGAGTTTCGTCTTTGACCAAGTTGTACCCAAATCTTTTCATGATGGTTTTTTTTACTAAGTTAGTCTTGCGGGAAGTTATTTTATGCCAGCGGAATTTGGACCTGAGTCTAGAAAAGGTAATCTACAAGATGATTTCTCCATCGTTTTGTCATTCAGATAGTGGTGATTGTTGTTTAGGAAAGGGCATCACCTATTCTAGTCCACCGGAGCTTAGAGCACAAATGGCAAAGAGAGTACCAAAGGAATTGAAATACTATCAAACTTCTGCACTGCCAGGTACAGGCAAAGATAGGAAAATGTTGGCTAAGAGATTACCAAAGGCAGGGATCATGGCTGGAATGTTTGATATGTACCAAGGGCCTTGTCCTACTGATACTTCTTTCCTCACTAGTGAAGAAGACGAAAGTGACTTGTTGAACAAAGCTGTAAATTAGAATATTTTTGTCATACTTAAAATAAAACGCTTTTTGTAGTTTATGGAACCGGATTACGAAGAAGCTCCAGGATATCAGGATGGCCCGGAAAGACACGGTGACATTCCTTAAATCATTTAGGCTATTGAGGTTATATTAAGTTTTTCCAGTGGATGCTTTACAAGAACTACTAAACAAATCCCTGCGTTCTCCAAATGACTCAGTGAGTGCCCAAGCAGCTGCCATAATCTACACAGGAGCGCAAATGATGATGACACCGGAAGGACCTCAGCCGATTATCCAGCAAGCAGTACTTGAAAGACGTGTCGAGAGGTCAGCCGCTGGTGAACGGGTGTCCAAACATCTAACAGCGACTGATATGAATGAACGAACGGGTCAAGTGAAACAAGTGGAGTTGGATACGCAACAACTGTACGTAATTTAATAAAAAAGTTTAATGAAAAATTTTCATTTATTAATTTGCAGGGACCCATCGCAAGGAACAGCTCAGGTGGGTTTAAATTGTTCGGTTTTGTGGTGTGGTTTTTATCATGTGTGCTTTTTTTCTTGTAGGGTGCACCATCAGAAGTTGTTACCATTACCAGTAAACTTTCGGTTTCGCAAACGTACAATGAGGTGTCAAAAGTGATAGTTCGTGAGGCCACTGGTGTAAGATACATTATATTTTGAATAGTTATTTAGGACGTTTTTACAAAATTACATGTTGATTGTTAATAATGAGAGTTATACTCATGAAATTAACAATCATGTCTACATTTTTTTTTACTATTATGCCGTTTATCTCGAAACATTTGGGGTAGTTTTATGATTCGACTTATAGACACAAAATAATAGTTTTACCAATTTGCTTAATAGGTAGGCTACTAAATTGAATTAGTTGACAAATAAAGCTAAATAATAATAGTTGGTTTCCTCATTTAACTTTATACAGGGTGTCCACCTAGTGCGCGGGTCTTCCATATCTCCTTTATTATTAATGTAACCAAAAAAATTTCAAGAACAAATATGCTTTATTCCTGAATATGTATAACTTAAAAATATTTTGAACTGTACAGAGCGTTCAATTTTTGCTGGACGCACACCAACTTTCCTATTTTAAATGGAACACCCTATATATTTTTACATTTTTGAATTTCTCGTTTAATGCAAACTACAAAACTATTAAGGTTGTATGTACTTAAAATGAATAGTTTTCCATTTTTTTGGATTTTTTCAAAAAATTTCACGGATATGGACTTTTACAAAAATATTAATATCATAATAGTCCGGGAGCCAGCGACACTGATTTTTGCAAGATTTGTTTAAGATTAATTTAATTTTTTTTGTGTCATATTAAAGCTATAGATACATGAAATCGACTCCTGCCGGTGCGCATATTTACACATCCTCCTATATGTTGGCACCAGGGAGCTGGAATCTAGTAGTTTTTGTAAATTATGTACTTTTACAGAAGCTAATAGATTTGGGCACTTATGTGCTGAAATCAAGTAGTATTTGTACGTAACGTGGTTTTCCACATCCTAAGAGGTTTTGGCACTCTTGGTACTATGAGCGGACATGCAAAATTGTGCTAAATTATACCTATACCTAGAATAATTAAACATTTATAAAGAAACACAAGTGTCATGGAAAATATTTATTGTTACATTATACAGCATGATTAATGATTAGAACCATGTCCTTTGGCGTTGGGTTGATTGCAATCAACGCTTTTAGCGAGACTTCTGGCCCTTTTCCTTTTCTTGTTGGCTTCTTCCTTTGAAGGACGTCCAGACTGAATTTTGCGGGAACCACAAGTTAAGGTTCCCTGACGTTTTCTTCTGCTGATAGAAGTTGGCTGGATCTTTATTTTTCTTCCATTCGATTTCCTTTGCTTTGTCAGCGATGAACAAAAATCACAAAAGGCCGAAGGAGTTGCCAATTCACCGAGTTTTTTATTAAATATGCTTAGCATTTTCCCCATATGCTTGCTTTTATTGTTGTTAAGCATATTTAGGACAGCATTCATATTGAGCTCTAAATTAATTATCTCCTTTTCACAATCTTCATTCACAGGGGGAGGCTCAATCACTTTTGAAATGGCCTGGGTCATTCCTTCGGAGAAAAACATTTCATTAGATAGTACCGACAATACCCCTGAAGTACTTGGATTTTCTTTATCTGGTTGGTTTGATTGAACCATATCTCGAAAAAATGCCTCGTCAATGTCCTTGCCCTCAGCTAGTTTAGCCAGAGAGATTCGATCCACAAAAGCTAATGTAGGAGAGTTTTTCAAATAGATTTTCTCTTTCAATTCCACTGCACATAGGTGTTTATAGAATGCACCCCCTTGACCTGCTGGACAGTCACACATCTCGATGTCGGAATGTACTACATGTACATACATTTTATCGGAAGAGGTAACATGATATGCAAACTCATTCAATTTTTCTACTTCCAAATCCTTTGCTTTTATACAAAATTGCCTATGTAATAACTGTAGCTTTGTGACACGGGTAAGCGAATATTTTCTCAATCGCCTAATATAATGCTGTTCCAGTTGGTTTGATACAAAATCAATTATTGCTACGGAGTTGAATGCTTTGCAGCGTTGTAGGACATTATCTTTGAAGATCCTAATTGACACCTCTACCATATTGTTGGTATTGTGTCCACGCGTTATGTATGCAGATCTGTAACATATACACCAATCTGCTTTACGTTCCCAGAATCGCTTAAAGTGTTCTTGCAATAATGGATATTTCACAAGAAGATCATGCGTAAGAAAATTTTTCATCAATTCTTCACAAGCAATCATATCTCTCTCAAAAAGAATTTGCCGGAACATTAACATTAGAGGTTTGCGGTGAGATTTTTCAATAGCATGCTTAGAGTCCCAGAGCCATCTCCACATTGCTTGGCACACATGAAATGAGCATAGCAGTAATTTTGACTCGGGGAATACTGCAGCTAACGCGTTACGTTCGGCACAACTATCATCCGTCATTATTGCGGAAGGAAATTTTCCGAAAAACCCAGTCTGCCCAATAGTTGCACTTAATGCAAAAAAAGCTTCAGTATAGCATTCTTCGTTTTGAGATTCATGAATAACACATCCCAACGGTGTGGCACCAATTTTGCTAGCTCCAAAAAGAAATGTTATACATGAGCCCGTCTGATCGCAAGAGCCTGTTGTGTCCACAAACATTATTTCACTACTGAAAGGATCTTGATGTGCCCGCTTCATAAGGGGTGTCAATACACATATTATAAAAGGATTTTCTTTTACAGTGATGGATATACCAATGTCAATAAACTTTTGTTGCTTACTTTTGATAATGTCTATCATACTTTCCATGGTGCGGTTTCCAAAATTTGTAGACCTAAAACCATATATTTGTTTCCAATTTAGTGCAATCTAATTACTTTTATTAATAATAATTCGATTATTAATTACCTCCATGTATTGTAGAGATGGTAAATGCCCCAATCCAGAGGATTTTTATGCCCGTCTGCTAAAATCTTTGAGATATCGTCTTCTTCTGGTGTGGAAGCTATTAAACACGTTTCGTGGTATGCTTTTGCTTCTGCAGGTGTAAGTCCCTGATTGAAGTATTCCAAAAAAGCTTTTTTTGTGTTATCACTGATTCTCAAGTAGCTGTAAGCCTCGGCAACATGTACAGCATGGTCATGATGTGACACTAACTAGAAATAAAAACAAGCCGTGATATTTTGTCACAAGTATAAGTTAGTTCTGCATAAAACGCCTAGATATAAACTAATAAAGTTACTTACCTTTATTGTAGTGTTGAAACCAGCTCTTATCAGCGGATCTTTTTTTCTTGTATCAACAGTATTTTTACGAATCTTTACTACCAGAGTAGCTCGACAGCCGAATCACACATCAGGGTTTATACATAATAATATAGTAACAACATCTTCACTGTTCCAAAATTTGCCACTAGTGAATAGCACAAGTCCAAAACAAACATTTTGTTTTGATTGACCGAGACTTTATTTTTATTATGTATATTATGCGCATGATGAAAGCGCAAACAAAGAGTGCCAAAATCTCTTAGGGTATGGAGAACTGCGTTACGTACAAATGCTACTTGATTTCAGCGCCTAAGTGCCCAAATCTATTAGATTCTGTAAAAGTACGTAATTTACAAAAACTACTAGATTTCAACACCCTGGTGCCAATATATAGGAGGATGTGTAAATATGCTGCCGGTGCGACAGCGGGACACCGGCCGATGGCAGCATGGTAAATGTAAAAGTGTAAATGTTAGAAATGTTTAAAGATTAAGCTTTATCTATTGTTTAATAACATTTAATTAAACCTTAAAATGAAGGCATTATTATTCTGATCACGCCCGTGGTGCCTTCAACGTCTAATGTCCGAATGATTATTATTTTGGTCCGAAATATTTTTAAGTAAAATTTGCTGTTTTACTAATAAGAATAATCTAGTAGTTTTTAAATTCCGTTACTATGACACATTGAATCAACAAAGCAGTACCTACGGCTTGATGGCCAGTAGGCATGGCCTGTTATCTTTTACGGACAAAATATAATAAAGTAATGGTACCTCGCCGGCTCACCTGTGGCGCTGTAAGCTATTATTTTATAAAGTCCCTGTACTCCCTGTTATTTTATAAACTCCCTGTAACAGGGACTTTATTATTTTATTTGTCATTTTCGATCTGAAATTTGGAAACGTCAACTAGACAACGCGTTTCTAAATATTTTTCCAGATTTTAATTATTTATTCGCGATTTTGTTATTTATGTATTTCTAATTTGTTATTGTTATTGTGTTTTATTATTGATTCTTGTTATTTTGCTTTTTACTTTCTTATACGTAGTATAAGGAAGTATAGTAATCGTGATTTTTTTCGACTTCGAGATTTTGATGGATTTACACGTTTTGAGGGCCCCTGAATCCATTTTGACCCTTTTCGCCATGATGTCTGTCTGTCTGTCTGTGTGTCTGTCTGTATCCACCATAACTCACAAACGACTTATCGGATTTGATTCAAATTGAATATTTAAGAGTTTGAACAAATTTGTGGGTGCCACATTCAATGTTTTTCATCTAGCACTAAAACAAGTGACAGTTACCTGATGACATTTTTAGGTTTTTTAGGAATATCTTGAAAAATAAACAATTTATGAAATTTTTTTATTCTTTAACATTGATTTAGAATTGAATTTCGAACAAATTTTGTTTGAACTTTTTTTTGAAATTCCGTCAAAAAAATTTCAAAAAACTAGATATTCTTAAAACACTTTATATTTCTCATATCGCGCGTTGATAGTTGAATCCGATGGTCGAGGTAGACCATGTGTTTCATTATATGGCTGCCAAACAGAGGGTCCCGGGTTCGAATCCCAGAAGGACCGGTCCATTAGTTTTTTTTTATTTTACTGGTTTCTATGGTACCGAAAACAATAATAATGAATAAATAAATGTAATTTCATAACGGGAGATTTTTTTAAGTGAGTAATAGGTCAAAAATCTAAAATAAAACACATTTTTGTCGTAAAATTCGGTTATAATGAGTGGGACAAGGACAGATTTATGCGTAATGCAATAAGTGCGACAGAGAACTATTTGAAAATTGCTGGAAACCTTCAAAATTTTTACAAGAAATTTAACTTAATTTCTTTAGGAAAAGTAATTATTGTGATACTATCCGTAAGTATAAGAAAGTCATGTGTTGGGCACATCAGATATTTGTTATTCGTTCCGTTAACGATATTTTTTATTATGGGTGTTTGCAAGTGTTGTAAGGTACCGATTTGTGAAAAGTTGGGACGAAACAACATAAATTATCAAACGATAACGAGGTAAATATAAAATTTTGTAAAATATCTATTATGCACATCTTAAATTAAACTTTCAAATTTCCTTTAGATGTTTCAAAATTGCTGCTTATTAATTGGGAGAGATGATCGTTTAAATTTGGAGTTGAAAGTCGTCGATCAAACTTTATGTTTCTGCTCATCGGTTGGTGCTCATTTATCTCTTTTGGAAACAAATTTGTATTCTGGTAACCAATAAATTTCCATTGCTGAAAAGGTTTGTGTTCAAAAATATAATTTGAATTTTTTCCTATGTATATTATTCGTTTCTTTAAATATATGTTAATATTTTTTCTGAAATGTGTTTATTTTAAAATTACTTTACTGTAATTACAGAAATATGGCATTTTACAAATCAATCACAATGCTATTTCTGATTACAGTCTAGTAACAGTAGTAATAGTGGTAATAATACTGAAATTCAAATCCAAATATAATACCAACATTTAAAAAACCCGCCAAAAGAAAACAGCGCTTTGGTGAGCTGGCGAGGTACTATTACGTAGTAATATTAGATATCATTGGTCTTTCTCATCTATAGTATCTATCATCTATGGCCAGTAGGGCATTGTTTGTCTAAAGGCGCGTCCACATTAGTAAAAATTTACGTTGTGCGTTGCATGCGCCACAAATTTTTATGTCTGATAAAAATTTATGCGAGTGTGGACGTGTTTGCCGCATACAAACGCACGCAAAAATTTTCGCCACATGCAACGCACGCGATCCGTGGCTTGTCGGTTTTTTTTTTGACATCAAAGGGATTTGCGCCGCAACATCGTTGTAGTGTGGACGTATTTTTCCTGAACGCAGTAATTTTGACGAATGTTGTCATTGTGTGTTGGTGTGTAGTTAAAATAGTTTATAGGAGCTAGATTAATATTGAGATCTGTGAATATGTCTGATGCCTTAATAATGAAAAGGAAATGGGCTGCTTTCGTTGTTATGCACCATCTTATCAATAAAGAAAAAGAGAAGAAAACAAAAAAACTTAAACGCCTTTGGATTAAGCATCTGTATCAAAACAGAAAACAATTAGACGGTATCAAATTATTTAATGTATTATCCTTGGATGAGAGTACTGGTCATTTCAAAAATTTTTTGCGTATGTCAGTGAAAGATTTTGAGTTTTTTATAAATAAGATTGGACCAAAAATTGCCAAAAGGGACACAAAGCTTTGAGAAGCCATACCTGTAAAAGAAAAATTAGCTTTAGCCTTTTCTCTCCTAAATGATCCTAGAAGGCTCGATATTTTTTTCTTTACGTCTTCAACATCTATATCTACAAATTTCGCAATCTCGTCCCAAGCATCATTCTTTTTATTTTTATGAAAATGCCACTTATCCTTTGGGTCCCATAAAAACCTTGGTTTATGGTACCTATTCTTCAATTAAAAGAACGTCTTCTTTGTTTAAATTCATTTTTTTATAGGATAATAGGAAATTTTGTTGTATTTGCTACTAGGTACTCAAAACAACGCACAACTACACACACGTGTTGATCGGGGAGTCACGGCACACAACGTAAAAATTTGTGCAGGTAGTTTGATAAATTTGCGGCGCAAATCTTTGTGGCGAATCCTACATTCAACACACAACGCAATTATTTACTAATGTGGACGCGCCTTTATAATATAATTTGTCAGTGTCATTGATATTATTAACATGTATATGGTTAATCGTGTGATTAATTTTGCGTTGGAACGGAATATGGTAATTAGAAGCACACAGATACAAAGAAAGGAAATTTATAAAGGGACTTGGCAATCACCGGATGGTAGAATAACAAACCAGATTGACCATGTCTTAATAGAGAGAAAACACATGAATAAAATCATAAACGTGAGAAGTATGAGAGGACCCGAAGCCGACTCTGATCACCTTCTAGTCAAAATCACATGTAAAAATCTAATAGAAAATACCAAAATTACAAAAGAAAACCCAAAAAGAAAGAAAAGGTATAACATAGAAAGACTGAAAGACACAATAGTAAGTAAGGAGTACCAAGATGAGATGAACAAAAGATTGGAGAAAGTAAAAATGTCAGCGGGAATTGATGGCATGTGGAACCAATTAAAGCAGATAATAACAGATACAAACCAAGAAGTAATACCAGCAAAAAGGGGACAACTGAAAAGGAAAGACTGGTTTGATGAGGAGTGCGAGAGAGCTACACAGAAAAAGAAAAGACTAAGAGAACTTATGCTAACAAACAAGAATGTAGGAAATGTGACAAACTACAAAGAAAAAAGAAAAGAATTGAAGAGGCTATGTAGAACAAAAAAACGTCAATATAATGAAATACGACTGAAGGAAATAGAGGAAAAGTTCCAAAATAAAGAGGTTAGATCTTTCTACCAAGAAGTAAAAAAAATAGAGAAAGGTTATTGCAGCGGACAAAGTTACTTAAAGAACAAAGAGGGAATATTAATAGCAGAACACAAAGAAATATTAGAGGAGTGGAAGGAGCATTTTGATAATTTACTAAATGAGGGGGAGATGGAAGAAGAAGAGGAACTGTTTTGGCAAGAAGAAGACGGAGATAATATAGAAGAACCAACAAATGAAGAAATAGAAGACATAATTAAAGCTTCGAAAAATAACAAGAGCCCAGGGGAAAGTAACATAACATCAGAAATGCTGAAACAGGGAGGGAGTCTACTACGTGAGAAAATCACGGAAATGATAAAACAAATCTGGAGAAGAGAGCAAATGCCGGAGGACTGGTCAAGCGCCCTAATATGTCCAATATATAAGAAAGGGGATCCAGCATTATGTGAAAACTATAGGGGCATAGCGCTGCTAGACACCTGTTACAAAGTGTTAGGACAAATAATAAGAAAAAGATTAAACATACACACTGAAAGGGTCCTGGGGGAATACCAAGCGGGCTTTAGAAACAATAGAGCTACGACAGATCAAATTTTCACCCTCAAAGAATTGCAAGTTACTAATTACGAATATAAAACAGAACTCCATGCGTTATTCGTCGACTTCAAGAAAGCATATGATACAATAAATAGGAGAAAAATGTATGAAGGAATACACCAGTTAGGAATCCCAAAAAAACTCATCAGAATAACGAAAATGACTCTGGAGAACACAAAAAACAAAATAACATGGAAGGGAGAAGAGTCGCAAGAGTTTGAAGTAAGAAGAGGACTCAGACAAGGAGACCCCCTATCAACAACATTATTCAATTTGACACTGGAAGTAATAATAAGAAATAGTAACATAAAAAATGAAGGGACGATATTTAACAAGGACAACCAATGTATGGCCTTTGCAGATGACTTAACAATCATAGCAAGAACGAAAAATGAACTAATAAGGGTCGTAAGAAGAATAGAACAAGAAGCAAAGAATTTCGGACTGGAGATAAACCAAAATAAAACAAAATATATGGTTATGGGACAAACACAAAATCCACTAGAGAACCAAGGCAACCTGACCTTGATAACAAACAGCAATAAGGAATGTGTCTTCGAGAGAGTGAAAAATTTCGTATATCTGGGGGTAATTGTAGAAGAAAATGGTCATGAAGGTCAAGAAATACAGGCAAGAATTGCAAAAGGTAACCGAAAGTACGGAAGCCTGAAAAAGCTAATGAAATCCAAATATGTATCGAGAAAGACAAAAGAGAGAATATATACAACAGTTGTGAGAACTACGGCCACATATGCCTGTGAGACGTGGGTGATGAATAAAACGGAAGAAGAAAAAATGAAAAGATGGGAAAGAAAAATGTTACGTGCTATATATGGAGGAATAAGAACGGAGGAGGGATGGAGGAGAAGAACAAACCGCGAATTGGAAGAATTAAATAAAAACCCCAGTATCATAGCAGTTATCAAAGCACAAAGGTTAAGATGGCTGGGACATGTGGAAAGATTGACTAAGGAGAGATTACCAAAATTAGTTCTAAGCAGAAAACCGATAGGAAAAAGAAGAAAAGGAAGACCAAGAAAGAGATGGATAAACAGCTTGGAAGAGGATTTGAAAGTGTTGAGAGTTAGAAATTGGAAAGAGATAGCAACAAACAGAAGGGAGTGGCGAGCGATAGTGCAGAGAGCGCTCCAAGAAAAATGGTGAAGAGTAACAATTAATCGAGTTATATAATCATGTACTTAATAATAATATAAAATGATATATAGTATTGATATTTTGTAGCCCTAGGCCTACACGGCCTGTAGAGCAAATAAACAACATATGGTTAATCGTTGTCCCCACAAAGAGGTGGCAGGAGTTCATTTTGTTGACAGGATACATTATTACTATAAGAAAAAAGATAAACCATCCTTAAACAAATGTAGCAAGGAAAAGTGTCGCTGGCTCCCGGACTATAACAAATTCACAGTCTTTTCGAAAAAACAAAGTTAAAATGATAAAAGCAAAGTACAGGGAACATTTTCATGTATATATTTTTGGTGAAATTAGCTTATACAGGGTGTTTGTAATTTACTTGTAAATATCACATATTTGAAACAGTGATAACTTAATTTTTTCAAATGGAACACCCTGTATATTTTTATACTACGTTATAGAGAAATAGATTCTCTATCATTTTTATACGTCCTTGCCTATACCTAAACTTGATAGATTTTATTTTATTTTAATATCTTTAATAATAATCTATTTTTACGAAAAACTGCAAAGTTAGCTGAGAGCTGAGACTGATAATTTATTTTTTATTAGTGTAGGTATTACTTTGAATCTTAAAGTCGAAAATAAGGACGACAAAAACTGTTAATTTTGTTCTATTGCAATTTTTGCTGATGATGTAAATTATTGTAAATGATAGGGATGAAACTTATTTTTTTATGAACTATCCTTCTACTTAAGTTTAATCCTTCACTAATTTCTCTCACGCTAGAATGGGGATTTCAACTACTGCAGTAAGAATTATGTTAACTTTAGTGTTTTCATTGCTGATTTCATTTTATCGGGAAGTTCTCTCATAATTTACGCTACCAGTAGGTTCAAACCTTTATTTTAGCTTTTTAAAATAATCTTCACAGGGTGTTCCATTTGAAAAAATTAAGTTATCACTGTTTCAAATATGTGATATTTACAAGTAAATTACAAACACCCTGTATAAGCTAGTGTCATCAAAAATACATGAAAATGTTCCCTGCACTTTGCTTTTATCATTTTAACTTGGTTTTTTCGAAAAGACTGTGAATTTGTTATGATATTAATATTTTTGTAAAAGTCCATATCCGTGAAATTTTTTGAAAAAATCCAAAAAAAATGGAAAACTATTCATTTTAAGTACATACAACCTTAATACTTTTGTAGTTTGAATTAAACGGGGAATCCAAAAATGTCAAAATATATAGGGTGTTCCATTTAAAATTGGAAAGTTGGTGTGCGTCCAGCAAAAATTGAACGCTCTGTATAGTGGAAAATATTTTTAAGTTATGTACAGGGTGTACAACTAAGAATGGTCGCCGGCTGTATCTCAGAAACTATTTATCGTACAGCCTTCGGAAAAAAATATTTATAGTAAAATTGGCCAAAATAAATCGCTGGAAATTATTTTCAAGTTTCTAGCTTCGCCGCTAGGGGGCGTACCTGCCACGGAAAATGATAAAGTCATGATTTTCTCCAAATTATAGGCAATTAAGGTAACTCAAAAATAACTTTATTGGAAAGCTGAAACAATTATACACAATTTTGGTCTAACACTCTTTGCTCTAGCTCATCAAATAAGGGTGGGAGGAGAGGGTGAATTCTTCTGTACGAAAATGCTTATAACTTCTGTTTAACTTTATAGAATTTGGCAAATTTAGTATCGTTTAAAAGAACTTTTCTTGCTTCAAACGATGTTCGATAAGAGATTTTGTTTTGATTCATATATTTGTTGTTAGGTGGCGCTTTTTGAAGGCTTATTAATTTTATCGATTTTTCTTGATAAATTTAAATGGACTCATATATATTTTTTAACATTATTAAAATTAGTATAAAATATCGAAAATATTAGTGAAAACCGCAGATCCATATCTTTATTCGTTCAGGAAATATGGACAAAATAGTTTTTACACGATACACAACACGTATTATTGTTATCATAAGTCGTTTTGCGAATTTAAGTGGTAGGCTTTGTAACAAAAATAACTTTATTGGAAAGCTGAAACAATTATACACAATTTTGGTCAAACACTTTTTGCTCTAGCTCATCAAATAAGGGTGGGAGGAGAGGGTGAATTCTTCTGTACGAAAATGCTTATAACTTCTGTTTAACTTTATAGAATTTGGCAAACTTAGTATCGTTTGAAAGAACTTTTCTTGCTTCAAACGATGTTCGATAAGAGAATTTGTTTTGATTCATATATTTGTTGCTAGTTGGCGTTTTTTGAAAACTTATTAATTTTATCGATTTTTCTTGAAAATTTTAAATGGACTCATAAATATTTTTTAACATTATTAAAATTAGTATAAAATATCGAAAATATTAGTAAAAACCGCAGATCCAGATCTTTTTTCGTTCAAGAAATATGGACAAAATAGTTTTTACACGATTCACAACCCGTATTATTGTTATCACAAGTCGTTTTGCGAATATAGGTCTAATTTCATTTTTTTTTGTTCCAAAGCCTACCACTTAAATTCGCAAAACGACTTGTGATAACAATAATACGTGTTGTGAATCATGTAAAAACTATTTTGTCCATATTTCCTGAACGAATAAAGATATGGATCTGCGGTTTTCACTAATATTTTCGATATTTTATACTAATTTTAATAATGTTAAAAAATATATATGAGTCCATTTAAATTTATCAAGAAAAATCGATAAAATTAATAAGTTTTCAAAAAGCGCCACCTAGCAACAAATATATGAATCAAAACAACTTCTCTTATCGAACATCGTTTGAAGCAAGAAAAGTTCTTTCAAACGATACTAAGTTTGCCAAATTCTATAAAGTTAAACAGAAGTTATAAGCATTTTCGTACAGAAGAATTCACCCTCTCCTCCCACCCTTATTTGATGAGCTAGAGCAAAAAGTGTTAGACCAAAATTGTGTATAATTGTTTCAGCTTTCCAATAAAGTTATTTTTGAGTTACCTTAATTGCCTATAATTTGGAGAAAATCATGATTTTATCATTTGCCATGGCAGGTACGCTCCCTAGCGGCGAAGCTAGAAACTTGAAAATAATTTCCAGCGATTTATTTTGGCCAATTTTACTATAAATATTTTTTTCCAAAGGCTGTACGATAAATAGTTTCTGAGATACAGCCGGCGACCATTCTTAGTTGTACACCCTGTACATTCAGGAATAAAGCATATTTGTTCTGGAAATTTTTTTTCTAGCTATAATAATAAAGGAGATATGGAAGATCCGCGCACTAGGTGGACACCCTGTATACCTACATTGTTTGCTACAACGAATTTTAACGAAGTTCTCTAAGGTTGTGGTTTTTAACACAAATAAACAATTTTCAATTTTGATGAAAGTCATGAAAAGTTTTATAGGAGATAAGTAAAGAAATGATATGCTTATTCTAAATCATCCTCTTCCTCCTCATTCAGTTCCTCTTCTTGCCTTTATGAGTGAGTACAGGGTCCTTCGTCCTTTTTCCAAGAGCCAGAAGGATCTTGATTTGTCTAGTCCTCCAATAAAAAAATTACCTTCTAACCTTCTATAGATATATTTTGTCGAAAGTCATGAAGAGTTTTCCGGAAGATAAGTTTTAAAATTATATGCCCATCTCAAGCCGTTCACACTTTTATCCTCCATTTTCCTCCTTCATCTGCCCGGTCCTCCAATAAAGGCCTTGACTTACCTATAGCCTCTACTCTATGATTTCGTCATAGTTTTTTAACCAACGATTGAATCAGTCTTGTTAATCCGAATCTTACAATATCTGTAAGTACAAATTTCACATCAATTTTTAAAAAAACACAAATCCAGCAATTATATTTTAATTTTACTTCGCTAATATTTCGTAAATAAAATAAATAAGAATATAATTGCATTTACATCATATACAGGATGTCCTAGTTATCAGCTATTTAACAGATATGGAGTTAATTATATGTTCCGGAAGCTTTTTTAAAACTATAATAAATTTGCCGAATTGTAATGTATAATATCGCGTTTCGGAAAATCAGAAGAGTATGTTTCACAATAAAAAGAAAGTGGCGTTAATTTAAAACGAGGAGAAATCTTTTAATTTTCTAGGGGAGCTAGAAAATGTAGTGCGTACTAATGCACTCCATTCTCTAGAGTCTAGACAGTTAGCGCCAACTTCTAGTCATATAAGTAGATACCGAGTTATTAAAGAAGAAATTTAATACTAATCCGCCTCCGGAATGATAACCTGAGTTCCGCTCTTAATATAACTTAACATATTGTAGTTTTAGTCTACCATTTTCTGTATCTTATAGTATTTTCTAGTAGCAAGTGAGTTGAAAATGTAAACTAAATGAATAAATTAGTACAAGTTATCTAGTTCTAGATTCCTTTCTGTAAAGCGTATTTTTAATAAAATAATTTTCAAAATAAAACTTGCATTTCTTTTATTTTTAATTTTAATTTTAAAAATTGTTTAGGCCATCGGACAGTTCGATGTAAATATGGATCCAGCGACAGTATCCCAGTTAGTTGCTGAAGAAAAAGAAGACGTAGAAAATACACTTAAGATGGTACCACCTGATTTAACCTTGGCGCCTGAGAAGTTTGCTTTGAAGAAACGTTTACAAAACCTTCGCCTCAATTCGGAATCGATGGCTTTATTGGAACAGGTGAAGTTTCATTCAATCAGATTATAATAGCCACATAAAAAAAATTAAATAATTATGAGTTTAGTCGGTGATATATCCAGAACCTAAGGCAGACGAGGCCCAAAACGAAAATCAACCTGAAGTATTAGCTACCATAATGCATACTGTAGAAAATGGTGTAACACCTCAAACTGCTCCAGCGCAAATCTTCAATACACTTTTCAGTGAAGCGGGCAACAGTCAAATGATCACGTTAACGTCAATAGCTGCAGGTCCTTTCCAAGATGTTGTAGTGCCAACTGATGTACCACAACGAATCCACAACGAAGTGTTGACTACTGACATTCAGAAATTATCCGATCACATGGATGATAAAATTACCAATGCCCAAGAACTGCCCAGTACGAATATTTTCACACAGAAGGTGGCGCAAGAAAGGAAAGCGCCGAAGGTACGTAGGCAGATTCCTTTTAAACCTATTGGGCAAGAGGAACCACCGTGGGGACACATACCATTAGAATCGGTTGTTAACACTGTGGGTGCCGAGCCTATTAATGTGGTGGGAGTGTCGGATTTGAGTGACTTGGAAAATGAGTTAGCTAAAGGAGTGGAGTACTTTGTAGATGCAGATCCTCTGCAATATATGTCTAGAGTTCAGTTGAGAGGTTCAATGCTGCCCAAGTGGTTTCCAGGTGAGTATTTTACACGATACATTATATTCATGAAATTCATTTAAAATGAGTTGGTTTTGATTTAGGTTACATGGTAGCCTTGCCGGAATATCCTGAAGTGGTCAAAATAGCTAGATCACCAAGTCAGGTGTTTCTTGCAGCTTGGAAGGCAGTACAACCCAAAATCTTTCCAATTGATTCTATCATAATTGATTAAGATATTTAAACCTTCATAAGTATGTGAAATTATGTTATATTTTTGAGGCTGCCATGTATACAAAAAAATAAATTTGAAACGTAAATTTGTTGTTCTAAGGGATAATAATTATGTTTTGCACTTCCGGGATTAAATGTGCTAATTTAGTACGTCTTTACAGGGACTGAAGTGACCTATTTAATCCTAAGGGATTAAATTTACATTGCTAGGTTACACGAGTATTTTTTGTCATTTTGGACAGTATTTTATTGTTGTTGCCGACACGTTTGTCACTTTGACAAGCATAAATTTAGAATGCAAATGCTTCAGAAGTGCAAAAAATAGCGTATATACCACGGGATTGAGGTATCATTTAATCCTTCGGGTGCATTATTTTCCTCGCTCGCTTTTCTCGCTCATGAAGCTTAATTCACCCTCAGGGATTAAATGATGCACCTCAATCCCTTAGTATATAATATACTATTAACTGGAATGAAACTAATATTTCACTCACTTGACGTTTCGCTCAGTGCATTTGAACTTCTTTAGAGCACTTCGATCGTTAAGAGTCAGGGCTTGAGTTTTGTGCAAGGAAACCGAAAAATAGAGCAAACAAACACAGAAACGAGTTAAGATTTAAAATAATTACAAACGTATTTCATAACAATATATATTTGCAAATATATTTACACATTAATACCACAAACTTATTGTCAAAAGTTAAAATGCACGTGGAATGGCAGTTAAAAATCAAAAAACATAAATTATTTTTTCCCAATAAACATAACACACCTACTTACAATATTTTTGAATCTTGAACGACAAATAATTATTTACAAGCCTTTGTTGTATGTAACATATGGTGGAGGTGGTCGATGAGTTTTTTCGATTTGTTTCTAGAAAATAAAAAGATAAATGTTAAAGCATATGAACGGAATTATACAAATAATACAGTTATTCATAACTGCAATTTATGGCACAGGTACGGTAGTAAATATCTCTGCAATAGTAGGTGTACTTTGGGACGATAGAGGAAAATTTTTTTTGTAAACGGCACTAGAACATTGTATGAGATGATTTTTAATATTGTATCAGGACCGTCCCATACACCAACAAACATTATAAGATAACCCAGGCCAATAAACAAAAACAATTTTGAACTGTTCGTTATCGGACGGTCATGATTTAATACATTTCCCAAAATCTTACCTTCAAGTCATCTTCCAAATGTCTGAATGGCAGTGAGGCTTTCTGTTTGAAGAAGGCACATGCTAACGGGGTGGCAAAGGTGAGACACAAACCCAAGATACCTAGGGTGGTTGGCAAAACCATCCATGGGTACCTACACAATGTACCACGTCTCTCCAAATAATCCATAACAAATGGTGTTAAAACTGTGATAATTTAAATATGTATTAGAAAAGGACAGTTTGTTTTCAGTGTGTAGTTTATTTTACGTACCCATTCCTGGTACTGCCATGCAAATTCTACTTAGAACTACTTGAGCTATACCATGTTGTGCAGCTACTTTGCTGTAACCCAATTTGTTGTTGTTTTCATCGTAAATCGGTGTACCAACTCTGAGTTCTCTGGAAAATAAAATCATTTTGACTATTTAAGGCTTGCCCAAGAAAAAGAAGAAATAATTCATATAAACTGTTCATGAATTTTTCCAAAATGAAATCATCATTCACCTCGGCATCATAATACTTTTGTATAATGTTGTCCTTTCTACTTTCTAAAACAAAGTAGGAAAGATGTGGTTTTTGAAAAGCGCAACATGAAGCTAAAAAAAAACGCAAAAAATTCATATAAACAGTTTATGCGCTTTTTCAAAATAACACCGCGAATCTAAAACTGTGATTTTTTAAAATTATCCTCGAAAAATGCAGCTTTTTAAAAGGCCAATTTGGGGCGTCAAAAATAGCTAAAATAATTTATATAAACAGTTCATGAATTTCTTCAAAATATAACGATCATTCTGCTTTGTAATAATGTTATATTACCAAAGCCGACCAGCGGTTTTAAAACTGTGAATTGTTTAAAGAATTATTCTTGAAAAATACGATTTTTAAAACTGCAATCCGGGGCCTTAGAAAAAGAACAAGTAGGTACCTAGTTCATATAAACTGTTCATGAATTTTTCCAAAATAAAACCATCATTCAGCTCTGCATCAAAGTTAATTGGATACAAATCAGACAAGCGATTCCAAAACTGTAATTAAAAAATATTCTTCGAAAAATGTATTTAAGCGCATACGTTGGAGCCCCCCCCCCCAAAAATCGCAGCCAAATTTCATATAAGTACACAGTTTAAGGTATTTCTCAAAATCAAACCGTCATTCCATTTTGAGATAATGGATTTTTGATAAAAGACAAAGCAACGGTTTTAAAACCTTAATTTTTTTAACGATCATTTTCGTAAAATGCAATTTTATAAAAGGACAATTTAGACCTTCGTTCGATATTGTAACAAAATTAATTTAATAAAAAACTGATAAGCAGTACAAAAACTGTGATGTTTTTTTAAGAATCACCTCTAAAAAAGCGATTTCTGAAGAGTAGAACTTGAAACTCTAAAAAGCGCAGACAATATCCATGTAAACAGTTTATGATTTTTTCCAAAATAAAACCGTCACTTCGCTTTACTTTTCACCAAAATCTACCCAGCGGTTCCAAAACAGTGATTTTTAAAACATTTATTTTCGAAAAATGAAATTGTTTAAAAGATCAATTTAGAACCCTACAAAATGCAGACAAAATTGCAAAACTTAATAATTGCCTTAAGAACAAAACCATTAATATTAGGAACTTACTGTGCTCGCATTAAAGGAATGTTAATACAATTTGCTGCTGCTACAGCTACAAATGGCACCAAACGTCCAACCACAGGAGGAAATCTCTGAAACATTAAATGCATAAGTGTCAAAGTCTAACATACAGGATGATTTTTAACATACGGAGGAGAATAAAAAGGTAGATAGATGGGCTCAAAATAAACCAGTTTTGCTAATAAACTTTTCACAAAAGCTCAATAATTACGAAGATACATCTATGCAAAGTTAGATGGATTACTAGCAGTATACAGGGTGTCCTAAAATTAGCCTGCCAAAATATACCAGCTGATTCTACTTTTAAAAATTATGCAAAAAGTTTTAATAAATATAGGATGAAAAATGCTTCCTAATGGAGCTACAGCCCCCCGAAAGGGAGGCCCCAAAGAGGAGTTTTCTGTAATATCTCTGCATAATTCTTGAAATTTGGTGAGTTTGAAGCTTTTATAATTTGCCACATATTTATTTTTCCAATTTTCAGTAATTTGCCAGGTGCGTCACATACAGGGTGGGTGTTGGGTAAATTATGCCCCATATTTTTTTTGCGGATAATTTTTAAATTTTTTATATCAAAATATGATACATGGTTTATTTTTACACAAAAAAGATCGTCTAAGTTGATCTTTGAATCTTGAACCGTTTTCGAGTAAAATCGTTTTGAAGAAGTCACGTCCATAAAAACTACACTAATAAAAATCATCACAAAATTGAAAAAAAAATTTGACTTTGGAATTTTGTTTTTATTATTAATATTTGACGAAGAAATGCTAAACGAAGTAATAGATACCTATAAACTTTAATCCATTGTCTACTTTTGATACATTTTAGTTTTGTGATTATTTTTATTAGTGTAGTTTTCATGGATGTGATTTTTTCAAAACGATTTTACTCGAAAACGGTTCAAGATACAAAGATCTGCTGAGACTACCTTTTTTGTGTAAAACTAACCCAAGTTTCAAAATTTGATATAAAAAATTTAATAGTTATCCTCACAAAAAATAGTGGGCATAATATATCCAACACCAACCTTGTATGTGACGCCCCTGGCAAAATTTCTGAAAATTGGAAATATGTGGCAAATTATAAAAACTTCAAACTCACCAAATTTCATGAATCTACCTCAAACAATTGCAAAGATATTACAGAAAACTCCTCTTTGGGGTCCCCCTTTCGGGGGGCTGTAGCCTTCGTATGAAGCATTTTTCAACCTATATTTATTGAAACTTTGTGCATTATTTTTGAACATAGAATCAGCTGGTACATTTTGGCAGGCTAATTTTGAGACACCCTGTATTTGGAAAGATATCTGAATAGACGCACGCCTTCTGAATTCAATTTCAGCGGTACTCAGTAGGTGAAACAAAATTAGGAACTTTAAACCACTCTAACTTTAGCTTTGCTGGGTTTTCGTCAAAAGTTTACTATGCAAAAATGTTTATGTTAGTCCCCATTAATTGCCTTTTCAATCTACTCCATATGTTACAAATCACCCTGTATAAATTTTAGGAAAGTAATATAGATACATAGTTTTAAATGTAATAAATTCACAAATTAAGTATTGAAAAAGTGTTCAGAGTATGAAAATAAATTAATAATTTGGACCTTTTAATTATTTACTCCTATTAATTCATATTATCACAGAGAAAACGATTTGGTCATAATAACTAAAGGTTTGTATGAATATAGAGAACCAAATATTGTGTAAATATAATCAAATCATTTGTTTAATAAAAATATCTAAAGTATTCTCTAGGTTACTAACTATAAAGATACAAGAATGTTGGACTAACAAAATCTTTGCTAATTTTATTGTCAAGATATTCACCAGACAAATATTTTGGTTATATTAACATAATATTTGGTTCTCTATATTCATACAAATCTTGGTTATTATAACCTAATCGTTTTCTCAGTGTAAATTTGCAGATTTAAATGAACTAATATTTAAAATCTGTGCGAATTTCGTGGTCGATTTCACTAATCACAAACTATAACAGAGTCCAGAAATTTCGGTAAATTTACAATTTTATCGAGAAAACTTTTGAAAATGTGTTTATATGTTTGAAATTGTGCCAAATTATTCATTTTTCGAACAGTCAACTTTAAAATATTTCTATTCACCATTTATTTTTTCATATTTGTATTTTTAATTAAAATAAACAATATTTAATGCAATAAACTAAAATGAATATTTAGATTTTTTGGTTATTCATTCGAATAAAATTTACAGATATAAGTAAATAAACAAATTTCTAAAATATTTGCAACTTTTGTGGTCGATTTCACTAATTACGAACTATAACAAAACTCAAAAATTCCGTCAAATCACAGTTTTTTTTATAAAACTTATATTCACAACATACAAAAAATATTGAAAATTAGTTCAGAAATTCTAAACATTGTAAATTTTAATATTCATTCAATTATAAAAAGTATGCGATTCTTGTGGTAGATTCTGCTAGTCACGGAACAATCGAGAGATCAAAAATTATCTTGGTCAAAGGTTTTAAAATAATTTTCGGAGTTAGTACCGTGCATTTATGTCAACCATCTTTAGATTGTCAAATTTTGTTCTTACTATTGTAATATTAAGCAGTTTTTGAGTATGGTTAACACCACAGAGTACAAAATTTATGATTGAAACCAATTTTCGAACTGGTATGCTAGTTAATAGAATTTTATTATTATATTATGGCACATAACTTGATAAAGTCTAAGCTAAGACCGTCGTTTTCCATTTCATGACCACCTTTGACCAAGATAATTTTTGATCTCTAGGTATAACAAAGCGCAAAAAAATTATCAAATTACAATTTTACTTCTACAGTTTAAAGTTTAAACTTACCGTCACCATCCGGTTAAGACCTATAGCAGTAGCAACAGCACCTCCAGTTGCTAGCACATACGAGGTGAATATTTGCCTTTAATAAAAGAAAAACTTAACATAATGTTACACAACAATCTGGCATAATAATTTCCCAAAAAAAAACCTACTTACTTGTCTGTTTGTTGTATATCTCCACTTCTGTTTGTGTAGTTCACCAAAGCATTGAAGGACTGATTCAACCATTGCCAGAAAATGACGGCTGGTGTCCTTTGGTAGAAGGTAATCATTCCACCGGTGATCAACATGTTCATGGGCACCTGAGCTGACATCCTTCCTATTATAATCATTTTTTCACCAGTGTCTGGATGAAATGCTGAATCGTAGAGGTTTTTGGCACGCCATAGCTTATCTACGGTAGTACCTGGTGGAAGTGAATCGCCACATCTAGAAAAATCAAGTTCATAATATTTTATTTAGGTAGAATATCATCTGGGACATTTTTGCCCACCTGTAAGCTTCGACCATTTGTTTGGCTTCGTTTAATCTTCGACTGGACACAAACAAATTCAATGGATTAGTTATCAGGAAAAAGTGTTTAGCTCTTCCTTTATAAGTTTCCTGATCATATCTTGGTTCGTCTATATTTACTTTAACTTTCGTTGTGCAAGCTTCATCAACGCAGACAGCCATTTTTTAGGACCGATATATTAGAAAATGAAATGGATTCGAGGGCAGCAAAATTATTAGATATGTAGGTACTCTAAAAATGATTTCCATATTAATTAAAATTTAAGAGGCTGAAAGAACTTACCAATCACAGAAATGGTACTGTGCTGCAGACTAGGAATTTAGTTGGAGCCTCCACCAGATTCTCAGCTAAAAACTAATAATAATTATGTACTAAACTATTACAACTCAAAATGCTGTTTTAATGTGATTTATAATTTACATGTCATACAAAATAAAGTGTACCTACTTGACATTATTGGCAATCCAATACTGTGACGGACTTGCTTTCGACTATTTTTATCGGAATTTTGGATAAACTTTGGAAGGGATTATCGTATTTTTATTGACCTTTGTATATTGCTGGACAGTCTAATGAATAGAACACAATCAAATATTAACCCGATTTCTTAGTGTTTACTGATATTCGTGTAAAGAATCAGCGCCGACGCCAGATTATCGACTTTAGTTGAATATTTTGTAGGAACCGCACTATGAATTTGTTAATACTTTAGTTCAACAATAAGGAATATGTTAATAACTAATTTGGAATCTATTTTTAAATGGAAATAAAATGTGACTTTATCGCAGGTTGTGTTATATAAACAAAATAATTTACTGTTAATTATAATTACCACGGCATGTTTAATGGTAGGTAAATAAAAATGTTGGATGTAGGTAGTTACATAAAAATAATAATAAACATGAGTTATAAATTGTAAAAAAATTCTAGTTTGTTATCTGGTGATGGACTATTTATTATATGTACACAATGCTACAAAATTACTTTTAGCTTTATTAATTAGTTAGTTAAGTACCAATCTATTGTAGGTAATTATATGGCGTACAAGGTTAAAATTTCACTTTTTAATTTAAAAATAAAAATAATGAAAAATTCTTCAAACACAACGTTGAATTAATTGTTGAATGTTGATGTGTCAAACACAATTTTGTCCTTTTATAAAAGGAGTATAAATATAAAGTTAACTCTTTATAATAGCTCCTGCACTGTTATAAATATACAGGGTATTCCACTTTTTTGTAGCAGTTCATAGAGGACCTTTTTTATGAAGAAGCAGTTTTAAAAATGAATTATTCAATAAAATTCAATAAATCGAAGGTTTAAAATAGAGATTCGAAATTTGGTATGTTAATAAGATTTAGAGTAAACGGTAATTTAACGTTATGATAACCAAGTACCTAAGGAAAAAGTGTACAAAATGATCCCTACAAAAACTATTTAGAAGCAGAAATGGAAAAGAAAATGGAGAAAGAACAGAAACGAGTTTCACGAAAAGAGAATAAGTGTAGTGATGAAATCTATTCCCACAAGGAAAAGGAGTTGGCAAATATTAATCTAAGAAGAGTTAAAGAGATCTCTCGGAATTGTATGCACATGAAGATGATACGAAATGTAAGACTGTGGAAAGATGGTATTTGTGTTTGGATCAAAATGGCAATTTATTTGAATATCTTAGTTAATAAACCTGATTAAACCATTATTTTCCATAAAATTTGTCAATTCTTAATTATTAGAACCAAAACCCAATTTTTTATCCAAGTTTGATAGATAAACAATTTTTATTGCACAGCCAACTACGGTGATTGAAAAAAACTCGATTATAATTGACGAAACGACTTAAGACCCCCTGTATGATACATTATCGGAAAGGGAAAGAAAAATACTATCATAATTTGATAATAAACATGCCACGCTCCATAAGAAAAAACAAAGTTGGTGCTATTTTCGAAAAAAATTGAAGGTGTATAAAAATTTCAATTGCATATTTGGATTGTACTTGAAAAAGTGCCTTAATAATGTGTAACTTTTATTGCGATATTTTTCCTACCAGCTGAGTAATTAAATAAAAAAATGAAATGGACAATTTCAGTTTTTTGTTAATATCTAGTAAGCTATGGCAGGTATGTCAAATGTATTTGTCGTATTGTATTAGGCCCAAGATGAGGTACATTTTTTGTAATTTAACCGAAGTCGTATCTCTTCAAATAAGTGAGATCCCCATGCTTAACATGTTTATCTAGGACACCCTGTATACGGGGTCCCATAACTTACTGAATAATGATGCATATTTCAATTTTAAATCAATTTCAATAATTCATTATTGTTCTGGATAATAATATCCAGATATAATATTTTTTGTTAAATAATTAAACGAATTCAGTTCAAATTTCCCGCTATTACAACAGTTAGTTTTCAAATTATTGGAGAGATGTCAGTAAAAGACCATGAGTTTTCCGTCTATAATATTATTGTATCTATGATTGAAGAGAGCAAGTTTATCTAATCATAATTCGATCATATGATGCATAAGTTAAATCATATTATACGCAATTTTAGTTCAAACTACAAATAACCTCTTTAGGTATTTGAATAATAGTAATTATTTATCAAATTTAATATCGTTGATTATATCTACACAAATAGCAAGAAAAATTATATTTCGTTTAATTTATTACATAAGAATTTGATCTAAAAACACATTTATCATTTGGGTCAAGGCCTCAAACGTCACATGGTGACAACATACGAAACGTCAGTTTGTCCACTTTCCTTTGCCAGCATGGCTGATAGAAAACAAACCAGGGAAATAATAACCGTAATTTTCCTCTGCTTTTTATGGTACGTGGTCAGCTCCAGCAACAATGTAGTCGGAAAAACTTTACTCAACGATTTTCCATATCCAATGACTATGACAATGGTACAGTTGCTGTCAATAACGATATTAAGCGGACCCCTTTTCAATCTGTGGGGTGTCCGAAAATACGTAGACATATCTTGGAAGTACTATTTCCGATTAATAGTTCCTTTAGCGTTCGGCAAATTTATTGCCTCAGTATTTTCACATGTCAGCATATGGAAAGTGCCCGTTTCCTATGCACATACAGGTAAGTTATAGTTTTTTTTTGAGGTTAGAAATTTTAACATATGTTTCGGTTGTTGCAGTGAAAGCCACAATGCCTCTATTTACTGTGATTTTATCTAGGATAATTATGGGTGAAAAGCAAACTACTAAAGTATACTTAAGTTTAGTGCCGATTATTGCTGGTGTTGCCATTGCCACTGTTACAGAAATTAGCTTCGATATTGTAGGATTAATTAGTGCTTTGGTGGCCACTATGGGATTTTCTATGCAGAATATATTTTCGAAAAAGGTGCTGCATGATACGGGGGTGCACCACTTGAGACTGTTGCACATACTAGGTCGACTGGCTTTGTTTATGTTTCTACCGGTTTGGGTGTTTGTCGATTTGTTTTCCCTGTTAAGGGATGACGCAGTGGTAAGAAAAGTTTAACATCTTCGATTAATACATAGATCACTTTAATCTGAGTTTTTTTGTCTTGATTTTTGCAGGACTATAGCAATTACCAAGTGGTAGCTTTACTAGTGATTGACGGGGTGTTGAATTGGCTGCAGAATATCATCGCATTCAGTGTGTTGTCTTTGGTCACTCCCCTCACGTATGCTGTTGCCAATGCCAGCAAAAGAATATTTGTGATAGCCGTGTCGCTCTTCTTCCTTGGAAACCCAGTTACAAGTACAAACGTTCTTGGAATGTTACTAGCAATATTTGGAGTATTATTCTATAATAAGGTAAGTTTATTTCTTGTGTTGTTATAACAGTGTTATTAAACTACAAGAATAATTTTTCAAAAATTGTTGATATGGACATCTAGCGGGAAAGTCACAAATACAGGGTGGCTGAAATTCCGTTTCCAGCATGGGGATCTCGCTTATTATAATAGATAGACAATAGGTTTAAATTTGGCAAAGTTGCTAAATTTAGAGCTCAGTAATAATCCTAAGACAAATTTGAATTATCTTGAACGGTCTTCTGAAAAAGTGAAAAAAACTGAAAATTACAATTTTTGAAAATCGCCCATAACTTTTTTATTTCTGAATATTTTTCAAATCTGTAAAAACATTCTCAAAGCAACTTTTTATGCTCTATCAATCAGTGATCGTCGTTTCTTTAAACATCGATTCTTTTTTGTTTTTTAAACGCCAACTTCCGTTTTTCTTATGGACGTACTTTCTACTTTATACATCATTGGATAGTATATTTTTTTCCAAAAACATCGATGTGCTGCACATGGTATTCAGATTTAATTTTAATTGTTAAAATTTAAAAAATACACTCGAATCTCGTTATAGTCAATCTCATTATAATCAGATCGTGCTATAGTCAACAGTGAAGTCGCGCTATAATCAGGCACGTCACTTCTCCTCCATCCCTACCCCTGCTGATAAAGACTTATGTGACCTGCTCACGTACATACGTCACATACGCACACACTGAGATTTTAAAAAGGAGTGGGAACCCCTCTTTTCCTTACTATATTGAGATGCCGCGGTCCCGTAGAGTTGACTATAACGAGATTCGAGTGTATATCCAATACAGCAATCATCTCAAATCAAGCAGCCCAAACTCGCTTAGTTTGTATTGTTACCATAGTAATTTATAAACAATTTCAAAATTTGAGAAATTTGAGGTCTGGCACAAGTGACACATTGCAATAATTATTATTAATCATAATCTGTGAACTAAAATTATGTTTTCGAATAATGAAAAGACTAATATTATGCGTGTCTTTTTTATTCATAACATAAAAACTCTCTCCTAAAAATACAGTGTTACGCCGAAACTTATTCTGAATGAAGACAAAAATCTTCGAGATTATTTTCTACACTGGACAACAATTTAATGGAATTTGGAGCCTTTAAGAAATCTAAACAAATATGAAAGCCGAATAACATATGACAATAAGCAATATGCTATATCAAATTAAATTTAAAGTAGATGTTTAAATAAATGCCCGTCTTCTCTAATACACAACCACAAACGCTTCCGTACTCCACTGTCTAAACTTCGCGCTATCGTTCTACGTGGAATATTACGCATCACTCCCAAAACGGCATTCCTCAGCTCTTCGACATTGTTATAAGTGTTTTTAAAAATTTTATTTTTGGCGTATCCCCAAAGAAAAAAATCTAAGGGGTTCAGGTCAGGTGATCTAGCTGGCCAATGGACGTGCCCATGGATTCCGATCCATTGTTCAGGGAAAAGTTCATTAAAGCGTTCTCTAGTAATCTGCGCATTATGCGCTGGAGCCCCATCCTGATACCACCATATTTGCCGTAGTTGATTCAGTGGAACATTCTCCAAATATCCATCAAATCTTGGTTTATAAAGCCAATGTAACGTTGAGCGGTTAGAGTCCCTTCGAAAATATGAGGACCAATAACCCTTTCCCCCCCATAAACCTACCCAGACATTGATACCAAATCGGTGTTGTGGTCTTGCTTCTCTATAGGTACGGGGATTTTCTCTGGCTCAATAATGTTCATTATGACGATAAACATGCCCAAGTTGGTGAATGAACATTCATCCGTCCAAATAATATTTTTCAGAAAATCCTCGTTACGTTAGTATTTATCAAGAAGCCACTCGCAAAACTGGAGTCTGTGAACTTCGTCTCCGGGTCTCAATGTCTGTGTCACATGGATTTTAAATGGTTTAAATCCTTCCTCCTTTAGAACTGTTTGAATCTAATATCGAGGTAATTCCAAATTATGACTCAGTTCTCTTGTCGAGATACCAGGATTCTCGTTCACCTAAATGGCTGAAATTGCATAATTCTATCAAAGCCAGTGTTTAGATATTTACCGCGGCTAAAATATTTTCTTTGTTTTCTTCTGTAATTCGGCTTCCATATTTTGTTTTGGGTTTTTCAAAGGCCCCAAATTTCATTAAATTGTTGGCCAGTGTAGAAAATAATCTAGAAAATGGTTGTCTTCTTTCAGGATATGTTTCTGCGTATCGTTGTGTCATTAGGATAGAATTTCTATGTGATGAATAACAAATACGTATCATATCACGCTTTTTATTATTCAAAAACATAATTTAATTTAATTCGCGGGGAATAATTAATTATTTTTGTAATTTGTCGCTTGTGACATCTATGCTTGTGACAAACCCCAAATTTTAAAATTTTAAATTGTTTATAAATTACCATGGTAACAACACAAACTAAGCGAGTTTAGGCTGCTTGATTTGAGATGATTGCTGTATTGGACACATTTTTTAAATTTTAACAACTAAAATTAAATCTGAATACCATGTGCAGCACATCGATGTTTTTGGAAAAAAATATACTATTCAATGATGTATAAAGTAGAAAGTACGTCCATAAGAAAAACGGAAATAGGCGTTTAAAAAACAAAAACGAGGCGATGTTTAAAGAATCGACGATCACTGATTGATAGAGCATAAAAAGTTGCTTTGAGAATGTTTTTACAGATTTGAAAAATATTCAGAAATAAAAAAGTTATGGGCGATTTTCAAAAATTGTAATTTTCAGTTTTTTTCACTTTTTCAGAAGACCGTTCAAGATAATTCAAATTTGTCTTAGGATTATTACTGAGCTCTAAATTTAGCAACTTTGCCAAATTTAAACCTATTGTCTATCTATTATAATAAGCGAGATCCCCATGCTGGAAACGGAATTTCAGCCACCCTGTATAGGGATACTTATGTAGAAAGCTGTATATTTAGATAAATAATAATAGTTATGTTGTATTCAACATCTTTGGTTATGCAATAATATAAGGAATACTGTGTATGCTGTGGTTATGCATTACAGCGTAGAGAATATACAGGGTGAAGCATAGGATAATAAATAAATAAATAACTAGTGAATCGGTTTCCCCCTACGTGCGTGACTTTCTATCTTTAATAACTCAATGTTTTTTTTTTTTATTAAATAATAAATGTACCCGGAAAATAGAATCAATAGTATTGGTTCATGATTTCTAAAAGGAGGCACAATATTACTAAATTTCCCAGCCAACTGCAATATTGTGTTACTCATTTTGTTTTTTTTTCCAGGCTAAATATGATGCAAAACAGGCGGATAAAAAGCAAACAATTCTACCGTACAGCCAGCACAGTTGGGAGGAGCGCAGTGGATACTCACAGTTGTATAACAACCACAATGGATTACAAAATGGCTACCACAAATATACCAATGGGACGGTAATGAACGGATCTAACAATAATACACAATTATATACTAAAACTGTAAATGGCAATTTACTGTTTATATAAGTTTCGTACCTACCTAAGTAATTTTATTAGATATATTAATTGTTTTATTCATCGGTTTATATTCCGCAATAATCGAATGCAAAGTTAAATAATAATTATTTACTTATAGCCTAAATATGCGATGGATTTTTAGATGATGCAGCGTGCCAAAACGACTGTATTATTATTGTACTTACTTGAATACTATCGGTTTTAATTATTTTAAAGTATTGTTCGATTGTTATCAGGTTTTCTCGTAACTAGTCCTTTTTATATTTAAATAAAAAAAGAGGAATATGCTGTTTGTTCCACAACTTTCGAAATAAAATCGTAAATTGTTAAAAAATGTTCAGGTGGTGGTGAGACAAACGGTATATTAATTTTAAGTACCTATGTAGCGATAGAGACTTTGTTTTTATTTATTTATTACCTGCTCAAAGTTAGTGACGAGTTTATGTAAATACGATTTTTGTATAAAATTGTAGATAGTGAAAAGTTCATATTTTATAATTATTTATTTTATTAATAGTATTTTTTTTATTATTAAAATTGAAACAACAAGAGTATTGTGTATTTGAATCTTGTGTTATTATTGGTATATTTATGTAAATATGAACATATAAACTAAAAAATAAATATTTTTTCTAATAAAGAATCTGGAATTATTTTGTTTTTTTTTGTTTTAAATAAATATATTACATTATTGTTATTTTATTATATAGTCTTTGTGATTGTGGTCTGGCTGGCTGAAAATGATTTTTTTGATATGTTGTCGGGTAGATCCTGAAAAACAAAACAATATTATTAGGACGAACCAATAAAAACATTTTATTGTTACCTTATCAGAATAAGTTAAATATGGATTTCGGGCGATGACCAATTCGATGCGATCTCCAGCAGAAGCTATCAAAGGAACAGTCAAGCAACAATCAAAGTCTTTTGTCTTTGTATCATTCACCTAAAAAAATAATTCGTTGAGCAAATTCATGCAGGTTGTTCCCTAAATGCTTACAAATGACTGTAAGGGACTTTAAAGTAAATTAATCTGAACTAGGACGAACTTCTTAATGCTTTTCTGATTTAATAAGTGACAATAAACTTAGTTTACCTTAAATTTAGTATAATTATTTTAACTTAACATCCTATAATCTAAATAAATTTACCGTCTTTAAATCCCACTTACTTGTATAATCCTGTCAAACGGCTTCAGCAGTCCTACAATATCCGCAGGTCCTCCCTTTCGAATCCTGTTCACATAAACCCCCCTCTCATACAATCCATCACTAACACTAAAACCGTAATCATCATAAATAGAATCCTTGTACAAAGTCACATGATAAATTTCATTATCCAGAATACTTTCGTTGCTGTAAGTACCCGGTAGTCGATCTGTAAAATTATTGGGTGATTGTGCAAAAGTGTTGCTTTCGTATTTGTTAGAGAAATTGTAATTGGGAAGTGGCAGAGGACTTGGACAGAACATTTCCTCAGTATCCGAATAGAACTGTAACTGTGAATCGTGCTTTTTGTTTCTGGTTAGAGTGTCGTTTTGTTCAGTGTCTTGGTAAGTTAAGGCTTCGCTGAGAATACTTTCAGCATCTTTCGTATCTGAAACAAAAAAAAAATACAGGGTTGGGCATATGTGTGGCAACCCTTAATTTCCGAATAAACATTTTTATTATTATTATTACTCTTAAAAGAAATATTTGTAGTTTTCTTATTCTATTCAGTGACGTACTTTGTTATTAAAACAGCTACCCTATTTTTTATTTAATTAATTTAATTAATTATTATTTAATACTCTTTATTTTATTATTGAATTATTTTCTTTAATATTTAAAAAGCCACAAGTCGCACACCCACCAAACCTTATAGCATTGTAATTGTTGGAATATTGTCTATTTGAAAACTTAAAAATATACAGGGTGATCCATTAAAAAAAAGTGCCGATCACTTAATATCTCAAGAAATCGAGTAGCTGCTGGAAAAAAAATACGTCACTGAATAGAGTAAAAAAATTACAAATATTTCTTTTAAGACCAATAATGATAATACAAAAGTTTAGCCAGAAATCAGGTGTTCCCACACATATGCCCAACCCTGTATAATAAAAAAATAATGTTTAATTAAATTATCATTTTAAACTAATACGAGCTGGAAGGTTGATAGGTAATAATTTAATTGTGCAAAATAAATAAATACCTTGCGGGATGTTATCATTGGGATTATTGTCCACAGTATTACTGTCCCAGGAATGAATTGCACTGTCAACACTCATTAGTCCAGGACTAGAATAATTACACCTGCCCTCACTTTTTAAGTTGGAGTCTAAATAAATTTGGTTCAATATTAAATTCGTTTTAAGATATAACAACATATCCTACCTAGAATTTTTACATGTCGTGCAATTTTCAACTGAACTCTCTCCCCAGAATTCTGCAACAATCGAATGGCATCCGACAAGGGTCTGTGCTCCAAACTCTCCCCGTTAATAGCCAATATTCTGTCACCTACATGCAAAGCACCGGTTTTCTCTGCCAGTCCACCTTCAGTCAATCTCGACAATATGATGGGGTCAACGCAATCCTCACTGCCGGATATCGTAATGCCTAGTGCACCCCCATACCGATGCAATTCCACAGTATAGACAATACTATCTAAGAATAAATTGGCGTTTTCCGTTTCGGTTTTTTCCACTTTCAGCGTGACAATATCATTGGTGGAGGTTTGCAGAATGTCGAAGGCTGATTCAAGGGTTAAGTGGTCCAGAGGGCGATTGTCAATAGCCAGCAAACGGTCTCCAGCGTGTAGTGTTCCAGTTCTATGGGCGATGGACCCACGTCTTATCTCCGAGATTATAAACGGCTCATCTGGACGGATTTTAGAAGCTACAAAAAAAATCCAACACTAAGCTATTGGAAACAGTAACACCAGAAGGGTACCTGTTATGGTAATACCCAAACTATTCCCTCGCTTCGCCAGCTTCACCGTAAATATCCCACTAGATGGTACGATAGTGTCCGCCACATCAAACTCAATTTGTAGTGTTAGTTTAGCCGATGCGCTTGGCTCACTTCCCAATTCTAATATAGAGTTGATTTCCTGCAACGTCAAGTTCGGCTGGTGATTTACCGAAATGATGCGATCTCCTACTTGCAAACAGCCACATCTGCAGATAAATTAAAATAGTAATAAAGGAAGCCATGACGACAGGTATATGCTACCTATAAGCTGGAGAATCCGGTGTTATTCGCGATATTAAAATATCTGCTGATCTATTTTCTGTATGGTCGCCCACTGATACTGTCAGGCCGTAACCGTGTCCTCGATCTGATGATAAAATAATGTTGAGGGTTTCGGGATGGCATACTCCCATTGTCCCCGAACAGCCGCCGTAGTAGTTGCTTACTGGAAATAATATAAGTACTTATACAGGGTGTATCGGTTTTAATCGAGCAAACTTTAATGGTACATTCTCCTGGTCGTCCTGAATCGGAAAAATGTATATTATATACCTCTATCTCGATTCCTAAGAAAGATACAGGGTATTGAAGATTACAAGAAAAAAATATTTTTTTGCAATAACTTCCATAAAAAAGCTTGGATTCAAACAAAATTTTGCATGCCTGTCCTCCTTCCTAATGACAATTTTATGAAGATATTTTCGATTTTGGGGGGGCACCAGTGGTATGCAATTCGGTCACATCTCAATTATTTCCAAGAAAAAAGTATATCACTGTAATTTAAAAAAATATTTTTATCTATCGAATTCCTTGTTCGATTTGTAGTGAAATTTGCTTTTACAGAACAAAAATTGAAGTTTTAGTTCCAGAGATAATTAATTTTTTCCAAAGACGTGCTATCTTGAAATTACTAAAAAATCCGGGAATGATGACAGATGCTGTTAATTCATTAGTTTGTCGTTGTCAGAAATGCATCGAGGCTGGCGGGTTACATTTTGAACAGTTGCTGTAATTTTATAATTATTTTTTGTTCCTTTTTGTTTTTTAATAAATTTCCTATTTGATTTGTGACTAATTTCAAGTTGGCATGTCTTTCGAAAAAACTAATTATCTCTAGAACTAAAACTTTAATTTTTGTTCTGTAAAAACAAAGTTTACTCCAAATTGAACAAGAAATTCAACAGATAAAAAAATATTTCTTAAAAATTACAGTGGCATGCTTTTTTCTTTGAAATAATTGAGATGTGGCCGAATTGCACGCCACTGGTGCCCCCCCAAAATCGAAAATATCTTCATAAAATTGCCCTTAGGGAGGAGGGCGGGCATGCCAAATTTTGTTTGAATCCAAGCTTTTTTATAGAAGTTATTGCAAAAAAAATGATTTTTTCTTGTAAACTTGAACACCCTGTATCTTTCTTAGGAA
Source organism: Pediacus dermestoides (assembly GCA_963942485.1). Lineage (NCBI taxonomy): Eukaryota > Metazoa > Arthropoda > Insecta > Coleoptera > Cucujidae > Pediacus > Pediacus dermestoides. Next base: position 11,578,143 of record OZ012628.1, on the reverse strand, counting down.
TCGAGATAGATGTATATAATATACATTTTTCCGAATCAGGACGGCTAGGAGAATGTACCATTAACGTTTGCTCGATTAAAACTGATACACCCTGTATAAATTGAGAGCGTCTTAGATGCGTCATGACGTCAAATCCAGAGTCGGCTCTAATTGCTATAATCTTTATGATTACATTACTTATTAGCAATATAAAAGTATACTTAATTCATAAAATAATTTGAGGCTCAAATGAAAAATCATGAATTTTTAAAGCGGTTGTTTGAAAAATTCGTATACTGTTCATACAACTTTTGTATTTTTTCAAACTCACTCTTTTATGCCCTACTGCGACGTAAATAAGTTATGAAGGGATTTTAAGTGTCTACACTAATCTTTACATAAAGTGCACCAATAAAATTATAGAGTCTGGTACTTACCGCAATCGCTCTCGAACGATTTATGCAGCGAACTCTGTCGATTAGAGCGGTTTCGATTATGCCGAGATCGTCTGGAATTCAATGTACTGAAACCTGCAAGACTGGGACTATTTGGGTATTGACCTGAAAGAACATGCAACGAACATCAGTTAAATATCCTGTGATTGTGCTGGTAGTTGCCTTTGTCTGGCGTTTTAAAAATAAACCAAAATATTTTATGTAGCCAGTACTTATATGACTATCGTATACAAAGCTAAATATTTTATTGCAAACTCGAAATTCAAGTGAGAATAAGCATTGCTTTTTTAGAAACGGTTGAAATATTGTAAATTTATTTTTGCACCGTTTATACAGAGTGTCCCAAAATTAGCCTGCCAAAATGTACTAGCTGATTCTACGTTCAAAAATAATGCAAAAACTTTTAATAAATATAGACTGAAAAATCCTTCCTAAGGGAGCTACAGACCCTCGAAAGGGGGGCCCCACAGAGGAGTTTTTTGTAATATTCCTGCAACTATTTGAGGTAGATTCATGAAATTTGGTGAGTTTGAAGCTTTTATAATTTGCCACATATTTCTCTTTTCAATTTTCAGAAATTTTGCCAGGGGCGTCACATACAGGGTGGGTGCTGGATAAATTATGCCCCCTATTTTTTGTGTGGATAATTTTATTATACAGGGTGATCAGTAATTGGCGCACTCCGAATACAGGGCGTTATAGAGCACATTAAACCTAAGGATAATCTGCAAAGAAAATTAAATCTGATGGTTAGTTTCCGAGTTATAGAGTTTCCCTCATCCAAGTTACAAGCTAATTATTTTCATAACCAAGATAGAAATGAGTGAATAATTCATGATACTATAATCTCTGGATAAAATGCAATATGATTTGTTCAATTTTTTTCACAAAACCTCTAATACAAAGAAATTGAAAATGTTAAAATTTAATAAAATACCTAAATTTGAGAGAATTTTGAAGTTTGGCAACCTCTCAAGCTCCCCTTGGGATAAACTAAAATACCTTCTATTGCCATGAAAATATTAATAATGAATTTCAATTGTTGTTTCTGTTTTTTAATAAAATTGACAGTACTAAATTAGTTTGACAAGTTCTCGCATCATAAAATATTGAACGTTTCTCTTTTTTTTCTCGTTGAACCTATTCACATGTTCAATGCAGTGTTGCCACTTTTATTTTCACAAAAGTGGTCATATCTTTGTAAAGAAAGGACTTACAGCACTGCGGTAAAAAAATTCGTCATTCTTAAAACGTAAAGTTTATCACAGTATGCTCCGAGTGCGGCAATTACTGATCACGCTGTATATTATAATTATGAAACTTGGTTTATTTTTACACAAAAAAGGTCGTCTCAGTCGATCTTTGAATCTTGAATCGTTTTCGAGTAAAATCGTTTTGAAGAAGTCACGTCCATAAAAACTACACTAATAAAAATAATCACAAAATTGATAAAAAAATTTGACATTGGAATTTTGTTTTTATTATTAATATTTGACGAAGAAATGCTAAACGAAGTAATACATACCTATACATTTTAATCCATTGTCTACTTTTGATAAATTTTAGTTTTGTGATTATTTTGATTAGTGTAGTTTTCATGGACGTGATTTTTTCAAAACGATTTTACTCGAAAACGGTTCAAGATAGAAAGATCTGCTCAGACTACCTTTTTTGTGTAAAAATAAACCAAGTTTCATAATTTGATAAAAAAATTTAAAAATTATCCACACAAAAAATATGGGGCATAATTTACCCAGCACCCACCCTGTATGTGACGCCCCTGGCAAAATTTCTGAAAATTGGAAAAAGAAATATGTGGCAAATTATAAAAACTTCAAACTCACCAAATTTCATGAATCTATCTCAAACAGTTGCAAAGATATTACAGAAAACTTTTTGCATTATTTTTGAACGTAGAATCAGCTAGTACATTTTGGCAGGCTAATTTTGGGACACCCTGTATATGAAAGTCAAAATAAACGCGTTGACGCCACCCATATTGATTGTTTCGTTGATTTCTAGTCTGAATACGTATAACTCACCAGGACCATAGTTCCGGGAAACCGCTCGCTGGACTGTATGAAACGGCAATATTTGCAATTTGGTGGCTCTTCGTAGCAAACGTTCTGCATCTTTTGGATTCCCGCTCCAGTTCTCCAGTACTAAATCGTCAATTGCCAATAGTTGGTCACCTGCCGTTAAAGCACCACAACGATCAGCTGTACTAGCAGGAACAACATGTTCCACATAACAGCCGGCTGTGAGAATTTCGTCGGGCAGCAACTGACAGCAGTTGCTCAAAATTATACCAAAGTCCTCTTCAACTTGTCGATCAATTTCCACCAAAAGAGGTCCGTTTGCGTATTTGACAGATTCCATGATGCTTACGTCGTATTCGATGGTAAGCGTGGTGATAGTGGAGCTATGGGAGCTGTCTTTTAGTATCTGTTGGGCTTCTAGGAGGGTTTTGTTGGTCAGGGGATGGTGGTCGACTTTTAGTAGTCTATCACCAACTCGAATCAAACCGCTTCTGTAAGAACATTAAACCTTTAGATTTTAGATGAACAAATTTTGTGGTTAAAATTTACATTTTTACTTCTTACCTGTGAGCTGGTCCATTTTGTCGCACTTGTGTTATCACTAACGGTCTGCTCAGTTGAGGATGCTCCAAAACCACACCACCTCTCAAAGTTATACCCAACGAACCATCCAATCTTTCCAGTGTAACTTCTGTTACTTTCGAGGTTACACACAAGGAGCTTTGCGAAGCTGCAATATTATTGCATAAATAAATCTGAGCTAATAAGTATTTTAAATACAATGTGTCCACCTACCATAATTTGGTAAAGAATATTCAATTTCCAGTAGGGCGTTTCCGTCGACATTATCTAGTAAGGTAGCTACATCTTCGGAGCGCATTCGTGAAGTGGTTATGCCATTGATGCTGTAGATGCGATCACCTGGTGTAAGTTGATCACTGGTTAGGGCGACAGAGCCAGGTCGAAGAGAAGCTATGCTGGGGCAGGTGTCCAATTCGGAATTTCCTTGAAATACATAAATACAATATACCGTGCCCTCAATTAAATTCTAAATTAGTTTAGGCTGTTTTGTGTTGTATGCTTTTGATAACACCTCATTTAAATCCATATAGAAAGCAGCCGAAAAAATCAAAAAGATCGCAGTTCCTGAAAGACAACCGACGCCAAATCACCGCTGTATATAACCTTGGAACCGCTGTTTTAGTTTTCCAGTATAGTAATTGTAGGGGCACTTCGCGTGATTTTTTACGACCTCAAGATCGGAATAACTCAAAAATTTAAAGACTTACATGGATTGATTCATTCATCCAATGGCGTGAATGCATTAATCTTACAATTTACACCGGCGCATTCACCAAAAAGTTTATATTTATTTGATATTGAAATTAATGTTCGTGACGTCAAATTTAGAATCCTTAAACTATCTATTATGTTTAAGGATATTAGTTCAGTCGTGCATTTGTTTTTTTTTTCGAAAATAGGGTTTTTCTATTAGTTTTAATTTTTTTTGTAGAAGTCAATATTTAATAACTTTTATTATTTAATTCGAACAGTAATTAGTTAAGGTTAAGTTTAACTAACAAAATCAGTAAAAATTGCATCGTATACGAGGGAGGGGTGAAATTTTAAAATTCACACAAGAATAAAGTACCTACCCTTATTTTGCACTGTAGAAAAAAAATTATTAGAAAAAGTTGTTTGTACAGGGTGATTCTTTATCTGGGGAAATGCGTTTTTCTCGTAAACGACTGAAGGGAATTAAATTTTGAAAAAAGTGTTATATACCTACTGGCTGTTACTCAAAATTAGGATAGAAATATAGACTTTAATTTGCATGACGCTAGGCGTCGCGACGCTTCAAAAAAAATTTTTACAGCAACATACAACTTTTATTACATCATTGGAAAGGTCTTTTAATTTTGAGTCTTTTTTCTAAAAACCAATTTATTTTATTCTTATTTTTTAAAAAGTTATGATCCAATTTAAATTATTTCTGTTCTAACTAAATTTTGAAATATTTTTAACAGTAGGCCGAGTTTTCCTTCAAATGCTAAAGTAAATTTTATTATATAAAATAAAGTAGGCTTAGAAAAAACAAAACCTGATATTTGTCAACATATTACAACAAAAAACTTATTACTACCTAAATTAAACAAAAAAATATGTCTCTTCAGATTAGAAAACATTTGTGGCTTTAACTAGATGGGGCTCCTTGTCATAACGTCGTTATTGTGCGGAATTATTTAAATATAGAATATGAAGACGAGTGGATGGGAACTTACGGGCCAGTAGAATTTCCTCCTAGGTCTCCAGACTTAACACCACTCGATTTTTTTTGTGGGGAACTCTTAAATAAAGTTTACAAAACAAGGTCTAATAATGTAGATCATTTAAAACAAAAGACTGTCGATGCCTGTGCTGAAATTAATGCTAATGTTGTAGGAAAAGTCACATATAATGAAATAAGAAAACGTTATAACTTATGTTTAGATAATAATGGTACTCATATTGAACAATTCTTAAAATAATCAACTTTTTCATTAAATTTTTTGTTTAATTTAGGTATTAATAAGTTTTTTGTTGTTGTAATATGTTGACAAATAACAGGTTTTGCTTTTTCTAAGCCTACTTTATTTTATATAATAAGATTTAGTTTAGTATTTGAAGGAAAACTCGGCCTACTGTTAAAAATATTTCAAAATTTAGTTAGAACAGAAATAATTTAAATTGGATCATAACTTTTTAAAAAATAAGAATAAAAAAAATTGGTTTTTAGAAAAAAGACTCAAAATTAAAAGACCTTTCCAATGATATAATAAAAGTGGTATGTTGCTGGAAAAATGTTTTTGAAGCGTCGCGACGCCAAGCGTCATGCATAGTAAATCCTAATTTATGAGTGACAGCCAGTAGGTATACAACACTTTTTTCAAAATTTAATTCCCTTCAGCCGTTTACGAGAAAAACGCATTTCCCCAGATAAAAGAATCACCCTGTACTTAAAAGTCATCTCCGAATATCAAATTTGGACTCTGTAGACAAAAAATAAACGTTTTTCCTTTTTTCCGCGCGCCCCCGTAGAACAAATCGCTAGAAGATATGCAGCGCATAAATTCAGTTTTTTAACAGTTCTTGGGTTAATACTTACATAATTTACTTAAATTGGTTTAAATGCGCGAAAACAAGTCGTTTAATAAAATAATAATAATTTTATCAGGAAACTGAAATTGACTTACCGGTAGGTACAGATAAAAGTAAACCCGCATTTGTTTTACATTAAGTTGTTTTACTTTACCATAAAATAAAATACGGTGTGCACCAAAAAAATGAGATTATTTTTGGCATTAATTTATTAACCGCCCTGTTTTCACACATTTCAACCAATTTAAGTAAATTATACAGGGTGTGTCACGACGAGTTGACAGTAGACATAACTCTATTACTAAACACAATTTGGTTCTAAAAATTGGTACACGCCCATTATACAATGTGCTCTATTTAATGAAAATATTACCACCTTTCTGTAGACACAACCTTTGTTATTTTAAATGAAACACCCTGTATATTTTTGAATTTTTAAATTCAACACTTTATTTTAGACATAAAAGTATTAAGGTTGTATGGTCCTAACATTAACGGTATTATAATTATTTACACTTTTCCATTTTTTTTTACAAACACATGGATGTAAATAAAAATTCGAATCTTGACAATGACACATTTTTTCCAAAGTTTTTTCTTACGTTTGAAGTAGGAATATACAAGCAATAAACTGATATAGTTTTGGAAAACTTGCTTTATACAGGGTGTTAGTGGTTGTCAGTTCATTTTTAAAAATTTTGATCAATGATAACTTAACTTTTTTAAATGGAACACCCTATATATTTCCACATTTTCGAATTCTACACTTAATTCTAGACATAAAAGTATTAAGGTTGTAAGGTCTTAAAATTAACGGTATTATAATTAATTACATTTTTTCCAATTTCCAAGGTTTTTAAAAATTAACGATCAACCATAAGCACATTGTAGATATTAAATAAGTTTTTCAAAACCATATTACCATGTTTCTTGTACATTTCTACGTCCACTAAAATTTGTTTTTTGTATATTTAATTTAATATTTTTTATTTTTATTTATTTTAATTAAGTAATTATGTTTCTTCCAATTTTTTCATACAAAAACTTAGAGTCAAACATTTTAATATTTTACTAATGACACGTTCTTTCAAAAAACAAACCAAATTTTAGTGGACGCAGAAATGTACAAGAAACATGGTAATATGGTTTTAAAAAACTTATTTTGTACAGGGTGCTTGTGATTGACCGTTCATTTTTAAAAAACGTAATTAATTATAATACCGTTAATTTTAAGACCTTACAACCTTAATACTTTTATGTCTCGAATTAAGTGTAGAATTCGAAAATCTAGAAATATATAGGGTGCTCCATTTAAAAAAATTAAGTTATCGTTGATTAAAGTTTTTAAAAATGAACGGACAACCACTAACACCCTGTATAAACCAAGTTTTACAAAACTATATCACCTTATTTCTTGTATATTCCTACTTCAAACACAAGAAAAAAATTTGGGTAAAACGTGTCATTGTCAAGATTTGAATTTTTATTTACATCTATGTTTTTGTAAATATCTGATGTGCCCAACACATGACTTTCTTATACTTACGGATAGTATCACAATAATTACTTTTCCTAAATAAATTAAGTTAAATTTCTTGTAAAAATTTTGAAGGTTTCCAGCAATTTTCAAATAGTCTCTGTCGCACTTATAGCAATACGCATAAATCTGTCCTTGTCCCACTCATTATAACCGAATTTTACGACGAAAATGTGTTTTATTTTAGATTTTTGACCTATTACTCACTTAAAAAAATCTCCCGGTATGAAATTACATTTATTTATTCATTATTATTGTTTTCGGTGCCATAGAAACCAGTAAAATAAAAAAAAAACTAATGGTCCGTTCCTTCTGGGATTCGAACCCGGGACCTTCCGTTTGGCAGCCATATAATGAAACACATGGTCTACCTCGACCATCGAATTCAACTATCAACGCGCGCTATGAGAAATATACAGTGTTTTAAGAATATCTAGTTTTTTTGAAATTTTTTTGACGGAATTTCAAAAAAAAGTTCAAAATTCAATTCTAAATCAATGTTAAAGAATAAAAAAATCTCATAAATTGTTTATTTTTCAAGATATTCCTAAAAAACCTAAAAACGTCTTCAGGTAAGTGTCACTTGTTTTGGTGCTAGATGAAAAACATTGAATGTGGCACCCACAATTTTGTTCAAACTCTTAAATATGAAATTTAAATCAAATCCGATAACTAGTTTTTGAGTTATGGTGGATACAGACAGACAGACACACAGACACACACACACACACTTATACTACGTATAAGAAAGTAAAAAAAATGAAAAAGTGTAAATAATTATAATACCGTTAATGTTAGGTCCATACAACTTTTATGCCTAAAATGAAGTGTAGAATCTAAAAATTCAAAAATATACAGTATGTTCCATTTAAAATAACAAAGTTAGTGTCTACTTCCGGTATAACCGGAAGTACCAGAAAGTTGGCAATATTTTCATCAAATAGAGGACATTGTATAATGGGTGTGTACCAATTTTTAGAACCAAATTGTGTTTAGTAATAAAGTTATGCCCACTGTCAACTCGTCGTGACACACCCTGTATGTTTAATTGCCCAAGAACAGTAAAAAAACTGAATTTATGTGCTGCATAGCTTTTAGCGATTCGTTATACGGGGGTGGGTCCAAAAAAAGGAGAAATGGTTTTTCTTTGTCTACAGAGCCCAAATTTGGTATTCGGGGATAACTTTTAAGTAAAAACAACTTTTCCTAATAACATTTTTCTCTACGGTGCAAAATAAGGGTACTTTATTCTTGAGTGAATTTTAAATTTTCACCCCTCCCTCGTATACGAAGCAATTTATACTGATTTTGTTTAGGCTCTTTTTTGTTTAAGGACATGCAGAACCTTTCCACAGTAAAATAAATTTGGTAATTCTAAAGATAAAAATAAACTCCCATTTGGTGCACACTTTCCGCCGGTCACTGTATGCAACATAACACAAAAAATATTTTTAGTTAAAATCTCCAATTTAATGCGTACTTATAGTACTACTAATTAGCATGGTCTATTGATTATATTAATGGTAAACTCAATCTTAGTGCGACTGTTAGTTGATAAAGAATTCTACCATTACTTTTCTTCTGATGTTTTTGTTTCGGCGACCCAACTGGTGTTTTCGGTGGTTTACATAATAAGGACATTTCACTGCTGCTGGGTGGATTCGATAAACTCCTAGTTCGCGGCCTGAGTGAGGGCATCTTAAACGATCCAAACATATTGTCTCCCAAAATATCAAATAAATCAATGTCACACGTAGTAAGTAGATTCCTATTTCGGTTCTTACTCTTTGTATTTGTTTACACAAACACTAAACGCCATTGTCTCATTACATATAGTTATATCTTAATGAATGAACGGACTATAATTAGAAGTGTAAACATCAACAGCGCACACAAGACACATAGACTAAAAGTAAATTAAAAGGAGTTGAGGTAACTTAAAACTCATCGGCGATTGAATTGGAACCGCCGTTGTATTATTAGCCCAATAGTGTAAACACTTTAACTTAGATTTAAAGATGTGTTTATTATTTGTTTCAATCAACTTCATCATCACCAGTGTACCATCATTATTATTGATGCCACGCGTCTTAAAATAACTGTTTTAAATTCGATTGGTCTCGAACTTCATTTCGCTTCACTATTATTACGATAATATAACTGAAATTGCTATTTTTTTCTAGTTCGTCTGTATACACCAGACATGATGTTCTTCTAAATCTTTTCACATTCACACACTAGTGTCGTTTCCGTTGCCAGAGTCATAGCGAAACTGTTTATTTTTAACCTTCTTAGTTTAGAGACGCGTCTCGTCGTCGACGTTTCGGTGATGATCTCCATGCAACCTCCATGTAGGTGATATAGCTTGTATGTGTATGTGTTTTGCTGGCAACGTACAACCACTTACACTTTTTTCAAATTTGTACCTGTTATGTTTTACTACAAAAACAACTTATTCTGTTTATATTCGAGGACATCGTCAGTAATGAGTACTGCAATAGGGTAATTTGCATAGCTGAAGAAATTGGGCGAAGCATTAAGTCATGTCAGAATAAATCTTGTGTGGATATTTTAGCATTAACATGGAATATAATGCAATTTGTAGTTATACTTAGTACATATTTCTACGTTTTAAATAATTGTTAAATATTTATCATAAATACATTCGCATAGTTGATTGAACCTTAAAATATGTTTAAAAAATATAGTTGTTTGAACTTTTGGGTGTTTGTGTTGATTCGATTTAGGTTCATTCAATTTTCTTGTATTGTCTTTGGAATTTTTTGTTGTAGAATTTGCTAAGTGATTAATTTCTTAAGGACTGTAGGTACAAAGTTAAAGGAAATACATATATACCTATGTATATAAATCCGAATCAGTTTCGTGAGATAGTACATCTTTTATATGGATTGTAGGCGTGGACACTGAAGGAACTAGAAATAGATAAAATTCAAGCCTATAATCTATGGACAAATCGACGTATGTTAAGGATATCGTGGACGGAAAGAAAGACAAATGAGGAAGCTTTACATCAGATAAACTAAGAACGAGAACTAATTAATACAATAAAAAGACGAAAACGAGAATATTTCGGGCACATTATGCATGAAGAAAAATACCATGTGCTACAGTTAATTATACAAGGAAAAATAGCATGGAAGAGGAACGTAGAAAGACGAAATATATATACAGTGTGTCCCAAATTGGTGACTCCACTATGGGTAACTTCTTTATTATTGGAGATACAAAGACGGTTAAATTAGGAAAGTTTTTAGGAATTTCATGGCCATTTCAGATTAGTCAACAGATTTTGAATGTCTCTTTTAGTTTTTGAGATATTCCGGAAAAACCAAAATGTTGCATTTTCTTTAATGCTCAATATTTTCTTTATTATCAATTTTGTGCTGTTAAGACTTTGACATTCTACATGCACTTTTTTAAGATACTTCTAATGGTGTTGTCAGATTTTTCCCAACTCTTTTGTTTTTTGAAATACGATTACCAACTTTGGTTTTTCTTATGGACGTCAATTGTTTTTTTTGCACTATCCAGTAGCACTTTTTATTACCTTTTCAACGATGTATCGCAACATGACGAAAAATTCCAATTTTCACAAAAAAAGAAGTATTTTTAATAAAAAACAAAAGAAAGCTCTACGAATAAAAACATAAATAAAAATTATCATAAAAATGAAGTAAATTATTTCTCGATATGAGCCCCATTTTTTTTAAGCACTTTCCACAGCACTGTAAAACGGAATTTGTCACTCTTTGTAGAGTGTTTCTATTGATGGCGTTCAATGTATCTATCACTCTGGCTTCTTGAACCTGCCTATTTTCTGGTGTATCGAATTCGTAGATTTCATTTTTGACGTATCCCCAGAGGTAGAAATCGCACGGCGTCAAGTCCGGTGACCTAGCAGGCCACAGACTTGGTCCTTTGTTTGCAATTATTCTATCTTGATTTCGCTATGCCAGTTGCTCTTGAAATCTGTCTCACTGAAGAGCTCGGTGTATCGGTTGCTGTCTCAAGAATGTTGTTAACATTTTCTTCATATCATAACGATTCTCCCTCTTTTGTTCAAATGCTCCAAAATTGATCAAATTCGTTGCAAGTTTTCTGAAATAATCACGAGCATGTTAAATTTTTCTCCGTTAGAAAAATTGCGTGCCATTCTCGATTTCTTTTTAGCAATTCTACTTCTGAACATGTTTAACTCTTTGACAACTGTACTCAGTAATTGTTTCCACGACCACCTTATTGTATTTTTTTGGCGTCCAGATTCCACATACATACGTGTTCCTTTGGATTTTCGAGTTTTATCGTTAGCTGTCATTTAACGCGACATTTTTTGCATTGCAGCAAAAGAGATATCTCATACATTTATCATGCAGCGATAGAGTGATTGATTTTTATTTATGGCTGGGATGTCTTTTGTTTTTTTTATTGAAAAATACAAATTTCTGATTTTTCTTGTGAAACTTAAAACTTTTATTCATGTTGTGATACATCGTTGGAAAGGTAATAAAAAATGCTATTTGACAGTGCCAAAAAAACAATTGACGTCCATAAGAAAAACAAAAGTTGGTAATCGCATTTCAAAAAACAAAGGAGTTGGGAAAAATCTGACAACACCTTATCTTAAAAAAGTGCATGTAGAATGTCAAAGTCTCAACACCACAAAATTGATAATAAAGAAAATATTGAGCATTAAAGAAAATGCAACATTTTGGTTTTTCCCGAATATCTCGAAAACTAAAAGAGACATTCAAAATCTGTTGACTAATCTGAAATGGCCATGAAATTCTTAAAAACTTTCCTAATTTAATAAAGAAGTTACCCATAGTGGAGTCACCAATTTGGGACACACTGTATTGGTTGAAATACCTACGAGATTGGTGCAACTGCTCCTCTATAGTTCTATAGAACTATTTAGGGTAGCAGTACCGAAAATAAGAATTGCTGTTACGATCGTCAACCTTCAGTAAGAGAAGGCACTTAAAGAAGGAGATTACATATTATTTAGTTTATCAAACGATGCTGTTCCTAAATTGACATCCCTATACAGGGTGTTCACTTAGTGTGTGGGTCTTCCTAACTTTTTTAATATTAAGTCTAGCCAAATATGCTACATCAAGTTCAATTTATTGTAAAGTAGAATGATGGTTTTATTTGGGATAAAAATCACAAACGGGTTTTCATGAATTTTTTCTGTATTTTTTGGAGTCACACGTTGCGCTTTTCAAAAACCATTATCCAGAGGGATTTTTTAAATATAGTTTAGGATCTGCTGCTTGCCTTTTTGTTGGAAAGCTTTTACCTATATCAAAGCAGAATGATGATCTTTTTTTTTAAGTCCCAAACTGTTTTTCATGAATGTTTTCTTGAAGCTTCAAATTGTTTTTCAGAAACCTCATTTTTAGAAGATAATAGAAAAAAACAGTTTTGGAACTGCTGCTTGAATTTAGTCATGTTAAGTTTACTGCCATGTTGAATGACGCTTTTATTTTGTAAAAAATCACAAATTGTTTATAAGAATGTTTTCTTTATTTTCTTGGAGCCCCTAACTGCACTATTCAAGAATCGCATTTTTAGAAGATGGTACTTAAAAAAATTACAGTTTCGGAACCGCTGGTTGATTTCTGTCGAAAAGCCTTTATGTCAAAGTAGAATGATGGTTTTATTTTGGAAAAAATCCCAAACTGTCATTATATTTCATTTTCTGTTGTGTTTTGAACCACGTGTACCTAAACTTCCGCCCTCAATTCCTAAGCGCTATTTAATATAAAACTTTCGCGACGCAATAATTATGTGGACAAAATCATTCTAGATCGTGACATTACCTATTATGATAAGTATTTCTATACCGTCCTCAAGACTAAATAACTTAATAAACACCCATTACATTACCAGCTAAAATTACCTAAATTATTATTTAATAAATTACTTCCCGATTATATCAATTTCTTTGAAGTAAAGCTAGGTATACTGTTTGTAAAAGTTAATACAATAATTATTGTAGCTTTAAACAACCGGATACAAAGAATCGAAGTCAGTCTTTCTCATCTCTAGTTATAAATACACTCACGGTCTTCGCCCTCTCCTTACCTGAGCCGTCTTGTCTTCCACTCTTACGACGGTGAAGGGGAAATTTATAAAAATACATTTTCCTTTTCTAACTACCAACAAAGGCAAATGAGTGATTTATTATTGTATGTACGTAAAATGCTTACTACTCAAGAATGTCGACAGCGTACATAAAAATAGGGGGAAAATTTATTTATTTCGATTGTGTACTTATAACACAAAAAGGTGGCCCAATTGTTTAGTTTTACAAATAGAAAAAGTCCGATGTAGCTAGCACATATCGTTCTTATACAAACCTAACCTAATTAATATTTTGAATATGATAAATGAAATACTTACTCTATTGCAAATGCAGAACAGAATTCAAGTGAAGAGTTACCTATGCAATCATATAAAAACGCAAATTTCGTCATAATTCGCACGGCTGTTTTAAAATGGTGTCACTTTAAACTAAATATAGGAAAATAATAGAAATCTGTTCAAATAAAAATTGCCTCATATTGTTTTTGAAACGTTATAATTTTGTTGATTATATTTTGGTGAAATTTAGGTACCTCTACTTTATTTCAAAACTGGATATTTGTTTTATTGACGATAAAAATTATAGTACAGGATCCGAAGTAAGGTCGTCCTTCACCCATCTGTTTACCGGATGAAACTGATTTTATATCAAAGGTAATGTTTTAAGAAATATATCGCACATAGGTTGCCTAATGAAATATGGTCATGGCTATCTTTAATTTCATAAAATGTCATAATTTTTTAGTGTTGAAAACACTCAACTGATGCCGCATCCCCGATCTGAAAGACACGAAAAGCGTCACACAGCGCAGTTAGATGAGATAGATAGGTTGAAAAGCACCACGTACGATCAGTGTCCAATGTTGGAATGTTGCCGTTTCAGTAAAATTATTGTATTGATCAGAGTGATGATAATGATGAGATGATGGTCACCTGGATGGGTGGGATGTTCCTGTATCGTTGTAATATTAACAGACTTTGTAATTTAAATTAATGAAAAAATTTAAAACTAGTATTTTTGAATAATCACAGCGTAGGTATAATCTATTAATCTAAATTCCAAAGCTGAAAAGCACTAAATTTGAGTAAGTACGATTTTACTTAATAAACATTTCTAAATGTTATTTAAAAATATTTATTTAAAAAAAACTTAAAATTTAATAACATTAGAATTTTCTCGCTTTAACATGAAAGGGTTCAATGCAACAAACTAGACCAGGTAGTTCTTAATTTGTTGAAAACATGTAGAAAACAACACAAACACGTTTATACGATTACTATTATACAGGGTGGTCCGAATTTTACCTTCGATAATTTGGGAATCAATAGAAAACCTTAAAAAAACTTCAATTTTCTTAATAAACTTATATCGAAAACTCAACCGTTTCAGAAATTGCATTTTTTTTTAATAAATTTAATATCTCCTGAACCAAAGGGAATATTTTATTAAAATTTGGTGGATATTATTTTCCTAATAAGTACCATATTAATCACCACAATTTGTTTTCCTACTTCAAGCAGTGGCGTAACCACTGGGGTGAAATTATTTCTTTTTAGAAAAAAAAGTGATACGCCAATGATATAATACATTTTTTCTACATTTCTGAAACCAGCAAACAATTTACGAAAAAAAAAGTTTAGTAGTTTTTTTGTAAAACAAATCGTTATACAGTAAAATTTTAATTTTTGTAGGTAATTTATTGTAATAAGACAAGTACCAAGTATACAGGCTGGTCCGAATTGAACCTTCGATAATTTGGGAATCAATTAAAAATGTAAAAATAATATCAATTTTCTTAATAAACATATATCTAAATCTCAACTGTTTCAGAAATACAGGGTGTTGAAATTACATATTTTTTTTAATAAATTTAATATCTCCTGAACTTTTTTTTATTTTGAGCAGTTCCTCCAATGATTTAAGTTTCTGTTGTAAAATAAATTTAGTTTTTTTATTTTTTATTTATTTGTTAGAAATACATAGGTAGGTACATACTTGTCTTGTTGCGATAAATTACCTACAATGAATTCTAATTAAAATTTTACTATAAAACGATACGTTTTAGGAAAAAAATACTTAGGGACTTTTTTTCGTAAATCGACTGCTAGTTTCAGAAATGTAGAAAAAAATATTATATCACAGGCGTACCTATTTTTTATATAAAAAGAAAGAATCACACCCTGTGGTTACGCCACTGCTTGAAATAGGAAAACAAATTATGATGATTAAATATGGTACTTATTAATAAAATAATACCCACCAAATTTCAATAAAATATTCCCTATGGTACAGGAGATATTGAATTTATAAAAAAAAAATATGCAACTTCAATACCCGGTATTTCCGAAACGATTGAGTTTTCGATATAAGTTTATTAAGAAAATTGATGTTTTTTTAAAGTTTTCTATTGATTCCCAAATTATTGAAGGTAAAATTCGAACCACCCTGTATAGCTGAAAAGGGAATTTTGAAAAGTACCTTTAGTATTTTAAACTAAATATGAAATTGTGTATCTGGACCACATTATGCTGGTTTATTGTCAATGGTTATAGTTTTGTATGTGAGTTTTAGATACTGAGGGTATTCTGTGGTTTTAGAACAGTATGGTAGTGTTCAGGGTTGTTTATGTTAAACACATGCAAGGCGGACTGGATTTTAATGTTGTTAATATAAACAAACATACTCATTTATGATTAAAGACAACGGATGGTGGTAGGTGCTATCTGCTTAGAAATAGTATATTACACTATAAGAGAAGAAAGTGACACTGAGTAGAAAAGTTGTTGCCCGAGGCGATAGCCGAGGGCTATAAATAAGTTGGTTAATTAAAAATGATTTTTATTATATCTTACTACCTAACTCGTAAATTGAGATGTGTATAAGATGTATTATATTAATAAGTACTACTCAAGTTTTTCAAAAATAAAATGCTAAAAAATTCTATGTTTATAATAACCTTGCGTGTATAATAAACAGTTAATTATGTTTCAAATTTGGTGTTATGATTTCCAATGTCTCTCTCTGGTGGTTACAAGGATTGCGAACATTTTTTATCATGATTATATATTGTGTTTGTTTTCAACACCCTCCGATGGTTGCAAGAATTGCGAGATCTGTGGATTTTTTTTTATTATTTCACTTACTTGCTTACCGATATAATTTAACACCAATCGAAAGAATAAAGTATAAGGAACATAAAAAAAATATTTAGAAAAATTTATTATAAAACGATTGAAATACAAAAAAAAATTTACTTGAAAATATTTAAATTACTGAACTTTATTCAAGATCCGATTCATCGGAACTTACATGACTATTATCTAATTCTGCAAATTCGTTTTCATCTTCTTTTTCTGTCATTTGCAAAATATCGTCTATTTTCAAAGGCGTCTGATCTCCAACAAATCCCGTTGGTTTTAAATAGCCGTCTAAAAACCAACTGCAGTTTTCAGGGCGCAGTTTTACATAATTTTATTAAATTAAATTAAATTACACAATTTTACACATTCTCTTTCATATTTCAAGACAATGAACAGTTTAAAAAAAATAAAATCTTTTGACTCAAACACTATACCACCGTGCTGGACATCACTAATTCAAAAAAATTTGCGTACTATTTATGTCAATTCCATGTGGCTTAATGCAACTGATGCTGATTGTGTAAAACTGCGCCCTGAAAACTGCGGTTGGTTTTTAGACGGCTATTTAAAACCAACAGGATTTGTTGGAGACCAGACGCCTTTGAAAATACACGATATTTTGCAAATGACAGAAAAAGAAAATGAAAACGAATTTGCAGAATTAGGTATATCATAGTCATGTAAGTTCCGATGAATCGGATCTTGAATAAAGTTCAGTTATTTAAAAATTTTCAAGTAAAATTTTTTTTGTATTTCAATCGTTTTATAATAAATTTTTGTAAATATTTTTTTTATGTTCCTTATACTTTATTCTTTCGATTGCTATGAAATTACGTCGGTAAGCAAGTAGTTGAAATAATAAAAAAAAATTTATGACATTTTATGAAATTAAAGATAGCCATGACCATATTTCATTAGGCAACCTATGTGCGATATATTTCTTAAAACATTACCTTTGATATAAAATCCGTTTCATCCGGTAAACAGATGGGTGAAGGACGACCTTACTTCGGATCTTAGACTATTAGGCCGTTTTTATCTGGTGACTTCAGGTATTTTTGTGGCTTCAATGAAAACATTTTTTCAATTGATTATTTTAAAAATTACAGTTTTGGAATCGTTGGTTGAATTTTGACTTAATACGTACCCGATGATGAGGATGATGTTAGGATTATACCCAAAGATTCACCCGGCTTTTTTCGTAGCTGGATCACAGTGGTGAAATGCAACGAATGATGATTATTAGGATCCGGCAGGCTATTTGAGTGTTTTCCAGAGTCTTCAGAGAAGGTTGGCGATGTTGACTTGATTTCTAAAATACCAATAATTTTGGTAATTAGTTTATGTATACAGGGTGTGTCACGACGAGTTGACAGTAGACATAACTCTATTACTAAACACAACTTGGTTCTAAAAATTGGTACACACCCATTATACAATGTGCTCTATTTAACGAAAATATTGCCACCTTTCTGGTACTTCCGGTTATACCGGAAGTAGACACAAACTTTGTTATTTTAAATGGAACACCCTGTATATTTTTCAATTTTTAGATTCTAATTAATTATAATACCGTTAATTTTAAGACCTTACAACCTTAATACTTTTTTGTCTCGAATTAAGTGTAGAATTCGAAAATCTAGAAATATATAGGGTGTTCCATTTAAAAAAATTAATTTATCATTGATTAAAGTTTTTAAAAATGAACGAACAACCACCAACACCCTGTATAAAGCAAGTTTTCCAAAACTACATCAGCTTATTTCTTGTATATTCCTACCTCAACCAAAAGAAAAAAATTTTGGAAAAAACGTGTCATTGTCAAGATTTGAATTTTTATTTACACTATGTTTTTATTAAAAAAAATGAAAAAGTGTAAATAATTATAATACCGTTAATGTTAGGACCATACAACCTTAATACTTTTATATCTAAAATGAAGTGTAGAATTTAAAAATTTAAAAATATACAGGGTGTTCCATTTAAAATAACAAAGTTTGTGTCGACTTCCGGTATAACCGGAAGTACCAGAAAGGTGGCAATATTTTCATTAAATAGAACACATTGTATAATGGGTATGTACCAATTTTTAGAATCAAATTGTGTTTAGTAATAGAGTTATGTCTACTGTCAACTCGTCGTGACACACCCTGTATAGGAAACTTTTGTAATATATTATCATTTGACGACAATAACACCCTGTACTACACAACTAGTAAGTTTCAGCCAATCAAAACTTAAAAATACACGTAATAAAAAAAACTACTTAAGTATGTTTTGATATGTCTACTAAACTGTCAGCACAAGTTCGGTAGTGTTCATAAAATTTCCAAGTTTTTTGTGGTACTTTACCATAACCAGCTACCAGCCAACCCCAAATTTGTCATGGTTTATGCCACCACATGGGTTTTAAATATCACATCTTAAAACATCGTCTCCTACTCTACAATTATTTCATTTGTGGAAGTCAATTATACACTTTTTTTACTCATCGTATAAACGTTAAGAGAAGTTCAAAAATACTATTAATTATCACACGCTGGTTTAATTCAAACGTACTTATTTTTTCTTTTTAATTAATAAATAAGTGTGTCTCAAGTGCACATCTAACGAAATGCACGCGTCTATATTTAGCACAAAATTGCATTGAAAACATTAAGTAAATACCGGCCTTAATCACATCTTTTAATTTTATACTATAAAGGGATAATAAGCGTATACAGAAGGAGAGGCGGAATTATCACACAAAACTTTGTCTGTTTTACTAATTAACATTTAATGATGCGCCTCAGA
Source organism: Pediacus dermestoides (assembly GCA_963942485.1). Lineage (NCBI taxonomy): Eukaryota > Metazoa > Arthropoda > Insecta > Coleoptera > Cucujidae > Pediacus > Pediacus dermestoides. The sequence goes on along the minus strand of OZ012628.1, from coordinate 11,558,953 downwards.
TGTTAATAAATTTGTTACAAAAAGTAAGTTATGTGTAATCTACCACATAGCGCGGGTCTACTGGAGAGGAATACGAGTTAATATGCAGAAGAACTGTTATAATTTTTGTTTAAGTATGCAATTATGAGGAAAATAATTTATTTAAGGTCCCACAAAATTTGGCGTTCTTTTATAATTTGTGGTTATACCACAGAATATTCCGTGGTTGTACTATAGATTTAGAAATAGAAAAATTCTGCAAAGGCAAAAGCGTTTCTGAACATAGAAAACTTTTGTCTTAAAATTATACAGGGTGTTTCAGGATAAATAGTAAATATTTTAGAAGGTGGTAGTATAGACTAATTCGAATAAAAAATTCTGTACAGGGTGTCCCAGTTTATATCGTCAGGATTTCACCAGTCGATAGTTTAGCGAAAATTAAAGGTGGTTTGTCTAATAAACTATGGTCGAATATTGCTTCCTTTTTGACGTACAGGCCATTAAAGAAAATAAATTATTTTAAATAATTTGCTATGAATCAATAACAAAAAAAGTTAGCATTCTGAAATTTTGCATAGATCTTTTTTTTGTATTCTCTTATTAATCGTGGTTGCAATTATTTTAATTAGAACACAGAGGCGTGCGTACGGGTTTCTTCAAAAACATTTTATTGAATAAAACGTACGCTACTGGTTTTTTTGCAGCACCAATATGCAGAGAGTACCTATTATTTTCCATTCAATTTAGATACTTTTTCGTATCTTATAATTTTTTGATAACGTAACTCAAAATAACCTAATAGTACAGTAAATAAGGGAGAAAAAAAGGCTTCAAATAGACTTTTTTTACCCTACAGCCAATTTTTGTAGAATCTTCTAGAGGGTCACCCTGAAAGTTTAAAACTGAGTTTGTGTATTCGTAGACCCCGCCTTTCCTTCACCAGCCCTCAATTAAAGGTTGGATGTTTTGTTTATTGAATAACTTTTTTCCTATTAAATTTTCGAAAAAAAGAGTCAGTACAAAGTTGTAAAGAAAAATATTTCATACAACTTATCTTTTAAACTTTTTTTGATATTGTCGATATTTAAAAAGTTATTTAACAAATAAGTTGAAAATTTTGGGGAAAGAGTAGTAAGTAATACATAGAGAAAAATTTCCCTAAAATTTGCAACTTATTTGTTGAATATCTTTTTAAATATTGACAATATCAAAAAAAATATTGAAAGGAAAGTTGTAGGAAATATTTTTCTCTACAACTTTTTAATAGGGAAGAACCTCTTTAATAAATAAGAAAAAAAAAGTTAATTATCAAGAAATTGGAAGATACAAAAAAGTTTCTAAATTGAATGGAAAATACTCTCTGCATATTGGTGCTGCAAAAAAAAAACCAGTGGTGTACGTTGTATTCAATAAAATGTTTTTGAAGAAACCCGTACGCACGCCTCTGTGTTCTAAATAAAATAATTGCAACCACTATTAATAAGAGAATACAAAATAAAAGATCTATGCAAAATTTCAGAAAACTAACTTTTTTGTTATTGATTTATAGCAAATTATTTAAAATAATTTATTTTCTTTAATGGGGTATTGGCGTTATTATCAAAGATAGAGTGTTGCGGTTTTCACCTTCCTTTTCTACTTTTTTACGAAACGAAAGATTCCGGGGTCAAATTTGTCATGCCTCTCCTAGTTTTTAATCTACAGAGTGATTCTGAAAATCTTTGCTTTTTAGACACCCCTCGTATTTCCGTTATGCGTCTACTTATCAAAAAGTTGAAAACTGATCTTGATAGAGTTTTTTACGTAGAATTCAGTGGCGTAGGCAGTTTTTGTGTAAAAGGTTTAATTTTGGGATATTGCCCAAACTTATGTTATTTTAAATGGGACACCATCTATATTATCTTTTATATTGATTAAGCAAAATTTGGGCTTTCCAAAAATATATAATACTTAATATTTATTTTGAAAAACAAGCTTAAAATTCAATTTTTTTATAAATTTTCTTTATTTATAACAGTAGGCCATGGCTAATTTTTTAGTAAAAATGCAAAATTTTCACAATGCATTGTATAAAACATACCAACAATATAATACTTCTCATAATTATCATAAACGGCCATTGTAATAAAAAATTAAAAGTAAAATAAAAACACCTACGTAACAAAAATATTTCATCAATAATGGAAATCTGACAAATCTGTCAAATTTTGCATTTGTTTCTAATAAACTAGCCATGGCCTACTGTTATAAATAAAGAAAATTATTAAAAATATCGAATTATGAGCTTGTTTTTCAAAATAAATATTAAGTATTGTATAGTTTTGGAAAGCCCAAATTTTGCTTAATCAATATAAAAAATAATATATAGGGTCTCCCATTTAAAAAAACATAAGTTTGGGCAATATCTCAAAAACTAAATCTTTCACACAAAAACTATCTAAGCCACTGAATTCTACGTAAAAAACGTTATCAAGATCAGTTTTCATCTTTTTGATAAGTAGACGCATAACGGAAATACGAGGGGTGTCTAAAAACAAAGATTTTGAGAATCACTCTGTAGATTAAAAACTAAGAGAGCCATGACAAATTTGACCCCGGAATCTTTAGTTTCGTAAAAAAGTAGGAGAGGAAGGTGAAAACCGCAACACTCTATCTTTGATAATAACGCCAATACCCCCTAAAAGTGTCGAAAATGGGACACCCTGTACATCAAAAAGGAAGCAACATTCGACCATAATTTATTAGACAAACCACCTTTAATTTTCGCTAAACTATCGACTGGTGAAATCCTGACGGTATAAACTGGGACACCCTGTATATCAAAAACACTATTTTTCGACATAGTCGCCTTCTCAATGCACTTTGTGAGCCGAGGGATGAGCTTTCTTATACCTTCGTCAAAAAAGTCTCCCGCCGCCTCACTACTTTTAGGTACTACTCGTGTGGATACCGAAAGAACATTTACCAAAAAGTTGGCGTCGATATTTACAATGGTGTAGAATTGTATAGAACACAAACTTTCAGTTTTATACATAAGATTATATTCAAACTAATTTGAATCCATTCAGAATAGCCTTTGTTAAATTATCCAGTTATACATACAAGCAGAGACACAAACTTATTATTGGAATAAGAAAATAAAAATACCTTACCAAATAATTCCAAAGTGGTGTTATTTAGTTGATCTTCTTGTGGTTTACTCTGGCTGGTATACACGTGACTGTTCCTCGCAAGAACCTTCCACAGCTTCATTTTTCCACTCTAGAGTAGTTAAATTTAACCGCTCTTTAACTTCATTGCTTTATAGCCATTTCAATCTTTTAACACTGTATGCACAGTTTTATAGCCTCGCTCATTGAGCTCTGTTTACACTTGGGGAAAAATTACTGTCATGTATAAACACAAAGGCAACCCCTTAGGTGAAGTATTATATATAGATACCTCTTGGTAGTATAAACTTTAAGTTTGATTAAGTTAGAGATTTGGGCATCAATAGTTTGCTTTTTCTACAGTAAGGAAGTTGTGTGATGTGAAGGAAGTTTGTGAAATGCTCTAATTAATGTTGTATAGTTTGAATGGCACATCAGTATTGTAGGTGGTCAAATCTTTCGTTTGGAACAACTTCAAAGGCACCACGTGTCATTAATTAACATATTGCAGAGAGTGAAACTTTGACAATAAACCAAACAATAATTTCTCTGTAAAACTTATTTGTATTTCGGTAACTAAAATTTTATTATTGCGTTTGTTGTAAATGGTAAAATAGCAAAGAGATAAAATGTTTTAAACTATTCGAAGGACACCACGAAGTAAATTAATTTTTTTATTAATCAAAACATCAAAAAAACATAATAATAAAAGTTAAATATTGTATTTTTCTAAAATATTACACTAATTGTAAGAAAGTTATAATTTAGCAACCAGAAACGACATTTTTAATTCATAAGCGCCCAAAGATATGCGCACAATCATTGTCTATCTCTTACTTTTGTAAAGGTCAATTAGTTCTGGTCTTGTACTTTATAAACAAAATTGAAATCAAAGGGTGACCGCTGACGAAATTTAAATTAGTAAATTAGTAAAAAAATTTACCAGTAGTGAAAACCTAGCCTACTACGATAAAAAATAAACCGAAAAAATCGAAAAAACTTATTAGGGAATTTTTTATTGGAAAATTTTATTAAAAAAAGTTTTTCGGTCTTACCTCAAAACCCCAAATCCCAATTTTGGCTGAAAAAAAAATTTGTGTTTAATTTTTACTTTCTTATACGAAGTAATAGGGACTTTGCATGATTTTCAAAATAATTTTTTTTGAAAAGCTGATGCCAAATTATCACTATCAATATTTTTGAAAAAAATTTTTGGTCCGTACTTTCCAAGTAAATAAATAAAAAGTATTGCAAAATTTGAAATTTCCACGCATTGCCCGGAAACGCCCGAATCGGATCAAAAGACTGCTGACGTCACGAATCTAGTTCCACAGTGCAGCACGCCGCATTTTGATTTATTTCGAAAAATGTCAAACGCGTAAAAAATATTTAGAAATGCCAATGTCAACTAGATTCGTGACGTCACACAGGACTCTCCGATTTCAAAGCGTTTTCGGGCGGCAATAATATATTTGAATTACGGTCAATTTATAATCGTTTTTTTATGTACAAATATTTAGTAAAAAAAATTATTTTTGCTATAGAGTATTATTAATATAGTCGTTTTACATTTCTAACAGAAAAAAACGGGATTTTAAAAAAATGCAACATCCCTATAAGAAAGTATATCTAGTAATCGTGATTTTTTTCGACTTCGAGATTTTGATGGATTTACACGTTTTGAGTGCCCCTGAATCCATTTTAACCATTTTCGCCATGATGTCTGTCTGTGTGTCTGTCTGTCTGTCTGTATCCACCATAACTCAAACACGAGTTATCGGATCTTATACAGGGTGGTCCAGGTTGAACGTCATTAATTTTGGGAGGTGATAGAGCATCATGAAAAAAGTAGACTTTTATTAAAAAACTTTGCTGAAAAATGTTTTATAACAAAGATACAGGGTGCCAAAGTTTAAAATAAAAACTCGTTTTCTTAACATAACTTCTAAACCACTTGAACGATTTCCATTAAATTTCGCACACAGAGTAATGTAGTACATTTCAAGATAATGATAGGGCTCATTTATAAAAAAAATCTCCAGTGGCGTAGATACTTGGGGCCATTCCACTTTTCACTCCAATTTTCGACGCCACTGGATATATTGCGAGAAAAATACAATTTTTGGATTGTCTGTTTAATTTAGAGAAAATAGTTACTCTCGACAAATTTTAATTTAAGGTTTCGTTTTTGGGATATTTGAGTTTGAAGGTTTGGAAACACAATATCAAATGCTGTGCTGAATTAAAGAAAATTTCGGTTAGGTCTTAAAAATCCGGAAAATTGCCATCAAGTCTTGGCAGCGATGAATTTCGTGGCTAAAAGAGCTCGAAAATGTATCAAAGCATATTTTGAGAACTTATTCAAAATTTTCTTTAATTCAGCATAGCATTTGATGTTGTGTTTCCAAACCTTCAAACTCAAATATCTCAAAAGCGAAACCTTATATAAGAAATTTTCAAGAGTAACTATTTCCTCTAAATTGAACAGACAATCCAATTTGCTATGTTTTAAGAAAATATGTTGCTTCTACTCGAAAATTCAAACACAATGAAAATCCATCTAATATTCTGAATTTTATTATCTATTTTAGACTATTTGCCCTTAAACTATCAGAAAAGATCGAAAAATTGTCAACTTCTCTTGTTTCCTTTGTTGCAATACTAAATTGGGAATTTGATTTAACAATTTTTATTTATTTTCCCAATATAGAAACTACTGCTTTTTCAGTTTACGGTTTTTGGGAAGTTTAACTCTCTACTTACTTATTACTAAAATTATCTATGAAATAACTACTTAGATAATTTTTATTTAAAACACCCTTCAGCACAATCATTTAGTGAATCTTGATAAGACACAATAAAATTAAGCACAATTAAAATTAAAAAACTAGAGCACTTTTTTTAGTTCCACATAAACTACCTAAACCTAAACGAAATTCCACCACACGAAACACGGCGCTTAGTTTAAATTTTTCGGTAGATGGTCCGTTTGTAACTGCGAGAGCATCCATCAACTTACAGCCCGAGATGCTGGCTGCACCAGACAAAATCTTGCGAATACCCGTCGCATTTACCAAACACATGTGAGTGTAGGTTCAGCACCAGACGATGATGACGACGAGGACTGGGTGACAACTCGCCGATAAGATTATGTGAAACTGACATCGACAAGTCTCCTAGCAAGCCTAATAACTCTCGGTAATACCAGATAAGTTTTTTTTGTGTCTAGGGGGTTGGGAGTTAGCAGACGTGATGATTATTTCAGTTTTAAAACGAATTTTCTGGGTTTACTAAACTGACAAAGCCATTTTAGTTTGGAGCTTAAAATAAACTTGATCGAGCTTCAAAGACAACAAAGTTTCTTCTTCTAAACAAATCGAGTTAGTTATTGTTTTGATTGAGATAAAATAAAGTTCAACTATTTTTTTATACAAATCTAACCTAATTTGTAGTTTCAATTTATTTTATGCGATAGAAAATTAAATATTCTATTGCATATTCAGAATTTAACTGAAAAGCTATAAATTTCTAAAATATGTTAAATTATATTGTTGATTTTTTACGAAATTATCAGAAATATACTTACTAAAATAGCTGATGTGTCCAACGCATGATTTTCTTATATAGGTACCTAGGTATTCTTATTATACGATGCGAATTTAATTATTCTGATTTATAGAAAGTTTAATTAACGAAAAAATAAGGACTTTTTATGTGGTCATTTAAGGTGTTTTTTGTGGTTTCAAATTTGAACATATGGAAAATGACAGAATTTTAACGCGGATACAGACAACACAGACACACACAGACAAACATCATTGCAAAAATGGTCAAAATGGATTCAGCCCAAAATCTCGAAGTCGAAAAAAATCACTGTTACTATATTTTCTTATTATTTCGTATAAGAAAGCAAAAGATCCAGTAGGTGGACACCCTGTAGAGTGGTGGATGAGCAAGAAATACGCATGTTGTATTTTATTACATTTTAACCCTTTTCCAGTTTGTTCTCCGCATAAACAAAATCTCGTAACTTTTATTTACCGAGAGGCACATCCTTAAATAAGTGTTTAAACCATAGTAAAATATTTTATGTTCACAGGCCGTTCAAACGATGTTTGTAAATTGTAAACACCAGTTTATTTTATTACTTCAGTGAAATGCTTGTTACATTTTTAAACAGTTGCAAATTATTGTTCGCTGTATAATTATATGAGACATTATTTCAATACATACAGTGACCGGCAGAAAGTGTGGACCAAATGGGAATTTTTTTACCTTTAGAATTACCAAATTTATTTTACTGTGGAAAGGTTCTGCATGTCCTTAAACAAAAAAGAGCATAAGCAAAACCAGTAAAAATTGCATCGTATACGAGGGAGGGGTGAAAATCTTCAATTTACTCAAGAATTAAATATCTACCCTTATTTTGCATCGTAGAAAAAAATGTTATTAGGAAAAGTTGTTTTTATTTAAAAGTTATCCCTGAATACCAAATTTGGACTCTGTAGACGAAGAAAAACCATTTTTCCTTTTTTTGGACCCACCCCCGTATAACGAATCGCTAGAAGCTATATGCAGCACATAAATTCAGTTTTTTGACTGTTCTTGGGCAATTAAATACATAATTTACTTAAATTGGTTTAAATGTGCGAAAACAGGGCGGTTAATAAAATAATGCCAAAAATAATCTCTTTTTTTGGTGCACAGCGTATTTTATTTTATGGATAAATAAAACAACTTAATGTAAAACAAATGTGGCTTTACTTGATATCTTTAGCAATTGATTGCCATTTTTATTTTTTTTTCTACGAAAATGCGGAATGACGTTTTTTCTGACAAGATAATCGAACTTGAAAGTAGGCTTTTGAAAAACTAGTACGGAAAATTAGTGTGGAAATTTTTTTCCGCACACATTTTTTAAACTTTCCGCACGCAAACAAAAACATAAAGAAGTACTTACATTTAGTTATAATTAAAACATTTATTTAATATCTAACAACCGGAGGAGTGCACATTAGTTCATCGCTTTCGCTTTAGTTTTGAAACTTCATGTTTATATTCACGTAATTTGATCTCAAAATCAAAATTATTTCGATGACAGGACACAATTTATAAACTGTCAACAGCTATGAGCTATGACAACAAACTCACTTGATGTTTTTTTTTATTAGAAAAAGATTTACAAATAATTTTATTTTTTTCGAATTCCACGTTTTCGTAGAAAAAATCGTATGTAACACGCTTGCGGAAATGGCCCATGACATGTGTTTTCCGCACTTGTATTACAATATACTATTGTTACCCTACAGCCAATTTTTGTAGAATCTTCTAGAGGGTCACAATGAGAGTTTAAAACTGAGTTTGTGTATTCGTAGACCCGCCCTTCCTTCACCAGCCCTCAATTAAGAGTTGGATTTTTTTTTATTGAATAACTTTTTACTTTCTTATACGAAGTATAAGGAAGTATTGTAATCGTGATTTTGATGGATTTATACGTTTTGAGGGCCCCTGAATCCATTTTGACCATTTTCGCCATGATGTCTGTCTGTCTGTCTGTGTGTCTGTCTGTCTGTCTGTCTGTCTGTATCCACCATAACTCAAAAACGACTTTTCGGATTTGATTCAAATTTCATATTTAAGAGTTTGAACAAATTTGTGGGTGCCACATTCAATGTTTTTCATCTAGCACCAAAACAAGTGACAGTTACCTGAAGACATTTTTAGGTTTTTTAGGAATATGTTGAAAAATAAACAATTTATGAGATTTTTTTATTCTTTGACATTGATTTAAAATTGAATTTTGAACAAATTTTGTTTGAACTTTTTTTTGAAATTCCGTCAAAAAAATTTCAAAAAATCTAGATATTTTTAAAACACTTTATATTTCTCATAGCGCGCGTTGATAGTTGAATCCGATGGTCGAGGTAGACCATGTGTTTCATTACTGCCAAACGGAAGGTCCCGGGTTCGAATCCCAGAAGGACCGGTCCATTAGTTTATTTTTTATTTTACTGGTTTCTATGGTACCGAAAACAATAATAATGAATAAATAAATGTAATTTCATAACGGGAGATTTTTTTAAGTGAGTAATAGGTCAAAAATCTAAAATAAAACACATTTTTGTCGTAAAATTCGGTTATAATGAGTGGGACAAGGACAGATTTATGCGTATTGCAATAAGTGCGACAGAGACTATTTGAAAATTGCTGGAAACCTTCAAAATTTTTACAAGAAATTTAACTTAATTTCTTTAGGAAAAGTAATTATTGTGATACTATCCGTAAGTATAAGAAAGTCATGTGTTGGGCACATCAGATATTTTCCTATTAAATTTTCGAAAAAAAGAGACAGTACAAAGTTGTAAAGAAAAATATTTCCTACAACTTATCTTTTAAACTTTTTTTGATATTGTCGATATTTAAAGTTATTCAACAAATAAGTTGGAAATTTTGGGGAAAGAGTAGTAAGTAGTAGTAGTAAGTAGTACCTAACTAGAGAAAAATTTCCCTAAAATTTGCAACTTATTTGTTGAATATCTTTTTAAATATTGACAATATCAATAAAATATTAAAAGGAAAGTTGTAGGAAATATTTTTCTCTAAAACTTTGTACTGATGCTTTTTTCGGAAATCTAATAGGGAAGAACCTCTTTAATAAATAAGAAAAAAAAAGTTAAGTTATCAAGAAATTGTAAGATACAAAAAAGTTTCTAAATTGAATGGAAAATACTCTCTGCATATTGGTGCTGCAAAAAAATAAAGTGGTGTACGTTTTATTCAATAAAATGTTTTTGAAGAAACCCGTACGCACGCCTCTGTGTTCTAAATAAAATAATTGCAACCACTATTAATAAGAGAATACAAAAAAAAAGATCTAAGCAAAATTTCAGAAGACTAACTTTTTTGTTATTGATTTATAGCAAATTATTTAAAATAATTTATTTTTTTTAATGGCCTGTACGTCAAAAAGGAAGCAACATTCGACCATAGTTTATTAGACAAACCACCTTTAATTTTCGCTAAACTATCGACTGGTGAAATCCTGACGATATAAACTGCGACACCCTGTATATGTACTTTTATTTTTTGTAAATTACAAACGGGTCACCTATAATTAGAAGTAGGATATAGGATTGCACAAAATGGCGCTTATTTTATTTTTAAGAAAAGATTTTAATAGATAAAATTTTCCCACTTCCGTATTATTTCACGCCATACTTCTTTGATGCTATGTTTAAAATAATGTTAATGTATTCGGTAATAAAAGCAGTTTTAATAAAATTTCAGTAATCTAATAATAAAAAAAAACAAGTTTACAACACCAGAATAAATAGCTATACTTTTATTATATTTTAATAATAAAAAACAGTAATAAATTAGCGAATGAAACGGTTATGGACGGCGTCGCTGTCTGCTATTAAAATAGCAACATTCATCATAGGAATTTTTACGTTTTATATACGCGAGAGTAGTCATTATATTGGGGGAAAATTAACGACTAAACTCTAAAAATAATCAAGGGTAAAGTAGAAAATACTTTAAGACACACATGCAGTGTGAAAATTATTTATTTCATCACAAGCCCACTGCACCACTATAAATGAATAAAGTGAATTATGGTGAATGAATGAAGTAGCAAGCTAATCCCAAGGTTCCTTTGCGAACGAACTAATTATTATTTTTATAGACGTCTGAGCTCTGCTCTACATATTATTAAAATATTTGAAGTGTCATATTAAAGGAAAGAATTATCGCCGGGTTAGAAGCATAAGTACAGAAACCATCGGGGTGGTCCACGAAAACCAAACTGCCAAATTTCTTGCTGTAAATTTGTATGCTATGGGATACTACTTAAGATCAATGGGTCGGATAGTGATAGTATGTCATTTGGGAATAACTCGCTGGATGGTTCAAATAATTATACAGGGTCCATTAAAACTTTCGAAAGTAACGGTTTCATTTTGTTTCATTTCTGTATCGTTTTATAGCCGCCCAAGTTGCGCTTTTCAAAACCTTCTGTTAAAATGAATTTTAATTTTTTACTGCTAAACCAAGTAATTTTTTTTTTAAGCTGGATTTGTTAAATTTTTATTTATTTTATGTATTATTGACACAGATAAAATTAACGAAAAAAAAACTAGAAATTTATGTAATATAATATTGATTTTGTATTATACAATGAATATGATACATACATTAGAGTTTTGTCCTATTATATTTCTAACAATACCCAACCCCATCGATATTTATTATAAACTGCACGCAATCATTAGTACCTACAAATCACAATGGTATTGTTTATTTTTTGTTCAGTTGACATTGAAACTAACTGTGAGCTTCAATTTTCAGATTACTTCATTATTCAATTAATAATTATGGTAACTAAAGCTAAAATTAAGTCAAAACCCAACCAGCCAGTAAAAATTCGCATGAAAAAACTGGTGAAAAATTATAAACTTCTTGAGACTAGTTGGGGAGTCCAAACGAAGGTATTTTTTGAAAACTCAACTTTGCATGGTGTACGTTATATTGCTGAAAATGATCGACCCTTCATCGAAAGGTTTGTGTATTTTTCTAAATATCTACATATTATAATTTTTTTTTACTTTCTAATATAATAATTCTAAACTAGCGTTCAACTTTTTATTGGTAATATACATACTCGTATAAGGGCTAGTTTTAGTTTTATCATTCGGTTTACGCTGTTTCAAGTTTGACAATTAATATCTTGCTTATTTTCTAATCGTACAGTTTCGGAACTAAATTTTATTGATTTTTCTTTTTCTACAAAGAAGAATAATTAAAACCTGAAATGGGATTTTTCGGTCCGTAACCCAGATTTTTCATTCAAGGTCACATATACTTAAAAATTATATTTTTTAAGAAGAACTTACGAAGAGTATAGAAATTAATTTAAAAATTTACTGTTAGTAAAATAAAAAAACAATATATTTAAAACTACCTTAACATTCATCGGGGTTTTCACTTAAATTCCGTGTTTTCCATAAAATTACTACTAATTGCATATGTTACCGGACAAATCCGAAATCCGGATATTCTAGTTTAGACTAGGCCAAATGCAAAGTTCCTACTGTTCATAGGAACTTCGCAAGTTTCCTAGGCTAAACGCGAAATGACATGTCAATTTAGGAAAAATCAGTTTTTCATATACAAGTTTTAGTTTGTCCTGCTATTTTTAGGACGAACTCGAAGTGAACAAATTACTTAGGATAAACTAGATATACCGAATAATTTTAGAACAAACTAGATATGCCGAATATAACAGTATACAGGGTGTCAAAATATGCCGAAAAGTTTATATTAACATGGCTCGATAAATGCTTCCTAAAGGTGGTTTCACACCAAACCGAATTGCAGGATTCAGGATGCGGGATCCAGGTAACAGCACACGTATTTAAATAAGCTTGTTCACAGAGGATCCGTTTTTGAACTCAGTGTAAATGCATATAGTCATCCTGCATCCTGTGTTGTGAACCCGCACTATCGAGGCTAGAGCCTCCCGAAAGAGGGACTCCAAAGAGGAGTTTCCTGCAATATCTTTGCAACTGTCTGAGGGAGATTCATGAAATTTGGTGAGTTTGAAGCTTTTATAATTTTACACATATTTCTTTGCCCAATTTTCAAAAATTTTGTCAGGTGCGTCACATACAGGATGGGTGCTGAGTAAATTATACCCCATAGTCCATAAAAACTAGACTAATAAAAATAATCACAAAATTGAAATTTGTCAAAAATAGACCATGGAATAAAATTTATAGGTATAGCTTCCAACTCACCAAATTTCATGAATCTTCCTCAAACAGTTGCAAAGATATTACATAAAATTCCTCTTTGGAGTCCCTATTTCGGGGGGCTCTAACCTCCTTAGGAAGCACTTTTCGCAATTTGACAAGTACAACCTGTCCTAGAAATACTGCCCACAAATTTCGGGGCACCCTGTATACTGTTATATTTGGCATATCTAGTTTGTCCTAAAATTATTCGGTATAATATCTAGTTTATCCTAAGTGATTTTGTTCTGAAAATACTAGGACAAACTAAAACTTGTATATGAAAAACTGATTTTTCCTAAATTAATATGTGATTTCGCGTTTAGCCTAGGAAATTTACGAAGCTCCTATGAACAGTAGGAACTTTGCATTGGGCCTAGTCTAAACTAGAATTTCCGGGTTTCGGATTTGTCCGGTAACACATACAATAAATTGAAAAAATATATAAGAAAGTCATATGCTGACTACATCAGATATTTTCCTATATTTACAGGTTTTTATGGTTCACCTGTGTTACAGTTGGAGCTGTTGCAACTATTATCATAATTGTTAGTTTGTGGGAAAAGTTCCAAACGAATCCTACCATCACAGGCCTTGATACTGATTTTCATAATTGGGCTGTACCTTTTCCTGCTATAACAGTGTGTCCGGAAGCACCAGGAAATTTGACGGCCATTGAGGAGCATTTGAGAAGGTTTGTATAAGACATCAATATTTTGATTTTACAAAAAATAATGTGTATATCTATATTTTCGAAAAAAAATAAAAATTCTTTAGTATAAGAATATACAGGGTGAGTCAGTTTTTTGTAGCAGGACTTTAACAGTTGATAGAGGACCTTTTTTAAGAAGAAAATTTCCTATAAACATGGGTCGTAGAAATCTTCGTTTGTGAGATACAGGGTGTTGAAATACGTTTTTTATTTTACTTTTTCTTTAATATAAAAATACCTGTTTACAATAAAATTATGATATTGCGGCAAAAGACTAAGTACTTGAGTGAAAATAGTTTAACATAAAAATATATCGTTTAATATTTCCAGTGGCGTAGATAGAGGGGTACATATTAGTACTTTTATTGAAAAAAATATTAACCAACTAATATTTTTAATTTTTTCTTCAAGCATATGAAAGAGCATTCAATTTTGTTTAAAAAAGACCTTCTTGTCACAAGTCACCATTTTGAAGATAATTAGAAGTTTATTTAATACTAGGTACCTATGTCAAATTTAATATAAATCGTGAAAAATATAAAACAACTAATAAATAACGATAATAACAAATAAGCCCATTTACAATTTAAAGTATTAGCTCAAAATATGTCGCGTACACCCTTTCTTTTAAAAATCCTCATACAAAAAAGTCTAAGGGAGTCAGATCTGGGGATCGTAGAGGCCAAGCAACTGGCCCCCCACGATCAATCCATCTCTTTGGAAAGCTGTTGTCAACCAGCTCCTTAGATTTATCCAAAAATGAGCTGGACAACCATCGAGTTAAAACCAAGCCATCCTTCTTAAATTAAACGGAATTTCTTTCCTCATATTGCCATGCTCTGCTTTTAAAAATTGCAAAAAATTACTAAAATGTAATGCTTGATTAATCATTAGTTAGTGCAATAGAGTCGACTGAGTGCATTTTTAATGAATAAAAGTTGAAAAAGTGCTTAATTTACACATCCAAATTTTGGATGTTTCGAGTTTTCAAACTCCTATAACTTTGGAAATATTGGAGACCGCCGCTTATTTTTAGCATTTTGGTAATCAGGAGATCTAAATTAATAAGGTAATTTCAAAATTTTTTCAAAATCTCTGGTAGCTACATTCGCCAAATTTTCCCAAAATTGAATGTTCTTTCATATGCTTGAAGAAAAAATTAAAAGTTTCAGTTGGGGAATATTTTTTTCTATAAAAGTACAAATATGTACCCCTCTATCTACGCCACTGGAAACATTAAACGATATATTTTTATGTTAAACTATTTGCACTCAAGTACTTAGTCTTTTGGCGCAATATCATAATTTTATTTTAAACAGGTATTTTTATATTAACGAAAAAGTAAAATAAAAAACGTATTTCAACACACTGTATCTCAAAACGAAGCTTTCTACGACCCATGTTTATAGGAAATTTTCTTCTTACAAAAAGGTCCTCTATCAAATGTTAAAGTCCTGCTACAAAAAACTGACTCACCCTGTATAAGAAAGTATAGAATAAAGAATATGTATTTCAAAAAGGATCTTAAAATTAAATAATATATCTGTATTAAATAGATACTTAGTACCTAAATTATTTTCCTTTAGAAACGAGAATTATTCGGAAATTTGGAAAAACTACATTTACGATTTCACTCAATTGACTTTTAATTCCATACCAGGATTTGTTGAAAAATATGAAAATTACAGCACGAACACACCTGTGATAAAAAGACCTACAAATTTTCTTCTCAATCATGAAGTAAGTACCTATCTGTTTTACTTAATTTTACCAAATTTATCATGACTACAGAAGAACAGCAGATGCAGGGGTGGATGTTGATCTCATGAATTCTAATATTTTGTCTTAATGTCCATAATCCATAAAGTAATTATACTATTCACTTGTATCTACGAGTAAACATTCGCTTAAGCTAGAAAGTTATTATAATTCTAAGGGAAAGAGCGCCAAATTCCTTGATCCGCCCCTGAGTAGATGTAGCATTTCTATCAACATCCAAAAATGATTTTTAGTTGTTGCTAAAATGTGAAGATATCTTCGATGACTGCGTTTGGAAATCTTACAATTACAACTGCTGTGAAGGATTTTTCCCGGTGTTTACCGAAAGTGGTTTCTGTTTTACATTCAATTCAAGATATTATGAAAGAAAAATCACAAAGTAGGTATCAATTAACAATTAAATTTTATTAATTTATATTTATGTTATCATATTATGAAGTACTTTTATCTTTTTACCTACTTTTCAGAAATCAAACTACACCTGAATTCGATATGAAATATATTAAGGAAACGGACATGAAATGGTCACTAAAATTTGGAGTACGAAGTCAAGAAGTTCCAATGAAAGTACGTATATATATATATATATCATGATTATTCAGATTATTCTGTGCATATAAATATGAAGGTTAGTCATATAATAATGAAAATAATCTACTTCAATTTTTTTTTTTTTGTTAACTTCTTAGAATAGGTAACGAAAAGGCACACTATAAATTATTAAATTCATGCTACTTATTATAAGCTAACTCAAGCAAAGACTGTTTAACATCATTTTCAGATTTATATTCTAAACTCGGACGAAACTGCCGGCATAGATTTTCAACCCCAACACGTTTGGGACTTCAAAGTGAACCGCATTTCATTTTCTGTTAAACAAACGTACACCACTGAAGACACCAGACAATTAAGTATCAAACAGCGCCATTGCGCCTTTGAGAACGAAATCAACTTGCAAATTTACAATATCTACACGTACACCGGTTGCACCAAGAAGTGCCGAATGGATACTGCCTACAAATTATGCAACTGCATTCCGCACTTTTACTCACGATATCGAAGGTCGCATACACGGTGCAGTACTTTGCAGGAGTTTACGTGTATTGCTAATCATCTACATGAGATTCAATCAGTGGATAAATGCGCGTGTTATTTGAGTTGCTACAACACGGTTTATGAAGTGGAAAAGCTTAACGAAAATTCGTAAGTAGATAGAAGAAGAAATAAAGTATAAAGAGTTTTTTTTTCAATTACTACACAGCATAAAATTAGTGTTAACTATACAGGGTGTTCCAGTTTATATCGTCAGGATTTTACCAGTCGATAGTTTAGCGAAAATTAAAGGTGGTTTGTCTAATAAACTATGGTCGAATGTTGCTTCCTTTTTGATGTACAGGGCATTAAAGAAAATAAATTATTTTAAATAATTTGCTATAAATCAATAACAAAAAAAGTTAGCCTTCTGAAATTTTGCATAGATTTTTTTTTCTATTCTCTTATTAATAGTGGTTGCAATTATTTTATTTAGAACACAGAGGCGTGCGTACGGGTTTCTTCTAAAAGTCTATTTGAAGCCTTTTCTTTCCCTTATTTACTGTACTATTAGGTTATTTTGAGTTAAGTTATCAAAAAATTATAAGATACAAAAAAGTTTCTAAATTGAATGGAAAATACTCTCTGCATATTGGTGCTGCAAAAAAAAATCAGTGGTGTACGTTTTATTCAATAAAATGTTTTTGAAGAAACCCGTACGCACGCCTCTGTCTTCTAAATAAAGTAATTGCAACCACTATTAATAAGAGAATACAAAAAAAGATCTATGCAAAATTTCAAAAGACTAACTTTTTTTGTTATTGATTTATAGCAAATTATTTAAAATAATTTATTTTCTTTAATGCCCTGTACATCAAAAAGGAAGCAACATTCGACTATCGTTTATTAGACAAACCACCTTTAATTTTCGCTAAACTATCGACTGGTGAAATCCTGACAATATAAACTGGGACACCCTGTAGAGGGTTTTCAATTTTGCCCGAACAAACATAAACTTTCTTATTTTAAATGGAACACCCTGTATTTCAGTACATTTTTAGAATTCTTAGTAAATTTTAGTATGAAAATCTAAAATATTTGGTAGCTATGTGTAAAATTAGTATTCTTGGAGTTTTTCGGTCTTTTTCAAAATTTTTAATGAATATAAGAGAAATCAAATCCTGTTTTTTAAATTAAATTAATTAAATACTCAAATAGGGATGTTGCATTTTTTAAAATCCCGTTTTTTTCTGTTAGAAATGTAAAACGACTATATTAATAATACTCTACAGCAAAAAT
The DNA here is from genome assembly GCA_963942485.1 of Pediacus dermestoides. Classification (NCBI taxonomy): domain Eukaryota; kingdom Metazoa; phylum Arthropoda; class Insecta; order Coleoptera; family Cucujidae; genus Pediacus; species Pediacus dermestoides. The sequence continues at coordinate 11,541,212 of OZ012628.1, read as the reverse complement.
AATTTTTTTAACTCAATATTTGTACATAAAAAAACGATTATAAATTGACCGTAATTCAAATATATTATTGCCGCCCGAAAACGCTTTGAGATCGGAGAGTCCTGTGTGACGTCACGAATCTAGTTGACATTGCCATGTCTAAATATATTTTTTTGTCGATCGTTTATTAATGATCTAGTTAATGTAATAAAAGGAGTGTATTAATAACTCAGTTTAATGCATACATGCACATTAAAAACATTGTTGAGATTATGAGATTTGCTAGGTAACCAACAATATATTATATTATTGAAACATGCATTTGGAACTGACACCTGCCGAAATTAATAAATTATGTCAGTGGTATTTTGACTTATTGCATATTATGTCAGAATTTGGATTTTGCCATGGAACAAAATTAGATTATTTTCATTCTAATAAAGAGCGATCGACAAAAAAATATTGTAATCAACACGAGTGTTAATCGGCGATTAATAATCTCGACTCATTAACGCGCTCGCTGCGCTCACGCGTTAAAATCGTTTCGATTATTAATCGCTCTTATTAACACTCTTGTTTATTAAACTACTATTACGCGTTTGACATTTTTCGAAATAAGTCAAAATGCGGCGTGCTGCACTGTAGAACTAGATTCGTGACGTCAGCAATCTTTTGGGCCGATTCGGGCGTTTCCGGACAATGCGTGGAAATTTCAAATTTTACTATACTTTTTATTTATTTACTCGGAAAGTACGGACCAATAAATTTTTTTTAAAATATTGACAGTAATAATTTGGTATCAGCTTTTCAAAAAATATTATTTTGAAAATCATGCAAAGTCCCTATTTCCAAGCAAAATTGCTTCAAAAATCGTAAAAGGATTAATTTAAAAAAATATAAGTTTGATCTCGCGAATTGTGAAGAAATGAAAATTCGTAGCTCTACACCGGATTACCGAATTTTCATCAAGAATACTTAATGTTGTCTCAATTAAGGTATTTTGAATTTCCCGCCAAATATTTTTAGTCCCAATCAAAAATAATATTTGCAAAAAAATTACATTTCTGGAACTGCTCAGATTTTGACAAAATTAATTATACTAAAGTTTGTGTAGGTACATTTTCATTCTAAAATTTTATTTAAGAAAGTTGATGTCTAACCAAACAAAACTAATGACTCTGTACATTTTTCACTAATTTTAAGTTGTGTATGTACCAGTTAAAATAACATAACTGAAAAAATATTCAGTTCATTTTATCTATTATTATGGTAAAGGAACAATCACTCAAATTCATACTAATGATCTGCTCTGTATACTCATGTTGTTTCAACACAGGGGCAGCGAGGATAAAATCGAAATGGAAACAGAGTTTGTCTCTTGGCCTGTAGCTCGATACAAAAGGGAAGTACTTTTCGGTTGGGTCGATCTTCTAGGCAAGAACCTAAACTTCATAACCATAATCAGTTTTCATGAACCTATTTTTCAGTGGCATTTGGAGGCATTGCGGGTCTTTTCCTCGGCTTCAGTTTGCTGTCAGGCGTGGAAATAATCTACTACTTTACAGTTCGAGCATGCTGTATGGTAGTACGTGACGAAAAAGAATTGCATAAGATTCAGTTGGAGAAACAATCGAAAAAAGTTCCTGATTACGATTTGAGTTTAGTGCCGTATTTTTTTACAACTCCGTTACCTGGTAAAGGGCTCAACGAAGTGGCAAAAAAGAACTACCGGAATAATTTGGTTAAATATAGTAACAAAGTAAGTACCTACGGTTTTTTAGTCTTTAACATTGGTTTAGAATAATAATTTTTTTAATACCACAAAAAAAATTTCTTCCGAATGAACCCGAGTACCTACATGATAAAAATATTACCGCAGATTTGTATGTAGCTAATGTAGCTCTTAAATCTACGAGCCCTAACAACTAAATGTTCGGACAAAAGTAAATTTGATTGTCTTTTCTGTTATAATGCCAACATTTAGTTATATAAAAACGTAAATTTCGTAAAAATCCGCTCGGCGGTTCCAAAACTGTGGCACTTTAACCCAGCAGTTTTGTAACCGCTGGTTGGATCTGTGTCAAAAAACCTTTAAATCAAAGCTCAATAATCGTACTAAATTAAAAAAATCTTGAAATGTTAATATGATTTTTTTTGCATTTTTTTCGAGTTCCACAGTTCACTTTTCAAAAAACGTGTTTTTTGAGGGTGCTACCTACATTAAAATAATCACAGTTTTGGAACCACTGGTTGGATTTTGGTAAAATTTACTTTATTGCAAGGCTGGATGTTGGTTTTATGTACTTACAAAAAAATCCCCAATTTTTTATTTGGTAATTTTAGGCATATTTCGTATCTTTAAAATTGCACTTGAAAAATGTGACGTTTTGGAACTTGGGGAAAACGACATAAAGGTGCTTTAATGGCCCTCATCCAGTCCGAACTAAAATGTCATTGAAACTCTTTGGCATAAAATTAAACGTATTCTACGCAATAATCCATCAAGAACCGTTGGGCAGCTATTAAAGCAAAAGGAGATGTAACCTATTAATAATGGTTCTAAATTAAAAATTATGCCAACATTTAGTTGCAAATTCATTTTGTAAAGTTTGCTAATTATTAAGGTTAAAATATTATTAAATCCAATAAATAATTTTCTTCCATGCATAATATTGTTATTAAGGCTTTATTTTATTGTATTGTTAGGTGTTTACTAATTATTTGCGTAAAATGTCCAGTTCTCCTTTCATAAATTTACTTTTGTCCGAACATTTAGTTGTTAGGGTTCGTATTATTAATTCAAATATAGAAATCACGCAACCTTGAAAATAAATCTATTTCGATTCTAAATTTAATTTATGCTATAAATTTACCACGGAATTTCGTACAAAATTTCGAAAATAGTACCTACTTTCGATATCTACATACCAGCATGAATATTTTTAATATTTTCTGATTTAAAATGTCATGATGATCTTTTTTTCAGAAAATAATTACAGTCCAACCCAGAAAGATCGTACCAGCCGACACCATAGTACCTCCATTTGGAATAGAATTTATCAACTAAGAAGCACCATTATTTTTAATTTATTATAATTTGTACAATATTAACATTTGAGTGTGTAGGACACGAAAACAAAACAGTATTAAACTATTACTTAGTTAACCACATAAAAACAAATTATTTACTAAGATAATAATCTAAGACCAATATACAAAATATAGTATTGTTATAAAATAGCTTATAGATATACCTAAGGGCGAGTATATAAATTAATAATAAATAGTATTAATTATACGAGTATAATACAAAATACAACAATAAAAAAGGCCGATTTATCTCTGTGTACAGTAACAAAGTAATTAACTAGTGTTTCTAATCAGAGAGCTGTTTTGTTTCCAAAAATATTCTAACAATAAAACAACACTTCTTGTATTATTATTATTACATGTAACTCCCTCATACGACAATGTTACAAAGGTGAGTAGGTACCTAGCTCTAGCTAACAATACGTTTCGTCCTTCATATATTCTTCTCCCTCCTACCATACTGAGATCCAAAAACACTAAATCCATATTCTTCTCTCAAAAATATTCACTTATCAGTTGCATTTGGATTCGTGTAGCTGAAACCTTGAAACTGAGTTTGATCCATTGATTCCAATATAGTCTGTTCGATGGGTGTTAGCTTTGCTTTTTCTACGGTAAATGTCTTATCGAAATATTGTGTATCTAATGGATGTTGCTGTAATCAATACAGTGTTATAATTATGTGGATTTATGGGGTGAAACAGTAAACTTACCAAACAAGGTTTAAATGGGGGTTCTAATTGTCTGGCTTCCAACGAACTCCAGTCGATTGCTCGGAAGAATGGCTGATCCTGAATGTCACCGTGAGGACAGAAGCGGTTGCCTAAGCGTTTACTTGCATCTTTTTCAAGCAACTGTAATACATATTATTAATAAAAAACAAGGATCATTAAATGGAAAATAAACAATACAAAACTAAGGTTAGATTACCTACTTAACAAAATTAGAGCAAAAGAAGAAAATGAGATTTGGAACACCGCCTTAAATCCCTCTCTGAATTAAATTCTAAATTTATTTCTTTGCTTTTGGTGGTTTTAAACAGCGACCACTACTTGTTAACAATGACAATCATCACTAGCAAAACCAAAAAAGAAGAGACAAAAAGTAGAAAAACACTAAATACCAAAATACATTTTATTTTCATATTGTAAAGTGACATATTACAGAATTTTTTTTAATGTCGTAATGACAGTTTTTATCGCACTAGTGCGGTAATAAAGCACAAGTGTTGTAAGTGAATTTTGTAAATGACGTTTATTAGACTAGCCACCCTATTATTTTTTCATAAATGCAATTTTTAAAATTTAATTATATACCTAAACACAAAAATAATTGTATTAATTATGAAAGTAGATAAAACGTTGTACGATATTTGTATCGTAATGTGTATTTACGATACTTGGATTATTCATCCAATTTTTCCATCGCGTATCGTAAAATTGCACATTATTACGATACATATATCGTAAATATCTATTACAGACTACAATCCCCCAATATTGAAACAAAATTCCAAGAAATACTAAAAGGACATTTTAATGAAACTAAAAACTGTGAAGACACATGGGAAAGATTCGTAAAAATAGTACAGGGTGTCCAGATTTCGTTGTAATTGCGGGGTATCTCGTTTACTAGCAGAGATAGAGAGATGCGGTTTTCGCGACATGTTGCTACTTTTTTGTGAAACGAAAGATTCCCTCAATAGTTTTTTCACAGTCTCCTTCGTTTTTGAGATACAGGACGAAATTGAAAATTTCCACTTTTAGGGCATACCTCGTATCTCGGGAATGGCTGAAGATATCGGAAAGGTAAAAACTGCATCTAATACAGATTTTTACGTAGAATGCAGTGGCGTACTCAGTTTTTTCTTAGAAGCGATAATTTTCGAAATATTTACTAAACTTATGTTATTTTAAATGGAACACCCTGTATGTTTTTCACTAGTTGGATCCAGCTTGTCATAAGCTTTACAAAAATATAAAACACTGTAATTATTTTCTATATTAAGCTAGAAAATGACAATTTTCAAAAATTAAGCCAAAAATTTTATAAGTAGGCTATGAAAAATAAGAAACAAATGTCATTATTCATACAATACAAGATTTATGTGCTGCCACAGAGAGAGAATTTAGGGACTTACTAGCAGAACCTCTCATAATTCTGAATGCTTTAAGCAGGATAAGAAAAATGTGCGAAATGTGTCTGAGACAAAACGGAAATCAATTTGAACAATTTCTATAAAGTGCATTCAAACTTTTATTTGTTCTTGTGAAAAGTTGACTATATTTCTTCTTTGTTTGTTGTTTTTCATTGCCTACTTACAAAAATGTTGGCTGAATTTTTGAAAATTGTCATTTTCTTGTTTAATATAGAAAATAACTGCAGAGTGTTTTATATTTTTGTAAAGCTTATGACAAGCTGGATCCAACTAGTGAAAAACATACAGGGTGTTCCATTTAAAATAACATAAATTTAGTAAATATCTCGAAATTTATCGCTTCTAAGAAAAAAATGAGCACGCCACTGGATTCTACGTAAAAATCTGTATAAGATGCAGTTTTTACTTTTCCAATATCTTCAGTCGTTCCCAAGATACGAGGTATGCATTAAAAGTGCAAATTTTCAATTTTTCCCTGTATCTTAAAAACGAAGGGGGCTGTGAAAAAACCGTTGACGGCATCTTTCGTTTCACAAAAAAGTTGCAACGTGTCGCGAAAACCGAATCTTTCTATCTCTGCTAGTAAGCGAGAAACCCCGCATTTACGACTAAATCTGGACACCCTGTACAAGACGCTGCGAAATAACAAAAATCCAGGAGCTAGTGAATTTTTTTGTGACTAAATTTTCCAGTCAGCAAACATTGTTCAGTTAGTGATTCTAAATAAAAAATATTATATTATATATAGGGATTTTCCGATGGGTTGAGTCAGAAAATGCCTTTCAAAATACAAATGCGGTGCACTTATTTTTACATTAATGAAATTGCTTCTACTACCAAATGTTCATATGAATTTTTGTTCTTAGAAATCACCACCTGAAATATTTTAGTGTATTTTTGAAAAAAAAATTTTTCTCCATCAATATACCCCCACCAACGCAAAACTTGAAATTAAAGGATTCTAATTTTTATCAACCCTCTAAAAATAAAATGATATGGCAAGATAATGTAAACAAATCTAAGAATTTTCCTGCGTCGCATTCTCTCTATTTTGGGTATAATTTGCATTTTTATATTTTCGTAGTTTCACATTCCACTACTTTGGTGTATTGTCAAGTACAGAACCCTTTTAAGAACTTATTTATTTATTTTAGTCCAAAAGTTTCTGGCCTAAGCACCCAAAAAGTTTTTACGAACTTCATAGCAGAACGAATTAAGCACGTACTATTTTGAATCTGGCGAGACTTTGGTGATTAAAAATAATAGCCAGATTGGTTTTTTCGTGGTGTTATAGTGCAGACTATCATGTGAAAAATTTTCAGCACAGGGAAAATAAGTGCAATAATTTTTTATTTTTGTAAATTTCAAGGTGCTGTGCCGCCAGACTCACTTTGGTAATTTTATAAATCAGCCAGACTTATTTTAAACTATATTCCATGATAATATCAATTTGTAGATATAATAAGTTTCAAAAATTAGTATCCGAGAAATCGATCTGATTTTCCGATCAGCGAATTTATGGAAACAGTTCAGCCAGACCTACTTTCCACAACAAGTAAGCCAGATTGCTTTTTTTGTAAGTCTTATGATCTACTTTAGTAAATCAAAAAGATTCATAACTGGAAAAATAAGTTCAACTCATTTATATTTTCCACCCATGACCCATCGGAAAAATTTTGCCAGACTCAGATTTAGTTGATTAGAATCACTAACTGAACTCTATCAATGTTTGCTGACTGGAAAAATTATTACCAAAAAATTCATTTATTAGCTCCTGGACTATAATGAAAATGTTAACATTTTTAATAAGTAGGTACTTTAAGCGATTGTTTTTTATATGATAAATTAATATAATTATGCTTTTAAAATTATTTATATTATTTACAAACATATCAATAGTTTCGTAATATTTATATGTAGTTCAAATTCGAATATTCTTACCAGTATTAAAATTGCGTTAGCCTCACTCGAAAGAAACCTAGGAAGAACTGGTTTTTCATTACAAATGGACCAGAAAAGTTCATCCTCATCACATCCACTGAATGGTGATTGGCCAATAAGCATTTCGTATAATAAAATACCAAAAGACCACCAATCCACACTTTGGTTATAGTGAAGTCCTTTAATAATCTAATTAAAGAAACAAACTTTTAGTGATTGTATAAGATAAAAATAAAATTGAAAATTTACCTCGGGTGCCATATAGTCAGGAGTGCCACAAAACGTGTCAGCCATTCTATCCAAAAACACCTGTAGTTTACACATACCAAAATCCGCTATTCTAACATGGCCATCGAAGTCCAAAAGAATATTATCCAGTTTTAAATCCCTTTATAATTAACAAACTTTTAATATAGAAAAAAATGTGGCTCGTGTCAACAAAACTATAAATTAGTGACAGGTAACAGGAGCAACTATAAAAATAAATCCTCACTCGCATAGAAAATGTGGTACAAAAAAATAAAAACACACATATGTGAAAGTTTTGCTAATTTCAGGTCAAAGCACCCAAAACAAATGGGCACAATGTACTCATAAAACTTATGCAATTTTCTAAAAATACCCACTGAATCTCCAACTTACCTGTAGACTATCCCCTTGTTGTGCAAGAACTTGAGGCCTGAAACTATTTCAGCGGCGTAGAATCGGGCCCGCGCCTCTGGAAATCGCCCGGATGCCTGGATGTGAAACATGAGATCGCCGCCATTTAGATACTCCATAACGAAGAATAGATGAGACTGAAAGGGTGTGAAAATGTGACAATATAAAGTGGATTTTATTTGAGGAGCTCACCTCTGTTTGGAAAGTGCATAGCAAATGGCATAAGTATGGGTGTTTGGTGCCTAAAGCTAACACTTTGCGTTCTATTAAAGTACATTCTACGTCGTCGTCTTCCAGCACCACGTCCTTCTTCAGACATTTTATTGCGTAGTAGTATTCGGTGTCTTTCAGTTCGGCTAGTAGAACCTTAAAGTTAAAGGCGAAAATTAATTTTTTCATTACATTCAATTTCTTTTCATTTCTCCAATGTCTAAATATACAGATGCAATAACGAGGATTCAAGCGTGGTTTTACTAAAGTCTTCACATATTTTATGGCCATATATTGAATTGGTTTTTTGGTAATGAAATCTATATCAACCTTTTAAAAATGTAAATTGGTGCTACTTTTTCAAAGTTTTAATTTGAACGTCTGAAAAATATACATAGATAATAACCAGTAGAGCTTTAGGACGACTTTTTTTTAACAAAACCTACAATTCGCTTTGTACAAATGTAAATTTCCTTAAAATTTGTCCAGCAGTTATAAAACTATAACACACAGACACATTAGGACATGAAGCATTATTTTCAAAGTTTCACGTTAAAGACCATTAAAAAAATTGTTCATCATCATCAAAAATAAAATAACAATTGTGCTTACTTTTCCAAAACTGCCTTTGCCCAACACTTTAAGAAAGTTAAAGTCCTCCACAGCGTATTTCCTGAATCGCGGTATAGTTGTGGCTGGGGGTGTAATTCTGCCGCTGCGCTGAAAACCAGCGAAAGTGCTGGATTGGGAATATTCCTCCAGTGAGTCTCCTGAGTCTAACGCAAATGCAGGATTGTGAGCTGGATTCGATGTCGGTGAATCTCGGTTTTCCAATGATCCTACACATCAAACATAGGATTGTTTTATAACGTACATACACAAATCATTTATTTAATTGCAAGCCTAGATAAAGCGAGCATATACTATACAGAGTAAATCGTTAAAAAAAATCTATAGAAAAGTACTTTTGATAAAAAGTCGCATACAAAATGTCAATAAACAGCTTTTAATAATAAAAACCGTCACTTCGATTTAAAATAAATTATTTTAACAAAATCCTATCAGTGGTTCCTAAATTAGGTTTTTTTTAAAACATACCCTTCAAAAATGTGCTTTTTTAAAATAGAAATTTGGGACTTAAAAAATCGAATAAAAATTAATATTTATACAGAGTGTCCCTTAAAGGTGTTCCGTAAATTTAGATACACGAGCCCTAACAACTAAATGTTCGGACAATAGTAAATTTTTGAAGTATGAAAGGAGAATTGGAAATTTTACGCAAATAATTAGTAAACACCTAACAATACAATAAGATAAAGCCTTAATAACAATATTATGTATGGAAGAAAATTATTTATTGGATTTAACAATATTTTAACCTTAATAATTAGCAAACTTTATAAATTGAATTTGCAACTAAATGTTGGGATAATTTTTAATTTAGGACCATTAATAAGAGGTTACGTCTCCTTTTGCTTTAATAGCTGCCTGTATTCTAGCATTCATTGTATTTATCAAATTTTGGTACAATTCTGGCGTGAAACTGTCCCACATTTCTTCTATTTTGGTCTTTAAGTCCCCAATGGTTACTGGTGGATTATTGCGTAAAATACGTTTAATTTTATGCCAAAGAGTTTCAATGACATTTAAGTCCGGACTGGGTGAGGGCCATGAAAGCACCTTTATGTCGTTTTCTCCAAGTTCCAAAATTGTGATTTTTTAAAAACAGTCGTTAGAAAATTACGTCACATTTTACAAGTGCAATTTTAAAGCTACGAAATATGCCTAAAATCACCAAAAAAAGACTTGGGGATTTTTTTGTACATAAAATCAACATCCAGCTCTGCACTAAAGTAAATTTTATCAAAATCCAACCAGTGGTTCCAAAACTGTGATTATTTTAATGTAAGTAGCACCCAAAAACACGTTTTTTAAAAAGTGAACTATGGAACTCGAAAAAAATGCAAAAAAAATCATATTAATATTTCAGGATTTTTTCAATATAGTACCATTATTGAGCTTTGATTTAAATGTTTTTTTGGCACAAATCCAACCAGCGGTTTCAAAACTGTGATTCTTTAAAACAGTTACTAGGAAATTTTATCATTTTTAAAGGTGCAACTTTGAAGCTCCGATAAATGCCTAAAATCACCAAATAAAAACTTGTGTAACTTTTTTGTAAAGAAAACCAACATCCAGCTTTGCAATAAAGTAAATTTCATCAAAATCCGACTACTACATCCAACGTTTTGAAAATAATAATTCTTTGTTTCTACAATTTTTCCATCCTGCTGGGTTAAAGTGCCACAGTTTTGGAACCGTCGAGCGGATTTTTACGAAATTTACGCTTTTATATAACTAAATGTTGGCATTATAACAGAAAAAACCATCAATATTATGGAAGTTAATTTGAATAACTTTTGCGCGTATGGAAAAAAGATAATCAAATTTATTTTTGTCCGAACATTTAGTTGTTAGGGCTCGTATATTCTACGATGAAAAACAAGTATAAAAGTTGAAATAAATACAGGGTGATCAGTAATTGGCGCACTCCGAATACAGGGCGTTATAGAGCACATTAAAACTAAGAATAATCTGCAAAGAAAAATTAAATCTGATGGTTAGTTTCCGAGTTATACAGTTTCCCTCATTCAAATTACAAGCTAAGAGAATTTTGAAGTTTGGCAACCTCTCAAGCTCGCCTTGGAATATAGTAAATTACCCTCTACTGCCATGAAAATATAAATAATGAATTTCAATTGTTGTTTCTGTTTTTTAATAAAATTGACAGTACTAAATTAGTTTGACAAGTTCTCGCATCATAAAATATTGAACGTTTCTCTTTTTTTTCTCGTCGAACCTATTCACATGTTCAATGCAGTGTTGCCACTTTTATTTTCACAAAAGTGGTCATATCTTTGTAAAGAATGGACTTACAGCACTGCGGTAAAAAAATTCGTCATACTTAAAACGTAAAGTTTATCACAGTATGCTCCGAGTGCGGCAATTACTGATCACCCTGTATATGGGCTCCAACGCCTCCTAAGGAAGATATTGAACATTTTATGATTGGCATTTATATTGAATATCCTTGGAACAAAGTGTCCCCAATTAACCTCAAAAATGGATTAGAAGAAGAGGGTCGGTTGTGATACTTTAAAAATCAATCTCAATTTTTGTAACTTGAAGTGTTGTGTAATAAATGCCAATAATTATAAAATGTTCAATATTTTCCTTAGGAGGCGTCGGAGCTCATTATGTTTATTTGAACTTTTATATGTGTTTTTCATCGCAGAATCTATATCTAAATTTGCGGAATACCTTTCAGGTACACCCTATATAAAAAGTTCTTGATTATTTCTAAAATAAAACCATCATTCACCTTTGCAACAGAGTTAATTTAAAAAAAATACAAACAGCGGTTGTGTATGTGTGTTTATAATTAAATTTTGAACATATTTTGATATGCAGCCACAAAAATTTCTATCGAAAGAACCTGAATATACCCGAAGTTTTCCGTACAACGCAATATTGCTGAACTGATTTCGAATATTTTCGAATTGATACGATGACACCCGACCTCACCCAATATAAAATGATTAAATTAATTTGCATTAATACAAATAAAATATGATTCAGTACTTTGCAATGATCAGGATTAATTCCGTATCGTATAAAAAAGTCATGTATTGGACACATCAGATATTTAAACAACAGAAATAAAATCTGAAACAGTATAGTCTTATAAAATGACCCTATAATTATGTTGGCCCTTGAAATATTTGGCATCTCAGATGGCGATGATACCTTTATCTTATTTTCAAGGTTATGTGATTTCCAATTTTGAATTAATAATAGATTTAAGAACTGCATTATTATACATATATGCGTTTATCTGAAGCTTCCAAAAAATAATAAAAAGGTTTACCTAAAAGTAAACCTAAACCATACAAAGTCTATAAAGTTGCATATTGTGCAATGCAGAAAAAGTTTTAATTAGTGTTTTGAAATATGACAAATACAGTTGGCACACATATTTATTACAAACTATTTGTAGTGTTTGGTAGCTATTTTTAAAAGAATAATACGCAGGAATTTTCTCGGACAATACATATTTATAATTTGCCGGGAAATCACACAACAAATCATGCCAACAAAATTTTTTTGTTTGTTTATACTGGATGCATCCATGCAGGTATACGCAGAAATGACTCAGACATTTTTTTTGTTGCTACTGATAATTTCAAATATTATTTATACTTGTGATTTTGGACAAAAATAAACGAATTCCACTTCTACCTTGTTGCGTTTGGAGAGAATAGCAACGTGTTCTCGAGACTATTTTTTTTGGCACTTTTCTATCTGTTTATTTTTAGAATAAGAGTACGTCACAATAATCTAAGGACATATGACACGGGAATTGTTTTAGACTCAGACGCAAGTTCATCATCTGGTAACTTTTTACTTCCTACTTTAGTAATGCGCACAAAAAAAACTAGAGGAATATGACTAGTTGTATTTACTTTAGATGTAGAAACAAGTGTTAGTAATTAACTTATAGGCACACAAACTGTTTTTAATATCAATCTTGTTAGGTATATACAGGGTGTAACTGAAATGCTTGGCTAAACTTTACAAGCGTGTTGAAGGGAACAAAGCTATGAAAAAAGTTCCTGTATATCCCCATAAAGGGGGGTTTTTTCTAAATATTTTCGAAACGGATTGACATAGCGTCATGAAATTTGGTATGGTGGATAAGCATTAAATAAGTACTGAACAAATTTCTGTGGGTGATTTTTTTCAAATTTGATATAAAAATATAAAAATTCAGAGTGAAAAAAAACAAATAAAAATTTACCCCTCACCCCCTCAGGTTAAGACGCCCCTGATTAAATGTTTAAAATTATATTTGCAGAAATTTGTTCAGTATTTAATGCTTATTCATCATACCAAATTTTATGATTCTATGTCAATCCGTTTCGTAAATATTTAGAAAAAACCATCGTCAATGTGCCCCTTTTAGGAGGCTATACCTGCCTTAGGAATAATTTCTAGACCCTTGTTTATAGGAACTTTTTTCATAGTTTTGTTCCATATAACACACTCGTAAAGTTTGGCCAAGCATTACAGTTACACCCTGTATATGTATTTTTAGATAGCTAATAATTGCTAATGTTTTAATTTTGTATAAATTTGAAATTTATTATATATTTTGGAAATTTACCAATTTTTATACATTTGTTCAAGACGCTAATTGGAAATTGAGACAGCTTAATTTTTCAAGTAATTAGCTAATTTGAAATGTACAATATATGACAAAAATTGTGGGCTCTGACAGACTTCGATTAGTTGATTAGTCTAATTTAATATTTCTTACTCTCAAATGAATTTTTCACTCTTACTTTCTTATACGAGAATTTGATGAATTTATATAGATATTCTGTGGGCCCTTGACTCCATTTTGACTATTTTCGCCAAGATGTATGTCTGTGTGTTTGTATGTCTGTTTGTATCCGCGATAATTCACAAATATAAAATATAATAAATATAAAATATATTAAATATAAAACTTCTCTAAACTGATCCAAATTCCATATTTAATTGTTGGTACATATACCTGAAGACTTTTTAAAAATACGTAGAAAACAGCTTGGGAGAATTTTTGCCATTCTTTAAATTTCGTTTAGAATTAAATTTTGAAGAACGTTTGTTCAAAGTTTCTTGTAATTCCTTTAAAAAATTATATTAAAAGGACACAAATAAAGAGTGTCCCAGTTTATATCGTCAGGATTTCACCAGTCGATAGTTTAGCGAAAATTAAAGGTGGTTTGTCTAGTAAACTATGGTCGAATATTGCTTCCTTTTTGATGTACAGGGCATTAAAGAAAATAAATTATTTTAAATAATTTGCTATAAATCAATAACAAAAAAGTTAGTCTTCTGAAATTTTGCATAGATTTTTTTTTTGTCTTCTCTTATTAATAGTGGTTGCAATTATTTTATTTAGAACACGGAGGCGTTCGTACGGGTTTCTTCAACAACATTTTATTGAATAAAACGTACACCACTGTTTTTTTTTGAAGCACCAATATGCAGAGAGTATTTTCCATTCAATTTAGAAACTTTTTTGTATCTTACAATTTCTTGATACCTTAACTTTTTTTTCTTATTTATTAAAGAGGTTCTTCCCTATTAGATTTCCGAGAACAGAATCAGTACAAAGTTGTAGAGAAAAATATTTCCTACAACTTTCCTTTTAATATTTTTTTGATATTGTCAATATTTAAAAAGACATTCAACAAATAAGTTGCAAATTTTAGGGAAATTTTTCTCTAGTTAGGTACTACTTGCTAAACTACTACTTACTACTCTTTCCCCAAAATTTTCAACTTATTTGTTGAATAACTTTTTAAATATCGACAATATCAAAAAAAGTTTAAAAGATAAGTTGTAGGAAATATTTTCTTTACAACTTTGTACTGACTCTTTTATTTCGAAAATTTAATAGGAAAAAAGTTATTCAATAAACAAAAAAATCCAACCCTTAATGCTGGTGAAGGAAGGGCGGGGTCTACTATTACACAAACTCAGTTTTAAACTTTCAGGGTGACCCTCTAGAAGAGTCTACAAAAATTGGCTGTAGGGTAAAACAAGTCTATTTGAAGCCTTTTTTTCTCCCTTATTTACTGTACTATACTATTAGGTTATTTTGAGTTAAGTTATCAAAAAATTATAAGATACGAAAAAGTTTCTAAATTAAATGGAAAATACTCTCTGCATATTGGTGCTGCAAAAAAACCAGTGGCGTACGTTTTATTCAATAAATTGTTTTTGAAGAAACCCGTACGCACGCCTCTGTGTTCTAAATAAAATAATTGCAACCACTATTAATAAGAGAATACAAAAAAAAAGATCTATGCAAAATTTCAGTAGGCTAACTTTTTTTGTTATTGATTTATAGCAAATTATTTAAAATAATTTATTTTCTTTAATGGCCTGTACGTCAAAAAGGAAGCAACATTCGACCATAGTTTATTAGACAAAGCACCTTTAATTTTCGGTAAACTATCGACTGGTGAAATACTGACGATAAAAACTGGGACACCCTGTGATAATGTGATACTCGTGTAGAAACATTTTCGTAAATTATATTCTTGAAAACGATTACAATTTTGTTTTAACTTTGTATTGGCTAATTAAGAAAACATTCTTATAAATCCATAAAATTACCTACGTAAATTATTGACAGGAAGTGAAGTTTCATTTTCGTTTCATTGAAGTAATAAATGTATATTACAGGATCTGGACCATATGTTATGCATTTGGTATTATAAATAGAAGCAAATTTATTATCTACTTGATTCTGTTTTTGTAGAATACACCCATAAAATAAAACTTATATGCTAAACACCTTTCATGTCATTATAACAATAGTAAGTAAATGTATAGACTGGAAGGAAGATATATTAATGTAATATACTAGGTATTTACCTTTTTTTACAGATTCAATGGCTTCCACTATAAGCTTTTGGTTCACGCCGCATAAATTGGCAGTCAGTTTCTCACATTTCTTGTGACAGTTTACATCGCAGTCTATTTGGATTGATGAAAATGAATAAATAAACAATATGAATTAAGCTTTCAATATATGCCAAGAACTTTCGGTTATTGAGTAGGTTTTTTTACTTTATTTGCAACAATAATAGTACCTATATTATGTTATTAGGAGCAAAAATGAAACTTTATGTGCTGTGGTTGGGAGTTTTGCTGACGAACGAAGTGAGGCAGACAAACAAGCTGAAGCATATGAAGCATTTTTGCTCCGAATAACATATATTATTTTTTCTTCAAACGTTGATAACAAAATATTTAAGAATACCAAGAAACCAGAATTATTTAACGTAAAAAATTGGGTAGACTGATAAATGTAGCTTGCTTTGGAGAGCGTTACTATGACTATACTATAAACAATTATGAAGAATGCTGTAATTTGGAGAGAATTTGCTAGGATTTGTAAGTTTTGCAATTATGTACAAGTTTCTTGACTAATCTAATTTATTTATTATAGATTTTAATATATATGTCTGATTCAGACTCAGATCATCAGTGTACCCCGCCCGAAATAGTAAAGGCTGCCAAGGCGGCTATAAACGATTTGGTCCCCTCAAAATCGGTAAATAACGGGTGTCCCAATAAGTTTTTCAGTCAGGGCGGCTATGGAGTGTTTTGCTTTTCATTAATAAACACAAAACGTAAACCGTTACAACCTCACCTCAAACAAAACGTCATTTAAGACGACACAATTAATGTTTTATGATGGTTACATGAAAATTATATTTCAAGTTTTGTGTTTATTAATGAAAAGATAGTCATAGCCACCCTGACTGAAATACTTATTGGACACCCGTTACTTATAAAGGTGCATACCTATTCCCGTTTCATAAGTTGGAGCGAAAAGAAAAATGTGACGGTGGACAAAATAGTATCTATACAATAGTGGTTGTGAAAGTGCCATTGTTCAACATTATTCGATTCTTGTCTAGTTGACCATTTTGGCTTAAAATAGGATTTTTGTCAGAAAGAATTAGCAACTTTATTTCTTTTATAAATTTTTCCAACCAAACATTACAAACAATCAATACAAATTGGTGTTATAGAAGGTTTAAATATTGCAAGTAACATTTTTATTTTTAAATATGTACCCTCAATTTATCCCAGTGATTTGATTACAAAAATAAGAATGTATTGAAATAAAAGTAATGAAAATTTTATATTGCTTTTTCAACGACCATAATATTGTATAAATTAAAATAAGCTATTAAAAAACTTGTAGTCAATTTCTACGTAACATTTTAATTTGGCAATATGTCAAATTTAAATAGAAGGTAACTTTAATTTCGTTTATATTTTCAGGCATATTTACGACCTGATGTATGTATTTAAAAATTTAATAAAATTTCAAATAAGCACATACAAATAAAACGATATAAGAAAAATGTTTGAGGAATCTGTCATGGATGGTTTCGAGGGTCATTCAAGTGATTTTCAAATGAACTTTGCGCCACACAACTTTCAAAACAAATCATAAATTTACTCTGTGCAGGTTTATGATAAATAGTTTCTCCAACATTTCGTATTGGGAATCAGGAAAAACCACAACACGAAATTTTATTTTTAAATTTTTTGTCTAACTCTAACGTATATCGCGGTTATTTTCTACTAGAGCTTATTTTATTCGTGAGTCACATGCATCATTCGTTTCGTATGCCACACACACGTTCAAGATAATTACTCTCAAAAAATTATATTTATAGCTTTGTGTTTATTACCGTGGCTTGTTAGTGCAAAAAAACCTAAACAGAAAAAAAGGTTACAATTTTATAATCCGTCATCGTCTAACCCTTATTTCTGCTTCCGGTGGCGCCCGAATCAAAGCCCGAGTCATTTGAAGACGTACTTGCACCAACTTTGCCATAAACTAAACTTCCATCTTGCTCCTCCTCCTCATCATCATCAGAAGACGTTGCCGATGAAGTGGCCGTGGTTTCATCATCACTTTCACTGCTGCTTTCTTCTTCTTCTTCACTGTCTTCACCATCACTTTCGTTAGATTTTCGCACTTGCGGTGGCGGCGCGTGTCGTGGTCTTGGATAATGTCTTCCGCGGATAATTTTCGGTCGCGCGAAAAGTTCTACTGGACACTCTTCGAATTGTTCCGGTTTCTTCCACGGGTGCATCCAGTTGGATAACCGATTGGATTGGAGGGGTACGAAAACGGGTTCTGGCTCGGGTTCGGGTTCAGGTTCGGGTTCTGGGGGTTCAAACACCTCTAAATCCGGATCATCTTTGTTCGCTTTATGGACTAGAGAACGTTTGGATATGAGGCGGCCGGTGGGATTTAATGGGGCTTCACTATTTCCACTGGATTCCCAGAAGTTGTCTAAATTAGTATTATTTTCTTTGTCATTGCTTGTGGATGATGGAAGTTTGTCTTCAGTCTTATTACTAGAGCTTTTATTATTAGCAGTAGTAGAATTGTCTATTTTACCACTATTCTCCAGTTTCTTCTTAGTTACAGCCGGTTTCTCTTCAGCCCTTCCCAAGACTTTGGATTTTGGTTCCATTTTAGCTTTAGTTGGTTCAGTCTTTTCAGTTAATTTATTACAAGTTTGATGTGTGTTTTCTTGGGCTTTCGGCGTTGCCAACTCAATTTTAGCCACTTCTGCTACCTTCAACTTATTAATGTGAGGTTTTTTTGGCAAATTAGAAGTAACAGCTTTTACGCTTAGTTTTTCTTGGACCATATCTTTTGAGGCAATTCTAGGTTTGTCCTTCTTCAGTGTTGGTTCTGCATCTGTCTTTAGTGCTTCTATTTCATCTTTCTTGACTGTTGTTATAACGTTTTTCTTGGACTCGACCACGCTGTTCTCTTGTAAATTGTCAGTTACCTTCTCATCATCAATAGTCTTTAATTTTTCAATTTTTGATACTTCGTCTAGTTTTTCTTTCTTTAACGTAATTGTTTTCTTTGCTTTTGTTTCAACTTCTTCCTTCTTCACTACTGCTGCAATATTTTTCTTTGGTTCAATTAGCATTACAGTATTTTCCTTACCCTTCTCTCGTAACTTCTCATCTTCGTTAGCTGTTTTTTCAATTTTATTCTCTGAATCTTCACGCGTTTCCAAGTTATCTGTTTTCTTCAATCTAGCTGCTTTTTTCGCCTTTATTTCATCTTCTTCCTCCTTCGACAGTTCGCGAATATTTTCCAGAGCATTTCCAAAATGTACGTGCTGCTTCTTCTGAATAATTCTAGCAAATATTGGTTGATGAATTTTTGGCAACTGTACTACACCTTTATTATTTTCATCTAAAACAATTTCCTTTCTCTTAACAGACGGTTTCGCAACAAGATTTTTTGTAGGTGTAGCAGATCTACTCTTCGATTTACGCTTTTCCTCCACCTCCTCCACAATAACATTAAACTTGAATTTCTTTTCTTTTTTTGGTTTGGGTGACTCCACAACTTCCACATCATCAACAATAGCTTTCAACGTGGGTTTTTCTTCAATATTAATGGTAGCAGTAATGATGGGTTTAAATTTGGTGGGGATTTTTTCAATTTCTACTTGGGAAATATCTCGAATTTCGTGTTGGTACATCTGTTGGATTACTTCGTCCACAGGCGATTGATCTTCATGTGTTAAACTACTATCAGTAGAAGATCGTCGTAAACGCTTCTGGGTAAGTCGACGTTGCAACGGTGACTTAGAAAAATCATTTTGAGTGATTTGCTCGTTTGATGGTGATTTGGATAACAAAGACAACTTTTCGTTAGATTTTTTCTTTGTAATTTTTTTCTTTTTGACGCTACCACGAGAATCTTGTTTAACATCTGTTGGTTCGAAAGCGTTTACTGGTGAGATTTCATTGTCTTGTTGACTGAGCATTGTATCTAACATCAGTACTTCTTCTTTGCTTAGTTCAGCTGAACTTCGACGAATTTCTTTTAAAATATCTTCACTAGAAAATTGGCGACTTTGCCTCCTTTGGATTTCCGCAGGTTGTCCGGGGTTTAATTCATTGTTAATTCCATCCGAGGTGATAGCTGTGCAAATATCATGAAAACTTGGTGACTTTGAAATGGTGTTACCACTGGAGGATTTTTTCACTGATGCCTTTTTATTACCCAATTTTTTTCCTTCAAGTATGTTAGGTAAATTCTCTTTGCTACGACTGCGAATCAGGAATTTTTCCTTCAATATTTCACCTGGGGTTTTCTTCTGTCGCTTTTCTTCTATTACCAACTCGTTTGGTTCAAAATTATCCCTCCAACTTTTCCCCAACTTATCCCTATGAACGGTATGTAAGCGAACAGTTGCTCTATCTCTTCGTATATTAGAACTCGGAGTTGCATCTTTTTTCTCCGATGACTCACCACGTTCCACCACTATATTCCTCTTCGGCGATGGTGACTTCTTCTCCTTCACTTCATATTTCCTGTATTTGTTCACAGACACATCAATATCAGCAGTGTTGATCTTAATAGGTCTTTGTATGATCACTTTAGGAGTAGTCGATAAACCACGTAGTTTTGGAGAGTTGAGCCGACGTGGAGAACCTGCTTGGGCTTCGCTTATTGTAGCCAAATGCGGCTTATAACCACGGAAATTGCGAGGAATTGTTTTGGTGTAATTGTTGAATGTTAAATTAGAGGCGAGGATGGAAGAGTGATTGGAATAAGGACCTGTCAGGTAGGACGAGTAAGCACTAGGTGTGGTGGTGATGCCACCTAAATCGGAATAATACGGCATTGTTTCGATTGGAAAGCAGTGGACCAATAAGAAAAAGCACGTGGTGGATTCACGATGATCGACAGAGAGTAATTTAATTTATAGCCAAAAATTTATTTACAACCTGTTGATTTGGTGGATGCCTGATGTAAACTAAGTCACACTGAATCCAATTTAACTTTTAGCATCAACACTAGATTTAATTTCTTTAGTAAAAATAGAAAGTTTATAAATTATTGTAAAATATTTTTTGTTTAATTAAATGAAAACCGCACCAATCAGTAGTGAATATGAAACTGGCAGGTTTCTGAGTGGCTGTGCCAAACAATCCTATTTTTATCATGTATCGTGACGTTAGCACAACTCCCGGTAAACTTTATTGGCTGCAACACCTGTGAAGACGTACCATTCCGAAGAACAATACAAATTATTTCTCTAATCCACATGGATTTTTTGGTCTAGTCGTAGCATCTATAAATACTAAAGCGAATTGTTGATTTGATGTTATAACAATTGTTGTTGTTGTTGTGACATAACAAACAAACGTACCGAAAATAATTTGGCACTGTTAGTGAATAAGAGGTGCACGTGTAGTATTATTAGGTATTTTTTTCAAATATGTCAAACAAAATTGAATATCTCTGCTCAAATTCAACTATTTGCTTGATAGATTTGCGCGTAACTGAAAAATGACGTGCCTTAACTTTTACGCAAATTTTTCACGCGCAACTGTCTAATTTAAATAGCATCATCATGTAATTTTCATATTTTTAATAAAAAATAGATATTCCTGATTCATTTCTCTGCTCTACTCCTACATAAATTTTAAAATTATCTGATGGTCACGGAAACGTTTAGGGCACCTGTTATCGTACATAAAAAATTGTAAAGTTGATGAGAGTACCTACGACGAGTTCGAAATTATTGTGATGACCTAAAAATGTAATATTTAAAAGTGAGGTAAATGGCTGCATGGGAATGCACCTGGTTTTGTCAGTCAAATTCAGAACATCAGAAGTGTTAGGTCGTTATTTCATTGCCAGTATCAGATAAATAAATCTATTTTCACATTGTAATTGTGCTCTTTCGACACATCCATGTTTGTAAATAAACAAATACCTACTCGTACTTTTAGATATTACGCTCTACCTATAAAGGACTCAATACAACATAGGTACAGAGGCGGATCAAGGGTATATTGCGCTCCAAGCTGAACCAAAATTTGCACCCCCCCTTGACATTAATTGTCTTTTTTGTAACAAGAACATTAAATGAAAAATAAAATAATTTGTTGTTATTATATACAGGGTGATCAGTAATTGGCGCACTTCGAATACAGGGCGTTATAGAGCACATTAAAACTAAGGATAATCTGCAAAGAAAAATTAAATCTGATGGTTACTTTCCGAGTTATAGAGTTTCCCTCATCCAAGTTACAAGCTAATTATTTTAATAACCAAGACAAAAATAAGTGAATAATTCATTCTACTATAATCTCTGGATAAAATGCAATATATGTTCAATTTTTTTCACAAAACCTTTAATACAAAGAAATTGAAAATGTTAAAATTTAATAAAATACCTAAATTTGAGAGAAATTTAAAGTATGGCAACATCTCAAGCTCGCCTTGGGATAAAGTAAAATACCTTCTATTGCCATGTAAATATTAATAATGAATTTCAATTGTTGTTTCTGTTTTTTAATAAAATTGACAGTACTAAATTAGTTTTTGTGCCTCAGGTTGGCATTAGTCATTTTGCATTCGTATAAATCGGCTGGAAACTCATGTTTTGCCGGGCTAGACCGGCAAAAACTAGCAATTTTTAGTTTATCGATTGGCATCATTGAAATCATAAAGAAAATTTGTACGTTTTTCATTTATAACACTTTTCGAGACTCTGAACTGTTTAATGGCGTTTTTCTCGAAAACGGTTGAAATTATCAAGTTCAAACAAGTACAGCAATTTTACATATGAATGATCTTTACAACATATTTTTTAGTCAAAATTACCAAAAAGGTTCGCCAAAAAAGTTATGATCGAATTTCATCATCAGGTATCGCTCATGTGGTGCCACCTATAACAAAATTTAAAATAATAAATAAATTTTGTAACAATTTATAAAAATGTTGTGATATTATTACCAAAAAAAGAAAAAAATATTTCAACTTTAACACCCTGTATTTTTTCCACAGCAACATTTTACTAAGGCATATTTGGTCAAATCTTCATATTTTGGTCCAAACTATCTGAGGCTACTCCATGTCCGAATAGTTACGACCCACCCTGTATACCTGACTTCATTTAAAATACAGTTTTGAAAAGCTAAATGTTTCTTGTATTCATAAAAAAAATCTCAACATCTTGAATGTTAGTTTAGAATATTTTTACGCAAATGTAAAAAAATTAAATGTGTTGTTAATTTCTAGACATTTGTAAAATGTTAAATTCCTGGTTTGCTGGCGTTTCACCAGTCATACTGCTGGCTTCGTCAACCTCAGACACTCAGACTTATTGTGATGGACTGATTGAGCCAGTAAAACGTCAATCAAGTTATTGAATTCAACGCGACAAAACCCAAAAGATGCCATTTAATTCTTAGCCAGTGTTGACTTGATTTCTATTTTTGGATTTTATTCTGAAATCTTTTTTTATTATTGCATATTTTTTATGAGTTTGTATACCTCGGATGTGACCGAATTAGATTGACGGATCAAAAAGTAGGTATATCCACCAAAGTATGAAATATCAATCTAAACCAAAAATTATACCAAATTACTGTATCTAAGTATAGGTATATTATTATACATACAATTATATTTCAGGTCACACGTAAAAGTACATAAGCATTTAATTTACCGTGACATCGGCTGCAATATTATAGGATGTAAACCTTTAACGCCAAGCTAAGAATAGCCTACCTACCTATGTATAACGGAGGAAAGAGACAACGAATATGAGTTTTCCTTTCGTGTCAAAAATTAATGGGAACACTTATCTTATAGCAGTAATTAATTGTGATGACTATTTGGATTAAAGCATTTCGCAATTCTACACTTGCAATAATAGCATATGCCATAAATTCTTGACATTGGCAATGCTGTAAGTTGTTGCAAACCCAAATTACAACTGTTTTTTGTCTGATGCCTATCTCCGTGCATTCTTACATACAATTTGTAATTTGATGCAGATGCAATCAAACTGTTTCGTTATATTGGATGCAATCCAACATATTTTGCTTAGGCAACCCAACAAACGCTCTTCGGTTACATGAGGACTGATTTAGGCAACTAGTTATTCTTTGAGTTGGTTTTTGGCATATATTGAAAAATAACAATTACTTAATAGGATAAATAGAAAAATTGCTTACCTTCACATTTTAGGCCTTGTTTATAAATACCGTATAATAAGGAACCGCAGTGATCACAAAATGTCGGTGACATAAAAGTGTGTACCTTAAATCTATGTGGCAAGTCTATCTTGAAGCGTTCCCTTAAGTACTGAAAATGAAATCATAGTGTTAGATAATACCTAGGTACTTTATAACTTTATATTAACCTTTTTTTTAAATTTTTGTACTGCGTCAAAACTACAGTGAAAAATAGTTTGTCCCTAATTGTCAAGACATACTTAATTTTAGAAAAACCAAAAATTATTTTCTAACCAAGGGGCGAGATATCAGAAAAAGAAAATTCTGCTCAACATTTTTTGACCTTTTATACCTAGGTATAGTTGCGTCGATCTGGGGACACACTGTATATTAATGTAACAATATACAGGGTGGGCCATAAGATGGGTGGATTTGAAAAATTCATGAAAAAAAGACTATAAATATGTAGCATTAAAAAAATTATTGATATTAAAGTAGACACCCGGGAAAACCATTTCTTAAAAATTATATTATCCAAGTGTTTACCATCACGTCGCAAACACTCTTCAAATTTGAATCTCAAATTTGTGAAAACTCGCTGGCACATTTTGCGTAGAATAGCAGTTATTATTACTATTCCTTCTCGAATATTGTCTTTCAATTGGGCTATCGTGGCTGGTTTGTACTGTAAACTCGACTTTTTAGGTATGCCCAGAGAAAAAGTCAGGAAATAAGTCAGAATTCTTGGGAGGCGATGGAATATCCTCTCTACGCGATAATATGATATAAGAAAATTTATAGCTTTTTCCATCGCATAAATTAAATTCAAAATATAAATCAAGGTAGGCTTGTTTAGAAAGTCATGTGCTGGCTACATCAGAAAGTTTAGATGACGAATTATGAGAATTATTTGACTATTCTCGAAAAAGCATTGGAAATACTGGAAAAAGTTAAATTCTTGTCTTCGATTTTTTCAATTGTTTTTCAATTTAAGCGCATATAGGTAGAAAATCTATGTACAGGGTGTCCCATTTTCGACACTTTTAGGGGGTATTGGAGTTATTATCAAAGATAGAGTGTTGCGGTTTTCACCTTTCTTTCCTACTTTTTTACGAAACGAAAGATTCCGGGGTCAAATTGGTCATGACTCTCTTAGTTTTTAATCTAGAGAGTGATTCTCAAAATCTTTCTAATTTAGACACCCTTCGTATTTCCGCTATGCGTCTACTTATCAAAAAGTTGAAAACTGATCTTGATAGAGTTTTTTACGTAGAGTACAGTGGCATAGGCAGTTTTTGTCTAAAAGGTTTAGTTTTTGAGTTATTGCCAAACTTATGTTTTTTTAAATGGGACACCCTATATATTATTTTTTATATTGATTAAGCAAAATTTGGGCTTTCCAAAAATATATAATACTTAATATTTATTTTGAAAAATAAGCTCAAAATTCGATGTTTTTAATAATTTACTTTATTTATAACAGTAGGTCATGGCTAATTTTTTAGAAACAAATGCAAAATTTTCACAATACGTAATTATTCTAAAGCTAAACACTTCAAAAGATAATTTTAATGCATTGTATAAAACATACCAACATATCATACTTCTCATAATTATCATAAACGGCTATTGTAATAAAAAATTAAAAGTAAAATAAAAACACCTACATAACAAAAATACTTCATCAATAATCAGGGTTGAGAAATACCCGGGGTTTTTTAAAAAAGCCCAGCCCACCGGGTTTTAATGGGTTTTATTGGGTTTTGGGCTAAATTGGGTTTTTTCAATTTCTATGCAAATATCTTATAATCAATGCTTAATTGATGCTTACATACATAATCAAAAAGTCTGATTGCCAATTATGTTTATCGATATGAAATAAAAATTTAAATGCATATTTTCAGTCACAAAAATAAAGTTGATGTGCATATGGGAAAATTGAATCTCCGCAGTTGGTCACAGTGAACTGAAAAGTTGGTGAATCCCCGCAGTCATTTTATTGTGCGTTACGTTGTCTGTATCGGTAAATTAGTTTGTTCATATGTTAATTATTTTTTTATTTCCTTCTAATGTGCAAAGAAGTGGGTTTTTTAAAAGTGGTTTTTTTTTGTAGGTTTAATTGGGTTGGGTAAAATTGCAACAACCCTGTCAATAATGGAAATCTGACAAATCTGTCAAAATTTGCATTTCTTTCTAATAAACTAACCATGGCCTACTGTTAGAAATAAAGTAAATTAATAAAAATATCGAATTTTGAGCATGGCTTTCAAAATAAATATTAAGTATTATATATTTTTGGAAAGCCCAAATTATGCTTAATCAATATAAAAAATAATATGTAGGGTGTCCCATTTAAAAAATCGTAAGTTTAGGCAATATCTCAAAAACTAAACCTTTTAGACAAAAACTGCCTACGCCACTGAACTCTACGTAAAAAACTCTATCAAAATCAGTTTTCACCTTTTTGATGAGTAGACGCATACCGGAAATACGAGGAGTGTCTAAAAAACAAAGATTATTAGACTCACTCTGCAGATTAAAAACTAAGACAGCCATAACAAATTTGAGCCTGGAATCTTTCGTTTCCTATAAAAGTAGGAAAGAAAGGTGAAAACCGCAACACTCTCTATCTTTCATAATAACTCCAATACTCCCTAAAAGTGTCGAAAATGGGACACCCTGTACAAGGTGGTCCATTTTCGAGCCTCATCATAGGGATCTCGGAAACCGTAAGAGATACAGGGTCGATAAAGTTGCGTAATTTGATGCTTATTAAAATGCTGTGTTGCAATTTGAAAAATTACGAATACTTTCTGAAATATCCGGAAAAAAACTAAATTTCATTAGATTTTTTTAATTTTTTTTTTCGTTATTTGAAAATAAATAACACTTTGTCATTGTCACTTTTTATCCTCTATAATATAACGCTGTCAAATTTGAAATCCGACGTTTCGTCTTCCAGAAACCACTATCAACTTGTTTTTTTTTTGATACGGATCTGGCTTTTTTATTTTATTTTTTGTTTGCTTTGGACTTCCTAAAAGTTATGACCCATCACAAATTTGGATTTTCAAACGTTTCGATGACAAAAACTGACATTTTCTGTATTTTTATAGTATATTATATGTATACTAACGGATTGAGGTGCATCATTTAATCCCTGAGGGTGAATTAAATTTCATGAGCGACCAAAGCGAGCGAGGGAAATAATTCACATGCAGAAAAAAATCGGAGAAGACAAGAAATATAGAAACAGCGCAATAAACCTAAACAATTACTGATAACAGAAAGATACGCGAGGTGGCTGTATTAAAAAATTAGACATGTGCAGATTCCTCTGTGTAAAATCTTCAAAACTAGATTGTGGGTAGTGAAAGCGTCAACGAACTTAACTGTTAGAAAAATTCTAAACACTGTTTAAATTAACTGCCTGAGAATAATATAAATAGGTAGTTTAAGTACCAAAGAAAACAATTCCCTAGCCAAAATTATTATTATCTGTTAAAAAAATCTCGTTCCTAATCACATATCATGTACTTACAATTGTACTTTCAGATTCCCGTCCTGATTCAGGACATTTTCCCAATAGCTTATCGTGGCACTTTTTATGTACAGCCGTTTGGCAACCTAAACAGAAATAAATTGTCCATGTTACCATTATTATAGTAATATGGTATGTTATATTTGTTTAAACAATAAATGTAATAAAGCAATAAAAATTATAAGCTGTTTATGACCTTAAAAACGTTAAAATTATAAAATTATATTATAAAGTACAATAATACAAAAACTCACTTTGACATTGATATCCTTGTTTGCCAAATCCCCAAAGGAAATCTTTGCAAAATGCACAGAAGGTCGGCTGTCGGAAGAATTTTGCCACGAATTTATGACCTTTCGCTTCATGAACCCTAAGAAATGAAATAAATATATTAAATGACATCGAATATTGATAACACAATTTATTATACTAGGTTTTATGCCCTTGTTCTTGAAAAAAAAGTAAAATTTTATAGATTATTAGTTTCTGTCTCTATAAATAATGCAAAAAATCACAGAAGCAAAAAGGACAATGTACAAAAATTTACATTTGCTTACGTAACAGTAAAATTTTTCTTCCAAAGCATGATTTTTTGTGAATAAATTGATTTGTTTAAAGTATACAAACTACTTTACTATTGGTAGATGGTATACATGTGATGAATTCATTAATAAACTTCTGGTGAAAATTAACGCATCATATAGATTAAAGTTATTAGGGAGAATATTTTATGTTTATGCAGGATAACGTTCAGCCTCACGTTGCCCGAGAGCTCCTCGATTATTTAAACCTATTTGGTCTTAAGGTATTCATCTATGGGGTTGTGCCAGTCAGATCATTTTACAAATTATTCAAAGGTTTCAAAAAGAAGTAGGTACTGATGAACATTGTGGCTGCTCCTTTTGGTGCATCCGAAACCAGTAACCTTCACCAGGACTAAGAAATGGATAGATACTGTTGAACAAGCCAAAAGCCAAGTTTGCTACTAGTCACGAACTACGACTTCACCCTCATGCCAATGTTGAGGCGATCCAGCTCTTAGACAATGCAGGAGTAGTGAGAAGACTCAAGAGGACCAAGCCTTTCGACTTGGTGCAGTGAGAGTGACAAAAGCAGATTAATGTGCGTGTTATAGGTACGTTAGTTAGTGTACTCGTTTATAATTTGTTTGGAAATCTAAGGATACTGTTGAATAAGGCCTTAGTTAGTTTTTAAAGTAGTATTCCGAGCCCTAACAACTAAATGTTGGGACAAAATTAAATTTTTGAAGTATGAAAGGAGAACTGGAACTTTTACGCAAATAATTAGTAAACACCTAACAATACAATAAGATCAAGCCTTAATAACAATATTATGCATGGAAGAAAATTATTTATTGGATTTAACAATATTTTAACCTTAGTAATTAGTAAACTTTACAAAATGAATTTGCAGCTAAATGTTGGGATAATTTTTAATTTAGGACCATTAATAAGAGGTTACGTCTCCTTTTGCTTTAATAGCTGCCTGTATTCTAGCAGGCATTGTAATAACTAATAAATTTTGGTACAATTCTGGCGTGAAACTGTCCCAAATTTCCTCTATTTTGGTCTTTAAGTCCCCAATGGTTCTTGGTGGATTATTGCGTAGAATACGTTTCATTTTATGCCAAAGAGTTTCAATGACATTTAAGTCCGGACTGGATGAGGATCATGAAAGCACCTTTATGTTGTTTTCCCCAAGTTCCAAAACTGTGATTTCTTAAAAACAGTCGTTAGAAAATTATGTCACATTTTTCAAGTGCAATTTTAAAGCTACGAAGTATGTCTAAAATCACCAAATAAAGAATTGTGAATTTTTTGGTACATAAAACCAACATCCAGCTTTGCAATACAGTAAATTTTACCAAAATCCAACCAGTGGTTCCAAACTGTGAATATTTTAATGTAGGTTGCACCCTCAAAAAACACGTTTTTTGAAAAATGAACTGTGAAACTCGAAAAAAATGCAAATTTACTTTTGTCCGAACATTTAGTTGTTAGGGCTCGTCTAAGTCAAATGTATATTATTGGTTGATCTATTTAGATCAGATTGTAATACATATTAATAAAAATTTAAAGAAAAAGTAAGCCTAGTTTGATTTTTATATTTTTTCCAAAAATCCACGATGCGTATTTATTTGGAAATTGTCATATTATTATAAATTTAAATTATAGGTGACTTTTTCAAGTAAAATTTTACCATATCTACACACCTTACACCTACTTAGATTTTAGAAAAAAGTATAAAAATCAAAAAGTAGATTTATATTACTGATTTGAAATTTATCATACTACAAAATTACTTTCGAATGAAGCAGGCCTGAATCCCCAAACATCAAATTTCAACTCCAACTTTCTTTCTTTTGTTTGCATTTTAGAAAGTGAAAATGCCCAATTACCTTTGGTGTTTAATAGCACATCGCCTCCGAGTTATCTGTCGACCCCCACCATCAAGGAACTCATCCTCATCCGAATCCAGCGATGAACTCTTGAGCAAAGATGTGGTAGAATTTGTACCCTCCACTTTTCGATGTACCATTTTTGCTTGGCGTGGTTGACGAGATTTTCCCTAATGAAAATATAAACACAACTGTTAGTTAAACTTTATCTTTTACACCAGCTAATCTTGCCAGTGTGTTATGAAGATAACGGTTTTAGTATAGTAATTAATTCATTGTATTTGTTTTCTGGAGGAACTGTATGTAAATAAAATAACGAGTTAAATAGTTGAGATTATTAAAGTGATATGCTGGAAATGGGAAAATATATTTTAATTATTTATAAAAATTTACAAGTTATAATACTAATATTAAAAAATACTTGTACTAAAACATTGTTGTTCAAAACTTGTTAACTGCTAATTATTATTGATTTTCAATATTTAGTGAAACTTTTCCTAAACATGCAGAACAGAAACATGTGTGTTTATCAAAACAGTAGGTACCTAAAGAGAGAGCTATATTTTATAACATAAATAAACACTACGTCAATTCTACATTAAAAAGTTGTTTTATTACAATTTTAATAGCATTTCATGAATCGAAGGTTGGAAATTAAATAAACGTAAAAATTTGAAACTTATTTAAACTAGTAATAATAATTATATTTAGTGTAGGCCTTATTTAAATTGACTAGGACATGAGAGAAACTATTTTCCATCCTTTCCCCCCGCTATTTTAAATTGTGTTTGACGACGCATTTTCTTCTCTTTCTTTTTCTATTTTTGTGCTATTAAAGTTGTTGTTGTCGAAGCTTTTTTTATTACTAATGTGTTTCGGATTTTTCGGATAAGTGAGAACTACTGTTCGCATCGTATTAGAAAGTCATGTGCTGGACACATCAGATATTTTTCAATACAAAACTCGATACGAGATTAGAAACATTTTCTTATAATTTTTCTGTAGGATATTCACCGTATCTAATTAAAGAAAAATATATTTCAGCACAAATTGGTTTCCAATTGTGTAAACTTTTTATTATATTGTTAAATTTTTGCATAATGTATTTTTAATACACATTTTTGAAAATTTGATTTCATTGGGTTCTTTGGTAAACACAGCAATCAAATGTTTCTAATTCATAGAATTCATGAACTATTAAGAAGAACAAATAAAAATGAATTTGTGCAAGCATATTTGTTACGTTTCTCAAAATAAACCATGTCAAAATCTGTAACTTATATAAATTTTCCACTGTTTTAATGTTTATAGTGAGCATTATTTTTATTGGTAAAAAAAAAAAAAAAAGTTGATAAAAACCTGAAGTCAAATTCGTCTTTTTAAAAATTACTTACTATACAGGGTGTTCGCGCGAAGTAGCTCACTATTGTTAACTTCGTTATTATTGGAGCTACAAAGTCGGTTAAATTAGCAAACTAGTAGCATTTTTTTCACTGATTACAATGGTGAAAACAGAAAAAAAAATGGCCATCTGGTTTTCGAGATATTCACAAAAATAACATTTTTTAAATGGAACACCCTGTATATTTTTGCAAAAATCGATGATAAATTAAATTCTGAACAAAGAATGTTCTTATGCTTTTTTGACAATTATTTAAAATAAGCGAGTTATTTTGAAAAAAAGTTTTCAAAGTTTTAATATCAAGTAGCCATGAAAATTATAATTTTGTAAATTTTCAATATTTCCATAATTCTTTCAAGTATTTTTCAACTTGGTTAAATTCAAAATTATGATTGTTTGGTTTTAATAAATTACTATTCCGTTTTATGACTACTTGATTTTAAAGAATTGGAAACTTTTTTTCAAAATAACTTGCTTATTTTAAATTGTTATCATAAAAAGATGAGGTCATATTTTGTATAGAATTTAATTTACCATCGATTTTTGCAAAAATATACAGGGTGTGTCACGACGAGTTGACAGTAGACATAACTCTATTACTAAACACAATTTTATTTTAAAAATTGGTACACACCCATTATACAATGTGCTCTATTTAATGAAAATATTGCCACCTTTCTAGTACTTCCGGTTATACCGGAAGTAGACACAAACTTTGTTATTTTAAATGGAACACCCGGTATATTTTCGAATTTTTAGATACTACACTTCATTTTAGACATAAAAGTATTAAGGTTGTATGGTCCTAACATTAACGGTATTATAATTATTTACACTTTTTCATTTTTTTTTACATAAATATAGATGTAAATAAAAATTCGAATCTTGACAATGACACGTTTTTTCCAAAATTTTTTTCTTGTGTTTGAGGTAGGAATATACAAGAAATAAGTTGATGTAGTTTTAGAAAACTTGCTTTATACAAGGTGTTTGTTGGTTGTCCGTTCATTTTTAAAAACTTTATTCAATGATAACTTAATTTTTTTAAATGGAGCACCCTATATATTTCTAGATTTTCTAATTCTACACTTAATTCGAGACATAAAAGTATTAAGGTTGTAAGGTCTTAAAATTAACGGTATTATAATTAATTACGTTACTTAAAAAAGTGAGACTCTGACACATTTCGGCACGCTTAGAACAAAACAATATTGTATTTTAAACAATAAATTTTTAATAACTTTTGTCCGAGCGACTTTATGATAAAATACCATAAAACCTTTTCGGCGAGTCTGATTATTTTGCACAACTTTTGTTTGAAACTTTTTTTAGTAAAATGTATACTTTTCGCGTTATTATGTTTTAAACAATAATTTGTTAATAATTTTTGTCCGAGCGACTTTATGACAAAATACCATAAGACCTTTTCGGAGAGTCTTTTTATTTTGCACAATTTTGTTTGAAACTTTTTTTGATAAAATGCTCGGTAAAATGTATACTTTTGAAATTATTGCAATTTAAACAAGAAATTGTTAAAAATGACGCACGGATTCGGATTCAGCGACCAAAAAGCCTCCAGAAAAGACTGCGTCGTCTCATCCCGTTTTTACATCCTACCTTTTGACCCCCAGGTGAGGGACTATAAGGGTTTATATAAAATTGTTCCTGCGTTTATTTGAGTCTAAAGTTCTACAATTTAAAAATGGCGCAATTTTATCACAATTTCAGTATCGTAGGTCGGGTTTTTTCAAAGCCTAGTGTCATTTCGAATTATTTTGGAAAAAATTACAATCTGTTCATGACTTTTGCGTTTTAAAATCCCAAAGCAACATGCCATATAAGTACGTATTTAAGTACATTATATATGTATAAAATTAGATTAACATTAATCTGGGTCAGTTATTAGAGTGTTACTTGGGAGAGGATCAAGGAAAATCAATTTAATATTCAATTGCAGAAAACAAATGAAGGAGATTCACGATTAGAAAGAAAATTTACTTCTAGACTAATACAATATACTTAGTATAGTTCAATGACTTTAAACATACCTGTTTTCCCGGTTCATAATTCCGAGGTATCCTGTCATTTTTCCTTTGTCCATTGTTACTGCTATTACTGGTGGCCCTTCGCTTATAGCGTGATCCTCCCGTAAACATCATTTTCGTTACTCACTTGAATTTTAATGTTGCTCTTTTTTTATTAATCATATTGAAAATGACGACAAACTATGTAGGTGCAAGTTCGTAAACAAACATTTGAGTACAAAGTAAAATGTGTTCGAAATTATTTGTCTGTATTTATTGCCACTTACTTCAAAAATAAAACGATGAATTAGTCATTTCGGCACGGTTGTTTTCCAATTTTACTACTTAATACGGTAAAAAGAGTATCTTGTGTCCCAAATTGGATTTTAAACATTAGTAATAAGCACCAACTAACGAACAACGCACCTATGTTATATGTTATTATTAAATTTATTTACTTTTTGCGTGAAACACGCGCTTTCCTCGAAATTCACCCGTTTATAAATAAAGATGAAGAACTCAATAAATTTTATAAGTAAGTAGGTAGATACCTATATTAACAATTAGTGATATAATGAAAGAAATACCCAACATGCACACTCCATATCCATCACCACAATTTTAAATCATATGCGCGGCTTTATTTTGTATTATACAAAAGTCAATATTTTATTAAATACATCATAGTTTATTAGAACAA
The DNA here is from genome assembly GCA_963942485.1 of Pediacus dermestoides. NCBI lineage: Eukaryota > Metazoa > Arthropoda > Insecta > Coleoptera > Cucujidae > Pediacus > Pediacus dermestoides. The sequence goes on along the minus strand of OZ012628.1, from coordinate 11,507,428 downwards.
AACAATTACAGAAACAATTTAAAAATAAATGAATTCCACCGTGTTAGCTAGTCCATTTTGACTCAACTATGCGCTATATGTTTATGTCGAGACTCCGTGGCAGGCTTTTTATTTTTAGACAACTCGTTTATCTTAACATTCAACAGAGTAACAAAATTTATTTATAATGAAAATAAAAAATGCCTGAAAGTAATCTGCCCAAGTTTCTAATTGAGGGCGAAAACATATTGAACATTTTCCCAAGTGCAGCACTTAATAAAAAAATCATAATCACAACTTGAGGAAAATGGTTGGTAATACAACAGGATACATTTGGGTGATGATGGCGCAGTTTTTGATTCGAGCGCCAATTGCCACATTTTTCAACCATAGAAAAATGAGACTAGAACGGTAAATAGTAATGGAGCGCTCTACAAAGATTAAAAATGGAATAATTTCTGTTCTAGTTCCAGTAAATTGTAATGCACTAAATGGATAAGTATTCACACCCTCCACCTTGTGTCCTTGTTAGTGAAGAAAACCAATTTACTGTGAATGTAAACAAAACAAAGACAATTGATGGCAAAAATATCGCGTTTTTATATAATTAAAACTAGTCGCAACTTCAGGTAAAGGTATAATAACGTTAGATCCTCTTATTCAAATTTGGCGCATTTCTAAGTAATATTAGCGCCACTACTGAGGGCACGTAACTTTTGAGACTTACGTTAGTTGGGATATTTATATTTTTAGACAGGCGCACACGCAAACATAACAAACCATACACATACAGGGTCCGTCAAAACCCTGGCATTCTTCTATAAATTCCTTAGGTTTGGAAATAGAAAAATTTTTAAAGACAAAAGTTGTCAGAAATTTACTGCTCCATTACATAAAATTATTTCCATTTATACAGGGTGTTTAATTACGGCTGGACAGCTACTTACTTCGTTATTTTAAATGGAACACCCTCTATATTAATAGATTTTCAGATTCTACATGTAATTTTAGATGAAAAAGTGTGAAGGTTTTATATTTTTAAAATGAATGGTTTTCGAAATATTTACACTTAAAAAAAATTCACAAAATTAGAGATTTCAAAAAACGCGTTTACTTTAGTTTTTGAAAAGTTATTTCGAAGTTCTAAAAAGTAAGGTCTAGGGAATATTGTGATACAAAAAATCTGAAATTTATAGTATACAGGGTGTTTGCAATTGCCCGTCAGTTTTCATTGATCTCAAACCACGAAAACTCTATTTTTTCAGATGGAACCCCCTGTATATTGCTGACGTAGGTTGTAGAGATTTAAATTCTCTACCTTCTTCATAAAGTATTCCCTATACTTAAACTTGATATTTTAGGAGATATTTAAAATAATTTATACTATATGAGAAATTTTATTCTATTTATTCAATTTAGATTGCCATGGAAATAAAAAATTCTTTATTCTGCCATTTTAAGGTTGTAGACAACGACGTATAAAAATAGAGGACAGAAAGTTCCCAAGGTGAGGGTAAGAATTCGTGGGTCAGAAAATGTTGCACGTTCAAATGGACTCATAGTCCAGGAAAAATAGACTTTAACCTGGAAAAAAATTGTTACAGGCTGAATTTTTGCATGCACCTTAGTATTATAGTCCTTAATTATGGGTGAAAGTTCCCCATCGATTTGATGGCTGCTAACTGAGTTACTCGAGGTCAAAGGTCGCGATAAACAGTTTTTTCCAAATATTTCGAGAACGGCGACCTTTGTTGAAAAAAATATAGAGAGCTAATTTTTAGCTGAGGCAATTTGCTATAAAAACTTATTCAGAAGTTTTTTTGTAGAGGCAATCGTTCATGAGATATAGCGTTTCAAAAACTAAGAACGTAGAGGACTTTCTTCACTACGAAGAATAACGACTGATCTTAGGATATGAAAGTTGGATAATGAATTATTATTCAATATGTATATTTATGGCGTTTTTTATTTATTTGTGCATTTATTGCATTTATTTGGGCATTTACGATACAGTAATTAACTTTCTTCAGTTTCGGTGAGCGATTGTTCCGTCACCAAAGTTTGGGACGAGGAAAGACGATGGATTGATGTCGTTATCGATCTCCTCGTTATCAATATTAAAATTTTCCATGTTCGTACATGTTTGGCCATTACATTGGCTACATACTACAGAACAGTTCAATTCTGCTTTCCGCCACAATTGGAATGGAGAAATTGATCCTCAGGACTGGGGATGGGTACTACAAAATAATATTTTAGAGCCAGTTACAACTCTGCTCCAAGCCGCTCCTGATGCATTACTGAATACAGTATTTTGTAAGTGCAAGAAAGGCTGTGGTTCCAATTGTGGATGTCGGAAAGCAGGATTGAACTGTTCTGTAGTTTGTAGCCAATGTAATGGCCAAACATGTATGAACATGGAAAATTTTAATATTGATAACGAGGAGATCGATAACGACATCGATCCATCGTCTTTCCTCGTCCAAACTTTGGTGACGGAACAATCGCTCTCCGAAACTGAAGAAAGTTAATTACTGTATCATAAATGCCTAAATAAATGCAAAAAAGCACAAATAAATAAAAAACGCCATAAATATACATAATGAATAATAATTCATTATCCAACATTATATCCTGAGATCAGTCGTTATTCTTCGTAGTGAAGTAAGTCCTCTATGTTCTTGGTTTTGAAACGCTATATCTCGTGAACGATTGCCCCTACAAAAAAACTTCTTAATAAGTTTTTATAGCAAATCGCCCCAGCTACAAATTAGCTCTATATATTTTTTTCAATAAAGGTCGCCGTTCTCGAGATATTTGCAAAAAACTGTTTATCGCGACCTTTGACCTCGAGTAACTCAGTTAGCAGCCATCAAATCGATGGGGAACATTCACACATTATTGAGGGCTATAATACTAAGGTGCATGCAAAAATTCAGCCTGTTACAATTTTTTTCCAATTCAGCCTTTTTTTTTCGTCTATTTTTCCTGGACTATCAAGCGTACTCGAAAGTTTCTGCGCATGCGTCAACAGCCATTAAAGTGCGTGCGTCAATTCTGCATATTTGTCAGTGTTTGTTTTGGTCTATGAGTACACGACTTTTGAGAAATTGTTCTGTTTGTGTGGACAAAAAACTGATGAATGAAGAAACATTGCTGTCAACGTCACTGCAACTGGCAACGGATTTGAGCCTACTCCCATCCGGGAGTTTTCTCTCCTCTATTTTTATACCTTCTTGGTTGTAGAGAACTATACTCCATATACTAGCACAGATGGTCTGTTAATGTATGGGGTGCAGTTTTGGACCAACAACCAAGTTATCGGTCTATTTTTTTGACGGAATTCTAAATGGGGAAACATATCAACGATTTCTACAAAATCATCGTTTATTTAAAATTATTGTCAAAAAAAAGAACATTTTTTGTATAGAATTAAATTTATCATCGATTTTTGCAAAAATATACAGGGTATTCCATTTAAATAAATGTTATTTTTCAGCGGAAAAAATGCTACTAATTTTGTGAAATTTCGTTTTTTTTTTGGTAATATTGAAAATTATGTCAAACAATTCTACTATGTTGTCAGTAAAGCATCTTAAACAATTGTTTGTGAACCTGTCACTTTAAAATTGATCGCTACATTGAATAAATAAAAACTATGGATAACAATAACCAATATTCGTCAAGTGTGTTACATTAACGGAAATGTCTGAAAAAGATATCAAGTGTTGAGTTTGTCAAAAACAATTTAGTACTATTTATAATTTGAGGAAAAACAATAAAAATATAGTATAAAACACCGATTTGCTCGCTTATTTAAAAAATGGCAGATAGGATTTTAATGGTATTTTTGGATTCTATGAGTTCTAGACATATTTTATATAATATACCCTGTGCGGTTTTTCAGTTGTTTTTAAAATATTTCAAATTATAAATTATTTCGCTTTTCCCATCTTTAAAATTAAAAAAATTATAAGGCCTGTTCACTTTTATTTGGATATCCCTGTACACCTACTACAACGGGGTGTCAACGGTCAACGGTTAAAACAGATTATTTCATTGTATCCCTTCCAGAATTCCAATTAATACGTAAAAAACGAGTAATACCAATTAATAGTTATTTATATTATAAGTGGGATATGAACATCATTAACATAAGAGTCTGAAAATTGAAGAACGAGTCGTAGACGAGTTCTGTAATCAGACGAATATGTTAAAGTGTGTATATCCCACGTGTAATATACAAGATTTTATCTACTACCGTCCAAATAATTAAAAATGAATTTTGAATTTAGTTCCAGCGACATTGCTCAGTAGTTGTTGTCAAGTTGTCGTACTGGATTAACCTAACCTAAGTTATGTAAAAACTAGCCAGCGCTACACTACAGTTAATTTGAATTATAAATTTTGAAATAATTAAACAATTTATAGACAAAAAAACTCGGGGACGTGGACTGTGTTATGTTTATTATTAAAATATAAAACTATTTTTTTATAAAATAAAACTACAAATTTTTTCAGTTATCTTACGTGAAGTTAGGGTTTTTTCTAGGTAGATACGCTATTATTAAATTGTCCAGGTTTCAAAAAATCAAACTTAAGAGTATGAAGTGTCATTACTCAGTGTTAATAACAAATTTTAAAGAATTGAACAATTTATATTATATTAAAATTAGACATTTACAAATATAAACTTTCCTATAATGATACTAAATTGTAAAAATTGTGTTGTAAATACTTGTAAGAAAGAATTTTCTTGCGGAAATTTCAGTGTGGTAATGATTTCTTTAAAACACATGTTGCGTAATAATTTGATTTACCTTACTCAAATTAATGTCAAATCAAGGCTATTATAAATTGGTAGTAGATAAAATTAACATATTATTCATGCACATATTCCATTTGAGTTGTTAAAAAATGCACTATTTTGTATTTACTGTAAAAAAAATGTTTGCACTGTATTATATCTGCACAGTAAACCAAACTTTAGTGATTATAAAAAAATACTATTTGACCAGTTCGTAGTTAGCAGGGTAAAAATATTAAATGCGCCCATTAAGAGGTTTTTTTTTCATAAAAAATGGAAAAAACCTTAACACCCTAACCACTAAATGTGAACTATATACTTTCACTTTTCGCAGGTTTTTAGTGGCAAGGAAAATGAAGTGGATAAAATAAATTTGAATATTTGACCAGTGTTTTTATCGATCATTTGCAATTTTTACTGAGCATTGAAATAGAATAAACATTGTATACTAACTGACATGAAAAAAAGAACACCTAGTAGTAATTAGTTTATTTCCATGATTTTTGGCACACATGTTTATTATGGTAAGATAAGTAAACGATCAAAATATGAAGAGAATCGGACAGTTAGAACCCGAGAAAAATTAATAATGGTTTGGGCCCCCATGGTGTGCTGGGCACTCATGAACACGTCTGGGCATACTCCTAATGAGATGATTAATTTCCTCCTGAGGTATTTCATTCCAGGCTACCTGTACTTCATGACAAAGTGCCCCTAGAAGTTGTGGGGGATGGAGTAAATTTACCAATCTTCTACCCATAATGTTCCAGATGTGGTCAATGGGTGAAAGATCCGGAGATCTTGGTGGATAGGGCAACAAATTGATTTGATTACGCTGAAAGTAGTCCAACGTAACGTTTGCTGCATGTGGTCGGGCTTGTCTTGTTGAAAAAGTCGATTGGGAAGGATGCTGAGGTAGGGTATAACATGTGTTTCCACTACTTCATGAATGTAGCGCTAGGTGGTCATATTGCCTCTGATGAAGACCAAAGGTGACCTAGTGTCAGAAGCAATAGCTTCCCACACCATAACTCCAACGGTGCGGTACACATGGTTATCCACAGGAAATTGAGGATCACGCGCTTCACCTCGTCGCCTTTTCACCCTTGCCCGACCATCGTGCGTACCCAAACAGAATCTGGATTCGTCGCTAAAGACTACCGTATTCCATTCCTGCTTCCAAGGCAGCCGTTCTCTACACCACTCCAGTGGGTTACGTCGGTGCTCAGGAGTGAGGAGTAACACAAGTTGAGGACGGTAGGAAAACAGTCCAAAACTTCTTATGCGGCGATGAACGGTTCGCATCCCAATATGCCTTCCATGTTCTGTAAACCATTGGTCCGCAATCGCCCCTGTGGAAGTGAAGCGAGCCCTTAGAACCAAAAGTCTAAGGCGGCGATCTTCGCTTTCTGTGGTTCTTCGACGAGGACCTGTACCTCTTGCTCTTCATGTTCGGTCTTCCTGGAGCCATGCCCGACAACAATCCACCACGGCATTTAGACTCCTATTCGTTCTAGTGGCAATTTCTCTGAAGGATAAACCGCCCTCTCGCAGACCCCGTATTCGCCCCCTATCAAACTCGCTAAGTTGATAAAAATTTTCACGTCTTCTCGCTCTAAGCATAATGACAGATCATAAAAACTCTTAAAATGTACTGTACGAAAAACAAATGGTACCTGTAGCTAGTACAAAAGTCCATTGTCGCCTCTTGCGTTTCTTAAAGAAAAAACGTTAAAACACCAAAACCAATGCATCGATATGACTGAAAAACTGATCGTTTTTTGTCTTAAGCTAAACAAACATGTATACCAAATATCATTGAAATAAACTAATTATTACTAGGTGTTCTTTTTTCCATGTCACTTAGTACCGAGAGATCAAAAATTATCTTGGTCAAAGGTGGTCATGAAATGAAAAAGGACGGTCTTAGCTTGTATCATCCTTTTGAAGTTTATCAAGTTATGTGCCATAATAAGTATTGACACGATACTAGCTCCGACAATTATTTTAAAATTCTTGACCACCTTTCACCAAGATAATTTTTGATCTCTCGGTATATTTAAATATAATAACGGGCATTTAATTATTTGCGTTTGAATATGTGAGTCGTCTGTTCGTGACCCTCCGACTTCTCGCTCGCGACATTTCGTCATTTGGGAATATTGTGACCGGCGGGGGCTAGCCGCTAGTCAATGTTGGAATGTTGCCGTTTCAGTAAAATTGTACTGATCAGAGTGATAATGATGAGATGATGGTGACCGGAATGGGTGGGATGTTCCTGTATCGTTGTAATATTAACAGATTGGATAATTTAAATGAATGAAAAATTTTAAAACTAGTATTTTTAAATAATCACAGCGTATCTATTAATCTAAATTCCAAAGCTGAAAAGCACTAAATTTGAGAAAGTACCATTTAACTTAATATACATTTCTAAATGTTATTTAAATAATTATTTAAAAAAAACTTAAAATTTAATAACAGTAGAATTTTCTCGCTTTAACAGGAAAGGGTTCAATGCAACAAACTCGACCAGGTAGTTCTTAATTTGTTGAAAACATGTAGAAAACAACACAAACACGTTTATACGATTACTATTATACAGGGTGGTCCGAATTTTACCTTCGATAATTTGGGAATCAATAGAAAACCTTAAAAACATCAATTTTCTTAATAAACTTATATCGAAAACTCAACCGTTTCAGAAAACTGTGTGTTGAATTTGCATTTTTTTTTTAAATAAATTTAATATCTCCTGAAACAAAAAGAATATTTTATTGAAATTTGGTGGATATTATTTTCTTAATAAGTACCATATTAATCACCATAATTTGTTTTCCTACTTCAAGCAGTGGCGTATCCACGGGGGTAAAATTATTTCTTTTTAGAAAAAAAGTGGTACGCCAATGATATAATACATTTTTTTCTACATTTCTGAAATCAGCAGAGCAATTTGAAATCGTCGAAAATTCTGGACAAAACCTATATTTATAGAACAGTGAACAGAGCAGATATTTCTATGGGCTTAGGTGGGGCTTAGTAATAATTTAATAAGAGAACTACACAAGAAAGTGACCGAATGAAATATTTTAATTATTTGAAAATGTCACACATTCACACAAAATTCTCATCTTCTTCAACGTTTTACGGACCAAAGTTAAAATTAAATCAACTCCATCCGTATTGACCTTGAGTTCGTCCGTAGTCATAGCAATTCTTATCTATTGGCTAATGTAGATCACGTTGATACGGATCAGGACACATTTTTTCAGAACAAAGCAGACATTTACATGGGCTTAGTAGTAATTTGCTAAGAGAACTGGAAGAAAGTGATCGAGTCAAATATTTTAATTATTTGAGAATGTCACCCGAAACCTTTAATTTGTTGTTAACTTTAATAAAAGATAAAATAGAAAAACTACATGTTGTGAGAGCACCTATATTATCTAAATTACGGCTCCAATTAACTCTCTGATATCTTGCTTCGGGTGAGAGCATGACGTCTTTGTCATATGTGTTCCGTGTGGGAAGCTTCTTGTATAATTTCTGAAACGTGTAGAGAATTGTGGAATTGCTTAAAAGACATTCAGTTAAAAGTGCCTACAGAAGAAGATTGGAAAACCATTGCCAAAACTTTCGAAACTAAATGGAACTTTCCACATTGTATAGGGGCTATGGTAGATGGAAAACATGTTGTTATAGAGGTATGTAATGAGAAAATGTGAATAATGCTAATTACTTACATAAATTAATTTTATATAGGCTCCTCCAAAAAGTGGTTCCAAGTTTTACAATTACAAGAATAGCCACAGCATAAATTTATTAGCAGTAGCTGACGCCAATCTATGTTTTATTCTAGTTGATATTGGTGTAACTGGGCGACAAAGTGATAGTGGAATTTTCCAAAGCAGTAACATTGGTAAAGGGTTAGAGAATAAGTGTCTTAATATACCAAATCCATCATTACTGGAGCTGACTGACGATGCAGATTTACAGTTTATTTTGCCTTATGTTCTTCTGGGAGATGAAGCCTTTGCACTAACCAATTACATGATGAGACCTTATCCGCGTAGTGGGAACTTAGATTTAAGGAAAAAAATATTTAATAACCGATTGAGTAGAGCTAGACGGTCAGTAGAAAGTGCATTTGGCATTCTTAGTGGGAGATGGAGAATTTTTAGAAGACCAATAAATGCCTCAGTATCTACCACAGTAGAAACAATTCAAGCTACCGTCTGCTTGCATAACTTCATTATTATGAAGCCTGAACTAAAGATGCTAATATCAGGTAGGCAATATTCTTTGGAAGATTGTTTCCAAGTGAATTCTACTGGTCTTATTGATATTGCAAGAACTGACAGCAATATGTTCACTGGAAGTGCCTCGAATATTCGAGATACATTTTCAGCATATTTTAATGATGTAGGATCTGTTCCTTGGCAATGGGAAAAAGCATTGCGAAATGATTTATGTACTATTATAAATAAATATAGAGCATATTCTGTTTATAATAGTTATTTATTGTATAAGTGTTTTATTTAGATAGCATTTTATCCACGCAAGAATGTTTAAACGCGAGAACGAAGTTCGAGCGTTTAATTTTTTTAAGTATAATATTTGATTTTCAGGCAGTATTGCCATGTCTTACATGAGATGCTTGATCTTTTTACCGTCTCTAAATTGTTTTCAATTTAACGATGTTTCAATTAAAAATCAATGAAGCACGTTGTTATATTTGGCCCAAGGGGCAAATGAAAGTGCTTCGTGTGTTTGGAATTACAAGAAAACATTCCCATATCAACAGGCAAATCAAAATCCTTAGATTTGATTTTTTATACCGACAACTGTGTGGGCAAAAACGAGAACAGATTATATACCCAACACATAAATTTTTGTGTGCCACAAAGATGTCTTCCATTTTAAAAACCTTGTTACCAAAATTGGTATAAAAACGTGTATGTACAAGAATTCAGACGGAGATACAGTAAAATATGTCAGATATAAAAATCTTCATGCTAAAAAAATCATCCTGGAATACTCTTCTACAAAACTTCTTACGAACAGAAAGAGTTTTTATAAATGTTCTAAATAACCATCAGACGTCTTCAGTGACACTGAAGAACCTCTAAACATAAGGCAGGTATTAAAGAAGCAAAAAAGAAAGGATTACTCTCCTTATTTGCCCCCCAGAACAAACCGAAGAAACTAGTTGTCCCTATGTGCTATTTCGACTTTTACAATAAACTATACTACAGTTTAAATAGTTTACATCGACTGTGTACATTGTTTATCGTTTTGTTCTGCATTTTTATAACTAATAAATTTTATTTGCATTTATATTTTGCGTAGTTACTTTATTTTATACATAAGTCAGTTAATAAAAGTTACAATTTTTTTGGGAAAGACTGTCACAAATTTTATTTAAAGGTGAAATAAGAGTTACAGGTAATGAGAACAATGCAGTTGTTAGGTTTAAATGGAGCTCATGATGCCTACTTTTTAAAGCGTGTACCACGTTAGTTTAGCATATTGTTGTATAAAACGTATATTTTAAAATGTTTCTCCTGAAAAACAATGAATTTTTAGTAGAGACAGTCTTCTGCTAAACCAACGATATGTACTTACAATTTTCAACAAGCTCTTACCCTCTTACGTTAATAAATTATTGTGTGCTCCTTCCATCGTTTTATAATTTCATTTCCTTCAAAACAATTACTTGTTTGAGTGCGCACTCCTGTTTCTAGTCTTCTTGGTATACAGGATAATATTTCCATCTATCCTGGCTAATCATACATCAGGCAGATGATTTATTTAAAACAGTAAAAATCTAAAAATGGTATAAAAAACTGTGAAATAACGTGGACATTAAATCACGAAGTCACTCACCAGAATTGCGCTCATTAAATCCGACAAAAGTCGATATATGTAATCTCAAGCAAGAAAATGCAAATTATGAGATACAACTCATCAAAATCTCTATAAAATCCCAAAATTAATTTGGCAGCGTAACCCGCAGAGATTTTTGTGAACACAATCCCTAGTAGGAAGAATGTTTCTCACCACCAGCAAAATCCAACCCTTGAAAAACACAAAACCGTATTCCAAAACCAAAAACAGACAGGGCCGTAACAACATCAAAATTAAATACGTACTTTGAAAATTGAAAACAATAGAAGAAAAAATCGAAGATGCTAAAGTCAAAGAGGCGGGTAGAAGAGGGGAAGAAAACAAAACCCTGTAACTCAGAAACCTAGAAGCGACAATTATAAAAGCGGAGGTCGATCAAGCTCTAAAAAAGCTGTACCAGAAATACACACCGAAATAAAGATTGGATTTTAAGACCGTCCAGAGATAATACTCAAACGGTCACCATATCAACAGACCACAAAGCCGCGGAAGCATTAATTAAAATGAAATTCATCCCAGTCGGGGTTATAAGAGGGAAAATCGAAGAGAGGGTGGAAGTAGTCCAATGCTACCGGTGTTGGAACTACGGTCACGTTGCTAACAAATGCGAAAACGAGGTCAGATCTAAATGGTGTTTCAAATGCGGGCGTGGCGGCCATAAAACTCAAGAATGCACAGAGGAAGAAGAATGTCCTATATGCAAAGAGAAGGGTCTCAAGATGGGAGGTACGAAATGCAAGGCTTTCAGGCATGCGCTAAGGGCAAGCAGGAAAGACGGTCAAATCGCCCGCAACAATAACGACAATAGAGGAAAGAGTTCAAAACAGAAGCAACCCAAGAAAGATGGGAAGACAACCTAAGTAATCTGCCGATATTAAATAAAATAAAATTTCTGCAAGTGAACCTTAACCGATGCAGAGCGGCACATGATCTGCTAGAACAAAACATACTGGAAACCCAAATTGATATTGTGATAGCTCAGGAGCCAAATAAAAAACTTGTGGCCAAAAGAAACTTGTGTGATACCTTTATTAGTGTAAGAAAAAATGTACCTGTTATGTCCTTTAGTAGTAGTAGCAAAGACTTCGTGTGTGTCCAATTTCCGGGTTTTTTTTTATACTCTTGTTACATATCCCCAAGACAGTCCTTAAATGAATTTCAGAATTTTTTATCCAACCTGGAACAACACGTGAGAGCTAATTCAAGACAAGCTGGGATTATAATTGGAGATGACTTAACTACCAAGAGTGCCAAGTCGACAACTTTTGGTTCTCCAGTGCTGAATGGAAGGGGAAGGCTCCTGGAAGAATGGCTCGAGGCAAATGACCTCGTCGCGCTCAACAGGGGCAACGTACCTATCTTCTGCAGCTCGACTGGCTCATCAGTCATTGATGTAACTATAGCGACAGCGGAGATCGGCCGGAACATTGAAAATTGGCGAGTAGATGCTGAAACGGAAAATCTTAGCGATCATAACACAATTCTATTTGAAACAAATAGTACGCATCACACACCGACACACACAGATACTTACCTGACACGCCGACGATGTTGGAAGATCTCCAAATAAGGTCTGGATGGTTTTACGCAGAATTTGGAGGGGCGACTTGCAGGGTTACCACCCCGGAAACACTTGTAAGCCGACTCACTAGGCTTTGCGATGAGAGTTTTCAAAGACGTCGGCAACCCAGGCATGCTCATCCTCCGGTGTACTGGTGGAGTCCATAGATAGCTGAAAAAAGGAAATAATATATTAAAAAAAATTATTTACAAGAACTAAACAGACAAAACATTCTAATATAGCCAAAAAAGAGGAAGCAAAAATTGGATATAATAATGCGAGGAGGGAGTTAAAAAAATCCATACAATCACAGAAAAGGGAGGCATGGAAACAGCTCTGCAATTACCTCGAGGAAGACATTTGGGGACTCGGCTATAAAATAGTTGCCGGGAAGTTGAAGCTTTTTAAACAGAAAATTTCGCTGAGCAACGAGGCAATTTTGGGACAAGTCGATAAATTATTTCCGAAAAGACCAATCCAGCATCATCCAGAAATACCAGAGGTTCTAAGGAACCTCAGCATTCCGGTCGCTGCGCGACCTCCCTGAGACGATCTGAGGTTCTGACGAACCTCAGCCAGTCCGGCCGCTGGGCGACCTCCCAGTAAAAGAGCGGCAAAATGCCGATCAATGACAGACCTCGGTTTTATGACAGAACTCGGTTGATAACTAACTTGAATTAACACTTCAGTACAGTCCGGTGAAGGTTAGAATTCTTTAAAACACTTCGGTGCAAGTTTAGAATAGTCTAGCAGCTTGGTGTAAGGTTTGAACACTTTAGAACATGTTGGTGCAAGGTTAGAACAGTTTAAAAGAGCTCGATGCAAGATTAGAATATTTTAAAACATCTCGGTGCAAGCTTAGAACTCTTTAGAACAATTCGGTGCAGAGTTCGAACACATTAGAACATCTCAGTGCAAAGTTAGAATAATTTAAAAAGTTAAATGCTTAAAATTTACAATTTACAACACAGTGTGTTGTAGGTAAAATGGTAAAATCAATAATGGCAAGAAAAGAATCAACAAAAAATGAAAAGAATAAATGAAGGAAACCAGCAGAAATGTTCAAAGTCCTCCAGATTAATACAAACCGAAGCTGTATGGCGACAAACATGCTTCAGAAAACCATGCTGGAGCAAAATATTGACTTGGCAATGATAACGGAACCTAATAAGAAGCAAATAGACAAATTTTCAATATGGGACCAGAACAAGGATACCCCAATCTGAAATAAAAATAACAAGGTTAAAATTAGAAATAAAGGTAGCGACAAAGGCTATTCCTGGATCCAAATAGAAGACTTATGCATGTATTCATGCTACATAACACCAAACTGCAGCTTGGATGATTTCGAAGCATATCTAGAAGAAGTAGGAAGGCGCATCAGGAACTACTCGCAACGAGAAAACCTCATCACTGGCGATTTTAACGCTAAATCGGACGCTTGAAACTGCAATCAAAATGACAAAAGAGGAGAGAAATTGAACGAATGGGCTGCAGCATTAGATCTTATAATAATAAACAGCGGTAACACCCCGACCTTTTCATGTGTTAGGGGGGAGTCGATAATTGATCTAACTTTTGCAACTCCAAACGTCAGTATACATATACCCCCAAGATACTGTACAAATTATCCAGATTTAGAGAGAGAGCAGCAGCAAGCGAGACCGGCGATATGGTAGGGCACACACTAGCTAGCACGCTGTCGCATGTTGGTCGCCGGCTTGGCCCAACTGCGCATGAATATCCCTGTAGAGGACTGGAGGCTACTAGAGGAGGCGGAATCAGGTAGTGCAAAGAGACTTGGAGAAATTGTGGACGCCATTGAGAATAGTACCAATATTGACACAGCAGAGCAGCTAGACAAATGGACCGAGGTAGCGTGCTGATACGCAATGCCGACGAAGAAACAAGGCTATAATAATAAAAAGGAAGTATACTGGTGGAACGAGGAGATAAAAGTCCAAAGAGCCCGGTGCATGGGGGCCTGAGGTAAAAGTGTTCCAGCTTCTGTCCCGGATCGGGCGGTCGATTGCATACTTACCTGGTGGGTATGGAGTTAGCGTCTGTCCCATAATGGGCGGCTGGCTTCATGCTTACCTCAAGGAGGTAACCTTGTAAAAATCCGTGTGGTCGTCAAAGGGACATGCAATTTTATGAGAAATGTCGAGCGTTAAAAATATATTACTCCAGGGAAGTACCGTCCCAGACGGAGAATCCTCCCCATGCGTAAAGCATGGCACGCCCTCGGATTCGGGGGGGGGGGCAAAAACCTCACCTATACAGTTAGGACAGGACAGAGATAGGGATGTGGCGTATGAAGAGAAGAGTCACGATTGGAAGGAGTTGGAAGGGAACAAGTCGTTCAACCCGTTTCAAAGGAAAAGTTCTATTGCGAGAACGCCTCCAGATAAAAATGAGGGTGGAAGTAAAACAGAAAGAAAAGAACCCCGCAAGGCGAAAGAAGTAGATGTCTTCGGCACGATCGGAAGCGCGACGTTGGAGCTAGAGAATTATTCCCGTCTTAGCAGCGAAGAAAAAACATATTATCAATAATAAGCTAAATGCAGTGATATACTTACCTGTGATAACATTAGATGCAGAATATATTTACAAATTTACTTACTTGTTATTGTGTGTGTCTTTGTACGTAGTACATTTAAGCAGAGTATTTATATATATTTACGTGATGTCCCATATCTCCGTGATGATCTATTTAACTGCCTATTTACTTATCTACTTGGTGCATAGGAAACAAAGAGGAAGAAATCTAGGTACAGAACCAGTTACTGCTTTTTATTCGCAATGACAAGTACAACAAATGATAACCATAGGCAGGGACAGGCAGACAATCACAATTCATTAAGAGTTCTGCAAATTATTGCGAACAGATGCCGCGCGGCCCATGATTTACTGTACGCAACAGTCGCTTAAAGGAAGGTAACTGGTACCTGGATAACAACAAGGACGCACCAAAATGATACACGTATTAGATGTGGATGGAACATACATAGACTAAACAACGACAAGCTGATACGGGTGTTCCATGATACGGCGCGCGGACATTTGTATAATACGGAGGAATTCATGCGGATGTTAAAGTTTGCCTGTGATGAAGCGATGCCGAGGAGGTTGACCAACAACAGGAGAAGGGAAGTTTACTGATGGACAAAGGACATTGCATCGCGGCGGCAAAAATGCTTAGCAGCACGTAGAAAAACAACTAGGGCAAATAAGAGAACCAGTATTACTCCTGAAGAAAAATCCACCATGAAACAAAAATAGAAAACTACAAAAAATATCTGATGTGCCCAACACATGACTTTCTTATACGGATAGTATCACAATAATTACTTTTCGACCCTCGGATTCAACTATCAATGCGCGCTATGAGAAATATAAAGTGTTTTAGGAATATCTCGTTTTTTTGAAATTTTTTTGACGGAATTTCAAAAAAAAGTTCAAACTCTTAAATATGAAATTTGAATCTCACTCACTCACACACACACACATCATGGCGAAAATGGTCAAAATGGATTCAGGGGCCCTCAAAACGTGTAAATCCATCGAAATCTCGGAGTCGAAAAAAATCACGATTACAATACTTCCTTATACTTCGTATAAGAAAGTAAAAAGATTAACGAACGAAATCAACAAATCCAAGGAAAGACATTGGAAAACTTTGTGTGAGGAAGTAGATATGGACCACGATCATTGGACGCAGAAAATGCGAGCAAGTATCAGTCAAGATAAAGGATAGGGTAATATGGCCTAAACAAGAATTGAAATACCTAGGGGCACGGTATAAGAAACTATGGTAGTGCATCTCCTATCTTAATATTGAAAACAAATAATATCTGGTAGCACTGGCGACCACCAGTGCGGCGCTACGGACGGATCAAACACTCGCTCTGTGTATAAGGAAAATTCTCGGGGTGGCGTAGGCACAAATTCGTTGCCAGTTACAGTGACAGTGACAAACCAAAACAAACACTTGACAAATTGGTTATACACAGAGCAGTGGCGGATCCAGGATTTTACCATGGAAGGGGTTTTGGATAGTTTTTTTCTATAATATTACGTTACAATAAAATTTGTAAGTTCAGTATTTCGATGAGTATTAATTTTTGGAACTCCACGGGGGGGGTTTGAACCCGAAACCCCCCCCCGTAAATCCGCCACTGACACAGAGTGAGTGTTTGATCTGCCGATAGCGCCGCACTGGTGGTCGCAAGTGGTACCAGATATTATTTGTCTTCAATATTGAAGGTGATAGAGTATAGGAGATGCACTACCATAGTTTCTTATACTGTGCCTAGGGGTGATACTTGACAAATCATTGAGTTTTTCAAGGCATTTTGATTTCGCGGTAGAGAGGGCAGCGAAAACCGCAAAAGCCCTAATGAGACTCATGCCCAACATCGGAGGCCCAGCATCAAGCAAAAGAAGGATACTAGGTATTGAATCGAATTTTTGTGCTGCAGAAGGCCGCAATTAGAAATATTGCCGGGTTAAGACCTACCGATTCCTGCCGAGAAACATTTAAAAAACTTAATATATTGACATTTTATGCTGTAATCGTTTTTGAGAACTTGTGTTGTGTTCATCGCGATCTTGCCAGATATCCAACTTTAGCAGATATACATGATCACAACACGCGTAATAAATTGAGCTTACTACCTGCACGAACTAGGCTACAAAGAAATCAAAGTTCTGCAATAACATTATACAACACTTTACCCTTTGAATTCAGGCTTCTGAGCAGTGTTCGGTTTAAACGCAGAATGAGATCCATATTGGTTTTGATGTGTCCATACAGTGTTAGTGAGTTTTGTGTAAAATTGAACATGTATATATATAGTTGCTGTTTTATATTGGTTTATTTACTTTATTTGACTTGTCCTGTGTTAGTGTATGTTTTATGTAACTTTAACTTTCGAATTAATAAATGATTATGATTATGATTATGAGTGGAGTTCCACAAGGCTCAGTGGTGGGCCCAACATTATGGAACGTTTACTATGACGACGTGTTGAGCCTTCGTATGCCGGAGGGTGTGAAACTGGTGGCATATGCTGACGACTTGGTAGTGGTGGTAGAAGCAAGGACAGAGGGACTCCTTGTTAGAAGGACAAATGAAGCGCTGGCGCGAATTGACAGATGGATGGATGACAAGGGTGTTGAAATAGAACCCAGCAAAACAGAAGCGATTCTGGTTATAGGACAAAGGAAGTGCTCACGCATATCATTTAACCTAAGAGGAGAAACAATATGGCCAAAGCAGGAGTTGAAGTAATTAGCTGTTGTATTGGATACCTCACTGAGTTTTTTAAATCATTTCGACTACTCAGTGGAGAGAGCGACGAGAACAACTAAGGCGCTAATGAGACTGATGTCAAACATTGGGAGTCCAGCCTCAAGTAAAAGACGTGTACTGGGCAGCATGTCGCACTCCATTCTACTTTATGGAGCCGAGATATGGGCCGAAAAAATGTGCGTGGAGCGACAGAGGATGAAAATGGAAAGGGTCCAGAGAAGTTTGGCGATAAGGATATGTGGCGCATATCGCACTACATCGACGCCTGCGACATTTATTATCGCGGGAATGATACCCATCAAGTTCCTGGCAAAAGGAAGAATGCGTATATACAAAACGGGCTATTGGAACAAAGTGACCCGAGATGCATGGAGGACAACGATGAGGAAGGTGCAGACATACTGGAATAACACCACCAAAGGGGAATGGACGTGACGTCTGATTAGGGACGTAGCACCATGGTACAGCAGAAAGCATGGGGAGGTCCATTATCATCTGACCCAGGCACTGTCTGGCCATGGATGCTATGATTATTATCTTCACGCGATTGGAAAATGGCCATCCGAACACTGTCCATATTGCGACGAGGAGAATGACACTGTGGAACACACTTTGTTTAAATGTTCTAAGTGGCATACAGCAAGAAATGAAGTTTCCAGACATTTGGACGAAGAATTAACGGTGGAAAACACGATAGACATGATGCTGGAAAGTGAAGAGCAGTGGGATCGAATTTCCAACCACCTGAGTAATATCGTTAAAAAAAAGGAGGAAGGCGAAAGGAATGATTGGCGGTGATTTGAATCTTTTTTCATTTCATCTGAAATATTTATTTATTATACCAGTGTTGTCCACTTATTTTATTTATATATTTATTTGACGTTATCTTGTATGTTTTATGTGTATTATGTATATTTAGCCACAACCGACACCTCGAAGATTTGGCCTTGTAGCCTTCCAAGGTGTGTCGGGTCTCCAGGGGGGACCACTTGCTACGCCCCCCCACAAAAAAAGGTTAGGTTCCCTTGGACACTAAAGATGAAGTTACCTAGTGGAGCCCAATGACTTTGGAGATGGAGCGTTTTGTAATAATTGGATGTTACTTCTCGCCAAACCTCACCAACCAGGACTATACTGAAAGTCTGGGATACCTTAGCAGATGCATACGAAGACAAAAGAAAATGTGCATTCTAGGCAGAGATTTTAATGCAAGATCCACAATCTGGGGAGACAACATTATAAATGAATGGGTAAAATCCTTGCAGAAATGCTGGCAACAGACAACCTAATGTTCCTAAATGTTCCTAAATACAGGAACAATTCAGACTCTTATTAAAGGACTGTATGGATCAATAATTGACTTAACTTTTGCGACGTCCAACTTTGCTTTTGAAGTTCGTAATTGGAAGGTATGCGACAATGAAGAAAACTTGAGTGATCATGACAATATTTATTGTGAAGTTGTCCGTGATATATTATGTGATAAAACAAGCTGTGATAGTACTAAAAGTACGCTGGCCGGAAAAATTGTGCCTGGCTGGAAAATGAATTTAAACGGACTGCAGCAGTTGGCTGCCAATTTTCAAGAGGTGGTAGATGATGTTATTTTTGATGGTACTTACCTTAAACCGGAAAACTTCCCCTGGCTTTTGACACGGACTTGTAACAGGACCTTTCCAAAAAAGTCCAGAAGTCCTTACAGAAAGGAAAAAGAAGCATATTATCACACGGGGTTTAATTCTTAATAGCCTTCCAGTCAAGGTTGATAAAACACAGCATTACAAATATACTACACTACGTAGAGTATTTGTTATGCTGAGTTAGCAAACAAGAATTGCATATAAGCAGTTGTCACCGTAGGTCAGGAGTTAGTTGATATTCGAGACGAGTTAAAGATCAGTTAATGATTAATTGATACTCGCGATTAAATCCGGTATAATCAGTTCGTGGTGAAACCAACCCTCCTCAAAGCGCTGACCAACAGACTCCAGAATGGCAGTTATAATTATTATAATTTTATGGTAAGATTAAACCTTCTAATATTTATTTATATGTATTGTTATTTATATCGTTGAATATATTTTATGCTTTTACAATCTACATGTTTTACTATCCCCAACCTATTGACTACAACCCCCCCGAGCACACGATTAAACCCCGTGTGACAATATTGGTTGAATGCTGAAATAGTTGAGTCAAGATGGAACTGCCTAAAGTCCAAGAGAAACCTGCAAAGGAAGAGGAAGAAAAAATTATAGACTAGTCGTGATGAGATACAGTACAAGGAGTGTCTGAGAAAACTTAAATTATTAATTAAAAAATCTAAGGATGAACACTGGAACAACTTGTGCACGAATATATTTGAAAACGTATGGGGAGATGGGTATCGCATAGCTATGAGGAGGTTTGGTTGTAGAACAGGAGTACAGCTAACGGAGAAACAGATAGAGGAGAAAATCAATCGACTGTTCCCGGAACATCCGAAGATTAATTGGATTTATGCTCCGACGATAGGTAGAGAGGTGGTTTCATTCTCTAAAGAAGAACTGGTAAATGCTGCTAAAAGAATGAAAACAGGAAAGGCGGCTGGTCCGGATGGCATTCCCACAGAGCTTGTGTCAATGGGAAACTGCTAGATGAATGGAAGATTGTCAGGCTTGTCCTTCTGGAAAAGGAACGGAAACCAGACCAAATACTTCCCTCGTTCAGACCTCTGTGTATCTTGAACTCCGTGGGCAAATTTGTGGAACAATTAATAGTGAACTGAAACAGCTGGGCGGTCTTGCACCCAGCCAATTTGGTTTTGTGAAAGGCAAATCAACCATCGACGCGATGAATCTTGTGAAATTGACGGCCCTGGATGCAAACAAAGGCGCATACCAACATAGAAAGGTATGTGTCCTCATCACCTTGGACATTAGGAACGCCTTTAATTAGGTACCTTGGCGCGGGATTATTGAAACCATGAAACGGTTTAGTAAGCTTATCGTAAATCTGGTCAAAAGTTATTTGAAGAGGAGGGAACTCCTTGGTGGCGTAGATACATGCAGATGGATCTCATGTGGTGTTCCTCATGGATCAGTCCTGGGTCCCCTTTTATGGAACCTATACTACGATGATATAGTGAGAACGAGGGTGCCGGAAGGTATTGTCTTGAGCGCTTATGCTGATGATCTAGCCGTGGTCGCTACTGCTAGCTGCGCAGAAAAATTGGTCGAGAAAGTAGAAAGTGTACTTCAGGATATCCGATTGCAACAGAAAAGGCTAGAATTGGCAGGGGAGAAAACGTAAGCTGTAATTTTGGTTGGCAGGAGGAAACTGAGGAGCATAAGATTTAAAATTAAAGAACAGTACATTGAAAGTGTCCCTAAAGTCAAATACTTGGGTATCTGGTTTGATCAAAATATGAGATTTACAAATCATGTCATAGAGACTATCAAAAAAGCAGATAGAGCTGTCTCGTCCCTTGGTAGGTTGATGCCCAATATAGGTGGTCCCTCCTCAAAAAAGAGGAAGATCCTAGCCACGGTCGCATCCAGTATTGCATTATATGCATCTATAATTTGGGGTGAAGCTCTAAAGTATGCTAAGTATAGAGAAATGTTGGCAAGGTTTCAAAAAAGGATGGGACTAAGAATTACTAGTTCGTATAGGACGGTATCTACTGAAGCAATTGAAGTTATTGCGGACACGATTCTAATTGACTTAGTGGTAGTGGAACGGATGAATATCTTTAGAGGCATAGAGAAAACTATGGCCAGGTGCGTGGCAAGCCAGATATGCGCGGGACACTGGAAAAGCCTATTGGACAAAGATACTGATCAAGGATGTATCATTATGGTATAATAGGAAGCACGGTGAAGTTAATTACCACTTGACTCAATTCTTATCCGGACATGGTTGTTTTCGATCGTATTTATACCGAACAAAGAAGAGCCACACAAAGCGGTGCTAGTTCTGTCAGGAGGAGGAGGAGGACACCGTTGAGCATACCTTCTTTATCTGCCCGAGGTGGAAAGGAGAAAGGAAAGTGATTGCAGACAAGATTGCACCGAGTTTCAACCCCCATATTGTTGCTGCTATGCTGGAGGATGAAGTATGGGTATCAGTGAACAACTTTGTGGGCTTGGTGATAAGAGACAAGGAGAGTCTAGATAGAAAGCTTGAATTGATCGGGGATGTATGACTGTGATAAAAGAGAAGGAAAGACTAAAGTTAAGAAACCTGATAAAACTGTGATAGAACGAGAAGGACTGAATTTATTTCTGTGATATATGTGTATTACATTATCCTTACCTTCTCACTCTCCTTATACTTACCTCCCAGCCCCTCCATGATGATCCCGACATCTCGTCCCTCCGGTTGCCCTGATGAAACAGATTCTTCCACCCATAACAAAAAGAAAGCGTTTCAATGGTTGTTTAATAAAATGTCGAAGGGTTTAAATATAATACCCCAGGCGGGTAGTGCTGTAGGCACGGAATCCCTCCTCGGCGTTTAGCCGAGCTGCCCCACGGATTCTGGGGGGAGGTGCTCGGATCTGACGACTGCTCACTACTCCCGGAGATCGATCAGGCCGGACAGATGGCTACTGGAAGTAAGGTAGACGACCCTAAGAAGGAGTGGACAATAGCCTTTGGAAAGAGAGGTCTGGCTAGGTCCCCTGTACGAAAGAGGGCGAATTCAATAGGAAATGTAGGCTCGGTGAAAAGGAAGGCCACCTCTCCACCGCCGGAAACAGTTATACAGGAGGAGCTCCAATACATCAAAAGGCAGTAGGAAGAAGAGAAACTGACGCGCCTAAAAATTCTAAGGGACGTTACGGCCCTGGAAAAGGAACTGATCAGCAGTACAAAAAAGGAAGTCAAATCTTTGATGTAAAAATTGAAAGGGCACCTGAAAAAAATGGATCCATTCCATTAGTAGACGCCCTTCTTAGGATGCAGGATGAGGAGAGGGATATACTGAGACAAAAAGAAGAACTCAAGAATGGTAGGAAAGAGATTGAGGAGGAGATTAGGCGGAAAATGATGGAGGAGTTTGGAAAGGTCAGAGCCCAGAATACACAACTGGCAGATGAGATAATAGGCCTGAAACGCAGATTAGACGATGGGAAAGTGCAAAAGAGCTGTCCAAGGTGCAATGGAAACAGTTACCCTACAGCACAGGAAATCACACAGGGGGAGATAACCCAAGTAAATGACAAAGCCACGCTTACTGCAGCATTGGCGAAAAGCTGGCCGGATACGGTCTACCGGGCAACGGACATCGTGAGGGAAAGCATCTTTAAGGCTGAGGATAGCAAACACACGGCAGTCCTCACTATATGGCAATAAAGACCTACAACAAACTACCACCCTCGTTGAAAGGTATTGATTCTGTGATTTCGTTCAAGAGAGAGTTAAAGACTTATTTCATCAACAATCCTTTCTATTCCATTCAGGAATATTTTAATATGTAGTGTTTATTTATTTTGTTTCCTGTATATTGTTGTGTGACGTATGTATGTACTGATATTTGCTTTTTACACTGTTGTTATTTGTATTATTTGTAATTGTGTAGTGTGTAGCTTGAATGGGTTGGGTGGCTATTTGTTGACAGTTCCTATATTTCATGTGAAATTTTTGTGTAAATATAAACAAATAAAAAAAATAAATAAAATAATAATAGAACCAGGAAGGATAGAGAAATCCAGATTCGGAAAAAGGCTAAGAGACCGAAGTATGGACTACATAGAGGAGGAGGGAAATGAACCTCGAAGTATGGACTGGGAAGGGAGTGTGAGGCAAATCCATTCTGCCCACTGTGTGGGAAACCTGGACAATGGGCCCTAACACCCCGATGCCCGGAATACACCAGAGTAGAGTATTTTGGACAGTTCTGCGATAGAGGCTGAGGTTAACCTTGAACTTGACCTAAGTTCTAGGAAAACAGGTAAATGAACTGGTTTAACTGGTTACAGTTCCAGGAAAACTGCTAAATGAACGGCTTTAACGGCTTACCATTCCAGGGAAACGGCTAAATGAACTGGTTTAACTGGTTTTGCTACTTGAGTTTAGGTCAAGTTCAAGGTTAACCTCAGCCTCTGTCGCAGAACTGTCCAAAATACTCTACTCACCAGTAGCCAAGGAGAAAGACGCAATGCACCGGTAGTGGTAACTAAGCCTAGAAATGCCGAAATTACTACAGATTAACGTGGCTAGAAGCAGGACAGCCCAGGACCTTGTCCTCCAAACCATGAGGGAGAAGGGCATCGATGTGGTCATACTAAGTGAACCAAACCGACAGATGACGCAACGATGGGGATGGATCATGGACAAGAGGAGTGATGCGGCAATTGGATTCCGGAAAGGCAGTAAGTGCAAGAAGGGCAACTGTGGAAGAGGAGATGGTTTCATGTGTATGGAAATAGAAGGAGTAGTCGTGGAGTCAGGTGTGGCCCACAACCAAGGAAACATCTGATATGTGGAGACTTCAACGCCAGTGACCCCCCATGAGGCGCGAGTAAAACTGATGCAAGGGGCGATACCATTAAGGACTGGCTCAAGGAATATGACACGGTAACAATAAATGAGGGAGATAAGCCGACATTTATCCGGGGCAACTAGCGTGCGTGGATTGACTTAACTATATGCAGTCAGGACCTAATAAGTGCTATCAGCGGCTGGCAGGTACTGAGCAACGAGAGCTTAACCGAGCACCAATATATATACTTTGAGCTGGGGAGGAGTGTGGAAAATACTACAAGTCCTAGTAGAAGCACGCACAAAGGAGAGATCCTAGAGAAATCCCGGGAAGAGGCGTTGAAACAGGCATTTGCCAGAGTAATAGAATGAAACGAAGGGGAAATTGCGGAAACCTGGACGACGATGCCAAAAAAAGGACAATAAAGCGGCACTGAAAAAAGAGATAAAGAAAGCCAAAAGGGAGTGTTGGAAAGATCTAATAATGGAGGTGGAAAATGATATATTTGGAAACGGGTATAAGATATCGCATGCAATAGAAGTGGAGAGAGATAGAATGGAAGAGAAGGTGGGGCAACAGGTCAGGCCGGATAATATTGTACAGGTGATGTTAGAGAGTGACGAGGCGTGAGAAGCCGTTGTGACTTATGCAGAAGGTGTGGTAAAGGAAAAGGAGGAAGAAGAGAGAGAGGCAAAGAAGATAAAAATTTGAAGACCGACGTTGGCGCTGAAGAAATACCTAGCGGTGATACCAGCGTCAATGCGTGAATGTCGAAGAAGAGGGGTTTTAGTCGGTCGGGGCCTCAAGAGAGGACCCCCAACCCGACAAAGCGGTACTGGTGATGGCAGGCCTCCCGCCGATAAAGCTGAAGGTCGAAGAGAGGACACACATTTATAGATACGGTAGAGAAAGCGTAGATGCAGCAAAAACAAGGACAATGATGGAATGGCAGAAGGAGTAAATGGATGGACTGGGAGGAAATGGGGGAAGTAGACTACTATCCAAGTCAAGCAATGACAGGCCACGGCGTTTTAGAATCGTATTTGAACCGTATTGGCAAGAAGGAAACTCCAACTGGTTTTGTCCCTTAACCGATAATGCAGAACACACAGTGTTCGCATGCGAGAGGTGACAAGGAGAAAGAGAGGAGGGAAGCAGATAACAATCAATAATATTGCTGATGTGTTACTAAGTTCGGAAGAGGAATGGATGGCGGTTACAAAAATGATCACATCAATTATGCGTAAGAAAAGTATATATGAGAGAGAACAGCAGGCCTAGACAGTAGGAAGAGACCGAACTGATGAAATGCTTAGCGGTGGTTTCAGTTTGGTTTGTTTCTGGAAGAAGAGGGGTTTTAGTGGGTATGCCAGATTGGAGAGTCCCACACTACTGGGATAGGAGCTTCCTTCCCGGTGTCTATAAAAGATTTCCCCTTTTGAGAAAAAAAAAGGTTAGGTTAGGTTGGGGGGTATCGCCGTTAACCTTAGTAGGCTCATGCCTAATATCAAAGGGCCCAGATCTGGGAAGCACAGACTGTTGAGCTCAGTCATAAGCTCGGTAATTTTATACGGAGCACAAGTATGGCAGAAAACGCTTAAGTACCAGTTCTATACGAACATGATTCACAAGATCCAACGAAGAATGGCATTGAGGATCATATCGCGATATCGCAATATCGCGTTCGTAAAGCCCGTTTTACAGTTGGCAATTCTCCTTGCAATACGCAATACTCTTGATCAAAGGCATGCGCAGTATAGAAAATGCGTGCAAGTCACTTGCCGTTTCAAGCTCTTGCAGAAAATCGGTCCTGCTCGATTTTTATTGCAAGTTGCGTGCAATTCTGGGGGAAAATCTGGTAATTTTTTTGTTACCAATCGTGTTTCTTACTTGTTGACACTCAGGTTTTCCAAGTTTGAATTTGATCAGTAGTGTTTTGATGTGGATGAAACTGTGTTAATATATAATTTATATTACAATAATATAATACCTTATAAGTTAAATAGGTACTATGGCGTGTGGCAAAAGGTAAGTTTTATTTTTAACGACTCTTTTGTTGGCTGCTAATTTTGTAAATAAGACACATACCTATAATATATTATCTCTTATTACAAATCTAATAATGAAATTTTCTTGTAGTGGCTATGACTGGCCCAAAGAAGCAACCACTGCTCTAATAAACTTATATGAACAGCATCCCTGTTTATATCTTCCGACTCATGCAGAGTACCATAATAGAAATATTCGGAACAGGGCCCTGTAGGATATAGCCACCAATTTTAATAAACAAAAGCTGACAAATTTAACAGCGGAAGATATAAAAAAGAAAATTCACGGAATAAGGACGCAGTTTTTATCAGAACTTACGAAAATAAAAAAAAGTGAGGTGTCTGGGGCTTCAATAGATCAAGTTTACAAACCAAAACTGTGGTGTTTTGAGCTACTAAAATTTCTGCAGCAGGGAACAGAGGTGGTTAGCCAGGGCGAATCTAATTTGCAGTACAGCTCACAGATGTACAGCAAATATGCAGAAAATAGCTCTAAATCCACACAAGAGGAAGATTTTGCTAATGAAGTGAGTGTTAAATTAATCTTATGAGGTTTGCTACTAAAAAAACATTCCCATTAAATCGATACGTGGGCTTAAAACAAATATTAACATATTTATACATATATTTCAGTCTGATTGTGAAGTAATTTATGAGGGCGATGCTCAGGATCTAGGTGAGAGCATGGAGCTTATTTCACCTCCACCATCTCGGGTGGAGTCCAGAACAAGTGAAACCGATAGGTCACAAGGTGCCTTTATACCAGTGCAAAGAAATGAAAGTGGACGTCCAAAAAAAAAAGGTCACGATTAAATGTGCAACCGGACGGAATAAGTGGCCTTTTAACCACGGCTGTGACAACCTTGGAAAATATTAACAAGTCAGGAGATGATAATACAAAACATGACACATTTGGAAGGTAAATTTCTTTTTAATCATAAATTGTTAAAAATAAATAAAAAAAGTGATTGAGTTTCTTCAATACAGTTATTATAAATATTCTATTTGTACTGTATTTCAGATTTGTCTCAGAAGAACTTCTCGATATTGAAGACAAAGACATCTTGGATGATGTGAAAGAAACAATTATGGGAGCCATTTTTGCTGGAAAAAGAAAACAAAGAGAGAGGATGCAAAAATAATGAAACATATTTTTATTATTATTTTCTGGTTTCAAACTATTTTTAAAACTTAAAAATACAAAACTAAAAAATTTAAAAGTACCTAAATGAAAAAAAAAACTTAAATTAAATCATCCTGCCAAGGAACCCTACCACATCCACTAAAATAAGCTGTAAATTCCTCTCTTATAGTAAGGGCTTCATTTCTCGGCCTGCCATAGTTCTGCCTGCTTAAACCGTAAACAAACCTGTACCTTCGGTCAATTTCTTCTTCTGGATTACCTAAATAGGCATTATTTGTTTCCTTTCTCAGGAAATTATGAAGTGCGCAGCACGCTTGTGTTATGATTTTTGCCTTTTCGGGTTTTAATGGTATGGTATTAAGTAATACTCTAAAACGGTTGGCTAATATACCAAATGTATTTTCAACTACACGGCGAGCTCTGCTTAATCTGTAGTTGAAAATTCTTTGCTCTCTCGTCATATTCCGAAAAGGGTAAGGTTTTAATATATATGTAGATAGCGAAAAAGCGGCATCAGCAACTATCACATGGGGCACTGGTTGATTTCTCCCAGGTAAAGGTTTGTCTTCTGGCACATTAAGTCTATTCTCTTCAATGGCTCTTGCCAGATCACTTTTCCAAAATACACCACCATCTGATAGTCGTCCATTCATGCCTACATTTATGTAGGTAAAGTTATAATTTGCATCAACTAGAGCAAGTAAAACTATACTGTGACTTTTTTTATAATTAAAAAAGGCAGATCCTTGGTCTTTTGGAGCTTTAATTATTATGTGTTTGCCATCCAGTGCTCCGATAACATTGGGTGCATTCCACATGGTCTCAAAATTTCTGGCAATTTGCAACCATTCTGCAGCAGTTGTTGGAACCTGCATAAAGATAAAGAATATTTAAGTGAAATGGTTTATTTAACAAAACATTCCTATATACCTTTAAATATTCATTTTTTAATTCATCATAAATTGCTTGGCACACTGTTGGAATAAACATTGAGATGGTGCTCTCAGATATTCTATAGTTGTACATTAAACTACGGAAACTTTCCCCTGTAGCTAGATATCTTAATGTTATAATTAATTTATATCTGGCTGGGATAGTGTCGCGTAGAAAGCACTTTTTAGTTATCCTGTGAGCAATCTTGGACAACAGTTTCTCGAAGGTATTCCTATCCATCCGTAGATAATTTGTATATTTCTCTATATCGGAAGTGAGAAACTCTTCAGTTAAACTAATGTTCCCCCTATTTTGGTTTAACCATGGCCTCACCCACCATCTTCTTGGTCTTCTTTCGGGTGTCTCTCTCACCAAGAGAGCAGCAGCAGCAATTAATGTACAGAGTACAGCGGAGACTTGCTTCTTTTCTCTTCTATTCATTTTTATTACCTAGTTTAAACATTAAACCCACAAATTAATAATTGTTAGCTCTTAGATCTACTCTTATACTTACTCATCACAGGTTCATAAACCTAACCTAACAATGTTTATAACGTAAGTTAGGTTATAACTAAACCAACCAATCACACTTTTTTTTTTATTGGTATCACTTCAAATATTGTCAATTACAATTGCAATTGCGAACAGTAAAACAATTTGCAATAAAAAGTTGCAGCAAGGTATTGCAAGGTCAAATGATTGCTGCAATACTATTGCACGATGAATTGCGAACTGTAAAACGGGCTTAATAGCGGAAGCAATTCCGTTAAAACTGTTAGCGTTAAAAAGGAACCATACCTACAAAAAATGTAAGCAAGAAAAAGAAGTATATAGAAATAACACAATCATATAATGGGATGGAAATAATGATAAAGGGCAATGGACGAAGGCACTATTACCCGAACTTAAGAAGTGGATAATGAGAAAGCATGGGGAAAACAACTACTACCTGACTCAACTGCTAACGGGTCATGGATGTTTCAGAGCATACCTGCATAAATATAAGTTGATAACAAACGATCTGTGTCTGTACTGCGGAGTAGCAGACACAATACTACATACATTCTTTGAAAGCAATTGATGGGAGCTAATAAGAAATCAAACTGAACTAAAACTGGAAGAAAACCTGGAAGCAACAAACATAATAGAGTATATGCTGGAAAATACAAGGAAATGGGACATAATCAATGAATATGTCAGGTTTATTATTAAGACTAAGGAAGAGGAAGAAAGGAATGTTTCGCCTGGAGAGTAATCTAAATAGGACGACAAAGGGGAGGAGGTGCGACCTAGAGCAGCGATGTAATGCCGTGAGGCGATCCTCTAGAGAGGATTCCCAACCCGACACTACCCTGGGCGTTTAAACATCAATGCCCAGGTGTCCGCTAACAGATTTCCCCTCCTGAAAAAAAAAGGTTGGGGGGTTGGGGTATGAAGTGGTGGAGTAGCATCTGAAGCCGGTTGGTCACCCTTGTCCCCACAGGCAAGGGGGTCGGGGAGGATGTCCACTCTTCTGCCCAGCCTGCACCTATGCTTCCGGGCTTTGCCCAAGCACCCCCCGGTAATAGCATTGACCTGTGAGCTAAACTAGGTGTGGGTCTGTCGCTTGCGACTATGAGAACTGGAACCGATGACGACTGGCGCCGTGGCGTGTAGTGTCAGTGGTGGGAGCGGCGCAAAGCGTCCACGGGTTCCCCGCTTGACAAGCCCCTCAGAAGGTGCACTCGTTCATGCAGACGGGGGAGCCCGGAAAGCGAGAGTTAGTAAGGGACTGGAGCCCCGGGTAGTTGACTACGTCCTACCCAGAGGGGCATATGCTGGCTCGGCGGGGGAACTCGCAGGCGGTGAGGGGTGAAGCCACCACCGTGGGTACACCCAGCCATGCGCAGCCTTCCGAGGTAGTGGGAGAAACGGAAAATGGAGATTAATAAGGAAAAGGATAAGAGTGATGTGGGGAGAGGAAGTAGGAAAAAGACGGGAAGAATAACGGAGGAGAGACCAATGCAGGTGGATGACGTAGTGACGGTGATGGATGACCCTGAAAGGGGGACTCCATCACGCAGTGTAACATCGCTGATGATACAAGTGAGGGAAGGTAGAGAGGCGGAAAAGGCCATCTTTGACCTAATTATGAGACGGATCGCCACAATAGAGCGGACGGTGAAGGAAACTAGGAATGTCCATGCGCCGATCAAAGAGGCTGTACTCCAGGCGTCCGAGATCGCCAAGGACTTCCGGGATCAGGTGGGAAGAACGGAGAAGGCACTGGCGAACCTCAAAAAGAGGTTCAACAGAGAAACGGTGGAAGCAGCGACATCCTCAATGTCGTATGCGGAAGTCCCAAAAAAGCTGGATCCTCCCAGACGGGAGGAAAGGAAGTGGGACCGACCAAAAGGTAGGGAAACAAGACCTAGGGCGGCGGGGCAGGCGGAAGCCAGCAGTGCGGTGTCTGGGGTCGCCGACCTGACCTGGAGGGAGGTACAGAGGAAGAGGGCAAAAGCCACGGATAGGGAGGGGGAACCTCACCCGGCCAAGCAAAGGGCGATAAGGAGGTCGGAGGCTATTTCTATCAAGCCAAGTGAGGGAGTAGATGGATCGGGGCTGCTGAGAAAGCTCGACAGTCTTGGCGTCAAGATCAAGGGAGTTAGAAGGACGAGAAACGGGGAGCTGCTGGTGGAACTCGAGAAGAGTTCAACCTCTGCAGAAATGCTCCGGGAGGCAGTAAGTAGTACGCTGGGAGAGGGTGCTACAGTGAGAGCTCTACAAGCGAAACAGGTCCTGGAACTCTGGGACCTGGATGAGGCAGTGGATAGAGAGGAAATCACAAGGGCGGTGAGGAAAGTAGTGATGGGGTGTGAGGATGCTGAGGTTCAGATACTCAGCCTCGTCCAGATGGGAAGGGGTAGACAGATGGCGGTGGTTTCTCTGCCTCACAAGGAAGCAGAGATGGTGCTGAAGGAGATCAGGCTTCAACTGGACTGGGGGAAGGCCCGTGTCAAACACCGTAAGGAGGTGGAAAGGTGTTACAGGTGCCTAGATTATGGGCATCTGGCAGCACACTGCAAAGGTGAAAACCGGGAGAGCACCTGCTACAGGTGAAAGAGGCGCACTGCCGTATTTGTGTGGCGGCGGGAAGGCAGGTAGACCTGAATCATCCCGCTGGATCAAGGGGATGCGCGAGGTTGAAAGAGGAGGTCGCCAAAGGAAGTGGGGGAAGGAAAAATTAAGGTCCTTCAAATTAACCTTAATAGGTGCAAGGGGGCACAAGCGTTATTAATGCAATCGGCGATGGAGAGGGGAGCGGATGTTCTGTTGGTGTCCGAGCCTAATAGGAGACCAGCAGAACTGCTTTCCGGAGGGGAGACTGCGCAGTTGTTCCAATGGGGACAACTACAGTAGAGGACGAGGGAGGATCTGGTAACAGATACCCGTGGGTCAAGATAAGGATCTATTCTTGTTACATCTCCCCGAATGTGACTTTTGGGGAATTTCAGATCTACCTCGAAGATCAGAATAGTTTTAGAGATACCAAAATATCTATTGTTTACCATGGAAAACATTGTAGCATTATTAAAATATCTGATGTGCCCAACACATGACTTTCTTATACTTATGGATAGTACTTTTCCTAAAGAAATTAAGTTAAATTTCTTGTAAACATTTTGAAGTTCCAGCAATTTTCAAATAGTCTCTGTCGCATTTATTGCAATACGCAGAAATCTGTCCTTGTCCCACTCCTTATAACCGAATTTTACGACAAAAATGTGTTTTATTTTAGATTTTTGACCTATTACTCACTTAAAAAAATCTCCCGGTATGAAATTACATTTATTTATTCATTATTATTGTTTTCGGTACCATAGAAACCAGTAAAATAAAAAAAAACTAATGGTCCGTTCCTTCTGGGATTCGAACCCGGGACCTTCCGTTTGGCAGCCATATAATGAGACACATCGAATTCAAATATCAACGTGCGCTATGAGAAATATAAAGTGTTTTAAGAATATCTAGTTTTTTTCAAATTTTTTTGACGGAATTTCAAAAAAAAGTTTAAACAAAATTTGTTAAAAATTCAATTCTAAATCAATGTTAAAGAATAAAAAAATCTCATAAATTGTTTATTTTTCAAAATATTCCTAAAAAACCTAAAAATGTCTTCAGGTAACTGTCACTTGTTTTGGTGCTAGATGAAAAACATTGAATGTGGCACCCACAATTTTGTACAAACTCTTAAATATGAAATTTGAATCAAATCCAATAAGTCGTTTTTGAGTTATGGTGGATACAGACAGACAGACACACAGACACACAGACAGACATCATGGCGAAAATGGTCAGAATGGATTCAAGGGCCCTCAAAACGTGTAAATCCATCAAAATCTCGAAGTCGAAAAAAATCACGATTACTATACTTCCTTATACTTCGTATAAGAAAGTAAAAAGCTAGTAGGTGAATTAGGAACTGTGCATGTAACAAAGTGTGAAGGATATGAGAACTTTGAAACTGTGTTGCGTTTGAATTTATTGCAAAGTAGGGAAGACGACAATTTTAGCAATCAATTTAATTTTCTACTGCCACAATAACCCAATGGGTAGTATGATCTTGGCCCTGTTTAAAACGACTGAATTATCGTTTTAATAAGGTAAAATAAGTAAAATGGAAATCGACCTTGCTTATTAAACACAATTACTTATACCTAACTCATTTACTTCAAGTTTCTCTTTTTACTTTCTTATACGTATAGTATAAGGAAGTATTGTAATCGTGATTTTTTTCGACTTCGAGATTTTGATGGATTTACACGTTTTGAGGGCCCCTGAATCCATTTTGACCATTTTCGCCATGATGTCTGTCTGTCTGTGTGTCTGTCTGTCTGTCTGTATCCACCATAACTCCAAAACGACTTCTCGAAATTGATTCAAATTTCATATTTAAGAGTTTGAACAAATTTGTGGGTGCCACATTCAATGTTTTTCATCTAGCACCAAAACAAGTGACAGTTACCTGATGACATTTTTAGGTTTTTTAGGAATATCTTGAAAAATAAACAATTTATGAGATTTTTTTATTCTTTAACATTGATTTAGAATTGAATTTTGAACAAATTTTGTTTGAACTTTTTTTTGAAATTCTGTCAAAAAAATTTCAAAAAAAATAAAATTAATTTTTGTCGTAAAATTCGGTTATAATGAGTGGAACAAGGACAGATTTATGCGTATTGCAATAAGTGCAAGAGAGACTTCCGAAAATTATTTGAAAATTGCTGGAAACGCTCAAAATTGAAACACTATTTTTACAAAAAATTTAACTTAATTTCTTTAGGAAAAGTAATTGTGGTACTATCCGTATAAGAAAGTCATGTGTTGGACACATCAGATATTTTTTAAGGTGAATAATGAAAACAGAAAAAGACAATCAAAATTAAAAACATTAATAAGGACACCATTAGAAATGACCCTCTTTTGAAGCATGGTCTCTATGGTGTCATATTGGTAATGGCTTATTAAAAGTCATATAGTTCCCGCATTTAATATTTTATTAGCACACTTGCAGATATCATTTACACATAATCACCATGTCCATAATATTACAATACAATACAATATTTTGATGATGGATTAGGACCGAC
The DNA here is from genome assembly GCA_963942485.1 of Pediacus dermestoides. Classification (NCBI taxonomy): domain Eukaryota; kingdom Metazoa; phylum Arthropoda; class Insecta; order Coleoptera; family Cucujidae; genus Pediacus; species Pediacus dermestoides. The sequence continues at coordinate 11,473,640 of OZ012628.1, read as the reverse complement.
AGCCGCAAAAAATATGCACGAAATGAAATTATTAAGCGCGCAGGGCACTGATACTCATTCAACAAATGAGACACTTGAAATTCTGGCGGACTCGCAACAGAATCCAAAGGATCGAGAAGTTAACTATTTATATAGTTATATCAGCGTTAATACACCCGCCACAAACAAGTGCAATACCCAGAGCCATTGCACTCAACAAGCTACCTGACTCCGGGAAGAACACGGGCGCCGCTACATAACAACTTTCCTGTGAAGTTCTGTGGGAACAGCGATTATGCAGTAACATTCAATTTGTTTAATTTGTAATACTTTTATAAAATCATTATTAATTCAGCTCTGGTCGAGTTAGGTCCTTTATCGATAATCGTTGTGACCACTAGGCACTGTATTAATTTTCATTTTACTTTTATTATTAAATTAGTGAATACAATTTGTAATTTTAAAGATAAATAAATCTTTTTTAACTTCGAACAGTTTTCGAAATTTATTTGGCGCTGCGAACAGGATATTGCAACTGGGACTTTTGTGACTTTGTGACCATCTGGGAAGCTAATTTTTGGCAACTACCGCGACGGGCACCCACATCAGACTCAGGTGGCTTTCAAGTCTTTGTGCAAAAGAACTTTCCATTTTTGTCCAACTGTGGAAGAACTTTCCGTTGGCGTGAGGATACATCTAAGGACTCATCTACCTACTCTAGGATGCTTCTAATTTTGGTGGCGTAAGTCCCTTGTTTTCCTTCCCTTTTTCTTTGTAATTGCTTTTGTTACGCACAAAACATTATTTTTATTTTATTTTTGAAAGAAAAATAATAACTTTTATTTTTATAATACCGACTAATTTTGTAACAATCTATTTTATTTTTAATGATCTCTTCATCAGATTCAGATTCAGAAACAGAATTTATTGCTGATAAATCAGAGCATTTGGATTTGGAAAATATTCCTTTTACTAGCAAATTTAAACAAAAAGATGTTCTAAGACAAGCTAGATTTTCATTTATTTCTAATAGACATACAATGGCGCAAGCGGCTGGTACTACAGGAATAAATATTCCGACTATTCCACCGCCGAATGCAACAAATCAAACAACAGCTATGAACGCCAGAACCTCACTAGATCATTCAATGATAAAGGATTGGCAAGCCTTTCAAGAAAACAATTTAAAACTGAAAATGGCAAATGGATACCCATGCGCATTCAACTTTCGTACATTCCACGAACCTGAAGGAATGTTACTGTTTGTGTATGAACAAATTAATAAACATCTACACATTCGTACGGGTTTTGGATATGATTTCTTCAATATCCCGCTAAATGACATAAGAGGGTACAACAGTCAAGAAACTAGCATAATCTTGGTTCTTCGACCATGCAAGGGGCCAGAGGTCCTACTTTAACTTTTGCAACCAACGCGGTCTTCAGACTAGCTCTGAGGGAACTGTCCAATGTCCTAAGAGAAGTGGTAGAGCAACCAACACCATCAACATCAAGCGAGAGCGAGTAATTATAACTGAAAATCCGAACAACTTTCAAATTTAATGATAAGCGCAGTCTGGATTTACAATCAATCAATTCATTCATCCACCGGGTTCTCACCTTTCCAACTTCTATATGGCCCCTATGAAAACTTACCAGAATTTGATCTCGATATGACAATTCTTGAACAGTATAATGAAAAACGCAAACAAGAAATCCTCCCATTTTATGATCAAATTTACAAAAAAAATAAACAAAAAGCTCAAAATATTTTAGATAAGAGAAATTCCGATCGAGGTGAACCACCAAATTTAGATAACACCGATGTTTATGTTCATAGAAAAAAACCCAGTAAAGTAGATCCCTTGTACCAAAAATTGACCGTAGAATCCCAAGACGTTAATAAAATCTTTGGAAAAACCCAAAAACAAAGAAATACTACCGCCCACATAAGCAAAGTAAAGAAATTAAAACAATCTTCTTGTCCACAGATTTCCAACGCTAACGCTTCAGATGAACCAACTGCAGGCCCTTCAGGTCACAAGCATCCAAAATAATGGCTATTTTCGTGATCCCATTGGCTCAGTTAAAATTTTAGACCATTACCATCGTTTCCTGTTTTTTGTTAACCTCACCCAAATCGAAATAGGATTTAAACATTTAGACGAAAACACTAGAATACTAAGAAGTAAAATTGATAACAAAAAATATTGATGAAATTGCTTATAAATTTATCTTGAAATTAAAGACAAACTGTATAGAAATTGAGACTTTATTACAAAAATTCAACTATAGACCTAAAAGAGCACTGGTTAATGTTTTACGAACAGCTATAAAATATACAGGGTCCGTCAAAACCCTGGCATTCTTCTATAAATTCGTTAGGTTTGGAAATAGAAAAAAATTTTAAAGACAAAAGTTGTCAGAAATTTACTGCTCCATAACCTAAAATTATTTTCATTTATACAGGGTCTTTAATTACGGCTGGACAGCTACTTACTTCGTTATTTTAAATGGAACACCCTGTATATTAATAGATTTTCAGATTCTACACGTAATTTTAGATGAAAAAGTGTGAAGGTTTCAAATTTTTAAAATGAACGGTTTTCGAGATATTTACACTTTTAAAAAAGAATTCACAAAATTAGAGATTTCAAAAAACGCGTTTATTTTAGTTATACTTTGTAGTTTTTTGAAAATGATTTCGGAGTTCTGAAAAGTAAGGTCTAGGGAATATTGTGATACAAAAATCTGAAATTTATAGTATACAGGGTGTTTGCAATTGACCGTCAGTTTCCATTGACTTCAAACAACTAAAACTCTATTTTTTCAAATGGAACCCCTGTATATTTCTCACGTAGGTTGTAGAGATTTAAATTCTCTACCTTCTTTATAAAGTATTCCCTATACCTAAACTTAATATTTTAGGAGATATTTCAAATAATTTATATCGTATGAGAAATTATTATAAATAAATTCTATTTATTAAATTTAGATTGCCATAGAAATAAAAAATGCTTTTAGGGAGAGGAGGACCCACACGTTAGCCGGCTAGGTCCCCCTACCTTACATCTATAGATTTTTTTATGGGGCTATATTAAAGAACTAGTGTATCAGGAACCTCCAACGACTGCAAATAATATGAACATAATAAGAATTACTACAGCCTTCAGGTCAGAACGATAACTCCACAAGTGTTCCTAAATACTCAAGATTCTTTTAAACGTCGAATCAGTATGTGTCTTCAGGAGAACGGACGTCACTTTGAACACTTGCTTAATTGACCTTCAGTTGTTTTTTTTATATTGTATTTATTTAATTTTGTTACGATTTTATGAAATGGTTTCTTTTCTTGTTTCTGAAAATTGATGATTAATCGCAGACATCCAAATTTTTATTATTTATCTTTTTTTTATAATTTTAAACTATGTAATACTACAGCGATTAAGATTTACTTTTGGCATAAATTAAGTACTTAAACTACCTTCTCAAGTCTGCTGACTTGAGAAATGTCGACATTTTCTCTTCTCTACTCTCTCCATTAAATAGAAAAGCAGTATTGAAAAAGACATTTTTGGCATTTTGTTCAGCAAACGGAGTATACGAGTAGTTTTCTACAACCTTAAAATGACAGAATAAAGCATTTTTTATTTCCATGGCAATAAATAGAATAGAATTTCTCATACGATATAAATTATTTGAAATATCTCCTAAAATATTAAGTTTAGGTATAGAAAATACTTTATAAAAAAGGTAGACAATTTAAATCTCTACAACCTACGTCAGAAATATACAGGGGGTTCCATTTGAAAAAATAGAGTTTTCGTTCTTTGAAATCAATAGAAACTGACGGTCACCCTGTATACTATAAATTTCACATTTTTGTATCACAATATTCCCTAGACCTTACTTTTTAGAACTCCGAAATAATTTTTAAAAAACTACAAAGTATAACTAAAATAAACGCGTTTTTTGAAATCTCTAATTTTGTGAATTCTTTTTTAAAAGTGTAAATATCTCGAAAATCGTTCATTTTAAAAATATGAAACTTTCACACTTTTTCATCTAAAATTACGTGTAGAAATTGAAAATCTATTAATATACAGGGTGTTCCATTTAAAATAACGAAGTAAGTAGCTGTCCAGCCGTAATTAAAGACCCTGTATAAATGTAAATAATTTTAGGTTATGGAGCAGTAAATTTCTGACAACTTTTGTCTTTAAAATTTTTTTCTATTTCCAAACCTAACGAATTTATAGAAGAATGCCAGGGTTTTGACGGACCCTGTATAACAGGTAATCTTGATGAAAATGATTTGCAAAATATCAACCAAAATTTGGACAAACTGTATACAAACCAAGATTCTGAATTGAAAAAAATAGACAAACTAACTACTTTCGCTAATCATTTATCTCAACGATATTCCAATGATCTAGCCGTTTTAACAAACAATTTGAAAGCTTCACAAACTTACATCTACAACATGAGAGACGCAGAGGAAATTGTGTTTTTAATTCAAAACGAAATCATGCAATCCGAAAATCTTTTATCTAAATTAAAAATGTTAGAACAAAGTATCAGCTTGTCTTGGAAAGGAATTCCAAATTTAGAATTATTATCTAATCAAGAAATGTTACTGATTCATGACTATTTAACAAAAAATTATGACCCTCAGCAATTATTACCAGCTCATAATAATAATCACATGTTTGAAATTATTGAATCGTCAAAATTATTTATAATAGGTACAAACAAAGCAATTACATTCCTTCTTAAAATACCTATTTTGAAACCTTTCACCGCAAACTATTCCCAAATTTATCCCATTCCAAACCACCAAGATGTGTTCGGTGGTAGCACCACCGAAGAAATTTTTGATTGAAGCAGAAGATGGAGAATATTGGACAGATGAAATTTGTCAAAATTTAACCACGAGCTCCATGTGTCATCAACAGCCAGTACAAAACGTCTGCTCTTCAACGAAAAGAAACAGTTGCCCCACAACAAAAATTTCCAATCACTACAAAATCATTCACATTTTGAGGAATCATCAACTTTTGGTCCTGCTTAAAGAAGAAGAAACCGTGACCGAAAACTGCCATGGACTGCTAAACTACAAGACACTCCAAGGTATCAAAATTATCAGCTCCACCTGCAAAATTATATTTGGTAGAATGATTTATGACGTCACCGCCCCAATCTATGAAATTAAACTGTACAATGAGAACCAAGAGCTATTGGAACCCAATCGAAAATCAAAATTCGAACTTAGACATCTACAAAATCCTGAGGGCCTAATACGAGAAGCCGAAGAAATACAAGAACAACCTATACACCTACAATTAATGGCCCATACCATCCACTACTGTTTCACAGGGATCTTAACCATATTTCTAATTATCGCATCTGTATTACTTTATAAATACAGATTACGAATAATTGATCTCCTATGCAAACCGAGGAAAGTCATTCGAATTGAAAGACGCCCCAAAATATCTGAACATCCAAAATTGAACGAGGACGTTCAATCCAAAGGAGGGAGGAGTTATATCAGCGTTAATACACCCGCCACAAACAAGTGCAATACCCAGAGCCATTGCACTCAACAAGCTACCTGACTCCGGGAAGAACACGGGCGTCGCTACATAACACCTATAGGCAACTTTCCTGTGAAGTTCTGTGGGAACAGCGATTATGCAGTAACATTCAATTTGTTTAATTTGTAATACTTTTATAAAATCATTATTAATTCAGCTCTGGTCGAGTTTAGGTCCTTTATCGATTATCGTTGTGACCACTAGGCACTGTATTAATTTTCATTTTACTTTTATTATTAAATTAGTGAATACAATTTGTAATTTTAAAGATAAATAAATCTTTTTTAACTTCGAACAGTTTTCGAAATTTATTTATATGATATTTGGCGGTAAGTTACTTTACAATATAAGTCTTGCTTTTATTACTTATACAGGGTGTCCTAAAATCATCGAAGGCGCTTTTAATGGCGGATTGTGAATAATATACTGGAGACAAAAATTCTTATAAAATTATGTCGAGGGGCGCTGGTTAAGTTTTGCAACTACCTTGTGAGGTTGTGAGGCTAGTTATATGTAAGTTATATGTGGGAATACAACAAATCCCATAGAAAATGCAAAGTTGCAAGTCTATTCCAGTTAAAAGAATAGTTTTGTAGTTAAGTAGAAAAAGCAACTTTGCACTTTTTATGAGACAAGCCGTTAGACTTATCTCATAATGTAAACTAGTAAAAACACTTGTACTTTATCTTTGATACTAGCTGTATCGCACAGCTACCGGGTGTAAACCATACTGAGACCGGCAAACCCCGGTCCCTTACATATAAAATTATTTCGCATAAAATACATTCGTCTTACTATGTTTAAAATTATTTAGAAATTTATGTTAGTTGTTTGTGTATTACAAACCGCGACCCAAACTTATTTTTTTGTAGTTGTATCTATTTGGGAGCCCTCATAAAAACCGTAGAAACGCATTAGTTAAAAAACATTGTGTTTGTGTAAATAAAGAGTTTCTGTTCCAGCAAAATATTATTTCCAATATGTAACAATAGCCACCCTATCCTCCCCAATAAACTAAATTGCTTAAGAACGCAGGCACTGCAAGGATCGTACCGAGAAAAGGACCCAACAATAAAACAGCCAGCACCAACAAAGCAGTGGAAGATGCCCAGTGGATCCCCATTGTTGCACCCTTGCCATCATAAACTCGACTTGGAACGTTGACCAACCCCGTTTACCAACTGGTGAGAGCATTGTCCTCCATGGTCCACAAAATAACAACCCCATGGTCAGGTACCCATCCGGTGGTTGACCTTAGTAGAAAGCGTCACTGTTTACATCAAAAAAGGGAAGAAAAGCCGGTGAAAGTTTCAAGTACGATCTCCGATCGATCCAGGTAGTACTACCCTTTTTGAAATGCACACCACAACCAATACCAATACCCAGATTGGTGAAAGTACCCGAATACCGTCCGCTATTGAACAGTTCAGTTTTTCTACCCGTTTGTCACCCCGATGGCAGCAAATACCAGTGCATCAGTTTATGAAAAATCTCTCAACCCTACCTCCGATTGGTCCAGCACATGATTCCCAGTTTACTGACGTCAGAGGCGAATGGAAAATAAAAGAATTTCACGTATAAATAGAGGACCGTTTGGCTGCAAACGGCAGACGATCTTGATTGTCTCAATTGCCTGGTTAAGTCCTGACTTGTCCAGCAAAACATACCGCAGAGACGGACATCTCCAACTTCGCAGCTTTTGCTACGTAGGTTACTCTGGTGTTGCGTTATCTCAGCGAACCACCGCAGAGGCGGACACCCCCAACTTCGCGGCTTTTGCTACGTAGGTTACTCTGGTGTTGCGTTATCTCAGCGAACCACCGCAGAGGCGGACACCTCCAACTTCGCAGCTTTTGCTACGTGGGTTACTCTGGTGTTGCGTTATCTCAGCGAACCACCGCAGAGGCGGACGCCTCCAACTTCGCGGCTTTTGCTACGTAGGTTACTCGGGCGTTGCGTTATCTCAGCGATCCACCGCACAGGCGGACACCACCAACCTCGCAGCTTTGCTTCGTGGGTTACTCTGATGTTGCGCCAGCTCCGCGGTCTACCGCAGAGGCGGGCACTCAAAACTTCGCAGCTTTTGCTTCGTGGGTTACTCTGGTGCTGCGTTAACTCTGTGAGTCCACCGTGACTGTTTAATCCTTATTTTGTTTAGTTGCCTAGACGTGCCACCCACGATGGCCGACGGCCAGAGTTCCGGGGGAGTCTCCGCCACCATGGATGTGTCCGAGGATCTAGAACCTGCAGGTCCGTAAACCATCGAAAAACCATTTAAAGATTATTCATATTTGTTCATTTTAACTTGATATATTCAGCTCGCTATAACTTTCGTTGCATTGATAATATTTACATAATTTTTGTTTTGCTGTATTTGTAAAATCTACCTTTGGGATAATTCTTTGCCATCACAATATTTCTTTTTAACTTTCTCTGAAATTGCTCCAGAGTTTTCTGTACAACACACAACTTATCTATTACTTGTATAACCTATTTTTGATATGTTTGATTGATCTGCTTGTTACCTGGCTACTGCTTGCATTCCTAAGGTCGCTTAGACTATCATGTACAATCTGCAACGAGGGAATACACTGCGAGGCTAATCAACCTCTAGCGCAGTGTGGTGTACATAAGCACCATTGTTTTATATGTTTTATTTGCTAAAATACCCCTCTTCGAACACAAGGAGGTGCGATTCATCTAATAGATGCCGCCTACCAGGGGAATGTACACCCAGAATGTGAGTAATGTAACGGGTAGTTCGGAGACAGCAGTTGCAATATGTATTATTTGATGCAATATTACTAATATTTCTTAATGGAATATTTTGGAGCAGTAATAATTTGTTTTATCATGCTGGTGCGACCATTAAAGGGTCGAGTTATCAGAGTGTCCCATAGGGTGATTATCCTAGACTGATCATTTGGCATATTATGTGTTTTCTTGCTATGAGCTTGAATAAAAATTATATAATCGCCAAAACTGTTTTATTTCTTTCGCCTGCACAGAACTCTAAAAAGAACACAACGTAGGGAATTTCGACGCTATTTATTTCTCCAGTACTGACTGGGGGCCGTAAGGTTACAATACTTATAATAAATAGTTAATTTTACTTAATCATTATTGTTATAATAAATAAAGCTTATATCGAAAATAAATTTTTTAAAAAGGAAAATTCGAATTCTCAAATTTTGATTGGCGCAGTCGGTAGGATAGCGCCAACGGTTTCGTGTAAAGAAGCTGGTCCGTATTAACGGTTTAACGCGCTATCTACAAACAAGAAGTCCCACATCAAAGTTCCATAGAAGAAGCGAATCCACTACCCTGGTGCCTACAACTTCTTGGACGATTCAATGATGTGGATGGTTATATTGCTGTAAGTACCATATTATGTCATATAGAGGTACGCGAGAAAATATTAGTGATATTGAAAGTGATAACGAATTCCCGTTAGACACAGTTACTGAAGAGGAACCTACTTTGGTTCAAAATTCGAATTTTTCCGTTGTAATTAGACCCGCGAACTTAGTAATCGAGGGAAGAAATAATTTACCTAGTAATAATACGAATAATCGTAATATTAATTTGTCCGTCAGTGAGTATCCATCAAATAATATGGCTACTGCTGGTAATGGAAGTAATATGACGACGGCATCGCAGGCACGCCCTGCGGTAGCCAGTGCTTCTATAAGCGAAATAAAAGAGTATTTAGAAATGGTTCCCGTGTTTAGAGGAGAACCAGAATTAGTTTCACTTTTTATACAAGAGAGCGAAAAAATCATAAATTATTTTTATGATGCTAGCACGCCTGGCAGCCCGCGAAACGATTTTATCACATCGAGGATTAGGGCAAAAATTTAGGGCGAAGCAGCCATTTATATTGCAAACAAAACAATTACTAAATTTGATGATTTGCGACAATCATTAATTGCAGCTTATGCTGATAAAAGAGATGATGCTACATTGGCCGTTGAAATCATAAAACTAGATCAGGGCAATGACACCCCGTTCGAATTTTACAAGAAAATCCAAACTCTATTAAACGCTCAAATCGGGTATGCTAATTTAAATTATGGTACCAATGTAGGCTTAAATGCACATTTTCAACGTGTAGCGTTAAAAACGTTGTTAAACGGGTTGAAAGACCCCCTTGGGTCCTTAATGCGTACAAAAGACCCTCAAGATTTAGATTCCGCCTTAAATTTACTTACAAATACCTATCAGAAAGAGATAAACTCTCAAAAAGTAAATAAATATCAGAACACTAATAATTTTCAATAACCTAAACAAATTTTTACAAAACCATCTAATTCTAATGGTAACAATTTTAGAAATAATAACTTTAACAGGCAAAATAATTTTTCAAATTTTACTAGAACCCCACCTTTTAAAAGACCGGCTTTCTCTCAACAAAATTCACAACCATCAAATAATCCTAATGGTGTGACTCCAATGAGCATTTCAACCACTAACACATATAGGCCACCGATGAAAGTGAGACCACAACCTAATTTTCATGCTCAAGAGGTTTATGAAATTGATGACGAAAATTTTGCACAATTAAATTTAGACGAAGAACAAAATAACGAAGATTTGTCCGAAACTAATTACACTCAATACAATAATTTTTTAGGGGAAAATGCCTCCCCACCTATAGAAATAGAATAGATTATTTAAATTTTAATAGCGATGTGTCTGAATTAGCTTTCATTATTCACCCTCGCTTTAAACATAAAATTTTCATAGACGTAGGTAGTACTAGGTCATTTATTAATCCTAATATAGCTTATATGTATTTTTCAAATATAATTGAAGATGATCCGGTTTGCATTAAAACTAAACATGGCACTAGCTATGAAAAATATTCAATTAGTAGTAGTTTTCCTAAACTGTTTAATACAAATATAAATTTAAAGTTTCATTTATATAACTTCCACGACAGATTTGACTGGCTCCTGGATCTCGACAATATAAAAAAATTAAAAGCCAAATGTGACTTTCAAAACGACATTTTTATAACACCGACATGTAAATTCAAAATTTATTACCAAAATATCGACAGTAAAGAACAAATATTATGTCACGCCGAAACCAATAAAATCGACTTAAACAAATTCCGTGTAGAACATTTAAATGACGAGGAAAAACTCCACTTAATTGAACTAGCAAAAGAATATTCAACATTATTCCAACAAGACGGCATGCCATTAACATTTACAAATAAAATCAAACATCGTATCCGAACTAAAGATGAATATCCTGTATATACGAAATCGTACCGGTATCCGGAAATTCATAGACAGGAAGTTAAAAACCAGATTAACGAAATGTTAGACCAAAATATCATCCAACCGTCTCACCCGCCATGGTCCTCCCCAGTTTGGGTAGTCCCCAAAAAAATAGACGCATCGGGAAAAAAGAAATGGCGCACTGTAATTGACTATCGCAAGATAAACGAAAAAACCATCGACGATAAATATCCGATTCCCAATATTACAGATTTGTTGGACAAACTTGGTCGTTGTAATTATTTTACTACCCTAGATCTCGCGTCGGGATTTCATCAAATCGAAATGCATCCCGACGATGTAGAAAAAACCGCGTTCAGTACTGAAAACGGGCATTACGAGTACCTAAGAATGCCGTTCGGTTTGAAAAACGCGCCATCAACATTCCAGCGCGTAATGGACGATGTGCTTAGAGGTTTACAAAACGTTATATGTCTTGTATACCTGGACGATATAATAATTTTTAGCACAAGCCTCCAGGAACATCTAGAGCGGTTACGACTAGTATTCGATAGACTTAGAGACGCGAACTTTAAAATCCAACTCGATAAATGCGAGTTTTTGCGAAAAGAAGTCGGAGACTTGGGGCACATTATAACACCTGAAGGAGTGAAACCCAACCCCGACAAAATTGCGGCGATCCTTAACTTCCCAATACCGAAAACAACGAAACAAATTAAATCATTCCTCGGTTTGTTAGGTTATTACAGGAAGTTCATTAACAACTTCGCCAAAATTACCAAGCCCATGACAAAAGCTCTAAAAAAAGACGCAATTATTGACATTCATGACCCAGAGTACCAACAATGTTTTGAGTATTGCAAAACATTACTAACAAACGAACCCATACTACAATACCCCGACTTTTCCCAAACGTTTCACCTAACCACAGACGCGTCGAACTTTGCAATTGGTGCCGTACTATCACAAGGCCCCAACGGTCAAGACAGGCCGATAGCATACGCTAGCCGAACTTTAAACGAGCATGAAATCAACTACTCTACAATTGAAAAGGAACTTCTGGCAATAGTATATGCCACGAAATATTTTAGGCCGTACCTTTTCGGTAGAAAGTTTAATATTTTCAGCGATCATAAACCGCTGCAATGGCTTTTTTCAGTTCGTGAGCCTAACTCAAAACTAATGCGTTGGCGCATAAAGCTAGAAGAATTCGACTACAATATAATTTATAAGAAGGGATGTCAGAACAAAGTCGCGGACCCCCTATCTCGTATCGAATATAACATCAACGAAACTAAAAAACCAATATTTAATTATATGGAAAATTTCAACAAAAATTTCGATAACATCGATAATGAATCAATGATCGCGGAACCCGACACTGATAGTTATATCGAACATGAAAACTTATCTACTGACCCACAGGACAACGTTGACCCCGATCATGACCTTACTATACACTCAAGTAGAGAAAACCCCGTGACAAGTATTCCTATGTTGGACAAAGCCATCAATATCTATAAAAATCAAATATTTATTAAACAAGTCGATCACTCCCCACAAAATGTTAAAATACAAAAATTGTTTGATGGAAAATTTCAAAGGCTCGTTGTACAAGTAACAGAACGAACTTTTGAAATAGAAATGAATAACTTCATTAAAGAATATTTGGCACCTAACGTAAATTATTACATATACTAGAGGTTCTGACGAACCTCAGCAGCAGTCCGGCCGTTGCGCGACCTCCCTGAGAAGATTTGAGGTTCCGACGAACCTCAGCCAGTCAGGCCGCTGCGCGGCAAACCGCCGATCGATGACAGAACTCGGTTGATAACTAACTTGAATTCACACTTCAGAACAGTCAGGTGAAGGTTAGAATACATTAAAACAAAATGAATAATCTAACCGAAAACGCGAAAATGACCATTCTTTCCAAGTTAGAACGCGGGTGGTCGATTCGAAGGGTGGCCATTATAACATCGCAAAGAACACCGTGCAGAGGGTGAAACAAAGATGGCAAGAACATGTACATTTTGGTAGAAAAGAACTTACCTAACCTATATAAAAAATATGATGTTCAAATTTCAAATGGGCGTCTTTACATGTGGAAAACTGTAATAAATCGACTTCTTGATTTTTGAGGTTTACTCTATAATTTTGAAATTAACTGTACGTTAATTCAATTCTTTTTGTGTAAATATTTTTATCTTTGAATTTCATAATTATCAAATACAAATATTCAAGTTTATTTTTAAACAGATTTTCAATATTTTTATTAAATTAAAAAAAAAATTAATTGTCATTGGTTAAAAAAGGAATGTTAATATGTACTTAAATATGTATTAGGCTTTTCTCAACAAACAAATCATACACTAATTTATTTGTGAAATGTATTAATAAATTCATTTGAAAAGTAAGTAAAAAAAGGTTTAAAATTAAAAAAACATTGCATGAGGGAAATACAGCCATACTTTCACATTGTACTAAAATAAATCCATTCATTGTGTTTTGAATTAGGTGGTAGTATCTTCATGGTACTCGAGAACACATCGCCTAATTGCACTGTAAAAATCTCCTCCACGTCCATACACATCCACATTAATCCCTTCTGTTGATGGCCAACCATGTTTTTGACACCTTTCCTAGACGATTACTTTTCTTCATGGTGTTTACATAGATATTCATCTCCATCATATCAGCGATCTAAGAAAGTTTGACGATTTGAAATTTGAATGAAACTTAATCATAAACTTAATATACCTAACCCCAAAAAATTTATTTTTTAAAGGTTAATATGCCAAAAAATTTCAGCCATGTGTTAAAAACTGATATGGTTAAGGAGTATTTTTGTATTCCAAAAAGCTTTAATAAATTGTATACCTAATATTAAACCGGTTTCTGCTTTCGACATTGTGTAGCACCCACACACTGGCTGCGCACATTTTGAAACATTTAAATGCTTTTTCTCCAATTTTGGCTAGTTTTTTTGGTGGAAGTAAAATTGACGGAAACTATTGCCGCTTAAACTGCTGGACTATTTATATTCTTAGTTGGCGCTTCAGTTCAAGCAATTTTTTTACGCAAATAAAAGACTATTGGAACTTTTTATTGTGAAAATCTTTTCACATCAAATTCCGTTGTTGTGTAAGTATATCATAGAAACAAATTTTATAACTGAAAAAAAATGTGTTTCCCTCTAATTATCAAAGCACATTTTATTTTAGAAAAACAAATATATGTTAAAATTTATTTCTAATCAAGAGAGGCGCGTGAATTTAGAATTTTTTGATAATATAATAACCTACAGTTGCATCGATCCGGGGACACACTGTCTAATATATTTACGTACATTTTTATTTTAAATCACAAAGTAATCATATCAAGATAGTGTTAATTAATTTTATTAATTAAGTAGTAGGTATTCGAAACATTCTTTCTTAAATGTTTTCTATTAAAATATGAAAAAATTTAATAAGTATGCGTTAAAAATTGATAAGAAGAAGAAATGTTTTTTCTATTCCAAACCTTTAATCAATTGCAATCCGCAATTTCTGTCTTTGACATTGTGTGGACGGTTTGAAAGAAATCTATTTTTTGAATAGATTAGTACCTACATTTTTTTAACAATAATCATGTATTTGCGTACAAACTTTGTTTCAACAAAAGCACAAAAAAGAATATAAATAAACAATCCAGCAATTTCTGTGGCAATTATTTCAGTCAATTTTACTTTCACCAAAGAACTGGTAAAAAATTTGACAAAGACCCTCTAACATTATTACAGCTATCCAAAAAGACAAAAATGTTTTTAATTTGTATGGGGGTACCTCTAAGATAAAAAGAAAATTTTGAATAGCCTACGTGTCATCAATTTACGAACACTCTGTATTTCAACTTTCTATTCTCACCTTGGGATAAACGTGCAACGAATTATCCAAAAAGAAACTGCGCCATCATATTTTTGCATAGATACTCAGTTTTGGCTACGTCCTGCAATTACTTCTATTACGTCAGTTCACCATTTGAAAAGTTCCAAAGCAGCATGTTCAATAATATCTACATCATTGGTAACTATTGCAGCATTTGCACAGTTTGGATAATTTGTATCCATCATCAACATCTCCATGTTCCTAAATGTTGGAAAACACAATGAGAAACAGTTTTTCAGAAAAATCTATAACCCCAATGTATGCTTAGCATGTGTAAGAAAATTTATTCTTGTACAATGACTTTTGACTCAAACGTTTTGAGGTTATTATTTTTGTTTATACACCCAACAATGGTAGAAGGTGAAGAAGGTCGAATTTTTGGCTAAAATTCTCACATACCTTTAATTTTTGGTAAAATAATAACATCAGCTGTGAACCGGCAAAAACATAACCATAAAATTTCCTACTTCTTTACCACCATGCTGCTTAAGCAAATTTTTAGAGATCTCGTTGTTGGAGAAGAAAAATTCAATCCACTCATCATTCGCAAATTCCAAAACCAAAATTATTGTAGAACCTTTTATTTGGTTCAATTCATAAATCTTCAACTTTTCTGCTTTCATCTGTGCCTTAGTTTCATTTCTTTTCCATTATCCAACTTAATATTGAAAAACACAATTAGGAAGACTTTTACTGGAAAATATAACCTCAACGTTTGTCTTATGAGTAAATTCGTGTACAAATACATTTTTAAAGCGATAATTTTTAAGTGTTTAGGCAGGCAATAATGGTAATTTATATTTATGGTTGCCACAAATGCACTATTACCTTTTATTAATGCAAAATTACTGCTGCAGACTCGCAAAGAATTTAACCACAAAAAAGTGTCACCATAATTCATCAGTTGTGCAAATCTACAGTCCAGCACCATGCAGATTCACCAAATCTTTGGAGATGAAAAACTTCTTTATTCTGTTCCGTTCATTGTTCGTACATTTCAAAACCAAAACTGTGTAGCATGTTATTTATTTTAATTCATAAATGTGCACGTTTTCCAAAGTTTAGGAGATTCGTCTGTATTCACCTGCGCCTTAGTTTCAGTTTTTTTCTATTGTCCGACGTTCCTAAAATTCGAAAAACACATTTAAAAAGAGTTTATGAGGATAACCTAACTGCAATGTCTGTGTTTTAAGTAAATTCTTGTACAAATATATTTAAAGCTATTATACTTGTCTCTAAACATAACACTGATCGTCGATGATGGTGATTTACATTTGCAGTTTCCACAAATGCACTCTTACCTTTGATTTTTGCAAAATTACTGCGACAGATTCGTAACCTCAAAATTTCGCATGTTTCATCAGCTGGTGTAGTTGGGGTTTTTTGTACGATTGGGAACTGAAATATAGAATACGCCACCTGGCGGTACAAATTGTCCCCCGTGAAAGAGAGTCACTTTGACATTTCAACATGTGAAGTATAGCAGGCTGCACAAAGTTAATTTTCTTGTTAAATATGATAACTAATAAAACGTTAAGATTTGTTTCAAATATTGCAGATAAGGCACACATAATTAGTGTTAAATACTTGTTATATGTTTATTATTACAGTGTTATGTGTAACGGAGAGCAAAAAGGGCCGCCTGTTGTGTTTAAAACCGGTATGAACCAGAGACTTTTCTCTGGATGAACTGCAAAGTTTTTTGTTGTGTTAATGGTTGTAAGTTGTAACAGCAAAGGGAAAAGAAATTGACAACTTAGTTTTCATTTATTTATTATTTATTTTCTTTTTATAACAAGGAGTTTCACGGAGGGAAATTGACTCATGTTTTTCCAAAACAACTTTCCTTTTCGACCATGTGCATTTCATATCAGTACCAGATATATGTGATCCAAGTGTTTTATATCGTGGCTGAAACAAAAAAAAAGAACAAAAGCAAACCAAAAAGACCAGAAAAATAAAATTGATAGTATGTATTAACAATTGCAAACGCCATGCTATTTTTGCCAACGAAGATGTTTTATGACATCCAAAAATACATGTATGTACCTATTAAATGATTTGTTGTTACATTTTCCCTTCTTCCAACTTTAACTAAATTAATTGCTTTTTCCAAAAACTAATTACAACCTAACCTTGCAAATATTTTTTATTACTTACCTTCTGTTTTCTGTTAAATTTCTCGAGTTGTGATGCATCTTGGACCGAAATAATTCGGTTAAACTGAGTTTCATTGTGGTAATTTACTTATTGTAAAAATACAAATAAAAGAATCACACACAAAAATTAAAAAACTTGCGTTAAATCTCGACACCGTTCATATAAACATGTGTAAATATTTGTGCGACCTTGAAAGCGACTCTCTTTCAAGCTTACGACTGCAGCGCCCCCATCGGTCATTTCAGTTCCCAATTGTCTAAATCACCCAGGCCGATCCGCTCACACTGCGCATACGCGAATATTTACCACGTGCTTATGTTTTGCCCGCCAACTCTCTTGTCTTTTTAGTACGTACAAAGTTAATTTAAAACTTCTCAACAAGTATAGTGATTTACGTAGTGATAGTGAATTTAATTTGTAGAAACTATGTCAGTAATGTGTAGGATTTGCAATAAAGTTTTTTTAAATCAATCAAATTTAAATAAACACATTTGCAATGTCCACAAAATTAGTCAAATGCTATACATAAGATGAAAGTGTTTGGCACTTTAAGTGTCTACAGGAAAACTGTAATAATTCATATCAGCAAAGTAAGGGATTAAATACTCATCTACAGGAAACACATAAAATGAAATTTGATTATATTGAAAGATCAGTAAAAGACATGAATGGTAAGTACTTACTTAGACAGGTAATTACTTAGGTACCTAATTTATATATCGTTTGCTAATTCTTCAATTGCATTAATTTGTGAACCAGGACTAATTACTTGTTGAATATAATTTTTAGAATTCATCATGTGGAAATCTTCGATTGAGAGAGAAAATAGCATACTGTTTCCGAAAAGAATGTGGAATAAATACTAATATGCATCTAGAATCAATGCATAAAATTATAAAGTACTTCTATCTAGATCGCAAAACAGTAAAGCGTCTTGATAAAGGGTTACATGCAGTGTTAAAATTTGTTCGGGATAAAAGCATAGAGAGAATTATAAAACTTACCAAAGGCAAAAATACCAGACGCTCCAAAGATATATTTGAAAGGCATAATAAAGCATTAACCTTAAAGTATAATTTAGAAAATTTACATAATAATTGTAGGAAAGTAGGTAATTAAGGAAACAGGAAACAGGTGAATTCTACCTAATACAAAATTTATCTGATAACCAGTGTTGTGAAGATTTGTGTCCGAGTTGTTGCATATGTGTGCACATATATTCTTGCAACTGTAGTGATTATAATGAGAATAAAATAATTTGTAAACATATTCACTATGTTAATACGATGGCAAATAAAAATTAATAAAAAAGACGATTTTATAAACACCCTGGTGATGGAAACCAATTTATCGGATAATAAGATCTAAAGTTAAGTAATTTTATAAATTCGACTTTTTGTAAGTTACAGCAGCTAGAATTAAATAATTTAGACGATGCTGTCATTCAGCAAATTCATTATCATTTAAACGTAATTAATAGTTTAACAAAATTCCCAATATATGTCACTGAAAATCAGATGCTATTTATTAAAGCAGATAAAAATATAGATGTCAATAAGTAATATATTCAGCCACACCGACGATTTTCTTCTACAAAAAGGAAATGAACAGCTGAAAAAGGTGAAAAATGTGTTTATTAACGACCCACAAAGAAAGAAGCAACTAGTATAAGAAATATTTTAGTAGATAAACCAGATTTATTATTTATTTCTACCTCGGCTTCATATGATCATATGTATTGTATTCGTTAGAATTTTAGTAATAACGAGTTATTTTATTCTTTGTTATATTATTATCGCAATTTCACATGCTAACTTGCTTATTGTTGCTGATGTTAGGAAATGTTGTTTTTTCCAAAGCTTCAAAGAATTGAATAAATGTAGATAATGCAGATTTCTGCATGTTTTTTTTTTAGGATTTTTTAATATTATGCAAATGACTTTGAGGGAAACTTTTCGGATTTTGAACTAACCTGTCTAGAGCCGGCGCCGTAGATTTTTCCATTTATAGTGCGATGCTGATGCCTTATGTAGGTATTTTTGTCACTGAAACATTTTGGCATTCTACATTTTCCTACAGCTTGGTATCGTTTGGGAAACACAAAAACTGCACTTGCACACATATTGCCTGTATTTGTACAAATTGTTGCACTTGCCGCAAACACAAACTTTACACGCACGTAATAAATCAAAAAATTTCCGGGATACCTACAAACACAACTAAAATCCACTTGTAATTCACTTTAAATACATTTTTCAATAGTTTTTCTTGCCAGTTTCTTACTGCAACATACAAATGTCGACCGACGGGTGCTTTTTCTTGCAGTTTTACTGCAACAGTGCAACACAACATGAACTAATTGACAGTTGATTAACCTAGAATGTGGAAACTTCAAAAAAGTGCGGACAATAATGTGCGTAGTGAAAATTTCATGTGTAGTATAGTAATAATCGAGTGTTTATGTGTAGTCAATTTCCGCGTACGTGCCATAACAAAGGATGCAAGATGCCTTTTCTAAATGGAGGTACGTTATCGGGCGGTTTATGTTTGTTTGTACCACCCCACCGATTGATTTGAAACAAAAACGACCCAATAATCAAAGAAATTATCTATGCGTTAGGTGTATTGTCCGTACAATCCAACCGCACCAAGTATTTTTTCCATCCATTTGAAAGTTTGTTTACATCGTTGCCAACGCCCGTTGCTATGTACTTTTGCGACTTATCACGTTTTATTATATATAGATTTTGAATCTCCGGTGTACGAAAAATTAAGTAACATTTTACAAAAGCATTTTAAAAATTCTGAATTAAAATTATTTAAATGTACGAAATATTTTGAAGATATTGAGGACACTGACCGACAAACACATATAATTGACCGATACCACAATAGCAAGACAAACCATAGAGGCATTGAAGAAACGTATAATAAGCTTAAAGAACTTTATTACTGGCCAAAGATGCAATTAAAAATAACGGAATTTATTACCGAATGTGACATCTGCCGGTTGTCAAAATACGATAGACACCCCCTCAAACTAAAATTCAACATCACACCAACAGGCTCTAGGCCCTTTGAAATAGTGCACATTGACAGCGTCTGCCTCGACAAACAGAAATTCTTAACTCTAGTAGACTCTTTTTCGAAATATGCGCAAGCATATGAACTTTTATCCTTGCAAAGGACCGAAATCGTAAACAAGCTATTAACTTTCTTTAGCCACCACGGTTGCCCTAAAATAATTATCGCTGATAATGGGGGAGAATTCAAAAATGACTTACTGAAAGAATTTTTGCAAATACACAAAATCGATATACATTTTATTAGTAGCCAACATCCCGAGTCGAACGGTATCGTCGAAAGATTCCATTCCACCTTAATAGAGCATATACGCCTACTCAATAATCGGGAAAATTTCAAAAACGAAAATATTAACGCTAAAGTTAAATACGCAGTCATTGCTTATAATAATACTAAAGACAGTGTTACAAAACTAACACCATTCGAAATCGTGAACGGTCACCTGGAAGGCAATGACCCATTTAAAATTGACGTCGAACAACAATTAACAGCTCACTATAACCAATCACATCGCGATAAAACCAAAATATTATACCAACAAATAAAAGAAAGAATTGAGGGAAATAAACAAAAAGTAATAAACGACAGAAATAAAGACCGCGAAGACGTCCCCGAAATTCCAGAGCGTGTATTTGTCAAGAATAGGCAAAAATGCAGTAAAACAAAAAACAAATACCAAATCGAAAACTTGAAGGAAATTAATAAAAAAATAAAAACCGCCGAATTGAAAAAACGCACCCCCCAAACAACAGAACACATTCACTTATCTAACATAAAGAGACCTCCTAAAAATATTAATAACAAATCTGTTGCAGGTCCCTCTTTCGCACCGGACTAGCAACAATGACTTTCAAAGACATGACGTACGGTTCCGGGCTACTACCAATAAATTTAGGGCCCGCAAAACTTCAAAAAACACACCACACTCTTGTACACTATTTTGACTTATCGCTCATCAAATTTCAAATTTAAAATTTAAAAGAAAATTACCTAACATTATACGAAATTACAAAAAAGCAAGAAAATCACTATGAAGAAATTGAAAACTATGACAAACTATGTAGACACTTTTACAAATCGGTAACCGATAAATTAAATAATATTTTCCCCAACAATCCCACTAGAAATAAAAGAGGCCTTATAGACGGTTTGGGTTCTGTAATAAAATTCGTAACTGGTAACATGGACTCTCACGACGCCGCTAGAATTAATAAAATTACTTCACATTTAGAAAAGAGTCAATTAAATTTACAAAATCAAATAAGTAACAATTTTCAATCAATACTGACATATTACAACAATTTAATACTACCGTTCAAAATGTGCAACACAATGAAAGATTATTAAAAACAAAAATTTTTAAATTAAACAATTACATTCAAAATAACACTATGGAAATTAATTTGTTACAATTAAAAGATTTGTTTAATCAATTAATTTTAACATATACTTCAATTTTAAATTTACTAATTGAAATTGAAAATTCGTTGACCTTTTGTGCAATTGGTGTTATGCATCCTAGCATCATAAAGGTACAAGATTTACTCTCAGAATTACTTAAATTGGTTCCTTTTTATAAAGACCAACTTCCATTACCAGTTAGCATAATTAATATTCAAAAATATCAATCTCTAATAGACGTTCATTGTCAACATAATGGGGATAAAATTATTTACTTCCTTACGATTCCTATAGAATATAAAATTCAATTTGATTTATATTATTTAGAACCAATGCCAACATTAATCGAAAATGAATTTTTCACAATCATTCCAAATTTCAAATATTTATTAAAAAATGAAAATACCGTTAAACCTCTATTAGACATATGTAGCACAAACGTTCAGCAAAAATCGCCACCACTGGAGACGTCACATGTGAACTCAACATCCTACATGGAAATCCAACCAAGGGTTGTGCCTATACTAAAATCCACTTCGATGAAGATCAAATTCAACCACTTTCATATATAAACCAATACTTGGGATGGTTTAACAAAAATTCAACCATCGAAATAGAATGTGCTAATGAAAAACAAATATTGAGACCAAGAGGAACATTCCTAATAAAATCTTCTAACGACTGTAAAATTACATTTAATAATGAAGAACTCCCAGAATTGGAACCTTCAAGGAACATCCCTATGATGGTAGACTTCAAGATGCCACAACATAAAGATTCAATACAAAAATCCAACATGAGTATCGAACTAAGGGGGCTTACATTAAATAAAATCGAACAGCATCACCTGAAGCCAATACTACCCTATGTCGACGATGGAAACGAGATGTACATCCCCAGCATTTGGACCCTGATTATCTATATTTCAATAATCACATAAGTTTCCTGGCAAAGAAGTTCAGAAATCCTAAACGAAAACCGAACAAGAGAGAAATAAATAAAGAACACTCGATCAAAATGGACACTCGTCAGATACCATCCGATGTACCATTCTAAGGATGGAGGAGTTATATGTGGGAATACAACAAATCCCATAGAAAATGCAAAGTTGCAAGTCTATTCCAGTTAAAAGAATAGTTTTGTAGTTAAGTAGAAAAAGCAACTTTGCACTTTTTATGAGACAAGCCGTTAGACTTATCTCATAATGTAAACTAGTAAAAACACTTGTACTTTATCTTTGATACTAGCTGTATCGCACAGCTACCGGGTGTAAACCATACTGTAACCTTACGGCCCCCAGTCATTGCTGGAGAAATAATTAACATTCCAAATTTAAATACCCTACGTTGTGTGTTCTTTAAAGTTCTGTGTATGCGGGAGAAATAAAACAGTTTGGTACAACATATAAACAATTTATTCAGGCCCTTAAAGCAAAACACATATTATATTAAATATTTCAAATTCAAAGTTAAGGCGAATCGCCCCATGGGATAATTTAAATGGTTCACCTGCAAGTCGAACCTGGTGTTCAATATATAAATAAACAAATGAGCAAACTCCAAATCATTCTGCATGGAAAGATTAGTAAAGTACATACAAATACATATTGTCACTGAGGTCTCCTAACTTCCCGTTGTAACCCCCACATTCTGGGTATGCATTCCCCTGGTAGGCGGCATCTACGTGATGAATCTCACCTCCTTGTGTTCGAAGAGGGGTTATTTTAGCTAATACACATAATAATAAATACAATAAAGCTTATGCACCCCACACTGCGCTAGAGGTTGATTAGCCTCGCAGTGTATTCCCTCGTTGTAGATTGTACAAGTAGTCTAAGCGACCTAAGGAATACAAGCTGTAGTCAGGTCGACACCCAGTACAATCAAATATAAATAAAGTTATTAAAATGGTGTGCAAGGCAAGTGCGTAGTACGGAAAGCTCTGGAGCAGTTTAATAACCGTTAAATTATCTACTGAAACAAATAATTATGCCACAGGTAAATTTTACAAACACACAAATTATACTGAGCCGAATATATCCATAACTAGGAACAAAAAATAACATTTGTTAAATATTCAAGTAGAATTAACGGACCTGTAGGTTTCTGACCTTCCGAAACCTCCATGGCGGTGGTGACTCCCCCGGAGTTTTGGCCTCCTTCCATCTGGTTGTGGTGGAACTGAAATAGCCCGCCCCTGCAAGTAGTACTTACAGAGTCAACGAAGCCAGGTAACCAGGTCTCGATGATGAAATCAAAGGAGATTTGGACTTTAATAGCCCGCCTCTATAAATAAAACTTACAGAGTTTACGCAGCCAGGTAACCAGGTCTCGATGATAAAATCATAGGAGATTTGGATTTTAATTGCCCATCTCTGCAAGTGAAACTTACAGAGTTTACGAAGCCAGGTAACCAGGTCTCGATGATAAAATCAAAGGAGATTTGGATTTTAATAGCCCGCCTCTATAAGTAAAACTTACAGAGTTTACGAAGCCAGGTAACCAGGTCTCGATGATAAAATCAAAGGAGATTTGGATTTTCGAGACAACCAAGATCGTCTGCCTTTCTACAGCCAAGCACCCTCTATTTATATGTGAAATTTCTTTGTTCTGCCCACGCTTGTGACGTCAGAATTGTGGGGTTGATCAACTCTCGATCCCACGGGGCCATCTGGGAAATAACGTTGGCGGTTTGGGTAAAATTATCTTATCGAAGAAATTTGCATGTAACATGGTACTGCTCGACCTATTGAAGGGCCATGTGGTTCACCCAGTAAGCGCCATGTAGTTTCACCCTGTTGGCGCCGTTCGGACCACCCTCTTGGGTAGTGCTGGTCTAAAGCAAGGTGATGACCTATTTATTGTCAAAACAGATATTAGTGTGGTCATTGTGAGAAAGGTCATAAACCTTTATTGGTGACACAGATATTATCGTGTAACTTTAAGTGTGTCTGTGTTTACTTTTACCCTTGTTCCTAGAATCCCTATAATAAATTCAAGTAGATATTTTTCTGTTAAGTACATACGAATAATGATAAATTAGTACATATTCACTGGGATTTTATATACCTACAATATTTTACTCGAAATTTAAATAAATGTAGGTGACCGGGGTCTGTACGGTCACAATACTTATAATAAATAGTTAATTTTACTTAATCATTATTGTTATAATAAATAAAGCTTATATCGAAAATAAATTTTTTAAAAAGGAAAATTCGAATTCTCAAATTTTAATTTACATTGGTTTTCTCTATCCTTTAAATTATAATTATAACTCTTAGTGGCTAATCCCCTTAAACTAGATTTCGATATATCTCTGCTATTATTAATTTCGCAGTTCGTCACATTATCACCCCTATTAAACATATTTTGTCTAAAAATGTTGTTACAGTTATTCATCTCTACCTTGGGATCAACCAAAGTGCCGTCAGATGATGAATCCAGTCTTACTTTCTTTTTGTTTACTTTATTTTCATATTTTTCTATGAAGCGTCTATTTCTTATGTAAATTCTTTCATCATCCGTTCGCACTCTGTACGATCTTATACCCACTCTGTCCACAACCTCACCCATCTTCCAGTCGCCCTTAGGTATTAATTGAATTCTAATTTTAGTTCCCTTGTCCAACTCAGGAAGGTTTCTATTCCCTTTTTTGTCATAATAATTTTTCTGCTGACTTATCAATGAAACTATCATATTTAACAAGACTTAGGATTTGATACAAGTGCTTTACTTATTTTTGGCAACCTATCTCTCAAATTTCTATTAAACATTAAATTTGCTGGTGTGAAGTGGTAAAACAAAGGTGTATTTCTATAGTCTAACAAAGCTAGATAAGGATCTTTATTATCTTGCTGACATTTTTTTAGTATGTTTTTAACTGTTCTCACAGCTCTCTCTGCCATGCCGTTAGACTGGGGATATCTGGGTGAAGATGTTAAATGTTTAAACTCCCATTCCTTTACAAATTTCTTAAAATTAATTCCTGAAAACTCTGGACCATATCTGTCCTTACTATGTTTGGAATTCCTAATCTTGAAAACATTGCTTTTAACTGTATAACAATATTTTGACTGGTCAAGTCCCTATGTAAATTAACAATCTCAATGTATTTAGAGTAATAATCTACCACTAGCAAGTATGAGTCTCCCCCAAAATGAAATACATCTGATCCCACCTTATGCCATGGACTTTTGACAACCCCATGAGGAACCATATCCTCAGGACGGTTTGTGCTTTGATTTAATTGACAAGCGGTACAAGACAAAATCATATCCTCAATTTGTTTGTTCATGCCTGGCCAGTAGTAGCACCGGTTAGCTTTTTCTTTAGTTTTTCTAATGCCGGAATGACTAGCATGTATTTTATTTAAAATTTCTTTTCTTAGCCCTACTGGTACAATTAGTTTACTTTCCTTAAATATGAGTTCCTCCGCCTGTGTGATCTGATGTTTATCCTTGAAATATATTTTGATTTTATCCGGAACATCTTTTACTTTACTAGGCCAGCCCTCTATTAACATTTTTTTCAATAACCCTAACGATTCGTCGTCACCGACATGCTTGTTAATTTCATTTAACTTTTCTGGTGTTACGTTTAAATTCATTGTCAACAAACATATCTGTGCCTCGACTTCTAAATCTATATTCTCGTCAAAATTGGTTCTTTCATATGCACGTGATAACGTATCTGCCAACACTAAGTCTTTTCCGGGATTGTACATCAAAGTAAAATCGTACTTTCGCAATAGGGATGTTGCATTTTTTTAAAATCCCGTTTTTTTCTGTTAGAAATGTAAAACAACTATATTAATAATACTCTACAGCAAAAATATTTTTTTACTCAATATTTGTACATAGAAAAACGATTATAAATTGACCGTAATTCAAATATATTATTGCCGCCAGAAAACGCTTTGAGATCGGAGAGTCCTGTGTGACGTCACGAATCTAGTTGACATTGCCATGTCTAAATATTTTTTATGCGTTTGACATTTTTCGAAATAGTCAAAATGCGGCGTGCTGCACTGTGGAACTAGATTCGTGACGCCAGCAATCTTTTGAGCCGATTCGGGCGTTTCCGGGCAATGCGTGGAAATTTCAAATTTTACAATACTTTTTATTTATTTACTCGGAAAGCACGGACCAAAAAATTTTTTCAAAAATATTTATAGTGATAATTTGGTATCAGCTTTTCAAAACAAATTATTTTGAAAATCATGCAAAGTCCCTATTGTATCAACATTCTCTGTAACCTCGCGGGACAATCATTTATGGATTTTTTTATTATTGATAACAAAGGCTTATGATCGGTCTCGACAATAAAAGTTCTGCCATACACGCCAATAATTCTTTTTCAATTTGCGCGTATCTCTTTTGACATTCAGTTAGTGCTCTCGATGCATGGGCACACGGAATTTTATCCTGTAACAATACCGCGCCCAAACCATTTTTAGAAGCATCCACCGATATTGTCGTTTCCTTATTTACCTCAAAAAACTTCAAGCAAGGTGACTCTACTATCACTTTTTTCAAATTTTCAAAATCAAGCTCGTGAACTCGCTGCCAATCGAACTCTACATCTTTTTTCAACATCTCCCTTAAATTTGCTGTTTTATCTGACAAGTTATTTATAAATTTACTCAAATATGTAACCATACCGAGGAATCTTTGTACATCAGACTTGTTTTCGGGGACTGGCATGTTTTTTATTGCTGTGATTTTTGATTCATCTGGTGCTATGCCGCTTCCCGATATTATGAGTACATGACCCATGTACAGGGTGTCCCATTTTCGACACTTTTAGGGGTTATTGGCGTTATTATCAAAGATAGAGTGTTGCGGTTTTCACGTTCCTGTCCTACTTTTTTACGAAACGAAAGATTCCGGGGTCAATTTTGTCATGGCTCTCTTAGTTTTTAATCTACAGAGTGATTCTCAAAATCTTTGTTTTTTAAACACCCCTCGTATTTCCGTTATGCGTCTACTTATCAAAAAGATGAAAACTGATCTTGATAGAATTTTTTACGCAGAATTCAGTGGCGTAGGCAGTTTTTGTATAAAAGGTTTAGTTTTAGAGATATTGCAGTAACTTATGTTTCTTTAAATGGGACACCCTATATATTATCTTTTATATTGATTAAACAAAATTTGGGCTTTCCAAAAATATATATTACTTAATATTTATTTTGAAAAACAAGCTCAAAATTCGATATTTTTAATAATTTTCTTTATTTATAACAGTAGGCCATGGCTAATTTTTTAGAAACAAATGCAAAATTTTCACAATGCGTAATTATTCTAAAGCTAAACACTTCAAAAGATAATTTTAATGCATTGTATAAAACATACCAACAATATAATACTTCTCATAATTATCATAAAAGGACATTGTAATAAAAAATTAAAAGTAAAATAAAAACACCTACGTAACAAAAATATTTCATCAATAATGGAAATCTGACAAATCTGTCAAATTTTGCATTTGTTTCTAATAAACTAGCCATGGCTTACTGTTATAAATAAAGAAAATTATTAAAAATATCGAATTTTGAGCTTATTTTTCAAAATAAATATTAAGTATTATATATTTTTGGAAAGCCCAAATTTTGCTTAATCAATATAAAAGATAATATATAGGGTGTCCCATTTAAAAAAACATAAGTTACTGCAATATCTCTAAAACTAACCTTTTATACAAAAACTGCATACGCCACTGAATTCTACGTAAAAATCTCTATCAAGATCAGTTTTCACCTTTTTGATAAGTAGACGCATAACGGAAATACGAGGGGTGTCTAAAAAACAAAGATTTTAATAATCACTCTGTAAATTAAAAACTAAGAGAGCCATGACAAAATTGACCCCGGAATCTTTCGTTTCGTAAAAAAGTAGGACAGGAACGTGAAAACCGCAACACTCTATCTTTGATAATAACGCCAATACCCCCCAAAAGTGTAGAAAATGGGACACCCTGTACTTAACCTCGCTGACACAGAATTGACATTTCCCCTCATTGAAACGAATACCATTTAACTTAGTAGTTTTTAGAACTTTTTCGAGTCTTTCGTTATGTTCTTTTAAATCTTTGCCCGATATGATAATGTCGTCAATGTAAATATTACACCCCTCAATGTTATCAAATATTTCCGCCATTCTTTCTTGAAAAACCTCCGGACTGCTACTCTTCCATACGGCAAACGCAAAAATCTGTACCTTCTAAATGGCGTTGCAAAGGTACATAATTTACTGCTTTCCGCATCTAAAGGGATTTGTAAGAATCCTTGTGTTGCATCTAAGGTAGTGAAGTACCTTGAACCGGACAATTTTATTGTTAGTTCTTCTAATGTCGGGATTTGAAAGTAGTGTCTTTTAACAGCACCATTGAGATCCTTTGGATCTAAACATATACGAATCGTACCGTTAGGCTTGCGCACGATAACCATCGCGTTAACCCAGTCTGGACTTTCGTTATTCGCGTTTTTATCAAATTCTCTTTTTCTAAATGTTCTAACGTACTTTTTAATCTATCTCTTATTGCAAAAGGTATTTTCCTCGGAAGATTTATCACGGGTTCCGCGTTTTCTTTTAGCTCTATTCGATATGGTTTTTTAACAGATCCTATGCCCTTAAACAAGTCCAATCGCTGATTGTTTCCCTGGATGTCTGTTTGCTCTCGTAAAACTTGATACGTTCTCTCCACGCCGAAAGTTGAGGGCTTAGTTGTTTTTTTTAAATTTCACATAACTCTTCGTAGGTTTTGTCTTTTGGTGGGGTTGGAAAACACAAGTCTCTCACTATTTGTACATAGGTGTGCCGATTAAGCTCAAAAGTGTTCCCACTCGAATTTTCGCTTCAGTAATTTTATTGGCACAGAAATATTGCTCTAACTGTGTTCGTTATAAACTATCCAATCATCAATTATATGATTATAGCACTCACATGTGCTATAAGATCGCAGGCCATTGTTGAAAAAAAAATGAAAGGAATTCGCGATCACGTGCAAATACGTACTGTTTTAAAGTATTAAAGTACCCACAATTTTGCACCCGTTCGATGCGCTTTCTTCCCGCTTTTTACGTTTTAACCTCGTCGCCACTGTGAAGTTTCCACCCGTAAGAGATACTCCGATATCGTTGTTAATAAGACTATTCTATAAAATACAGACAGTACAATTTACACGTCTTGCCCAGGGATGGGAGTTTACGCGTAGACTTTAATTGTCTACATCTACTTGTAGACGATGCGTAAACAATGCTTCTCTAGGTAGACAATGTAGACTATGTAGACTATTGTAGACAATGACGTTAGAACTGTCAGTTTGTTAGTAAATGTGAAGTTAAGGTTAAGAAATCAAATAAACAACAATGCCGGGTCGTGCAAAAAAATAAATATTTTGATGAACTCAAATTTGTGTTAATAAAGGAAAATAACAAGTATTTTAACAGAAATCTCCATTATATTTCATACAGAAATTATATACCGCATACTTCGCAACAATATTTTTACTAGAAAATACCATTGACGACCAATGGCGCGATCGTGGACTAGCCTGATAATATGTAGTAGGTAAGTTAAGTCCTTATATTTTGGGAACAGTATATTTGAGGCAATTTAAATTTATTTTGTTTATTTCAGTTTGTTATTTAATTGTATAGGTACCTAACTGCGAGAATTTTTGAGTTGGGTACTCTTTGAGTTTATTCTTGTTTTTACTTTCTTATATAATAAGAAAGTATAGTAATCGTGATTTTTTTCGACTTCGAGATTTTGATGGATTTACACGTTTTGAGGGCCCCTGAATCCATTTTGACCATTTTCGCCATGATGTCTGTGTGTGTGTGTGTGTGTCTGTCTGTATCCACGATAACTCAAAAACGACTTACCGGATTTGATTCAAATTTCATATTTAAGACTTTGAACAAAATTGTGGGTGCCACATTAAATCTTTTTCGTCTAGCGCCAACACAAGTGGTACTTACCTGATGACATTTTTAGGTTTTTTAGGAATATCTTGAAAAATAAACAATTTACGACATTTTTTTATTCTTAGACATTAATTTAGAATTAAATTTTGAACAAATTTTGTTTGAACTTTTTTTTGAAATTCCGTCAAAAATTTTTAATTATTTTTCATATAATAGCGCCATCTATCACTCAGGTGCAAAAGTACTTTATATAAATTACAGAAATCTATACCGTTGAGGAAATCGATTGTAGCAATATTATTATTTGAAAAGATCGACGGCTACGGCAGCATTGTGGTGGCGAAACTACCACCGGTTGTTACGCGGTTGTTGATTTGTGTTTTTTGTGTCATATTGTAATATGTACAGTTAATAAGAGTAGCTAATAGCAGCAAAGTATTCAGTGTACTCTTCTTATCCAGAACAAATACCACTTCTAGCACAAGCCGCCATGGCGCAGTGGGTAGAGAATATGCCTAGTAATCTACACGGTGCTGGTTCGATTCCATAGATTTCCCTTCTTTTTTTTACTTTCTTATTATTCATATAGTAGCGCCATCTATCACTCAGTTGCAAAAGTACTTTATATAAATTACAGAAATCTATACCGTTGAGGAAATCGATTGTAGCAATATTATTATTTGAAAAGATCGACGGCTACGGCAGCATTGTGGTGGCGAAACTACCACCGGTTGTTACGCGGTCGTTGATTTGTGTTTTTTGTGTCATATTGTAATATGTACAGTTAATAGGAGTAGCTAATAGCAGCAAAGTATTCAGTGTACTCTTCTTATCCAGAACAAATACCACCTCTAGCACAAGTCGCCGTGGCGCAGTGGGTAGAGAATCTGCCTAGTAATCTACACGGTGCTGGTTCGATTCCATAGATTTCCCTTTTTTTTTTTAAATTTTAATTAAATGCTTTATTTATTCGGAGCGATTATAAGTCACGGACCAGGTTAGGTTGTTTTGTATAGTTTTTTTTTTCCTTTAAATAATAGCATAAATCGGTACCATAAGATGATGCCGGAATAACCATTGCCCTTACACGTGACCTTAAATTTGATGGAATACTTTGCTGTGATTAGCCTCTCGTCAGTTAATTTCACAGAAATTAGGTTATTTTTTATCATGAGTCGTTCAGTAAGTTTTGGCATTTTGATTTTTGGCGACGGATGCAAATAAGTACTTAATTTGTCAATTTGACAGTAAACGTCAATCAAATAAAGGCATTGTAACACAGGGCATCAGGGAAATATAAGTTGTAGTTTAACTTAATTTCTTTAGGAAAAGTAATTGAGGTATTATCCGTATAAGAAAGTCATGTGTTGGACACATCAGATATTTTTTTTAATAAATACCTATACTATAATTAATACTGTCTATATTGTCTACTTTGTCTACATTGTCTACATTTTCTACATGCTAAGAGCTAAGTAGACTTTCTCGTTTGTCTACGTCATTGTCTACACGTAATTTACGCTATGTAGACTACATGCCCATCCCTGGTCTTGCCACATGCGAGGCCAGAACAGAAGAGGGTTTCTTAGCTACCCTTGTTACTTGACGCAGGTGCGTGTTACATATGCTACGTCACATTATGAATATACACAACAGTTTATTTTATTTCATATAAATGCAAGTAACAGATCATAATAATATATAATTACAAATTAATTCTTATACAAATTTTGTTATTTATATTGTTACTATGGAAAACCTACAATTAATTTTATCGAAATTTTATCGCTGGAAAACCATGTAGGTTGGTCCAATACTGCATTATGATTGGTCGAAATTGCTATGAATAAAATTATCGCAAGATAATCCTCCAAAAAGGATAAACTGCCATAGAAACGATTGTTGATTACAATTGTCACTATAGATATTTTGGAGGATAAAAATTTAACACCACGATTAAAGTTTTATACAACCGCCCCTAAATGTGTTAAAAAAATAAGTACTAAACCCTTGTATTAAATGCCTTCTAGCCTCAAATATCTGATTATTTTGTCCTGCTAGAAATTGACCTCCCTGTTGATTTAGTTCTACAGAAAAATTTATGTTTTGTCATTGTTTTATGTATTCATTAAAATTTAGGTTATATGGTGAATAAATAAACAACTACAAATACCAATATAATAACATGAATATTACCATAATATTACTAGGATTTTGTGACGTTTTTAGAAATCTACCGATCTTTCCCGATCTTCGTTTCTACAATACTCTACGAATGAGCGGAATACCAAATGCCATGACCATGCTATGACCACAGCATATATATTTACAGCATTAACACTCTCAGTGGCGGGAAGTTTGGCGCCGTTCTTTACGCGGATCGAATCGGCCATATTGTGTGCGTAGTAAGTCGTTAAATAAGCACATAGTCGTCTCTGATATCAGTTCTGACTTCAGTGCCGTGCGTTGCAGCGTTTAATAGGTACTCGTATAATATATAATATGTACGTCTATCAGGGCCGTATGGTAGAGAGGTAGGGTGAGGCGACCGCCACAGGCGGCACTATTCAGGAGCGGCATTTTGGCTTCAGATCAGTAATTTTTTGGTTTTAAATTTGAAATTGAATTTGTTTGGTTTCTATACCTACTTTTTGTTATAAATTGTAAACTAAATTGTCAAATTGGTTTAACTTAGACCGAAGAGCAAAATATCACGTACACTTCTGTGCAATAAAAATGCATACACTTACATTTTATTTGTGTAACTTGACTTTAATGTCACTGTCATACAACAATCGAAATATCCATTCAGTTAATATTCAAGATTTTCAAGAAGTGTTCATTACAATGTCCCCTCAATTAAACGAAATCCAAATGGCTATCCTTATTACTAAATTAGAAGAGGGTTGGTCAATAAGAAGACTCACTGTTTATCTCGGAATTAATCCAAGCACGGTATTGAGAGTCAAAAAACGATGGGAACAACAAGATACTTTGAGCCGAAAAGTTGGGTCTGGGAGGAAAAAAATTTCAAATAACGCACAAGATGCTGCATTGCTTAATTTTTTAAGAGAACATCCATTTGAATGCGCCGCTGCTGCTGCAGTTGCAACTAACTTTCCCGGCTCTAGACCTATGGTTTGTAGACGAATTAAAGTCACAGAATTAAAAAATTGTTCAAGTGCTAGAAAAGCATTACTTTCGGTTGAATGTAAGCAATCTAGAGTTCTCTTTGCGCTTAATCACTTGCATCGCAATGTTGACTTTTGGGAATGAGTTATCTTTACAGATGAAAAAGTCTTCTAATCCTCTAATGACGGACGTTTGCGTGTTTATAGACCACCAAACTCCAGTTTTGATGAAAATTATATAACTGGAGTTAACAAGCAAGGAAGGTTTTCAGTAAATGTTTGGGCTTGGATGAGTAGTAACGGGCCTGGGGCTTGCTGGAGAATTGATACGAGGTTTAACTCGCCAACTTATCGTCAGATTTTGGATAATCTTATGCTATCAACAGTACCTAAATCAAATTTATGCCGAAAACAACTTCATTTACCAACACGATAACTGTCCGGTTCATACGGCTCAAATAATTCAACAGTGGTTTACATACAACAATATTGAAACTTTACCATGGCCCGCAAATAGTCCAGACATAAATCCCATAGAAAATATATGGGCATGGTTAAGTAAAA
This sequence comes from Pediacus dermestoides, assembly GCA_963942485.1. Taxonomy (NCBI): domain Eukaryota; kingdom Metazoa; phylum Arthropoda; class Insecta; order Coleoptera; family Cucujidae; genus Pediacus; species Pediacus dermestoides. Next base: position 11,439,618 of record OZ012628.1, on the reverse strand, counting down.
AAATGTATAAAAGGAATTTTCGTCCCAGAAATCAGGAAGAGTTATGGGACAACATTGAAGCAGCATGGGAGAATCTGAATTTGAACGAAAATATTTGTCAGAATTTAATTCACTCCATGCCAAGAAGTTTGGTACTCTTGGTTGAAAAGGATGGAGCTAGAATTAACTACTAGCAATAGTTTATCTCTTCAGTTTTTTTATGTTCAATAATCCCAATTTATTTTTTCTGTCGTTAATATAAATTTGTGTTCATTTACAAGTCTTTTTTTGAAACAAATCTTGATAATAATTAATAAAGGTAATCAATGGAGGTAAATGATTCCTAGTAACTGGTTTGCAAACATGGAAACAGATGTAAGACAAATTAACGCAACTAAAAAAATGCAAAAATCGCTCTCAAGACTTGTATGCTTTTTAATTGAACAGAAGTGTACAATTTGTAAATTTTATTGCTATTACGTATTTTTTGAATGTAGTTAAGTAGTGAATTTTGCGAACAGATGTGCCAACCATCCATTGCATTAGTTTCTAGCAAAGATGTAAATTGAAGTCGATGGCTTGAAAATTCGAGGGATCGTAGGGAGCAAGGATTTAATAGACCGAGATTTTTAAAATATAAAACACTTGTTGTCTTCTAGATTTTTTCTAACACTAAATAAAAAAAAAAATAATGTCAGATTCGAATGGGGTGCGACTAAGGGCTCAGTTCACGACTGGCAACCCCGTTTTAACAGGAAGCCCTTATTTTTTAAGAAAACATTTTTTTTGTTCTACTTATAATTATGTATCTAATGGCTAATAAAATTTTTTACAAACACTAACTTCTTTTTTTTATTAAAAAAACTAATAAAAACATTTTATAGAAAACGCAAAAATGTGTAAAAATCAAAAATAAATCAGATAAAGTTGAATTATAAGTTTTTATTACAAAACTTTCTAATACCGTCCTGTGTTCAGGTACAAAATATTTAAGCCGGCCCAGGCTACTACGCAGTGAAAATGGCGTCAAGGTCAAAAAATTGTGTTCCTCGATAACAAGAGATTTTATGGCAGTGTTAATCACAAATCACCTACTATACAGATACACCACGGCAACGGTTATCGTTAAGACCGAATCAGCGCCATCTCTTGTTTGTAAGATAAAATATTTAGATTTTGCGGGAAGTTTGAATCCAGTAGAAAGTTTATTTGTAGCGGGAAATTTGAATTCATAGCATGTAACAAATAAATAATTATTAACAAAGGAGTATTTATTATGAATAAAATAATATTGAACATAATAATGACAAGTGTGCACAACTATACACAAAAAAAACAGTTGCGCATAAACCAATTATTTTTCTATTTAGCTTCGAGGTTGCTTCATATATTTTTTCTTTCTTCTTGTAATGTAGATGTTAAGAGCTTCTTTTTTCACCTCATTTTTACCAAAATAAGGTCTAATATCCTTTCCTTGTATTTTCTTATTAACATCCTTGCACCAACCGTGCACTAAAGTTCTCAGTGATATCTTTAATATTGAATTAATAATTAAAAGTTTGTGTTCATTGCAACGTATGAAATTAAAATCTACATTTTGACAGATTTGATGTTTTATATTTGTGATCAAACTGCTTGCATGTGGCCAGTTCTGAAGGCACATTAACAAAATTTCATGTATATTATGAAAGCACTCTCCAAAATCCAAAGTTGGATAACAGAGTCGTTTAGTCCAACCATTTCCATATTCCCTGGCAAAAATAAGTTCATTGGCATACATTTCTTTATCACAAAACAAGCTTCTTTTACACTGTGCACAGTTTGCACATAGTTTTTTTATTTTCTTCAAAATAAATCCAGCAACAAAGTTGTTTGAAAGTTGGCTTAATTTTTCACACAATGTGTTTGTGCTATTCGTGGATCGTGATACTGATGAACCTGGCAATGCCATCATTTCACTGGTGCTAGGATTATTTCTATTTAAAAAAGTTTTTATTGCACCAAAGATAGCGTTACATCCATTCTCTTCGCACTTGAATGTTTTCTTGTGAATCGACAATGTGGAGTTCACCATAATAGTTTTAAAAATCCCTAAAAACGCCGAAGGCGAAGGATTAACGTATAAAGCACCATAACTCCGAACCTGCCCAAACATATTTTCAAGGGGGTCTTGATTTAAATTCCTCCCTAGCATGTAATCGAAACCATCATTTTTTAACACTTTCCAAATCGATATAAAATTTCGAATTGTGAACATCCAGTTTGCTAAACTTGGGGGTCTCTTCTGGTCGTTTTTATTTTTTTGTGCCAATTCCATGGAAGCTAAAAGTGGGAGCGCTTCCTCGGTCCAAAACTTGATGTGACTGGTAGAATCGCTTATCCCACATCTCAACACTTTTCCATGTCGAGGCTTTTTAGTTCCGCCGTTAACAGAATCAAATAAGCGGTCAAAAAAATATAATAATTCTGCCGTGTTAACTGCACCTTCTCCAAGGGTTTTTTGAACATCTGGAAAAGTTATGTTAAATAAACACAAATATATGGTCATAATGATAAATAATTTACCAATTTTGCTGGCCAACATTAACGTTGACGATAATCTTTGGCTAAAGATTTGCGCCGCATGTTTGACTTTCATTTTTCTTAATTTATTCACATATATGTGCTCGTCAGTAATATGAGGGAGGGCTCGTAGGCCTTCTATTGCGTTTGGGCCGTTATCGTTTTCATATAAACGTTGAACATGCTCCCACTTTGCCACTTTTCTTATTTTGTTGCCGGTGAAGTATACGTTTTTTTTAATGAAGTTGTTTCTTATCCCCTTCAATAGATGTGGTGGATCGAATAATGGATAAACTTTAAAGTCGCCAATTTCAAAAACGCCAATTCTATATTTGTCTCCTTCCAGTCGCTTTATATATTTCTCTTTTGTATCTCGTATTAAAGAATTTAACGCAGCAACATTTCGGTTTACTTGGTCGCATACAGTTGTGATAGGTTTCAGACCTATTCTAATTAGGTTTTCTAAAATTTCCTTCAATAAGGATTTTATTTGATACGTTTTAGCGCCACCTCTACTCGAAAAATGATAGCTAATTGGTGCCTTTATGTTTTTTTAATTCCTCTAATCATAAACATTAGGACATGATCTGAGATATATCGTGTTCTTTTTCCAGGTCCCATGTCTTCGAATCCTTGAATTACCTCTTTATTTTCATTCAAATTGAGAGCTGGCAAGATTGCCATCTCATCGAACATCACTGACACATACCGTTCACTATGATTCATTTTAGCAGCAATTTCTTCCAATGAATCAAAAATATTTTTATTTATTCCTGCTTCAAAGCAAATATCATTAATAAATCTGTCTAAAGTAGATTTACTTGGCAATATAAATATTTTAGATAGAAAGCGATAGGATTTTGGGCTTTGCTTGTATAACGACAATGCCATTATTTTTTCATCATCGGTGAATCGACGTTGTCTAATTGTTTTTTTACATTCCCGGAACTGACATTTTATGAACTGTGCCGCTACGTCATTGAGATTACAAAGATTTTCGTCAATAACTTTTTCTTTCTGGAACTTTTCGGCCTCAAACAGCCTCTTTTTGAAATTATTTTTTACACTATTTACATTATTGTATCGTCTATACAGCCGTTTTACTTCATTATATAATTTACTTTTTCTTGGGGTGATTTCTACTTGGGCTTTAATCCCAGCATTTGTTAAAACCCTGTGAGGAGTTAAATTCTTGACCACACTACCTTTTCCTTTAAATTTGCCTGATAAAATGGGTGAAAGATGCTGCTGGTTCGAATTATTTTTACCGATATTATTATCTTCCATTAATGGTTCAGTCAGGGATGCGTAGTTATGATCCATCATTATATTGTGTGTACCAAATATATTAACCCGATCTGTTGGGAGCTGTCTTATAATATGTGGTGGTCTTATTAACACATCGGAAATTATATTTACAACCCCTTGAGGAGATCGGCCTGAAAATATTGAATTTAAAAGGAATGATAAAGATAAACGTTGTGTTACATTATATTACCTGATGGTAAATGCAAAGTGGGCACAGCATTTAAATGAACCCTCTTCGAACCTGTAGAACAGTATTGGGACTCAAAATGACGGTGGCAAATCCTTTTGTTTAAATAAATGGTTTCACGATCAATTGTGGTTAGGAGTTTGTTACCAATTGCACAAATCCATTGATTGAACCTCACAACATCCTTTCTTGGATTAGGGAAACGATGCCTTTGCGATTCTTTTTTCCACGCAATTTGGTACACAGCACTTAATTATTCCCATATTGTAATATGTTATTTTATAATGGGTAATTCAAATTTTATTCTTGCTTGCTTTGTGCGCACATGTGTGTTGTGCCTAAGGTAACAGGCTATGTAGCCAAGAACACACACTATTGAATACATCACACACAGCATCACTTAATTATTCCCGTAATGTAATTTTGAAAATTTATAATAATTCTAATCTATACACGTTCTACACTAATGGCAATGTCAGCAATAATTCAAATTTGATTCTTAACTGCGATTGTCGCGACATCTCTTGACTGTAAGATGTCCTAAGGGGTTATCACGTGACTGATCTGAGTGGCTATAATCCATGTGAAACCTCTATTTAATGGATGCTTTGTGGTGTTAATGCTGTAAATATATATGCTGTGCTATGACGTTCGATTTCGATTGTAGAATACTATTGTAGAATTGAAGCGCGAGCGGAATCCCACCCCAGTGCTCAGTACAAAGTGGCCGTTCGATCAGTGAGCGCAAGTGAGTTGATGACGAATTGAACGCAACCAGTGTCAAACGTTGACAGTAAGATGTGTGCACCAACGCCCTTGCGGTAGTTTGCGTCAATAGTACCAATCCCACTAGTTATTTTTTCAATACTAACAGATTCAGTCATTCTTGATCACACTGTATCATAAAAATAGTTTATTATTTATTTACTCTCTTGTATAAATACAGAAACAAATTCTGGTTCTCCTCTGAACAAGTGAAACTATTTCTAAATATTCTTTATTTCGCTTATAGCGTAGGACGTGCCTACGATGCCGCCGTCATATTACTTCCATTGCCAGCAGTAGCCATCTTATTTGATGCATCCTCACTTATTGACAAATTAGTATTACGACTATTTATATTATTGATATTATTAGTACTTTTTAGAGGAACAACAATATTATTACTAGGGGGTACATCATTTCAGAAAAATTTAGATCTTGAACCAAAGTACCGAGTGATCAAAAATTATCTTGGTCAAAGGTGGTCATGAAATGGAAAACGACGGTCTTAGCTTATATCATCCTTGTGAAGTTTGACATTATCAATAACATAACAAATCAAATTTGTGTTATTACTTAATTATAGAGATAAAATAATAAAGAACTACAAGTTCGAAAATTAATAACGTTTTATTAAGAAAATAATATAAATTACCTACAGTAACTGTTGGAAATGTCCGCCGCCTTGTTCAATGCACAAATTTACGCGCCTTCTCATGCTATGAAAAGCATTTTGCAGCATTTGTGGCGTTATGGTTGCACATTCTTCAGCAATTCTTTGTTGCAATTCTTGCAAATTTTCTACAGGAGTTTTGAAAATCCTATTTTTTAAATAGGGAAACACAAAATAGTCCATAATTGTCAAACAAGGTGACCTCGGAGGAAATTCAACTTGTGTACCCAAACTTATCAGCCGATCATCAAAAAATTCGCGGGGAAGAGCTATATTGTCCCGTGTCGTATGTGCTGTTGCACCGTCCTGCTGAAAATAGCCATGCTGAAGTTCATCATCATGTAGTTGTTGAACAAATTCTGTTAAAATAAGGTTTCTGTATCTCTCTGCAGTGACGGTTAAATTGAAAAAAACGGGCCCAATTATTCTTCTGCGAGAAACTGCCATCCAAACACCAATTTTCTGAGGATGTAGTGGAGATTCAACAAAAATATGAGGATTATCAGTGCTCCACATCCGCGTAATTTGAGAATTGACGTACCCCGAAAGATGGAACCACGCTTCGTCAGAAAAAAATGTATAGTTTAATAAGTCGTCGTTCATTAAATTATTAACAAACCACTGGCAGTACGCAAGACGTCTGGGGTGGTCTGCCGACAAAAGGGCTTGATATGATTGCATCTTATATGGATGCATGTCCAAGTTCTTCTTTACCATCGTTTGGCATGTTCCATAGGAAAGTCCAATTTCTTGACACAAACGTCTCAAAGGTTTTGTTGGCTCTTGTTCCATACGTTGACGGACGTCATTAACATCTTCTTCTGTACGAATGGTTGGCCTACCAGCCCCTTTTTTATGAAAGACAGAACCAGTTTCGCGAAACAAACTAACGCAATTTGTGAGGCACGCATAAAAATCCTGTGGTATTACTGCTATATCTGGGAAGTGTTCTCGAAAGTTATCCAAACATAAAAGCTGACTATATTCCCAATTTCCATTAACTAGCACACCAGTTCGAAAATAGGCTTCAATCATGTAAATTTTGTGCTCTGTGGTGTAAACCATATTAAAAAAGTCAAAAACTGTTTAAGATTGTTAACTGCTTTGGGCACTTTAAAAGGAAATAAGCAGAAGAATTACAAACACTGTAGGTATTAAATAAACTTTAATTAAAAACACAACGACATAAAACAGAAATGTACGACGCTACGACGACTTGAGCATATAACCTCTTCGCGGTAAAAATCCAACGGCTATCAATGTCACTTCTCAAGTCGGCCTTATACAGCTAAAACATATCATCTCGACGGTCACAAACCCCGCAACCAAAAATACATTACTTCAATTTACAACAATGGGCATTAAGAACAACTTTTGACAATCAAAAAATGGTTGACATAAATGCACGATACTAGCTCCGACAAGTATTTTAAAATCCATGATCACCTTTGACCAAGATAATTTTTGATCTCTCGGTAGGTTCATCTTTTATAATTGTGTCTAAAGGGAATTCATTATCACTTTCGGTATCAATAAATCACTGTTATTTTCTCACGTACCTCTATATGACATAATATGGTACTTACTATAGCATATAACCAGTCACATCATTGAATTGTCTAGGAAGTTGAAGGCAGGAGCGGACTGGCCACGTGAAAAATGTGGAAAATTCCACATGGGCCGTTTTTCTAAATTAAACCAATTACTATATTATGACTTCACATGTTTGTATCCAAATTTTTTTTCTGGAAATATTTCTGAGTAAAAACGCAAAACTCAATATTATTTCAAAATTACATTTCAAATATTCATGGAATATTTTAAAGGAAAATGTCACTGAAACTTTCAAAAAATTAAACCGAAATGAATATCATCATCAAGACTTTTCGAGTTCTTTCGGCCCATACTATACAGGGTTATTCACGGAAACCGTTGGTTAGACATTTTAAAAGATGTATATTTTCAAGTTTCTACGACTACCGGAAGAATACCCTAACTTCGTTTTTTAAATGGAACACCCTGTGTATTATTACATTTTTTAATTCTACATTCAATTATAATACTATTTTGTTAAACAATTTTTCTGTAAAGCATTTCATTTAATAATTACAGGATGATTTTTTAAAAAAGGTCTAAAAATGGGCTAACTTTCAAATTTTATTTTGTAGCCTTCGAATATTCATATTGAAATGCGGTTTAGGCAAGATCTTAACAAAAGTTTACTACTTGCAATTTCTTCATTGCAACATCTCAATGTTCTACAGGGGGTTTATAATTTAGGTGCCATTCAGAAAAAAATGAAAACGGCAAAACTCATTTTTTTCAAATAGAACACCCTGTATATCGATTCAAATTTGGATTTTTTATTCAATTTAAAGTTAATTTTGTTGAATAAACTTTATACCCAACTCTTGTCGTTTTCGTGAAATTTCGTTTTTTTGGTAATATTGAAAATTATGCCAAACAATTCGATTATTGGATCAAGCAATATATGTTGTCAGTAAAGCATCTTAAACAATATCGTTACATTAATCATTAATAAAAAATTAATTAAAAAAAAAACTTCTCTTGTTAATCATTATACTATGTGTAAGTACCATAAAAATTGATATTTCACGAAAACTGCAAGAGTTTGGTATAAAGTTTATTCAATAGTAATATAATAAGTGCTTTGGATTTTCCGGTTAAATTACGAAAACTTGTTGCACAGCAACAAAGAGTGTCAGTTTGACAGTTTTTTCTGTCAAACTGACACGATTTGTTGTTGTGCATGAAGTTTGAGGAATTTAACCATCGGAAAATCCAAAGCACGTATTATATTCGTTAAGATAATTTTATGAATGTACACAACAGTTTATTTTATTTCATATTACTGCAAGTATTAGATCATACTAATATATAATTACAAATTAATTCTTATACAAATTTTGTTATTTATATTGTTACTATGGAAAACCTACAATTAATTTTATCGAAATTTTATCGCTGAAAAACCATGTAGGTTGGTCCAATACTACATTATGATTGGTTGAAATTGCTATGAATAGAATTATCAACAAAATTACCTTTAAATTGAATGAATAATCCAAATTTGTATCGGTATACTATTTGAAAAAAATGAGTTTTGCCGTTTTGATTTTTTTCTGAATGGCTCCTAAATTATAAACCCCCTGTAGAACATTGAGCTGTTGCAATGAAGAAATTGCAAGTAGTATACTTTTGTTAACATCTTGCCAAAAGCGCATTTCAATTTGAATATTAAAAGGCTAGAAAATAAAATTTGAAAGTTAGCCCATTTTTGGACATTTTTTTAAAAAATCATCCTGTAATTATTAAACGAAATGCTTTAGAGAAAAATTGTTTTAACAAAATGTTATTATAATTGAATGTAGAATTTTAAAATGTAGTAATATGCAGGGTGTTCCATTTAAAAAAACGATGTTAGTGTCTAGTTCCGGTATAACCGCAAGTCGTAGAAACTTGAAAATATTTTAAATAAAGAGATCATATGCTATTTAGGCTACAACCCAATTTAAAAAAAAATATATATTAACTACATCTTTTAAAACGTCTAACCAACGGTTTCGGTGAATATCCCTGTATACATTTTAAAAGTTTTACGCATTTTTTAACACCCTGTATAACATTGCTTTAGTCACCGCTCATAATAGACAGGTGTTAGTTAAATATATTTGCAATAAATATAATATTTACTCAAAATTTAAAAACTGATTACAGTGAATAAGGATTTTTATCTTGTATCGAAGAATACTGATAAAAATTGATAAGTATGTTGTTAATATTTACAGTACTTACCTTTCTATTTAGTAGATTAACGAGAATGAACGTTGAGTTTCAACTGAAAAGAGCCAAATATTTGTTGGCACAAAGTATTAAAAAAAGTGGGCTTTGGACAAGCAAAAAATGTTTTAATAAGTTATGTTACTTGGATATCACCATTGAAGATGAAGTGACAGCTGAAAACAATTTTTTGAAATACATTAATAAAATTCTGGTAGATAGGTATGATTTTCATAACCAAACCACTTATAGAGAAAATTTTAATCTACATATTAAAATAGAAAAAGAACATTTGGAAAATGTAATTATTATAAAAGCAGATAAACTTTTAAATTATATAAATTATCTGAACTTAGATTTACCTCTATTTTTCTTTTTATTTCAACTCAAAAAGATTTTAAGGGAATATAATGACGTGTGTAGTTTAAGACAAATTTATCGAAATAAATTAGATTTTCAAAAAAATATATTTGGATTATGATTAGTTTTTAGTAATACATATGTCAATTAATGGTATTTAATTAATGTCAATTTGTATTATTTGCAAACACTGCACTTAGTTATAATTAAAATAAATATTTATTGTGTTAAACACTTGTTTTATTTAAAGATCATTTGACGGTTTTTTTTTTCTGAAATATTTATTTACAATCTAATCCTATATGGATTAATAAGAAAATGTTATGGCGTCTAAAATGAACGAGGGAGGTCATTGCCCAATGACAAATTCCTCACAATTAACTTAACTTATTTAACTATATACACTACACACAATTAAATAACGGGTGTCCAATAAGTCCCTCAGTCAGGGCGGCTATGGAGCATTTCTCCCCTCATTAACAAACACAAAATTTAAAATATAATTTTCATGTAACTATCATAAAACATTAATTGTGACATCTTAAATGACGTTATGTTTGAGGTGAGATTGTAACGGTTTAAGTTTTGTGTTCACCAAGAAAAGCAAAATACTCCATAGTCATTCTGGCTGAAAGACTTATTGGACACCCGTTATAAATCACAACATGATCTGAACTTAAAATTTAGAAAATTAAAATTAGAAACGATTTGGTAAATCGAGAGGTTTGAATCTCTTTAGTCTTTTTGTTTGACAAGTTCTGTTCAAAAGTTTCACTGCAAGAGTATTTGGATGGTTATTAAGTCTATCACGGTACTTCGCACTAGCACTTTTTATTTCATCTTTTACACTATACATATTAAGATCACGATGAATGGCTTCATTGGTGATATACCACGGAGCATTGGTGATGGTTCGCAGTGTCTTGGACTGAAATCGTTGGAGTATTTCAATGTTTGAGTTACTGACTGTTCCCCAGAGCTGAATGCCGTAAGTCCAGACAGGCTTAAGTATGACTTTATACACCAGTAGCTTATTTTCAAGTGAAAGTTGAGAATTTCTTCCGATTAACCAGTACAATTTACTGAATTTCAGTCCAAGCTGCTTGCGTTTTGTCCATATGTGTTTCTTCCAGGTGAGACGACGATCAAGATGCATTCCCAAATACTTGGCACTTTCAGCTTGTGGCAGATATTGTTGGTTCAGTTTTACGGAGGGACATGTTTCCCTGCGCATAGTGAATGTCACATGAGTTGATTTGGACTCGTTGGCTTTAATGCGCCATTTTTAAGCCACTGTTGAATGTTATCCAAACTACTTTGCAACATTTGCGAAGCAACGGTTGGATTCGAGTGCGATGCCATCACAGCAGTATCATCTGCAAAAGTCGCGACGGTAATTTGATTTGAAGTAGGGAGATCAGCCGTAAAAAGTAGGTATAATATTGGTCCCAATACACTGCCTTTCGGAACTCCAGATGAAATAGACACTAGAGATATATATTCATCTTGGAATTTTACCCGAAAATGTCTTTCAGATAGGTATGATTTTAAAATTTCGTAATAGTTGTATAGGAGATTTTTCTTAAGTTTGTATAGAAGGCCGTTAGGCCAAAACTTATCAAACGCTTGGAATATATCAAGAAATGCAGCAGAACAATATCGCTTCGCTTCAAGATCTTCGTTAATTTTGTTGACCACTCGGTGTACTTGTTCCACAGTTCCATGTTGCTGCCTAAATCCAAACTGGTGATCTAGTACAGGGTGGGCAAAATTCGATGTTTTTATAGGGTAACTTTTAAACCATAACAGATATTGAAAATCTGACAGCGCATCGTCGAGCTGTTTTTTTGAGAAACCCTTGACGGTGAAGTCCAATTTTAGCGATCGTCGTTTGTTTTCGAGTTATGGCCGAAAATTCAATTTTTTGAGATTTCGATTTGAGTCTATATTTCGGTTGTTTGTGCATTTAGAGAAATGGCGTTTGCATATTCTTAAGGCACCTTTTTGATGCGAATGCAATGGCGGTAACAGATTTTCAAAATGTCTTTTTACTTTTAGGTTATGACATAAATTTTTATTTTTTTATATGGAAATCATGGTGGGCTGTCACTTTATTGAAAAGAGCATTTTTTTCTGTTTTTAAATATATATAATATGTAGGGGCTATTCCTTCAATTTCTTCTTGAAAAATAAAAAAATCTAAATTTTTGAAATTAATAATAGATATGTATTTCGCATATTTATCGCAGTAGACGAATGTCATGATGAGAACCCTCGGCACGCCATCTGACTCCTGATATTTTGTTGTTAGAGTAGGAGTACTACTCCATGCCGCCTTTTGAATTGAGTCAACTAGGAATTCAACCGCTTCATCTAAATCTTCTTTGGTTTTTAACTTAATTTCTAATAGTACTAGTTTTTTTATTGCTTAATGATGAGGTTGCTGCTTAGTTGTTACTTTTGAAGAAATTGTAACCATAATTGGAGAGTGATCAGATGACAAGTCTAGACATGAAGCAATTTGTAGGTAGTTATTCAATATTACTTTAATAATACAAAAGTCGATAACATCCGGGATTTTTCGCTTATCAGTTGGTCAATAAGTTGGTTCACCAGTGGAGAGATAGTTAAGGTGGTTAAATTTTACTGATTTTAGGAGTTCTCTTTCTCTGGGTGTAGTTAGGGTTATTTTTAAGGTTGAGTTTAGTTTTACTCGTTAATGTTGCATTAGGATTGTGAATCATCTCGATAGATGTAAAAGAGAATAAATAATTGTAATAGGTAACAATAAAAAACAAATACAGGGTTATTCACCGAAACCGTTGGTTAGACGTTTTAAAAGATGTAGTTAATATTTTTTTCTGAAAATTGATTTATAGCCTAAATAGCATATGATCTCTCTATTTAAAATATTTTCAATTTTCTACGACTTCCGGTTATACCGGAAGTGGACCCTAACTTGGTTTTTTTACATGGTACACCTAGTATGTTACTACATTTTTAAATTCTACATTCAATTATAATAATATTTTGTTAATTAGTATATTATAAACCAGGCGGAGAAAGCTCATATTATAGCCGAGCATACATTTCACTGCAGAGGCGCCAACCGAGGCAGTAGAATGTATGCTCGGCTATAATATGAGCTTTCTCCGCCTGGTTTATAATATACTAATTTTTTTTCAAGCTTTTAATTAGAATATTTTTTTGGTTAGGTTCAAATGACAGTTTACACATTTCATTCTCTTTTAGGTTAGTTGTGCAGGTATCTGTCTGAATGAATTTATGATTCATAGAGGGAGACACTCTTCCCATGTTATTTCAATGCATTTATTTCAGCTCCGCCGTACAAAAATAATGACAAAACTGCCGCCGGACAAAAATGAACTCCTTCAATATAAGGTTGTGAATAGTATATTATCGAAATTATTATACGCTTGAAAAAAAAACAATTTTTCTCTAGAGCATTTCATTTAATAATTACAGGAGGATTTTTAAAAAATGTCAAAAAATGGACTAACATTCAAATTTTATTTTCTAGCCCTCTGATATTCAAATTGAAATACGGTTTTGGCAAGATGTTAACAAAATTTCTTCATTGCAACAGCTCAATGTTCTACAGGGGGTTTATAATTTAGATGTCATTCAGAAAAAAATCAAAACAGTATAACTCATTTTTTCAAATGGATCACCCTGTATATCGATACAAATTTGGATTATTCATTCAATTTAAAGGTAATTTTGTTCAATAAACTTTATACCCAGCTCTTGCCGTTTTTGTGAAATATCAATTTATATGGTACTTACACATAGTATAATGATTAACAAGAGAAGTTTTTTTTAATTAATTTTTTATTAATGATTAATGTAACTATATTGTTTCAGATGCTTTCCTGACAACATAGAGTGCTTGATCCAATAATCGAATTGTTTGGCATATTAACAATATTAACAAAAAAAAACGAAATTTCAAGAAAACGGCAAGAGTTGAGTATAAAGTTTATTCAACAAAATTCCTTTAAAATGAATGAATAATCCAAATTTGTATCAATGTTCCATTTGAAAAAAAAAGAGTTATGCAGTTTTGATTTTTTTCTGAATGGCACCTATATTACGAACCCCCTGTAGAACATTAAGCTGTTGCAATGAAGAAATTTTGTTAACATCTTGCCAAAACCGCATTTCAATTTGAATATCAGAGGGCTAGAAAATAAAATTTGAAAGTTACCCCATTTTTGGATATTTTGCAAAAAATCATCCTTTAATTATTAAACGAAATGCTTTAGAGAAAAATGTTCTAATAGTCCGAGAGCCGACCACACTTTTGGGTATGTGATCGTTCCTACAGACCTTTTCGACATAGAACGAAAGTTTACATTCTCCTCATAACCAAATGGATAGGTTGCCTCGATTTACCTGGCCGTAAAGTTGTTTTATAAACAAATGTTGTTCGTAATTTTTTAAACAAAAAGAAACGATAAGCGCTACAAAAAAGAAGTGCACTGCCGTGTAGGGGGTGGTCATCATAAGAGATTGGTATAGGGTTGCCATCCCATTTCTGGTCGCAACCCCTCGGTGGCCGGGTATAAAGTACCCCCGTTTTTTCCAAAATAAATGTTATCGTTCCTACAACTGAAAATTAGTGGGCATATTCTTCGATACGGTACCTCTAATAATATATACGGTTGCCTTGATTTTTATGGCCGAAAAGGGTGGCAACCATCATCAAAAGTCAAGCGCGTGTTATATTTTTATTTTGTGGTGAAGGATTTAAATTAAGCATATATCATATAATAAATATATTTATAATATTACTTTATTTACAAACACAAGTTTTAACGCCACAAAATTAGAGTAGTTATAATTATATTAGAATAGAGGTTCTGAATTATTTGAAGGCTGGACTGAAACTAAATCTAAAACAACATGATTGAAAACTTATACTTAAAACAGACAAAAAGATAAAAATGTACAGACAGACATCAACTAAGGGTTGATATTTTCCCAAGGGAACCAATTTCTTAAGTACCACTAGCCACTAGCCAGTTTAGATGACGCCAACTCGCCAAACAGACATCGATGACAAATATATGAGGTATTCAAGTGATGTTATGCAGGATCTTGGGACGTTTGGAATCTATACCTACAGTATACAATTCTAAATATCAAGTTACAAAACTATACCTACTAAAATATAATAAGAAAAATAAAACAAGCTTAAAAAATAAGAAGAAACTAATTGATATAAACGAGTGTTCGATACAAATACAAAATATACAATAATTTAAAATAAGATAGGTGATAATCAGGAAGGAGAGTAGATATATAACACGCGCGAGTCACTTATATAGCGCTATTCGAACAATTTTCGACGATTATTTTCCTTTGGAATGTATAGGTTGGTAGTGGTAGCATCGCCCCAATAAGTTGTATAATTGTTTAAACAAATAATAAGATGGAAAAATACGAGTAGTTTTTCTTTTTTTTTATGCATATATTTCTTACTTTACTGCAATCGTTTAACGCACATACAATTTTTACCAACTTTTCGGAAAATTGTTTAGTTTAGCAGTTTAGTTCACAAAAGTTTCAGTTTGAGTTTTTTTAATTTTAATTTTATTAATTGACTAATACCGATTGCTGTAAAATATTGATACTATGTTTACTTCCAATAAATAATTTATTTAATTGAAGTCAAATGCCAAATCTTTCACATTGTCCATTTTTTTAAAACGCCTCGAATTACATTTTCCGAAAAGTTGGTAAAAATTGTATGTGCATTAAACAATTGCAGTAAAGTAAGGAATATGTGCATGAAAAAAAGAAAGACTACCTTCACGTAAATATATAAAAAATACGTCCAAAAGCTGTATTTGTCGTATTTTTTCATCTTATTATTTGTTTAAACAGTTAAACAACTTATTAACGCGATGCAACTCATCACTACATTAATTTTTAATATTTTCCAAAGGAAAATAATCGTCGAAAATCGTTCGAATAGCGCTATATAAATGGCTCGCGCGCTTGATTTTTGATGATGGTTGCCACCCTTTTCGGCCATAAAAATCAAAGCAACCGTATATATTATTAGAGGTACCGTATCGAAGAATATGCCCACTAATTTTCAGTTGTAGGAACGATAACATTTGTTTTGGAAAAAATGGGGGTACTTTACACCCGGCCACCGAGGGGTTGCGGCCAGAAATGGGATGGCAACCCTATACCAAGCTCTTATGATGACCACCCCCTACACGGCAGTGCACTTCTTTTTTGTAGCGCTTATCGTTTTTTTTTTGTTTAAAAAATTACGAACAACATTTGTTTATAAAACAACTTTACGGCCAGGTAAATCGAGGCAACCTATCCATTTGGTTATGAGGAGACTGTAAACTTTCGTTTTATGTGGAAAAGGTCTGTAGGAACGATCACATACCCAAAAGTGTGGTCAGCTCTCGTACTATAACACAATGTTATTATAATTGAATGTAAAATTTAAAATTGTAGTAACATACAGGCTGTTCCATTTAAAAAACAATGTTAGGGTCTACTTCCGGTATAACCGGAAGTCGTAGAAACTTGAAAATATTTTAAATAAAGAGATCATATGCTATTTAGGCTCTAACCCAATTTTCAGAAAAAATATTAACTACATCTTTTAAAACGTCTAACCAACGGCTTCGGTGATTAACCCTGTATAAAAAGGGCACCAGCCTGTAACTTTTTCTATTTATTTTAAAATTTTGAAATTTAAGTGATTCATTTAAATCTACGTTTACTATCTTTTGCGTGGGTCAGACACCATTAGTTAATCTGAATTAACATCAACTTTGAAATTTCAAATGGCAACATCATATTTGCTATCATTATAAAGGTTTTTTCTACTTACAATGGTATAAAAATATATATGACCTAACAATAAAATTATTGAAAAAAATTGCTTTGAAAAACAGTAACCTCAACCTTTTGATACATTATTTTACAGGTAGAAGACATCCTCATGTACCCACGTAAAATTGGATTCAGTCTATCCATTCCCGAGAGGGCAATAAAAATTTTACTTTTTTAAATATTTTTATATATGTAAAGAGTAGAGAAATTCTTTCCGATGATCCCTATATGTATTTTATGTTGCCCTTTGAGATTTCAAAGTTGATGCCCCTTCCTATTATATCCGGAAGTGTTAGTTGATGTCTAACCCATGCAAAGGGTAGAAAAAATCGTCCTAAGGGAACCAATAAAATTTAAAAATTTTAAATAGAAAAAAGTTATCGGAGTTGGGCTTTCTAAAAGCACACTGTACAGTGAAGAATTTTCAAACTTAATTACCTGGACGTAACTCCAGTAAGTACTCGATTTACCGGTTTCTAAAGCTTGAAAAGACAATTTGACATCCAAGAATATCCCCTTATTAGAATTCTATGCATCAATATTGATTAACATACACACTGAGTGTTCAAAAAAAAAGGGTAAAATTTTTAAGGGTATGTAGTATGGTCCGAAACAAGTCGAAAAGTATTAATAAACATATAGATCCACAAATCCACGGTTACGGAAATATGAGCGATTTAATGTTTCTACTATTTTAGTTAAGAAGAGGAGGAGGACCTGCTGCATTACCTGCCAGGTCACCTGTTTTAACTCCATTCGACTTTTTTGCTCTTATTTAAAGTTTAGTGTATAGCATGTTTGTAAATAACCTGGACGAATTAAGAAGACGGATTGATCTAGGAGTGTAAACAATTCGGCAAATGGCTGAAATTTTAGAAAGAACCCGAATTTCCTTACAGAGACGATGCACTGCTTGCACAGAAATGGAGGGAGGACACTTCGAACTACTTCTTTAATTTAATTATCTTTAATTTAATTATTTTGTCACAAAATCTATTAAAAATAAGAAACACTTAACTAAAGTATTAGAAATATGAAATTGCTAATATCTCCGTGACCGTAGATTTGCGGACCTATGTTTATTAAGACTATTCGACTTGCTTCGGACCATACTACATACCCTTTAAAAGTTTTACCCTTTTTTGAACATCCTGTATAGAGAGGTAAGCAGTGCGCGACAACTTTTCAGATTGTCAAGTTACAGTACGACCCAAGAAATATCATCGACTCCTACAAATAATTTTAAATGGAGTATTTAGGGTCAAATTTTTGAAATTAAACATTTAATGAGAAAGTAGATATTATGATTAGGGTGCGTAAATAAAAAACACACTGTATACAGAAAACATATTAAAATTATTTGGCAAAACCTTTTTGGCACTCATAAACAAAATGGTTTGATAAATCCATCATTGTTGAAAATGCGTGGAGCAAGTCTTTCTTATCCACCCAACTAATATTTAATCTCCAAGCTCGTGAGTTCTCATGTAATGCGTATAATTATTTTCATTGTTTTTTATTTTTACTACATTGCACTTACTAAAGTATATATAAACTGCGGAATGTTTGAACTATTACGAATTACAGTCGGACCAGGCTTACAAAATCAAAAATGGGCGTGTACAGAGCTGCAGTCGTTTTACTGGTACATTCAAAAGTAAAATGATGTGCCGGTAAATTTGAATGTCAGTGAAATAAAATGACAACTGTCAAGCATTTTTGCCTAGGGGATTAAAACAACGTATAGTAATGAAGAAATGCTTATTCTATTTAAATATTTTCCTGTAGCCGTCGCAGCTATTTCAGTGGCTTTTTGTAACGGGTATGTCCATTTCATTCATCAGCTTGTTTTTGTCTATCAAAAAAGTCGATAACATTCCTTGTTTCGGAATGAATAATTTTTCGTGCTTTGCATTTACCGCTCATTTTCACCGACACTGTCTTCAAAAGTAAGCATAATGTGAACATTTGTTTAGTTTTCAATGGTTTAAAATAACTTACCAGGACCGAAAATGCTCGTATTTGGACACAAACAAAATAACGCAAACAGGAACAAGTAACAACAACAGCAATAGAACCAAAAATCCAATCATAAAACGCAAATTACTTAATTAGCGCAAACGAAAATGCTCGTATTTGGATACAAACGAAATAACGCAAACAGGAACAAGTAACAACAACAGCAATAGAACCAAAAATCCAACCACAAAACGCAAATTACTTATTTAGCTAATTTAATAAATATTTGAGTATAAATTCTGAGAGTTTTGACTTTTTGAAACGAGTGTACGGAGTACTAGATATGGTCTTCAATTGGTCGGAACTTTCCCCGCCTAGAAATACTAAAAGTAGTTCGCATATTTTCCGGGGCTTTTGTTAGCTTGCTGGCACTGTAAATCAAAATATAAACAAATTTCAGTTATACATTGTGAAATCTCAATGCAAATATAGATAATTAATATTTACAAATAAGTTTTTATGTAAAACTTTACACTACGTGAATATTGAGATATTGCAAATATACTGGGTGTTTCGTAACTGGACAGACAAAATTAAATGTCGTATGTAAAATCGAATTCCAAAGATAAAACAAATAATAACTTTTTTCAGATATTAATTTTTTTCAGATATCTACTATTGAGCGATTAGCAGATATAATTTTAAATTCATTACATATTATTCAAAACACTGTAAATTTTGAAGAAGTTTACAATTCACTTGTTTTGCGTTACTATAGTTTTTTTATCTTGTAATAACTTTCGTTTTAATCACCACAAAGTGTTGAAACGAAGCCCGATCTGAAAAAAGTTATTCTTTGTTTTATGTTTAGAATTCAATTTTACATAGGACATTTAATTTTGGCTGTCCAGTTACGAAACAGCCTTATTTTTGATGTGTAAATATCTACTAAGTCCGTCCAAACACTTTCTTCTATAAATTGATTAACGGTCAGTTTCATAATCAAAATAAAAGTCGACTTTAGTTAAATGATTTCTAAACGTCATTTAAACTAAAGTTGACTTTTACTTGATAATGAAACTGGCCCTAAATTTAGAAACAGAAACATTCTGCAAAGACAAAAGTCAAAATTGAGAGCTTATACAGGGTGTCCACCTAGTGCGCGGGTTTTTCATACCTCCTTTATTATTAAGGCTAGCAAAAAAATTTCAAGAGCAGATATGCTTTATTCCTGAATGTGCATAACTTAAAAATATTTTCCACTATACAGAGCGTTCAGTTTTTGGTAGGAGCACACCAACTTTCTTATTTTAAATAGAACACCCTATATATTTTTACATTTTTGGATTCCCCGTTTAATTCAAACTACAAAAGTATTAAGGTTGTATCTACCTAAAATCAATAGTTTTCCATTTTTTTGGTTTTCAAAAATTTTCACGGATATGGACTTTTATAAAAATATTAATATCTTAACAAATTACAATACAATACAATACAATAAGTCTTTATTTCAAAAAGAACACAATTACATGTAAAATAATTTCAAGAGAAAAAATACAAGCAATGTGCTGAATGAAACAGATGTCAAGGTGAAGGGAAAAAAATTAAATACATTAGACGTTTCATTAAGAATTTAAGAATTCTCCAATACAATATGGTTCAAGAGAAATCAAATACGGATAGTTCTTTTTTAAATTTTTTTACTTGTGTACACTCTCGTATACAGGGTGATCAGTAATTGGCGCACTCCGAATACAGGGCGTTATAGAGCACATTAAAACTAAGGATAATCTGCAAAGAAAAATTAAATCTGATGGTTACTTTCCGAGTTATAGAGTTTCCCTCATCCAAGTTACAAGCTAATTATTTTAATACCCAAGTCATCATAAAATGTTGAACGTTTCTCTTTTTTTTTCTCGTCGAACCTATTCACATATTCAATGCAGTGTTGCCACATTTATTTTCACAAAAGTGGTCATATCTTTGTAAAGAAAGGACTTACAGCACTACGGTAAAAAAAATCGTCATTCTTAAAACGTAAAGTTTATCACAGTATGCCCCGAGTGCGGCAATTACTGATCACCCTGTATTTAGTGGCAATTTGTTATAAAACTTAATACTGGTATAGTATGCACCTTTTCTGTTAACGTTAGTCTATGTTTTGGAAATGTTAGTTCAGATGTTCTTGTCTCATATTTATGATTTGACATGCTTTCAGCATATAGGTAACTATTTTTGAATAAAAATATTAAGCATGCTTGTATATACAAAGCTGGTAAAGTTAAAAAATTGTAGTTCTTAAAATGTTCCCGGCATGACTCGAAATATTTTAGATTTAATATTATTCTAAGAACTCTTTTCTGTATTATAAATATCGTATTAATGTCGCCGCTACCCCAAAACATAATTCCATACGTCGCTACTGACACAAAATTTGAAAAATATATTATCTTTAATATCTTCCGATCAACATAGCTAGATATTATTCTCATACTGTAACATACACTATTTAACTTTTCTGACAAAGTCTTAATCTGCATATTCCAATTTAAGGAATCTTCAATATACAGCCCCAAGAATTTTGAAAATGTTGTTAAAGCTACTTGTGTGTTGTTAATATTAATACTATGCGGCGTATCAAATCCTGCTTGAGCTGTTTTAAAGAGAATAATATTTGTCTTGCTGTGATTTAAAACTAATTTATTCATTGTAAACCATTTTCTAACATTACTAAACAAGTTGTTAGCTTCATCTATCAGTGCGGGATAATTTGATGCTGTTACTAGCAAATTTGTATCTTCTGCATAGGAAGTAATAGCCTGATTTTTATTTTCAAGAACTTTAGTCAAATCGTTAACATAGATAATAAACAATAAAGGACCAGTCATACTCCCTTGAGGGATTCCCACACTCATGGTCCTAATATGCGATTCATACTCTCGGGAATTCACAGTAACGACAACTCTTTGTATTCTTTCTGA
The DNA here is from genome assembly GCA_963942485.1 of Pediacus dermestoides. Lineage (NCBI taxonomy): Eukaryota > Metazoa > Arthropoda > Insecta > Coleoptera > Cucujidae > Pediacus > Pediacus dermestoides. Next base: position 11,418,158 of record OZ012628.1, on the reverse strand, counting down.
TAGATACGATCCAAACCATCGTAATACAGACCCTCTTACTCCATACCTTACCAGCTTCTACAGTAAAATACCGTGATCTAGAGATTCATATGCCTTAGATAGATCCAAGAACAACCCCAAAGACAAACACCTATTTTCAAGGGCACTTAATACTTTTTGGATAAACTGAAAAACTGCCGTTTGATTTGATCTTCCATTCATATATCCGTGTTGTACATCACTGAAAAGTCCACAAGATAGCATAAATTCTGTTAACCAATTACACACAACCATTTCAAATATTTTTGAAAAACTTATTGGTCTATAATTTTCCATTTGAGTAGGATCTCCCTTTTTTAATAAGGGCTTTATAAGAGACAATTTTAATTTACTTGGAAAGATGGAAAATTTTAAAGAATTATTTATGATATAGCATAACTGGTCCTTTATAACCTTTATGCAACATTTAATTAGGTTATTAGATATTTCATCATACCCACTGCTAGACTTGTTCTTAAGATTACTTACAATTAACAAAATTTCACTAGGGACTACTGGTTTAAAAAACATTGACTTTTCATTTGATGTTACATTGCAAGTAAATGGAATATCTTCTAATTGTAATAATGTGTCTTGTATACTACTTACTAAGTGATTATTATAATCATTTGCAATGTCCAATGGTTTTCCCGGTATTTGAATGTCTTTACTGGTATCTCGTTTACCCTTAATATCATTAACAACATCCCAGGTACTTTTCGATTTATTATCTGATAATAATATTATATTTTCATAATATTTAGAGCGACTTTTTACAAGTAATTTATTATATATTCTTTTTTTAATAAATTATATGCAGGTTTGAATTCATTATTTACCCTTGAAATTCCAAAAAAAATGTCCAATTTACTTTTTAATTCTTTAACTTCCAAGCAGTTATAAAATTTGGATTTTTTATTATTACCAGATAACATAAATCTTTTAACAGGAAAACATTCATTAAAGATATAAAAGAAATTTTCAGTAAAAACATTCCATTGTTCATCAACGTTGCTTTCATCCACTTTTTTTAAGTTTTCCCATCCTGCAGATTCTAATTTATTTGTAAATACTGTTTTATTTTCGTCAGAAAAATTTCTTTTGTAAATATATTGTTTTTGAGAAGTTTTGTTTATAGAAAATAAAATTTTCTGTGCTGTGTGATCTGAAATCAATGACTGCAATACCTTCGTTTCATGCCAGTATTTGTAATCTGTAAAGATATTGTCTATACAAGTGCCTACCATACCAGTAATTCTTGTGTACTCCTGTATTTCTGGATAAAGACCATATGAGTTCATAATTGAACAAACATCATATTTTGATTTACTTGAACCTAAAAAATCTATATTAAAGTCCCCTAAAATAAATATATATACATTTTCATCAAACAAAATTGACAATATACTCTCAATCGCCTGCAAAAATAATAATTCACAGGCTTTTCGAAAAAGCAAAGTTAAAATGATAAAAGCAAAATCCATTTTGATGTATTTTTAGTGCAAATAGATTATACAGGGTGTTTGTAATTTATTCGTAAATATTACATATTTCAAACAGTGATAACTTTAATTTTTCAAATAGAACCCCCTGTATATTTTTATACTACGTTATAGAGAATTATATTCTCTATCATTTTTGTAAGGGTTCCCAATACCTAAACTTAATAGATTTTATCCAACATCGATTCATAATAAGCTAATTACTATGACGATTTGAAACATAGAATGTACATCATTACTCATTAGTGAGAGAATCATTTGGAACTCACTTTATTATTGTTATATTTATTATTGAAAACCTGACAGTTTCATTTGTCAATTGAAATAACGATAAAATAATCTTACATTTTAGAATTAACGGCGATGTTGGATAAAATATGATATTAAATTCGTGTGGAATGCTTATTAGTCACTCAAGAAATTAAACTTTTTTTTTCGTGACTAGTATATCACATTCCACACTTATATAATAAATATCTGTTATTTTATTTTAAATATTAAGTTTAAATTCTTTCACCAATTACAAATAAATACTTTTTTATTTATTTATTTATTCAACGGACAAGCCAATTTAAATTACAAGAACAAGAATTGCTATTTTTAATCTATACTATTTGTTGAATTAATATGTAATATTTTATGTTTATAATAAATTCTATTGCAATCGAAATTAAATGGGAATTCATTTCTATCTTCCACGATGATTTCAAATGATCATATCTTCGAAACGAAAAATGGACACACTTTGAAATTTACAAATGTTTTTTTAAATAATTGGAACAATGTGATTTTATTCAGATTTTTTATGCTCCAGAACATTGTTTACCAACAAATTGTTAAAATGAACAATTATAAATAAACAGCGATCGATAAAATATTGTTGTGAACTAATACTATAGAAGAAATAAGCCAGCGGGCACCCAAATGAATATCACGTTGATTTTTTATGTTTATGCGCCGACGACGTTCTTCTCCTAAATAGTAGATAACGTCATTTATCTGTCACTAAAATATCGGTTAAACGGGGTAACTCATGGCGTTAACCCGTAGAACTGAGGGTGCCCTGCCCCATCCTAGAATTCTGGGCAACGGATGTGGCCCTCTTTTTGCAAACATGAGCTAGAGTACCCGCGTAAGCGACCTCGACGAGGACTTATAAGAAGCGTTTCAGAGGTAACTTTGATAACATAGGGAGAAACCCGGTCGAGACACCTAGTCTCGAAAAAGGGTTAGTCGGCCAGACCTCATGACGGCAACTTAAAAAAGCTGCTTGACCTGCTACCCAATTAATCCTTCGGGATTAACACAGATGCGACTTGCAGCATACAGTATGAGGGAGAGGAATGCGTTAGCTACCTCGGCGAAATAATGAACGTTGCAAGGGGAACCTAGCCGACGCATTACTACGGTACTCGTGGAGGGTACCCGTAACACAGTCCTCGACGGAGACTTATCAAACGAGTCAGGGGTAACCCGGACGACATAAGTAGGGGGTACAAGTACAAAAATGCCCTCGGCGGTGACTTATCAAACGTTTAGGTGAAGCACGGATAATATAAGGAGAGGATGGCGTAAGCTACCTCGACGATAATATGTGCGTTGTGGGGGGAACCCTACTAACACATAAACACGGTATTCCTTCATACCTCAAGAATTGTACCCGTAAAACAGTTTGGACGTATGTGCCATTCATGTAAAATGATGAGGTAGAGGATACGCGCAAGCGCCCTCGACGGAGACTTATCAAACGTGTCAGAGGTAACTTTGATGACATAAGTACTAAGGGGAGATGAGAGCCCACCGGATTTTCGGACCCACCTCAGTTGGCGTTGGATTCTTAGGGGTCGTGGTTTCTGCAAAGAAAAAGCGGTAATCGCCTTGAGGGCCTAATGTCGAGAGACGGGCGGGCGGTACCTCTTGAGGGTACAATCATATTTTCATGTCACTAAAATATCCAAATATCAACGTGTTTTAAACTACGACGTAGTTTTATATATTTATATCCATGGTGTTTGCTACTAAGTACTTTCTTGTAGCAAAGTTGAAAATTTGATATTTTTTCTAATTTGGCAGTTATCGACAACCTGTGGATTTTTTCAATAGTAATATAAGTGCTTTGGATTTTCCGGTTAAATTACGAAAACTTGTTGCACAGCAACAAAGAGTGTCAGTTTGACAGTTTACACAAAAACTGCCTACGCCACTGAATTCTACCTAAAAAACTCACTCAAGATCAGTTTTCACCATTTTGATACGTAGACGCATAACGGAAATACGAAGGGTGTCTAAAAAACAAAGATTTTCAGGATCACTCTGAAGATTAAAAACTAAGAGAGCCATGAAAAAATTTGACTCCGGCATCTTTCGTTTAGTAAAAAAGTAGGACAGGAATGTGAAAACCGCAACACTCTATCTTTGATAATAACGCAAATACCCCCTAAAAGTGTCGAAAATGGGACACCCTGTACACAACACTTTATTTTATTTCATATTAATGCAAGTATTAGATCATACTAATATTTAATTACAAATTAATTCTTATACAAATGTTATTTATATTGTTACCATGGAAAACCTACAATTAATGTTATCGCTGGAAAACCATGTAGGTTGGTCAAATACTGCACTATGATTGGTCGAAATTGCTATGAATAAAATTATCACAATTTTTTTAAATTTTTTTCTGAAAATATATTTTTTCTTGCCATGTATTGAATTAGGCTACAGCTGAAATTACGAAATGTTGTGGACTGCAACTTACTGAAACTGAGGAATTTGAATCCTTGACCTTGCCTGGTCAACTAACAAGGGAAAATTTGGTGCTTTTTAAACTGCTTATTACTGAGTTGCGGCAGAACAACCGTCCACTAAACAAGATATTAAAACATAAGGAAAAAGAACACTAGTTTACAAAATAAAATTTTTTTCACGTACATTTGATGAGAGGTGGCTTTTCTTATGTATTTTCTCCCGCTGAATTCGAAAATCAAGGTTAAACATTTTTTTATGGAACAGTTTTTGAGATATTTGAGATATTTGAGTCATAACTCGAACTATAAATGTACGATTTAGTCGTTCTTTGTACCAAAAGAAAGATATTAAGATGACAAACATATACCGGGTGTCCAAATAAGAAAGGACGCCGGCTGTATCCCAGAAACTATTTATCGTACAGCCTCCGAAAAAAAAAATTTATAATAAAAGTGGGCAAGAGAAATTGCTGGAAATAATTTTCAAGTTTCTAACTCGACCGTTAGAGGGCGTAACACTAACGACAAAATAAAAAACAAGGTTTTTCTCAAAAATATCTCGAGTTTATATATGCCAAAAATAGTTAGGTTGTAATCTATGCGAAATTAGAAAACTTTTTTGTTTGAAATAGTTTCTCTATCTTGTCAAATAAAGAGTGGGGGAAAAAGCGAATGTTTGTTTGAAAAAATTGTAATAACTTTTTTTTGGCTTAACCGTTATCGATAAATTTGGTCTCGTTTAAAAGAACGTTTATTTGGGCTTCGGATAAATAATTGACATCATTAATTTAATTTTTTCGCTGGTCGCTAGAGGGCGCTTTGTTATAAAGTCGAAGATTTAGGTAATTTTCTCAAAAACGTTAAATGGAATTGAGCTATTATTACTAGCTAGAAAGAAATAGCATAAAACAATGAAGAAACTGGTGGAAACCGCAACTCGATATCTCTTTTCAATGCAGAGATATGAATGAAAACTTTTTTATCCAAATTTTTGTATGAAATCTGCATACTGCATACATCCTTGATGCTATCGTTGTAGTTTTCAGGCATTCAAAATAGACGGCCAACATATCAAATCCTTCTTCGTTGGTAATTGGCATTTTAAAACATAAAATCAAAAAGAAAACCAGAAACCAGACAATAAATAGTTTTTTTCCCATACCTACACGAAAATGGCCACTTTATTTGCGTGAAATGTGGGTACAAAGTCGCCTTTTTAGGGTAGTCGCGGAAAATAAGGAGTGGGGGTAACATTTCTCACTTGGGTAGCCATTCCCTTACTGATATGCGGGAGATATTTGTGTTTGTTTATGGTTGTCAAGGTGATTTGCTCACCGCACAGTGCCAAGCAAAATGTCAGTGTTATGCTGTTTTAATTTGTTCGCGCGTTTCACGCAAAAGAAGTGGCCATTTTCGTACAGGTATGAGAGAAAATAGAGTATGCTACACGGTAGGAATTGATTCTGCCTCGTGTTCTTGCGCCCTCGCTTCGCTCTGGCGCAATTTTCTCACTCGTCAGAATGTCTTCATTCCTACCTTGTTGCATAAGCTACTATTTTCCGTCGATCGTTTATTAAAGAGTCTAGTTAATATATTAAAAGGAATGTATTAATAACTCAGTTTAATACATACATGCATATTAAAAACTTTGTTAAGATTTGCTAGGTAACCAACAATATATTATATTATTGAAACCAAGAAGGTATAAAAATAGAGGAGAGAAAGCTCCCGGATGGGTGTAGGCTCAAATCCGTTGCCAGTTGCAGTGACAGTGACAGCAATTCTTTATATTTTTATACGTCTTTGATTGAAACATTAATTTGGAACTGACGGCCGTCGAACTAATAATTAATTATGTCAGTGGTACTTTGACTTATTGCATATTATGTCAGAATTTGGATTTTGCCATGGAACAAAATTAGATTATTTTCATTCTAATAAAGAGCGATCGACGAAAAAATATTGTAATCAACATGAGTGTTAATCGGCGATTAATAATCTCGACTCATTAACGCGTTCCCTTCGGTCAGGCGTTAAAATCGTTTCGATTATTAATCGCCTTCATTAACATTCTTGTTGATTAAACTACTATTAACAGTTATGCATTTATAGGTATTTACCATTGTTTATTTTGTTTGACATGAAAACCTACTTTGTTTTTGTTATAGCAAAGCCTACTTTTTACTTTCTTATACGAAGAATAATCATGATTTTTTTCGACTCCGAGATTTAGATGGATTTACACGTTTTGAGGACCTCTGAATCCATTTTGACCATTTTCGCCATGATGTCTGTCTGTGTGTGTGTGTGTGTGTGTGTGTGTGTGTAGCGCCAACACAAGTGGTACTTACCTGAAAACATTTTTAGGTTTTTTAGGAATATCTTGAAAAATAAACAATTTACGACATTTTTTTATTCTTAGACATTGATTTAGAATTAAATTTTGAACAAATTTTGTTTGAACTGTTTTTTGAAATTCCGTCAATAATTTTTTAATTATTTATTCATATAGTAGCGCCATCTATCTATCATTTACAAAAGTACATGTTTAAATTACAGAAATCTATACCGTTGGGGAAATCGATTGTAGCAGTATTATTTGAAAAGATCGACGGCTACGGCAGCATTGTGGTGGCGAAACTACCACCGGTTGTTACGCGGTCGTTGATTTGTGTATTTTGTGTCATATTGTAATATATACAGGGTGTCTCAATTTCGATGGGAATGGGGGGTTTCACCCATTTCTAGTCGAGATAGAAAAAAATGGTTTTCGCAATACTGTGCTCGATTTTTCTGAAAAATCGATTGGTAAAAACCACATCTTGATATCTCTAACCGTTATTAAGATATCTTTAAAAAGTGACATTTGCCCGATTTTTAAAAAGTATCATAACTTTTTTGTTTATTAAAATATTTTAAATCTGTAAAGTGTTTGTTATAGTAGTTTTTCACGTAGAATAATTAGCACTAGAAATTTTTGTTCTAGGTTCAATACATTTCGAGTTATTACACCTAACTTTCTTATTTTAAATGCAAACCATAGTTGGCTATGCCATTAAAAAATTACTTATTTTTTTATATTTTCAAAAATATATGTCTTGGTATACTTATTTTTATATCTCACTGAATTATACTTTTTTTATTTTTAAATTCGTAAATTAATTGTTTTGAATATTATTAGTAGGCGTTGTTAAAGAAAAATATATCAATGAACCTACGTCGAATAGTACCAACACAGCCACGTTAATGTTAATCAACATAAACTTAAGATTTTACATTTTTTTATACAGCGTGATCAGGAATGACTGAATCTGTTGGTATTAAAACAGTTGCGAAATTAGGAATTTTTTTTGTGGTATGATTTGCAAACCTGATTGTCACAAAATATAAGGTTATATTTTGGTGTAGTATTGTTATGTTGGGATTGTCAAAAGTTGACATAAAATGTGCGCGGCAACGCCCTTGCAGTTGTTTGCGTCAATAGTACCAATTCCACTAGTTATTTTTTCAATACCAACAGATTCAGTCATTCTTGATCACGCTGTAGAAATCATTTTAGTAAATTATAAACATGTTAAACAAATAATTGTTTAATTTAAATATTCAAATTGCTGCTGATACTGTTGTATTGCAGCATGAATCACGTTAAAAATCTGATTTGGTTTTATATTTCTAATTATTTGCAATCTGCCTCACTGTATGCTCAATTTATTCCTTTATGTTCGATTTATTTAAAAAAAAATATATTGTCCTTGCCAAAAGTTTATGTGTTCAACAGAACGGACAACAACTTGAACATTTAATTCAACAAATTCGTACTATAATATGTTGCAATTGTTTATTTATTAGTTCTCTTTTAATTATATATTTTGCGTTTCTGTTTATTTATTGTTGATTTTTTACCTGTTAAATTTAATATATTATTGTTGATAAATGGATTTTACTATTTGACGCTGGTTCATTGGTATGAAATTTTCTTTAACAACGCCTATTAATAATATTCAAAACATTTAATTTACGAATTTAAAAATATAAAAACGTATAATTCAGTGAGATATAAAAATAAGTATACCAAGATATATATTTTTGAAAATATAAAAAAATAAGCAATTTTTTAATGGCATAACTAACTATGGTTTGCATTTAAAATAAGAAAGTTAGGTGTAATAACTCGAAATATATTGAAACTAGAACAAAAATTTCTAGTGCACATTATTCTAGGTGAAAAACTACTATAACAAACACTTTTTAAAAATCGGCCAAATGTCACTTTTTAAAGATATCTTAATAACGGTTAGAGATATCAAGATGTGGTTTTTACCAATCGATTTTTCAAAAAAATCGAGCACAGTATTGCGAAAACCATTTTTTCTATCTCGCCTAGAAATGGGTAAAACCCCCCATTCCCATCGAAATTGAGACACCCTGTACAGTTAATTTCACAGAAATTAGGTTATTTTTTATCATGAGTCGTTCAGTACCTAAGTTTTGGCATTTTGATTTTTTGCGACGGACGCAAATAAGTACTTAATTTGTCAATTTGACAGTACCTATAATTATTATTGAAAAAATCGACGGCAATGGCAGCATCGTGGTGGCGTGTTTTTTGTGTAATATTGATATATTGTAATACAATTAAATATTATTGAAAAAACGGAGCAAGACAGAAAACTATCGTGGGGTGAAGCCCGCAGGGGACAGCTAGTAATAAATAAATGTGATTTTATATTAATAACGTGTTGAATGTCGACAGCATATGATTATTGGCTACCCCTTCAGTATTTTCCAAAGATTAAAACTGTATCATGGCAATGTATAAGAAAGTCATGTGTTGGGCACATCAGATATTTTACTTTAGCTTTCAGCATTTTCAAACTACCCAATAATAAGAAATGCCAATAAAGTTATGGCTCATTTTAAATTACGTCACACAGATATCATATTTTATTTTATTTTATTTTATTTTATTTTATTTTATTTTATTTTATTTTATTTTATTTTATTTTATTTTATTTTATTTTATTTTATTTTATTTTATTTTATTTTATTTTATTTTATTTTATTTTATTTTATTTTATTTTATTTTATTTTATTTTATTTTATTTTATTTTATTTTAGATTCTTTCGAATTTAAGAAATAGGCTGTAATAATTAGAATAGTAAACAAAGTTACCTACATTGTTTTATGGTAAATATTTTAATGTAATATATTTACCTTAAAAAGTTATACTTACCTTAATTTTCTCGCTTAGAGATTGAGTGTAAAACCCGCTAGCGGGTAATTAACACATGAATATGATTTTTAACATTATATTAGGTATTAATATGAAAGCATAAATAATTTACCCATCGTAAATAGTACAGGATCCGAAGTAAGGTCGTCCTTCACCCATCTGTTTACCGGATGAAACTGATTTTATATCAAAGGTAATGTTTTAAGAAATATATCGCACATAGGTTGCCTAATGAAATATGGTCATGGCTATCTTTAATTTCATAAAATGTCATAATTTTTTTTTTATTTCACATACTTGCTTACCGATATAATTTAATACCAATCGAAAGAATAAAGTATAAGGAACATAAAAAAATATTTACAAAAATTTATTATAAAACGATTGAAATACAAAAAGAATTTTACATGAAAATTTTTAAATTACTGAACTTTATTCAAGATCCGATTCATCGGAACTTACATAACTATTATCTAATTCTGCAAATTCGTTTTCATTTTCTTTTTCTGTCATTTGGAAAATATCAATCACTGCACCCGAATAAATGACGCGAGGTATCGCATTTTTCTTAAAAATTATTCTGCAAAAGAAGACAATGAACAGTTTTTAAAAAAAATAAAATTTTTTGACTCAAACACTATACCACCGTGCTGGACATCACTAATTCAAAAAATTTTGCGTACTATTTATGTCAATTCCATGTGGCTTAATGCAACTGATGCTGATTGTGTAAAACTGCGCCCTGAAAACTGCGGTTGGTTTTTAGACGGCTATTTAAAACCAACAGGATTTGTTGGAGACCAGACGCCTTTGCAAATTGACGATATTTTGCAAATGACAGAAAAAAAAATGAAAACGAATTTGCAGAATTAGATAATAGTTATGTAAGTTCCGATGAATCGGATCTTGAATAAAGTTCAGTAATTTAAAAGTTTTCAAGTAAAATTCTTTTTGTATTTCAATCGTTTTATAATAAATTTTTGTAAATATTTTTTTTATGTTCCTTATACTTTATTCTTTCGATTGGTATTAAATTATATCGGTAAGCAAGTATGTGAAAAAAAAAATTTATGACATTTTATGAAATTAAAGATAGCCATGACCATATTTTATTAGGCAACCTATGTGCGATATATTTCTTAAAACATTACCTTTGATATAAAATCAGTTTCATCCGGTAAACAGATGGGTGAAGGACGACCTTACTTCGGATCTTTGACTAAAATGTTTTTTTCTAATTCGGTTCCATGTAAAAATTTGGTTAAAAAATGTTTTTGTGCCTCAGGTTGGCATTAGTCATTTTGCATTCGTATAAATCGGCTGGAAACTCATGTTTTGCCGGGCTAGACCGGCAAAAACTAGGAATTTTTAGTTTATCGATTGGCATCATTGAAATCATAAAGAAAATTTGTATTTTCCATAGAAACGGATTATTATTTCTGTCATTCGGCTACTACTGTCAGTGTCAATTTTAAGTATCGCGTGTTACCAATATAAAAAAAATCCCTAATACCAAATATTTAAACAAATATTTTTTAAATTTTATTTACTTAAATAAACTTCGGCACAAAAAATAGTGTGTATTACACGCCTTGAAACTGTTTTGGGAGTACTCGTAGTTGCGGGCCTCGGCCTAAGGCCTCTGATTGCAAACCCTACTCGCACTCGCAAAACTCTAGATTCAAGGCTAGTTATACAAATTACTATTTCATTCATATCTCTGTATTGAAAAGAGATATCGACTTGCGGTTTTCACCAGTTTCTTCATTGTTTTATACTATTTCTTCTTAGCAAGTAATAATAGCATCATCCCATTTAACATTTTTGAGAAAATTACCAAAATCTTCGAGTTTGTCACAAAACGCCTTCTAGCGACCAGTGAAAAAATTAAGTTAATGATATCAGTTGTTTATCCGAAGCACTGAACTATATCAAAGATGGAAAGCTATTTGCCGTCCCTAACTCTGTGCCGAATTGAATGTGCGCAACCCATATGGGAGACTGCGTATTAAGACTTTTCGACCCTGCCAACTTTAATTTCTCATAATTATTTATTATGTTTCATGACTTGAAGGTGGGTTTCATGTATTTGCAATAATAAATGTATCTAATTTTTTGTATTTTTATTCTCTCTAGCTAAATGTATTTTCCCCATCACCGGAAATTTAATACTTTTCTGAAGTTGTTAGAGTTTTTAATCATTTGTAAATTGGTATCATTGAATCTCTTGGTGAGAGGAGGAAGAAGAGGACTGTCGGATAATTTAGAAGCAGGAACATATATAATAAGGACCAGAAAGTCCGTATGCCGAGCTATAGGCAGCCGTGGCCGAAAGGACGCAATGACGGTGCCTATGTCAGTCGTTGCGTCACACAGTGCCTGAGAGAAAAAGACAGACTAATGCGCAGTGACACTACGCAACGATTCGCTCGAAAGTGTAACCGACATAGCCGCCGTCTCCCGTGCCACCGCCACCCTCGAGTTTTCCGTCCTTATTATATATGTTCCTGTGTATATCACCAGAAACGAATTTTTATCAGCTGTGAATTCATGTGTTTTGCGCATGTCCCACTATGGGTAACAGTTGCCGCACGGTTGTCGTAAAGGATGTAAAAATTTTCGCGCAGGTCCAAGGCTGTAGCGTTCCATCTTTGATATAGTTCAGTGATCCGAAGCCAGAATAAACGCTCCTTCAAACGAGACTAAATTTATCAAAAACGGTTAAGCCAAAAAAAGTTATTACAATTTTTTCAAACAAACATTCGCCTCATTTCCCACCCTTTATTTGACAAGATAGAGAAAAACACTCCAAACAAAAAACTTTTCTAATTTTGCATAGATTACAACATAACTATTTTTGGCATATATTAACTCGAATTATTTTTGAAAAAAACCGTGTTTTTTATTTTGTCGTTAGTGTTACGCCCCTAGCGGTCGAGTTAGAAACTTAAAATTATTTCCAGCAATTTCTCTTGCCCACTTTAACTGTAAATATTTTTTTTCGAAGGCTGTACGATAAATAGTTTCTGAGATACAGCCGGCGTCCTTTCTTATTTGGACACCCGGTACATAATATCGGATCTTTAATTGGTTAAGCGGATCAAAAGATATCGATGAAAATAGACTAAATTTTTTAAATAAATGTTCCGATCTCAAAGTCGTCGGCATGTTGTGTGGAATGCAGGGTGGCCTATTTTCATATCTTTTGAAACAAACGTACATTTTCAGTGTAAACTAGTGGAATTAGTTGCTACCATGGAGGAACTAAGGAATTCCAGAGAGTTGCTTCTGCAGGCTACTGATCGTAATGGAAAAGCGAGAGAAATCCAAAGAATGCAGGGTCTGCAGTGTCGTTATCTGTCGGTCAACCCTGCAAACACCTCTGTGAAATCTAGCGTTTCATGGAAAACTTGCCCAAAATTGGTAAGTTCAGGCAACCAGTCGTCCATATCGGTAACACCGACATTCCAACAGTAAATAACATCGACTTAGTAGCTACCCCACGCATACCAGATATGCTACTGCTGCCAAAAGTTCCTAAAATGGATACCAAATCAAAACACACAACCTGAACTTGGTGGAGAATAAAGTAAAAGGACAAACTTCTAGGACAAATTGATGGTTCTAAACTTGTACGAGAAAGACCCAAAAGACTGACTCTTTATGGCACTGGGGATGTTGATTCGTGTTTGGGAGCACTTATTCCCGATTTTCTCATACATGTATCGAAGATACAATTAGACAACAGCAAACAAGATCTCTTAAAATACAACAGAGTAAAGTATCTGGCATACGGGTGACTTGTGAAGAATTACAGGTAAAGTCCGGGAGTTACAATAGTGTTGGAGTCGGCGTTCCAGCAACACACCTGACGAAACAGCTAGATACTAATTTCTGGCTTCCTAGCATTGCTGTAAAACTTTTTTTTTAAGCTAAAAAAAGGATTTTCGGAAGAGAACACACGAAGAAATGATAACTTAGTTACTGAGGTGTACACACCATCATCAGTACAGTTTATATTTTGTTCTCAATCAGAATTCAGAATATACAATCAGTGGGTAAAAAGTGCGGTGAAATTGAAATTTTAATAAATACCCTGAACCATATAAATAAAAGTCCATAATTGTTAAGGCAGGACTGCGAGGTGGCCACAAAATCGGACCGTTCATACCTATCCATTTATCGCCAAATTCAGATGTCAGCCTATTGCAAACAATGCGAGCATAGTGCGCTGGACACTCGTCTTGTTGGAAATACATGAAATAGTAATCATTTAAAGGAACTTCTTCAAGTTTATCTTTCAAATATTTATTCAACATTGTAACGAAGTAATTTTTTTGAATAGTTAATTATCCAAATACAGAATTCTATACAAACCGAGCCCCTACCCTTCATCTTATCTTCCGTAGATGGCACCACCGCAGTTGTAATATACAAAACGTAGTTCCGTTTCCCATAGATGTCACTACTGTTATATCTCACCGCTTGAGGGCAGTCAAAATCCCTCTTAAGGAGCCCAAAATCCCGGACCAAGCAATTAAGCCGTCCGTGCCAACCGGTGAACAAGCCGATCAGACAGCTAAACTAAGCCCATCCGGGAAATAGTGCATTTGTGAGTGTTTTGTGTGCCATAGCCGTAGCCATACAAGTAAGTAATCTGGGGACTCCTAGGGTAAGCCGTATCTCTGCCGTCGTGTTTTCCGATCTGCCGTGTTTGCATGTGATATTGTACCAACCCCATTTCCGTTCCTTTTCTATTCGTTGACTCTCTTGGGCGTCGGGTCCTTGGGCCATCCACCAAGAGTCAGTACCTATACTTAGCTTTCTTGGGCGCAGGGTCTTCGGGCCATCCACCAAAGAGTCATCCGATTCCAGTCCTATTCTAACCTTGGCTCTCTTAGGCGTCGGGCCTCCAAGCCATTCACCAGGAGCCATCCGTACCTTAACAAATATATACTTGGGGAATATCATCATGCTGGCACTGCGGTCTGATGATTCGATTGCTGAGATCGGAGCCCTGTGACAAACCAGTGTTCTCTTCTCACCGTCCGCTTTAAACCGTTGTTAATTGTTTATCAGCCGGCCCCGTCTCCGCCCCCCATCCCCATTTGACTAGAATTAAAAAGCACATTGAATGGACAAGAAAGAAGTTCACTGGGTATGTTGACATAGGTGCCAAACTTGGTTCTGATGTAACCAGCGACCAATTGTCATATGCGAGAGAGGGATTGGTATATTTTATTAGTTACACTGGAAAATGCCAGTAGGATACTTTTTCATAAATGGACTATCTGCTTAGGAAAAGGCAACGTTGCTGAGTAGGTGTCTTGAATACGTACACTCAATGGGCGTAATTGTTCCGTCTGTAACATTTGATGGACCAAAGATCAACTTAAGTATGACCTCTCAGTTGGGTCTTCAAATTGATGACCCTAGGAATATGGTTACATATTTTCCCCATCCGATTACCAGTGACCCAGTGTATGTTATGCTTGATGCGTGTCTTATGGTCAAGCTTGTTAGGAATTGTTGGGAGAGTTTTCAGATAATAAATTCTCCTACTTTTAGAAAAATTAGTATATGTCCAAAACACTGAAGGTTTGATGCGACTAATAAGCTAAAAGCACGACACATAAATTTTAAGAGGGAAATATTGAAATTGAAACTTGCTACTCAAACTATGAGCAAGAGTGTTGCAGATGGTCTATTATTTCTGTCAGAGGATCTCAAACACTCTGAGTTTTTAGATGTGAAACCCACTGCTAAGTTCATATTAAATTTGAACAATTTATTTGATATCCTTAATTCTCACAATAAATTTACTAAATATGAATTTAAGAAAGCTATATCAACACACAATGAAAGCAAAATGTTGACAGAGTTTAAAAAATGTGGAAATTATATTCTGTCGTTAAGTTCAAAGGAAAATTTCAAAATTCTTGAAACGTAGGAAAACCGGCTTTCTCGGATTAGTATAAGTGTTTTTGGTTTATACGACAGGTATATTTGATCTGGAAAACTTAATTATTTGTAACATACAAATTATCCTAAGACCACTTGGAACTACTTTTTCAAATTTTAGGAGTTGTGGGGGTTTTAACAATAATTCTACTCGTAGACAGTTAGAAGCCATTTTTAAAAAGCTTCTGCTGCACACAGAAGTAAAAAGTCTCACCACAGTAAATGCAGTTGCTTTAGACACTACTTTTATTTTATATTGTAGTAGAAGACAGTCAACTGCAAACATTAACATTAGCAGTACAAAACTAAGGGGGCTTCATATGACAGTACTTTACCAATTATTCGCTAATTATGCAGTTAACCGTATTAATATTTCAAGATTGGCAGTTGAGCGCCAACAGTTGAGGATTTAACTTTGTCTCCCTTTGAATTCTTGTATCATATCCTACGTCATCTGTGTCTTCTTCGTTATATAGGAGTCGTAGGGTCATTGCTGTGCGTCCATGGCTTTTTCTACATTTTGCAGATCTATCGTCACCTTGAATGAACTGTAATGCTGGGCCGGAAACTTTGAAATTATGGGTTCGCATTTAACTTCGGGGAATTCTTCTTTCAGGAATTCTTTCAGATCTTCTGCTTTCGTGCCTTGAATGAGCCTTGACTCAAAGGGATAAGCTTTCCTGGGAGCAGCTTTTATGGTAGTTTTCGTAGTTTTTGGTAGTCCGCCTATTACCACTTCCGTTTACGTTTTGTTCGTGGCTTTCTTCTTGGCAATAGTAGTCCAATTTTCACTTTCTGTGCGTGTTTGTACTTCATTTGACAATATCGTCACATCTGCACTAGAAGTTTGTTTATGTTCGCGTATTTTCTGTCTGTCATTTAGTTTTTGTTTTTTTGTTGAATATACCGACTTTGCAGATGTCGGTTTTACGTTCACTATTGTAGATTTTTGCCCTGTTTTAGAATTTTGTTTTGGGTTAGAACTTGACTCGTCAATTACTGCAATGACAGATAGCGTGCTAGGTTGCGTAAAGTTTGATAACTTTTTTAATAAATTTATATGTTCTTTTAAGGAAACCATATTGTCTTTCTGATTAGCAATTATTAGATCCTTATGTTTGAGCAGTTTCCTTAAATAACATATTTCTGTGTTTGGCACTGTTTTCCACATCCATCGCAGTTTATATCGTCAGGATTTCACCAATCGATAGTTTAGTGAAAATTAAAGGTGGTTTGTCTAATAAACTATGGTCGAATGTTACTTCCTTTTTGATGTACAGGGGGCATTAAAGAAAATAAATTATTTTAAATAATATGCTATAAATCAATAACAAAAAAATTTATGCGTAGATCTTTTTTTTTGTATTCTCTTATATATAGTGGTTGCAATTATTTTATTTAGAACACAGAGGCGTGCGTACGGGTTTCTTCAAAAACATTTTATTGAATAAAACGTACACCACTGTTTTTTTTTGCAGCAGCAGCAATATGCAGAGATTATTTTCCATTCAATTTAGAAACTTTTTTGTATCTTACAATTTCTTGATAACTTAACTTTTTTTCTTATTTATTAAAGAGGTTCTTCCCTATTAGATTTCTGAAAAAAGCATCGGTACAAAGTTGTACAGAAAAATATTTCCTACAACTTTCCTTTTAATATATTTTTTATATTGTCAATATTTAAAAAGATATTCAACAAATAAGTTGCAAATTTTAGGGAAATTTTTCTCTAGTTAGGTACTACTTACTACTACTACTTACTACTCTTTCCCCAAAAATTTCAGCTTATTTGTTGAATAACTTTTTAAATATCGACAATATCAAAAAGTTTAAAAGATAAGTTGTAGGAAATATTTTTCTTTACAACTTTGTACTGACTCTTTTTTCGAAAATTTTATAGGAAAAAAGTTATTCAATAAACAAAAAAATCCAACCCTTAATTGAGGGCTGGTGAAGGAAGGGCGGGGTCTACGAATACACAAACTCAGTTTTAAACTTTCAGGGTGACCCTCTAGAAGATTCTACAAAAATTGGTTGTAGGGTAAAAAAAGTCTATTTAAAACCTTTTTTTCTCCCTTATTTACTGTACTATTAGGTTATTTTGAGTTAAGTTATCAAAAAATTATAAGATACGAAAAAGTTTCTAAATTGAATGGAAAATACTCTCTGGATATTAGTGCTGCAAAAAAAACAGTGGCGTACGTTTTATTCAATAAAATGTTTTTAAAGAAACCCGTACGCACGCCTATGTGTTCTAAATAAAATAATTGGAACCACTATTAATAAGAGAATACAAAAAAAAGATCTATGCAAAATTTCAGAAGACTAACTTTTTTTGTTATTGATTTATAGCAAATTATTTAAAATAATTTATTTACTTTAATGGCCTGTACGTCAAAAAGGAAGCAACATTCGACCATAGTTTATTAGACAAACCACCTTTAATTTTCACTAAACTATCGATTGGTGAAATCCTGACGATATAAACTGCGATGGATGTGGAAAACAGTGCCAAACACAGAAATATGTTATTTAAAGAAACTGCTCAAACATAAGGATCTAATAATTGCTAATCAGAAAGACAATATGGTTTCCTTAAAAGAACAGATAAATTTATTAAAAAAGTTATCAAACTTTACGCAACCTAGCACGCTATCTGTCATTGAAGTAATTGACGAGTCAAGTTCTAACCCAAAACAAAATTCTAAAACAGGGCAAAAATCTACAATAGTGAACGTAAAACCGACATCTGCAAAGTCGGTATATTCAACAAAAAACCAAAAACTAAATGACAGACAGAAAATACGCGAACATAAACAAACTTCTAGTGCAGATGTGACGATATTGTCAAATGAAGTACAAACACGCACAGAAAGTGAAAATTGGACTACTATTGCCAAGAAGAAAGCCACGAACAAAACGTAAACGGAAGTGGTAATAGGCGTCCGCTTATTACCAAAAACTACGAAAACTACCATAAAAGCTGCTCCCAGGAAAGCTTATCTCTTTGAGTCAAGGCTCATTCAAGGCACTGATTCGGAAAGGGTCCTCCCGGATATAACTAAACCACGGATCTTGGGGAGGGGAAAAATACACAAGTCAAAACATCTTAGGATTTCTAAACCAGAATTGAAAAGACAAACGAGAAAATTAAGTAAAGTTTGGAAAGACAAGAGAAAAATTGAACTTAATTAATTATTGATTGGTCAGACTAGACAATCTAATTAACAGCTACATTTCGTAATCCAACTAATTACGCTTTGAACTACCGGGAGTATTTGGTGTCGCCATCTGTAGGTTTATAGATTATTTATTTCGTGAAGACATATTCACCAACGCCAGCTATAGGTTTTATTTTGAACAAATTGCTTAATGAACTTTTGACCCGTAACAGCTGTTTGATTCACTTTCACAAAATTTTGTATTGCTGTGTTATAACTTAGAGTAAAATACATGATATACTTTTTTTATATTAACCTGACACCAATAGATCGTATAGCAAGTTTATGTCTGGCCCCTGAAATATTTCCACCTCATTCATTTCATTCTGACGTTCAAAGAATCTATCTTGTATCATAGCAGAGCCCCAGCCCTTTCAGAGACAACCTTATTGATCCATTGTTATTTATATAAATAATAATTATGTTCTTGCATCCCAATCAGCCATACAGCGCTGCAAATTAAATTATTTAGAAATATGGAAAGTATACAGTGAGTTTTTTTTATCAGTCTCCATACCGATTTACATGGTAAAATCTTTAACTCGTGTTAATGGTTTTTCTACTGCGAATTTCAAAATGATTTTTGGCATACTATTAGTGTGCATATTTTTTACATGTTCTAGTAGTTTTTAGAATGTAAAAAGTGTAATTAATTTATTTAAAACGGAAAATATTTAAATAATTTTAGCTCGTGTTCACATTAAAACTTATTAAGTTAGGAGGCTTTGTCCACTGATAATTACTATAGAATTTTAAAATAGTTCTGTGACAAGGTATGGGTCGGTTTGGATATTCCACCGCAAAATTATCATATCTATCTACTTGAGACACCTTTAATATACGCCATAACACATTTCACTTTTTCTTCAGTGGTGTACAAAAGCATTTTCACGTTTTGAAAGTCCTTTACACTTAATAAAAACATGCAAATGAATTGACAGCTTTGGAATATTTATTTACTTGTCAGTGGACAAAACCTCCTAACTTAATAAATTTTAATGTGAAAACGAGCTAAAATTATATAATTATTTTAGTTTTTAAATAAATAAATTTTACTTTTTACTTTCTTATACGCAGTATAAGGAAGTATTGTAATCGTGATTTTTTTCGACTTCGAGATTTTGATGGATTTACATGTTTTGAGGGCCCCTGAATCCATTTTGACCATTTTCGCCATGATGTCTGTCTGTCTGTCTGTGTGTCTATGTGTGTGTCTGTGTGTGTGTCTGTGTGTGTGTCTGTCTGTATCCACCATAACTCAAAAACGACTTCTCGGATTTGATTCAAATTTCATATTTAAGAGTTTGAACAAATTTGTGGGTGCCACATTCAATGTTTTTCATCTAGCACCGAAACAAGTGACAGTTACCTGATGACATTTTTAGGTTTTTTAAGAATATCTTGAAAAATAAACAATTTACGAGATTTTTTTATTCTTAGACATTGATTTTGAATTAAATTTTGAACAAATTTTGTTTGAACTTTTTTTTGAAATTCCGTCAAATTTTTTTAAATT
Source organism: Pediacus dermestoides (assembly GCA_963942485.1). NCBI lineage: Eukaryota > Metazoa > Arthropoda > Insecta > Coleoptera > Cucujidae > Pediacus > Pediacus dermestoides. Next base: position 11,397,956 of record OZ012628.1, on the reverse strand, counting down.
ATTTAAATTATTTTTCATATAGTAGCGCCATTTATCTCTCATTTACAAAAGTACAATATATAAATTACAGAAATCTATACCGTTGAGGAAATCGATTGTATTATTAGTATTATTTGAAAAGATCGACGGCTACGGCAGCATTGTGGTGGCGAAACTACCACCGGTTGTTACGCGGTCGTTGATTTGTGTTTTTTGTGTCATATTGTAATATGTACAGTTAATAGGAGTAGCTAATAGCAGCAAAGTATTCCGTGTACTCTTCTTATCTAGAACAAATACCACTTCTAGCACAAGTAGCCGTGGCGCAGTGGGTAGAGAATCTGCCTAGTAATCCACACGGTGCTGGTTCGATTCCATAGGTTTCCCTTCTTTTTTTTTTATTTTTTTTATTTTACTGGTTTCTATGGTTCCGAAAACAATAATAATGAATAAATAAATGTAATTTCATACCGGGAGATTTTTTTAAGTGAGTAATAAGTCTAAAATCTAAAAAAAAACACATTCTTGTCGTAAAATTCGGTTATAATGAGTGGGACAAGGACAGATTTATGCGTATTGCAATAAGTGCGACAGAGACTATTTGAAAATTGAAAATTGTTGGAAACCTTCAGAATTTTTACAAGAAATTTAACTTAATTTATTTAGGAAAAGTAATTATTGTGATACTATCTGTAAGTATAAGAAAGTCATGTGTTGGACACATCAGATATTTACATTTTAAATATCTGATGTGTCCAACACATGACTTTCTTATACAGATAGTACCACAATTACGTTTCCCTCGACGATTCCTAAACAAATTAAGTTAAATTTCTTGTAAAAATCGTGTTTAATTTTGAGGGTTTCCAGCAATTTTCAAATAGTCTCTGTCGCACTTATTGCAATACGCATAAATCTGTCCTTATCCCACTCATTATAACCGAATTTTATGACAAAAACAAGTGTTTTATTTTTTTGAAATTTTTTTGACAGAATAAAAAAATTCGATGTAGATATTTTAAGGACGTATTCGGTGCGATTCTGTAAGTTTCAACCACCGTGTTTATTAACTACTGTGGTTGTTGCTATGATAATTACCAATCAAAAACGTCGTACCGTAGCAACAACCACAGTGGTTACATAGTCACGGTTATTAAAATGTTATAGAATCACCCCGATTGTTGGGATCAAAATAACACTTTTTTTTTTTAAATAAACATGTGTCCTAAAATGCACCCCCTCCAACCTTCCCCAAAACTGGGTTTACATAATTTTTGAAGCAAAAAATAAATAGAGTGGCTAAAAAAAGGGGGGCATGCCAATTTTCAGAAGATTTGATCCGTTATTGTGGTCACAATTTTAAATAATCGTTTTTTTTACGCAACTTACAGTGGCTGTAGCTCGGAGGGGGTGCATTTTAGGACACATGTTTATTTGAAAAAAAAGTTTTATTTTGATCCCAACAATACGTCCTTAAAATATCTACATCGAATTTTCAATCACCCTGTATAAAATCACATTTATTTATTTATTATTATTGTTTTCGGTACCATAGAAACCAGTAAAATACAAAAAAATAAAAAATAATGGTCCTTCTGGGATTCGAACCGGCGACCTCCCGTTTGGCAGGCAAGTCCCAAACTCACTCGTCTATCTACTAGTCGGATTCAAGGCGCACTATGAGAAATATAAGTGTTTTAAGAATATCTCATTTTTTTGAAATTTTTTTGACGGAATTTAAAAAAATGGTTCAAACAAAATTTGTTCAAAATTTAATTCTAAATCAATGTTAAAGAATAAAAAAATCTCGTAAATTGTTTATTTTTCAAGATATTCCTAAAAAACCTAAAAATGTCATCAGGTAACTGTCACTTGTTTTGGTGCTAGATGAAAAACATTGAATGTGGCACCCACAAATTTGTTCAAACTCTTAAATATGAAATTTGAATCAAATCCGATAACTCGTTTTTGAGTTATGGTGGATACAGACAGACAGCCAGACAGACACACAGACAGACAGACACACAGACAGACAGACATCATGGCGAAAATGGTCAAAATGGATTCAGGGGCCCTCAAAACGTGTAAATCCATCAAAATCTCGAAGTCGAAAAAAATCACGATTACAATACTTCCTTATACTACGTATAAGAAAGTAAAAACTACTAGAATACGTAAAAAAAGATGCAAACTAATAGTGTACCAAAAATCATTTTAAAATTCGCAGTAAAAAAAACCATTAACACGAATTAAAAAATTTACCATGTAAATCCCTATGGGGACTGATAAAAAACCTCAGTGTCTACATTCAGTTGGATTCTTTTAACTTGTCTGTTTCGTCATCGTTTTAATTTTTTTAATTTTTGTTTAAAGCATAAATGGCATTGGTCGTTTAGGCATTGGGCAACTATATGTGAATCCCTAGTACCGTCTTGCTCCTTTAATCGTTTGGTGAATAAAGAACTCGTAACAAAAATAAATTTGTGACGAAACGGTCAAATTAAAAGAATCTAACTGTATGTTAGGATACTACAATAATGAAAAATAAAGCAATTTATTCCTATTCTTAGATGCTGCTTTGAAACTCAGCTGTATTTTCAAATTAGGGAATTAATTAATTTAATTAAAATCGAGTATTCACTTCATTATATGCGATTAACTTATTGGACAACCCTCTTATAATATAATCATCAATATGCCAAACATAGTTAATTGTTAATTAATATTTCATTCATTTATTATAACAGCTTTTTAAAAATTATGCTCTCAGCGTTAATTATAATACAAAACATAATTCCATTAAATACTAGACATATAGTCAGACAATTAAAAAAAATGTTTTTAAAACATAAAGTTTTTAAATTAATGATATTTGTATGTTTTCTGTGTAAATTTGAAAACATAAATTGCAATTTAAGAGCAAATTTCAAAATAAATGTCCTAACAAATCCATTGATTGATTGCATAACAGACGCTGCTTTACAATCAACAAGTGAAACTGACACGATTTTAATAATAACAAAGAAATTTCAACAGTATATTTACAATAAATTGTTTTCATATGTAAATCGTTCTATTGTCCAGAATCAAATTGGTTCTATTCTATATAAGCTATATCACGTAAAAGACACGGATATGTACTTGATGAATCTTGAAAATAATGCTATAAATGAACTACATAAGGTATGTGAGAGCCAAACCATATATTCCCATGCCAAAATATTAACAATTATTAATTATAACATACAAAATACAACGAAAGTTTTAACAAAAATGTTTGAAATACTATGGTCTAAATACCTATACAACAGCGTCATTTTAATGCAAGTTAACAGCCGTTGGAATTTTTACACCTGGTTTCCTTATAGTAATAAGAACTGTGGACAAAACTTTAAAAATTTTAAACAAGTTGGATCGTGCGACGATAATGGGCAATTAAAAACGAAAGGTTTATTTTCTTGTAAAATACCAACAGACTTGAATTCGTGTTCACTTCGAGTTAGAGCGCTGCCTAACCCTCCATATGTAATATTTCCTGAAAATAATACAAACTACACAAAAGGTGGTGCTGGCATGGAAAACAAACTGATAGAGACTGTAACCACTGCTTTGAACCTAAACATTACTTACAGTGTATCTGTACGAACATGGGATTATGATCGAATTATTTCGGAAAATGGAACAGCTACGGGTCTCTTGGGAAGCTTACTAAGGGGTGAATCTGATGTGGGAATATCATCTTTAACTTATACAGAAGGAAGATTAAAATACCTCGATGTGGGAGTGACATATTTTTACGACTATGTTACATGGTGTTTGCAATACCCAAATGAGAAGTCCAACTGGAAAAAAATTGTTAATGTCTATGCTTTAGAAACCTGGATTTTAGGATTTTCTGCTTTTGTGCTTGTTTCATTAGTTTCATGGACGATTAGCCGAATAATTTCTTCGGAAAGTAAATTTTATCGAAGTTTTTCAAATTGCATACAAAATAGTTTCAGTGTTTTGCTTGGTATAACAATAGTGTCTCTACCAAGAAGTTTTTATTTTCGTTTATGTTTAAGTCTTTGGTTTTTTTTCGCATTGATATTTAATATTACTTACAAAACAAAGCTATTCAGTTTTTTGACAACTCCTATGTATGACAACCAATTAACATCAGAAGACAATATTGTTGAATCAGATTTCAATTTATATTTTGTTCAAAGTGTAAGGCTTATGTACTATGAAAACATGGAAAAATTCAAAACACATAAATGGGAAGATTGCTTTAACCCCTCTGTGTGTTTGGACCATATTGCCTTTCAAAAAAAATCGGCCATTTCCACTACAAGAGTTTACATCGAATTAATAAAAACAACATATGTGGACAAAAATAATAATCCATTAATTTATTGTTTGAAGAAAAATGTTGTAGCTTCTCCCGTAACTATATTGATGAGAAAGGGATTTCCATTAATATATAAAATGAACGATATTGTGTTACGACTTGTGTCTTCAGGTTTAATTGAATTTTGGTTTAAATTTGCTAACAAGGAAGCCACAAAAAATTTAAAGAATCACACATGCACAAACAGTATACATTTTGAAAAAGTTGTTACATTTAATGAAGAAAAACCCATGTTCGTCTTACTATTAATTGGACTGTTCTTGGCTACATTTGTATTTATCATCGAAATAGTATGGTTTAAGTACTTAAGAAAAGTTTAAATTGTTTTTAACCGTATGGTAATTATTAATTCCTCACCTAAAAAAACTTAAAATAATTTTATTTTTTTTTTATTTAAATTAAATTAATAATGGTTTTGTTTCTTATTTTCGTGTATCTATATGTATTTCATGTTAACAATTTTATTCATAATTGCAACGAAACTATTTCCCGAATCTTAATAAAATATTTTTTCTACTCTTATATGTATATAAAAGTAGCCATTTTTCCATGACATACACATGAAAGTTCCATTTTTTTCCAATGAGAAAATTCTCTCTAGAGAGAATATAACAAAACTTCAAATTCATGACTGTTTTTGTATTTTTTTAATGAAAACAGTACATTTACATAAATTTTCAATATCAATTCATTCACTTTCAATGGAATACTTTCTATACAAAGCTTAAAATAAAAATATAATTATGACGTTTCAATGAAAAGGTGTAATCTGGAATATTTTTTTTATTACTTTCTTATACGAAGTATACTGGCTTCAGTACTTGTTTATATAACATAAGCTTGTTTTGTATTGACAGCTCAGAGTTTCTACCCAATAGCCAATGTAATTGTCTGTATTTGATGTTTAGTTCTAATTTTTACTTTCTTATACGAAGTAATAAGAAAGTACAGTAAACGTGATTTTTTTCGACTCCGAGATTTTGATGGATTTACACGTTTTGAGGGCCCCTGAATCCATTTTGACCATTTTCGCATGATTTCTGTCTGTCTGTATCCAGTATAACTCAAAAACGACTTATCGGATTAGATTCAAATTTCATATTTAAGAGTTTGAACAAAAGTGTGGGTGCCACATTAAATCTTTTTCATTTAGCACCAACACAAGTAGTACTTACCTGAAGACATTTTTATGTTTTTTAGGAATATCTTGAAAAATAAACAATTTACGAGATTTTTTATTCTTTAACATTGATTTAGAATTAAATTTTGAATAAATTTTGTTTGAATTTTTTTTTTAATTCCGTCAAAAAATTTCAAAAAAATGTGATATTCTTAAAACACTTATATTTCTCATACTGCACGTTGAAGCCTAGTGACGTTGGGACTTGGCTGCCAAACGGAAGGTTGCGATTTCGAATCCCAGAATGACCATTTTTTTTGTACTTTACACTTCTATGGTACCGAAAACCATAGTAATAAATAAATGTGATTTTATATTAATAACGTATTGAATGTCGACTGCATGTGATTACTGGCTACCCTTTCAGTATTTTCCAAATATTAAAACTGTATCATGGCAATGTACAGTGTACAGTTGCGGAATTAAAAAACCGGGCGAGTCTTACAGAGGATTTTTGCAATTTTTGGGTAATATAAATTGGGCTTTGCGTTTGTAGGTTAGCAATTGACAGGTAAACAAAGCAACGTGAAATCAACAAACTGCCATAAAAGAATAACTAAAAGCGTTTTACTCAAATAAGAGTTTACTTTAATTTTAAAATATTAACATTTAAACTAAATTCAGTGCCTTTCTTCAATGAGTGTAATTACTTGCATTTTTTATCCGACTCTTAAATAAGGCATGCTGTCATATACAAATAATTATTTTGACGTTGACTAATTTCACAGGGTAACGTGATAAGCAAAGTAAAGTAAGATATACACTGAATCATTTTAAGTGCCCGGATTTTTAATTCCGCGACTGTACATATAAGAAAGTCATGTGCTGGACACATCAGATATTTTCTTTTTGATATGTTCTTTCCACTTTAATCTGACATCCAAATTTATGCCCAGATACACATTGTATTGGCATATGGTATCGCATTGCCATGTAATGTGATTGGTAATTTATTTATTCGTCTATTGGTAAAGTCAATATGTGTTGACTTTGTTTCATTGAGTTTAATAAGCCAGTTCTTGCTCCATGTAGTAACAGCATTGACAGCTTCTTGTAGTTTTTCTTTAACTTCCATTTCATTATTTCCAACTGCCAATATGCAAGTATCATCAGCAAAAGTGGCAACAATAATAGAGTTTAATGCTGGCATATCGTATGTGTATAGCAGGTAGAGTAGCGGACCCAGTACGCTACCCTGCGGCACTCCAGCTCTTATTGGTCTCAGTTCAGAGTAGTTGTCTTCACATTTTGTTACAAATAGTCTTTCAGTAATGTATGATTTGAGTAACTAACTATATTCTTTAGGTAAAAGTAGGTTCAATTTGTATTCGGGGTCATCTTGCCTGACTTTATCAAAAGCCTGGGCTATGTCCAGAAATACTGCTGTACAGATTCTCTCTCCTTCTAACGCCCTTTCTATTTGGTCAGTGATTCTATGTACTTGGTGTATTCTAGCATGTTTATTTCTAAATAATACATTTCTCATGTATTATCGCTTTAAGTCTTTTTAACAATAGTTTTTCATATAATTTTGAGATCACTGGTAGCAGCGATATTGGTCTATAAGATGATGCCTCATTTGCTGGTATTTGAGCCTGATAGATAGGTTTGTAAGTTTGACAATAGCTTTTGTGGGCAATTGTTTCAGGATTTCTCCAGTTATGTGGTCATATCCTGGCGCCTTTTTTGGATTACAATTTGTCTGTATTTCATTTATCACTTCTTTAGGTATTTCCGGAAAGTCTTCATCATTCTGAATATCACGTGGTTGGAAAGTACTTTCTAGATTATCAGCAACCATTAGGCGGATTTTGAATTATCGGTCTCTTCATTTTCTTCGTGACCGTCCGTAACTACATAATCAGTACTTTTCTCGTATGTAAGTTCGTTTAGATATTTATTTATTGATTCGTTTTTATTTCTTTTAATTTCTCTACTCAGCTTTTGTGCCATCTGATTTAATCTTTTTCTTATCTCTGTTGGGTAATTATTCCCTTTTGTTCTTCTTTTAATCAGCTTAGTGTTTTCCATATAGCCTGTTGTATGTCAGTGTTTCAATTTTCTGCTTCTTGGTCTAGCTCTTCTATTCATTTTAAGCTGACATTTAATTTCATTCTATTTTCTAGTTTCTGTTTAAAACTTTCCCAGTCTGTGGTTTTGTTGGCCAAGGTAGGATTTTCTTGTCGTAATTATTATTTTATCACATAAGGTCACAATTACTGAGGAGTGGTCTTTTACCAGGTCTAATCCCTCGTCTATTTTAATATAATTTTGTGGGATTTTCCTAGCAATGAAGAAATCTAGTAGATCGGGTATTGGGCAGTGTTTTTCTTAACTACACCACTCCACGTTCGTTTAGTTATTGTTTCTGATTTCTGATGGAGTTGTTGTTCTGATGTAGATGATTCTGATTCTACCTGTCGGAGCTGCGGATTAGGAGCAACTCTTTTAGTTAGTTCTTTCTTTTTCCCAGTAGCTTCTTCTCTGCATTTTTGCAGTCTATTTGCCACTTGGCAGGTTTCTTATAATCTTTAGTAAGATGTTCTTCTGCACATTTAACACACTTAGGTATTTTATTGCAGTATTTCTGAGTACGCCCATTTCTTGGCATCTTTTACACGGCGAAATGAGTTTACGTCTTTTTATTGACTCAGTTGTTACTCTCATTCCAAGTATGTCATTTATTTGGTAAATTTTACTAATATCTTCCTGCTTGTCGAAGCTCAACATATGCACAGGCAATTTGTTGATTGTATTCTTCCTTCTTGATGTACTTTTCTTATTATATTTTCCACATTATGGATTCTTCGCGGAAGATATTTTTTCATTATTAAATGTTGGACTTAGTTCTTTTGCAATTACTCTTATGGGTCGGTTGAGTTTATTCTCGTACAAATGCCACCAGATTTGTTCTTCATTCAAGATTTTCGTAACCATTCTGTAAACTTCTTCATAGACCAAGTTTATTTTAATTTCTTTTGATACTAGCAATTTTGAGGAAGCTGCTTTATTATTGTTTAGTAGTATATCATATATTCTGTCATAATTCTCTGTTTTATCTATAATTATTGGAGGTGGTATTTATTTTCTTTGTTTAATTGGTTTTTGTTCGTTTTCTTGTGGTGAGTTAACTGGTGTATTCTTTTTCTTTTGTTTATAAGTTTTCTGTTCAATCCACCCAACTTGTCCTTCTAATATGATGTCAAGGACTTACTTCTTGTTTCTTATTGCGAGTATTTCCCCATAAGAGCAGAATTAACTTTTCGTTAACTTTAGTTGTTTTATTTCTTCTTGTAGTTGTACCAATTGTTGCAACATATGCTTGTACATATTTTGCAATTGTAATTTTTCTTGCTGTACTATTTGCAACTTTTGTTGCATTTGTTGCAATGTAGAGGGTGTCTCATTTTTGACACTTTTAGGGGGTATTGAAGATTATCAAAGATACAGTGTTGCGGTTTTCACCTTACTGTCCTACTTTTTTAGGAAACGAAAGACTCCGGAGTCAAATTTGTCATGGCTCTCTTAGTTTTTAATCTACAGAGTGATTCTGAAAATCTTTGTTCTTTAGACACCCCTCGTATTTTCGTTATGCGTCTACTTATCAACACGGTGAAAACTGATCTTGATAGGTTCTTTTACATAGAGTTCAGTTGTATAGGCATTTTTTGCGTAAAAGGTTTAGTTTTTGAGAAAATAATCAAACTTATAATTTTTTAAATGGTACACCCTATATATTATTTTGTATATTGATTAAGCAAAATTTGGGTTTTCCAAAAATATATAATTGCTTATATTTATTTTCAAAAACTAAAACAAAAATTTTTTAGAAATGCAAAATTTTCACAATACATAATTATTCTAAACTAAACACTTCAAAAGATAATTTTAATGTTTTTCTATATTTTCAATTGTGTATTAACACTTCATTATTATTACATTGCGTTTAATGTTCTTAAAGTGGATAATATACAACTAAAATGTTATTCGACATTTTGAAGTACCTTTTGTGATTTTATGTAGAATTAATTTTTATTAAAGAATATGTAGTCATGGGTATTAATTATAAGACACATGTGTTTTATTAATACAATAAGACGTCTCCTAATAGTAGAATTATGACCATATAAACTACTGGTTGTGGATAAAAAATATAAAATATGAAAGCATGTACTATTGTATTTAGACTTACTTTTTTTACTTAAGCTTTAAAATGTATTCTACATATATGCCAGGGTCGCAATATTCCACAAGCTAGCACCGGGTGAGATTGCGTATGTGGGGTGATTTCACTTCATGTTTGCCTGTTGTAATGTGTGTACATTATTGTAATATACGTGTTACTGTGATAACCACATGGACTTTTTAATAAACCCCTCAAGATAAGTATAACTTGGCGCAGTCGAAATAACTTTAAAATAGAGTCAGCAAGGGAAAGTAACTAGCTAAAATAAACGGTCGAGCGCTACGGCCAACGTCGATAGCTGGAAACCTGGCACTTAATTGAGGATGGTTCAAGACACCTTTTGTCAATTACCCGAAGGCAACGGAATTGGACAAGAAAAAAGACTCCACCAAGTGTGCTATGCTACTGCATTTAATTGATGAGCAGGTTTTTAGAATATTCATCGCATTCAGTTTTAGACCAGATGAAAAGGATAAATCAAACTATTTTATAAAGAAGTTTGAGGATCATTTCACTTCTAAGAAAACCTAACTTATGAACGCTAGAAATTCCTGTCATGAAAAGAGCAAGAGGGAGAAACAATAGAAGAATTTGAGGGCATTGAAGAACAAAACTGTTCGGGATGTGGTGAATTAATTCATTTAAAAGTTGTTGAAAAAACAGGCTGAGTAGTAACTTTAAAAAGAAGATTCATACTATTGATGATAATATTCATTGTGAGAGTGACCTTGGCTTTGATTATTAATCATTTATGTAGGATTAAAGTTTGATGGCCGAGCATGGGACTCGTTTTCATCGGGTTCCACGTTTGATGACAAAATTCAGATTTAAAGTTAAAATACACAAATAAAACACAACGAATTTAAGTTATATCAAAATAAACACTTTATTTAGTTATTGAACTAAAACATTAAAATTTATTAAAAAAACAAGAATGAAATAAACAAAATAATCACTTTAAAACTATTAATAAAACCAAAACGAACAAATATTATTCAACTCAGAGTGCAATCACAAGTTTTACACACTGGGCACAGGAACCGTCTAATCTTTTTCCGATAGATTGCCATTTGCTTCTGAGTTTTAGATAAAAGAAAACCGTTGTCCCTGATGATCTTATCACAGGACGCTCGCCTTGATAAAATAACTTAAATAACAGGTCCGACATTTATGTGTTGGTAGATATTATCGATGTGAGTGAGTTCAGAAAGCTAAAGTTAGGCAAAAATATAAATAATAAATAAAACCAATGTTGAATTGTAAGTACAAAAATGATACCAAACGTATCTCATGTTATGTGCTTAATGTAGAAAACAGCCCTATTTCGGATTTAAAATCTTGTTTGGAACTAAACTTAATAAAGCGGATAGAATCAGTGGAACCCCAGGTAGTAAAAAGGAATTCCAGTAAAAACACGGCTATGGATAAATTGTTAAACAAGTACGATAGTGTGTTAAACACCTTAAAAGAAGGTTATTAACGCTAAAACGCCGTAACATTGCAAATGATTTTGCAAAAAAAAAAGAGATATATAATCATCACAAAGGCGACAATAAGTTGTCCGTTGACCAGTCCATTCCAAAAGTTTCTCGAAAATATATGCTGGAAATGATTACGACGAACTGCACACGGATTTTCGACCGCCCAGATATGAGTATTATAACAGTTGTTTATGCCGTGCAAACGTTGCTTCATCAGTCATCAATATCTCGAGCCAGACTTTGCGTTCAACAACAGGGCGATAACTTCGAACAACTAGTGTAAGGCGGTTTTCATCATTTTGTACTCATAACACTTGTGCCCGGTTGCACCAAGCTCTGTTAAATCCTCAATTAACTAATTACGCGTTTAAAATTTACCAGGGTCTTTTAAATTTGTTGCTAAGCAACACAGCAAATAACAATCATTTAGCCAATTACATGCCGCTGCTAAATATTTACCACGCTGTTAATTTAGCAGAGCTTGGTGCAACCGGACATTAGTGTTTGCACAATTCTTGAAAATAAAATCTAAATTTTTTTTCATATCTCTCTTATTATACAACTTTTGTTAAGGCGTTTTAGTTTTAATAATCTTCTTTTAAGGTGTTTAATCACCTCTTAAAAATAAAATCACAAGACCATAAACACCCTTATAAATTTAAAGAGAAACGTGGATCATGTTGTACATGCAGCGCGTAGGATTCCCGATAAATTAAAGGAGTCTTCAGATGAATTAGTAAAACCAAACATTATGGTTAATGTAATGGTTGTAGTAAGAAAACATAACGGGAATTTGCGAATTTGTCTAAACCCAGCCGACCGGAGTAGAGCGGTTGAACGTCGCTATTTCCAAATACCTACGTTTGAGGAGTTACCTTTGCAGCGGCATTTGGGCGATATCGGTTTTTAAGATTACCGTTTGAATAGTTAACCGGACGTTTTTCAAGAGTGAATGAGAGAAATCTTTAATAACGTGAAAGTTTGTGGAGTATATGTACGTTGATGATTTTATTGTATAGTAATAAACGTTTTTTAATTTTTATTTACCAATTGGTAACATTAGACGTTATGCTTTTTTGATTTTTTCTTTTATACACTACAGGGATATTCACAGAAACCGTTGGTTAGACGTTTTAAAAGATATAGTTAATATTTTTTTCTGAAAATTGGGTTGTAGACTAAATAGCATATGATCTTTTTATTTAAAATATATTTAAGTTTCTACGACTTCCGGTTATACCGGAAGTAGATGTTAACTTCGTTTTTTTAACCGGAACACCCTGTATATTACTAAATTTTTTAAATTCTACATTCAATTATAATAACATTTTGTTAAAACAATTTTTCTCTAAAGCATTTCGTTTAACAATTACAGGATGATTTTTAAAAAATGTCCAAAAATGGGTTAACTTTCAAATTTTATTTTCTATCCTTCTAATATTCAAATTGAAATGCGGTTTTGGCAAGGTGTTAACAAAAGTATACTACTTGCAATTTCTTTATTGCAACAGCTCAATGTTCTACAGGGGGTTTATAATTTAGGTGCCATTTAGAAAAAAATCAAAACGGCATAACTCATTTTTTCAAATGGAAAACCCTGTATATCGATACAAATTTGGATTATTTATTCAATTTAACGGTAATTTTCTTGAATAAACTTAAATAAAGAGATCCTATACTGTTTAGGCTGTAAACCAATTTTCACAAAAAAATATTAATTACATCTTTTAAAACGTCTAACCAACGGCTTCGGTGAATAACCCTGTATTTTGATTCTGAAAAGCACGCGTAGTACAGTCAATACGGAAAAATCTGTGCATTTTTGGAGAGGATTCGAAATTCAAATTGTATATTGTGAGGTATATCGAGATTAAGTTAAAAACTCGATTTGCGGGACTGAAAAGTCGGCATCTTGGAAAAAGAGGTTGAAATGGTTGTTCCCTTATATTCCGAATTTTATTAACTTTATCCAAAAACTATAAGAAGAATAAATTTTAATTGGAAAGAAAAGATACACACTTCTTATATATGTATAACTTTTTTCTAGGCCATGCGTATTTACAAAGTTAATAACAAATACGTTGCAAAAATTAGGGGTAGTTTTCCTTTGAGGGACGATTTTTCACGTACGGTTGATTTCACGGGAAATATACATCAATTACTTTTTGTTGAGCAGTTTTAGATGAAGAAGGAATAGCGATGTTGTTGATAATGACGTTGCGTCGGCAGAATATTGTTTTTTCGATCTCCTTTTCCCACGTTTTGGTGCCAGCTAAATCAGGATCCTCCAAGTACCCATCAAATACAATGATCACAGAATATGCACGTATTTCTGGCAAATTTGACTGAAATTAAGGCAAGCCGCGATCACAAACAACCTTATGAAGCAAGAATCCACCAAGTACGAAGTGACGTTTCGTTAAAAAGTTGCTGTTTCTAACGGTGAAAACGTTCGATATGATTTCTGTTCTGCAATATTGTCTGTGCTTCTTCATCACTTCTTTCAACACTCAATTTCAGCAACGTTTATACACCACTTTCTTTTAGTGTCCCGAGGGAACCGGCGGACAAAAATTTTTTACATCCGAAACATTCATCCATTGTTGGAAGGATTTCGTCTCATCGGAACGTTCGAAAAAAGACTGACTCCAAAATCATTACAGGAAAAGCAGATGCCCAAACTTTAGGAGATTTATTTTCCTGGAAATATGACAAAGCGAGCAATAACCTATCATTTAAGCGGGCGGTAGTATATTACAGTTTTGGTCAGTATGAAAATACAAATTGTATGTTCAATAACATATTTGGCGATAAAATATGAGCAGTAAAAAATGGAAATGAGGAGTAACATATCATTGAAATGAGTAGCTGAATAAGTACTTCAATAGATGAAAATCTAATTGGAAAGGAAAATGAATAGATGGGCAGTAACTCGTGAGCAGTTACTAAATCATTCCCAGTGACGAAATGCTGCGAAGAAGGGTAATTCATATTATGATACCTATTTATACTATTATTTAAAAGAAAAAAACCTTCCAAAACAACCTAACCTGGTCCGTGACTTATAATCGCCCCGAATAAATGACGCATATACTTAAAAATAAAAAATAAATGCAATAATGTTGGGAATGAATTGCGGCCGTCGGGGTCTAACCCCTATTCTCTTTTCCACCAAAATAACGTTTGACTTTTAACGAACGCCGAGAATCGTAGAACTATTTATCTAACTGCTCATTTAATCATTTTACTGCTCAAATAATTATTGCACAGAAGATTTATTTAACCTACCGCTCGAGTCAGTTTTGTACTGCTACTGTAGGATTAAATAACTAATCAAATTCTTTTATATTACTAGCTACATTTTACTACCACATTAATTTAATTACCGCCAAAAAAGTTTAATACTGACCATATGAAATTTTAACTCCACAATGTAACTGCCTGGATTAAAAAACCGCTTAAATATTTTTTCCCCAAAATTAATCGTGTGCGTAAACTCCAAAATAGAATAATAGAAATGGGTAATATCCGATGTGCCCAACACATGACTTTCTTATACGGATAGTAGCACAATTACTTTTCCTAAAAAAATTAAGTTAAATTTCTTGTAAAAATCGTGTTTCAATTTTAAGCGTTTCCCGCAATATTCAAATAAATTTCGGAAGTCTCTCTCGCACTTATTGCAATATGCATAAATCTGTCCTTGTCCCACTCATTATAACCGAATTTTACGACAAAAATAAGTGTTTTATTTTTTTGATAGAATTTCAAAAAAAAGTTTAAACAAAATTTGTTCAAAATTCAATTCTAAATCAATGTTAAAGAATAAAAAAATCTCATAAATTGTTTATTTTTCAAGATATTCCTAAAAAACCTAAAAATGTTTTCAGGTAAGTGTCACTTGTGTTGGTGCTAGATGAAAAACATTTAATGTGGCACCCACAAGTTTGTTCAAAACTCCTAAATATGAAATTTGAATCAAATCCGGTAAGTCGTTTTTGAGTTATGGTGGATACAGACAGACAGACAGACAGACACACACACAGACAGACAGACATCATGGCGAAAATGGTCAAAATGGATTCAGGGGCCTTCAAAATGTGTAAATCCATCAAAATCTCGAAGTCAAAAAAAATCACGATTACTATACTTTCTTATTACTTTATATAAGAAAGTAAAAACAACCGTTAACTTTTTATTTGTTCAAAACTTTTTCATTTCTTATCATACGAAAAAACACAAATATCATACGAATAAAACCACCATGTCCTCGCGTATTAAAAGTGTGGCGGACCGCGCTGGAGTCTTCACATATCTGCGTTGGAACGCTGTCAGATCCAAACCAATTATACAAAAGGTTAATACCATTTATACATATATAAGAAGTGTGCATCTTTTTTTTTCAACCAAAGTTATTCTTATAGTTTTTGCATAAAGTTAATAGAATTCGTAATATAAGGGAAAAACCATTTCACCCCCCTTTTCCAAGATCGCGAACGACTTTTCAGTCCCGCAAATCGAGTTTTAACATAGTCTCGATATACCCCACAATACGCAATTTGATTTCGAGTCCTCTCCAAAAATGCACAGATTGCTCATTTTAAACTCCCTATTGACTGTACTAGCGCGGGTTTTCTATTTTCTTTTACTTTCTTATACGAACTAATAAGGAAGTATAGTAATCGTGATTTTTTTCGACTTCGAGATTTTGAAGGATTTACACGTTTTGAGGGCCCCTGAATCCATTTTGACTATTTTCGCCATGATGTCTGGCTGTGTGTGTCTGTCTGTATCCACCATAACTCAAAAACGGCTTATCGGATTTGATTCAAAATTCAGATTTAAGAGTTTGAACAAATTTGTCGGTGCCACATTAAATGCTTTTCATCTAGCACCAACACAAGTGACTTACCTGAAGACATTTTTAGGTTTTTTAGGAATATCTTGAAAAATAAACAATTTATGAGATTTTTTTATTCTTTAACATTGATTTAGAATTGAATTTTGAACAAATTTTGTTTGAACTTTTTTTTGATATTCTGTCAAAAAAAATTCGAAAAACTAGATATTCTTAAAACACTTTATCTACTACCAATTCATAATAGCCTTGATTTGACATTAATTTGAGTAAGGTAAGTCTGATTATTACGCAACATGTGTTTTAAAGAAATCATTACCACACTGAAATTTCAACAAGAAAATTCTTTGTTACAAGTATTTATAACACAATTTTTACAATTTAGTATCTTTGTAGGAAAGTTTACATTTGTAAATGTCCAATTATAATATAATATATATTGTTTAATTCTTTAAAACTTGTGATTAACATTGAGTAATGACACTTCATACTCTTAAGTTTGATTTTTTGAAACCTGGAGAATTTTATAATAGCGTATCTACCTAGAAAAAACCCTAACTTCACGTTAGATAACTGAAAAAATTTTTAGCTTTATTTTATAATAAATTAGTTTTATATTTAAATAATAAATATAACACGGTCCACGTCCCAGATTTTTTGGTGTATAAATTGTTTAATTATTTGAAAATTTATAATTCAAATTCATTGTTGTGTAGGGCTGGCTAGTTTTTACACAACTTAGGTTAGGTAGTCCAGTACGACAACTTGACAACAACTACTGAGCAATGTCGCTGGAGATAAATTCAAAATTCATTTTTAATTATTTGGACGGTAGAAGATAAAATCTTGTATATTACACGTGGGATATACACACATTAACATATTCGTCTGATTACAGAACTCGTCTACGACTCGTTCTGCAATTTCCAGACTCTTATGTTAATGATGTTCATATCCCACTTATAATATAAATAACTATTATATTTCTCATAGCGCGCGTTGATAGTTGAATCCGACGGTCGAGGTAGACATGTGTCTCATTATATGGCTGCCAAACGGAAGGTCCCGGGTTCGAATCCCAGAAGGACGGACCATTAGTTTTTTTTATTTTACTGGTTTCTATGGTACCGAAAACAATAATAATGAATAAATAAATGTAATTTCATACCGGGAAATTTTTTTAAGTGAGTAATAATTCAAAAATCTAAAGTAAAACACATTTTTGTCGTAAAATTCGGTTATAATGAGTGGAACAAGGACAGATTTATGCGTATTGCAATAAGTGCGACAGAGACTATTTGAAAGTTGCTGGAAACCCTCAAAATTTTTACAAGAAATTTAACTTAATTTTTTTAGGAAAAGTAATTATTGTGATACCATCCGTATAAGAAAGTCATGTGTTGGACACATCAGATATTTATAAATGAAATACATGTAAACAAAATATTAGGACTTTTTTCATTATAACGCAAGTTCAATTTGCAGCAATTCAGGAGAATTCTCAGGAAATCAGCTACGTAGTGTAAAATTCCATTATTTCATCAAAAGGCAGAAACGTGTTAGCGTTCCATGAAACGTTTAAAATGACTAGCCTTTTGGTGTAATGTTTATTCATTTCAGTATTTGGCAGCGTTTCATGCAGTCCAGACTTTTCTAAAAACGGCCAATTTCACTAGAAGGCTGCGACATATACAAATAAATTACCACTCATAATATTGTGATTTTGTAAATAACGTACAATACACGCTTTTTTCATATAAGTGCACAAACAATATAAAGCTTCAACACAAATTGTTTCATCAACTTAAAACCTGTTGACATTAGTTTATTCATTTTTCATAAACTGTTGTTGATTTTATAGCAGTTGCCATCACTTTAATTAAGACTCTATACAGGATTGTATACAGGGTGAGTGGGTGAGTCAGTTTTTTGTAGCAGGACTATTCGAGAGGACCTTTTTTTAAGAAGAAAATTTTCTATAAAAATGGGTCGTAGAAAGCTTCGTTTGTGAGATCCAGGGTGTTGAAATACGTTTTTTATTTTACTTTTTCTTTAATATAAAAATACCTCTTAAAAATAAAATTATGATATTGCGGCAAGACTAAGTACTTGAGTGCAAATAGTTTAACATAAAAATCTATCGTTTAATATTTCCAGTGGCGTATATAGAGGGGTACATATTAGTACTTTTATTGAAAAAAAAAATTGACCAACTGAATTTTTTTATTTTTTCTTCAAACATATGAAAGAGCATTTAATTTTGTTTAAAAAATACTCTCTGGTCACAAGTCAGTAGAAGGAATGGTCGTCTGGGAGGCAGCCATTAAGGAGGTCATTAGTAGAAAGTAATTAATAAGTAATTAAAAAGCAATTAACCTGTGTTAAGGTACGGTTACACGGCGCGAGAAGTGGGAACTGCCACTCCACGCGCCGTGTGACCGGGCCGGCGTGGCGATCTTGACTCGGCGTCTCTCTTCCCGTCGATTGTCGGTAAAATGTGTACAGTTCAAAGGAAACGCGCCGCACGCGTCGTATTGAATTGAACTGCGGTAGCAATCACACAGGCTTGTCAATCCACCACAGGCCGTGTGAACGCGGTCGTCATAAACTTGCCACTCCACAGTTCACAAGCCAGGAGTGCCACTTCTCGCGCCGTGTAACCGTACCTTTAACTTGCGGCTGGGCGGCAGTCATTAGCAAAAAGTAATTAGAAAGCAGTTAAACTGTGTTAGCCTGCGGCTGGTCGGCATACCTACATTAAAAAAGTAATTAGAAAGCAGTTAAACTGTGTTAACCGGCGGCTAGCCGGCTAGCCATTAGAAAGTCAATAGCAAAAAGTATTTAAAAAGAAACTCACCTGTGTTAACCGGAGGCTGGCTGGCAATCATTACACACATATTGTGTGTTGGGAACTTTCATTTTGATAATTGAATTTAATAATTAGTTGATATAAAACTTGGATTAAAATTAGGAATAAATTTTATTATTTAAGAAACATTAAATATAGCTTTTGATTTAAAAGAAAATGATTGTGTTAATACAACTTTTAAAAATGCAACTGATTGAAATTTAAAATAAAATGACATTGGTCATGACTAAGTATTTAGAAAACAACTAAATTTAAATTTCTAATACTTAATGACTGTGTTCGCCGGCGGCTGGTCGACATACATTAAAAAGCAATTAAAAATGTTTTGTGGTCCGACTAGCTGACATCCAAAAGAAACAAAAGAAAGCTACTGTGTGTTGGCAATTTTCATTTTGATAATTATTTAATATAAAATTTGGATTAAATTAGAATAACATTGTATATTATATTGAGATGTTTCTCGAAATTTACTTACCTGATATAAAATAAACTGTGTTTGGATTATCAAGTCGTTTCTGATGTGTTGGTAACTTTCACATTATTGCTGATATAAAACTTGGATTCAATTAGGAATAAAATTTACTATTAGTAATGATACAAAATAAAACTTTTATTTAAACGAAAATGATTGTGTTAGTTCAACTTTCAAAATGCAACTGATTGAAATTTAAAATAAAATGACACTGGTCATGACAAAGTATTTTGAAAACAACTACATTTAAATTTCTAATACTTAATGACTCAGTTCGCCGGCGGCTGGTCGGCATCCAAAGAAAGCTACAAAAGTTGTGCCCTATTGCATGGAATAATACTGGAATGCAATTAAGAAATCATTAGTTAAATTTTGATGAAAGTAAAAGTCTTTTACAGAAAGTTGCCAAAACCTTAATAATAAAATGTTTATTCTTAATGATTTTTGTTTACGTATGTAAGGTAAGTAGATATAGCAAAAATATATTCAATTCTATTGAAAATCTACAAGTACGAACATAAATAGAAATAACAATATTTTGGTAAGTAAAATTTTAACAATTGTTTAATTTTAAAATAACATAAAATTTGTTTAGAAAACATGTGGGCTGCTTACCAGACATACCCGAAAATAACGGATTTGAGAACTGGCGTCCAATACATGGAACAACGTTTTTCAACGGCGGCATGGGATGCAGGACACGAGAGGATTTGCGGAAAGGGTTTTTTTATGGAAGAGTTGTTAGAAAAAACTGAAGTTGAGAATGGAAGATCATGCGATGCTTGCATAGAGTACCTAGATGGGAAAATAAATATAGAAGACTTGTGTAAGAAAATTGCGAAAAACAACCGTGCTTCCATGTTAAGTAATATAGCGGAATATTTACCATTGAAAATGGTATTTAAGTATAAATTGTATATTTATAATGAAAGTGATAGTGATAGTGATGATGAAAATAAAAAGTAATTAAATTATATAAAAAATCTTTTATTTACGTACCAAAAACTTTTTAATAATCTTAACAATAAATTCAAAATATCAACTCATATTAACAAAAATATCGTTTTTCTTATAAGTAACAAATTCACAAATCCAAAACTAAAACACAACATTATAGTCGTTATACAATACAGTCAATGCAAATCCATAAAGACAATATAATGAACAAATAAAAGAATATAATAATATGTAAATATAACATGAAAAACGTTTGTGACAACTTTTTTGTACAACTTAATAAGAAAAATAATGACCCAGGTGTACACACTGGTCGAAGCCATTCTTTATAGTATTTAGTTTACGTCTATATCCAACAATAAAAACATGTGCATATCTCATCACCATTTGTTAGATTGTTTAAAGTTTACATAATAAAAGATATATATCTGATGTGTCCAACAAATAACCTTCTTATATAAGATATGGATTTAATTTCGATCTTTTGGAAAGTGATGAAAACATATCTAATAATCATATTTTATAAATATTAATGAAATACTTTGCATATATTCGACTTCTTTTGGTAGAAAAAAAAATTTTGGCAAGGTTTCAAAAATAAAAACCTGATACAAGATATGTTCAAAATTTAATTCTAAAGCAATGTTAAAGAAAAATATTTTAAATTGTTTCCTTTGAAGATAATCTTAAAAAACCCTAAAAATGTCTTTAGGCAAGCACCATTTCTTTTAGTGATAGATAAAAAAGAAAACATTTAAGATGTGACCCACAACTTTGTTTAAACTTAAATATGAAACTGGGTTCAATTTTAAATACAAGCAAACATATTATAGTCATCATGGTGAAAATAATTAAAAATAAATTCAAACCTATAAATTCATCAAGATCTGGAAGTCGAAAAATCAGGATTATAATCCGTACAAGAAAATAAAATTTAAGGAATATTGCAACAAATGTATTTACATTTTTAAATCATATCGCTGGAGAATAAAATAATATATATATAATATACATAATAATATAGTTAGGGAAAATTTATTTATGAAGCATACGTATATGTATAACTGTGGTTTTAATATAAAATTTTTCGTATTATAAATACGAGTTAATGACTGTGTTGGTACAATCCCAAATGGTTTGTCATAACTTTCATTTTTGATAATTATTGCAATTGATATAAATTTTGATTAATTTAAATAAAATTGGGGAATTTACACTTACAACCACAAAAACCATTTCAAACAACTTAATAAGGATTTATGTAATGAAAAGGTTTAATCATAAATTATTTTAATGTATATTACTAAAATTTCTAATAATGGTCATTCTTTTATATTTTAAAACAGACCTTTATTTTGTATACTAGTATGTACTTACTTATACACGCATTACTATTGCAGTTTATAGGTAGGTACTTAGTTTTGTGGAAAACAACAAGCCTCTCTATGTATACAGGTAAACTTTGGTAAGTATAAAATTTGGCAATTGTATATTGTTACAACAACTAAAATATGTCTAAAAACATGATGTGGCAAACTTACCCAAGGATATCGAGTACATGGAATGACTATTACATTAACTGCGGATCGGATCGTTATATGACAGAGAAACAACTCCAAAAAATTAAAAAGGAAACCAATACTTCAGAGGTACCTTGTACAATTTTCTAGAGGATAAGATAAATATTGCTGAAATGAGTAAGAAAAATTGTTAAATACAGGGTTATACAGGGTGTGTCACGACTCGTCATGACACACCCTGTATAACAGTATCATTATGTGCAAAAGCTAGCTATTTACCTATAACATCGACTTTCAAATACATCATCAAGTACATGTACGATGATTAAAGTAATAGTTATGACGGTAATTTGATAAAAAGAATAATAAAACTGAATTAATAAATAAAAAAAAAGAAATGTGTTTCAACAAAGCTTGCATATTTTTAAGTTTAAAAAAGAAAACTTAAACGCCATATGAATTCTATAATATCATATATAAAAGAAAAATAGCATAGTATCTAAATTAAAAACGGATTAAGTTACAAGTTTTTATTTTTAACAAAATTATCCCTACATAAAAATGGTTTGTTTGAAACTCTTAAATGAAACTCTTAAATTTAGTATACAAGTTTTTTAAAAAATATCAATTATAACTATTAATAAATAATTATGTAAAACTTAAAAAAGTTACATCTAAATAAATTAAAATGTGAAACACCAAACGCGTTACTATATGAATTGGTCATATTAATGACTTTTGAATACGTATTATTTACAGAGTAAACTTTAAAATAAAATATGAAATGTCAACAATCAGGTATATTTTATTTACCTAGGTAGGTATGTATAAAACATATATGTATGTATCTATACTTATATCATTAAATTATAAAAAAAATCCAATTAATATTTTAATTCAATCATTTAGACTTTTAGAGGATCTTTCAATAAAAATAAATATCTAATGCTTTCTTATAACAATTACAAAACTTATCTTAATATGTTTGTAGAAATTTTCCAATTTTAAAAATATTTATGGAAATTTAAAATGTAGTTCTAGTGAAATATGTTCAAAATTTCATTTAAAGAATAAAAAATATAAATGTATTTTTCAAGATATTATACAAAGCTACAAATGGTATTTCTATTCATGTTAGATAATGATAGATCCACTATTTTCTGTTTGTTCACAATCTCAAACATGGAATTTGGTTCAACTGTGTTAAATTATTTTCCAGTAATAGTGGATATTGTCATACTCGTACACACACACATCTAGAAAAAAGTCAAAATATCGAGATAGGAAAAATCACACGTACAATATTGTCTTATTTTGTATAGGAAAGAAAAAATTAGCACAAAAATCTGTTTTTAATACTTACGATGTTGAATTTGTGGATTTTTTTGTAATAATGAAATATATTATTAATTTAATAGGTAGGTATATAATATATTATGATATACAATAAATATACTATTATAAATACTTAAATATGACATGTTGTTGAAAAGTATGATTAAATTATTATTATATAATATTTTTTATCATAATAAAAGTTATTGTATGAATAATATTTAAAATAGCTATTTGCTGTTTATTCATTTAAAAATTTTTGGTTACGAATTTTGTAAAATATTTATCACAAGCTACTTAAATTTAAAAATCTAGTGATATGTATGGACTTTTCATTGAAAAAAGAATTAGATAGTATTAGAACTTCATTATTATTTTACTATTATGGTAACTTGAATATTTGGTCATATTGTTAAACATCACAAATATCACATGAATATACCTACCTACAGGAATAGTTATGGCAAAAAAAAAATTACAAAACATAACTGTAATAAAATCGAGATGAGATTATATTATTTCTCATTATGTGGTAAGTTCAATTCTTCATGTTTCGACTTACCATTTTGAAAACTATTACATTATACACAATTTGCCTTCTTCTCTCAAATCGTCTACATTAAACGAACTATATACCCAGTACAATATGTAAAAAGTTATAAAAATATATAATTCATGAAAATAAAATTACTTTTCAGTTTGCTGTCAAAATTGAATCTTGAAAGTATTTCCGATACATAACATCGATTCTATTTAAATAACTTAACAAATTATTCCAAAAACACAAATTATCCCAAAAACATTATTGAAAGTCTTCTCTATTCTAAAATATAATAATAATATAATTAAAATTATTTGAATAAGTTGGGGGTTTTCAATAATGGATTCTATTGACAAACAGCTTGTGGGTCTGAAAATATGGGGTTGTGTCTAAGAGAGAGGCATTTTAGCTGGTTAAAAAACTAACAGGTATGTAGAAAATTTCAAGAATAACGAAAATTTCATGTGTTGATTCACCTGACCAGATTATTAGTGGAGAAAACTTTTCGAAAGTGCAACTAAACATAATAGGTAATAAACAAAGAAAATATAAAAAATATTAGTTTTAATACTGTAATACATACTGCATAAATAATGGCTAATGCATGTAAAAAATATAAAACACATTCATTTTGAAAAGTCCCTAAATTACTGTATAGTTTCAAAAGAAATTTTAAAACTATCTCTAATTGTAAGTACAACTATTATTATTATTATGTATTAAAAAAGAAAGTAGAAATGAAAATTATTACGCAAATTTATTTCTGTAAATTTATTCTACATTATTATTAATGATTTTATTAACAAAATGTCCATAATTGCAACTAACATAGTAATTTTAGTATTAGTTTCACAATGCTCCAAAATATTTTTTGTAAATGCAGCAACATTAAGAGTTCTTACAGCTTATTTTATACATGCATTCAAGAAAAATGCATGTAGGTATTAAGTTTTAAAATATTTAAAACGATTATTGAGTTTGGTGTAATTAAAATGAAAGATATTTAAATTAATTAAATATAAGAAACTTGCAATTTTGGTCACCAATATTTATTCAACAATTTTAAATGTTTGTGTTTTCTATAAATTTCTATAAATTATTATTTTCAGTCTATCCGACCGAGATCTTTCGACACTTCCATAGATGTCTCCACAATCGTTTTCTCAGCACTTGATGCTTCGGATTTACTGGACATAGTACCATAGTACCATAATTATTATAAAGACATTAGATCTCCACCGAGCATATAGCTCACGTAGATGTGGAGGCACACTCACCCTGGGGTATGGTTCATGGATAAGAGATGTTTTTTGGTTCTCTTCTGGTTGCATCTTCTTCTTCTCGTTGTTAATAGTTACTTCTTTTTTTGCTCACAGTTCCATAAAACAAAACAAAATTTTTCAAATTTGTTGTCTTTTTATGTAGAACGCAAAACTGTGAGCAATAATAATGAAGTTCTAATACTATCTAATTCTTTTCTCAATGAAAAGTCCATACATATCACTAGATTTTTAAATTTAAGTAGCTTGTGATAAATATTTTACAAAATTCGTAACCAAAAATTTTTAAATGAATAAACAGCAAATAGCTATTTTAAATATTATTCATACAATAACTTTTATTATGATAAAAAATATTATATAATAATAATTTAATCATACTTTTCAACAACATGTCATATTTAAGTATTTATAATAGTATATTTATTGTATATCATAATATATTATATACCTACCTATTAAATTAATAATATATTTCATTATTGCAAAAAAATCCACAAATTCAACATCGTAAGTATTAAAAACAGATTTTTGTGCTAATTTTTTCTTTCCTATACAAAATAAGACAATATTGTACGTGTGATTTTTCCTATCTCGATATTTTGACTTTTTTCTAGATGTGTGTGTGTACGAGTATGACAATATCCACTATTACTGGAAAATAATTTAACACAGTTGAACCAAATTCCATGTTTGAGATTGTGAACAAACAGAAAATAGTGGATCTATCATTATCTAACATGAATAGAAATACCATTTGTAGCTTTGTATAATATCTTGAAAAATACATTTATATTTTTTATTCTTTAAATGAAATTTTGAACATATTTCACTAGAACTACATTTTAAATTTCCATAAATATTTTTAAAATTGGAAAATTTCTACAAACATATTAAGATAAGTTTTGTAATTGTTATAAGAAAGCATTAGATATTTATTTTTATTGAAAGATCCTCTAAAAGTCTAAATGATTGAATTAAAATATTAATTGGATTTTTTTTTATAATTTAATGATATAAGTATAGATACATACATATATGTTTTATACATACCTACCTAGGTAAATAAAATATACCTGATTGTTGACATTTCATATTTTATTTTAAAGTTTACTCTGTAAATAATACGTATTCAAAAGTCATTAATATGACCAATTCATATAGTAACGCGTTTGGTGTTTCACATTTTAATTTATTTAGATGTAACTTTTTTAAGTATTACATAATTATTTATTAATAGTTATAATTGATATTTTTTAAAAAACTTGTATACTAAATTTAAGAGTTTCATTTAAGAGTTTCAAACAAACCATTTTTATGTAGGGATAATTTTGTTAAAAATAAAAACTTGTAACTTAATCCGTTTTTAATTTAGATACTATGCTATTTTTCTTTTATATATGATATTATAGAATTCATATGGCGTTTAAGTTTTCTTTTTTAAACTTAAAAATATGCAGCTTTGTTGAAACACATTTCTTTTTTTTTATTTATTAATTCAGTTTTATTATTCTTTTTATCAAATTACCGTCACTACTATTACTTTAATCATCGTACATGTACTTGATGATATATTTGAAAGTCGATGTTATAGGTAAATAGCTAGCTTTTGCACATAATGATACTGTCACGCCCTGTTTTAAATGACATTTCTTAAAGGGGGTCGTAGCCGGGCGTGACGGGGGTCAGGTTGGATTGTTTAAATGATGCTCAAAGTATATTAAAACATAACAATATTTATTTGGATTTATAATTAAAATAAACTTACATGGATACCCATAGGATCGACATCCCCAAAACCTTAACTAGTATTTTACAATTATTTTCACAGACACTTCGTGGAGCGGTTTTAACCCGGCGCGATTCAAATAGTCCCGGTGACTACTAGTGACTCTAATTTAATAATGAATTTAATAATTTTTATAATTTCAATTGATTTACTATTTTCGCTATTCAGCATAATTGCCGATTTATATTACTAGGAAATATCGTTTCGCAACACGGCAACTAGAATTTATTGAACTCCTACAAATAATGATGACCTGTGATTTTTGGCTAACAGGAAATAACTTCTAATTATATTATATTTTATATTAAATTACGTTTCGCAATATTTCAATAAATTCTACTTGACATATGCCCCTCTCCATGAAGCGCTGGACCCACAGTGCTTAAAATAAAAACCATCACCCAAAAAAAATGTTTTCCAAAATCTATCTATTATCTATCTAAAACCTCACTTAATTACTGATTTCCTAAATTATATGTATCTAAGCATAAATTTCCCTAAAAATTACAATACTACGCCTAATCATAACCTACCCTAACGTAAATTTTGTATATAAAGCAAAACAAAACAAAACATGAAAAAAAAAATTGTCATCAATTTGGGACTGCGGGGACGTAACAACTTCGAGCCAAGCTGCTGATGTGTGGAAGTCATCAAATTACTTGTATCACAATTAATTAGGTCATGTTGACAAAGGCTTCTAACATCTTGACCTTGGACTTGGAGGCGGCTTGTAAGACCGATGCTTTGCTTCATCAGCAAAAAAACTGATAAGCGGATAATTTTGTGCTGTGGCGTGGCTGTAGTCGGCTGTACCATAGGTGCAGGCGTCAGGCGATTGTGCATCTGTGGAGTTGGACTTTATCTTGTTCAGTGTTCTTTTGTGTGTGTATACATCTCTTCATCCATTGAAAATTGCATGTAAGTACCAGTATTTGATATTTGGTCCAGAACATTTTGATGAGGATCCATGATGATACTTAATGTTTGTAGTAGGTGAACACGTGGTAACTGGAACAGCTTCCGGTCCAGTAACCTCCCTGTATTGGTCTGCTACCAATATTCGAGTGAGGGTTGTTCCAGTAGAGTAGAATGTGACCATTTGGGACATGTTCAGTCAGACCATTAAGAAAATTTCAGGATTTATCGGCAAGTACCACTTCTTCTTCTTCTTCTTCTTCGTGAAATTGACAAGGAAATTTTTTCTAGTATGGAATAATTTTGGAACATGGGAATTAGTTATTCATAAGCAAGAAAGGATTTTGCTTCTAGGTAATTGGTAGTTGGATGTGATCGATGATTTAGTTATTTTGGTACTATCTTCCTCCTCCAGTGGTAAGCATTTTGAAATTTGACCTTGTGACTGATTGTGCCATTGGTCCACTTAATTTGACGCCATGTCCTGCCTGTACCCATGGTTTGCCTTCAACAACCATAACCTCCCTTTAGCCTTTGACTTCCCACTTGGATTGCTCATTTTGTTTTACAGTTGTCCCGCAGTCCATGAAAAATACAAAATATACCACATTAGCATTTAATAAAACAAAAAACAAAAAAATCTTACATCTAATACTTAAATTAATAAAAGGCACACTCAATTAAAAAAAATAGTCGAAGTTATACATTACATTTTCATCCCTTAAAATTTTTGAAACACACGTCTTCAATTTTACTATTACAATTTACATATGAACCATAAATTAAACTTTTCATTTGTTCTAAAAAAAAAATTTAGCCAAGCTCTTTGAATGATTTGTTTACTATTCATTTCATTTTACACGATTTCTTTGTTCTTTGGGCATAAAGCGACGAGAAAAAAAAATTGTTTACTTTAGATATATGCCATGCTGTCTCAAAAAAAAAATTAATGCCTGTCCATAACTTTATGCCGGTTCCGACTTTTTCTAACAATTATTTCAACTTTGACACTTACTTTGTCAGATTCCTCTTCAACGGTACTACTTGAAAAATATATAGTGTCTTTGCGACCTTGCTCTGTAATTTATTTAGTGCCATTCGAAATATTAGCACTAACTTAAATGACAAAACAATGCCAACACTTGGGACGTCCGTAGTACATTACTTATTGGCTGCATGTACTTTCTTCCTAGGGCATTAGTAGGAGGAAAGTTCCCATTACAGCAGAACTTTTTTTTTTCTTTACTTACAACTTTACTGGTGCAGCGTAAGGCTTACACTTTTTCCTTTGGACAGAGACAGCCAGCTCTCGTCTTCTATTTCTAAAACAAATCTCCTTTTGCTATTTAAATTATTTTCTGACTTACTTTGGTTCATTATATCGGTATCTTCTTCTGACTCGTCCTCGGTATCTTCTGCATGGTTTTCATTATTTCTTAGTTTTTTCAATTCCATTACGTCCGCGGTTTCTTGTACTCCTTTTTGACTCTGGATATTTCTAGGTGTGCGGAACTTCTTCCAATAGGCTATTGCGATTCTACTAAACAGATAACTCAAAAACAAGATAAGGGTTGTTAAAATGACTGCTATTAAGCAATCATGGACCATCGTGTCATCTAAAATTTCTGAAGGATTAAGACCACGGACACTTGGTGCTGTTGCTACGATGATCCCGGCGTTGTTTCTGTTTAAGAGGAGATATGCTACGCAAGCTGACAAAGCTAAATTCCAGATGAACAGTAATGAATCACCATGCATGCCATACCTGTCTGCGTATGACGTAAATGAAGGTAACGTATGTTTATTTATCATATTTAATATTTCCCTCGAGTTTTCTTTTGCACTTGTGAAATTGACATGAGGGATCTCTAAAGTCCAGTTTGTGTTAAGGCATTCTGTGAAGTTGTTGTAGGACAAGGGGTTTCTTAGTTGTGCAGGGTTAATCACTAACGATTTTAGAATGGTCCATGTTGCTGGCAAGATGTGCACAATTACTGCTTCTTGCGGCATGTCGTCTCTACAAGGGTACCTTTTTGGTATTAGTATCTCTGTACCAATCATCATTTCGCATTGACATGGTATCTTTGCTTTCAGGGATCCCGGACTTTTTGGATCTTTAGTTACCTTTACCACTTTGTCTGTGCAGTTAATTACTGTATCTGGTTTGGCGTGAGTGATTACGTATGTTTCTTCTGCTATTTCGGAAATCGTAAGCGCTGTTGATGCCTGACAAGTCATAGGACAGTGATGCCCTAGATCCTCTACTGTCGCCCCCAGATATAGTTTTCTTGCACAAGTTGGACCGTGAATAGAATCTGCTGCAAATCGTGGTATGTAGCACAGTTTGTCATGGTACGGGCGGCACTGATGTAAACCTACTCCTGATATAGGTCTCATTTGACTACCTTTTGTTGAAACTGCTAAGAACAGGCTTTCATGTGGAATCATACAGGTTTGGTTGTGCCATGCGAAGGGTACTGTTATTAGTTCGAACAGTTGCCAAATTTGATTCCGCTGTGTAATTGGAACTCTTAGGTGTATTGTCACTTTATTCTCTGCAAAAGCACAGTCGCACAAGGGTAACTGATAATATCTCGAGATATCTTGAACCGGGATGGCCAGTCCTTGTCCAGAACGCTCTATTTCGATATCCAGTTTCTTTAGGTCGTGTGTTAGTGTAGATGGTTGTAGAATGCTTGCAGGAATTTGGTGCTGCTTACATGACATTATAATTTCAGTCCTTTTCAAAGCCCTTGTTAAGAGTATGGTACGCCGTAGATTTAAATAATTTTCGTAAAATGCCTGAATTGAATCTCTACCCTCTTGATCACTTTGCCTCCTCATGTCGTGGCTCTGTCCATTCACTATCTTTTCTATGGCATGCATGCGATGTTCAATGTCACCAAAAATTGTTGCTGTTTGGTTTTCATATAATTTGAACTTTTCAGATCTCTCCCCAATATTCTTAATTGTCTCCGAAAGTCCTTGGTGAATTCTTGTTAGCTCTTCTCCTAATTCTTGTTCACTCATGGCCATCTTGTCTAGCTTGTGTTGTGTTGCCACCCCACAACACCATGCAAGTCCGTCCCCTAAAAAGTCGAGTGCCCTTCTTGAGCGACTCCTCATGGGTGGGATCCAGTCACCAAATAGTTCAATCTTCCAAGTCTTTTCTAAGTTCGAGAACTCCTTTTCGTATGCTCTTGACAGATTGTCGAGTTGGGATAAAAGTGTACATTTGGCTTTATCCCGATTTTCTGCGGAACAATCATACAAACTTGTAGGGATGATTCTTTCATCGTCTTTAAATTCTTCCCAGGTCCATTTGGTTTGGTAGATCAGGGGTATCGTTGCCTCATAGCTTAACGTTTTAGGCAGGGGTCGCCAGAAGGCACCTGCGGTCACCTCTACCGGATGTGATTGGATTAACCCCATCTCCGCTATCATCATGATTAAAACATTCGACCTGGTAAAGAGAAAAAACTGTTTGCACCTTTTGTTATATTAACTAAAACTTAACACTACTTTAAATTAGGCACTAACTAAAATTTAAATGTCTATGTTCCATTACGATTTGGATGTGGTGGGTTCAGGTACATCCTGGACTTAAGGGTGTGGTCCATGGGTCGTGGTAGGGGAAAATTCGACTCACATGTACGACGTCCTTTTTAGATTTCGCTGTGGGACCCTTCTGTATCTCATAGTTTGCCTCATTAATCTTTCTCGAGATAAAGTATGGTCCAAACCATCTTAAGAGGAGTTTTTCACTTCTCCCCACCTTGCGAACCGGCGTAAAAACTTTTACTTTGTCGCCCTCCTTGAATTCCAACAGCCGGTGTTTTTTATCGTACCTTTCTTTGTCGTAAGCTTGTCGTTTTTCGATCTGCTCTACTGCGAGACTTCTTACAGCTAAGGCTTTTTCTCTCATCTGCAGTGCATCTGCAGATGATGTGGGGGTTAGCAAGTTAGCCTCGGTGGGTAGTACCGCTTCTCTTCCATATACAAGCATAAAGGGGGACATCTTTGTGGTTTCCTGCCTCGCGGTATTGTAGGCGAATGTTACGTGGGGTAAATATTCGTCCCAATCGTTTTTGTTCGGTGCTGGTATACATGGATAACATATTTGCAAGTGTCTTGTTTAACCTTTCCGTAAGTCCGTTGCAACTTGGATGGTAAGCAGTAGTAAATAAGCTGGCCGTACCCATGACTTTCAGAAGTTCAGTGACCAATTCGGACTGGAAGGTCCGACCCCTATCACTAAGGATATTCCTAGGAGAGCCGTGCCGACTAATTATGTTTTCTAGTATAAACTTAGCGACTGGCCCTGCTTTTCCATTTGAGAGAGCTCGCGTCTCGGCCCATCGCGTAGCATAATCTGTCGCCACCACGATCATAGTGTTGCCACCTCGACTTCTTCTGAAAGGTCCTAGGAGATCTATTCCAACTTTGTCGAACGGAGTTGACACTGCAATTGGTTGCAGCATTCCTGCGGGCTTTTTATGCTGCTCGCCTTTCCTGGCTTGGCAATCTTCGCAGCCCTTAGTAAATTTCTCCACGTCTCGTTGCATCCCTTCCCGGTAGTACCTATTTTTCACTTTGTTTAATGTTTTAGTGATGCCTAAATGTCCTGCCAATGGCTCACTATGGCTACTAAATAACACTTCCCCTATTAACGATCGGGGAATTACGAGCAATTTGTCAAGTCCACCCGGATTTGCATTTTTTTTGTACAAAACCCCTTCTATTAAGCAAAAGTTCTTTGCCCTTCTAGCTAAACCGATTGAAATCATTGCCCCGGAAGGATTTTCAACTGCTTCTATTAACCTTTTCAAATCGTCGTCTACTCTTTGATAATCCGCCATTTGTTCTGACTCCATTATATAGGTAGGAATCTCCTCAGCTTCAATTTCGTTCTCAATGGTCCCTTCTAATACCGGATATCTTGATAAACAGTCTGCGTCTTTGTGCGCCACACCGTTTTTGTGGACTATTTGATGATCAAATTCCGATAACTTGATTGCCCATCGTGCTAGTCGTCCAGTGGGATCTTTCAAGGTTTTCAACCAACAAAGGGCATGGTGGTCGGTGACAATACGAAGTGTTTTTCCGTAGATTAGATGTCGGAGGTAACTTAAACACCAAATTACAGTTAAACCTTCGAGTTCTGTGATGGTGTAGTTTTGTTCGGCCTTTGTGAGAGTTCTACTCACGTAGGCTATAGGGTGAAGGTTCTTGTCCACCCTCTCTTGTAGCAAGACAGCACCGATGCCATGTTTACATGCGTCCACACGTAATTCGCATCCTTTGTTGGGGTTGAAGTACTGTAATACAGGAGCAGTAGTTAGCTTTTCCTTTAACTCTTGAAAAGCTGTTTCTTGGTCCTTTCCCCAAATAAATCCTGGATCTTGTTTAGTAGCGGTGTATAGCGGTCTAGCGATGATCGAAAAGTTATCTATAAATTTCCTATAGTAATTACACATGCCGAGAAAACTCTGGATGTCTTTGACTTTCTTGGGAGTGTCAAAATTTTTTATTCCTGCCAGTTTCTCTTCGTCGGGGGATATCCCATGTGTTCCTACTATATGTCCTAACAATTTGACCTCATTTTGAGCGTAAGTGCATTTGCTGGGTTTTAAAGTCAAACCGGCACTTCGTAATCTCTCGAAAACTTTCCTTAATTTTCTTAAATGGTCGTCAAATGTTTCACTGAAAATAACGATGTCGTCCAAATATATAAGGACGTCTATCCACTTCATCCCTTCGAATACTCGATCGGCCAATTGTTGGAATGTGGCTGGAGCGTTACACAGACCAAACGGCAAGACATTAAACTCATATAAACCATGATGTTGGGCTACGAAGGCTGTGTACTCTTTACTTTCCTCCTTAATTATCACCCGCCAGTATCCACTAAAGAGATCTAGGGTTGTGAAATACTGTGAGTTACCCAAGTAAGTTAAAATGTCGTCAATAACCGGAAATGGATATGTGGATTTCTTCGTGACCTCATTGAGTTTTCTATAATCCACACAAAACCTCGTTTTTCCGTCCTTTTTCTTGGCTAGCACCACAGGACTGGCCCAGGGTGAATGACTCGGGCGAATGATGTTATTCCCCAGCATCTCATTTATCTGGTCATCTATTAACGTTCTTTCCCTCTGCGACACTCGATAAGGCCTACTTTTGATGGGTTTTGCCCCGTGCACGTCTATTTTATGCTCTGCCAGGTGTGTTACGCCCATACATGCTGTTGACTTTGAAAATATGTCCACATATTCACTCAGAAGATCCCTTAGTTTGTTTTTCTCTTCTGGTTTCAACTTTTCGTTGATAATGTGGTCGGTCGCCAGTATTTGTTCGTCGGATTCCTCTGTGTATAGAAGTAGTCCGGATTCGACAGTTATTTCTCCTACTGTGTGGAAAAATCCCAAGGTGGTTCCTTGAAATAAGCGTATTGGTTGATGTGCTATTGATGTCAGATATCCCTTCAGTTTTCCATTTTCTTTTACTGGTGGGCTCTCGAATGCCAACCCTCTAGGTACTAAAAATTTTTCATTGGCTTGGAATTGCAACTCATCCAAGTCTATGTGATTCTCTTGGCTTCCATTCATGTGTAATGAGACGCTAATTTTCCTTTTTGGCATTATTACATAATCATTGGCGACGCTAACCTTATATATTTTAGCATCCTCTGCTTCGTCTTGTGATATGTAGCATCCTCCTGGCATCCTTCCGCAATTAAAATCCACTGTCGTTTTAAATGTGTGGCCCATAAATTCCACTGTAGAATTGGTAAAGTCAATTACTGCTTTACTTTCCCTTAAAAATTCTGTGCCCAGAATCACGGGTTTTGGAAGTTTCTCTATGACTAGGGCTGAGCAACTTGTACTAAAATTACCTATGTCTAAGTTAATTCTAGTTTTTTCCAGAGCTTCTATGCGATGGCCCCCCGCTGTTTGAAGGGTTTCTACCTTGTTTAGGGCCATTACCATATCCGCTATTTCCTTATTAACTATGTTACGGCTAGATCCCGTGTCTAATACTATTTCTACATTATTTATATTATTCACTGTACCCCTTATAATTAATATTTTATCTATTGGCCCTTTGATATTATTTTGGTTGATGCAGACGACATCAGGACTTCTCATTCGTGTCGCCTTACTCCGTTTGGGTTTGGCGTTCTTGTGTCATTAAAGGAGACCCTGCGGTTATCCCTTTTTTCACCCCGTGAGTTATTTCGACAAGCTGCAGCAAAGTGACCCGGTTTGTTGCAGTTATAACATCTTGGTCGGCCGTCGCTTGTTCTGGTGTTTGGCAAATTGGACCAGGTGTTTCCTCTGTTGTATGTCCCCATGGGTCTCTGTCTCTCATATCTCGGCCGATAACCTCTTGTGTCTCTTAGGTAGTTCCTGTTGGTTGGCTGATAATTGGATCGACCGCTTGTAGGGAATGCTTCGTTTCGTTCCTGATGGTTGGGGCCTACGCCGTTTAGGGTTAGCAAGGTAGTTTGTTGAATCATTTGGTCTATGACGGCTCGTTCTTTTAGTTCACTCAATTTCAACACCAACGTTTTCATCTGTTCCTTTGTCATATCAGGATGACTCATAAGGCGGTAGGTTTGATAAAAAGAAGGATTCAGTCCATTTTCGAACTTATCCTTAAATGTTTCGAGTGACATACTTGGATCTACTTCATACTTAAGGGTCAACATTTCGTAAAAATAGGCTTTTATATCTTCGGTGGGCCCCTGTTTCCTGTTATTCCAGGTGAATTTGGCATTTTTTAGCGGATTTTCGCCCCCAAACTCCTTGACAAAATCTTGAGATATTTGATGCCAAGTTTTCTCTCCATTTTCCTCGTCCTGTACATATTCTCTGTACCAAAGATTTCCTGCGCCTTCCAAAAACGAACCAAAATAATTTATTTTATATTGATCTGTCCAGCCGTTTGCGGC
The DNA here is from genome assembly GCA_963942485.1 of Pediacus dermestoides. Lineage (NCBI taxonomy): Eukaryota > Metazoa > Arthropoda > Insecta > Coleoptera > Cucujidae > Pediacus > Pediacus dermestoides. The sequence goes on along the minus strand of OZ012628.1, from coordinate 11,362,247 downwards.
TGCTGATCGTTCGTAACTCCTGATGTATTCGATAGGGTTGGAGGAGCAAGGATTAAACATAGGCGGTGAAATGAACTTAGGCACTGATGGGGTGCGGCCTGTCGTCGTGGCTTCCAGCAATGTAACGTCCGCCATTTTTCTAATTAAAGGAATGTTTATCAGATTTTCTGTTGCCGTTAGTTCTTCTTCACTGTCAGATAGTTGTTCTGCTACTGTCGAATTTATTGGGATTATTTTGATGTTAATACGGTCTTGGACTGATGCCTGTTTTATTAATTCTGCAGATATATTACGTGTTGGTGTTCCTGGAGGAGTCCTGTTCAATTTTTTACTTCCAGAAAATGTACGATTGTAATCGTCTTGCTGTAGAACTTCTGGTGTACTAATTTGTTCGGTACTTCTATGGGATGGGGTAAATGTAATTGGCAGTTCCTTGGGTGGCGCTGATTTCGATTTCGATCTAGTTATTATGGAGACCGGGGGTTCTTCTGACATATTGCATTTTAATTTTCTAAATTAATCACTATACCCGTACATATCGTAATTAAAAACCACTCACTAATATTTTCATGTTGTAAAAAAAATATAAAACTTAAATCTATCACCACACAAATTAAAAAAAAAGAAAAGAAAATATATATCACCACACAAAATATTAAAATAAAATTAACTAGATAAAATATAGAACTTTAAATTGAATTTATAAACATTGTTAAGTTTTCTAATACTATTGCAAACTGGTTTAATTCTTTAGTTTCCATTATAACCCGATCCTTCCTGACCATAGCTGTTGTATTTAATTAACTTAATTTTATTTATTTATATATGTATTTTTTTTCTAGATAATGAAAAACTACTGGACGTTTTAATTTGGAGAAAAAAGAAAAAAATTATGAGAAAAACAGTAAATTATGAAGAATTTACTAAAATAATTCGGCGCCTCCACCATATGTCACGCCCTGTTTTAAATGACATTTCTTAAAGGGGGTCGTAGCCGGGCGTGACGGGGGTCAGGTTGGATTGTTTAAATGATGCTCAAAGTATATTAAAACATAACAATATTTATTTGGATTTATAATTAAAATAAACTTACATGGATACCCATAGGATCGACATCCCCAAAACCTTAACTAGTATTTTACAATTATTTTCACAGACACTTCGTGGAGCGGTTTTAACCCGGCGCGATTCAAATAGTCCCGGTGACTACTAGTGACTCTAATTTAATAATGAATTTAATAATTTTTATAATTTCAATTGATTTACTATTTTCGCTATTCAGCATAATTGCCGATTTATATTACTAGGAAATATCGTTTCGCAACACGGCAACTAGAATTTATTGAACTCCTACAAATAATGATGACCTGTGATTTTTGGCTAACAGGAAATAACTTCTAATTATATTATATTTTATATTAAATTACGTTTCGCAATATTTCAATAAATTCTACTTGACAATACTGTTATACAGGGTGTGTCACGACTCGTCGTGACACACCCTGTATAACCCTGTATTTAACAATTTTTCTTACACATTTCAGCAATAGTTATCTTATCCTCTAGAAAATTGTACAAGGTACCTCTGAAGTATTGGTTTCCTCTTTAATTTTTTGGAGTTGTTTCTCTGTCATATAACGATCCGATCCGCAGTTAATGTAATAGTCATTCCATGTACTCGATATCCTTGGGTAAGTTTGCCACATCATGTTTTTAGAGATATTTTAGTTGTTGTAACAATATACAATTGCCAAATTTTATACTTACCAAAGTTTACCTGTATACATAGAGAGGCTTGTTGTTTTCCACAAAACTAAGTACCTACCTATAAACTGCAATAGTAATGCGTGTATAAGTTGTTGTGGAGAGTTATGGTGAGGAGAGTAAAACACTTGGGTATTTTAACGGTGTCTATTTAAGCTTTTCAAAACAGATTAAGTATATGTTTCTACAAACAAGAATGTCGAGAATCAGCCCTGAGTTTCTGCTGTTCGATGGTTTTGTTCAAATGTCCGTCACGTGATTGTACTACGTATTAACCAAAAGAAAAATAAAAGGACAAGCATTAATTTATTTACCAAATTTCAACACATCGAATTTAGTGAAACTCAGGTGGACTCTGTCCTAGAAAAATAGATATGTGTTGATAAAAGAATATTGCAATATTAAACATTATATTATAATAGCACAGAAAGACTTACGAAATACTTAAATATTAAACAATACAATATAAACTATAAACATAATATGATATTACACCCTAGCTATATTATATAATACTAATATATCTATCTATATTTATGCAATACCGTAGGGGTGTAAAGCAGGCTTTACAACAAATTTATTAGAGCAGTGGTTGCTTCCTAAGGCCAGTCATTGCCACTACAAGAAAATTTCATTATTAGATTTGTAATAATAGATAATATATTATAGGTATATGTCTTATTTACAAAATTAGCAGCCAACAAAAAAGTCGTTAAAAATAAAACTTACCTTTTGCCACACGCCATAGTACAGTTGGCGCCATGGAAAACGGGACATGTCTTGAAGCAGATTTCGGCCATTTTCTAGTGGTGTAGAGCGGGTTTCTATCTGCCAGGTGCTCGTTATTTGCATTCTCTAGTTTTTTTCTACCCGTTGTAAATTTTATGTCAATAATAAGTTATAGGAAGCAGATTTTCGTTTCCAAAACCTTTCTTGATATTTTGAGAGTTAATTCAATTCATTTATTGTCATCAATAAAAATTTTACATGACATGTCAACAAAGATAATAATAATATAAAAAATCATAAATATGATAGTATGCAACACAATAAAGTAGGTGAATAACAATTACTAATCACAAACAAGTATGTAGGTATTCATCAAGTTAAAATAAAAGAATTGTTACGCCACTGTACACAATAACACTTACAACATTTTAAAAACTGTTTAAAAACGAAACACACCAAAATTGAAAGGTTAAAAAGACTCGTCTCCCAAAAATTCTTCTATGCCGTAGTACGCCTTCTCCAGCAATATTTTCTTGACGCTTCGTTTGAAACATCGCAAGTTGAGTTGTTTATATGCATCGGGAAGTTTGTTATACATATTTATGGCAAAATAGTTTGAACTTATTTGCGCTGCTTTTACACGATGATACGGGATAACCAGGTCCGCTGCATTTCTTGTGTTGTGGCTGTGAAAGGTGTCATTACTACGAAATGAATTCCTGTTTTCGTGTATGTGGAGAAGACATGTTAAAACATACACCGAGCTAAGTGTAAGTATTTGAAGTGACTTAAATAAGTCCCTAGCACTCACCCTTTGTCCCTCATTTGAAAGTATTCTTACAGCGTATTTTTGCTTTCTAAATATTTCCCCTGTTTCAGGACAGTGGCCCCACACCAATATTCCGTAGTAGAGATAGCTATGAAACGAAGCATAGTATGACATTTTGGCTGCTTCAGGAGTGGTATTTTTCATTAATTGTCTTAGGCTGTATATCGATCTTGACAGCTTCTTTTTTAGGTCGTCAAAGTGGTTAGAGAATTTAAGAGCCAAATCGAGTTCGATGCCGAGAAATTTAAGGGATTTCCTCTCGCTATCTTCCGGTTTTGTTTGGAATAGTAGATGTTGGGTTTTGTTCGTGTTTATTTTTAATTTATTTGTGTGGAACCACTGGGTCGCCGCGTCTAAAGTTTGGGACACCTGTTGAACCAAGTCTTCTTGGCGTCCCAAAACTGTCAAAAAACTTGTATCGTCAGCGAAAAGGGTGGCTGTCGTTGCTGTCACATTCGATGGCAGGTCGTTGATAAATAGAATAAACAGCAAAGGACCTATTATCGATCCTTGTGGTATCCCGGTGATGATGCTTTTCCAATCGGATGTCTGACCTTCATATTCAACCAACTGTGTTCTTTCTTTTAGGTAGGATTCCAGTACTCGTAGGATTTTTACACGAAAACCATAGAAGGCTAGTTTTTCCAATAGTATAGTGTGGCTAACGCTATCAAAAGCTTTGCAGACATCTATGGAGGAAATTTCTGCTATTTGTTTGCCGTCGTATGCCTCGGTTATCTTGTCGATTAAACTGATTAGAGCGGTGTTCGTAGATATTTTCGGCATAAAGCCGTTTTGTTCAGGGCATATCAGATTGTACTTTAGAACAAATTGTAACATTTGATTTTTTAGAACAGTTTCAAAAATTTTTGAGATTGATGGTAAAACTGATATGGGTCTAAAATTTATTCCAGGTTCTTGGACTGCAATAGTGGATATGGTTAGTAATTGTCCAAGATGATCCGATAAATGGGTTTCGAACGTGTATGGCGTACCGCATTCATCGTTTGAGAAGATATTATCAATCAACGTTGATGTAGTGTTGGTCACTCTGGATGGTTCTTCAAACATGGGTGCCAGACCAAACTCCCGCATCAAATTCATAAGAGTATTGGTATTCTTAGATTTGTCCAGTATATTAATGTAAATAAATATTTTTACAGTCTATTTTGCTTATTTCTTCCAGACACAGCCTTAATCTCTCTTAAAACTCATTTATGCATGATTGTGGGGGTCTATACAGTGCTACAAATATGGAGTTTAAATTTATAACTTTTAGACCTGCTACTTCGAAGACGTTCTCCAACGATAGTATACTTTATACATAGTTATTTGGTCATATTTATTTAAAAAAAATAGGTATAATTAATTAAAATCTAATTAGTTACTGTCAGTTACTTGATTACTTGAAATTATAATAAAATTTGTTATACCTAATTTCTTTTTTATAATAAACTTACGCTTTTTAGCTTCTGTAATAATCCAAATAAATATTCTAATGCCCAGTTGCATAAAAGCGAGTTAACTAATTCTGAGATTAACTCGGAGTTAAATCGTAGTAACGATTGTTAACAATAATGGTTGCTATGATTTAACTCTGAGTTAACCTCGAAATTATTTAACTCGCTTTTATGCAACTGAGCATAAATCTAATTTATTAGTTTCTTTAGTTTGAATGCCAATGTCTTATTTATACAGGGTGTTTCGTAACTGGAGAGCCAAAATTAAATGTCGTATGTAAAATCGAATTCTAAACATAAAACAAAGAATAACTTTTTTTCAGATCTGTTGATTTTTTTTTTGCCAACTGTTGTATGACATTCTGAGCAACTATTTTAACTAATAAAACAGCTAAATAAGATTTGAGCATCAAAATTTATAACCTGGTTACGGAATAATGAAAAACAAAAACAAATCTTTTTAAATATTTTTATTACATATTTTATAAAATCTAACAAAAGAAAAACAAATTATTATTATTATTAGAATAATGAAAAATAAAAACTAAACATTATATTTTAACGAAAGAAAAAATTAGGTGTATTTGTTAATATTTTATTATTTTGTCATAGCACCATTGCTAATGATGACTTTTGCTAACCGCCTTGGCATTGACGAAGCAAGTCTTCGGCAAAGATCATTAGTAACCACCGTCTCCCATCCATCTTCAATCGCCTCCCATAGTTGATCTATGTTTCGTGGACGAAATTCTCGTTTGTAAATTTCCTTGACCAATAATCCCCAAACATTCTCTATTGGATTAAGGTCCGGACTGTGGGAAGGCCAAGGCAAAGTGTTCACATTGTTCTCCATAAACCATGCCCGGACCGCTCGCGATGTATGAACAGAACAATTGTCCTTGTAAAAAGCATAATTTTAAATAGTTATAAGAAGAAAAAATAATATATACAAATGCAAAAATTAAATAACTATTTCAACCATAAGACATACCTGTTGATAAATGAAGTTATTTCCGTAAATTTGGTTAACTGACGGCAACATCACATTGTCCAGTATTTGAATGTAAGCTTGTCCATTGAACCTTTGATCTATATTCCAGCATACCCCCGGACCTTCATGACTTATCCACGCCCACACATTGGTAGAAAATCGTTCACTTCTGTTGGAGGGTCTTACATATTTTTCTTAAAACCTTGTGTAACGTGGCCTATACACGCGAATAGTGCCGTTACCGCACGACTGAAAAGTTTTTTCATCGGTGAAGACTATATTTTCCCAAAATTGATTCTCGCGTCTCAGGTTTTCGCGCGCATATCTTAAACGAACTTCTTTTTGTTCTTCGGTTAATAAAGTTTTTTTGGCTGCTGAATGATTACGCAATTCAGACTCATTAATGCGTCGTAGGGTAGTTCGATGTGACGCTGAAAAATGCACTGCTTCCTTGGCTGTCACAGCGTCATCAAAAGGATTATTCCTAAGATAATTAATAATGCCAGCATCTTGATCGGGTGTGGTTATCCTGGTTGGCCCAGTTCCTGGTCGTCTTAATATTGTGCCTTCATTTGTCCATCTTGCAAATATCCTGGCACCTGTCGTCTTCGAGATATTTAATTGCATCGCGGCTTGACGGATTGACCACCCATTTTCCACTAAAGTTATCAATTTTGTTTTTTCAATTTCCGTAAAATGGCGAGGCATTTTCACAAACACTAAACTATTACGTTCAGCCCTGATCAACGATTTCCAAACAAATAAATTTATTTCAAAATTTTCATAGTAATAGATATCCCTACTATTTGGTAAGAGCACAAATGTTGGAAATTCCCAATTTTACCACCAGATTCACATGCAACCACCTGACACAAAAAAAAATATTGAGTTTTTAACTAACTCGTTTTGTTAAACAATCTTTTACGAGGGTTCTGTAAAAAATCCCAATCGAAATTCATTGATTCACCGGTCAACATGAATTTTGAGTCTGGGTTCTGCATATCTGACTTTTATTTCTTCCACATAACTAAATACAGAAAAAATAGTTTTACCCGAAAAATAAAACAAACTTTTGTTATGGAATGATTTAGTTCCATTAAAATTCTTATTAAAAATTAAAATACAACAAACATCTACATAAAAAAGTTTAGAAAGGAATATTTTTCGTATTTCTTTCAAAATTTCTTTCAATTTTTTTCAAAAATAGAAGAAGGTTTTGATTATTTTTCGACATAAAGAATCAGAAAATTGTCATTAAAATAAAGACTCAAAAAGAATTTTTTTTTATTGGCCGTTGTTATGATTGAAGAATGCAGTTGTTCATCAGGGGCGCTAATTTCAAATTAAAAAAGTGGTCATGTGAAATATCTATTTAAACATATTTTAAATCTTGCAGTGTAAATTTTTTACACGCATGTTAAGAATGACGAAGTGAAGCTGTAAACAAAAATACGACCAGGGGCCTATAACACAAACACTACAATTGTAACAAGTCTACAAGTTACAAGTAATCTGCCTGTACCTACAAATCTTAGTTAATTTGGTAACACAATGCAATTTGCTACAATTGTAAAAAATCAGAAATTTATTACATATGTAGCTACATATGTAATCTATGAACAACCCCCTTAGACTAGTCAAGACAAGTTTAGGACCGTGGCATCAGTAATTACTGCACGGTAACATTATACTTTGAACTGTGTGTTGCAAAAATGTCGTCAAAACAAATCGTTTTTGAACGGAAAATGCAATTTTTAAATAAAATTAAAGAACATAAACATATTCTTTTCGGTGCTTTCTCAGACAAACTGAGAAAGCAAGATAAAGTAGAAAAGTGGAAAGAAATTGCCCAGGGTAGTGTCGGGTTGGGAAACCTCTCAAAGCCCCGACCGACTAAAACCCCTCCTTTCTCTCCCCCAGAGCAGTGGAACCGCCAAGTGCATTACTTCGCTGCTCTGGGTCACACCTCCTCCCCTTTTGCATCCCCCATCCCTTTTATTATTAGGTATTAAGGGGGTTCAGGATATGTTCTGCCTGCTCCTTATTCCTCATGATTTGAGTGATCCTGACTTCGATTTTCCTCCAGGTCTTCTCGTCCCGTACCATGGTTTCCACCAGGTTGTCGGGTGTAAGGATCATTTCCAGGGACTCTTCCTTGGATCCCGCCACCTCTCGCATACAAACAGAGTATGCTCTGCATCGTCCTTGCCGTCCTGGCAGTGGATGCATTGGTCATCCTCCTTCTTCCTGATCCTGACAAGGTAGACTGCGAAGCTACCATGGCCAGAGAACGCCTGGGACAGGTGATAATTCATGTCTCCATGTCTCCGGTCGTGCCATGCTGCGAGCCGTGGTATAAGGCGCCTCGTCCAATTTCCCGTTGTTGCAGCGTCCCATTGTTCCTGCCATTTGACTAGTAAAGCCTCTCTTTGTTCGGTCTTCATCTTCCTCTTCGCATCCGAACGAAGGTCCTTACCGAGGAAATGGACTCTCTTCCGGCAGAAGGTGAACTGGAGGAACTCCCGCCAATACACCCGCAGCCTCACTAGATATAGTGCGGTATCCCGTCATAATGCGCAGAGAGCACTGTCGACGCACCTTTTCCAGTTCTCTCCTATAGTTAGCTATTTGCGCCGCCTTCGCCCAGATCGGCGCCCCATATAGCAACTGAGAGAAAGCAGCGCTACACAGTAACCTTCTGCGGCTTGCTCTCGCCCCTCCCGTGTTAGGCATTAGTTTGGCAAGTGTCGACTGCGTCTCCCTAGCCTTTTTAGCTGCTTTCCTAATATGTGCCCCAAAGGACAGCTCTCTGTCCAGCGTGACCCCTAGGTATTTAATTCCACTCCTTCCATCGCTGAGTGAGATGTGCTCTCCAGCTAGCACTATCCGAGGCGGTGTAAAAACCCTCCTACCGGACAACATTACGGCCTCTGTCTTCTGGACTGCCAGGGTGAGGCCATGTTCCACCATCCAGTTTGAAATCCCTTCCAGCGTAACGTTTGTTATGCGCTCCAGTTCCGTAATTTCCTTCGCCGTCGCAACGACTGCTACGTCGTCGGCAAAGGCGACCAATTCAACTCCGCCCGGCATCTTCATTCTCAAAAGTCCATCATAAGCCAGGTTCCAAAAGGTAGGACCTATTACCGATCCCTGCGGGACGCCACACGACAGAGCCCTAGTGGTCACACCTGCCGATGTCTCGAACTTAAGGAATCTATTCCGGAAATAACTCCTAACCATGCTTTATATGTAAGTCGGGATTTCCCGCCTCTCTATACTTTCGACGACGACACTCCATGGTACTGTGTTGAAGGCGTTTTTCACGTCGAGGGTCACCACCAAACAGTACTTCCGGGTGCGCCATGTGCCTTTCCTTGACTCTTCCGCTATATCCTTAACACGTTTAATGGCATCCATTGTGGATCTGCCCTTTCGAAACCCGTGTTGATTTTCAGCTAGTCCACGGTTGCCGTTGTTCAGACAGGTCTGTAACCTTTCCAGAAGAAGGCTCTCCAGCAATTTTGCCCACGTGTTTAACAGACAAAGGGGTCGGTATGACGAGGGCTCGTTTAATGGCTTGTCCCCCTTCCTTAGAAGGACAAGCCTGGCTATCTTCCCGCTTCTCGGAAACTCCCCCCGTCTAAAACAGTTGTTAAAGAAGCCCGTAAGTAGCTCAGGTTGCTCCTCAGCCACCACCACTATTACCTCAACGGGCACCGCGTCCAGTCCGGGAGCTTTTCGTCTCTTCATTCGTCCGACGGCCTCACGCAGCTCCTCCGTGGAAACCCGCGGCACGTCCTCATAAGTGGTTCGGAGCTGGGGTGTATCAGTCATGGTTGGGGAAACAGTGCTTTCACTATCGATTCAGCCCTATCCAGCAGGTCCGGAATTGGTTGGCTTCGCATCAGTTTGTCCGTCACGATCTTATAAACTCGACCCCACGGGTCGCAGTCTACTTCCTTACAGAGTTCCTCCCAACACCGCCTCTTGCTCCTCCAGATTTCCGTGACCAGAGCCCTCTTAACCGCTGATGCCGCCTGCTTCTGTTCTTCACATGCCAGGGCCCCCCATCATCCCACAGCGCGCTGGTAGCGCCGTCTCGCCCTCAGGCTATCTCTGCGCAGTCCTGCGATGGTTTCATTCCACCAGTATACCGGGCTGTGCGTACCCCCCTGACGTCGTTTTGGCATCGCTGCGTTGCACGCCCTCGTGATCTGACGGGTGACGCATATGGACTGTTCATCCGGGCTGGTTGCGCGTATGTCCACTTCCCCCGCGATCCCTCGGTTTAATGCCTGGACAAAAACCTCGCGGTTAAATTTTTTCAGCGCCCATCCTGACTGTGGAGGTGACAGTGGTCTTGTCGTCCCCATATGTCTAACCTCATACGTGATATAGAGATGGTCACTTAGGGATTCCTTCTCCAGTACCCTCCAGTTTTCAACTCTTTCCGCGAGTTGGGCCGTCGCGCACGTAATATCAATCACTGAGCTCTGGGCCCCCCTGCGAAAAGTAGGTGCGGTGCCTGTGTTCACAATGGCCATGTCCAATCCAGCGAGCATTGCAGCCAATTCCGTCCCTCGTCTGTCGGTCTTGTTTGACCCCCATTCCGTCGATTTGGCCTTCAGGTCCCCTCCCAGGAGAACTTGCCCCCCCCAGTGGCGGATGCTGACTTCCAGGCGACCCAGGTAGTCCTGGTACACTCCGTCCGTAGTGTTTGGTGAAACGTAGCACGAGTAAATTCGCATTACCCCCACCCGCAACCACACAAAGCCATCCTCTCTCGTGTCAAATTCCTCAATAGTCTGCGCGCCGACGGCCATTATCGCACAGTCCCCCCTCTGGTCCGAAAACCAGTTTCCCTGGCGATTCCGATTTTGCTCGAAAACCAGTAAGAAGTTTGCGCGTTCGACTCGCGCCTCGTGCAGCATCAGATCTTGCGCCGCTGCACACCGGTTCAGGTTGACCTGAAGTACTTTAATCATTGGAAATCGGACTGTTTTCCTGGTTCCTCCCACCAGGTACCGTTACATTATAAATCGCCCTTCTGTAGATTGGACATGCGGCTGTGTTTGCCTTATGTCCCTTCTTTTGGCAAAGTGGGCAGAACTGTTCTTTTTCGCACCCCTTCACCTGATGTCCTCTTTCCCCACATCTTAGACACAGGTTTGTTCTGTCCTCCTCTTCCTGACATGTGGTTTTTGTGTGTCCCGTTCTCCAGCATCTATGGCAGGTTTTGACTTCCACCCACTTTCGTACGTGACAGTTTACTGCTCCTACATAAATGCGCGCTCTCGTTCGATTCAAAAGGTTGTTTGCAGTGCTTCGACTCATACTGACAATTGCCGTTTGTGTCTCACCGTATCCCATTCTAAGGGACTTGACTTGGATGGTACTACCCTTCTCTTCCTCTAACAACTCATTCTCAAAAGCTTCCTTTACCTCAGTGGCCGTTGTTATGGCGTCTATATTCTTCACATATAGTGTGATCATTTCTTCTCCACTTTCTGATACATTTACTCTATCTTCTCCCAGCTTATCTACCAGCGTATTTCTTAGTTCTTGTGCATTTCCTTTCTTCCCTTCTACTATCAGCAGCATGTCCCCATTCTTAGTTTTCCTCACTGATTTTATGTTTCTTCTCTGTTCGCTAGTTTTTATTTCTTGCGTCACCGTTTTTAATAGCTCAGCGTATGTTCCAGAACCAGTCTTCACCATCACTGCATCTGTCATCTTTTTCTTCCTTCCTGTTTTTCTCTTGTCTTCTTCCACGTTGGTATACTTTATATTTTGTGTCCCTGGTTGTTGTTTCGAGGAGTATATCGCAACTTCTATTTCTGTCTCCACTAATACGCTTTCTATAATTTTGCGACAGGTTATCTTGCTATCTTCATGTAGACAGATGAGAGCTATTTTCTTTCTTCCTTTTCGTTGTATAATCTCCACCATCTTTTCAAATCCGTTGTATAATTCGCCAAGCTTTCCTTGGGTACTTCTCTCTTCATCATATCCTACTATGAACGTGAAGTGGTCATTTGTTCTTGTATCTTCTTCTTCTTCTTCGTCCATAGCAACTTTGCTAGTGTTTTCCACATACGCTACTCGTCCTGGTAGGGGTTTGTTCTCCGCCAATATTTTTCCGATTTGGGGAGTTTGTTCCACAAGCCTTTTAGTGAACTTGCTTCTTGCTCCTTTCCTAGGGTCCATTATGATCACAGCGTCCCACTCTGCCGGCCTCGTAAAAAAACTTCTTTTTTAAATCTTTGTTTTGCAGAATGCTTCTTCTGGCCAATTGCGAGCTATCAATTTTTTTAAATCTTCTCCCTTAGGTTTTTCTTTTAGTTCCTCGACTATTTCCTGTGTAAGTCTCTTCTGATCTTCCTTCATCTGTCTAGGCCTCTCATCTTCCAACTCTGTTTGTGTTGCGTTTCTCGTGTTTGTGCTTTGATTAGTGCTTTTTTCTTCGCTACTTGCATTTCTCCTACCTCGTGTATCAACTTTTGAATTTCATCTGTCATTATTTTGTTCGTCATTCTTTGCAGCTTTCCAACCGAATCTTTGATTTCCCTCTTTGTATTGCTGTTTTCTTGCACTAGTAGGGTTAGTATTGCTGACTCCTTACAGACCATCTCTAGGAGTGTTTTCAGTTTCTCTCCTTCGCTTACTGTTTCCGTGGTTTCTCGCTTTCGCTTTGTTTCCATCGTCTCTGTTAATCCTTGGAAAAGAGCTGCACTATGTAGTTTTGGATCCCTCCCGATATCATGCGTCGATTGGCTCCTATTCAATGGTGATCTTCTTAATAGTTCACTCCTTCGAAATCCTTTCATCTCTTGGTTTCCAGTAGCTTCTTTAGACACAGTAGCCTGGTCGCCTACCATCTGTGTCCCGCGGTCGCTGGATGACGACCCAAGGGGGACCCGCTTAACAACCCCTCCCAGTGCCGGGTCTGCCAGATCCGAGGTCTGGCTGACCGTAGAAGTATTTTCCGTTTCTCTGTCCATGTTCATTGCTTGGTTTTTGGTTTGCGTTTTTGAGCTACCGCCAGCTATGTCGCCCAATCCAGGACAGGGGCCGACGACTGTGCCGCCCAATCTGGGAGCAGACGCACAGTGGATTTGAGGTAAGTATGAAGCCAGCAGCCCATCGAAAGACAGACACAGGCTCCACACCCACCAGGTAAGTATCCCAGCCGCCCATTGTGGGACAGACGCTGGAACACTTTCAACCTCAGGCCCCCTCGGGATGAGATGCCGCCCAATCTGGGACCGACGCATCTCACCTTCGGGAACCGTGCTTACTGATTTTGGTTCACTGTCCCAAATTGCTTGTAATTGCAGGGTATCTCTGTAATTTGTAAAGATAGAACTTTGTGGTTTTCGCGAAGCTGTGCCACTTTTTCGTTAAACTTTTAATGCCGCAAACAGAACTAAGCTAACTTGTTTTGTTTCTGAGATACAGGGTGAAAACGAAAATTTTCACTTTCTGGGGTGCTGTCATATCTCACACACCGTGTAAGCTAGAAAAAAAAGTAAAAACTGTTCTAGATAGATTGTGTAGAATCCAGTGGCGTACTCGAAAAAAAAATTGATTTGCTCCGTTTAAGAGATATGACCTAAACTAGGTCTTTTTTAAATGGAACACCCTGTATTTTTTACTTTCATTAAATTTGTCTATTTTTTCTCAATAAAATGATGTAAACAATAGGCACTTACAAATTTAATAAATGCCCTAAAACAGCCAAAAACCCAATTATAAGTCAAAACAATTTAGTTGGCCTTGAAAATCGGGGATAAAGAAATGTTTACAAGCAACATGAGACACTATATTAAATTAAAAAAAAATAAAAAAGTAAAATATTTTGTTAAGTTTCATTGTTTATATATAATGACCGTTAAAATTTTTTATTTAGCTTTTTGTTTAATTTTTACTAAGATAAAATAAAAATAATATTAATATTAAGAGTTTTTAATTTAATATAGTGTCTCATGGTCAATGGGTGAGGTAGGGCCTCAGGGGAGCTACCGATATCGAATAAGTAGCTCCATAAATCTTGAGAAACGCCTAGCAGCTCGGGTAAAATCGGTCAGTCTGCAAATCACCAAGTCCTACTTCTCGCGTCCACGTCGCGTCCCCTGGTAATGCAGTCTAACTGTAGCCAAGAGGAGAGGGCAAAACGGCGAATAGCCGGCGCCGTAAAGCGGGCAAACCTCGGTTAAGGGAGACAACCCCTACAGAAAAACCACCTGGCAGTATAGTAGCCGTGATGCTTGGGCGTATTCAAGGCTTCCCACGTGTTTGTGCCGTGCGTGGCGACCCGTGCGGGTGGATGAAGGAATCCTGGTGATTGAGCCTACCTTAGGGGGGCAACACATCACTTTGGTCCGGATTTCACCTTAGACGGGCGGTCAAGACTAACCCACCTTGATCAATCGGCTGTGTCGTCCCGTCAGAGGGTTAACTGGGTGAGCCCCTGGGTGCAGAGGGGCATGCAGTGGGCGTGTGCCCTTGGTTTCAGAGGCACGCTACCTGCTCGTGTGCAACTCACACCTGGGGACTATATCTCATGAGTAACCCTGGCGTCGAAGTTCGACGTCCCCTTGTTGGACTCCGTGGTGGGTGGGGGCTCGTGAGACGAAAGAAAATCGAACCCATATGGATATTGCAATTACTAAAGAAACCAAAGTGGGTGAGGGAGGGCCGAAAGACCCAACCCATCCAAACAAAGGAGGGCTACGGAAACGTATTTCCGGTGCCCAACAAAGACGACGGCAGAGGGAGAGGCAGGCGGTTCTAGCGGCTACCGGCAACACCTCCACCGTACATCCAGGAGGTACAAGCTACCTAGCTGGTGGTCAGAAGCCTCAGGGCGATGGCCACAAGCCAGGCGGCGGACCTCCAGGTATAAAAACCAACAAGAAGAGGCAGAGGTCCGACGGATCCTCCGGGCATTCCCCGATGGTTAACCCCAAAAGGGCTGCGCGGGGGCCGAAGGAGAGATCTGACTCTTCTAAACAGTCTCCCAGAGCTAGTCAGGGGGGCCAATACAGCCAGATGGTAGTTTCCCACTTACGGGTTGCGATTATCGACAAGCAGGAGTGGGAGTCAAATTCCCTAGGCAGGATCTCATCCGCCCGGGTAGAGTTGCTGCAGGCTAAACTCATGGAGTGTCTGGACGATGAACTGTCTAGGACTCCGGAGAATCCGCCTACCTTCCGGTCCTGGAATCACTCACAGGAGGTCCTTAAGATCATCTGTGACAACGACAGTTCTTTAGCCTGGCTAAAGAACACAATTTTGAAGCTGCCTCCATTGTGGGAGAAGGGAAGTTTGGACGTCGTCCCATTGGATCAGTTACCAAGGCTGACCAAGATGACTCTTTGGGTACCGGGTAAATCGGAGGAAACCGAGGTCGTCTTGAAACGCCTGGCGACACAAAATCCGTGAGCAAAAGTCAAGGAGTGGATGACCTTCCACAGCGCCGCCAAGGATGACCCGAAAGGAAACATTCTTGTGTTTGGTGTTAGGGAGGCCCTCCAGAAAATTATCTCGGACCGACAAGGGAGGGTGAGCTACATGTTCACCTCCCTTAAGGTTAAATTCCACCAAACCGCCGCCACCGTTCGCAGTGAGGTCGGGGCTCCTTCCGCAGAGATGGAGCGGACGTCTGCTGTGACAACAAACGCAACGGCAACAACAGCGGCCCCTGGAACTGCTAGTTGAGGAACCCGGGCTGTCCTCTGACAACCTGGGCTGCCTCCTACTTTCTTCGATCCAGTAATGGTGACCACAGTAAGTTTCATACAAACAAATCTTCAGCACTGCCGGGCAGCGGTTGCAACTTTGTGCCGCCACCTAGACAGTGTTCAAGGTACCATAGCTCTCATCCAGGAGTCCTGGTGCGTTAAAGGCAGGGTTTGTGGACTGAGCAAATTAAGTGGCACTATATATGTAACACAAAATGTTGACAGGCCTAGGACATGTATCTACATTCCGAGGCAATTTCAGGCCAACTTAGTACCGCAGTTTTGCACCGGGGACTTGACGGCTGTACGAGTCAACTGCGACACTGGGGATGGCAAACAAAAAGATGTAATTATCGCATCTACCTACCTACCAATCGACTCGCCAAGTCCTCCACCCTCAAAGGAAATGATGGACCTGGTCGAGTTCTGTGATAAACAATAAACAAAGAGACGCATGGAGATCGTTCTGTGGTGGCATAGAATCCACCACCTCAGCCGCCCGACTGAAAAAGATCATCTCGAAAGACCCAAATCAGCAACCAAGTAGTCTAAAACGCGAGGACGGTAGTTTCACTACCGACTTGATAGAAACTGCTGGGGTGCTCCTAAAAACACATTTTCCAGAATGCACGGTAGCACCTGACCTTAAATGGTCCGAGTACTCTGCCCCGGTCCCAACGGGCGAGGACTGGGCTGTGGCTGCTCGTATGGTGTGTCCTGCAAAAGTAACCTGGGCTATAAAAACATTCCTTCCTTTCAAATCGCCCGGGATGGACGGTGTGTACCCGGCCCTACTTCATTGGGGGCTGGAAATTATACTTGAACACCTGGTGCGAATCTTTAGGGCCTGTATAGTCCTCAGATACATCCCCGAAGAGTGGAGGGAAGTTAAAGCGATATTTATACCGAAACCGGAAAAATTGGACTACTCCTCGGCTAGATCTTATAGGCCTATCAGTCTGACGTCCTTCCTACTAAAGACGTTAGAAAGATTGTGCGTTAGAGAGATTAGGGATACGGCGCTGATAGAATACCCGCTCCATCCTAGTCAACACGCATACATCCCAGGCAGATCGACCGAGTCTGCCCTACATACAGTGGTCAGCAGAATCGAGAGGTCAATGGAGGTTAAAACATCCACCCTGGGAGTATTTATAGACATCGAAGGCGCGTTTGACCGACCAACCTTTGATAGTATAAGCGCTGCACTCCAGGAACACAATGTGGTCCCCATGTTGCATGGGCTGATTAGACATATCCTGGAATGGAGAGCTATCCAAGTAAGTGTGGGAGACTGCACCATCAGGGGCGTCGCAAGCAGGGGCTGTCCACAGGGTGGAGTCTTGTCTCCTCTTATATGGGACATACTGGTTGACAACCTGCTGCGTCTACTCAACGGGTCGGGCTTATACACTATTGGCTACGCAGACGATATAGCAATTCTGCTTACTGGCAAACATGAAGGCGTACTCTGTAACCTAATGCAGAGCGCGCTAAACATAGTTGATAAATGGTGCACCGAACGCTCCCTAACTGTGAATGTCACGAAGACGGAGCTAGTTTTGTTCACGAAGAAACGGAAGCTGGGTAAAATGACCTTACCCAGACTTAAAGGAACCCAACTCAGTTTGACGAAAGAGGTCAAGTATCTGGGAATCATACTCGACAGCAAATTAAACTGGGGAAGACACTTAGAGGTTAAAGTAAATAAAGCATGCGCAGCTTTTTGGCAGTGTCGCAGGGCCGTGGGGCGATCTTGGGGGCTATCCCCCAGGATCCTCCTCTGGCTATATGTGGCAGTCATTAGGCCGATGCTATGCTATGGAGCACTTGTCTGGTGGCCCAGAACCAGACAAAGAAATGAAATGGCTCACATTAGTCACATTCAAAGGTTAATATGCCTTGCAGTGACGGGAGCCATGAAATCAACCCCAACTGCGGCGCTGGAAGCGGTCCTCTGCCTACCTCCCCTCGACTTGTACGCGGAGGAGGTGGCATTGGGGGCAGCTCTAAGACTGCGGGCTGGGGGTATATGGAATATGAGGGGCAATTTAAGTGGACACACACGCATCCTGGATGAGGCGTTCGCAAGAATACCTATCCTGGAGGCAAAGTCTGACCGCATCTCAGTGAAATACAACTTCACGAGGCACTATCGTATTGAATTAAATTGTTGTGAAGTAAACGAAGCAGACGTAAACATTTTTACAGATGGTTCTAAAAACAGTCACGGCGCTGGTTCGGGAATATTTTCCAAGGAGCCAGACCTGCAAGACACTATATCTCTAGGCCATTACTCGACTGTATTCCAAGCGGAACTAACAGGAGTAACCCATGGAGCTAAAAAGGCTACTGAATATAACATCAGCAGCAAACACATACGCATCATGATAGACAGCAGGGCGGTATTGATGGCTCTGAGAGGATCTAGGATCAACTCAGGGCTAGTCTGGGAATGCCACCTAGCTCTAGAAAGACTGGCGGAAAACAATGTCGTTCAACTCAGTTGGGTCAAAGGACATACAGGGAACCACGGCAATGAAGAGGCAGACAGGCTGGCACGATCGGGCTCCGACCGACATTTTGTTGGACCGGAGCCAGTACTTCCGTCAACCCTGACTACTCTAAATGCTCTGATAAAGGAAGATACCCTAAAAAGACACTCTTTGCGATAAATCACGACAGCTGTAGACAGGGAAGGGCCGCCATAAAAGCACCATCCCCAAAAACAGCCAAAATCTGCCTACATCTAACTAGGGACAACCTTAGGAAACTCGTAGGGATATGGACTGGATATTGTCGATTGAACAAACACCTCTACACAATGGGAATCGTAACTGATCCCACTTGTCGGGGGTGTCTAGAAGAGGATGAAACTGCGGAGCATGTACTATGCTACTGCCCCGCACTTGCATCGACCCGAGGATCCATACTGGGGGACTTCTGGCCGAGTATGGCCAGCATAAGCAACACCTCACCCGGCACGATTCTTGAGCTAATCAACTCTGTTGGTTGGCTCGATGAATAGTCGGGGAGCAGGGAGTTGCTCCGGAGGGGTGGCACAATGGGCCCAGACAAGTGGCCTAAGTGGTAGCATGACGCAAGTCATACACCCTCCACAACCTAATCCAGAATCCAGAACAACTGTCACTATACCATCCGGAGCGTATGAAATTGAGGATATTGAATTTCATCTACAGAGAGCTATAGCTGATCCTAAAGCTAATCAAGTTGAATTAAATGAAATATTGTCATTGAAACCAAATAATAATACTTTAAAGTGTGAATTGAAAAGTGTTTACAATATTGACTTTCAACCAGAAGATAGTATTGGTAAAATATTGGGATTTTACGAATCGGATTTACCGGTGGATATTGTAATAGTTGTTACAATACGAATTGAGTGTAATATCATTGCGGGTTCATATTACGACAGCAAACAATCTCACACCCTGTATGAATTTGCTCCAACGTCAGATCCTGGTTATAGTATAAATATCGAACCTAGAAATCTTATATATTTACCCGTGAATAATAATCAACGTTCCATTGACAATATAACTTTAAAAATATTAAATCAAAATTCTGAATTGATAAATTTTCGTGGTGAAACAATTGTTGTACGTTTAGAATTAAAGAGAACTAATTGAAAATGGGTTTAATTTTCAACAACACAACTTCCAACCCTCATTAAGTCTTCAGCGTTGTTTGAAGACGGTTAGCAGAGCATCAACACCATTATCATCATCATCCTTGTCTCCTATAAACGTAGCATTTTTACAATCGAGGGTATACAATGTCAGAAAGTCTACAAATATTCAGCGAGCCCGGCTTTGATGATTCGATAGTTCGAGAAGAAATTCATACCTACCATCCACATACGAAATCATTTGAAAACAGTGATGAGAAATAACTATTAATCAACAAGATGTTTTTTTGGCTCTATATGATGCTGCTTTGTTTATTGAAGCAGAATTTGTTCCTGAGATTTCATCAACAACAGTTACTGGAGATTGTACAGTTACAAACAATATTGGTGCATTCCTGTTTGAACAAATAAGTTATGAATTAAATGGAAAAGAAATAGATAGGGTACGTGATGTTGGTATTACAAGTACAATGATGGCATATCTCTGTCTCAATGAACAAGAAAGTAGATCACTAAATTTGGCTGGGTGGAATTGGCCTGATAGTTTATTACGTACTTTAGATCCTGTGGACAAGAAATTATTTACTTTGCGAATCCCATTACGATTTCTTATGCGAGTATTTCACGATTATCCTAAAATTATACATGGAAAACATAAAATTCGATTAATTCGTTCTCGTACTGATCTAAATTGTTACTATTCATCGGGAACAAAAACAGCTAAAGTTAACGTTATAAGTGTGGAATTGCGAGTAAAGCACATTTATCCAAGTGATGCTGTAAAATTACGACTTGTGGATGGTCTCAATAAGGATAAACCTATTCTAATACCCTATAGACAATGGGAATTGCATGAATTACCAGCATTGAGAACAACAAATAAGGAAATATGGGCTGTGAAAACTAGTACAAACTTGAAGAAACCACGCTACATAATTGTTGCATTTCAAACAAACCGGAATAATAATATAAAGAGTGATGTGACGTATTTAGATAATTTGAATATAAAGGGAGTGCGTTCAGATATAAATTTACGGTGTGGTGTGCCTCAGTGATACTCAGAGCGCGTCCAGTGTGTACTCTAGAACTAACTTATCATTATCTGAACGAGTCGGAGTGCATTCCTAGGCGTTCGGTGTTTTTTTGTCAAGTATACATGATGCATGATGGATGAGTTTATTGTTTATTTTTCGGCGTTTCAATTAGCTGAGATCCTATTTGAAGAAATCGACTCTGAAGAAGAGCAGAGTGATTCTGAACTGGAGAATAGTTTAGTCAGTGCAGCACTAATGCTGAATCGTGGAGAAAAGCCTTGTCGTATCGAAAATTACATTGGAAATGTGGTTACAAGTTACAACAGTTCTCAGTTCCAGCAAAATTTTAGAATAACTGTAGATGCGTATGAAGAATTGCTGCAAATTGTTGGTCCTAGCCTTTTAAGGCAAGGACATGTAGGAAGGACTACAATTCCTGTGGAAAAACAAATTTTGGCTGTATTAGCCACTCCTGATTCATATCGGTAAACTGAAGTACTTAAGTGGTTAATTTCAGCACTTAATTTTTTTATTTGCCCTCAGCTCCATTGGTGAAAGGTTTGACTTGGCGAAATCATCCCTTGCAGCATGTTTTACAAGAGTAATAAACGTACTTGTTGAGGTATCGCCCCGAATTATCAAATGGCCGACCGGTGATCGTATTGAACAAGTAACGAGAGGCTTTCATCGCATGGCAGGAATTGAAAAAATTATCGGAGCAATAGATGGAACTTACATCGTCATTAAAGCTCCAAAAGAAGATCCAGTGTCCTACGTTACTCGAAAGTGTAATTATGCTATGACCTTACAGGCTACTTGTGATCACCAGTTAAAGTACACTGACATATTTGTGGGATATCCCGGGTCAGTAAGTGACAACAGAATTTTCAGGAATTCTAATCTTTACCGGGCAGTGTTTAATGATCACCATCGCTTCTTTCCAAATGGTAACAGATAATTTATATATATATATATAATAATCTATCTACCTACCTGTATACTTAAAAGTGTGCCTTTTAGATGAATTTATTATTGGTGACAAAGCTTATCCAGTTCTCATGTGGTGCATTCCGCCTTTCATCGACAGGGGAAACATAACAGTCTATGGAACGCCGTTTTACCATTTAATGCAAAAATTGTTTATCGTAATAATTTAAATTGTTTAAACATTTTTAGTGGACATTCATTTTTTAAAAATTGCAAATATGAT
Source organism: Pediacus dermestoides (assembly GCA_963942485.1). Lineage (NCBI taxonomy): Eukaryota > Metazoa > Arthropoda > Insecta > Coleoptera > Cucujidae > Pediacus > Pediacus dermestoides. Next base: position 11,340,838 of record OZ012628.1, on the reverse strand, counting down.
ACTCCTAAAATTTGGTCAGTACTTTATTATCATGAAGTCATTTTTAGTGTTTTGAATTAAATTAATCTTAAAATTTAATAAAACAATTTTTACAATTTCAATATTCTAAAACGAATTAACAACAAGTTTAAAAAATTGACTTGCTCTAATTTTGACATATTTTTATAATAATAGCTATGAAAACAGTTTTAATACTAAATAAATTAGTTAATTAAATTATTTGCTTAAGAACGCAATAGAACTTTGGTATAATTGTACATAAATTCAATGTTTAAAATTTTGTTTATATTAATATTTTGGTTTTTAATAAAATTATGTGCATGAATTCTATACTTGAAATTTTGTATACCATAAAATTTGTTTTAGATAATCATTGTATACGAAAAAATTCAATATTTAAAATTTTGTTACCATAAAAATTGTTATAGATACTTTTGTAGATGCAAAAATTCAATATTTGAAATTTTGTTACCATAAAAATTGTTTTAGATAATTTTTGTATAATGTAAAAATTCAATACTTGAAATTTTGCATGTCTTAAAAGTTATTTTTGATAAATTTTGTTTCAGTGCGCAATTGGCTACGGCGCATATGATTAATGTCAGTGAGAAGTTGGGCAAATGACAATTCCACCACGGAAAACATTTAGTTATTTTTATATGTTAATTTTTCTGTACTATTTCTTTATTTCTGTATGTAACTTCAAGTGTGATCTTAAAAGACGCGTGATATACTATAGGTAATGCTTTTTACAAAATTTTAAAAAGTAGTATATAAAATAGTAAATTAATTAATATTTTCGATGAGAAACTGTTATCTGTCCAAAGCTTTGCACATTGCGTCGTAGCCTTCTGCGCATTGAAGCAGAATTTATCGAAAACAATTTTTAAGCAATACAAAATTTCAAGCATTGAATTTTTGCGCATACAAAGTTTTAGTTATTAAATTTTTGTACCTACAAAATTTATAGAATACAGGAATTACCATCACATGATCGTGGACTGAGGCTTGATGTAAGAAACAATGGCGTTACATTATGCTTTTTCCCAAGGAAAGCATCCATTTCTTCAAAGTACTCGAAATTATTGGTTTCTGCGCCACTGGCTCGATCGCTCATATTATCTTTCTTTTTGGTATATTTGACTTTTAAATATTTAAACCTATCTCTACACTGAGTAGCAGTGTAGTTCATTCCTCTTGCACATAATTTATCTGATATGTTTCCAAACAACGTCGTTTTTCATGCATAATGTTCTCAATATCAGTTGGGTTCTCTGACTTTGGACGTCCGTTCTAATAAGTACATTCCTACTTTTCGTTGGATGAACACTTTCTTGCAATGCCTTTCCTTTGTTCTGTAACAGTACGTTGTTTACCCTTGTTATAAAAAATTAGAAATAGATATTATTACCTACCCTCACTTCAAGAGCAGAAGTTGCTGGTAATGGATCAGGGAATCGATCCGAGTGTGGATGTCCATAGACAAAATGCAAACTGCATAGATAATGACTACGTTTAATTTTCTTTAATGATTTGGGCCATTTCTTAGTACCCTGACCAGCCAATATCCATCTGTTACACTTCATACATATTGGGCATTGATTGAGGTGTGATTCCGTTACTTCTTCTCTTCCTTTCGAAACTTTCAAGCAAGGCTTCGTAAATGGATGATATTTGATTTCTGGAGACGCGAATCTGCTGTTGTTAGTTCATCCTTGAAATGCACAATGGTAACTTGCTTTTACATTTGATGCGTTTATGGCAGGTTTCTTCTTTCTAAAACAAAAGTATAAAATTTGAGGTTACGAATAGAACCACCGGTCCCACTAAGTTATACAAGACAAGACTCACAGACACAGCAAGACTTTATGTACGTTTATTTTCATCTACCTCTTAATAAATCATCGATTTCTGCAAACGAATACGTGTAAACTGTAAACACAACTCATAAAATGTAGATTTGTTGATTAGACGGACAAAATAACCCTAATTAGTTAGGTTAGACGCAACTTGACAGTTCAAATTATGGGCGAAATTGGTGTGTGGGCGTGTCCCAGCGTATACCATCTCTCACCGTGTAAACGAATCACCATCGACCTAGATGTGCGAGCTGGCGCCTGCGCCTGAGAAACTTGTTGAAATGAGAATGACTATTTATGTAACAAGTGAGTTTTTTCATCAGTCTCCATACCGATTTACATGGTAAAATCTTTAACTCGTGTTTTTCTACTGCGAATTTCAGAATGATTTTTGGCACATTATTAGTTTGCATCTTTTTTACATGTTCTAGTAGTTTTTAAAATGTAAAAAGTAAAATTAATTGTTTTAAAAGGGAAAATATTTACATAATTTAAGCTCGTGTTCACATTAAATTTTATTAAGTTAAGGAGGGTTTGTCCACTGACAATTATTGTAAAGTTTGAAAGGTATGGGTTGATTTGGATATTTCGCCGCAAAATTATCATATCTCAAAACCGTCGGAAAACATTCAAAGGTTTCCATAAGTGAGACCAGAAGGTGGGCGAAAGCATCGCCGACTACGTGTCCGAGCTGAAAAAATTGACAGAATTGGGCAATTTCGAGGCCAAATCCCTGTCCGCCATGTTGAGAGATCGTTTAGTTTGCGGCGTGCGAAACGAAGCCCTGCAACGACGATTTTTAGCGGAATCAACTTTAACATTTGAAACAGCGCTATCTACAACTACCGCTACAGAAGCAGCCGAACGAAACGCGGTAGAGTTGAAAAACTATCAGGCTCATGGCAGCCAATAGGATATCACACAAACATACAAATAGAGATGCCAGCTCATCAACAGGTAAGTAAGTAAGTTCCCGGTAAAAATAAAATCGGAAAATTTAAAAAGTGTTTCCATTGTGAAGAGCAACAATCGCCAGACGAGTTCCGTTTTAAAGACGGGGAGTGTCGATTTTGTACGAAACAAGGCCACATAGAAAAGGTTTGTTTTAAGAAAAGACGTGCGGGAAAAGTACATCAAGTGGTAAGTGAGGTTGAGAAAGTAGCGATTGAACCGTGTTAGCGATGAATAATTGAATTTATGGTTTTTGATTGTGTTGAAATTTGACTATTAATTGTATTAAAATTTGAGAACATTGGTAATTTGTGTTGTGTATTCAATATACTGAATGCCCGAGATCCACTTGGTGAACTGCTCTGTAACCACGCGATGGCAGGTGGTGAGCTTTTTGCGACAGGTGTGATGTTGATTTACAAAATATTGCACGGTTATTGTGTAAACCGAGGAATATCTTGTTGATGTATAAAATACTGGACGATTATTGTGAAAACCGAAGAGTATCATGTGATGTATAAAATGCTGGACGGTTGTTTTAAAAACCGAGGAGCATCATAATATTATTAAAATGGATTTGTTGTTTATTGAATTAACTAGTTTCCCGTGATAAGTAATTATGATTATTAATAAGTGATGTCTTTGTTGTGGACCATTTTACAGATGAATCAGAACATGAATCAGACGACGCAGAAGTATTTCGAGAGCAAAATACAGGTTAGTTTGGCCGTGTTAGCGACGACATAGGGGAATTCCCCGATTTGTAGCATGATGGTCAAGAGTGGGGATGTCATACGCTGATAGACGTCCTCCGGGCAGAACCAAGGGAGTCGCCTTGAGCATGGTATCGCTATTCGCTATTATTGTTAATTCTGAACTATTTATTGAGTAAAGATAAATTGTTAAGCTGTGTTCAAGTTTAATTGGTGTTTTAATAATAATTATAACCGATCTAACATACAATAATATCCAATGCGTGATTTTATTTACATTGTGATACATGGTGTCAGGTTATTGTGAGAACAAACGCGATGTTAATAATGAGGAGTATTTTACCCGGTCCTCACGTAGTGTAAAATAATACCAACACTCTAGGTCAGAATGGCTATAATTTATTAGTAAAATGTGTGTAATAACAATAATAAAAAGATAATAGTTCCAACAAAATCAGTTTGGTCACTCTCCACGTGTTTCTTATTTCTCGCCCACACTCTCTCTCCCTCCAACCTCGCGCCGTCGTTCTTTCCTCTTTTCCCCGGGGCGACATCTAGGAGGAGTGCGTTCCGAAACCTTAACGAGTGTTATGAAACACCTCCCGGTAATTTCCCACACTCGTCCATCCTGACATACTGTTTGTCCTCAAACTGTGGGAAACAACTGCGAACATACTAGATTTCGAAGTTTAGAACTCAATGTATAAAATAAATAAGAAAGTAAAAAAAACTAGTAACTCGAAAATGAACAAAAATAAAATAACTCCAAAAAAATTGTAACGAAAAATTATTAATTACTGGGTGACATCATAGTCTCTTAAATAGGGCGGTAACTTTGGTCTTCTCCGAGGTCTTTCTTCTTCTTCTTCTGCGTTTCCTTGCTTCTTCTCGTAATCATTACCTTCTGGCTCCCAATCCTCATCGCTACCTGTGGATTCTGGATCTGAGCTTTCTGTTTTATCTAATTCTTCGGATTTTTCTTCTGTTTCAATCGCGATTTCTTCGTCACTCTCATAATGGTCACCCTCTTCGGTTTCTTCGTCTGTCTCTTCGGCGTTTCGATATAGTTTCAATTGAGAAACGTGCGCTGTAGTCCTCTGGAAATTGTTTTCTTCGGACAAACTCTCCAGTTGATAAATGTCACTCGGTAATGTTTTTATAATCACATAAGGGCCTTTATACTTCGTTTGTAGTTTGGTAGGTCTCCCGTTCGCTATCGGTAATCTCTTCACACATACTACGTCACCTATTTCGTATTTTGGACCACTCCATCGATGTTTATTGTACGATTCCATTTGCTCCTTTCTGCTTTTCTCAGCATTTCTCCTCACTTTCTCTCGAATCTCTTCATGTTTTACATTTGTTTCATCCTGATCATGTCTAGCAATATTTACCAGTCTAGCATCTTCAAAGCTGGGTGTATATCCATATACGCACTCAAATGGTGTCACTCCAAGACTTCTATTAAAGGTATTGTTTAAATTTCGCACAATTAGTGGTAAATTACTATCCCAGTCTTCGTCCCTTTTTATCTGTGTGACAATTGCGTTCACGATTGTTTTCATTTGTCTCTCGGCTAATCCATTTGCTTGTGGATATTGTGTGGCAATGAGGAAATGTTTTACGTCATGTTTCTGACAAAATCGCTCAAAATCTAGGCTCGTAAAAGCAGTTCCTCGATCACTAACAATCACTCTAGGCACTCCAAATTCATTTATGAATGATTCCAGTTGTTTTAAAGTTTTGGCACTCGATGGTGTTCGTGCAGGGTACAGTCGTATCATCCTGGAAAAAGCATCAACCACCACCAGCAGATACATATTCCCTCTCTTACTTTTAGGGAAAGGTCCCACGTGATCGATGTGTATCTTTATCATTGGTCGTAATGGAAATTTGGATGGATGTAGAAATCCTGGCTTCTTTCCACCCCCTTCTTTCTGCATCAAACATTCGAAGCATCCTCTTATATGTTTCTTGACATAACGCCTCATTCCCCGAAACCAAAAGTTTCTTAATATTGCATCAACTGTTCTCTCCACTGATCCGTGTCCTCGAAGATCGTGATATTTGACTACAGTAGATTTGCGCATGCTATCCGGGATAACAAATCGTAATAGCTTCTCTCCATTTATTTTCACTGTTCTCTGCAGTCTCCCATTTTCTAAAACATATCCTTGTACTGAATCTTTCTCCTCCTTTGTGGCTTCTTCTTCTAGCTTTAAAATGTCAATAATCTTTCTCAAGCGGTCATCACTCATTTGTATCATACAAATTTTCTCCTCTTCTGTTATAATGTTGAATACGTCTACTCTCTTTTTATAAATTTCCTCAAGAACTCCATCTTCACTTGCGTCTTCGACCGGTGCTCTACTCAAACAATCTACATGTTCCATTTTCTTCCCGCTTCTATGTCTTATTTCATAATCGAACTCGGAAAGTAATGCAAACCATCGACTCATTTGTGGCTGAATTGTTTTGCGTGCATTTAGGTACACTATCGCTTGACAGTCACTCACTATCGTAAACTTTATACCTATCAACAAATGCCTCAGTTTCTGAGCGGCCCAAACAATTGCCATTAGCTCTAACTTTGATGAATGATATCTCTGTTCGGCAGGGGTCGTTTTCTTCGAAATACAATAAACTAAATGGAATTTTGCGTCTGTTCCCTCCTGTAATAGCATACCCGACAAACCAAGTGCGCTTGCGTCGCAGTGTAGTTCGGTTCGTGCTTTTGAGTTATACAACGACAAAACTGGTGATTTCTGCAACATCATTTTTAGTTCTTCGAAGGCTCGCTGTTCTTTCTCTTCCCACGTAAATTTCACAGCAGCTCTGGTCAGATCTGTTAAAGGTCGTACTACTAACGCGTAGTCTTTGACAAATCTTCGGAAGTATCCCGTTAAACCCAAAAATCTTCGTACTTCTATGGCATTTTTCGGAGTCGGAAACTCGTCTACGGCTCGCATCTTTTTTCCTCCGGGCTGTAAACCATTTTTAGTTATTTCGTATCCCAGGAATGTTATACGGGTGCGCGCGAAGTGGCACTTTTCGATATTCAGGGTAAGGTTTGCTCTGGTGAAAGCCTCGAATACCTTCTCTAATCTCTCCAACATGTCTGTCCATGAACTCGCAGGCACTAAAACATCGTCCAAGTATGAAACTACTACTTTGTTTCGCAAGTCTCCCAAGACTAACGACATCAATTTTGAGAATTCATACGGCGCATTTATAAGCCCGAAACATAATCTTTCGAATTCGGCGGTCTCATCGGGAGTAATAAAGGCGGTTTTATGTTTTGAGTTTTCGCTTAACGGTACTTGCAAATATCCCAACATCAAATCCAGTGAACAGAACAGTTGACACCCCGTTAGGATTTCGAAACAATCGTCCATAAGGGGAATCGGAAAGTTCGTGTGTTGTGTTTGTTGGTTTAACCTTCTGAAATCTATGACCATGCGTTTTTCTCCTTGTGCTTTAGGCACAAGTAATGCAGGTGACGCATATGGCGACGTCGTGTCTCGGATTATTCCCATATCTCGCCATTTTTTCATTGTTTCCTTCATAGTCTCTCGGTCTTCTCTATTACTTCGGTATGGCTTTAGTTGTACTGGTTTGTTGTTGTCTACAATTTCGACTTCAATTAGGTGGGTACATCCCAGTTCAGTTAAGTCTTTGGCAAATGCCCCTCGGTGTTTGTTTATTAAAGCCAATAATTCCTCCTGCTCGCTCCTACTTCCAGTGTCAACTTTTATCTCGTTCAAAGCTATCTCTTCCCGCATTATCTGTTTCTCATTGGGTTGTCCTTGTCTTCCTCTAACCTCTCCTATAACATCTCCCTCCTGTATAGTTACTTCTTGGTTTATGGTTAAAATTGGTAAGGGAGTTGTCTCTTCGTTGCCTTCCATAGAAACTGTTATAAAGTTTATCTGATTCTTCTTGAGGGTTATTCCCTCTCGTACAATAATTTTGTTTTTCTCTGTAGTTGCGTTAATGCTTAAATTCTTGAATGGGTCGTCATCCTCGTACCCGAATAGTAAAGTTCCACCCACTCGGACATACGCTACTCCCTCTTTCTCTGTAAAATCTCGCCCCAATAATATATCGACGCTTTGGACTGTAGAGGGCACCACATAAAGTTTCGCTCTCTCGAAGATGTTATCAAACTTGATGTCGAGGTAAGTATATTGCTTACTGGTAACCACGCCTCCTCCAAATCCGTGTAACTTCTCTTCTGTTTCATATTTTCCGAGGTCTAACCTTGAAACTACGCTCTCTTTTATAGTACTAACCGCACTGCCTGTATCGATGAATACGGTAACTCTATTTTCCCCAATCAGTATTTCTCGAAAATATTTTTCATCCTCGGCTTCGCTTTTGATAACCATTTGTTTCTTGGAATCATCTTTCGCTTCTCTGCTCCATTCTTTGTTAGTGTTTGGTTTCTCTGGACATTCCCCAATTTTATGTCCATCTTTCTTGCATCTAAAGCATCGAATGTCCTTCAACGAGCACTCTCTTGCTTTATGTCCACTCTCACCGCATTTAAAACACTGGTATTTATTCCAATTTTCCCGCGTATTCTTCTCTACATTTTTCTTTTCTGATTTTTGGCTTTTATTTTCGTGCTTCCCAGTTTCTTTCCTGACTCTGTCGAATCTGCTTTTGTTTATCCGATCATATGTTGTAATATCGTGGAATAATTCCTCGACGTTGTGATGTTGTTTAGCCATTAGTGTATTACATAGTTCCCGTGACCAAAGTCCTACCAAAACTTGCTCTTTTGTGTCGCTAAATCCCAAATTTATTCCTTGGCATAATTTTATTTTGTCGAAGAAATAAGTTTCCAAGGCCTCGTCCTTTTGTTGGTTTCTTTTTACCATTTTCTCCCATCGTGTAGGTAAACTGGTTTCTCTAACAAACATTGCCCTGAATTGCATTTGAAAACTTTCCCAATCGATTAATTCTTCTCTTCTAAAAATAAACCAGTCTTGTGCTGCTCCTTTTAGATGTGACTTGGCTGTCTCGAAAGAAAATTCATCCGGCCAGTTGTGTAGCCTTTGCATGCTAATAACATTCTCTAACCATACTTTTGCTTTTAGGCTATCCCCCTCCCCATTGAATTCATTTATGCTTTTTGTTAAATCAGGCATTATATGAAAATTATTATTATTTCTAGGGGACTCACCTGTTCGTGTAGGTGCCAGCGGGGTAACTCTGTCCAATAGCCTCTCTAGCAAATCGTCCCGTCTTCTGTTTTCTGCCAAAAATGCATCCAACATCCTCTGCATTTGTAATTCGGAACTCGATAACAATTGTCTCCTCTCAGGCTCCAAACGGTCTTGAAAAGCTCCCTCTAAACTGTCCACGCTTTTCTCCGGCGTATCACCACACATTTCACTGTCTTTTTCGTTCATCTCACGGTTTATCATTGTTCTAACTCAATTCAAATGTTCAAACTCACTTTAGATTTTTATCTGTCTCAATGTTAGTTCACACAAAATCTTGTTAACTCGCTTTTCCACGTTTCGCTCGCGCTAAAATGTTTTCTTTTTCGAATCGCACTTCTGAGATCTGTGGAGTATTTTACCCGGTCCTCACGTAGTGTAAAATAATACCAACACTCTAGGTCAGAATGGCTATAATTTATTAGTAAAATGTGTGTAATAACAATAATAAAAAGATAATAGTTCCAACAAAATCAGTTTGGTCACTCTCCACGTGTTTCTTATTTCTCGCCCACACTCTCTCTCCCTCCAACCTCGCGCCGTCGTTCTTTCCTCTTTTCCCCGGGGCGACATCTAGGAGGAGTGCGTTCCGAAACCTTAACGAGTGTTATGAAACACCTCCCGGTAATTTCCCACAATAACTAAAGAAATAGTGAACTTAAAAGTCAAGTTGTAACCTATAACCTAAGTAATAAAAATAAAACAAAATGGAGGCTACGTTTAAACCGCCAATGAGTGTAGTGTTTAATCAAAATGCAAGTCAAAACTTTGAGAAGTTCTTGAACAGTTTTAAAATCTATATGACTGCGTCCGGGTTGTCTACGAAGCCGGACCCCACTAAAGTGGCAATATTCTTAAATGTGGCTGGTGAAGAAGCCCAGGATATTTTCCAGACGTTGAAACTAACTGAGGAGGAAAAGGCAGTGTACAACACGGTGATAGAAGCATTCCAAGAAGATTGTAAGCCGTTGCGTAATGAAACATACGACAGGTACAAGTTTTTCGTAAGGTCTCTAGCGGAAGATGAAGATTTCGATCACTTTTTAACAAATGTGAAAATGTTGGAAAAAAATTGTAATTTTGGCGATCTAGAAGATTCCCTAATAAGAGATAAGATTGTCAGTGGAATAAAGAACGTTGCGCTGCAGGTAAGACTTTTACGTGTTTCGAATCTAACCTTAGCTACAACAGAGAAACAATGTAGGGCTATGGAGGCAAACAAATATCAAATGAAGAGTCTTAATAAAGGTGCCGAATTACACGCTGTCCAGAAGGGAAAAGCAAGTGCTAGTGGTGTTAGTAGGGCTACAAAAACTGTGTGGAACACACCATGGTCGACAATACTCTCCGGCCTACGGGAAATTATATAATAATTGTCACAAACCGAATCATTTTGTTGTAGGATGTAAGAATAAAAATAAATATAAAAAAAATTGTCTAGCGAATAAGAATAAAAAATACGTACAGGAGGTTGTTAAAAATAATAATAATAATGATTCGACAGACAGTGAAACTTATATAGATTATGTACAGTTAGATAATGTAAGTTGAAACAATAAAAACAATAACATTTGGACCACTACTGTGAAATTCAGTAATAACAATGACATTATTTTCAAGTTAGATAGTTGGGCCAACTGTAATTGTTTTCCGTGAAAACTGTTTAAAGGGTTAAATTTAAATGTTCCTATAATAAAAAATGATTTGTCGTTAATTACCTATGGTGACACTAAGTTAACAGCGACTGGATATGTAATTTTAAAGTGTAAGATTAAAAATCAGCAATATAAAATTAAGTTTGTTGTGGTTGATGTTGAAAGCATGCCGATTTCAGGCCTTAATACGTGTATTAAAACTAATCTCTTGAAAAAAGTTGACTCTGTCAAAGTAGAATCTGTTACGGTTATATTTCGTCTCAGCAATACTGTCAACAATTTATTATTGTTTGTTATTTATAGCTCTTTTATTAAATATCAGTTCGTCAATGTTGCAATAATTAACTATATTTGGTTCCTTTTCCCTGTTGATTCCCTTGGTGGTTCTTTTCTGAAGTGGACATCATTAAGTATAATCTACCGTAAAGCAATAAATAGCGAAGAACTTACCCATAACATGTTCTTATGCAAAATAAATAAAGATCAGTTATTCACTATATAGTACCATGATTGTTAATTGGGTGGAATGATCTATTGGATTCAAAGTTGTCGAATTTGTCACATTTAACCTAATATCTGTGTGAAAAGTAAATACATTCGACTTTACTTGTCCTTTGCAAAATCACAAATAGGCGTGCGGTTCGTACCGAAAAAGCACTCACATGTTTTGATAATTTTTACCAGTTATTGTTACATATATTTGTTTTCCCCTACATGATATTGTTAAGTTATAATTTAGTTAAAGGATTAGTTTTCCGGCTCCCCTTATTTTATTTGTCCCCTTCTGCCTTCCACGGCAATGGCCTTTTCTAAACGATTTTCTGTCGAAAGAGAAGGGTAGGCGTTTTTGTGGAATCGGAAGCCGCATGTAATTTTGTACCGCACAAATGGTGAAGAGAGATTTGAAGCTGGGTGTTTTGATGTATGTATCATCATCCGAAAGGGATCTAGCCAGTTCAAGTCGAAAAGTTGAAATTCTTAGGTGGAATTAATTTTCGAATTGATTGTGATTTGTATTTTTGAGAATTTTAAGCCGATTATTCGGGATTTGTCTTCACAGAGTGAGTTACATGTGGCATTTCTTTTCTGTTACTTGAACGTGTCTTTTCTCTTTTAGGCGAATAACATCCGCATTTATAACCATCCAGATATTACATATACATATAGAATCTTGTTATATTCGTATATATTCCGGAAAACCCTCAATCGAGGTTAGCAACATTTATAATTATTGGACTCTCACGGTTCGTGTCAAAATATTAATTTTTAGGGTTCTGTTTGGGGGATCCAAGTTACCCATTTAGTAATAATTAGTGTATGGAAACCTGACCCTGATGATGGCATTCCATTGCGCTATTTAAGCCTACTTTTACCAATACGTTGGGTAACCTAGAAGATTGTCCTTCAACACCGGAACATCACTACGGTCAGATTAGGCTTAAGAGTATCTATTTAAAAATTAGTAGTAGGTAGTTGGTTTAGCTATTCATTTTAGTTAGGCAGTTTTAATAAATAATTATTAATTTAGTTTTAGTTGTGGTTAATAAATTGTCTTTGCCATTGGATATTTGCTTCTCCTTCGCGTAAGTGACCTTTTAGTAAATTTGGGGTTACCATCTCATTTGCAGGTATTTGTTGTATTAAAAATTTACTTGGCGCCCTCTCACAACCTAATTAGACCCGGCCCATCTCCACTTTTGCTAGCCGCCAAATACCTTATCTGTTGCGTGTAGGTAACGTAACAAATCGATTTCAAAAAACGAATTTATTAATAAAAATAAAAAGGTGTTCGAGGGAATAGGTAAAGTGCCTTACAAATATAAAATTGTTTTAAACAAGAACGCAGTCCCGGTTGTCAATGCCTGCAGGCGGTTACCAGATTCAGTTAAACCAAAGCTAAAGGTGACTCTTGATGATTTTGAAAAAAGAGGAATAATAGTAAAACGAGATGAACCGACTGAATGGGTTAGTAACCTTGTAATAGTAGAAAAGAAAAATAACACCTTAATATTATGTCTTGATCCGGTGCATTTAAACAAAGCTGTGTGTACTGCTCAATTTTCCATACCGACAGTTGACGAGTTAGGGCTTAAATTAAAAAACAAACATATATTTACTGTTCTTGATCTAAAGGAAGGGTTTGATCATGTGCCACTAGATGAAGAGAGCAGCAAATACTGTACGTTTATTACCCCATTTGGAAATTATTCATTTAAAAGGTTTCCGTTTGGTTTAAGTGATAGTCCGGAAGTTTTCCAAAGAATTAATGAAAAAAAATTTGGGAACTTTATTTATTTTGATGATTTTATAATAGGTGCCGAGAATGAAGAGCAACGTGATCAAATTCTTGAAGAAATAATCAGAAGGGCTGAAAAATTTTGGGTAAAGTTTAACAAAGATAAGGTACAACACAAAGTAAAACAGGTAAATTATGTAGGTCAGGTTTTCTCAGAAAAAGGTGTAAGACCTGATCCAGAGTATGTAAAAGCTGTTCTCGAGTTGGATGAACCCGAGTGTAAAAAGGATTTACTAAGAATTTTAGGTATGATAAATTACCTAACAAAGTATTTGCCTAATTTATCTGATCTCTCTCCGTTAAGAAATCTAATTCGAAATGACGTTCAGTGGGATTGGAATGAAAACCATTCCATTTGTTTTTTAAAATTAAAAAATTTAGTAGTTGATCTTTCCAATTTACAAATATTCGATGATAAGTTACCTTTTGAAATTCAGACAAATGCGACTCAAAATGGCATTAGAGGGTGTTTGTTACAGAATGGGAAACCAGTAGCTTTTTGTTCTAGAAGCCTAACCGACACAGAAAAATGGTGGGCGCAGGTTGAAAAGGAATTTCTTGCAATATATTTTAGTTTGAGCAAGTTTCATCATTTTGTTTACGGTCACAAATTTATAGTAAAATCAGATCATAAGCCGTTCGTGGCTATACATCATAAAGATATCTGCAAAGTCAGTAGTCGCTTACAACGACTTAAACTGAAATTATTAATTTATAATTTCGACATTGAATATCTTTTGTTTTTGTAAAAGTGACTGGCCCGAGCCAAGAAATAGAGGTTTAGATTCTGAATTATTGACTTTTTACAAGATTAAAGATAACTTGTCATTCCCTCTAAGTTGCGATCCCTTATGTTGACAAAATTACATGTAGGACATTTTGGCATTGAGAAATGCAAGGCTAGAGCTAGGAAACATTTTTATTGGCCAGGGATGTCACAGATATTCATGATTTTATTTCCAAATGCAAGACTTGTCTAAAATATAGAAGAGCTATTCAAAAAGAACCACTTCTACAGCTTGAAACACCTTCTGTTCCATTCTTTAATTGCTGGTGATATACTAACATATGCTGGTAAGGATTATTTAACTTTGATGGACTATTTCAGTAATTCCACTAAAGCATAAAACTGCAGCTGAAATTATTAAATAATTAAAAGTTGTTTTCTCCACGCATGGTATTCCCAACACCTTTATGTCCGATAATATGCCATTTCAAAGTAAAGAATTTGCAAAGGACTGGGACTTTCAATTAGTAACTTCGAGTCCTCATTACCCCAAATCAAATGAGCTAGCAGAACGTGCCGTAGGTATCTGCAAAAGTATTCTTAAAAAATGTAATGATTCAGGACAGGACTTTTACCTTGCTTTACTGGAGTACCGAGCTTCACCGTTGTCTGGTTTAACTATGTCTCCATCGGAACTTTTATTTAATAGAGTACTTAAAACAACTCTACCTGTTTCCAACGAAATTCTAACTAGTCCTGCCAATATAAACATAAACAAAATTAAACAAGAAAGAGAAGGGGCGAAATTGCATTATGACAGACATGCCAAAAATCGGAATAGCTTTCAAGATGGTCAGAGTGTAATGCTCAAGAAAGATGATGTGTGGACACCTGCTGAAGTCATATCAATACATGACGCACCTAGGTCATACATAGTTTAGGATGAGCCAAAAAATGTTTATAGAAGAAATTCTTTTTTCTTGAAACCATCTCCTAATCCTTTTCAACCATCACCCGAATTTGATGGTTTCTCAGAGTTGACACAGGAACCAACAAATATTGGGGATCAATCGAGTAATGTGAGTGGCCCTGCGATTTATAAAAAGTTTGATGATCCTGTTGATGGTGCAGACGGTGGTAATGTCTATAAAACGCGTTCTGGCCGATGTTACGAAACCTATAAGATTTAGAAACTAATTAGTTAAATTTTAGTTTATTGTAAAGTAGATGTTTTAGTTTAAAGGGGAAGATGTTACAGTTACACTGACGTTGACAACACCCAGGGCAATTATGAACAGTCACACTAATCTCTCAAGCCTCATGTTTGTTTGTCTTACCGTCTTACCTTAACAATTATAACTATAATAATAAATGTACAATAATATCCAATATGTGATTTTATTTACATTGTGATACATAAGATAAATATATTATATTAAAATATTTACAATAAAACAATATTAGTAACTTTGTTGACTATTCTAATTATTACAGCCTATTTCCTAAATTCAAAAGAATCTAAAATACACATGATATTTGTGTGACGTAATTTAAAATGAGCCATGGAAGAGCCATAACTTTATTGGAAATTCTAATTATTAGGTAGTTTGAAAATGCTGAAGGCAAAAGGCAAAAATAAAAAAGTAAATTTTGATATAACAAAAACAAAGTAAGTTTTCATGTCAAACAAAATAAACAATGGTAAATATAAATGCATAACTGTTAAAAACTATTTATTGTCAGTTTTCTGGTTTTCTTCTTGAGTTTTTGTTTTAAAATACCAATTACCAACGAAGAAGGATTTTATATGTTGGCCGTCTATTTTGAATGCCTGAAAAATACAACGATAGCATCAAGGATCTATGCAGTATGCAGATTCCACGCAAAAATGTGGTTAAAATATCTGATGTGCCCAACACATGACTTTCTTATACTTACAGATAGTATCACAATAATTACTTTTCCTAAAGAAATTAAGTTAAATTTCTTGTAAAAATTTTGAAGGTTTCCAGCAATTTTCAAATAGTCTCTGTCGCACTTATTGCAATACGCATAAATCTGTCCTTATCCCACTCATTATAACCGAATTTTACGACAAAAATGTGTTTTATTTTAGATTTTTGACCTATTACTCACTTAAAAAAATCTCCCGGTATGAAATTACATTTATTTATTCATTATTATTGTTTTCGGTACCATAGAAACCAGTAAAATAAAAAAAAACTAATGGTCCGTTATTATCGAAAGTTTATTAATAATTTTGCAAACCTTACTAAACCCTTAACAAAATGCCTTCAGAAAAATTCCAAAATTATTCATGATAAAAAATTTGTAGATTGTTTTGAACTTTGTAAAAATATCCTTTCAAACGAACCAATCCTGCAATACCCAAATTTTACCAAACCCTTCAATCTAACAACCGACGCAAGCGACGTAGCTCTAGGCGCTATCCTGTCCCAAGGACCAATAGGATCTGATTTACCTGTAGCATACGCATCGCGAACATTAAATACTAGCGAAAGAAATTACAGTACAATCGAAAAAGAACTTTTAGTAATCGTCTGGGCAACTAAATACTTTCGACCATATCTTTTCGGCACAAAATTTAACATAATTACAGACCATAAACCTTTACAATGGTTATTTTCACTAAAGGATCCTAATTCAAAATTAGTCAGATGGAGATTAAAACTAGAAGAGTTCGATTATACTATTCACTACAAACAAGGTAAATTAAATAGCAACGCGGACGCACTATCAAGAATTGAATGCCACATTAAAGAATTGTTTAATCCCATGAATAAACATGAAATCAATAAAAACCAATCTAACAATCTTGACGAAGACAATTATTCTACCATAGTTAATATAGACGAAAACGACAGACCAAATATTTCCAAAATTATTAACCCCGGTTCTAGCACATCAAAAATTTTTGACCCAGAACTTATAAATATTACAACAGATTCCGATAACAATACTATACATACTAATAACGAAGAACATCCTATAGTAGAAATCCCAATACTCAATACCCCGATAAACACTAATAAAAATCAAATAATAATTTTAAAAGTATATCATTCACCCCATAAACCAAAAATTGAAAAGTTTGAAGAGAAACAACGTATAACCGTACAAGTCTCAGAACATAATTTTGCAAATAATGTTATAAATTTTATGAAAGAATATGTAGTCCCCAAAATAAAATATTCACTATACTTCGAAGATCCCGAAATGTATGAGCCTTTTTGCGAAATCATTGGAACTAATTTCAAATATCCTTCCTACACCTTACAGAGACATTTAATTAAACTTATAGACATAATTGATAAAGATGACATTAGAGACATAATTAATAATTACCATACTAGCAAAACGAATCATCGCGGAATCCAAGAAACTTATGACCAGCTAATAAAAAAATATTATTGGGTGAATATGAAAAAATCTATACAAGAATTTATTAATGAGTGTGAAGTATGTCAAACAACTAAGTACGATAGAAATCCTGTTAAGCTAGAGTATAATATCACCCCAACACCAAGTAAACCACTAGAAATTCTTCATATTGATACATTTTTCATAGGTAAAGAACGATTTTTAACTATTATTGACACATTTTCCAAATATGCACAAGCATATCACTTAAGTAATCTATCAGGTGTAGAAATTACCAAAAACTTAATAATTTTCTTTTCCCACCACGGAATTCCTGACTTAATCGTTTGCGACAATGGCACAGAATTTAAAAATGTCATAGTAGAAGACTGTTTGAAACTTCACAAAATAAATATCCATTTTACTTCGTATAATCACTCCCAATCTAACAGCCCAGTAGAAAGATTACATTCTACTCTCCTTGAACACATTCGCATCTTCAATACACAATTTAAAAATGAACCTATTCAAAATTTAATGTTATATGCAATATTAGGCTATAACAACTCTATTCATTCTGTTACAAAATTGAAACCAATTGATATTATAAATGGACACATAAACAATAAAAACACTTTCGATATAGACTTAGATGCTCACTTACGTTCAACTTACATTGCGAGACACAAAGAACAGACAACCCTCTTATATTCTCATTTGAATCAAAAACTTACTGAACAAAAAGACACCTTAATACGTAAATTAAATCAAACAAGAGAAAAAGACGTCATTATAGAACCGAATCAAACTGTATATGTTAAAACTGACCGACGTAATAAACTCGTAGATAAATTTCGTCCAGTAAAAGTAGAAACAACTAATAAATGTACAATAAATGACAACTTCCATAAAATTCATAAAGACAATGTGAAAAGGCCCCACTCTACAAAAATGCAAAAAAAATCAAAATAACGTCATTACAGTCAAATAGCTGTACAGTTGCTATAATTCAGCATATTCAATAAGTAGATAGTCAATTAGAATTAAAGTTTAATATTGCGATCATTTAGTAAAAAAAAAAAGAGATAAAATAAAACTGCAATATTTATGCTCTCATTGTTAGTCATCTCAAAAAAAATATATACGTAACTATTACCATTTTTTACATTCAGTTTCGATTGTAAGTAATCAGCCATTCCAAAACCATTGTAACCACCTTACCTTACGTCCTTTCAACCAAGCAATATTATTTGTTCGCTGAAAAAGAATACCAAGATTCGACTACAATGTACACTGCAGAATAGACGACAAAATATCAAGTTTCGAAAAGTTAGGTACTACTTTTCCTCCAATAATCGAAGCCAAGAACTTCAATCCTTTCACCACCATTGGATGGATTACAGCGACTTATCCTATCATAATGATCATCCCCAAGATAACAGAGACCTCCACAGAGTATATTTGGACAATTTTAATTGATGTACTCTTAGACTTTTTAACTGGTTTGTGGTTTATTTCATCTACAATATAATCAAGAACAGAAGACCAACCCTAAAGTAGTTTCTAAGAAGGGAGGAGTTACGTCACATCACACGTGTGTGGAATCTTGTGGTGTTGTGCAAATAAATAACTAACAAGTGTTTGACAGTTTTATAGTTTTACTAATATTTTGTAGTTATGTGTGTTTCTTTTAAATTTCACCCTCTTTTAGTTTTTAAGCAATAAATACATCCACTTAATGCCTTAAGTGTTTCCCAGTTTTAGATTTAGTTATATGTATTCATAAATAACTGTAAATGTCTTTAGCTTAGTTATTCTCACGTTTCATATGTTTATCTGTATTTCACCCCCTTGTAACTTTTATCGGAGAACAGCCTCAGTTCACATTATAACTTGGGCCCAGTACCACTAAATGTAGAGTCTGCTCATTTGTAATTTTTACTCATTTAAATTAAAACATTTTAAAACTATATTTGTTTGTGTTTTGATTTAACATAATTCGCGCGTTGATAGTTGAATTCGATGGTCGAGGTAGACCATGTGTTTCATTACATGGCTGCCAAACGGAAGGTCCCGGGTTCGAATCCCAGAAGGAACGGACCATTAGTTTTTTTTTTATTTTACTGGTTTCTATGGCACCGAAAACAATAATATTGAATAAATAAATGTAATTTCATACCGGGAGATTTTTTTAAGTGAGTAATAGGTCAAAAATCTAAAATAAAACACATTTTTGTCGTAAAATTCGGTTATAATGAGTGGGACAAGGACAGATTTATGCGTATGGCAATAAGTGCGACAGAGACTATTTGAAAATTGCTGGAAACCTTCAAAATTTTTACAAGAAATTTAACTTAATTTATTTAGGAAAAGTAATTATTGCGATACTATCCGTAAGTATAAGAAAGTCATGTGTTGGGCACATCAGATATTTTTACTTGTGTACACTCTCTTATATATAGTGGCAATTTGTTATAAAACTTAAGACTGGTATAGTATGCACCTTTTTCTGTTAACGTTAGTCTATGTTTTGGAAATGTTAGTTCAGATGTTCTTGTCTCATATTTATGATTTGACATGCTTTCAGCGTATAGGTAACTATTTTTGAATAAAAATATTAAGCATGCTTGTATATACAAAGCAGGTAAAGTTAATACATTGTAGTTCTTAAAATGTCCCGGCATGACTCAAAATATTTTAGATTTAATATTATTCTAAGAACTCTTTTCTGTATTATAAATATCGTATTAATGTCGCCGCTACCCCAAAACATAATTCCATACGTCGCTACTGACACAAAATTTGAAAAATATATTATCTTTAATATCTTCCGATCAACATAGCTAGATATTATTCTGATACTGTAACATACACTATTTAACTTTTCTGACAAAGTCTTAATCTGCATATTCCAATTTAAGGAATCTTCAATATACAGCCCCAAGAATTTTGAAAATGTTGTTAAAGCTACTTGTGTGTTGCTAATATTAATACTATGCGGCGTATCAAATCCTGCTTGAGCTGTTTTAAAGAGAATAATATTTGTCTTGCTGTGATTTAAAACTAATTTATTCATTGTAAACCATTTTCTAACATTACTAAACAAGTTGTTAGCTTCGTCTATCAGTGCGAGATAATTTGATGCTGTTACTAGCAAATTTGTATCGTCTGCATAGGAAGTAATAGCCTGATTTTTATTTTCAAGAACTTTAGTCAAATCGTTAACATAGATAATAAACAATAAAGGACCAGTCATACTCCCTTGAGGGATTCCCACACTCATGGTCCTAATATGCGATTCATACTCTCGGGAATTCACAGTAACGACAACTCTTTGTATTCTTTCTGATAGATACGATCCAAACCATCGTAATACAGACCATCTTATTCCATACCTTTCCAGCTTCTCCAGTAAAATACCATGATCTAGAGATTCGTATGCCTTAGATAGATCCAAGAACAACCCCAAAGACAAACACCTATTTTCAAGGGCACTTAATACTTTTTGGATAAACTGAAAAACTGCCGTTTGAGTTGATCTTCCTTTCATATATCCGTGTTGTACATCACTGAAAAGTCCACAAGATAGCATAAATTCTGTTAACCGATTACACAAAACCATTTCAAATATTTTTGAAAAACATGGTAGTAGACTTATTGGTCTATAATTTTCCATTTAAGTAGGTTCTCCCTTTTTTAATAAGGGCTTTATAAGAGACAATTTTAATTTACTTGGAAAGATGGAAAATTTTAAAGAATTATTTATGATATAGCATAACTGGTCCATTATAACCTCTATGCAACATTTAATTAGGTTATTAGATATTTCATCATACCCACTGCTAGACTTGTTCTTAAGATTACTTACAATTAACAAAAGTTCACTAGGGACTACTGGTTTAAAAAACATTCACTTTTCATTTGATGTTACATTGCAAGTAAATGGAATATCTTCTAATTATAATAATGTGTCTTGTATACTACTTACTAAGTGATTATTATAATCATTTGCAATGTCCAATGGTTTTCCCGGTATTTGAATGTCTTTACTGGTATCTCGTTTACCCTTAATATCATTAACAACATCCCAGGTACTTTTCGATTTATTATCTGATAATAATATTTTATTTTCATAATATTTAGAGCGACTTTTTACAAGTAATTTATTATATTCTTTTTTTAATAAGGTATATGCTGGTTTGAATTCGTTATTTACCCTTGAAATTACCAAAAAAATGTCCAATTTACTTTTTAATTCTTTAACTTCCAAGCAGTTATAAAATTTGGATTTTTTATTATTACCAGATAACATAATTCTTTTAACAGGAAAACATTCATTAAAGATATGAAAGAAATTTTCACTAAAAACAATCCATTGTTCATCAACGTTGCTTTCATCCACTTTTTTTAAGTTTTCCCATCCTGCAGATTCTACTTTATTTGTAAATATTGTTTTATTTTCGTCAGAAAAATTTCTTTTGTAAATATATTGTTTTTGAGAAGTTTTGTTTATAGAAAATAAAAATTTCTGTGCTGTGTGATCTGAAATCAATGACTGCAATACCTTCGTTTCATGCCAGTATTTGTAATCTGTAAAGATATTATCTATACAAGTGCCTACCATACCAGTAATTCTTGTGTACTCCTGTATTTCTGGATAAAGACCATATGAATTCATAATTGAACAAACATCATATTTTGATTTACTTGGACCTAAAAAATCTATATTAAAATCCCCCAAAATAAATATATATACATTTTCATCAAACAAAATTGACAATATCTTCTCAATCGCCTGCAAAAATAATGAAATATCACCATTTGGCGGTCTGTATATTGATATTACAACAATACTATGTCGACCCAATGCAACCTCGGCTCCAGAACATTCAAAGTGATGACCAATAGCTAAATTATTGATGTCTTTATTTCAAAAAGAACACAATTACATGTAAAATAATTTCAAGAGAAAAAATACAAGCAATGTGCTGAATGAAACAGATGTCAAGGTGAAGGGAAAAAAAATTAAATACATTAATCGTTTCATTAAGAATTTAAGAATTCTCCAATACAATATGGTTCAAGAGAAATCAAATACGATGATAGTTCTTTTTTAAATTTTTACTTTCTTATACGAAGTATAAGGAAGTATAGTAATCGTGATTTTTTTCGACTTCGAGATTTTGATGGATTTACACGTTTTGAGGGCCCCTGAATCCATTCTGACCATTTTCGCCATGATGTCTGTCTGTGTGTCTGTGTGTGTGTGTGTCTGTCTGTCTGTATCCACCATAACTCAAAAACGACTTATTGGATTTGATTCAAATTTCATATTTAAGAGTTTGAACAAAATTGTGGGTGCCACATTCAATGTTTTTCATCTAGCACCAAAACAAGTGACAGTTACCTGAAGACATTTTTCGGTTTTTTAGGAATATCTTGAAAAATAAACAATTTATGAGATTTTTTTATTCTTTAACATTGATTTAGAATTGAATTTTGAACAAATTTTGTTTGAACTTTTTTTTGAAATTCCGTCAAAAAAATTTCAAAAAAACTAGATATTCTTAAAACACTTTATATTTCTCATAGCGCGAGTTACGTCACATCACACGTGTGTGGAATCTTGTGGTGTTGTGCAAATAAATAACTAACAAGTGTTTGACAGTTTTATAGTTTTACTAATATTTTGTAGTTATGTGTGTTTCTTTTAAATTTCACCCTCTTTTAGTTTTTAAGCAATAAATACATCCACTTAATGCCTTAAGTGTTTCCCAGTTTTAGATTTAGTTATATGTATTCATAAATAACTGTAAATGTCTTTAGCTTAGTTATTCTCACGTTTCATATGTTTATCTGTATTTCACCCCCTTGTAACTTTTATCGGAGAACAGCCTCAGTTCACATTATAACTTGGGCCCAGTACCACTAAATGTAGAGTCTGCTCATTTGTAATTTTTACTCATTTAAATTAAAACATTTTAAAACTATATTTGTTTGTGTTTTGATTTAACATAATTGGCGCAGTCGGTAGGATATCGGAAAAGTTTCGAGTGTTACTATCCGAAGAAAAACTTTCGAAACGTCAGTGTTAACTGTTAAACCGATATCCAAAGTAAACCTCTCGTTCACAAAGGAACCAGGAAGAACTCCTTGGACCTTCCCTTGGAACATCCTAGTCTATTGGAGACACAACCCAGTCTATTGGAGACAAACATTGAAAATTCGTATGTAAGTGACATTTAATTATTGCTTTTCCTTTTATTATTCCTCTATTTACTTATCCTATGTCTGATTCTGAATCGGAACTTAGTGAATTATTTGAGAAAGCAATAAAATTACATAAAAGTAGTATAAATTTTGCTATTAATTTAAATAATAAAGAAGATTCAAATATCTTTAGAAATAACGAATCTGAGAGTATAAGTATAATGGCTAGACCACAATTTAGTACAGATTATCTGAAATGTATTCCAGATTTTGACGGTAGTACTGACGAACTACCTAGATTCTTAGCGGTAAGCGAAAAAATAGTTGACAATTTTTAAGATCACAATAATATAAACAATTTTCAAAATACTTTTATAGTTAATTCCATAATTAATAAATTACAAGGAAATGCTAGAATTGTAGCAAATATACAGAACGTTACGACTTGGACAGAACTAAAAAACTTATTGATGAGAAACTTTGCCGATCAACGTAACGAACAGTGTTTAAATAGAGATCTTATAAATTTAAGGCAGCTTGCTAATGAAACCCCACACAATTTTTATGACCGTTGTTTACATTTATTAAATATTATTGCATCTTATATAGATACACACGAGACAACTCAACAAGGTAAACAAATTAAGAAAGAGCAATATAGTAAACAAGCTCTAATGTCATATTTATGCGGTTTACGAGAACCTTTAGGTAATACCATAAGAACGATGAGACCTAAAGATCTAGCTGAAGCTAATCAATTTGTTATCGAATGCGAAAATACCTCGTATTACCAAAAGCAGCATTTCCCTACTCATAAATCCTCTTCCAAACCACAAAATTATACAACACATCAACAACACAGCCGTCCTTTCCAATCGTCCAATCTAAATTATTCACAAACGTATCAAGAACAACAATATAACCGCCCTTTCCAATCGTCTAATCCAAATTTTACTCAGTCACATCAAGGATACCAATTTCCATCTCAACCAATTAACATACAGACAAGACCAGTTGCGACAAAATATCCAACAAACTCTCAAGTATTCGGAAAACCACAACAAGTTTTTAAACCAAACCCAAATTTTAAACCTAATAAGCCCGTACCCATGTCAACAAATACTCGAAATACCTTTATCCCTCAACCATCATCATCATCTTATCAAACAAGAAATACCTATAACCAACCAAAATATATAGCAGAAGAACTTTATAACATGGAAACTTATCAGCAAGATCCTTCCCAAGAAGAATATTCCCAAGAATATCCACAAGAATTATCTGAAGAATCTCAATCAGAATTTTACTATTATTCCCAACATCCTCATCATACTGATAAAAATAATGAAAATTTTCAATTAGATCCTCAAATCTCGAACAACACATAATAGAAAATAATTCCACTTCATCTAATAGCAAACATCTACCCTATATTCGACTTAAAAATCCTCCATTAAAATTGCTAATAGATACAGGTTCTTCCAAATCATTATTAAATCCATGCCTAGCACAAGAATTTTTCCCAAATAATATACGAAAAGATCCCTTTATTGTTTCTACAGTTTTCCAAACATCCTCTCATTCCGAAAGTGTAATAATACCTGCACCTAAAGAATTCAACAACCCTTCAGGTACTCAAATAAAATTCTTTTTATTTAATTTTCACGACAATTACGATGGACTTATTGGACTTGACTTATTTCAACAACTTCAGGCAATTATAGATTTTCCTAATTCAAAACTTAAAACAAAATATTCAAAAATTTCCATATTATATGAAATATCTGGAAAACCCCCTATAACATCTGTAACAGTCGAACCCAAAACCGAAACAAAAATCCAAATTCCGGTTGATAAAAATGGTACAGTTTTAATTCCTTACACTCAAATTCAAAATTGCGAAATACCAGAAAGTTTATCCAACGCCTCTAACAATAAAGCTTTTGTTCCAATAATTAATAACACAGATAAACCCATAACAATAAATTTTTATCGTCCCTTTAAAGTCGAAATATTTACAACAGAAATATATGAAATCCATCAAATAAAAAGCCTTCAAAAATTAGATTTTTCCAAATTAAGAATAGATCATTTAAACAATGAAGAAAGTGAAGCTATACGCAAACTATGTATTCAATTTTCGGATATATTTCATCAAGAAGGTCAGAATTTAACATTCACTAATAGAATAAAACACAAAATTAAAACCAGCGATGAAATCCCTTGCTACACCAAAACATATAGATACCCATATATATACATAAAGCCGAAGTACAAATACAAATTAAAAAAATGTTAGAACAGGGAATAATAAAACCTAGCAAATCCCCTTGGAGTTCCCCTATTTGGGTGGTACCCAAAAAAGATGATGCTTCAGGACAGAAAAAATGGCGAATAGTTGTAGACTATCGAAAAATCAACGAGAAATCAATTGATGATAGATATCCTATTCCGAATATCACAGATATATTGGATAAACTCGGTAGATGTAACTATTTTTCTACAATTGATCTTGCCATGGGTTTTCATCAAATTGAAATGGACCCATCCGATACTGCGAAAACAGCATTTAATACTGAACACGGTCATTACGAGTATACTCGTATGCCATTCGGGCTTAAAAATGCCCCTGCAACTTTCCAAAGGGTTATGGATAATATTTTACGCGAACTATTAAATGATACTTGTCTTGTTTATCTTGACGATATTATAGTATTTTCCACATCTCTTCAAGAGCACATCGAAAAGTTACGCAAAGTGTTTCAACGTTTACGTGAAAGTAATTTTAAAGTGCAAATGGATAAAACCGAATTTTTAAAAAAAGAAACCGAATTTTTAGGACATGTAATAACCCCAAACGGAATTAAACCCAACCCTAATAAAACTAAAGCAATATCAAATTTTCCCATTCCGAAAACACAGAAAGAAATAAAAAGCTTTTTAGGCTTACTCGGTTATTATCGAAAGTTTATTAATAATTTTGCAAACCTTACTAAACCCTTAACAAAATGCCTTCAGAAAAATTCCAAAATTATTCATGATAAAAAATTTGTAGATTGTTTTGAACTTTGTAAAAATATCCTTTCAAACGAACCAATCCTGCAATACCCAAATTTTACCAAACCCTTCAATCTAACAACCGACGCAAGCGACGTAGCTCTAGGCGCTATCCTGTCCCAAGGACCAATAGGATCTGATTTACCTGTAGCATACGCATCGCGAACATTAAATACTAGCGAAAGAAATTACAGTACAATCGAAAAAGAACTTTTAGTAATCGTCTGGGCAACTAAATACTTTCGACCATATCTTTTCGGCACAAAATTTAACATAATTACAGACCATAAACCTTTACAATGGTTATTTTCACTAAAGGATCCTAATTCAAAATTAGTCAGATGGAGATTAAAACTAGAAGAGTTCGATTATACTATTCACTACAAACAAGGTAAATTAAATAGCAACGCGGACGCACTATCAAGAATTGAATGCCACATTAAAGAATTGTTTAATCCCATGAATAAACATGAAATCAATAAAAACCAATCTAACAATCTTGACGAAGACAATTATTCTACCATAGTTAATATAGACGAAAACGACAGACCAAATATTTCCAAAATTATTAACCCCGGTTCTAGCACATCAAAAATTTTTGACCCAGAACTTATAAATATTACAACAGATTCCGATAACAATACTATACATACTAATAACGAAGAACATCCTATAGTAGAAATCCCAATACTCAATACCCCGATAAACACTAATAAAAATCAAATAATAATTTTAAAAGTATATCATTCACCCCATAAACCAAAAATTGAAAAGTTTGAAGAGAAACAACGTATAACCGTACAAGTCTCAGAACATAATTTTGCAAATAATGTTATAAATTTTATGAAAGAATATGTAGTCCCCAAAATAAAATATTCACTATACTTCGAAGATCCCGAAATGTATGAGCCTTTTTGCGAAATCATTGGAACTAATTTCAAATATCCTTCATACACCTTACAGAGACATTTAATTAAACTTATAGACATAATTGATAAAGATGACATTAGAGACATAATTAATAATTACCATACTAGCAAAACGAATCATCGCGGAATCCAAGAAACTTATGACCAGCTAATAAAAAAATATTATTGGGTGAATATGAAAAAATCTATACAAGAATTTATTAATGAGTGTGAAGTATGTCAAACAACTAAGTACGATAGAAATCCTGTTAAGTTAGAGTATAATATCACCCCAACACCAAGTAAACCACTAGAAATTCTTCATATTGATACATTTTTCATAGGTAAAGAACGATTTTTAACTATTATTGACACATTTTCCAAATATGCACAAGCATATCACTTAAGTAATCTATCAGGTGTAGAAATTACCAAAAACTTAATAATTTTCTTTTCCCACCACGGAATTCCTGACTTAATCGTTTGCGACAATGGCACAGAATTTAAAAATGTCATAGTAGAAGACTGTTTGAAACTTCACAAAATAAATATCCATTTTACTTCGTATAATCACTCCCAATCTAACAGCCCAGTAGAAAGATTACATTCTACTCTCCTTGAACACATTCGCATCTTCAATACACAATTTAAAAATGAACCTATTCAAAATTTAATGTTATATGCAATATTAGGCTATAACAACTCTATTCATTCTGTTACAAAATTGAAACCAATTGATATTATAAATGGACACATAAACAATAAAAACACTTTCGATATAGACTTAGATGCTCACTTACGTTCAACTTACATTGCGAGACACAAAGAACAGACAACCCTCTTATATTCTCATTTGAATCAAAAACTTACTGAACAAAAAGACACCTTAATACGTAAATTAAATCAAACAAGAGAAAAAGACGTCATTATAGAACCGAATCAAACTGTATATGTTAAAACTGACCGACGTAATAAACTCGTAGATAAATTTCGTCCAGTAAAAGTAGAAACAACTAATAAATGTACAATAAATGACAACTTCCATAAAATTCATAAAGACAATGTGAAAAGGCCCCACTCTACAAAAATGCAAAAAAAATCAAAATAACGTCATTACAGTCAAATAGCTGTACAGTTGCTATAATTCAGCATATTCAATAAGTAGATAGTCAATTAGAATTAAAGTTTAATATTGCGATCATTTAGTAAAAAAAAAAAGAGATAAAATAAAACTGCAATATTTATGCTCTCATTGTTAGTCATCTCAAAAAAAATATATACGTAACTATTACCATTTTTTACATTCAGTTTCGATTGTAAGTAATCAGCCATTCCAAAACCATTGTAACCACCTTACCTTACGTCCTTTCAACCAAGCAATATTATTTGTTCGCTGAAAAAGAATACCAAGATTCGACTACAATGTACACTGCAGAATAGACGACAAAATATCAAGTTTCGAAAAGTTAGGTACTACTTTTCCTCCAATAATCGAAGCCAAGAACTTCAATCCTTTCACCACCATTGGATGGATTACAGCGACTTATCCTATCATAATGATCATCCCCAAGATAACAGAGACCTCCACAGAGTATATTTGGACAATTTTAATTGATGTACTCTTAGACTTTTTAACTGGTTTGTGGTTTATTTCATCTACAATATAATCAAGAACAGAAGACCAACCCTAAAGTAGTTTCTAAGAAGGGAGGAGTTACGTCACATCACACGTGTGTGGAATCTTGTGGTGTTGTGCAAATAAATAACTAACAAGTGTTTGACAGTTTTATAGTTTTACTAATATTTTGTAGTTATGTGTGTTTCTTTTAAATTTCACCCTCTTTTAGTTTTTAAGCAATAAATACATCCACTTAATGCCTTAAGTGTTTCCCAGTTTTAGATTTAGTTATATGTATTCATAAATAACTGTAAATGTCTTTAGCTTAGTTATTCTCACGTTTCATATGTTTATCTGTATTTCACCCCCTTGTAACTTTTATCGGAGAACAGCCTCAGTTCACATTATAACTTGGGCCCTGTACCACTAAATGTAGAGTCTGCTCATTTGTAATTTTTACTCATTTAAATTAAAACATTTTAAAACTATATTTGTTTGTGTTTTGATTTAACATAATTCGCGCGTTGATAGTTGAATTCGATGGTCGAGGTAGACCATGTGTTTCATTACATGGCTGCCAAACGGAAGGTCCCGGGTTCGAATCCCAGAAGGAACGGACCATTAGTTTTTTTTTTATTTTACTGGTTTCTATGGCACCGAAAACAATAATATTGAATAAATAAATGTAATTTCATACCGGGAGATTTTTTTAAGTGAGTAATAGGTCAAAAATCTAAAATAAAACACATTTTTGTCGTAAAATTCGGTTATAATGAGTGGGACAAGGACAGATTTATGCGTATGGCAATAAGTGCGACAGAGACTATTTGAAAATTGCTGGAAACCTTCAAAATTTTTACAAGAAATTTAACTTAATTTATTTAGGAAAAGTAATTATTGCGATACTATCCGTAAGTATAAGAAAGTCATGTGTTGGGCACATCAGATATTTTTACTTGTGTACACTCTCTTATATATAGTGGCAATTTGTTATAAAACTTAAGACTGGTATAGTATGCACCTTTTTCTGTTAACGTTAGTCTATGTTTTGGAAATGTTAGTTCAGATGTTCTTGTCTCATATTTATGATTTGACATGCTTTCAGCGTATAGGTAACTATTTTTGAATAAAAATATTAAGCATGCTTGTATATACAAAGCAGGTAAAGTTAATACATTGTAGTTCTTAAAATGTCCCGGCATGACTCAAAATATTTTAGATTTAATATTATTCTAAGAACTCTTTTCTGTATTATAAATATCGTATTAATGTCGCCGCTACCCCAAAACATAATTCCATACGTCGCTACTGACACAAAATTTGAAAAATATATTATCTTTAATATCTTCCGATCAACATAGCTAGATATTATTCTGATACTGTAACATACACTATTTAACTTTTCTGACAAAGTCTTAATCTGCATATTCCAATTTAAGGAATCTTCAATATACAGCCCCAAGAATTTTGAAAATGTTGTTAAAGCTACTTGTGTGTTGCTAATATTAATACTATGCGGCGTATCAAATCCTGCTTGAGCTGTTTTAAAGAGAATAATATTTGTCTTGCTGTGATTTAAAACTAATTTATTCATTGTAAACCATTTTCTAACATTACTAAACAAGTTGTTAGCTTCGTCTATCAGTGCGAGATAATTTGATGCTGTTACTAGCAAATTTGTATCGTCTGCATAGGAAGTAATAGCCTGATTTTTATTTTCAAGAACTTTAGTCAAATCGTTAACATAGATAATAAACAATAAAGGACCAGTCATACTCCCTTGAGGGATTCCCACACTCATGGTCCTAATATGCGATTCATACTCTCGGGAATTCACAGTAACGACAACTCTTTGTATTCTTTCTGATAGATACGATCCAAACCATCGTAATACAGACCATCTTATTCCATACCTTTCCAGCTTCTCCAGTAAAATACCGTGATCTAGAGATTCGTATGCCTTAGATAGATCCAAGAACAACCCCAAAGACAAACACCTATTTTCAAGGGCACTTAATACTTTTTGGATAAACTGAAAAACTGCCGTTTGAGTTGATCTTCCTTTCATATATCCGTGTTGTACATCACTGAAAAGTCCACAAGATAGCATAAATTCTGTTAACCGATTACACAAAACCATTTCAAATATTTTTGAAAAACATGGTAGTAGACTTATTGGTCTATAATTTTCCATTTAAGTAGGTTCTCCCTTTTTTAATAAGGGCTTTATAAGAGACAATTTTAATTTACTTGGAAAGATGGAAAATTTTAAAGAATTATTTATGATATAGCATAACTGGTCCATTATAACCTCTATGCAACATTTAATTAGGTTATTAGATATTTCATCATACCCACTGCTAGACTTGTTCTTAAGATTACTTACAATTAACAAAAGTTCACTAGGGACTACTGGTTTAAAAAACATTCACTTTTCATTTGATGTTACATTGCAAGTAAATGGAATATCTTCTAATTATAATAATGTGTCTTGTATACTACTTACTAAGTGATTATTATAATCATTTGCAATGTCCAATGGTTTTCCCGGTATTTGAATGTCTTTACTGGTATCTCGTTTACCCTTAATATCATTAACAACATCCCAGGTACTTTTCGATTTATTATCTGATAATAATATTTTATTTTCATAATATTTAGAGCGACTTTTTACAAGTAATTTATTATATTCTTTTTTTAATAAGGTATATGCCGGTTTGAATTCGTTATTTACCCTTGAAATTACCAAAAAAATGTCCAATTTACTTTTTAATTCTTTAACTTCCAAGCAGTTATAAAATTTGGATTTTTTATTATTACCAGATAACATAATTCTTTTAACAGGAAAACATTCATTAAAGATATGAAAGAAATTTTCACTAAAAACAATCCATTGTTCATCAACGTTGCTTTCATCCACTTTTTTTAAGTTTTCCCATCCTGCAGATTCTACTTTATTTGTAAATATTGTTTTATTTTCGTCAGAAAAATTTCTTTTGTAAATATATTGTTTTTGAGAAGTTTTGTTTATAGAAAATAAAAATTTCTGTGCTGTGTGATCTGAAATCAATGACTGCAATACCTTCGTTTCATGCCAGTATTTGTAATCTGTAAAGATATTATCTATACAAGTGCCTACCATACCAGTAATTCTTGTGTACTCCTGTATTTCTGGATAAAGACCATATGAATTCATAATTGAACAAACATCATATTTTGATTTACTTGGACCTAAAAAATCTATATTAAAATCCCCCAAAATAAATATATATACATTTTCATCAAACAAAATTGACAATATCTTCTCAATCGCCTGCAAAAATAATGAAATATCACCATTTGGCGGTCTGTATATTGATATTACAACAATACTATGTCGACCCAATGCAACCTCGGCTCCAGAACATTCAAAGTGATGACCAATAGCTAAATTATTGATGTCTTTTCTGATTTTACATTGAATATCAGAGCGTGCATAAATTGCAGAAGCTCTATGTGAACCTTGTTTTCTACAAAAACTCGAAATTAGCTGAAAATCACTAAGTTTGTACATAGGCAACTGTGTTTTAGATTTCCAGTGTTCCGATACACATAATAGCACACACTCACTGTGATTTTTTAAAAACATTTGTAAAGCATCTACCGAATTTCCAATTGACTGCAAATTTTGGTGTATTATGCTAACACTTTGTACACTTGTTATATTTAGATTAGGAATATGTGTTTGGTTATTGTATCGAGACCGGTTTTGTTGCTTCTTTCTTCCGAAAAAAAAACCTTTTTATAATAAGGCCAACTGGCCAATTGTTGGCATCGTTTAAATCCTTCAACAGGTCAAAATCTGCTTGGATTTTAAATGCTATACTTCGAGATGTTTCTCTTCTTGGTAATGCTTCAACCAGAAATTCATGTTTTAGATATTGTTCCATATCTTTCGTTTTTTTTTGAAAAGCAACATTTCCCACGTAAATATGTGCATAACGAGGAGCTGCACTTATGGAACTATTTTCAGCTGCCTCGCCAGTACCACGGATTAACGGTCTTTTCAATTTGGGCTTTTTGTCTTGATATTCCAATTTTCCATCATAATTATTAGTCTTTCCTTTATCATTGGTAATGTTGATATATGTATCCATTATCTCTCGTTGTTTATGTTCCAACTGTTTAGTTTCTTGGTTAGAATTCCCGTCTGTCATTTTTGGATATTTTTCCGAAAAATTTACTGTTGCTATGTTGGCGTATGTGGGTGGTGGCTTAAGCATATTTGGTGATTTTGTAGTTTCAACATCATATGGTTTCATTGGAATTTGTTGCCAAAAACAAACTCTGTCCTTTTGACTTTCTTATGTCCTCTTCCAAATACAAAATTTTTTCTTTTAATAATTTATTGTTTTCAAGTAAAATATCGTTCTTCTCTTTCATCTGTAGATTTAATTCTAATAATAATTCCATTTCCCTGCTGACATTCCTTTCTGGTACCGCTTCGTTTTCGTTTTGCACATCATGACTTTCATTGATTTTGCTGTTACTACCACAGCAAATTATAGTTGATTCTCCAATTTTAAGTAAATTGGCACTTTTTTTGGCACAACTTCTATGGTATGTACCATAACAATTAACACATACTAATGATTGAAACTTTACTTTTGCACAACATTTAAAATTTGGCATAAATTCATTAGCTTCATCAGATGCCGACTCTTCGCCTGACGCCATCTTGAAAAAGCTTTGCAGGTTGTAATGGGTCGTAAGCATCCAAGCTTATACGCTTTCTTAAATGAAGTACAAAAGGAACATGTAGATATGGAGACTATGTTGGAGCAATTGGATTTGGGCCAACCAGTGAAACCACCATATAATCAAAAAAGAAAATATATCGAAGAGAGAATTTTCAATACTGTTTCAAAATATCAATAATTTGTTAATAATAATGATATTTTAACATATTTGCGTATTATGAGTTATTACATTAAAATGTAAAATTGAAATAAAAGTAAATTAAATTCTTAAAATGAAATAAATTTATAACAAATAAATAAATAAATTGAGTAATTGTAGCATTTTCAAAATTCGCTCCAACGCCAGCAGTTGGTAGTCCTAGTTTAGTTCCAAGCCCCCTAGAGCACCCCTAGAGTTAGTTAAAAATAAGTTCCGTTGAGTGACGCATGTAGGTCAATTACTGTTAATGGCCACGTTGTCTTGTTGGAGTTATCAAAGTTCATCGGAGCCCTCTTTTTGTATTTGAAGTTCCCAACCTCGACCCAACCTACAGTTTTCAGGTGTGGGGTAAAAATACAAAATAGTAAGCAAGGATATCCATTGACTTAGTGCTTAGGGAAACGAACTTGAATTTTATATCTTTACCAACAACAATTTTATAATGGATAACAGCCCATACGACGGGTACCCAGAGTCCCCCAACAACCAGGAATTATGATCACCAGCTTCATAACAACTTCTCAATTCTTCTTAGATAATCGAGTTACGCCATATAAGCGCGTCATGACAAGAACCTGGATATCTGGCATTAACATTGAGTATTTTTAAGTTATAATCACATATCTAAAAAAAAATATTTACAAAAGTTTACAAGAATATACTAAAATTATTTATACCTACAAGTTGAATATTTTTGGAATGATACCCTTTCCGATTATAATAATTGTGTTCTTCAACCACTGGGGCTATGATTGATACATGTGTACAATCGACGGCACCAATCACACCGGGAAATAGAGATATAAAATGTGATATGTTGTATAGAACTTTAGTGTACATACAAATGAGTTGTTATATATTTAAAAAGAGGGGTGTGAAGTAGGGATAAAACGGTCATGCGTAAATTGTATTAGATGTTCAAGACGAAGGGCCTCGCTCTCACAAATATTACATGAATAATTAGCGTACTTACATTGTCCAGAATGCACTCTTGCACAGTGCTTACACTTTCTTTTGACATTACCAACCCCTTCTTTGCTGCTCCCGCTGTATCCCTGACCAGATTTTGAATTTGCCCTTGACTGCCGGCGTGTGGCTGCTGCGTCGTTTCATCGAGTTGATGCGCGCGTACCATTATTCGAATTTTGGTCTCTACGGGGTAACTCGAAATTTTGCATATTTGGTCAGGTTCTACCTTCACCACACCGGCTTCTTTTTTCATCGCCAATTGAACAATATCCTGGAGTGTCGATGTCGCCTTCTCTTCGCAGATTCTATCCTGCACCGCTCCCGGTTTCAGTCCAGTAAGGAACTTATTTTTCAAATTTTCTTCCAAAACCTCGCCGAAGTCGCAACTGATTGCCTTGCTTCTCAACCGTGCATACCATTCGCACATTCCCCTCATTCTTGCTTTAAATGAAAAAACTGAATTCTTTCGCGTCACACGGATGTGTGAGCAACCAAACTGTCTTCTCAATATTTCTTCCACCTGAACGTAGGTTTTATTTTTGGGAGCTATCGGAAAACACAAATTCCTTAGCAACTTGTATGTTTCCGTCCCAATTAAACTCTGCAAAGTTGCTACCCGTTGCGCGCTTTCATCTTATTTGCTACGAAAATTTGTTCTAATTGTTCCGCGTAAATTGTCCATTCATCTACTGATGGATTGAAAACCTTTAAATTTCCGATTAAACCGGTGACCATTTTCTACACGAACTACCGTATTTGCAAAAAAAAATCACGTGTATGACTTGTGAATTCCAAATTCCAACCGTACCTTCTAAACATTTTATATTAACACTGCGTTTATTACTCAAATTTCACTTTTCGATTTTCCGCTTTTTTACCTCGTCGCCAATGCGATGTTTCGGACTGTCGGGAAATATTTACTGTTCATTAGATTGGTAAAGATATATTCGTTATAATATAAGAGATATAAGTCACGTCTAATATGATCAAGGTTTACAGCAAGAGAGCGAGGCCCTTCGTCTTGAACATCTAATACAATTTACGCATAACCGTTTTATCCCTACTTCACATAGACTTTTTTCCATAAAAATAGTTTTTATGCGTCTTTTTTCAGCTACTGTTTGCGGAAACTTTATAAAACGGTCAGACATGTGTGTACCTACCGAGAGATCAAAAATTATCTTGGTCAAAGGTGGTCATGAAATGGAGAACGACGGTTTTAGCTTATATCATCCTTTTGAAGTTTGTCAAGTTATGTGCCATAATAAGTATTGACACGATACTAGCTCCGACAATTATTTTAAAATCCATGACCACCTTTGACCAAGATAATTCTTGATCTCGCGGTATTAAAGTTGATATATCGTCCACACACCTACTAACGGATTGTTGAGACATGGACAAATTACATGATTGTATAGGATGTATGGCATTATAATTTGAGGAATGAACCATGTGTCTTCCAATTTCATCGTAGATGAATCTAACCATTTCTTTATTTAGCCGAAACAGTTGAATAAAATGGTTGTTCGACATAAAAAAGGATCTTCGTCGTCTCTCATTATCCGACGCTCTATAAACAGAAAAAAATGGTCACAACATTGACATGTATTCACATTTCTCAGAAAGAAAATACTAGGCAGGTAACTTATAAACCGCACTTACCGAGGTTAAATCTTCGTCTTATATCTCTCTGCTCATTATTTATTATTAATACTTGAAATTGATGCCTCATATATGGTAACATCTAAAATAATTCAGATGAGAACATAAATTATTTGTATTATTTTATTCCCTTTGTAAGTAACAAGACAAGCAAATTATATTAAAAAAATTCAACATACTTACAATGTACAAATACTTACTTCTTATTTTATCAATATTTGTTGTATAAAATCACTGGCATTGACTCCGATATTTGATAGTTTCAGCAAATGTAACTAAATTTCTTACTAGATTTCCGATTACTACCGAAGATCCATTCTACAATAGAAACCGTTTTCTTAAGAATGTACTCATGGTCGAATCTCTAACTTGTACTTGAGACGTGCTCCAAAGAGACGATCTGAAGTATTTACGAATGCTATGCGTCAGTCCTATGCCATAAACAATACTTCGACAATTCTCGGCGAAGATCATGAATATGGAATCTAGTAACTTTTGCGTTGTTACGTTGTCAGCCTTAAATTTCATCATTTTATTTTTGTATATACCTAACCTTAGTTTATTTGCTTTGCTCTTTGCTGTTATTTGCTGTGGGGAGCAAAATAACAACATACACAAACTGGGAAAAGGCTCTATTAGTGAATTTGGTGACCCATCACAAAATTATCGAAGACAAGAGAACTGATGCGGCCACAATCCAAATGAAGCAGGCAGAGTGGGCAAAAATCGCTGCATCTTACAATGTACAATTGGACATCGTGTCAACCCAAAGAAGCGACACACAATTAAAAAAACTATGGAATAACCTCAAACAACTGTATGTGACATTTTATTTATTTTGTAATGATATTTAGGAATGTGTTTTTTTTTTTTGGTTTTTCAGGAAGTGGAAAGAAACAACTGAAGTGAAATATAACCGCCTTGAAGACTGGAGGAGGACCACCACCAGAGGATAAAATTGATCCAATAATGGAAGCTGTCAGCGTGGCTGCCCCTCACATGGACGTGAACTTGGAATGTGCATGGGATAGCACGGCTGTTTACGTGCATAACATCAGAAGCAGCAGCAATACCAGCCAGCAGCTCTGCTATCGCCATTCACACTCCGCTAGCTGTTTACCCACCATCACTATCAGCGTCAAACCCAATGGTGCGGAGAAGGGCTAATCTTGAGACAGAGTGTAGTTTAAGGATTAAAAAAATGAAGCAATCAATCGAAGAACAACATCACCTGTATACAATCCGGATTAAAATTGAAGAAGAGACATTGTTAAAAGTCTCGTTGCCGTTCTTCGTTCATTGCAGAGGGACGTTCCCACTGGTCACTTGAATCAAGAAGCTGTGGTGACAGAAGCAGTCGAGCGGATGAAGCGCTCCAAGAATGTAATTTTGTACGGGATCTCTGAGAAGGATGACTTAGTGCAATTCACAATTAATGTGTTGAAGGACGTGAGCTCTGGTTTGGCTTCGAGGTATCCGCCTATACGTCTGGGAAAACCAGGTTCTAAACCTCGCCCTGTTAAAATCAACTTTGCAGAATCGGGTGACGCCTTGATGTTGAGGGGAAAGGATAAGTTGCGTGAACGGTTCCCGGATGTGAGGATTAAGGCCGATGAGACTGTCATGCAAAGGGAACATATTAGGAACCTGCGACAGGAGCTGCAGGAGCGAATTGAAAATGGTGAACCCGATTTAACAATAATAGTATATTATTATACGAGTTTTATAAGACGCTATATTGTGGCACAAGCGAGGAGTGCTTCAAAGGAACGAGTGCCACAATAATGTCTTATAAAACAAGTGTAGTATATTATTTTTTCTATTTTGCATCTATTTATACTTTAAATTTAAGAATATGGTTAATTTGAAATTAGTTGTTAATTTTACTTCACAACCAGCAACAAGCTATTTTGGCATTCTATTGAAATGTGTAAACAACCAAGTACAAGTAATACACCACCTGAACTAAGAAATAGAGCCCAATTAGCTATAAAAGATTTACTTTCGAAAAAATAATAATTAAATGTTCAAAATTTCACTATTTTCTTTTCTAGAATTTTGTGAGGTTGGCTTTGACTTTTGACCCTGCGTTACCCACATGTCATTGGAAATTAATTTCAAGCAATGTTACCACTATGAAAAAATAAAAAGCCGGAGTTCACAATGAAGCTATTATGAAACCCGTTTGAGTTTCATAATGACTCTGTTAGAGACGCAAAATAGAAAAAATATATTAAAGGAACACCCCAAATAATTAGAAAATCTCGTTTTACTAGATCTGCGTCACAGTCATCAAAAAAGTGAGCAACCTCTCGATGTGCCATCTAAATGTACGCTCCCTTATGTCTACCTTCCACACATTTGCTGACTACTTTTACAATTTGGATTTTTCCGTTATTGCATTGTCTGAAACATGGCTGACTCCGGATATCCCGTCAGACTTAGTAAATTTGCCTGGATACACTTTTCTACGTAGAGATAGATCCACACGAGGAAGTGGAGTTGCATTTTATATCAAAAACAATACAGGGTGTTCGCGCGAAGTGGCTCACTATTGGTAACTTCGTTATTATTGGAGCTACAACGTCGTTTAAATTAGCAAACTAATAGCATTTTTTCCGCGCTGATTACAATGGTGGAAACAGAAAAACAATTGACCATCTGGTTTTCGTGATATTCACAAAAATAATATTTTTTTAAATGGAATGCCCTGTATATTTTACAAAAATCGATGACAAATTTAATTCTGTACAAAAAATGTCCTTAATTTTTTTTGATAATTATTTAAAATAAGCGAGTAATTTTGAAAAAAAGTATGCAATTCTTTAAAATCAAGTAGCCGTAAAACGGGATAGTAATTTATTAAAACCAAACAATCATAACTTTAAATTTAAGCAAGTTGAAAAAAACTTGAAAGAATTACGAAAATATTGAAAATTTACAGAATTATATTTTTCATGGCTACTTTATATTAAAACTTTACAAACTTTTTTTCAAAATAACTCACTTATATTAAATAATTATCAAAAAAGCATAGGAACATTTTTAGTTCAGAATTTGATTTATCATCGATTTCTACAAAAATATACAGGGTGTTTCACTTAAAAAATGTTATTTTTGTAAATATCTCGAAAACCAGATGGCCAATTGTTTTTCTGTTTTCACCATTATAATCAGCGTAAAAAATGCTACCAGTTTGCTAATTTAACCGACTTTGTAGCTCCAATAATAACAAAGTTAGCAATAGTGAACCACTTTACGCGAACACCTGTATATTAAAAATATTAAATAAAATAATAATATTTCCGTAATTCTTTCAAGTTTTTTTCAATTTGCTTAAATTCAAAATTATGATTGTTTGGTTTTAATAAATTACTATTCCGTTTTATCGCTACTTGATTTTAAAGAATTGGAAATTTTTTTCAAAATAACTCGCTTATTTTAAATTATTATCAAAAAAAGATGAGGGCATTTTTGTACAGAATTTAATTTACCATCGATTTTTGCAAAAATATATAGGGTGTTCCATTTAAAACAATGTTATTTTTGTGAATATCTCGAAAACTAGATGGTCAATTGTTTTCTGTTTTCACCATTGTAATCAGCGGAAAAATGCTACTAGTTTGCTAATTTAATCGACTTTGTAACTCCAATAATAACGAAGTTACCAATAGTGAGCCACTTCGCGCGAACACCCTGTATAAAGTTTTCTATTGTTGAAACAAATTTTATTAGTAATTCTGAGCTTGAACATATTTTTATTCAACTTAACTACAACAAATTAAAAATCATAATTGGTACAATTTATAGACCTCCATCTACCCCTGTTTCATGTTTTGAACATCTAGAGGTGTTAATAGCCGAACTATCACTAGGTGCAGATGAATTTGTTCTCGTCGGTGACATTAACGTTGACTTTTTGACACCATCTGACAATCTTAATTATATTTCTAATATCCTCAAAACTTATAACCTTCGCCAAGTGATAACTGATCCGACTAGTGTTGTTGACACTTCATCTACACTTATCGATATTATTTGCCTTAGCAGTGGCTTGAATTTGGTCGATTGTGGCTCTGATGATGTGCTGAATATTTCCGATCATTGCTGTGTATACTGCCGACTGAATATTGAAATTCCGTTGACCCCTGAAAAATATATTACTTTTAGAGATTATCAGTTCTTTGATGTGGATGAGTTTTCCTTTGATGCTGACCGTATTTGCTGGCAACATATTGATGACCTTGATGATGTTAATGACAAACTTGACTTTTTTAATTCGGCGATTATCACATTGTTCGACATTCATGCTCCCTATAGAACAGTATGCCCTAGGAAATCGATTAAACCTTACATCACTGGCACTATAAAAACCATGATCTCCCTGAAAAATAAGGCATTTAAAAAGTATAAAAGCACACAAGATAGCTTACATTGATCTGAAGAAACTTGTATCGAATGCGATTAGAAATGAAAAAAGTGCTACATTGAACACCAAATTCGACTTAACAAAGCGGATCCAAAAAAAAGTGAAATAAGTTCGAGACATTGGGCATACACCGCCGACAAGTTAATCAAATCGACCCATCTCTTATAGATGCAGATTTGATTAACGAACACTTCTCTTCCATCGTGTCGGGCTCTACGACTGGTGAAGTTAATGATGATCTACTACGGCACTTCAGTCATAATATTCATCTCAACATAAATACTAAATTGTCATTTGATGAAGTTACCACCGATGAGATTGAAAATCACTTTAGGAGTATTAAGTCCAATGGTTTCGGCGCCGACTCAATTAACCTAAAAATGTTGCAAATTGTTTTCCCTCACTGTCGAGAGGCACTGTTGAACATAATTAATTATTCATTGATGGATGGTACTGTACCTAACGTTTGGAAATCTGCTATGGTTACTCCCCTCCCAAAAGTCTCAACGGCTAAGGAGCTTTCGCAACTTAGACCGATTAGTATACTACCAACCCTGTCTAAGCTGTTAGAGAAAATCGTGTATTGCAGGGTGATTGGGCATGTTAACAAATGCAACTTACTTACTGCCACCCAATCTGGTTTCAGGACTGGCTACAGCACTGCTACAGCCCTGATCAAAATCACCAGTGATCTCTCAGATGCGATTGAGCACTCTCGAGTAACTCTCATTGCACTGCTTGATTACAGCAAGGCGTTTGACAGCATTCATCACGGATTACTACTTAGCAAGCTTCACTTTTATGGTTGCGATGATCGGGTACTGAAATGGTTTGCCAGCTACCTATCTGAGAGAACACAAGCAGTGAGACTTGGAGATCAGATTTCGAATTGTGTGCAAGTTTTGCAAGGCGTACCTCAAGGGAGTGTTCTGGGTCCAGTGCTGTTTGCATTGTTTACGTCCGATTTACCTTCAGTACTCTGATCAGTGTTCGATTCATTTCTATGCTGATGACACCCAACTTTACATTTCTTCATACCCGGACGTTATCAACTCTACTATAGATGAATTGAATGAGAATCTTTCCAGTATATCGCGTTGGTCCTCGGCAAATGGTCTGCTGTTGAATCCGTCGAAAGCCCAGGTGATGTGTGTTGGTACCAGCGTGATGTGTGAAAGGGCCTTCCGAGTACTTGAAAAGAAAGTGTTACTTCTTGGGGAAAATATGAAATTTTGTGATAGTGTTAAAAATCTTGGTGTCTGTGTCGATTCACACTTGAATTTTCAAGCTCATACGGTCAAGAAATGCTCTCTATGCTACTATAAACTTAAGTCGCTTTATCAGTTGAAAGATCTGTTACCAGCATCAACAAAGCTGTACCTTACCAATACTTTGATTTTGTGTAATCTGGATTATTGTAGCACAGTATATTATTCCTACTTAAATTCACATTTTAGAAATAGGTTGCAGGTCGTTCAAAATTGTTGTCTCCGATATGCCTTAAATATTCCTCGTCGTGAACATGTAACACCGTATTACAATAAGAATAATATACTTAAGCAGGAATTGTGTTTCTGTCTGTTGTTTGGGTGTTTGATTTTTAGAGTGTTAAAGTCCACTATACCTGATTATTTATCCATCATGTTACTACGTAGATCAGATGTTCACAGTCGTTTGTTAAGACATGTTGATCGTTTTACTTTTCCGCAACACTCTACAACAAGGTTTACATGTAGTTTTGCATATACTGCACCTGTTTTATTGAACAAATTCATGGACATTTTTAATACTTGCCATAATTTAGAAACATTTAGAGGTAGATTTAGGGTGGAACTTCTTTCACTTCAGAAACTGTGATTTCTTTCTTTTTGAACTGTTGTATTTGTTGTCCAGTGTTAGTTTGTTGTTCAATTTTGCGGCATCTCTGTGTACATTGTTTTGACATAAGTATTGTACTTTCGTGTATTTAGAATATTTTATTTGTTTGGGGGGCTGGTATGCGTGGCACGTGAACCTGTACATCGGCGTTTTGTGTTTTTTTTCATAGCTATAGTTTTTACAAACTGGTTGAGTTGAAAATCTATTTTATATAGACACTCAACCATTTGGAACAAAATTATTTGAATCTCTTTTCTTTTCTTTTATACTGTTAGAAATACTCAAATACGTGACTTCATCGGCCTGTTGAATGTTCAATATTTATAAACAATAATTTGCTATAGCCGCCGCCTGTCAGCATTTATGATTGCAGAACGGAAGTCTGGTCTGTGATGCTGCCTGGATCACACGGCCGCTTGTAATTAGAATTTAAGATTTTTAAGGGTAATTGACATATCGGGTTGTTTACCTGAGTTCACTTATTTTGTACGTTAAGACGTTATTATTAGTGTACCCATAATTGTGTTAAGCTTGTTTTATTTGAGACTAGAACAATAAACAAGTGTATCGTGCATTGTTGTTGGGTGTTTATTTCGTTAAACTAATATTGTTGGAAGATTTATTCTTTCAAAACTAATATCAGAAGTGGGATAGTGCCCAGTTTCACAATAGAAAATGGAGGGATTGTTAGGCGAATTGGTGAAGGCTTTGAAGGGGAACAAATCAGCCCCTGACCAGGTCGATCTGCCAATCTTTCATCCGGAGACAGACACAGCAACAAAATGGCTAGAGGAAGTACAGAAGATCAAAACTGAGTTGGGTTGGTCTGATGTGGAGTTATTGGTACGAGTTGGTCGCTATCTAATTCAAAATGCACGAAAGTGGTTCGAAGACTGGTCACCAGAGGTAAGAGATTGGAGTACTTTTAAAACTGATTTTGCCGACGCTTTCCCACCGCGCCGTAATCTAGGCCGTTTACTGAGTGAGGCTGCTAATTTTGATAGTAGTCGGTGTAACACGTATGACGCTTATGTTCATAGGAAGTCATCCTTATTGAAAAATTTACGTGTGTCTTGGCAAGAGCAAGATCTTGTCGAGTTAATTGTTCATGGCATTAGAGAGTCACATGTCCGCGACGCTGCGATGTCGAGAAATTGTAGTACTGTATCAGAATTGTTGGCTTATTTGACTGC
Organism: Pediacus dermestoides; assembly: GCA_963942485.1. Classification (NCBI taxonomy): domain Eukaryota; kingdom Metazoa; phylum Arthropoda; class Insecta; order Coleoptera; family Cucujidae; genus Pediacus; species Pediacus dermestoides. The sequence continues at coordinate 11,297,163 of OZ012628.1, read as the reverse complement.
TTTTACAAAGAGGGTGCAAGACGATACTGACACTAGCTCCGAAACGAATTCATTCAAAAAACGTAAACATTCCTTACCGTTAGACAACAAACGTAAAAAATGTAAAATGTCATAATTGTGGCAATTTAGGGCATATCAGGATTCATTGCCCCCAGAAAATTGGGCAAAGTATTAAAGTACCTAAGGATGAACCTGTGGCGGGGCCTAGTAGGGGTAATCTAAACGTTTGCTCATTTTGCGCAAAAACAGGGCATTCTGAAAAAGATTGTTTTACCAAAAGGACAATAGAACAAAGACGCAAAGTTAATTTTTGCACAATAGGCAAAACAGCACTTCCCACGTGCATTCGGTTAGATGGCAAACAATTTCAAGGTCTCATCGACACAGGCTCTGACGTGTCGTTAATTTCTGAACAATATCGCTCTTTGTTTGAAGATAAAATTGAATCGTGTTTATCTGAAATAAGGGGAATATCACCGGGTACTTTAGAAGTTAAAGAACAATTTAGAGCGGACGTGGAGATTACGGGAGTCAAAACCGAGTTAGTATTTTTATTAGTCCCCGACAGTATTTTAGATTTTGATGTGCTTGTTGGTTGCAACCTGTATCAAGACCCAAATTTAGTCGCCGTTACTGACGCCACTGGAACGACTATACACCGAAAACAAATTCCGGGTATTCGGAGAGTATTAGTTCAAGCGTTAGTTCATTCGCCAATACCTAAATCTGTGAAGCAAGTCCGTCAATTTATGGGACTTGCGGGTTATTTTCGTAGGTTTGTGCCCAATTTTGCTGCAACCACATCCTGTATAACAAAATTAACAAAACAAAATGAACCGTATGTTTGGGGAAAAGAACAACAAGATGCTCGAGACTACGTAATTAATCAATTGATATCAAAACCTTTGCTTGTTGTTTACGACCCGGAAGTACCGACAGAACTGCACACCGACGCAAGTTCGATAGGTTATGGCGGAATTTTAATCCAAAAAAGGGATGGCCAAATTGGCGTAGTAGGGTACTTTAGTAAACGTACCACTTTGACAGAGGAAAAGTACCATTCCTATGAGCTCGAGACTTTAGCAATCGTTAACTCTCTCAAGCACTTCCGCGTTTATCTTTTGGGAATAAGTTTTACAATCGTAACTGACTGTAATGCAGTTAAATCAACCGCCAATAAAAAGTCGATCTTGCCTAGGGTTGCACGTTGGTGGGCATACATGCAAGAATTTAATTTTACTTTGGTATATCGTAAAGGTAGTTCGTTACCACACGTAGATTTTCTTAGTAGAAACCCATCGTTAAGCGTACGACGTGTTGCCCATGATGATTGGTTACGCATTGCACAAAAGGGTAATGCTGAAACACAAAATATGTTGACTTTGTTAAGGGAAGGAAAATTAGATCCTAAACAGTATGTCGAAAAGAACGGTATGTTATTACATCAAGAAGTTCAATCAGATGGGACTAAAATATTGCGATGGTTCGTGCCAAGGCAGAATCGGTTGGGTCTTTTGCGTATCTTTCATGACGAGCAGTGTCATATCGGACCGGAGAAAACTCTGGACAGTATAAAACAACATTTTTGGTTTCCTAAAGTACGAAATTTTGTGAATAGTTACGTAAAACACTGTTTAGTATGTGCAGTAAAGAAAACACGCACAGGTCCTTTGCAGGGCTACATAGAATCATTCCATAAGCCTCAGGAACCCTTTCACACAGTGCATGCCGACTGTTTGGGTCCAATAAGTCCTTCAAATGACGGCTACAAACAAGTTTTGGTACTAGTAGATGCATTTACTAAATATTGTTTACTGTTACCGTTGAAAACACTCACAGCTAAGGAAACCAAAAGCCAATTACAAAATTTCTTTTCACTCTTTGGTGCACCTAAACAGATAGTAGTCGATGCAGGCCGAAACTTTCAAAATTTGGAAATTGCACAATGTCTCGACTCGTGGGGTATTCGTTATCATTTTGTAACTCCAGATGTACACCGCGGAAACGGGCAAGTCGAAAGATACATGCGAACCATTATGAATTTGTTGCGTATAGAGACCGACGTTAAGTCAGAATGGTCGAGCAATTTGTGGAAAATACAACTTGTGTTAAACTCCACTGTTCAAAAATCAATAAAGATGACTCCAATTCAGGCTTTATTAGGAATAAAAGCGTCTACTCCTTTAATTCAGGCTGTTATTCAGAATTTAGCCGACGATATTCGTCCTGTACGAAATATTAATGTAGATCGGGAAAGAGTAAGGAAAGCGTTGGAAAGCAATACTCCAAATCTCGAAAAAATAAACGCAAAGCGACGCAACAACCGCCAGTTTAAAGTGGGCGACACTGTACTGATGCATAGGGATTCGACTATGCATAAAAGTAAAATGGATTACGAGTTTATGGGCCCGTATGAAATCGTCGGCATTACGAATGAAGGTCGCTATGAAATCCGACGTTTGGGTAAGAATTTGATCACGAAAGCAGCCAAAGAACAACTCCGTATGTGGCCTTCAGAATGGTCACTTGAGTGTGAAATGGAAGATCTGCTTGCGTTTTTAGAAGATGACGTTATTGCAGAATAGGGTAAGACACACTATTAGTAGTTACTTGAATTTGTCATGTGAGTTCAGTATGATGTGTGTTCTTGATGCTGTCAATCATTGGCAGACATGTTTGGTATTATCTGATGTATAAGCACGTCAGCGTTGTGGAACCTGACGGAACAGCAGACTAAGCACGTCAGTGTCCAAGGGGCCTGATGGAACAGCAGTCTAAGTTTGTATGTCTAAGCACGTCAGCGTTGTGGAACCTGACGGAACAGCAGACTAAGCACGTCAGTGCCAAAGGGCCTGACGGAAGAGTAGATCAGTAGTAGTTAAGGGTTGTAGAACCCAAAAGTGGGTTCTGGTCTAATCACGTCGGTATGTGTACTACCGGGCGGAAGAACAGACCACATAATCATTGTTGTTAACAAATCGATAAGCGTATGTTATGATCGCTTTATGACAATTTTGAATTAGGATGCCTTGAGCAGGCTGATTCCTAAATGTTGTGTTGCATTATTGTTTTCAGATTCCTGACCATACACAACTTCGAGAGCAAAGTTGCCGTCAGGAATGGCCGTGTTAGAAATACTCAAATACGTGACTTCATCGGCCTGTTGAATGTTCAATATTTATAAACAATAATTTGCTATAGCCGCCGCCTGTCAGCATTTATGATTGCAGAACGGAAGTCTGGTCTGTGATGCTGCCTGGATCACACGGCCGCTTGTAATTAGAATTTAAGATTTATTCTTTCAAAAATAACAATATCATTTTTTAGCAAAGCCGTCAATGGTTCTAAAATATTGGATTTGTTAGGAATAAAAAAAAAAAAAAAAGTTAATCATACCTAGTAATTGTAAAACTTCACGTTTATTTGTTGGTGTAGGAAATTTCGATATTGCATCAATTCTTGAATTATCAACACAGACTCCTTTGTTCGTGACAATACAGGGTGTGTCACGACGAGTTGACAGTAGACATAACTCTATTACTAAATACAATTTGATTCTGAAAATTGGTACACACCCATTGTACAATGTGCTCTATTTAATGAAAATATTGCCACCTTTCTGGTACTTCCGGTTATACCGGAATAAAAGTATAAAGGTTGTATGATCCTAACATTAATGCCCAGTTGCATAAAAGCGAGTTAACTAATTCCGAGATTAACTCGGAGTTAAATCGTAGTAACGATTGTTAACAATAATGGTTGCTATGATTTAACTCTGAGTTAACCCCAGAATTAGTTAACTCGCTTTTATGCAACTGGGCATAATGGTATTATAATTATTTATACTTTTTCATTTTTTTTTATAAAAACAGATGTAAATAAAAATTCAAATCTTGACAATGACACGTTTTTTCCAAAAATTTTTTCTTGTGTTTGAGGTAGGAACATACAAGAAATAAGCTGATGTAGTTTTGGAAAACTTGCTTTATACAGGGTGTTGGTGGTTGTAAACAATAATTTGCTATAGCCGCCGCCTGTCAGCATTTATGATTGCAGAACGGAAGTCTGGTCTGTGATGCTGCCTGGATCACACGGCCGCTTGTAATTAGAATTTAAGATTTTTAAGGGTAATTGACATATCGGGTTGTTTACCTGAGTTCACTTATTTTGTACGTTAAGACGTTATTATTAGTGTACCCATAATTGTGTTAAGCTTGTTTTATTTGAGACTAGAACAATAAACAAGTGTATCGTGCATTGTTGTTGGGTGTTTATTTCGTTAAACTAATATTGTTGGAAGATTTATTCTTTCAAAACTAATAATACTATAATTCTGTAAAAAAAAATTTTTGATTTTTGTTCCAATAAAGAAATTAAATAAATAAAAAAGTGGCTGCGGAGAGACGGAAGGCAGAGTTAGAAGAGGAGCTAGCAAGAAGCAAATTGGAAGCACATTCAAATAGAAAACAGTGGTAATAGTGGATTAGTGAGTAGGTAGTTTGTTTTTTTGTATTTTAGTAGTCGACTCTTTCGAAATTGTTATATATGGACATCCACCGTAGACAACCAGACACACAAGCGACCGACTCACACACACATACAGCGACCAGCAACCGACCAGACCAGTCTTTGTTTTCACGTTACATGTTTCATGTCGATTTCATTTTAAATAAACTGTTAAATAGACATTGAGTTTTAATGAGTGTTGAATGAATGTGAATACACAACAACTGACGACGAGGCGGACGAACTCTAGGGCAAACAACAATTAGGAAAATACAAGGTAACGACAATTACATTTATTTCCTAACCTAGGCGTCATAAATTTTGCTGTACGACACCGTGCACCCCTAAATACTGAACCTGTCGATCAGGGGCCTCCGCTCCTTTAGCCTTGATAGCCCTCAAGGCGTTCGTAATCCTACAGTCCTACACTATTAGTTTTCCCAACATGGCTGCGCCGGTAGAACAATTGTTAGATTTACTTGTTAATTTACAAACAACTCAAACTAGGTTACTCGAGCAACAAACGAATAATACATATCTTAATAAGGAAAATTTACAGCTTTACGACGAAAATAATGAAAGTTTTGATACTTATTTACAACGTCTTGACAACCATTTAAAATTAAAAAATGGAGACGATTCAACACCTGAGAAAGATAAAATTTGCGTACAAATTTTAATAGGATGTTTGAACCGGAAGATTTACCAGTTGCTTACTAAACTTACAGCGCCGGAGTTACCTAGTACAAAAAGCTACAAAGAACTCATTAAACTACTTAAACAATATTTAGCACCGCAAGCAAGCGTCATAGCAGAACAACACAATTTTACATTACGGTTACAACAAGAAGGCGAATCTATTCAATGTTACATCGCGGAATTACAGAAAATGACAATTAATTGCGATTTTCAATGCCAAAATTGCCAACAACAATGAATACGCATTTGAGAGCGCAATTTATACGAGGGATTCGCTATTCAGATATCCGGGAACGACTTTTACAACAAAAATCAACAATGGCGTTCGAAGAAATTGTACAAATAGCCCGGTCAATGTAAATTTCAAAACGTGAAGCTAGTCAAATGCAACCAAATAACTACAGCCTAAACGCCATAAGAGAAAATGACATATCAGCGCAGAGGAAACTGAAGCAAATTGCAAGAACTATGGGGTAAATGTTTTCTATGCGGGAAAACAAATCAGAAAGCGGATAGCTGTTACGCTAAGAAACTTGTCTGCACAAAAATTACTGATCACCCTGTATACAGACTGATCAGTAATTACCGCATTCGGAGCATACTGTGATGAACTTTACGTTTTAAGAATGACGAATTTTTTTACCCCAGTGCTGTAAGTTCTTTATTTACAAAGATATGACCACTTTTGTGAAAATAAAAGTGGCATCACTGCATTGAACATGTGAATAAGTTCGACGAGAAAAAAAATGAGAAACGTTCATATTTTATGATGCGAGAACTTGTCAAACTAATTTAGTACTGTCAATTTTATTAAAAAACAGAAACAACAATTAAAATTCATTATTAATATTTTCATGGCAATAGAAGGTATTTTAGTTTATCCCAAGGGGAGCTTAAGAGGTTGCCAAACTTCAAAATTCACTCAAATTTAGGTATTTTATTAACTTTTAACATTTTCAATTTCTTTGTATTAGAGGATTTGTGAAAAAAATTTAATAAATCATATTGCATTTTATCCAGAGATTATAGTAGCATGAATTATTCACTCATTTTTGTCTTGGTTATGAAAATAATTAGCTTGTAACTTGGATGAGGGAAACTCTATAACTCGGAAACTAACCATCAGATTTAATTTTTCTTTGTAGATTATTCTTAGTTTTAATGTGCTCTATAACGCCCTGTACTCGAAGTGCGCCAATTACTGATCACCCTGTATATAAATATATAATGTATAGCCGGACAATATCATGTTGACACTGCGGTCTGATGATTGAAGTGCCGATTCCCAAACCCTGAAAGGAACTAGTATCCTTATCTTCCGTAACCGCCCGCCGTATATCTGCCGACCGTCACCGTCAAGCCATCACGCATAAATCCGTCCCCCCTTTTATTTCACACCCCTCCGTATAGAATTCTGCCGTATGTCCCCGCCCCGTATGGTTTTATCTTGTTTTGAATATATTGTTAATTTCCTGTTGAATATACATGTTTATTTCTTCCGTTTAAACCTCTTGTTTTAATAACCCTCGTATACCACCATTTCCTGCAACCCGGTATATCCCACATTCCGAATTCCATACAATTAAAGCCTGTACTGCAGTTCGCCGCCTTCCCAGTCAAGAAGATCTGACCCCTGGAGTCTTTACTGCAGCTACCCGAGGTATCACGTGGAGTAAACCACTCGAATAAATCTGGCGCCCGAGATCCCCTTTCCCCTTAATTAGTGATAGTGAAAAAAGAACAATTGGACACATGATAATACACTAGCCCTTATAGCAGCAGTAACTTCTCACTACGAAGATATTCATCATCCAACTAAGAAGAAATTCTTTTGGATTAATATTCCGAACGATTTGGAAAGTTTGGGAATAAATGTAAGTAAAAGTATGTGCCTCAAAGCTTTAGGTATTATAAAGTCAAAGTAAACTCTGATAAAATTAAAACGTATTAAATTATGTACACAATAAATTAGTTAAATAATTATTTCATTTATTTCAGGTAACAGCATCAATTTGGATAATAAAACTAAAACAGGTCGAGCACCAATAAGGTTTTATTATTTCGATAAAATTGATGATATTCTGGGTGATAAACCCAATATATCTAGTCTACACACATTTGTGTAGAATACGAGATGATACTCAAATACAAAATGAAAATGAGGAGCCTAAAAACAATTCTAACATTTCTGATTCATCTGGTGCAGCAGACACCAATTCTAGATAAAAGAGAAGTAATACTAACATCGAATATATCAAAGCAAAGAAAAGTTATTTTGAATTGAAAGAAATAGAATGGGAAAAGAGAAGAGAAGATAAAAGAAAGGAAAATGAAAGGAGAGATCTCCTTAAAAAAAAAATTAGAAATTGACGCAGAAAAAGTACAACTGTTAAGAGAACTTGTAAACTTAAGAAAACAAAATCTGTTAAAATTAGTTACTTTTTTTAATTTTAATTTTTGCAAAGCTGTCGAAACTCGTTTGTTACTTTTTTAATTTTTATTTTTGCAGTTGTCGAAACTTGTTTGCTAAACAAAATACACCATTTAAGATAATATTATTTTTGTGAATATCTTAGAAACTGTTTTTTTTTTCATTTTAATCAGGAAAAATATCTGATGTGCCCAATACATGACTTTCTTATACATTGCCATTATACAGTTTTAATATTTGGAAAATACTGAAGGGGTAGCCAATAATCATATGCAGTCGACATTCAATATGTTATTAATATAAAAGCACATTTATTTATTTATTACTAACTGTATTGCTACAATCGATTTCCTCAACGGTATAGATTTCTGTAATGTAAATAATACACTTTTGTAAATCAGAGATAGATGGCGCCACTATAGAAATAAATTTTTTTGACGGAATTTCAAAAAAGTTTCAAACAAAATTTGTTCAAAATTTAATTCTAAATCAATGTTAAAGAATAAAGAAATCTCGTAAATAGTTTATTTTTGAAGATATTCCTAAAAAACCTAAAAATGTCTTCAGATAAGTACCAATTGTGTTGGGGCTAGATGAAAAAGATTTAATGTGGCATCCACAAATTTGAATCAAATCCGATAAGTCGTTCTTGAGTTATCGTGGATACAGACAGACACACAGACAGACATCATGGCGAAAATGGTCAAAATGGATTCAGGGGCCCTCAAAACGTGTAAATCCATCAAAATCTTGGAGTCGAAAAAAATCACGATTACAATACTTCCTTATACTTCGTATAAGAAAGTAAAAATACCACCAATTTGCAAATTTAACGGATTCTGTAGGTATCTAGTTTCTGACAACCTGTAAGAACATAGTTAATTTTAGAATACATAAAAACTGATTGTTTTCTTTTTTTGTTATAATTTTTATTATACAGATTTTCTACAGTTTAATTTTGTGTTATTTAAACAATTGAAACATTTTTTGAAAAACTTCTTGTCTTCTATCTCTACCATTTTGATGAGTGACAAATTCGTCTTCAGCTAAGATATTTCCGAAATTATCCTCTAGAATTGCTTCAATGTCCGTATCATCATTTCGTAAGATGCAAACGTTATGAAGGACACAAGCAGCAACGACACATTGAACAATAAATGGAACACTTTTATTTTCTAAACCGTCCTTTTAATAAGCCTATTGTATTTTCAACAATTATTCGAGTTGACGAATGCCTATAATTAAATACTTTTTGTTCTACTGTTAAATATCCATTATTTTTGAACCGAGTTACCAACCATGATAAATTTGGATATGCTAAATATCCAAGTATAAATAAATCTTGACTATGTAGGAAACCATGTTGGCATTTTTCATAAATTCTCGATTTCTTTAAAACGCGAGCGTCATGAACAAAGCCAGCCTCACCGCAAAATACATAAATGATTAGCTTTTTATCATTGCATATTATTTTTAGCACTATACTATGATCACCTTTTCTGTTGCAATATGTATAGACGTCTTTTTGTGGCCTATTAATGATAGTATGTGATCCGTCTATAGCTCCTACAATATTGCCTATTCTCCATTTTCAAAAAAAGTCTAAAATCTCTCAATTTCTGTTACAACAACCAAAATTGTAATTAAGATTGAGGTTATGTATGTACTTTATGTCTGAATTCAACTCACTTGCAAACAATTGACTGTTTTTTTGTTATTATTTTTGAACTCTAAAAATTCGTTTAGTAAATTTTGAACAAGAATTTTATTTATGGATGAGTTTTTTTAATTTGTTATTTGGGATATCAAAAGGATTACTAATATCTCTAATAATTCTATATTCCAATCTTAATCTTTGTCTACAATAGATCTGCATAAACAAAGATAATTAACTGTATTTATTATATACTACTTACTGATTTTCAACATTTTCATATCCGACTTGAAAGTTAAAATGAAAATTAACCGCAATGGGATCCATTTTTCAGTTAATTAATATAAATTTTAATATATCAACTAAGGTAAATGCACCAATAGTTAACATGAACCCAATAGCTAACATATTCTCAAAAAATATAGGTAATTAAGAACTATAGTGACTTTAATTCGGAATTGTTGATGCAAGTTTGATTGTTGGCTCATATGTATTCTATCAAAAAATTATATTGGCAATACCGATAATTTTTTGTTGGTAATTAAGTTTACTTTGGCGGTTATATGCCTCAGAACAATATGGGTGAAATGTAGAAAGTTTTACTAAGGAAGTACTCAATCTCTTTTAAATAATCTGCAATACAGCCTGGTAGCGCACTATACCAATGTCTCAAATATTATAAGTATTTACGTTTTGAGGTTAATATGGGGGATGTCTATCAGTGGAACCTACTTTAAGAATCTGGTGATTCTGATGTTCCAATGATGGAGTTGAGTGTATATCGACGCAAATTTAATAAAACAACTAACACTTTTTACAGCTTTAATTTAACTAATAAAAGATACATCCGTTGTCTTACTGACTAATTTGCACACTGGCGTCCAACGCCTCAGGGGTTAGCCTCTAGCTTTGCTTGACCCCCCTTCAACCCCTTGCAAACATCTGGGATACAAAAATGGACATAATATTCAACATAATCCAACATAGCCCCAGCCTTGAAAGACTTGACTTTCAAAAAAAAAGCAAAAGCAAATTTAAATATACATACATAATAAATTGATAAAAATATTAATTCAAGAAAATTAAAAATAAATGTTTCTTAAACATAAAACATAGGAGTTTAAAGTTCACTACACTGCAGAAGCACTTTCATTGAAACTTAAAAGTTACACTTAAATTAGTTGTTCGCAGCACAGCAGAAACACATTTTTAAAATAAAGTTAAAATTTCACAGAACTGTCGTAGTCCAAAGGGAGAGGAAATACCTTGGCAATCGCTCTCCTATAAATCCCCTTGCTGGTCTTCACATTAACTACTCGAATTGTTCCATCTACACCGGGAAACACCTCTTCAATTCTTCCAACTGCCCAACTCAAAGGTGGAACATCGTCAGCTTTTAAAAGTACCATTGTGTTTATTTTTATATTGGGTAACGATTTTCGCCACTTCTTCCGTTGCTGCAAACTGTGCAAATATTCCGTCTTCCATCGTAACCAGAAATGTTGCATCAACTGTTGTACTCGTTCAAAGTCAGAAAGTCTATTTTCCGGCAATTGTAATAGATTTTCCTCTGGTAAGCTCGTTAATTTACGACCGATTAAGAAGTGGGATGGAGTGAGTGGTTGAAGATCATTTGGATCAGAGGACATTTGGGTTAAAGGTCTAGAATTTAAAACTGATTCTATCTGTGTTAACAATGTGTATAATTGTTCAAAGGTTAACATAGCGTTACCAGCAACCCGTTTGAGATGAAATTTTATACTTTTCACTCCAGCCTCCCAAAGACCGCCGAAATGCGGAGAATTTGGTGGTATAAAAACCCAAGAAACACCTTCCGTGGCTAGCTCTTCGCTAATTGTTTTATTATTTGACTTTAATTGCTCTATAATTTGCCTCAATTCTCTGTTTGCTCCTACAAAATTGGAACCATTGTCCGAATATATTTTTGAAGGTTTACCGCGGCGCGCAACGAATCGTTTCAATGATGCCAAGAAAGCTTCAGTACTCAAACTTGACACGAGTTCTATATGTATAGCTTTCGTGACGAAACAAACAAATATCGCAACATAACACTTAGTTACCTTGCACCCGCGACCTTTTCTGTCCTTGATTAATAGAGGACCGGCATAATCTACTCCGACAATTTGAAAAGGCAATGCCTGTGTAACGCGATCACTGGGTAACTCGCCCATTTGTGGAATTTCGTTGGTGGGTTTGCATCGAAAACATCTGATGCATGTGTGAACCGTGAGTTTTGCATAATTTTTGCCATTTAAAGGCCAATATTTATCTCGCAATGAAACCAATAGCTGTTGAGGCCCTGCATGTGATAATTTTATATGCTCATGAGCAAACAGAAGTTTTGTGAAATGATGTCTTGGTAATATGATCGGATGTTTTTGATTAAAATTGAGACTAGATGATTTAAGTCTACCTCCAACTCTTAAGATGCCTTTTTCATCGAGGAAAGGACTTAAGCTCATAATTTTGCTCTTAGCCGGTAACGGCTTATCTCTCTGAAGAGATTGAATTTCAGCAGCAAAACCATCATTTTGTACTAATTTTGTGATATATCTTACAGCATAAGCTATTTCTTCAACATTTAATGGGTCGACCACACGCTCAGGTTTTTGATGTCGACAATTATTAAAAAAGCGGAAACAGTATGCTGTGGACCGAATCAGCCTATTATAATTAGAAAAATTTGAAATTTGAATTGGACATTCTACTTTTAAAGACACAAGAGAAATTTCAACCCTCTTAATTTCGGGCAATGAATCAATTGAATTGCATTGCATTTGATTGGGCCAATGCGACTCATCGAGTGCCAACCATGAAGGACCGTGCCACCATAAATTAGATTCCTTTAACTGAGAAGGAAGGACACCACGAGAGCCTAAATCTGCAGGATTATCTGCTGTAGGCACATGCAACCAAGAGGCGTTCTGACAATTCGATTGAATATCCGAAACTCTGTGACTAACAAATACTTTTAGTAAACTAGGCGAGGTTTTCACCCACCCCAAAACAATAGTGGAATCGCACCACAAAAAAGTAGCATCAATGTTAATACGTAATGAAGTCTTGACAAGAGTAACCAATTTTGATAAAAGATGAGCTCCACATAATTCCAACCGTGGTATTGTGAGAGATTTCAATGGAGCAACCTTTGAATTTGCACAGATTAAGTTCACTGACACATTACCATCAGAATTGAAACTTTTTGCAAATATACATGCACAATATGCAACTTCACTAGCATCCGAGAATCCATGAAGCTCAACGCGAACTAGATTTTTGCACAAAATGTGCCTTGGAATTGTGATTTCGTTGAAGACGGGCAATTCCTTTTGGAATTTGTTCCATCTATCTGCTATAGGTTTTGGTATAACATCATCCCAACCTAAATTCTCTTTCCACAGCAATTGCATTATTGTTTTTCCAATAATGATGCATGGACTGACAAGCCCTAACGGATCAAAAATCTGACTAAGACTTGAAAGAAGCAGTCTTTTTGTAATATTACTTGAGTTTGACGAAGAAGAAATTTTGAAATTTAGGGTGTCACATGAAGGCTGCCAATAAAGACCTAATGTTTTCGTCATTGCTCCTGAACCAATGCAAATAGCATTCGAACTGATATTAAGATCAGTGAAATTCGTGAAAACCCTGGAATCGTTCGAAACCCATTTATGTAACGGAAATTGTGCTGATTTTAAAAGTTCTGATATTTGGGTACAAAGAGTGGAAGCTTCCTCTATAGAATTAGCACCAGAGAGCACATCATCGACATAAAAATCAGTCCTAATCACATTGCAAGCATTTGGAAATTCTGCTGCGTTTTCGTCAGCTATCTGTAGAAGACTTCGAGTTGCCAAGTATGGAGCGGCGGCGGTTCCGTAAGTCACTGTATTTAATTCATATGTCTCGACTGGTAAAGAAGAATCGTCGCGCCACAAAATCCTTTGATATCGTCTCTGATCCGAATTGACTAATACTTGACGATACATTTTCTGTACGTCAGCAGAAAAGGCAACAGTGTGTTGTCGAAACCTAACCAAAATTGAAAAGACATCAGATTGTAATGTAGGTCCTACTAGCTGAAGCTCATTGATGGAGACGCCAGATGAGGTAGGACATGAGCCATCAAATACAACTCGTAACTTCGTAGTTGAACTTGTTTCATTTATGACACCATGATGTGGAATATAATAATGTGAAACGCTATCGTCTGGATTTTGAATTTTGGACATGTGCCCGAGAGTCTTATATTCATTCATGAAATTTAGGTATGATTGTTTAAAATTTGGATTAGACTTAAATCTGTTTTCCAAAGAATGCAACCTTTTTAATGCGGTGGACCTTGAATCACCCAAACGATGTAATGAATCTTTAAATGGAATAGACACGATGTACCGACCTGTTTCGTTCTTTTGAATATTATCTAGAAAATGAGCCTCACACAATTGTTCCTCAAGAGAAAGTGATCGAACGTTGGGACATTCTTCTAATTCCCAAAACTTTTGCAGTTGGTGCTGGATGTCGCACGATTTTGTAAGAAAGCAATGAGATGATGTAATCGAATTTGTTTGAATCGGACCTGATAAAATCCATCCTAACTGAGTGTTTTGCAACACAGGAAGATTCTTTCCTAACTTTACTTGTCCCTGAATAATTAACGACCAAAATAGCTGTGCCCCAATGAGTATATCAATTTTACTTGGAATATCGTATGATGGATCGGCCAACTGCAGATTTTCTGGTAGCCTTATATCATCAGTTTGAATTGAACCACTTGGCAAATTGTCACTAATTTTGTCGATAATTAAACATTTTAATTCTGAATGAAAAGCATTTATGCAAGATTTTAACTGTATTTTGCATTCGGATTTTATAGAAGACACAACCTGATTAATTCCTTGTATTGCAATATTGACTGTTGATTTATCAATACCTAATTTAGAGTGTAATTCTGAGGTGATAAAATTGGATTGAGATGCTGAGTCTAACAGAGCCCTACACACAAGCCATTCTCCTTGTTTACTTCGAAGCTTAACCAATGTTGTGGCAAGGAGAACCTGACAAGAGGTGGCTGTCACCTGAGAAGATAATGAAACTTGACTGTTTGATGCTTCAGCCTGTACCTGCTCCGAATTATCAATATGCAAAAGTGTATTGTGGTTTTGTTTGCATTTTCTACAAGAACCTGATCGTGCGGTGCAATTTTTAACTAAATGATTGTTCCTCAAACAATTCGTACATAATTTTAAACATTTAGCCTTATTAATTCTTTCTGAAACGGGTAATTTAATAAATTCTTCACAACGATAAATTGAATGGTTGCCTTTGCAAAGATAGCAACTTAAATTTGAGGAAAAGAATGTTTTATTAATTTTATATTTTACTTCATTATGAACTTTTGTGTGAGACATATTTAATTTATCTAACATATCTGCCTTAGAGCTTAAAAATGACTTAAGTTCATCAAGTGTTGGTAACTCATCAGCAATTTTGTGAGATTCCCAATCGCGTGCTGTTTGCTTGTCCAGCTTGGTTGTTACCAAATAAATTATTATGGAATCCCACTCGTTCGTTGGCTGCCCCAGTGCATTTAAGGAACGTAAATGTTTCATCACTGTATCAGATATTTCTCGCAACTGTGAGGCAGATTCACGATGAATTTCTTTTAAATGAAATAATTCACTAAAATGATTTTGAATTAAAAGTCTTTTGTTTGTGTATCGGTCACACAAAAGACTCCACGCTATGGCATAATTTGAAGCACACATTTGTAACGATTTAATTATGTCCGCGGCATCACCTTCGAGTGATGCTCTGAGATAATGGAACCTCTGTACATCATTTAACGACTCGTTTTCATGTATTAATGACGAAAATGTATCATGGAATTCAAGCCATCGAGTGTACTGTCCATTGAATTTTGGCAAAGTTATAGTAGGTAATTTTATACTATTGAATATTGAATTTCCACCGTAATTTGACCGGTTTGAATTTGAACAAGAACTCGCACTGGAAGCCGTCTCTGGGTTTTCTCTCGGAGGTAACGCTTCCTCCAATAACGCTTTGGCTTCAGCAAGTAATGAAAAATATTTATTTTCTAACTCAGTGAGGTACGCGTCATCCTCATCAGTTGAAATATTTAAGTTGTAGATTTTAATTTGAATGTTTTCTAATTGGTCGGAAATAGGATTTATTCGCTCAATCCTAGCCTCTAATTCCTTTACATTAGACAACGGCAAATTTTGAGGATTTTCTGATTTAGATTTTAAATCGTTTAAAAATATTTCGAAATCATTTAATTTCCTTTTTAATTGACCTCGTTGTCTATGCAAAGTGACCAATTGCGCGTTTTCGTTTTCCATGATCAAAAATTAAAATATACAAGCAACAAAATTTAAAAATGCAAGTTAACACAAACAGAATAGTGTTTTAAGGTTTAAGAATATGGACCAGGAAGAAAAAGGGAATCGAGTCGTACTCACTCAGCTATTCCTTGACTTTACCGTCACTTGATCCAGAAGGGCTGTAGCTGATGACTTCGTTGAACGACTGGAGTACCTGCTACTGCTACTTAGTATCTGTGGTTTCTGGCGGGTGGCAAACTGTTGTTTGAAATGATCCACACACACAAAAACTCATAAACGATAATAATTAACAATTGTATTAATTTTATCCACAAGACTGTCTGTTCGGTTCGAAGGACCAATGTTCCAATGATGGAGTTGAGTGTATATCGACGCAAATTTAATAAAACAACTAACACTTTTTACAGCTTTAATTTAACTAATAAAAGATACATCCGTTGTCTTACTGACTAATTTGCACACTGGCGTCCAACGCCTCAGGGGTTAGCCTCTAGCTTTGCTTGACCCCCCTTCAACCCCTTGCAAACATCTGGGATACAAAAATGGACATAATATTCAACATAATCCAACATCTGATCCAATTACTGTCAACCATAGGTGACACTAAATTTTAGTCAATCAATACAGTTGTTAATAATTTTGTACCGCTTTTAGAATGCTTTATACTGTATACAAATCTAGCTACGATGTTTCATTTCTAACCAAAGTTTGACAGAGTATGTCCAATTGAATCGCGTATTTGAAAAACCCCACATGTCTCTATTTTGGACAAATGCGGTTTTTCATAAAACGGTTCCTTACATGTATTGCTATATTTTATGGCAAAAGCAGACATGTTTACCAACAGATGTGGTAACAGCAATGCATAAAAATATTTGTATATTTGAGAAACCCCACAAGTACTGGACATGTGGGGTTTCTAAAAAACGCAGTCGGGTAGTTGTTCCATAAGGGGGATAAGGTGGCGCTGGATTGGATATAAGTCAAAATGTCGTCATCAGAGGAAGATGTACTCACTGAAAATATACCAAAAAAAACGCAAAAAGGGACTCAAACAAATTGCTTATACACACAGAAAAGTCGCTATCTTAATTTAATAATATTACTTGTTGAACGAAACCAGGGTTGTAATTCTTGGTTTCGTTTGATTTTGTACAGTACTACTAGAGAGCAGCCTCACTCTCTATTGACGGCTAAGGGCTTATGCCATAGTACTGTTGTTGTTTGATTTGTTTACTACTTGGATCGCAGCCTCACGTTCCATTATTATGGCTTGGAATAGTAGTAGGTAGTGATAGACCAAAGTTGAGTTTTTGACTATGTTTTATTATAAAATATTACCAGTTTATATACAAAAAATAATTACAAGCTAATCACAATAATTAATAGAAATAAGTGAGCGGGATGTGCAAAAGTGCAAGTTCAGTTAATTGATTGATAGGTGTATTAAACTGGCACAATTGCAACATCGCGCTGACTGTATTTTGTCGGTGTAATGAACCCGCAATGCATTAATTTCACAAAAAAATATGTTTAAATTTGGAGATTTAACACTTGTCTTGACTTGACTTTATTAATTTGAGATTATATTTGTTTAAAATAAATATCTTTATTTGTATTAAAATTAAATTATTTCTTCGGTAAATAAAAAAAAATATTATTTGGAAAAAATAGTAATATCAATTGAAAACAGACGTAGTTAAACCAATACTTGATCATTTTAGCTTAAATATAATTTTCTTGAATGAAGTATCTAGTTTTCTTCAATCGTTTTTGCCTGCGACCCGACAATTAACGCACATACGACTCAATGGCGCACCAGAGACCAAGAAAGACACCCTGATACGTGAGAGAGAATGTTGAAAATTTGGCCAAACCATACTATATTGGAGTTTACAAATAATGTTGAAGTTATTAGTTAAAGTGTTTCAATCATAATGAAGGAATTGTTAGAGTCTTGGGAAGTCGATGGGACCGTTATTCAAAGATTTGAAGGTACGTGATGATTTTTGATATTATTACGCAATAGCATCATGTTAAATTACAGACTCTTGCGGAAATTGACGAGAAAATCAATCTCCAGAAACAAAAAGCAAGAATGAGGTACCAAACTATGCAGCCATATTTACTAATAATACTAATAATTATATAGTAAATTTATAATATTTACATAGTTCTAATATCATAATGGGGTTAGAAAATAACTTGTTCGTAGATAAATGTGTTTTTTGTGTTTTACTCAAAACTGACATTGTTGGACATGTGGGGTTTCTAAAATATGTGATTCAATTAATGGTGAGTAACATGTCAACTTTAGGAAACAAATTTTTTGCAGAATGCCTCCAGTCAAAAAATCAAAATTTATTTACCAGAGGATATGCAACATGCAGTTGACGCGGTAAATCGTGGAATTTCCGTTGCATCTGCTAATAAGCAATATAAAGTACCTCGTATAACTTTATATTAAAAAATAATTTTTTTATACAAAAACTTCCCAAACAACACACGATCAAGCAGTATAGGGTAATATACGTGTAATCAACCATATTTTCGTATCGTTTTCGTTATGGTATATTTACAAGACGTGTACATGCAACGAATATATTTTAAGCGTGTAATATACTTATATGATATACTATTTTATTACGGGCGCGGTGTCAATTTTGCGATTTTTCGTGGGCTAATATTACATTAGCATTGTTTTCTGTTATGTTTTATTAATGACTCACAAAAAATCAATAAAATGGCTATTAGTGGTTAAGTAAGGTATATGGTACACGTTATTTACACTAAACCTTTCCTCTATGAATAAATGTGTAATTTAAACACTTGCTTATCGTGGCATTTCGATATTCCTCGCGATTTTCCGTTTGTCTAAACCAATATGCTGTTCCGGTTTCATTGCGTGATGATCCCAGTCACTGTTTGTACAACAGCGCAGGATCGCCACACAACAAGTAGGAAGTAGGTAGTATGGCGATACCGATAACCCGACAACGTCTTTTTTCTGTAAACTAACACGTGGTGCCAGTAATGCAAATGATTTGATATTTTTAGTGCAATTCAAGAGACGTTTTGTATGATAAGGTGAGTACTGTTACAATTATCAGTTATATCGTGTTGTCACGACGATTTTGTTGTTGTGTGTCTACAATTTGTCTACTGTTTGCCATTTTGTCAAATCTTGAAACAAATAAATTTTTAATTAGACATTGTCATTTTTTAACATGAGAACAGTAGCCCCGCGTAATGACTAACCCCTTGAAAATATGTTAATTAAAAAGGAAAATATTAACGTAAATGTGGCTTATTTTATTTCCTTGTTTCAACAAAATTTATTTATTTATCTTATTACACATACTGCTTTTTTTTCTGAAGATACCTACTTACCGCCAACGCAAATGCCAAAATTAGTTTCAAAACGTCATCTTCGACGAAAAATTGCTTCGTCTTCAAAAATTATTATTGTTAAAATTGCTCTTGAATCGGTTAATGATTCACAAACTGTAATTGCTGAAAGATATAATGGTGCTGTGCAATGCATTCTAATTCCCATCAAAAAACTGTACGGTTAATCATAATCCTATAACTATAACACTAGATAATGAAAGTTCTAAACTTGTGAACACTGATAATCGAATACCTGATGACCACATTAATTATTTTGTTCCAATAATTCAAGCTAATCCACCCGACAAAAGTATTATTTGCCAGAATGATATTGAATTAACCCTTTGAGGACAACTGGTTAATGACAGAAATCACCTTTTTAAAATGTTGTCGACAAATGTCTTCCGGTTTCTAACGATAACCATAGTGTATATGTTGCCTGTATCTACTTTAAATATATTTATAAATGTCAGATGTCTATATACGCCTAAATGAAACATATCGTTGTGGAACGACCACAGTAGTGAGTGCGTACAGATTACAAACAAAAAATGGCTGGTAAGTTATAAATAATAGTCGTATAAATATACTACTTTATAACTTGATGAAGGGCTCTAAGTAATTCTTGCTGATTACAATTTTTTGTGTCTGGTCACTGCTGATAACCACACGGCTGATGATGACTTCCTTTTTGTAGTAAGCAAAAAACAGTGGGGGATAAGGGAATTAGAAATGATGTCCCAAAATCAAATCCATTCAATAATAGAAGAGATTTCCAGTGATTGTGAGTCGAATGCATCGGATGTAGATGTGGAATAATAAAATAAATTGGGAACTTCAGGTCTAGCCCAAGAATTGTTTGACATAGAATCTATGGAAATTGATTTTGAACCAAGCAAACGCAAAGAAGATAGCGACACTGACAGCGACCCTGAGTATGAGATCCCCTTATCTACATTACGTGCTCAGTTGCGTAGAGATATAATTTCCTGGACAAGTGATCCTCAGTTTACTCTATCGTTTATTTAAACATCGATTCGTTTTTGTTTTTTAAACGCCAACTTCGGTTTTTCTTATGGACGTACTTTCTACTTTACACATCATTGGATAGTATATTTTTTTCCAAAATTTTAATTGTTAAAATTTAAAAAATGTGTCCAATACAGCAATCATCTCAAATCAAGCAGCCTAAACTTGTTTAGTTTGTGTTGTTACCATGGTAATTTATAAACAATTTCAAAATTTAAAATTTGAGGTTTGTCACAAGCATAGATGTCACAAGTGACAAATTACAATAATAATTAGTTATTCCCCGCGAATTAAATTAAATTATGTTTTCGAATAATGAAAAGCGTGATATGATGCGTATTTATTATTCATCACATAGAAACTCTATCCTAACGACACAACGATACGCAGAAACATATCCTGAAAGAAGACAACCATCTTCTAGATTATTTTCTACACTGGACAACAATTTAATGGAATTTGGGGCCTTTGAAAAACCCAAAACAAAATATGGAAGCCGAATTACAGAAGAAAACAAAGAAAATATTTTAGCCGCGGTAACTATCTAAACACTGGCTTTGATTTATGCAATTTCAACCATTTAGGTGAACGAGAATCCTGGTATTTCGACAAGAGAACTGAGTCATAATTTGCAATTACCTCGATATCAGATTCAAACAGTTCTAAAGGAGGAAGGATTTAAACCATTTAAAATCCATGTGACACAGACATTGAGACCCGGAGACGAAGTTCATAGACTCCAGTTTTGCGAGTGGCTTCTTAATAAATACCAACGTAACGAGGATTTTCTGAAAAATATTATTTGGACGGATGAATGTTCATTCACCAACTTGGGCATGTTCAATCGTCATAATGAACATTATTGGGCCAGAGAAAATCCACGTACCTATAGAGAAGCAAGACCACAGCACCGATTTGGTATCAATGTCTGGGTAGGTTTATGGGGGGAAAGAGTTATTGGTCCTCATATTTTTGAAGGGACTCTAACCGCTCAACGTTACATTGACTTTATAAACCAAGATTTGATGGAATATTTGGAGAATGTCCCACTGAATAAACTACGGCAAATATGGTGGCATCAGGATGGGGCTCCAGCGCATAATGCGCAGATTATTAGAGAACGCCTTAATGAACTTTTCCCTGAACAATGGATCGGAACCCATGGGCACGTCCATTGGCCAGCCAGATCACCTGACCTGAACCCCTTAGATTTTTTTCTTTGGGGTTACGCCAAAAATAAAATTTTTAAAAACACTTATTATAACAATGTCGAAGAGCTGAGGAATGCCGTTTTGGGAGTGATGCGTAATATTCCACGTAGAACGATAGCGCGAAGTTTAGACAGTAGAGTACGGAAGCGTTTACGGTTGTGTATTAGAGAACACGGGCATTTATTTGAACATCTACTTTAAATTTAATTTGATATAGCATATTGCTTATTGTCATATGTTATTCGGCTTTCATATTTGTTTAGATTTCTTAAAGGCTCCAAATTCCATTAAATTGTTGTCCAGTGTAGCAAATAATCTCGAAGATTGTTGTCTTCATTCAGAATAAGTTTCGGCATAACACTGTGTTTTTAGGAGAGAGTTTTTATGTTATAAATAAAAAATACACGCATAATATCAGTCTTTTCATTATTCGAAAACATAATTTTAGTTCACAGATTATGATTAATAATAATTATTGCAATTTATCACTTGTGCCAGACCTCAAATTTCTTAAATTTTGAAATTGTTTATAAATTACCATGGTAACAATACAAACTAAGCGAGTTTGGGCTGCTTGATTTGAGATGATTGCTGTATTGGATACATTTTTTAAATTTTTACAATTAAAATTAAATCTGAATACCATGTGTAGCACATCGATGAATTTGGAACAAAATGTACTATCCGATGATGTGAAAAGTAGAAAGTGCGCCCATAAGAAAAACTGAAGTAGGCGTTCAAAAAACAAAAACGAATCGATGTTTAAAGAAACGACGATCACTGATCGATAGAGCATAAAAAGTTGCTTTGAGAATGTTTTTACAGATTAGAAAAATGTACAGAAATAAAAAAGTTATGGGCGATTTTCAAAAATTGTAATTTTCAGTTTTTTTCTCTTTTTCAGAAGACCGTTCAAGATAATTCAAATTTGTCTTAGGATTATTACTGAGCATTAAATTTAGCAACTTTGCCAAATTTAAACCTATGGTCTATCTATTATAATAAGCGAGATCCCCATGCTGGAAACGGAATTTCAGCCACCCTGTATATTGTACCAACAGAGGACATCGACGAGAATTATGAATCTAAAAGCTTTTCGTCTATCAGTTGCTACCGGATTGATTGGTGGCGCACCAGAAGATCAGAAGGCGGCAAGTAGATATAGATATAGATTTATTCAATATAATAAACATTACATGAAACGTCACAGAAAAAAGATTATGAAACAATATAATGAAAAACATATAACATTAAATGTATAGACAAAAAATAGTTAAAACAGACATAAAATATGACAGATTTACAAATTCACAAATAGGCAAAATACAAATGTAGGGATACAACAGCGTGTAGATAAATATGTGTAAGCAAGTTAACAAAACAGTAAGGTAAGTAATAACGAAACAATGATCGATCAATCAACATCTCCAAAATCAAATTGTAAATACTCTTGCACTGAATAGAAAGCATTGATAACAAGTATACGCTTTACCCTTTGAGCAAACATTTTTGTATTTAGCTCTTTTATTTTTTTAGGCAACACATTGTAGAACTTTGTTCCCCAGTAATCCACACCTTGCTGAGTGGTCTTCAATCTGTGCAGAGGAGTTGTCAGAAGATCATTATTTTTGATTCGTTAAGACTCAGTATATTATTATTCATCCATTCTTTAGTCAGTCTTATAGTTTTCTTGATAGTATTATTGACTTGGATACATGTGTCCGATTTAATAAGAAATGAGGTATCGTCTGCATAAACACAAGCGCCATAGTTAGGTACATTTGCGATTACATCGTTCACATAAATTAGGAACAAAATCGGACCTAGAATGGAGCCCTGCAACACTGCTTGATGAAGTTCCACCATTCCACATGACTGTTTGTAATCGGTTTTCCAAGTAAGACGAAAGCAGTTTTAAAGTTTGGCCTCTTACTCCATAGTACTCCAACTTTTCCAAGAGCAGTTCATGATTGACCGTGTCGAAGGCCTTACTCAGATCGCAGCACACTATTGCGGATTTCTCGAAGTTGTCATGTGCTTCCAGAACAAGTTGAATTATGCTGTTAATAGCTGTGACAGTTGACCTGTTACTCCTATAACCATGCTGATGCAAACTAAGCAAGCCACCACTCTCGAAGAAATCACTCAACCTCTCCCTGATGATGACTTCAAATATCTTCGATATTGCTGGAAGTAGTGATATTGGTCTAAAATTTTCGCAAGAGTCCCGGTCTCCCTTCTTGTGTACTGGTGTGATTTTCGTCCGCTTCAACTCCTCCGGAAACACGCCTTTCATCTATACACTTGTTGAAGATAACAGCCAGAGGATACGCTATGCTGGTTCCTATAGATTTCAGCATATGTGTTGTTATTCCGTATATATCCTCCGAATATTTAGACTTCAGTCCCCCGACTATCCTATATACCTCGTATTCATCAGTATGTTCAAAATAAATAGAAGCTTGGTTGTTGACATGTGTCTTTTTCAGAAGCTCAATTGCCCGACGGCTGCCCGATGTTTGCCCAACATCGGCCAAGACCAACTGAGCAACATTGCCGAAGTACACGCTAAATTCTTCAGCAGTGATCCCGGTTTTTATTCCTTTTTTCTTCTTAGAATTGGTTTCTTCCTTGATCACTTTCCACATTGCCTTTTGCTTGTTGGCAGCGTTCCTAATATATTTAGTATTTGACTGCTCTTTTCCCCATCAATCTTTTGCTGATATGCTTCTTTATAGATTTTATAAGCATTATAGGTGACCTCAGATCTATCAACTCCTGCTATTGTACCGAGAATATCCAAGATATCCTTCATCCTTAGCAGTTCCCTGCTCCATATTATATCTCTGTTATGGCCAATTCTGATTTTTTTTGTTTTTTCAAGAAAGCTAGCTGTGAACACTCTCAAAAATTCATCATGAAAGAAGCTGAAAGACTCCTTCGCAGACATCGGCCACAAGATTTCACCCCAAGGCAGAGAACTGAACATCCCATCAAAGCGAGAAATATTTCCAACATTTACCTCCCGTGTTTTCAGGATCTTATATTGTTCTTGTTTTAGGACAGAGTGAGTTGGATCATGTATGATCCAACTTTTCAAATTGAAAAGGAGAACAAATTAACAAATTAATCAACCCAAAGGCTATTTTTTAATTAGATTTTTTTGACTTAATGAGAATTCTTTTTACTTTCTTATACGAAGTATAAGGAAGTATAGTAATCGTGATTTTTTTCGACTTCGAGATTTTGATGGATTTACACGTTTTGAGGGCCTCTGAATCCATTCTGACCATTTTCGCCATGATGTGTGTCTGTGTGTGTGTGTGTGTGTCTGTCTGTATCCACCATAACTCAAAAACGACTTATTGGATTTGATTCAAATTTCATATTTAAGAGTTTGAACAAAATTGTGGGTGCCACATTCAATGTTTTTTATCTAGCACCAAAACAAGTGAGACTTACCTGAAGACATTTTTAGGTTTTTTAGGAATATCTTGAAAAATAAACAATTTATGAGATTTTTTTATTCTTTAACATTGATTTAGAATTGAATTTTGAACAAATTTTGTTTGAACTTTTTTTTGAAATTTCGTCAAAAAAATTTAAAAAAAACTAGATATTCTTAAAACACTTTATATTTCTCATAGCGCGCGTTGATAGTTGAATTCGATGGTCGAGGTAGACCATGTGTTTCATTATATGGCTGCCAAACGGAAGGTCCCGGGTTCGAATCCCAGAAGGAACGGACCATTAGTTTTTTTTTATTTTACTGGTTTCTATGGCACCGAAAACAATAATAATGAATAAATAAATGTAATTTCATACCGGGAGATTTTTTTAAGTGAGTAATAGATTAAAAATCTAAAATAAAACACATTTTTGTCGTAAAATTCGGTTATAATGAGTGGGACAAGGACAGATTTATGCGTATTGCAATAAGTGCGACAGAGACTATTTGAAAATTGTTGGAAACCTTCAGAATTTTTACAAGAAATTTAACTTAATTTATTTAGGAAAAGTAATTATTGTGATACTATCCGTAAGTATAAGAAAGTCATGTGTTGGGCACATCAGATATTTTAGTTTCTGTGATGATGATAATCGAAAGTCTGATTCGGTATTTTATTTTTCAGTAACTTAAAATGTTTTTTCTTAATTTATAATTTCCATTTTTGTTACTATGTAGTTTCTTAATATAAAATAGTTTTTGTTAATCGAAAGTGATTAGTTATTTTTATTTTTCACCTTTTACTCTTATAATTTAGTTTTCGTAACTAGTTATTTAAATTACGATATTTTTAGATTTAAATAGTACAGTACAATAACAGGCGTAATAAATACAAGGTGTTCCGTATCGTTATGTGAAGTGAACAATGTGGGGCCACATACTCACCCCCGCTCCTCATTGTTCACTTCCCACGTCATTATGCTCCCAAAATTTGAACATAACGATACGGAACACCTTGTATATTAAATATTAAAATACAAATTAATGATATTTTCTCTTGTTCTTCTTCCCTCCTGTAGTAAATTTATTTCGATTAATTCATTGATATTAGCATCGTCTTGAATATCTTCTTCTTCTTCGATTTCATCATCTAGCGGCAGATTTCTCTTTAAACACATATTGTGCAAGACACAACAGGCATTAATGATTGTCCCAACTTTATACGGATTATATCGTAAAATGCGCTCTTTCAATATGCATCTAAATCTGGTTTTTAAAGTACCTGAAACAAAATAAATCATATAATAACATAATTTAACTAACAATTAATCTAATAGTACCTACCTATACATATTTCAATACAGTTACGAGTAGTCATATGTGCTTCATCATATCATATCTTCTTTCTGGTGAACCTTCTGGTGTATTTCGAACGGGTATCAATAGCCAGGGTTGCTGAGGATAACCACTATCGCCTAGTAGCCAAGAATTACGTTCACCTTCTCTAAATTTTTGTTCTAAATAACGATAAATAGCACATTGTCTCCAAATAAAGGAATCGTGAACTGCACCCCCAAAATTTGCATTTAGAGCCAGTATGATCAAACTTGAATCACAAATGGTATGCACATTTTTAGAGTGGAAGCTTTTTCGGTTGAAATACACATGTTCCTCTTCCGTAGATTCTAGAATAGCAACATGTGTACCATCTATTAATCCAATCACACCCGGAAACCCAAATTTTCGCATGAAGTCCATTTTTACTGTTTGGATGTCGATTGGGTCAGTTGGAAATTTGATCCACCTTGGCGCAATTTGCTCTATTGCATTTGCCACATCTGCAATGCAATTGCTCACACTTTGTTAAGACAATCCTACTATATATTCTTCCCCAACACCTTTTTGATATGATCCAGTGCCGAAAAATCGTAATGCCGCCAATACGCGGGACACCTTCAGAATTCTGGTACTTCTTTGCCCTTCTTCTAAATGTGGAGTTAACTCATCCATTAGATTTTGGAATAACTCTTTATTTAGTCTGAACAACCGCCGGAAGTGCATGTCGGGTAAATCTAATGGATTGCTATTATCTCTTAAACGTCTCCTCTGCAACTTTAGTTCCGCTTTTTGTTCAACATTTTCCTCTATATTAATGAAATGCCTGTACAGGGTGGGTGAAATTCCGTTGCCAGCATGGGGATCTCGCTTATTATAATAGGTTTAAATTTGGCAAAGTTGCCAAATTTGGTGCTTAAAAATAATCCGAAAATAATTTGGAATTATTTTGAACGGTATGTTAGAAAACTGAAAAAAACTGAAAATTACGATTTTAGAATTTCGCCCATAACTTCGTTATTTCTGAACTTTTTTTAAATCTGTAAAAACATTTTGTACTCTATCGATCAGTGATCATCGTTTCTTTAAACATCGATTCGTTTTTGTTTTTTTAACACCAACTTTAGTTTTTCTTATGGGCGCGCTTTCTACTTTTCACACCATCGGATAGTACTTTTTTTTCAAATTCAGCGATGTGCTACACATGGTATTCAGATTTAATTTTAATTGTTAAAATTAAGGAAATGTATTCAACAACGCAATTATAAGAAATCGAGTAGCTCAATCTCGTCTATTTTGTGTGGTTACCATGGTAACTTGTAAACAAATTCAAAATTGAAGAAACTTAACTACTGTCATCAGTGCCAAATTACAATTATTGTTAAAAAATCTTAATTTTGATTAAAAATAATGTTTCCGAATAATGAAAAGCGTGATATGATGCGAATTTTTTATTCTTTACATAGAAACTCTATTATATCAAAACAACAATACGCCGAAAGTTATCCTGAGAGAAGACAACCGATTTCTGATAATTGGTGTGTTGAATACATTTTTTTTATTTTAACAATTAAAATTGAATCTGAATACTATGTGTAGCACATCGATGAATTTGGAAAAAAATGTACTATCCGATGGTGTGAAAAGTAGAAAACGCGCCCATAAGAAAAAATGAAGTTGGTGTTAAAAAAACAAAAACGAATCGATGTTTAAAGAAACGATGATTACTGATCGATAGAGCATAAAAAGTTGCTTTGAGAATGTTTTTACAGATTTAAAAAGAGTTCAGAAATAGCAAAGTTATAGGCGAGAATCTAAAATCGTAATTTTCAGTTTTTTTCAGTTTTCTAACATACCGTTCAAAATAATCCAAAATTGTTTTCAGATTATTTTTGAGCACCAAATTTGGCAACTTTACCAAATTTAAACCTATGGTCTATCTATTATAATAAGCGAGATCCCCATGCTGGCAACGGAATTTTACCCACCCTGTATATGAGATTCATCTACAAATGATATAAATATGTCGTTAATAATAATTAATTACTTGCTTTTCTAATGCGTATTTTTAAATTTCCAAAACTTATAACACCAAATACATTAGAGGTTATAATGTATTTGAATAACACATAACATAACCACACTAATAAAAATATTTTGTAATTTCGGTTTCAGAGAGGTAATTTCCTCGAAACAAGTTTAAAGTAACTAGAAAAAGAACTAAATGTCAATGTTTTTGATAAAGTTCATATAAAAATTGTTTATCACGAATTGACGACCTTTCAGCGTATTTAAACGAATGGTATAGAAAACATAATACATAGTGCAAAATTTAATAGAAGTGTATTTTCTTTTTATCTCCATTTCTTCGTCTTTTCTATTTCTTTTCTATCTCTATCGAGTTACTTGGTTCCGCTGCTGGTTTCGAACAATTATCGCGTAAAGAATTATCTGGTGTAAATCTGCGGCATTGTATTTCGCGCAGGTTGTTTAAACCACTCGTTATATTTCGTGAATGGATGCTGGTTTCGAACAATTGTTGTGTTAAAAATTATCTAAAAAACTACGCAAAAAAATGGAAAGACGTCGTCTAGGTTCTGTTAAAGCCAAATTAACGCGTTTTGAAGGATACTTAGACGAAATAACAGAACAGTATAAAGCCAAGTATCCACCAAAGGAAAATTGACAACTTTTGTGTTGTCAACACATGTTGGTGACAAAAGTTTCTGTAATTACCTTAGTTGCCAACAAAAATTGTAAACAAATGTCGAGAATCGTGTTTCCGTTTTAGGCGGTAAACATCAAAGAAATACGCGTGTTGCGGATATTGAATTGCTCTGTGTGTACGCTTGATCAGTTGGAAACATAAGTTGCAAAAAGAAATATGTCTGTCACGTGGACCAACGAATTAACTGAAACGTTAATTGATTTATATCACACCCAAAGAGTACTCTTGGACTCAAAAGATGAAAATTATAAAAATAAAAATAAGAAAAAGGATGCATGGAAAAATATCAGTGATGTTATGGGGCTACACGAACTTGACATACAAAGGAAAATAAAAAATGTGACTGCACAGTTTTTCAGAGAGAAAAAGAAAATAAAAGATGACAATAAATCTGGAGCTGCGGCTTCCGACACTCCAAGATGGTTTGCCTACCAACTGAGTTATATTTAGCATTATGTTATATTATATCACATTATAAATGCATAGTAAGTAGTAATAAGAAACTTCTCTAGATTAACCATATGTTATAAATATATGTAAAAGCAAATTGTATTTAGTCTTTTGTTGTTCTTAGCTTGAAATAAATCTTTTTTAAAAATTCGTTTTTTCTACTGAGAAATTAACTGGCGCAGTCGGTAGGATTTGTGCAAAACATCCCATCGCGCGTTTGTTTGTGAGTTTTAACTCTTAAGCACAAAGACTATAACTTGAAAGAACATTTCTACCGCTGGACACCAAGAGGCTCACCCATCGACCAGGGATTCTTAGAACAAAATCGTCTGAGTTCCTATTGGTGCGGACAACTAGAACAAAATCGTCTGGAAGTCCATAAGCAGGCCAGGGAGAGGACAAAAATCGCCAAACCTATTGGACAACTAGCTGTTAAGGAAAGAAAACTTAAGAAAAGCTACCGAGAGAAAGTAAAGTTGATTACGGTGATTTCTATAACGAATCAGATCTCTTTACTCGCTGTATCTCGTAGCCCAACGTACAGAAGAAAAGAAAATGAGAATCACACTGCACATAATCATCATAACATTAAAGTAGGTGCATTTTCCATTTTACCTTTCTTTTACCCAATTTACTTATTGTATTGCTTATACTTCTAATCTATTTAATTTAATAATTAAATAATAATTTAATCCATTTAAGAATAACAAACTGGACGAACTAATAGTTAACTTAGAAAATCTAAATTTTCATAATCAAACTGAAAATACTAATAATAGTAATTTAACAAATAACGAAATAGCAAACCCTAATTTACAATTAATCAGATACCAAGCTGAAAACATTCCAAACTATGATGGCAATCCCAAACAATTAAACCGTTTCATAAAATCATGTGAAAACTTATTATCCGCACATCAAGATCGCACAAATGCTGCTGCCCCCATAAACATTTGTCTTTTTGATACTATTTTGAGTAAACTAACAGGTAGAGCTGCTGATATAATTGCATCGCGCATAGAATTAAACAATTGGCAATCCGTTAAGGACTCATTACTAGTAACTTTTGCTGATCAAAGATCAATAGATTGTATAATACAAGACATCATATCAATGCGACCCGAAAAGAATGAAAACCCTCAAAATTTTGGTCTAAGATTACAAGATGCTCGTAGTCTTTTAATTTCTAAAATTAATATGTCAAATGATAATAACCAAGTAAAATTAATTAAAATCGAACAATACGAAGATTTAGCGTTAAAGACGTTTATTAATGGTTTGAATTATCATATGCAACTGGTTGTAAGATTAAAAGACCCTGATTCATTAGAACAAGCAATGTCATACGCACATGAAGAAGAAAACTTTTTAAACTATAAAAATCGTGCAAATTCAGTTAACAGAACTAACTCGAATTCATCAAAACCAAACACTCAAAGAAATTTCCAAAGTACATATTACCCAAATAATACACCGAGAAATCAATACACTAACAATTTTACACCACCAAGTAACCAAACTATACATTTCGGACAATTTAGAAATTCTCCTTTCCAACAAACATCATCTTTTACACCAAGACCAAATTTATTCCAACAACCATCTTTTACACAAAGATCTAACGTATTTCAAAGACCTAACTTTATTCCAAGACCACAACAGTTTAACCAAAATATCTCAAGACCAAACTTCCAAAATAATCCCTTTAAGCCAAGAGGCACCATTCCAAAATCAAATGTAAACGTAAAACTAACGAAACCCGAACCAATGGACACCTCTTCAGGTAACACATTCATTAGATCGTCACAACGTACATTGCAACCTAGAAACTTTATTTCGGAAGAATTATACAACCACATGGTTGAACAACCACACGAAAACGCTTACGAATATTCTACCCCTAACGATCCTAATCAGTACGACCCCTCAGAATATTATTCAGAACCTTCAGAACAGGAACTAGAATATAATAACGACGAAGAATATTATGAAAACAATTACACCGAACAAAATTTTCAGGAAACTTTAGATCCAAACAACATGACATAGTTTACATAAACAATTATAAAAACAATTCAGATTTACCTTACATCTTTATCCCCGAATTAAACGCAAAATTTTTAATCGATAACTTAGCTTACAAAATCTATTCAAATTTCATTTACAAAGAACCCTTTACAGTTAAAAGCGCTCATGCAACTTCATTTCACGACGAAGTTATGACAATACCCCTATTCCCTTCATTTTACACACAAGGCGAACATAAATTTCATCTTTTTGATTTTTCACCTAAATTCGATGGATTAATTGGCATAAACCTTTTGATTCAACACGGCGAAATTCAAAACACGTCATATCCAATTGTTGATAATAACAATCAATAGAACAAAAATTCCAACCAATAAATCTTATTATAACACCACGTACCACTCAAAAAATAAAAGTACCAGTAAAACAACTAAACGGCATAGGTATAATACCCTACACAAATTTCGAAAAAGCTGAAACGCCAGAAGCGTTAGTCGAAGTAATAAATTCAAATGCTCTGACAACAATAACTAATTCAAACGAAAACCCTGTTAAAATCACTCTTTATGAACCTTTAGACATTGAAACTTTAAACGAAACAGAAATTAATTTTGTTGAAAAAATGGAAACAAACACAGATTTCGATAATCACATAGATAATCTACAAAAACAAAATTTGAAAAATATACGCTTACTACACTGTAACAAAGAAGAATATACAGTCATTAGAAAATTATGCTACGAATATAGAGACATTTTTTACTGCGATAATATACCCCTCACTTTCACAAACCGAGTAAAACATCAGCTCAATTTATCTAACGACACCCCTATTTTTACTAAAACATATCGATACCCCGAAGTACATAAAGCAGAAGTAAACGATGAAATTAATAAAATGTTTGAAAACGGTGTTATACAACACTCAAATTCGCCATGGAGCAGTCCCATCTGGATTGTACCAAAAAAATTAGATGCAGAAGGCAAGAAAAAATGGAGAATAGTCATCGACTATAGGAAATTGAATGAAAGAACAATTAATGATAAATTTCCCTTACCCAATATCTCTGATATATTAGATAAACTAGGAAAAGCTCAATACTTCACCACCTTAGACTTAGCAAACGGTTTCCATCAGATTGAGATGCATCCTAACGATATTCACAAAACAGCATTTTCAACAGATACCGGGCATTACGAATTTAAACGCATGCCCTTTGGCCTCAAAACTTTCCAATGCGTAATGAAAAACATTCTACGAGGATTTCAAAATGAGATATGCCTTGTTTATTTAGATGACATAATTATTTTCTCCACCTCTCTTCAAGAACACATAGAAAGATTAAAATTAATTTTTGAACGACTTAGACAATCAAACTTTAAAGTACAATTAAATAAATCAGAGTTTTTACATAAAGAAGTCGCATACTTAGGACACAAAATCACAAAAGACGGAGTAAAACCAAACCCAGAAAAAATAGAAGCAGTCAAAAATTTCCCTATACCTAAATCACAAAAAGAAATAAAATCATTTCTAGGCCTC
Organism: Pediacus dermestoides; assembly: GCA_963942485.1. Classification (NCBI taxonomy): domain Eukaryota; kingdom Metazoa; phylum Arthropoda; class Insecta; order Coleoptera; family Cucujidae; genus Pediacus; species Pediacus dermestoides. The sequence continues at coordinate 11,264,325 of OZ012628.1, read as the reverse complement.
GCCGGATACTATCGCCGGTTTATCAAAGATTTTGCAAAGATTACGAAACCTCTAACCTTATGTTTGAAAAAAGATGCAAAAGTTGATCATACAAATTCTTTTATACAATCCTTTAACAATCTAAAACAATTATTAATAAACTCTCCGATTTTAAAATACCCAGATTTCACTAAACCTTTTGTTCTAACTACTGACGCATCAAACGTAGCTCTAGGCGCAGTACTATCTCAAGGAACACCACCAAACGACCTCCCCATAGCTTACGCATCGCGTACCCTTAACGAAACCGAACAGAAATATTCAACCATCGAGAAAGAACTACTAGCAATAGTCTGGTCATGTAAATACTTCAGACCATATTTATACGGTAAAAGATTTCAAATATACACCGATCACAGACCCCTAGTTTGGCTATTCAATCTAAAAGAACCAAATTCTAAATTAGTAAGATGGAGATTGAAATTAGTGGAGTACGATTATGAAATCATATATAAAAAGGGAAAACAGAACACTAATGCCGATGCCCTATCTAGAATCCAACTTAACGCATTAGAAACTGAATCAATAATCAATAATCCCGACGACATCAACGCAATAATCGATAAATTTCTAAATCAAGAAATCAATGATACTGCAAACGAAAATTTAGACTATGCTGACGATATATTAAATACAATTAACGAAACAAGTAGTACAACCCTCAAAAATAAACCTAAAATAAAAATTTTACAAAACATTCTAATTAAACCACCTGATAAACCTTCAATCACAAACACCATTCACAGTACTAATACCCCAGATTCTATAACAGACATACCTATATTAGACGAAATAATAAATAACAAATCAAACCAAATAATAATTAAAAAATCGCCTCACGATAAATTTATCGAACATAAACCAAAAACTTTTGACAACAACAAGATCATTGAAACAACCTTACCTACTAATTTACCAATCATAATTAAATTTCTTAAAGAATATTTATCAAACAAAACCATCTACATTTATTTTTTGTCTAAAGAACTAAGACCTTACTTTCAAAAAGCCCTATCAGATCATTTCCAAAATTGTAAAGTAATAGAATGCACAAAACTAATTAATAATGTAGAACAAGTAGAACGCGAATTACTTTTAAAATATAAACACGAAGGAAAAACTAACCACCGCGGAATCGAAGAAACTTATAAATTCCTAAAAGAAAACTATTATTGGAAATCTCTCAAATCCGACATAATTAATTATATCAATAATTGTGAAATTTGCCAACGAGCAAAATATAATAGAAGACCACCCGACGAACCCCTGGTGCTAACTCAAACACCTTCTAAACCTTTCGAAATAATTCACATGGATACCTTCATTGCCGGTAACCAAAAATTCCTTACTTTAATCGACAAATTTTCTAAATTCGGAACAGCCTTACCATACGATGGAAATGCAATTTCCACATGTAAACAATTAGTTCACTATTTTTCATTCCTTGGAGTCCCAAGCCAAATCGTTACTGACAACGGCTCTGAATTTAAAAATGAAAACTTAAAAACCCTTCTGAAAGCACACAAAATTACAATACACTTTACAACACCTTATCACCATGAATCAAATTCCCCTGTTGAAAGATTCCATTCAACTTTGATTGAACATTTACGCTTATTAAAAGAACTCAACAAAGATGCCCTAGTAACCGAATTAATGCCCTATGCATTAATAGCTTACAATAATACAATACATTCCAGTACGAATTATACCCCTTACGAACTAACTTTCGGACACACAAATTCAAGAGACCCTATGTCTCTAATACCAATTAGAGCTTATTCAATTTATGCACAAAATCATTTATCTAATACACAAGCTTTATATGACGAAGTACACGCGACATCAATAAACAGAAAACAAAAAATAATAGACAAAACAAATCTAGAGAAAAAGCCATCACAAATTCACATAGGATCCAAAATCTACAGAAAAGCCGCTGACAGAAAAGCGAAACTAAGTCCTAAATTCACCGGATCCTTTACAGTCACGAAAATTCTAGAAAATCATAAAATAGAAATTGAAAATCCCAAAACTAAAACTAAAGAAATCGTGCACATAAATGAAACAAAACCTATTGTTTCAGATGGATCTGGACCGTCAACTCAAGAGACGTGACATTCCATGATTTAAATAAAAATCCCGGGCTCCTACCATACAAACTTGGTACCGCTAAAATACTTTCTAATCATTGGTCCCTTATCCAAATTTACGATCTAAACCCCTTAATAAAAGAATACCAATCTATTAAATTCCAATCAAATATTTTAATAAACAAACTCCGGAATAACACCGAATATACTAACACATTTAACCCCTTGTTGTCTTTAGAAAAAAGAATCGAAACCCAGTTAATCCAATTGAACCCTTCATTCAATGGTTCAGTAAGAAATAAACGCGGTTTACTAAACCCTCTAGGTACAATAATAAAATGCATTACAGGAAACTTAGATCAGGAAGACGCTGAACGTTACGAAAGCCATATAAAACAACTACAAAATAATCAAAACAAATTAAAAACCAACATGTTAAATCAAATAACACTTCTAGAAACAACAATAAATAAATTTCAAAATTCAATATCAAACATTTCACATAATCAACAAGTCCTAAAATCACGAATTTTACAAATCGAAAATACTATCAAAAAGGTAAATGCTAGACAAATCACATTAGAAGAATATTTAAGAGTTCACATGACAATGAATCAAATCACCTTAATGTATCAAATGATTTACAACATAATCGATAAAATTGAGATTGCTATCACATTTGCGAAAACCAACACTTTACACAATTCAATAATAAATCCAATAGAGTTATTAACAGAAATGAAGAAATTTAAACATCATTTAACAACAGACATTTTACCCTTAGAAGCCAATATTGACAATTTACTAAATATCGAACAAATAATTGAAATAAAAGGTTTTTCTAAACAATCAGTCATAACATTTATACTAGAAATACCATTAGTAGATCCAGAAGTATATCAATATTATCAGTTATACCCTGTACCTATTCCTAGTGACGAACCCTTCAAATTTTACATAAACTTTCCACACAAACCTTATCTCGCACTTGGCAATTCTAAATATTCATACATGGATCAAAAATGTACCATCATGAAAAAAGAAGAATACATATGCAAAGAAGCTCATACTATACAAACAAACAACAATTCCCCCTGTGCAGTTCAACTAATCAATTATCAACTTAATACTAGCATTTGTAAACCATTCGAAATCCAATTACACGAAATACAAATCTTAAAAATCTCCGACGGAAAATGGCTAATCACGGTACCTACCCAAACAATATCCAGCGTAGCATGTGACATCACGAAAGACAACATACCGCTATTTGGATCTTATCTACTAGAAACAACCCCTAGCTGCATAATCCAAATAAAATCAGTAAAATTACAAACACATCAACCCAGTAAATTATCGTATATCGACACACAATTACCCGCTCTAAATCTATCACTCGTGGACCAACCTCAACAACAACAAATACAGTTCGATCCACCTTCATTGGACCTCAACGCGATCAACCTCAAGGAGACTCAGGACCTTAAATCAAAACTTCAGATTCACAAAAATCAATTGGAAGAAATGTCAACACCAATTTATGTGAACAGAATAAGTGTATGGATAATAATATTATATTGTGTTATTTTTATAATTTTAATATTCGTTCTTTATAAATATATTATATCCAAAATATTAATTAAAAATAAAATTAAAGTAGTCTTAGATGAAATAATAGTTTAATCATTTTTAACAATTTTAATAATTCTGTGAAAATTCACATTTTATGATAAATTTTCAGGCGGAGGAGTTATATTTAGCATTATGTTATATTATATCACATTATAAATGCATAGTAAGTAGTAATAAGAAACTTCTCTAGATTAACCATATGTTATAAATATATGTAAAAGCAAATTGTATTTAGTCTTTTGTTGTTCTTAGCTTGAAATAAATCTTTTTTAAAAATTCGTTTTTTCTACTGAGAAATTAACTACTGCTTCTTTTTTTAACAGACAGAAATGAACCCAGGTTATGTGTGGAAAGGGGATTAAATGAAACACATGTAAGTATGCAACAATATTATTATTATTATTCAGTACACTTATTTTTTGAAGTTGTTTTTTTTTTACTTTATATAATTTGCTAATAGTTATTTTGCCAAGGAACTCTCCCTTCTGGAGACATAAAGTACTCTGCGAATTCTTGTCTTACGTCTTTTGCGGCATTACTTGATTTCCGAGCTCTCTTATCTAAACTGTGAAATGGTGTATCGTTTTGCATGTCGTTTCGCCAAGCTCCAGAAATAATATTACCAGTGTCTTTGTCTTCAGAATCGAAAGTTCCAGGTGGAGTGTATGTGGCCTTTGAGTTGCTATTTTTTCTCAAATAATTGTGTAAACAAATACAAGCAGTTATAATTGTCTGAGCTTTCGATGGGTCAAGTAACATTATTTTCCTGAAGACTCTATATCGTGCTGATAATATTCCGAACACGTTTTCGGACACTCTTCGTGCTCTTGACAATCTATAATTAAATATTCTCTCCTGTGATCCTTTTTCTTGAGCACCCGGATAAGGTTTCATCAAATTTGGTGACAATGGAAAAGCATCGTCACCTAGGAAAACATAAGGGACAGCTGTGGTTCTACCAGGAAGCTTTTCATTATTAGGTAAATTAAGTTTACATTCAGACAACATCTTTTTGAAGCAAGTATTTTCGAAAACACCGCCGTCCGATATGCGTCCCTGGCAACCAACATTCATATATAACACTTCGTAATTTGCATTAGCAACAATAAAAAGAACAATGCTAAAAAACGATTTATAATTGAAAAAATCGCTTCCACTGTGTTCTGGCGATTGAATCATAATATGCTTTCCATCCATTACTCCTACACATTGTGGAAAATTCCAAAGGTTGTTGAACTGGGTTGCCACTACTTTCCACTCTTCTGCATTTTCGGGCATCTGTAAAAAAGAAATATTTAATAATATTATTTAATTAATTTTAGGATTCTGGTCCAGAAAGAAGCACTGAGGCAGAAATATCTCAAAATCAATTACCAAATGAAGTAAATACAGATGATACAACAGTCCAACCATCACCAGATCCACAACCACTGAATCAACAACCAGAATGTTCAACAATGTCGGAAAATAGAAAAAATATAAAAGGCTCGAAAAGGAAGATTTCAAATTATGACCAAAGACAAGAAGAGGCTTATAATGTATTAAAAGAACTTCAAGCTAAGAAATCTTGCAATTGATTCACTATTTTTGGGGAACATGTTGCAACGAAGATAGAAGCTTTGAAATCAAGCTATGCTCAAAATGTGGTAGAGCATTTAATATCAAATATTTTATTTGAAGCAAGCATCGGAAAATATGATTATCCTGCTGATAGACAAATAACGCCATTTTCAACAGATTCATCAAATTCAAGTTTCTCGATACATACACATTATCCATCCTCACAATACGCATCATCACCTTCACCACAATTAGAATACCCAACACTCGAATCACAGCAAAAACAAAACACACAACTCACAATACTACAAACAGTAGATGAACGCTGCGGCTGCCAGCATAATATCATCGTCGTTCGACGACATTATTTTGTCAACTAAATAGTCTTGGTGGAGACAGCTAGTTGCCAACTGAAATGTTCCTCACATTGTTGACGACTTATTTTAATCCGGTGTGGACAAAATGGAAACAAAAGTTGATGACTTTTTGAATAATTGTAAACAGTTGCAAACACAGAAATTGCCAACTATTTCAGTGGATACGTACCGTAGAATGGGGTGAATAGGACCACTTTTGAACTTTGGAACCGTGTAACTCCCTAAGTAATAGGCATATAATTTTAATATACACATCCAAACATTAGTTTATACCTGGGCTATTCATTTCCGATGGCAATGTTTTTTTATACCCAGTGGCGTGCCATATAATTTTTTTTTATTCACTGATCCTATTCACCTGCCGTTGGGGTGAATAGAATCACTCATGCTTTTATGATGTTTAATCATATTCACCTTCCTTTAGGGTGAATATGATCATAGATAGGTATCATTTTATTTAAAAGCAAGATTAAATACAAACATTTATTGTGTCAATTATATGTCAACAAGTGCTAAAATGTTAGCTACTTTCATCAGAAGATTCAACGTCGTCAATTGCCACACTTTTACCAGCAGGAACGTTAATTTTCCTTTTCCGCTGTTTAGGCTGATTCTCATCATACCGCATAGACTGTAAAATATGAACAAAGGAGTTGTTGATGTCATCTTCTTGGGTTTCATTTGCTGAATCTTCCACAGGCAGCATGCGCAATACCCGATCAGCATTCAAGGGTAATATTCCGCATTTATCAAACCCAGCAATTATATTGTTAGACCTGTTAGGGTCAATAGATCCAAGCAGCTTTTTCAATAAACCGGGAAAAACATTTTTAGGAATACTACACTCCTTCCTTCCTGGTCCCTTTTTATACAATTCAACTATTTTCCTCCATGCAACCTTTAAAGGTTTGAAGAAAGCTACGTCTAAGGGTTGCGTCAAATGGGTGGAGTTGCTAGGCAAAAATATTTATTTGCTCTACAGGCCGTGTAGGCCTAGGGCTACAAAATATCAATACTATATATCATTTTATATTATTATTAAGTACATGATTATATAACTCGATTAATTGTTACTCTTCACCATTTTTCTTGGAGCGCTCTCTGCACTATCGCTCGCCACTCCCTTCTGTTTGTTGCTATCTCTTTCCAATTTCTAACTCTCAACACTTTCAAATCCTCTTCCAAGCTGTTTATCCATCTCTTTCTTGGTCTTCCTTTTCTTCTTTTTCCTATCGGTTTTCTGCTTAGAACTAATTTTGGTAATCTCTCCTTAGTCAATCTTTCCACATGTCCCAGCCATCTTAACCTTTGTGCTTTGATAACTGCTATGATACTGGGGTTTTTATTTAATTCTTCCAATTCGCGGTTTGTTCTTCTCCTCCATCCCTCCTCCGTTCTTATTCCTCCATATATAGCACGTAACATTTTTCTTTCCCATCTTTTCATTTTTTCTTCTTCCGTTTTATTCATCACCCACGTCTCACAGGCATATGTGGCCGTAGTTCTCACAACTGTTGTATATATTCTCTCTTTTGTCTTTCTCGATACATATTTGGATTTCATTAGCTTTTTCAGGCTTCCGTACTTTCGGTTACCTTTTGCAATTCTTGCCTGTATTTCTTGACCTTCATGACCATTTTCTTCTACAATTACCCCCAGATATACGAAATTTTTCACTCTCTCGAAGACACATTCCTTATTGCTGTTTGTTATCAAGGTCAGGTTGCCTTGGTTCTCTAGTGGATTTTGTGTTTGTCCCATAACCATATATTTTGTTTTATTTTGGTTTATCTCCAGTCCGAAATTCTTTGCTTCTTGTTCTATTCTTCTTACGACCCTTATTAGTTCATTTTTCGTTCTTGCTATGATTGTTAAGTCATCTGCAAAGGCCATACATTGGTTGTCCTTGTTAAATATCGTCCCTTCATTTTTTATGTTACTATTTCTTATTATTACTTCCAGTGTCAAATTGAATAATGTTGTTGATAGGGGGTCTCCTTGTCTGAGTCCTCTTCTTACTTCAAACTCTTGCGACTCTTCTCCCTTCCATGTTATTTTGTTTTTTGTGTTCTCCAGAGTCATTTTCGTTTTTCTGATGAGTTTTTTTGGGATTCCTAACTGGTGTATTCCTTCATACATTTTTCTCCTATTTATTGTATCATATGCTTTCTTGAAGTCGACGAATAACGCATGGAGTTCTGTTTTATATTCGTAATTAGTAACTTGCAATTCTTTGAGGGTGAAAATTTGATCTGTCGTAGCTCTATTGTTTCTAAAGCCCGCTTGGTATTCCCCCAGGACCCTTTCAGTGTGTATGTTTAATCTTTTTCTTATTATTTGTCCTAACACTTTGTAACAGGTGTCTAGCAGCGCTATGCCCCTATAGTTTTCACATAATGCTGGATCCCCTTTCTTATATATTGGACATATTAGGGCGCTTGACCAGTCCTCCGGCATTTGCTCTCTTCTCCAGATTTGTTTTATCATTTCCGTGATTTTCTCACGTAGTAGACTCCCTCCCTGTTTCAGCATTTCTGATGTTATGTTACTTTCCCCTGGGCTCTTGTTATTTTTCGAAGCTTTAATTATGTCTTCTATTTCTTCATTTGTTGGTTCTTCTATATTATCTCCGTCTTCTTCTTGCCAAAACAGTTCCTCTTCTTCTTCCATCTCCCCCTCATTTAGTAAATTATCAAAATGCTCCTTCCACTCCTCTAATATTTCTTTGTGTTCTGCTATTAATATTCCCTCTTTGTTCTTTAAGTAACTTTGTCCGCTGCAATAACCTTTCTCTATTTTTTTTACTTCTTGGTAGAAAGATCTAACCTCTTTATTTTGGAACTTTTCCTCTATTTCCTTCAGTCGTATTTCATTATATTGACGTTTTTTTGTTCTACATAGCCTCTTCAATTCTTTTCTTTTTTCTTTGTAGTTTGTCACATTTCCTACATTCTTGTTTGTTAGCATAAGTTCTCTTAGTCTTTTCTTTTTCTGTGTAGCTCTCTCGCACTCCTCATCAAACCAGTCTTTCCTTTTCAGTTGTCCCCTTTTTGCTGGTATTACTTCTTGGTTTGTATCTGTTATTATCTGCTTTAATTGGTTCCACATGCCATCAATTCCCGCTGACATTTTTACTTTCTCCAATCTTTTGTTCATCTCATCTTGGTACTCCTTACTTACTATTGTGTCTTTCAGTCTTTCTATGTTATACCTTTTCTTTCTTTTTGGGTTTTCTTTTGTAATTTTGGTATTTTCTATAGATTTTTACATGTGATTTTGACTAGAAGGTGATCAGAGTCGGCTTCGGCTCCTCTCATACTTCTCACGTTTATGATTTTATTCATGTGTTTTCTCTCTATTAAGACATGGTCAATCTGGTTTGTTATTCTACCATCCGGTGATTGCCAAGTCCCTTTATAAATTTCCTTTCTTTGTATCTGTGTGCTTCTAATTACCATATTCCGTTCCAACGCAAAATTAATCACTCTTTGACCATTATCATTCGATGTATCATGCTTACTATAAATTCCTACTACCTCTCTATATATGTCTTCCTTTCCTATTTTCGCATTGCAGTCTCCTAGGGTAATTTTAATGTCATGCTTAGGTAATCTTTCGTATTCGTTCTCCAGGATCTCGTAAAATATTTCTTTTTCTTCATCTTCTTTATCTTCTGAGGGGGCGTGTATGTTTATAATACTGATGTTTCTTTCCCTTCCTTTCAATCTTAAGGAGCATATTCTATCAGAGATAGGATCAAACCTCATCACTTTTTCTTTAAGTCTCTTCGTCATTAAAAATCCCGTTCCCAGCATTCGGTTCCTTCCACCACTTTTAAATAGTATCATGTTATCTATTTCCATAATGCCTGATCCCAGCTGTTTTGTTTCTTGTAACGCAACAATGTCTATTTTATATCGTTTTAATTCTCTTACTACTTGTTTTAGACCCCCAGCCACATATGTTCCCCTCACATTCCATGTTGCCATGGTCCATTTCGTTTCATTTTCTTTTTTTTTCATTAAGTTCACTTCCAAGTCTTTATCCCTTTTCGTTGCCAAGTCTGTCATCCTTTCATTTCCTAACTGTTCGCTTGTTCTTCTCATGTCCATTTCCATAGCCTGTGTCGTGATCCGTTTACCTCTAAGTTCTAGTTTTTTTGTGTTATTCTTTGAATAATTGTTTTCTCGCATATTCCTTTTTCTCTGTTCCATGTCCATTCTTCATCATTAATTATTAGGCAAAAATATAAAACTAATATTGTTTTCTGAACACTCTTTTATCGATTGTACTGAGAGGTGGGATGATAAATTGTCACCGATTAATATTTTCTTGCCAGGTAACTTCTTTAAATATGGTATGGCAATGGAATGTATCCAATCCTCAAAGCAGTAACTATCAAACCATCCCGATTTGCTACGATTGTACCTAGTACGGGGTGGTCCTCCAGTTGTCCAAGAGTCATACATACTTAAGGCTTTGTATACCACATAACATGGAAGTAATTCTCCACTACCAGAAGCAGCGAACATGATTGAGGTGGACGATTTGCTATGATTTATAATTCGTTCGGGATATTTACATCCCCTCCTCGCAATTATTTTTTTTCGACCCGGATCATCGCAAAGGTTTGTTTCATCATAGTTTACGATGTGGCTAGCGGGAATGCCTTCTAATTCTGCAGAAAGACGTTCAAAATATTCTGTAATGGTTACCCTAGTAACACCTGCACGCGCCCGTTTTATATTTTGGCACATTCTTTCAGATAGCATATTTGAATGTCGTTTTAAAAAGCTATATGTAAACTCTTTACCAGGAAGATTATCTCTAAAACGAGGAACAACTCTACCAACTCTATTTAAATATTGTTGGACAAGCAATCTTAAATCATATGTATCAAAGGGATAACCCCACTCACTGCATATGAGTAACTTTTCTGCGATATATCTTTCTTCTGCTTCACTCAACACGGTTTGACCTCCTTGTTTCTTAACATTTTCATTTTTGAGATGTCTTTGAAGCACGGTGTAAGCAAGATTGTGTCTTTTGGCGGCTTGTCTTATACTGTAACCATTATTAGTGACATCATTTTTAGCCTCTTGAATTATATCTTGGTTTGGTTTTTTGTAATGTTTTCCCCCTACTTTAGGTTTATAATCTCTAGGCATTTTTACGTTGGTATTAACCCCAGCTTATGATCCTATTGATCCTATTCACCCCACAGTAATCTAAAAATGTGCCGCGAATTAGAAATATTTTTCCAGGTTGTTTTTGCATACAAAAGAACTAAAACTATTTCGTGTACACGGAAAAAAATGCTTTGTAAAAAATTGAAATAAAATTGTAGTAAGATATTTTTAGAAATAATTAGCACAATTGTATTTTGATATAGGACAAATTTGTTATTTTTCAAGTGTTATTTTAGCAAATATTTGCAAGTAATTGTTCTAAAACTTTTGTGGGACTATGTTCGACAATTATAATAAAATGTGTAATAAAATTTGTGTTAAAAATTATAGCACATATTTGTGGAACTATTTAAAATCAAAATCGTACAATTTACTACAATAATTATTTAAATTTCAAATTTAATGTGTACATAATCATGTGTTTAAATTCAACCTATAAGAGAACGTTTTGAGTAACACAAGATGAGCACCCCCACCTCCCTAACCGGTTACTCTAAATTCGCGGCATTCGGCGTAGTACAGTGGACGATAAATGACAGAGTATCAGTGCGATCAAGTTTTTTCAAATGTGAGGCAAACAAAATGGATGAGTTTGTGCAAAATAAATTAAAAGAGTGGAATTTGATAGAGAAATTGGAAAACGTTTTTAACGGTGAGTATTATGTACATATTTAGGTACCTATGGTTTACGGCGTATTAATGCATGTTTTTCACCTATACTTATTGCACAATATCATGAAAACAATCAATAATTGAAATTATTTTCAATTTCAATACCTTTGATCTGACGCAAATTTCATATTCAGTAATTCAGTAAAAAATTAGCTTCGCACAATGCTCCGAAAGACACAAATTTTCCCACGTGCTCACCACGTGGTGCGTGGTGACAACAAGGTTGTTAAAATAATGAAAATTGTTTTTACTCGTTACGCGTATGGAAAACTAGAAAACCACAGAATATGTAATGTAGAAAATGTGGAATACTCACGAGGCAAATTTAATATTTGTTTTAATATTCCAAACTAAAAACTACAAAAATTGTTGCTCTTTTTACCCCTACTTGGGTAAATGCACCCGTAGATAAGTCGCCCTTTTTAGCTCAAACGCGACTAATAGATTCAAAACGGAGGATAAATTTTTGTGGTTTTACTTCGTGATTTTATAATAAATGTTAAATTTGATAGTTTCAATTCTCTAATTTACATTTTAGAAAATGAAATAGACGAAGATGTCTTTAATGCATTAAGTGAAAACGATATAAAGGAGCTAATTCCAACTCTCGGAACGAGGAAAAAATTTCAGGCAAAATTTAACGAATATATTTTGCTAGTTGAGGTATACTAATAAATAACTTTAATGTTTTTAATATTTTCTCATCGCTTAACACAAACGTATCTTTTTAAGGCTTTAAAATATGATAGTATAATTCTTAACAATCAGCAGAGTCCTGGGCCGTCTACGTCTACTACTTCTATTGATGACGAGAACCCTATACAACTAGAAGACGGTAAGGAAAGCACTTAATTATCGTTATTTTTTAATAAATAATTTCATAACAATATGATTTATAATGGGCTCGTTCCACACATTGTAAAGTTAATAAAATCCTATGTTCTAAAATTTAAAGGAAATAGCTTACATGTGGGCTGAGTACTATTGAATAACACTGTACTTATGTACCTATTATCTACTTATAAAAATTGACATCAGATATTCTGTATTTAAATTTCTATTTCAGAAAACCTTCGACGTATTCAATATCCTGAAAGAGCAACAGTAGGTCTGCCTTACGAATTAAGTTTTCATAACAACGTGAGTTCTAATATATTAAAATATAAACTAACATTATACAGGGTGATTTACAATTCGAGGCGAAAAATTAAGGAACGTGTACGGTGTGATATTCAGATAGATAGTTAAAAAATATAAAATAACATTAAACTTTTTATTGCTTGCTTGCTATTATCAGAAACTTTCAAATTTAACAACTCGGAAACAAAATCCCACCGCCAAATTTTTTATTTTACATATTTTAAAATTTGTAGGGCGTTAGAAAATTACTCGATTCAACAGAAGAAGGAAAACTGATAAAAGCTAGTTATGGGAAAAAGTTTCTTAGAAGTAAGCTGTGCGAACTAATCGTACAGAATGAATTGAAGGATAATTTGGACAAAAAGTAAGAAGTGTTTCCATAAAATATGGATTAATGAATTTCAGATAACATTATTTTTTCAGGATTTCGTCATCAAGATTCCTTCAATTAGCAGACGAAATAAACCAGGTATTTCTACACGAACAACAAGAATTATATTATGTGGCATATGTAAGGAATTCTGGTGGTCATCCGAAAGCTGCTCGGGGCAAACTGTGGTCGACTTATTGTTACATGCGAAAGAACTTGAAAGCATTGGGTTTACTTTCTGCCGGTTTCCAAAAATCAAATAACACTGATGCAAATAAAGAAAATGAAGACAGTAAGTTGTGACCAATATGCAATCTTTTGTGAATATTTATTTTATTACATCTAATTTTCTTTATAATCTACTTTCATTTAGCTTCTCAGTTTTAAAAATTTTATTATTCAAAGTCTTAACATTGTTTATTTTACTACATATTATTTATATTTTTAGCTGACGATATTAATTGGTTAAGAAATAACAGTATTCCGTTTCCTACAGTCCAAGAAAAATGGGCTAACACAACAAAAACACGTATAAAAAATTTTCCAGGCACAATTGAAGAATATTTTCGTTTATATGGTTGCTTAAAACATCCTTTGGCCCACCTTCTCTTGGAAATAGATTTCAAAAATTTATTTCCCGACAAAGAAAACCAATTAATTAACAAGTGGAGCTGGCTTCACAAAATTATATTAAAGATCGCCTCAGAGAGTAAGGATCATTATATTGAGAATCTCTTAATACAGTATCAAGAAAGTTGTGCTGATTCGACCAATATCACAGGTATTTTTTCTACTACTCGTTGAGTTATATTAAGTACCTACTGTTTTAAAATTTTGTAGATGAGATTTTTGCACTGATTATTTTACCGTTACTCTTTCGCACTGCCAACATTAAATGTAAAGCACCTGGAAAACAGTGGCGTCCTTCTAAGATTGAAGTTAAAAATGGTTTTTTATTACAAGTAAAGGTAAAAAATATATCTTTTTTTTAAACACAGTTCTCATCAACATTATTTTTTATTTTCAGGATATTGGTGAACTCGAGACCGAATTATCTTTAAGAAATCAAAAATACATTAATTATGGTCTAACAGCTCAACCACTGCCTATTATTGTTGGTGAGTTACCGAACATTGAACAATGTTTTGTGTGCATAAATTCAGTACGCCTAAAAGTTGATACAGTTTTAAAAGCTGTTGATCTTGGTTTCAAAGTATACCACGCTTTAAACGCTGAATATCCAAAAGAAGCTGATGCAGTGTGGACCTTTTTACAGCTGTACGTTTATGAAATTACAACCCCCCATGATAATAAATATGTATCTGTGTCTTCTCTAATATCAGACATTAAATTAATTGAGGAAAAAAATGCGGAAATCTAACTGGTCAAGAGTTTGGTCCTAGTATATTATACCTACTTCAAAACATATGTACATAATGGTAACGTGTTTTCAATGCTCAAAAACTTTTATGTCGGAAAAAGCATTATTTTATCATATTAAATTAACTCACAAGTCGATGAAAATATTTAGTTGTGGTGAACACAATTGTTTTAGAGTTTTTTCATGCTTTGATGTTTTTAAAAGACATGTTAAAGAGCATACTCCTGATCCTGAACAAATTGCCACACAAATAAATCTTGAACCTGATACAAGTGAGATTCAAAACGTATTTTCTTATAAAGAAGATGACGTTGATGACATTAGTAGCAATTCTTCCATTTCAAACGAATTCGTCGAACTGAATTTTGAACGAAATCAGAATGAATTAGCTAACAATGTAAAACAGTTTATATCGGGAATGTATAATAATTCGTTAATTCCTCGTAATTTTATACAGCATATAATAACTGAAGTTGATACAATATTTTGTAAAACTACTATACCTCTTTTAAAAAATTATGTTACTAAATCATTAGAAAAGTCTAATATTTCAAGTGAAGATGCTCAAAAAATTACAAAACTATTTGAAATTTGTGAGAATGCTTTTACAGGATTAGACACTGAGTATAAACGTTTTAAATACTATCAAAGTAGTCAACATTTTATTCCAGCAAAAGATTTTATAATTGGGTACAGAAACATTTTCAAAACATCAACAACGGGACCTTTAGATTACATATCTAAACCTGTTTTTGGAAAAATAATACCATTGAGGGCTGTATTTCACGCGTTGTTTTCAAAAAGCGAAGTGTATAATGAGGTACAGAATAATATTACTAGAATAATGTCTTCCAACACATGTATTAATTTTATACAAGGAAAATTATGGGAAATGAAATCACGAACCTACAGAAATGAGAACAAATTTGTTTTACCTCTATTTTTATTTTTTGATGACTATCAGATAGGAAATACTCTTGGTTCACATGCAGAATCTAATAAATTAGGAGCTGTTTACGTCTCAATTCCTTGTTTTCCAGATGATTTGTTTTGCTCATTAAAAAATATATATCTGTTTGCATTATTCTATTCAAAGGACCGTAAAGATTTCGGAAATCGCGCTGTTTTTTCTGAGATTATAAAAGAATTGCATTTTCTACAAGAACATGGCATTACAGTAGTTAATATAGATAGCAAAGATATTACCATTTATTTTAAATTAGGTTTGGTTGTCGGGGATAATCTTGGTATCCATTCTATTTTTGGTTTTACAGAAAGTTTTTCATGCACTTACCATTGCAGATTTTGTAAGATAACGAAATCAATGTCAAAAATTTCTTCTAAAGATATTGGGGAATATAGAACACCTCAATCGTATCAAATTGATTTGGAATTAAATGATGTCAGTGCGACTGGAATAAAAGAATATTGTGTATGGCACGATCTACCGGGTTTTCACGTTACTTCAAATTTAATGGTAGATATCATGCACGATGTCTTTGAGGGTATATGTATTTATGACGTCAGTTCTCTTTTAAACGTACTTATTTTTGATTACGAACTTTTTACGGTAAAAATATTAAATGATAGAATAAAATCGTTTAATTTTGGTGTAGAAAATTCCAACAAACCACCTATAATTACTAATTTAACTAATTCAAAATTGAGATTGAAAATGTCGGCAAAAGAAATGTTATGCTTTACAAGAAATTTAGGCCTTTTAATTGGTGATTTGGTGCCGGAAAACTTAGATATTTGGAATGTATGGATAAAGCTACGAAATATATTAGACATTATAACATGTCCTAATTTACAGTTTTCAGAAGGAATCAGATTACAAATTGAAATAGAAGAATATCTTGATTTAGTTCTCATTTATTTTAAAACACTAAAACCAAAGCATCACCATATGTTACACTATAGTTTCGTATATAAAATGTGTGGTCCTCTTGTACATTTATGGGGAATGCGTTTTGAACAAAAGCACAGAGAATCTAAATTAAATTCCAATGTGTCAGGTTCATTTAAAAATATGATACACACGTTAGCCAATAAGTCTCAACTGAAATTATGCCATCAGCTTGTGAGTCCATTTCGAAAAAAATATGTATATAAAAGTTTGTCAAATGTAACTAATTCTGATAGAGCCGCTTTTTTCACAAGTTTTGGAGTAGGAGAAGTACATGCTATAAATAGTATTGATATCCAAGGGACCATTTATGGAAACGGTACAGTTTTAATAATTAACTGTATGGAACTTCCTATTTTTGGAATTATAGAAAAAATTTTTATTGACAAACATCAAATTGTATATTTTAGTTATACTGAAATGGTTGCAGTGTGTTTTAAAATCCATATACATGCTTTCGAGGTTATTTATTCAGAAGTAGCTAATACTAAAATTATTAGGTATAATAAGCTGCACGATTATACGCCCTGCTTTTTAAAAAAGATACATGGAAAATTTTTTGTTTCTCTTAAATATTGTTGTTAAATCGATATTTTTATAGCTTAAATTAAATTGTTCTTAAAAGTTAGTTCGTTAAGGTCTTTTAAAAGTTTAATTTGTTCTTAAATGTTATAGTTTATATTATATTGTTTTGTAAAAAAACATGTCTGTACTTTTGATTAGTGTAAGTTTTTAAGTGTTATTTACTTAGTGTTTAAGAGCTGTTCTCTGTAAAATTTAGAAATTAAACTTGTTCATCAAATTTAATTTTGAATTTGAATGTACCTATCCTTTTTACTACAATTTCGAGTATATATGACTACAAATTTGTCGTATACTTTATTACAAAAATTTAGTAACAATGCATATTTAAATGTGACCATTTAAGACATATAATCTTACATTTACAAAAAAATATTGCTATCATTACTATTGTACTAGTACTTATTTACATAAAATTATAGTTGTCAATGCCTTATCGTTGTGTTAAATATTAGTACAAAATTTATAACAACATGTGATACGGAATTGTATGTAATTTAACTACAAAGATTTGGGCACAAAATATTGGCATTTATTATTACAATGTGTGGTTAGTCGTATATGTGACACAAATTGTAGTAAAATACTCAACAATTGTATTTCATTTTACCACATTTTTTTTCCGTGTACCTTAATTACTAACCGGTTGGAGTTACTAACACTAATTACTTTGTGTGTATGCCTCTTAAGTTCGGAATTTCAAACAAAGTTTTTGCACCCACGAAAACAGCTAAATAACAATGTCTTTAAAACATGTGCTGGTTTTCAATACTACCAATTGCGGGTGACGAGATATTACCAGCCTTTATGTGATTATGATATACGGAGCCAATCAACGTCAAATAGAAAGGTTTTGTTTAGTAATTTGGGTGTTGTGATTTTTATAAAAAAATTCCCACTTTTTGATCCTATTCACCTCACCGATCCTTTTCACCCCGTTCTACGGTACCTTAATACTAACAATCAACTAAATGATGAAGAGTTAACCGAATTACGTTTAAAAACTGAAGCAGCTAAGCCGTCACTTTCAAATTTCGAGTTAATTATCGATGAAATCGAAAATAATACAATAGAAACAGAGACGTTAGACGCCAAATTTGCGGGGGTAGGTGAGTTCAAAAAACGTTATTTTACGGTAATAGCAAAAGCTGAAACGCTACTTAACAAATGCACACCGCAATGTCAATCTCGATAAGGTAGCGAAAAATCTGAATCAGTTTCTTTAAATGGTTCAGACACACACACATCAAATCATTCGCCTAAAGGGTTCATTAAGTTACCAACCATTAACCTTCCCAGCTTCATTGGGAATCCTAGCGAATGGCTCAGTTTTAAGGAAACTTTTGTAGTCTTATTGATACAAATACTTCGCTGACCAATGTTCGCAAATTACACTACTTGCGCGCGTCGTTAAATGTCAAAGCAACTGAGTTAATTAAAAGCATGAATTTGAGCGCAGCTTCATATCAGATTGCATGGGATACGCTTCTAGAAAGATATGACAACAAAAGGGTTCTCGTTCACACTCACATTAAGACTCTTTTCAACTTAGAATCCATATCAAAAGAATCCTCAATTAAACTAAGAAACTTAATCGAATCGGTTATGAAAAATCTTCGTATTTTCAAAAATGTTGTGGATGACGAGTCTTTAAAAGAAGCTCTTCTGGTTTATCTCATTTCTTCCAAACTCGATTCAATTACTACCAGGGAATTCGAACAATTGCATGACGCAAATGAGCTCACCAAATTAAATGAGCTGAGAACTTTTATCAAAAGACGCTCTGCGTTGTTAGAGACGGTTGAACAAAAACAAAGTAAAGGCTTGAGTGAACGCACTGCAACTTCCAAATCGTTTCTTTCTACCATTTCAAATTGCCCTTTATGTAAAAAGTCTCACTACATTCAAAACTGTGATAGTTTTAAACAGCTTAACATTCAACAACGTAATGAAAAGTAAAGGAATTAAAATTGTGTTACATTGTTTACAAAAAGGTCACTTCAAAAGGGATTGTAAGTGGAAGTATTCTTGTAAAACATGTAAAGCCAAGCATCATACTTTACTTCATTTTAAATCTCAAAGTAATAATGCCGACTGTTACGAGTCAACACCTTCCATCCCTCCCGTAACAACCGAATGTAATCTCGCTGCCTTTTCTTCAAATTAAGGTATGATTCTGTTATCCACACCGGTAGTAAAGGTCTTCGATTCTCAAGGCAGAACTCATCGTGCAAGAGTACTCCTAGATGATAATAAACCATAATAGGCATCTTGACGAAAAATTTTTTTTCCCTTAAATAGTTCACAAATTACTTCCTGAACATAAATATATTGTTAAAAAAAAATTCCGACTTTTTTCTTAGAAAAAAAGTGCGTTTTTAAATTGTAGAATTTGCAATGCCACAAAAACAGTCGATGACGTCCATACCCACTAACAACGGTTGCTATGGAGTTAAAGTTAAATGAAGGGTGCATGGGAATAACTATCATAGTCAGATTTTAAACATTTTAAGTAAAATGAAATTTTCTACGACCGTCAAAAAAACGTGACATTTTTACATAGTTATCCATACGTAAAGCGTGTAATTTTTGATTAATGAAAAAACATTGTTTACAGTGAAAAAAGGCTATCATTTAAACATCAGGTCTAAAATGTTTTCTGCCGGCAAATATAGTCAGTTGAGCCGCCACTTTTGGTCAGCAAGTAGGTAAAACAAGATTGATCAGCAAATAATGTCTTATTAGGCAGCTCTAAGGTTAATTCTATAGCTAATTAAATACATTTGCAGCAATATAAGTACATGATAAAGAGGCAAATCCTAAGTCAGATTTAATAACATTTTGGCAAGCTGTAACACTATCACTTTTCTGTACTGTGTCTATAGCTAACCTATAATGGGGCAAGTGCCCCCACATAAATACTTCGCTTAAGGATATTATTTAGTTGTTGATCAATTTTATAATCCTGATGACCAACTAATACGTTTGTTTCATGGCAAATTTTGCGGGTCGCCTTTGTCAAATTGTCAAGTACTAGGTATTTACATCACACCAATCACAGCGCGTTCCCAAACTGCTCCATCGATTCAAATATTTGCGTGTTTATAATCGCAATTTTTTATTATAAACATAATGTTTAAGTTAAAAAATGTTTCTCCATTTATTAAAACCCATCAAATTTATCAAAAAATACCTTTTTTCAAATTTTTGAAATATAGTGCAAGATGCCTATTATACTACTGGTATAACCAAAAATTACACATTTATTCAACTATTGTGTGTTGCTTAGGTTTATAAAGTAAAAGGCAAATATCCAATTAATTGTCGTATGGGCCCTGAAACTACACTTACTTCTATAGAAGAAAATCCTATTGTAAAGTGGTTGTTGGCTCTCTCGGATGCAGGATTCCCAGCAACTAGATTACAATTTTTGCACTCCGTACAAATGTTAATTCAAAAGCTTATTAGGCCTAATAAGTATAACGATAGTTCTTAAACGAATTAGGCCTGTTAAAAAATGGTTCCAGTGTTTCCTGAAACACCATCCACAGTTGTCTGAAACACTTACACAAAATCTGACGAAAAGTAGATCTGAGGTTTCTGAAGTCAAATTTAGTATTGGTTTAGTGAAATTGAAAATTATGTCAAGACCAAGAATTTAGAAGCAGTTTTTGAAGATCCTAAAAGGTTTCTAATACGGATGAAACAGCTTTTTTCTTAAGCCCCAAAGGAATGAAGTGTTTATTACGCAAAGGGGATAAAAATATCAATAATGACCGAAAAAGAATGTTTGACAACTCTAATTACAGCAAATGCTGCCGGAACATTAGTGCCTCCTAAGATTTATTTTTTGCTACGAACGAATACCTGCTAGTATTTCAAATCTTATGCCACAAGGCTGGGGAATAGATAAGTCAAAATCGGGATGACTGGACAGAGCTTCTATGAATTTGTCGCAAATATTTTTTTCATCCTTGGGTTCTTGGTAATAATATTGAATTGCCTGTGGTACTATTTGTTGATGATCATTCTTCTCACATGACAATGGAGCTTAGTAACTTTTGTATCGAAAACCATATTGAATTAGTAACATTATATCCCAATGCCACTCACGTTCTACAACCTATGGACGTAGCTATTTTTCATCCTCTCAAAAATGCCTGGAAGAAAGGCATACAAAAATTTAAAGTAAAAAATGAAGGGGCAAAATTAAGAAGAGAAAACTTTGGACCCTTGCTCAGAGATGTGATTGATCATAACTTAACACCAGAAATGTTTAAAAATGGATTTAGGACATGTGGATTGTGTCCTCTAGATGTCAATGCAATACCCTATCAGAAATATTTTAAAAACACAAACAATAGTAGTGAGACTTTGAGCGAAAATAAAGATAATTCTCAAACAACTCAAAAAACACTACAACTTTTTAAACATAAAAAGGCATGGAAAAAACGAAATTTTCAAGAAATCCAATGATGTGGCAAGGAGATATTAAAGATAATTCTTTGTATAAATTTTGGCGAAAATAGTCTTTAGAGATGAAAACTATGAAAACTATAATATTCAATTAGACTATCACTGGCGCAAATAATGATACTTTTGTTGAAAAAACACTTCAGGAATATCAAGACACAATAGAAAAAACACCTCAAAAAGAGTTTGACAAAACATTTCATATTTTGGATAACATATTAATAAAACCATCTAATGAACCAACGTTGAATGATAATATTAATGAATCATCTACGTCAAGTATAAATTTTGGTGATATGACGAATGTACCAACGGCCTTCAAAACATCTTTATTTTGGCCAAAGCCTAGTGTAAATAATAAACCAAGAAGAGCAAAAGATAAAGTTCCCTCAGTAGCCACCTCAGAAGAATGGAGGTCATACCATAAAAAGAAAAATAAAGAGAGGGAAAAAGAAGAACGCAAACGAAAAAGATTAGAAGCAAAACAGAGAGAAACTACCTAGAAAAAAATCAAAAATGAAACAAACTCTAAGACAAATAGAAAATGAATATTCTTCAGAATTGTTTATTGACGTAATTCTTCAGTCTGAAAGAGAAGGTGATTGGGCCGAAAATTCTGATGACAGCTCTGAGATTCAAAAAAATTATTAAAAGAATAATGATTGTGATAATAAAATATGACGATTCGTATTATCCTGGTAAGCAAAATTGTTTTCATTTTAAGTACTGTAACCTTACGGCCCCCAGTCAGTACTGGAGAAATAAATAGCGTCGAAATTCCCTACGTTGTGTTCTTTTTAGAGTTCTGTGCAGGCGAAAGAAATAAAACAGTTTTGGCGATTATATAATTTTTATTCAAGCTCATAGCAAGAAAACACATAATATGCCAAATGATCAGTCTAGGATAATCACCCTATGGGACACTCTGATAACTCGACCCTTTAATGGTCGCACCAGCATGATAAAACAAATTATTACTGCTCCAAAATATTCCATTAAGAAATATTAGTAATATTGCATCAAATAATACATATTGCAACTGCTGTCTCCGAACTACCCGTTACATTACTCACATTCTGGGTGTACATTCCCCTGGTAGGCGGCATCTATTAGATGAATCGCACCTCCTTGTGTTCGAAGAGGGGTATTTTAGCAAATAAAACATATAAAACAATGGTGCTTATGTACACCACACTGCGCTAGAGGTTGATTAGCCTCGCAGTGTATTCCCTCGTTGCAGATTGTACATGATAGTCTAAGCGACCTTAGGAATGCAAGCAGTAGCCAGGTAACAAGCAGATCAATCAAACATATCAAAAATAGATTATACAAGTAATAGATAAGTTGTGTGTTGTACAGAAAACTCTGGAGCAATTTCAGAGAAAGTTAAAAAGAAATATTGTGATGGCAAAGAATTATCCCAAAGGTAGATTTTACAAATACAGCAAAACAAAAATTATGTAAATATTATCAATGCAACGAAAGTTATAGCGAGCTGAATATATCAAGTTAAAATGAACAAATATGAATAATCTTTAAATGGTTTTTCGATGGTTTACGGACCTGCAGGTTCTAGATCCTCGGACACATCCATGGTGGCGGAGACTCCCCCGGAACTCTGGCCGTCGGCCATCGTGGGTGGCACGTCTAGGCAACTAAACAAAATAAGGATTAAACAGTCACGGTGGACTCACAGAGTTAACGCAGCACCAGAGTAACCCACGAAGCAAAAGCTGCGAAGTTTTGAGTGCCCGCCTCTGCGGTAGACCGCGGAGCTGGCGCAACACCAGAGTAACCCACGAAGCAAAGCTGCGAGGTTGGTGGTGTCCGCCTGTGCGGTGGATCGCTGAGATAACGCAACGCCCGAGTAACCTACGTAGCAAAAGCCGCGAAGTTGGAGGCGTCCGCCTCTGCGGTGGTTCGCTGAGATAACGCAACACCAGAGTAACCCACGTAGCAAAAGCTGCGAAGTTGGAGGTGTCCGCCTCTGCGGTGGTTCGCTGAGATAACGCAACACCAGAGTAACCTACGTAGCAAAAGCCGCGAAGTTGGGGGTGTCCGCCTCTGCGGTGGTTCGCTGAGATAACGCAACACCAGAGTAACATACGTAGCAAAAGCTGCGAAGTTGGAGATGTCCGTCTCTGCGGTATGTTTTGCTGGACAAGTCAGGACTTAACCAGGCAATTGAGACAATCAAGATCGTCTGCCGTTTGCAGCCAAACGGTCCTCTATTTATACGTGAAATTCTTTTATTTTCCATTCGCCTCTGACGTCAGTAAACTGGGAATCATGTGCGGGACCAATCGGAGGTAGGGTTGAGAGATTTTTCATAAACTGATGCACTGGTATTTGCTGCCATCGGGGTGACAAACGGGTAGAAAAACTGAACTGTTCAATAGCGGACGGTATTCGGGTACTTTCACCAATCTGGGTATTGGTATTGGTTGTGGTGTGCATTTCAAAAAGGGTAGTACTACCTGGATCGATCGGAGATCGTACTTGAAACTTTCACCGGCTTTTCTTCCCTTTTTTGATGTAAACAGTGACGCTTTCTACTAAGGTCAACCACCGGATGGGTACCTGACCATGGGGTTGTTATTTTGTGGACCATGGAGGACAATGCTCTCACCAGTTGGTAAACGGGGTTGGTCAACGTTCCAAGTCGAGTTTATGATGGCAAGGGTGCAACAATGGGGATCCACTGGGCATCTTCCACTGCTTTGTTGGTGCTGGCTGTTTTATTGTTGGGTCCTTTTCTCGGTACGATCCTTGCAGTGCCTGCGTTCTTAAGCAATTTAGTTTATTGGGGAGGATAGGGTGGCTATTGTTACATATTGGAAATAATATTTTGCTGGAACAGAAACTCTTTATTTACACAAACACAATGTTTTTTAACTAATGCGTTTCTACGGTTTTTATGAGGGCTCCCAAATAGATACAACTACAAAAAATAAGTTTGGGTCGCGGTTTGTAATACACAAACAACTAACATAAATTTCTAAATAATTTTAAACATAGTAAGACGAATGTATTTTATGCGAAATAATTTTATATGTAAGGGACCGGGGTTTGCCGGTCTCAGTACTTATGAACTTCTTGCTTTTATTGGCATAGGTAAAATTCAAAAAATAACAAGGATAGATCCGACTTCCAAGTGTCAAGTTAGATAAAGAGTGGAATCATCGATTGGAAGTGGCCAGTCCATGAGGACGTAATGCGGTACATACAATAAAAACGACATAGAATAGAATAGAAATTTATTAGTTTTAAAAACACGATTGCACAAAATTTACAACGTTTAAAACAAGTCACAAAACAGATATGGTACGTTATAGATATGACATGACACACATAAACAATGATTTACAAAATGTGCACTCAACATAGACACGAAACAATTACGATCAACAATCTTCCTAAACTCAATTATCACAGTATTACGTTCGAGTACTGACTATAGTAATTTGTATAACTAGCCTTGAAACTAGAGTTTTGCGAGTGCGAGTAGGGTGTGCGAGCAGAGGCCGTAGGCCGAGGCCCGCAACTACGAGTACTCGCAAAACAGTTTCAAGGCGTGTAATACACACTATTTTTTGTGCCGAAGTTTATTTAAATAAATAAAATTTACAAAATATTTGTTTAAATATTTGGTATTAGGGATTTTTTTTATATTGGTAACACGCGATACTTAAAATTGACACTGACAGTAGTAGCCGAATGACAGAAATAATAATCCGTTTCTATGGAAAATACAAATTTTCTTTATGATTTCAATGATGCCAATCGATAAACTAAAAATTCCTAGTTTTTGCCGGTCTAGCCCGGCAAAACATGAGTTTCCAGCCGATTTATACGAATGCAAAATGACTAATGCCAACCTGAGGCACAAAAAATATGTTACATTGTATGGTTTCAAATCACAGAGATACTCTTCTCCTTCTACTTTATATTTTTTTAAGTCCTGTATTTCCTTAATGCTATTTGGGAGATTATTATACATATGCAAGCACGAATAATAACAGCCCTTTTCCGTTTTAGTCAGTTTATGAATGGGAAACTTGTATCCACCTATACCTCTTGCGTCGTAGGAATGTGTAATTGCATGGTTTTCGAATTTATGTCGGTGCTTTCTATGGAACATTAAGCACTCGTAAATATACACCATGGCAACGGTAAGCACTTTGTTTTTTTTTAATTTTGATCTACAGCTTTCTCTAAAGTTCATTTTACATATTATCCGAAGGGCTTGCTTCTGTAATACAAATACACTATTTATGTTTGAGGAATTTCCCCAGGAAATTATTGCGAATTTGAGTAATGAATAGAAGTTGCTATAGTATACTGTTTTCAAAACGCTGAAATCAACATTCTTGGATAAAATTCTCAATGCATAACACGCTGATGACAATTTTTTACACAGGTTGGTTGTGTGAGCCTTCCAGTTTAAGTACGAATCAACATATACACCCAGAAACGTTTTAAAGTACACACATTGTGTTTTATTCGGGTTTAGTATTAGCCCGTTGTTTTTAAACAAGTTTTGAGTTAAACAGAAGACATAATACTGATTGAGTTAATACTTGCTACTGATTCGCCTTTTATGATTAGGTTAGTGTCGTCTGCATAGTTAATAATTTTAGTGTTCAACGTATTTGGAATAGCGAGGGAAAGATTGTTTAAAAGTACCACGAAAATTAACGGTCCGAGAATACTTCCTTGGGGGACACCCAAGCATAATATTTCTGAATCCGATATTGCGGTTGGTTTTTGTTTTATTACTACCCCCTGTATGCGGTTCGTTAGATATGACTTTAACCAGGAGTACGCGTTGCCCCTTATTCCATATCGTTCGAAATTTTGCAAGATAAGATCGTGATTCAGGCAATCAAATGCTTTGGATAGGTCAAGAAACAGGCCACATGCCAGTTCTCCGGCCTCCCATGCCTCCAAGATACCCTCTGTGAACTCAAAAATCGCGGTGTCAATATTTTTACCTTTTAAGAAACCGTGTTAAAATTGCAAAAGTAAACTTTCTCGAAGAGCTTCGAAAAGGAGGACAACAAATTTATTGGACGATAATTTGCAAGCTCAGATGTATCTCCTTTTTTGTAAATGGGAACAATTAATGCAGTTTTTAATTTATCCGGGTAAGTGCCACTCTTTAGTGAACAGTTTATGATATTACACAGAGGAGAGGCAATGGTGTGAATGCAACGCTTTACTAAAAAAAGTGGAACCTCGTCTTCGCCCGAACATTTTTTATTCTTAAACGTTTTGGTTAGTTTGATTAACTCATTATTGTTTACTGGATATAGATACATAGAACTGATATTTGTATCGAATGTACACCTTGGTCTATAAGATGTTTGTTCTGGCAACAGTTTTTGAGTTGCTTCTGCAAAATATATATTGAATTTGTTTACTACTTCTTTTACATTTCCTGGTGGTAGTATCTGGTTTGTGTTTTTATTGTTTTTAATCAGCTCATTTATTATAATCCAAGTAGTTTTACTTTTGTTGTCTGATGAATCAATTCTAGTTTTATAATGATCTTTTTTTGCTTGTTTTAATAAATTTTTAAGTAAATTTAGTTGTAATTTACATTTGGAAATTTCAGGTGATACAGCATGTCTCTTAGGGGCATTGTTTATGTTTGTTTTTAGCACAGGGAAGTAGTAATTGAAATGATTCATAAAGATATTCATAAAAATTTCCCACTTTTCATTCACACCACCTGCAACACTCACACATTGCCAATCCTCCTGACTCAGCGCGTTTATGAAAGAGATCACCTCTCGCTCCCTATAGAACCTTTTACTAAATATTTTTTTATTTACCTATGTATTTCCTGCTATTTTAACGTATTGCGCCATATGGTCTGATATATGCGATTCGAAAACCTCTGCAGAACACTCAAGACTACTGTCAATAAAAACATTATCCAAACATGTCTCGGTCGTTTTTGATAATCTAGTACATTCGGTAATGGTGGGAACAAGGTTGTGTGACTGCATAAGGTTACATAGTTCCTTTTTATGGTTACTGTTCTTAGCTAAATCTACGTTAAAATCTCCCATGACTAAAATATTGTTCTTACTAATATCACAGTTCGCAAGTATCGAGTATAAAATGGACAAGAACTGATTAAAATCACCTTCCGGTGGACGATAAACACAAGTGACAATATAGTTTTTATTACCGTAAAGCACTTCGCCACTAGCACACTCTATAACACCGCCCTCCGATAAATTCCTGAAATCATTACTAGGTTTGAAACACAGAGTCGATTTCACGTACAAAGCTGCTCCACCATGTGATCCCCTTTCTCTACAGAATCCTGAAACCTGTTTGAAGCTGCTTATACATGCTGCATAGAGTTGATCTTGGTTTAACCAGTGTTCTGTTGTCCCTAAAATATCGGTCGGGTATTCTTCCAACATAACTTCTACTTCGTTTATAGCATTGGTCAAGGATCGTACGTTTTGATGAAGTACTTTAAGGGTGCTTGTACTCGTAGTATGAAACAGACAACTCAAAAAATCATCGTGGAATATTTGCAATTCCTGAAATGAACGGCTATTCTTCTGTATTTTACAAAGTGTACACTGATAAAAATGGGGGTAAAATTACATTGTAAATTATACATTATACATTATAAATATATTAAAATTGACTTACATATAGAGGAAAAACCAATATTCATAAGTGTTAATAATAAGTACGTATATTTAAAGTTTTATTGTAAGATTGTAAAGTAGTTTTAATAAAGGACGTAATTTCCCTCTATTTATGTAATATTCTAATACAATTTTACAGATTTAATATATCACAATTGTAAATTTGCTATTTCATTATTTTATTACAGTAAATGTAGAATAAATTTACCCTTCAGCGCGGGTTTATACAACATTACATTAAAATTACATTAGAATTAGAAGATAAATGTACGCTATTCAGTGTAGACGTTTATACAACATTACCATTACATTAGAATTACATTTCACATTACGAAGATGGTTATCTTTTATCTTTATAATGTAATTATCGTAATGTGACCCTATTGCGCATGTTCTAAAACAACAGTTAACAGCTGACTGTCACTGTCTGTCACTTTTCGTTCGGGTTTAAGGTGGTTCCGCATGAGATTGTTAGATTCAACTTTCAAGCTTTGAGTTCTGCATCTAAATTTGAGTTTTAATGAACATTCGTGTACTAATTTGAAAATCGACAAAAAAATAATCACAGGCTGTCTTCATTGGTCGATTTTAATTTTAATATACGAAAATATGAAAAAGATATGTACACATGGAGAATAACCCTTATTCATGACATGCGCATAATGTCAGAAATTACTGACCGCTGATTGGCTACATTATAAGTTTTAGTGTTGTATAAACCCGAGTCCGATTTCTGATTGTAATGTAATGTTAATTATAAAATGTAATGTTAATGTAATGTTGTATAAACCAGCACTCAGTCTTCTATAGACGAACACGCGTATTAGACGCGCCAGAACACGTTGCGTCGTCAAGTGATAAGTCGTGTCGTATTAGTTCCTGTGCTGTTTCATAAACAACTGGTAAGTAAATTTTATTTTATAATACTCCAATTGAATACATACATATTAAGAATAGGTTTGCCAACAAATGTAACTTTGTAAATAATTGTAATTAATTATTAGAGGACGGATTTCGCCATTCTCATGACATAAAAATGGCTTGTTTAGAACACTTCAGCTATTTTACTAACTATACAATTACAATGTATCTACACTACAGTGTGTTTCATGGGAAATGGTATTACCTTAATAACTTTTTTATTATTCGGTAAAATTATATATTTTTTTCTGTATATAAAAAATTTAAAAAAATCTTAACAATATCCATACTTGTGAACTTCCATATATTATAATTCCAAATCTGAACGCTAAATTCTTGATAGACACGGGTTCTTCAAAAATATTAATCAAACTCTTTTTAGCCCACAAATATTACTCAAAATTTATAAAAAATTAACCATTCTTTATTAAAACGGCTCACACCACCAGCAAATATGACGAAATAATTAAAATACCCCTACAAAGTCTCTTCAAAACAAATGATAATCACAAATTCCATTTATTCAGTTTTAATGACAAATATGACGGACTTATTGGCATTGACCTTTTAAAGAAATTAAAAGTAAAAATTTACGTCGTTTAAATAGTGTATTATTATACGAGTTTTATAAGACGCTATATTGTGGCACAAGACGAGCGAAGCGAGGAGTGCTTCAAAGGAACGAGTGTCATATAAGTACCCTTGACATTTATTCTCGGCCAATAGAGAAACATCAGTCTTCGTGTAGGGTGATACCGGTGACATCATGCTTCGCAGTTTTATGTAGGATGATATCATGCTGCGTAATTTTAACTAAAACTGCGCTTACAATTGTATTCTTCAAATAAACTTTATAATTCCATAAAATAAAAGTTAATTCAAAAACCGATAAGTTATGTATATTTATTAGTTTTAATAAAACAAATCAATCGATTATGAAA
The DNA here is from genome assembly GCA_963942485.1 of Pediacus dermestoides. NCBI lineage: Eukaryota > Metazoa > Arthropoda > Insecta > Coleoptera > Cucujidae > Pediacus > Pediacus dermestoides. The sequence continues at coordinate 11,234,369 of OZ012628.1, read as the reverse complement.
TCTTTTTTTAGTTAACAATTAAGGATTAACGAATTTGAATGAGAATCAATCGAGATATTTGTAAAAGCGTTGATTGATAAAGTAACATATGAAAATAAAAATATCATAAAATCGAATGAATTATACGTAAGTATAAAAGCAATAATTACGACTTTTCTGCAGCGGTACGAGTGAAATGACAGACAGATCTGTTTCGCCCTTCCTTGGACTCATCAGTGTCATATGTCAATCAAACACACCACTGCGGTCCGTCTCTAGCCTTTTGAGGACCAGAGACACAAAACCAAAACTGGTCCTCCGAATAACATATATTATTTTTTCTTCAACGTTGATTACAAATTATTTAAGAATACTAAGAAATCAGAAATTGATTAACGTAAAAAATTAGGTACTTTGATAAATGTAGCTTGCTTTGGAGAGCGTTACTATGACTAGACTATAAACAACTATAAACAACGCTGTAATTTGGAGTTAATTTACAAGAATATGTAAATTTTGCAATTATATCAAGTTTCTTGACTAATCTAATTTATTTATTGTAGATTTTAATGTCAGATTCAGACTCAGATCATCAGTGTACCCCGCCTGAAATAGTAAAGGCCGCCAGGGCGGCTATAAACGATTTGGTCCCCTCAAAATCGGCATATTCTCGTTTCATGAGTTGGAGTGAAAAGAAAAATGTCACAAATTTTACGGAAAATGTGTTTCTAGCATTATTTCTCATATTTGAGAACAGAGTTGAAAATGAAGAGTTCAACATTATGGTCGAATTATTCAATGATTAGATCTCTAATGAACATTAAACATGGTATTGACATTAGCGGGTTCTTAAAATTATGTGCGTTTCTAAAAAAAGAAAACCAAGGTTATACCCCAAAAAAGCGAGAGTATTCACGAAAAAGGGATTTGATATATTTTTGTCTGACGCCTCTGATCAATAATACTTTGGATTGAAGATAATAAAATAATAGGTAATAATATCCAAACAGATTTTAGTATTTTATATTTTTAAGATTGTGTTGGTTATTGGAATAGCAGGGGCTTGTCGTTGTGACGAAATGGTCAAAATGAGAACTGAGGACTTTCAAGACTTAGGATCTTTAATTCTGGTAAAAATTCCAGACAGTAAAACAAAAAAACCTCGGTCATTTACCATAGTCGGAAACAAATTCATAGATATGTACCGGAAATACGTTTTTAATAAATGATTTGTTAAAATTTGAGTTAGGAATTTCAAATTGTAGTTTCTTATTACTAAAACTAAATCACTCATTTCCAATACATGTTACTACCCCATTTACTTTGTCTGTCGCTCGTCAGCAGCAGAGAACATTTTTTATTTGCCATGGCAACGAAGTGACACTTTTGCATTATCAATGCAGCAGTATAATGTCACATTTTCTGACGTTTGAAGAAAAACTACTTTACAGAGGAATTATGGGCTTGAAATGGGAAATTGGTGCTATGAACAAACAACTTAACCAACGACTGAACTACTTAGAAGGAAATGTGTTAGCAGGCAATGTATTACGTGCCGCTGATAGTGGTTCTACCAATGAATTAGGGCAGTTGCCACTACAAGATCAGGAATCTTTGGAGTCCACTGAACTAATTTTAAATGACCAAGAAAAATGTTCAATATTTTTGTATGAAAATTTGGGTATTTTTGTTTAATTTTTATATGAATTTTACTGTTATAGGTTGAGTGTCTTTACCTAACTGGAAGAGATACCTATCATAAAGCAGTGTATGCTTGCATGAATAAGTTATTTTCTAAACGGCTGGCGACGCGTTATTCAGGAGAAGGCAAAAAAGGCAAACTATCATTTAAAAAGCTAAAATGCTAGGAAGCTGTATTAAGTAAGAGAAGATATCATGCTAGTTGCAAGTACCTAATACTATTATTTGTATTGTTGTTAGGAGCGGTACGAAGGAGATACAAAAAAGTAACAGACAAAGAATTGAGCATGTCAATATCTGCCTTTTTGGCAGGAGCCAACGACAGGGAAGGTGGGAGGAAAGACCGACAAAAAGAATGAATAGTTAATATGTTTTTATACAAAGTGATTATTTAAGTTGCCGTTAATAGTTTATGCAATAGGTTATTTGAGCGAAAAATTAACAAACACAGCCATGATGAGCTTACTTGAGAAACTGTCTAGCGCTTTTGATCAAAAATAAAAAACTCAGGTGGCATGTTGCGATCTAATCAAAGCTTTCGATATCTTACACACAAATTCAGAGAAATAAAAACCAATATCGTGTAAACATTGTGAATGAACCTGATATAGCTAAATGGATGGCAGATTATCAAAATATTAATTCTTCAAGCCAAACGCAATAAAGCCCGGCTTGAAGCACTAGGAAGTTGTAAACCTGCATTCATTTTTGTTGTAATTTGTAATGTATTTCTTCAATAAATTAGCTTTTATTATTGCCTATTTAGTTTTGTCGAAAACAAGATGAACCTTCACACCGTCTACAATGGTGATGTATTTCTTCTTTACTTGGCTTTATTATGAGAAACAAGAGATACATATAGAATGTGTCTCTGGCCAACATCGGAATGTCACCATTTCTTTTAGGTTTTTGCAAGGAATACTAGAACTTTCCTCTCTCGCTTTAATGCCGTTTCTATCTTTTGCCCACCCGTTGATTCCAATGGCAGAATTTTCACATAAAAGGAACCGAGAGACACATTCCAAAAAGAGTTTTCCGGTACCCGTTCGTCAAGCGTCTTCTAGTGCCCGCTCCCGAGTTTTCCGACAACCGCTAAACACTTGGTGAGTTTCCTGAGATCACATTGCGCAATATTAAGATTAATACCGTAACCTACCTATTATGATACACCGACCCAGTTAATAATTACTTTCTTACTAAGTAGTAGGTAATTACCAATTGTACCGTATACCGTCCCTCAACCCCGGCTCCGACTACTGGCACCAAAAGCCACCTACACAGCCCCTCCCGTCCCCTAGATGTTAGTTAATAATATTGTTAAATATTTAGGTACAAATCGCCAAAACCGAAAACCTGTTACAAGAAAATAATACAAAAATATTGTGGCCAAACCGACAGAGGCTCATATGACATTCCATACCTGAGAATTATCTGGCTCCACCCAGCTCTTGATTGCATAAAATATAGACTTGATCATTATTTTAGCATACTATAGCTGAAAGAACAATTTTAGATTTTCCTAATGTCCTCTTTTTATTTGCTTTCAGTTCAGTTCCAAGAGCTATACCTCTTAGACATCGTTCGAGGACGAACGTCACTGCAGGATGGCTGTACAGACGCTGTATCACCAGAACGTGCCGTTCTTATAAACATTTTAGTGACATCAGATATACGTTGTGTTACTCTTATAATTTGTTCTAGATTAAGCATTCCGATTTAAGATATTGTACTAAAAGGTTCTCCCGAAAATATATCCAAGTATTGTTATTGTATATTCTTATTGAGTTCTTTAACACTAGCCTAATATAATTACCTAAAGACTACATCAGAAGTGGTTGAACTGTGTAAAAAGTGTATAGTGCTCCAACTCCAATATGTCTAGATCTACGAAAAAGGTAAGAAGAGATCAATCCTCATCGTCATCCTCGACGTCCACTAGCTCGAAAGAATCATCCTCATCTACACCAGAAAGTATTAGCAACAAGAGTAACAATAGCCGTGATAACCACCGACGCAAAAGACAAAGAGAAAGAAACGCAAGACAGAGAGATCAAACTGTAAGTCATAAAAATCCATGTCAGTCCTACAATGAACACTTCAGCTCCAGTATTACTTTGCCGAATATAATTCCAGAATTTGACCCTAAATTAATGGAAATTGCCGATTGGCTAGACATAATTCAATATAATGCACAAATTTATAATTGGTCTAATAACTTTATTGTATATCAAGCTCTAAATAAACTAAAGGGAACCGCCAAAACCTGGTACGATAGCTATATTGAAAGTGAAATGAGGTGGTCTAGTTTTACTTGGGAACAATGGAAACAAACACTTCAAAATACATTTAAAAGTACACGCAATGCATATCAGTTATTCACGAAAACAAATTTTCAATTTTTGTAAAATAAGAGGGCACATCGAAAGAAATTGTTTATGTAAACAAAAACAGGTAAATACAACAAAACAAGATTTTAAAACAGAAAATGATAAATACACGACAACTACACAACTTAAAAATGAAAATGTCAATTTAATCATAAACAAATTTCTCTTAATGGTAAAAATACTGTAGCATTTATAGACTTCGGAAGTGATTGCTCATTAATAAAATATACAGTCGTAGATAATTTCCAACTGTAAATAAAACCTTTACAAAATAGCATCAGTTTATCCGGATTTTTAGGAATCAGCACAGTTGTTACGCACTATGTTGAAACACTAACTCAAATCGATGAAGTTGCATTAAATATAATGTATTACATAATTAACAATAGAGATTTGGACATGGATATTTTAATCGGTAGAAATTTTACTGAATATAAAAATATTGTATATTATCGCATTGATGATACTTCATCATTTAAAAATAAAGAAAACGTCAAACAAGACATAGCTACTACCCCTCAGTGGTTACAGAACGTTAAACACGGAAATTTGTCAGAAGACAGTAAATCGACTCTTAATAAAATCCTAATGGATCGTCAATGTTGTGCATTTCAAAATTTACACACTCTTGGTAAAGCACACTCAGTTACTTTATCAATAGAACTAACAACAAATAAGCCAGTTACTCATCGTGCCTACCGCTGCGCTGAGAAAGACAAAATCGCCTATAGAAAAATAATCAAAGAATTATTGGATACAAACATAATTCAAGAAAGTAAATCTTCTTATTCAAGCCCTGCCTTACTTGTAACCAAGAAAGATGGTAGTAAACGACTAGTAGTAGATTACAGAGCCTTAAATAAAAAATAACAGTTAAAAATAGCTTCCCCATGCCATTATTGAAGAAATAATTGACAACCTTAACGGTTATAAATATTTCACCAGCCTTGACTTAGATGGGGATACCACCAAATTTCCATGGATCAAAAATCCATTCCATATACCGCCTTCATAACACCGGAAGACCACTATGAATACACAAGAGTTCCTTTTGGACTATGTAATGCCCCTTCCGTATTTCAACAATTCATGAATGAACTTTTTCAACCCTTTCGAGAATTTCATGTTATACCGTACCTAGATGATATCCTTATTCCCCCAAAAACAATTCCTGAAGGATTAGACTTACTGATAAAAATTCTCAGCGTTATGAAAGACTATGGTCTTACCATAAACATACCAAAATCAGTGTTTTTGTTAGAAACACTTATTTATTTGGGCTATGAAATCACATTAAACAAGATAACTCCCTCAAATTCAAAAGTAGAAGCTGTACTTAACTTTCCATGTCCGAAAAACCAACAGCAACTAAGGCAATTTTTAGGCCTAGTTGGCCCTCTCCTCTCACAAAATTATTAAAAAAAGATTCTACTTGGAGCTGGTCAAATGATCAAACTAAAATAATAGAGAATCTAAAACAAAAGATCTGCTCGAAACCAATTTTATCTATATTTGATCCTAAACTACCCATAATAATATATACCGATGCCAGTCATGATGGTTACGCAAGAATCCTGATTCAAAAACATAATAACAAAGAAAAGCCAGTTGCATTTTTCAGTAAACAAACAATAGATTCTCAAAAAAACTACCATTCCTTCGAATTAGAGTTACTCGCAATCGCAAAGACAGAAAAATTCAGATATTATTTGATGGGAAATGAATTCACAATAATTACAGATTATAATGCAGTCAAAAATGCTTTGAACAAACAAACAATTATACCACGAATAGCACGATGGGTTTTGTTTTTGCAAGATTTTTCATTCAAAATCGAACACAAAGCAGGCTCACAAATGCAACATGTAGATACGTTGAGTCGTAATTTCAAACAACCAGATTGTATCGATTCTGAACAAATACTGTTAATTCAAGAAAGTGATTACTTACGAGAAGCACAAGATCAAGATCCAAGATATTATTAAGCGGCGACATCCAAAACCATAGAGATATATTCAATCAGTATGATTTGCGTGGCAACAAAGTTTTCAGATTAACTTCTACAGGTCGGAAGTGGTTAGTACCAAAGAAATGTAGATGGCAAATTGTCAAAGCCAATCACGATGACATTGGTCATTTCGCTTTCGACAAAACTGTAGAGAGAATTAAACAAAATTATTGGTTTGCAAAGATGAATAGATTTGTAAAAAAGTACATTAATGCTTGTTTACATTATCTCTATCACCAAGAACATAGCGGCAAAAAGCCCAGTTATTTACATTCTATGCCCAAGTACGCTAGACCTCATCACACACTTTATCTGGATCATCTCGGCCCATTTGTACAAACTCAGAGCGGCAACAAATATTTATTGGTGATAGTCGATGGATTTTCAAAATTCACATACATTAAAGCGGTACCAGTCACATCTACAAAACATGTTATTGAAAAGTTAGAAGAGATTTTTGCAATTGTTGGTAATCCAAACCGATTAATAACAGACGTAGGAAAAGCATTTACTTCGAATGCTTTTAAAGTTTTTGTTGAGAGAAAAGGCATTAGACTTTTTATAATGGCAGTAGGACTGGCTAGAGGAAACGGACAAGTAGAGCGAATGAACAAAACTATACTAGATGCATTACCTACTACAGGCGCTAATACTACACAAGACAATTGGGACACAAAACTCCCACAAATTCAGCAAGGCCTAAATAGCACCAAACACCGAATTACACAATACACGCCTACAGAACTCCTGTTTGGTTTTCGTCTTAAAACCGATAACGACATCCACGATGTGAATGAAGAAAGCGTAATAGATGTTACAAAAATTCGAAAAGATGCAACTAAGAAACTTGATACAAATAGAATCAAACAAGACCTGACGTTCAACAAAAAACGCAGCCCGCCCAAAATCTACCAAGTTGGAGACCTAGTGTTAATAAAAATTACAAGCTTTCCTGCTAACAACGAAAGTAAGAAACTCCTACCAAAATTTAGAGGCCCCTTTAAGGTTGTAGAGATCTTACCAAATGACCGATACAGAGTCAAAGAAGACCGACACACCGATAGGTCCAGTGGTCCTTACGAAGAAATCGTCGGTATAGAGCATATGAAACCTTTTGAGGTTCAAAGACAGTAAGGTAAGCACATCAGCACAAAAAGTAAGCACAATCGCTCCGAATAAATAAAATATTTACTTAAAATAAAAAACAAGAAGGGAAATCTACGGAAGCGAACCAGCACCGCCTGGATTACTAGACAGATTCTCTACCCACTGCGCCACGGCGGCTTGTGCCAGAAGTGGTATTTGTTTTGGACAAGAAGAGTACACTAATGCAAAAGCATGCGCAGTGGATTGAATTGAATTTGACGGAATACTTTGCTGTACGGCACGAGATGCACAATTTACCGCCTACTCATTCTTGAATATCTTGACGTTTTCAAACTGTCATACATAGTTGCCATATTTGCACTGAATATCGTCACATGCTACGGCTGCGACAAAATCCGCAGTGCAAACTGAGTGCAATTTATAATCCCAATAGAAAACGGAAATCTGATCAACTGCGCACTGAAATTCTCAATTGAAAACAAAACTTGCCCTCAGTGCACTCTGGTGCGCACTTATTTTACCAATCGAAAACGCTATAAATCACTTTTATGAACAGTGTATGGAGTGTAATTGTGTGTTATGTAAAGAGATTTACAAAAGATATGACTTTAATGATGATTTGCTTCCACAATTTCATAATTTTAAACCGGAAAATGCTATATCCTTCAAGGTTCCCTACATTAGCTCCTTTACTTACAAAATTGAAACGACTTTATAATACAGGCGATGACCAATTAATCGATCACGAATGAAGGTTATTGTCTAATTATGTTTTTGATCCCCATATAATGAAATTACTATTCAAGATGATATTGATATATTTTGGACTAAATTGTATCAAATCAAGAATGAAGAAAACTTAGAGGTATTTGAAAATCTGTCCTTATTTGTTTTGAATATCTTACCTTTTCCTCATTCGAATGCTAGTTGGAGCGTGTATTTAGCAATATTAAGGCCCATACAGACCAAGTTCACGAACTGTTAGCGAGCAGCTCGTGTTCGGTTCGTGAGTTCGAGTGAAGTTCGCTACATGAGCGGTAACATCAAAGAAACTGTTAGCGAGCACGTGGTGAAAATAACTTGTAGTGTGGATGTTTTTGGGGTGGTGTTTTAAACAACTGCTTAGTTCAATTTAAGCAATATGGAGTGGAGTGAAGAGCAAATTGTAAGTTTAATTGAACAGTATCATTTGCATCCGAATCTATGGAATTCAAAAAACCCTAATTATAAAAAGCGAAATATGAAAAAGGACTCAATGCAAAAAATTAGTGTGGTGTTAATCAACCACAAACTAACTGTCGTTTTAGCCCAACATAGAAGAGCACGTGCAGAGGCATTAAGAATGAAGAAATCTGGAATGGGGACTGAAAAAATTCATGGAGAATTATGGTACGGTTTTAAATATTTAGCATTTTTACATGACAAGTATGAACCAAGTTCTGAAGCTAGAGAGACAAGCAGAAAGGTAATTACACAATTTATTTTAGCTGAAATCGTCAAGTCAAACTTTCAAGGCTATTTTGGTTCAAAAAAATTGATCATTGCAAGACTAGTAGGGGAGAGTAGGGTAAAGTGGAATGGTGGGGCAAAGTGAAATTTAATAATTCGAGGTAAGTGTGGATTGTTATACGTTCATTTGTTTCGTGCTAGTTTAATTTTAATTCATGTGTATGATAATACTATGATATCTCCTCAATATCCCACCCAATTAAAGTTTGTAGGTTATGCACGAAAAATTTTAGGCGGTCCTGTTTAAATTATGCAGGACTGGGGTAAAGTGAAATATCGTCATTAGGGCAAAGTGAAATGCTATTCCACTTTACCCCAATAGTATATATTTTTTATACTACAAAATAAGTTAACACTACTTTGTTATTTATACTACTCATAATGTTTTATTGTTGTTAGATTGATAATGTGTGAATATAAGGCGGAAACCCAATCAGCAAACGTGGTCTGAAGAGTCTATGAAAAATGCTGTGACTGCTGTGAGATTTGGCACCCTCACTCAAAATGCAGCTGTGAGACAATTTGGGATTCCATTAGCTAGTTTAAATAGACGAATTAAAAGCGTAAAAACTGCAGAACAAGCTTTAAAGAAGGAGCTAGGAAGATTCATTGCCGTTTTTACACCTAACGAAGAAATTGCACTTGTTGAGCATATTATTCAAATGGATCGTTGATTTTTTGGTGTGTCGTACCAAGAACTGCGTTCCTTTGCATTTCAGTTTGCGGAGGTGAACAAAATACGCCACAATTTTAATAGAGAGACATGTACAGCAGCAGGCAAGAATTGGGTATATTTATTTTTACGGCGACATCCAGAGCTAGTGCTGCGAACTCCAGAAAATACTTCTGCTGTTCGTGCTGCTGGATTCAACAAAGTTTCGGTTGAAACCTTTTTTGCTTATCTCGGTTCCTTGTATGACAAATATTCCTTTCCTGCCAGCAGGATCTATACTTGCTATGAAACGAGCATTACTACCGTCCCCAACAGGCCAGTGAAAATTATCTCTTTGAAAGGAAAGAAACAGGTGGGAAGTTTCAGTTCTGATGAAAGGTGACAACTGATAACCGTAGAAATTTGTTTAAGTCCTACAGAACACTATATTCCCCCACTACTAATGGTACCACGTGTACGGCGTAATCCTATCTATGAAGTTGGATTGCCAAATGAAAGTATTGTGGCTTTCGACAAGTCCGGATGGATGCAGTCCAAAATATTTTCTGATATATGGTTTCTACATTTTCTGAAGCACACTCATCCGACTGAGGAAAATCCTGTATTGCTAATCATATATGGGCATGCAACCCACGTAAAAAAATTTACCACTGATTGAAACTGCAAGGCAACAGCATGTTCACATTCTAGCCATACCACCTCACACTTCACATCACCTACAGCCACTCGATGTGGCATTTATGTTTCCGCTGAGTAACTTCTACATTCAAGAAATGAAAAATTGGCAACGTAATAAACCTAACAAAGTTATTGAACTAACTGATGTTGGGCAAATTTTTGGAAAGGCTTATTCAAGGGCTGCAACACTATCAAATGCTGAAAGTGGTTTTAAAAAAACAGGGATTTACCCCTACGATCCTCATGTTTTTGCAGAGGTTGATTTCGCTCCTGCAGAACTTACAGAAAGAACAACACCCATTAACCACTTAGCAACTGAACCTGCACCGACATCATCCAATATTAATTATGGTGATAATTTTATTCATAGCAATTTCGACCAATCATAATGCAGTATTGGACCAACCTACATGGTTTTCCAGCGATAAAATTTCGATAAAATTAATTGTAGGTTTTCCATAGTAACAATATAAATAACAAAATTTGTATAAGAATTAATTTGTAATTATATATTATTATGATCTGTTACTTGCATTAATATTGTAATGGACCCGAATACTGGCCGTTGAAGTGTGATCGTCTAGTCTAGTTTACGATAAAAAAAGTTCCAAACGAAAGAAAACTATAGTGGTACCACTTAAATTTAAATTTTGAGGCCCCCACGTTGTGTTGCTTTGAACTTATTTCCATTACAAGACCCCGGTTACTTTAAGATGAGAAAGTGTTATCAGGTAGAATTAAGGATGCGGTGATGGTGAGAAAATAAAAGTATTCAAGTTTTCAACATCCCTAAAATTTATTCAACAAATAATCATAAAAATCTGTCGACCCAGGTTTCCCCTCATATTTAATAATATAATTAACGAAACTACGATTTATTTGAAAGCGTTCTTGGAAACAAAGTACATTCTTGTAAACTACCAAGTTCATACGCTAATCAGCCTTTTCCCAGCATTCTTTTTGGGTCCCCGGGTCTTTCGCCGAGTTTTCTCATGTTTTTTTGGCTTAAGTACCGCCTAGAGGGCATGACGTACCTGTCTTACAGAATAGAACGCAGACGGCAATAGTCCAATCTCCTAATCTAACAAAAATACTACAAATACACAAAGTTTGCATTGAGTTCAAATTACATATGAAGGTATAGTCAAAATCAATATAAAGTTGTGGAGTACCGCCCTGATCACCAACATATATAACATACACACAACACACAACCACATCATAGATTACAATCCTGTACCAAGTTCCAAAAACAAGACTCTTGATCCTCTTGTAACTAGCACCATAGCAGGTAGTAAACCCTTTTACCCTAACGAAAAGAAACCAAAGTCGACTCACAGAAATGCTACACAATTGAGATTTTCAAATAAAATTTAACAACATATTTTTAGATTGAATTATTCAAATTCGTTATTTATAATAATATTATAAGATTATATATTTCCGTTGGATCTTTCTATCAACCCATTATTGTACAACGTTTTATAGCATAAGTAATACCTATTATTTGAACACACAAGAATTTAATACTTCTGAACGTTAATCCTACCTAATATAAAATGATTCAACAAACTTTAGTAATGGAATGACGGGATAATTGATAACTTAAAATAGGGGACTTTAGATAGATTACATAAAACAATATAAATTCAGAATAAACATGCTTTCCTACCTAAATCAAACACTTTTCACACAGCACCAAAATATTTTCTTGAACCGCTTGGTTCCAGATCTCTCGATCGAGTCCCGCTTCCCCTTTCCAAAAAACTTTAGCATCCTTTCTACCTAGCTGACCCTTTTCCCTCTCACAATATCCTATTTCTGCCCTTGTCCCTCCCTTACTCTAACAACGTTTTTTATCAATAAATTATATAATAACAAGTTGTCCTCCACAGTTCATTAGTTCGGTTTCACATTTTCGCGGTAATTCTCCAAGACCAATGAAATCACACCTGGTATATTAGAGTGCGCCCTCGTTCAGGTATTTTTATAACTTTGGTTTTTGTCGATGAGGACCAACCCAAGTTATGCAACCAAGATTCCTTTTGGGAGGGTTATTTCAAATCTTAGGGTGATCCATTTCAATATGAAATAAAATAAACTGTTGTGTACATTCATAAAATTATCTTAGCGAATATAATACGTGCTTTGGATTTTCCGATGGTTAAATTCAGTTTGACAGAAAACTTAAACTGTCAACCTGACACTCTTTCTTGCCGTGCAACAAGTTTTCGTAATTTAACCGGAAAATCCAAAGTACTTATTATATTACTACTGATAATATTTTATTATCCACACAATCCGATGAACTTGCTATGGATACGACTCAATCGACTTCAGCTTGTGTTGCACAAAGAGATTTAAGTAGACCACATACACCAGAACTCAGTTTAATACTCCCCAATGAGATTATGCCTTTGCCGAAAGTTGTTCCAAAAGCTTCAATTAGAGGTTGCCACAAGCGTGGAAAAACTGCCATAATAACGTCATCACCGTCCTTGCATGAGCTCAAGGAGAATAAAACATCACATATTAAACCTCCAAAACAAGTAAAAAGAAATGTGTTCACTGAAGAATCTGGATCAACATCATCAAATAAGTTTAAACAGGATGTGTTATGTATGCAACTAAGCATACAATTGTACATATGTGTGAGGGCGCAAATGCCGCAAGCACCCAAAGGCATTCATGTACCGACCACCAGACAATATAGACGTTTTACCTATATTTAACCGACTACTTGTTTCATTGATCCCTCATCAATTCGTAATAAAAGTCCTTCTATCAAGAAATATAACAACCGGGATTAGCTAACACGAGATTGGATACTGTTTAATTCACGTTGGCGCAACCCGATTAAATGTGACGCCGGTGTCAGAATTAATCCGGGATTGGATAATCCTGTATGTAACACCGCTTGGTGCAACCGGGCATATGTATTATTCTACATCGATCGATAGAACGTGAAAATCTCTATCTATTCATATCAGGTGTTTCTATACCTAACTTTAACTGTTTTCCAGTTATTTGCTATTTTATAAATTAGTTACAAACTTATCATTAAGAAATCGAATAGTAAGCCCTGATTTAGAAAACAGTAGACAGATTAGTTGACAACATAACAAATTTGATAGTTTTTGTCGGGTTTTGTAATTTATACCCAACGTTTTGTCAGTATTCTGAAATTTAATTGTGCAATGGAAGCGAACTACTCGAATTTAGATATTTTAAACTTATTTTTCATTCACGGAGAATGTCAACAAATTATTAGTAGGACCTGCAGAACCTTTAATGCAAGATATCCCCAGTTATCAGCTATGACGCCGCAGATATTTAGAAAATTGCAAGAAAATTTCATAAATTATGGTCAGGCACATGGTGTAAGACGAGTATCGAAACCAGTAACCACTAATGAAAACATAATCATTACTATTTTGGGTTATTTTTACGCCTACCCTATGGCTTCGATTCGTTCGGCTGAAAATGATTTAGGATATTCCCGCGCTTCCATTCAGAGAGTCTTAAAGCAGCAATCTCTTCACGATTTTAAATTTACTACTGTGCAAGCACTTCACGTTCAAGATCCGGCGAATCGAGTACAGTTTTGTGAGATGATGCTTATTAAATTCCAAGAAGATCCCGAATTTCTAAGTAAAATTATTTGGACAGACGAGTCCAAGTTCTCAAATGAAGGAATTTTTAACCGCCACAATGCTCACTTTTGGGCAAAAGAAAATCCCCATGTTGTTCGGGAAGCAAAATTTCAAAATAAATACAGCTTTAATGTTTTTTGTTTGGTGATGAATAGTGAATTATTTTATCACATCTATGAATCAAATTTAAACAGTGACCGATACTTGGAAATATTAAGAAACCATGTCACGAACTTCTTAGACAATCTTCCTTTGGCTCAAAGGTTCAGTTGTTGGTTCCAACTAAACTGCTGGCCAATTGAAACGTACCAAGCTAATTTTTAGGTTGAATTTAAAGTCAAATATTTTGAAAATGAGAAAAGATATCAACATGAGGTTTTCACGATTCAAGAGATAATTTTATTGTGAAAGCAATAGTGTGACCCGATTTTTTTACTTTGAAGTACGTTACTATCTACAGGGTATGAAAGAAAGTCGTCTTTTTTTTCTCAATCTTTATACCTACCGGAATTCCACAAAATTTTTTTTATATTTGATGTCGATTTTTTTAGTCCCTGGTTAATGAGGAAAAAACATATTTCTCAAAATTTTTATATCCCTCTTATTTTATAAGATACCGAATTTTTTATTAAATTTAATATTGTTGAACAGGTTTTTGCAATAATAATTATGCTGCCATTTTGAAAGCAAATGTCATCATGTGATATGTCGATAAAAAGGTAATTTTAAGTAGAATCTAATTCTTACGGAAAAAAATATACAGGGTTGTTTTAAAAAATTTTGAAAGTTAGTAGGTGACCCTTCCGGTGAAACCGGAAGTGTCATCAGATTGTTTTAAACGTCAAAATGATTATTCCTTTCAATAATCAAACCATGCCAAATTTCAAATTAATACAGTTAAATGTAACAAGATGGTGGGGGTTGTAAAACGATTTCGTAGCCACCCGGTATACACGAATATGAGCAAATTTTTGAAAAAGTGAAAAACCCGTTTCGAGGATATAAGTCACTTAAACCAATGGTGAACATAAACTAACTAAATTCCATTCTATTCCATTAAGAAAATAGCCTCAAAAAATGCATTAAAAAATTTACCAATTAGCGAACGTGTACCGATTTTTGATAAGCCACTGGTTACCAATAAATTAATGAAAATACAAAAAGTGTACTTTTTATAAGAAAGACATTCATAAGGTATTATAATCAACTACAGAGATTAGTTCTTACAAAACACAATACGGCCGAACGACAAAAAACAAAGAAAAAATCAAGTTTTCAGCAAAAAGTCGGTATCTTATAAAATAACAGGGATATCAAAATTTTGAGAAACAGGTTGTTTTCCCATTAAGTAAGGACTAAAAAAATCTACATCAAAAAAATATTTAAAAAATTTTGTGGAATCACGGTAGTTATAAAATTTGACAAAAAAAGACTTTCTTTCATAAAAAATCGCTTGGTACGTTTCAATTGGCCAGCAGTTTAGTTAAAACTTTCTTAACTAAGTACAAACGAAATGATAATAAATGCTTTCAAGTTGCAGCCAATTTCGATTTGAAGGAAATGATGTATTCTCCGGATTTCTGGCCTAAAGGAGTTCACTACGACAGATTAAATTTCACCAGGAAGACCTCTGAAGACATACCGGAAGCAAGCGATTTTTTAGGCAACTGAACACAACGGACGGCACGGTCAAAGTAGATAGTGGAAGTAAAAATAAAAATACAGTTCGCTTGTTAAACTACAACGTACAATCACTTCAACACAAAACCGAACAATTGAGTGTGTATACTTCAGAAAGACAACCAGACATCATATGCTTAACTGAAACATGGTTGGAATACGATCAGATGGAAACAATCAACATAAATAATTACAATATAATCAGCTCATTCTGTAAAGAAGAATTCAAACACGGAGGAACATTGATAGCGGTAAGAAGTATATGGAAGGCATTGGATGTTGGGGAGATCAAGAAATTATCATCAGAAAAAGATGCAGAATTCTTGGCTGCGTACCTTCCAAATTTAAACTGTATAGCAATATCGCTCTACAGATCACCACTGGGAAATCTGGAAACATTCATGAGCTCGCTGTCACAACTATTAACATTGTTAACAAACAAGTACAAAGAAAAAACAGTTTTCATCGCAGGAGACTTTAATATAAACTTTTTAGAAAGTAACAAAGTAAGGGATAATCTGCTGAATCTTATGTTATCGCATGGACTGAAAGGAAAGGCAACAGAACCATCTAGGTTGGGCAAAAAAACAGGCAGCTGTATAGACAATATATTTACTAATTTACAAGAATCAATTGTCGATACTGTTGAGATACACTTGTCTGATCACTTGGCACAAACGCTGTACTTCCAAACAACCAAAAACGCCCCTGAAAGAAAAGAAACAATTTTAGTAAAACGCAGAATAGTTAATGAATTAAGTACTTCCAACCTGAAACAAGATTTGTCAGTCATGGACTGGAATAGTTTACTTGACTCAAGTGATGCAAAACTTGCTTTCACATACCTGTAACAGAAAAAAGGATTATTATAAAAAATAGAAACAAAGCAAAATGGAACACCAAACATATACAAGACATGAAAAATAAACTTGACGCTATGCACACCATCATGAAAGTCAAAAAAGACAAAGACTCCTCGGAAGCTTATAAAGCTTACAAGAAAATGTATAGTACAGAAATAGAAAACACAATCAAAGAAAAAAAATGAACAGCTAATAGATAACGCCGATAATAAACAGAGAGCAATGTGGATCATCATCAACACTGTAAGCAATAAAGAAAAAAGCAGGAAGAATCCGTACTTACCGCTAACGAGCTAAACAGTTTCTTTTTAAACATTGGGAAAGGGACAGTAGAACAAATCAGAATTACAAATAAAACTCATGAGGACTTTCTTCATCTGCAGAATATAAATACGTCATCAAGCTGTTATTTCTTTGATTGCACCGAAGGGGAAGTGTTAAACATTATTAGGGCATTGAAATCTAAAAATACTGTGGATAGAGTTGATATTTCGACATCTCATGTAAAACTGATATCAGAAGAACTAGCCAAACCACTTTCTATTTTGATAAATAAATGCTTTCGAACTGGATATTTCCCCGAGGAGCTGAAACGGTCAAAAGTAATTCCAATATATAAGAAAAAAGGCAGCAAAGATCAGTGTGACAACTACAGGCCAATTTCAATACTGCCAACTATGTCTAAAATATTCGAATTGGCCATAAAAAACCGCATGGTGAAGTTCCTGGAAAAGAAAGATTTATTAAACAATGGCCAACATGGGTACAGGAGAAATAGAAGCACCACAAGCGCACTCGCTGAAGTTATAATCCGCATTACTGCTGCCCTGGACAACAAACAATGACAGCATAGAGATGCTTAACTTCGACTTAAGTAAAGCCTTCGACACAGTTTCGCATTCAATACTATTGCCTAAACTTTATTTTTATGGATTTAGAGGCCAAGTCCACAACTTATTAAAATCATACCTGCATAATAGAACTCAACAAGTATTTTGGAAAAGTTGCCTATCGGAAGAACAACAAGTTGATTTCGGTGTTCCACAGGGCTCTATCCTTGGACCAATCCTGTTTATACTCTACATAAACGACATAAATATAGAGGATAGCACATATACATGTCTTTACTGCGACGATACTTCTTTATTGATTACAGGGAAATCGGAACTTGAGGTCGAAGAGCGGAAGAAAGAAGCCATTAATAAGGTAGACGAATGGTTTGCTACTAACAAATTGAAGCTCAACCAAGAAAAAACAGAGAAATTCACCTTTGAGGCTAAACGTGAATATGAACATGTAAAATTCCTGGGGGTACATCTAGATTCCAGGCTAAACTGGTCACACCATGTAGATTACACCTGTAAAAAAATTTCTAAGTCACTGTTCCTGTTAAGAAAAATGAAAAAAGTGTCAACTTACCACGTAACGAAGACCGCTTACTACGCATGTATACACAGCCTTTTGTCATATGGCATCTTGTTCTGGGGGCGGTCGTCGGAAGCCCACAGAGTATTTGTTTTGCAAAAAAAAGCGCTTAGAATCCTTGAAGGATTGGCTCAGAGGAATAGCTGCAGACCAATTTTTAGAAATAATAAAATACTTTACGAGTGTCTGAAACTCATGCACAGGAATAAGAAGAATATTAATAAAAACGGAGATACACATGACTACAACACGAGACGCAAAAATGACTTAGTCATTCCCATGCATTACAAAAAGTGTACTCAGCAATTTTTCGATTATTGGGGGCTATACTCTACAATAAACTGCCTGTAAGCATTAAAGACATGAACAACGAATTATTTGTCAAAAACATTAAAAAAATCTTGACAGAGAGCGCTTATTACAACTTGGAAGAATATCTTCAAGATAGTGATTTTTAAAAATGTGTTATTTATTATTAGTATATGAGTACTAGAACAAGTTTTGGGTGTGATGTGGACCTTAATGTTGGTAATTGTTTTGGGTGTTTGTACATTTTTAAGTTTGATGTAAACCTTAATGTTAGTGACTGTTTTTATAAGTGTTATACATTTTCCCATTTTAACGAGACATGTAATTTATATTTTGATGTCAATATATATTTCTTATTCTTATTCTTATATTAACAACATTAAATTCAATCCGCATCTCTGTCTTGACATTGCACGTGTTTAACATAAACAACCCATAGATCCGACGATAACATCTAGTTAAAATATTAACAATATGATTAAAATATTGTAATAGTTTATTATTTATTAACAAAATAACCAAATGGAAACATTAACAAAATAAGAATTAACTTGTACTTATGTATCTATAACTTTATAACTGCTCGCTTTCGAATGTCTTAATAGAATGCGCTCAATCGGCTCAATGCGCATTGCGTGCCCCTCCAGCCGGTTCGAGTTCAGCTGCCCGTTCGTCTAGGGATTTCCCCGCACTTCAAGGAATATTTCTTACAATATAATGTGGAAGAGAATATAACACAAAATGTTAAGCAAGTTAATAATATAATTATTATAAACAGAATAAGGTGTTCTTGTTTCTTTATTGATATGATGCTGAAGTTTTATTTATTATAAGTACAACGCTACAACGGTACAGGAACATCCCACCCATCTCGGTCACCCGTCACCATCACTCTGCTCTTCCCCTTCATCGCTGAAGTGTTATTGTTTTGCGCTGTTTGTGACACGGACTAGCAATGGTCGATGTGTACTGAAATACGATATGTACGATTTGATCTCAATTGGCATGGACTTGTAGAATATCCCATCTAGTAGTGACAACCTCTCTGTTCGCCAAAGACAATGAATGTATGTTATGTAAATGTTGTAATTATATCGGGCATGACAAATCAAAATTAAAATCTCCACACACTAATAAGGGACTGTTGTATAATTGCTTCGCATAATTGATATGAAACATCATAGTAGGCGATTAAATTTCATCACAGCAGCATCCATCAAATTATTAAGTTGTTCACGCGTTACTTCTGGTTTAGCATAAATTGTTATTAGACAAAAATATCTACAACGTTCTGACGAATCTTTATATTCAAAGCGAACACAGCAAGCGTCTCCATAATTGGCATTCGTAGTATCAATGGCTATCTCTTCGCGTTCAGAAAAACTTGATGTCAACGATTCATAAATCGCCACACCGCCAGCTCGATTACGACAATTGTTCTTTGTTGCTATACACTGGAAGCTGTCCATATGTATTGCATCGTCGCTATCTTTCATCCATGTTTCTGACAATGAAATCAATTTTGGTTGTTTCAAAACGGGATCAGAAGTAACATCTTTCGCATGTGCTCCAATACTTTGAATATTCAAATACGCAATTGTAGGCGCCGAAGTAGATGTGACGAACGTTGCACATTGCTTAACTACAGTTGAAATCTTGAGTTTTCGTAATCGGCGAAATTCGGTACGTAACACTTGTCTATCTCCATGTTTTCGGCAATGATGAAACGTAAAATTCCCTTTTCGATTTGTAAGAAATAATCCTTCCAAACTTTTTGTACGTGAGAGTGCAACATACACTAATGATATGTGGTGCGATTTTGAGTATTCGTAGACAACTTTGTTGTACGTGCTGCCCTGCGATTTGTGTATACTCATTGCATGCGCCGGAACCAAACGGAATTACTTACGGCGAACTTTTATAATAATAATCCCTTCACGTTGCACAATGGGAGTCCAAGTTTTTTCCAAATCCAACGCTTGTATATGCTGCTCATATTTCTTTCTCAAAACTGCCCCTGTTCCAATATCAGAGAATTCTAACCATAAACGTTGAATGTCGCCAATATCATCGTTTTCTACACATCGCAAATATCCTAAAGATATCACAATTTAATTGTGATTGTATTTGTTGTTATTACTTGTACCAGAGACAATAATTAGTTGTCTCTGCTTTTACCTACACGTTTTGAAGGGAATGTCGTAAATAAAATAGATTAGGGACGAAGTTACTCTGTTTAGCTTTAATGCGCAGTGTGAATGGAATATACTCTTTTCACCCCTTTTTACAATTTCGAACGCTCCTAGAAAAAACTCTGTCTATTTCAAATTCACTCTGAAGGTTATAAAAAACGCTCATAGTTAAATTAAAAGCGAAAAGAGTAACTCTTTTTGCAATTCCGAACTCAGCATTTGTAGCAGGGTTGCTACCCGTCCCGATTTGCTCGGGACAGTCCCGTTTTAAGGCTTGCGCGCACTAACCCGGAACAGCAGGCAACGGAAACACCACGATGGCCGGCAATTTTTTAGTTTAGCGCGCACTAGCCGGCACAACGCCAACCATTCGCTCTGTTTATTTCACTTAAGATCGATGAAAGAGTTATTATAGTTAGTTTACTACGTGAGGAAGAAGAACAACAGAATGCGTTAATAACAGCGGCGACGAATATTACTTTATAGGTAAGTTTTGATTTATGAAGTTCCGCTGTGTTCGACCCACGGCCGTGGTTCAAGCCGACTTTTACTTTAAAAGTAATATTCAATGTCCAATTTGCCAGAAACGAAGTAACTCTCAGGAAGAAAGTGACGAAATAAATAGTTTTGAATATTTAAACAACCATCTGGAAAAACAGCATAATTAGTACAGTCAAATTTGCCGCGGCAGTTTCTCTTGATCAGTGTTTAGGGTCATTAGACAAGTCTAAAACCAAAAAGTCGTGCCCCCACTCCTTGCCAAATAGCCTCTAACTTGAAAAAAATTTGGAATCGTTTTTCTCACGAGCGAAGTGGCTCACTATTGCTAACTTCGTTATTATTGAAGCTACAAAGTCGGTTAAATTAGCAAACTAGTAGCATTTTTTCCGCTGATTACAATGGTGAAAACAATTGGCAATCTGGTTTTCGAGATATTCACAAAAATACCATTTTTTAAATGGAACACCCTGTATATTTTTGCAAAAATCGATGATAAATAAAATTCTGAACAAAGAATGTTCTTATGCTTTTTTGACAATTATTTAAAATAAGCGAGTTATTTTGAAAAAAATTTTCAAAGTTTTAATATCAAGTAGCCATGAAAATTATAATTTTGTAAATTTTCAATATTTCCGTAATTCTTTCAAGTATTTTTCAACTTGCTTAAATTCAAAATTATGATTGTTTGGTTTTAATAAATTACTATTCCGTTTTATGGCTACTTGATTTTAAAGAATTGAAAAGTTTTTTTCAAAATAACTCGCTTATTTTAAATTATTATCAAAAAAAGATGAGGAAATTTTTTGTACAGAATTTAATTTGTCATCGATTTCTGCTAAAATATATAGGGTGTTCTATTTAAAAAAATGTTATTTTTGTGAATATCTCGAAAACCAGATGGTCAATTGTTTTTCTATTTTCACCATTGTAATCAGCGGAAAAAATGCTACTAGTTTGCTAATTTAACCGACTTTGTAGCTCCAATAATAACGAAGTTAGCAATAGTGAGCCACTTCGCGCGAACACCCTGTATAGGTCGCACGGAAAAAATTATTAAACAAAAAATTACACATTTTTGGTCATTGTCGCGATAAGTTGGTATTTCGAACGGCAGAGGGCGCCAAAGTTACCAAAAATCGGTTTTCCGCCTTTCTAACCCTGTGGGAGTAATTTCTTCGGAAAATGGCAAACGTAGTGGTTGAAAAGATGCATAAGAATCAATTTCAATAATGTCATTGCTGTTAATATTCTCGGAGTTACAGCCCTTCAAAGTATGCGCGGCGTGGAAAATGTACTGGATATTTCTGCCAGGCAAAGTGGACATTTCTTTTATTCGAGGTCAAATCGTCACATCACGAAATACATTCAGCCCTATTCTGTAACTGTATTGAAACATTTCAATATTGCAATAATTTCAACTATAAATTTCAAGTTGTCTACATTTTGGTATTCACGAACCATAGTTGAAATATAATTGTTGAAATGTATTAAACTTGCTTTCATTTCCAGAACGTCCGTGCGGCAACGTCGCATATTGAAATGTTGACATTTATTAATATTCATTCACACATAACCTAAAATAAGTAACTAAACTTGTGTTCGTGTGTTCCAAGTCAAATTGTGTATTGTTTTATTTTAATACATTGAAAAGATATAACGGTAAGTATTAAGAATACCTAATATTTATTTAAGCAATGCTTAGTAACATTATTCTAGATGCCACCATAGAAAGGTACAGCAAAACAATTTTCAAGTCTCCTAGAATTTGTAGAAGGAAATAATTGTATTAGATATGGCAAAGGAACAACAGAAGAAAAAGCGGAAGCATGGAAAGCCTTAGCTGAGAAGGTAAATGCAGTTGGAGGGGCATTTAAAATTGCGGACGGCTGGAAAAAAGTAAAGTCTTACCTATTTAAAAAAGGAAACCATACAATACATGAAAACGATTTATTTTTTTAGGCATTTACTGAATGGAAATCGCATGTAAGGGCAAGATTGAGGGCAGAAAAGGAACTTAGTGAATTAGATCTAAGATGTTCTGCAATTGCCGGGTTGGAAATTGTTGCAAAAGGTACAACGAACGTAGAGGAGATGGACTTCGGGTCAAGTGAATGTTTTAAACTCAAATTACTGTTTTATACCAGCTAACTAATAACATAAATTATTATATTTCATTTAGGCCGTTCCGAACCAATTTTGGTGCAAGTTTGTGAGGAGATTCAGTCAAATGTAGAGGATATCCAAGAGGAGGAAGTTCAATATGAAAATTTATTATTAGTTGAACAGGGCCCCAGTAACAATGACGGTGAGGCAGGTCCTACAAACATGGAAGGAACGACCAGGTTTAACAAAACCTCGCAAGATGAAAGCCAAAACCCCTAAAGGTAATCCGACTAATCCGAAATATGAAATTACTTTTAGCCTTTATAACGGGTGTCCAATAAGTCTTTCAGTCAGGGTGGCTATGGATTATTTTTCTTTTAATTAATAAACACAAAACTTAAAATAGCTATTTCATGTAACCATCATAAAATATTAATTGTGTCGTCTTAAATGACGTTATGTTTGAGGTGAGGTTGTAACGGTTTAGGTTTTGTGTTTATTAAGAAAAGCAAAATATTCCATAGCCACCCTGACTGAAAGACTTTTTGGACACCCGTTAGTAAAATGTAATGAAATGTGATTTATAAATCGCAGATGTCCTTGATGAACACTCAAAAGCCACTTTGAACGGGATGCGTGAAATGTCGGCATCTTTACGTTATATCGGTGAAGCGATTAACAATCTAGCAGTAGCCGTGCGTGAGAAATAATGTTCTTGTGCACTAAGAGTCAGTTTTTCAATCAGTGGTTATCCTTACAGAACTTAATTTTCTTGACTAGTAATTAACGATAACCATCGATTGAAAAACTAGGCCTAATAATTTTTGAGTTCGGTTACGTTTTATTAAGAATTGTTTATATTTTAAAATATTTTTTTGTTACCTAATTTTATTTCCTTTCTTTCGTGAAAAATAATATATTTTAGTGCAATAAGAGTTTCAATTTTCTTTTTGTATAAGTTTTTATGTATATTTATTTTGTTCCTGTAGTCTATAAGAATTATTTTAGTTTATTATTAACTAAAACTAAAAGTATTATTTATTGTACTCAGTTAATAAATATCTTGTTTGCATTACCACTTATTTGTTCATTTATAATTTCATCTTAGTAAAGAAGAGTCAAAAGACTACTGGAGAGCAGTATGAAATGTTTTTGAGGTATAAGGAAACAGAACAAGAAGAAAAGAGTTTTGAGAACCTATGTGAAAAACTAAATTTTGTAAATGGACCAACAAGAAGCTTAAGGGAGTGGAAACAGGTAGGTATATAAACATAATTATGTCATCAATTTCAAGTACAATTAAAAAAAAATAGGTATTCGGAGAATGGGAATCCAAAGTTAAAGCTAAAGCACGTCGTATTCATTTAGAACAAATGCTTACTGGCGGCGGATTGGGGATAAACGAATTTTTAACCGCCTTAGAAGAGAGGTTATTTTCAATGCTCTCCAAAATTCTGCTGTATGGGCACCCTTGTATACGAGAACTGGGATTTGTAAACAAAAAACAACAGACAAGACCCATCACTTTTAAGACAAAAATTCGCAGTCTTAAAAGAAAGAAATTTGCATTATTTTGTCTAAGTAGGTATTATGTTATAGTTTCTAGCTAAACCAATATTCATAACACAGACAATTTTAGAAGGCAGATACGAAACCTCATTTACAAAAACCGAAGTTTTAAAAGATACCCATACACAAGCAGTCCAACAAGGATGGGATGAAATAATTGCTGGTTTAAATGAAGTGAAACTAGCGTTACTTAACTTACAGGATGCGTTACAAAAAAAAATGAAACTAAGTAGATTGCTTATATTTTTCAAATAAATTTTATTATGATAAAAACAGTATATTTATGTACCTAAGTATTATTAATATTAAAAGTAATTTTGGATTACTGCATCCCTCACATTTCGGCCATTATTTATGTTGACTTCGTCAATTTGATCCTCGTCTTCCTCATCACTGCTGTTATCGTTTACTGAATCAAATATTTCTTGATAACAATAAGAATTTTAAAAACAAATAAATTTACCATCATAATCATTTAGTTCATCATTACGCATAATACATAAATTATGCAATATTGCACATGAGTAAATAATTTTGGAAGCCCTTTCTGGTTTATAATTCAGGGTTCTGTTAAATAAGCATCGAAAACGCTGTTTAAGTACACCATTACAACGTTCAATAACGTTTCTTACTGATCTATGAGTAGTATTGTAATTACGTTGCTGCTCATTAGCAGGTCGCAATATTGCAGTAAGAAGCCCGGGTTCCAAAGGGTATCCTGAATCTCCTGAATATAAAATTGTTCACGTTTATATTTTAAGTTGAAAATAAAATTGGGTCCTGAACTTAATAAGTTATTCCATTAAAATAGGACATTTCAACATTCTATGTACCTAATAAATAAGTATGTCTGTCTCCATTATTGTAGTTGGTGTCTTTTGGCTAATGAAGTTTGCCAGATAGCCGCATCATGACTTGTACCAGGAAACCTCGCGTTGATGTTTAATATTTTTGTTTTTGCATTGCAAATTGAAATAAAAAGACTGATAGTCGAACGTTTCGTTTACTTACTATTTGCACGTTAAGGCTATAAAAACCATTATTTTGTTCGAATCTACAAAAAAATAAATAATAAAGTTGTCTACTTCTGTTCATATGTATAGGTAATCATACAAAAGTTTTTCTTGATTTTTTTCTTCCTCAGTAGAAGGAAATTTTATGCTAAATTTTCTACGAGTATATCGGTAACTTCTGATAAACATCGACTGACAGAGCTTTGGCACATACTAATTAAAAAGTCCTGTCCTACGCCCTTTTGGTATGACCCTTGGGCAAGAAAATTTAAAGCAGTGAAAACCTAATACATAATATAAAAAACAATTTTTCAACTAATTAAAATTTTTAATAGAGTTAGGTACCCTAAGAGTTTAGGATATGTGTACGTATTTCGATCTCCGTCTCTCATATGTGGTCCTATTTCGGTAAGTAGCCAATGTCCAATATCTTTATTTACTCGGTAAAGGCCTTTAAAAAGACCATCTGGTAAATTTAACGGATCGGAAGAATCCCGTAAAAACCGTCGGTTTCTATTCAGAACCACTCTAAAAATATATAAAAATTATTTAAGTTGTAGATCTACGTACTTTCCTCTACGCTGGTTTTTTCTTCAAGAACATGCAATTTAATACTTACTTTTGTAATTCGTCTCGTACAATTTGTATAAAAATCAAATCCATGGTTGCACCTATTCAACTTTACAACTAAAATACAACCCCTTTCACCGTTAAATGATTAGCAGACCTAACCTAAAGAACTTTTCGAATTATCGATTTCAAGTTATCTAAATCTAGCAAGTGGGTATGCGTTCTTGCTAGATTTCAATTGCATTCATTTCAATTTGTACGAAAATTTCAACTAAAATTACGATACAGAATAGCAAAACAGTACATCTTGATTTGTTTCAAGGTTACTTGTTTCCACTTCAAGCTTGAAGTTGAAATGTACATTTCAACTTCTTATAGAATTATGAACAGTCATTTTTATTGAAATCGTCATCATTTCAATATTGAAACGTTTTCAAGGCAGTTACAGAATAGGGCTGTTTGAATGTGAATTGGCTTTCACAGTTTTCAGAACCAAAAAAGTCTAAATTTGAATTGGCTTCATCCCCACCCCTCTTGTGCCGCCATCTTAAAAACAATTTTAAACCGTTTTTTCTCAGAATATTTTGGTTGCACAGAAAAACTTATTAAACAAAAAATGTTGGCAATGAAGTTCTACACATTTTTTGTAAGTGTTCCGAAACCGAGAAGTTGATATTTCGAGCGGTAGACGGCGCCGAATCTACCAAAAAACGCATAGGATGGATCTACCGACTGAGGAAGGAAGAACTTGTTGAGGAGGTTGCCAAATTCGGCCTCAACTCTGAAGGCATTGTGGACGCACTCCGGAAGCGCTTAAGTAGGTTCATTAAGAACGGACGTGCGACTCCAGCCATGAACACTCTGGACGCCCCAGTCTTTCCATCACCCATCGCATCACCGAACCCAAACCCACCGACTGTCTACCAAGCTCCACTAGAAATCCACAAGTGGAATGTTTCATTTAACGGGCGTACGGACCCAGTAGCCTTCCTCGAAAGACTGGACGAAGCGAGAGTGGAGCACCACGCCACTACCGAAAAACTTCTCCCAGCATTACTCAGCCTCCTAGAAGGTAATGCACTACTGTGGTACCGAAATAATCGCCCTACATGAACCAGCTGGCGCGACATTCTTCGTGACTTCCACCATTTCTACCTACCGGAGGATTACCTCATTAACTTGGAAGCCGAGATAGCCAACCGCCGCCAGCGACCATCCGAGCCGGTCTTAGAATACCTCACCGACCTACAAACGCTCCTTTGCCGTCACGGAGGATACGACCAAAACCAGCAGCTCTACTAGCTCCACCGTAATCTGCTGGTAGAATACAGATGGTTTATCAAGAAAACCGACGCCCGAAGTGTCAGTGACCTGATAAGGCTGCTTAAAGAGTGCGACACTCTTCGTACCGAGACCGCTAACCCCCCAATACCATCACCACCCCCTGCCCGATATTCTAATCCAATTCCCCACCGAAACCCTTCCGTCACCAACACACAGCCAACCCCATCCCACAACAACCCACCACCAAGAAACGTTTCTGCCAACCGTCTAAGTCCCACCGAACAATACTCCCACGGACACAATCCCCAAAGACCAATCCCCCCACCCAACGTGCTGGCATTGTGGTAAAGACGGGCACTATCGTAGCCAATGTCGCTCACCGGAAGCTATAATCTTCTGCTCCCGCTGTAAGCGACCTGGCATCCTATCCCGTAACTGCCCGTGCCCATCGGAAAACTAGGACGGAACTGTGCAAATAGTGGCCTAATTTAGTACTGTCAATTTTATTAAAAAACAGAAACAATTGAAATTCATTATTGATATTTTCATGGCAATAAAAGGTATTTTAGTTTATCCCAAGGGGAGCTTGAGAGGTTGCCAAACTTCAAAATTCTCTCAAATTTAGGTAATTTATTAAATATTAACATTTTAAATTTCTTTGTATTAGAGGTTTTGTGAAAGAAATTGAACAAATCATATTGAATTTTATCCAGAGATTATAGTAGCATGAATTATTCACTCATTTTTGTCTTGGTTATGAAAATAATTAGCTTGTAACTGGGATAAGGGAAACTCTATAACTCGGAAACTAACCATCAGATTTAATTTTTCTTTGCAGATTATCCTTAGTTTTAATGTGCTCTATAACGCACTGTATTTGGAGTGCGTTAATTACTGATCACCCTGTATAAACTTCTTGTATTAATTTTAAAAGTTCTATGGAGTGTTAAAGTCCTGCTACAAAAAACTGAAACACACTGTATAATGTTGATAAGACAGGAATAACAACACAGAAACCCGTTAAAGTCATTCAAAGAAAGGTACCAAGCAAGTAGGATCCATCACATCCCAGGAAAGAGGAACCTTAGTTACTACAGGGTCTGTCCCAAAAGTTCCGGTAATGAATTTCCACAGCCGGCCACGTAAGCTTGCGCGGCAGTGGTTAGGTTAGATGGTTGAGTGAGGGTTGTGCTCTGCGCAAAGTGTGTCAACATACCCTCGTCGAAAAAACGATGGATTGGATTAATTTTTGGAGACCTAAAGTTACAAAGTTAAGTCACATAAATATTGTGTTAACAACAACACAACAGCTATCAGTGAGAAATAGGCACATTTTTAAAAAACATAGTTGGTGTATAAACATTCTATAAGAGTATTGTAGGAGTTCTATACAAAAACAATTTATGTTGTAGCAATGTTGTTACAGGATTTATACAGTAAACTATATGACTCCAATATAACATAAGGGTGATATTTTATAACAGCTTCTCATATTACAAATATACAACACATTAGTACGCCACGGACACCTAATACGATTTTTACAAAGCATTTTCTTTTGAGGTAAGAAACTATTTACAGGATGTGAATAAAACTGTTTTATAGTTAACACAGAGGTAGGTATTATGATTAGGTAACATATGTGATGCGAAATGTCTTATAAACATATTATAAAATTATTCTCCTTCCATTCCAAGACTATAATATCACAACTAAAACTATTTTACTGTGTTACTGTTTTATTTGGACACTCTTGTTGTATATTAGGTTACAGCATGTTAATATTACATTTTACAGTAAAATTTTTACTTATTCAGAATCTATAATTCAAAGTGTAATTTTAGCTGCGAATGAAATTTTACTGTTATAAATGATTAAAGCAGGTTGAAAAAGTACAACGCGCGCTAAAAATATTAAATAATAAAGAAACTTTTTTCGTTCACGAAAAAACTGAAAATTTTAATAATTGCACATTTGCTGCTAAAACATATCCACAAGTCCAGTTTTAAATTCCATGTAATGAAAACCTGTAATTTTATTGAGCTATGGTAAGTATTTTCTTAAAAAAAAACATTTTAAGTTATTGTTTGACTTTTTTTCAAGATGGAGGCCGAAAATGAAATTGCAATTATAAATAAAATATGGCGATAAAATAATAAAACAGTTCAGTCATTTCAGAAACATTTAAATAGCGTTAATGTTACTTAAATGTCCAATATGAGAGCACCTTGTTCTGTGGAAAACCTTTTGTTCCTGGTAACTACCTTCAAGAGGCTGTTTTAAAACTAAGCAAATTTGCTTTACTGTAGCCCGAAAATATTTTAATACAGCATTTATAAAACGTACTCCAGACCGCTATATTTTATACTTGTTGTGTAACACACGATCAAAGCTTTTGTGTATCAAATTTGTCGTATAGCGATTCGAAATATTTTATACAGCGATTACAAAACGTACCCCAGAAAAGTACAATGACCGAACAATGACCGCTATATTTTATACTTGCTGTGTAAAGTACATCATAACTTTTATGTATCAGATTTGTTGTATAGCGATTCGCACTGCTCAGTGCTCAGTAATAACACAAACTAGGTGGTAGGTTTTGGCGCCTTTTTTAAGTTAAAACTTTTAATGTGCAATAATACAATAATAAGACGGGTAAGTTTTTTTTTCTTGTACCAAAAAAGTAAAAAAAAAAGTGTTGTTATGATTTTAGCATGTTCAAAATTGTCAGCACAATAGAAAAGGGGCAACCTACCCTTTCCATTGTACCAGACAGATGGGAAGAAAATGGTGTGCTCTACTGGCCGCGAGCAAAGCCAGAAAAACTCATTAAAGATGAAAACTCATTGCCAGGTACTGGCTGGTTCGAATTACCATGCACATTAAAAAGAAAAAATCTGTCCTACGCCGATGCCGAATTGAAAAAGATGTTAAGAGAAGATGACACAACAGATGAAATCGACGAAGGAATCCCAAAGAAACGTCCAAAGGTGTTACTACCAAAACGGAAGGCTGCATTTAAAAGCCCGAAAGCAAATTTCAGTTCCTTAGTTGAGATTATTATGGTAAGTTAACCTTATAGGGACGCATAATTACAGGCAGTCATTTTTTAAAATTATCCAGAAAAATTCCCCTTCAATACCATGTCCAGCAGTACTTTCGGAACCTGAACCATTGATACAATCGAATGAAGGACAGTATCAGATTCCCTTATTGTGTACAAATAGCAGCTGTTTGCAGGTAACATCCCCAGACTTTGATCAACAACCGGGTTTACAAGAGCAGTTTCATCAGTCGTTTGTAATATAGAATAATAAGGGTGATAATTTACAAAATGTTGATAATGTTGAAAATGAAAATACTGAATACTTAGCTGAAGTTGAAGTTGTAAATCAAAATTACAAATTGGACACAATACTTGCAAATCAGTCAATCATTATCGATAATCAAATGAAAATTATACAACAAATAGCAAAACATGAAATCCTTTTGGATGAATTAATAAAAAAATGTGCCGCAAGGAACACTGATAGTACACCTAAAAGTGCTTCACAAAATGGAAATAAAACAAAAGCAGATTTTCTTAATCCAATGGAGCCAATTGATTGTATAGAACATCTGGTTCAACTGGATAATAAATTAAAAGACAAGAAGGAATTCGAAGAACTTTTGGAAAAAATGAGTTTTGTTTGCGGAACGAAGGATATGGAATAGATCACTGTTATACCTTGGTGGATAAATTCTTTACAAGGCGATTCATGACAAAATGCTCATGGGCTGGTGGATCACGTGACAAAACGGAAAAGATTCCTTTTAAAATTTACAAGAATGTAATCCAACTATTTTTTCAATTAGCATATTTGGGTGATAATGAATTTACATCTGACCAATGTGAAAGTTTTTTTAAAAACGTTATAAGGAACTCAACACGTCGAAATGAGAGCGCGTTCTTAAGAAGTTCTAAAAGTAAGAAAAGGCCGAGAAAATTGGAATACAAAACAAAGCAGGCAGCTACGAATCAAACTAAAGAAGTACGAATTTTACAAGAGACTGAAAACATACCAGTAGAAGAAGCAGTAGTCCTTCAGCTAGGGGTCAAAAGGTAGGAAGTAAAAGCGGGATGAGACGACGCAGTGTTTTCTGAAGGTTTTTTGGTCGCTGAATCCGAATCCGTGCGTCGTTTTTCAATAAAGTGGTGCAAACAAAAGTTATTAACAATTTATTGTTTAAAACTCAATAACTCGAAAAGTATAGATTTTACCGAGCATGTTACCAAAAAAAGTTTCAAACAAAAGTTGTTCAAAGTAAAAATACTCTCCGAAAAGTTCATATGATATTTTGTCATAAAGTCGCACGGACAAAAGTTATTAACAATTTATTGTTTAAATGTTTAAATTAACTCGAAAACAAAAAGTATACATTTTACCAAAAAAAATTTCAAACGAAAGTTGTTCAAAATAAAAAGACTCTCCGAAAAGGTCATATGGTATTTTGTCATAAAGTTGCTCGGACAAAAGTTATTAACAATTTATTGTTTAAAATGCAATAACTCGAAAAGTGTACATTTTACCAAAAAAAGTTTCAAACAAAAGTTGTGCAAAATAAAGACTCTCCTAAAATGTATGCTTTCTGGTTTGTTTCGTTTTAAACAATAAATTGTTAATAACATTTGTTCGAGCGACTTTATGACAAAATACCATATGACCTATTCGGAGAGTATTTTTATTTTGCACAACTTTTGTTTGAAACTTTTTTTGGTAAAATGTATACTTTTCGAGTTATTGCGTTTTAAACATTTAAACAATAAATTGTTAATAACTTTGGTCCATGTGACTTTATGACAAAATATCATATGAAATTTTCGGATAGTTTTTTTATTTTGAACAACTTTTGTTTGAAACTTTTTTTGGTAAAATGCTCCGTAAAATCTATACTTTTCGAGTTATTGCATTTTAAACAATAAATTGTTAATAACTTTTCTTTGCACCACTTTATTGAAAAACGACGCACGGATTCGGATTCAGCGACCAAAAAACCTTCAGAAAACACTGCGTCGTCTCATCCCGCTTTTACTTCCTACCTTTTGACCCCTAGCTGAAGGACTACAGGAAATGAATCAATTGATAGCGTTTCCGATGATGATGAAGATGCAACCTAAATTAAACCTATCATATGTGACTTTTATGAGTTCAGAGTTTGTTTTTGTTATTGTTATTATTTAGAATAAATACTTTTAATTTTTGATTTAGTTCTGTAGGTATAGGTAAATAAAACAATATTTTTCCAGATAATTTATTTTTTCATAATCGCCTCTAACGTTAGGTACATAATTTTTGTAATAAATTTATTTTATAAAGTATGCATCAATGGTATAAAAGTGATTTCATTTTTATATTCAGTTGCAACAAGTTTGCATTTTATATCGTTCAGTGCAAAAAAACTTGGTATATTTTCCTCACCAAAGGATATATAAATGTTCAAATAAGACGATTTCATGGGTGTTTCAAAAAAAAGTCGAAGTTCCTTTAAACTGGTACCGTACAGAAAAACTCTGTCACTTTGCAAAATTGCATAATGCATTTTAACTACTTCATCATTCCTTGTTAAAAACCATCTATCTGGCAAAGCTGTAGACATCGTAAAACTTTCCATTTCTGCTTTGAGATATACACCGTCTGCTGTTTTTTTCTTTTAAATGGGAAATGTTTTCCTTTCGATCTTTGTTTCTAATTCCACCTGCATAATTTCCCATAATCTCTTAGCCACTTGTGCTAATGGACGATAGCCACCTCGCAATAAATTTTTTATTTGATATAATTTTGATTCAAAGGGGTAAGCATTGAATGTGCTCAGTACTCCAAATCTTGTTACTTCATCTACTAGATGGTGTAGATTATGAATATTGCTGGTAATGTTACATTCGCCGTATATATGTCTGTAATACTCGATATAGTGGTTTAAGAGAGTTTCAGCAACGTCTAATAGTGAAGAATATGCCTCTGAAAAACAAATTGTAATGGCACAAAAAACACCAAGAAATGTTCATACGCATCTTGGGGTAAAGGATCTTTTAAAATAATTATTCCCAAATAGTGCAGAAATGTTCGGAATTCCAAACCTTTCCAGTGTGAAAGGCAATCAAGTCCCTTTACAGCCCTATGAATTTCACAAGGCATCGTACATTTCAGAAGGAAATCTGACACAATGGAAATGTCTCTGGCGGACCATTTCGTATGAAAGGTCCCAAAACGTCCGTCTTTCCATCCTAATAAACATTTCTTCATAACTCCAAGATCAATTAAATGCAGAGAGTCACCAACTGGAAAGTCTTTGACCATGTTAATAGGAAGCTCCATCAAAGGCGTATCCTGTTTATGGTGTGATCCGTAAATTTTGGAGCGAAATCCTTCATCTGTACGTTCTTCACAGTGAGTTCGTGGAAAATAATTGCAATGCGAGATATGAGAGTACTCACCAATAGTCGTACATTTTAAACAACCGTGTTGTCCGTTAAAATTGGCCACACCTGTAAACATGCTCGTTCCAAATGGCTAGCAGTTTTCTCAAAGCACAGTGATTTATATTATATGAAATTGCCCATGACCTTAATTTCGAACGTGCAATATAATTTTTTTCTTCTTCGGTTATCAAATCATCACTCTCTTCTTCCGTGTCAACATCAGTTTCTGATATTTCAACACCTTTTCCAGGATCAGGAATAGGTTTATCTTCAGGTTGCAAAATTGAATTTTCTTTATTTGCCTGACGTAAACTGCTTATTGTAAAAGTTTGAACATTTTCAACGGGGCTTATAGTTGATTTGGGCTGTTTTTCCTTGAAAACACTGGTTGAGGAGCAGTTTATGATCTTTTTTACATTATTTTTCACTTTTCTGCGAAAATTTCCGCTACGCTTTAGTTTTTTCCATTTGCACACATCCATTATTTTCAGTACTTTGGGACTTGCAACATTATGCACGACGACAACAAATATGGCCATTTGTATTTCTTCAGTAATCACATTATAGCTTCTAGATACATTTATAAGATACTTCTGCTGAAAAAAAGCTCTCAAGCATTTCTATTACGATCACTAAAATATAGATTCGTAATGCTTTATAGACGTTTGGTAAGTGCATTATACAGCAAAACAACTTCCTAAAGCTAAAGCGTTGTACAGGCTGTTTCATTAAGGGTGGCCACCGGCCATATCTCGGGAACTACTGGGCATAGCATGTAGGTACTTTTAATTATCGCATCAAATGGTACACGATAGTTCCTAATAAAATTGCTAGAGGACGCAATTTGAAATAATAACAGTTTTTTTTATTTTATCCCGAAAACTTAAATTAGACGGTATAATTATGATGTCAGAATCGGAAAGTAGATTAAATTTGCAAAAGAAAACGTGAAAACCGCAGCTCGATATCTTCGTTCGTTTCAGAGTTATTGCCAAAAGAATAATTTTTAACACTTTAATTGAAGATATGATTGTTTTCATAGCTCCGTGGTCAAGCAATCCATGACAAAAAATATTTTTTAACTTTATGCTTGTGTAGGTTTGTCACTCATTATGCCAAGGGCCCAAAAACTACTTTAGAATTAATAAAATAATCATGGAAAACTTCGAATTTAGGCACAATAATTATTTTAATATGGTTTTTTAAAAATAAATCTAGATAGCCGTGAAACAAGATCGACAGGTTTCCAAGGAGATAAATAAATTGGAATAGTTGTCAACTGATTTAATTTTGATAGGTGTTGTGTTGACAAAAGTTTCTTTTTGATGACTATGATTCTTTTTATCTATTCGAAAAATTGTGCTACATCCCTCAAAAATTCTCAATTTCTCTCCCTGGTTTTATGAACTGATGAAGCCAGTTTTACTGGCTGTGTTAATTTTTATTTTATTGTGCCTTGTGCCTAAAAAGTTTTCCATGATTATTTTACTAAATCTAAAGTAGTTTTTGGGCCCTTGGCATAATGAGTGACAAACCTACACATAATAAAGTTTTAAAATATTTTTTGTCATGGATTGCTTGACCACGGAACTATGAAAACAATTAAAAAGTTAAAAATTATTCTTTTGGCAATAACTCTGAAACGAACGAAGATATCGAGCTGTGGTTTTCACGTTTTTTCTTGCAAATTTAATCTACTTTCCGATTATGGTATCATAAATATACCGTCTAATTTAAAATTTTGGGATAAAAGCAAAAAAACCGTTATTATTTCAAATTGCGCCCTCTAGCAATTTTATTAGGAAGTATCGTGTACCATTGGATGCGATAATTAAAAGTACCTACATTTCTCTTCCAAACAAGCTTAAGTTTACTAAAATCGAATAAGTCGTTTAGAAGTTACAGCGATTCAAATGATTACACTTTGAATACCTTCCCCCACTCTTATTAAGGTCGGTACGCCAATGAGCCTTAAACCAAAATGATGCAGAATTGTCCAAGCTTTCTAATGATGTTACCAAAGGTATACCTTAATGTGGGAATTTTCGGAGAAATCGAGAATTTTTATATTTACTTTTCAGTTGCGCCCCCTTGTGGCAAAATGCGGAACTTAAAAATAATTTCCAGGATTTTCTCATGGCCACTTTAATAATGAAATTTTTTTTCCTGAATTTCTATGCCCAGTAGTTTCCGAGATATGGCCGGTGGCCACCCTTAATGAAACAGCCTGTATAAATGAAGACGTAAGAACATTGTCAAGACAATTTAAATAATTTCTATAATACACTTTTATTTTTTCTGCTCTAAGAACGTTCTAAAAAATTTCTATTGGGACCACTAAAAAATAGATTTGTACTGCTTTATAGGAGTTGGGCAAGTGTCTACTGGAGGCACTATACAGTAAAACAGTCTCCAGAAGTAAAAACGCTGCATAAGTGAAGACGTAAGAACATTCTCAAGATTATTGAAATAATTTCTATAAAACATTTTAATTTTTTTGTTGAGAGTGTATTCTAACAGGTACTTTAAATAGCAAAATAGCAGCTGAGAATAAAAAAGTCTCAACGGATACAATAATATGATGAAATTGCTTTCATGAAACTACAATATATTTCTTATAAAACTTTCGAATCTTATAATTTTAAATTATAAAACGAGTGTGCTACTTGGGAGGTGAAGCGTTGGAAAATGTACATGGAGTCGGGAGGAGAGTACTATGAAAAGTTCTAAAGAGATTGTAAATTTATGTTCAATAAATTATTTTAAAAAAAAATACCGGAATTTTTGGGACAGACCCTGTATGTGTCTAGCTGTGAACGCCATTGGCAACACGGTGCCGCCAATGTTTATTTTTCCTCGATTAAAATTCAAGGAATATTTTATACGAGATGGCCCAGTGGGTGGATGCAGGAACCGGAATTCCTACTTTTTGTAAAGCACTTTGCTAAACATGCCCATCCAAGAGAATCTAAAAAAGTTCTGCTCATCTTAGATAATCATTCTTCCCATATATCTATACCGGTGATTGACTTTTGTAAAGACAATTATATAACACTTTTGACGTTCCCCCCTCACACCCCCCATAGACTTCAGCCGCTGGACAGAGGAGTCTTTGGACTATTTAAAAAGTTTTTCAATGAAGGTGCAGATCAGTGGATGAAGAACAATCCGGGAAAGCGTCTAACAATTTATGATTTACCGTCCATAGCTAAACTGGCACTTTCTCTAGCATCTACACCTCGAAATATCCTTGCTGGATTTAGCTGTACTGGGATTTGGCCAACTAATAAAAATATATTCAGCGAAGCTGACTTTGCATCGTCAACTGTCACTGACAAGACGTTAGCAATAGAAGAATAAAACGTTAATGAAGAGACATCGAAAGAAAAGTTCAATATACTTCACAAAAAAACAGCGGTGTGCAAGAAGGAGAACAAACTCCATCTAGAGAAATGGAACCAATCACATCAAAAGAAACGTTTAATACACCATCTACTTCACAAAAAGACAAAAGTTCATGTTCCCTTACACAAGAAAGTTATAAGACCGCTTCCCAAAGGCGATGTACAAAAATCTAATAGGGGTCGAAGAGCTAAAGGAAAAACAACTGTATTAACCGATACTCTCGAGAAACTGCTGCTGATGGAAGCGCAGAATAAAAAGATAAAAGTTGCTCTAAAACTACATTACACAACAAAAGCAAAGAACTCGCTAAATAATAAGGCTAAGAAGCAAAAAATAGTTTATAGCAGCAAATCTTCGGAGGAGGAAACGTTCTGTTTGATATCTAGTGGACGGTATTCCACCAGCAAGGAAGAGTGGCTTCAGTGTAGGAGTTGCAAGGATTGGGCACATATTAGCTGCACTGATCAAAGTGATTATTTTCTTTGTAATAACTGTCTATCAGATTAATATTTTTGTTCTCGTTTCGTATTTTCCAGAATGTTATTTTTGTTTTATACATTTCATGTATTTTTTTAATAAAGAATTATTAGGTAAATGGTTATAATTATTGCTTACTTCAATTGTTACAATTGACACTCACCCCGTTACAACTGACACCAGATAATTGTCAAAAGTAAAACGTGTCATCCAACATATAAGCGAAGAGTACTTTAAGTCGGTCTTCGATAGGTGAGTAATAAAATGAAATAAGGGAAAACAAATGATCAGTTCTTCTTTAACAATAAAAATTAAATAAAATTTACCGATGGTTTACTCTGAAAAAAATCATGTTGATTTTTTGTTACAATTGACACCAGTCTCTCCTACCAATTTGCCAAAAATTACTTCTACGTTATACAAATTAACTGACGCAATCACATCCAAAAAGTGCGTGAATTTAAAGTTTTCACCCCTCCTTCGTATACGACGTTTGTGCTGCTTTTTGTTTAAGGACATGCAGAATCAAATTTGGTAATTCTAAAGATAAAAAATTCCCATTTGGTGCATATACTTGCTGCCGGTCACTGTATTTCCACAAACCTTATTGATTGTTCTCTTCGTAGATGAGAACCCACAAACCCATCGAGGGACCATCTCCTTAGATGTTATGAAAAGAACAATATCCTTGGTCATTGACGAGAATAGGCCAATCAGGACAGTAGCAAGGGAGTTGGATATTTGTCATGTGATTCTAAGACGTTATGTGAAAGAAAAAAGAAAATCCGGAAACGGAAGCAGTCGTATGGGCATGCTTGAAAAGATCGGCCAGTATTTACTTTGGACTTACACCAGCTGATGTTCGAAAGCTGGCCTACGAGTGTGCACTTCATCACAACGTGAAAGTTCCTACAACGTGGACTGCAAACAAAAGGACTGGAGCCGACTGGCTGTTTTCGTTCCTGAAAAGAAACCGCACTTTGTCTATCCGAGTTCCGGAAGCTACAAGTTTAAGCCGAGCAGCATCTTTTAATAAAAGAAATGTTAAGAAATTCTTTGATAAGCTGGAGGCTGTCTTGAAGAAGTACAAATTTACTTGATCGCAAATATGGAATGTGGATGAAATTGGGGTGACAACGGTGCAGAAGCCTAGGATGATTGTTGCAACCAAAGAAGTCAAACAAATTGGAACTCTTACATCTGGGGAACGAGGGACTTTGGCCACTCTACAGTGCAACGGGAAATTCAATTCCGTACATGTTCATTTTTCACAGGAAGTTCTACAAAGAGCATTTCGTAAGAGATGGTACAACAGATTATATTGGCACTGAAAATCTTTCAGGATGGATGACTGGCACCGATTTTCGTCTTTTCATGGAACATTTCATCAGATCTGTGAGACCCAGCACTGAATACTACTAGTAATAAAAAAAAAAAAAAGTATTTTTTCCTTAACTGAGTACCGTCAACTGGGGTGAAATGGCTTTTCAAGGTGAATCGGGCCGGCACGTTTTGGAGTTGTCATTAAACATGTGATTCGCAGAATACTGAAGTTAGCCGCCTCGGGTTTGCGCTAGTTGCTTTTGAAATCCCACTCATTTGTGTAGTGACCGTTGGATATACTTAAGGTAAGTGGTTTTTTTTTGTGTAATGTTTTAATGTGTTCGATATGTTTACTTATGTGATTATAGTTTAATTATTAATTATATAATTTTTAGAGCTGGCTGAACTTACTAAACCACAAACCATATATTAAACAATCAAAATATACTACAATAAATATAGCTAATAATAATAAACTACTCAGACTTCAATGTTCCTCGAAGCGTCGGTAGAAGTGGAGCGCTTAGCTTATTTTACCTATAGCAGCTTTGAAGCAAGAATTTCGAAGCCCCATCTTTCTATGATACGTTCACCTCCCCCCTAAACACTCTCGCATAATCGTGTAATGATCGCCTGTATGTTCCAGCTTTTACCAGTCGCTTTATAGGCTATTGCATAAAAGTGCAAAATACAAAATATAACCTACAGTTTCATTTGGTTTGGTGTTAAGTTTAGTTTTTGATTTTGGTTTTCACGTTTTCTCTTGCAAATTTAATCTACTTTCCGATTCTGACATCATAATTATATCGTCTAATTTAAGTTTTCGGGATAAAATCAAAAAAACTGTTATTATTTCAAATTGCGCCCCCTAGCAATTTTATTAGGAACTATCGTGTACCATTTGATGCGATAATTAAAAGTACCTACATTTCTCTTCCAAACAAGCTTAAGTTTACTAAAATCGAAAAATTAGTTTAGAAGTTACAGCGATTTAAATGACTACACTTTCAATAGCTTCCCCCACTCTTACTAAGGTCGGTACGCCAATGAGCCTTAAATCAAAATGATGCAGAATTGTCCAAGCTTTCTAATGATGTTACCAAAGGTATACCTTAATGTGGGAATTTTCGGAAAAATTCAGAATTTTAATATTTACTTTTCAGTTGCGCCCCCTTGTGGCAAAATGCGGAACTTAAAAATAATTTCCAGGATTTTCTCATGGCCACTTTAATAATGACATTTTTTTTCCTGAATTTCTATGCCCAGTAGTTTCCGAGATATGGCCGGTGGCCACCCTTAATGAAACAGCCTGTATATTTGGCAGGTGACTTTAACGTAGATTTCCTGGGGAACCTTA
Source organism: Pediacus dermestoides (assembly GCA_963942485.1). Classification (NCBI taxonomy): domain Eukaryota; kingdom Metazoa; phylum Arthropoda; class Insecta; order Coleoptera; family Cucujidae; genus Pediacus; species Pediacus dermestoides. The sequence continues at coordinate 11,194,140 of OZ012628.1, read as the reverse complement.
AGGAGAAACAAGAATTGGTGAACACCCTAAAAACATATGGGTTAAATATTATAATGCAGCAACCATCTAGAATAACACCAACAACCTCATCATGCATTGATAATATATTTTCAAACGTAAATATTAACAAAGTCATAGCAAAAGAGACTATCAATTTACACGTATCTGATCACTTAGGACAACTAATTACAGTATTAGATGAGACTGAAGAAGAACCTAAAAAACCAAAAGTTAAGATAAAATATAAACAAATAAACAAAGAAAATACATGTCTTCTGAAATGCCGACTCAGCCAAATGGACTGGCTATTCATCTTAAATGAAAGTACTGCTGCAGCAGAATCTTTTGCTTCTTTCCACGGTGTACTAGTCAGTCTGTGTGAGGACTGCTATCCTGTAAAAGAAAAAATCGTCACAAATAGAACAAATAATAAAAATCGATGGAGAAATTAAACACTAAAACAAATGAAAGATACTCTCGATATTTTGGATACAATTGCTAAAGTTAGAAAAGATGCAGAATCTATTAATGCTTACAAAATCTACAAAATGATGTACAGAAAGGAAGTAGAAGAAACACATAAACAGAAGAATGCAATGTTTTTCAACAATTCCAGCAATAAGCAGAAAGCCATATGGGATGTCATAAACCGCGAGAACGGTAAAAAGAGCAGAAGCAGAAAATCTGATACCCAACAGAGTATTTTGACTGCGGATGACTTAAACACATTCTAAAAAAGCCACTACTGTGTGTATATTGTATTTTCGGAGACAGTTTACATCTATTATTAGGACTGTTAAAGGGGGATTCTCTAAAGTACATAAAGTGCACAAATCTCGAAAGTAAACTTAATTGAGTCATGTAAGTTCGTTATCGATGTCCGCTTCATACAAAATATTGAGAAAATGACGGAAGATGATGTATTTTCTGACGAAGACATTGTAAATAGTGATGTGAACGAGGCAAATCTAAAGTGCTGTGCTAAAAAATGTTTAATATACGTATGTATAAACTGTTTCTCTGTATACCACAAGAGTTGCTCGAGGCGGAGGAACCATAAAGTTATTGGAGAGAACACAATCATTTGTTGCAAGAAATCTAACCCCTCAGTGACATCTGAAGTTCCCGGCGTAGTATCATCCAATGAAGAGAGGCTTCGAACCGAGAATGAATTGCTGAGACGACTACTCGAGGAAATGGAGGACAAGAATAATATCCTGAAGGACAATATCAAATTAATTAAAGAAAATCAGCTGATACAAGCAAAACAAACCCAGGTCAGTAACAGTGTAGAAACCTGTACTGGGAATATCAATGTTGCAGATTTCGGTAAGGTGAAGGAGACATTTAGTTCAGTGGCAAAACAACAAAAGGCAAAACCCCAAAATGCTACGAACATTCTTCCCAGACCAAAATATCTGATGTGCCCAACACATGACTTTCTAATACTTACGGATAGTATCACAATAATTACTTTTCCTAAAGAAATTAAGTTAAATTTCTTGTAAAATTTTTGAAGGTTTCCAGCAATTTTCAAATAGTCTCTGTCGCACTTATTGCAATACGCATAAATCTGTCCTTGTCCCACTCATTATAACCGAATTTTACGACAAAAATGTGTTTTATTTTAGATTTATGACCTAATACTCACTTAAAAAAATCTCTTAAAAAGACAAACAAGCCTTAATGATTTTTTATCAAGCAGGTAACTGTCAATGAAATGAACATTTTAAATTTGAAACATGTTCAATTGTTTTTATTTGTTGTTACTGAATTAGAGTGTTCGAATAGTGTATTACTTTCTGTATGTAATTAGATGGTGCGTTTTGAAAACTGTGAGCTGGTTGACATGTTATTAATTTACGGGGAGACACGGCAAAACTGCAGAGCAGCGAAAAGACTTTATCGGGAACGCTACCCTGATAGAAGAGTTCCAGATCGTCGTTATTTTGAAACAATTAGGCAGAGATTGGTTGACACTGGGTCATTAACTACGATTCGACACGGTAATCCTCTGAGACCTGTGAGGAACCCCAATTTTGAAGAGGACGTTCTCGCTCATTTTGCTGCAGACCCAACAAGTACACGCAGAGTCGCTAGGACCCTTGAAGTAAGCCATGCAAGTGTCTGGAGGGTCATGCATGAGGAACGTATGCATCCTTACCATCTTCAGAAGGTGCAGCATCTGAAGGATACTGATTTCCAGCCACGAGTTGACTTCTGTAAGTGGATAATTAATCGCAGGAATTTAAGAAGAAGCTTTTTGGACCACATCCTCTACACGGACGAGGCATCGTTTCATCGTGATGGAATTTTAAACACAAGAAACAGCCACATTTGGGACGCTGAAAATCCACACGGTGTATTCATACGAGGGCATCAGGAGCGATTTTCAATAAATGTGTGGGCAGGGATAATGGGGAGACAACTCTTCGGTCCTCATTTGCTGCCAAATAGGCTTACTGGTGACGGCTTAATATCTTTTTAAGTACAGTTCTGGTAGATCTTCTAGATGATATACCCATTCAAATAAGGCAACGGATGTGGTTTCAGCACGACGGTGCACCAGCACACTCATCAAGAGTTACTAGAGCAACTCTAAATAGAAAATTCCCCAATAAATGGATCGGACGAGGTGCTATTGGTTGGCCCGCGCGATCTCCAGACCTGAATACGCTTGACTTTTTTTTCTGGGGAAAAATGAAGTCCCTTGTATACGAGACTGAAGTTCAGACTGAAGAAGATCTCGTAGCAGGAGTAATTGCTGCTGCTAGCGAAATAAGAGACAAGCCAGAAATTCTTCAAAGAGTTGTTAATGAAGAAATGTTTAAACGCTGTAGAGGGTGTGTACAAAGCAATGGTGGCCATTTTGAACAATATTTGAAGTAAAGTTATGTAGGTAATTAATAATAAAGCAATAAAATCTTGTTTATCTATTTAACATAGTCTGTAAGCTTTCTGAAATAATATCTTTATGACTAGAATTTTAGGAAAATGAAGAAAATTATTTATGAAAAGGTTATTATACAAATGTGTTATATTATTAGGAAGACTGCATTTGGCGACTGTATACTTATTAAAAGTAAAATGAAGAAAAAGTTTACACAAATATCACGTTAAAAATCCACAATTTTATTTAAAAGTATGAGATAGTTTGAGGTAATATTTGAACAATACACATTTAATCTGTAAAGAAGTTAATTTTTAATATTTTTAGCAAACTAGAAAAACGAATGCTACCAGACGAGCTTAGTTTATTCATATCAACTAGATCACGATTACTCTACTTGTTGGTAATTATCCTTTCACTTAAGCTAAATACATATACATAGTGACCCATAAAGCTTAAACATAGAGATGTTAAAATAGAGAAAAATTTTAATTTACCCGCGTTCTCTGTATTACCGATATCCGTGTTTGTGCTATTCTAGATACGTTTGTCAGAAACTGAACTTCCTGTAACCTTAATGTTATGTGTGTTCATATCCATGTGCAATAATAAACAAGTCTACAATTATTTTAATAATCCATTAATATCGAACGTCTTTTAAAAAAAATTAGATGGGGACGCAAATTCTATTTTAACAGAAACTGGAAGTATGTATAATCCATGCTCAAAGTGGGTTTGAATTATAGTTGAAATAAGACAACAGAAACTGGAAGAGTGGAGGCAATCCATAGGGATACCATTAGTTTACTTTGGAGATATGTCATAGAATTCTTTATCTCTAGCTCCATTCTCGCCATCTACATCATCATGTGCTTCCAGGGCATCCACTCCACCGCGTGAACCACGTTTTACACCATACTCTATTTCCAAGAATCAGTCAGATGGTCAGTCAGACGATTCTGATATATTTTATTTAATATTTTAAATGACAAGCCCAAAGGTGTTATGCTTGTTGAATATTACAATATATTTTTAAAATTCATGGATGACCAGCAAACCTCAGTAATAAACTTAATTGTTCAATTTTTTGAAAATAAAGGGGTTCCAATCACCTTAGCAACCAGTTACAGATTGGAAAGGGAAATTCTAGACAGGTTCCCAACCGAAAAATTGGTGAGAAGTTTATAGTTTTTAATTGTTAAACAAGGTTATCACAAAATTTTTCTATTTTGGGAATTCTATCGTTCCAGCAAGCGAGGAAGAATATATAATAAATTTTGGAATTTAAAAACTGCCGTTAGTAAACATGTTATCGTAGAAACACCAAAAAAGACAAAGAAACATAGACTGGAAAAAAATTTTGGTAAGCATAATTTAAATTCGCATGATATACAGGGTGTCCCATACTTAGCATGCCAAAATGTACCAGCTGATTCTACGTTCAAAAATAATACAAAAAGTTCCAATAAACATAGGTTGAAAAATGCTTTCTAAGGAGTCTACAGCCCCCCGAAAGGGGGACCCCAAAGAGGAATTTTCTGTAATATCTTTGCAACTGTTTCATGAAATTTGGTGATTGAAGCTTTTATAATTTGCCACATATTTCTTTTTCCAATTTTCAGAAATTTTGCCAGGGGCGTCACATACAGGGTGGGTTCTGGGTATATTATGCCCCATATAAGGAGGGCCAGGAACTTCATAGAAGAGGAACCGGGGGGCGGAGACAAACAAATGAGGTGCAGGATCGCCATCTTCGACTTATGGCAATAAGAGACCGATTCTCCAGTACCAGATCAATTACCAATTAATAGTTAGGTAAAGAAGGTAGTCCTGTAACTCTTCTAACGATTTAACGTCGAATCAGAACCTTCGGCTTGCAATCCTATCGACCACATCTTGTGTTAAAAATTTACGGCTCAACACCGACAGCAACGTTTGGAGTGGTGTAGGTTGTGACTGCACTGGAACCTGGAGCGGCATAGGGTGGTGTTCACTGATGAATCCCGATACTGTTTGGGGATGCATGATGGTCGTATGAAGGTTAGACGAAGACGTGGAAAACGTCGCAATGTTCAATTTTCTGTTGAGACGCATGTGCACCGAACTGTGGGGGTTATGGTATGGGGTTCTATAGCCTATGGGAGTAGGTTTCACTTGGTATTCGTCTCAGGCAATATGACCGCCCAACGATATGTTGATGAGGTGGTAGAACCCCATATCCTTCCATATTTTCAGCAGTTGGAAGACCCACTTTTCCAGCAGGATAATGCCCGTCCCCACATGGCAAAACATTCTTGAACCGTTTTGAAGAGGCCAAGGTCAATATCTTGCTATGCCCACCCAGATCTTCCGGCCTTTCGCCAACTGAACATGTGTGGGAAATTATGGGGAGAAGACTGAGGAACTTAGCGAATCCTCCGAAGGCGCTGGAAGCTGTCCGGCATGAATTACAGGTTGCTTGGGACACAATGTCTTAAGAGGAAATCGACCACCTGCTGGAATCGATGCCACGAAGAGTGCGGGAGTGTGAAGTCAATAGGGGGGGCAAGCCATTATTAATAAAAATTGTGTTATTCTTTTGTTCTTTTTCTTTGAAATTTTAATCAATTATTACCTTTGAGTAGTTAAACGTATCTGATAAATGTTTGGTCAAAAAATTCCTACCTGTTCTTGGTATTGCAATTCGCTGTGGCTAGACGACCGGTACCGGCTAGTAATAGGCAGCCGGTAAAATGTATATGACGTCATTAGTCTCGAATATACCGGCTGTTTTTAGCCGACCGGTAGAAAAAAAAAGTAGGTTTTGTTTAAGTTACTTTTGTGAACGCCAGCTCTAAGTTGCAGGATTGATAGGATCAAAGGATCGGTGCTTCTTCAGTAGGTACCTAATCAATGAATTTTCACAGAATTATTCAATTATTAAAAATGATTAAACTATTATTTCATCTAAGACTACTTTAATTTTATTTTTAATTAATATTTTGGATATAACATATTTATAAAGAATGAATATTAAAATTATAAAAATAACACAATACAATATTATTGTCTATACACTTATTCTGTTCACATAAATTGGTGTTGACATTTCTTCCAATTGATTTTTGTGAATCTAAAGTTTCGATTTAAGGTCTTGAGTCTCCTTGAGGTTGATCGCGATGAGGTCCAATGAAGGTGGGTCAACTACACTGGGCCGCAAAATTAACGCACCACCCAAAATTCAGTAAAAGTTTGATGTCAATTTTTACTCACATAATATTTAAAATTCAATAATTTTCGATAGTCTCTCTCGCACTTACTGAAATAGCTGTGTCCGTCCTGGTGCCACTCATTACAGCAAAATTTTTAATTAATTGTATTTATCGTTGTTAGAGCCATTTGTACCTACAACATATGAAGGTGCAAAACTACTCAGGACTAAACGAGAAACAAAGTAGGTGCTTCAGTTATCTCGAATTTTAGAAGGATATAAAGTAAAAAATGACCATACTTTTTTGCGTAATTATTAATAGCCTCCTGCAAATCAAAACTTGCGTGCTTATGCATATTGTTATTAGCATCCATATCTACAAAATACCTAAACAAATCATATCGACGCTCACTCAATCATGTTCATATACAATCTGAATATTGTTTACTTACCTACCACATCAACAAACACAAATAGGCACAAGCAAGACACCTAATTTTTTCTACCGGTCGCCTAAAAACAGCCGGTATATTCGAGACTGATGACGTCATTTACATTTTACCGGTTGCCTATTACCAATCGGTACCGGCCGTCTAGCTATAGCGATTGCAAGTTCAATGCTTATTAATTAATTTGCAACAAATTCAATTTTCTATTTGGATATGAGTATACAATTTAAACTTTTTTAGAACAGGAAGATGACGCCGAACCTTGCCTTAGAGCCGTAAAGTTCGACAATTTAATTGCTAAGCAATTCGACAACACCTGGAAGGCTTCCAGTCAGTGTCGCCTAAAAATTTTTAAAAGTCTCGGAAATACTGCTGCAATAATCCAAAAGTGGCCTTATTATAAAAATCTAATAGGCAGATCGACATGGATTTTATTTGGTGAGCTCCAGAGAATGTTACTGCATACTTATATCTTCGACTAGTTCTGAAAGTAAACCGAGTTATGAAGAATTCGGGCATACAATATCACCTACTAAAAAAGTACTTCTGAAAAAAAATTTTTATTTAACTCCCAAAATTTAAGCAATCTGCCCTGAGGCAATAGGCTCTTGATATGAAAAAACTTAAACGAATAGTTATTACGGGTAAAAGAGGTAGGGGAGTTCCTGTTTTGTTTAGTGAAAAAGAAACCCGAAAACATAAAAATACTGCTAGAAATAAGGGCAAATTTCATTTATGTGTAAAATGTATATTTATTTGGAAGAGTAAACTTGACAACTCCTATTAGTGGTTACAAGGTTTTAAGAAGTGGCATAAGTTTTCACCCCTCCTTCGTATACGACGTTTGTGCTGCTTTTTGTTTAAGGACATGCAGAATCAAATTTGGTAATTCTAAAGATAAAAAATTCCCATTTGGTGCATATACTTGCTGCCGGTCACTGTATTTCCACAAACCTTATTGATTGTTCTCTTCGTAGATGAGAACCCACAAACCCATCGAGGGACCATCTCCTTAGATGTTATGAAAAGAACAATATCCTTGGTCATTGACGAGAATAGGCCAATCAGGACAGTAGCAAGGGAGTTGGATATTTGTCATGTGATTCTAAGACGTTATGTGAAAGAAAAAAGAAAATCCGGAAACGGAAGCAGTCGTATGGGCATGCTTGAAAAGATCGGCCAGTATTTACTTTGGACTTACACCAGCTGATGTTCGAAAGCTGGCCTACGAGTGTGCACTTCATCACAACGTGAAAGTTCCTACAACGTGGACTGCAAACAAAAGGACTGGAGCCGACTGGCTGTTTTCGTTCCTGAAAAGAAACCGCACTTTGTCTATCCGAGTTCCGGAAGCTACAAGTTTAAGCCGAGCAGCATCTTTTAATAAAAGAAATGTTAAGAAATTCTTTGATAAGCTGGAGGCTGTCTTGAAGAAGTACAAATTTACTTGATCGCAAATATGGAATGTGGATGAAATTGGGGTGACAACGGTGCAGAAGCCTAGGATGATTGTTGCAACCAAAGAAGTCAAACAAATTGGAACTCTTACATCTGGGGAACGAGGGACTTTGGCCACTCTACAGTGCAACGGGAAATTCAATTCCGTACATGTTCATTTTTCACAGGAAGTTCTACAAAGAGCATTTCGTAAGAGATGGTACAACAGATTATATTGGCACTGAAAATCTTTCAGGATGGATGACTGGCACCGATTTTCGTCTTTTCATGGAACATTTCATCAGATCTGTGAGACCCAGCACTGAATACTACTAGTAATAAAAAAAAAAAAAAGTATTTTTTCCTTAACTGAGTACCGTCAACTGGGGTGAAATGGCTTTTCAAGGTGAATCGGGCCGGCACGTTTTGGAGTTGTCATTAAACATGTGATTCGCAGAATACTGAAGTTAGCCGCCTCGGGTTTGCGCTAGTTGCTTTTGAAATCCCACTCATTTGTGTAGTGACCGTTGGATATACTTAAGGTAAGTGGTTTTTTTTTGTGTAATGTTTTAATGTGTTCGATATGTTTACTTATGTGATTATAGTTTAATTATTAATTATATAATTTTTAGAGCTGGCTGAACTTACTAAACCACAAACCATATATTAAACAATCAAAATATACTACAATAAATATAGCTAATAATAATAAACTACTCAGACTTCAATGTTCCTCGAAGCGTCGGTAGAAGTGGAGCGCTTAGCTTATTTTACCTATAGCAGCTTTGAAGCAAGAATTTCGAAGCCCCATCTTTCTATGATACGTTCACCTCCCCCCTAAACACTCTCGCATAATCGTGTAATGATCGCCTGTATGTTCCAGCTTTTACCAGTCGCTTTATAGGCTATTGCATAAAAGTGCAAAATACAAAATATAACCTACAGTTTCATTTGGTTTGGTGTTAAGTTTAGTTTTTGATTTTGGTTTTCACGTTTTCTCTTGCAAATTTAATCTACTTTCCGATTCTGACATCATAATTATATCGTCTAATTTAAGTTTTCGGGATAAAATCAAAAAAACTGTTATTATTTCAAATTGCGCCCCCTAGCAATTTTATTAGGAACTATCGTGTACCATTTGATGCGATAATTAAAAGTACCTACATTTCTCTTCCAAACAAGCTTAAGTTTACTAAAATCGAAAAATTAGTTTAGAAGTTACAGCGATTTAAATGACTACACTTTCAATAGCTTCCCCCACTCTTACTAAGGTCGGTACGCCAATGAGCCTTAAATCAAAATGATGCAGAATTGTCCAAGCTTTCTAATGATGTTACCAAAGGTATACCTTAATGTGGGAATTTTCGGAAAAATTCAGAATTTTAATATTTACTTTTCAGTTGCGCCCCCTTGTGGCAAAATGCGGAACTTAAAAATAATTTCCAGGATTTTCTCATGGCCACTTTAATAATGACATTTTTTTTCCTGAATTTCTATGCCCAGTAGTTTCCGAGATATGGCCGGTGGCCACCCTTAATGAAACAGCCTGTATATTTGGCAGGTGACTTTAACGTAGATTTCCTGGGGAACCTTAAGGAGAAACAAGAATTGGTGAACACCCTAAAAACATATGGGTTAAATATTATAATGCAGCAACCATCTAGAATAACACCAACAACCTCATCATGCATTGATAATATATTTTCAAACGTAAATATTAACAAAGTCATAGCAAAAGAGACTATCAATTTACACGTATCTGATCACTTAGGACAACTAATTACAGTATTAGATGAGACTGAAGAAGAACCTAAAAAACCAAAAGTTAAGATAAAATATAAACAAATAAACAAAGAAAATACATGTCTTCTGAAATGCCGACTCAGCCAAATGGACTGGCTATTCATCTTAAATGAAAGTACTGCTGCAGCAGAATCTTTTGCTTCTTTCCACGGTGTACTAGTCAGTCTGTGTGAGGACTGCTATCCTGTAAAAGAAAAAATCGTCACAAATAGAACAAATAATAAAAATCGATGGAGAAATTAAACACTAAAACAAATGAAAGATACTCTCGATATTTTGGATACAATTGCTAAAGTTAGAAAAGATGCAGAATCTATTAATGCTTACAAAATCTACAAAATGATGTACAGAAAGGAAGTAGAAGAAACACATAAACAGAAGAATGCAATGTTTTTCAACAATTCCAGCAATAAGCAGAAAGCCATATGGGATGTCATAAACCGCGAGAACGGTAAAAAGAGCAGAAGCAGAAAATCTGATACCCAACAGAGTATTTTGACTGCGGATGACTTAAACACATTCTAAAAAAGCCACTACTGTGTGTATATTGTATTTTCGGAGACAGTTTACATCTATTATTAGGACTGTTAAAGGGGGATTCTCTAAAGTACATAAAGTGCACAAATCTCGAAAGTAAACTTAATTGAGTCATGTAAGTTCGTTATCGATGTCCGCTTCATACAAAATATTGAGAAAATGACGGAAGATGATGTATTTTCTGACGAAGACATTGTAAATAGTGATGTGAACGAGGCAAATCTAAAGTGCTGTGCTAAAAAATGTTTAATATACGTATGTATAAACTGTTTCTCTGTATACCACAAGAGTTGCTCGAGGCGGAGGAACCATAAAGTTATTGGAGAGAACACAATCATTTGTTGCAAGAAATCTAACCCCTCAGTGACATCTGAAGTTCCCGGCGTAGTATCATCCAATGAAGAGAGGCTTCGAACCGAGAATGAATTGCTGAGACGACTACTCGAGGAAATGGAGGACAAGAATAATATCCTGAAGGACAATATCAAATTAATTAAAGAAAATCAGCTGATACAAGCAAAACAAACCCAGGTCAGTAACAGTGTAGAAACCTGTACTGGGAATATCAATGTTGCAGATTTCGGTAAGGTGAAGGAGACATTTAGTTCAGTGGCAAAACAACAAAAGGCAAAACCCCAAAATGCTACGAACATTCTTCCCAGACCAAAATATCTGATGTGCCCAACACATGACTTTCTAATACTTACGGATAGTATCACAATAATTACTTTTCCTAAAGAAATTAAGTTAAATTTCTTGTAAAATTTTTGAAGGTTTCCAGCAATTTTCAAATAGTCTCTGTCGCACTTATTGCAATACGCATAAATCTGTCCTTGTCCCACTCATTATAACCGAATTTTACGACAAAAATGTGTTTTATTTTAGATTTATGACCTAATACTCACTTAAAAAAATCTCTTAAAAAGACAAACAAGCCTTAATGATTTTTTATCAAGCAGGTAACTGTCAATGAAATGAACATTTTAAATTTGAAACATGTTCAATTGTTTTTATTTGTTGTTACTGAATTAGAGTGTTCGAATAGTGTATTACTTTCTGTATGTAATTAGATGGTGCGTTTTGAAAACTGTGAGCTGGTTGACATGTTATTAATTTACGGGGAGACACGGCAAAACTGCAGAGCAGCGAAAAGACTTTATCGGGAACGCTACCCTGATAGAAGAGTTCCAGATCGTCGTTATTTTGAAACAATTAGGCAGAGATTGGTTGACACTGGGTCATTAACTACGATTCGACACGGTAATCCTCTGAGACCTGTGAGGAACCCCAATTTTGAAGAGGACGTTCTCGCTCATTTTGCTGCAGACCCAACAAGTACACGCAGAGTCGCTAGGACCCTTGAAGTAAGCCATGCAAGTGTCTGGAGGGTCATGCATGAGGAACGTATGCATCCTTACCATCTTCAGAAGGTGCAGCATCTGAAGGATACTGATTTCCAGCCACGAGTTGACTTCTGTAAGTGGATAATTAATCGCAGGAATTTAAGAAGAAGCTTTTTGGACCACATCCTCTACACGGACGAGGCATCGTTTCATCGTGATGGAATTTTAAACACAAGAAACAGCCACATTTGGGACGCTGAAAATCCACACGGTGTATTCATACGAGGGCATCAGGAGCGATTTTCAATAAATGTGTGGGCAGGGATAATGGGGAGACAACTCTTCGGTCCTTATTTGCTGCCAAATAGGCTTACTGGTGACGGCTATAATATCTTTTTAAGTACAGTTCTGGTAGATCTTCTAGATGATATACCCATTCAAATAAGGCAACGGATGTGGTTTCAGCACGACGGTGCACCAGCACACTCATCAAGAGTTACTAGAGCAACTCTAAATAGAAAATTCCCCAATAAATGGATCGGACGAGGAGGTGCTATTGGTTGGCCCGCGCGATCTCCAGACCTGAATACGCTTGACTTTTTTTTCTGGGGAAAAATGAAGTCCCTTGTATACGAGACTGAAGTTCAGACTGAAGAAGATCTCGTAGCAGGAGTAATTGCTGCTGCTAGCGAAATAAGAGACAAGCCAGAAATTCTTCAAAGAGTTGTTAATGAAGAAATGTTTAAACGCTGTAGAGGGTGTGTACAAAGCAATGGTGGCCATTTTGAACAATATTTGAAGTAAAGTTATGTAGGTAATTAATAATAAAGCAATAAAATCTTGTTTATCTATTTAACATAGTCTGTAAGCTTTCTGAAATAATATCCTTATGACTAGAATTTTAGGAAAATGAAGAAAATTATTTATGAAAAGGTTATTATACAAATGTGTTATATTATTAGGAAGACTGCATTTGGCGACTGTATACTTATTAAAAGTAAAATGAAGAAAAAGTTTACACAAATATCACGTTAAAAATCCACAATTTTATTTAAAAGTATGAGATAGTTTGAGGAAATATTTGAACAATACACATTTAATCTGTAAAGAAGTTAATTTTTAATATTTTTAGCAAACTAGAAAAACGAATGCTACCAGACGAGCTTAGTTTATTCATATCAACTAGATCACGATTACTCTACTTGTTGGTAATTATCCTTTCACTTAAGCTAAATACATATACATAGTGACCCATAAAGCTTAAACATAAAGATGTTAAAATAGAGAAAAATTTTAATTTACCCGCGTTCTCTGTATTACCGATATCCGTGTTTGTGCTATTCTAGATACGTTTGTCAGAAACTGAACTTCCTGTAACCTTAATGTTACGTGTGTTCATATCCATGTGCAATAATAAACAAGTCTACAATTATTTTAATAATCCATTAATATCGAACGTCTTTTAAAAAAAATTAGATGGGGACGCAAATTCTATTTTAACAGAAACTGGAAGTATGTATAATCCATGCTCAAAGTGGGTTTGAATTATAGTTGAAATAAGACAACAGAAACTGGAAGAGTGGAGACAATCCATAGGGATACCATTAGTTTACTTTGGAGATATGTCATAGAATTCTTTATCTCTAGCTCCATTCTCGCCATCTACATCATCATGTGCTTCCAGGGCATCCACTCCACCGCGTGAACCACGTTTTACACCATACTCTATTTCCAAGAATCAGTCAGATGGTCAGTCAGACGATTCTGATATATTTTATTTAATATTTTAAATGACAAGCCCAAAGGTGTTATGCTTGTTGAATATTACAATATATTTTTAAAATTCATGGATGACCAGCAAACCTCAGTAATAAACTTAATTGTTCAATTTTTTGAAAATAAAGGGGTTCCAATCACCTTAGCAACCAGTTACAGATTGGAAAGGGAAGTTCTAGACAGGTTCCCAACCGAAAAATTGGTGAGAAGTTTATAGTTTTTAATTGTTAAACAAGGTTATCACAAAATTTTTCTATTTTGGGAATTCTATCGTTCCAGCAAGCGAGGAAGAATATATAATAAATTTTGGAATTTAAAAACTGCCGTTAGTAAACATGTTATCGTAGAAACACCAAAAAAGACAAAGAAACATAGACTGGAAAAAAATTTTGGTAAGCATAATTTAAATTCGCATGATATACAGGGTGTCCCATACTTAGCATGCCAAAATGTACCAGCTGATTCTACGTTCAAAAATAATACAAAAAGTTCCAATAAACATAGGTTGAAAAATGCTTTCTAAGGAGTCTACAGCCCCCCGAAAGGGGGACCCCAAAGAGGAATTTTCTGTAATATCTTTGCAACTGTTTCATGAAATTTGGTGATTGAAGCTTTTATAATTTGCCACATATTTCTTTTTCCAATTTTCAGAAATTTTGCCAGGGGCGTCACATACAGGGTGGGTTCTGGGTATATTATGCCCCATATAAGGAGGGCCAGGAACTTCATAGAAGAGGAACCGGGGGGCGGAGACAAACAAATGAGGTGCAGGATCGCCATCTTCGACTTATGGCAATAAGAGACCGATTCTCCAGTACCAGATCAATTATCAATTAATAGTTAGGTAAAGAAGGTAGTCCTGTAACTCTTCTAACGATTTAACGTCGAATCAGAACCTTCGGCTTGCAATCCTATCGACCACATCTTGTGTTAAAAATTTACGGCTCAACACCGACAGCAACGTTTGGAGTGGTGTAGGTTGTGACTGCACTGGAACCTGGAGCGGCATAGGGTGGTGTTCACTGATGAATCCCGATACTGTTTGGGGATGCATGATGGTCGTATGAAGGTTAGACGAAGACGTGGAAAACGTCGCAATGTTCAATTTTCTGTTGAGACGCATGTGCACCGAACTGTGGGGGTTATGGTATGGGGTTCTATAGCCTATGGGAGTAGGTTTCACTTGGTATTCGTCCCAGGCAATATGAACCCCCAACGATATGTTGATGAGGTGGTAGAACCCCATATCCTTCCATATCTTCAGCAGTTGGAAGACCCACTTTTCCAGCAGGATAATGCCCGTCCCCACATGGCAAAACATTCTTGAACCGTTTTGAAGAGGCCAAGGTCAATATCTTGCTATGCCCACCCAGATCTTCCGGCCTTTCGCCAACTGAACATGTGTGGGAAATTATGGGGAGAAGACTGAGGAACTTAGCGAATCCTCCGAAGGCGCTGGAAGCTGTCCGGCATGAATTACAGGTTGCTTGGGACACAATGTCTCAAGAGGAAATCGACCACCTGCTGGAATCGATGCCACGAAGAGTGCGGGAGTGTGAAGTCAATAGGGGGGGCAAGCCATTATTAATAAAAATTGTGTTATTCTTTTGTTCTTTTTCTTTGAAATTTTAATCAATTATTACCTTTGAGTAGTTAAACGTATCTGATAAATGTTTGGTCAAAAAATTCCTACCTGTTCTTGGTATTGCAATTCGCTGTGGCTAGACGACCGGTACCGGCTAGTAATAGGCAGCCGGTAAAATGTATATGACGTCATTAGTCTCGAATATACCGGCTGTTTTTAGCCGACCGGTAGAAAAAAAAAGTAGGTTTTGTTTAAGTTACTTTTGTGAACGCCAGCTCTAAGTTGCAGGATTGATAGGATCAAAGGATCGATGCTTCTTCAGTAGGTACCTAATCAATGAATTTTCACAGAATTATTCAATTATTAAAAATGATTAAACTATTATTTCATCTAAGACTACTTTAATTTTATTTTTAATTAATATTTTGGATATAACATATTTATAAAGAATGAATATTAAAATTATAAAAATAACACAATACAATATTATTGTCTATACGCTTATTCTGTTCACATAAATTGGTGTTGACATTTCTTCCAATTGATTTTTGTGAATCTAAAGTTTCGATTTAAGGTCCTGAGTCTCCTTGAGGTTGATCGCGATGAGGTCCAATGAAGGTGGGTCAACTACACTGGGCCGCAAAATTAACGTACCACCCAAAATTCAGTAAAAGTTTGATGTCAATTTTTACTCACATAATATTTAAAATTCAATAATTTTCGATAGTCTCTCTCGCACTTACTGAAATAGCTGTGTCCGTCCTGGTGCCACTCATTACAGCAAAATTTTTAATTAATTGTATTTATCGTTGTTAGAGCCATTTGTACCTACAACATATGAAGGTGCAAAACTACTCAGGACTAAACGAGAAACAAAGTAGGTGCTTCAGTTATCTCGAATTTTAGAAGGATATAAAGTAAAAAATGACCATACTTTTTTGCGTAATTATTAATAGCCTCCTGCAAATCAAAACTTGCGTGCTTATGCATATTGTTATTAGCATCCATATCTACAAAATACCTAAACAAATCATATCGACGCTCACTCAATCATGTTCATATACAATCTGAATATTGTTTACTTACCTACCACATCAACAAACACAAATAGGCACAAGCAAGACACCTAATTTTGTCTACCGGTCGCCTAAAAACAGCCGGTATATTCGAGACTGATGACGTCATTTACATTTTACCGGTTGCCTATTACCAATCGGTATCGGCCGTCTAGCTATAGCGATTGCAAGTTCAATGCTTATTAATTAATTTGCAACAAATTCAATTTTCTATTTGGATATGAGAATACAATTTAAACTTTTTTAGAACAGGAAGATGACGCCGAACCTTGCCTTAGAGCCGTAAAGTTCGACAATTTAATTGCTAAGCAATTCGACAACACCTGGAAGGCTTCCAGTCAGTGTCGCCTAAAAATTTTTAAAAGTCTCGGAAATACTGCTGCAATAATCCAAAACTGGCCTTATTATAAAAATCTAATAGGCAGATCGACATGGATTTTATTTGGTGAGCTCCAGAGAATGTTACTGCATACTTATATCTTCGACTAGTTCTGAAAGTAAACCGAGTTATGAAGAATTCGGGCATACAATATCACCTACTAAAAAAATTGCAAAAATTTCGAAACTTTTACTTTTGATGGAAAAAGGCAACGGTGAAAAAAAATTTAAGCATCCTCATCAAAAATTAAAAATCACCAATGCTGAATGCGATCACTTAATAAAACAATGTCCCCAACAGGTATTCATGAAACGGTTGCTACGTATTATTAACTTTAAATATAGTTTGATTTTGATACGTGTCTTATGGTTTAATTATAAGACCCATGTGTTTTATTAATATCATAAGACGTCTCACAACAATAGAATTATGACCTAAAAATATATTGGTTGTGGATAAAAGAAATATTTCATATCATGTTTCCTTTAAAATGGAAAGAACAAACAGATTTTACAAATTATTTTGATCGTGAATAGCTTCAGATGTCAGATGAATCAAAACTGGTATGAAGGGGTTGAAAGGAAGAGTCCTAGTATCAACAACGCCCTTGAATCTCTTAATAGAGTATTTCAGGAAGAAAATACTTGAAGAAGGCTTATTATATCTAGATTCTCAGTATTTTAAAATAATACGTAGCCACCTGGTCTCGAAATAATTCGGCAAAATAAAAAAATTAAAAGTACCTACACAAAAAGCCAATAATTATTGATTTATAATTATGAACAAAAATCGGATCAATGGACCAATGAAAAAACGAAATAATTTGGCAAACAACATTATAAGAGCATGTGTGTTGTAGGTAGTTTTGCAGATGGTCCGACAGAAGTTAGTCAAGAGTGCTTGACAAATGCAAAAAGCTGGACTTCCAGAATTTTGATGATTATAAAAGCGTACTGGTTAGCGTCTGGACATCTACAATTTCTAAATAACAAGATGAGTGGAATAATGGAATATGACTGTTCGGCTTTCTTCAAAATGCTAATTTGCAATTATGCAAACACATCGTGGGATTGGCTATTCGAATGAAGCTTACCGGCAAAAGCAATTTCTATTAGAATTAAAAGACGTCGTGAACGACCAGCCAAATCCAGAAAAACTCTTTTAAATTTTTGTTTTGATGTGAGGACCATATAAATAGAGGATTAACATTTTTTTTAGATTCCTTGTTTCGCATATTATTTCTATAATTTGAGTTGCCCTGAGTCCAAAAACAATTATTATTCATTATTTTTCTTTTTTTTCAATATTTAACAAGCAATTGAAATTCTTACAAATTTGAAATAGCCGACTACGTGCCGAACACGCCCGAAAAAAAGCCTAGCCTATGTGACGTCATTCCTGTACATCTGCCATCTAATCAGATTTAAATTGTGAATCAAGAAGACTAGAAACTTGTCAATAATACTGTCGGATCAATGATCTTTTAAATATATCGTTATCCAAATCGATTATGAATGTAAAAAATTAGAACGTCGAAATTTGTGGTTTATACTTGCCCAAAGCATCGATAAACCGTCAACAACTACAAATTATTATTGCTGTGAGGATCACTTTAATGTAAGTACAACAATAATTAATAGTACATACCGAGGGTCTACTTTCAAATCCGCACATAGGGACTTAACATTAGTTTTTAACATTATTGTGAATTCCTGCTCGCCAATTCGGCCTAGAGAAAATATTTTGGTACCAGTGGAATGAAAATCTTGTAGTTGTCGACGGTTCATCTATCCTTCGGGTTCGGACAAATATAAACCACAAATTTCGACGTTCGAAATTTTCTGGAACGTACAAAAACAAGTTTTTGGACGAATTTTTTTATGTATTTGGACATCTAGGCACAAAGCAACACCGATACGAACGGTGATTATCACTTTTTACATTCATAATCGATTGGGATAACGATATATTTAAGAGATTATGGATCCGTCAGTATATTACTATTATTGACAATTTAAATCTGATCAGATGACAGATGTACAGGAATAACGTCACATTTTTCGGGCGTGTTCGGCATGTCGTCGGCTTTTTCAAATTTGTTCGAATTTCAAACGCGTTTTAAAAATTTTCCAGCACTCAAAAAATTCGGAGAAAAAAAATTTATACATAAAAGTGGGTATGAACTTTTGAAAAAAATTTTTTTTGAAATACATGTTAATCCTCTATTGTAGGAGTGTGGTAACTAATTTTAAAGTTCAAAGTTTACCGCCACTAGTTTTAAGTTACATAAGTTGGCAACACTGGTTGTGAGTCGGAAGGTCGCCGGAAGTTAGAGTTAAGATGTCAAGATGGCGTGTTGTGCATTAGGAATAAGTTTCAAATAAATAAGTTGTGAAAATCAGTGTTTATTATTTCCATCAAAAGACATTTTTAATTTTTCTCTGCCCCTACAATCCTCAGAAGTGGGATTACGATAAAATTGATAACAAATAACATTGATAAAAAGTTAATAAGAAAACCAGTGCAATGGCGGATGAAAACGAAGAAATTATGCATTCCTTAACCTTCGAAACACCGACACGAGACCCCAACTTAGCAGAGGATAGAAATTTCACC
Source organism: Pediacus dermestoides (assembly GCA_963942485.1). NCBI lineage: Eukaryota > Metazoa > Arthropoda > Insecta > Coleoptera > Cucujidae > Pediacus > Pediacus dermestoides. Next base: position 11,175,059 of record OZ012628.1, on the reverse strand, counting down.
TCACTATCAGTGAACGAGGTAATCGAAATAGCGTCTAAAGCTATTTTAACTCATGAAGCGAGCTGCCAACGTACACAACCAACAACCGTCCCACGTTCCTCAGCCTCAGATATCCAACAAAGAAATTGCCGCCCTTTTTCCAGACTATGATGGTCAAAATGATGTGTCCGTGTGGATAAAACGAATAACCACTATTCAAGAGGTCTATAACCGCAGGAAAAACTAGAATCAGCGAAAAGTTTGGGCGAGTGTTGGTTACCGATTGTGATGCCCCCAGGCTCTTGGCTGTTCCCCAGCTTCGGAGAGGAAAGAACAGTCTTCTACTAAACTGCTGGCCAATTGAAACGTACCAAGCGAATTTTTAGGTTCAATTTAAAGTCAAATATTTTGAAAAGGAGAAAAAATACCAACATGATGTTTTCAGGATTCAAGAGATAATTTAATTGCGAAAACAATAGTGTGACTTGATTTTTTTACTTTGAAGTACGTTACTATCTACAGGGTATGAAAGAAAGTCGTCTTTTTTTTCTCAAACTTTATACCTACCGGAATTCCACAAAATTTTTTTTACATTTTTTTCATGTCAATTTTTTTAGTCCCTGGTTAATGAGGAAAAAACCAATTTCTCAAAAATTTTATATCCCTCTTATTTTATAAGATACCGAATTTTTTATTAAATTTAATATTGTTGAACAGGTTTTTGCAATAATAATTATGCTGCCATTTTGAAAGCAAATATCATCATATGATATGTCGATAAAAAGGTAATTTTAAGTAGAATCTAATTATTACGGAAAAAAATATACAGAGTTATTTTAAAAAAAATTGAAAGTTAGTAGGTGGCCCTTCCGGTGAAACCGGAAGTGTCATCAGATTGTTTTAAACGTCAAAATGATTATTCCTTTCAACAATCAAACCATGCCAAATTTCAAATTAATACAGTTAAATGTAACAAAATGGTGGGGGTTGTAAAACGATTTCGTAGCCACCCGGTATACACGGATATGAGCAAATTTTTTAAAAAGTGACAAACCCGTTTCGAGGATATAAGTCACTTAAACCAATGGTGAACATAAACTAAGTAAATTCCATTTTATTCCATTAAGAAAATAGCTTCAAAACATGAATTAAAAAAATTTACCAATTAGCGAACGTGTACCGATTTTTGATAAGCCACTGATTACCAATAAATTAATGAAAGTACAAAAAGTGTACTTTTTATAAGAAAGCCATTCATAAGGTATCATAATCAACTACAGAGATTGGTTCTTACAAAACACAATACGGCCGAACGACAAAAAACAAAGAAAAAATCAAATTTTCAGCAAAAATTCGATATCTTATAAAATAACAGGGATATCAAAATTTTGACAAACAGGTTGTTTTCCCATTAAGTAAGGACTAAAAAAATCTACATCAAAAAAATATTAAAAAAATTTTGTGGAATCTCGGTAGTTATAAAATTTGACAAAAAAAAGAAGAGTTTCTTTCAAATCCTGTAGATAGTAATGTACTTCAAAGTAAAAAAATCGGGTAACACTATCGTTTTCTCAATTAAATTATCTCTGAAATCCTGAAAACCGCATGTTGATATCTTTTCTATTTTTCAAAATATTTGACTTTAAATTCCCTTGGTACGTTTCAATTGGCCAGCAGTTTAGATGGGGAAATTTTCTAAAAGAAGTGTGTATTTACCATCGACACAGGCGCTGCAATGTCCACAATGAAACCTAATCTTTTACCAATGATTAGAATTAAGCCAGTTTCTAGTTCGGTTATTCTGCGTACGGCTACAGGAAATAGAACCAAAGTCCACGGAGAAGCAGATGTCGAATTTAAGATGGGAAGATTGTGTCTAAGACAAACCGTGTTGATAGCCGATATCGTGAACGATTTCATCCTGGGTGTGGACATGGTGGCGAAATATGGGTTCGTCCTTGATGTCAAAGAGCAAATACTACGCGTAATGAAGAATTTGTCCTTAGAACATCAACAGAAGACAATCATTCCATCAGACGAATAGTTTCGGATAAGATTAAAATCGCTCAAAATACCGATAGTACTTTCGAAGCTTAGATTGAGGGAAGGGCTGGAGGTTACTGCATCGGACTAGTCGAACCAGATGAAACAACAGGACAGGCTCCTGCCCGAATAGTTTTTGGAAGGGAACTTCGTCTACCCTGCGATTTAACTTTTGGTTCACCCAGTAAGGAACCATTATCTTTATGCTGATGAAGTAAAAACTCAATTACGTAACGTCCACGACCTGGTTCGGGAGAAGATTGAATTGGCAAGCGACAGGATGAAAACCAGATACGACCTAAGAGTCAACTCAGATGGGTTTAAGAACGGAGATTCGGTTTGATTGAATAATCCTCAAAGGAAGAAAGGAAGATCTCCGAAACTTGATCCATTCTGGGAAGGCCCGTACACCGTTATAAAAAGGATTAACGACGTAGTCTATCGTATCCAACAAAATCCCAAATCCAAGATGAAAGTGGTTCACTTGGATCGTTTGACGCGTTACCATGGAAGGAACAATTTGCCTGACCGGGACGTTAAGGCTTAAGGAGGGGGCAATGATGCGACTCTGTATACGCGTGGATGAGATCACCACCCAATGATGTCATGCTTCCGGAGTCATCCAGACGTTCCATATCTAGATAATTCGAGTACGTTCCATGTGTTCACATATAAAATATCTGATGTGCCCAACACATGACTTTCTTATATCGAGAGATCAAAAATTATCTTGGTCAAATGTGGTCATGAAATGAAAAACGACGGTCTTAGCTTGTATATCATCCTTTTGAAGTTTATCAAGTTATGTGCCATAATAAGTATTGACATGATACTAGCTCCGACAATTATTTTAAAATCCATGACCACCTTTGACCAAGATAATTTTTGATCTCTCGGTACATTGCCATGATACAGTTTTAATCTTTGGAAAATACTGAAGGGGTAGCCAATAATAACATGCTGTCGACATTCAACACGTTATTAATATAAAATCACATTTATTTATTACTAGCTGTCCCCCGCGGGCTTAGCCCCACGATAGTTTTCTGTCTTGGTCCGTTTTTTCAATAATATTTAATTGTATTACAATATATCAATATTACACAAAAAACACGCCACCACGATGCTGCCATTGCCGTCGATTTTTTCAATAATAATTTTAGGTACAGTTAATTTCACAGAAATCGACTACACCTAATATTTCCCTGATTCCCTGTGTTACAATGCCTTTGTTTGATTGACGTTTACTGTCAAATTGACAAATTAAGTACTTATTTGCATCCGTCGCCAAAAATCAAAATGCCAAAACTTACTGAACGACTCATGATAACAAATAACCTAATTTCTATGAAATTAACTGTACATATTACAATATGACACAAAAAACACAAATCAACGACCGCGTAACAACCGGTGGTAGTTTTGCCACCACAATGCTGCCGTAGCCGTCGATCTTTTCAAATAATACTGCTACAATCGATTTCCTCAACGGTATAGATTTGTGTAATTTATAAAAGGTACTTTTGTAACTGAGAGATAGATGGCGCCACTATATGAAAAATAATTTAAAAATTTTGACGGAATTTCAAAAAAAGTTCGAACAAAATTGGTTCAAAATTTAATTCTAAATCAATGTCTAAGAATAAAAAAATGTCGTAAATTGTTTATTTTTCAAGATATTCCTAAAAAACCTAAAAATGTCTTCAGGTAAGTACCACTTTTGTTCAAACTCTTAAATATGAAATTTGAATCAAATCCGGTAACTCGTTTTTGAGTTATCGTGGATACAGGCAGACAGACAGACATGGCGAAAATGGTCAAAATGGATTCAGGGGCCCTCAAAACGTGTAAATCCATCAAAATCTCGAAGTCGAAAAAAATCACGATTACTATACTTTCTTATTAAGTATATAAGAAAGTAATAAGGGGTGCATGCAAGGGACGTTCAGTCGTGTTTAGACAGCGATAGTTTACGATACCTTGCGATATAGTTAGTTTTATTGAGTTATGTTATTGGTGTGAAATAAAGTGATTTAGTTAAGAGTTTGCGATTGTTTAAATAATCTCCTAGTTTAAACTAAAAAGTTTATAATACTCGGCCGGGATTTAACAGATAAATTCCGTAACAGTATTTTTATTTGGGCGATACGGTTATTACGGCTAGTGTTTTTTGTCTAGTGTCCTGTGCAGGCCCCTAGGGAAGAAATTAATAACAAATAAACCCCTATTATAGTATTTTAATGCAAATAAACAAACTACATTATCTGTAGATGCCTCTTAAAAAGGATTAGGTGCGGTATTATTGCAAGAAAATAAATCATGTGCACTCAAAAAAATCTCGTTCGTAAAAATGATTAACATTGATTATTGCTATGTATTTAATTGTGACAACGATGAAATTTATTGTTAAAATAAACTTCGTAATTGTTCAATGGCTCTGTTTATTGGTACAACAAATCAATATTCATTGTAAGAAATAATGGACTACATTGATTAATAACACAGATTTCGTTCAGCCAGTAATTCGTTTAGTATATTTAACAAAATTGTTCATTCTTGTCGTGAAAAGTTTTATTGTTTATATATACATGACAAACAATTCATAAGTTTAGGCGGCAACGAATGAATTTATAATGACAATTAATACGTTTATTAATATAATGAACCAAATTTATCAATAAAATGAAAAAGAAAAATGAGACAAATTGATGAACAGTGTTCATTATGTCGACGAATGCATTCGGTAATTATTTAGCACCTTTATTAGTACCAACGAATGCGTTCATGGAAATGACGAACGCCTTCGTACTAACAATAACCGCGGTTGTAAGAACAATAAACACATATTTATTGGCATTAGGTCTGTTTCTGCAGCAGTTTCAAACCAGTCAGAACCAATCAAATTGCAAGAAAATAGTCAGCTGACTATTTTCTTGCAATTTGATTGGTATGTGAAACTAGCTGCAAAAACAGAGTTTAAGTCAAGGGGTGCAGTATTTCATTTTCGATTTCGACTTCCGTGGTGGTGGTGTGTGAAACATTGTTAAATAAGGTAAGGTGTTAGAATAATATTATATTGAAGTGATATGACGTGACGACACTGCTCTACACACTCGTGTAGTTTCTTATAAATGACAAAATTATTTGTTTTATTAATATTTTAGTTATTTTTGCTAAGGTAAGTGTGATATTTCTTACAGACATGCATGCCTTGATTGTGGCTGGATCTATTTTGTATGCGTTATATTATTCTTCACAAAAGTGATTTACTGAAAACTTGGAATCAGGAAAACCTTGCAAATCATTTAATAGGTAGTAAAAATTAGATAACGCAAAAGTAACTATTTTTATTCACATTTTGTTTGCTTATTTCAGATCAAAATGTTCTTATACCTGTGTTAAAAGTCATAAAACAACACCACATAGAAAGACTCCTGAGAAATTTTTATATGGGTACCCAAATCATGTTTGAGTATATATAACCTTGAACAATGGAGAGATACTATCGGACTGCCATTAACGAGTCAATGTGGAAGAAATAGGATTGACTCTCCATTGAGCAAACCCTCCTCACCATCTAGTTTGCATTTAAATTCGCGAGAGAGTACACCTATGCGTTTCATGCCCTACCAAAGATTGACTACTCCAGAGGAATACATTCCGTTAGCCCATATATTGACTGAAAGCCCGAAAGGCTTAATGCTCACAGAATACTATACAAAGTTTAACAAGTTTCAAGAGGAACAGCGTATTCAGCTAATAGTCTTAATCGCAAGTTATTATGAGGATAAATCAGTGCAATTGAGCTTAGCATCAAGTCATAGATTAGAAGAAAAAATTTTGGAGCGATTCCCAACAGAAAAATTGGTATTTCTTTGATCATCAAAGTTTCAACTGATTTAAAAATATATATATTTTATTTTAGGAATTTTATCGTGTTGCTAAGAGAGGTAAAATTTATAACAAATTTTGCAATATGAAATCTTCATTTAAATCTGCTGTATCTAGTCATATTGTAGCACCAAAGACGAAAACCAAAGAAATAACATCTCGACATGAAAAGAATTTCGGTAAGTAATCTAACATTTTAAAAAAATTGAAAAATGTGGTTGGACACAAAGAAATTTCTGAATTAATTTTCTGAAGTTGAATAGTTGAAACCACAGGGGTTTTTATTTGAAAACTGTTGTTCAATCTTGAAGTTAGTGCAGTATACAATAATGTTAGATTACTATAATAAATGTTTTTTTTAGAACCTGAGGATAATGCAGAAAGCTGTCTTCGCTGCTTAAAATTCGATAATTTGAGTGTCGAAGAGTTTGAACTCTGTTGGAAAGCTTGTGCTAGATATCGTTTATATCAAATAAAGGAACTCGGTTCGACGAAATCTATTCTGCAAATATGGCCATTTTATACAAATCCTTCAGGATATCGTTTGGTACGTCATTATATAAGTCATACATGAGTTATTTTTTAGTTTTTTTGCAGGTTGACATAAATTTTAAAATCTGTTTTGGTGTCATGGTCTCATTTTAAATTGGGATCATTATTTTGAGAAGTTGGTCAACTTTTTATCAAGCGATGGTCACTTAAAGGACAAAGAAATAAAAGCACTGGTAAACAGAGTGAGGAATACTCCTGACTTACCGGAAAGTGAGTATTTCATATATTTCGTGCATGTGATCACTGAACGTAATTTTTTTTAAATTTTGAAATTTTCTTTGATTTTCTTAAGCTTCATCACTATAGGTTTGTTCACTGAACACTCTGTTTGTGATCAGTTTTTTAAATTGTGTAATTCTCAAAATTTCTTTCTAAGAAATTTTCAGCATAATATATTTTTTGTTTCAGATGGAAGAAACCCCGCAATTTTTTGGTCTTTACACGGATACTTTGTCCCAACAAAATTATTGGTAACAAAAAAACCAACACCCGATTTACAATTCGGGACTCGCAAAAGTCCTTTGTCTTCACAAGAAAATCCCTACAAGAAGTGGAAGACCACATTCAACACATCAGAAAAGCCAAACCAACAATTCAGCCTCTCATATATTGTGTGGGTGAAGACATACTACATATTAATGATATTACTGTCTATTTTGACAATATTAGATACAATTTCAAAAATTTCGTTAGAGCAGTCGATATTTGTTTTAAAATAATTTACCTATTCGATTTGGAATTTCCTCCAGAATATTTAACATTTTATAGTTTTATAGAAAGTTTTTTTTATAACTTTAAGTCAAAACATGTTACCTCTAAAGTACATATTTTGTCTGAAAGTTGGAAAAGTACTAATAGTAGTGAAGCAGGTACATAATTCAAATAAGAAACACAATGTATACTGACTTTTATGTTTACGTCTTTTTTATAAAATTTTCAACCTGCATTTTATATCTTGGGCCATCAGCCACCTTATACATTATTTTCAATTTTATAACATGGCATATTTTTTGTAATTTTGTACACCTTTCCTTACCGTCAATCTGTGGTCTCCGTGGTAGCTTGATGCCGGCCACAGATTGATTAGTTGTTTCATTCGAGCTTTAAGATGCTCGTTTAAATTTTGTCCGCGTGTTTTATCTGTTTGTAATTTTTCTACCACATGATTTGTTCAACTGCATGTCAGCCTACGCTCTTGAGTAAATGATACTATAATGTTATGCGTTGTTTGAATTGAATTTTCCTCAAATCCTTCAATTTCTTCTGGTAGGTATAGGTATATTGACTTTTCAGTTTGGCAACAATGAGAAAATATAATGTATAGCTTTGTTTGTAGAACAGTTTACAAGGAGTCAGACCCTATCAAATTATACCACGAAACAATTGGAAACTGTTTTCTCGGTAGTATTGGTTGTGACTATAGTTGGAAACTGTTCTACGAACAAAGCTAATACCTACTTCAGTTAGTTTAATTAATATTAATAATTAATATCATACATTTATCCAATAAATGCAATAATTGATAACATAAAACCTAATCATGAGCCCAAAAAATAAAATGTGATGGAAACAATGTACATGATTAATTCTTATAATTAATGAGTTCATTATTGCAATGAACGGTATTCCCTGGAAAACGAAATTCAATACATTGAGAAAAATAACGCAGTTGTTGGCACTATTAATGATGTTAATTGTATCAATAAATCAGATTTGTTGTTTGAATAAACATCGTTCTTAACATCAATAAAGTGTCATTATTAAATACACAATAATCATATTGACGTTGGTTTGACAGTTGGGTGAAGTGCAAGTGTTTGATTCCTCTCCTGCGTTAAACACGAAAATTCGAGTCACGCAGAGAAAAACAAATACATCTGAACTGACAACGGTGAAACTAAAGTGATAAGTTTAAACTAAAGTGAAAAATTTAAAACAGAATAAGAGATTAAATACTGATTTCTTGTGAAAACTGTGTGCAGTGTAAACAACACAGGTCAATCAGAGGTTAAGAGGTAAGGAAAAATCATAAAGCAGTGTTGCCAAACCTACACAAATATCGCAGAAAAGAGTAAAATTTGTAAATAAACTGAAAAACAAGAAGTTTGACCTGCGACGGGTTGACCGGGGTCTACTTTTTGCGCGAGATAAAATGGAAAACATGCAGAGAATAGAACAAATGTTCGGCCAAATAGAAACAAATACGAACGCAATGAATGGAAAACTGGATGCTCTCGTTTTGGAAATGCAACAAGTGAGGGAAGAAAACATAAAACTGAAAAAAAAAGGTATTAGAACAGAATGACCGGTTAGAAACTCTAGAAAGAGAGATAAGAAAAAAGAATGTGGTAATAAAGGGAATTGTTGATGAAGAAAATGAAACAGAAAACCAACTAAGAGAAAAAATATACACTCTAACAGAAAAGATGCGGGTTAATATGGACAAGAGAATTGACATAGACGAAATAAGAAGAATTGGAAAGTACAAGGAAGAACAGAAGAGACCAATAATAATAAAACTCACCACGAAAAGCAATAGAACAAGGATTTTAAAAAATACAAAATATCTAAAGGGAACTGATATATGGGTAGAAGAAGATTATCCTAAAAATATACAAGAAGAAAGAAGATCCTTGATACCACAGTTAAAGGAAGCAAGAAAAAACGGTAATAGAGCATATTTAATGTACAACAAACTAGTAATAAACAATAATGTTTACGGAACAAAAAACACGGAACAAAAAGAAGTAAGTGGCGGAGAAGAAGAAGGAAAAGAAGGCCCCACCCAGAAAAGAACAATTAATGAGAGATCACCAGAAGACGACAGCTTTGAAAGACAGTTAAAGAGAACAAACATTACCAGGAAAGCAAAAAACTAAGCATAAAAGATAAGGAAATACGGACAGAAAACCAGGCAAAAGAAATGGACACGAATCGGGAAATTGATATAAATGAAAAATTTGAGCAAAAGGGAAAGCTAAGACAACATATATTATGGAAAATAGGAACATGGAATATAAGAAGTATACAAGGAAAAGAAAAAGAACTAGAGGAGGAGTTTGAGGAAATAGGATTAAAAATATTAGCGATAACAGAAACAAAGAAGAAAGGACAGGGAATGACAACAATGGATAAAGGCCATTTACTCATACACAGTGGAACAGAAGATAGAAGAGCAGCAGGAGGAGTTGGGTGTATTATACATAAAACAGCAGTACAACAAGTATATAACTGGAAAGGATGGTCTGAACGAGTATTATCAATCGAACTTAGAAGTAATGAACAAATACAAAATAATAAAACCATTATAATAATTTATGGACCAAACGAAGACGACAAGGCAGAGAATAAGGCTGCATTTTGGGAAGAACTAACAACAGCCACTGAAGAAGCTAACGGAAAAATAATTATCTTGGGGGATTTTAATGGTAGAGTAGGAAAGAAAGATCAACTACACAATATATCAATAGGAGCACAAGGAGAAACTACAAGAAATAATAATGGAAAAAGAATGTTAGAATTTTGTATGATGAATGATTTAATAATAACTAACACATTCTTTAAACACAAAGATATATATATAAATATACAAGAGAGGTGAAAAGTAGAAATGAAAAGTCGATAATAGACTACGTACTAGTACAGAGAGAAAACAGAAAAGATGTTACAGATACAAAAGTAAGGAGGGGCCCAGAAATAGGCAGCGACCATTACGTAGTCGTAACAAAAATGAAGGAAAACATAGACAGTGATAAAATCAGAAAAACAAATAAGGAAAACGTAGTAAAATACGAATCTATAAAAACGTATAAATTAATGAAAAGAAAACCGCCGAGAAATATAAAGAAATCCTGTCAAGAAAGTTCCAGAATAGGGAAGAAATAATGAAAAACAGTAGTATAGAAACAGTATGGGAATATTTCAGAAACTCAATACTAGATGCAGCAAGACAAGTATGTGGAAGTAGTAAAAAACGTAGTAATATAAAACAAACCGCCTGGTGGACAGAAGAAATAAAAAAGCAAATAAAATTCAAGAAGAAGAGTTGGAAGACCTACCTAAACAAAAGAACAACAGAAAATTATTAATCTTATCAGAAAGAAAGAAAAAAAGAAAGAGAGTAAAAGAGTTGGTAATATCAGCCAAACGAAAACAGTGGACAGAATTTGGTGAAAAAATGGAGAAAAATAGCAAAGAAAATCAAAAGCTGTTTTATAGAACATTAAAGTCACTGCGGAAAGGAAAAACAGATAATGTAAACCATGTAAGAAACAAAACCGGAGATATACTAGCAGAAGACTCCGACGTAATGAACAGATGGAAAGAACATTTCCAGGAATTGTTTGAAAATAAGGAAAATAAAAAAAATGAATCATTCGTAAATGAAAATATAGAACAAGACAATAACGAAATAGGAAAACCAGACAATCATGAATTTATAAAAGAAATGGAACTAATAGAAATCATTAACGAGTTAAAGAACGGAAAGGCACCAGGGTGTGATAAAGTAACTACGGAAATGTTTAAACACATGGGAGAAACTGGTATACAAATACTATTAGAGATATACAACAGAACATGGACCGAAGAACAGATATCCACAGATTGGAAAACAGCATTGATAGTACCAATATACAAAAATGGAGACAAGTACGACTGTAACAACTACCGAGGAATAACATTGCTTAGTACGGCAATGAAAATCTACGAAATAATCATAGATAAGAAACTAAAACCAATAATTGAGGGCACATTAGAGGAATCACAGAGTGGCTTTAGAAAAGGCCGAAGCATACAGGATCATATTTTCACAATTGAACAAATAATAGAAAAGGTAGCACAACAAGGAAGAGAAATATATTTGGGATTCATCGATCTAGAAAAGGCCTTCGATAGGGTGCCAAGAGATAGGGTATGGAAAATCTTAATCGAAAGAGGAATTAACCAAAAACTAGTCAGAGTCATTAAGAATATATACAAAGATAATGCAAACTGTGTAATTAAACAGAGCAAATTTTCAGAACCTTTCACAACACACGATGGACTAAGACAGGGAGGAGGATTAAGCCCAACTCTATTTACAATTTTTAAATTTATATGTCTAAGAAGAGTAGAAATTTCAGAAGGAGCATTTGCTAATGATATAATTATAATGACAGAAAGAGAAAAGGATCTAAAAGAGAACTTAGAAATTTGGAATACAGTCCTGCAAGAATACGGAATGAGAATTAACAAAAATAAAACAAAAGTTATGGTCATAGCTAAGGAACGAAAAGAAATAAATATACAAATCGGTAATACAAATATTGAACAAGTGAAACATTTTAAATACTTAGGAGTTGAAATAGAGGAAAATGGAAGGCAAGAAATGGAAATCAACAATAGGATAGAAAAAGCGTTAAAAATATACCATCTTATGAATACTAATTTTATCAGAAGGAAGGAAATATCCAAAAGAACTAAGACTAATGTTTTTAAAACCATCTACAGACCCATATTAACCTTTGGCTGTGAATCTTGGGTAACAACAAAAGCACAAAAAAGCAGGATACAAGCCACAGAGATGAAGTAAGTACCTTAGACGAGTCACAGGAGTCACAAGAATGGATAAAGTAAGAAACTAAAAAATAAGAGAAGATTTAGATGTACAAGCAACACTCGACTTCATAGAAAATAGACAACTTAGTTGGTGGGGGCATCTACAAAGAATTAATAATACAAGGCCAGTCAAACAAGTATGGGAAACAAAAGCGCAGAAAAAGAAACAAAGGGGAAGACCAAGGCAAACATGGGACAAGGCAGTGGGTGAAATATTGAACAAAAAAGGGAAAAGCTGGGGTGAAGCAAGAATTCTCGCACAAAATAAGAAGGAGTGGGCAAAATTTGTACATGAAATATTATGAATATGCTATAGAATTCAAATGTATTTAATACCCTACACCATTACAAATGGTAACTGGGTTATTGATAATATATATAATAATCATATTGACACTGATAAACATTTGTCCATCAATTCAATAAAAGGTATTCATCAATCAATAATTCAAAATAATAGATTAATGAACATTGTTTCATTTGCTCAATAAAATTGATGATTGGCTAAATTTTTATTATCAAATATGTTGTCCTAATGAACTTTTTCATTGATATTACGTCACTTTTTGGTTGAGTGTGCGTATGGATCGCGCGCTATGAGAGAAACACAGCAAAGATATGCTCAAATTGAAAAAGAACTTTTGGCTATTTGTTTCGGTGTAACTAAATTCTATCAATACATGTTTGGCAAAAGCTTTGTAGTAGTTAATTTCGATTTTTCAAAAATCTTTTAATTTATATCCTGCGAGACTACAACGTATGCTGTTATCTTTACAAAAATATGATATAAATTTAGTATATAAACCTGGAAAAGATCTAATAATTGCTGATAGCTTATCACGTGTTAATTTGAACATAGAATTTAAAGACAATATGGACATAGAAGCACAAGTAGGGGAGAGTGTTGTATACTGGGACAATTCAAATTTCCCGCAAACTAAATTACGGAAAAATCCGTATTAATTAGAGCGACATTTACGGGTACTGCCCTCTATCATCACTTTAGTTTGTCTGAAACAGGCGAACACCTGATTTCTAAGAAGCAAAGTTTTTATTTTCGTGTTGAAATCGAGTCGAATATCGGCGTTATTTACCAAAAGAAAATTTTTCTACATATCGCCTAAAGTGTTAACAAGGTAAGCTGAGATCAATATTGCTCATATTTACGTTTTTGTTGACAACATAAATACATAACCTAAAAAATGTATACTGTTGTATATTGGGACACAATTATGGGGTGCATACTGGGACTGTCCCACTATAAACCCCACTATTTATAATGGCAAAACAATTGAATTGTGCATAGTGGGACTGCAATGGACAGTATAGTTATTTTGGTCAGACAATTGTATTACATTATTTTCACAACACCTGCTCCGGAAGTTGAATTTTCGAGCGCTGTGTGGCGTGTCGGAAGTATACAATATTTTCAGTCTTAACTATACAGGGTTAGTCACGACGAGTTGACAGTAGACATAACTCTACTACTAAACACAATTTGGTTCTAAAAATTGGTACACGCCCATTATACAATGTGCTCTATTTAATGAAAATATTGCCACCTTTCTGGTACTTCTGGTTATACCGGAAGTCGACACAAACTTTGTTATTTTAAATGGAACACCCTGTATATTTTTGAATTTTTAGATTTTACACTTCATTTTAGACATAAAAGTATTAAGGTTGTATGGCCCTAACATTAACGATATTATAATTATTTACATTTTTTCATTTTTTTTTACAAAAACATAGATGTAAATGAAAATTCGAATCGTGACAATGACACATTTTTTCCAAAGTTTTTTTCTTACGTTTGAAGTAGGAATATACAAGCAATAAGCTGTTATAGTTTTGGAGAACTTGCTTTATACAGGGTGTTGGTGGTTGTCCGTTCATTTTAAAAAATTTTGATCAACGATAACTTAATTTTTTTTAATGGAACACCCTATATATTTCCACATTTTCGAATTCTACACTTAATTCTAGACATAAAAGTATTAAGGTTGTAAAGTCTTAAAATTAACGGTATTATAATTAATTACGTTTTTTCCAATTTCCAAGGTTTTAAAAATTAACGATCAACCATACATAAACACCCTGTAGATATAAAATAATTTTTTCAAAGCCATATTACCATGTTTCTTGTACATTTCTACGTCGACTAAAATTTGTTCTTTATTATATTTAATTTAATATATATTTTTTTATTTTATTTATTATAATTAAGTAATTATGTTTCTCCCAATTTTTTCATACAAAAACATTTTCATATTTTACTAATGAGACGTTCTTTCAAAAAATAAACCAAATTTTAGTGGACGCAGAAATGTACAAGAAACATGGTAATATGGTTTTAAAACACGTATTTTATACAGGGTGCTTGTGATTGACCGTTAATTTTAAAAAAAACGTAATTAATTATAATACCGTTAATTTTAAAACCTTACAACCTTAATACTTTTATGTCTCGAATTGGTAAATGTTGACTTTAGCCACTGGTCGAATTTTCGCGTTTTTTTTTCGAGAGACACTTAGTAGACGTTCTTTTATGTCGATTGCTACCACTAAAAGTTTGTGCAAATGCCCCAAACCCCGACTAACTTACGGGATCGTGTCCGAGTGAATAGGGGTGCTGGGTGGGTAAAAAAACAGCTAAAATGAACTGAAAATGCGATAAATTTAGGTAGCTATGAATTAATAAAGAACATGTACTACAATAAAATAATTAGAAATGTTTGTAAGGGCAAGGAAAAATATAGAAGCTATGGTTAACTGTATAACAACGTTGCCAGATTTGTTTGTATAGTTGGTTGCATACAACACCAACCATAAGTAATATTTTAAATTATATTTGGACTTACCAGTTGTATTATATATTAATGCGGAAGACCCGGATACATTTGCCCTGCCGAAGTCCAAAAGGCATGGAAGCGATCACGATGGTCCGGAAAATGCTTAACAAATAAACACTCTGACAAGTAGCCAGTGTAATGTTCTTTTTTCCGACCGTACCGTGGAACCAACTTTCTCACTTCCACCCATGTCCGCTCAATGTTTTGCGTATGTGCACCTGTATCCGGATCCACAAAGTTTACGGAATGATTTACCGTCAAATGTTCGTATTGTTCTTGATTTAGCCGGTCATATGCTTTCCAGCAATCGCTGTATATTATTGTACCTGGCCTAATTTTTTCTTGTATTATATTAAGAAGTGTTTCAGAAGACCGATCCTCCACCGCAACCAAAAAAAACTTCTTCGAACTCCTCTCTATTCCACCAAAAATCCATTGTCCTTCCAAATGACGCCCCCTATTATATTTTCGTTTCCCAATTTTCGCTTCATCTATTTCGACTATCTGATCCTCCCCCCCTATTAACTCACTGTTAATAGAAGCCCAGTAAATTAAAACTTCTCTTATAAAAGAGAAGTAATCAATTAGGATATTATTGGAAACATTTGTTTCCAATGCAATAAATTTGCAGCGCGGAGGTGGACGCGTCAAATATAAAAAAACAATTTCCGCAATCACAAACACACTCAAATGCGTACTTTCAAAAAATGTTAATTTTAACACACTGATGTAGGTATTGCAAATACGCTTGTTGCGCTTATTCACTCTTTGGCACCGAAAAACGTACTTTCCCTGTTGAGATTTTCTGTCTAACAGCGTGTTACATTTAGGACACCTGTGATGGCAACGTAAAACACCATGCCGAACAAAAAAGTTGAAGATATTTTCTTCTGATCGGATCACATCATAGAATTGTTTAGAGGTAACCGAACATCCACCACACAATTTTTGTCCACAAGAAAGAAATGGTACACTTATGTCTTGCTTTTCACATGCACCTGACGTTGAAGGAATTTCAGCAGAAGCCATTATCACAAATAAAAAAGAATAAACAACAATACAATTTCAATAACTAATACACAATCACCAACTACACCAATGAAACTAGTAATAATGATGGCAACTGAAAACTGAACAAAGAAGCTACCCACTTCTCCGTCTTCAAACACCACTTCAACGCAGAATCCACACTTAAAATGTTTATATTATTTTCACTCGGAATGCAGATCGTATAAACAATCGGGCAGCAAGGGTCTATGAGATCATCATACGTACCCTGGTTGTGTTTACATCTTCTCAAAATTTATCAAAAAGGACCATTTTCTTAACTCACACACAAAATATTTAGGTATATTATTTTATTTTCACTCGGCAGGCGGATTGTATAAACAAACGCGTAGCAAGTGTCTATGACATCATCGTATATACCCTGGTTGTGTTTACATCTTCTCAAAATTTATCACAAAGGACCATGTTCTTAAACCATACAAAAAATGTTTATATTATTTTCATTCGGAATGCAGATGGTATAAACAAACGGGCAGAAAGTGTCGATTACATCAGTATACCTCATCTCCTCAAAATGTTTGAAAAAGGACTATAAACTTAACTTAATCACTCTCCACTACCTGCTTAAGTACCATATTCGACTTTACGTTAGTGTTTTCTTAAGCAAGTTTCGAGGAAACTAAATCTCTGTAAAACTGCTGATACAAATAATGTGTAACCCAATAACTATTATAAACACATTTCTACTGTTTTTTTTTTAGTTCTTTAAACTTATTGATATAACAGGAATTATCGGATATGAAAATAAAAAATTAATAGTCCCATTGTGGCATATCATTTTAAAATCCCAAATAACCAATTGATACAAAAATAATTCGAACCAGATTTGAATAATTTTGAAATGTACGTTGCATGTGATTCCCCGCATTTGTTGCACCTGAATCAACAAATAGAATCCAAGGTCAGTTGTTGGTGTGAGTTTCAGATGAAAACGCTTGACAGCGTTGCCAAGTGTACTTTGTTTATGATATTGGGAATTATTGGGATTATGAATTGGGGTGTTTTATAAATAAAAATTCCCACAAATAAATAAATCTGTTTAGTCTTTGAATGCCTTTTCAAACGTTATCAACATATTTAACAGTATACTTAGTACTTTTCTAGCGTTAAAACCGTTTTTACATATAAAAATGCCATCAAGAGAATCTGTTGAGTCGTGGAATTACTTTTGTGACGTAATCAGCAATGTGCCAATTAGAATAAACCGATTGTTGCGAATGAAAATATTATTTTCACAAGTAAATTATGCAGATCGTGTATATATCGCAACGTTTTGTTTTCAAAATGGTGTATCTAAACATACCGTAGAATCATTCATGAAGATGAATAACAATTGTACGGCAAGCAAGTGTAGGAAAATTTTGGATTTATACGATTATTGGTCGGTGCAAGGTGATGAAGGGATACGAAGACGTTCTAGATATAACGCCTACGATATCTTTTTCGGACCTATTTGTGATCTAAATGGACGAATTGTGAGCAGTGAAATTACTCGTAGATATAGATAATAATTAATCAAAATAAACGTAAGTGGAGTATGTCGTGAAACATTATAGGTAACCTGTGATTCCCCCTTCTCATTGTTATAATAATGACAGGTGCAAATAGACCTTTAACAGCCAATCACGAAGCTCGGTACTTCTCGTTGACCGTCGACGTGTTAAAACTCGGTACTTCTCGTTGACTGTCGTCGTGTTACGAAACAATTAAAACATGTACTAGCGCCAGTGCACCAGTTGACCACATCTTCTAACTAAAAATTACAAATATGGCGCGCTATCGCACTACATATATGGACAACTAAAAGTGTGATTTTCACGTGTTTATACGCATTTGCACAAACTTTCGTGGTGTGCAATGGAATCAGGAGAAAAAATAGAACAAGGTAGGCAATGTCGCAACCCTGAAGTCGACCAGTGGCTAAAGTCAACAATGACCCTTGAATTAAGTGTAGAATTCGAAAATCTAGAAATATGTAGGGTGTTCCTATTAAAAATATCTGATGTGCCCAACACATGACTTTCTTATACATTGCCATGATAGAGTTTTAATCTTTGGAAAATACTAAAGGGGTAGCCAATAATCACATGCTGTCGACATTCAACACGTTATTAATATAAAATCACATTTATTTATTACTAGCTGTCCCCCGCGGGCTTCGCCCCACGATAGTTTTCTGTCTTGCTCCGTTTTTTCAATAATATTTAATTGTATTACAATATATCAATATTACACAAAAAACACGCCACCACGATGCTGCCACTGCCGTCGATTTTTTCTTTTGTATCTTATTTATTAAACTTCATGTATAAGAATTTATTATTGGAGACAACACAATAACAAAACAGAACAAAAACAAGTGTCATTGCAAAACTGTCAATTGTAGAGAGATTCCATTACTAGTTCCGGGGGGGCGACACTCTTAACGCGCGCGTACATTCAAACTTCACAAATAAAACAAATGGAACACACACATTTTCAATAATAATTATAGGTACACCTAATATTTCCCTGATTCTCTGTGTTACAAGTTACAATGCCTTTGTTTGATTGACGTTTACTGTCAAATTGACAAATTAAGTACTTATTTGCATCCGTCGCCAAAAATCAAAATGCCAAAACTTACTGAACGACTCATGATAAAAAATAACCTAATTTCTGTGAAATTAACTGACGAGAGGCTAATCGCCGCAAAGTATTCCATCAAATTCAAGGTCACGTGTAAGGGCAAGGGTTATTCCGGCATCATCTTATGGTACCGATTTATGCTATTATTTAAAGGAAAAAAAAAACTATACAAAACAACCTAACCTGGTCCGTGACTTATAATCGCTCCGAATAAATAAAGCATTTAATTAAAATAAAAAAAAAAGAAGGGAAATCTATGGAATCGAACCAGCACCGTGTGGATTACTAGGCAGATTCTCTACCCACTGCGCCACGGTGGCTTGTGCTAGAAGTGGTATTTGTTCCGGATAAGAAGAGTACACGGAATACTTTGCTGCTATTAGCTACTCCTATTAACTGTACATATTACAATATGACACAAAAAACACAAATCAACGACCGCGAACAACCGGTGGTAGTTTCGCCACCACAATGCTGCCGTAGCCGTCGATCTTTTCAAATAATAATATTGCTACAATCGATTTCCTCAACGGTATAGATTTCTGTAATTTATATAAAGTACTTTTGTAACTGAGTGATAGATGGCGCTGCTATATGAAAAATAATTAAAAAAATTTGACGGAATTTCAAAAAAAAGTTCAAACAAAATTTGTTCAAAATTTAATTCTAAATCAATGTCTAAGAATAAAAAATTGTCGTAAATTGTTTATTTTTCAAGATATTCCTAAAAAACCTAAAAATGTCATCAGGTAACTGTCACTTGTTTCGGTGCTAGATGAAAAACATTGAATGTGGCACCCACAAATTTGTTCAAACTCTTAAATATGAAATTTGAATCAAATCCGAGAAGTCGTTTTTGAGTTATGGTGGATACAGACAGACACACACACAGACACACACACATCCAGACAGACATCATGGCGAAAATGGTCAAAATGGATTCAGGGGCCCTCAAAACGTGTAAATCCATCAAAATCTCGAAGTCGAAAAAAATCACGATTACTATACTTCCTTATACTACGTATAAGAAAGTAAAAATTAAGTTATCATTGATTAAAGTTTTTATAAATGAACGGACAACCACCAACACCTTGTATAAAGCAAGTTTTCCAAAACTACATCAGCTTATTTCTTGTATATTCCTACTTCAAACACAAGAAAATTTTTTGTATAAAACGTGTCATTGTCAAGATTTGAATTTTTATTCACATCTATGTTTTTGTAAAAAAAAATGAAAAAGTGTAAATAATTATAATACCGTTAATGTTAGGACCATACAATCTTAATACTTTTATGTCTAAAATAAAGTGTAGAATCTAAAAATTGAAAAATATACAGGGTGTTCCATTTAAAATAACAAAGTTGGTGTCTACTTCCGGTATAACCGGAAGTACCAGAAATGTGGCAATATTTTCATTAAATAGAGCACATTGTATAATGGGTGTGTACCAATTTTTAGAACCAAATTGTGTTTAGTAATAGAGTTATGTCTACTGTCAACTCGTCGTGACACACCCTGTATGTTAAGGTGATTTTGGTCCTACATAAAGATCATGGATACACATGTTTCTTTTTGGTAGTAGAAAATGGATAACAAAAAAAGGGTTAGGAGAACCAACAAATCTCATAGACAGTAAGCAAGCGCACGTAAAAAATGCAGTCAAGATGAAGCAAGCTGTCTTAACTGTAATGAATCAAAATATTAAAATCAGAGATGCTGCTGGTCAATATAAGGTTACCAAATACGCTTTATATAGATATGTCACAAAATATAAGAGTGTCGATGAAGAGCAAAAAGCAAGTTTTAGTTTCGAGAGGCATCATGGATTTTCCCAAATCTTTTCGGATAATGAAGAACAGTTGCTTAGTGAATACTTGATTACTGCTGCAAATATGTGTTATGGGTTATCAGTTAAAGAAACGCGGTTATTCGCCTACAAATTTGCTATCTCCAACGAAAAATCAATTCCAGAATCTTGAAGGCGAAATAAAAGTGCCGGAGAGGAATAGATGAAGCTTTTCAAAGCGAGACACAAGATAAGTCTACGAACACCTGAAGACACCAGCTTAAGCCGTGCACCAAGTTTTAATAAATATAATGTTGGTCTATTTTTTACAAATCTACGTAATGTGTTTGAAAAATATGGCTTTAATCCTAATCATATATACAACTGCGATGAAACCGCAGTTACAACTGTACACAGGCCAACAAAAATCATGGCCCCGTGTGGTCAAAAGCAAGTAGGTAAGGTGACGAGCGCCGAGAGAGGAGTTTTAGTCACAATGTGTGCCATTTTTAATTTTCCAGAGGAAAAACTTTAAACTGCACATGCTTAATGGTGCACTACCTGAGTCAAAAGGTGCAGCAAACCCCAGTGACTGGATCACTGGAACAAACTTTTTGGAGTATTTGAAACACGTTGCAAATGCAGTACATTGTAATGCAGATAACAAGATATTATTAATTTTAGATAACCATGAGAGCCATATGGACGTTAGAGTACTACAATATTGCAAGATGAACGATATTGTATTGGTTACATTACCACCACATTGTTGCCATAAACTCCAGTCACTCGACGTGACTTGTTTTGGCCAGTTTAGGCATACTACAATAAAGCCATGGACGAATAATTGCTCAATCATCCAATTATTCCAGTTACTTTGTACAATATAGCGGATATAGTTGAAAAATTTTTTGCAACCGCTTTCACACCAAGCAACATAATTAAGGGATTCCAACACACAGGGATCTGTCCTTTTAATTCCGAAATATTTCAGGAATCAGACTATTTGTGTTCGTTTGTTATAAATCGTACAGAGCCTGTTGCTGAGAATTCTACGAATGATCCTGATAAAGATGGTTTGCCTTCAGATAAAGACACTGCTCAACCAGGCTGCTCCAGAGAGAATACGGAAAATAATTTGCCTCTGCATCTAACTCCTAAAAAGAATATTGTTACTCCTGAATCAATAAGACCACATTTAAAAGCAGAGTCTAGAAAGTTGAATCAGAAAAGAAAGAAAGTCACATCAATGATTCTAACCGACACGCCAGTGAACCAAAAAAAACACCGAAGGTAAAGATAAAGACTGTCACAAAAATTTTATTTTCAGACTCTAGTGACAGTGACGTGTCAATTAAAGATTTGTGTAATGACAGTTCCGATATAGCGGATGAATTTGAATTGGAAGCCGATTATGAAATAAATATAAATGATTTTGTTATTGTAAAATACCCATCGCAAGCCTATTCTAATCCAGCTTTTCACTTTTTTCATAGTTTTAATATTTTTTTAATAATACTTTTATGTTTCCAATTAGCTGAGAATCTGATTCAAGATTAAAATGAAGAAGTTATGATTTGAAAAATATTGTCCCACTATACAACACTCCCCCCTATGTCTAATCGAAACAAACTTAGAAATAAGTGACTTAAAACTAAATGAAATAATAAATGAAACAAATAATGATGAAAATTTTGAATTAATGAAACAATACATACGTAATAGTTGGCCTAATAGTATAAAAAAAGTTCCCCGTGAATTAAAACCGTATTATAAATTGAAGCCTGAAATAATAGAAGGTACTACTAATCTACTCCACACATACGTGTCACAAAGACTAATCATATCGCCAACGATGCGAAATAAAATTTTGAACATTCACACGGGTCACTTCGGAAGAAATAAAAAACGCGCAAAGTTGTCAGTATACAGGGTGCCCGTTTTTCGACCTTAAGCATGGGGATCTCGGTTATCTTTAGAGATACGAAGTCGGTTAAATTAGGGCAAAGTTGCGTATTCTTACGCTGACCAATAATCCAAAGACAAATTTGAATTATCTTGAACGGTCTGCTGAAAAACTGAAAAAAACTGATAATTGCGATTTTAGAAAATCGCTCATAACTTTTTTATTTGTGAAAATTTTTTCAGCCTGCGAAAACATTTTCATAGCAACTTTTTATGCTCTACATTAATAAATAGAAAAAAATTTTTTCGACATTTCGTTTTTGAAATATCGTCATCAGGTTCATTTTTTCTTATGGCCGCCATATTTGATTTTTACCATTTTGAATGCAACTTTTTTTTCTGATTACGACAATGTATCACATATTGTGATTAAGTTTGACATTTTATCCAAAATTCTACAAAAATCTTTTTGGCGAAGAGTACCTTGAGAACAAAATCAGCACGCTTATTTAAAACAAAACTATCACAGTTCCATTCAATTTTGAGTGTCACTTTGGCATATTTTATCAAAAACATGTCATTTTCTAGTGAAGAAAAGCGAGATATGCTAGAAATTTATTATGCATCACATCGAAATGTGCAAGTTACATCGGACACGTATCTTCAACGTTTTCCAGATAGAGTTCAACCTTCTTTAGGTTATTTTTTAACTCTACATAGAAATCTTGGCGAATATGGTTCTTTTGGTAAGCCTAGGCGAAAATATGGTGAAAGACCCATTGCAAATGAAGATGAAATATTACAAGCAGTAAAGCCTCTTTGATTTTATAGTCTTACTTATAAGTAATATTATTTTCCATTAAATGCATAGGTCCAAGAAAATCCTTCTGTTTCGACCAGACAAATTGCAGCGGACATGAACTTATCAAATCAACTCGTATGGAGAACCCTTAAAAAACATCATTATCGGCCGTATAAAACCCATATCACTCAAATTCTTCATCCTGGAGATAGTGTACGAAAGGTAGCGTTCTGCAGATTTCTAATGCACCAGATACGTGAAAATCCTAATTTTCTTCAAAATGTGATATGGACTGATGAGTGTAAATTCACCAATTCGGGAATGTTTAATAGGCGTAATGAACATATCTGGTCTGTTGAAAATCCCCGCGAACACCAAGGACGACGACCACAAGTACGCTTTGGATTAAATGTATGGGTCGGTTCATTGGACGACACAGTTATTGGTCCATACATTTATGAGGAGAATTTGACTGCTGATAATTATCTGTATTTCTTAAGGACGTTTCTCACAGACTATGTCGACAACAACATTTGTCTTAATCGTTTAAATAACGTGTGGTTTCAACAAGATGGGGCGCCACCTCATAATGCCAGAAGGATAGCTGACTGTTTGTCAGAAATGTTTGCTAATAGAGTCATTGCAAATAATGGTGACGTACGTTGGCCAGCACGGTCTCCAGACCTGTCTCCCTTGGACTACTATTTATGGGGCACGATGAAAAATAAAATTTACAAAAATGTACCAGCCAATATTAACGAGTTACGAGTAAATATTACCACCACGTTGCGACAAATAAGAAGACGCGAGATCAGAAGAGCAATTACAAATTTAAGAAAACGTGCAGAGTTATGTTTAGAGGTAGAAGGTGAACCGTTTGAGCAGTTACTTTAATTATATTATCATGTTTTGTTCTTTTTTTTCTTTTTAATGCACATTTAATTTTGTCCTCATGAAAAAATTATAAATTTCTAGATGAAGAATACCTATCTCGTTTTTTTCGTTTAAAAATAGCATTAACTGTGATAATTTAGTTTTAAACAATCGAGCTGATGTTGTTTCCCTAGGCACTCTTCGCAAAAATGAATTTTGTAGAATTTTGGATAAAATATGAAACTTGATCACCATGTGTGATACATTGTCGTAATCAGAAAAAAGAGCTGCATTCAAAATGATAAAAATCAAATATGGTGACCATAAGAAAAAATGAACCTGATGATGATATTTCAAAAACGAAACGTCGAGAAATATTGATTTCTATTTATTAATGTAGAGCATAAAAAGTTGCTATGAGAATGTTTTTTCAGACTGAAAAAATTTTCTCAAACAAAAAAGTTATGAGCGATTTTCTAAAATCGCAATTATCAGTTTTTCAGCAGACCGCTCAAGAAAATTCAAATTTGTCTTTGGATTATTGGTCAGCGTAAGAATGCGCAACTTTGCCATAATTTAACCGACCTCGTATCTCTTAAGACAACCGAGATCCCCATGCTTAAGGTCGAAAAACGGGCACCCTGTATTGGCCAGGTATGACAGAATCAATTGAAAACTTAGTAAGTAAATATCACATATGTAATAAATATGCATTTGTATGTAAATTGTTCTACTTACGTTCTCCGACGACATCACTATATTTAGGTCATCCAGCTGTATATTCTTATCTATGATTTGGTTAACCAATTCACAACTTTGCGTCTTCCGGTATATAAGTACACATTTGTACAAACTATAGTGGATTAGAGCTGCAACGATGGTTTGTCTTTAATCTCGATAAGTCGATAATATCGATAGTTTTCTTTGTATTATCGACAGTTTAAAAATAACGACCCACGAACACGAAGCAAATAATAAAGCCAAATAGCATATGAAACCAACAAATAATTCAATAATTTGTCATTAAGTTTTCTTTTGCTCTGCTGAGCGCCATCTGTGAGATGATGTGCATTACTATACTAAACTAAAAGCTAAACTAAACTGTAATGTAGCGAAGTTTCTTTAGTTTCTGGTTTGAATACCCGATAAACAAAATATTATGTTATTCCCCGAACATGCGAGCAAGCTGACGTGATCTGAACTGAACCAACTGTTGTACATACTTTGCATATTATTGTTTTAGATTTGTCTGCTTGAAAAACGAGCAAGCGAAAATCATCATACAGCGTGATCAGGAATGACTGAATCTGTTGGTATTAAAACAGTTGCGAAATTAGAAATTTTTTTTGTGGTATGATTTGCAAACCTGATTGTCACAATTAAAAATGTAAATTTACAAAATCTAAGGTTATATTATGGTGAAGTATTGTTATGTTGGAATTGTCAAGATTGTCAAAAGTTGACAGTAAGATGTGCGCACCAACGCCCTTGCGGTTGTTTGCGTCAATAGTACCAATTCCACTAGTTATTTTGTCAATACCAACAGATTCAGTCATTCTTGATCACGCTGTATATTTGGAATTATGTCGAAAAAGATGAACGTGGAGAACGAACTGCCACATACTTACTGTGCAACAAAAATTACCACACTAGTGGTAATACAACCAATTTACGTGACCACATCAATAGGTGCCATAAAAATGAATTAGCATCAGAGCTGGGTAGTATTTGTATTTACAAATACTCATAAATAATTAAATACTTTTGGCATTATGTATTTGTATTTATACTTACAAATACTTTGTCTGAAGTATTTACTACTTAGTATTTGTTAAACTGATCCTGAAAATATTTAAATACTTAAAAGTATTTAAATACTTTCAGAAATATTTGAATATCTTCTGAGAATTTAAGTCTCTCAAGTACTTAAATTATTATTATTTTTTATTATTATTATTATTTATTTACGGATAAACCTCTAGAATATTTTTACATTGATTACTATACCTAATAAATCACAAAGTTTTATGAAATATAACACATTTAACATTCTTCTTAAATTGTATCAAGGATGAACAAAACATATTGCACTCGTCATAATATTTATTTACCATACGATTCAAACTTAGGTTTAATCCATAATTAGTACGATCATAACGATAATAACGAATTAACTATAGAGGATTTAAAATAGTGTTGTAGAAGTTCAAGAAACTTAAATTACTTGAAATTTATGAATTTTACTTTTGATGAAACTGGAATTTTTTTTATGAAAGTTATATTAAAATATTATTTCAAGCCCACGAGTCACCGCTCATTATTTTGACTGTGTGAAAGTATTCAAAAATGTATTTCAAAATTACATAAAATAGGTATCAGAAAAGTATTTAAATACTTTAAAAATATTTCTTATCAAAATATTTAAATATTCTGAAGTATTTAAATACTCAGTTTATCTGATTACTTTTAGTATTTATTATTTAAATACTTCCAATTTTTCGAAAGTATTTAATATTTAATATTTAAATACTTTTTAAAAGTATTTGAACAGCTCTGATTAGCATCAGTTGAATCAGATGAATCTTCGTCTTTGGATATACAGGGGGTTTTTGAAATACACTACCAAAAGTGAAACGGAGTCTCTGGGACTTTTAAGGAGGCGAATGGACCCTTATATTTTTTTTTTACAATAAGAGAAAATAACCTCTGATCCCTTACTTATAAAACCAGAACGCCACTGATGAAAATACACGTAAAACTGATTGCGTTCGACTTTAATAAAAAGCCATGGTAACTAAAATTAAATCATTTTGAATAAATAGCCATAGTAACCTTAAAGTCAGAACTGACAAGTCGAAAGTCAATTCTGAGAGCTAGATTTTAAATTATGGTTCAAGCATTCAATAAATACGTAGTGAAATACATAATTTATTTATAAAAATTGTTCAAATTGCCGAACAACAATGAGAACTATGGTAGTTAAAGACTCTATCTCTTATGAAGGTTGCCTCATCTGGTGACAACAAATTTTCAACAAACTGGATCTTGATCATTTTTTTGCAATATCCATTCACAAAACCTGATCCTTCGGGGTAGATCTTCTTCTTTGAGTGCTTGTACACGCTGCAAATGGTAGGGATGAAGCCTCTGTTCTTTTAATGTTCTCCAAACAATAAATGGGGAAACACCAATTCTGTACGACAGTTTTCTTACGCTAATTCCGGGGTTTTCTTCCACAGTATTTAATATATCAGGTTCAGCATCTAATAGCCTTGCAGTTCTCTGTCGGCATCTATATCTAGTTTGGGGACGATATTCACCGTTGTCTCTGAGATGCTGCACAGTGGTAGTAAATGTATGATGGTCGCGTACTACTCGTGTAGGAAATGCTTCTCTGTAGAGAAGCTGTGCTTCACGAGCATTTCCCAGTGCTCTCCCATACATTAACACCATATCGGTCAATTCGGAATTTGTGTAAACCATTTAGAATAAATATGGAAATTCAAAATTCAAAACTGACAATTATACGGTGACAATTTGAAT
Organism: Pediacus dermestoides; assembly: GCA_963942485.1. Classification (NCBI taxonomy): domain Eukaryota; kingdom Metazoa; phylum Arthropoda; class Insecta; order Coleoptera; family Cucujidae; genus Pediacus; species Pediacus dermestoides. Next base: position 11,147,538 of record OZ012628.1, on the reverse strand, counting down.
TGTGTGACAGAAAAAATCACATCTACATTTTAATCTTGTTAGTAAACAACCAAAATAATTACGATTTGAATTATGTAGTTACCTTTAACCCAGTAGCGCACTGGAAATTTTGACCAAATTTTCGATTAATTTTAGTTCGAAAACGAAAAGACTTTTATTCAAGGTTTTTTTGTCAATTGCATCTATTTTTCATCACCTATTACCGTTCTTTTTTTGGTAGTGTAACCCTAAATATTTGAAATTACAATTAAAAGTAACCTACCTTTTTTAAATCACAAGTGCAATATTATAGTGACAGTGATTCTAAAAAAAAAAAAGGAATTTGACAATCTTATCGCTTTAATGATTGCAACAGACATGCAGCCGTATTCTGTTGTTACTGACAAATGGTTCAAACGATTAATGACAGCAATGGATCCTAAGTACAAGATTCCTTCGAAAACTACAATACGGAATAAAATAATGCCAGATATCTTCAATAAGTCACAACTAAGTTGGAGGATATTTTAAAAAATGTGGAATTTGTATCGCTGACAACAGATATGTGGACATCTTCAGCGGAGGAAGGGTATACAGGGTGTTCCGTATCGTTATGTTCAAATTTTGGGAGCATAAAATAAACATATAATTCTAAGACTAAATAAACTGCTAAATGACAAGTATCAAATCCAAAATATTCAAACAAATATCGAAATTTAAATATTTTTCTAAACGATAGTAGAAAAATCACAGTGAGAAAAATAATTGGGTTTATTGTTAACATTTGTTTATTTGGATAGTTTTTATTTACAAAAAATAAACAGAATTTAATGTTAAACAATTTCTTTAACTATTAATAATATTGGTAATATATTTTACTTATTAAAAAGTTATACTTTATTTGGTGTCAATATATTTATAATTAACAATATATATTTGATAATAATAAAATTTTTGTTTAGCATATTCTCCAATAAATGTATTTATTATTAGTTTAGATTTCATTTATAGTAAAGAGTCTATATTAACAGTTAATAAATGTTCTTATTTCTTGTTTACTTAATTGATTCTTTCATAATAAATCTTTGATTTGTTAATAAAAAACAAGTACTTATTGACAGTGTTCTGTCTAGATCGACCGCTCTGTTTCTTTTTTACGCCGCTAGGGGCCACATTCGGATTAAAATATTTCATCAGTTTTAGCGTATAACGAAGTGTATGTTGTGATGTGCTTACGGGAATATCACATTTGTAGGAATATTAAAAAATTAAAATGGAAGTGGATTGTGGTGACCATCAGCAGGACCTGTTGGCACTTGTCATGGTAAGTTTTATTAACTGTATTGAGACTAATCATTAACATAAGTATTATATGTATAATTAGGTAGGTACCTATGGTCTATGATATTATATGCCAAAAAGAAAATCACATATAATCAATTAGTTTATTAGTTCGTTGTAATATTGCTTATAATTTATTTAGTGTTAGCATATTGAAAATTTGCTGTTTTATATTTTTATAAGTTTTAAAAAAATTTGACCGTGTGGTTCCATTAAGTTTGCATCTATATTAGATATTAATCAAGTTCATTAATAATAAATATACCTAAATTATTAAATTTACTTACAGGAAATAAGTTTGTATTTCTGTTAATTAAGTATGTTACTTAAACACAAAATCATTTTACTATTAATAAATTCTTGTTAAAAAATATTATTTATTAATATCTGATAGTTTTTGTTAATATGCATTCCTCTCTTATACCAAACTTTTAATTGTAGCAAATGGCGTGGATAGTATAGCTACACTAAAAGAGATTATTATTGACCCTAACGAATCTAAGGAATTAGTCTCACAGTTGGAGCAGAGAATTAAATTACAAAGAAAGTTGCTTTATGGCCGCTATGTAAGTATATTTATCAATATTAATATTTCCAGACGATGGAACAATGGAAAGCATATTTGGTACTGTTGCAACAGCAGTACCCACTTGAGAAAACCATACAGCAATTATTCAACGAAAAATGGATGAGATCATCAGAGCATTTGATGAGCACTGTGTGCCTCAAAAAAACAACAATGGAATCATGCAAGTTCAACAATATGGTGCAGAAGGAAAAACAATCGTTTGCCGACTTCGAAACAGAACTTCGTAAACAAGTACATTTTTGTGAATATAAATGTCAATGTGGTATCTCTTACCCGGATCGCATGCTAATGGATCGTATCATCATTGGTGTACATGAGAAGAAGCTACAAATAAAATTATTGGATGGAAAAACAGGACCGTTGCAAAAAGTGACCGATGTGTGTAAAGCATTCGAAGCTGCAAGTGCACACAAAGTTTTGTTGGAAAAAAGTAATACGGCTAAATCAAATGTGCAAAGCGTCGTAGAACAACAACTGGATTCAATCAATGCTGTAACACGTCGTTGCTACAATTGTGGTGAACCATTCACTGCAACACATTTACGGAATTGCAAAGCCAACAATGTCGAGTGCTGGGCATGTGGTCGCAAGGGCCATTATAGTAAATTCTGTAAATCAAAAGCGAAGGGGCAACCGTCAAACGAAGGTGGAAGTCAAAAATTGGAGACATTGGACATTGGAGACCGAACATCCAACAAGAAAAACACCAAAACGCAAGCTGGACAACAGCAAAAGAGCTGCCAAATGCGTAGATGATAATTGATGATGATATATTCTTGTCTATACCTAGGTACATTTCAAACTTGAACTCATGATTAGTAAACAACACGTCATAATTGAATATTTCAAATACATACATATGTTAATTGGCTGTTTATCGGCTGTTGGGAGACAATAGCAAATCAAATTATTGTATTCTAAATATCAAGTGATGATGTGATGGGTCTCTTCTCTTGTGAATTAATTATTATTATTTAATATTAATAATATCATTTGTATTTTTTTTAGTCTGCGGCTGATTTGAGGGCATCCTTGGAGAGGAAAAGGACGAAGTTGTCATCATTTGGTTTGTCATCACAACCAGTACCCATAATTTGTGCTAAAGACTGGAAAAATATTCATGGTTACTATATATCAGTAGATGAATACAGTGGGCCCAGTGCTAAGTCGCCGATCCCATTGTGTGCGCATCCTTTTTCCCCACCTTCGCCACTATGTGGAACATGCATATTTCGCCTCAAAAACATTGGTACAATCTGGAGAGAAATTTTTTTTGGCCATTTTTTAATAAAATTTTTGCATATAGGTATTTTTACATACATATTTACCTACATTCCTGGTTTTTAATCATAAAGAAACCGATTACTTAATACTATTTAATATCAGTTCAGTGGCATTTTAATTTAAACTCACTCTGCGCTTCGCGTTTTACGGAAATTGCTTCCTCCGATTGTACTAGGTTGGTAAAACAGTTTCCTGCTTCTGTCATTTTCTGTGCATAGCATCGGCGACTTACCACTGGGCCCACTGTACATCTATTCGGTGGCATCTCCTCTTAAGGCACTAGATGTTACATTTAAGCTTATTCAAGTACTAAAAGCTCTGGTTAATTGTACAAAGAGGACTCTATGACATGGTTACCGAATTTGATAAAAAATATTCAGGGGTGCACGCCGTGCTTAAAAGACTACTATGGTAAAAGTATTTAGTTTTAGGATTTTTTTTTCAATCTAAACGTCTGTTTACATTCCTGTTATTAATATGCATTTTAATTGTTTTTTAAGCACGAATAGCTTTCCATTGAAAGGTTTAATCCTTCACTTGAAATTACGCCATAAATTAAATAATAATGTTGCCTCTTTCACATGTGGCCAAATACAATGTCATCGACGCTTTCTAAATTTAAAATCTTTCAAGCAGCATCTTTTAAGCAAACATGGTAACAATAATTGTTCCGATAAATCCAATTAGTGGTAGGTGATTTGTCAGAAATTACTGAAATCTCAGTCGATAATGCAAAGGTAAAAAATCAGAGTGAAAATAAAAAAAGCAAGGTTTTAAAAGAGTTGCCAGTTGAAAATATAAACTACTTTAAAATGTTTGAAATTTTTTTAAATCGGATGCATTTTAATTCCCAAATTCGGAATATAAAAGACATTATTACTACTGCAGATGATCAAGCATTTTTTTGTATTGAGTATCTTGAAACTGTTTATTTTGATACTCACTTCTATCCATATGAAGTTATGAGAAGGCCAGAAACTAGTATAGTAAATTATAGCGATCTTGAAGATCACAATACTCATGTATTTCATAAATCTAATAGAAAGCTATTCGTGGCATATAAGTAATGTTTAGATTTATTGTGTTAGTTTGTATCTTATTCTGTGAGATTTTAATAGCTAATATACTTTTCTAAAACATATTACCCATTTCACTTTTAAAAAATCTATTACACGGAAAAAAATATGTAGGTATATTTCACTACAGTTTTGTATTAAAAAATTTGTAGCAAATGGTATTGAATTTATAGAACATCTTCGATTTGTGTGTAGTCAAATATCATAAAGTAAATTATAAACTACGCTTTACATTTATAGTCACAGATTTTGATAGCATTTATTTTTTCTTGCAATACAATCTGCTACTTATTGGCGTAAATACCTTTCCTTTATTTTTATAATATTAATTCCTATGTATGTAGTAGAAAATGTTATTTGACAATAAGTTCTACTATTTATTTTGTAAAAACTATAAAATTGTAGTAAAATTACGCGCCAATTTCTGCAATGCGGGGTGGGGCTGAATTGGGGTTTACTGTTGACTCCACTGAAATTAAAACTTCGCGTTAACCAAATTGTGCAGTGTGTTTTACTATTTTGTGTAAACTGATGGAAGCGATGGAAGATTTATTAAAGAGTTGGGAGCTTGAAGAATTAATTAAAAATTAATGTAAGTACTTAACTATACAATATTAATGTTAGTTATTAAGCTTTTTCTAAATACCTACATATTATTCAACATCCACAGTCTATTGCAAATAGGTCAGCTTTTTTAAGTTTGTGATTCCATAACTAACACGAAATTGCTACGAAAAATTAGGCGCATACAAAAGAAACTACACGGAAAAAAATGCTTTGTAAAAAATTGAAATAAAATTGTAGTAAGATATTTTTAGAAATAATTAGCACAATTGTATTTTGATATAGGACAAATTTGTTATTTTTTAAGTGTTTTAGCAAATATTTGGAAGTAATTGTGCTAAAACTTTTGTGGGACTATGTTCGACAATTATAATAAAATGTGTAATAAAATTTGTGGTAAAAATTATAGCACATATTTGTGGAAATATTTAAAATCAAAATCGTACAATTAACTACAATAATTATTTAAATTTCAAATTTAATGTGTAACATAATCATGTGTTTAAATTCAACCTATAAGAGAACGTTTTAAGTAACACAAGATGAGCACCCTCACCTCCCTAATCGGTTACTCCAAATTCACGGCATTCGGCGTAGTACAGTGGAAGATAGTGACAGAGTATCAGTGCGATCAAGTTTTTTCAACTTTTAAAAAAATTGTGAGGCGAACAAAATGGATGAGTTTGTTCAAAACAAATCAAAAGAGTGGAATTTGATGGAAAAATTGGAAAACGTTTTTAACGGTGAGTATTATGTACATATTTAGGTACCTATGGTTTACGGCGTATTAATGCATGTTTTTCACCTATATTTATTGCACAATATCATGAAAACAATCAATAAATGAAATTATTTTCAATTTCAATACCTGGTCTGACGCAAATTTCATATTCAGTAAAAAATTAGCTTCGCACAATGCTCCGAAAGTTGGGCGAAAGCCGAAAGACACAAATTTTTACACGTGGTGACAGCAAGGTTGTTAAAATAATGAAAATTGTTTTTACGAGTTACGCGTATGGAAAACTAGAAAACCACAGAACACGTAATGTAGAAAATGTGGAATACTCACGAGGCAAATTTAACATTTGTTTTAATATCCCAAACTAAAACACTACAAAAATTGTTGCCCTTTTTACCCCTACTTGGGTAAATGCACCCGTAGATAAGTCGCCCTTTTTAGCTCAAAAGCGACTAATAGATTCAAAACGCAGGATAAATTTTAGTGGTTTTACTTCGTGATTTTATAAAAAATGTTAAATTTGATAGTTTCAATTCTCTAATTTACATTTTAGAAAATGAAATAGACGAAGATGTCTTTAATGCGTTAAGTGAAAACGATATAAAGGAGCTAATTCCAACTCCAACGAGGAAAAAATAACAGGCAAAATTTAATGAATATATTTTGCTAGTTGAGGTATACTAATAAATAACTTTAATGTTATCACCGTGACGGATTAATGAAATGTCATCAGTTTCTTTTAAGATTTTTGTTCGTTACAATTTTTGAAATTATTTCGTGCTTATTGTAAAAAAAGTATAACATGGAACTCGCACAAAATAGCAATTTTGCACTTGTATGAATTGCAGCACTCGCTTTCAGCTCGTGTTCAAACTTTCATACTCGTGCAAAATATGCTATATTGTGTGCTTGCTAAATAATATACTATTTACGACTTACTTTTAAAATCATTTCTACGATTTATTATTTTGGATGTCGTTCTAAATTTCTTTTATCATAATACCTACAGGAAATTGTGCGCCGTTTCCAAGGTAGCGTTTTGTTTTTTTTATAAACAATTTGTTTATTCTCACAATTTGTATCACCGGTTTTCATCAAAGAAAATAAAAGTTTCCTTCCTAGGGAGGACATTGCCTACTTTTGACCCTAATTTGAGGGAGTAGATAAAATTATTTTATCTACTACCAATTCATAATAGCCTTGATTTGACATTAATTTGAGTAAGGTAAGTCAGATTATTACGCAACATGTGTTTTAAAGAAATCATTACCACACTGAAATTTCAACAAGAAAATTCTTTGTTACAAGTATTTATAACACAATTTTTACAATTTAGTATCTTTGTAGGAAAGTTTATATTTGTAAATGTCTAATTATAATATAATATATATTGTTTAATTCTTTAAAATTTGTGATTAACATTGAGTAATGACACTTCATACTCTTAAGTTTGATTTTTTGAAACCTGGAGAATTTTATAATAGCGTATCTACCTAGAAAAAACCCTAACTTCACGTTAGATAACTGAAAAAATTTTTAGTTTTATTTTATAATAAATTAGTTTTATATTTAAATAATAAATATAACACGGTCCACGTCCCAGATTTCTTGGTGTATAAATTGTTTAATTATTTGAAAATTTATAATTCAAATTCATTGTTGTGTAGCGCTAGCTAGTTTTTACACAACTTAGGTTAGGTAGTCCAGTACGACAACTTGACAACAACTACTGAGCAATGTCGCTGGAGATAAATTCAAAATTCATTTTTAATTATTTGGACGGAAGAAGATAAAATCTTGTATATTACACGTGGGATATACACACATTAACATATTCGTCTGATTACAGAACTCGTCTACGACTCGTTCTGCAATTTCCAGACTCTTATGTTAATGATGTTCATATCCCACTTATAATATAAATAACTATTAATAGTGTATATAAAATTAATAAAAATACGCACAAAAATAGTTGAACCTAAAGAAATAATTATTGGACATAGAACTGATCAGTTTTTTAACAAAAATTCCAAAACATGCGTTCAAAGAAATGTACCTTGTACATTTATATACGTACCTATTTTAGATACATTATCCAAAATTCTTAATGAAGAAGGTTCAAGAAAATATTTTACTCGCAAACATGTTAATTTAGAATGTAATGAAATATGCGATATTTGTGATGGGAACTATTTACAAAATCACCAATTATTTTGTCAAGGCATTAACTCATTGCAAATACAATTATACTTTGATGAATTTGAAACAGTTAATCCCCTAGGATCTAAAACTGGAAATAAAAATTAGGTGGAATCTATTTTATTATAAGAAACGTTCCCCCATACTGAAATTCTTGCCTAGAAAATATTTTTTCATTAGCTTTATTATATTCATCTCTATTTTGCAGCCTATAGTAAATGATTTAAAAATTTTGAAAACAGAAGGGATTGAGAATAAATATACATCTAGTCCTATTAAAATTAGAGGTACAATAGTTGCTTTGTCACACGATAATCTGGGTGCCAATATTTTTTATGGAATGGTTGAATCATTTTCAGCGAAACATTCATGTAGAATTTGTCTGATAGAAAAAAAAGATATACAAACTAGTGGAATTACCTTTGGTGTAAAAAAAATTAAATTAATATATACTTATACTGATAATACTTATACATAAACATCACACTTTATAATTATAAAGAACACTTTAACCATTCTTTAATTTGAAAACATCATTTAATGGTTCACTATCCCCGTGCTATTGAAATGATGGGACCTCTTATTTATTTATGGAGTATGAGGTTTGAAGCGAAACATGTTTTTTTTTGTAAGATTGTCTAACTATAAAAATTTGGCCAAAACTGTGGGCGTGTTAAGCGAGTGCAACATGTTGAGTAGCTGACTGCGCTGCCTTCGCTGCACGGTATAATATAATGGTAATGCGTCTCGTATACTCTGATACGTGATGAAAGCGTAACACAAGTGTCTGGAGTTACAACTCTTGTCGCAAGGATCGCTCCCGTCGGCTGTCGAGAACAGTAGAGGCGTTTGTTAAAGGGAAATGTTTGATGATGAAATTCATTTTTTTTAAAGAAATTTTTTTATTGCATGTATTAGATCTATTAGTAGAAATTTTATTTTGTCAAAGTTTTTTTTTATTTTTAACCGACATATGTAATTTTTTTACCATTCTCCTCTTCTCGTCGTATAGCTTCTCTTACAGCCGACGGGAGCGATCCTTGCGACAAGAGTTGTAACTCCAGAGACTTGTGCTACGCTTTTAATATACGAGACGCATTACCATTATATTATACCGTGCTTCGCTGAACGGTATTTGCTGCTTGCGCTGCGTAGTTAGCAGCTGACGGAATCAGTCAGCACTGGAAATTATCGCTTTTTACGTGCAGCACAATAACCTAACCTCAACAAAATGTCTAACTTAGGTAAGTCAAGATGTATTTTCATATTTAAATTGCTTGTTATTAATTTGTAGAAACGTCCATGCAACAGTGGGTGTTATTTGATGATTTTGAAAGGCAGAGTATTACCACTCCATCACAAACAGAAGAAGAGGGTGACGGCGAAAATCTAATTGAAGAATTAAACAATCAAAGTACTACTAATAAAACTAATGACAAGTTTATATGATATGGGAAAAAACAGGTGTATTATTAATGCTCGATGAGTATAGAAAACGCATCTTAAGATTTCGGAATCCTAAAATTAAAAAGAAAAATTTATGGCAAGAGATTGGTGAAGTTATGAAACACTACAATTACACTGTTGATTCAGACGTACTTGATAGAAAAATGAGGAATTTAAACTCTACCTATTGTAAAATTAAAGATAATAATAAAAAAAATAAGACAGGCCGCGGTAGAATCCACTGGGAATACTACCACATATTTGAAGAAAAATTTGCAGAGGACAAAACTGTCAACATTACAACTTGTATTGGAACACTTCCATCAATTGCATACCAATTAGAAATTGAAACTGATGCAAGCACCAGCAGTATCGAGAGTCCTCTTCCATCCCCTGCTTCTAGTAAAGATACAAATGTAAAATGCGAAAGCAAAAAATTTTTTTATATTTTTTTTATGTCGATTTTTTTAGTCCCTGGTTAATGAGGAAAAAAGTAATTTTAAGTAGAATCTAATTCTTACGGAAAAAAATATATAGGGTTGTTTTAAAAAATTTTGAAAGTCAGTAGGTGGCCCTTCCGGTGAAACCGGAAGTGTCATCAGATTGTTTTAAACGTCAAAATGATTATTCCTTTCAACAATCAAACCATGCCAAATTTCAAATTAATACAGTTAAATGTAACAAAATGGTGGGGGTTGTAAAACGATTTTGTAGCCAGCCGGTATACACGAATATGAGCAACTTTTTGAAAAAGTGAAAAACCCGTTTCGAGGATATAAGTCACTTAAACCAATGGTGAGCATAAACTAACTAAATTCCATTCTATTCCATTAAGAAAATAGCCTCTAATAATGAATTAAAAAATTTACCAATTAGCGAACGTGTATCGATTTTCGATAAGCCACTGGTTACCAATAAATTAATGAAAGTACAAAAAGTGTACTTTCTATAAGAAAGCCATTCATAAGGTATTATAATCAACTACAGAGATTGGTTCTTACAAAACACAATACGGCCGAACGACAAAAAACAAAGAAAATATCAAATTTTCAGTAAAAATTCGGAATCGTATAAAATAACAGGGATATCAACATTTTGAGAAACAGGTTGTTTTCCCATTAAGTAAGGACTAAGAAAATCTATATCAAAAAAAATATTAAAATTTTTTTGTGGAATCACGGTAGTTATAAAATTTGACAAAAAAAAGAACTTTCTTTCATACCCTGTAGATAGTAATGTACTTCAAAGTAAAAAAATCGGGTAATACTATCGTTTTCTCAATTAAATTATCTCTGAAATCCTGAAAACCGCATGTTGATATCTTTTCAAAATATTTGACTTTAAATTCAATCTAAAAATTCGCTTGGTACGTTTCAATTGGCCAGCAGTTTATATTATGGGCTTGTTGAGTCTGTGTTCGGCTATGGTATCATATTTTGGGGTTCGTCAGCACATGCAGATAAAGCTTTTGTTATGCAAAAAAGAGTTTTAAGTATGGCTGGAGCACATCCTTTGACGTCGTGTAGGCCACTCTTTCTTGAATACAAAATACTAACCATACCAAGTCTTTACATTCTCAGGCTTGTATATTTTATAAAAGAAAATGAAAACAAAATTTTGAAAAATAATGAAATTCATGCCTACTCCACGAGAAATAATTTTCAAGGTTATCAGTAAGCCAAAATAGTCATGTTTATATGGGAATAAAATGTTTTAATAAAATAGTTAAAGTTCTGGAATTGGAGAATTGTAGTTTGAGAGTTTTTAAATTGAGAGTGAAGACTTATTTACAGGGACAAAATTATTATTCTGTTGCAGAATTTTTGTTGTAAGTTCGTGTGTTGGGATTGTAATTGAATATTTTTGACTAGTCCTTTAAGTTTGTTAAATTCTTTTTTTGTATTAGTAAATTCTGTGATTATGTAAACTTTTGTGATGAATAAATGTGTCTATCTATCTTATGTTCCAAAAAAAAAACAAAAATGTCTTGTTGTTTACAATGCACCATGATGAAAAAATTGATGAATCAAGTGAAGAAAAGCTTTTGCCAGAAATCATCAGTTTTTATAACGCTACAAAAAGTGGGGTTGGCGTACTAGACGAGTTATGCGCTTCATATAATGTCTCAAGAAATTCAAGAAGATGGCCGCTTCTATCTTTTTTCTCTATTGAACACGGCAGCCATAAATACTCTAGTGATTTACAGAGAAAACACTAAAGATACGAAACTTCCTAGAAGAACTTTTATCAAGACATTGGGTGTTCAACTATGTAGTTGAAGATTACGTCACAATAACAAAAAGTAATCCCAGGGTTCACAGAAAAATTCGGCAAAAAATAGGCAACTTGGAGAATGATGGTGTTGCTAGGCAATCCTCTGATGTTCCTAAGCGTCAAGCAAGATGTTCTGTGTGTCCTAGAAGCCGGGATCGCAAGACAAAATATTGCTGTACCAATTGACACTCTATTTTATTGAACATAAAAACATTAGTGGATGTGGTAAATTTTATCATTTTACCTTGAACAGTTTCAGAGATAATAAATAAAAACCTTCTTCAGGGTCCTAAATTTAAGGGGCTATAACTCGACGGGTAAGGATTTTCGGACACATGTTCATATAAACTTTTATTCTTAGAATAATCTAAGGATTCACCCCCTGAAATCTTTCGCAGTATTTTTGGAACACCCTGTACCGTAAAGTTGGGTGACTTTAGCCACCAGGGTTGACTTTGGCCATTTTTCAATATTTGTTTTATTTATGCACAATTACGTTATAATAATACTTATTGGCCAAATGTGATTTTTTACTGTTTATATAGATTATATTGGACTAAACCAAAATTATTTACACCACGCAATTTGTTTTTGCGATCAATTTTTACGTTCAAAAACTTTATTCGTAGTCGAATGACGAAACGGTATATATGATTCTCACGTGGAAATATGTTGTCATACAACCTTTAGGAAACTTTATGAGTTATCGCCGCAAATTTAAACTTTCAGGTTTTACCGCTAGAAGGTGGCCAAAGTCGCCCACTACAAAATTTGTTAATATTGGTCCGACTTTGGCCACCACGTGTTTACCCTGTTTGCGACAAGAAACTTCAAATCTAATAGGTTGAATGAGCTTGAAAGTGAAAACGAAGACACACAAGAAAAGACAAGAATTGGATGTAACGAAAACCATGAAGTCAAAATCGGGAAGCTTGTCTTTTTTGTATTTGACAAAAAGATTTATCCTGGACAGGTTATGGAAATTAAAGAAGATGTAAAACAATATAAAATAAAATCTCTTGCACCAAGTGGATTGCTTCAGTGGAAATGGCCCACGCCAGACGACGTCATCTGGTATGCAGAAGAAGATATTTTGCAGATCATAAAGACACCTATGCCATCCAAGAGGGGTTTCTTCAAGATACCGAAAATTATGCCTAAACTATTCTAAACTACATTTTCGAATGTGTTCTTTTATTTTTTTTTTATCAAAGAATGTAGTTTTTTTTTTAAATTTACAATTAAAACAATTATAAAGCATTTCGTCGTTACTTTATTTATAAAAAAACTAGATAATAAAACATAAAAATTAAAAAGGATGTATTTTTGACTAATTTCTATGCCCAAAAGTCTAAAAAAACTTATTTGGCGATCATACCCATGGCCAAATTCACATATGCTCTTGCGTGTCTATGCTTTTCTAAATAAAACAACGTGCGGCCAAAGTAACCTAACTTGGTCGTCCGTCTTTGGCCACCCATATTTACAAAAAAAAAAAATATTTAGAAAGCCCTTATCTTTTTGTCAATTTCAAAGTTGAAAGTACTAATACAGACCTATAAAATACAACCAAAAACAAAAATTAAAGCATATTTTGGCGAAATAACCATGAATAACCATGGTTAAATAGTAATTACGTCATAGTTTAGTGGCCTGACGTCATAGTTATAAGACACAGATGGCCAACTTAAAAGTGAGGTTGCAGGAGCCAATCAGAGCCATTCCCCAGTGGCCGGCCATATTGACCACGATATTTGAAATATCAATCAGCTAGTCTGTCACTTCTGTCAGTGTCCGATTTACGAAAAATGGGGTGGTACCTACCTTTTATATTGTTAACTTTGAGATGGACCTTGTGACAAAAGTTCAAAATATGGTAGATTTGTTTTTATTTATTTATATTTAGGTACATTATATTCATTTATGTGTCCCAATTGCTTAATCTTTCAATATGCCATTTTTCTGTCCTCTCATAACATATTAAAAAGAGACAGAATAAACTACATCTAATAACCAGCTTCGAAAGCTAGTTGTATGGTTTAGTTTAACGTGACGTCATAGTTATTAAACCGAATCGCCAAAATGCTATGACCAATAACTATTTAACTATGGTTATTCGTAGTTATTTCGCCAAAATATGCCTTTAATAACATTTGGTTTAAAAGTTGCTACAATCTAAAGTTCAAAAGTGGACCAAAGTAACCCAACTTTACGGTATATTAATTAAAAAAAAATATATTGAAAATAAAAAAATATATTTTATTTAATTGATGGGGTTTGTCACACCCCACCTATGTAATGATGTCAAAAAATTCCACATATGTAACGCTGGGTTAATAAATTTTTTAATATTATGATGTATTTTTAAGTTTAGCATGTTTATTAAATTCTATTCGTTACGTTTCAATAAACTAAAATAAGTTCTATAATTGTTGAATATGGGATATTTATTAGCTGTTAACACTTTAAAGTAGGTATGTAGACGACACCAAAAGAAGAAGATAATAGACTTACGGTTTTCACTAAGAATACAGTTTTGCAAAACTCAATGTTGGTTAAAGTAACAAAAAAAATACTTAAAAACGGTGTAAGATTTATGGCCGATTGCACCGCTGTCGCTTAAAATATGGCTTAACTAAACTACTCTTTAATACTAAACCCACCTTAATTTGTAAAACATTGCGCGGATGTTCGCTTAACAAAGCCATCGTTTTCGTTCGCTTAGATTGTTTTTAAGTTGGTATCAAAAAATCCCCTGAGAGTCATTTGTCAAACACGGGTATTTTGACAGTATAAACTGCCGGTTTGAGTGAATTTCACCGTTTTGTACATAATACGAATACGAACTACCTAAAAAGTGCATGTGACAATGGATGCGTCTTCTGCAAAACGTATCCGCTCAAAGAATTTTACCAAAGATGAAAAGGTATTGCTGTTGGGAATAATTGCTCAAGAAAAACATATCCTTGAATGTAAAAAAACAGATGGGGTCTCCATAAATGAAAAAAATTCAGCATGGAATAGGGTGACGATAAAATTCAATGCCACCGCACCAAATGGCAAAAGAAGCTTAGATTCCCTCAAGAAAATGTATGAAAATTTGAAGAAAAACACTCGTAAACAGGCAACCGAAATAAAGAAAAATAATTGTCAAACTGGTGGAGGTCCTTCTGTGATTAAATATGTAGATTCTGATCCTGTTTTTGATTTGACTATGAATATTATCAGTAAGAAAACAGTATTTGGTTTTCCTAATGTACCAGATGGAGATGTAAGTATTTATTTTTTACCTAAATATACGTAAATATTGAATTTATTTATTTTAATAGAATGTTCAAGATTCAAGCAAGGTGGACTTGCAAGTGGACAAGGAGAACGTAGAAACTGAGGTTGAGGTAGGTATCTTCAAAAAATTGTTCTGTACATTTTACTTAATAGTTTAGTTCGTTACCAGATTGGTGATGTATCAGGACTTGACAGTGATGCAATTATGGATCAGGAAATTAATGATAGTCAGCAAATTTTTGAAGTGGTAAGTAATTATTTTTTTAAAATTTTGTGACCAAAAAATGCATAATATTTTAGAATGACCTTCAATCTGTTTTCCCCAATGTCAGCTGGGGGAGCCACAAGGCTGCTGATTTAAGGACACCAGTCAACCCCAAACTTCAACAAGTTCAGAAGTCATCGATGAAATCTACAGAGTCTCAGATTTTAGGGACTGAAAACAATTGGAGCAAACGTCGTAGGCCTGCCCTAAGTTCAACTTTGAATGTTGCACAGACATACGAAAATCTAGGTGAAATAAAAACACAAATTTCAAATTTGGATTTGGAAATGAAGCAAGTGGAATTAACATATTTAAAGAGAAAGGTTCAAGAATACGAAACGCAGGTAAATCGGAATGAGGAAACGTACAAACTGGAGAAAGAAATATTACTGCTTGATTTAGCAATAAAAAAGCAGCAATTGGAAAAATTACGTCAAATGTAGTATTCACAACAAAATGTGATTTGTATTTTCTTTTTGAAATGTGCAATTTTTGACCAAAGACTAATTTTAATTTTTTATAGAATGTATCATTTTGCTATGTTTTTCAGAGTATTTTTTTGAAATGTTCAGCAATAAAAAAGCTATTGAAAATATGTTTGTGTGCATTTTATTTATAAACAGCTTTATAATGTAGAAAAATATTGGGTTATGAACATATTTCTACTAATAACACCGGGATTGAGATGGTCATTCATCTCAACTTCTTGAATAGAGGGAATCTGTCCGTTTGCTATTAATTCATTCAACACATGTTCGTTTAATTCATCAGGTGTAAGAGGGGCTTCCAAATCACCCATATTCAAAGCAATGTTGTGCAGTATTGCACATGCAACTATTATCGTTAGGAATCTATGCATTTTCAACCTACAACCATAGGCCAAAATGGGAAATCTTCTTTTAAGAACACCAAAACATCTCTCAATTGTGTTTCGTGTTCTTATGTGAGATTCGTTGTAGAGTTGTTCGGGTCCCTCATTAGGATTTAACAAAGGTGTTAACAAATAATTTTTGTTGGGATAACCGCTGTCACCTATGATGTAAATATAACTTAAAAATAAATTAAAGTTAAAACGTATAAACGTATAAACTTACCAAGGAGGATACAATTTGGGTATCTATTATTTTCAAAACTCTGGCAAATGGTACTATTATTATATATTGTTGCATCATGAACTGATCCAGGCCATCGAGACACAACATTCATTATCTTCAGTTTTGCATTACATATCATTTGGACGTTTATAGAAAAATAAGATTTACGATTTCGAAAGATTTCTGCTTCATCCCCACCTATGTTAATGTAATACCAATATTTTTATAAGAGATGTGGTGTTAACAATATGGTAAATTAGGTACCTGATGATTGAATTTTGCAATGAGTGCAATCTATTGCCCCAATAACTCGCGGAAAAGCAGCAATGTCAAAAAAGTCTTGATGTGTTTTTTTGATCTGATCATCACTATTCGGAAAGCAAATATAATCGTTGTATTTGGATGCTATGGCTTGTGATACTCTCCATATTATCCTCGACACAGTAGACACATGCATGCCAGCCCAATCAGCAACAAGATCTAAGTGACCACCAGTAGAATAAAAGCGTAAACAGGTTAATAACTGATTAATGGGAGACACGCAGTTATTCCTAAAATTATAGTTTTTGTTTTATATTTCTCATCTAAAATTACCTACTATTTGCACTTCACTTACGAATCAGTTGGATATTCTAAATATTCCTCAATGTCTATTAAAAGGTGTAATACGCATTCTTTTGTAAGTCGAAATCGTTTTCTAAAAGTTGTCGCGTCCAATGTATCAAAGCACTGAAGCCTAACATTAATTCGTCTTGGTAAACCAAATTCGATAAATTCTACTATTTCTATGTCATCATCATCAGCAATGTGTTCCACAAGATCTCGGTCATAAAGAGGCTCGTATAGATTCACCATCTGAACTTCAATAACACTTTAAAGTAGAAAATGGACAGAAACAACTGCGATATATCTCACATCTTCACGTAAACAAATTAACATAACCTCTAAAAACAGGCTAAGCGGACGAAGTAGCACCGCTTAACTTGAGCCCGCTTATGTATGCTATAAGCGCCGCTTATGGTTCGGTGCAATAAAATTTATTTATTTGGATAGGCTTAAATTTTAAGCGACAGCGGTGCAATCGGCCATTAGAGTTTTAGAACTTCTTGGCTCAAATAGAAAAAAATATATTTCGAATGGACTTTTCAAACGTCTTCTATCCACATTTCTTGCTGATGCATTATATTAAAGAAACTTTTTCAGACTTAATGAACATAATGTCATTACTGATTTTCACCAGCGTATGAAAAAGACTTAATTTTATATAATGCTAATGTCGACACATGTTGTTCTTATTGCACATTGCACATGCGCAGTTAACCAATAATGGCTGCAACAATACCTATAGAAAGAATGCTCTCTAAATCTACTAGTTGATTAAAATACCACCAGGTTTGTATATATATTTTATTTCAGAGGTATTGTGCTAATGGAAAAAAGTTCGGCTTCATTCTATACAGGGTGACCAGTAATTGGCGCACTCCGAATACAGGGCGTTATAGAGCACATTAAAACTAAGGATAATCTGCAAAGAAAAATTAAATCTGATTGTTAGTTTCCGAGTTATAGAGTTTCCCTCATCCAAGTTACAAGCTAATTATTTTCATAACCAAGACAAAAATGAGTGAATAATTCATGCTACTATAATCTCTGGATAAAATGCAATATGATTTGTTCAATTTTTTTCACAAAACCTCTAATACAAAGAAACTGAAAATGTTTAAATTTAATAAAATACCTAAATTTGAGAGAAATTTGAAGTTTGGCAACCTCTCAAGCTCCTCTTGGGATAAACTAAAATACCTTCTATTGCCATAAAAATATTAATAATGATTTTCAATTGTTTCTGTTTTTTAATAAAATTGACAGTACTAAATTAGTTTGACAAGTTCTCGCATCATAAAATAATGAACGTTTTTCTTTTTTTTCTCTCGTCGCACCTATTCACATGTTCAATGCAGTGTTGCCACTTTTATTTTCACAAAAGTGGTCATATCTTTGTAAAGAAAGCACTTACAGCAATGCGGTAAAAAAAATCGTCATTCTTAAAACGTAAAGTTTATCACAGTATGCTCCGAGTGCGGCAATTACTGATCACCCTGTATAACCTACTTAGATCAAAATTGAAAATTGTCGAACAGAGGGCTGTTTTTTTTTTCTGTAAAAAAGGTACCTACCTAGTGCGAGGCTACCAATTTAGTAAAAATATATCTGGGCGCTGAATAATTCTGAACATTTATCACAAACAGCTCTTGGACTCGTTCATGCATCACTTTTCTTTTGACTAACCGTAACAAGGTTATGTAACAATTTAATAAAACTCATTCACCGTTGTTGAGATGTGAGTCAGTATACGGTTCGCATATTCCATCACTTATTGATTCGGAGAGTATGTTGGAATAAAAGTTTTATCGTTGGGCTCGTCTGATCCTGTTGTTTTGCCAGTTTCACCGATGATGGCCACACCGGCGTTTAGGTTGGTAGGTTTGGAATCTGCATTAAAAAATAAAAGATTTTCTGTGTACAAGTACTGGCCAATTTCATTAGAGTTGGAATCCACATCAACTTTTAGTACCTAAGACAGCAACAATATTCTTCTTAAGTTACGTTGGTAACACTGAAATGAGTGGTCATACGATAATATGAAGTTTGGACAAACTAAAATACTTTTTTTGTGCCTAAGGTTGGCATTAGTCATTTTGCATTCGTATAAATCGGCTGGAAACTCATGTTTTGCCGGGCTAGACCGAAAAAAACTAGGAATTTTTAGTTTATCGATTGGCATCATTGAAATCATAAAGAAAATTTGTATTTTCCATAGAAACGGATTATTATTTCTGTCATTCGGCTACTACTGTCAGTGTCAATTTTAAGTATCGCGTGTTACCAATATAAAAAAAATCCCTAATACCAAATATTTAAACAAATATTTTGTAAATTTTATTTATTTAAATAAACTTCGACACAAAAAATAGTGTGTATTACACGCCTTGAAACTGTTTTGCGAGTATTCGTAGTTGCGGGCCTCGGCCTACGGCCTCTGCTCGCAAACCCTACTCGCACTCGCAAAACTCTAGTTTCAAGGCTAGTTATACAAATTACTATTTTTGTGCCTCAGGTTGGCATTAGTCATTTTGCATTCGTATAAATCGGCTGGAAACTCATGTTTTGCCGGGCTAGACCGGCAAAAACTAGGAATTTTTAGTATATCGATTGGCATCATTGAAATCATAAAGAAAATTTGTATTTTCCATAGAAACGGATTATTATTTCTGTCATTCGGCTACTACTGTCAGTGTCAATTTTAAGTATCGCGTGTTACTAATAAAAAAAATCCCTAAAACCAAACATTTAAACTAATATTTTGTAAATTTTATTTATTTAAATAAACTTCGGCACAAAAAATAGTGTGTATTACACGCCTAGAAACTGTTTTGCGAGTACTCGTAGTTGCGGACCTCGGCCTACGCCCTCTGCTCGCACTCGCAAAACTCTAGTTTCTAGGCTAGTAATACAAATAACTATTTTCCCATACCTACACTAAAATGGCTACTTTATTTGAATGAAATGGAGGTACAAAGTCGTCTTTTTAGAGTAGTCGTGGAAAATAAGGAGTGGGGGTAACATTGCCCCATTGGATAGCCATTCCCTTACTGATATGCAGGAGTTATTTGTGTTTGTTTATGCGTTGTCAAGGTGATTTGCTCACCGCACAGTGTCAAGCGAAATGTCAGTGTTATGTTGTTTTAATTTGTTCGCGCGTTTCACGCAAAAGAAATGGCCATTTTCTTAAAGGTATGAGAAAAAATAGAGTATGCTACACGGTAGGAATTGATTCTGCCTTGTGTTCTTGCGCCCTCGCTTCGCTCTGGCGCAATTTTCACACTCGTCAGAATCTCTCAATTCCAACCTTGTTGCATAAACTACTATTTCCTGGTCAATAACTGTAATGTAATATTATATCAAAAGTAGAGCAAACAAAGTCCAACCTACAAAATGTATATTGTCAAAATTATTATACATATATAAGACGACATGTTTCGGCTATGTGCCATCATCAGATCATACTAACAAAGTAACAAACAAGGCAAAAATTCCGAAAATACCGGACACCAACGACAGGCAAAACAGTTGCACAACAATGCGATCATCGATGATGGCGTATAGCCGAAACATGTCGTCTTATACAGGTTGTGTCACGACGAGTTGACAGTAGACGTAACTCTGTTACTAAACACAATTTGTTTCTAAAAATTACACAATGTGGTCTATTTAATGAAAATATTGCTACCTTTCTGGTACTTCCGATATACTTATACCGATATAACCAAATTGTGTTTAGTAACAAAGTCACGTCTACTGTCAACTCGTCGTGACACACCCTGTATATAATAATTTTGACAATATACATTTTGTGGGTTGGACTTTGTTTGTTCCACTTTTACTTACTTAGTAATATTATAATATTATATGTTACACATGCAAAAAATATTCAACAGTCAGAATGTCAATATATAATATAAATAAATATAGAGGGTAAAATTCCGAATGTGATGAAAACTTGTAGCTATGTTCATGTTTATGCCATAATAATATTTTTAATTTTTCGAACATTTCTTCAAATTCTCGTCACATTGGGAATTTTTTCCGCTATTTATAATTTGTTTACATTATATTATAACAGAACAGTACAGAATAGACTAAAACAGAACAGGACAGAAAAGAATCAAACAGAGCAGAGCAGAAAAAAAAGATAATAAAACAGAACAAGACAGAAGAGAACAATGCAAAGTAAAGAGAGAGACGTAATTATGATTATTCAGACCAAGAACATATACAATAAGGACGGGAAACTCGAAGGTGACGGTGGCACGGGAGACGGCGGCTATGTCGGTTAAACTTTAGAGCGACTCGTTGCGTAGTATCGCACTGCGCATCAGTTTGTCTATTTTTCGCTGAGAACATGTGGCAGCGAGAATCAAGCACATGCATCAGATTTGTTTACTTGTATACTGCATTAATATGTTTAAATTTTTGTCAACATATTTTTACATCGCATTTTTCGTGTTTCACGTACGAGAAATACGAATTAAAAAAATGACGCGGGTGTGTTGTGTGGTGCAATGCAGCACCAAATCGGGCAGCCAAGAGAGTTTATTAAGTTTATTTGAGATCAATTACAATCCGGCACTGAATGCTGTCGGGGCCAATCTCAAACAAAGTAAAACTTCCCTGAAAAGAATATTTATTTGTGAGTTGCATTTCGCAAATGAATGTATCATCCAAACGGACACTAAAATTATGAAAGATGGCTCCCAGATGCTTGTTCCACGTAAAAGGCCACGACGGTTGAAGAAAAACAGCATCCCAACTATCTTTCCCAATGTAAGACAAACTAAAATCACATAATCTGCAACATTTAAATTTATTGTTGTTTTTCTACACAACTATTTTTCTGCTTATTTTTGGTAATTAACCGTTGTTTCACAGCAAATTCACAACCGAAAGAGAAAACCATTTGCTGCGATCAACAAGCATAAAAAATTGCCGTTTTCGTCGAATACTGAAAATAATAAGGATTACACGCGGGGGAAGACAGCGAATACAGGCGACCAACATGGACTTCCTCCTGGTAAATGTCGCGGAAAGTCAAGAAAATTCATAGAAAGAGACTCAACCAACGATCGACCGACAAGAAACAAAGAATACGGGCGATCTTTTTGATACTCCCCCTGAAAGCAGAGAGACGTACACTCAAAAACATCTAATTGAAGACTGGAGAGCGCTTATCGAAGATGGAAAAACACCCAGCCATTGGGCACTGTGCAATTCATTACATGGAATATTTTTCGTATAAAATTACCAGCAGGACAATATTAGTGAAAGAAGATATGTCTTTAGAGGTATATATTTTGAATTTTTCAGAAAAATAATGCATATAATAGGGTGGCCGTTATTTTGGCAATGTTGAAATTTCTTTGCTCTCACCCCCTAAAAACAAACATGTTACTAAAAAAAATATCTGCAAAGAGGACAATCTTCCAACTCCAACCATAACAATCGTTGAACGCGAGATGATAAACCCTTTGAGATCAGTAATAAAATGCCATCGAGGGTTCGAGATGCAGAAGAAAACCATGTCAGGCGATTTCGGAAAATAATGTACATGAAATAGGTAATAGGTATAATAAACTATCAACGGTGACCAGTTGATCCACTAATGACTAATGTGTAGAATAACCCACTACGGGATTATTTGAAGTATATGTAGTATATCGTATATTTATAATAACACTATTTTTATTTACAGAAAAAATCGTAACTGTCGAAATCGACGTTGACATGCCAATAAAATTTTTCACAATCCCGAAGACATTTGACTATCCAAAAAGTAAAAATATAAACTTTTGGGCATTGTTGTATACTTAGGTTCATCAGTTATGGCAAGAAGAAAATAGTCAATCGGCCAGTACTACCCAATAGTAAAACGAAATGAAAAATGGGTATAGGTATACGATGATTTGAAGAACAAAGCACAAATTTTAAGACTCATAGCATTGTGAAAACAGAATTCCTTGTGTATAGTCTTTAATAAAATCTTATAAATCGAAAAAAACATTGAATACTTTTCTATGAATATAATATGCAGCTCTAAACAATAATAAAAATTTTCGTGACGTTTCAAGAGTCCAGCTTCACGACCAATTAATGACGAAATCAGACGACCCAAAAGTTCCTTGAATTTCAATTATTTATAAAGTCGCACTGCCTAATTCACATAAAGTTAGCAATGCGATCAGGACTTTCTTTTAAGAAATTGGCAATTATCAAATGAAATTTGCAGTGCGCCCAGAAGTTTTTTCGAAAAAAAATCAAAGAAATCATATTCCGCGCGTGACTAATCCACGGCAAATTCATTCGACTCGAAATATTTTTTTTATTATACTTATCTGAAAACACCTTGTTTTCATCTGTTTTTGCAATGACGTAAAGGTGACGTTTTCAGAACAGCGCACGGAAAACTTTTCCCGATCTCCTATTCTTTTTTCCGTGCACTAAATATGACAGAAACTAAAGCATCGCCGATAATAAACAAGTCGTTGCTATGGAAATGTTAATCGTGTTTGCCTACTATTTTTACGATGTATTATAATTACTTTGAAAATAAAATGTCCTAAAATTACTTCTAATCCTTTTTACTTTCTTATACGTAGTATAAGGAAGTATTGTAATCGTGATTTTTTTCGACTTCGAGATTTTGATGGATTTACACGTTTTGAGGGCCCCTGAATCCATTTTGACCATTTTCGCCATGATGTCTGTCTGTGTGTGTGTGTGTGTGTGTGTCTGTCTGTATCCACGATAACTCAAAAACGACTTACCGGATTTGATTCAAATTTCATATTTAAGACTTTGAACAAAATTGTGGGTGCCACATTAAATCTTTTTCGTCTAGCGCCAACACAAGTGGTACTTACCTGATGACATTTTTAGGTTTTTTAGGAATATCTTGAAAAATAAACAATTTACGAAATTTTTTATTCTTTAACATTGATTTAGAATTAAATTTTGAACAAATTTTGTTTGAACTTTTTTTTGAAATTCCGTCAAAATTTTTTAATTATTTTTCATATAATAGCGCCATCTATCACTCAGGTGCAAAAGTACTTTATATAAATTACAGAAATCTATACCGTTGAGGAAATCGATTGTATTATTAGTATTATTTGAAAAGATCGACGGCTACGGCAGCATTGTGGTGGCGAAACTACCACCGGTTGTAACGCGGTTGTTGATTTGTGTTTTTTGTGTCATATTGTAATATGTACAGTTAATAGGAGTAGCTAATAGCAGCAAAGTATTCAGTGTACTCTTCTTATCCAGAACAAATACCACTTCTAGCACAAGCCGCCATGGCGCAGTGGGTAGAGAATATGCCTAGTAATCTACACGGTGCTGGTTCGATTCCATAGATTTCCCTTCTTTTTTTTACTTTCTTATTATTCATATAGTAGCGCCATCTATCACTCAGTTGCAAAAGTACTTTATATAAATTACAGAAATCTATACCGTTGAGGAAATCGATTGTAGCAATATTATTATTTGAAAAGATCGAAGGCTACGGCAGCATTGTGGTGGCGAAACTACCACCGGTTGTTACGCGGTCGTTGATTTGTGTTTTTTGTGTCATATTGTAATATGTACAGTTAATAGGAGTAGTTAATAGCAGCAAAGTATTCAGTGTACTCTTCTTATCCAGAACAAATACCACCTCTAGCACAAGTCGCCGTGGCACAGTGGGTAGAGAATCTGCCTAGTAATCTACACGGTGCTGGTTCGATTCCATAGATTTCCCTTTTTTTTTTAATTTTAATTAAATGCTTTATTTATTCGGAGCGATTATAAGTCACGGACCAGGTTAGGTTGTTTTGTATAGTTTTTTTTTTCCTTTAAATAATAGCATAAATCGGTACCATAAGATGATGCCGGAATAACCATTGCCCTTACACGTGACCTTGAATTTGATGGAATACTTTGCTGTGATTAGCCTCTCGTCAGTTAATTTCACAGAAATTAGGTTATTTTTTATCATGAGTCGTTCAGTAAGTTTTGGCATTTTGATTTTTGGCGACGGATGCAAATAAGTACTTAATTTGTCAATTTGACAGTAAACGTCAATCAAATAAAGGCATTGTAACACAGGGCATCAGGGAAATATTAGGTGTAGTTTCACTTAATTTCTTTAGGAAAAGTAATTGAGGTATTATCCGTATAAGAAAGTCATGTGTTGGACACATCAGATATTTTTGGGTTGTTTTTATATAAGTATAATAAAAAATATCGTTCATTACACGTCCAGAAATGGATTTTTCGTGCTTGCATGACTTCCCGTGTTCGGCTTCGCCTCCCACGAGAATTTGTCACGCGCGCACGAAAAAATCCGTATTTCCAGACTGGTAATGAAATATACTATTGTTTAAATTTTTTATGGAGTAGCGTTGCAACAACAATAGCGCCTCATTTTGTAGCATTTTCGTAGAAGTCGCAGTGCTTTCTTCATATACATGAAACTAACAATTACTCCCTCTGTCCAAAAATAAGTGTCCGATTTGAGAATTATTTTTGTCCATAAATAAATTAAAGTACAGGGTGATTCTTTTATCTGGGGAAATGCGTTTTTCTCGTAAACGACTGAAGGGAATTAAATTTTGAAAAAAGTGTTATATACCTACTGGCTGTCACCCAAAATTAGGATAGAATTATAGAGTTTAATATGCATGACGCAAGGCGTCGCGACGCTCCAAAAATTTTTTTCCAGCAACATACCACTTTTATTATATCATTGGAAAGGTCTTTTAATTTTGAGTCTTTTTTCTAAAAACCAATTTTTTTTATTCTTATTTTTTAAAAAGTTATGATCCAATTTAAATTATTTCTGTTCTAACTAAATTTTGAAATATTTTTAACAGTAGGCCGAGTTTTCCTTCAAATACTAA
Source organism: Pediacus dermestoides (assembly GCA_963942485.1). NCBI lineage: Eukaryota > Metazoa > Arthropoda > Insecta > Coleoptera > Cucujidae > Pediacus > Pediacus dermestoides. The sequence goes on along the minus strand of OZ012628.1, from coordinate 11,121,906 downwards.
AGTAAGTCTTATTATATAAAATAAAGTAGGCTTAGAAGAAACAAAACTTGATATTTGTCAACATATTACAACACAAAAAACTTATAATACCTAAATTAAACAAAAAAAGTGCCTATTCAGATTAGAAGACATTTGTGGCTTCAACTAGATGGGGCTCCTTGTCATAATGCCGCTATTGCTCGGAATTATTTAAATATAGAATATGAAGACAGGTGGATGGGAACTTACGGGCCAGTAGAATTTCCTCCTAGGTCCCCAGACTTAAATCCTCTCGATTTTTTCTTGGGGGGAACTCTTAAAAATAAAGTTTACAAAACAAGGTCTAATAATATGGATCATTTAAAGCAAAAGATTGTCGATGCCTGTGCTGAAATTAATGCTAATGTTATAGGAAAAGTCACATATGTATAATGAAATAAGAAAACGTTATAATTTATGTTTAGATAACAATAGTACTCATATTGAACAATTCTTAAAATAATCAACTTTTTCATTAAATTATTTGTTTAATTTAAGTATTAATAAGTTTTTTGTGTTGTAATATGTTGACAAATATCAAGTTTTGTTTCTTCTAAGCCTACTTTATTTTATATAATAAGATTTAATTTAGTATTTGAGAGAAAACTCGGCCTACTGTTAAAAATATTTTAAAATTTAGTTAGAACAGAAATAATTTAAATTATAAATAATAAAAAATAAGAATAAAAAAAATTGGTTTTTAGAAAAAAGACTCAAAATTAAAAGACCTTTCCAATGATATAATAAAAGTGGTATGTTGCTGGAAAAATTTTTTTGGAGCGTCGCGACGCCTAGCGTCATGCATATTAAAGTCTACAGTGAGTTTTTTTTATCAGTCTCCATACCGATTTACATGGTAAAATATTTAACTCGTGTTAATGGTTTTTCTACTGCGAATTTCAAAATGATTTTTGGCACACTATTAGTTTCCATCTTTTTTTACATATTCTAGTAGTCTTTAAAATGCCAAGAATAAAATTAATTTATTTAAAAGGGAAAATAGTTACATAATTTTAGCTCATTTTCATCATTAAAATTTATTAAGTTAGGAGGCTTTGTCCATCACGGACAAGCAAATAAATAATCCAAAGCTCTCAATAAAATGACAAAAAAATACTCAAATGTTGTTAATTTTAATGTTCAAACTCTCTACCAACTGTCTACCATAAGAAGTCGCTACACAGTAACCTTTTGAAAGTCTTTCACACTTAATAAAAACATGCAAATGAAGTGACAGCTTTGAATTATTTATTTGGTTTGTCAGTGGGCAAAGCCTCCTAACTTACTAAATTTTAATGTGAAAACTAGCTAAAATCATGTAATTATTTTCCCGTTTAAATAAATAAATTTTACTTTTTACATTTTAAAAACTACTAGAAGATGTAAAAAAAGATGCAAACTAACAGTGTGCCAAAAATCATTTTGAAATTCGCAGTAGAAAAACCATTAACACGAGTTAATAGTATATTGTAATACAAGTGCGGAAAACGCATCATGACAATACGAGTGTGAAATTTGCAACGCGAGCGATAGCGAGTGCTGCAATCACACGAGTATTGTCATGGGCCATTTCCGCAAGCGTGTTACATACGATTTTTTCTACGAAAACGTGGAATTCGTAAAAAATAAAATTATTTGTAAATCTTTTTCTAATTAAAAAAAACATCAAGTGAGTTTGTTGTCATAGAACTGAAAGCTCATAGCTGTTGACAGTTTATAAATTGTGTCCTGTCATCAAAATAATTTTGATTTTGAGATCAAATTACGTGAATATAAACATGGAGTTTCAAAACTAAAGCGAAAGCGATGAACTAATGTGCACTCCTGCGGTTGTTAGATATTAAATAAATGTTACAATTATAACTAAATGTAAGTACTTCTTTATGTTTTTGTTTGCGTGCGGAAAGTTTAAAAAATGTGTGCGGAAAAAAAATTCCACACTAATTTTCCGTACTAGTTTTTCAAAAGCCTACTTTCAAGTTCGATTATCTTGTCAGAAAAAACGTCATTCCGCATTTTCGTAGAAAAAGATTTTACCATGTAAATCCCTATGGGGACAGTTAAAAAAAACTCAGTGTATATTTCTATCCTAATTTTGAGTGACAGCCAGTAGATATATAACACTTTTTTCAAAATTTAATTCCCTTCAGCCGTTTACGAGAAAAACGCATTTCCCCAGAAAAAAGAATCACCCTGTACAAAAAAACGTTAACTAAACAATTGTAGAAATTAAACAGAATCTACTACATTTTGGACTTTTTGTCAGAAGATCCATGTCACAGTGAATATTAATAAGAAAGCCTCCCATTTTTTTGTAAATGTTTCTTTCCCATATGTGGGTTCTAACAATGCATGGTAGATAGCTTGCCGTAAGTTTGGGGCCAAATTAGGTTTCTTCTGAGAATTTGCCGCCAAAACATTGATTGAATTGTTCATATTTGGGGTACACCGGAGTTTAAACTTTAAAGTTAAAAAAACAGCTTTTTCAAAGATACGCTTTTAGTTTACAAATACACAAAGAAGTTTAAATTGTTTACGAATTAACTTATCAATAGTCAAGACATGCTTTTCTTAATTTTTCATTAAATATCAAATCGGACACTTATTTCTGGACAAAGTACTAATTTCCATGCGTATAGGTAACTGTTTAAAGTTGTGACATTTTTAATATTAATTTTTGACGTTTTATTTATGGTTGTCATGGTTACGAAAAATCTATTTACTGTCGATCGTTTATTATAGTATAGAGCGATCAAGAAGGTGTATACAGGCTGTTTCATTAAGGGTGGCCACCGGTCATATCTCGGGAACTACTGGGCATAGAAATCCAGGGAAAAAAATTTTATTACTAAAGTGGCCATGAGAAAATCCTGGAAATTATTTTTAAGCTCCGCATTTCGCCACAAGGGGGCGCAACTGAAAAGTAAATATAAAAATTCTAGATTTCTCCGAAAATTCCCACATTAAGGTATACCTTTGGTAACATCATTAGAAAGCTTGGACAATTCTGCATCATTTTGGTTTAAGACTCATTGGCGTACCGACCTTAGTAAGAGTGGGGGAAGCTATTGAAAGTGTAATCATTTAAATCGCTGTAACTTCTAAACTTCTTTTTCGATTTTAGTAAACTTAAGTTTGTTTGGAAGAGAAATGTAGGTACTTTTAATTATCGCATCAAATGGTACACGATAGTTCCTAATAAAATTGCTAGAGGGCGCAATTTGAAATAATAACAGTTTTTTTTATTTTATCCCAAAAACTTAAATTAGACGGTATAATTATGATGTTAGAATCGGAAAGTAGATTAAATTTGCAAGAGAAAATGTGAAAACCGCAGCTCGATATCTTCGTTCGTTTCAGTGTTATTGCCAAAAGAATAATTTTTAACACTTTAATTGAAGATATGATTGCTTTCATAGCTCCGTGGTCAAGCAATCCATGACAAAAAATATGTTTTAACTTTATGCTTGTGTAGGTTTGTCACTCATTATGCCAAGGGCCCAAAAACTACTTTAGAATTAATAAAATAATCATGGAAAACTTCGAATTTAGGCACAATAATTATTTTAATATGGTTTTTTAAAAATAAATCTAGATAGCCGTGAAACAAGATCGGCAGGTTTCCAAGGAGATAAATAAATTGGAATAGTTGTCAACTGATTTAATTTTGATAGGTGTTGTGTTGACAAAAGTTTCTTTTTGATGACTATGATTCTTTTTGAATTTCTTTTTATCTATTCCAAAAATTGTGCTACATCCCTCAAAAATTCTCAATTCCTCTCCCTGGTTTTATGAACTGATGAAGCCAGTTTTATTAGCTGTGGCATCGTTAATTTACACAATACTTATGCACTAGGTATTGGTCACAAACAAATCCTCATTGAATACGCGAAGTGGATCACCAAAACTGGTGGTGCTGAGTTTCAGCATACAGAATTATCGGACCGTTTATTTTTAATGGCTATCTACTAAATGGTGAATCTTACGTAAGCATATCGTAACCTTCGGCATTGGTATAAGCATTTTTGAGAGATGTAGCACAAATTTTGATATAGGTAACAAGAAATTTAAAAAGAATCGAGGAGAAACTTTTGTCAACACAACATCTATCAGAATTAAATCAGTTGACAACTATTCCAATTTATTAATTTCCTTGGAAACCTGCCGATCTTGTTTCACGGCTACCTAGATTTATTTTTAAAAAACCATATTAAAATAATTATTGTGCCTTGTGCCTAAAAAGTTTTCCATGATTATTTTATTAAATCTAAAGTAGTTTTTGGGCCCTTGGCATAATGAGTGACAAACCTACACATAATAAAGTTTTAAAATATTTTTTCTCATGGATTGCTTGACCACGGAACTATGAAAACAATCGTATCTTCAATTAAAGTGTTAAAAATTATTCTTTTGGGAATAACTCTGAAACGAACGAAGATATCGAGCTGCGGTTTTCACGTTTTTTCTTGCAAATTTAATCTACTTTCCGGTTATGGTATCATAAATATACCGTCTAATTTAAAATTTTGGGATAAAAGCAAAAAAACTGTTATTATTTCAAATTGCGCCCTCTAGCAATTTTATTAGGAACTATCGTGTACCATTGGATGCGATAATTAAAAGTACCTACATTTCTCTTCCAAACAAGCTTAAGTTTACTAAAATCGAATAAGTCGTTTAGAAGTTACAGCGATTCAAATGATTACACTTTGAATACCTTCCCCCACTCTTATTAAGGTCGGTACGCCAATGAGCCTTAAACCAAAATGATGCGGAATTGTCCAAGCTTTCTAATGATGTTACCAAAGGTATACCTTAATGTGGGAATTTTCGGAGAAATCTAGAATTTTTATATTTACTTTTCAGTTGCGCCCCCTTGTGGCAAAATGCGGAACTTAAAAATAATTTCCAGGATTTTCTCATGGCCACTTTAGTAATGACATTTTTTTTCCTGAATTTCTCTGTCCAGTAGTTTCCGAGATATGGCCGGTGGCCACCCTTAATGAAACAGCCTGTATAGGCGCTGTGCAGGTGGGTGGAGTCTACTCGATTTGCTACACTAGCGCACAAGGCGGCGTTAGTTGAAAGTACCGGGACCTGTGGGGGTTCAATTTTAACATGTAAACAAACGGAGAAGACGCGCTATGCGGATTAAAAAACCGCATAATTATTTTAATGTTTCTGGAATTAACGAGTTCCACTGCTAAAAAAATATGTACTATTATAGGTACTGTATTAGTTATTACCTACTTACATTGGTAATTTTGACAGATGCGTACCAGAGCGATTTTGGAAGAATTTTGAAATTACCTTGTTAATTTTAGGATCTCCTGATTATGAAAATGCGGCGGTCTCCATAATTTCCAAAGTTATAGCAGTTTGAAAACTTGAAACATCCAATGTTTGGATGTGTAAATTAAGCACTTTTTATCAACTTTTATTCACTAAAAAAGCACTCAATAGAACCTATTGCTCTAACTTATGATTAATCAATCATTACATTTTAGTAAAAACGATTCATCTTTATATATTTATTATAATATACATACTTTGACACTTTTGACAGCACGGTTTATCTGGTCACGATACTTTTAGCATAGCTGACACAGGGGGGAGCACTTGAAGTAGGTATTGCGCGGCGCCTATAGTATCACGAAAAAGAGCCTAATTAATGTATTGATAGGACGGCGTTAATAACCACTATTAACGCATGTGTATGCCTATTAAAACATTGTTGAACAATATTATTATAGTATTGAAACACGTGTTGTAAAGCCAGGCTTTTCACTGAAACCGTAACATAAAGGACCACGCGCACTGAATCGACTCGGACCGGTCGACTCGGCTCGGAACGGTCGGCCCGTTTTGATATGCATGAAATTAAATGAAACCCCGCGCACTGGTTCGGTTCGGTCGACTCGGACCTGCCGGATCGTCTCGGCATCGGCAGAGATTGATCAAAGGAGCAAAAATTGACGAATGGTCCGACGGCTTTTAAGGACTACTACATTTCAAGTAGTGTTTTTAAGATTTAAAAATAAAAAAATAATAATTCACGCAATAAATAACTCAATAATTTAGTTCATTTATTATTCCAAGTAGGTATTTTTTATTTTATTAATTTTATTTATTATTATTATTAATTTATTTTATTAATTTACTAAATGACATGTAACAAATATATTTGTCGTATGCTAAATGACTTGCTGAAAACACCGAACGTGCCGATTCAGTGCGCGGTATACGCTGCCGTGCCGATCGTTCCGAGCCGAGTCGACCGGTCCGAGTCGATTCAGTGCGCGTGGTCCTTAAGGCTATCTACGGTTTATTCGTTCGTATAAGAAAGTAAGGTCATTGTTGACTTTAGCGACTGGTCTACTACAGGATTGCGACATTGCCTACCTTGTTGTATTTTGTCTCCTGATTCCATTGCACACCACGAAAGTTTGTGCAAATGGCTCTAACAACGATAAAACCATTAATTAAACATTTCTTTTAAATGAGTGGAACAAAGACAGACAGAGTTATTTCAATAAGTGCGAGAGAGACATCCGAAAATTATTTCAAACTTGCTAAGAGTAAAAAAATTAAGACATATTTTATGGAAAATTTAGCTTTCTTTTCTCTTAGTCTATGTGAAAATATTCAAATTTATTTTATCCAATTCATTTTCCTTGCCCTTAAAAATTGATCTCTCTTGCACTTATAGAAATAACTATGCCTGTCCTTGTTCCACTCATTACAGCGAAATTATTATTCCTGTTAGTTGAACCGGAGTCATGTTAGCAATAAACGGCCAGCCATAAAAAATACCGGCCTGCAATAATTTTTCATTTAAATTCACTATTGTGCCTTACCAGGTGCTGATCAAAGACTGAAACCAGTCGGCCAAGGTAGATTACACGTTTAGCCACCAAATAAAACCACTTTCAGGCCAATTCGACTTTAGCATAATTTTTTATACACTCAGCAATAAAAATGTCACTTCCCAAACTCAAAATTAAAAATTCTTGCCGCCGCCTCTAGGGCCGGCCAAAGGCTGAAACCAGTCGGCCAAGGTAGATTACTTTTTTAACCACTAAATGAAACCATTTTTAGGCCAATTCGACTTTAGCATAATTTTTTATACACTCAGCAATAAAACTGAAATACCCACTTTTCCCAAAGTCAAAATTCAAAAATTCCTGCCGCCGCCTCTAGGGCCGGCCAAAGGCTAAAACCAGTCGGCCAAGGTAGATTACTTGTTTAGCCACCAAATGAAACCATTTTTAGGCCAATTCGACTTTAGCATAATTTTTTATACACTCAGCAATATAACTGAAATACTTACTTTTCCCAAACTCAAAATTCAAAAATTCCTGCCGCCGCCTCTAGGGCCGGCCAAAGGCTAAAACCAGTCGGGCAAGGTAGATTACTTGTTTAGCCACCAAATGAAACCATTTTCAGGCCAATTCGACTTTAGCATAATTTTTTATACACTTAGCAATAAAACTGAAATACCCACTTTTCCCAAACCCAAAATTCAAAAAAGGTACCTAAGTATTTAAACACACTCTATTAATTTTTTCTAGTCTTTTTTTATATGCAATTAATACAGATATAGACTTTTTTATATAAGAATGTTTTTTTCATTTTCGTTTTTATACTTATAGAACCAATTTTAATTTTGTTTGCAATAATATTTTTAATGTGATAATGACATTTTGAATGTTGTATTATGTTCCTAGGATTTTCTAATTCTTTTTTACTTAGAATAAATTTTTATTTTGTTTACTATTTTGTTGATATTGTTAAAATTAAAGATATTAGATATTTTTGTGTATGAAAAATAGTATTATATATAGTATATAGATATTTTGGCATAATCTATGTCCAGACCTGAACAGATGTAAAAACAATATTTGCGAGAATCCATATTGACTGACTACGAATTCAAGAAAACCACCATCGATCAACAATCTTGGAACCGTCGACATTTGAATGAGGAAAAAAGCGCAAACGAGAATTCAACTAATCAAACTCCACCAAGTTGTGAATAAAATGCATTTTCCTGTAAATCTTCTCTAAAAGGAAGCATTTATATTTTCAAATTCACACTTAAATTATAATGCTGTGCTGAAATAAGTTTGCGTCTTAACTTCTGAGGGCATGTAAAGGGCTATCATTCTGACCATTTTTATCTACGAATTTAAGAAGAGAACCCATACCAAATTCTACAGAATATCATATATATTAGTATAGTTGTGATATTTAAATTTAGATTTAGCACCTATATATTTTTCCTAGGATTAGTTTCAGATTATTGTATACTTTTAAGTTTTTGTTTAAGTTTTAAATCTGTTGACTGAAATAAAAATTATGCTAAAGTCGAATTGGCCTGAAAGTGGTTTCATTTGGTGGCTAAACAAGTAATCTACCTAGGCCGACTGGTTTTAGCCTTTGGCCGGCCCTAGAGGCGGCGTCAGGAGTTTTTGAATTTTGAGTTTGGGAAGTGACAGTTTTATTGCTGAGTGTATAAAAAATTATGCTAAAGTCGAATTGGCCTGTAAGTGGTTTCATTTGGTAGCTGAACAAGTAATCTTCCTTGCCCGACTGGTTTTAGCCTTTGGCCGGCCCTAGAGGCGGCGGCAGGAATTTTTAATTTTGAGTTTGGGAAGTGACAGTTTTATTGCTGAGTGTATAAAAAATTATGCTAAAGTCGAATTGGCCTGAAAGTGGTTTTATTTGGTGGCTAAACATGTAATCTACCTTGGCCGACTGGTTTCAGTCTTTGATCAGCACCTGGTAAGGCACAATAGTGAATTTAAATGAAAAATTATTGCTGGCCGGTATTTTTTATGGCTGGCCCTTTGTTGCTAACATGACTCAGGTGTTAGTTGACGGGGTTTGGGGAATTTGCACAAGCTTTTATTGATACCAATTGTACTGTTAAGTCAGTGATTGTCTGGTTGCCTATACACTCCTGCCTAGAGGGCACTGTGGGCAATGTGCCTGGGGAAAGACCGAGTCAGTCTGGTGCAGGCAGCCGACTAATGTACATGTCAATACAATAAATACTAATAAAACGATCCATCGATCTTTTATTAAGTCTTAACATAACATGGTGGCAGCGGTAAAAACACATCAGTAAAAGTAATTAAGAATGAGTGACGGCGAGATGCACGAAGATTCAGGGAGTGTAGAACAAGTTACGATGCAACCATTAAGTATCAATGTATCTCCACCCGAAAAATTCAATTTTTTGAATCCAGAAACATGGCCGCAGTGGAGGAAAAGGTTCGAAAGATACACGGTAGTATCAGGGCTTTCCTCCAGACCAGAAGAAGAGAAAATCAATGCATTACTGTATATAATGGGTGAGGAAAGCGAGGCAATCGTAGCTCAATTTCCGAGAACACCTACAACCTTGGCGATGATGATGAGCGAAATGGAGAAGCATTTCATCCCGAAGAAGAATGTTATATTCGAGCGTTTTAAGTTTAATTCAAGAACGCAGAGACCTGGTGAGACCATTGACGCGTTTATTACTTCATTGCATGAAATGGCCAATTATTGCAATTATGGGACCTTGAAAGAAGAACTTATAAGGGAGAGAATAGTGGTGGGAATGTTAGATTCGAAAACCAGCGAGACGGCCCAATTAAAAGGTGATATAAACCTAAGGGAGGTAATCCTGATGGCAAGGAGGGCGGAGAGCCAGTCAAAGCAAACTCAAATTCTTAGACAAGAACATAAAGCTGTGGTAAATGTTGCAGCCAAGCGATATAATGAAACAAAATCACACAAGACAGTGAAAACCCAAAAAGGTGAAACAACGGCAAGGTGCATGTATTGTGGTCGTAGTCAGCATCCTAGGGAGCAGTGTCCAGCACGAGAAGCGAAATGTCTTACGTGCCACAAGGTCGGACACTACAGGATCGTCTGCAGATACAAGAAGACGGTTAAGAATATTACCAAACAACAGGAGGAAACTGACGACTCCGAGGAAGAGCCCGACGAGGAGGACAAGTTTGTGGGTTCGTTAGTGATCAATGAAAATAACGGTCAGTACCAAATCGAATTATTTGTGAGTGAATTAGATAAGAAAATTACATTTTTGATAGATACCGGAGCTGATGTAGTCTGTTTGCCTTTGTCATTTCTAAAAGAAAACATGCTAAATTCAATTGAAAAATGCAGGACAACTATCTCAGGCCCGGATGGTAAAAAATTAAATGTTATCGGTAGATATGTTGTAAAAGTAAAATATGAAGGAAATTCAGTTTATTTAGAGGCTTTTATAATAAAAGGTTTGAAAGTGCCAATATTAGGTAGACCGGGAATTTCAAAATTAAATATAATAAAGGTTCAAACAAATCAATTTGTGAATCAAGTTTCAAATAAAATTTCAAGCGAAAATGTGGATAAACAGTTTCCAGGTATCTTCAACGATCTTGGAATATTTAAGGACGAAATTGAAATTAAATTAAAATCCGATGCGAAACCCCTCTTACAATCGGTGCCAAGGGCTGTTCCAATTCCCTTGTTAAAACCGTTAAAACGAGAAATTGAAAGATTGACGAAATTAGGCATTATAGTTCCCGTAGAAGAACACACGTCGTGGGTGGCACCGATAGTGGTTGTACCTAAAGGCACGTCTATACGTTTATGTTGCGATTACACAAAATTAAATAATAGTGTTCTACGTCCGCATTTTCCTATTCCAAAAGTGGAATCAACATTAGCGCAATTAAAAGGATCATGTTACTTTACAAAGTTAGATATGAGCTTGGGATTCCATCAAATTAAATTAAAGAAAGATTCCCAACCATTAACAACTTTCATAACACCTTTCGGTAGATTTATGTTTACGCGATTACCTTTCGGTATCTCTTGTGGCCCTGAATATTTCTGTCAGAAATTCCAAAAAATTATTGGTAACATGGATGGCGTGTTAACTCACATAGACGATATTTTAGTGCATGCTGACTCATTAGAAAAACATAACGAAATTTTATTATTAGTTTTAAAAAGATTACACGATGAAGGAATAACACTTAAAAATGATAAATGCGTTTTCAGCGAAACCAAAGTAACCTATTTAGGACATACAGGGTGTGTCACGACGAGTTGACAGTAGACATAACTCTATTACTAAACACAATTTGGTTCTAAAAATTGGTACACGCCCATTATACAATGTGCTCTATTTAACGAAAATATTGCCACCTTACTGGTACTTCCGGTTATACCGGAAGTAGACACAAACTTTGTTATTTTAAATGGAACACCCTGTATATTTTTGAATTTTTAGATTCTACACTTCATTTTAGACAAAAAAGTATTAAGGTTGTATGGTCCTAATATTAACGGTAGTATACATTTTTTCATTTTTTTTACAAAAACATAGATGTAAATAAAAATTCGAATCTTGACAATGACACATTTTTTCCAAAGTTTTTTTCATGCGTTTGAAGTAGGAATATACAAGCAATAAGCTGATATAGTTTTGGAAAACTTGCTCTATACAGGGTGTTGGTGGTTGTCCGTTCATTTTTAAAAACTTTGATCAATGGTAACTTTATTTTTTTAAATGGAACACCCTATATATTTCCACATTTTCGAATTCTACACTTAATTCTAGACATAAAAGTATTAAGGATGTAAAGTCTTAAAATTAACGGTTATATAATTAATTACGTTTTTCCAATTTTCAAGGTTTTTAAAAATTAACGATCAACCATAAGCACCCGGTAGATATAAAATAAGTTTTTCAAAAGAATATTACCATGTTTCTCGTACATTTGTACGTCCACTAAAATTTATTTTTATTATATTTAATTTAATATTTTTATTTTTATTTATTTATTTTAATTAAGTAATTATGTTTCTTCCAATTTTTTCATATAAAAACTTAGAGTCCAACATTTTCATATTTTATTAATGACACGTTCTTTCAAAAAAACAAACCAAATTTTAGTGGACGCAGAAATGTACAAGTAACATGGTAATATGGTTTCAAAAAACTTATTCTATACAGGGTGCTTGTGATTGACCGTTAATTTTTAAAAAACGTAATTAATTATAATACCGTTAATTTTAAGACCTTCCAACCTTAATACTTTTATGTCTCGAATTAAGTGTAGAATTCGAAAATCTAGAAATCTATAGGGTGTTCCATTTAAAAAAATTAAGTTATCATTGATTAAAGTTTTTTAAAATGAACGGACAACCACCAACACCCTGTATAAAGCAAGTTTTCCAAAACTACATCAGCATATTTCTTGTATGTTCCTACCTCAAACACAAGAAAAAATTTTTGGAAAAAACGTGTCATTGTCAAGATTTGAATTTTTATTTACATCTATGTTTTTATAAAAAAAAATGAAAAAGTATAAATAATTATAATACCATTATGCCCAGTTGCATAAAAGCGAGTTAACTAATTCTGGGGTTAACTCAGAGTTAAATCATAGCAACCATTATTGTTAACAATCGTTACTACGATTTAACTCCGAGTTAATCTCGGAATTAGTTAACTCGCTTTTATGCAACTGGGCATTAATGTTAGGATCATACAACCTTTATACTTTTATTCCGGTATAACCGGAAGTACCAGAAAGGTGGCAATATTTTCATTAAATAGAGCACATTGTACAATGGGTGTGTACCAATTTTCAGAATCAAATTGTATTTAGTAATAGAGTTATGTCTACTGTCAACTCGTCGTGACACACCCTGTATTGTCACGAACAAAGGAGTCTGTGTTGATAATTCAAGAATTGATGCAATATCGAAATTTCCTACACCAACAAATAAACGTGAAGTTTTACAATTATTAGGTATGATTAACTTTTTTTTTTTTTTTTATTCCTAACAAATCCAATATTTTAGAACCATTGACGGCTTTGCTAAAAAATGATATAGTGTTTAAGTGGGGAATTTCACAAGAAGAAGCGCTAAAGACGGTAAAAAGTCTACTTATCGAAGCTCCTTGTTTAGCATTTTACGATCCGCAAAAACAAATATTAATAACTGATGATGCTAGCTCATATGGGTTGGGTGCGGCATTATTTCAAATAAATAGTAACAACGAACGAGAGATTGTAGCCTATGCATCACGTAAATTAACTAAAACAGAAACTCGATATGCACAAATCGAGAAAGAAGCACTAGCCTTAACATGGGCTTGCGATAAGTTCCAGGAATACATTATCGGCTTAATGCTGATTCTAGAAACAGATCATAAACCCTTGCTGCAAATTTTACAAACAAAAAACTTGGACGAATTAACTCCGCGATTACAAAGATTTCGAATTAGATTAATGCGTTATAACTACACAGTAACGTACACTAAAGGTGAGGATCTAATTGCAGCCGACACTTTATCGCGAAATCCGATAGACGAAACAACTACTCAAGAAGAGTTAGAAGACGAGGTTGAAGCACACGTACGATTAGTTGTGAATAGTTTGCCTGTAAAAGATACTTATTTAGAGAAAATTAAAATTCAAACGTTCACGGATATTTATTAAAAGGTTGTCGATTGATAATACCACCTGAATTACAATTGGAGGTACTGGATTTTATACATCTTGGACATCAGGGAATTGTTAAGTGCAGGGCAAGAGCAAAAATGTCGGTGTGGTGGCTAGGTTTGTCTACGCAAATAGAACATTTAGTGAAACATTGTCCGAGCTGTATTGAACAAAGAGTAAATATTAAAGAACCTTTTGTTAAGGATTCTCATCCGATAAGGGCATGGCAAAAAATTGCGATTGACTTGTTTAAATTAAAGTCTTGGTATTTGATTGTAACGGATTATTATTCCAGGTTTTTTAAGATATTTGAGCTGGGAAATGATTTATCCACAAAAAACATTATAGTAAATTTAATGAGATTAATAGGTCGATATAGTATACCTGATATTGTGCGTACGGACGGAGGTCCCCAGTTTAGAACTGAATTCCAAAGTTTTGCGGATAAACTGAATTTCCTACATATACAATCTAGTCCTTATTACGCTCAATCAAACGGAGCTATAGAAGCTGCCGTAAAAACCGCCAAATCTTTATTAAAAAAGAACGATAAAAATGAAAAAGAATTACAGTTAGCTTTGTTAGCCTATAGAGTTACTCCTTTGGAAAGTGGATTTTCCCCAGCAGAATTATTAATGGCGAGGAAATTAAAATCACAATTACCTATTTGGCCAGAGAAATTAAATGAAATAATCGACACCAAATCTAGTATTAGAATAGAAAACTCGCGAAAAGAGAAACAAGCAAAAAATTATAATAAACGACATAATGTTAAGAATTTATCGGAATTAAATTTAAATGACACTGCTTGGGTAACGGATATTAGGAAGTATGCAAAAATTATTAAAATTTTAAATGATCCTAGGTCATACATTGTAAAAACGGATGATGGAGAATATAGAAGAAACAGATGGTTCCTAGTTAGTGCACCGTATAAACAAAATCAAAATGTAGACTGTGAAAGTGTTCCTCGCGAAATACTACCTAGTGACATAAGTGCTAATAATGACATTGAAGAAGTCCAAAAGAAAAAATAACTATGCCGAGATCAGACATTGAGGAATTAACAAGCCCTAAAAAGGAAATCACGACTGATCCACCTGTCAGGCCTCGGCGAGTTATAAATAAACCCAAGTGGTTAAAGGACTATGTTTATTCATAATAGTTAAATAATTAGGTTTAGTCTTAATACTTATAAATAACTTTAGAAAAGTCTTGTTTAGTTATAAGAATTATTAGTTATATCTTATTTCCCTTTCTCATAAATGATTATTATTTAGTCATAAGAATTATAAATAGTTTTATATTTGTTTTTGTTTAGTTATGGCTTGTTTAGATAATAGTTACGTATTTGTTCTTTCTATTTCTCCCTCATAAATAAAAAGGGGGAGATGTACTGTTAAGTCAGTGATTGTCTGGTTGCCTATACACTCCTGCCTAGAGGGCACTGTGGGCAATGTGCCTGGGGAAAGACCGAGTCAGTCTGGTGCAGGCAGCCGACTAATGTATATGTCAATAAATCAATAAATACTAATAAAACGATCCATCGATCTTTTATTAAGTCTTAACATAACACCAATCGACGTAAAAGAACGTCTACTAGGCGTCTGTTAAAAAAAAAAACGCGAATATGCGACCAGTCGCTAAAGTCAACATTTACCGAAAGTAAAAATGTCACAACTTTAAACAGTTACTTATGATTTCAGATTCGTGATTTACACATGGAAATTAGTACTACATGTGTGATAATTACGGAAATAATTGTAAATCTTTACCCTCACTGTTATACACAATCGGTTAACGACAATCTTTGGCCCCATCGCATAACTGATTATCACCTCCAAAATCCGTTTTCTCAGCAACTCGTAATGATCTGGAGGCACCTCCGACCTCCTCCCAATGTTTCATTATTTTCGTGTGTAGTGTTGTGGCAGCAAAGAATTGCACTTCGGAACTCTATAATAATAGTAGGATTCGTACAAAAGGTTTTTGATGTATAATATGGAGGAAATGTTACCAGATGTTTGTTTAGCAATTCCCAAACGACACTCCAAGCTTTTGGAGAACTTTGGGCTTCTATTAGCCACTGATGGGATGGCTGGCGTCACTGCGGTAGAACGTAGAGATATTTCGTTGGTAGAGCAAATAGTATGGTCGAACATTATGACGGCTTTTCCAAAATTTTCTGCGGTGTATTCCATGTTTTTAACAAATGCTGTTAACCAATGCAGTACCGACAATATTTAATTTGAATTGTTTTTATTTGATGTTATTTAGACGTTTAACCACTACATTAATTTATGCAAAATAACAAATCACAGGCTGCTTTTCACATGCATCCGTAAATACGAATCCGTATCAACCACATGATCAACATAAGCCAATAGACAAGAACTGTTATGCTTGTCTATTGGCTTATGTTGATCACATGGGGAAGCAGGCTGAAAGCAGCCGTAGGGTTTTTCTCTGGACTATGGAACGTAGAGGGGAGGAACGCCGACTGTGTATATTAAAGGTATGGTCCGTAAACCAACCGCACTAACCGGTCGGTTTACAGTTGACATTTCCTTGGTCGATGCGCGGTTCGCTTAAACAAGAATGATTACGGAACAGTAATGGTTAGAATATTTTGTGGTTAATAATACTTAAATTTTGGAAAAAATGTCCCTAGCATCCCCTAGATTTATGAAATTTAAATATAATCCAAAATAAAATTATTATTGATGGGTAAATGATAAATCTGAAATAAATTTATTACACTCTAAGCCAAGATCAATTTGCTCTAAATTAACAAAATTTCGAGATAATTCATGAATCAGAAGTTTTTTACTTTGAAATAATGCTTTGAATGTAATTTTTTAACAACAGTCCACAAATTAAATATTATAGGTTAAAAAAGATGACAATAAATTGACAGACAAAGAGACAAACCATACGAACCGTGCTTTTTAGAGCGGTCAGTGTGGTTCGAGTCAACCGTTGTTTCATGGTCCGAATCACCGGTTCGATTAGTCGGTTACAGTCGAACCAACATTTCGGAACGGGAACCGCTGTCAAAATAACTGACCGGTTGGTTTACGGACCATACCTAAAGTAACCGACAAACTTCAAATGCGCTGCACCAGATGTTGAATAACAGTAGTGACACCACTGACCACTATCACTGAAATTCCCTAAAAGTTACTAAAATTCCTATTACTGCGCAAACTCATTAGCACAGATCATAATAAACTAGATCGAGAACATATTAAAAATGCGACGCGGCAAGCGCCAACTGTGGCCCAGTGCAGTACTAACATATGGTGCTCAATCATAGATATCTTACTCTTTCTAAATAGATAACTAAAGCATATGGGCTGCGCGATGAAAAAGTGCGACAAATTGAAGATTTCAATAAGGTCGAAAATCGTGATTCCGGGGGGTATTTGTACTTGCGCATTTGCTTTAGCTTTCTAATTAGAAAGAGTAAGATGTATGTGCAAAAGAGATGGCTTACAGGGGGTAAACATAAAAAAGCAAATTCCCTAAAATTGGTCTGGCAACCAACATTACAGCACGGTATTGAAATGTGATTCGGACCGATTACAATATTTTGTTTGAATTCGCGGGCGCAATATTTACTTGTGCGCAAGTCCAAATACCCCCGTGGGCAGTTTCAATTCGGCTCATTCATGGTTTTATGCAATGGCTATCTATTTAGAAAGAGTAAGATATCTGTGTGCTCAATGAACTTATTAGCAATCTAGTTAATATTTATCTAGGACCATGATGCCCTTCCGCCAATAGGAGCTTCATACCCATGTCGAATAGCATCAAATAGCAGATGGCGCAAGTGTACCATAAGGGTATGATATGAACTTAGCAGTTGTAAACAAAGTGAAGTATGCTGAGTTAAAATAACCTCAAAACTATTGAAGGTAGAAGAAGAAGTGTAGAAGGCAAAGGGGAGAAACGCCGACTCTGTGTATTAAAAATGGTTTTTTTTTGTTACGTTAATAAATTATAAAATGTGTATTATTTTAATAATTTTAGGATTGGTGAACTTCGTTTAAATTAACAAATTTTTTATTTATTATATTTATTTAATTTTTAATTCACATCGGCGTTTCTTCCCTATGCCTTCTACACTTCTTCTTCTACCTTCAATAGTTTTGAGGTTATTTTAACTCAACATACTTCACTTTGTTTACAACTGCTAAGTTCATATCATACCCTTATGGTACACTTGCGCCATCTACTATTTGCTGTTATTTGACGGACACTTTTTCAGTTTGATTTCCATATAAGATTGTGTTCCTCCCCTCTACATTCCATACCCAAAACTTAAAATTTTATAAAACGCTTGTGGCGGCTTTATTCAAAATTTATTTCGAAATCAAAACTTTTGCAAACTTCATGTAAAAGCTATTCAAATTGTGCAACTTTTTCCTAATTTAACCAACTTTGTTTCTCTTATACCGGTTCCAAGATCCCAATGCTAGCCCATGTTTATCTTGGACATACTGTATAGAAAACAATCAGCTTATGTATGTTTCTTTATTTCCAAATAAAATCACAGCCAAATAATTTAAGGCCTAAATTTCCTCAAATTTTAATATAAAACTACACTAAAAATCATGGTAATCCTCAGGCATCCCTACCACTGAAATAAGAACCTCAACAATACATTTCGATAATAACCAGTTTATTCCCTTCGAAAAAAATGAAGTGAATAAACCAAAATCATATAAATAGGTTATACTTTATGATATACAGGAGCTAGTCGATGTCTCTTTTCCATATCAATTTGCTTCACCCTAGCATAAGCTGCACTTCCCAACAAAACAATCCCATTGGAACACCACCACAAAAACGACTTACTTTCCTGGTACCAATATGTCGCTAGAAGAGTTTGAGCACAAGCTTTAGCTGTTCCGGAAATATTGTGAGTTAAAGCTGACGTGTACTAAAAAAAAACTTCTGTAGGTACTTAAAATCAGTTATGTTTATTTACCTTGATTTGGAGGGCTGTCAGAAACCCTATTGCAAAACCACAAAATCCACCTATTATTAGAATCCCCCAGAAATACCAATCAGTTAAATTCTGATAGTTTAACAGTACCGAAACTTCTTGGTTTAGCAGGATCATTGGAATGAATATGATGGAGGCGTAGACGTTGTTAGCATAAGACAAAGCCCACACTTCTCCATTAACTTTCGGAAGGACCCTTTTGGTGAAAATGGAAAATAGGGAAAGGGACAAAGAGCCTAGGATACCGAAAATTGTTCCAATTACAGACAGGCTACCTAAAAATTAGGATTTTGATGGAATTTTCTAAAATACTGGGGGTATTTTCGACTTACCAGCTAAGTTTTCTTGGTCCACCCCCAGATAAAACCCGAAAATAATAACAGCACAACAAACCATAGCTTTTTTCGACGTGCTCTCACCAAGAATAACGTAGGTTAGCCCCACGTTAAAAATAGTGGTCAGCGACCTGCCTATGTAATAAAAAGCAACTGATACATACTTTAAACAGAGGTTATTCGTGGCAATCATCGCGGTAAACATAATTGAAACTGGCAACACCTACAAAAGCACAAAACTTGAATAAATTCGTCAGTTTTGTCGAAGACATACCGCTTTCACTGTATACCAATCAAAGACATCCACATCGGGAAACCGCACTTTCCCAGGGTACATTTTACTTAACTGTTTTGTCACATAGCAAATAACAGCAGAGATTAACGTTTGGCTGAAAGCAATAAACAACGGCGCCTCCAAGTTTATGTTACTCAGTAGGGTTTTGTTCACAAAAACTGTTAATATCGAGACAATCCTGCAAAGAAATTCGTTGAGAAATCGATGGAAACTATGGATTTTTACAAACCAGTAAGCACAAACAACGAGAAATATTGCTAGGTACTTGGAGAATAACGTGCTTGACTCTGTGGAACCCATTTTTTGCCAGCGTTGCAATTTGACGCGCTGGAAAATTATAATTTCATGTCCTTTATAACATTATAATCGCTTGTTATCCAAATAATTTGTAGGTTAAATATGTAACGTCAAAAAATGTCACCAACAGCCAACAGCTAGGGAATTTCGAAATACCAACCGTTGTTCCATTTTCGTTGTTGTATGTTTGGTTGCATATAGTTCAGGGAGTTTTAACTTTTTAAAAGGGTAACAGAAGTTTCGCTCATTGTTATTTATAGAATATTAGCACATAAATATTTAAATAAACTACCTCAACCTCAACAACAGTTTTTACTTACTTAGGTTAGTAGCTACTGTTGTTAATTCTGACCCTTTAGTCTTTACTCCCCCGCAAATTTAATGGGTATTCTTGTTTATCAACTTTAGTTCGAACAAGTGCACTTTGTTAAATTGTTCGATTGTTGGGAAGAATTTTGTGAAAATGGAATGGCTTACATTTAAAGAGTTCCTGTGTATAATCTATGCACGCATAATACAGTTTGTAAGTGTTAGTTTTGAATTGTTTTCCCGAAATAGTTGTTTTGTTCAGTTTACAGGTGCAATTACAGTTTTAACTGGTTCCTACTTTTTGTACCACCTGCTGCATTATAATTCCTTTACACCGCCCCATTCTTCAGCCCCGTTTGTTTGCTTTATCCTAACAGGACTTTGTCAATTCTTCATAAGTTGGTGTGGGGTAAGCGGCGCCTCAAGATGGCACGATTTCCACATAATCCTGGTAAATAAATTTTTTCCTCAATCCAAACAATTTGATCAATTTGAAAGTTTAACAACAATTTTTAGTACATTATTTCAACGTTTCTTATGGCTTTAATCAACTTGGCGTTGGCCATAGGTTGCTTAGCCTTACGTTCAAAAACGTGGAAATATATTTCGGAAAATATGGAAAAATCCCTCAGGGAAATGATTGCACAAAACCAAGTGAAGAAAAGTTGGTTAAGGTTACAAGTGGAGGTGAGTTTTTGTTATGGATTTAGTTGATACAGTAGCCAAGGCAGCGTGGCCGAGCGGTCTAAGGCGCTGGTTTTAGGCACCAGTCCGAAAGGGCGTGGGTTCGAATCCCACCGCTGTCAACGTTTTTTACTTTCTTATACGAAGTAATATTTTTTCGACTTCGAGGTGTTGAGGGATTTACACGGTTTGAGGACCCTTAAATCCATTTTGTACATTTTCGCCATGATTATCTGTGTACCTATTTGTCTATCCACGATAACTCAAAGACCACTTATCGGAATTGATTCAAATTTCATATTTAAGGATTTAAACAAAATTGTGTGTGCCACATTAAATCTTTTTCATCTAGTACCAACACAAGTGGTACTTACTTGAAGACATTTTTAGGTTTTTTAGGAATATCTTGAAAAATAAACAATTTACGAAATTTTTTATTCTTTAACATTGATTTAGAATTGAATTTTGAACGTATTTTGTTTGAACTTTGTTTGAAATTCCGCCAAAAAAATTTCAAAAAAACTAGATTTAAAACACTACCTATTATTTTTGTCTTAAAATTCGATTATAATGAGTGGGAAAAGGACAGCTTTATGCGTATTGCAATAAGTGCGATCCAGAGACTTCCGAAAACTATTTGAAAATTGCTGAAAACGCTCAAAATTTAAATACGATTTTAAGATTTTTAAGATTTAAAGAAATTTAACTTAATTTCCATACGGTTAATAAAATATCTGATGTGTCCAACACATGACTTTCTTATACGGATAGTATCATAAGTACAGGGTGGGCAAAATTCGATGTTTTTATAGGGTAACTTTTAAACCATAAGAGATATTTAAAATCTGACCGCGCATCGTCGAGCTCCTTTTTTTGACAAACCCTTGATGGCGAAATCAAAATTTAGCGATCGTCGTTTGTTTTCGAGTTATGGACGAAAATTCGATTTCTTGAGATTTCGATTTATGTGTATATTTCGGTTGTTTGTGAATTTAGAGAAATGGCGTTTGCACGTTCTTAAGGCACTTTTTTGAGGAGAATGCAATGGCGTTAACAGATTTTGAAAATGTTTTTTTATTTTTAGGTTATGACATACATTTTTATTTTTTTATATGGAAGTCATAGTGGGCTGTCACTTTATTAAAAAGAGCATTTTTTTCTCTTTTCAAATATATATAATATGTAGGGTCTATTCCGTCAATTTCTTCTTAAAAAATCAAAAAATCTAAATTTTTGGAATTAATAATATGTATTTCGCATATTTATCGCAGTAGACGAATGTCATGATGAGAACCCTCGGTGCGCCATTGAGATCCAAAATCAGGGTTGGTTTTATTTTAGTGTTTGGTGTGCCTTAATAAAAAATCAAGTTTTGGCATATAAGATTTATGAGGGAAATCTAACTGGTGAACGGTACCACCAATATTTAAATGAGAAAATTGATGAATATTTGGACAATTCATTGTTCAGCGATAGAAGTCAGTACTTCTTACAACACGATGGTGCACCACCTCATAATACGAGATCAGCTAGAGAATTGCTTAACTCAAAATTCAGATATAATTGGTTTGTTACCAATGGGTCGATTAGATGACCAGCAAGGTCGCCTGATTTGACACTTTTGGAGACATATTAAAGATAATTCATATAAAACTAAAAATAGAAATACAGAAGAACTCAAAGCCAAGTTTCCGCAATGCCTTAACTCCATGTCAAATATTCACATTTCGAATGCGCACAGAAGTGTCACGAAAAGTGTATTGTAATTTTGAACTTTTTCTTTGAGTTGTTTTATGTAGATATTAATTTTAGATAGTGTCGTGTTTATATGTATGTCGTTTGTTGTATTTTCATTTTTATTAAAAGATTTTTTTAAATTTAATTTGAAAAATTTAGATTTTTTTATTTTTCAAGAAGAAATTGAAGGAATAGCCTCTACATGTTATATATATTTGAAAAGAGAAAAAAATGCTCTTTTCAATAAAGTGACCGCCCACTATGGCTTCCATATAAAAAAATAACAATGTATGTCATAACCTAAAAATAAAAAGACATTTTCAACGCCATTGCATTCGCATCAAGAAAGTGCCTTAAGAACGTGCAAACGCCATTTCTCTAAATTCACAAACAATCGAAATATAGACTCAAATCGAAATCTCAAAAAATCGAATTTTCGGCCATAACTCGAAAACAAACGACGATCGCTAAAATTTGACCTCACCGTCAAGGGTTTCCCAAAAAAAAAGCTCGACGATGCGCGGTCAGATTTTCAATATCTGTTATGGTTTAAAAGTTACCCTATAAAAACATCGAATTTTGTCCACCCTGTACTTTTCCTACAGAAATTAAGTTAAATTTCTTGTAAAAATCATGTTTCAATTTTGAGCGTTTCCAGCAATTTTCAAATAATTTTCGGAAGTCTCTCTCGCACTTATTGCAATACGCATAAAAATGTCCTTGTCCCACTGATAACCGAATTTTACGACAAAAATTATTTTTTTTTAACGGAATTTGAAGAAAAAGTTCCAACAAAATTTGTTCAGAATTTAATTCTAAATCAATGTTAAATAATAAAAAAATCTCATAAATGGTTTATTTTTCAAGATATTCCTAAAAAACCTAAAAATGGATTCAGAGCCCCTCAAAACGTGTAAATCCATCAAAATCTAGAAATCGATAAAAATCACGATTACTATACTTTCTTATTACTTCGTATAAGGAAGCAAAAATATGCGAAAGAATCTAAATAAATCGTCTTTTTTGTCCTAAAATTCGTTTGTAACAAGTAGGACAAGGGCAGATTTATGCCTACTGCAATAAGTGCGAGAGAAACTTCCGAAAACTATTTGAAAATTGCTGAAAAACACTCAAAATTTAAACACGATTTTTACAAGAAATTTAACTTACAAGTAATTATTTTAGGAAAAGTAATTGTAGTGCTATATCGCTTTGTATAAGAAAGTTATGTGTTGGACACATCAGATATTTTTTTTCTAGTTTGAGTGTTGTGGGATACGCAATGGAGAAAATTATCCTTTTGCCAAGACTTGTGTCACCTATAATCGAGTTGGGGTCTTGCCAGGATGCCATGATAAACTCAGCACGTACATTTACAATATTTTCCTTGATGGGGCGATTTTGGGATTTTTGGCCACTGCTTTCCAGGTAAAAATATATATTTTGATTAAAAATATAGAAAAAATTAATTATAAGTAAAATTATAAATTATTAGATTTCTTCTAAAATCTCTCCTACCTACTTTTTGTATTATTTTTAGATATTTGGCCTCATTGTCTTCATTGTGTTCCTAAGATCCATGCGCAACGACAGAAAAAAACGCCTAAGTACAATGACTCCTGAGCAAATTAGAAATGCAAGTCAATTAGCAGATTCAAGACCTCCAACAACCACCACAACTACAACTGCCCCTGCATAGGAAAAATAGTTTTGCTAGTCTGGAAATCTTGACCATGACAAAATACTCGATAGTTACCAATTCCATCCAGTGTTAAGACTGCCTAAACGCACTTTTATATTTTCGAACAAATTATGTCGTTTTTTTTATAATGACTGATATACAACTTGTAAAGAGTCATCTTGGATTAGTTCTTTTTATATTAAAGTATTATTTTTATACAGTGCAAAATCAAGTTTTTTGTAGGTATTTTAGTTTAGGAAACTAAAACACTTTGTAGTGGTAGGTATAATTTTACTGTATTTTATACGTTGAAATAAAACTTATTTATACTTTTATTATGAAAATATCAACCAATAACATACAACAGAAATCGTTTATTGTAAACTACAATCAAACTTATTACAAAGTATTACCATGAAGTAACCTTAACTCAGGTTCTATCTGTTACCTAATTAAATGTTATAGTTTTAGTTAATTTTCTTGAAATCCAACCAAACACCTCCCTCGGTGCTTAAAATTAAACTTCTCGGATCAAATTTGAGCGGAATTAAGGTTTTCCTATTTATAGATATGTCAAAATTGTTTAGGAGAGTCACTAAACCGACTTTCGTTTGCATCAAACCAAATCGCAGCCCTGAAATAAAAAAATTAAAATAATTATTGATTAATAATAATTTTTCTAATCCCATATTTTCATTGATATATAAGACATTTGCTACTTGTACTGTAATGAGATACATTACGATACAAAATTTTATAACCAATAGAAATGCAACATTACAGCAATGTTCCGCCAATATCAAATATTGCCATGAACATCTCACAGTTCTAAAATTTAAAAATTGACAGTTCATTTTGATTTTCTGACATTTCTGAATGATAAAGTTGCCGTAATATTTATTTTCTTATTTTTCATCATTTTGACTGGTCGTAGAAAAAACTCACATTTAATGGCTATTAAGACACATTCGTATTCATTACGACGCTCACGTATGGCTCGTCTCGTAATTCTCATACTCGTGTCTTAATAGCTATCATTAAATGCTCATATAATAACATTATTACATCACTTTTTTGTAGCAACTCTTTTGATAGAGGATATTGTTTAAGACAATTCCTATAAACTTGAGCCATAGAACGCTTCGTTTGTAAGATACAGGATGTAGAAAATGAATATTTCAATAATTTTTTTGGATATCTCCAAAACGATAACCTGATACTTAAATTTTAGTCCCTCATAATAAAGTTGTGAATGCTAATAAAATGCTCAAAACTTTTCTCTAGCATAGCTAGTTGCAGTGGGGTGTTTTTTAATTTTCTTCACTTGCCAATACATATCCTCGGCCCTTCTCCAAACGGTAGCCAGGCAAAAGACGGTCTAGAAGCCTTGTTTTCCTGGTTGAACCTCTCAGGATCAAACACTTGAGGATTTGGATAATATTCATGATCATGATGAATGGCTAGAACTGGAATGGCAACCATAACACCTTTTTCTATTTTTACATGATGGTCTGGAACTAGGTAGTCTTGATTACACTCTCTGAATAGGGCACCAGCTGGAGGGTATTTTCTAAGAGTTTCTGGAATTTACACTACTTAACTAGGTACATAAAATTTATAAAAGTTAAACTAAATAATCAACCTTGTACAACTTTGTCCAAGTAGCTCATTTCCATTATGGCATCGTAACAAAGCTTGTTGTCGTGCTTCTTTAAGACATCCCTAATTTCATTTCGGAGTTTCTTCTGAATTTCCGAATTTATTCCGATTTCGTACAGGGCAAACGTCATGGTGGTTGAGGATGTTTCAAATCCGGCACCGAAGAACACAAAAGCCTGAGCTGCCAGTTCGTTCATGCTTAAACCACCTTGCTTCCCCTCCGCACCATCTTCGCTAAGAATCTTACCATCATCAGTTAGTTTTCCCATGTTCTTCAACTGTATCAACAAGTGCATAAAATCCTTCCGGTAGATGTTGTTTTGCTCTCGGTAGTTTACCGTGTTCTTCACCATGTTCATGAAGAAATTTTCCACACCTCGGTCAGTAGTTCGGAATTTTATGAGTGTTAAGAAGGATTTTGGTAGGAGAAATTGCAAGAAGGTGACTAAGACCTCCCGTAAACTACTTTCGAATATTTTCTTTCCGTACTGTCGAAATTCGGAGTTGGGGTTCTTTTGGGTGTTACAGTCGATGCCAAAGGCGCAAGATCCGATGACGTCAGTTGAGAAACACCCAAGGACGTCTTTGATATCAACCGGGGATTCCTCTAAGGCATACTTGTTGATATTGTCCACTAGACCCACGCTGCAGTTCGCTAATGTATCAAACATCATCTTCATTTTTCCACTGGTGAAAGTCGGGGTTAGTTTCACTCTCATACTCCTCCACTTTGCGTCTGCCAAGTTAAACAAATTTCCAGTAAAAGGATCATCTTCTTCGTTGGTGTAATTACCATGGTTTATAAATGATTGGAAGTCCTTTTGCATGACATTTTTGACGATTTCCAAGTTGATTGGTATGAACATTTTCTGACTGAAGAAGTACATACCACCATAAGGTAAACCATTCTGCTTCAAGTACTCATAACTTTCTTGGAAAATCTGGCCGAAGGTTTTTGTTCCAAGGATTAAACCGGAGGCGTTGCCGAAAGGAATGGAAGCTGGAAGGGTTTGGACTCCCTTTTGTTTCCAATAGCGAAAAGTATATTTATAGTATAGAACGATTATTGCTACGAGGGCGAAGGTTATACCGAGAAAATCGGTGGTTAAACTCGAAGAAAACAACATGATGAACTATATTGTTTTGATGGTGTGTTTTCGCGTTTATATGAATTTTTGTTGCAAGTCATAATGTGTATAATTCTGATAAATTGTTGTTTATATGTGTTTTATTTCCCTTGAATCGCTCATGATAAGACCAGTGATAACTTGAGATTATACTGTATATTCAAGTAATACAAGACTTAGTATAAATTAAAAATCATGAAGTCGAAAAAAAGTTGATTGGCAGATATTTATCTAAGTACTACTTAAATATGGTACGATATTTCGTAATGATTGATTTAAATTAACGTAAATTAAACTTGTAAAATGCTATAAATGCACACAGAAAAAAAGGGTATAATGAAATAAGCCGACTGCCATAGTCAATGTAGAACCATCATGAAGAGAAGACGTAGAATTTTATTGCTAGTTCTTTTGAACCGAAGAAGAACAAGCACACAAGAGAGAAAATATGTGCAAAAACGATTTTGTGGGTTAACTGTCTCTTACAAACAAGATATGGAGATGGTGCATTTTATACGTTCTTTGAAAAATTACTCGAACATGAAGACATTTTTTTAAATTTTTTTCTAATGAGCCTAGCAACTTTCACTTTTTTGGTAGATAGTTTAATGGATTGTATACGAAGAGCAGACACAAATATGAGGTTAAACCTCCGACAGAAATGCTTGCACTTATAGTAAGTTTATTTAATATACTTAAATACATAGAGTCATTTTATCGTTTCCAAAGAAAATTTCTAATAGATGAACAGGAAATAGTAGTTTAATAAACAAGAGTGTTAATAAGAGCGATTAATAATCGAAACGATTTTAACGCATGAGCGCAGCGAGCGCGTTAATGAGTCGAGATTATTAATCGCCGATTAACACTCATGTTGATTACAATATTTTTTGTCGATCGCTCTTTATTAGAATGAAAATAATCTAATTTTGTTCCATGGCAAAATCCAAATTCTGACATAATATGCAATAAGTCAAAATACCACTGACATAATTAATTAATTTCGGCAGGTGTCAGTTCCAAATGCATGTTTCAATAATATAATATATTGTTGGTTACCTAGCAAATCTCATAATCTCAACAATGTTTTTAATGTGCATGTATGCATTAAACTGAGTTATTAATACACTCCTTTTATCACATTAACTAGATCTTTAATAAACGATCGACAAAAAAGGATATTTATTTGTAACACGAAAATACTTAGCTAAATTTAAGTATAAAGAGTATAGAAGTCATAGTTTCACGAATCACGAATCGAGGCTCAACTCAACCGTATACTCGGAAGACTGATATTCCTCCATATGACCAAGATGACAATGTAGAAAGATTCCTCGCAGGAGGTCTTTTTTTGGACGTAGCCGGCGCTTGCGCGTTACCGGACAACAGGCCCTTGCTATAAGTGGGGACATGGCGGGATTACCACGTGGTGGTACCGTCTTCCACATGCCATTTTTTCTGACAACATACAGCGGTATGTCTCCTACTTTCTCTATCCCTGTTTCCAGGCTTCGGATTTCTCTGGTTCCTCTCCTCCCTCTGCCTTTCCCTTTCTTCAGCTTCTTTTTTCTTCATTTCTTCACTGTTGTGATGTGTTTATCCCGTAGATCCCATTTCTTCTGACTGTGGATCATATATAGTATTTTGTTTTGTAGGGTGATTTTTTTCTCCTAACGCAGTCTCCAAGGTTATTCTTGTTACCTCCCATCTGGAACAATCAAACACAGTATGTTTCACTGTGTCGACTTGCCCGCAGTAGTGGCCGGTGTCACTGTCGGCGCGTCCGAGTCTTTGTAGGCTTGCCTGGAAACATCCGTGTCCTGACAAGACCTGCCTTAGGTGCTAGTTTACCTGCCCGTGATTTCTATTAATCCAGGGAAGTAGGTCTGGAATCAGTGTCTTCGTCTATTTCGCCTTGGTCGGATCGCCTCTCCATTTTTCCTGCTACAGTGGAGTGCCACAGTGGACGTTGTCCTATTAGTAGAAGAGGCGGCTGCAAAAAGTTAGTCGTCATAAGGTGGACGAACGGGAAAAATAGGAATAATAGTTTAGACCCTTATTAAGGAGGAACGCTAAGGTTGCCTGCGAAAATCCTGCCGAAACAGGACCCTGTTTCCGCAGGATTTTCGCAGGTAACCCCTTAGCTTTCTTTCTTAATAAAGGTCTAAACTATCATTCCTATTTTTCCCGTTCGTCCACCGTATGAGGACTAAGTTTTGGCAACTGCCTCTTGGACTATATACACCATAGCCACTCGCTAAGCCATACGTCTTAGTACCCTCTCTATCATTTCCCTATACTTCTTGAATCTTAGCGCCTCCATCCATATTTGGCGGCGTATAGGATAATGGAGTTTACCACAGCCATAAGCATTCTCCTCTTGCCCCCTTGGGATCCTCTGACATTAGGCACCGTTCTTTTTAATGTATTCCGTCATCCTCATGTTCCTATCAAAGCCCAAGGTAATTCACCGCTTCCGTGGTCGTGACATTAGCACCCAAGGCTTCCAACCAAAGACTGTCGATTTTTCGACGTCCTACAAGAATCACCGCCTCCATTTTATTAGGATCTATTTGTAGTCCCATTTCCTCCATCAATTTATTCATCACTTCTATCGTGGTCCTTGCAGTATCGCGTAGTAGGATTACTGGACGGAGGTCTAGACACTCTTTGTTGAATTGAAATCAGAATATCCATGCGAAATCTTACTCTCAAAATAACCATGATGACTGTTGCATCAGTCGTCGATGTTGGTTTGTTTTCTTGAAGGATGTGAAGTTGGTCTTGCCACTAGATCAGTGTATTGCTTGTGATGTCTGTTCATCTTCACCATAAAACAACTACCTACTAATTTCACAACCATGAATACTAGGTTGACGAAAGAGACGCTAAATATGGTTTATAATATGCGTATGAAGCTGAAGAAGAAGAACCGGAAGAAATTTGAGATGCTGCGAGGGATGTTTACAGGGGTTTTACCGAATATTTCTGAGGATATTCAATTCAAGATTGAATAATATTAAGAAGTTTTTGTAGGAAAATAAAACAAAGTAAAACAGGATTTTCTTACCCTGAAAAATGTGGTTTTTAATCTGTGCACTGTATTTTATTTTGTGTAAGGTACATTAATAAAAAATACTAAATTATTGTGGTTGTCTGTATTTTCTCTTTGCAAATTCCAGATGAAAAAGTGTTTCATTATTGAATCTAAGCTTTTAACCTGATTAATTACCCATATGCTGTATAACAAGCAATAATAATAATTTATCAATTTGTTTATTATAATTATGAATAATGTGAAAGTCAAATGAATTTAACGTTAGCGATAACAAGAAAGTCAATTTGTGTATGGTTTAAAATGCATTAAATTTACGTCTACTAAAATATGTCCAAGCTAGACACTTACTCTTAGTTAAATGGATTAAAGGATAATTATTTTCTTTGTCTGTGTTGGAAATCAATTGAAAAACGTCAAGCAATTTACGGTCAATAAGAAAAATTTGTAATCACGTACAATATTCTATTCACTATACCATAAATCAAATTAAAATTGATAGCCATCTTATTGTCGATGAGTTCGTATTTATAAAAAAACTTGCACTTTACATACTGATACCCTGATGACTGGTACAATAAAATTAATCTGGGTCGAAGAAAGCATCCGTACTCCTGGATCATGCTGATGATATATATTTATTACTTACTTATTTTTTAATAGCTCCTCATTACTTTGACATAACAATAATAAAAAATTTCACTTTGGAGGTGCGACCTTCATTGCAAGGACGCGGTAAAATCTGACCACAAATTAAAATCAAATCTTATTTTCCTTTTCCCAAAGCGGTATAATTATGGTTTATATCGGAACTTTCTGTATTTTAAATTTGAAAAGTTCTAGACGAATTTTATAGCAGGAGAGTAGATGAAACTTGCGAGATAACGCCTGCCAATAACAATAAATTTATTCTGACAGAAAAAATTAGAAACGAGGCGATTTATTAAATATATCAATCACATTTCCAGCGGGGCTGTGGGCAAAAGAAAATCGGGGAGAAAGTTTTTAAAACACTTTCGATATATCGAGAGTTTGTTCTTGTACCTTTCAACAGTTTTTTTAATATGGAGCTGTAAAATATTTGCTCCTCTGTTTAAATTACAGTAATTACATTTTTATCTATGCAGTACCCAGTACCCACCCACATTCATTCTATTTAAAATTCTGGATTCCAGGGTAAATGCAAGTACATGTAATTAATAACAATGCCAATTATCTGTTATTAATTATTGTATAAATTTACAAAATAATATCGACTGGGGGGTTTTAATTATGAGCACAATTCGCGTATAAGCAATTAAAAATAATTTATAGATGACATTTAATCTTTCTGTAACCTGTGGCCGATTACGTGTGCATGCAAGTGGTGTATTTTACACCAATTATTATTTTATAAAAAAGTATTTAGGTAGATAAAAATGTAAATGCTTCAGATATAAACAGAGTAAGTAAATATTTGCGCATTTCTGGAAAAAATTAGATGATTTTAGTATTTTCTTTTCTATCATAAATTTACCTTTAAAGTGAAGTGGTAAATTATTGGCTTTTTATGAAAGTACTTTTTATGTTTATGCAAAAATGAACTAACTTGCTTCAACATTAATTATACACCAAAATAAATCGGGCGATGCGCTTATATGAACGAAAGCGTGAAAATCAATAACGCAAAATCCATTAAACTAAACATCTTTTCGATAGTTTTGTCCTAAATTCCAAACAATTATCACTCGAACCCAACAATTATATTTTTTTGTTCACTAGTTAGTTTTCGACAGGAACATTGTTTATTTGTTGAAATCGCATGTTAATTTGTTGCAATCAATTTCTAAACAACGCAGTATAATAAATTATGCTTTTACTCCAAATTAACTGGCCACTTTTATAAATAACAATTAATATTGCGCCAACGTACAGTGGAACGGACAGCAGGAACAAGTTGCTATTGTGAAAATTCCTGATTTGACTTAATAAAAATTTAACACACATCACATCACATTTATTGCATAAAACACAGACTGATGTGGTGGGTCATAAAACTTTCAATAGAAAAAAATCGTAAATCGTAAATAACACTCGGATTTTGTGTAAATTTCACTTCTTCAACTTTGAGCTTTAAATTTGAGGATCAAGTGAGAGAGACTTTGAATGCATTCATTATGTAGATGCGATGCTTTTGGTGCAGTAGCTGCAGCTGCTGCAACAAAACCTCTGGTTTATTCTGTAATAAAAATCGTGATCGAAATTCTCTCAGAGGAATGTTAACAAATTATTCTCCAACCAACATTTATCGACTTTTATTCCCACAACACAATTGCACAGTTTTTGTGTAATTCAAAACACCTCGTCTTGCTATTATTAAAATTTTTATATAAGTTACATCAAAGCGCATTATTGTTATATAATTAGCTTAAGACATCGTAATAAAGTGATACAGTTACCGCGAGGAACTTCTTTGTTCTATTGTCCCACATTCCAATTATTTTCATATTCTATGCACACAAAATATTTCACAAAGGCTTGGTCTATTAAAGTATTTTAAATGGACGCTGAAGGTTCGTTTTGTTGGAAGTTGGAATAAACCCAATTTAAGTTTGTAAAATAATAAAATAAATTAGGAAAAATCGGGAGAACTGGGTATCTAAATTGCATGTTACATAACAAGTAGGAAAAGTGGTATATTCACGAACGAGTACGTGATGTCACATTTGGCGTCGATCAACTACAAAAGTCTGAGAAGTTCAATTTTAAATTCAATAAAAACCCGAACTTTCAGTGTAGTACCTACAGGAACATTAGACTTTTTCTGTGATAACATTTTCGGGTCTTTCGAACTTTTCGTGATCGAAGGGGGGTCGACCCTAAGTGCAAAAATAGCTTTTGGACAAGCCATCCCCGTCTTATTTCTCGCCATCTTGAAAATAAAAGGAAGCTTAATTTTTTTCAATAACAATTAACAAGATAACCAAATTGTCTCTACGAAAACGAAAATTGAACCAAGAGAAATTCTCATTACTACATATATCAAACATTCGAGTGCCACATTTTACAGCAGAAAAATTGTTGTTAATAATAATTTATAAGTAATTAAGCGACCTCGTTGTATCTCGGTGGTTTTTTCACGGTTTCTGAAATTATTTCGCAAAAGATTCGCATATACAGGGTGTCCCAAAATTTGCCTGCCAAAATGTACCAGCTGATTCTACGTTCAAAAATAATGCAAAAAGTTTCAATAAATATAGGTTGAAAAATGCTTCCTAAGGAGGCTACAGCCTCCCGAAAGGGGCACCCCAAAGAGGAGTTTTCTGTAATATCTTTGCAACTGTTTGAGGTAGATTCATGAAATTGGGTGAGTTTGAAGCTTTTATAATTTGCCACATATTTTTTTTCCAATTTTCAGAAATTTTGCCAGGGTTGGTGCTTGGTATATTATGCCCTATATATTTGTGGGGATAATTATTAATTTTTTTATATCAAATTTTAAAAATTGATTTATTTTTACACAAAAAAGGTAGTCTCAGTCGGTATTTGTATCTTGAACCGTTTTCGAGTAAAATCGTTTTGAAAAAATCACGTCCATGAAAACTACACTAATAAAAATAATCACAAAACTAAAATTTATCAAAAGTAGACATGGATTAAAATTTATAGGTATTTATTACTTCGTTTAGCATTTCTTCGTCAAATATTAATAATAAAACAAAATATAAAAATCAAATTTTTTTCAATTTTGTGATTATTTTTATTAGTGTATTTTTTATGGACGTGACTTCTTCAAAACGATTTTACTCGAAAACGGTTCCAGATTCAAAGATCAAATGAGACGACCTTTTTTGTGTAAAAATAAACCAAGTTTCATAATTTAATATAAAAAATTTAAAAATTATTCACACCAAAAATATGGGAAATAATTTACCCGGCACCCACCCTCTATGTGACGCCCTGGAAAAATGTCTGAAAATTGAAAAAAGAAATATGTGGCAAATTATAAAAGCTTCAAAGTCACCAAATTTCATGAATATACTTCAAATAGGTGCAGAGATATTACAGAAAACTCCTCTTTGGGGCCCCCCTTTCAGGGGGCTGTAGCTGTAGCATTTTTCAGCCTACATTTATTAAAACTTTTTGCATTATTTTTGAACGTAGAATCAGCTGGTACATTTTGGCAGGCTAATTTTGGGACACCCTGTAGTTGTGGTATCGTGTTTTATCAATTTATTTTATTTTTACTCAACTCTATTCCGCACCACTTGTGACGTAGAGTTCAATGAGCGTTTTTTTACATAGTTTTCACTGTAGACCTAATCCACCGGTGTCAAAATTCGTCCTCTTTGATGCACTAGGTCCGGTGTTTTTATCGTCTAAATCTAGCACTTGTGATTCGTCTCTATCTGTTTCTGTGATTAGTACAAGAGTTGAACTTTCATCCTCGATGTTGTCTTCTTCGGGTGGGTCGTCAATTTTGGGAGTACTTTTATAAGTTTGGCCGTTACATTTCTGGCAAATAACAGTGCACTTTAGGCCTGCCTTACAATTGTAAGCTTTACCACATTTGTTGGCCTGGCACCCACAAGAAATGTATTTCAGCAGTTCCGGTGGAGCCGGACTTCGAGTGGATTTGATTGAAAAGTGGTTTAATTTTCGTTTTCGTAGAGACAATTTCATTGTTATTTCAAAAAATTTTTGCATAAATATTGCAAATAATTATTACCTACTCCAAAGAATAATCCTTTCATTCAGAAACTATGATAAAAATGCGACAAAATTCGAGACGGATATGGCACTCAGGGTCGACCCCCCTTCGATCGCAAACAGTTCGAAAGACCTGAAAATGTTATTACAGTTTGCTTTATCTAATGTTCCTGTACTGGAGAATTTTATATAAAAATGATCAACTAAAATTTTAACTCCATATTTAGTTTTATTATTAATTCGCGCTAAAGTAGGTAATCTAAACTAACTTCCACAATTTTGATGATTTTTGGGACACTGAGCTTTACAAAACAGTATTAGATATGAAAATCTGAAGATTAAAAATTTTTTTCATTTGTACAAAAACATTCTAAACTGATTTCTTTTATATTGAGCTTGTACTTTAATTGAAAATCTGGAAATCCGGTGAAAAAATACAAATTTTCAAACCCTAACATCGATGAGAAATTTGAGTTTTTTTCCAATCCCTCAAAAGTATTCTAAAGTAACTTCCATAATTTTGATGACTTTTTTCTTAATAAAATCAATATTGATGTTTAAAAAACTGAAAATGGAAATCCAGTGAAGAGGTACTAATTTTCAAAGTGGACCATATAGAAAAATGATGAGAAATTTTCCATTTCTACTTTTCTGGTTGCGTCAATCGAAGATTTGAGTACTTTTTTCATAGCTACTCAACTTATTCAATTTATTTTAGATTATTATTGATATTAAAAGTTTGAAATATTCAAGTTAATAGATTTTTGTACATTAAGAACGAAATATAATTTATTAAAATACAATTAACTTGAACTAAATTATAAAAATGGAAGAGTGTATAATAAATTATGAAATGGTACGATAAACTTATAGGCATTAAATTTTATTATAAACTTAGACTTAGGTAATTACATTCCAACTTTTATTTATATAGTTTTATATTAAAATGCTGAAAATTAAATTTCTGTGTCTATTTGGATTAGTATGGAAACAAATTTCTTATGGTTAAAATTGCGCTAACTAATTTGTGAATGATTGTCACTTTGGAAGCGCAAATTTGATTCTCGTTAGGGAATAGGGGCACTTTCACCTAAAGCCCCAACATATCGTAAATACGGTGCTGCGAAACCTATTAGGTACCTACTTATTTCTGCATAATTTATGCCGATGCAAATAACTATTTAAAGAGCACATTTTATAAATGATTTCTGCACCGTTTTCATTTAACAGTTTTTCTTTCTATTGTAATAATTAATAGCGTATAATATTTACATCTAATTTCCTTTTGAAATGATTGTTTTATGCCCGGTACGTGTTGGCAGTAGTTAGTCGCTATAACGATTGCATGATTATTATTTCCTATGTAACAATATAATTGTTTTGAAATTCAATTGTAAACAACAGTTTAAACATTATGGAATTAATTATTTTACAGTTGTGATGTTTTATTCATTTTTAAAGGCGGTTACATATTGTCTGGATTTTGTGTATTGTTAAATTGTGTTGCCATATTTGGAAACTCAAGGAAGGAAGTGGATCAATAGGATCAAGTTTGAAGAAAACAAAAAAAAAACTTCCATTTTTTTAAATCTAAAAATCTTGTATAAATAAAGTAAAAAATTAAGTCTATAACGAATCATTATTTTTTCTACTCTCATATGTACTTTAATTGATTTATTAGACATTTGCTACCTGTACTGTAATGAAATTCATTACGATAGGGATTTTTCATAACGATACAAGTTTATAACCAATAGAAATGCAACATTACAGCAATAGTCCGTCAATATCAAATATTGCCATGAACATCTGACAGATCTAAAATTTAAAAATTGACAGTTCATTTTGATTTTCTGACATTTCTAAGTTTATGATAAAGTTGCCATAATATTTATTTTCTTATCATTATTTTGACTAGTCGTAGAAAAATAGTGTATGCAACTCATACTCGTGTCTTAATAGCTATCATTAAATGCTCATTGCATATTATACTGTTATAATGTAAAGTTGAGCTATAGATTCCAATACAGCTCCCTGAGGAACTCCCAGATTAATCTAACTACAGCAAAAGCGACATCGATTCATTAGATTCAATGCATCCATCCAACTGACAAAAATGTAAATCCGTACGTCTGATATTTTCTCTTGTTGTGCTGCTCCAACGGAGATCTTGGGTGCGTTCAAAAAAATTCAAGGTAAGTAAAAGTATTA
Source organism: Pediacus dermestoides (assembly GCA_963942485.1). Taxonomy (NCBI): domain Eukaryota; kingdom Metazoa; phylum Arthropoda; class Insecta; order Coleoptera; family Cucujidae; genus Pediacus; species Pediacus dermestoides. The sequence continues at coordinate 11,085,281 of OZ012628.1, read as the reverse complement.
AGGCGTAAAGCATAACTTCTATACTACAGATCACTTGCATGTTTTATTACTAGATACTAGATAAGAATGTCTATGTACGTTCACTTGAAGCTAATTACCATAACTTTATGCCACAGGTGTGGAGTTTTTAAGATTTCAATGTCTTACAGAAAATATCACTGAAGATATAAAGTCCATTAGTAAGAATTGTGTTAGTATTTGATATCTGTTAAGGAGCGAAAACTGGTGCAAAATGGATTTCGTGAATTTTGAATAAAAATCCGACTACTTTCCGGATTTTTCTATAAAAGAAAGAAAAAATATATTATAAAACTGAAATGTCATTAAAATATCGGAAGATTGTTGAATGTTAAAGGGTTTTTTACAATACTTTAAAAAATTAACAAATTGGACTTGAAATGATTTTGAAATATCGAAAAAAGCTCCGACATCTATAACTAAGAAAATATATCTACTATTTATACAGGGTCCGTCAAAACCCTGGCATTCTTCTATAAATTCGTTATATTTGGAAATAGAAAAAATTTTAAAGACAAAAGTCAGAAATTTGCTGCTTCATAACCTAAAATTATTTCCTTTATACAGGGTGTTTAATTATGGCTGGACAGCTACTTACTTCGATATTTATATTAATAGATTTTCAGATTCTACACGTAATTTTAGATGAAAAAGTGTGAAGGTTTCATATCAAAATTAACGGTTTTCGAAATACATATTTACACTTAAAAAAAAAATTCACAAAGTTAGAGATTTCAAAAAACACTTCGAAATGATTTTTAAAAACCTACAAAGTATAACTAAACGCGTTTTTTGAAATCTCTAATTTTGTGAATTAGTTTTTTAAAGTGTAAATATCTTGAAAACCGTTCATTTTAAAAATATGTAACTGTCCCACTTTTTCATCTAAAATTACGAGTAGAATCTGAAAATCTATTAATATACAGGATGTTCAATTTAAAATAACAAAGTAAGTACCTGTCCTGCCATAGTTAAACACCCTGTATAAATGGAAATCATTTTAGGTTATGGAGCAGTCAATTTCAGACAACTTTTGTCTTTAACATTTTTTTCTATTTCTAAACCTAACGAATTTATAGAAGAATGCCAGAGTTTTGACGGACCCTGTATATGTATATAGTATTTCTATTGTAAAATTGAAGTAGCAATAAAATATCAGATGATTACTGAATTTTTCAAGATTCAATATGGATTTGCTTCCAAAATTTGACAAATTTGAATGAATGATCGTAAAATATCGAAAAAGCTTCAATATATTTCCTGATTGTTCTATTTCATTTAAAAAAGATGACTATTGTCATTGATTTTAATGTGTTCATTTTGGACTTAATGAGTCCAAAATTATCAAATTTTAGTTAAAATGATTATAAAATATAAGAAAAAGCTTTGATATCTTTCCAGATTATTCAAATGTCACTAATGACAGATTTTTCTATTGTAAAATTAAAACCTCATAAAAATATTCGATTAATTATGGAATTTATGGAATTTTTCAATGATTTGCATCAATAATTTGACTTGAAATGATCATAAAATATGGAAATAAGCTTTGATATATTTTCAGATTGTTGTTTTATGTTATTAACAAGAGATTTTTTATGGTAAAATTAAAACCTTATGAAAATAATTGATGAATTTTTTAATCTATGGCATTTTCCAAGGATTTTCTCGATAATTTGATTAGGGAGTAATCATAAGATATCGAAAAAAACTTTGATGTCTTTCCAGATTGTTTCATGTCATTAGCAAACATTATCTTTGATTGTAATATTGAAACCACATGCAAATATCCAAGAAATTTAATAATACTTATATCACCTATTTCAGGGTTTGCATCGATAATTTACAAAAGTTGACTTGAAATGATCATAAAATATCTAAAATTGCTCAGATATCTTTCCAAATTATTTTATTACAGAACCAACCACATTATTATTGTAAAATTGAGACCGTTTGAAAATATCTCAAAATTTTTTTATTTTATGGCGTTTTTCATGGATATACTTCGAAAATTTGATTCTTTGACTTAGTAATTATATCTTATCGCAAAATGTTCCGATAGCTTTCCGGTTTTTGACAAAAGATTATTATACTATATTGTAAAATTGAACCCACACAAAATGTTTGAAGAATTTGGGATTCTAAAACAACTTTCATGGATTAAATTCGAAAATTTTGATTTGACGTGATCATGAACTATCGAAAAGTACCGCTCGCAAAACAACCATCGTAAGCTTCAATAATTTATTCCATGTCACGATCGAAATTTTGCCTCGAAACCCACCGAGTTTGAGCATAATTATATCGATAGTCTTCCGCATTTTGCAATAACACAATAATTATTGTAAACGTCCAATAGCACCACATGATTAGCAGCTTTAATCCACGAAGCACAGATGTTTTTGTTATTATACTTATAAATAACTAATAAAGACCTGATCGACTATCATGCGGTGTGTTATAGTGTGTATAGCATTGGGGTCAGTTACGATGGGATTGGAAACTGGTATATCTTTTAGTAGGCCAAAGCAGTACCACTCTCTGCGCTCAGCCACTGGTGGTACTCACTTGGTGGCATGGGTAAATTGGACGTTAGTTTAAACTAAACGTCGCATCGGTACGGATTAACGTTGCAAGGTTTACGTTCATTCAATAAACGCGCGCGATGTATTTATTTTAAATAAACTGTTGGTGCGCTAATTATTATTGTTATTTTATATGGTAGGTTATAAATAGAAGTGTTAGTACCACCAAGGATTTACTGCACAAGGTTCTATTATACTTTTAAGTTGTAGGTAGGTAAAGAATACGTGACAAAAAAATGTGTAACGTTCCCAAAACCCATGATCATGATTCTTTCATCAAATTTGAAATTCAAAAATTGACACACTTTTCCCCGAAACTAGCGGACGATACACTGCAATTTTTTTTAATTACGTAGAGTCTAATATGCTAGTGAATGACAAATAAAGTAAATAAATAGATTTCTAAATGTTAAATTTCAACAGCGCGCACGAGCTTACAATTTTTTCCCTGATAAACGTGAGTGAATAATAATTCCTGCCATGTACTATATCAACAAAAACACTATGGAAAAAAGTTCGTTAAACTACACACAACACACCCAGCTACCACAAAAAAAAAACTTGGAGGATGCTGTATGAAATTATTTAAATGTAAATTTTCGTATCAGTATGTAAAACTCAGATATTAGTTTTTTTTGTGTACTTTGTTACTATTATACGTTTGTCTGTTTGTGGTGTGATTGTATAATGTGTAAACGTGGAGTTGTGGAAATATGCATAAAAGCAGGCGAATACATTAAAAATTAAGTTGTTGGAGTTTGTGGAATGAGTTGCTTCAGTAAGCTTTAGAAATTGTTTTTTTGGACAAAATAAATGTTGGCTGTGGTGTTAAATATCTCGAAACTCCCAACGTGATTCAAAAACTATGAACAGAAATATTTATTTAGACTTATTCAGATACCGAAATTTTCTAACTTAATTGTGATTATATTTAAGAATTTTAGAGGCACTTTTATACTTTTCAAAATTAAAATTGGGAAAAATCGATTTTTAAAAATTTTCAATTTGTACAAGACAAAATATCTGCCAAGATTTCTTATTAGTTTCTTTTTCAAAACCAGCCTTATTAGAATCAGCAATAGTATATTTCATTACCAGTCTGGAAATCAGGATTTTTTCGTGCGCGCGTGACAAATTCTCGTGGGAGGCGAAGCCGAACACGGGAAGTCATGCAAGCACGAAAAATCCATTTCTGGACGTGTAATGAACGATATTTTTTATTATACTTATCTAAAAACAACCCAAAAAAAGGATTAGAAGTAATTTTAGGACATTTTATTTTCAAAGTAATTATAATACATCGTAAAAATAGTAGGCAAACACGATTAACATTTCCATAGCAACGACTTGTTTATTATCGGCGATGCTTTAGTTTCTGTCATATTTAGTGCACGGAAAAAGAATAGGAGATCGGGAAAAGTTTTCCGTGCGCTGTTCTGAAAACGTCACCTTTACGTCATTGCAAAAACAGATGAAAACAAGGTGTTTTCAGATAAGTATAATGAAAAAATTTTTTCAATCGATTAAAATGCTCGAACTATACAAGTATAAAAAATAGTGGTCCCCTTTTTCTGAGAATTAAATGCAGTTTCGATATCTCTACTGGTTTATAAATAACCTTTGTATCTAAAGGAAATTACTTTCGAGAGTATCTGTGGGTTACCATTTATATATTTCAATAATTTATTACAAATCGGATCTTTGTTCTAAATTTTATAAGGTGCTATGTAAACTAAATTTATACAAGTAGAATAATTACATTTGGTTCTGCTTAATCTAAATTTCTAAAAATCCGTTGCGTTATCTAGGAGTTTTGGAGATAACACAAACTTTTCAAAATGAAATAACCTACGAAAACAGCACTTTTTGAAATTGTTGCAACGTTTTAACAAGATAAAATATATGTGAAAACATATATACTTATTCTATTTTAGACCCATAATCTACTTTATATGCACCCAAAAGCGGACATAATGTGAACTTTATGGCCCGATTAATAAAAAATTGCTAAGTAACGATCTAGCAAACGTCTCAAAGTGCTAAAAACCAAAATTGTACATATTTAGGTAGATTTTGATATGTTAGCCGAATTTTAAAATTCCAATACCTTTACACGTTTTGAAGATATGAGTAAATGTAAAATGGTTTTGTAGAAATATCAATCAAAGTACTGTAACTTTGTATGTAGGCAAATATTTGTCTGCTGACTTATTAATACGTTTTTTCTCCAAACGTCATGTAATTGTGACATTACCCTGGTGTACTGATTATGTTTAAGTGTCACTTTATTGCCGGCGACAGGTAAAGTAGGTATGTACTACTTTGACTACTACCGGCGTTTAAGTAGTACTTAAATGCCTCTGGTCATAAGTCAAATTAATTGTCAGTTTATTTATTAAAATTTCAATTAATAATTTTACAATTTAATGATTTGTTTGCGTTTGAAGAAAAAATAGGAAAAATTCGGAGCTTAAGTCGCTTTATGTGCTTCGGCGCATAAAGCATCACTTAAGCTCCTCATAAAATAATATACTCTATTAATCACTTTCATTGTCTACGAGAATATGCTCAAAACAAGGATCTATAGACACAGGATATGCGTCTCGTGCGAAAAAATGTTCCGTATAGAGTCGAGAAGCTGGGTGTAGTCGGATAGTGCATCAGCTGTTGAGAAATGTCAGAAATTGACAATTTCGTTTATTTGTCAAAAGTTCATGTGTATATGTGCGACAGAGAGAATAAATCAAAAGTGGAAGTTAAGACACGCCCACGTCCTCGACTCTATACGGCACGTTTTCGAGCGTTACTGGGTATACGAAGTCGCATATCTTGTCTTTATAGATCCTTGGCTCAAAAACGAATTGCACTTTTTCTAAAAATTACATGACAAAATTTGGTTATTTATTTCTTATAAATTCTTAGATAACTCGAAAGTTTTCAGGTTATTATTATTTTTCCGAAAGAAAATAATATAAAATTTCGAAATTTTTCATACGTTTTCAAGACTAAAATTGTACAAATTCTTCAGGTAAATGTTCCTACTTTGCTAAATTTCCCAAAGTTTTAACTCGTTTTGAAATGCGGTAATTGCGAAATGAATAATATAAAAAATACTAACTAACTAATTCATTATTAGTTGTTAACCGCCTTTCAAACTCAATAGGTATGTATAATAAAATGTAAAAAATATTGTAGACAACTGTCTCTTTGACTGTACTTTCCAATGGTTCACCCAACATTCGTCTGGTAAATCACAATAACCATACCTACATTAGTAATACCTAAATCCATATCTACAATATTAAAATGAACTCTTATGTAAGCAAATATAACACAAATCATTGGTTATTGCACTCTCTTAACCCTGAATAAACAACCTGCTTTTCGCAATATTAAAGCAAAAAAACTTCAGTAAGAAATTCCAATGACAATTCTGTAGCTGTTATTGCTACAGAATTTTCATTTTACTTTTTTCTACGCTAAGTGCCAATAAAACTGTTACTAGTTGGTAGCTTATCTAATTAGTAACCTCGGCATAAATTATGTATTGTATTAGAATAAAAACTGAAGAAAGAGGATACGCATTTCTTCCGGTGTTAATTTAATTCCTAATTTGGGGTATTGTGTAATATTTTCCCTGACAAAAACAAAAGGTTTTGATTGCATAGACATTGGACTGTTGGCTTTTAATAATTAGTTTAATTAAATCATCACCATCAAAGTCACTTCCGGTTATGTTTATTTATAGATACAAATAATTGCAAGAGAGAAAGTCAAGAGAATACAATAAACAATTTTCCAATTTCCTTTTATTAATAGCATATTATGTTTCGTGTGGTGCACCGGATGGCGCACACTTCTTCGCCTATTGGAAAAAACAGCACAAAAACTCGCGCTTACATACGTAATTTTCTAATAATTATATCAATAAACGAGTTATAAACACCGTGTATTATTTTTTGTGTACGCACAATTTTTTTGTAGGATGCATAATCTAGCATATCTAAGCACTTACTTACATATTATCTACATAACATTATGTACTTGTTGCTGTGTGATGGTTTTTGTGTTGTTGTTTAATAGTCTTGATGTGTAGCAATGCGTGAAATTTTTGTTACGCAAATTCGGAACGTGCTTTCTGGAAATTCTTGTGCGGGGGCTGCCCGGACAAATTGTGTGTGTGTGTGTGTATCCTGGGGTTACATTTATATTTATATAACATTTGCAGAAAGGATATTTATTTTTTGGAAATACCATTTATTTTCTTGGTAACACAGATGTAGTTGCGGGGGTGGCAGTGCCGTATTAAGAACACTAACCACGCACTCGATGACATTTTCAGTAAATTTAACGACCTTGACCCTGAAGGAAAGTTTCCCTTGGAGATTTGTCCATTTTTATAGGCATTTCTAACTATAAATACCAGTTCGGTTTATGCGTCTTTCAGGACCCATTATTTTCATTAAGCTTAAATAAAAGGACATTAAGTACTAAAGGAATAAAAGGTCTTCCTTTATTTTGAAGTTGTTCAAACAATTTGTACCTACATAATTAGATTGTTAACGAAAATTTCTAAATTATTTTTTATATACTAAAAATATAGTAAATCGTTGCTATAATTTCGACTAACCTAAAACTTAACCAATTTTCTAATTTCTGTGAGATTTTTATCAAAATCAACATTTTTATTTCGTTATTCTAAAAAGAATTTTCGAAACATTCAAATTTATATTAAATTAATATGGAATCTCTACCGGAATCGAGGCACAAAGAAATAAAATTCTTGCAATAATAGCAAACTCTCATTTCTCTTAACTCAATCATGCAAGTGTTTTTTTATGTCGTAATTTAGTACCAAAAACTTCTTTGCAAAATGTTTTACTTCCTCTTATTTGACCTAACCTGAAAATATTTCCTGTTTCTATACAAGAATATTTTGAAACAAATAAAATTTTAATATAGTTAAAATCCAGTTAGGTACTTTATTGTGGGATTTTTTACACATTTGTACTCATAAACTTACAATCCAATCAGCACTTAATGATAGCTATTAAGACACGAGTATGAGAATTACGACACGAGCCGTAGTTGAGTGTCGCAATAAATACGAGTGTCTTAAAAGGTATTAAATGTGCGTTGCATACAGTATTTTTTCTACGACTAGTCAAAAAATAAATATTATGGCAACTTTATCATAAACTAAGAAATGTCAGAAAATCAAAATGAACTGTCAATTTTTAAATTTTAGATCTGTCAGATGTTCATGACAATATGTGATATTGACGGAATATTGCTGTTCCTAATGTTGCATTTCTATTGGTCATAAGCTTGTATCGTAATGAAGAATCTGTATCATAATGAATCCTATTACAGCTCAGGTAGTAAATGTCTGATAAATATGGACGTAGAAAAAAATGCTTTATTGTCATAATTTAATATGAAAATAACCCTAATTTTTGTAAATAATTCTTGTAGTTAAAAATACACACAAGAACCCCACCATACAAAATCCAAATTTTTTTTGACTTGCTTTAAAAAGTAATTTCTAGACATTTCATTTTGTGTATAATTTAGACTCTACGAAAATCAAGGCGCAATGTCATAAAATCCTTTGGATCATATCCTCTCATTTATTTTAACTCAGTAACAACGTTGTATGAGGTTTTCTACACATTTCTACTTATATAGACTTCCAAGAAACTTTTTTATATCATAATATAGTGCCAAAAACTTCGCCTGCAGACTGTTTTACTTCCTCGTACTTGACCTAACCTAACAACCTGTTTCTACATGAATCTTTTGATACAAATTTTATACACATAGTCTAAATCCAGTTACTTTATAATGGGATTTTTTACACACTCATAAACCTCCAAAAAATGTTTTATTATCATAATTTAATATGAAAATAACCCTCGTTTTTGTAGATAATTCCACTTCTTGTATAACTAAAAATCCACAGAAAAAACTGCACCATCCATCAAGCACCTCTTATTCCTGAAAATCCTGAATACTCGCCTGCACTCACACATACTCACCTACGCCACCCCCGAGGGGATCTTATCCGTCACCCGGCTCAGGAAGTGACGGTTTGGAAATTTGAAATATTTGTCACCATCCAACTTAAGTAAAACAAAGTGCGCGCCTTTGCTTGTTGTACTTTCGGTCCAACATTGAGGCCAAACGTGGAAAACTAATTAGTGGACAAGTTGTAGAAAAATTTCCATTTTAAAGTAAGAATTGTTGTTGAACAAGGTAAAAAATACGCGTAGGTAAAGTGAAGGTTTGAACATAATTGTGTAAAATATGCAAAATAAAACCAGATTGAATGTGTGTATTCGTTCGTACTACTTACTTATTTTGTTATCAGATGCATTTCACGCGGTTTCACTTTACTTCACCCCGATTCAATTGTAAACAATTGTTTTTATTGTTTCATTAAATTGATGTTAATCGCAATTTGCATATAAATTCGTCTGGAATTGGTGCAGATGCATAAATGATAGTCTCTGTTGTTTAATAGTTCGGTAAATTCTTGGTAATAATAGCCAGAGTGGTTTGCAGTCATTTACAGTCTTTTTGTGAATTTCAACAAATTTAAATACAGTCGGAAATTAGAATACAGAAATTTCTTCAAGTTCAGAAACTTCCTGATAAACGTTAAAATATAACTTGAATTTATAAAAATCGTTAAGAGGAATCTACAAGAAGCAGCATTCTTTTCAAAGTTTAATAACCCGAAATTGAACGGAAACCATTTCTTGGAATACTTTCACAGATGTTGCGAGTCAAAAATTGCTTCATAAGAATAATGCATTCGAAGTAAAACGACTGCATCGAAAATGATCACACAATTTTAAAAATGTAATTGAAATCTAAGCGGAATTAGCATTTTTATAGTTACCTACTATATACGCTGTTTCAAATTCGATGGTCACTACAGGGATCTCAGAAACGGTGAGAGATGCAGCGTTAAGATATCAAAAATATCTATTGTAGTTCTGGACATTTTTTGAAAAAACCAAATTTTTGACTATTGGTTTTTATTTTTTTTCTGTTCTTATTTTTCAAGATATCGAAAAACTAAAATCACTTTGCCGTGTCAGATTTTTTTAAATACGTCCCTGGACTTTTTTTCATCGTTATTATGTTTTAGAAAATGGCGTTTAACTTTTTTTCATGCGTCGTTTCGATTTTGTGTAATCATCTTCAGATTATTTTTGACTACAGCCCTGAATTTTTTTACATTTTCTTCTTGCAAAATAAGAGCAGAAAAAAAATAAAAAAGAAAAAGCAAAATTTGGTTTTTTCCAAATATCTCCAGAACTGCAAAATATATTTTCGATTTCTTAACTTCTTATTATTGGTCACCTTATTACGCAACTTTGTCCCAGTTTAACCAAAGCTGTATCTCTTACCGCTTCTGAGATCCCAATAGTGAGAATCGAATTTCGATTTTTTTTCTTAATTCAAAATCTTCTTGATGCGATTATTTCCAATAGTTAAGTTGAGTGGGATTACCATAAAATCTAGAGTATGAAAGCCTTGCCATCATTAGAACATAATGTTAATGAAATCATGGCCTTTATTTTGATTCAGTCAGTTAGTTCGCTTATTATACTAAATAAATTATCATTATACTCATGAAAGAACCTGATGACGATGATTATACTAATGATTTTTCGAAATTAATAAGTACTAATGTGTTTTTATTTGTTTTTTCAAGTTTTTACACAACACATTTCACTTGAAAAATAGGGCGTTTAGTGCGTTTAGTTATTTTTGTGGTTACTATAGAATTCCGTGGATTAATGACGTCATTTTTGATTTCATTAAGTTCTGGTTAATGACCAAAGCCAGAGGGCAGCTAAAAATCTTAGCAGTACCTGTATCACTTTCACTGGAAATAAAATCTGTCAGCAGATGACAAACTTTATTTAAAAATCTCTCTTTTATAAAACATATCAGCATATCTTGTAGTTACGAATTTAACTTGGACTAAATAAACTCGACTGTTACAACTGTTTTCCTGTCAATTAACCGCACAAATTAATATTAAATTCAATTAAGTACCCAAAACCCAAATCATAATTAAATCGATTTTAATTACATGTGATTTCGTTTTTTTACAGGTAAAACTTTGGAAAGTTCATCGATCGGTTGCCGCCCATGAATTTCTTTTTAAACCGAAATTAGTTTCCAATTAAAGCTATTTATAAAGAAAAAAGTGGCCACGTAGTGTTGTGTAATATCAGTGGGTTTTGGTGCAATGTGAACAAGAGTTTAACCAAAATTCAATGTTAAAATGATGAATTATCTGGAAGGACATCAGGAAGCAGTAGTACAATGATAGTGTTAAAATCATGTCTTTGGTTTATCGGATTTTGGACATTAGGTAGGTAGAGGACACCACTTTCTCTTATTTTATTTTTTACGGTTTAGTTTCATCATTTATCTATGAAAATTGAAAGGTCAAGTTGAGCAATCAAATGCACTATATGCTAATGAACCAAGTAAAAAAAATCAAAAGTGCCAAACAATAAAATAAACTTATCGATTACTACTTAATAAGTTTCTATTTCTATACCTACATCATAAACGTACTAATTGATATTTGAAACAATACCCACCTACTTCCACTAATAGTAGTAATAATGCCTTTTGTTGTGGCACATATACAAACAGTCATGCTAAATATTCAACTTTCTTTTTGTTTAAACATGTGCAAACTAACAATGTAAATGCACAAACAACACCACAATTATCGATATAAACTTTTATGTAACAGTTCGTGTGGTTTTATTTCTGTCATCTAAAGCGCACTCTTTATGTGCGGATTTTTCATTTTACTATTTCCTGATTGTAGTAAGGGTCTTAGGGTCATCATCCTGTGCAACATCATGCAGTTTTTTTGTTGCATTTTTAACGGTTCTGAATGGTTTTTTCTTACCCGAGCGGAAATTTATCAGGTTGTTTACCTAAAGCCAAAACATTATTTACGAAATTATCGTTCCATTGAAATTGTCATTAGAAGTGGAGGAGTGCGGTTTTTACTGTTATTAGGTAATTTGTAACCTTAACCTTGCGTTTTAAAAGATGATGGACAATAATATTAAATAATTATTTTTTAGCACTTCGGGGACTAAAGTACTAACTTTAGCCTCTTATAACAGGGACTAAAGTGTCTCTTTTAGTCCCTAGGATTTAAATTTAAATTTTTAATCCCTGGGGATTAAAAAAGGGATTGAATTTACGTTGCTACGTTATCCGAGTATTTTTTGTCATTTTGGACAGTATTTTATGGTCGTTGCCGACACGTTTGTCACTTTGACAAGCATAAATTTAGAATGATTTCACATGCAAATATGTACATACTTCGGAAGTGCAAAAAATTGCGTATATGTCTCAGGACTAAAGTGATATTTTATCCCTTGCGTGATTATTGGCCCTCGGGCTCTACGAGCCCTCTGAGAATAAGTTTCACGTGCGTGATAAGAACACTCACTTTAGTCCCTTAACATATAATCACCCCAATTCTGTATGAAAATTACTATCCATAACAATGTTGTTATCAGATTTGCAGCGTCTTCATTGGTTGGCTTGTAGTGACAACCAATAAAAATGGTAAAAATGTCATAGCAAGGTTGTTATGGATAGCAATTTTGATACAGAATAGGGATGAATATACTATATATTTTAGTTGGGAGATTGTTAAAACAATTCTTTTGATTTATTTAAAGTATTATAGCTCTTGAAATTATAACTATATATACTCCTTTTTATTTCTGTCTGAGACTAGAAGTTCCAGATGATTCAAAACCTTCTCTATGTCTCCCGTGACGTAGGGTATGAAACACTATCCGAATTTTCAATTATCGTTGAGATTTTTTACACAAATCTAAAATTCTCTAAGTTCCTATTTATAATCCCTTTCCATTTTACAACCTGTTGTAAATGCCAACACAAAACTGCAGAATCATGCATGAACGTCCAATAAATTTACATACAGATTCTCTGATATGGACATTTGTCATTATATGATGTCTAGTAGATATTAAAAGAAAGTTTACAGTTTTACTAACACAATACATCTGTAGATGAAGTTCTGCAGTAGATAAACAAATGGACAATCATTTCCGGATTAATATTGGATTTTTATTTAATCATTCAGTGAAAAACTTTCTATGTGGTTAGTAAAAATCCAACGCGATAATCAAATTATATCTGTTAACAATTCGCGCTTTAATTTAATGGTTTGTTTGATTAAAAACTGCAGCTAGAAATTCATTTCATTAAGCGAAAGATGTACCTTAACATTGGATGATTTGAATCTTAATGGGAAAAAGACAGAATTAAGGACATGGTAGTTAATTTAGTTTGTGAATTAAAATTTTATAGAGCGTGGTGGATGACCACCGAATTCATTTCATATTCCAATTGCAACGTACACACATAACTTAGAAAGTCAATTGATTGCAAAAAGCGGTTGCATCATTAACTCATATTTAATTACTGGTCGCCAAGAAAATAATAAAGCACCACGTTGTAAACACTTCCTGCTTATTATGAAAAAAAAAAATACAGCTGGTTTTTTACGACGTAAAATCGCGCCCTCTAAATTCTAAACCATAGCGGTTCCTCCATCCAACCAACGGTATAAGAATAATATAATGTACTGTATGAAGAAACAACGCAGCCTGGATTTGGCAATTAATTTTTATTGTCCTTAATGCACTTTTATTACCACATAATTAATTCGCGGTGTACAGTTAGATGTACACTGCTTACTGCTGGAACAATATATTAACCAACTTTTCGGTAATTTGTTCAGGTGGGGGGCTTCCATGGGTCGACCCGTCCCTGGAACTATTAGACGAGCTCAAAGACGCTGAAATATACCAAGCGGTGGTAAACTCGATGAACGATTGGCAACGAAGGCAGGATCTTAAGAAGCTCAGCAATAGGTTAGGTTATTAAGTAAAAATTTGTCGAAAAGCCTAAAATTTCCTGGTTTTTAGAACTAAACGTGAAGATACTAGTGTTTGCTACCCGGAGCTAGGATGCTTCGAAGCGTCAGGTCCTTTTGGGTACTTGGATATGCTTCCTGCCAAACCCGAGGAAATCAACACAAAATTCCTGTTGTATCCTGGACGAAATCGTCGACGAAGTGGTTCCCCACCAGCGGAGGTGCCCTTCAATAATCTAAAGGAAGCCTTCGAGTGGGCCAAGCAAGGCTTCAACAAAACCCTTCCAACTAAAGTCCTTATCCATGGTTTTGGAAGCGATTGCGGTTACATTTGGATTTACGAAATGCGCAGTGCTCTTATGGCTGTGGTAAAAAGACAACCTACAAAGTTTCACCAGTAGTACTAAATCACCGATTTTTTTACAGGAAGAGGTCAATGTAATTTGCGTCGACTGGCAAAACGGTGCAACTCTTCCAAACTACGTTAAAGCCACCGCAAATACGCGACTAGTAGGCAAACAACTAGCAATGCTCTTAAGAGGAATGGTAGAGCACAACGGGCTCTCCCTGCGGAACACCCACATAATCGGTTTTAGTTTAGGTGCCCACATTGCGGGTTTCGCAGGAGCGGACTTGGGCAATCTAAGCCGGATCACCGGATTGGACCCTGCGGGACCCTTGTTCGAATCCCAAGACACCAGAGCGAGACTGGACCAAACCGACGCTTCTTTCGTCGACGTCATCCACAGTAACGGCGAGAATCTAATCTTGGGTGGCTTGGGCTCATCGCAGCCAATGGGCGACGTGGATTTCTACCCAAATGGCGGTCGCATGCAAAAGGGCTGTAGCCATTTGTTTGTTGGGGCTGTCAGCGATATAATCTGGTGTAAGTTTCCAATTTCAATGTGGAAGGTTTTTTATGAATTGTTTTGTAGCGTCGGCAGTTGAAGGGCGCTCCCTGTGCAATCATCGGCGGGCTTATAAATTTTTTATTGACTCGGTATCGCCTAGGTGTCATTTTCCAGCATTCCCATGCGAATCTTACGAGGAGTTCCTGGCTGGAAAATGCTTTCCTTGCAGCGAGGAAAGGTGAGAGTTATAAATCACTTCGAAAAAATGTTCTGAATAACAAGTAGGGGAGCCCTACATCACTTCTCAAGTGTTTATCTATACGATTTTTTGTAGGAAATGTGGGAATATGGGTTACTATGCAGACAGGTCTAAAGGACGTGGACAACTTTATTTGATTACAAGGGACGAGGAGCCTTTTTGTGGTAAATCTAGTCTTACTTGTACATATCTATTTTATATTCTTTCCCATATTGCAGCTCTTCAATATAATGTAAAAATTGAAACCTCTCCTAGTCAAGTTTCTATAAAAAGTTATGGGAAAATCCAAATAACTCTTATAGGCGATTCGTTTTTAAACGAAACCTTCATGATGACAAGGTTTGATATCCTTCTAGTTTCCTCAAAAGAAACTTTTTAATATATTTTTTTTTCAGAAAAGAAGACGAAGAAATGAATTTAGGGGATTCCATTTCCAGGATAATAGTTCCACATCCTATTCTATCCCAACCAACACAAATCCAAATTTTATACATAGCGTATAGTGGCTGGTTGTCTTCAGGCTTAACCCAATGGCGCATGGATAAAGTCACACTCATGGACAGTTTTGGAAAAACGTAACCAACTGATATAAAGACAAAGTGTCTTGTAACTACTTGTCTTGTTGTAGATCTTCAGTATGCAAACGAAACCTCATATTGGAATCGGGTGTACCTGTTACGTTGCCTCTATATCCAGGTGAGTGCAATGTACCACGTGGTGACGAAGCTGAAGATCGTATGGAACTGAAGAAGCCCATTCCAATAAACACAACAAACTCTGATAAGGTGAACTTTATTCCTACGCCAGTTGTGCGGATAGGTCTTGGTGATAAAGAGTACAAAAACCCTGATATTTTCAATATCCCGTGGCAAAGTGACAAGGATAATAAACTAGTCGATAACGAGGCGGAATCTAGTCGTGCCTTCAATACAAGAATAATCAAGGCTACTACAAGTGCGGAAAAACTCAAGGCTGATCCTGATGGACTGATCCGTGAGATAGTGGAGCCAATCTTAAGACCTCACTCGGGAAAAAATGCCAGGTCGCATGATTTATCCAAAGACAAACCCGAGATAACTGAACCAATACTGGGACCAACCACTTCGAAGAACTTTGGTGGTTTCACCATGGAACCAGCGGCGAAGAACGATTTCCTAAGCAAAATCAACAGTAACAACAAGGAGATTACTTATAATTTCTACGAGTCGGGCGAGATTGATGACTGGGTTCCAGCAGTGAGTTCTAGTAAGCCTAAAATAGACGCTAAGTGGAAACGCGAGGATGAATCAAAGGTCATGACTGGCTTCCCTCCGGTGGTTCGTGAAGAGAACCCCTTCGAAATGATCGCCACTACCGTGCAGTTCCTACCACAAAGACTAGCGAAGATGTTTGAGCAGGCCGAGAAATACGCAAGGGAAACTATCCTGCCTTTAGTCAGCACTTACACACCAAAGTTTATCACTGATATAATTGCGCCGAAGGAGAAACCGAAGTATGTTCCGTTGGTGTTCGAGGAGCCTTCAAGTAAACCTACAACGACTAGTCCGGTTTCTTCTACAGTGTCTCTAGATGAGAAGAATGCGCAAAATAGGAATTTTAATCCACCGCCGATTATGATGAAAGAAGTGCCTAGCACTCCTTACACGCATATACAGAAGATTCGGAAAAAAGGTGAAGCAATTGAGTTTGTTTTTCCGGAAACTACGGAGGAAACCGTGGAAAATACTGTGGTTACTGAAAAGGATAGTAGTCGGAAAGCCAGGGATGACATGCAAGTGAGGAAGAGTGTGGCAGTGCCTGAAAACTTGTTGGAAGAAGGCCGCAAGGCCATTTACATTGATTTACCAGTGTATGAAACTAATGACAAAGAAGTCAAGTACATTCCGTTGGATTTTACGGATACTTCTACGAAGAAATCGTAGCGGAGTTTACTGAACAATAATAGATAATTTATTTTTGTATTTTATTAATTTTATTACAGCTACCTACTAAGCCTTTATTGGAAAATTTTTTGTACTGTTTCCTGTAAATAGACTTGTTATTAAACAAAAACCAACAAACCATACTTAAATAATTTTTATTTATTCTTCAGACGAATTATTAGAACAGGAATCCAAAAAACGCTCTAACTCCTCCAATCGTTTCACCTCCTGCTGAATGTGTTTCAAATGTCCCCATCTCAACTGCTTCAGTTGTTTAATATAAACCGGCTCATCTGCAACGAAATCAATTCACACCATTGCACAACTGCAGCTCACTTAAATTACCTGTACGACAACAACAAATTTTACTTGGTGAAAAGTGCGCTGGCTTTTCTTCCGGTACAGTAGCACTCGATATGATCGAATCGGTTAAAGCCGACGTTAGTTCCAAACAGAAATGCTTATCGTCCGTCGCTTTGGGAGCTATGTGTCTGTTCATTAGATCTATTGCCTTTTTCGGGCTCAAATTATCAAACTGTAACAAAAAGAGAAGTTGCTATTCCGCTGTATTGACGGCTTTCCTAGCGGGAGCTGTTTTATGTTCGACTTTGATTAAAAATGAAATATATAAGAAATTGGAGATTTCAGCTGGATTTTCTCTAGTAAAATAGGATAAGCATATTCTGTAAGTTTTTCCGACAACATAAAAACTATTTATAAAGCTATAGAGATTCCAGAATTCCAGATTTTCTATAAACTTATAGAAAGTTACATATTGGCTTATAGATGTACAGAATTGCCCCATAAATTTCTCATTTATATTTTTCAGGACACTAAAAACTTTATACGTGAGTTAGGACAAAAGTATTAAATAGCGACTGTATGACTAATCTATTTATGAAACTATCTGTCTACTTCAAACAACAATCAACTTAAAAATAAAAGTATCATAATGAAAATTTCCACAATAACGCGGTTTATTAACTTGTTTTTATTGTTGTTCATAACGTCCCTATTTTTTAATATTTCTCATCGACTCCACGGCATTTTTAAACATTTTATTGCATTCTAATTCTACCCAAAATGTACTTTTAACGCTTTAGTAGTTGGGTGGATAGATAAAAGTGGCGACTGAAGTATTTTTAATGTCCCTAGACGCCAAAGCAGGCAAGCATAAAGGAAAACCGAAGCTTTACTTGTCATTATAAAGGAAACAGTGCAAAGACAGAATATGCGATAAAAAATATATAGATAGAAGGTAGACAGGGGGAAGTATGCGTGTTTGCAACGAAATTGATTCCAACGAAGAGTATATTCCCATTGTGTGCCAACGCGCTCTAATCCGAAAATAGTAAGTAGCTGGATTCAAATTAAAAATGAGAAATTTAATAATATCCATTTCTATTAATATTATATCTCCCGCGCAAGCTACCTCTTTTCGTATGGATTTTCCACTTGGAATTGTCCCCAGTTCTTTGCTCAGCGCCCTGTCAATCAAATTCACAATGTAGCTTTTCGAACGATGCAGCTCCAAAGCACCATTATCATCCAAGGGTTTCAAATTTTGACGTGATAATTTACTTCGAGGACGCCCAGAAGAAATAGTGGAAACCCCTGACGGTTTCTTAACTACCTCAGTTTGAATCTTTGAATTACTGTCAGTTTTATCCAGGAAATGCTGCGAAATATCCTTGTAGTTAAAACTAGGCGGCTCTTCAGCTGGAATCTCAGCCTCTTGACTCTCCTCTTCCTTCACCTCATCAGTCTGAGTAAAACCCTGAGTTGCCTCAACTGGTTCCTGACTGACTTCATCTGGTACCACATCGCCTCCTTGCAAACTTTCACTACTATAACTCGTTTCGCACTTCTTCAGCTGATTCAGCAGCTTCTCCAAAGATGGTGGATGGTACTGTTGCGGTATCAACTTCTGTATATGTTCTTCAGTTTCAGTTAGCTCACCAAACTCCTGCTTAAAAGTCAACTTTTCTCGCTTTTGCTTCAAAGATGGTGGCTCCTACAAAAATTAATATAACACCGAAATAAAAAAAATAAACCAGCAAAAAGTTTACTCTTGGTTTAAAATACTGCGCAATTTCCGCAATGTTAGTTCTGGTAGCTTGATCCACTTCTCGCAACTCAGCATCTTCTTCATATTCGGCCAGTTTAGAGTCCAAATGGTTTGGAATATTAGCATCACCTTGCGAGTTGGTTTTGTGTGTTGGTACGTTATGGCGACTGCGTTTCTTCCGTACATTGTGATAGTACTCGGATTCCTGTTGGCGGTACTGTGGAGTATTACCGGCTTGAATTCGTCTGTTTCGAGCGTAAATGGCTGGGTCTGGTTGGGAGGTTAGAGGGAGGCAGAGGGCGGTTGGTTTTTTATAGGGGATTGAAGTGGCAGACTTTGGATGGTAGTACCTGAAAAGAGAAAATTAATAATAATATAATAATGCATCTCGGGATTTTTATGGATTTACACATCTCAATTCTCAATATGACTGAATCATCAGAAAATCATGTGCTTGACACATCAGAGATTTTAGTATAAAAATCACGTCATCGTTATATTTTCTTATTTTTTATTACTAGCTGTAGAATCGTTACTGGTGCTCCGAATCTTTTGCCACTGATAGGTTGAACCTTCAACCTTCTACTTTAATTTGATGTATTACTTAAAATGTACATTAGCAATTTCTGAATTTTTTTCGACTGCTCAAAGTGATGGTGCATAAATTAGTTTATACTTTTGACTGTCTCGTAAAAAACAACAATAAACTTAAATATATTTTAAAAATTCCTAACTTTCAGTTGAATTTCGAGTTTGCAATAAAGTACCTATTTCGTTTACTCAATTATTGACTTGTGAGACAAGCTTTAAATAAAAGCTTCATATATTTAAATCCCATCACATTTCATGATAAATGAACAGCCAACAACAATGAAAAAAATTGCGATACCACCACTATACATCACATATAGTCCGAAATAAAACTTCCATTTCCTTTGTTGGATTCTCCTAACACTGTCCAACAGTCCATCCATCGCCTAAAGCTCTAACAAAAACCTCTTACAGTTAGAGTCTGGTCAACACACATCATATACCCCCCACAAAGTTTCATTATATACTAACGTTTTTGATATTCAGCAGTTGCTACTTATATCAAGTTTTTTGCTCTCATCGCATACACAAACTAGCACATATTGCGTGGTCTCCTTCATTGCTACTTTCGCAACTTTGCCTAAGCACCCAAGAAAATATATATACAGTAAAACGTTGTTTCATTTCACTTTGGAACATGACCGTGAATAATTGATGATGGGAAAGATGACAAAAAGTTGTGTCATCGAGATGTATTGTATAAAAAACCACTGCCAGCAGGTACCGTAATGTGGAAGGGTTGCAAGTGTCCCCGATGAACATCATGGTTTTTTCATTTCATTCACTTACCTTTCCGCTTGGACACCAATTATATAGATTGGATAAATGGAGCTGCAAAAACCCGACTCGTAATTCATCAGAAGCGAGTGGCCGGCCCAAAAAACCCAAACGGTATTTTATGCAATAAATTAAAATTTTCAATTAGATTCTAGCCGGGTGTAATTCAGTGTACATCCTTTTGTGAATTGTTGCGTGTGCAAACGCACCATATCGCCCCGAACTAGTCTTCCGAAATTACCAAAGAACTCCGAAGGCTACACGACTTAACATATGTGCTCTGGAAGGGTTCTTCCTGTTTTTACGCTTCGTTTACCCACCCTACCTCAAGATATATTTTATTACGAGAAGCGTCGGCGTTGAATAAATTGGATAAATAGATCGATTTTTTGTTTAGTTTGAATTAAAATTAAAGTTTAGTATGAGAGGACAGGCAAAATTAACTATAAGAATACTACTCCTATGAGTTGGAGTCCTTAAAAAAATAGGTCGTATCCGTATCTGATTTTTTCTTGTGCTTGTCAAGTATTTATTTTTGCACGAGCCGTCAAATTCGCGTATTTACTGGTTTAATTAAAAGAATAGGAGATTTTGTTTACAAATTACTGATCGGTAAGTAATGACATATGAAAGTTTTGTCACTTTATTTTAGATAAATTTATAGTTGTCACTTTGACATGAACAAAATTTAATTTGGTTACTATTCTTTAATTAAACCAATAAATACGTGAATTTGACGGGTTGTGCAAAATAGTATATTAAGTATGAAGAACGGTAAGGGATTTTTACTGTTCGAAGACAATTGTTTGGAGGAGGAGCGAAGCGACGACTCCAATTATTGTCTGAGAACGGTAACCCTTAACGTTCGACATGCTTATAAAATTTTTTGCACTATCCGTCAAATTCACGTATTTATGGGTTTAATTAAAGAATAGTAACCAAACTAAAATTTGTTCATGTCAAAGTGACAACTATAAAATTATCTAAAATAAAGTGACAAAACTTTTAAATGACATTACTTACCGATCAGAATGCGAGAATCTGATCGGTAAAATTACTTACCGTTCAGTAATTTGTAAACAAAACCTATTATACTTTTAATTAAACCAGTAAATACGCGAATTTGACGGATCGTGCAAAAAATGTTATAAGCATGTCGAACATTAAGGGTTACCGTTCTCAGACAATAATCCTCCTCCAAACAATTATCTTCGAACGGTAAAAATTCCCTACCGTTCTCCATACTTAATATACTATTTTTGTACTGCCATAACTGTAATTGACATTTTACGTTTAGTTACCGTGCTGCAATGGAAATAAGAAGACTCTAGTGCTACAAAATACAAACGAGAAATCTAAGCTAAGAAAATAGAAACTGATTGGGGCAAATCAATTATTACCGAAAGACAATTACGTCTCCAATGTTATAAAACAATAGGTGCTTTATAGATATTAAAAAAAATGCTAAAATGTTTTAATTTTAGATTAGGGGAGTTAATTTATAGAAATTTCGGTTGATAACGCTGCTAGCTTTTTTTCCAAATATTCATTGATTTAATTTTCTTCGCACCAATTGATGAATTTTTAGTAATCTGTTTCATATCGGCCTGCTGATTTTACAGATAGTAAATTTGTCGGCTTTGTCTGCAAATTTTTGTGATATGTGGGGGAATTTCCATTATTTTTTATTGACGTATCTCCTTACACCTGGGCTGCGCGCGCATCCTGTGGCGGGCAGGTGCAAATTTGACATCAATTCTGCCGTCTTTGACTGACAGATGTTAAAATACTAATACCAAGGACGTATAGATTATAGAGGACAGAAAGATCCCCAGGGAGGGGGTAAGAATTCGTGGGTCAGAAAGTGTTGCACGTTCAAATGGACTCAAGCGTAGTAGATAGTTTCTACGCATACGCCAGCAGCCAGTAAGGCGCGTTATTTTTCAAGTGTTTGTTTTGGTTTGTCACTATCACTGCAACTGGCAACGGATTTGTGCATACGCCACCCCCGGAATTTTCTTCCTCTATTATATACTTTCTTGACTAATACTAATATTGAATTTTTTGTTCAAAATGCAATGTTAAAAGAGCAGCATTAACAGTGACAGCCGTGTTCGCCAACATTACAAAATAAATAGAACTAACAGACTACCACTGGTGAATCGCACAACTATAGCGCTACACTGTGTTATCATACAGTTTTTCATATAAGTGTTTCACTTTCTTCTATCAGGAGATTGGTCAATTCGAGTTTGAATTTGAAATTCGAATACTGACAGATTGACATTTGCCATATTTAGTGATAAATTGAAAACGAACATAATTTTATTTAAGTAGTATTTATTATTTTAATAAATAAAAAATATTTTTTTGCAAAAGACACCACAAAAAATATTGTATGTTGCTCTTGTGAAAAGTCTATATCATTACTCGCACTCATATAATCCAGTGAAATAAGGATCCAACCTCGGAATGAAAGGTAATAAACTGAAAATTTGCATAGGCCTTCGTTTTTTGCATATATCTCGTTTCATATACGTCATATCGTTATTTAAGTTTTTATAAAATTTCTAGAGAATATTTACAATTTATGTCCTAGCAATTTTTTTTATTACCAACCGTTTTTGAGATATCGAGCGATTTGACGCATATGAAACGAGTTATTTGCGAAAAACTGATTTTCCCCATCTTTGACCATGAATATCTCAAGACGCGTACACGAGATAATATGTGACTTTTAAGGGAGTGTTTAGAATGTCAAAGCGAAGCTCTATGCAAATTTTCAGAATTTTCAGTTTATTACCTTTCATTCCGAGGTTCGGCCTTTTTTTCGCCTTATTTGACTGTATGTACTAATATACAGCTTTCGACTGCGTCTTACGACATATTACCGTTCGTAATGCAATGAATTGTTTTCAACACTTGTAACATAAATAACTATTTCGAGAATTTTTAGGTTTAAGATATTTCATAAAAAAAGCTGTGTCCATCACATGACTTTCTTATACAATTATGAAATGCTAAGCTAATCATAAAATGTGAAAGATACGTAAGTGAATTAACATTAAACCTGTTTTAAAACATTGTAAAAGCTGAAATAATTGCGCGATTTTCAAAACACCAATTATTTCAGCTTTTACAATGTTTTAAAACAGTTTTAATGTTAATTCACTTACGTATCTTTCACATTTTATGATTAGCTTAGCATTTCATAATTGTATAAGAAAGTCATGTGATGGACACAGCTTTTTTTATGAAATATCTTAAACCTAAAAATTCACTTTCTGCATTTATTTCTAAATATAAAAACTAAAATATTTCCATAGAATTCACGTTGCTTTTTGTAATATAACCTTGAGCTGAGAAAAAAGGGATACATTTTAAAAATTTGCGTGTATGCTACCCCGACTTTATAAAAAAATATACCAGTAATACATAATTTATTGAAAATATTCCAGTATATTGAGGAAGATATTGTAAATATTATATATAAAACGGAATGTATAAAAAAACCTACTTTTATACATTTTTCGATGATTCATATCTTATTTTGCTTATTTGAATTTGGAATATATTTATTTTATTTTTATTTTCAAACGAAATTTATTGTATCATATTTGACTCACTTTATCTAAAAACTCAAGCTGAATGTCAGTCTATATTTAACTCTCGCCAGAAAAGCTGTGTTAAACAATACGTAATTAATATTTTGAAATATGCTTTCTAATTCGTTCTATATCATTAATATTTCTGTGACGTGGTGTGAGAATTATTGTATTTCGTCGCCAAAGGGCTGACATATAAAGGTAAACAAGTCCAGAAAAAAATTTTGAAACATTTTTAATAAGCTCTTTGATTGAATAACAAACTGTTAGCTTCTACTCCAAAAAATAGACCGCGCGAGTTCGCTTTTACTGAAAGTTGCCTTGAAAATGTTTTAATGAAGTTACAATGAATTGCTCAACGTTTCTTTGGCAAATAACCGGGTCGAATATAAATATTATTACTTAAAATTTACAACAACTTAATTGAAGGCATTTTACGCGGCTCTTCCACTCCATTTAGTACACAACTCAATTAATTTACCAGTAAAAGTGATACCTAAGCGGTTAAATTTGTAAATTGGGTACGAGGCACCATCAGTAAATAAGCGATAAGGTCATTTTGAATTGTTTCAAGTTTTATATTATGAAACTTCAATTAAAGTAGTGATCTTTATTGAACATTTTCGATACAACGCCTTGTGTTATTCTGTTCTTTCCAATTTGAGGCAAAAGTCCTTTTCCTACATCGTAACAATTTTA
This sequence comes from Pediacus dermestoides, assembly GCA_963942485.1. Classification (NCBI taxonomy): domain Eukaryota; kingdom Metazoa; phylum Arthropoda; class Insecta; order Coleoptera; family Cucujidae; genus Pediacus; species Pediacus dermestoides. The sequence continues at coordinate 11,060,940 of OZ012628.1, read as the reverse complement.
AACTAATCGAAGCTATTAAAAGCCAACAATTAATATTAACGTTTCCTTATCTCGTTTTGAACGGGTCAACCAAGCGCTTAGGACACTTTCTCAACTTCGAATCGATCCTAATCCTGCGCCTTTAAATCGGTTTCGTCAACTTCAATTATACTTCTCTGCGGCATTAGCAGAAATCTCATTTTGTTGTTTTTTGCTACATCAGTACTCATTCCGCTTATTAAACCACGTATGTTGTTTTGCCTCTCTAGGAAAAATTTTATATACACTTCAACAGACATCTGCGCTTTTTACTTTAAAAATATTTTTATAATGTAGGTACTGTTGTGTTGTGTCGTAATTGAAGCAAACACACACGAGGAAAAAAACCAGGCAACACATCCTTATTTTGTGTTAGTTATGATTAAATAACAAAGTGTTTTGAAACTAAAAGGAAAACGAGCGTGCTACAAAAGACGCGCTTCAAAGTTTTTTGAACAATCCCCCGGCAGGCAGCAACATGAATAAAATACAATTGTTGAAGCACAACAAGTCAAGTTCGAAAAAGCGCGAACGATAAAAAACTGTTTAAGTTTTGTTTACAACTATAGTTTATACTGATTCTCATCATCATTCTCGGAGTAAAGACTAGACACAGAACTTTTTCATTTTATTTGTTTTCCAACAGATGACAAAAGCGAAACTCGACAGTAGTTACCTACAGTTTAATTTAAAGCGTTATATCCAGAAAAATTACATAAAACCCAATTGAATACCCCTCACCCTGCAAGCTTGTTTGCGTAAACAAACTTTTTTCTCTCTACAGAAAAAGAAAATGCGATGTTGTAAATAGGCAGTGTAATCCTCTGAATGTTTTCAACCGTATAAAATCCCACGGCTCGTTAAGAATGTTTAAAACCGGGTCCAGTTTAGCTACAATTTAAAAAATAACAAATGGATGTTGTAATAAAATACACATGTAGGATTCGCAGGACAAATATGAAGTCTTGTTTATCCTCTCGCTGGCATTATGTACTTGATCTTTGTGATTAGTCAAATAAATGAGGGGAAAAATTGGTAGGTATAGCAGAAAATTAAATAAAGCTTGCAAGGGGTTTAAGCTTTGGATTAGCGATATTCAGTTTAACGGGCTATACGTTTTTTGTTTTATCCAGCGCCGGATAAAAATAACGGAATAATTAATTGTACCTGGCGCATCCACCAAAAGTGAAAATCGATAATTTTTTAAATTCTTTTCCATAATTTCTAAAATACCTATACAGGATTCTTAGCTTATTTCTTTCTTATACTAAGTACAGGGTGATTCCTTTATCTGGGGAAATGCGTTTTTCTAGTAATAGTTCTTCAGCTAGGGGTCAAAAGGTAAGAAGTAAAAGCGGGATGAGACGACGCAGTCTTTTCTGAAGGTTTTTTGGTCGCTGAATCCGAATCTGTGCGTCAATTTTCAATAAAGTGGTGCAAACAAAAGTTATTAACAATTGATTACTTAAAACGCAATAACTCGAAAAGTATAGATTTTACCGAACATTTTACCAAAAAAAGTTTCAAACAAAAGTTGTTCAAAATAAAAAGACTCTCCGAAAAGTTCATATGGTATTTTGTCATAAAGTCGCACGGACAAAAGTTATTAACAATTTATTGTTTAAATGTTTAAATTAACTCGAAAACGAAAAGTCTACATTTTACCAAAAAAATTTCAAACGAAAGTTGTTCAAAATAAAAAGACTCTTCGAAAAGGTCATATGGTATTTTGTCATAAAGTTGCTCGGACAAAAGTTATTAACAATTTATTGTTAAAAATGCAATAATTCGAAAAGTGTACATTTTACCAAAAAAGTTTCAAACAAAAGTTGTGCAAAATAAAAAGACTCTCCTAAAATGTATGATTTATGGTTAGTTCCGTTTTAAACAATAAATTGTCAATAACATTTGTTCGAGCGACTTTATGACAAAATACCATATGACCTTTTCGGAGAGTCTTTCTATTTTGCACAACTTTTGTTTGAAACTTTTTTTGGTAAAATGTATAGTTTTCGACTTATTGCGTTTTAAACATTTAAACAATAAATTGTTAATAACTTTTGTCCGTGCGACTTTATGACAAAATATCATATGACCTTTTCGGAGAGTCTTTTTATTTTGAACAACTTTTGTTTGAAACTTCTTTTGGTAAAATGCTCGATAAAATCTATACGTTTCGAGTTATTGTGTTTTAAACAATAAATTGTTAATAACTTTTGTTTGCACCACTTTATTGAAAAACGACGCACGGATTCGGATTCAGCGACCAAAAAACCTTCAGAAAACACTGCGTCGTCTCATCCCACTTTTACTTCCTACCTTTTGACCCCTAGCTGAAGGACTATAAACGGCTGAAGAGAATTAAATTTTGAAAAAAGTGTTATATACCTACTGGCTGTCACTCAAAATTAGGATAGAAATATAGACCTTAATATGCATGACGCTAGGCGTCGCGACGATTCAAAAAATTCCAGCAATATACCACTTTTATTATATCATTGGAAAGGTCTTTTAATTTTGAGTCTTTTTTCTAAAAACCAATTTTTTTATACTTATTTTTTGAAAACCTATGATACAATTTAAATTATTTCTGTTCTAACTAAATTTTGAAATATTTTTAACCGTAGGCCGAGTTTTCCCTCAAATACTAAAGTAAATCTTATTATATAAAATAAAGTAGGCTTAGAAAAAACAAAACCTGTTATTTGTCAACATATTACAACATTAAAAAACTTATTAAGTAATACCTATTTTTACTTTTTATTAACGGTATTTTAATGCATACTCGTGCAACAAGAAGTGTCAAAATAAAATAACCTCAATTTGGATTATTATTCCTCTAAGCCAGTCTAAGCAATAAGTCAAAGAGAAAAAGGCTGAAAACAGCAAGAGGGAAAGAGTTGGAATAGTGTGCCTTATTAGCTGGAGCGCTGGAAAATAGTTCACGCACGAGATTTGTATAAAACTTTTTGGCCGACGATAATGTAAATCATTTTTTTAATGAAATTTATGCAATAATTTATTTCAAATAATTTCCGAATCGAAAGTTATTTATCATAGGTTTGAAAACATAGTGTGCCATTTTGAAGCATACAAATGTCAAAACTATTTAAAAAAATTGACAGTTTTGGTTGAATTACGATTAGTAAAAAACCTAAAATAAAAAATGTGTAATAGCGAAGAGAGCATAATTTTAACGTCCCCCGAAATAAGGAAATTGGCGCAAAATGCGACATCGCAATTGCTGCCACTAAAATCAAAGCCCAGTTACGAGGCACAATACAAGGTATTTAAGAAGTGGTTGGCAGTTGACGGTAAATAAGTAGAGTTTTTCAAAAATAGATGGCACTGCGACGATTTTAGTTTTTATAAATTAAGTTTTAACAATAGGAAAATCTTATAATAGTAAAATATCTTATGTAAGTAGTACTTTTTTACATGAACTTTACTCTAGTAAAGATGGATTTTTTCTAAATGTCCACAAACGTCCAGTGTTTTTTTTGTTGCTTTACCCGCATAGTTGGACCTTTTACAACACAGTAAGCGTAAAAATCAGGTTACATTTGCTGTGTCTCGCACTGTAAAGTTTGCTTTAAAGTTTAGGAGGGCAAAAAATACAGTTTCACAATTGCCAACACAAATTCGCTAAGTAATGCAGATTGGGATGTTACCGCTTATTTTAGCATTTTTAAAGCCGTCCTAATCTCGTAAAAAATATTACCTATAAATGATAAACTATTGTCTTTTAGGCGTTCATTATACATCGGAAACTATTGGTTAGGTTAGGTTAGGTTAGGGTGATTCAGGTTTTAATGCACAAACTTTAACAGGGTATTCTATGTCACAAAATAAGAAAAAATGTTTATATAAACATGGGTCTGAAAATGCTTTGTTCTTGACATACAGGGTGATAAAAGTACCTCTTCAAAACCACATTTTATTACATGGATATCTCTAATAATAAACAAGATATGAATTTGAAATTTGGGCTATAGTATCTTTATAACAAGGTCAACTACCAGGGCAAATTTGAAATTTCTACGTCAATCCAGAGGCGTAGAATAGGGGTGGCATATACACTCATTATGTACTTTTTGTACAATTTTAAAATTCATAAATTTTTACTCGTGTCTTCAGATAAAAACGGTAAGAGATACGTCATTTTGATGAGAGTACACATTTTTAGTAACTGAATCAGCGATTCAGAAAAATCACAAAAAAAATTAAAATTATACAGGGAGTTTAGAAGATATGAGCAGAAACATGTATGGGCCACCCCTATTCTACGCCTCTGGATTGACGTAGAAATTTCAAATTTGTTCTGGTAGTTGACCTTCTCATAAAGATACTATAGTTCAAATTTCAAATTCATATCTTGTTTATTATTAGAGATATGTAATAAAATGTGGTTTTGAAGCGCTACTTTTATCACCCTTTATGTCAAAACCAAAGCATTTTCGGACCCATGTTTATATGCTTTTTTTCTTATTTTGTAACGTAGAATACCCTGTTAACGTTTGGACATTAAAACCTGTATCACCCTGTATAATTTCTTCACAGGTATCCACGAATTACTTTCGTCATGTACGCTATACTTTTATCGTTCAACAGTGGCATCGAAACATTTTACGTTCGTAAAGTTTTCTATGAATATGTTAAAATTACCCAAAACCTCCGATTAACTTATAAAATACTCATAGACAATAACACAGTATGATCTTTCCCGAAATGTCAATTAGGTACTCCAGTGCTTTATTTTGTTTTCGCTATTATTATAACCAGTGTTTCCGTCGAAATAAATTCTGGTGACAAATCACTAACTTTTGCTTTTGACGGTACGTACAATTCCTCCTTAAAATATTTTAATACTTAGACCAAGCTTTTTATGTATAAAATTTTTAAAATCTGGTCATCGAGTTTGGAGCCCTTTATAAAATACTAACAACCTAGACCATTTACAATGTTTTAAAACAGTTTAAAAGTTAATTGAGTTACATATTCTATCACATTTATAGATTTTTTAATATTTCATAATTGTATCTATAAGATATTATTATAATTATTGTGAAATACTTAGTAGGTACATCTATTCGTTTTTGGATGTAAAACATTCAATTCCAGTGAAAATATATTACTTTGGCACCATATTTCAAAAGGATTATCTAATGATGGAATGTTTTTTACTTTCTTATACGTAGTATAAGGAAGTATTGTAATCGTGATTTTTTTCGACTTCGAGATTTTGATGGATTTACATGTTTTGAGGGCCCCTGAATCCATTTTGACCATTTCCCCATGATGTCTGTCTGTGTGTCTGTGTGTCTGTCTGTGTGTCTGTCTGTATCCACGATAACTCAAAAACGACTTAACGGATTTGATTCAAATTTCATATTTAAGAGTTTGAACAAAATTGTGGGTGCCACATTAAATCTTTTTCATCTAGCACCAACACAAGTGGTACTTACCTGAAAACATTTTTTGGTTTTTTAGGAATATCTTGAAAAATAAACAATTTACGAGATTTTTTTATTCTTTAACATTGATTTAAAATTAAATTTTGAACAAATTTTGTTTGAAACTTTTTTTGAAATTCCGTCAAAATTTTTTATTTATATAGTGGCGCCATCTATCTCTGATTTACAAAGTACATGTTGTTTACATACAGAAATCTATACCGTTGAGGAAATCGATTGTAGCATTACTATTTGAAAAGATCGACGGCTACAACGGCTACGGTTTTATGTTTTGGATATCATGGCAACTCGATTAAAATTTTTTCTAATATATAGATACAATAAAGTCGTGAAATTGTATTATGCATGCAAATCTACATTAAAGATATCGACGCCAAATTTTTTGTGAATGCTCTTTCAATTTTTAGACGTGTCGACAAAGTAAACAAAATGTTTTATTTTGCGCCGTTTTTTAATAATTATAAATTATTTACATATTTATATAGTGTTGCCATCTATCTCTGAGTGGCTGTTGTTTACATTACAGAAATCTATTTGTTTTTATACTAAAGATTCTATTTGCATTAAACACACGAAGAGCTCGAATAAAGTTATAAAAATTTAAAAAGTGAAAACCAATTAATCCAATCCTGGTGAGAGTGGCTATATCGCCAAACACCAAAAACTTGACATTGCTTTGCAATCCAAGTACGAAGTAGAAGAAGAAGAAGAGATTGTTAGTCAAACAACTGTCAAAGGCAAAATATCGAAATATTTTGATGAGAAGGATTATTGTGCACTGTACAGTTTGTTTGAGTGAAACGTTGACCAAAACTGAGAAGCATTTTATAAATCTTCAAAGTTTAGCTACAGCAAAATCAAAGATATCAAGCATTTTTCGCACTGTGGAATTTTCATAAGTATTCTGTTATTTATTTGTCCTAAAATCTGGCAGTAATGAGTGGGACAAGGACAGATTTATGCGTATTGCAATAAGTGCGACAGAGACTATTTGAAAATTGCTGGAAACCCTCAAAATTTTTACAAGAAATTTAACTTAATTTCTTTAGGAAAAGTAATTATTACTGTGATACTCTCCGTATAAGAAAGTCATGTGTTGGGCACATCAGATATTTTAATGATACGAAATAAATTGTGACCAGCGCCTCCGCCAAAATCGTAAAATGGCAATAAAAATAAAAAGTAATAGTCAGCAAATATGAATATCAAAATTATGTACTATCAATCTTATGCGTCCTAATTCGTTTAAAGAATATTATCAGAAATCTTATTGTGCATTTGACATTTTCATTTATTTTTAAACGCTGCATCATCTTCATACGCCCCCAGATTTAATTACAAAAATAATTTTAGCATGAAATGGGGAAGACTGCTGGTTGATTGTATTAGAAACTTGAACATGACTATATTATTAACTTTGTTTCCAGGACATTCCGGCCCGAGTCATTAAAACAGACCGCTTTCGTCTAATATTCAACAATCTCGAAAGTTTTGATTAATTTGGAGGTTGTGCCTGCCAGTTCAACAGTGACCTTGCCACTTTACCTATTGCAAAAAAAATTTCATCGCCTAATAAACAAATCATTTTCTCTTTTGTCGCATTTATATTCGAGGCGCAGCATCAGTTCTTTTCTCCTGCGTAATTAAAACTCGTATTTTAGCTAATCGCCATAAAATCTCGCTCCTCAACCAATTAATACTTTTGTTTCAACAATTACCTCTCAGTTTAATCCTAAATTATTATTTGGGTTCGTCTGCTCTCGTATTTTACGTGGCAAGCACTTTCTTAGCGCACAATTTTTACTTCGGAATTCTCACCCCTAATAAGCAATTATAGTTATTGCTTAATAGCTCGCGCCACTTAAATACATCTGATACCTGTAAATTACCTCTTGGAAAAACTCGTAAAATTTGCAAATTAGTCATAAACAAACAGAAAATCCCTGTAATTCTGTAGGTAATTCTAAACACAAGAGATTAGGAAACTGTTTTATCACTTTAAGGTTTTTTGGGTTCGCCACAAATATCCCTCCTACATTATTACACGTTGTTTTTCGCCTTTTTGTGTGTTTACTTGGGGGCAAAGTTTGGCAAGTGCAATTTATGTACGGGGCAGGAACACGCTGCATAAAATTCCTCCAACGCGTAAATCAAACGATGAAACTGGCTAAAGTTATCTTAAATGGCTTCCAGAAACATCAACCACCAACTTTATGAACTATGAAATCTTTTAAGTTATTTCATTATTTTTTCCTTTTTTCACCCGCAAACTTTCCTCATGATTAAAATATCTGGGCTTTCATTCGGTTCACGTACCTAAACGCACAAAACTAGCAGGTAATCAAACTCCTGGTTGTAATTGAGGGATAGAAGAGGAGAGTTCAATTAAAAGTAAAAAGGCGTTGGGTTTCTTCGATAACTTACCACCAATACGGAATTGAAAAATACTACCCCATTGAGAAACACCCCAGGTGCTCATTGGAAAGTGAGTTGAGCCCGCCGGGGCAAACAAGTTTAATTAATTCGCGACAGATATTTTATAAATGATGCTGGAGGTTTGCCCAGAAGGAAATAAAAATTACATTTTGTGTAAAAGGCATAATAAATAGTTCAATACAGTTTTACTAAAGAAGAGCGTTCCTTTTGCGATTCGCAATAGTTCTGACTATAGAATATATAAACCAAATTGTGAGGTTTTTTGTCATTCCCGCCATTCTCTCTTTAACAAGAGAATAATTTTTTGGACTATATAAAGTCACCCAACAATCGATTGAAAGCATAATACAGGGTCTGTTCCATAAGTAGTAGGACGGATTTGATAAAAAAAAAATATTGCAGTTATTTGTGCGAGTCAGTATTCTTCAAAATAACCCTCCTGCTTCAATACATTTTTTATAGCGAGTCTGTCGTTCCACATACAGCTTCCCGAAGTCCTCAACCTGCATGCTTTTGCACGGACTCCACCGAGTCGAAACGACGTCCTTTTACATAGCAAATTTGAATCATTGGTCAAGTGGATCCGCAATTTCTTCAGGAATTCGCACTCGGTTCTCCTTCTGTTCTTCGGACCAAATATTCGCCAACAATTTTGCGCACACTTTCCTCATTCCCAAATCCTCAGTAACAATGCGAAACACACAGGAAGTTGGCACATTTAATTCTTCAGAAATTTGTCGAACACTGAGGCGTCGATCGGTGTTCAAAAGATTTTTGACTTTTTCCACAGGTGCATCCGCACGGGTGGTTGATGGTCGTCTTCGACTTGCACCCTTCCTTCCTTGTCAAAAACAGTTGATCTTCTCATGGCATCATCCCCGTAATCTTGCTTCATCATGATAACAGTCTCGGGTGCAGTCTTTCCGAGCTTAACGCGTAACGCTGTTCGAGCCTGCGGTTCATTTCGAAGCATGACGAGGGCCTAAAAGAGGGGTTCATTTCTCGCGCGATATATATTTACTCCGCAAAGGTTCGGAGGCGGCTGTTTGAGCTGTCTGACATCCTCCACCACCCTTCCTGCCCATAGAGAATCCCCTCTATTACTCGGTCTGGGCTACAGAAAATCAGTCCTACTACTTATGGAACAGGCCCTGTTCTAGTTTTGAATTTGGATATGTTTTTGTTAGACATTTTGCAAAATTATAAGAAATATAAAAAAGTTATAACCAAATTTTTGAGTTTATAGAAATGTAATATTTTCGACTATAGTATAAAATTAGTCATTTTTACTTTCTTATACGTAGTATAAGGAAGTATTGTAATCGTGATTTTTTTCGACTTCGAGATTTTGATGGATTTACACGTTTTGAGGGCCCCTGAATCCATTTTGACCATTTTCGCCATGATGTCTGTCTGTGTGTGTGTGTGTGTGTGTGTGTGTGTGTGTGTGTGTGTGTGTGTGTGTGTGTGTCTGTATCCACGATAACTCAAAAACGACTTACCGGATTTGATTCAAATTTCATATTTAAGACTTTGAACAAAATTGTGGGTGCCACATTAAATCTTTTTCGTCTAGCGCCAACACAAGTGGTACTTACCTAATGACATTTTTAGGTTTTTTAGGAATATCTTGAAAAATAAACAATTTACGACATTTTTTTATTCTCAGACATTGATTTAGAATTAAATTTTGAACAAATTTTGTTTGAACTTTTTTTTTAAATTCCGTCAAAAATTTTTAATTATTTTTCATATAATAGCGCCATCTATCACTCAGGTGCAAAAGTACTTTATATAAATTACAGAAATCTATACCGTTGAGGAAATCGATTGTAGCAATATTATTATTTGAAAAGATCGACGGCTACGGCAGCATTGTGGTGGCGAAACTACCACCGGTTGTAACGCGGTTGTTGATTTGTGTTTTTTGTGTCATATTGTAATATGTACAGTTAATAGGAGTAGCTAATAGCAGCAAAGTATTCAGTGTACTCTTCTTATCCAGAACAAATACCACTTCTAGCACAAGCCGCCATGGCGCAGTGGGTAGAGAATATGCCTAGTAATCTACACGGTGCTGGTTCGATTCCATAGATTTCCCTTCTTTTTTTTACTTTCTTATTATTCATATAGTAGCGCCATCTATCACTCAGTTGCAAAAGTACTTTATATAAATTACAGAAATCTATACCGTTGAGGAAATCGATTGTAGCAATATTATTATTTGAAAAGATCGACGGCTACGGCAGCATTGTGGTGGCGAAACTACCACCGGTTGTTACGCGGTCGTTGATTTGTGTTTTTTGTGTCATATTGTAATATGTACAGTTAATAGGAGTAGTTAATACCAGCAAAGTATTCAGTGTACTCTTCTTATCCAGAACAAATACCACTTCTAGCACAAGTCGCCGTGGCACAGTGGGTAGAGAATCTGCCCAGTAATCTACACGGTGCTGGTTCGATTCCATAGATTTCCCTTTTTATTTTCATTAAATGCTTTATTTATTCGGAGCGATTATAAGTCACGGACCAGGTTAGGTTGTTTAGTATAGTTTTTTTTTTCCTTTAAATAATAGCATAAATCGGTACCATAAGATGATGCCGGAATAACCATTGCCCTTACACGTGACCTTGAATTTGATGGAATACTTTGCTGTGATTAGCCTCTCGTCAGTTAATTTCACAGAAATTAGGTTATTTTTTATCATGAGTCGTTCAGTAAGTTTTGGCATTTTGATTTTTGGCGACGGATGCAAATAAGTACTTAATTTGTCAATTTGACAGTAAACGTCAATCAAATAAAGGCATTGTAACACAGGGAATCAGGGAAATATTAGGCGTAGTTTAACTTAATTTCTTTAGGAAAAGTAATTGAGGTATTATCCGTATAAGAAAGTCATGTGTTGGACACATCAGATATTTTAAGTAGAGTGAATTAGAATTAAAATATTTGGCGGGAAATTCTAAATGTATTAAATGAATCGACTTTTTCCGATCATTTTTATTTCCAATTCCCTCTATACTAAAAGTGACTTCTAGCTTCAGCTTGCTTTTTGTATAAAATAAGCAAAATTTCAACGTATTTACCTGGGCGTGGGCACGGTTATCGGATACCGCTTGGAGCTCCTCGGCTTCTCCACCAAAAGCACATGCTGATTCATACTGTTAATTTGCGAGGCGCTGTGATGGAACGCAACCGAATCATAATTATTGTCCTGATACTCCACAGGACTAGCATAATATTGTGCCACCCTTGGTCTATAGACCAAATTCTGTTGGGACTGCTGTAAAGGTGGATGACCGTCGGCGATTTGTCCTGCTGATGGCTCATAATAATATCTAAAACAAATGTAATCGAATTTTATTAGGATATTTTACTGGGGGATAAAACGCCTAGCTGTTTCTGACAATAATTAAATCTCAAACGGTTTTACGGTCTTTATCTGGTGATAATTTGTGTGAAATATTGGAATTGGGGGTGGAAGCCAATAAGAAAAAGTGCAAGCAGAGCTATTACATTGAAATTCAGTCAAGTTTGGACTTTGCAGAAAGCTATTCGGATGCCAATGCGCCATTCTTAGGCGGAATATTTGACTATTATCCGGATTTTTATTCACTTAATATAATATTAAAGCAAAATGCTGATGTGTCCACCACATGACTTTCTTATACAATTACAAAGTATTAAAAAATCATAAAATATGTTAGATATGCAACTCAATTAACTTTAAAATAATTGGCCAATTATCAAAACCCCGACTTTTTCATTGTCGAAAAATAAATTTTTGATAAGCTGTGAAAAAAATCAGAAATGGACTAGGATAATTGTTAGTATTTCTTAAAGAGCTCCAAACTCGATGACGTCATTTTTATAACTAAAATTTTTGATGCGTCAAACACATGATTTTCTTATACGATACGGATTTAGTTCTGATCTTTCAGTATGCGATGTACGAAAAATCACACTTTTTGAAGGAATAAAAAAAATATGTTCGAAACTTAATACTAATCAATGTTAAAGAATAAAAAATCTCCTAAATTGTTTCCTTTTTAAGATAATCTTCAAAAACTTAAAAATGTATTTCTTATTACTTCGCATAAGAAAGTAAATCTCCTTACTCGTAGTGCGGCTCGGCAGGAATTGGATGTTTCCTGGCGTAAATCTCCGTAAAATCGCCGTCATTCTGATGGGGTTCCATCATATGCTGCTCCGCATTGGACATTAACACTTCACTGTCTGAATATTCGGGCAGATAATTCTCCGGTTCCATGTAATGTGATGTTCCGGGACAGCTGTAGCCGTAACGACCAGAAGGCAAACGAGACATTTCTAATATAAACAAACCAAGGCAAAAACTGGTTAACGATATACGTAATTAAGTTTGTATGTTTAAAAAGTAATAACTTTGAGTAAATATTGTGGTTCCTAGAAGTAGGAGGAAATACGATAAGTTGTTTACTGTTAGATTTGCGTAATGGTGGGAAAAGTGGATTTATTCTTAGGGACCAGGACAAAGTTTAGTGGGCTTCCAAAGAATAAATCAAACTTATCAATCAAAAACTTACAGAAAGGCGCATTATCGCTGAAATCCCCGGAAAATCCTTCGCATAGTTTCCTCAAGTATGTGATGGAAACAATTTTTTTTACTCGTCGGAACCAGAAAAATATAATGCAATGCTTACCTCAATTAAATGAATTTTGTGGGGAAAAAAATCACTATCTTTTGTATAAAATCAATTTTCTACAGTTATTTTTGCGGACATGTATATAAGAGAAAAACGATGACAGATTATTATTACAGAAATTTAAAAATTAATTGACTTGTGCCAACTATGAATTAATTCATGTAAAATGTTTCGATTCTTATGATGTTATTTTTAAATTAAAATCAATTTTAAACGCCGGATCAAAGCTGCTTTTATAATACAATCAAAACTGAATAGTTTATGTTACAACATATTGTTTTCCAGCATTCCATTCACTGGGAAATTATACGCATAAACGCTGAATAAAAACAAACATTTATGATACAAAAATATGTAATTTTAAAACGGTATTGGGGAAAACCAAGTATTTAGTAGTTTTTATCCAAAATCAGATTTATCGATCACCAAGTCATTTTCCTCTTTGATTGTTTCCCTTCCGTGTTTATTTTCTTTCCTAGTACATCCGCTAAGTTAACAAACAGATCTAAAACATACGTATTTTAATTTATTTTTGGTTAGTCTTACGACGTGATATTAAATTTCAACTTGCTCTACTAACTTGCCCCTCACACTAGTCATTAATTTCCATGAAAATTCATTATGAGACATTTTACCAAAATCACAAAACAAATTAATTAATCTGAAACAAGCCGGGTTTTATTAATCTATGCTTTTACATATAACGCAATTAGTCCCAATGAAAACATCATTTGATTTAATAATAATTTTATAAACAATTGCATTTAATTGACATAAAATTACTTGTTCAGTCGTAAAATGTGATGTGCGCTATATAGTAGTGTTTTATTGTGCCGGGTTTTATTGCTGTTTTATATTCTACTACCCCCATCATCAGGACGAAAAAATTTAGTTCAACATCCCCTAATGTAGCGCTTTAGGCAACTCCGGGCTTTCAACCAATAACCAAATAATATGATAATATCTATTGGTAAGGCAATTACAAATTGACTGTAGCACGGGATGGTTTACTGGGGCGATGGGATGGGACACGACATTCGGTTCTACTACGTGACCCCAAAACTGTGTATGTATGCACTACGGATGATCACAATTCGCCGGGTCGAACAATTTGTTAACAATTTGCTATACGGCTTGTCTTTAATTTGCGCTTCTACTACTGCTCTGGCTTACCGTATCACGTTTACAATTATTATAAGTATCAAGTTAGACAATGAGGGACGAAGGCAATTATGTATCGATTATTAACATGCTGTTGCTGTGTGGTTCCTGCTGCTGTTGCAGGAATCGACATTGTTTAACTTTAATTGACGGCGTGTGGGAAAAAATGTCGACGTGCTTTGAAATAATTTGTTGGAAAAAGGGGTTTACAAAAATGTTGGTGTTTTTTGTTAATTCAGGAATAAATTTACTTACTGCAGATCTAGATTTGTATAGGGGATAAACATTTACTTATATATATATATATATATAGGTATATAGATGGCGCTGAAGATGTCAATGTGTTTCTGCCATATACAGGGTGATCAGTAATTGGCGCACTCCGAGTACAGGGCGTTATAGAGCACATTAAAACTAATGATAATCTACAAAGGAAAATTAAATCTAATGGTTAGTTTCCGAGTTATAGAGTTTCCCTCATCCAAATTACAAGCTAATTATTTTAATAACCAAGACAAAAATGAGTGAATAATTCATGCTACTATAATCTCGGGAAATAATGCAATAGGATTTGTTCAATTTTTTTCACAAAACCTCTAATACAGAGAAATTGAAAATGTTAAAATTTAATAAAATACCTAAATTTGAGAGAAATTTGAAGTTTGGCAACATCTCAAACTCCCCTTGGGATAAAATAAAATATCTTCTATTGCCATGAAAATTTTATTAATGAATTTCAATTGTTGTTTTTGTTTTTTAATAAAATTGACAGTACTAAATTAGTTTGACAAGTTCTCGCATCATAAAATATTGAACGTTTCTCTTTTTTTTTCTCTCCGAACTTATTCACGTGTTCAATGCAGTGTTGCCACTTTTATTTATACAAAAATGGTCATATCTTTATAAAGAAAGGACTTACAGCATTGCGGTAAAAAAAATGGTTATTCTTAAAACGTAAAGTTTATCACAGTATGCTCCGAGTGCGCCAATAGGGATGTTGCATTTTTTTTAAATCCCGTTTTTACTTTCTTATACGAAGTATAAGGAAGTATAGTAATCGTGATTTTTTTCGACTACGAGATTTTGATGGATTTACACGTTTTGAGGGCCCCTGAATCCATTCTGACCATTTTCGCCATGATGTCTGTCTGTCTGTATCCACCATAACTCAAAAACGACTTATTGGATTTGATTCAAATTTCATATTTAAGAGTTTGAACAAAATTGTGGGTGCCACATTCAATGTTTTTTATCTAGCACCAAAACAAGTGACACTTACCTGAAGACATTTTTAGGTTTTTTAGGAATATCTTGAAAAATAAACAATTTATGAGATTTTTTTATTCTTTAACATTGATTTAGAATTGAATTTTGAACAAATTTTGTTTGAACTGAAATTCTGTCAAAAAAATTTCAAAAAAACTAGATATTCTTAAAACACTTTATATTTCTCATAGCGGGCGTTGAAAGTTGAATTCGATGGTCGAGGTAGACCATGTGTCTCATTATATGGCTGCCAAACGGAAGGTCCCGGCTTCGAATCTCAGAAGGAACGGACCATTAGTTTTTTTTTATTTTACTGGTTTCTATGGTACCGAAAAGAATAAAAATGAATAAATAATAGTAGTTTAATAAACAAGAGTGTTAATAAGAGCGATTAATAATCGAAACGATTTTAACGCGTGAGCGCAGCGAGCGCGTTAATGAGTCGAGATTATTAATCGCCGATTAACACTCATGTTGATTACAATATTTTTTTGTCGATCGCTCTTTATTAGAATGAAAATAATCTAATTTTGTTCCATGGCAAAATCCAAATTCTGACATAATATGCAATAAGTCAAAATACCACTGACATAATTAATTAATTTCGGCAGGTGTCAGTTCCAAATGCAAGTTTCAATAATATAATATATTGTTGGTTACCTAGTAAATCTCATAATCTCAACAATGTTTTTAATGTGCATGTATGCATTAAACTGAGTTATTAATACACTCCTTTTATTACATTAACTAGATCTTTAATAAACGATCGACAAAAAATGTAATTTCATACCGGGAGATTTTTTTAAGTGAGTAATAGGTCAAAAATCTAAAATAAAACACATTTTTGTCGTAAAATTCTGTTATAATGAGTGGGACAAGGACAGATTTATGCGTATTGCAATAAGTGCGACAGAGACTATTTGAAAATTGCTGGAAACCTTCAAAATTTTTACAAGAAATTGAACTAAATTTCTTTAGGAAAAGTAATTATTGTGATACTATCCGTAAGTATAAGAAAGTCATGTGTTGGGCACATCAGATATTTTTCTGTTAGAAATGTAAAACTATATTAATAATACTCTACAGCAAAAATATTTTTTTTACTCAATACTTGTACATAAAATATCTGATGTGTCCAACACATGACTTTCTTATACTTACGGATAGTATCACAATAATTACTTTTCCTAAATAAATTTAGTTAAATTTCTTGTAAAAATTCTGAAGGTTTCCAACAATTTTCAAATAGTCTCTGTCGCACTTATTGCAATACGCATAAATCTGTCCTTGTCCCACTCATTATAACCGAATTTTACTACAAAAATGTGTTTTATTTTCAAACGGCATATAACATGGTGTTATAAGACTGAGTAGGCAAGGTATAAGTTTCATTTCTATGACACCACTCTTGAGCGGCGTATAAGTAGGACTTATACTCCGGCGGAGTATAAGTTATATCATTATCTGCAAAAATGTATGACAGTTGCATGACAGTTGCAAAATTACTTATTAAATTGATTGTCATATTACGATTAGAATGATTCCATGTGAAAATATAATATTGTATTTTATTCGGAGTATAAGCACTTTCATGTGACTCCGTATGGAGTTAATTCTCCTCGCTCCGCTCGGCGCTTACACCTCCATACTTCGTCACATAAAAGTTTCGCTTATACTCCTAATAAAATAAATATCTATTATTTTAGATTTTTGACCTATTACTCACTTAAAAAAATCTCCCGGTATGAAATTACATTTATTTATTCATTATTATTGTTTTCGGTGCCATAGAAACCAGTAAAATAAAAAAAACTAATGGTCCGTTCCTTCTGGGATTCGAACCCGGGACCTTCCGTTTGGCAGCCATATAATGAAACACATGGTCTACCTCGACCATCGAATTCAACTATCAACGCGCGCTATGAGAAATATGAAGTGTTTTAAGAATATCTAGTTTTTTTGAAATTTTTTTGACGGAATTTCAAAAAAAGTTCAAACAAAATTTGTTCAAAATTCAATTCTAAATCAATGTTAAAGAATAAAAAAATCTCATAAATTGTTTATTTTTCAAGATATTCCTAAAAAACCTAAAAATGTCTTCAGGTAACTGTCACTTGTTTTGGTGCTAGATGAAAACATTGAATGTGGCACCCACAAATTTGTTCAAACTCTTAAATATGAAATTTGAATCAAATCCGATAAGTCGTTTTTGAGTTATGGTGGATACAGACAGACAGACAGACAGACATCATGGCGAAAATGGTCAGAATGGATTCAGGGGCCCTCAAAACGTGTAAATCCATCAAAATCTCGAAGTCGAAAAAAATCACGATTACAATACTTCCTTATACTACGTATAAGAAAGTAAAAACCGATTCCAAATTGACCGTAATTCAAATATATTATTGCCGCCCGAAAACGCTTTGAGATCGGATAGTCCTGTGTGACGTCACGAATCTAGTTGACATGTCTAAATATTGTTTTTGTCGATCGTTTATTAAAGATCTAGTTAATGTAATAAAAGGAGTGTATTAATAACTCAGTTTAATGCATACATGCACATTAAAAACATTGTTGAGATTATGAGATTTGCTAGGTAACCAACAATATATTTTATTATTGAAACATGCATTTGGAACTGACACCTGCCGAAATTAATTAATTATGTCAGTGGTATTTTGACTTATTGCATATTATGTCAGAATTTGGATTTTGCCATGGAACAAAATTAGATTATTTTCATACTAATAAAGAGCGATCGACAAAAAAATATTGTAATCAACATGAGTGTTAATGGGCGATTAATAATCTCGACTCATTAACGCGCTCGCTGCGCTCACGCGTTAAAATCGTTTCGATTATTAATCGCTCTTATTAACACTCTTGTTTATTAAACTACTATTTTTGTCGATCGTTTATTAAAGATCTAGTTAATGTAATAAAAGGAGTGTATTAATAACTCAGTTTAATGCATACATGCACATTAAAAACATTGTTGAGATTTGCTAGGTAACCAACAATATATTATATTATTGAAACATGCATTTGGAACTGACACCTGCCGAAATTAATTAATTATGTCAGTGGTATTTTGACTTATTGCATATTATGTCAGAATTTGGATTTTGCCATGGAACAAAATTAGATTATTTTCATTCTAATAAAGAGCGATTGACAAAAAAATATTGTAATCAACATGAGTGTTAATCGGCGATTAATAATCTCGACTCATTAACGTTTCGTTTCGATTATTAATCGCTCTTATTAACACTCTTGTTTATTAAACTACTATTACGCGTTTGACATTTTTCGAACTAGTCAAAATGCGGCGTGCTGTACTGTGGAACTAGATTCGTCAGCAGTCTTTTGGGCCGATTCGGGAGTTTCCGGGCAATGCGTGGAATTTTCATATTTTACAATAGATACTATTTATTTATTTACTCGGAAAGTATGGACCAATTTTTTTTTCAAAAATATTGATAGTGATAATTTGGTATCAGCTTTTCAAAAAAAATATTTTGAAAATCATGCAAAGTCCCTATTAATGATCACCCTGTATAAATTTTAATAACAATTATCAAAAAAACATCGCAAAATAAATAACTCTCATTACTTCTACGACTCATGTGGAAGCCGAAAGAACATTCACAAAAAAATTGGCGTCGATATCTGCAACGGTGTAGATTTGTATAGAGGACAAATTTTCACTTATATATATATAAGATGATATACGATTCGCAATTGTTTTGATTTGATTTTTTGCTAAACAAAGGAATTATAAAGCAAGTGAGGGTTTTTGAAATTCCTGCCTTTTTAACAATAATTCAATAGTTGTTAGGAGTATAACAATAGTCATTCGACAATAGATTGAAAGCATAATAGTTCGGACTTTGGATATGTTTTAGTTAGACATATTTAGAACAACTATAGGAAATAGAAGTGAATTTTTAAGAAAAGTCGATTGGTAAAAACCACATCTTGCTATCTCTAACCGTTACTTACCTATTAAGATATCTTTAAAAAGTGACATTTGCCCGATTTTTAAAAAATGTCATAACTTTTTTGTTTATTAAAATATTTTAATTCTGTAAAATGTTTGTTATAGTAGTTTTTCACGTAGAATAATATGATGAATAATATTTTGTTCTAGATTCAATACATTTCGAGTTATTTCACCTAACTTTCTTATTTTAAATACAAACCATAGTTAATTATGCTATTCAAAAATTGCTTATTTTTTTAGATTTTCAAAATTATATACCTTGGTATACTTATTTTTATATCTTACTGAATTATACGTTTTTATATTTTTAAATTCGTAAATTAAATGTTTTGAATATTATTAGTAGGCGTTGTTAAAGAAAATATTATATCAATGAACCAACGTCAAATAGAAAAAGCCATTTATCAACAATAATCAAAACATATCAGATTTAATAAGTAAAAAATCAAAAATAAGTAAACAGAAACACAAAATATATAACTGAAAGAGAACTAATAAATAAACAAGTGAAACACATTATAGTACGAATTTGTTGAATTAAATGTTCAAGTTGTTGTCCGTTCTGTTGAATACACAAAACTTTTGGCAAGGACAATATATTTTTTTTTTAATAAATCGAACAGAAAGGAAGAAATTGACCATAGAGTGAGGCAGATTGCAGATAATTAGAAATATAAAACCAAATCAGATTTTTAACGTGCTTCATGCTGCAATACAACAGCATCGGCAGCAATTTGAATATTTAAATTAAACAATTATTTGTTTAACATGTTTATAATTTACTAAAATTATTTCTATGAAAAAATGTAAATTCTTAAGTTTAGGTATGTTGATTAATATTAACGTGGCTATGTTGTTAGGTACCATTCGACGTTGTTTCATAGAAAAAAATTTTTTACCAACGCCTACTAATAATGTTCAAAACATTTAATTTACGAATTTAAAAATATAAAAACGTATAATTCAGTGAGATAAAAAAATAAGTATACCAAGATATATATTTTTGAAAATCTAAAAAAATAAGCAATTTTTTAATGTCATAGCCAACTATGCTTTGTATTTACAATAAAAAAGTTAGGTGCAATAACTCGAAATATATTGAACCTAGAAAATGTTTTTCTAGTGCATATTATTCTACGTGAAAAACTACTACTTATATCAAACATTTTACAGAATTAAAATATTTTAATAAACAAAAAAGTTATCCCACTTTTTAAAAATTGGCCAAATGTCACTTTTTAAATATATCTTAATAACGGTTAGAGATATCAAGATGTGGTTTTTACCAATCGACTTTTCTTAAAAATCGAGCATCGAGTATTGCGAAAACCATTTTTTTCTATCTCGCCTAGAAATGGGTGAAACCACCCATTCCCATCGAAATTGGGACACCCTGTATGTTAAATAAAATAATATTTCCGTAATTCTTTCAAGTTTTTTCAACTTGCTTAAATTCAAAATTATGATTGTTTCGTTTTAATAAATTACTATTCCGTTTTATGGCTACTTGATTTTAAAGAATTGCAAACTTTTTTTCAAAATAACTTGCTTATTTTAAATTATTATCAAGAAAAGATGAGGACATTTTTTGTATAGAATTTAATTTACCATAGATTTTTGCAAAAATATATAGGGTGTTCCATTTAATTTTTTTTTATTTTTGTGAATATCTCGAAAACCAGATGGCCAATTGTTTTTCTGTTTTCACCATTGTAATCATCGGAAAAAATGCTACTAGTTTGCTAATTTAACCGGCTTTGTAGCTCCAATAATAACAAAGTTAGCAATAGTGAGCCACTTCGCGCGATGAATAATACAACAGGATGAAATATTTTCGTAGCGAGATCATCGTAAGTTCCAAAAAAAGATACAGATCTGTAACGACACTATGTGGGACACTTGAACCAATGTCCTCTCCAACCAAATGAAAATCCTTATTCAAGACATATCCTCTGCGATTTACCAAACAAACTATTTCGTGTGTCAGAGATAAAACCGTGTGTCACAGGTCTTTGTGTTTGAAATTTGATTGTTGGGACGGACGGTCCGAGTGGCACATTGCGCCTGTGGCCACTTACAGGACGACCGGTCAAATTTCAACTTGCCAAGCACGCCCATCATCGTCCTCCAACTAAACACCAGCAGTTTAATTAAACAATAAAACGATAAAAATAATACAGGTCCTTCGGGAACATTTAATTTATTAATTTTAATTACGATCGTTTATTGTACTGAAAGTTTATATTGTTGTTGTTGTAATTAATGTTAATTAATTAATTAATTATCGGTGGATGGGCTAAAGTATAGAACAATATTAATTACAGAAGTAATACCAAGCTAGTTTATGCACCATCTTCTTGTACGTTGTTTTAATTATTGCAACAACGCTCCAAAAGTTTCGTTTAGTTAAATTAGTTTTGATCTACGACAAAGTGCAACAAGCTAAGAGTAAATAATCATTTAATCACTACTACTACTATTACGTACCTATCTACATTGGAATAGTATTAAGTAATAGTAAACATAAACATCTTGAAAACAAAGCCATTGAGTGAAATTACTTAGGCAGATCCGGGAAGTAAATAGAAATTTGTCTCCGGGGAGGTGGTCCTAGGCACAAAGGATACAATTAATGGCACGGGCACGCTTTTCCTACTAACCAGAGGATGTAATATTGCTAATTACATGCCACATACAGCGCAAATTGACAATTGTGCTTTATTTAGGAAACACAAGCCAATTACCACGAATTTTATATCTGATACAAGCCTGTTGCGATTTTTTTATGGATATATAAAGTCGGTTGCTTGATAATTCTGTCGTCGATTTTCAGTATACAAGCTGAAAGTACAAAGGACTTTTGACCCTGCCCGAAGGGTCCGACAGGGGTTTTTTACTTTTTATGTTCATGTATTGGGAAAGGATAATCACCAACAGATAAAATTAAAATAAAATAGCTTGTTTTGTGGTTTGTTTCTATATTTGATATTTGGGTTTCGTTATAAGAGAAATTATCTGGATTTGAATGGGTATTTTATTACAAAGAATGAATGGTTTTGAGGTTTTTCATGTATAAAAATGTTTCTCCACAGAAAAATCTACTTCATATAGGACAAAAGATAAAGATTTTTTGTATTAAAACTGACTAATAGCAGTATGTAGGTATGATTACTTTGATTAATTTTTTTAATTATCGGTTTGATGACGTCAGAGTATAAACTGAACAGAAGCCAACTTGATTTTTGTCGCATTTCTTCAAATTTGTTTTGATTTTTAATAAAATTTGGCACATACACTATTGGACAAAAGTAAAGCAACAACTATTGAACTATTGAAATATGTGAACAGAAAATGAAACTTACATTTAAAAATATGAAAAATATGATTTAATTAGTTTTCTATAGTCAAAAACATTTGATCTGGAGATTCATACTTTTATAATATTTCTTATTAAGTCTCGATAAAAAATTAAAACCAATTGTAGGAAAAAGGAGTCGGACAAAAGTAAAGCAATTTTTCAATTTTATTGAACTAACTGAACACTGACACATATGAAACAAGTAAACAATAAATATAATATTTTGTAATTTTTTGCATATCCATTACTTGCAATAATTTGCACGCATCTTCTTAGCATCGACGAGATTAATTTTTGTATAACACTTTCCGGAGTATTCCTCCAAATATCGTTGATTTTGTCGATAATCGCCTGCTTGTTTCTAAATAATTCCGGAGTATTAGCAACTACAATGAAAGAGGACATCTAGAGACTGCACCAAAATCCGGACGACCACGCAAAACCACAATCCACACGGATAGATTAATTAAAAGAATTAGTCAGAATGACCCTTTCAAATCAGTTCCAAGTATTAAAGCAGAAATTGCGAGCCCAAATATTAGTTGCAGGACGATTCAAAGGAGACTGGTTGCTGTAAAGCTGTTCAGTAGAAAACCTACAAGAAAACCTCTAATTTCAGCAAGAAACAGGGCCGCCCGACTTGCCTTTGCACTTGCTCACTTGAATTGGACTGTGGACGACTGGAAAAAAAAAATTTTTAGCGATGAAACCCGGTACACGATTTTTAATTCCGATGGAAAGCGTCGTGTAAGACGACCAGTAGGTCAGAGGTTTAATCCAAAGTTTGTTACACCAACCGTAAAGCAGGGCCATGGAATCGTGTTCTTATGGGGTTTTTTCTCATGAAATAGCGTCGGCCTCGTCCATTTCAATGATGGCATCATGGATGGGCTTGCTTATAGGGACATTCTCCAAAACACAATGCTGCCTTATGCAGAATGGAAATGCCCTTACACTTCATTTTCCAACATGAGAACGACCCAAAACGCAAATTACGCATAGTAACAGAGTAGCTAATAAGAGAACGTGTTCGAATTTTGGACTGGCCAGTCCAGTCACCTGACCTCAACCCAATAGATAATCTGTGGGAAGAGGTCGAGAGACGAATTAGAACGGAATTATTTAGAAACAAGCGTTGATCGACAAAATCAGCGATGTCTGGAGGAATATTCCGAAAGGTGTTATACAAAAATTAATCTCCTCGATGCCAAGAAGATGCGTTAAAATTATTGCAAATATGGGTATGCAATAAATTACTAAATATTATATTTATTGTTTACTTGTTTCATATTGTGCCAGTGTTCAGTTAGTTCAATAAAATTGAAATGTTGCTTTACTTTTGTCCGACTCCTTTTTCCCACAATTTGGTTTTCATTTTTTATTGAGATTAATAAGAAATATTATAAAAGTATGAATCTCCAGATCAAATGTTTTTGACTATAGAAAGCTAATTACATCATATTTTATCTACGAAAATGCGGAATGACGTTTTTTCTGACAAGATAATCGAACTTGAAAGTAGGCTTTTGAAAAACTAGTACGGAAAATTAGTGTGGAAATTTTTTTCCGCTCACATTTTTTAAACTTTCCGCACGCAAACAAAAACACAAAGAAGTACTTACATTTAGTTATAATTGTAACATTTATTTAATATCTAACAACCGGAGGAGTGCACATTAGTTCATCGCTTTCGCTTTAGTTTTGAAACTCCATGTTTATATTCACGTAATTTGATCTCAAAATCAAAATTATTTTGATGACAGGACACAATTTATAAACTGTCAACAGCTATGAGCTTTCAGTTCTATGACAACAAACTCACTTGATGTTTTTTTTAATTAGAAAAAGATTTACAAATAATTTTATTTTTTACGAATTTCACGTTTTCGTAGAAAAAATCATATGTAACACGCTTGCGGAAATGGCCCATGACAATACTCGTGTGATTGCAGCACTCGCTATCGCTCGCGTTGCAAATTTCACACTCGTATTGTCATGATGCGTTTTCCGCACTTGTATTACAATATACTATTTCATGTTTTTAAATGTAAGTTTCACATTCTGTTCACATATTTCAAAATTAATAGTTGTTGCTTTACTTTTGTCCAATAATGTATATGCAGTTCGATGAAACGAATCGAGGGCGCCTAAGCCGTTTTACAACTAATTTTGTTCGTTTAAAAGGGTCAACAAAATTTACATTGGAAAATGTATAAAAACTAGATATGTACACTGTGTCCCAAATTGCTTGTAATTGCAGGATATCTCTGTAATTTGTAAAGATAGAACTTTGCGGTTTTTGCGAACCTTTGCTACTTTTTCGTTAAACTTTTAATGCCGCAAGCAGAATTAAGCTAACTTGTTTTGTTTCTGAGCTACAGGGTGAAAACGAGAATTTTCAATTTCTGAGGTGCTGTCATATCTCACACACCGTGTAAGCTAGAAAAAAAAGTAAAAACTGTTCTAGATAGATATTTTTGCGTAGAATCCAGTGGCGTACTCGAAAAAAAATTGATTTGCACCGTTTAAGAGATATGACTCGAACTAGGTCTTTTTTAAATGGAACATCCTGTATTTTTCAGTCTCATTAAATTTGTCTATTTTTTCTCATTAAAATGATGTAAGCAGTAGCCATAAAAAACAGAAAACCCATTTATAAGTCAAACAATTTTAGTAGGCCTTGAAAATCGGGGATAAAGAAATGTTTACAAGCAACATGAGACACTATATTACATAAAAAAAAAGAACGTAAAATATTTTGTTAAGTTTGATTGTTTATTTATATGACCGTTAAAAAAATGTATTTCGCTTTTTTTTTCTTTTTTACTAAGATAAAATAAAAATAATATTAATGTTAAGAGTTTTTCATTTAATACCCCCAAGATACTGCACAAATTAGCCAGATTTAGAGAGAGAGCTAGCACGCTGTCGCGTGTTGGTCGCCGGCTTGGCCCAACTGTGCATGAATATCCCTGTATAGTGTCTCATGTTGCTTGTAAACATTTCTTTATCCCCGATTTTCAAGGCCAACTAAATTTTTTTGACTTATAATTGAGGTTTTTGCTGTTTTAGGGCATTTATTAAATTTGAAAGTGCCTACTGTTTTCATCATTTTAATGAGAAAAAATAGACAAATTTAATGACACTAAAAAATACAGGGTGTTCCATTTAAAAAATACCTAGTTTGGGTAATATCTCTTATACGGTGCAAAACAATTTTTTTTTCGAGTACGCCACTGTATTCTATGCAAAAATATGTATCTAGAACAGTTTTTACTTTTTTTCTAGCTTACACGGTGTGTGAGATATGACAGCACCCCAGAAAGTGAAAATTTTCGTTTTCACCCTGTATGTCAGAAACAAAACAAGTTAGCTTAGTTCTGTTTGTGGCATTAAAAGTTTAACGAAAAAGTGGCATAGGTTCGCGAAAACCGCAAAGTTCTATCTTTACAAATTACAGGGATACCCTACAATTACAAGCAATTTGGGACACAGTGTACTTATTAGATAATTATTATATTATCAAGATAATATAATAATTATCTAATAAGCATCATCTAAAGAAAAAAAAAATATATTATCAAGATTGGAGTTCACAAAAGTTAAGTTAAAATTAGGTTAGATTAATATTATTTTCAGAAGACATGTGCATTATTCTATCTCTATCTCTCTCTTTAGAGCGAGAGATATGAAGAGGTAGTAAATAATCCTGGTATATAATTGGATTTTTTTTGTTTTTTCCAGGAATATCAGAAAAAACTTTTACATTTTTTTTCTTCTAAATTTGAATGCAATTAGCTCATATCCCATTTCAAGGAGTCACAACTTTTTTCTGTAGGTTGGTTCAATCTTGGCCATTCGGTATATTGTGGCTTACACCTAGTCTATAGTTCACCCATCATTCCGAACTTCTTTACGAAGTTGGTTATTATTGGACGAAAGTTTACCGACGTCGCTGGGGCTTAAACGTATCACACCCAGAGTTTGTAGTCGGGTCCTTTCCAAGGCTACACATTCGCACAATAAGTGCTGTGCTGTTTCCTTGACCTTAAGCACAGACGGCCTTCAGTATCTTCCTCTATACCCATTCTGTGCATGTGGTTTTTGAGTTTGCAGTGAGCCGGCAGCATTTTACCATTCTTTACAGACCTACGGCACCCACTATTAAAGAAGCTCCCTGATTGGCTGGTGGGGCAAGGGTAATCCCGGCATAATATTACGGTACCTATTTATGCTACTATTTAAAGGAAAAACCTTCCAAAACAACCTAACCTGGTTCGTGACTTGTAACAGTTCCGAATAAATAATGATTATAAGTACTTAAAAATTAAAAAAAGACAGCAAACTTAGGGAATCGAACCAACACCACCAGCACTACGAGGCAGATGCTTTAACCACTGCACCATAGCCTCCTTAACAAGGCATGCGTCTTCGTCGAGAATCAATCGTGAACCGAAATATACCACCAATCAGAAGGCGTTATTGCACCATGGTGCCATAGGTCTGTAAAGTATGGTAATATGCGACCCGGCACCCAAAGAAAAATTTCCAATGAGTTCAAGGTTAGTCAATAGTTCCAAATCAGTTTTGAGCTAAATTCATTGGAGCTCAGTGCCTTTAATGCAGCCTGCCTATGAGAGAATATCTTAATTGTGTTTTCCGCACAGCGCTGTTCCATCAGCTTTCGCGCACACAATTCAATAGCGTACGCTTCTGCTTGAAAAATTGTCGCCTATTGACCAAGAATCTCAAAAAGTTCAATTCTTGGTCGGCAACAACACGCGGCAGCTCCAATTCCTGTAGGAGACTTGGAGCCGTCAGTAAACCAGCACAAATTGACCTTCAGAAAGGAGGACTCACTTCTCTCCCATTCGTCTCGCTGTAACTTTTTTCTGTAAATTACTACGTAAACTCACATGGTTGAAAATTTGAATATTTTGTTAAAATCCGCAGGTTAGAAGTCTGAAGCCGCCTCTGTTCTTTCCATGTTTACAAACATTTGTTGAAAACATGCGATATTTTAAAATCAGGCAATAATGGTGGTTTTTTACAACATGGTTTTTCAAAATATTTAAAATATTGGCTGATGTAATTCTACGTTACTTATTAAAAACGTTAGTTAAAAAAATATCGACGACCGCTGATGCCAAAAGTGACTAATACTGTAACATACTAAGAGGTCAAGATGGAACCTTGTAAGATGCCAACTGATATGAATAATATTTCACAATTTTAACTAGCAGAAAAAATGCTGTTTATAATTAGGCGACTTGCAACTTGCAACAGATTTAATACAGTATAAATAAATAAATTGAGTATGCGAGGATTGGTAATTCAATTTATTAGATTTTCCATGAAATTATTATATTTATAGATAATTATTAGTTTTATTATAAGGACATTAGTATAAACACTTGTTGGGACATTTTTTTTCTTAAATAAATATCGTATTTTTACAAAAAAGCATTTGAATAAAAATAGAAAAAAAATACGTGTAATTCTGAATAAATACACATTATAATGGTAAATAATTCAAGTTGATGTAACATCATAAACATTGCATAAAAATTATATTTTTTCCACTTTATTTATTTTATATTAAATTTTGTATGTATGTAATTTAAAAACACTAATTTTCATCCTGAAACTAAAACAAACAATTCTGTATTAATTAGAATGAAAGTTTTAATGAGCTATTCATCTGTATAAAAAAAACACATTAAAAAGTTAATCCACCTGAATCTGGACAATAATAATCCCCAAATCCTTATTATTTAATTATTCTTATTCCCTAACTAATTCCACAAACAAATCGGTGTAGCTATTTTTAGTTTCGCATTATATTCCACACATTTTTCATTAGCAACTTAAGCCACCATCAAACAAATCAACCAAATCAGTATATTTGTGTCGCATAAACAAAACTAATTAACAAAAATTAATAAAAGTTTTCAGTTTTTTTTGCACAATATCTTATCAGGCACAATCACAAAACAGATTGCCGGAACAAGAGAAGTTAATTAAAATTGTTGAAAAGAATAATCTTTGAAATAGAAATAGAAAATAAACATTGTTAATAAATTGTGTGTATGTCTGCAATGGGCTACGAAGACGCCTCCGTCAGTCGACGCTGAACCCTTCAACAGTACGGACGCTATTATCCTGTATCATAGCGCGCGATTGGAACGTCGAAAATAAGTTACGGTTTACGAGGAAAAGTTAATTAATTTGTAATGTAGTGAAGTTTGCTTGTCTAAACTATTTAAATTTGATAATGATGAGTGTTGGACAAAATTACCACTGAAAATTCGCGTCCCCCCTCCAAAAAAATGGTAAGTTGCTCAACGGCTTTTGTCCTTTTTTCCTAACAAAAGAAAATGAAACAATGCCACGGAACTTTCCGGTCGCGCGTCGCAAATAAATACAATTGTATTCTTACAAAGCTAACGTTTTCCATCCCCCCACCCCTTCAGTTTTTATTTTTGTGGAAGTGAAATAATAAATCAATTCGCCCATCAACCGATTTATCCCAATTTAAATTCTATCAAGAAGTTTTAGTAACTTTTTGGGATTCTTCGCATTGCACAACTTCACACCTTCTTAACAAAGTTCTGGATGTGATTTACGACCATAATTGAATAGAATTTTGTCACCTAAATATAAATTTCTCAAGAAGTTAATGAAACTATCTATCTAAATCAAGTTAATTTTTGGAAAAACTCTCCAAAATATCGCTTGAACTACTATACAACAAAAACATCTTTAATATATTGTTGTTGAAATCCTAAAGTGGAAAACTTTTCAGAAGGGTAGATTTGTGCACAAACTGTGCGCTTATTTCCCCGCACTCAAATTAATCATAATATGGCTGTCAAGGAGGCTTTTCGGTTTGTCTGGAAATTCGCATAGCTTAGATGTGAGATAAGCCAATTTATGTTGTAGGGGTAAATTTTTATAATTCATTAAGCGAACGCACGAGGTTTATTTGGGATTATTTATTAAAGTTAAACAACATCCGTGGCGAGGAATCAAGGAAAGTGGAAGTGAAATACGGGAAATCTGTGTGTTTCTTAACGAGATTAATAAAAAGGGAATGTGAGTTGTTAGGTTATAGATGCAGAATTGGATCCGAGCTACGATGTTTGTGGTTTTTGTAAATTGTGGGGTTTTCTATAGATTTTTAACTACCTACTAAAAATCAAATTGTTAGAAATTTTGGTCTAAACTTCGAATTTTAAACTATAAACTGAAAAGTTGTGACGCTAGTTTTATAGATTTTTATGGATATTGCTTTCGTAAAAATTCGAAATTATTCAAAATCTAGTAGCAGTTCTAAAACTGTACTAACCACTGGAACAAATTTTGACTTCTTGGAACCTTAGGCACTAGTACAATAAAGGACCAAGATTCTAAACTGCTTCTTTTGGTTAAATTGAAATGTTGTTAGTAAATAAATAGATAGTCCAGGATTTTTTGCGATTTTTGTATGCGACGACAATTTTTAACTACACAAAAATATCGGGTGTTAAATGAACACCCGATATAAATATGTATAAAAACGTATGGAACATTCAAATTGCTAAAAATTTTGGTCTATACTTGAATTTAAAGAAATTAATTTAAAAAGTTGTGACGCTATTTTATAATTTTGTGTGGATATACAGGGTGGTCGAGGTTAAACGTCATTAATTTTAAGAGGTGATAGAGCATCCAAAAAAAGTAGATTTGCATGAGAAAACTTTGCTCAAAAATGTTTCCTAACAAAGATACAGGGTGTCAAAGTTTAGTATAAAAATTCGTTTTCTTATCATAACTTCTAAACCACTCGATCGATTTCCATGAAATTTCGCACACAGAGTAATGTAGTACATTTCTAGATAAGGATGGTGTTTATTTATAAAAAAATTCTCCTATAGCGTAGACATTGGGGAACCGCTCGACTTTTCTCCTCCAATTTTCGACGTCACTGGATATATTGCGAAGAAAATTCGATTTTTGGATTGTCTAACAATTTAGAGAAAATAGTTACTCTTGAAAAAATTAATTTAAGGCCTCGTTTTTAAGATATTTGAGTTTGACGGTTTGGAAACACAACCTCAAATCCTGCTCTGAACTAAAAAAAATTCGAGTAAGTTCTCAAAATAGGCTTCGATACATTTTGGAACTCTTTTAGCCACGGAATTAATAGCTGCCAAGGCACTTGATGGCCATTTTCCGGATTTTTTAGGCCTACCCGAAATTTTCTTTAATTCAGCACAGCTATTGATGTTGTTTCCCAACCTTCAAACTCAAATATCTCAAAAACGAAATCTTAAATTAAAATTTTTCAAGAGTAACTATTTTCTATAAATTAAACAGACAATCTAAAAATTAAATTTTCTTCGCAATATATTCAGTGGCGTCGAAAATTGGAGGAGAAAAGTGGAGCGGTCCCCCAATATCTACGCCACTGGAGATTTTTTTATAAATGAACCTCATCATTACCTAGAAATGTACTACATTATTCTGTGTGCGAAATTTAATGGAAATCAATCAAGTGGTTTAAAAGTTATGTTAAGAAAACGCGTTTTTTTAACTTTGACACCCTGTATCTTTGCTATAAAACATTATTGAGCAAACTTTTTTCTTGATGCTCTATCACCTCCCAAAATTAATGACGTTTAACCTGTACCAACCTGTATAAACAAGAATTGGTTTCAAAAAATCCGAATTTAATCGAAATTCAGTAGTAGTCCTAAAACTGTAACTACAGAATTTTGACTTAGGCACTCGTACAACAAAGGACCAGAACCCTAAACTGACATTTTCTGCTTATTTTTTTGGTTAAATTGAAAGGTAGATTTGATGATGATTGCACAAGAACGAAACGTTGTATGAAAAAAATGTAAAAGCCATTTTCTAGAACATAAAAAGTGCTACTTAAAACGATGAAAAAAAAACCAGGGCCGTATTTAAAATATCTGATGTGCCCAACACATGACTTTCTTATACGGATAGTATCACAATAATTACTTTTCAACCCTCGGATTCAACTATCAAAGCGCGCTATGAGAAATATAAAGTGTTTTAGGAATATCTCGTTTTTTTGAAATTTTTTTGACGGAATTTCAAAAAAAAGTTCAAACAAAATTTGTTCAAAATTCAATTTTAAATCAATGTTAAAGAATAAAAAAATCTCATAAATTGTTTATTTTTCAATATATTCTTAAAAAACCTAAAAATGTCATCAGGTAAGTGTCACTTGTGTTGGTGCTAGATGAAAATCATTGAATGTGGCACCCACAAATTTGTTCAAACTCTTAAATATGAAATTTGAATCAAATCCGATAAGCTGTTTTTGAGTTATGGTGGATACAGACAGACACACAGACACACAGACACACAGACACACAGACACACAGACACACGGACACACGGACACACGGACACACGGACACACAGACACACAGACAGACATCATGGCGAAAATGATCAGAATGGATTCAGGGGCCCTCAAAACGTGTAAATCCATCAAAATCTCGAAGTCGAAAAAAATCACGATTACTATACTTCCTTATACTGCGTATAAGAAAGTAAAAACGGATTTGATGACGTCAGCGCAAAAACTATAGTGCTGTAGCAAAAACAAAACGCCGCATGAGGAAAATCTTTACGTCATTTTATAAAGCACAAAAAGTGTCCATGACAAAACTTGGCGAATGTAACTAACAGCGATTTTGGAAAAATTTTGAAATTACCTTATTAATTAAGATCTCCTGATTACGAAAATGCTAAAAATAAGCGGCGGTCTTTAATATTTCTAAAATTATAGCAGTTTGAAAACTTGAAACATCCAATGTTTGGATGTGTAAATTAAGCACTTTTATCAACTTTTATTCACTAAAATGAATTTAAATTTTAAGGTTAGATTTAGTGTTTCAAAATAAACGTGCTGAAGTAGAGTAATAAATCGTTTTTACTAAAATGAAATGGTTGATTAATCATTAGTTAGTGCAATAGAGTCTATTGAGTGCATTTTTAGTGAATAAAAGTTCAAAAAAGTGCTTAATTTACACATCCAAACTTTGGATGTTTCAAGTTTTCAAACTCCTATAACTTTGGAAATATTGGAGACCGCCGCTTATTTTTAGCACTTTCGTAATCAGGAGATCTTAATTAATAAGGTAATTTCAAAATTTTTCCAGAATCGCTGTTAGCTACATTCGCCAAATTTTCCCAAAGTGATTTTAGATATCTTGAAAAATTAAAGCAAAAAAAAATAAAAACGAAAAGGCAAAAATGTGGTTTTTTCCAAAAATCTCCAGAACTACAAAAGATATTTTCGATTTCTTAACGGCTTATTATTGACCACATTATTACGCAACTTTGCCCTAATTTAACTAAAGCTGTATCTCTTACCATTTCTGAGATCCCTGTAGTGAGAAGCGAATTTGAAACCGCCTGTATACTGAAAAATATCTCAGTAAGTTTTGCATTCTCATTTGATTCCAGTGTAAATAGCAAATTTCTAGAATCGACACCCATTAATATTCATATTTGCAAAAAAAAAACTACATGAATAATGTATTAACGGCAATTTTAGTGCATAGCATGTTCTATATAGTTGCTGTCGACTCTAATAAGTATTCAATATCAGTTCACTGTAATCTAAATTATAATTAAACAGAAAAAATACTGAATAGCTGGAGCTGTAATACGAAAGCATTTGCCAATTGACACAGTTACTTATAGTAAAAATATACCGGAACCGATATGTAGTATTTCAAAAGATTTACTATAAACGTCAAAAAAGTTTGTTTGAACAGTTTTTCTCTTAGAAATTTACGAGTGTTTCTTGGATATTTGTGTACAAGACATCAAAAGTAAACTGCAGGGGAGGAGGATATTATACTATACTATATTATATCTCAGTTATTTATACAAGTGTTACACGGAAATGCTCATATGTAGGTTTACAATAAAAAAGGTCCCGAAACCTATAACAGAGAATTACCATACTATACGAGTATACGCACCAGTGTAAATAAAAGAAAAGTTTTGGTTGGATGGCTGTTTTGTTGTGTTGTGTATGTTGAATAAATAATAAAAGTAATATCATTAAGTGGATGCCTGGCATAAGGTTCTTATGATTTTTTTCATGAAGCCGATGTAGCAATAAAACCAAGTGGGTTATATGCGTTTTTCCAATCAAATTGTATCGCGGATTTATTAACTAAACCCCCAGTGGCAAACTTCTCGGTTTTCCCACTGTGAGATTTTCACGCCTCATTTACCTGATTTTCCGGTTGACTTCCATTTTGCCATAACGAACTATGATAGCACATCACATCGAAAAAAAAAACAAATTTTATATAAAATGTGATCTATAGATTTGTTTACATTGTTTCATTTTCCAACGTGGTTTGTGTGTAATTGCACCACTAAATGAAAAGTGTTTGGTTTGTTAAATTGTTGATTAAAAATAAAAACCTCCATCATGGAATTTCATTCCAACACTTTGTGATATATAACGGGAATTACACACAATTCATTAGACATAGTAACTAATGAAAGGGTTTTGATCGCAACTCACAATTTTAGTTTTGTTTTTTTTTTAGAATGGCGTAACAAGTTGGACAAGTGAAAATAAAACTGATGATGGTAAATTGGGTTAAAATAAAATTTGATTCATTTTACCATCCATCTCTTCCCGCACTGAACTTAAAATTCAATACGAGTATTTTTCTTACTTCAACAATTTCCTTCGATTTATCAAATTGAAGTCCGCGTTGGATTCTCATGCCATATTACCAAAGTTATTTTCCTTCATATAACCATAGCACTTTTGGCTCTGCACATTTCCGTTACTTTTTCTCCGAGTTAAACTAGTTTTTAAAACTTCATTGTCTCAATGAAGAACAAAACGAGGTTATAATGTGCTTTTCTTGCAAATTTTGTACATAACCAAGCAAATATAAGTGCCGAAAAAATCTCATATGGGAAGCCGCTTATTATTAGTGGTTTCTTGTAACCTATTTTGCAGGAATTTACTTGGACAAAGCTCCACATATTCACCGAGTAATGAATATTTAAACCTGGCAAATATAAATTACGAACAACAATGGAAGTTAATGGTTCATGGTAGTCGTAAACCCCCCCAAAAATACATGAGATTTCGGACGGGTAATGCCTTGCCCCAAACCAAAAGGCGTGTATTAATATGAATTTATAAATTTCCTACCTGCGATATAGTGCTTTTTCGGCAGTAGATTTAATTAAATTAGCGAAAGTTTCAGTGCAATTTCCATTTATTCAAATGAAGTGTATGAGACCAGAGATTATTAAATATATATTTTATTAATAAGATTTTATTCACATTCCTAAAAACTCAATCATAAAAATGATCATATAATATGACTCATTATAGTTCATCTTATTCCTAGTTTAGCCTGAAATTGAAATTAATTTGGATTCCATTTATGAGGTCTTTTGTCCCTATAAGTGCCCTTTAAAGATGTTATTAGGTAATAAAATGTTGATAACATTTAATGAAACTGTAAACTAGAAAAGTGCAAAAGGTTAATGGATGTGTCTCATTTTACTTACAATAATTAGTGCTTATAGGGGGAATTTATTAATTATCGTAACTATTTTATCACTATATTTGTCATAATTAACTAATTGCAGTACTCATCTCTGAGATGAAGAAACATTTTTCTGCGGAACCTTCTCGATGTCTCCCGTGACGCTCGTAGTCGTATACAGGGTGCAGTCACAATATTTTTCAACCTATACAGGGTAAGTCAGTTTTTTGTAGCAGGACTTTAACAGTTGATAGAGGACTTTTCTTAAGAAGAAAATTTTCTATAAACATGGGTCGTAGAAAGCTTCGTTTGTGAGATACAGAGTGTTGAAATACGTTTTTTAATTTACTATTTCTTAATTATAAAATTAAATTATGATATTGCGTCAAAAGACTAAGTACTTAAGTGCAAATAGTTTAACATAAAAATATATCGTTTAATATTTCCAGTGGCGTAGATAGAGGAGTACACATTAGTACTTTTATTGAAAAAAATATTCCCCATTAAATTTGTATATAAATAGGTACCTAGTATTAAAAAATGTCTGACTTGTTACAAACATTTCTGTCTATCTTCAAAACGGTGTATCTAATCGACTTCTGACAAGAGGGTCTTTTTTAAACAAAATTGAATGTTCTTTCATATGCTTGAAGAAAAAATTAAAAGTTTCAGTTGGTTAATATTTTTTTCAATAAAAGTACTAATATGTACCCCTCTATCTACGCCACTGGAAATATTAAATGATAGATTTTTATGTTAAATTATTTGCTCTCAAGTAGGTACTTAGCCTTTTGCCGCAATATCATATTTTTATTTTAAACAGATATTTTTATATTAAAGAAAAAGTAAAATAAAAAACGTATTTCAACACCCTGTATCTCACAAAAGAAGCTTTCTACGACCCATGTTTATAGGAAATTTTCTTCTTAAAAAAAGGTCCTCTATCAACTGTTAAAGTCCTGTTACAAAAAACTGACTCACCCTGTATGTGACAGAAATTGACAAAAATTTCTAAAAGTGTATGTTTTCTAATTTTTCGATGTCAAAATGTTGTATTAAAAAACTAGTTTTATAAAACTTATATTAAGACACGAGTCCAGGTTTGCAGCACGATTTCCGATTTGCATATTAAATACATATTTTTACAAATAACATCAACTTTGGTAATTTAGGGAACTTTGTGACTGTTGGTAACACTTTTCTTTCAAAGTTGACATTTACAGAAAACTTTTAAATTTGAATCAAGTAGACCAAACATAATTGTCATTTTTCGTAAGATGAATTCAGAAATTTCTTGTACACCGCCAGAAATACGGCAAATTGCAGAAATTACCACGGTTAATTTACTGCCGATAAAATCTCATGATAAATAGGAAAATCTGGGCTGGAACTATAACCTCAAACTCACACTGATATTTGATATTTCGTTCAATGTGATGTGTTACCAACCGAAAAAAAAATTTCTAGATTTTGGGTTTGGTAATGGATATTAATAATTAACACACTCAAGCAGCTTTGTTACGTCAACAAATTACAAGTTTATTTTTTTAGTAGAGAGAATTTTTAACTAAAAATATTTGGCGGGAAATTTAAATGTATATTAATATTATTGGCTATTTAACGACTTAGATCAAAAAATAGCTAATGAATTTTAAGTATTTTTAGGTTTCTGGCAAATATATTCAGTTCCAATTCTCTATACTCAAAATATCTGATGTGCCCAACACATGACTTTCTTATACTTACGGATAGTATCACAATAATTAAGTTAAATTTCTTGTAAAAATTTTGAAGATTTCCAGCAATTTTCAAATAGTCTCTGTCTCACTTATTGCAATACGCATAAATCTGTCCTTGTCCCACTCATTATAACCGAATATTACGACAAAAATGTGTTTTATTTTAGATTTTTGACCTATTACTCACTTAAAAAATACTGAACGGGTAGCCAATAATCACATCCAGTCGACATTCAATACGTTATTAATATAAAATCATATTTATTTATTTATTATTATTGTTTTCGGTACCATAGAAACCAGTAAAATACAAAAAAATAAAAAATAATGGTCCTTCTGGGATTCGAACCGGCGACCTCCCGTTTGACAGCCAAGTCCCAAACTCGCTCGTCTATCTACTAGTCGGATTCAACGCGCACTATGAGAAATATAAGTGTTTTAAGAATATCTCATTTTTTTGAAATTTTTTTGACGGAATTTCAAAAAATGGTTCAAACAAAATTTGTTCAAAATTTAATTTTAAATCAATATTAAAGAATAAAAAAATCTCGTAAATTGTTTATTTTTCAAGATATTCCTAAAAAACCTAAAACTGTCTTCAGGTAAGTACCACGTGTGTTGGTACTAGAGGAAAAACATTTAATGTGGCACCCACAAATTTGTTCAAACTCTTAAATATGAAATTTGAATCAAATCCGATAAGCCGTTTTTGAGTTATGGTGGATACAGACAGACACACAGACACAAACACAGACAGACATCATGGCGAAAATGGTCAGAATGGATTCAGGGGCCCTCAAAACTTGTAAATCCATCAAAATCTCGAAGTCGAAAAAAATCACGATTACTATACTTCCTTATACTCCGTATAAGAAAGTAAAAATGGTTTGTAGTTAATTTTCTTACTAAAATATCTATAAAAATAATCAAATTTATGGCTTCAAATCCTCGAATTTAATTCTATTTTGTCCGTTTCCTCAAAAATTCACCCGCACGAATTTCCAGTGTCTAGCCAGGGTGTGTCTAAACTAACAAACCAATTCTTCCTTAATGTCGTCAAACATGACACCAAAAAGTGTGGGTTGTTTCGCAGAATATGTGCATGATTTAATAGTTCACCCCCAGATAACCGTCAGATTCATTTCATGAGCTATTAGCGAAATTAATTTTTTTTCTCTGCGGTTTCAGTCTGGGAAATCGCGTCTTGCCAGCGTTTTTTATTCATTAAACTGCGGCAAATCCTTTAAGAACAACTGTTGTTACATATTTATTACACATCCGGTCGTTTAGTACCACGAAGCCTGTGACCAATTTACGGGGGGTTTGTTTTTGTATTCAATTACATGCGTTTTACGATTGTCACTTAAAACTTTAACAAAACTATAATCAACTTATGAGCGCAGCTGTAAAATTTTAGCTGGAAATATGCTGGGTTTTAATTTTAATTGCCACAAATGTTCTACACTATTGCATTAGTGGGTTTTTCGGTGGTTAATGTTACTATATTATGAAACTACAGAGAATTGGAACTAAAAATATTGGGCGGGAAGTCGTTAAATAGCCAATCAAATTACGATATTTTAATTGTCCCGCTAAATATTTTTAGTTCAAATTCTCTCTAGTAAAAAACGAACAGGCGAGAATTTAATTTGGTCCACTAAGAGCCTCCGGGCATTATTATTCATTTCTTTAAAATATTAAATTGGACATTGAAAGCTTTATTGGAACATGTTAATTCGGGCAATTACCCTGTACGTTAAATTTGCATATTTCCCAAATTAAAGTAGGAAAATTCGCCGTTTAGTTTAACTTTTAACTGTTAAGACGTTTTGTAGAGGTGCGCACCCTTTTCCATCCCTAACAGCCGATTTTCGTTGCGTTAATTAAAGAATGAGCGGCGACGACGTAGAATTAAGTTACTTAAGGAAAATTTTCACGATATGGCTCGGGAAAACATACACACGCGCTGTTCAGGAGCAGGATAATAAACATCGAGGAAAACATTTTATTTTCTTTTAATATTTATAAGTACTTTTCGTTTAATTAAGTCAATTGGAACTGTACAAATATTTGAGCGGAGTTCTTTGGAAAGAAGCGTGCTACAGACTACAAGGTTGTTTAACGAAAAAAAATATCCAAAGCTTTTTACAAATCTAAAGCTATATAATCAATGGACAAAGATAAAACATCTACTCGTAATAAACTCTCATTTGCTTTTGCCATAAATCTCGGTGATATCCCGGTACCAGTTTATCTTCAAGCTTTAAGTAGAAACAAATCTCTTACTCCTCCACTAAAAGTTTCGCGACTGTGTTTTAGTACGTAAACAAAATTTATTAGATATTAAAGTAAACTCCGAATCCATGTTCCAGTTTCAATGTTTACTCATTGCTTTTTACATCCATTTATTCACTTTTAGTATGATTGATTGAGCTGGTGAATTGTCACGCTTTTTTCATTGGCAATTTCAAATAATATGAGCCCGTGTTTGACTGTAAAGGCTATGGGCCATGAAAGAAAAATGATGGGGCAGAAGGAAATCAGTTCTGAATAATGTGGCGTTATCGTGAGGGTTTATGATTAGATTTTTGGGATTTTTTGGGGACGAAGCGATAAAGCGTCAGATTAAAAAAATGTGTAAGCACGTTCTTTAACTTTATAGACCGTATTTCGAGTGTACTCCTGAAAACTACTTGCAGTATTGAGAATTTTCAGCGCGTTTCAAACTTGACCATTTGTGTTTTAAATCTTATTTCTGAAACGAGTTATAGAATTTTCATTAAATAATAACTGAAAGTAGCAGCTCCAAATTTGAAGCTTTCTACGTTGGTCTCTATAGTTTCAAAAATTTAAAGCAATCACATTTGAGTCTTGATCGGTTAGTAGTAGCTCTTAGTTCTAGCGTCTAGAGTTTCAGTACTTTTCAAAGATCACAGAAAGGTTGTTTTTGTCTATTTTTCAGGCCTTGAAAGTGAAACTTTGAAAATAGTGCTGGATTTCCTAGTGTGACTTTTCAGTGTCATAGTTTTTAACCATCAAATAGATTTGAAGGAAACTTACATTTTTATAAAACAAACTATAGGTTATATTAGAAAAAACTCGTTCCAAGGCTGCAATGTTTGTCTTTGTATATTTTTCAGATGTTTCAATTAAAACTTTGAAAATAGCATCAATTTTCATGGATTAACAGTTTAGTGTCACAGTTTTATAAGCACTGGTCAGTTTTTGGGTAATTTAGAATTTCACAAAGCGGAATCTTGGTACCTATTACTACAAAATACTAGTCAAGGCTGTTTTTGTGTTTTTCAGACTTTTAAAATGAAACTTTGGAAGTAGTGCCAGATGTCGTAATGTGACAATTTTAGCGTCATAGTTTTAGAACCACTGTTTAGATTTTAAGTAAATTGACATTTTTACCAAGTGAAATGTAGGTTTTATTGCAAAAAATTAGTTCAAAGGCTCAAATGGCCGTTTTTATACAGGGTGATCAGTAATTGGCGCACTCCGAATACCGGGCGTTATAGAGCACATTTAAACTAAGGATAATCCAAGTTACATGCTAATTATTTTAATAACCAAGACAAAAATGAGTGAATAATTCATGCTACTATAATTGCTGGATAAAATGCAATATGATTTATTTTTTTCACAAAACCTCTAATACAAAGAAATTGAAAATGTTAAAATTTAATAAAATACCTAAATTTGAGAGTAATTTAAAGTTTGGCAACCTCTTAAGCTCCCCTTGGGATAAACTAAAATACCTTCTATTGCCATGAAAATATAAATAATGAATTTCAATTGTTGCTTCTGTTTTTTAATAAAATTGACAGTACTAAATTACTTTGACAAGTTCTCGCATCATAAAATATTAAACGTTTCTCTTTTTTTTCTCGTCGAACCTATTCACATGTTCAATGCAGTGTTGCCACTTTTATTTTTACAAAAGTGGTCATATCTTTGTAAAGAAAGGAGTTACAGCACTTCGGTAAAAAAATTCGTCATTCTTAAAACGTAAAGTTTATCACAGTATGCTCCGAGTGCGGCAATTACTGATCACCCTGTATATTTTCAGACGTTCAGAAATTTTCAAAATAGCACCAGTTATCGTGTATTCCTGGTTTTAGCCATAAAGTTTTAAAAACGCTGATCAGATTTTAAGTAAATTTACATTTTTACAAAGCGAAATCTTGGAATTGCTACAAAATATTAGTCTAAAGGCTGTTTTTATGTCTTTTTCAGATCTCTAAAATGACACTTTGAAAATAGTGCCAGATTTCGTAATGTGACAGTTTTAGCGTCAGAGTTTTAAAAATCACTGTTTAGATTATTTTAAGTAAATTGACATTTTTACAAAGTGAAATGTAGGTTTTATTGCAAAAAAAATGTTCTAAGGCTCAAATGGTCGTGTTTATATATTTCCAGACGTTTAAATTGAAATTTTCAAAATAGCACCAGTTATCGTGTATTCTTGGTTTTAGCCATAAAGTTTTAAAAACGCTGATCAGATTTTAAGTAAATTTACATTTTTACAAAGCGAAATCTTAGAATTACTACAAAAAATTAGTCTAAAGGCTGTTTTTATGGTTTTCAGACCTTTAAAACGACACTTTGAAAATAGTGCCTGATTTCGTAATGTCACAGTTTTAGCGTCATAGTTTTAGAACCAGTGTTTAGATTTTAAGTTAATTTACATTTTTATAAAATGAAATGGAGGTTTTATTGCAAAAAATTAGTTCTAAGGCTCAAATGGCCGTTTTAATATATTTTCAGACGTTTAAATTGAAAATTTCAGAATCGCACCAGTTTTCATGCACTCTCGATTTTATCTCTAAAGTTTTAGAACCGCTAATCAGATTTAGAAGTAAACTTACATTTTTACAAAGCTGAATGTAGGTTTCAGTTCAAAAAAACAGGTTCAAAATTTTTAATACATAATCGTATTTGTATGTCTTTCAGACTTGGAAAATGGCACTAGTTTTTATAGATTGACAGTTTTAGTGTCACAGGTTTATAATCACTGGTCAAATTTCAAGGTAGTTCGTATTTTTAGACAGCAGAATTCCTATTTTATTACAAAAACAGTTGCAAGGCTCTAAAGGCTGTCTTTGTATATTTTTAAACGTTTACAAATCTCGAAATAAAAAGTCGTGATAACTATATATTTCTTATTTAATATAAGAAAGTAAAAAAAATGTACAGATGCACATGTTATTAGAGGTTTTTTAAAGTTAAAATTTCAAGTAAATAATATGCTTTACTTTTTTGCCCCTCTGCTTTGCATTGAAAACCTGGACAATCTTCTTCATAAAAACACAACAAGGGCCTCTTCACTTTTTCACATTTTCGTTTCAGTTTTCGCTTGTGCGAACACATAAGGGAATATCCCGCACACTCGTACACCAGCCTATAATAAAACAAAACGTTATCATGATGCCGAATTTTATGACCGTGTTCCCAATGTGTATAAACGAAAAATTAATCAAACTAATGATAGCAGAAGCAATGTGTTTTAGTCGTATCCAGATAAAAACAAATCGATATGTCTATCTATCTTTATAGTGAAATACTTTGAAATTAATACGAGTGCGAGTATGAGTATACGCGGCTCTAGGGTTTGGGGTCTGGGGACTGGAGGGATATAATATAATCCACGAAAGTAAAAATGTTCCCACCGGTATTAGGTACATGATCGAAAGGAGGTGTGAATTTACTGTGGAGAAATCGTCGCGCAACACGCTGAAGGTTATTTAGATGCAATTTAAAATCAATATAAATTTTATTAACGCATTTCGTCCCTTTTTGAGATTTATTTATGCAGCACACAATTTCGGTCGCCGGTCAGGTATACACTGTATCCTATCTATCATCCCGGAATTTATCTTTTCTGGTATCGAATAAAATGCCAATTTATTTACTTTTGAAGTTGAGATTTTTTTATGGGTAAAATGAACGTCTAGACCACCAATCAATTTTTTTAATCAAAAACTCATTATTCAATCTACTAATTAATCGTTGGCCAGCTAGTTTATTTTTTGTCATTAATAAAGTTCTACTAGTATGCCGTGCTATTTCCGTGACGTTAAACAATTAATTATGGTTGCAAATATTATTAGATTAACTCCCCGCCTTTCAGGTTTACTGTTAAAGGTGACTATAGTACAATATTTGATACATCTAATTACTGGTGTTGTGGGTGTCGCGCTTGATAATGTAATTTTACGATCCCAACCTAAATTTATCTGCAAATATTTACGTTAAACGATTGATTAGATAGTGAAGTCAATTTTCCACATATTAAGCACACTCGGGTTTATTGTTTTATTTTTAATTAAATTCCACGGAAAAATGGTCAAAAAGGTTTTCTTTGAACATCGTGGCCATTATAGTAATAATAATTTTAATCTAGGTTTATTTTTAGCTACATTTCAAGTGTAATTATACAAAGGCTAGTACACAAGTTGTCCAGTTTTCATGGATTAAATTGAAATGTGTTTTGAATTGGAATAGTTTCACTTGTACAATAAAAAACGCGTTTCAAATCGTTCTAAAAATACTTTTTCTGTTGTAATAATAATAATCGAGAAATCGAGAAAAATTAGTATTCAGCGTCAGGAAATAATCGTCTTTTCGGACAAGTATATTTGTCCGATACAATTTTCTGCTGAATTATTTGTATTATTTGAATTTATTATATAGAGTTTTAGCTTCTATAGTACAATTCATAATACAAGTTAGTTTTCCGCCTATTTTTACAAGCACAAAGTTAATTTAGTTATAATTATAAAATGAATATTTTAACTTTGTGCATGCACATTGCACACTACACAGCATTAAATTTATTAGTTGTTGTAAAGGGCTTTGTAATATAATTAGAGGAAAATGAAACGAAAACAGAAGACTATATCTGAACATTAAATTCTTTGCAATTTTGCTCCATGATGCAATCTACAAAATAGTGGACTAGAAATACTTTTTATGTTTAATGTGCAACCATTTTTCACGTTTCAGCATTATCA
Source organism: Pediacus dermestoides (assembly GCA_963942485.1). Lineage (NCBI taxonomy): Eukaryota > Metazoa > Arthropoda > Insecta > Coleoptera > Cucujidae > Pediacus > Pediacus dermestoides. Next base: position 11,017,217 of record OZ012628.1, on the reverse strand, counting down.
ATTACTTTTTTATACTTCTTAGAATATACAGAAAGAAATGTTAGTTTCATGAATTTTTTGATAAACCCAAATACAAATGAAAATTCCAACAAAACTTTTAGTTTGACCATCAATTTCTAATTTTCAGAAAATTTTAATAGCATAAACTGAGGTAATTTAACAAGTTGTTCCAATACCCTACCATAAAAAAAATCTAGTTTAAAACATACCTACTCGAGGGCAAGAAAAGAATCTAGAGGCTATAAATCTAGAGATAGAGCTGGATAATTAATGTTTCCAAAACTTAATTGGTACCTAACAGCTCCAAATTTTTCGTTGTTTTTTTATTGGCACCACTCGTTTGGAACCACTAGATAGATTTTGACAAAATCAACATTTTTATGCAGTGCAAGATGTCCAAGTTATTAAGTAAATAGTGTTAGTAACTCTAACCTCACTTTTACATTTTTTGGTAGATTAAAATTTCAAAACAAAATTTATGCTAAAGTGACTATTTCCAAACTGTAATGAATGAGGAACCACTAGATTTATTTCGATGAAATTTGCTTTATTTTACAATGATGATTACAATGTTGGTTTTATTGTGGGATAAGTTCGCTATAGCCCTAATATTTTTTGGCGTCATCGATTCTCGAAAATTGTAACCGATGAGATGATTTTTTAATACAGCACAGTTTTGGATCCACAGGACGAATTTAAATAAAATTTCCATTTTAATACAGCCGAATGTTGACCTTATTAAGAAAAAATTCCAAAAACGTAACATAATTTTTTTAACTATTTCACAAACTCAAAAATTACAAACAAAAAAATCATGAAATTAAGACAGCAAGGATGTGGAACCACACATTAAAAAAATGTTTTCCGCAAATTTAGATATTAAAAATTATGTTAATTTTAGTCAAATCAAAATTTTGACAAATTTGGTTCCAATGGTTTCAATACTGTATCAAAAATTAATGCAGAAAAAATTGCAATCACTCAAAATCAAGATAGGAATATAAACGCAATAAATCCAGAGATGGTGCTGGCTAATTAATGTTTTTTAATTTAAGCAGGAGACCCGAAATAATCTTTGAGCTGAATTTTCTGTAAAAAATAATATAGAAAAAACTTCTTGCCCTCCAGTTACTTATATGTTATATGCCACCTTGTATTATTCTGTCACATTTTATCAGAAGCCTAAAGGACGTATACATACCTAATGTAATATTTTTTCTACCACATCTTCTTAACCCCCACCCGGTCTGTTCAATTATTCATTCACATACACACACATGATGACGCTTTTTATTTTCAACGTCGTCTAGCTGAATGTTAGTGTTTAGTTATGAACGTGCGAATCCTTCATCATGAATATTATCCCCACGCCGTCATCATTTCCTGAAGAAATAAAAGACGACCCCAATCGATTGTAAAGTCCGACACCGATTTGGTCACGCCAACGTTCTTCGTCAAAAGATGTTGGTGCTACAGGAGAGAGGAGGTCGATGTTGGCAATTTGTTATCGGAACAAAAATATGTTTCGGAACAGCACTATTTAAAAGAGGTGTTATTAAGGCGTCAGGCGTAAATAACGGGGTTTAGAGTAGCACGCTGATAAGAACAATATGGCGGCAATTGTGTATGCAAAATTATGCTATCTGCTACTGGGGATCTTGTAGTATGTGCATCGTTGAAGGGCGAAGGCGGTTTGTATGATGATGGGGTGGAAAGTAGGTGAAGGGAAATGAGGTTTTAGTTTCCAATAAGAAGTGCATTAAGATGAGCGTACTGAAAAAACATGTAAAGATGCTTCGATCGAGGTTTTTCCAGTTTTAAAACAAGTTAGTAAATTTTGTTCGATGATGATAGAGTTGAAGTATTTCCATATACCTACTTTTCCTCTCTTTCGCTCTCAATGAAGGTGCACGCCAGGTAGCGTAGTGTAACGAGCCTTCTGAAAATAATACTGATTTTCTTATACAATTACGAAATATTAAAAAAAAATAAAATGTGACAGATATGAAATTCAATTTTTCAATTAACATTAAAACATTGTAGAAATTGAAATCATTTTCCGTTTTTCAAAACCCCGACTTCTTTCGTAAGATAAATCTTTGAAAAAATAGGAAAAAATCAGTAACGGCTTAGAATAATTGTTAATATTTTTTTAAGGATTCCAAATTCGATTAAGTAGATACTTTTTATAGTAAAAAACGCCTAAAACTGTTTTAAAATATTGTAAAAATGGAAATAAGCATACGTTTTTGAAAACCCCGACTGTTTTTGAAAGCTAAATCTTTGACAAGTATAGAAGGAGTGGCCTAACATATTTGTTCGTATTATCGTATTTATTTAAAGGCTCCGACTCGATGACGATATTTTTATATTAGAACGTCTAAAACTGTTTTTTTTTACGAAAATGCGGAATGTCGTTTTTTCAGACAAGATAATCGAAGTTGAAAGTAGGCTTTTGAAAAACTAGTACGGAAAATTAGTGTGGAAATTTTTTTCCGCACACATTTTTTAAACTTTCCGCACGCAAACAAAAACATAAAGAAGTACTTACATTTAGTTATAATTGTAACATTTATTTAATATCTAACAACCGCAGGAGTGCACATTAGTTCATCGCTTTCGCTTTAGTTTTGAAACTCCATGTTTATATTCACGTAATTTGATCTCAAAATCAAAATTATTTTGATGACAGGACACAATTTATAAATTGTCAACAGCTATGAGCTTTCAGTTCTATGACAACAAACTCACTTGATGTTTTTTTTAATTAGAAAAAGATTTACAAACAATTTAATTTTTTACGAATTCCGCGTTTTCGTAGAAAAAATCGTATGTAACACGCTTGCGGAAATGGCCGCTATCGCTCGCGTTGCAAGTTTCACACTCGTATTGTCATGATGCCTTGGTAAATCTCACTCAATCTCACAGGCACAGGCGGAACTCACCGCCCAAGAATGTATTCGAAGAAATACCAGAAAGGGCCAATATTTATATTGCCTCAGATAGACAGGTAGCTCTCAGAAATTTAGGATCTACACCTTTGAGTCGAGGCTCGCCTGGGACTGCAGACAAACTGTTAATTCTCTGGCACGTTACAACAGTCTAAGGCTGTTGTGGGTACCAGGGCATGAAGGAGTCGAAGGAAACGAGATCGCGGACACCCTGGCTCGTACAGGAACTAGATCTCCTTTTTGCGGTCCGGAACCCTACTGTGGGATAACAAAAGCCCAGAGAAAGTCGGAAATATTGGCATGGGAAAATGAGCATAAACTGCTCTACTGGAACGACAAGCGAAAAGACGCATCAAGCCTTACGCCAGCAACAGCGTAAACATGCTTCTCGACTTGCCAAGGAAAGATATAAATCTAATAGTTGGGCTCCTAACTGACCACTAATCCCTGATATATCATCTCGCCAATAGAAATAAAGACCTGCAGATTCTAAAATTCAGAGGATGAAACCTATGAACACATTCTCTGGTTCTGCGTAAAAATTCAACATACCAGGCAAGAGACACTATAAGGGGCATTTTGCGAGCCCCAAGATGTCGAATCACTGACCTTCAGGAAGATATCCAACCTTGTTAAGAAGTTGGCCAGCCTTGAACAATAACAATGCAGTAAGGTCATCACAAAAAATCTTTTAGGTCGAAGTGAAGAAAGGATCGCTGTATCCTACTAGGACCTCCACCATCTAATCTATTTAATTATTAGCATTTTTTAAGGACTCCAACTCGTTGACGTAACTTTTATACTAAAATCTCTGATGTGTCCAGTACATGATTTTCTTATACGATACGGATATAGTTCTGATTTTTCAATAATATTTAGATGTACGGTAAATTTAAAAAAGATTTAAGGTAAAATCGCGTCCACTTCGATAGAAATGTTTATAAGTAATTTAAAAATGAATGGAACCTAAGTTTACTAGAGAAGCAGTAAGATTAGGTCTAGAAATGTTAAAGGAACATTTTGACATGAGGTAAGATTAAATGACTAAAAATAGACCTCATTATTAATAAAGTAAAATAAAAAACATATATAAGAGCATTTCCCTTGAAATTTCATTTAAAGAACTTTTGATGTTTACAACGTAACTTAAGTAGTCTAACCTTTGAATTTTCGTCACAAAACTTTTAATGGTTCGTCATATTTTCGGCTAATGATAACATGGTGCCTTTTCAGCGTAATATTTATTTTTTGGCACTTCGACTTCACATTTAATTTAATTACTCGACAATAAAAAAACTTTTTCAGCTAATGCTTTTATTTTATAGCACTTAACTTCAAACAGACTGAACTATTCGTATAAGAATTTGTTCCTCGAGGCCCCACACATAAAACTATCTACTCCCTCACTTGTAATTCAGATTATTCAGCACGGTGGTGCTTAGAAATGCAATTTCCGAATAACATTTGTTTGGTAATCTTTAAGGTCATTTATATGGGGGTAGTTTTCCGAACTAAATCTAATTTCAGCTTTAGCTTGGTGACTTTATCCTACACCCTAACAGTTAATTTAAATGTTTTTAGATAAAAGTCACAACAATTATATGGAAAAACTTCCAGGAGGATTTTATCTTGATGGAGTTCGTTTTATTGTTTTTTATTACAAAAGTTTTTGTAGTTCAAGAATAAGTGTACTCGATAAATCTGCGTCGATTAATGATACCTACTAAACTGATGATATTCAGTTAATAATAATCGTAATAACGGAGTTTGGGGGTTGTCAAAGGACATTAAGCATTCGAGGGACTAGGGACTAGTGAGCATCATTAGTAAAGCGCAATTAGTTGCTAGATTTCCCCTGTAAATAAATCGCTATGTATCCAGAAACATATAGTTGCAATTAAATAAGTAGAATGCACACCAGCAGCTTCTTGTAAGCGATGCCTGGCATGAAATTAATGTGAAGTTTGTGTATGGAAGCTGCAAAACGGAAATGCTCACAAAACAACAGCTTGCATTTTCTATTTTACATTCTCATTGCGAGTAAACAATTGTTTAAATGTTATGCTTAATATTTCGAGGCGTATACCATTGCGCGTTTATTTAAATTATCGATGGGGAGACAAAAAGTGCAGGGGTGTTTCAAGTTTATTTATAACTGAATATTTGTTTGTTTTTGAAATGTAGCTGAAATTCCCTGACAATAAGGACAAAGGTCAAAACTTTTTTATCTCTCGAGTCTTCTACTTTGAAAGTTTCAAATAAATGAGTTCCTTCGATGATCCAAAAATAACTTTCTTTGACTCATTGACTGTAACTGTTGTTTTTCTTTCCATTTTCCAATGTTATGTTAGCAATAAATATTATTGATGCGTGTTGGTGGAAATGTGTTCCGGCCTATATACTATATAGTTGTAAAATTATATAACTGTGTAGGACAAAAATTTTACGACTTACGTGGGTGTTTGATGTGTGTGATGGAATGGATATTGTTATGGGTAGCAACTTATGAATTTACGATGAGGTGAAGTTGTGGTGAAGGAATCTGTTTTAATTTTCCCAGAATTGAAATTAATTTCAGTCAGAGTTTAACATAACATTACTGGAAGAACGAGTGTATTAGCAAAGTTGACGGTATTTTTAGAACGAAATATTTTCAATATCTGACAGTTTCGAACTATATTTCATCGTCTAAAAATTCTAAAGGAACAGGCGGTATTGGTGAGGATTGAAATTAGTTTTTAGCTGAAAGAAAATTACAAAGAATTATTTGATTCTTCTAACAATCACAGGAAATTTTAAATTCCAATTTAATTGACAATGAAATTGTTGGATTTTAAATTTTTCTATAGGTACAGAAAAAAAAATTAGTTAAAATTAAAGGAATACTATATTTATCCAGCGAGAGTTAGGTTAGGACAAGAATGGTTTGCTTTTCAGATTTTCAGTAATCTATAACATTTCCTTCAATTTTTTGTAACTATAGCAGAATTATTTTCACTAGACATCAGATCGTCATATTATGTCTCCCACGTTGAGAACAAGAGATATATAAAGTCACGTGCATGCCACACTGAATAAAATGTATGTACTTTTACATATAATTTACATAACTAGAACTGTAAAAATTACTCTATTATTGTAGAATTTACACTTTTTTAGTATTTCATTGTGAAAATTACATTTTTGTTGTAAAGTATAAGTAAAAGTCCAAAAAATTGTAATATTACATAAAAATGTAAAAGAACATGATTATTGTACTTTATTACAGGTTTTATGTAATTCGTTGACCAATCACATAGTTTGTCTGGGCGTTATCTGGTAAAAGTATAATATTCCTGTAATTTTAAAATTACATATTTTATGTAAAATCCCGTGATACATGTAATTTTACCGAGTTACGTACTTTTACTATGATTATCATTGGTCACTTGGTGGCCAATGATTATCATAGTAAAAATACACGTTTACTTTTTTCAGTGCAGCTGAAAATAATTTCAATCATAGTGAAAAATTGTCAGTAAAATTTATTTATTGAAAAAAATTGGTTTGAGCATTATAAATTTGAAACCACGTCTAGTGTTTTGATGAAACTGTTTTGCACAACAGAGGAATCTTGGTTCAATTGTGGGAATAACTGTGGAAAATATATAATCCTAACCTCACTTTAAGAATGTTTTATGTGAAGTCAAAATAGTGTCCCGTTAAATTTCTGGTGGTTTTTTTAATGATCCCACTATTTTGGAACCACTGGATATATTTTGACGAAATCAGCATGTATACATTGTAAAATATTCAAATAATGAAGTAGGCCAGTCATTCAAGTATTTCAAAGTCTATTTTGCCCAAAAAATGCAAAAGTTTTGAAACTTGGACACAATTTTAAAACGCTAAAATAACATTAAATCTAAATTTGCAACCCGTTCGAATGACCGGAACATTGTCAAAAATTGAATAAATAACAATTTGCAATAGCTTTTTGTACAAAATTGCAAAAGTTATGCAAACTTGGACAAATGTTAAGTGGCTTATATCAAATCTTCCTTTGAGTTTTTTTTTTGCTAAACGGAACCTCGATTTTTATTAAATAATTAGCAAATTTTGTTGTAATTTTTCGTACAAAATTCCAAAAGTTATGCAAACTTTATGTAATACTTATGATACAGTCCTGAACCCACATGCCAATTTGCATAAATTTTTGAGGAACGGAAATATTTTTTTTCTACGAAAATGCGGAATGACGTTTTTTCTGACAAGATAATCGAACTTGAAAGTAGGCTTTTGAAAAACTAGTACGGAAAATTAGTGTGGAAATTTTTTTCCGCACACATTTTTTAAACTTTCCGCACGCAAACAAAAACATAAAGAAGTACTTACATTTAGTTATAATTGTAACATTTATTTAATATCTAACAACCGGAGGAGTGCACATTAGTTCATCGCTTTCGCTTTAGTTTTGAAACTCCATGTTTATATTCACGTAATTTGATCTCAAAATCAAAATTATTTCGATGACAGGACACAATTTATAAACCGTCAACAGCTATGAGCTTTCAGTTCTATGACAACAAACTCACTTGATGTTTTTTTTAATTAGGAAAAGATTTATAAATAATTTTATTTTTTACGAATTCCACGTTTTCCTAGAAAAAATCGTATGTAACACGCTTGCGGAAATGGCCCATGACAATACTCGTGTGATTGCAGCACTCGCTATCGCTCGCGTTGCAAATTTCACACTCGTATTGTCATGATGCGTTTTCCGCACTTGTATTACAATATACTATTTTTTCATTTCGTTGTTACTAGATACTATTTTTCCCAACTGTTCATTGAATGTTGAAACTTTATTTGAATACAGACCGATAACCGATCGCGGATGTATCATATTCAATTTGTTAGATCAAATAGATTTTTTCTATTTTGCGTCTGTAACAGAGTCATTATGAAACTCAAACGGATTTCATAATAGCTTCATTGTGAACTCCGGCTTTTTATTTTTTCATAGTGGTAACATTGCTTGCCATTAATTTCCAATGACATGTGGGTAACGCAGCGTCAAAAGCCAAAGCCAACCTCACAAAATTGTAGAAAAGAAAATAGTGAAATTTTGAATATTTTATTATTATTTCTTCGAAAGTAAATCATTTATAGCTAATTGGGCTCTTTTTCTTAGTTCAGGTGGTGTCTTACTTATACTTGCTTGTTTACACATTTCAATAGAATGCCAAAAAAGTTTGTTGCTGATTGTGAAGTAAAATTGACAACTAATTTCAAATTAACCTTGTTTTACTGTTTGGTTATGTTTGGTTAGTGTTACCAACCATTGTCAAATCATTCCAAATATTCCTAGGTTTATATTTTGCACATATTCTTAAATTTAACCCGGCGTTTGTCGCGCTATTAGCAATTTACTTACAAGTTCAGGGAAACTGTCATAATTTGGCAACCGCTAATTGTCAACTCGTAAGCCCTCTTCTAGCTGACTTTCAGATCTTCCTAATGTGGAGGTTTACCATAGATTTGAGATAGCGATGGTCAGTTCTGTCTAAGACGCTATTTGTCAAGGGTCTGTTGAGGCTGTGAGCATTTCTCTCATCACGCGACAAACCGTGTACACAATATATTTGTGAACAAATATTTTTTGATTATTGATAACAAACATTTTTCATTTATATTATCATAGATTAAACTAAAATTCAAGTAATTATAGTTGTTTGAGGTAAAAGCTAGCAAGAAAAATTTTAATAATAACAATAAACAACACTGTGAGCAAAATGCTAACGCGCGACAATCCGCGTCACAAGTCATATAGCGACAAACGCCGGGTTAAAGTATAAATAGATGCAAAATAGAAAAAATAGTATATTACACTTGTTTTATAAGACATTATTGTGGCACTCGTTCCTTTGAAGCACTCCTCGCTTCGCTCGTCGTTCGTACTTCAAACAACTTGTGCCACAATATAGCGTCTTATAAAACTCGTATAATAATATACTATTAGCTTTGTAGACGACACCAAGTTAGACGTCGAAATAAAAACAAAAAAATTTGTGGATATATTGGTGAAAAGTATGGCAATAGCTTTCCCTGTTTGCATAAAAGTTAATAAACCACAAAATAAAAAAATAAATTGTACTTGGTTTACATGTGATCTTGTTAAAATGAAAAATGCACTTTGTCTTTTAATCGAAAATAATAAACGAAATTCAAATAACATAACTAAGGGTATGGTTACGTCTTATAGAGCAAAATACAGAAGAGCAATAAATAGTGCTAAAAAGAATTCAAATAGCAATTACATATGCAACTCCACAAATAAAATTAAGGCTTACAGGGATGTAATTGGGAGAAATGCGGTTAATACTTCGAAGGTAAAGCACACAGCTGATGAACATTTCACCTCGACTGAATTTAATAATGACTTCATTGAGGTGATATCTGGTATGGTTGGCAATCTGCCTGAGGAAAACGTCGCTGCAAGTGATTTTTTAAAAATCCGGAACATCAACCAAAATATAAAATTTACTTTAAAGAAATTTCCATTTATAGAAGTACGAGATGCCATTAAGGCCATCAAAAAGAAAACTTCAAAAGACGCCTATGACATGAATATAAAAGTTATAACTTAAATTGTAGATATCATAGTAATTCCACTTACAAAAATTCTTAATGCATGTATAACATCAAGTGTTTATCCGGTACGCTTTAAATATTCCTGAGTCGTACCGGTTCATAAGGGGTTCACTTGGGAATATTGCGAACTATAGACCAATAGCCATTATACCGATCCTATCAAAGATTTTTGAACATCTTCTCAAGTATCAGATATACGATTATTTGGAGACTAATGAGATTCTCAGCGGTAGTCGGTATGGATTCCGATCCCAGAGGTCTACAACTATGGCTGTTATGGAGCTGGAGGGTAAAATTTTGGAAATTAAATGGGAAGTTGGCGGCGGGTGCGATCTTTTGTGATCTAAGCAGGGCCTTTGATTGTGTGTGTCATGATATCTTGATAGATAAATTAAAATTTTATGGCTTCGATGAACATAGCGTTAAACTCTTGAATGACTATTTAAGAGATCGTCAACAAATAACGGAGTATAAACATACAAAATCAACTGCATTACAGGTACATCGGGGAATGCCGCAGGGTTCGATCTTGGGGCCAGTGCTTTTCCTGATCTATATAAATGATATAAGTGAGGCGGTGCCGGGGTCGAGCCTTGTGTTATTCGCCGATGATACAACAACTTTAAATGTAGCGAAAACCGTAGATGATTTGGGGGATGTCGTGGCACGCGCGAGAATTAGACTTGTAGACTGGTTCGCTGCAAATGGATTATGTTTAAATGACAGCAAGACTATTGAAATGTATTTCTCCTCCTCTAATGATAGTCGGGATAGTACAAAGTTTTTGGTCATTCACTAGGAAACGAATATGAGCTGGGGGGTCCATATTGACTGCTTAACAAAGAAGTTGTGTAGGACCGTTTTTCTGATGCGCAATCTCGTCAGGCTCCTTCCGAGGGATGCGGTGATTCTTGCTTATTACGCGACTTTTCACTGCTTAATTTCGTATGCGGTTCTGACTTGGGGTCACTCATGTCACACATATCGCTGCCTATAGTGTAAATAAAAATCAGGAATATTGGCTGAATATTGGCATTATTAAGAAAGAATTTTGTTAAGATATATCCACATTTTTTAAACTAAATATTTCAGGGACTCAAAATTTCCAATCAAAATTATGAGAACAAACTCGTGAGATGAAGATAACACAGTTTCAGAACTACTAGACAGATTTGGGTGAAATTTGCACTTTTTAATAACTTAATCATGGCTTCCTTTAAGAAACAATATTTGATGAATTGTTTTTTGCGTTAATATTTTACTTTACATGGAGTTTTGACGGTTTTTTTCGAATTGGATTATTAAATTTAATTTCGAGGCTTAACCCCCTCCTCTCTTGCATCTAAATTCTTCGTAATTCTGTTAAATCTTGTCGCATAGACATGTCATAATCTTACATCAGACACTTTTATTATCTCGGTTTATGTATAGATAATAAAAGTTAATTATTTGCGATGCCAGAGGAAATTCATAAGCTCCACCTCAAGACATTACAGAATTTCATTTGATGTAAACCATGACGGGACGATACATAACTTTAGTGTTCCACCCACCCACGCACAAAAAAAGAATACAAATTAATGAAACATTATCTTGGATAACGCACCCACAGAATTACACTGCATAAACGTATTAATTAAGCAAATGCTTCATCGTGTTTGCAAACTATAATAGCTTTTGCTAATATGCGACTAATACCATTATAACTTCAAAAGAACCTGCCCAAGCTTGATGGACTCTGGACTATATCGGCTTTATACTGTATGATTTAGGGGTCTTTGACGTCGTGACGTCCATTTCCCACCTGGACAGTTGGCGTGTGCACAAATATAAAAAGTTTATAGCTCAGGTCAGATGCGTATAGTATTACGAAGATAAAGTCTTTGGAAAGTGGGACTAAAAATAGTGAATTGAAATATAAAACAGTTCGCTCTCTTTATTATTATTATTATTATGAGTTCTGTGCACCTTGACCTATTTAGCTCAATTATGCCAAATTAGCTTTCGTTAGTGGAATATTTGTTGATGAATGATTAAACTGCATGTTTAACTTAATTGCCTAGTTAGGAAAATTGGATTAGATTATATTAGAGGTGGTAGTAGTGATGATAGTGATTTAGGAGTTGTTGCCACCAGCCACTAACCCAACATGAAAAATCATTTCAACAAATTAGCAAAACGAGATTTATTGCCTGTTGTTTCGTATGTAGGTATATTCAAGCACGTTATTTTTAACACATTTTGCAAGGCCACTCATCACTGGCAGTTTTCTAAGTACAGCATAAAAACCTCGTGGAATAAAAGCATATTTCTGCATAATAACTAACATGCACAGTTCGGAAAAAACTACTTGCTTTTATTATCAGGCTTTTATCAAATTTCTATTTAAAGTAGTTGCTCTCCAGTTCCAACCAACTACCACATTACAAGCAAATTTGATTACAGATAAATATGCTTGTTGTGCTTTGTGCTGTTTTAGAACGAAAAGGTAATGAAAAATTTTTCTGGATTTGTGTGGGTGGAGGTGGTCTTTGGAGAGTCGTAAACCAAGTTGAAAAAGCAGCATGAGCGCGCTTGAGGGCGCATGCTAATTTTTGGGAAAAGTCGTATTTTTCGTGTAGGTTGGGCTGGTGAAAAATAGATTAACCCTTCGTGATTTAATGTAGCTACTTTTAGAACAAGGATGTTTAATGTTATAGTGTGTGAAGTAGATATTGTTTATTGGGGTTTTAAAGTTTTTGTTGGAATATTCTCGGTGCATATTTTTTCTTGTTGTGATTTTGGCCATTCAAATTTTTTTTGGGGCTCTATAAATAAAAAAAATGGGAATAGTTTTATATTTTTTGACTGACTGTAGAATCGTCTATTGATGGTTTGAACTACATGAAATCTTTTTTGCCGCTAATAGATTGAACATTCTACTTTAATTTGATCAATACTTAATGTACACTGTCTCCCAAATTGCTTGTAATTGCAGGGTATCTCTGTAATTTGTAAAAATAGAACTTTGCGGTTTTCGCGAACCTATGCCACTTTTTCGTTAAACTTTTAACACCGCAAACAGAACTAAGCTAACTTGTTTTGTTTCTGAGATACAGGGTGAAAACCAAAATTTTCACTTTCTGGGATGCTGTCATATCTCACACATCGTGTAAGCTAGAATAAAAGTAAAAACTGTTCTAGACAGATATTTTTGCGTAGAATCCAGTGGCGTACTCGAAAAAAAATGATTTGCACCGTTTAAGAGATATGACCCAAATTAGGTCTTTTTTAAATGGAACACCCTGTATTCTTTAATCTCATTTAATTTGTCTATTTTTACTCATTAAAATGATGTAAACAGTAGGCACTTTAAAATTTAATAAATGCCCTAAAAACGCAAAAAACCCAATTATAAGTCAAAAAAATTTAGTTGGCTTTGAAAAACGGAGATAAAGAAATGTTTACAAGCAACATGAGACACTATATTAAATTAAAAACTCTTACATTAATATTATTTTTATTTTATCTTAGTAAAAAAGAAACAAAAAGCGAAATACATTTTTTTAACGGTCATATAAATAAATAATGAAACTTAACAAAATATTTTACGTTCTTATTTTTTTTATGTAATATTGTGTCTCATGTTGCTTGTAAACATTTCTTTATCCCCGTTTTTCAAGGCCAACTAAATTTTTTTGACTTATAATTGGGTTTTTGGCTGTTTTAGGGCATTTATTAAATTTGAAAGTGCCTGTTGTTTACATCATTTTAATGAGACTAAAAAATACATGGTGTTCCATTTAAAAAAGACCTAGTTTGGGTCATATCTCGAGTACGCCACTGGATTCTACTGAAAAATATCTATCTAGAACAGTGTTTACTTTTTTTCTAGCTTACACGGTGTGTGAGATATGACAGCACCTCAGAAAGTGAAAGTTTTCGTTTTCACCCTGTATCTCAGAAACAAAACAAGTTAGCTTAGTTCTGTTTGCGGCATTAAAAGTTTAACGAAAAAGTGGCACAGGTTCGCGAAAACCACGAAGTTCTATCTTCACAAATTACAGAGATACCCTGCAATTACAAGCAATTTGGGACACAGTGTACAAGCAATTTTTGACTTACTTTTTTTTAATTAATTTAAAATAGTTCTGTCTGTTTCGTAAAAAAAAACATAATATAGGTACTTAAAGATATTTTAAAAATTCATTACTTTTTCTTGAATTCCATTATACCAAATTTACATATACAATCAATCAAAATATAAATTAAGTTAGGTTTGTACAAAAAAGTCATGTGCTAGCTACATGAGATATTTTTATAAGGTTTATTATAAGGATTCATTATCAATATCAAACCTCACAAAACTCCCTAACAATGCCCATTTTAGGTTTCAACTTTGATTTTAGTCAAATTAAGACTGAAATTAACGCGATCTGATACAGGATCAATGAACTATTTCGGAAGTTGAGATTAATTGTATGTCAGCACAGCACGTAGTCGGGTCGGGATTTTGTGTGGGTGCATGATGAAGGATGTTAAAGGAGCGACTTTAATTGTAATTTACAAGTACTTGATAACGCTGAATGAAATCAGATTTAACATATGGAAAAATCAACAAAAATTCAACTGCGTTTTGGTGTGTTATTGTTAAGTTCAAATGAAATATTTTACAATGTGTGCTTCGTTAATATTACCAAATATTTAAGACAGGATTAAGTGTTCCCAATTTATTACCTAGCGCGGCAAGCACAATTTCAAAGTAAGCCACCAGGATTAACAACTAGGCTAGTGGCTAAAGACAATAATACACTTTTGTGCTTTGTTGACTAAGCTACGTAACAAGAAAATTCTGTTTAAAAGATAATTCGTAGAAAAAGTATCTCGCCGGCGACTCGACTGTTTGTATTATTGGTACTTTCTAATTTAAATGAAATTAATTGGAAACAGCCAAATCTATATAACGGTTGTCTCCGATAAAGTTTCAGTTTGATTGAAACGTTTCGCGTCCTTGTGCGTCTCAATTTTCATTACAAAAATTGATTTCCCAAACTCGTACAATTTTCCACGAACAATACCAGGCGCTATTTTTAGCTCGTTACTACAATTATTATTATTTGTGATATTTACTAAATAATTAAATACCCCCGCAGACTAACAGCGCATTAATTTAATTTAAGTGGTTTTTGGGGGAACATAATATATAATAATACCACGCGTAAATTAATAACTTAAGTAGTTACAGTAGGTCATTAGGGTCCTCAACTATGCAAGAGCAGTTCAAGAACATGATGTTGAATTAGCTTAGTGCGATTTCTTTGAAGGCAAAGTGGAGAAAACCAATTAACTTGTAGCATTAAATCAGTTCCGGTGCGAATGTGCTTACGGTAGTATTTTGGTTCTACAACCAAAAAAATGTCTGTGCTGGTTCCGTTGATGGACGATCGGTGATTAATCTTGTTATGTGGTTTGTGTTTAGCACAACATCAGCAAATTTTCTATGCGGTTATTATTAACAGTGTCAATGAGGTGGAATGGATTATGGAATCGAGGAGGGGGAATTATAGTGTATAAAGTTTGTGGATTTGTTTTACTTTTAGGTATACAGATATCAAGATTTTCTTATATGAAAACGCGCGATTTTAGCTAAAACTTCTAGTAAAATCAATACATTTTATTATACGATGAGATTCAATATCTAAAATATTGCTCTAATTTTGATTACTTTGAAAGTAGTACCTATATTAAGCATTTAATAATAGCTATTAAGACACGCGCATAAGAATTACGACACGGGCCGTAGATGAAATAAGAAAATAAGTATTATGGCAACTTTATCATAAACTCAGAAATGTCAGAAAACAAAATGAATTGTCAATTTTTAACAATTTTAGTGTCCCGTTGCACCAAGCTCTGCTAAACTAACAGCGTGATAAATATTTAGCAGCGGCATGTTATTTGGTGCGTTGCTTAGCAACAAATTTAAAAGACCCAAAAGTTGCCGTTGTTAAATTTTAAACGCGCAATTAGTTAATTGAGCATTTAGCAGAGCTTGGTGCAACCGGGCATAGATCTGGCAAATGTTCATGGCAATGTTTGATATTGACGAAATATTACTGTAATGTTGCATTTCTATTGGTTACAAACATGTATCGTAATGAAAAATTTGTATCATAATGAATATCATTACAGTACAGGTAGTAAATCTCTAATGAATCAATAAAAGTATAAAAAGCGATATTATATGGAAAATTGAATCAAATTATATTCGATTCTCATACTACAATACAATATTTATATTTATACAACATCCACCTGTTCAGGGCCTTCATTCCTAAGGTTACGTTCAATTAACCGACTAACTTTAACGAATTCTTTTTTCTTAATTTCTTAATTTTTAGACCTTTTGTATTCAAAATATACGACTTTTTTCTCTTATTCAGATTTTTCGTCAATTATTAAGTTGTGTTTACTAGGCAATATTAATAAAACAAGAAAAAAGGTAAAAGTACTCCTCACAAACATTAATAACGTAATATGTTAGCTAACCCTGGAAAAATAGGCGGATTTTCCCCATAGGTACATCCATTATTATCTCGTAAAACATTTTAATAATATTTTATAGACTTTGGTAAAAAACGCACCGTTTTCTTGCAGTAACAGTAGCAATATTGGAACGAATTGAATTTTTCCCCAACTGTCAAGGTCAAATTTTCTTTGCCTGTAAATTTAAAACAAAGTAATGGCTCGTTGATTGTATAGTGTTGTTTTGGCTCTGTAAAATAACCATGTTTTACAAGCAATTTAAAACTTTCTTGATAACTTGTTTGCCGCTTACGAAATGAGAATTTTATTAACGTTATTTATACCGAAAAGTACGTGCAAGGATTACCAGCGTCAGGCATTAATATTATTGTGTACATGGCGAAATGCGACAAAAATGAAAATGCAATAATTTTATCAGAGGAAAGCATGCCAATAATCTAGGATTGTGTAAAGGAAGTTTTGGTCAAAAAACGATTTCCTTTAAATAGTGGTGCGAAAGAAATTTAAAATAAATTGTTAACACTTTATGTTTAAGCTTATCCAGATTCAGTAATAAACACCTCACTTCATAAACTATTTCAGTTTCATAAAACATACCCACGTGTTGAGTTACTACAGCTTAGTGCTTACTCATAAAATTAGACAGGTGTAAAATTAATTAAAATATGAAACCAAGTATACACAAGTTTCGGTTCCGAACGATAATAATCTTAAATAAAATTCAATTCCTGAAAATATTTTACAAAGCAACCCCCAACTTCTCAACAACCCCTCCAGTTATGATGTCTACATCAAACCAATCGAAACGAAAAGGAAACATTTAACTCATATGCGTCAGCAACCAAAAATATACCTGTATCTATCATCGTACTTTAAGAAAACATCCAAGTCCTTTTGGATGGTTTCAGCATGCGATTTATGAGTGATTTTGTATGAATTGGGGACATTTATCAAAGCAAAGCCAGAGGCGCTTCGTTTAGCCCAACATACACACAAACAGTAATTGAAAGAAAACTTGGTAGAGGCGGTTTTAATCCAGAATTGCAACAGGCTGAAAAACCGATTCCAAACGGTGTTTACAGGTTTTTTCAGGTTTAGATCCTTAAAAGGAGGTTTTTACCTTTCATACGAAGTATCATGTTATCATATTTATCATCGTAGATGTAGTTTCGAATATCACAATATTTCTGAAAGATCAAAACTATATCGGTGTCGTATAAGAAAATCATGTGCTGGACACATCAGAGATTTTAGTATAAAAATCGCGTCATATAGTTTGGAGCCCTTAAAAAATAGTAACAATTATCCTAGGCCGCCCCTGATTTTTTCTTTGATCTTCAAAGATTTCTCTTTCAAACGCAGTCAAGGTTTCAAAAATTGGGCAATTATTTCAGTTTATATACAATATTTAAAAAAACTTTAATGTTAATTGAGTGAAATATCTCCCATAGAAAGTCATGTGGTGGAGATATCAATAAATTTCCTTTACACAGAGCAAGTCCATCCCTGGAAACATTAGCACCGTTCCAAAACTAACAACTGCAAAGCATTTGTTTATTTTTCCAGCCACCAATTTGTAACATGAAAACATTTCAGTACTGATAGATTTCAACCAATTTCCTTAATTTCTTGATCAAAAAGATTCCTCTAAAAACACATAAATATTCCAACACTTGTAATCGTATACCTGGACTGTACCTATAATGAAATTCTATTTGTTTTCTTTCAAATCCTAATCACCTCATAACACGCGCCCATTCACATAACACTAAAATTAAGCTTGTAGATAGAACTGTTTTGTTTATCTCATTGAACCGGAAGGATAATTGCTGCAATAACATTTATAATAGGGCGAAAATTACTCGGAAACTTCTTGTCCAACATCAAACCCCCTCCTTATATCGATTTCTGTTGTCCTACATAAGTATAGATGAACTAAAGACCCTTCACAAAGGGCCTCTTAAACAGAAATCAACGCGCTTTTCTCTTCAAGTATTTCTCCCTAAAGGCTAAGTGCTAAAGTCTCAAGCTCAACCTGGGGCAAAATGTGACAAAATGTCAAGTGGCAACCGGTGTGAAGGAGTTCGATGAACTTATATGTATTTTTGTCCAGGAAAAACCAAAGTAAACTTGGAAATATTGCAGCATATAAGTAATTAAATTTGTTTTGGGGGCTAACTACTAACCACATCCAGCTTTTCTGGAAGTTTGGTATAAGATGGAACACTGTCGTTGAAGAGAGAAAGATAGATTGTTATTTACTGTGTACAGACGGATATTTGAAGTGTTTTGCATTTGAAATGGCCATTAAGAATAAGAGCTACAGTGCTTGAAGTTACTGTTGAATTATAATATAAGAGGATGTTGGGTTATAATCGGATATTGTGTTATATTTTTTGAGTAGATGGAATTGGGACTAAAAATATTTGGCGGTATTATGATATTTTAAATATCCCGCTAAATATTTTTAGTTCGAATTCTCTCCACTTAAAGATGTGAACTAATAACTGAGTTGATGAAGCGAGACAGACGGTTGCTGCAGAAGTGGTGCCCGCTTGCTCACTTGATTTCCTCCATTGTACGTCATTTGTATCGTGCGAGCAAATAAATTTGTAATCGAGTCATCCATGGATTTGAATCCGGATGTCTGTAACTTGAACTATTTTAGTTTTCAACTGACATTTTATTGTAATGCAGTTCCAGTAACTACATACGATTTCGGGTTCATGGATGACTCGATTACAAATTTATTTGCTCGCTCTTTGTCATTGTACAAGTTGTTTAATCGAGTGCATGGTCTTTCCATTTCCACTTCTGTTTACTCATCAGTTCATCATCACAATTTATCTCTATTTTTCCGAAAATCCATCAGCAAACCCACCGCATTGTCTGCCACTGATGGAATCATTCAAACATATATTTGCTTTTGTTTTGCTTACGCCATCAATATACACAGCTCAATGATTGCCTAGCTATTTCTTTTGTCTGCACACCTTTATGTTGATGTTTTTTTTAATTATTCCCCAGTTTGAACAAACACTGTGGGTATTTATTACCCAAATGAACAAGCATCGGGCAGGGTAATAATTAATGATTTCTCAATATAAAGCTTGATTGCAGGGAAATATTTGGTGGGGTGAAATCGATGGCACAGTATTATTTATTGTATGCGATCAAACAAAAAGTTGATTGTGTTCTGTCTTGGAAATATAGAGGATAAAGGGACGCAATGGAAAGGTTTCACCTTTATGTTGTGGTTGACACAAAAAAGGCAGACACACTCTAGGAAATCGGGAAGAAAAATGGCAATAGGGACAAAGTTGACGGTTATGTATAAGCGCTCAGGAGGAAAAAGGTGGGAAACACTCGACTAGGTACTTTTAGGAGTATTCTGCAAGAAAAAGGATCTCATTCATTTGTAAAATCAAGTTATAGTGCATAAGTTTAGGATTTAAATGTTTTAAAGTCAATTTTTTAGTATAGAGAGAATTGGAAGTAAAAATATTTGGCGGGACATTTATACATAAATTTGACTAGCTGCTTAGTTATTTAGGCCGGAAAAGAACAAATCACATTAATGTATTTTAAATTTCCCACCAAATAATTGCGCTGTAAGTTTTTTTTTAAATGCCATGAAAAAATCTCATTAGTTTATTTTATTTCCAAATTAAAACAGTCGCTGAAACTCGTCGACCATAAATCCTGAAAGCATACAATAGATAACAACTGCATCAAGACCAAGACGGAGTTATCTAGAAATAAATAACGAAATAAAATTAAAAAGTTTCAATGTGGTGCAGCTTTTAAAACTGCTTACGTTGCTCGTAAATCATTTTTATCCATTTTTGTGTTGGACAAAACCCCACAGGAAACTCGATGCGGGGAAATGTATATTATAATGTGGCAATTTGCTTTTCGGTTTTTTTGCAACAATAACTTGTGTGTGGAAATTTCGGGAGTTAATAATAGTTGTTTTGGCGTTTATTTCACTAAGTTATTGCTGCAACGGGATTAAATTTTTTGTTTGGATGTTCATTATTGTTGAATTCCTGTTGGTGGTGGATTAATTTCAATACGAAAAAAGTTTGGAATGTACGGGGAAAATTTGCGGGGGTGTAGGAAAAAATACAGCGTTTTTTCGAATAATAGCACCGTTTTTATAGATCTAGTCCCATTTTCTAGAATTATCAACAAGTAAAAATTTTCGAAACTCGCTATATTTTCATTATATTTTCATCTTGCAAGACTTTTTTCCACATTTTTCACCGTTTTAAAGTTTTTTTTTAAATAGTTTCGATGATTTCCAGTTGACATTTCTACATAAATTCAGATCATATTAGTGTACAAATTGTACACATTTATTTAAAACCCAGAGGCGTACTTAGTCAGAATATAATTTTGGGTGGCCCATTTTCGAGCCTCATCATAGGGATTTCGGAAACCGTAAGAGATATAGGGTCGGTTAAATTATGCCAAAGTTGCACAATTTGATGCTTATCAAAATGCTTTGTTGCAATTTTAAAAATTTCGAATACTTTCTGAAATATCGAGAAAAAAACGAAATTTCATAAAATCTATTTAATTTTTTTCTGACGTTAGTTGAAAATAAATTTTAAAACAAACAACACTTCGTTTTCTATTTTCTATCCTCTATAATATGACGCTGTCAAATTTTAAATCCGACGTTTCGTTTTCCAGAAACCATCATCAACTTATTTTTTTTAAATGCGGACCTGGATTTTTTATTTTATTTTTTGTTAGCTTTGGACTACGCTAAAGCTATGACCCATCACAAATTTTGATTTTCAAACGTTTCGATGACAAAAACTGACATTTTCTGTATTTCTTAATAGTATCTATATTATTTTATGAGGAACTTAAGTGATGTTTTATATGCAGAGGCTGGTGTTTGACTGACGAACGAAGTGAGTAAGACAAAAGCAGCCGACGCACATAAAGCGACTTAAGCTCCGAATAAAATATGCTATTTTTTCTTCAAACGCAAACAATTCATTAAATTGTAAAATTATTAATTGAAATTTTAATAAATAAATTTTGACAATTAATTTGACTTATGACCAACGGCGCTTAAGTAGTACTTAAGCGCCGGCGACAGATAAAGTAGAACTTTACCTGTCGCCGGCAACAAAGTGACACTTAAACATAATCAGTACAGCAGGATAATGTCACACTTAAATGACGTTTGAAGAAAAAAATATTTAATACGACACTACCTATATCTCTTACGGTTTCCGAGATCCGTATGATGAGGCTCGAAAATGGGCCACCCTGTGCAGTATAATGGAGAGGGCATAGAAAACAATGAAACCCTATCTTCATTTACCATAATTATTATTGATGACATTTTTTCCAAAAAAGCAAAAAATTTAATTGAAAAATATATTTTGACCCATCTGATAAAAATATCTGGGGCCGCCACTGCCGATGTCTACAAGTTTCAACATAAAACTTTAATTTTTACTACATTTTTAAGGACATTTTTCCACAAATTCACTTTCCATCCTTTTAATTTTCTTGGAGTAAGTTTCGATGATTTCCAATTGACATTTCTCTATAATTTCAGATTAGAATGCACATAACTTTATAAATTGTGGGGTATGTTCGAGGAAAATCTATTCCAAAAGTTTAGACCCTGTTCAACGAAGTTTTATTTTATCCTATTTTATTTATTTCTTTTTTTATATAAAAATTTCTCAAGGATTATAAAGTTAAACTAGTTGAATTTAGTGTTTTTCCAATGGGAATTGAGATTCGAGCATATCAGACAAAAGAAAATTGAATTAGTTTCCATTCCTTAAACTCTAGTCGTACATCCACCAAGTTAATGATATTAAACAAACATTTTAGTTAATTACTACACGTTAATATCTCAAAGAAGCTGAAATAAAAATTCCAACTCTTTTCAAACGTAATCCCGGAACATTTCTAACATGATGCTCGATATTTTTTAAGCAATTTCATACAAAATGCATCCGGCGATCAGACTAGCATGAGAAAGGAACTTTGAAATCGCCTGGGAATTTATCTTATGATATGCGGTGGACTACATCCTTATATATTCGAACGGAATATTGGTTTGATGTGCGGCAAGAAAAAAAATTAAATTTATTATTGTAATCGCTTGCGAGAGCCGTTGAGGTCACGCGGATGCTATATATATAAAAGGATATCCGAAAATTATACAGGACGTGACTATAAAATGTTGTAATGCAATATTTCTGAACAAGTTTGTGTGTGCTTAGGGAAAGTTGTAGTATAGTTAGAGGACAAATACGTTCGCGGTAATAAGTTTGATTAATTTCGATGCAATGCGAGTGAGTGCATGGAAATCCATTGAGTTAAAAATATAGATTGTCGAGTTATTGAGGAATATGATCAAAGGACGAAGATTGGTTTTTTTAGTGTGGTGGCATAGGTATATGTAATACTTAATGCATATCTGTGGTGGAAAAGAGGTTAGGTTAGGTATGCTTGAATGAAAGAAATTTGTGAAATTTTGAATTTTCACGAAATCAGATTTTTACTTTCTTATACGAAGTAATAAGAAAGTATAGTAATCGTGATTTTTTTCGACTTTGAGATTTTGATGGATTTACACGTTTTGAGGACCCCTGAATCCATTTTTACCATTTTCGCCATGATGTCTGTCTGTCTGTCTGTTTGTATCCACGATAACTCAAAAACGACTTATCGAATTTGATTCAAATTTAAGAGTTTGAACAAAATTGTGAGTGCCACATTAAATCTTTTTCTTCTAGCACCAACACAAGTGGTATACTTACCTGAAGACACTTTTAGGTTTTTTAGGAATATTTTGAAAAATATACAATTTACGAGATTTTTTTATGCTATAACATTGATTTAGAATTAAATTTTGAACCAATTTTTGTTTGAACTTTTGAAATTCCGTCAAAAAAATTTCAAAAAAACGAAATATTTTTATATATTTTTTCATAATGCGCGTTGAATCCGACAGCCTTGGTAGACTAGTGTAACATAGAGGCTTGGCTGCCAAACGGAAGGTCCCGAGTTCGAATCCCAGAAGGACCTTTTTTTTTTTTGTTATTTACTGGTTTCTATGGTACCGATAACAATAATAATAAATAAATAAATGTGATTTTATTTTTATTTAAATTTGATATTATTTTATACCGGGATATTTTTTTAAGTGAGTAATAGGTCAAAAATCTAAAATAAAACACTTATTTTATTGTAAAATTCGGTTATAATGAGTGGGACAAGGACAGATTTATGCGTATTGCAATAAGTGCGACAGAGACTTCCGAAAACTATTTGAAAATTGCTGGAAACGCTCAAAATTTAAACACGATTTTTACAAGAAATTTAACTTAATTTTTTTAGGAAAAGTAATTGTGATACTATCCGTATAAGAAATTCATGTGTTGGACACATCAGATATTTCATATAGTTTTCTGAAAGGCTTTTTCGCGGTAATTCTCTAAATATTTTACTTGTTATCCTGCTGTAGTGATACACTATACAATGTGGGATACATTTTAAGCACAGGATGTAGAGCAGAACACCCTGTTTATTTTTTGGAGAGATAGTGGCACGGCAATTTTTTATTTTCAGTTTTTCCCCTATATTTATACAATGTAATTATAAAAGAATCTAACATCATGGTACATTTTTCATATATTAGGGTTTGTCTCTTCTCACAATCAATAGTGAATTAATGAATATCATTTAAATATCACTAGTATCCATTGGTCAGATCGGCATTTACATTAAACGTTTTCTATTTGAGATTCCCTAGTAATTTTAAATTTATTAAATTTCACAGCCCACTACGATGTTATATTCTTTTATAATGACTCTGTATAACGCTTAATTTCTTTTTGTTATGTTATGTTAGCTTCTACACGATAGAAAATTAATGACAATTATACAGGGTGTACACTTTTGACCAGAGGTCAACTTTCTTATTAAGAAGTACTTTTAGAATCTTTATTAAGTTTTAGTATCAAAATGTCTAAGGTTCTAATTAGAATAAAGAAGCTAAAATTTATATTTTTTGAGTATTTCGTTCTTTTTTCAAAATTTTTACAATTATTATAGATTGGATAAAAATTTATAACTTCCGACTGAATAATTTTGCATGCAATCTAAGAATCATTATTTGCCATCTAGCAAATTCGTATTAATGGTCCACTTTGTTTATTTTTGATGCCAACTAGGTCGGTCCTGTTTTTGACGTCATGACAGCCTGAGATCTGCTCTCTATCTTATAAAGATCTGAATAACTTTTAAGTATTATTGAATAATGCTATGCATTGGTGAGAGTAATTCCTATTTGGAAACATTTAATAATGAGAATTTTTACTTTCTTATACGTAGTATAAGGAAGTATTGTAATCGTGATTTTTTTCGACTTCGAGATTTTGATGGATTTACATGTTTTGAGGGCCCCTGAATCCATTTTGACCATTTCCCCATGATGTCTGTCTGTGTGTCTGTCTGTATCCACGATAACTCAAAAACGACTTAACGGATTTGATTCAAATTTCATATTTAAGAGTTTGAACAAAATTGTGGGTGCCACATTAAATCTTTTTCATCTAGCACCAACACAAGTGGTACTTACCTGAAGACATTTTTTGGTTTTTTAGGAATATCTTGAAAAATAAACAATTTACGAGATTTTTTTATTCTTTAACATTGATTTAAAATTAAATTTTGAACAAATTTTGTTTGAAACTTTTTTTGAAATTCCGTCAAAAATGTTTATTTATATAGTGGCGCCATCTATCTCTGATTTACAAAGTACATGTTGTTTACATACAGAAATCTATACCGTTGAGGAAATCGATTGTAGCATTACTATTTGAAAAGATCGACGGCTACAACGGCTACGGTTTTATGTTTTGGATATCATGGCAACTCGATTAAAATTTTTTCTAATATATAGATACAATAAAGTCGTGAAATTGTATTATGCATGCAAATCTACATTAAAGATATCGACGCCAAATTTTTTGTGAATGCTCTTTCAATTTTTAGACGTGTCGACAAAGTAAACAAAGTGTTTTATTTTGCGCCGTTTTTTAATAATTATAAATTATTTACATATTTATATAGTGTTGCCATCTATCTCTGAGTGGCTGTTGTTTACATTACAGAAATCTATTTGTTTTTATACTAAAGATTCTATTTGCATTAAACACACGAAGAGCTCGAATAAAGTTATAAAAATTTAAAAAGTGAAAACTAATTAATCAAATCCTGGTGAGAGTGGCTATATCGCCAAACACCAAAAACTTGACATTGCTTTGCAATCCAAGTACGACGTAGAAGAAGAAGAAGAGATTGTTAGTCAAACAACTGTCAAAGGCAAAATATCGAAATATTTTGATGAGAAGGATTATTGTGCACTGTACAGTTTGTTTGAGTGAAACGTTGACCAAAACTGAGAAGCATTTTATAAATCTTCAAAGTTTAGCTACAGCAAATTCAAAGATATCAAGCATTTTTCGCACTGTGGAATTTTCATAAGTATTCTGTTATTTATTTGTCCTAAAATCTGGCAGTAATGAGTGGGACAAGGACAGATTTATGCGTATTGCAATAAGTGCGACAGAGACTATTTGAAAATTGCTGGAAACCCTCAAAATTTTTACAAGAAATTTAACTTAATTTCTTTAGGAAAAGTAATTATTACTGTGATACTATCCGTATAAGAAAGTCATGTGTTGGGCACATCAGATATTTGATCCATACTTTGCTCCATGTCTTTAAGTCTATGAGAAAACTAGTCTTTTACCGTGACGATAATGCCATCAGTGCAAACGCAAAATTACGCCTTTATATCAGATATCAGTCAAGCACAACGCGTCTCTCAGGAATATCAAATTCAAAATTACGATCGTAAGATTAAAGATATTTACATAGAGAATATTATATCGGATATAATATTCGGAAATCGTTGGGATTCTACTGACTGATGTTCCGATTCTCCTACTCTCATGCCATAGATTTTAGATTAAACCGCACACATATCGTTATATTAGGTACATACATAAATAACTAGATTCTTTACAATAACAACAACACACAACATCGCGTTCGCATTCTGCCGCAAGTTTATGTATCATAATAATGTTTGCTTATACTGAAATAACTCCGCAAAATGTTTAAATCCTGTTTTATGGCGCGAACGCCGGACGTTAGGTGCATTTACTAAATTAGATGCTATTGAAGCGATTGTGTGGGGCCCATTCAGTAGCAATAAATTCGTACAATTATTGATTATGTAATTAACTCACATTGCTAAACCGCTCCACATGTATACTATATATATACAGATGGGACTAATTAATTTGTCGTCTGGTTTTTGTTGCAGATGCTCTACACGATTCAAGAATAAACTTTTAATAGTCAACGCCAATGTGTAAGTAGTATTTTACTTAATTTTTATAGTACGCCAATGAACTTTGTTGAAATATGTACAGTCATTATGGAAATTTTATTAAGCATAGTTTTTATTGTACACCCACAAAATTTCCACACCTTAGCCTTTGTTGCTTTTAATTACAACTGGAATTGCGTAAACAACTCACGAATGTCCTTAAATTTAACGAATGTCAGAAATTTTTATGATATTGATATCCTTTTTCAAGATTTCGTTCGTCGAATTCCATAAATCATTTCTCGATGATGGGTATGTGGCTATAAATAGTTTCATTCAATATGAAGACATTTTATTACAATGTCATGAAATATTTATCCAATAAATTCATTCGAACAAAATACGGGGTGCCACAGAAGTTTCTATAGGGCAGTGAGAAAGTCTTCTGTATGTATACTTTTTGGATATAATAGAAAGAAGTGGAATTGGAAATATTTTGAGGAAACTTAAAATAATATACATTAAAATTACGTAGAAGAAATAGGTAATTTTCCATGACCTACTCAGATGAGAACTAAACAAAATTATAGTATACTAAATTCGTGAAAGGAGGACAAATGCAGCTTATTAGTAAATTTCAAGGGAGATGTTATTCCAAGTACAGTGTCTTTATAAAAGAATCTAACATCGTAGTTGTCAGTTTTTATTGCGAGAAGCGGCAAATCCTTAATAGATGAGAAATTCACAGCCACCTACGATGTTAGGTTCATTTATAATGACGTACTATTTTAAATAGGTACTTATCAAATTAATGTCGCCGCGTGACGACTTCATTGCATGCGCTGATCTCGTGGTATTTATCTATCGTCCTTTTACAGATTTAGTGTAGTAATTTTTGTAGGTACCGCGCAAAGTAGAAGCTATTTGTCTCTTGAAACTGGTAATTTCTTCAAACACACGGAAACAAGTTTGATCGATCACGCTTTTTATATTTCACGATTCACGCAAAAATTCATTTTTAGATGAGCAAACAACGAATTTTTCCAAATGTACACACAACTTAATTATAGTGGATATGTTTTCGGTTGAAAAACTTGGCGCCATCCTGGGAAATTATACATCATGGCAAATTTGGTTTTAAATCAACATTAATAATAACACAAATGCATTTGGTTCAACTAACAAAAATGAAGCAACAAAAAAATATGAAAAATGCATGCGATTTCCATAGTTCGCGTCTATTTATATAGTTTGATTTAAATATGTCAGCCACATGAAAATTTATTACAAATGCATGAAACTGTAACGATTTTGTGTCAAATTATATTCTTTATTAGTTTTTCAAAAATATACATGTACACATACATCTAAAATAGGGATTATTTAGCTAGAGCTGAAAGATTTGCTTTGGGTTATTTAGCCTGATTTGATCTTAGTTACCTGATAACTCGGGCGATTTACTTCGAGGAGTGGAAATTATCCTTCAGGACGAAACTGTTTTACCCCATATACCTTTTCGTTTTCCAGCTTGTTTATCTACAGACTATTCGTAATTTGTATTTTTTTGTTGTTGTGAATAATTTTGTTGGAATGCAGTCAATGGAAGAGCGCAACGGTTGTGGCGCGTAAAATCCAATAAACCCAACACATTTTCCCATGCAAAACTTGACATTATACTAAATTAAGGTACATGTCTTTTGTCGGTTATTTGAGCACGCATTCAGAGGATTTTCTCTTAATATCTGATGTGGAATACACTGAGCTCCTAATGAAATTTCCATTACGAAGTCGTAAATGTTCCATTAAAAAATTAATATTTGTAAGTGTATATGCAGGACTTTTTATACCTTAGAGTCAGTTAATTTTGCGTGGATAATCGAAATAATTTCAGGTAAAACCGCGAGAATATTCGCAGCAATCGGATTATAAAATAAAATAGTTCCACTTTCAAAAATGTGGTGCATGATGAAAAGAAATAATGCGCTGTACCCCTTTCTCCTCCCTCCTCCTCGCCTAAACTGCCAAGAAAGCGGTATTTATACATAAAATACAATAACCCGATTTCTTTCTTCTCGCAGGATTATTTCGTTACAAATAATCATTGAACTGGTATAATTTTTCCATTAACATCGAGTCGCTATATTGTTGCATTGTCTGTCTGGAATCTTTGTGAGATGGACAGAGACTACAGAGAGGGACACTGATGGTGGGGCGTCAGCTTTGATTTTAAACGAAGTAATTGTAATTAAAATTTGAAATATTAATAAATCATCTTTTACTCCAGTTTCACATTCAATTATTATTATGCAAATAGCAAATTGGTTTATTAATATTAATTGTCGTGCTGCAGTGAAACTTTTCACGTTTTTTTGCAGAGGGGGGGGGTGATTTTTTCTTAAATATTACGTCATTTATTTTTAGTTCTGTTCTAATATTATTTTATTATTTATACGTCTTCAATCAGCGGTTTTATTAGGCTTAAGTTTGTATATACCTACTTACTCCAAGTTTGTGCGGTGCATTAAAAATAAATTGTAATAAAGCCGCCAAATTTTTACCATAATTAATTGCTTGGAAGAACCAAATCGATTTGATTTTCAAAATCAGGATTTAAGTGAAGAATTTACCAAAAAACTCGGACATACAGGGTGTTTCACGGTAAATGGTAACACCTCAATAACTTTTTGATTCTTCGGTAAAATTAGAAAAAAAAATTTCTGTTTGTACAACTCGCAATTCTCCTTTAAACGAGTAAAAAAAATTTTACCAAGA
Organism: Pediacus dermestoides; assembly: GCA_963942485.1. NCBI lineage: Eukaryota > Metazoa > Arthropoda > Insecta > Coleoptera > Cucujidae > Pediacus > Pediacus dermestoides. The sequence continues at coordinate 10,987,949 of OZ012628.1, read as the reverse complement.
GTGAAAACCTAGCCTACTACGATAAAAAATAAACCGAAAAAATTGAAAAAACGTAAAATAGTATATGCTCGTATATAGAATTTTATAGAAAAATTGCAAACTGATAACTAAAACATTAAAACTGAGATGTATACTAAGAAGACTAGAAACAGGAGAGTGAACTCACTTGGAAAGGGAAGGCCGATATACGGCGACAGTTCCCCCCACATGACATATACGCAGTATAGCAATTTAAGGACAGGGAGCACATGACGAGTGGCGATTGAGAGGGGAACTATCGCCGCATAGCGTCCCATCGCTGTGTACAAGGCAACATGGGAAGTTCACCCTCATGTTTCTAGTCTGCTTGATGTATACTATTACTACTAACTAATCAAGAAATATACAATCTCTGAAGCGGGCACTATACTAACCTCATTTTGTCAATTTCTGTCTGAGACACTAAATTATGACGTTCATAGGGAAAATTTAATAAAGCTACAAAATTCTGTAGATTTTATTAAATTTAAAAAAAAAATATTAAATTAGTTTCGTGGAAGAAAAAGATTTGCTTCCATATGATTTCATTGAAAATTTACCAAAAAATTTGGTATACCTATTTTGAATTTTACAGAAAAAGTTGCAAACTAATGACCACGATAGGCCATTTCGAGGAAATGTATACCCTAAGTCTTAAGAGTCTTCCAATACGATAGCGTTGTTATTTTCAGTTGTAGAGGGCGCTATACTAACTTTATCAAAACTGTGCTATAATCTTTTTGCAAAATTCTATAAAAAAAATAAAGCTCAAGTTAAATTAGAGACAGTATTCGTTTCTAGAATTAATTTTTATCTAAAAAATCGTACAAGGTTGTTTTAAAATTCTCCTAAAAAACCATTCAAACACCCACTCACCAAAGTCCATTTCGTTATTTATATAAATCAAGATCGCCGCATGCATAACCTGCTCTATACCTCAACTCTATCCATGTTTTGTGAGCAAGCATAGCCGACCGAGACCCCCAACAAGAATGAATACGCCTGGAAGGGCATCGAATACATTCCAGGTTTACCTTAAATGTTGATTGATGCCCACAAGGCAAATTTAATTTCTTACACTGGGATCTTAAAGCACACATATAACTTGATGTTGGAAGCAAATAAAGCTGTAGAAAGCAATAAGTTGCTTGGCGTTAGTTTTGGAGGATTCATTTCAGTCCTGGAATTCTTTTGTGAGGACGAGTAATTATTCACGAATGTTATCCATAATTAAACTGTGTTTAAACGATGCACATTGTGTGTAAGTGGCTGGAGGCCATTGCAATTGAACAAGTGTCCTCTTAGTGTTTGTAGTGTAGTATAACAAACCGCAACTAGCAGGAAAGCACAAAAGCCAGAGCAGGATTTGGATGGTAGATGGGTAGAGGGCTACCAAGGGTGCTAAAGGGGAAATCGACAATGCCGATGGTATTGTTGTTTGTGTGAACTGGGGCTAAGCAAGCAAATAGATTCAGTTTACCGGTAGAGTTATTTCCATCAAGATATCTTGCTATAATAACAAACCGTATTAATTTATATGACATCGGTTGAAATTTAGATATGATGGCTGGGAATGGGATTCATAACATTGTCCTTTATGCGGCGTGCTTTATCCTTTTAATCATCACGATAAACACCGTAATTAATTTGTGTATTGACAATAATTTCGAACATCTGCCTATCATATAGGTTTATAACTTTTTCATCCAGTTGGATGTTTTACCTGTCCCTGTAATTAACCTGATGTAGTTTTTGTGACATAAATTCGCCGGGGTCCCCATTGTATCCAAATTACATCGCCATGATATATTAATAATTCGTATAACTAAGGGCTGTCTAATGTAGGCTGCACCACCAGACAGTGTTGGGGATGAGGTACATGATGAGGTGAACGCTCATCATCATTTTGCTGCGGTGTTCACTTGGTCCGGTTAATTATGCAAAGAACCAGAGATAATTTAATGTTACAGTCATATAGTGTGTGTGAGACCACATAAAACGGAAATTGTGTTGTAGGCAATGCACATAACTTTTTCGAGTAGGTTTCGTCTGTAATAAAAAATGTTGGAGTGGGAAAAATCACGATTAGGTATAGAAAAAAAGCACTTTTGATTAGGGTTCCAAAATTGTGTGGTTCATAAAGAAAAATTTTAATGAAGTCACCAAATTCTGTACGTTTCATCATAATCAGTAGTCCAGTATAGTTACTAGTCAGATTCCTATGGGTATTATTGCAATTCATTGGGTAAGACAATTTTGTTTTGCCATCGATACAGTACCATATATTAGAAAGCTTAAATTCGAGTTTTCGACCATCAACCTCTAGCAGCTTTTCCGCCATCTTGAATTAAGTAGTGAATTCTTATCTCGACAGAAACAGCCGTATTTTTGATTTTATCGAAAAAATGGCCGATACCATTTTTAACAAGACAAATTAGTTGTACAAATTTGTATACTTGATATTTCTTCATATTTTGCGTATTTAACGAGTAGTAACGGATTAATTGAGAAAAAGGGGGGTGAAAAAATTTTTGATCGAATATTTTTTTCCTTCAGCGCTATCGCAACAATTTTCATTTAAAATTTATTAAACACATAGTACATAGTTACCTACAACTTTGATATGACAAATTTTTTTATGCGAGGAATTGTTTACTTACTGTAGCAGTGTAGCGCCTTGAAGTTGCGCGTATCGTCACTCGGCAGTATAGTACAGGGAATTTAGACTTTGCAGGGAAATAATTCCGAGACGAATTTGGCTTTCGATTGAAAAGTCGCCAACTTGTTTTAGTTTTTCGCGCATAAATCGCTTATTTTCGGTTTTAGAAGAAAATGTTTCTATGGAATTTTGTTGAAAATTGAATTCTTCATAAAATTGCACTGGTAACTTTTTTGCTAATTGCAATTGTTTACAAGTTTGTTATACCTCCAATTTTCCAGGTTGGTGTTTGGTGTTTGGTGCATTTTCGAGACAGTCGCGTTTTTCGAGACATGTGCACGTAAACGTAAACAAAACTATTTGTGTTAATTTCAAAAAGTAATCCCGCGTGTAACAAAATGCTGTACCTAACTTGTAAACAATTGCAATTAGCGAAAAAAGTCTATTTTGTAGATAATTCAATTTACAAATTAATTTCATTGAACCATTTTCTTCTAAAATTGAAAATACGCGATTTATGCGCGAAAAACTAAAACAACACTTAAAAACAAGATGACGGCCTTTCACCACCGGGCAGAATTGTGCAAAATGTGTTTTCCGGCTCGTATACTTAAACATTTTCGAAAATCGGAAGCCAAATTCGTCTCGGAATTATTTCCCAGTAAAGTCTAGATGTTCTGTCTACTGCCTAGTGACGATACGTGCAATTTCCAAGTGCTGCAGTAAGTATAAACAATTGCTTACATGAAAAAATTGTTCATATCAAAGTTATAGGTAATTGTGTGTTTAACATATTTTACATGAACATTTTTGCGATTGCGCTGAAGGAATAAATGATAACCGACCAAAAAAAATTTTCAACCCCCTTTTGTTTCAATTAATCCGTTATTACTCGTTAAATAGGCAAAATATAAAAAAATATCTAGTATACAAATTTGTAGAATTCGTTTTTCTCGTTAAAAATGGTAGATATCATCTGTTTTTTCGATAAAATAAAAAATATGGCTGTTATTGGCGAGATAAGAATTCACCCCTTAATTCAAGATGGCGGAAAAGCTGCAAGGGGTGGATGGTCGAAAACTCGGATTTAAGCTTTCTATGTGGTACCCTAACGATGGCAAAAAAAATTTCTCTTACCCAATGAATTGCAATAATAAATACTAAATATGCTTGGAAGAAAAAAATCGATTTGGTTCAAAAAATTTAGCAAAAATTTCGGGCTTATTTAATGTTTTACAGAAAAAATTGGATATACTTTTTCGAGGAGCCTCCAAATACGATAGCATTCCTCGTTTTCTGCAGTAGAGGACACTACACTAACCTCACTTTTTCAATTTATTTTGGAGACAAAGCACATAATATTTGGGTAGGTTTTGTCTATAACAAAAGAATGCACCGGAATGAAATATTTGAAGGGTTTCAAAATTATGAGGTTAGTTAGTTGCTTGGAAGAAAAAAATCGATTTGGTTCCAATCTTTAATAATTAAGCCAAAAGTTCTCAAAAATTTAGGGCAAAAAATGCAAAGTAATAACCAACATAGGTACTTTTTCGAGGACTAGCCAAGAAATATACATTTAAGAGCCTCCTAATACTATAGCTTTGCTTATTTCCTGTGGTAGATGGCGCTGTATTAACCTAACTTTGTCCAATTGAGACATTTCCAAAATTGTGAGGTTCAAAGAAAAAATTTGTAATAAGACCACCAAATTCTGTACATTTCATTATAGTTAGTTGCTTGTAAAAAATCGATTTGGTTCCAAATTATTTTAAAAAGTTCATTTAAAATTTTCATATTTTTTTTACAGAAAAAATTGCTAATTAATGATCAAGACAGATTTTTTCCAGGACTATTCAAGAAATGTATACCTACTCTTAAGAGCGTTCGTTATTTTTTGTTGTAGAGGGCACTATACTAACCTCACTCTATCAAAACAGTTTCATAATGTCCACTTTTTGCCAGATTCTAGAAATTAATGCGCAGAAACTTGCAAATTGCAAAAATTAAGTAAGCTGGAATTTTGACGTTGATTTTTAAACACCCCCACATGCTTTTTTTATATCCTACTATAAACCTACCTGTCCACTTCTCATAAACACCTTCATTGTCCTTTACGACTTAAAAGCAAAGTTTATGTTCGCATACAATTTCCTAATAAAAAAGATCGAATATTTTCAGTTTATGTTAAAAGTGTGCACTTAAACACCATAACATTTGCCCATAATAGAGACAACGGTTAAAGTTGAAAGAATCTACCCCAAACTACCCAATGTAATAATAGTATAAACTTTAATGGGCACCCGCACCCAAAAAGAATTCATGTGTTTATCGTTGTTTCAGTAACGCGCCATAAAAAGACCAATCGATTTTCGTTTTACCACTTAAATTTTACTTGTTGTTTAGTTTAATATACTTATTATTCTTTTCCGGATCATTAACTATTGAAGTATTTTTACGGCTTTGGAAACGGTTTGGAAGATAGGAAGAATAGTTTCAGTTATTTTCTGTATTTAGCGATAAAATATAAATATGTAGGTATGTCGCTTTGTTATGGATAAGTCCTAGAATCTTAATTAATATATTGGACTGTATGCAGTTTTAATAAACAAACAAACAATTAATCTAAATGAATTTTTTGCGTGTTGACCTTTCCGCTCTCTGCGTCTTAGTTTACATCATATTCTTTTAATTACAATTCTTAATTTATGCCGAGTAAGTTTCTCATTAAGTTCGCCCCAGCTTCCAGCTCAGGAGAAAGAGATATAAGTTGCAATGGAAATAGCCTCACAGTTTGTTTTATACTTAGATTATGCTAATTTGCGACAATTATAATTTATTTTACGCTCACTCTAAGTTTGTGCGTTATCGAACGTTATTTCAAGGTGCTAAACGAAAATAATGTTTGTCAGCAGGAAAATTTGGTATTTTGTGTTGGTACCTGAGAGAGATGGAATGGGGGAAAAGTTCGTTTCTGGACTTAAAGGAATCCCGGGAAAGGATTAGTTTGGGCCCCTGTTATTAAAGAAGCTTAAGTCAGTTCCAAACACCGGACAAAGTTTCCTGCAGAGGATTAGTACGATTTTTTTTTCAGTTAAGATATGACATATTTATGCAACAAAATAATGAGAAAGACAATAGTTACCTACAGATTTTTGTATAATAATTGTACAAATATGTCAGTTGGAAAAAACTGAAAACTCAAGTGTTTCCGTTGACAACGCGTACATTCATTTCGAAAAACCTAACAAATTTTCAGTTTTCAGACCATCATAACAATTTACTGATTGGAATTAATATTCTCCCGACTTCTTATACAATAAACTCCTTCGACCAAAAATATCCCAAACTGTTTTTTGTTCCTAATTCCTGAAAAAGTCCTGCTCTATTGCGAAAACGTATTTAACCCATCGAACAAACACAAACCTGATTCATTACGATGATCCAGTAGCACACCAAACTTAAACTATATCCACTCTGATAAATCGCGTTATCCTTTTGCGTGGTTTTTTCTTCCTTGTCCCCCAAGGATGCGACAAGACAGATAGCGTCACATTAATTTTTTGCACCTCCAGCAGCTCATCATCGATGAATCCATTTATTATTTAATGTAGCTTGAAAAGCGCGTTTAATGTTAAACTATGAATGTGGTTTTGGGAAAGTCTAGTATTATGGCAGCTCTATTTACGTACGTATTTCTGTTATTGATATATTACCAAGAGTGGTGTATGGCATATAAATAAAGCGGCTGCGAGGTGGTGCTTTTAACAGACGTGCCACTTTTGTGTAGAATAGTTTGTGAAATTAGTGAATTTCCAACCCACTCCCCCCATCTAGTCGCATATATTTCATAATATTGTCTAAATAAGTAATATTGCTAACTCACTAATGTACCCATTTAAAATACCTATGCTAATAACTTAACATAATATTTGTAAAATTAAAAAATATAGTTATATAAACAACGATTAGTTTTGCTTTTGAATATAATAATAATAAATGCTCTCTATATGTATTATGTGTATTATTGTAAATGTGCAGTTCTATTGGTATGTAAAACTTTTAACAGGATTAAAATTTAAATATAATAATAATTTACTAAAAACCGACTCAAGCGTTAAATCCTAAGCTTATTATAAATAAATTTTTAATTACAAACGTTCCAACTTTCATGTACAAACTCATAGGAAATTAGTTTTTATATTTTTCGCTCCCACACAAATTAGGAAATTAGTCATCTACTCCATAAATCTAATTTTTCTGTGTTCAACATTAAATTTAATTTGACAGGTTTTTTCCTGCTTCATGTAGTAGGTACCTCATATAAAAAAATAAAAGGGAAACATCTATTAATTACTGTAACAATGTTTTATATCCGGAACTCACCCCGACCGGATCCCACGGGGACGTGCGGACGACCAAAGCTCCAGGAGCGGTTTTAAAAGATTTGGTGGCCCGATGCAGGAGTAACAGAAAAGTGTTTTGTCACAAACAATTATTGCAGAAAAAAAATAGGGAGTTGAAATTAGATCAAAAATTATGAGGCTTTTTGTGTTTGTGACGTTATATTTAGTATTAGTGAGGTTAAGCAATGATATTTTAGTGCTGTATCGGGATTTTCGAAAAATAAACGATTATACATGTGTTTCAAGATTAACTGGACAAACTCAAAATCTGAATTCAGGACCTCAAAGTAAGGAAACGTTTCGTTAAAGAGTTACGTTCCTTTAAAAATGGAGGCTAAAATTAGGTTGTTAATTTTTTTCTCAAATTTGGATAAAGATGAAAAATAAACTTTGGTAGGGATTTTCTACTAATGGTAACGCTTCTAAAGAATATTTTTTGAATCATCCCTTATCAATAAAAGGGGTGAAATCAGCAACCCCTAATTAATTTTTTTATTGAAACTCTTTAACGGACCCGAATTTTGTCATATAAAAAATTGTTCTGGAAAGCTAGGTTCATTTAGAAAGTTTTTGTCTGTTTCATTTTTTTCATAGAACTGATACTTTTTAAATAAAAAAATTAAATAGTGCGATCCACATGGTTATTTTGGAAATTATTGCATAATTAAATAAAATGGCCAGCAGGCTGCTGTCAAATAACCGTATTTTTTTAAACCTTTAGGGACGAGTTACTAGTAATTAATTATTACCTAATTATTTATTAGTAAAACGGACCCTTTTAGTAAAAATGATTTTAATAATTTTTATTTGTTGTAAATAACCCGATGTTACTAACAATTAAGTAATAATTAATTACTAGTAACCTTTTACTACAAATTTATCAAAGTATAGTTATTTGACAGCAGCCTGCTGGACATTTTTCATTTTATAAAATAATGCAATAACTTCCAAAATAACCATGTGGATCCGAACTATTTTATTTTTTTAGTGATAAACTGTTAGTTCTATGAAAAAAATGAAAGAGATAAAATACTTTCTAAATGAATCTAGCTTTCCAGAGTAATTTTTTATATGCCAAAATTCGGGTCCGTTAAAGAGTTTCATTAAAAAAATTAAAGAGGGGTTGCTGATTTCACCCCTATTATCGATATGATCGGAATGATTCAAAAAATATTCTTTACAAGCGTTTCCATTAGTAGAAAATCCCTACCAAAGTTCATTTTTTTATCTTTATCCAAATTTGGGAAAAAAATTAAAAACCCAATTTTAGCCTCCATTTTTGGAGGAGCGTAACTCTTTAACGAAACGTTACCGGACATACCTCCATAGAAAATATTTTTCTTATTTTGAGATCCTGAATTCAGATTTTAAGTTTGTCCAGTAAATCCTGAAACACCCTGTGTAGCATTAAAATTGGAAAATAATCTAAACATTCTGATTTGACAATTAGTAATGTGATAAGTGAAGTTAACGAAACGAGGTACATGAGGTTAAACAACGAAATTTTTATGTTTTTTATCACGAGTTACATAAAAGTGACCTTTTTGCAATTTTAAAATCACAATATAATCTCAAAAATTAATTAATTTATATTCTTTTAGATTTAGACAATCAACTCAAAAATGTGATTTAACATATAATAAGTGAGGTTAGTTCATTATTTGATCACGTGATGGTTACGTTAAAGTTTAAAACTACGTTTTGTGATGATTATGTTCTTTTAGGTCTAAGGCTGTAAACTTATAATTACTTCCTTAGTTTACAGTCACAAGAAATACAATTTTTTACAGTTTTGTATACTTGAATTTTAACACATAACCTCTAAAATTTACAGCTATAAATCAATATTTAAAAGCTAAGTACATTCTGTTGACGGACATATTTAAATTTACCTAAAGTTTTTAGTTACGGATATAAAAGTCAGATATTATGGCCTGCGGATAAAGATAATTACAATGTAATTACTCTGTATTTGCTCAAATATTATAGACATATGACAGTGGCTGATCCTTGGGGGGTTTCATAATCAACCCTCCTCAAATTGTTTAAAATATTCCATAACAATCTTTGATTTTTTTAAACGAACAGATATATCGTAGAAAATTAGAAGTTTTCCAAAAAAATGATCATTTCGTAATTCTATGCGTGCTAAATAAAAAATTAAATTGAACTGCGTTCTGATTGGTGAAATTTTGCGTGACACACTTCGATGTAAACATTTTTCTTAGTATATTTGAAATGGTGTAAAAATTGGAAAACGGTACAAATTTGTACAAAACTAACTTTATATATTTTTTGGAAAATAATATAGTGATTTCCTTCCAAACAAACGTCTAGGTACGCCATTGTTTTTTTATCCTAAAAAGTAAATAATTTATATAAACAATTTAAGTTTGATTGCATTTTCTTAAACTGACAATAAATTAAATAAATCTAGTAAATTTTATTTTATATATTAAATTTATTATATTATTTTATGACTTCGATAACAAAACCGCAATCTCAAGAATGTTCACTTTAAATTTAAAAAATATTTTATTTTACCTGTTTCTGTTTGAATTTTTTTTTTTTTCAATTAAATCTAGTGTTTGAATTTTATTTTCTTTGTTTAATTGTTTAATCGTCCAAAACTGCTAGAAAACTCAAGGGAACCCTCTGCAAAAACTGCAATATAACAAAGTTCACTAAGTCGTGTGGCGTAACATTCCTCTAATCATCAGGGGTTTACAGAAAATCCGTTTAAAACTTTTTGTATGTTCCACTCTACCGAAGTCACTTTCATCCAAGTGCATGATCCTTAGACTTTAGATTAGCTAGAATTTTTCCCCAAAGTGATAAAACTGTTGTGGAACTAAACAATGTTCTGGTTTCTGGTTCAGGCCGGTCCTGCCTCGAATTAAGAGACAAATGATGAAGAAACACAGCGGCGAGCCCATTATAGCGCTATGAAATATTGTCAAACTCCTAGTGGGACTTGATTGAAATTTAGACGTTGTTGCAGAGGAGGCACGTCGATATCGCACCCTTTCGGATACGGCTATTAAAGTTTAAGCAGTCATAAACTTAAGCTTGATTAAACAGTAGCAAAAGCAACGATGGCGGGGGCGAAGATTATTTTTTGCTTTTACCTACTTAGTTCCTAAAGAACTCAACTGAACTGGAGATGTGAATGTACGAGGGAAGTAAGACGGATTAGGAGGCGTTTTGGCGCGTTCGATTCCTTTCGGGAATTAAACAGATTTTTAATAAAAAATTAGCTCTTTTATCCTTGAAGCTTGAGGATCATAAAAGTTAAAACGTCCAATTTTACTCCAAATTTTTATTTTAGTTGGGAGAATTTGAAGTAAAAATATATTGCGGGTAGTTTAAAATACATTAATTTGATTGGGCTAAGCCAGTAATCAATCAAAAAATGTATATTTAAATTTTCCGTTAAATATTTTGAATTCCAAATCTCTTAACTGTGATAATAAATATGCAAACTGCAAACTACACTGATTCTCTCTCTCTATTATATTGAAATTGACTTGTATAGTGGAATTCATGAATTAGAATTAGTATCATATGTCGACGATTGACATCCAGACACATTTTCGTGCAGCATACTCGGTATTATACGGCATATTCATGCGAAAATCTGTCACCAGGCGAGCGTGATAGGCACGAGGAGATGGCACAAAGTAATAATGCTGTGTATCATATGGAGTATAATTCTATTGGAGATGATGGGGATCTAGAAAGGAAATTAAATTGAAAGTTGTTGAAAATTATATCGAGGAATAATGTTACCAAAATTGCTTTAGTTATAATACAAGTACTTACCGACATATTTTATTTTCTTAAGTATGTGAAGTAATAAGGAAGTATAGTAATCATCAGTAGTGCTAATAGTTTGTCAAAATCTACTCTAGTTCAATAGATAATAATAATAATAATGTATTTATTTAGATATAGAATTAAATTTTTTTTAATAGTAGTTTAATCAACAAGAGTGTTAATGAGAGCGATTAATAAGCAAACACTTATGATTGTCATTAATGTTAATGATTGTCGAAATGATTAATGGCCGATTAACACTTTTGTTGATTACGTATAATATTTTTTCGACGATCGCTCTTTATTTATTATTATTATTTTTTTATTTTATTAATTAAGATAATCTAATTTTGCTCTATGACGAAAAACCAATCCATCTATAAAAAAATCTAGAGATCATTTACCGAGATATCAAAAATTATCTTGGTCAAAGGTGGTCGAAAAATTGAAAACGACGGTCTTAGCTTATATCATCCTTGAAAAGTAAACAATTTACGAGATTTTTTTATTCTTTAACATTGATTTAGAATTAAATTTTGAAAAAATTTTGTTTGAACTTTTTTTTGAAATTCCGTTAAAAAAACGCGATATTTATAATAGTGCGCGTTGAATCCGACAGCCTAGATAGACTAGTGACTAAAGCGACTTGGCTGCCAAACTGAAGGTCCCGGGTTCGAATCCCAGAAGGACCAACATTTTTTTTCTATTTTACTGGTTTTTATGGTACCGATAACAATAATAATGAATACATAAATGTGATTTTATACCGGAAGATTTTTTGAAGTGAGTAATAGGTCAAAAATCTAAAATAAAACACTTATTTTTGTCGTGAAATTCGCTTATAATGAGTGGGACAAGGACAGATTTATGCGTATTGTAATAAGTGCGACAGAGACTTCCGAAAACTATTTAAAAATTGCTGGAAACGCTCAAAATTTAAACACGATTTTTACAAGAAATTTAACATAATTTCTTAAGGAAAAGTAATTGTGGTACTATCCGTATAAGAAAGTCATGTGTTGAACACATCAGATATTTTAAATAAGAGAACACAAGAAGGTGACCTCGGAGGAACCTCAACTTGTGTACGCATATTTATCAGCCGATCATCAAAAAAGTCGCGGAGAAAAACTATATTGTCTCGTGTCGTATGTTCTATTGCACCGTCCTGCTAAAAATAGCCATGCTGAAGTTCATCATCATGTACTTGTTGAACAAATTCTGTTAAAATATTGTTTCTGTAGCTCTCTGCGCAGTGACGGTTAAATTGTAAAAAACGGATCCAATTATTCTTCTGCGAGAAACTGCCATCCAAACAGCAATTTTCTGAGGATGCTGTGGAAATTCAATAAAAATATGAGGATTATCAGTGCTCCACATCCGCATATTTTGAGAATTGATCTACCCCGAAAGATGGAATCACGCTTCGTCAGAAAAAATGTAAAGTTTAACAGATCGTCATTCATTAAATTATTGACAAACCACTGGCAGTACGCAAGACGCCTGATGTGGTCTGCCGACAAAAGGGGTTGATGTGCTTGCATCTTATATGGGTGATGCATGTCTAAATTCTTCTTTACAATCGTTCGGGATGTTCCATAAGAAAGTTCAGATAGACGTTTCAAAGATTTTGTAGGTTCTTGTTCCATACGTTGACGGACGTCATTAACAACTTCTGTACGAACGGTTGGCCTACCAACACCTTTCTTATGAGCGACAGGACCAGTTTCGCGAAACACACTAACACAATTTGTAAGGCACGCATAAAAATCCAGTGGTATTACTGTTAAATCTGGGAAGTGCTCTCGAAAGTTGTCCAAACATAAAGGCTGACTATTGGGATTTGACATGTGTCGATATGACATCTGATGGTGAAAATGAGAAGTAGGACAAAGGTGCAGTCAGACGAAACTTTTATTCAATTAATTAATTGTAATTTGTTGGAAATATCGGTTTTCGGTTTAAAGATGGAAGAAGGTGTTAGATTTTCGCCACGTTGTATAACAAAAGTCCAGAACGTATTGCTGGGTGAATGGTTGCAAGTTGCAACAGTCAAGAATTTGGCAGTCGATTAATAATTATTTCTTTCGCCGCTGCTTCACAATTTCCAGATAATTTTATTTTTTTTTGAAGACTTGCTGAAAGAGTTATGGTCATCTAAAGGAGCAGCGACATATTGCTCCAGTACCTTATGTTGTAGTTTATTTCATTCACACTTCTTGTCCGTGCTAGTTATAATTGGTAGATCCTTTACTTCAGTTCTACAGTGGTATTAAACTCAAAAAAATAAAGAGATTCGAAATTAGAAATTTACCGATGTAAATACAAGAGGGTGGCCAATATATGTTTACACTGTTCACTTAAACCCGATTTGCACGAACACACCACCGATTGAATCGTTCCATTAACAGTTTTGCCTTCTATTTGATGAAAATGTCCTTTCAATTGCGAGGTTTGCAAACAGAAAGACGCAAAATTTATTGCATTGGCTTCACGTACTTTTTTACTGTTTATTCCACATTTGACGATATGACCTGCTTTTAAAACTTTTTCTCCCTGAATAAACTTTCTTTGAGCAGGATTTGTACCTGCCCAAAGACAAATAGTTTCCAAACTTATTGCCATAATCTCCAAACAATGTTCTTTGACAGTTAACGCAATTCAAAATTTAATTTTGTCTGCGCCATTTTGGTTTTAACTACACCCCCTTGTCAAATCCCAATATTTCCAAATTCCATTAACTAGCACACCAGTCACCAGTTGGAAAATAGGCTTCAATTATGTAAATTTTGTGCTCTGTGGTGTAAACCATATTCAAAGACTGCTTAAGATTACAATCAAGAAGACTAGAAACAGGAGAGCGAACTCACTTGGATAGGGAAGGCCGCTATACGGCGACAGTTCCCCTCACATGACAGATGCGCAGTACAGCAATTTAAAGAGCAGGGCGCACATGGCAAGTGCAGCATAGCATCGCTGTGTATAGGGTAACATAGGAAGTTTGCTCTCCTGTTTCTAGTCTTCTTGTTTATAATAGTAAGAACAAATGATTGACAAATGCACGATACAAGCTCCGACAATTATTTTAAAATCTATAACCACGTTTGACCAAGATAATTTTTGGTATCTCGGTATTATTGGTTGTCTAGCAAGTCAACAATGTTTTTAATAGGCATACATGCATTAATAGTGGCAATTAACGCACTCCTATCAATACATTAATTAGAGTCTTTAAAGTTATTTTTCTAGTCAAATTCTATTGTAATCTATATCTACCTGAATTAGTAGGTACAATTTTAATTTTAACTATACAGGGTAGTCCGAACATTACCTTCGATAATTTGGGAATCCATAGAAAACCTTAAAAAATATTAATTTTCTTAATATACTTACCTATATGGAAAACTCGACCATTTTAGAAGGGTGTTGAATTTGCATTTTTTTAAAATAAATTTAATATCTCCTGAACCAAAGGGAATATTTAATTGAAATTTGGCGGGTATTATTTTCGTAATAAGTACCATGTTTAATCACCATAATTTGTTTTCCTACTTCAAACAGTGGCGTAACCACGGGGGGTGAGATTATTTCTTTTTAGAGAAACAAAAGTTACGCCAATATTATAATAAATTTTTTCTACATTTCTGAAATTAGTAGTCGATTTACGGAAAAAAAGTCCTTTTGTAGTTTTTTCCTAAAACGTATCGTTTTATAGTAAAAATTTAATTATAAGTCATTGTAGGTAATTTATAGCAACAAGTATCTATGTATTTCACACAAATAAATTAAAAATAAAACAACTAAATTTATTTTACAACAGAAACTTAAATCATTGGAGGAACTGCTCAAAATAAAAAAAAAGTTCAGGGGATACTAAATTTATTAAAAAAAAAATATGTATTTGTGAAACGGTTGAGTTTTCGATATAAGTTTAAGAAAATTGATATTCTTTTAAGATTTTCTATTGATTCTCAAATTATCGAAGGTTCGATTCGGACCACCCTGTATACTTCGTACTTGTCTTATTGCAATAAATTACCTACAATGAAATCTAATTAAAATGTTACTGTAAAACGATCCGTTTTACGAAAAAACTACAAGAGGACTTTTTTTTGTAAATCGACTGCTGATTTCAGAAATGTAGAAAAATTGTATTATATCATTGGCGTATCTTTTTTTTCTCTAAAAAGAAATAATCTCACCCCCGTCGTTACGCCACTGCTTGAAGCAGGAAAACAAATTATGGTGATTAAACATGGTACTTATTAAGAAAATACTACCCACCAAATTTCAACAAAATATTCCTTTTGGTTCAGGAGATATTAAATTTATTTAAAAAAAATTTGCAACTTCAACTCTGTATTTCTGAAACGGTTGAGCTTTCCATGAGCTTTCGATATAAGTTTATTAAGAAAATTGATGTTTTTTAAAGGTTTTCTGTTGATTCCCAAATTATCGAAGGTAAAATTCGGACCACCCTGTATATATTTGAGATAAGTATAAAAAATTGCGTTTTTTATACTTATTATTTTATACTTATTATATAGGAACAAAGTTATGACAAAAATCCAAAATGCTTTAAATTTGGTTTATTACTAATAATTTTGAAAGACACTTGAGAGGTGATAATAAATGTGTGAAAACACTTTACCTAAAACTAGTGTAATTCAGAAAATATACCTACTTTTAAAAAAATTCAGGTTTACAACTTTATTTCGATTCAAAACGTCATATCTTTAAAACGCGTTAGAGATATCGCAACGACGTATGAAAATTTGGCTAGAACACATCAAAATCTGTCCAAATTAATGCACCTCGCATTTACAATGGAAAAATCGATAATAAATTACAAATCCAGTTGCAAATAAGATAAAGAAAAAATCGAAGCTTACTCAACATGTATGTTATGTTGAATAACATTCTCAACCCCTGAAAATATACAAAACCTCATTTACTGACTTTATTATAAACATATCCCTGTGTATCCTGTAATCATTCCAAATACTACCACACAGTGCACGTTTTCATTTAATTTTAAAAAAGCACAGCGAAAATCTACAGTCAGTATTGGATAGTTTTTTACAGGACGACGAAACGTTACAATAGAAATAGAGCACATTGAAGGATCAGATATATAAATATAAACATCCTCAAAAGATATGGAATAGAAGAAAGTTTAATAAACTCTAGTTGGCTCGTATTGGATTGCAAAAGAAGGAGGACCTCTAAAACATGTACATTTTTTGCTGGATGTTTACCGATAATCATTCTCTAGCTCCAAGAAACTTATTAATAAACAAAGTGAGTTACGTTGGTTCTCTTTAAACGGAAGCAATTACATCCTATTATCATAATAATTTTCCAATTTGTACAACCTTCTTTTTTTAGTACAATAAACTGTCTTGTAACTATACCTCCTGCTTATTAATTTTTCAACAGCCAATAATACCTCAATAAATAAAACTTGTTAACGTTTGTGATAACCTTGATAAGCATGCATCAATTTCAGTCCGATAATAAAAAAATTATTAAACAAACACACTCACTTGTATACACAAACACAAAAGTAACACCTGAGTGATAGTTGTAGGTCTAAGTTGACACTATCAACCGGTGCTTATTGTTAGCTTATTATTAACTACAGCGCGTTTCTAAAATTGCTTAAATAAAATTTTGTAAACTCTGAGCAAATGCGGTGTCATTATCATCGAGACAACGAATCGCGTAAATTAATTAAAATTATAAATGGGTGCAGATGCGTTGTGTCAATAAATAACGTGATGTACAAATAGTACGCGTATTGACTATGGGTATGGCACAACAATACATCCGTTATTGGATTTTTTGTGTGTATTATTTAGATTTATTGTTTAATAGGCGAATAATATTTTGTGGAATTGTGATGGAGTTAAAGGATTCGCGACTAGGCAATGTAAGTTTTTTGGGAAAACTAGAGAGAATTGAAATTTGGGTTTGAACAAATTTTCAGTTAAATAATAAGTATATGTAAAAATTATTCGTAAATTTCGATTTATTTTGTCAATACATATTATACAAAAGCTGCATAGCATTTTTTGATGGCGTTTCTATTTTCGAGATAACAACAATTATTTTAAATTTTATTACCTACTTATATGAAGTAGTAAGTTTTTCTAGTAGCAACACAATTATGTGTATTTTTTTATTTTTTAACATTTATTTAGAATTAAATTTTTCTAAAAATTCGCATCATCGAGTTTGGAGTCTTTAAAAAAATACTAACAATTATCTTATGACGCCCCTGATTTTTTCCTGTGTTTACTAAAAATGGATTTTTCGGAAACAGTCGGAATTTTGAAAATCCTGCTATTATTTCAGTTTTTATTTTAAAACAGTTTTGGAGTTTTATAGTATAAAAATCACGTCATCGAAATTTAAGTCTTTAAAAAAATACTAACAACTATCTTATGCCGACCCCGATTTTTTTCTTTGTTTGTCAAAAGGTTTATCTAACAAAAACAGTCGGAATTTTAAAAATCGGGTATTTATTTCTATTTTTACAATGTTTTAAAAGAGTTTTACTCTACTGCGAAACTATTCATATTCTATCTAGAGAGAAAATAACAAAATTTCAAATGTATGATTTTCTTCGTGAATTTTTTAACGGAAACACTATATGCAATAAATTTACATAAAATTTCAATATCAATTCATTCACTTTCCATTGAATATTGTGTACAGGGTGATTCCAAAATGGCGCATAAGCTTTCGGGTACGTTTTAATATAAAAATCACGCCATCGAGCCCTTAAAAAATACTAACAATTATTCTAGGCCGTCCCTGCTTTTTTCCAATGCTTGCCCAAGATTTATCTTACGGAAACAGTCGAATGAGTGTTGAAAAACCGGCAATTGTTTCAGTTTTTACAATGTTAGTTGAGTTACATATCTATCATATTTTATAATTTTTTTAATATTTCATACTTATAATTGTATAAGAAAGTCATGCGGTGGACACATCGGCTTTTTTTACTTAACATATTAACGCTTTTGAATATGTGTCTTTATTTATCCACTAAAAAATATCTGAAATTTTGCAAAAAAACGCGTTTTTATTTCAAAAAAATCAAAATTCCCGCAAATTTACAAGAATTTCTGTGGGATATTTCTCAAATTTCACTACACTTCTGTTAAAATTGACTAACTTGAAATTCCTGCATTAAGAAAAACCTTAGCTTATCTGTAACGGGAAAATGCCGCGCAATTTATGCAAAACTTTTTGTAATATGTGTATGTATACAAAATTATCTCTTTTCCTATGTGTGTGCATACCTACTTCCATACTGATACTCGTAAATAATTGGCGTGGTCATAAATAACCGGCTGTGACAGCAAAACAACTAGAAGCAGTTAAAAAATAATTCGATTTTGTTATACAATTATATATTTGCAAAGCTATGTAGTTGTTATATAATTTATGGTTGGTTGGAAATAAATTTATGGAATTCTGTCCCTTATTCCATAGGGTAAGTGTTGTAATTTAATGTTCTCATGACGCAGAGTTTTGAAATAAAATGCGTATTTGATTTTGCATATACAGATGATATTTACTATATTGTAAAAAATGTCGATTTTCTCTAACCTGACCGTGGCAATATTATCTAACAATGTTAAATATTGCGATGTAAGAAATTTTTTCCATTATCTCGTACCGTAAAAGAATTTTACACTTCCTATAATCATTGAATATGTTTCACGATAACTATGTCGTAAAAAAAACATTACGCAGGGTATTCCTTCTGTCGATAACAGAAATATGTGGTATAAAAATTTTATTCCATCTTCACTCGAATATCAATAAAAAAACCCAACTTTATCCCTGAAAATTACGCAAAATTAATTAAATCTCGTTTTATTAGTTCATTAAATCACAATATCCTTTTAGTTTTTCAACAATAATAATTTAATAATGCAGACATTTCCCTTCAAATTTAATTTTTCCAGGCACACGCCAGACAAAATTGCAATAAATTTAAACTTTCTCATAGACTAGCATAATTGTTATTATTATAACTTATAAGTGGCTGTGCTTATGTTAGACTATAAGCGGCTTTAAGGGTTCGTCAACAAGGGTTTTTAACCGTATTTTTACGAGGCCTATAAAGTTTGCGCGAGCATCTTGGTGAACTTAAAGACCCTCGTCGCATTAAATCTTGTTATTTGACAAAACAAATATCGCTGTAACAAACTTATGTATACACAGAGAGACGGGCTATGTACACCAGATATAAATACTTAAAAAGCTAAGTTGGGAATATTACAGGGTATCAAAACTATAAAATTGAGTTTAGGGTGTAAAAAAGTGTAGTTTGGTTTGACTCAGATAATTAATCCGCGTTAATTTGCGCTTTTGGACAGCTAGACGTTCAAAATTCCCGCCAACTTTCACTGAAAATCGGCGGCAAATTCAAAATAGAATTCTATTAATGGTCGTTTTTTATGTAGATTACAATTTGTATTAGTAGATACCAGGAATCTCGTATTTAGGTCAGTCAACAGCCAATCAACTTATTCTTATTGCATTTTATATATATTTCCCAAAAAAATTTGCTTTAAATATATTCAGGATCGAGTTCGAAATTTACTAACAAGTTTACGCGCTTTCCTCCAATTTCTCCTACACCAATGCTTTTATTTGCCATTTTAAATTTGTAATACCGTTTTTATAGTTGGATATTAAAACCTCAAACCGCAGAGGTTTTGTAAAATCCAAGCGATAAACCTAAACTGTTTTGTCTTGTGTCATTAGACGAAATTAATAAATTACATGCCGGCATCGGCAGCGGAACTTATTAAATTTGTTGATGGTAAAAGCGGAAGCACTTTTCGTTTAAACAAACATGAGTCAATTTATAGTGTACACTATACTCCTATTAATAAACCATTAACAATCAAAATCGTACTAAAAAATAACTAAGTAGTGTGTTTGAGATGTACCATATAATTAAATTTAGATTTTCTAGCAAAGTTATCACCAAACCGACAGTTTAGTATTATTTTAATTGTTTTAGATTCCGACGTCGACTCTAGTTATATTATAGCGTGCAAACTTTCCAGAGAAAACGTACGGAAACAGTTTTCCATGTAGGTGCTAAAGTTGAGTTGAGAAATCTGTTAAACAACTCTGGTGGCTTTTCCATTTCAATTACAAGTTAGAAGTTTATTTAACGAAAAGAAAAAAATGTTTTGTTAAGCAGAATAGAATAAGAATCGAAATATTTAATGACAAAAAAATACACAAAAATATAGTAAATAAGTAATTATACATACTCGTATTCACTTACTAAAATTTATAATTACATACATTTTAAATTGATCAACTGAATAAATATAATATAATCATCTTATATGGCGTATAATTGATAAATGTTTCGCTGCCTTTTTTATTAAATTGACGAAGTAATTTGGTTTGTTTTGTAGGTGAAAAATAATGTAAACTTGTACGATGTTTACTTTATTAGAGTTTGACGGAAAATCAATTGGTTGTAAAAATTGATATGTAATACATAACTTTGTTTAGGAGATAGGATGTTGGTATGTATTAACATAGGCACCGACTACGTAGGTACTTTACTACTAAGGAAATGGAATTAAGCGTTTTATAGTTCCAAGAAATTAATGATTAAATTTGTTGTTTAAGTTTATTTTCAAAAAGTATATTTTATTATTTTAAGACTTCATCCATATTATTTTCCAAAATACAGCCCGATAATTGGAATATGATTAAAATGAATAAAATTTTGCATATTTTTAGTTTCTAAAATAATAGAAATTTGGAAATTTAAAAACATTTTAATACATAGCTCGAATGTAGCCTCTGGTAGGTACTATTTTATTAAAAATTGACAATTATTTTCATGCATACATGTTATTATTAATTTTTGAAGAGAGGCTAATATTTAATAGTAATGTGAAAATAATTTGTTAATATCTCTTTTAGTTACATAGTTATACCATCTTCTTAAAACTCTAACACCGGCGCACCCGCCAAAATTTTAAATAAATTTAGCTTTGCCTAAGATCGTTTGTATTGTCTTTATTTTTGCGAAAACTGTTTTGTAAGAAGATACACAAACTAAAATATTGAATTTAATGAAGTGTACGGCATTTTACACCAACCATTTATTAAAATAAAAGAGAAGGTTCCTAACCTAAATTTTAAAAGAAATCCCGGCGCATCCGCCATAATCCGTATTATTTATTTCCCACGTTTTGTTTTGAAATTATGTTACAATTTTAGAGAAACTAGTTTAATTATTAACTCTTTTCATGTATTCTGCAAATTTTCAAAAACATTAAACTTTTATGTAAAAAAAGTAGAATATGCAGGGTGTCCAGGATAAAAATGTTAAGCATGGGGATCTCTTATTTGAAGAGATACGACTTCGGTTAAATTACAAAAAAATGTACCTCATCTTGGGCCTAATACAGTAGTACAGTACGACAAACACCTTTGTCATACCTGCCATGGCTTACTAGATATTAACAAAAAACTGAAATTGTGTATTTCAGTTTTTATTAAATTACTCAGCTGGTAGGAAAAATGTCGCGATAAAAGTTGCACATTATTAAGACACGTTTTCAAGGACAACCCAAATATGCAATTGAAATTTTTATACACCTTCAATTTTTTCCGAAAATAGCACCAACTTTGTTTTTTCTTATGGGCCGTGACATGTTTATTATTAAATTATGATAGTATTTTGCTTTACCTTTCCGACAATGTATCACACATGGGGTCTTAAGTCGCTTCGTCAATTATAATCGAGTTTTTCTAAATCACCGTAGTTGGCTGTGCAATAAAAATTGTTTATCTAGCAAACTTGGATTAAAAATTGGGTTTTGGTTCTAATATTTAAGAATTGACAAATTTTGTGGAAGATAATGGTTTAATCAGGTTTTATTTACATAAGAACATTTACACTTTATTTTTTAGATAACCCCAGAGAAAAAAATCTAGGGGGTTATATCCGGAGATCTAGCTGGCCATGCTACTGGTCCTTGAATACCTATCCACCTAGATCACCGGATATAACCCCCCTAAATTTCTTTCTCTGGGGTTATCTAAAAAATAAAGTGTTTGTTTACGCGTTCAATAATATTGAAGAACTAAGAGGAGCTGTTTTGCAGGCATGTCACACGATTCCTCAACAAATGTTGGAACATTCTGTGATTTTGACTGTGGAAAGATGCAATTTGTGTTTGGATCAAAATGGCAATTTATTTGAACATCTTATGTAAATAAAACCTGATTAAACCATTATTTTCCACAAAATTTGTCAATTCTTCATTATTAGAACCAAAATTCAATTTTTTATCCAAGTTTGCTAGATAAACAATTTTTATTGCACAGCCAACTACGAGAAAAACTCGATTATAATTGACGAAACGACTTAAGACACCATGCGTGACACATTGTCGGAAAGGGAAAGAAAAATACTATCATAATTTAATAATAAACATGTCACGGTCCATAAGAAAAAACAAAGTTGGTGCTATTTTCGAAAAAAATTGAAGGTGTATAAAAATTTCAATTGCATATTTGAATTGTCCTTGAAAAAATGCCTTAATAATGTGCAACTTTTATCGCGATATTTTTCCTACCAGTTGAGTAATTAAATAAAAACCTGAAATACACAATTTCAGTTTTTTGTTAATATCTAGTAAGCCATGGCACATATGTCAAATGTGTTTGTCGTATTGTATTAGGCCCAAGATGAGGTAAATTTTTTGTAATTTAACCGAAGTCGTACATCTCTTTAAATAAGTGAGATCCCCATGCTTAACATTTTTATCCTGGACACCCTGTATAAGACAGAACTTCCAAAAATTATTAAACGAAAAAAATGCCCCAAATAATTCATTAAATTTGACCTCAAAGGAAAATTGCACATCTAGTTAAATTCGGAAAAATACATAAGTATCTAAAAATGTATTCAAATTTAATCCCTTAAAGTACATTTGACTTCAAAGGAAGTTTCTTTTGAACTTTTCTCAAGGGAATTTCGCATACTTACATATTTTACTACACAGTAACATTTAGGTGTAAGGTAAATTAAAGAAAATTAGCAAAACATGATGAAAAAATTGAACGTTGTTCAACTCAAGAAAATTCTTATGCCATCACGATTTTAACCATTTTTCACTTGGCGCGTAGTAATTTTAATTATATTCAGCAAACAATGCCCCGACTAATGACACAATTGTAACAGTGTTTTTCTCGAGGATAATTTACAATATTTTTTATTACTTTAGCAAGAGTCTAGGGCACCCCTAGTGTTTGTCGAACGAAAGGTTAATGAATGCTTGTGGGTGTGTTTACACTGTGTTTATGTTAACAAATTATTATTAATGATTATATTTAAGCCTAAAACTTTATTACTTATTTACTTACGACAGTCTAATTAATTTTGTAATGGATGCACACTAATATAATGCGGCATTTATTTATACTTAAGCTTTAAGCAGATATTTATTTATAATTTCCTGCAGTTGCGGTGCATGTCTAAAGCTGTTAGTTTTCCCTCCATTGTAATGTTTATTTGGTTATTTTAAATTATTTCCAACCGCAAGTGCTTTTAAACTTTAATAATAAATTGTACAAATTTACGATTAAAATGCATCTCTGATTTCGATTTGATATATCTATTTGCATAATAAAATTAGCTCGGCTTGGCTGTGCTCCAAAAAGGGGCGAGTGAAATGGTTTTCCTAAAAGGATTACGTCACACATAAAGGGTTAATATAACATTATGTTGTACATTGAAGGTGCCCACACAGTTGCACACAAAAATTAATCATCAGTAAGTAAGTATAATAATTAAAACACCGGGCAATGTGGTTTTGGCGTTTCAACACCGCATGGATGAAAATTATGTTTAGGGCAAACTATTAATAATAAATTTCTCCGAGCTAAAAATACATATTGTTTGGTTGTGGCAGTTATTAATTATACAGAAGAATGTTATCTTATAGTTCTCTGTATGTATGTATGCTATACACTCGTTTTAATTCAACGAATTCATAAAACATACACAATCTGGTTGGAATAATCGTTGTTTAATTATATGAACACCATGTAGTAAGTACCTGGGTATTATTAAAATATCTGCCAGTGACATTATCGGATGATATTATCCGAAGCTAGGCAAACATTTGGTTTTTGTCAACAAAACCAAAGAAAGAAAAACATTGCGTGCATATGTGGTTTCATAATTGTACCAAAAAACGCCTCGGAAGCGAAAACGTCAACTGAAGTATGTTGTATAGGTTTTTGTATGAAAATTAAGTTTACCTCAGAAACCCTAAAAAGTTATTTAAGTACTGCATATAACAATCAGTGGCGTAGCTAGAAGAGAATAAAGATAATTTTTTTATTATTAACATTAAAACTATTATAAAAGATTGTACAAACTGAAATAATCGCCCTATTTTCAAAACCTTGACGGTTTCTGAAAAATAAACTTTTAAAAAGCAAAGAAATGAATCAGGGGCGGCATAATATCATTGTTAGTATTTTTTTAAGGACTCCAAATGTTTGACGTAATTTTTATACTAAAAAACGACTGAAACTATTTTATAACACTGTAAAAACTGAAATGTTATGGAAATATTCGACAGATTTTCGAAACCCTGACTGTAGATAAATCTTTGATAAGATTAGAAAAAAATCAGGGGCGGCCTAGCATAATGGTTAGTATTTTTTAAGGGCTCCAAACTCGATATCGTGCTTTTTATAATAAAATCTCTTATGCACACACATGATTTTCTTATACGATACGGATATATATAGTTCTGATCTTTCAGTAATATTGAGATGTATGAAAAAAGGTAATAAATAAGAAATATAATTGTTTTATACAGGGTTATACCGAGGTTAGTTTACGAGCAATCATCAGTTTAATGTTTGAAAATGTATTTTTCAGAATACAAATTTTGTTCTATAAAAGCGCAATTTCCAACTAAGCTATTGGTTTAATAAAAAAATTGTTATAAATTGATTTCTTTTCTACATTAAATTACCTATCAGAAAGGTCTAGTTACTTTTTGTTAAATTCGTAACCGTATAAAAGTTACATGCGTTGACATTTAAATTTTTGTTAAATACCATAAAGTAAAAAATTAAATAAGGAGGTGAAAGAATAGTTTATTTTGAGTAAAAACTTTATTTTCCAAATCACCGCTAAACGTCAATTGTTAGGAGTAATTATCGTTTTTCGAAAATTAAAAGGTTTAAACAAAAGGCACTAAAATTGTTTAAAAAATAGAAAAAAATATTTAAAAATTAACGCAGTAGTTGCTCAAAATGTTTGCCATTTTGTTCTAAACATAATCTTGCCCGGCCATTAATTTGGTTGCTGGTTCGATCCAAAACTTCTTGGTTTTGTCGAATTTCTTCCACTGCATCCTGTATTCGGTTAACGAGTTCATTCCTAGTTTGAGGTTTAGGTTTGTTTTCATAAATAAGACGTTTGCAGTCGCCCCGTACATAATAATCCGGGAGAACACAAAATAAGAAAAAAGTTCATATAAACATGGGTCCGAAAATGCTTTGTTTTTGACATACAGGGTAATAAAAGTAGCGCTTCAAAACCACATTTTATTACACATCTCTAATAATAAACAAGATACGATTTTGACATTTGAATCATAGTATCCTTATGACAAGGCCAACTATCAGAACAAATTTGAAATTTCTACGTCTATCCAGAGGCGTAGAATAGGGGTAGCCCATACATGTTTCTGCTAATATCTTTTAAACTCTCTGTATTATTTTATTTTATTTTGTGAAATTTCTGAATCGTTGATTCAGTTACTAAAAATTTATACTCTTGTCAAAATCTCGTATCTCTTACCGTTTTTATTTGAAGATACCAGTAAAAGTTTATAAATTTTAAAATGGTACAAAAAGTACATAATGACTGTATATGCCACCCCTATTCTACGCCTCTGGATTGGCGTAGAAATTTCAAATTTGCCCTGGTAGTTGACCTTATTATAAGGATACTATAGCCCAAATTTAAAATTCGTAACTTGTTGATTATTGGAAATACCATGTAATAAATTGTGGTTTTGAAGCGGTACTTCAAGAAGACTAGATACAGGAGAGCGCACTTCATTGTTGTTCTATTGTTGCCTGATGGGACATATGCGGCGAAAAGCTCCCCACTCTCAATCGTCACTCGCCATGTGCGCCGTGCTCTTAAATTAGTGTACTGCGCATCTGTCAAACACATGGCACATTCAAAATAATTCGAAACATGCAAGATGTCAAAGTCTAGTAGTAAATATAGGGAAAATCATTAAAATGTCACGAAAGTTTTTTACCGGGTTCAACAGCAGTGATAATATTTGATTTTCAGGCAGTATTGCCGTGTCTTACAGGAGATGCTTGATCTTTTTACCGTCTCTAAATGGTTTTCAATTTAACGATGTTTCAATTAAAAATCAATGAAACACGTTGTTACATTTGGCATGAAGGAGAAGCCCACCAAGGGGCAAAAGAAAGTGCTTCGTGTGTTTGGAATTACTTGATGTCTTTACAAGAAAACATTCCCACATCAATAGGCAAATCAAAATCCTTAGATTTGATTTTTTATACAGACAACTGTGTGGACAAAAACGAGAACAGATTATATATCTATATATATTATATATCTAACACATAAATTTTTGTGTGCCACAAAGATGTCTTCCATTTTAAAAACCTTGTTACCCAAATTGGTATAAAAACGTGTATGTACAAGAATTCAGACGGAGATACAGTTAAAAATGTCAAATATAAAAATCTCTAAGCCAAAAAAATCATCTTCTACAAAACTTCTTACGAACAAAAAGAGTTTTTATAAATGTTCTAAATAACCATCAGACGTCAACTAGCTGACTTTTCTTCAGTGACACTGAAGAACCTCTAAACATAAAGCAGGTATTAAAGAAGCAAAAAAGAAAGGATTACTCTCCTTATTCGCCCCCCAGAACAAACCGAAGAAACTAGTTGTCCCTATGTGCTATTTCGACTTTTACAATAAACTATACTACAGCTTAAATAGTTTACATCGACTGTGTACCTACATTGTTTATCGTTTTGTTCTGCAGTTTTATAACCAATAAATTTTTTTTGCATTTATATTGTGCGTAGTTTCTTTATTTTATACTATTTTATACATAAGTCAGTAAATAAAAGTTACACTTTTTTACTTTCTTATACGAAGTATAAGTATTGTAATCGTGATTTTTTTCGACTTCGAGATTTTGATGGATTTACACGTTTTGAGGGCCCCTGAATCCATTTTGACCATTTTCCCCATGATGTCTGTCTGTCTGTGTGTGTGTCTGTCTGTGTGTCTGTCTGTATCCACGATAACTCAAAAACGAGTTATCGGATTTGATTCAAATTTCATATTTAAGAGTTTGAACAAAATTGTGGGTGCCACATTCAATGTTTTTTATCTAGCACCAAAACAAGTGACAGTTACCTGATGACATTTTTAGGTTTTTTAAGAATATCTTGAAAAATAAACAATTTATGAGATTTTTTTATTCTTTAACATTGATTTAGAATTGAATTTTGAACAAATTTTGTTTGAACTTTTTTTTGAAATTCCGTCAAAAAAATTTCAAAAAACGAGATATTCCTAAAACACTTTATATTTCTCATAGCGCGCTTTGATAGTTGAATCCGAGGGTCGAAAAGTAATTATTGTGATACTATCCGTATAAGAAAGTGTTGGGTACATCAGATATTTTGGGAGGGAAGACCGTCACAAATTTTAATTAAAGGTGAAATAAGAGTTACAGGTAATGAGAAAAATGAAGTTTAGTTAAATGCAGCTCATGATGCCTACTTTTTAAAGCGTGTACCACGTTAGTTTAGCATATTGTTGTATAAAACGTATAATTTAAAAGGCTTCTCCTGAAAAACAATGAATGTTTAGTAGAGACAGTATTCTGCCAAACCAACGATATGTACTTACAATTTTCAACAAGTTCTTACGTTAATAAATTATTGTGTGCTCCTTCCATCGTTTTATAATTTCATTTCCTTCAAAACAATGACTTGTTTTACACTTAGAATATTTGACATATTTGACGTTATTACAGACACAAGTATTATTATAACCTATAACAAACGCCACAATGTCGAGCTACTTGAAAGATGCGCAGTACATTACTGCGCACATGGCGAGTGACGATTAAGAGTGGGGAGCTTTTCGCCGTATATAGGCCTTCCCTTTCCAAGTGAGTGTACTCTCCTGTATCTAGTCTTCTTGCGGTACTTTTATCACCCTGTATGTCAAGAACAAAGCATTTTCAGACCCATGTTTATATGAACTCTTTTTCTTATTTTGTGACATAGAATACCCTGTTAAAGTGTGTGCATTAAAAGCTGAATCACCCTGTATACGTATGTTTTTACAAAAGAACCTTACGATTTGTATTAGTGTAACAAAAAATATTAAGCAGTAGAATTTTCGAAAAACGATAATTACTTCTAACAATTGACGTTTAGCGGTAATTTGGAAAATAATTTTTTTACTCTAAATGAACTCTTCTTTCACCTCCTTATTTAATTTTTTACTTTATGGGACAATTTTTCAGAAAAAAATTGAAAAAATTATGAACTATGAAAATTTAACAAAAATTTACATGTTAACGCATGTAACTTTTATACGGTTACAAATTTAACAAAAAGTAACTAGACCTTTTTTTTATTTAACTATTTTTTTGTTCAACCAATAACTTAGCTGAAAATTGCGCTTTTATACAGGGTGTCCCAAAATCAGATTGATGAAATTTGGTGAGCTTGAAACTTTTATCATTTGCCACATATTTCTTTTTCCAATTTTCAGAAATTTTGCCAGGGGCATCACATACAGGGTTGGTGTTGGGTATATTAGTCCCCATATTTTTTGTGTGGATAATTATTAAATGTTTTATATCAAATTATGAAACTTGGTTTATTTTTACACAAAAAAGGTAATCCCAGTCGATCTTTGTATCTTGAACCGTTTTCGAGTAAAATCCTTTTGAAAAAATCACGTCCATGAAAACTACACTAATAAAAGTATTCGCAAAACTAAAATTTATCAAAAGTAGACAATGGATTAAAATTTATAGGTATTTATTACATCGTTTAGCATTTCTTCGTCAAACATTAATAATAAAAACAAAATTCCAAAATCAAAATTTTTTTTTCAATTTTGTGTCTATTTTTATACTGTAGTTTTTATGGACTTCTTCAAAACATTTTTGCTCTAAAACGGTTCAAGATTCAAAGATCGACTGAGACGATCTTTTTTGTCTAAAAGAAACCAAGTTTCATAATTTGATATAAAAAATTTAAAAATTATCCACACCAAAAATATGGGGCATAATTTACCCAGCACCCACCCTATATGTGACGCCCCTGGCAAAATTTCTGAAAAAGATATATGTGGCAAATTATAAAAGCTTCAAACTCACCAAATTTCATGAATCTATCTCGGGCCCCCTTTTCGGGTGGCTGTAGCTCCCTTACGAAGCATTTTTCAGCCTATATTTATTAAAACTTTTTGCATTATTTTTGAACGTAGAATCAGCTGGTACATTTTGGCAGGCTAATTTTGGGACACCCTGTAGAACAAAATTTGTATCGTGAAAAATACATTTTCAAACATTAAACTGATGATTGCTCGAAAACTAACCTGTGTTGGGGGTAAAAAATGTATGCAGGGCTATGTGAAATATTCTCAAGAATCACCCCTTAAGAAATTCCACATTACTCTTGGGACACCCTATATGTACTTATATAGGAAATTAACTTCTTAAAAACTACATATTATTTTCTTCGCTCATAATTCTTCATCTTTTGCAGAAATGACTCGGAATGTCCAACGACACAACCACAGACACATCAGTCTTCAATAACACATCCCTGGACGCCAGCAAGCACATACAGAAACTAGCCCTAGCCGGACTCTTGAGTATTGTAATCGTCATTGTCATAATTGGCAACACTTTGGTGATACTAGCTGTAATTACAACAAGAAGACTGCGAACGATTACGAATTGTTTTGTAATGTCTTTGGCGGTAGCCGACTGGCTAGTGGGGATCTTTGTGATGCCCCCAGCTGTTGCCTATAATTTAATGGGTAAGTCTACCTAGAGGAAAACTAAACTGAAGAGGAAATAATTAAGCTGGTTTGGTTTGTAGGTGCTTGGGAACTGGGATGGATTTTGTGTGATATATGGGTGTCGTTGGATATATTGTTGTGTACGGCTTCGATTTTGAGCTTGTGTGCCATCAGTGTGGACCGGTATTTGGCTGTGACGCAACCGTTGAGCTACTCGAGGAAGAGGCGGTCGAAACGGTTGGCTTTTACCATGATTTTGGTGGTGTGGTTGAGCTCGGCGTTGATTACTTGTCCTCCAATGTTCGGATGGTAAGTAAAAAATGTTCAGTTTACTTAAAATTTATTAAATTAAAAAAAATCGAGGATGGAAAAGTAACATTTTGACACCAAAATGCACATAGAATGATTTTAAATGTCTAGAAAAATGAGGCAAAAGGTCAGCATCTAAAGTAGAATACAAATCGACGTTTCTGCTAATATTTCACATGCTTCATTAAAAAATCTTTTCCACTTAATTCAAGGATATACATGCATAAAAATAAAATTTCTAAGAAACTTTCTGTTCAAAAATCAACAAGAAAATTCTATTTATTACCTAATTATGTAAAATATTTACCGTATTCTGACGTAGCTTTGGTCGTTCTTGTCTTATAAAGGAAAAACTACTAAATTGTACGTTTTGGTTGGGAATAATTTTTAAACATTTTATACATAAATAAATAATTTTCTTTATGCCTGTTTGTCTCAAATTCCTTTGTTCCTTACAAAACCATGTCCTGAGTGCGATACTGCCATAGTCCTCATTTTA
This sequence comes from Pediacus dermestoides, assembly GCA_963942485.1. Taxonomy (NCBI): domain Eukaryota; kingdom Metazoa; phylum Arthropoda; class Insecta; order Coleoptera; family Cucujidae; genus Pediacus; species Pediacus dermestoides. Next base: position 10,957,095 of record OZ012628.1, on the reverse strand, counting down.
ATGAAACCCCCAATCTTTCCCTCGATTCCTCACCAGGCTGTAGCTTGTTATATTGTCTGGATTTTATAGCACAATTAAACCGGTTATTACCAGTAATCATCCATATTTTACAATCCAAATAACATTCGATATTAATCTGAGATAAAACCGTAATTACTTCTACTTGTCTGTTGCTATAAAAAAAGGCATCCGATCAAACTACCACCCCAACTCCACAAGTTTAATTAAGCCGTTTTAACGATAAGGAAACAACAAGCAAATAAGGCATAAATGAAGTTATATTAGGAAATTATTTCACGCACTGTTTTAATTTTACGACATCTACGCACCTTGATTGATGTGCTCGTGTCATGTGCACTATAAATTATTCAGTCTTGCCTCCCCCTCCTCTAATAATAAATCAAAAGTTCATAATATTTGTGCCACTCCGGAATACCAGACTTCCAACGGCAATGTAATTATCCGTGTGTAATACCCGCGAGATTTCCAATCCAATTCGCAAAATTATCCTGCACTAACGGAATTATTTTTCTTTCTAGGTACGAACCAGGCAGGCACAGCTACAAAACTTGTAGATACAACAAAAACACCGGTTACGTTGTGTTTTCGGCGATGGGCTCGTTTTTCATACCCATGGTGGTGATGCTGTATGTTTACGTGAGGATTTCCTGCGTGGTGGCTCAAAGACACGACCAACTTGCCCATATTGATACAATCCACACCCGAGTAAGCGTCTGGAGTAAATTCACACAAAAATTTTGTTGTATTTATGATTGGTTTTTGTCGCAGAAAAGCCAAAAGCTTGTACTCAATACCAAAGAGGAATCTGACATTGATAGGGTGTCCTCGGAGTGTGAGGAACACAATCTGAGATGTTCCAGGTACTTTCGACAAATAAATGCATGGTAAATTGGATTTTTTTGTTTAAAATGTTTTGATAGGTGTAGAAGAGAGAATAATTATTCGCATTATTAACATACTTTCTTATATTTTTAAGTAGTCAAGGTTTTGGTTCCATTTATTCACATGACACTTGACGCTTGTTAGATTTTGGTAAAATTTTCAATTTTCAGCAGTTTAATATTGTCGTTATCAAAAAAAGAACATGAAATTTGTATTGTTATTATTTCATTTTTTATGGGCATCAAAAGTTCAATCTTCTATTTTAATTATTTTTGAAGGAGTAGAGTTTAAAAAATCACAGATTTGGTACTGCTGGTCATATTTTAGTCAAAATTTCAGTTTTCTGCAGCTTTATACTGTCTTTATTTATAAAAAAAATCACGAAACTTATACTGTTATTATTTCAAATTTTTATGCGCATCGAAAGTTCAATCTTCTATTTTAGCCAATTTTTGAAGTATTAGAGTATAAAAAATCACAGTTTTGGTACTGCTGGTCGGATTTTAGTTAAAATTTCAGTTTTCTGCAGCTTAATACTGTCTTTATTTATAAAAAAAATATGAAACTTGTATTGTTATTCTTACAATTTTTTATGCGCATTAAAAGGTCAATATTCTATTTTAGCCAATTTTTGAGTAGAGTTTAAAAAATCACAGTTACTGGTGGTCAGATTTTAGTCAAATTTTCAGTTTTCTGCAGCTTAATACTGTCTTTATTTATAAAAAAATTATGAAACTTGTATTGGTTCTATTTAAATTTTTTATGCGCATTAAAATTCAATCTTTTATTTTAACTAATTTTTGAAGGAGTAGAGTTTAAAAAATCACAGTTTTGGTACTGCTAGTCAGATTTTAGGGAAATTTTCAGTTTTCTGCTTTTTAAAATTGTCTTTATTTATAAAAAAAATCGTAAAACTTGTAGTGGCATTATTTCAATTTTTTATGCGCATTAAAATTCAATCTTCTATTTTAGCTAATTTTAAAGGAGTACAGTTTAAAAAATCATAGTTTTGGTACTGGTGATCAGATTTTAGGGAAATTTACATTTTTCTACAGTTTAATACAGTCTTTATTTATAAATAAATCATGAAACTTGTATGTTATTATTTCAACTTTTTATGCGCATCAAAAATTCAATCTTTTATTTTAGCTAATTTTTGAAGGAGTAGAGTTTTGGTACTGGTGGTCAGATTTTAATCAAAATTTCAGTTTTCTGCAGCTTAATACTGTCTTTATTTATAAAAAAGTCATGAAAGTTGTATTGTTATTATTTAAATTTTTTATGCGCATCAAAATTTAAATCTTTTATTTTAGCTAATTTTTGAAGGAGTAGAGTTTAAAAAATCACAGTTTTGGTACTGCTGGTCAGATTTTACGGAAATTTTCAGTTTTCTGCTTTTTGATATTGTCTTTATTTATAAAAAAAATCATAAAACTTGTAGTGGTATTATTTCAATTTTTTATGCGCATTAAAATTCAATCTTCTATTTTAGCTAATTTTAAAGGAGTAGTTTCAAAAATCATAGTTTTGATACTGGTGATCAGATTTTAGGGAAATTTGCATTTTTCTACAGTTTAATACTGTTTTTATTTATAAATAAATCATGAAACTTGTATGTTATTATTTCAACTTTTTATGCGCATCAAAAATTCAATCTTTTATTTTAGCTAATTTTTGAAGGAGTAGAGTTTTGGTACTGGTGGTCAGATTTTAATCAAAATTTCAGTTTTCTGCAGCTTAGTACTGTCTTTATTAATAAAAAAATCATGAAACTTGTATTGTTATTATTTAAATTTTTTATGCGCATCAAAATTTAAATCTTTTATTTTAGCTAATTTTTGAAGGAGTCGAGTTTAAAAAATCACAGTTTTGGTACTGGTGGTCAGATTTTAGGGAAATTTTCATTTTTCTACAGTTTAATACTGTCTTTATTTATAAAAAAATCTTAAAACTTGTATTGTTTTTGTTTCAATTTTTTTTCCGCATTTAAAGTTTAGTCTTCTATTTTAGTTTATTTTTGAAGGAGTACAGTTTAAAAAATCAATTTTGGTACTGCTGGTCAGATTTTAGGGAAATTTTCAGTTTTCTGCTTTTTAATGTCTTTATTTATAAAAAAATCATAAAACTTGTAGTGGTATTATTTCAATTTTTTATGCACATTAAAATTCAATGTTTTATTTTACCTTATTTTAAAGGAGTACAGTTTAAAAAATCATAGTCTTGATACTGCTGGTCAGATGTTAGTGAAATTATCAGTTTTCTGCTTTTTAATATTGATTTTATTTATAAAAAAATCATAAAACTTGTAGTGGTATTATTTGACATTTTTATGCGCATTAAAATTTCAATCTTCTATTTTAGCTTATTTTTGCAGAAGTAGAGTTTAAAAAATCACAGTTTTGGTACAGGTGGTCAGATTTGGGAGATATTTTCATTTTTCTACAGTTTTAAGCAGTCCTTATTTATAAAAAATTCATGAAACTTGTATTGTTGTTAAGTATTTAAATTTTTTATGCGCAATAAAATTCTATCTTCTATTTTAGCTAATTTTTCAAGGAATACAATTTAAAAAATCATAGTTTTGATACTGCTGGTCAGATTTTAGTGAAATTTTCAGTGTTCTGCTTTTTAATTGTCTTTATTTATAAAAAAATCATGAAATTTGTTTTGATATTATTCAAATTTTTTATGCGCATCAAAATTTCAATCTTCAATTTTAGCCAATTTTTCAAGGAGGAGAGTTTAAAAAATCACAGTTTTGGTACTGGTGGTCAGATTTTAGTCAAAATGTCAGTTTTCTGCAGCCTAATACTTTCTTTATTTATAAGCGTCAATCTAACAACTGTGTCCCTGAATCGACGAAAAATTAGTTTTTCTCTAGGTACTTATTAAGGCATAATCTTCAAAAACGAAAACTGGGCGAGATTCCAGAAAAAGACTGCTCAAAATTTTTTGTTTTTATCTACAGTAGTGTCGATCCGGAGACACGTTGTATAGTCTCAGACAAAAATCTTGCTCTTTAGGACGAATCGAATAGAATTTAAAAAAACTAGTTCCTCCGCTGAGTTATATGCATGTTCCTCGCCCCCGCAATTTCCTTATAATATCTCACTAAATTTTCCTAAATTTTTTTCCAGTGGTCCATCCCCGGAGCCCCAAACCAACCACGCAGACCAGCAACAAAGAAAATCCACAGTGGGCCACTCTCGCTCCCTACGCTCCAACCTCAACTACTCTTTCAACCACGAACCACTGACGCCCCAAAGAACCACCAGTTTGTACCGTACATCGCTGCCAATTCGCACCCGACCAGAATCACTGAATTTGGATGCGTCCATATTGAATTTCGAACCGGCCACTAGAGTATCGTCGTTTCGAAGGGAAACGAAAACCGCCCAAACTCTAAGCATCGTTATGGGTGGTTTCATCGCTTGTTGGTTGCCGTTTTTTATATTCTATTTACTGATGCCGTTTCTTAATGAGAACGAAGTGAACACGTTGATTATGCAGTATTTAACGTGGCTTGGGTGGATTAATTCGGCGATTAATCCGTTTATTTATGCGTTTTATAGTCCGGATTTTAGGATAGCTTTCTGGCGGTTGACTGTGAAGCACTTTTCCAAAACTCGAAGGGCTGATATTGCTTTTCAGCACAAGTAAAACGCCGTTTATTGTTACCTAATTATGTGTAATATTCTAGTCATATTTAATTCACGTAAATAATTATTTTTATACAACATAACTATTTTTATTTTGTAATTATCGGTAAGTACACTTGTAGCTCGTTAAATTATCTATTTATTATTGCCATCCGTAATTCATTTCCATTTCAATATCATCACGATACTTACAAATTATTATTCCATTAAAGAAATTAATATATATTTTTGTACTTAAATGAGTTGTCCATCAAATTCAACATATTTCTTAGAACAAAACAAACTATTTATTGTTTCCTGTTAGTTAAACATAGTTTTGGCCTAAGTAGCGTCTTATATTGTAATTAGCAGCTATAAACATATCATTTTTATTTATTACCTGTTGTTTAAATTGCAGGAGCTAATGTAAATAAAATACATAATAAGGTGGGGTAAGAAGGGTTCTCAGAAACGCACTTGCCCCACCTTATCTTAATTAATTTTCTAGTCGTAAACTCCTGCAAATTAAACGAAAGTTAAACAGTTGGAGGGCAGCAGATAAAACAAATATTTCTTATATGGTTTTATGATATAATGTAACGAAATACATATGCACAAATAATGTACAATATGATTTTTCTTAGTATAAGTCAATGTATACTTAAAATAAACTTTATATACATGAAAATTGGAAAAAACCGCTGTAAATAACTAACCTTTAAGTCATTAACTAAACACATTCCCCTAAAATTTCGTTTTCCGTTTCCGCCTTGGTTTCTTCGGCTCATCATCACCTGATCCCGCATCATTTTCATCCTTTTTGTTCCACTCCTTCTTCAATTCTTGTAGCATATTCGGTGTTAAAATACCTTGAGCTAGTAATCGTTCTGTTAATCTACCTCTTCCTATCTGAGACGACTTAGGCTCTATGAGTACAATTATTTGTTGTTATTATTATTATTGTAAAATAAACAAATTTGTACAGAAAAATAAAACAGTTACCTCTGAAGTACGATTGTTTTTGTCTGCTTAAAGCAAATTCATCGTCATCGGCTGCTGATGTCCCCGAGCTGATTCTTGTTTCGGAATTGCGTAACAGTCTTGTAAGTTGTACGACGCCTTGCTGGATTATTGCGTCGAGTTCCCGTTGCATGTCACGGACTAAATTCGGTTCGTTGAATAAATCCATGAAACGATAACTGCACACAATAAACAGGGAAATATGTTGAGGAATTACAAGAAGTTTGAAGTTAATTAAAAGTTTGGGTGATATTTGGAAAGATCAAATATATTTGAGTGTAAAGAGTTCTCATTTTATATTTTGCAGCTTCCTGATTTTATGATGTAATAATTTGTAGAAATGTTCAATTTTACAGAGTTCGTTTTTATGAATTTCGAAATTACAATGATTTTTTTCTTTCCACAAACCGGAATATTTAACCAGCAATCTTCTATTTTAGCTAATTTTTGAAGGAGTAGAGTTTAAAAAATCATAGTTTTGGTACTGGTTGTCAAACTATAGTCAAAATTTTAGTTTTCTGCTGCTTAATAATGTCTTTATTTATAAAAAAAATCATGAAACTTATACTGTTATTATTTCAAATGTTTATGCGCATCAAAAGTTCAATCTTCTATTTTAGCTAATTTTTGAAGGAGTAGAGTTTAAAAAATCAGTTTTGGTACTAGTGGTCAGAATTTAGGTAAAATTTCAGTTTTCTGCAGCTTAATACTGCCTTTATTTATAAAAAAATATGAAACTTGTATTGTTATTCTTACAATTTTTTATGCGGATTAAAAGTTCAATCATCTATTTTAGCTAACTTTTGAAGGAGTAGATATTAAAAAATCAGTTTTGGTACTGGTGGTCCGATTTTAGTTAAAATTTCAGTTTTCTGCAGCTTAATACTCTCTTTATTTATAAAAAACAATGATTTTTTTTTCTCCACAAACCGCAATATTTAACCAGCACGTACCTTAACCAAAGATATAAATCTAGAACATCGAATACTGCTTCTAAGTGAACTAAGTCAATTATTGTTTTTGGGGGTTGTAAGGGCCATCCGATGTTCCTGCATAACCAGTCAAATGTAATCAGTTCGTTTTTGCTGTATTGTCTAGCGAACTAAAAAAAATCTATTAGGAAGTTTGAATTTTATCGGACTACAAAACGTACTTTAAGGAACATAGTGCAAACAAATGGCATTTTCTTGTTAATAGGAGCACAACAAAAGACGTAGCGTGCACGAAGAGCTAATGGAACATGCTGTATCATGTCAGCTAGGAACTTGAAGTCTTCAATGTTGCACATGAAGTACAAAGAATCGTCTACCGTCGACAAGTTTACGAAAATATCCTAAAAAAATTTTAGTTAGTTAGTTTTCTTTTCTAAAGATTAAATGAAGGCACCATTAAGTTGCTCAAAGTTGAATTTGGCAGATGATACGCGTATAGCTCGATTTGTTCAGCTGTGGGATGAAGACCGGCTTGAGTTAAAGGTTCGGGGGTTGACGATAAAAGAGCTTTAAGAGTTGGCAAGTCTTCCTCTTTGAAAGTTGTTACGAAACCTTGTGCCCATTGAGTGTTGTATCTGAAGAAAAACAGTAAATTGAGTGTGATAGGAGATTAGATTTTAATTTCTACAAAATTTCTGTACCTTCCAGCGCGTCCGGCGATTTGCAACGCAGCAGACACTGAAATTGTGTCCATTTCCTTCTCCCCCTTCTCATTCATCGTAGGTTTAATCAGGGAATAAAAGATAATCCGCCGAATGCTCCTGAAATACAGTCAATAAGAACAAGAAACCTTCATTACATTTTTTTTTTACAAATTAAGTCCCATTCCAATAGCATCTGTCGCTACTAAAATCTTGCAACTATTGTCTGGATCATTAAATTTAGCAGCTTGAGCCAATTTGGTACCTGGTGGTAAACCCCCGTAGATAACCGCTACTTCTTGACCGTTTCCTTCGATCCCACGAGACACAGAGTATATGTCGTTTTTACTGAAGCAGACTATACAGTCTCCTGGCTGTACATTGTTCAAACTACCTGAAATAAGAAATATCCAGAAGGAAAACAGTGATTTTTGTAAAAATGATTTAGTTAATTATTTTTTATACGAACCCAAGGCTGTGCGTTCTACTTTCAAATCGGTAAGGCGCTTGTAATGTCTAATTTCAATATCTTCGCCTGTGGTTAAACACAGTTGTCTAACTAAGTCAATAGCGCCAGCCTCGCCGCAAAGATGAATTTCCTCAGCCATTAAACCCAGGAAAGCTCTGGTCCAAGCCCAGCCTCGTTGTTGGTCTTTGATCATTTGAATTTCATCGATAATAGCCACCTCATCTACAAATAAGCTGTAATAACTTGTTAAACTATTTAAGACAGCAACCTACAGGGGTTGTTAACCGAAGTCATTTCAACAGTACACGAAACATGCCCTGAAGGCTCACCGGTGGGATCCGCATAGTTTCGTTCTTCCCCAGTAATTAAATCACAAGGCGTCCCCTAAAGCACTTAAATTAAAAAACGATTTGTAAAAACGCAAAAAAATTTTACCCTGGTGTTCGATTTATTGTAAACTTCACTGGCTAGCAGCTTTAAAGGTCCACAATAAACTCCTGATTTAGCAGTCATAAACCTCTCCAAAGCATGATAAGTTTTCCCAGAGTTCGTTGGTCCAGCATGGAATATAATCTTCCGATTAATTGCCCTGGCTTGAGGGTACCAATTGGCTGGAGTGCGGAGATCCGAGATTTTCCTCAGATCGTCCATGCAGTCCAAATGAGGGAACATTTGTTTGGCATGTCGGAGAAAATACGGGAAAATATCTGTCGGGTTTCCGGCGCCTTGAAGTATGTCGCTGATAACCACGTGGATATCCACGGGAAGCGTCTCAGCTTCCAAGCAATATCTCCGAAAGCTAACATACGCCTGGTGTTGCAAATACTCTAGAAGTTTAGTTGTTAAAAGGTTGAGATGGATATTAGATGAGACTTACTGTCCAAACCATTATCTTCCAACAACTGTTTGATTTCCTTTTTCTGGAAGAATTTGTTTAATACTTTCAGAAGATCGGCTTTATTTAAAGTGCCAGTTAATTCCGCTCCTACGTTAATATCGTCTGGGTTCGGTTTAATTGGCACTGGGACAAACAGCGTAGATAAAGTTGAATCATCTTTTTTGGTTCTGGTTTGAAAATAACTCACAACAGTTTTCGTTCCATTGTCAAGGGTCTTGTGTTGAGAGATGTATAAATTCTGGGCAGCGATGCATAACGTGCGAAATCTGCGGGTGTTTTGTAGCATTTTATTAGTATAAAAATTGAAATTTTAAATCGTGCCTTTTGACATAAGTATTATAGGTTATAGTCTTCTTCGTCTACAAAACGAGAAAACGAGAGAGTGGTCATAAATAAATATAAATGAATTGGGTACTGAAATATAGAATACGCCACCTGGCGGTACAAATTTTCCCCTCGTGAAAGAGAGTCACTTTGACATTTCAACATGTGAAGTATAGCAGGCTGCACAAAGTTAATTTTCTTGTTAAATATGATAACTAACAAAACGTTAAGATTTGTTTCAAATATTGCAGATAAGGCACACATAATTAGTGTTACATACTTGTTATATGTTTATTATTACAGTGTAATGTGTAACGGAGAGCAAAAAGGGCCGCCTGTTGTGTTTAAAACCGGTATGAACAAGAGACTTTTCTCTGGATGAACTGCAAAGTTTTTTGTTGTGTTAATGGTTGTAAGTTGTAACAGCAAAGGGAAAAGAAATTGACAACTTAGTTTTCATTTATTTGTTATTTATTTTCTTTTTATAACAAGGAGTTTCACGGAGGGAAATTGGCTCATATTTTTCCAAAACAACTTTCTTTTTCGACCATGTGCATTTCATATCAGTACCAGATATGTGATCCAAGTGTTTTATATCGTGCCTGAAACAGAAAGCAAACCAAAAAGACCAGAAAAATAAAATTGATAGTATGTATTAACAATTGCAAACGCCATGATATTTTTGCCAACGAAGATGTTTGATAACATCCAAATATACATGTATGTCTATTAAATGATTTGTTGTTACATTTTCCCTTCTTCCAACTTTAACTAAATTAATTGCTTTTTCCATAAAATAAAATAATAAGAGGAAAAATAAACCTAACCTTGCAAATAGTTTTATTACTTACCTTCTGTTAAATTGCTCAAGTTCTGATGCATCTAGGACCGAAATAATTCGATTAAACTGAGTTTAATTGTGGTAATTTACTTATTGTAAAAACACAAATAAAAGAATCACACACAAAAATTAAAAAACTTGCGTTAAATCTCGACACCGTTCATATAAACATGTGTAAATATTTGTGCGACCTTGAAAGCGACTCTCTTTCAAGCTTCCGACTGCAGCGCCCCCATCGGTCGTTTCAGTTCCCAATAGGAAAAATTCAGTAAAATGACTGACCTCTGGTGGTGGCTATTGTAGTTAAAATAAAGATGAATTTCAGGCAACCAACAATACACGGTCCACATTTAAGAAGTTCACATGTCGAAATTGTAGTAGTAGTAGTTATAATAATTTATTAACTACTTAACAAAGTTTACTCTGAGTTAACTGTTCATATGCAAAAAACCAAGAAATCTATTAACACGATAATATAACAACACATTTGTTAAGCGCCATCTCTTGGTAAATTTTGGCAATACTAAACTGGAAGCATCAATATAATAAATGTAGTTGAAAATTTTATAGTCGGTTTAATTGAAATGTTAAACACCAAACACTCAAGTTAAATTTTATAATTTAGACAATAGGTGCAAGTTGAATATTTTGAGAGTGAAATAACCTCATCCCGTCATCAGAAATCAATAGTCTCACTTTATTTATCTATGATGCCGTCTACTTGTCGCTAGATTGATTGAAATCTGACGCGCTGACGCTAAGTTCACTCGTTTACTGAATAATACAGATTTGTCAAAATAGTACCAAGACTTTTTAAATTTATTAGAAAATGTGGATACTATTAAGCATAATAATATTTCAACCGGTCTACAGTTACAACATTTCGGACTCACTACTCTACAATAGTGATCCATGTCTTTCTCTGTGTAACACGGTATAAACTAATCGCAAGGTAAAATATCGTCTTAACATTTTCTTTGATTGGTTTCAGGATGAAGAAGGTATTACCTCTGACCAACCAGATCGTCGTTGTTGGGAAGGCTGCACCTGGATGAAAACCACCATTGGAACGCGGAAAGTTAGCACCACTTTTCATTTACAATATTTCTTCAATTGGACTCAGGTGCAATGCAATCGTAGTAAGTAAAATTTCCAGGAGTTAACGAGATTTAACAATTTGTTCTTGCAGAGTGTGCTGAGAACTTACTGAGAAGAAATTCTTGTTACAAAGGTTGTACGTTAATGAGAAACGAAATAAAGTTCAGAATTGATGAACTTTTGGAACTATTAATAAGCGAGGGGACTCTTTATGATAATTATAATTACCGCTATACAATGCCAATTCAATTGGACGTTGACCCCGACAACGACGTCGTAACCAAACCCAAATATTCTCGGAATGACTGGTTGAATTGTGCTTCTGAAAACTCAGGCGTACCTCGCTGGATTCTACTAGCTTTTATCCTGATTGCCGTTCTTCTAGCTCTTATGTTGAGTTTCCAAGCAGAAAAAAACAGAAATAATGAACATAACGTTGATTTGGCTAAGGTGGAAGTACCTGATGATAAATTGCTTTTGGCGGTTGATGAACAGAGCAAGGATCCGTTCTTTAAGGTAACAGAGGTGGAATTTCCGGCACCACCGAAGTACGATGAAGTGACTGCGAGTGAGAAGGTTTAAAATACAGCGTTTTAGTTGTCGCTACAACGATTATTATTTATGGAACTATCCTATTTTCGTAATTTTTTACAGACTTAGACGTTTTTGTTTTGATCAAGTGATTTTCTTGCCCAAAGGTATAGATTTTTATTAAATCTATTTATAGAAATATGCTGGATAAGATTATGAAATTTTGTACTATCGTTTCAATATTCTTGTCCGCCACACTATTAGTCTTTTAGATATTCATGCTAGTCAATAAAACGTTTTGTGATTCAATTAATCATCATCTACTTATTAATCGTTAGTCATTAAAAAATATTTAACAAACTTTGACACTTTTTGTGTACTTATCTAAGAAGTTAACCTGCAAATGTTATAGACAAACACAAAGAGCACAAGTACTGATAAATTATACTACGAGTTAACAAATTTTGAGCTTCAATTATTGTATTGTTGTATAACATAAATTGTAATCTTAAAATAAAACAACTCCCTATAAATTTGTTTTTATTATGTACAAGTAAAGTTTCCACTTAATAATCTGCGGCTGTGTTGGCTAAATAATCCCTCCTGCCAATATTCGATGCCTGTTTGTTTTGTAGGGCCTCCAACTTGGGACAGTCTGTAATCCTATGTCCCAAACCACCACAGTAACTACAGCCTCTTTCGTCTGCAAAAACCGTTTTAGAATCTAATTTATCTACTTTTCTAACAATCTCACCTCCAAGCTCCAAATATTTCTCACTTTCAGAACAAAGCTCTGCAAGGAATGTGGGTACTTTTTGTTTGGCTTCCATTAGAAGATGTTTTAGATCCAGTAGCACGGATTCGTCGTTGGATTTATTGATAAATGTTGTGGCTAAGCCCTTTTTACCTGAACGTCCAGTACGACCAATTCTGTGGACTAACACGAGATAATTAGAAGATCTCAGAGAGGAATTCGAGGAAACTTACCATAGTTTTCAACATCATCTGGCATGTCGTAGTTAATAACATGCTGGATGTCTGCGAAATCCAGACCTTTTGATGCTACGTCAGTAGCAACAAGGACGTCTTTTTCGTGTTTTCTAAAAGCTTCCACTGACCTCGAGCGTTCTTCTTGATCTGTAAAATTTCTCGTTAATATTCTGAATGTGTATTCACCTTATTTACAAACCTTTTCCTCCGTGGATAGCCACAGCTTCCACTCCCTTTAGCAGTAGATATTCGTGAATGGCATCAACGTCCTGCTTTTTTTCAGCAAAAATCAAAACTGGTGGTGTTGTTTTTTGTAAACATTCTAATAAGTACACGATTTTAGCTTCTTGTTTCACATACTCGACCTCCTATAATAACATAAGCAATAATCCACTAGAACTTTTGGTACAATAAGCAGGGAGTTGAAATAGACTTTTTTTACCCTACAGCCAATTTTTGCAGAATCTTAATAGAGGGTCACCCTGTAAGTATGAAACTGAGTTTTGTATTCGTAGACCCCGCCGTTCCTTAACTAGCCCTTAATTAAGGGTTAAATTTTTTATTTATTGAATAACTTCTTTCCTGTTAGATTCTCGAAAAAAAAAGCGTTAGTTCAAAGTTGCAGAGAAAAATATTTTCTACAACTTTTCTTTAAATTTTTTTATATTGTCAATATTTAAAAAGTTATTCAACAAATAAGTTGAGAATTTTAGGGAAATTTTTCTCTACTTAGGTACTACTTACTATTACTACTACTACTATTTATTACTACTTTTCAACTTATTTGTTGAATAAATTTTTAAATATTGACAATATAAAAAAAATTAAAGAAAAGTTGTAGGAAATATTTTTCTGTGCAACTTTGAACAAGAGCTTTTTTTTTGAAAATCTAATAGGAAAGAAATTAATCAATAAATAAAAAAGTCACTCCTTAATTAAGCACTGGTGAAGAAACGGCGGAGTCTACGAATACAACAACTCAGTTTTAAACTTACCCTGTACAACATTCTGCAAAAATTGGCTTTTTTTTCTCCCTATTTACTGTACTATTTATTGTTGTTTATACAAACCTGTATGACATTAATGGAAGCTGCGCCGGCTCTTCCCACGTTTATTGTAACAGGTTTTACAAGAGCTGATCGGGCAAAATTTTGAATTTTCTTCGGCATTGTAGCGGAAAACAATAAAGTCTGCCTTTGGCCCTAAAAATATTCAATAAGTTTTAAACTACTTAGATTTTAAGTTAAATTACGTTGAAGTAGGAAAATATTGTGCGGACGTCTTCCTCGAAACCCAAGTCAATCATTCTGTCGGCTTCGTCCATACATAAATACCGACAAACAGATAATTTAACAATTTTCTTCTCTAACATGTCCATTAGACGTCCAGGTGTTGCAACCATAATATGTACACCCCTACAAATTTATCCAGTTTAGAATAATGTTTAGAATTTCCTGGAGAACTACCTTTGAATTGTTTCTATCGCTTCGGTAACTGGCACTCCTCCAATAGCCAAACAACTTCGAATATCCGGCAAACCATGTTTCCGGACAGTGTTGCAAAAATGCTGGATTATATCATAGGTTTGTTTGGCTAACTCCCGTGAAGGGCAAATAATTAACCCATAGGGGCCCTCGCCTTTTATAAAAGGCAGCTTAACTTCCTGTTCTAAACAGAACATCACCAGTGGTAGAACAAATACAAGAGTTTTTCCAGAACCGGTAAACGCTATTCCAATCATATCTCGACCAGATAAACTAGAAATAAATTATATAATACATACAAACTGTTAACTAGTGATTTCATAACTTACACTGTGGGAATGCCTTGGATTTGAATGGGAGTCGGTTTTTTTATGCGCTTTTCCTTCAAGCCAGATATAATCCCCTCGTGGAGCTTCATTTCTTTAAACGTGGTTAACGGAGCTGGAATATCGTCGCCTTCCACTAGGATTCTCAAGTCGTTGCGGATTTTCTCATGTCTGCTTTGTGGCAATTGTAGGATATAACGCGGGGGCCTCCAACTAAAAAATATAAAGTAGACGTTTCCATTGGGAGATTCTTTGAGAAAAGTACCTTGTTTTTATTGGATCACTGTACTGTATTCCTTTAGCCAGTTCAGACACTCCCATCAAAGCTTTCTTTTCAGCAACAATTTCTAATATTTCTTCCTCTTTCTTTAACTGTCGCTCAACCGCGCTTACTTTCTTAGCTAAAAACGAAATATTATCCTACAGTTGTACAAGATTATATTATTGCACGAACCTTCTGCAAGTTTTTTCAACTCGGTGTGCTGGTCCAAAAGCGAAATGTTGTTTTTCCTGCCCCAAACTTCATCCTCATCCTCGTCTTCATTAGTTTCATTTTCGCTAGAGGATTTTGCTCGTTGTTCCGCTTCTTTCAACTACAAAAAAAGTTTCGGATGTATAAGGAAACTAAAATAATGAGATAATCTACCTGTCCGAGGCGTCCAAGTTTCAGTAACTGCTGCTTTTTGCGTTCTTTTACTGGAACATAAGGAACATAGTTGTCGTCTTCGGATTCTGAATTGCTTTTGGTTTCATCATGTCTATATCGCTGTAATACAAGTAACAATTTTGTAAATTATAATGGGTTAGAAATAGTTTGTTTTATACCTTTTTAGGGGGTTCCATGTCCGTCATTTTAAAAACGTTTGTTTGACAACAAGTTAACCTCAAATAATGACAAGCAGCAGACTTTATTGTAAGGGCAGTTCTCTGTAATAAAGTCAGGAATCTATAATTTTTATTGTACAACCAGCAACCAAGAGATGGCGCTAAAGACCATAAAAATGAAAATAGTACATATATTTATTATTATACGAGTAAAGCAAGGAGTGCTTCAAAGGAACAAGTGTAATGTACTATTTTTTCTATTTTGCATTATATATATATATATATATATATATATATATATATATATATATATACTTTAAATTTAAGTATATAATGCAAAATGGAATATTTGTAATGATTTCAGAATGGTTGGTAACACTGACGAAACAATAAACCAGTTTGAAATTAGTTGTCAAATTTTACTTCAAAACAACGGATATGTATTATCCGTGTTCAAAACCTTAATATGATTTGTGTTCAAAACTAGCAAAGTTTTTTGGCATTCTATTAGATCACAGATAACCTAAGAGTTAACTGCTTTGAGTATTAGATTCAGATATTGGAACTGATTTAGAATACCACTGAAATAAGGCTGACTGAGAAGAAACATCGTTTGGGTTATTACAGTGTCTATTTGGAAACAGAGAAATCTCGTAGGAATTTATTATTAATTCCAGAAACGAAATTTTGTTATGTCAAAATGGGCAAGAAAACAAAGAAAACCCTCAATACAAGTATAATTTAAATTTTATTAGAATACAACAACAAAGGGGATAATCTGGCTTTGTCAATACAGATCTATACATAAATACATAGTTAAAAAGTTAAAAATACAATTTTATATTATTAATACTTGATAATGATAATAAACAATAACCAGATCCTCCTCTATTTCATTTGTATTACATTCATCTTATACAAAAAGCACCTTCTAACTCACATCACGTTATATACCCTCTATGTACATTGTACATACAATATTCACATATCACGTGTTTATTCCATACTTTGACTTCATTTTGTTGATGTGCTCCTGTTTCTTCTCTATATCGGTCTTCTTAAACGCCTTATTAGCTTGATAGTACAAAACTATTAAATATCGGTTGCACACGTTGAAGCCTGTTAGATGATCGCACGCATTTTTCGCATCCAAAATATCCTCAAACATGACAAAAGCTGTACCTCGGGTTTCCGGGGTATTTCCAACACTAATCTTTCGGATGGCACCGTATTTCCCAAAGATATCGTACATTTCCGTATCAGTGATTTTGTATGGTAGATTTCGGACGAATAAAATACGACTGACTTCTGCCGGTAAACGCAACTGAAACGAAATGAGAATTATAAACAAGCTGTTATAGAAATGTTTTTAGGTTAGAATTATATTAATATTAGGAAATTCATTTAAATACTTACGTTTGCTCTACGTTGCATAGCTAAAGCCATTTTGTGTGGATGGAGATTATAAAAGAAAATTTTTCGATTTTTACTATGGAAAACTCGGTAAATATAACGTTGAAATTTGGAATAACAACTATAAACCTTACTCAAGAAAAACTCAACGAGGAATGATGAAATGGCGGATTCTCTGGTTCTTAAATAGATTAAGCTGCAGTGTTGCCACAAATGTAAAACTCATTTCCACCAGATGAGAGTTGCCAACCCAGAAGAACCCATTACCAGCAAGCGAAGTAAGCTAAACTTCGCCACAGCAAATATTTTAGCAAATTTAATGGACTTCTGGTGATATTTGCGGTGTTTTTAATCAGTTTTATTACTTGCATATTGTGTTCTGAGTTCAAATTGTAGTGCTAGAAGAAGAAGATCTATCAGTGGTACAGTTACTTGTAACTACTTACAGGTATCTATAATATTTGTTACTTAATGCAGTAGTCTGTAAAATTATCTATGCAAATAAATGCAGTTCCCAAATTTCAAAATCGTTAATAATTTATATAATGTACGTTATTTATTATTAAATTTCCAAGTTTTTCCAAGAATAAATAGTTCAAACGTCCCCAATTTACTAACTTCACTCTATTCTTCTTTTTCTATTTATGACAGTTCAAGTCACATTGATTTCTGTTTACCGAAAGTTTTAGCAAATTTAATTATATATTTATAATTATGTCGTCTGAAACTCCTCCAGGAATTGAACTAACGGAAATGGAAACGAAAATTTTCGAAGCTGTTAACAAAAGCGACACGGTACTTTTAAAAACGCTACTGTCTGAAAACCGCAAAGTGGATATAGTTGACGAAAATTCCATGACACCTTTACAGCATGCAGCTTATAAGGGTAACAAGGAAATTGTACAGTTACTCTTGGATCAGGTAACATTTAACTAAGTGTGCAATACACGGATGTCAACATATGTACCTATTGCAGGGTGCCAATGTGAACTACAGTGGACATCAACACCAGTACAGCGCTTTACATTTTGCATGCCTTTCGGGGAATCAAGATGTAGTATTAGCACTGTTGCTAGCAGGTGCTAATTCTCAGGTAACCAATACAATTGGTCGCACCGCCGCTCACATGGCTGCTTTCGTCGGCAATCACAAATGCGTTACCATCATCAATAACTTTGTACCAAAATTCGACCTTAAACCCTTCACAGAAACAACAGATGGCCGTTTAAAAATACCACCACACATCGTGGATAGTTTTCATAAATTCCTTATGCAAGTCAATATACACCCAGTAAAAATCGTGTTAAACATGCACAATTTCCTTAAACTGAACGAGTATTTACCACAAATAACAAACGTTCTACGGGAGTTAAGTGAGAAAGAAATAAAACGCGGCAACGAAACCAATGAAGTTATGTCGTTTAAGTACCATTATTTATCGTATATTATAGGAGAAATTGTTAAAATAAGACAGAGACAGGATGATAAAAATCTTGATATAACCGAACTGTTCACTAGGAAGCTGCTGAAACCAGGCAAAGACGGCCAGCTGGAGTTCCTCGAAGGCTTTCTCAAAGAATGCATCCGGGAATTCCCACATCGCGAATGCGCTTTATTCCGCCAAATGGTTGCAAGTTTAGCTACCAAAGACCCACCTAGTGCCCTAAGCGTCGTCAACTCCGCAATAAACGGCCAAAGTGGTTTCATCGATAACATTTCCATTTGCAACACTTGCGGCGAAGAGAACCCGACAAAGAAATGTTCCAAATGCAAGGTGGTTCAGTATTGCGATAGGAATTGCCAGCGATTGCATTGGCACTGGCATAAGAAAGCCTGCTCGCGATTAAGTCAAAGCGTGGTGAATGATAGCGAGGCGGTGGCGGCGCCGGATGCTGCGGAGTTGTCGGAAGAACTTCAAAATTTACTGAAGAATTGAGCGGGAAACAGGGTATGAAGACTGCTTGCTGTGTCATCGATGTTTACAGAAAGCTGATAGCTTTAATTATTTGTACAAACTAAACTACAGGATAAATGTATTAATTTGATTGTTTTAAATGTTAGCTACTTAATCGACTGTAGATGTTTATGAAAGCAGTAAATAAAATTATAACTATTTTTATGTGGACCACTTATTTTTTTCGTGTAAGACGAATGTATGTATGAATGTGTTAAATAAAGTCATTATAAGGATTTGTTGTTTTTATTTATTATTACAATAAATACTTAAACATTTACTTACTATAAACTGAGTTTCCTCAGAATTATAATAAGTCTAATACTGTAAAGAGTGATACATTCATACTTTCCACAGGTCATTAAGTACACATTACAATTACATAAATGCAAAATTCCCTCGATTATTGTCCCGTTATTCCAAGAAATATTACCAGATCATTTATGCTTATCTTCAGTAACACATTACAGTTAAATGGATACTAATCTCCAGACACAATTAGCATGTTTCGTATTTTTGGCGACTGTTAGTTGACCATGAGGGGTTGTTAAAGCGTAGTAAGAGGGTGCTTAAAGTGCCGACGACTAGGCGCCGTACCACCCATTGGTTTTTAACACTTGCTTTTGTGAATTGGATATACAACAGGTCGTTTTCTTCCAATTCTGTCCGGAAATAAAGTTTGAAGTGACAAATAATGGTAGTCGCTAGTCATAGGGTAGTAAAGATAAATTACGATGAGCATGCTATAGGTATACCCAGGGGCGCAGCGTGCGGGTGTGCAGGTTGTACCCCGCACAAAGGCGCCTCATCGAGGGGGCGCCATGTCTCCACGATAATTAATATATTTTATGTAGATATCATTTGAGAAACTGTTGCAGATTTATCACTTTTTGAGAAATAAACATTTTTTGTAATTAATTTTGTTTTAATTTACAAATCTTGTATCATGGAATAGGGCGCTAAAATTTAATTTTCACAAAGGCGCCTCTTACCCACGCGGCGGCCCTGGGTATACCATTCAAATATAAATAATAATATAAAATTACAGTATAAATACAATAATAAATAAAATAATATTTATCTTCGAAAGCGATTTTAGTGTCGAGGCGTTAGCCGAGACGCTAATAGGCTCGAGAAGATAATGAAATGTTATTATTGTCGTGTAAACATAATAAAAAAAAATTTAATTTTTTTATACAGGATGAGTCAGTTTTTTTTAGCAGGACTTTAACAGTTGATAGAGGACCTTTTTTTAAGAAGAAAATTTCCTATAGACATGGGTCGTAGAAAGCTTCGTTTGTGAGATACGTTTTTTATGTTACTTTTTTTTAATATAAAAAATATAATTATAATATTGCGGCAAAAGTACTTGAGTGCAAATAGTTTAACATAAAAATCTATCGTTTAGTATTTCCAGTGGTGTAGATAGACGGGTACATATTGGTACTTTTATTGAAAAAAATATTAACCAACTGAAATTTTTTATTTTTTCTTCAAGCATATGAAAGAGCATTCATTTTTGTTTAAAAAAGACTCTCTTGTCACAAGTCGATAAGATTTTGAAGATAAAGAAAAATGTTTGTAACAAGTCAGAAATTTATTTAATACTAGGTACCTATGTCAAATTAAAATAAATCGTGAAAAACATAAAACAACTAATAAATAACGATAATAACAAATAAGCCCATTTACAATTTAAGGTAATTGTTCAAAATATGTCGCGTACACCCTTCTTTTAAAAATCCTCATACAAAAAGGTCTAAGGGAGTCAGATCTGGGGATCGTGGAGGCCATGCAATTGGCCCCCCACGACCAATCCATCTCCCTGGAAAGCTGTTGTTCAACCAGTTCCATTTCTTCCAAAATCAGCTGGACAACCATCAAGTTAAAACCCAGCTATCCTTCTTAAATTTAACGGAATTTCTTCCCACATATTGCCATGCTCTGCTTCTAAAAATTGCAAAAAATTTTGGGCATTTACATGTGGTAGTAAAAAATAGGGCCCAAACAAATGATTGTTGTAATGTCCATTTCCAAGATTTACACTGAACTCATGTTGAAAGTTTCTTGGTCGAATGGCATGAGGCTTTTCATGTACCCACACGTGTTTTTTTTGCTTTTCACGATTTATATTAAATTTGTCATAAGTACCTAATATTAAATAAATGTCTGACTTGTTACAAACATTTCTGATTATCTTCAAAACGGTGCATCTAATCGACTTTTGACAAGAGGGTCTTTTTTAAACAAAATTTAATGTTCTTTCATATGTTTGAAGAAAAAATTAAAAGTTTCAGTTGGGGAATATTTTTTACTAATATGAATCAAATCCGATAAGTCATTTTTGAGTTATCTTGGATACAGACAGACATCATGGCGAAAATGGTCAAAATGGATTCAGGGGCCCTCAAAACGTGTAAATCCATCAAAATCTCGAAGTCGAAAAAAATCACGATTACTATATTTACTTTCTTATACGAAGTAATAATTTAACTAATCCGTCACAGTGGTGTGACAAGCCGCCTTTATTTTAGCGATGTTCAAAAATCTGACACGAAATATTTCAATTTGCCTTTTCACCATGGCAACTTGTCATGGAGATGAGGCGAAAATGTGTCTGTCTGTATCCACGATTACTCAAAAATGAAAAATGAATTATCGAATTTGATTCAAATTTCATATTTAAGAGTTTGAACAAAATTGTGGGTGCCACATTAAATCTTTTTCATCTAGCACCAACACAAGTGGTACTTACCTAAAGACATTTTTAGGTTTTTTAGGATTATCTTGAAAAATAAACAATTTACGAGATTTTTTTATTCTTTAACATTTAGATTTAGAATTACATCCTGAACAAATTTGTTTAAACTTTTTTTTGAAATTTCAAAAAAACGCGATATTCTTAAAACAGTTATATTTCTCATTTTGTGCGTTGAATCCGACAGCCTAACTAACGGGACTTGGCTGCCAAACGGAAGGTCGCGGGTTCGAATCCCTGAAGGTCCATAATTTTTTTTATTTTACTGGTTTCTATGGTACCGAAAAAAATAATAATGAACAAGTAAATATGATTTTAAACCGGGAGATTTTTTTAGGTAAATAATACGTCAAAAATCTAAAATAAAACACTTTGTTTTGTCGTAAAATTCGGTTATAATGAGTGGGACAAGGACAGACTTATCCGTACTGCAATACGTGCGAGAGACACTTCCGAAAACTATTTGAAATTGTTGGAAAAAGCTCAGTATTTAAATATGACTTTTACAAGAAATTTAACTTAATTTCCATGTGGTTTTATAAAAATTATGCGAAAGAATTTAAATACATCGATTTAGGAAATCTGGTTGTAATGAGTGGGACAAGGACAGATTTATGCGTACTGCAATAAGTGCGAGAGAGACTTTCGAAAATTATTTGAAAATTACTGGAAACGCTCAAAATTTAAACACGACAAGAAATTTACTTCATTTCTTCAGGAAA
The DNA here is from genome assembly GCA_963942485.1 of Pediacus dermestoides. Taxonomy (NCBI): domain Eukaryota; kingdom Metazoa; phylum Arthropoda; class Insecta; order Coleoptera; family Cucujidae; genus Pediacus; species Pediacus dermestoides. The sequence continues at coordinate 10,935,268 of OZ012628.1, read as the reverse complement.
AATAATTGTGGTAGTATCGTATAAAAAAGTCATGTGTTGGACGCATCAGATATTTTATTTTTCTGTTACTATTTTGAATACATTTTAAATATTATGTAGGTACCCTTTGTAACTGTTAAGGTTCTTAAATAAATAAATTACATGATAAATCAAATACATATTGAAATAATATTTTCCTAACAATTCTTTTCTTACGTATTTTATGTAATCGAATGCGATTTTTATTCCTATAAACTATATCCATTTAAACTATTTTTTCTTGTGGTATTGTTGATGCCCTCTCGGGATTTGTGTCCACGTGATCGCCACTTTCATTTACTTAGGGCATAAAGCTGTCGTTTCTAGCAATGTCTTATCTCGTGAAAAGCGATAAGAAATTGCACTGGCGACTACTTCCTAATTGCCACTACAAAATATGTCAGTAATCACTTAAATAAAGCTTTGTTTGTTGTCCTAAAATATCTGTATTTTGGGGTATGCAAAAATTCCGGAAATTGTTTAATTGAATAATAGAAATTATTTGTGTATGATAAACAGAAGATAGGATAAGAAAACTAAAATTGTTTATGGGTTATTTAGTTGTTTTAGTTAAATAAATTGGATTTTAAGTGGAGTTTAATGCCACATTAAGGCGCAAACCTACATTAAATTTAGAGTTAGGTAAAGATTTTAATTATATAATTAATACAAAAATTAAACTAAAATTTAACAAGAGTTTGCACTATTTTTATTACCCAAAAACATCCAATATCAAACACAGCTAAGTTTTCTTTGTTTTGAATAGACAAGAGTAGATAATTTTTTCTACTCACTTTCTCAGGGTTCAAAGGAGCAAAAGATCTAACAGCTAATCAATTGAGTCTTTACTAGATTTTTTTATATTTTACGTCACTTAAAAATTTGATAAACTGATTTATCGGGCAAATAAAATTACATAAAAGTACCTTCTCCTTCTATTATCCCATAATACGGAGTGATGATCTTATTTATTGTTTTTTTTTTCGTTTTAACAAACTACACAACTAAACAAAATAATTTTCCCATAATTTAAGGACTGATTATAATCAGTATAAGCAATAATTAATAATAATTATTAAGAGTCTATAGGACGGTAGGAACAGGAAGCGTGGGTAAATTTAATGGACACCCGAACATTTGTGCTATTTTATTGCCTTTGGTGCCTGCAGAGATGTAAAACAATAGATGTTTTTTTTTAAATGAGAAAAATAATTATCTTTGCCAAAAAAAGTGACAACATTTGAGAACAAGTCCGCTCCTGCAGGCACCAAAGACAATAAAATAGCACAAATGTTCGGGTGTCCATTTAATTTACCCACGCTTCCTGTTCCTACCGTCCTATAGACTCCTAGGCAATAAAGTAAAGAAAAAAAGAAAAAAATTATCTTTGCCAATTTGACCTTTTTTGTGTAAAAATAAACCAAGTTTCATAATTTGATATAAAAGATTTAAAAATAATCCACACAAAAAATATGGGACATAATTTACCCAACACGCACCTTGTATGTGACGCCCTGGCAAAATTTCTGAAAATTGGAAAAAGAAATATGTGGCAAATTATAAATGCTTCAAACTTACCAAATTTGATGAATCTATCTCAAACAGTTGCAGAGATATTACAGGAAACTCCTCTTTGGGCCCCTCCTTCGGGGGGCTGTAGCTCCCTTAGGAAGCAGTTTTCAACCTATATTTATTAAAACTTTTTGCATTATTTTTGAACATAGAATCAGTTGGTACATTTTGGGACACGATGTATACAAATTTTATACAGGGTTCTTCAAAACCCTGACATTCTTCTATAGATTGGTTAGTTTTATAAATAGAAAAATTCTGCAAAGACAAAAGTTGTCAGAAATTGACTGCTCCATAACCTAAAATTATTTACATTTATACAGGGTGTTTAATTACGGCTGGACAGCTACTTACTTCGTTATTTTAAATGGAACACCCTGTATATTAAAAGATTTTCAGATTCTACATGTAATTTTGTGTTTATAATTGGCCGTCAGTTTTCATTGACTTCAAACAACGAAAACTCTATTTTTTCAAATGGAACCCCTTGTATATTGCTGATGTAGGATGTAGAGATTTAAATTCTCTACTTTTTTCATAAAGTATTCCCTATACTTAAACTTAATATTTTCGGAGATATTTCAAATAATGTATACCGTATGAGAAATTCTATTCTATTTATTGAATTTAGATTACCATGGAAATAAAAAACGCTTTATTTTGTCATTTTAAGGTTGTAGAGAACTAGGTATACTCAATTTGCTGAACAAAATGCCAAAAATGTTTATTTCAATATTGTAATTCTATTTGATGGAGAGTGTAGAGAAGAGAAAATGCCGACATTTCTCAAGTCTGCTCAGCTGACTTGAGAAGGTAGTTTAAGTACCTACTTAATTTATGCCAAAAGTAAATCTTAATATTTTAATTGTTAATTAAAAGCCGTTTGTCGTTAAAATTTTCATTGATCTTAATATTTATATATTTTTTTAAATTTAAATTTGCCGCTTACTTTTGCCCCCAATATGGAGGACGTTGCGTTACTGTAATTTATCTAAACTGCTGGCCAATTGAAACGTACCAAGCGAATTTTTAGGTTGAATTTAAAGTCAAATATTTTGAAAAGGAGAAAAGATATCAACATGAGGTTTTCACGATTCAAGAGATAATTTTATTGCGAAAGCAATAGTGTGACCCGATTTTTTTACTTTGAAGTACGTTACTATCTACAGGGTATGAAAGAAAGTCTTCTTTTTTTTCTCAAACTTTATACCTACCGGAATTCCACAAAAAAATTTTTATATTTTTTTGATATCGATTTTTTTAGTCCCTGATTAATGAGGAAAAAACCAATTTCTCAAAAATTTTATATCCCTCTTATTTTATAAGATACCGAATTTTTTATTAAATTTAATATTGTTGAACAGGTTTTTGCAATAATAATTGTGCTGCCATTTTGAAAGCAAATGTCATCATGTGATATGTCGACAAAAAGGTAATTTTAAGTAGAATCTAATTCTTTTGGAAAAAAATATACAGGGTTGTTTTAAAAAATTTTGAAAGTTAGTAGGTGGCCCTTCCGGTGAAACCGGAAGTGTCATCAGATTGTTTTAAACGTCAAAATGATTATTTCTTTCAACAATCAAACCATGCCAAATTTCAAATTAATACAGTTAAATGTAACAAAATGGTGGGGGTTGTAAAACGATTTCGTAGCCACCCGGTAGCATTTAAGCACAACGTACATTCTGTCGGCACCCGCAATGTAATTGCGCTTTCTGATTGGTCGGTGCCGAATAGCAGTACGAAATGCTCTGAAGTGCCAGATACATGTACATTTTGCTCATTGCTTATGCGGACTTATTCTGGTTTTAGTTTTAGGTAGGTAGAGGTAGTTAGAGTATTTCAGACAAATGACAATCGTTCTGGGTTAATAACATTTAATTATTATTTGTTATTTAAGCTAAATTTTCTAATACTAATTAATATAATATTCAAGTATCGTTATTATTTTCTATGGAAGTATACTTCTATACAGAGAATTTTATATGATTGCACCATAGGGATTTACACGGTAAAAACTTTAACTCGTGTTAATGGTTTTGCTACTGCGAATTTTAAAAAGATTTTTGGCATAGGTACTTTCAGTAAACATTTTTTTTTATAAAATTTTTAATGTAAAAAGTGAAAATATTTATAATTTTCGTTTTTGACGCATTGAAACATGTAAAAAAAGCTTTGTATTATTTATTTGCTTGTTAGTAAGCAAAGTCTCCTAATTTAAAATTTTTGAAACAAGAATGAGGTAAAACTATCTACTTATTTTCCTTTTTATTTAAACTATTTTCACTTCTTGCATATTAAAAAAACTATCAGAACTTGAACCTGTAAAAACAGATGTCAACTAAAAGTAAGCCAGAATTTTTTTAGAAATTCGCAGTGGAAAAACATGTAATTACTTATGGTGCATTAAAAAAAATTCACTGTAAAAAAATGACAAAATAAGGTTGTTGTTATAGACTTTCTCAGTGCATTTTTTACGCCAGGCTAAGCTCTAAGTAAAGCTTTTTACTCATACCATAGAAATAATTGCTGTAACACGTTGCTATAGTCAAAAAGCTTCACTTAAACTAAAATCTACCTTGATTATTTATTTATAGGTATGTAAGTACTTGCTTTATTAGTGGCCACTCCCGTGCGATTTTGCATTTGCCAAGTTGCGTTCAACATTTAATTGTAAGTTTCGTTTTCTTTTTAGGCCTGTTATTTTCTCTCCACGACCTGGTCTACCACTAGGCATTCTTTTACTACCTCTGGTAACAGCAGGCCTTCTTCTGGCGATAGTGGTTGGCTGAACACGTATTGCTCCACGAGAACGTCTTAAAGGTATACTACATCCTGCCGTACATAAAAAACTATCCCATGCATTCCTGGTGGTCACATTTTGAAGTCTTCTTGAAAATTTTTGAGCAGAAGCTTCTGAAGTGCCAAATTTCTCATTGCATTCCTGCATAAGTTTTAATAAATTATCGAATGGTGAATCCATGCCATCATTAAATTGAGTGTGATCATCATATGAGACACCACTTTCGCTATCAACATTTACAACATTCATTTCTGCATCGGACTGTAAGTCACTCGGATTGTCACAAATTTTCGACACAGAAGGCAATGAATCTATTTGTTGTAAAGTCCTCAATGGTCTGTAAAATTCTCTACTTTTGGCTTTTTCTCCCAAAGCCAAACACGCGATTATGTAACGATCCTCGCTATCATTTGCTTGAATGTCGTAATAAAATAAATAAACTCCCGCTTGGTGCTTACACATTTTACCCAGTCGACCAACAATGCAAGTGCAACAGCCAATTTCAATATCGACATGATATAGTACCTCTTCTTTTTTTTCACTCGGAACTTTGTATGTGTAATCATCTATTTTTAATGTCATTTCCTTTTTTAGATAATTTGCATTTCTTATTTGCGATTTTAAAAGTTTGCCATTACTGCATCCTCTATTAGCAAAGTTTCTTAAACGACGGATGTAATATTGTTCCATTGTGGTGCAAGTAAAGTCAACAAGAGCAACTACGTTATAGGCTTTACATCGAGAAAGTACTATGTCTTTATATAGACGAACACATACTTCAGAGAAATTGTTTGTTTGGTGTCCATGAGTAGTACCATCGCGGTAAGCTACACACCAATCTTCACGACGATTCCAGTATCTGGTTATATATTCTACCCAATGGGGATATTTTTCTGATATTTCTTCTTTAGACGCTTTATAAAAGCTTCAATGGCTTCTGTTGGAGATGATGCAATTAATATACTCCTGAATGAATAATATAACTGTTGCCGACTGTCTTTTTGTATATTGTGTTTTTTTTCTAGCAACCATCTCCACACCGATTGTGCAATATGAAAAGAACAAAGCAATAACCTCGAATTCGGAAAAACTGTCGTATACTAAGTTTAAAATTATAAAAAAAATAAATAATAAAAATTTGGATGATTGCAATTAATCATCAATTTTCAGAAACAAGAAAAGAAACCGTTTTAAAATCATAACAAAATTAAATAAATACAATAACTAGAATCAAAAAACCAAACTAACAACTATAAAAAAAATCTACAACTGAAAGTCAATTAAGGAAGTGTTCAAAGTGACGTTCGTTAATTCTCCTGAAGACACGTACCGATTCGACGTTTAAAAGACTTTTGCGTATTTAGGAGCACTTGTGGAGTTATTGTCCTGAAGGCTGTAGTAATTCTTATCTTCAGTCGTTGGAGGTTCCTGATACACTAGTTGTTTAATCTAGCCCCATAAAAAAAATCTATATATATATATATATATGTTCGTTGAGAATGATTCGCACGTTCCTTGCATAATGAGCCGGCGCTTTACCACGCTGCATCCACATTATTCTACGAATATTTAGAGGTGTATTTTCCAATAATTCAAATAAATAATTTTGTAGAAATCGTTGATATGTTTCACCATTTAGAATACAGTCAAAAAAAAATAACAAAATGGACCGATAACTTGTTGGCCCCAAACTGCACCCCATACATTAACAGACCATCTGTGCTGGTATATGGAGTATAGTTCTCTACAACCTTAAAATGACAGAATAAAGAATTTATTATTTCCATGGCAATCTAAATTCAATAAATAGAATAGAATTTCTCATACGGTATAAATTTTATGAAAAAGGTAGAGAATTTAAATCTCTACAACCTACGTCAGAAATATACAGGGGGTTCCATTTGAAAAAAAGGAGTTTTCGTTGTATGAAGTCAATAAAAACTGACGGTCAATTGCAAACACCCTGTATACTATATATTTCAGATTTTTGTATCACAATATTCCCTAGACCTTACTTTTTAGAACTTCGACATAATTTTTAAAAAACTACAAAGAATAACTAAAATAGACGTGTTTTTTTAAATCTTTAACTTTGTGAATTCTTTTTTTAAAGTGTAAATATCTCGAAAACCGTTCAATTTAAAAATATGAAACCTTCACCATTTTTCATCTAAAATTACATGTAGAATCTGAAAATCTTTTAATATACAGGGTCTTCCATTTAAAATAACGAAGTAAGTAGCTGTCCAGCCATAATTAAACACCCTGTGTAAATAGAAATACTTTTAGGTTATAGAGCAGTAAATTTCTGACAACTTTTGTCCTTAAAATTTTTTTCTATTTTCAAACCTAATGAATTTATAGAAGAATGCCAGGGTTTTGACCAACCCTGTATATTAAAACACATCACAAATATTTATTTTATTTTTTCTCATTTCAAAAAAACAACTATTGTTTTACAGTCTACGTAGACGCCAAAGGCAATAACAGAACACAAGTTTTCGGGTGTTTATTTCACGAACCTACCTACCTACGCTTCTTAAAATCCTAGTAGGTACACTTCTGTTCACTAAAAAAGCATACAAGTATTGAGAGCGATTTTTGCATTTTTTAGGTGCGTAAATTTGCCTTACATCTGTTGCCATGTTTGCAAACGATGAATGAACACTTTTTGAAAATCTTGAATATGAACTGAACGGATATTACGATTGTTGTCTGACAGTGACATTAAAGTCAAGTTACACAAATAAAATGTAAGTGTATGCATTTTCAGTGTACTTAGATCAACGAGCAAAAACTGACAAATATACAACACATTAACAAAAATGTGGGAAAATTTGGCGAATGTAGCTCAGAACTATTTTAGAAAATTTTTGAAATTACCTTATTAATTAAGATCTCCTGATTACGAAAATGCTGAAAATAAGCGGCGGTCTCCAATATTTCCAAAGTAATAGAAGTATGAAAACTTGAAACATCCAAAGTTTGGATGTGTAAATTACTTAACCACTTTTATTAACCTTTATTCATTAAAAATCCACTCACTAGTACCTATTGCACAAAATTCCTTTGATAGCAAAACAAGAAAAAGAAAATGCTTTAAAAATAGGGTTTTCATCAATAATATTAAATAGTAATGATTAATTACTTAATCAATAATTAGTGCAATTAGTGAGTAGCGAGTGCATTTTCAGTGATAATTTTATTCATAGCAATTTCGACCAATCATAATGCAGTATTGGACCAACCTACATGGTTTTCCAGCGATAAAATTAATTGTAGGTTTTCTATAGTAACGATATAAATAACAAAATTTGTATAAGACTTAATTTGTAATTATATAATATTATGATCTGTTACTTGCATTAATATGAAATAAAATAAACTGTTGTTTGACAGAAAAAACTGTCAAACAGACACTCTTTGTTGCTGTGCAACAAGTTTTCGTAATTTAACCGGAAAATCCAAAGCACTTATTATATTATTACTGATAAAATTTCGATAAAATTAATTGTAGGTTTTCCATTGTAACAATATAAATAACAAAATTTGTTTAAGAATTAATTTGTAATTATATATTATTATGATCTGTTACTTGCATTAATATGAAATAAAATAAACTGTTGTGTATATTCATAAAATTATCTTATCGAATATAAAACGTGCTTTGGATTTTCCGATGGTTAAATTCCTCAAACTTCCTGCACAACAACAAATCGTGTCAGTTTGACATAAAAAACATCGTGCTTCGCACTCGGTTATTTTAAACTGTCAAACTGACACTGTTGCTGTGCAACCAGTTTCCGTAATTTAACCGGAAAATCCAAAGCACTTATTATATTACTACTGATTAAAAGTTAATAATAGTATATTATACTACGACGCTATAATGAAAGCTATTATTCTTGAGGATGAAAATTACAACTCGAGCGAGCGAAGCGAGCGAGTGTTGTAATATCCGAGGGAATAATAGCCATTATAGCGAGTTGTATACTATACTTTATCTACGACGAAAATCCATCTTCAATATCATTTTCCACATTTTCCATTATAAAATGACACAACACGTACAACACTATCAGTATTTTGACAAATATTTATTTACACTGACATTTTGTTTGTCATGGTTTCCATGGCTATTTTCAATTTCACAGAAATTGTGATTGTTATACTACTTTTTCATTGGTTTAGAAGTATGGTATAATGGAATTTGTATGGAATAATGAGATTCATTATATTGCAAAAACCACAAATGTAATACATATATTATATATTAGTCGTAGATAAAAGTGCTTAATTTACAGTATTTACACATCCAAACTTTGGATGTTTCAAGTTTTCAATCCTCTATAACTTTGGAAATATTGGAGACAGCCGCTTATTTTTAGAATTTTCGTAATCAGGAGATCCCAATTATTTTTTTTCGAATTTTTTATGGTCGCCAAAATGTGTATGCATGGACCTAAAATCTATCGAATGTAAAAGTAAATTAGTTTATTTTTATGGCATTTAGTTATTTATAACACCTAAGTACCTTCCCTGACCTTCACGAAATTAGTTTGTAAGTAACAGTAACGACAAAAGGTGTTTATGAATAATTTGAATAGTATTCATTTTACAAAGATTTGCCGGCTTTTAAGAGAAAAGTACCTACCTGCAGGTATGCATGGAATTTCGTACATTCTATGTTAGTTTGTGGACATTTCAGTCAATAGTCACAGAAAAAAATTGATAATGGTTTTCTATACAGTGAATTTTTTTTATGAGTCTCCATAAGGATTTACATGGTAAAATCTTTAACTCCTGTTAATGGTTTTTTTACTGCGAATTTCAAAATAATTTTTGGCACACTATTAGTTTGCATCTTTTTTTACATATTCTAGTAGTTTTTAAAATGTAAAAAGTGAAATTTTTTTATTTAAAAAGGAAAATAATTACACAATTTTAACTCGTTTTCACATTAAAATTTAATAAGTTAGAAGGCTTTGTCCACTGACAATTATTGTAGAATTTTAAAGGTATGGGCCGATTTGGATATTCCACCGCAAAATTATCATATCTCTCTACTTGAGGCACCTTTAATATACGCCGTAATGAATTTTACTTTTTCTTCGATGGTGTACAAAGACATTTTCACGTTTTGAAAGTCTTTCAAACTTAATAAAAACATGCAAATAAAGTGACAGTTTTGGAATATTTATTTGCTTGTCAGTATACAAAGACTCCTAACTTAATAAATTTTAATGTGAAAACGAGCTAAAATTATGTAATTATTTTCCCGTTTAAATAAATAAATTTTACTTTTTACATTTTAAAAACTACTAGAACATGTAAAAAAAGACGCAAACTAATAGTGTGCCAAAAATCATTTTGAAATTCGCAGTTGAAAAACCGTTAACACGAGTTAAAGATTTTACCATGTAAATATCCCTATAGAGACTCATAAAAAAAATTCACTGTATAATCCTACATTATATGATGTATAAACACAAGTTTTCGGGTGTTTATTTCACTTACCTACCTACCTATGCTTCTTAAAACCCTAGTAGGTACTTAGATCAACGAGCAAAAACTGACAAATATACAACACCTTAACAAAAAGTTATAGAAATATGAAAACTTGATATATCCAAAGTTTGGATGTGTAAATTTTCTTAAACCACTTTTATTAACCTTTATTCATTAAAAATCCACTCACTAGTACCTATTGCACAAAATTCCTTTGATAGCAAAACAAGAAAAAGAAAATGCTTTAAAAATAGGGTTTTCATCAATAATATTCAATAGTAATGATTAATTAATTAATAATTAGTGCAATTAGTGAGTAGCGAGTGCATTTTCAGTGATAATTTTATTCATAGCAATTTCGACCAATCATAATGCAGTATTGGACCAACCTACATGGTTTTCCAGCGATAAAATTTCGATAAAATTAATTGTATCGAATATAATACGTGCTTTGGATTTTCCGATGGTTAAATACCTCAAACTTCCTGCACAACAACAAATCGTGTCAGTTTGACAGAACATTATATGATGTATAAAATAAAAAAAAAACTAGATAACAGTTCTATACTGATCAGTAGTTCCCTATCATTTCATTTTGATTTTAACCGTTTGGTATAATTAAACTCTTAGGGTTAAATTTGGCTGTAACTTTATAGTTTCAATGATATAATTTTATAGTGAAATTTCCAATTGCCCAAATTTCCAGGATGAAATTTCTGGGTCCTTTAATCCTTTTATTTCTGTTCTATGATTAAATTTCTTGAACAATGATTACATACTTTGTTGTGTTTTGGTACCTTCAAAAAATTTTAATAACTGGGTTCAAATGTTATTAGGATTTATTATATGGGTTGGGCATATGTATCGCAACCCCTAATTTCTGACAAAACGTTTTTATTATTATTATTAGTCTTAAAAGAAATATTTGTAGTTTTTTTTATCCTATTCATTGACGTACTTTGTTGTTAAAACAGCTACCCTATTTTTATTTAATTAATTATTATTTAATACTTACTCTTATTTTATTCTTGAATTATTTTATTGAATATTTAAAAAACCACAAGTCGTACACCCACCAAAGATTATATCATTGTAATTGTTGAAATATTGTCTATTTGAAAACTAAAAAATATACAGGGTGATCCATTGAAAAAACTGCCGATCACTTAATATCCCGAGAAATCGAGTAGCTGTTGGAAAACCAAGTACGTCACTGAAGAGAATAAAAAATCTATAAATATTTCTTTTAAGACCAATAATGATAATAAAAAAATTTAGGCAGAAATCAGGTGTTCCCACTCATATGCCCAACCCTGTATAATGCGCTAGACTGATTAACTATTTAGAGATAATTTTGTAAGAATTTCTAGATTATAGTTTCATATTTCCGGTACCATTTTTAAGATTATTAATTACTCATCACATTTTTAACCCCACAAAAAACTACAGAATTAAATCTAGATGTTATAAAAATATTTCCGAATTTTTGTACAAGTTGACACTAAATTAATCTGTGAAAGACGAAACTCTGAGTCATCTTAGTTCTTTTATCATTAGAAACAAATTATGCTACCTAATTGCCAAAATTAAGATTCTAATTACGATATTGCATATTGTGAGTTTTGTCGTATAGATTTAATTGGTAAATATTCTTACTACTTGTAAATATTTGCAGAAACGTTGCCCTTATCTAATGCAATATTAAGTGCTATATGGAAAATTTCGTATAGAATTTAATTTAATTATTAAATATTTCATTTGAAAAATTCAGAGTAGGTAAACGATAAAAGCCAAGCAGTTATTGTATTGAAGAGAAATCAAAAAGGATTTAAAAAACTGTTTTTTTTACTACATCGAGCTCGAGATTTTTAAGGTACTAATTTGTAAATCAATGCAAGAACCTAAATACTTGCATACAAATTGTCGAAATGAGTATTTTAGTATTTATAAAATATAAAAATTCGTCGACATTTTTTGATAATTTTGACTTTTAGTGTATCGATACAGTTTATTTATTGGCATTAGCACCAAAAACGCACTGTAAGAACGGCAAATCTTTTGGTTAAATATACATACATAGAAATTGGATGAATTTTTGGAAACGAATCAAATATTTAAAAAAATTATGCTATTTTCCTAAAAATATAATAAAATAATTCGAAATGCAAAGTACTATAGTGACCTAGATAGGTCATGAAACCCTCATTCCAGATATCTAGGAACATTAAGGTTCTAAACTTTCACCAATAAGGTACTAATTCTCGACCAATCACAAACGAGGCATTATCGAGGGCGTATTTTCGCAAGTTTCGGCAACGGGGATAAAAGGGACTACACCACCTAGTACTTCAGTTAGTAGTACTTTGGTCACAACAGATACCGGCTTTTTGAAACGTCTTGTGGTGTTTCGTAGTGTCCTTTTACTCTTTAATTAAAAAAATATTTACAAGTGTAAAATGATTTCTAAAAATTATAAAGTCTATGAACAACATAATGGAGGTAAGTTAATTTTTTAATTAATTAGAAAATTTTTTAGACGTGATATTAGAACTGAGAAATAAAGAAAGGGTGAAATTATTGATATTTTTTTTTAGTTTGGGACTTTGTTCTAAAAATTAATTAATTTAAAAAATTTTTATCACTCTGTGATTCATATTATTATATCCAAGTTTCTAGTGATCATTATTATTGATTTTAAATTTCGATCAAAGTTCATGAAATGTAGATATAGAATTTTAAGTCATTGTATGGAACTGAAACCATTCCAAGCTCACTGCCTCTTTAATCGCATGACTTGAAAGTTCTCTCTAAATAAATTTCTCTGTTATTTTCTTTGCAGAAGATTTTCGACATGTTAAAGCCATCCTCAGAAACAATGAACTTTGGAGCAGCTTCTATGACAATCAAACAGAAATGATAGTTACGAAACCAGGAAGGTACGTACCAGTTTTATTATCAACTAGCTTTATCATAAGTGTTATTATTGTATGCAATGGCGGATCTACGAGCGTTTTGGGGGTTTAATCCCCCTAAAAGTTGTATGTAAAATATATATTATGAATGAGTATTTTAGCTCAAAACTAGATCTTATTTTTTTTAATTCAAGAAAAAGTATGAGTCAAACATGTCACAATTATAATATTTCATTCATCTTCCATCTTCGTATTAAATACATTGTTATGTCTTCATTGCTCATTTCACGTTAATAATGAAATTTTCATTTAAAAAATTATATTCTTGGATTTTTGTGAAATTCTTTTATAACTTCATCGACTCGACTGCCAAATCAATATCGTTGTGAATGTTCAAAGATGCGAGTCCGTTGAGTCTATCTTGGCCTGTTGTACTCCGCAAGTAGAATTTGATTCTTTTTAAACATGAAAAACTTCGTTCAGGTGTACCTGATTTTAGCTTCAAATCCCCGATAGCAGTGGTCGAAACCCCACTATGTAGAACATGCGTAATTCGCCTCAAAACATCGGTACCTTCTGTAGAAGAATGCGTTATAATTTAAATCTTCGCAGTTATTGCACACAAATTGTACGTTTTTTTTCTTCCTACGATTGTGCTAGAGTAGTAAAACAGTTTTATTCTTCTGTCTCTGTTTGAGCATACCATCAGGGACTTGAGACCTGTTCAACAAGTGTAGCTGTTTTGAAACGGGTAAAAGTGCTAATATTCGTAACTTTTTGAAAACCCCTCCCTAAAGAAAATCATAGATCCGCCACTGATTCCATGGTTGCTTCAAATAATCAATGGTTGTACACCGACAGCTACTAGAAAAATATACCATGTGCCATATGGGTACGATCAAGTGCGAAATATTCAACAAAACATAAACAGTCTAGCCGGTTAAGTAAACAAAATCTTGGCTTCCTTTTTGGTTTTAAGTCCGTCTAGTTTGACCTAAGATAACAAATGACGATTTTTACTAAATCCCGGATGTTCTCTGCGCCCCCTAAATCACACCATATAATCAATTGGCAATTTCTGGACTTCCGTCCGTCATCGCCATGGTGTCCTCTAGTTTAGTTTTGAGGATTACAATTAGGAAAACAAAGGTGGTTCCGAAACCAAAGACACAGTCATCTGGTGTTGTTTTCTCTTGTGCTAATAGTTGTGGTAACGACCACGGAAGGCACTTTAGAGAGATACTTAAGGGTTTTTGTTTGAGCTTGACTTTTGTGATTTTGTTGGCGCCAGATAGATTTGGTACCTTCTGTACTGTAGATAATAATAATCCATGCGTATGAAAGGTTTTCTTGAATAGACTATTAGAGAAAATTTCTATTTGAGTTTAACAGGAAGTTTGGAGTTTTGAAAGAAGTAGTAAAATTAAATATAATCCTTCTAGCTTCGACAAAATTTAATATTATTTTCTACGAATTTAAAAAAAAGTAAATTATGACAAAAAACATACAAATAAAATGAAATTTTTATTTTATTCATATACTTAATAATTAAGTACCTATAGAAAGTTATGTAGGAGGATAAAATTAAACACTAATTAAATTTTTTAAAAGATAAAATTTACTTCAAAAGTTTATAAAGTTTTGGTTCAGGATAGTAAAATATTTTTAAATTTCTTGATTTGTCTCCAAAAAAATTTCCCCACGTGGGAACATCCTCCTGATTATGTGTCATCCGATGGCGCCGTCAACTGTGAAGATGGCACCATGCGGCATTGTAATTCGGATAAAAGCACAGGTAATTTCGTCCTCGTCTACACTGATGTCCTTTTAACACGTTTTACAGTTGACTTGACCACTCTTAAGATGCCGGCATCACTTCTGTACTACGCGATGACGTATTTTTGACCACCCGGTTTTTTTTAATCCTTTTGTCACGAAAACACCGCAAAGATATTTAAATACTTTTTGCACAGTACAACAAAGAACTTTTGTTGTGGGTTTATTGTTGTTAAAAGGGTTTTATCTTTTGTACTCTTGTTGGTTTCAAGTTCTCACACCTGTAATTAACTAACTTTTTTTATTACAGAAATATGTTTCCTCATGTTGAATTGGAGTTTTCCAACTTGAATCCAAAGGAATTTTACTGCCTCTATCTAACGATTCCTTACTTGTCTCGCCATCGGTATCGGTTCTCCAATGACACCAAAAAAGGATGGACTCCTGCAGGATGTGACGAAGATATGCTAGATAGAGGCGTATACCTACATCCAGATTCTCCAAACACAGGCGAATTTTGGATGAAAGAAATGGTGACTTTCATGAAAGTGAAAATCACCAATTGCGCATATCCTCCCCCTGATAATAATCAACAAATAATCCTGTCTACTATGCACAAATACCGGCCCGAGATTGTAATGATTAAGACGAGAAACCCTGCAGATTATCACCGCCCTGCTTGCAATTTCTTCAAAATGTTTTCTTTTGAAGTAACGGAATTCATCGCTGTTACCGCCTACCAAAATCCTGCGGTAAAAGCATTGAAAATACAAAACAATAAATTTGCAAAGGGTTTCCGTGATATTGGGAAGCGAAGACGGAACCAGTCGGATGGAACTAGCGAGGCACAGGAACAGGACGAGTATTTAGTCGTGGATGATGATGTCGCTGAAGCTTCTAACAAGCAAGCTGAAGAAGTTATTCCAGAACCGGTCAAGGCTTCTATAACCCCGAAACGGGCTAGATTAGAGAACCACAGCGAAAAATCGCGAGTTCCAGTGCCGTTGATATCGAACTCTAGTTTCAGTTCTGACTATTATAGTTCAAATCAAGAAGCCTTTGATACAGCTCGCACTTGGGGTAGTCGGCCCTTCATTATTACTCCTACCCCTCCTCCATCTCTAGCTTGCTACATGCCTGCCTATCTTTATGACCTTTATTGTAACCCATTTTATTTTCGGAGTCCTGCTCTAGTTCATCCGTACCATCCTTCCCTAGTACATCCACCAGTGCAAATGGACACGAGTCCTAGTGAAATCGCGAAAAAACCAGTGCAAGTAAATGAAGACATAGTACGTCCAAGGTTTACTAATTTTAGTGTTAGCGCAATTTTGTCGAGGGAAGGATAAAGATAATTTATATTTTTTTTGAGACTGGGTGAAACCATGTTATTGTTGTGTTTGAATACTGTGCTATTTCTGTGATTTTTTAATCTTAAAGTGAATAAGCCATATAATGTCTTCTTCATTTAAAGTGTCTTTAAAGTGTGAAGTAAATATATTTGTCATTTTGAATTATGTGAATTTTTGAGATTATGTTAATCAAAATATTTGCATTTTGTATATTAATTTTATTTTATTCTAAGAATATTAAACAATATTTGTATTTTGTTAATAAAAATATATTACTATATATACTACCTAGTGCAATAATTATAATATAACCATGTGAAAATGAAACTTACCGTCTTTCAATTCCCTAAACTGACCCAACTACTAAATATTCAAAACTCTGCAAATAGGAAAAAGGAATTCCGGACCAAGTACCCCGTCGCTGAGGGTGGTTTTCGGCCACCAGTCTAGACATTTAAAGGTTGTCGGTATGTCACAATTTGCTTGTTTGTAACGAGAAATATGATAGCACAAGTTAACACCGGCGCCACAATCTTAAGGACCGCTCTGAAGGGTGCATTAGGTTAATTGCATGTTTAGGTCCTTCTGACAACTTGGCGAATCGTAAGGAAAAATAATTGTGGCCCGAGACCAGAAATGGGGTTTATGGGAAGGGTTTTACCCTTTTTAAGTGTAATGTTCTATTAATTTATAGGCATTTCTTTACACAAAAAAAGTGTGAATAAGACTAATAATGGTTTGATGAAGAATGGGACCTCTCACAAGTTTATGCAAATTTTGAACAAATTATTGAAATTATATTGAAATAGACTTTTTTTACCCTTCAGCCAATTTTTACAGAATTTTGTAGAGGGTCACCTTGTAAGTTTAAAACTGAGTTTTTGTATACAAAAACTCATATATTCATAGACCCCGTTGTTTCTTCGCCAGCCCTTAAATTAAGGGTTGATTTTTTTATTCATTGAATAACTTCTTTCCTATTAGATTTCCGAATAAAAAGCGTTCAAATCTAATCCGTCGAGTGACGGAATCTTTAGTCCATCGATGTGAGGCTTGCATTCAAGACGGGGGACGACAATTTGAACACTTTTTATAGTCGATAAAAAACACTAAGCTTTGGATTAAAATATGGAAATATATTTTTTTAAATGCTTGTAACTTCTAAACAAAAACGAATCTGACCCATTTTCATAAAAAAATGTTTAGAATTAACCCAGCTATCATCTGCCAAAGTTTGTCATAGAGCTTGTAGAACACCCGGTATATCCTTTAAAAGTTTTACACTTTTTTTGAAAACCCCGTATACTAAAGTCTAATTGTAAATGTGGTATTTTCATACTTGCCACAGGGCATTAAGTACACATTATAATTCTATAATTACAAAATTCCTTCGACTATTGCTCAGTTATTCCAAGAAACATTACCAGATCATTTATGTTTATCTTCAATAACACATTACAGTTAAATGGAAACTAATCTCTAGACACAATTAGCATGTTTCGTATTTTTGGCGACTGTTAGTTGACCATGACTCCATGAGGGGTTGTTAAAGCGTAGTAAGAGGGTACTTAAAGTGCCGACGACTAGGCGCCGTACCCTCCATTGGTTTTTAACACTTGCTTTTGTGAATTGGATATACTATATAACAGGTCGTTTTCTTCCAATTCTGTCCGGAAACAAAGTTTGAAGTGACAAACAAATAATGGTAGTAGTCCTAGCAAAGATAAATTACCATAAGATTGAAACTGCTATTGTTAAAAAAATGTTATTTACAAAGAAGAAGTTTATAAAACAGAACACCAATTTGTAATTAAAGTATGTTTATATTTAATAATCACTTTAAGCAAAGTAAAAGTGATCAATTAACATTACTTCAGATGTGATTCTTACAAAAGCCAATAAGAATCCAATGATCTATATCTACCGAGAGATCAAAAATTATCTTGGTCAAAGGTGGTCATGGATTTTAAAATAATTGTCGGAGCTAGTATCGTGTCAATACTTATTATAGCACATAACTTGTTAAACTTCAAAAGGATGATACAAGCTAAGACCGTCGTTTTTCATTTCATGACCACCTTTGACCAAGATAATTTTTGATCTCTCGGTATAATCTAAACCAATCTACAGGGTTGGTCAAAACCCTGACATTCTTCTATAGATTGGTTAGTATTATAAATAGAAAAATTATGCAAAGACAAAAGTTGTCAGAAATTGACTGCTCCATAACCTAAAATTATTTCCATTTATACAGGGTGTTTAATTACGGCTGGACAGCTACTTACTTCGTTATTTTAAATGGAACACCCTGTATATTAATAGATTTTCAGATTCTACATGTAATTTTAGTTGAAAAATTGTGATATTTTTAAAATGAACGGTTTTCGAGATATTTACACTTAAAAAAAAATTAACGAAATTAGAGATTTCCAAAAACACGTTTATTTTAGTTATACTTTGTAGTTTTTGAAAAGTTATATCGAAGTTCTAAAAAGTAAGGTCTAGGGAATATTGAGATACAAAAATCTGAAATGTATAGTATACAGGGTGTTTGCAATTGACCGTCAGTTTTCATTGACTTCAAACAACGAAAACTCTATTTTTTTAAATACTTCTGATGTAGGTTGTAGAGATTTAAATTCTCTACTTTTTTCATAAAGTATTCCCTATACTTAAACTTAATATTTTAGGAGATATTTCAAATAATGTATACCGTATGAGAAAATCTATTCTACTTATTTATTGAATTTAGATTGCCATGGAAATTAAAAATGCTTTATTCTGTCATTTTAAGGTTGTAGAGAACTATACTCAATTTGCTGAACAAAATGCCATAAATGTTTTTTTCAATGTTGTTTTTCTATTTGATGGAGAGTGTAGAGAAGAGAAAATGCCGACATTTCTCAAGTCTGCTCAGCTTACTTGAGAAGGTAGTTTAAGTACCTATTTAATTTATGCCAAAAGTAAATCTTAATCGCTGTCGTATACTTAGTTTAAAATTGTAAAAAAAGTAAATAATAAAAATTTAGATGATTGCAATTAATCTTCAATTTTCAGAAACAAGAAAAGAAACCGCTTTAAAATCATAACAAAATTAAATAAATACAATAAATAGAATCAAAAAAACCAAACTAAACACTATAAAAAAATCTACAACTGAAAGTCAATTAAGCAAATGTTCAAAGTGACGTTCGTTAATTCTCCTGAAGACACGTACTGATTCGACGTTTAAAAGACTTTTGCGTATTTAGGAGCACTTGTGGAGTTATTGTCCTGAAGGCTGTAGTAATTCTTATCTTCATATTATTTGCAGTCGTTGGAGGTTCCTGATACACTAGTTCTTTAATAAAGCCCCATAAAAAAATCTATAGATGTAAGGTGAGGGAAATTAGCCGGCCAACGTGTGGGTCCTCCTCTCCCTATCCATTTATTTGAAAAATGTTCGTTGAAAACGATTTGGACGTTCCTTGCATAATGAGCCGGCGCTTTACCCTGCATCCACATTATTCTACGAATATTTAGAAGTGTATTTTCCAATACTTCAAATAAATAATTTTGTAGAAATCGTTGATATGTTTTCCCATTTAGAATACAGTCAAAAAAAATAACAATATGGACCGATAACTTGTTGGTCCAAAACTGCATCCCATACATTAACAGACCATCTGTGCTGGTATATGGAGTATAGTTCTCTACAACCTTAAAATGACAGAATAAAGAATTTTTTATTTCCATGGCAATCTAAATTCAATAAATAGAATAGAATTTCTCATACGGTATAAAGTATTTGATATATCTTCTAAAATATTAAGTTTAAGTATAAGGAATACTTTATGAAAAAGGTAGAGAATTTAAATCTCTACAACCTACGTCAGAAATATACAGGGGGTTCCATTTGAAAAAATAAAGTTTTCCTTGTTTGAAGTCAATGAAAATTGACGGTCAATTGCAAACACCCTGTATACTATAAATTTCAGATTTTTGTATCACAATATTCCCTAGACCTTACTTGTTAGAACTTCAAAATAATTTTTAAAAAACTACAAAGAATAACTAAAATAAACGTGTTTTTTGAAATCTCTGACTTTGTGAATTCTTTTTTAAAGTGTAAATATCTCGAAAACCGTTCAATTTAAAAATATGAAACCTTCACACTTTTTCATCTAAAATTACGTGTAGAATTTGAAAATCCATTAATATACAGGGTGTTTCATTTAAAATAAGGAAGTAAGTAGCTGTCCAGCCAGAGGCGGATCAAGGGTATATTGCGCCCCAAGCTGAACCAAAATTTGCGCCCCCCTTGACATTATTTGTCTTTTGTAACAAGAACATTAAATGAAAAATAAAACAATTTGTTGTTATTATACAGGGTTGGGCATATGTGTGGGAACACCTGATTTCTGGCTAAACTTTTGTATTATCATTATTGGTCTTAAAAGAAATATTTGTAGCTTTTTTACTCTATTCAGTGACGTATTTTGTTTTCCAGCAGCTACTCGATTTCTCGGCACTTTTTTTAAAGGGTCACCCTGTATATTTTTAAGTTTTCAAATAGACAATATTTCAACAATTACAATGATATAAGGTTTGGTGGGTGTGCGACTTATGGTTTCTTAAATATTAAAGAAAATAATTCAATAATAAAATAAAGAGTATAAAATAATAATTATTTAAATTAATTAAATAAAAAATAGGGCAGCTGTTTTAACTACAAAGTACGTCACTGAATAGAATAAGAAAACTACAAATATTTCTTTTAAGAGTAATAATAATAATAATAAAAACGTTTATTCAGTAAATTAGGGGTTGCCACACATATGCCCAACCCTGTATACCTATGTATATCCTAATAAAAGCACTCGGTATTCGTATCTGCTTTCTATATTCCGACTTTTCAGACTTGCAGAGATATTTTTTAACTTTTTTTGAGATTTCACCTATTTCATGAAATATGATCAAATAATAATTATTTAAAACTAAAAAAATTGCAGAAAATTTTGCGCCCCCCAAATTTTGGCGCCCCAAGCGCTAGCTTCTTTTGCTTACTGGTTAATCCGCCTCTGTGTCTAGCCATAATTAAACACCCTGTATAAATGGAAATAATTTTAGGTTATGGAGCAGTAAATTTCTGACAACTTTTGTCGTTAAAATTTTTTTCTATTTTCAAACCTAATGAATTTATAGAAGAATGCCAGGGTTTTGACCAACCCTATACTTATATTTCCTAGAGGTACCCAATAGTGCTCATTTCCTGATTTGTTAATTTCTAAAATATAAAGTATTCGAAAAGTGCAGATTAGCTTTTCTAACTGGTGTAAATAAAATATTCTCAACAGTACCTGTACAGGGTGTTTCATAACTCGAGGACAATAATTAAGGAACGTGTATGGGGTGATATTCTGATAGTCTGTATGTACATATTTATAGTTATTTGTATTGCTAGCCTTGAAACTAGAGTTTTGCGAGTGCGAGTAGGGTTTGCGAGCAGAGGCCGTAGGCCGAGGCCCGCAACTACGAGTGGAGATGTGGTGCTTTTCATCAACAATCAACATTATTTAATGGATTACTCAAATTTTAGAGTAAAAACAAATGGAATGTCTAATGGTGACATTATAGTATTCCAAAAAATAGTGAAATACGTGGAGTTGTTAATACTCATTCCGGAAACAGGGTGTTCGCGCGAAGTGGCTCACTATTGCTAACTTCGTTATTATTGGAACTACAAAGTCGGTTAAATTAGCAAATTAGTAGCATTTTTTCCGCTGATTACAATGGTGAAAACAGAAAAACAATTGACCATCTCGTTTTCAAGATAATCAAAAAAATTACATTTTTTTAAATGTAATTTTAAATATATATTTTTGCAAAAATCGATGGTAAATTAAATTCTATACAAAAAAGTCCTAATTTTTTTTTGATAATAATTTAAAATAAGCGAGTTGTTTTGAAAAAAGTTTGCAATTCTTTAAAATCAAGTAGCCATAAAACGGAATAGTAATTTATTAAAATCAAACAATCATAATTTTGAATTTATCAAGTTGAAAAATACTTGAAAGAATTACGGAAATATTGAAAATTTACAAAATTATAATTTTCATGGCTACTTGATATTAAAACTTTGAAAACTTTTTTCATAATAACGCGCTTATTTTAAATAATTGTGAAAAAAGCATAAGAACATTCTTTGTTCAAAATTTAATTTGTCATCGATTTTTGCAAAAATATACAGGGTGTTTCATTTAAAAAATGTTATTTTTGTGGATATCTCGAAAACCAGATGGCCAATTGTTTTTCCGTTTTCACCATTGTAATCAGCGGAAAAAATGCTACTAGTTTGCTAATTTAACCGACTTTGTAGCTCCAATAATAACGAAGTTAGCAATAGTGAGCCACATCGCGCAAACACCCTGTATAATAAATTATAAAAAACAGAGTATAATAAATTTATTCTGACAGTATTTATTTTGGCACTGACGGCTGATGTATACGTAATAATTTATGGTAACAGTAAAATAAAGTAACTTTATAGACTACTATATAAAAAGCTACTTTATAACCTTAAAACTATGTCCTAAACCATAAGCAGAACCTTTATGACGCAGTCGTACCTAAAAAAAATTTTTACCTGAAATCGTCAAAAAAGTCAAACTTTTCAAGGCTATTTTGGTTTAAGAAACTAGTTATTTATGATACAAGTGTTAAAAGTAAGATTTTATTTTGAGAGTGGGGAAGATTGCGGAACGAGCGCAGCGAGTGGAGCAACCCTACGAACAAAATAAAATCACTTTTAACACGTAAATCATACACTATTTTTTCTACAAACACAGTAACATGCATATCAAAGTCTTATTAAAAATTCCAAAAATTATCTAAAAAAAATAGTAGTCTGTGGTCTGTGACATTTACGGAAAAATCTTAAATGTGACATGCTTGTCAAAAGTAATCACCTCAAAAGTAATTAAACTAAAGATGAGTTCCAACGCAAAACGAATAGAAATAGAAGAAACTGCTAGTATAGCAACGTTAAATTTGTTGTTCACCAAATCGAGAAAGCAGTATGAACTGATATTTAAGTCATATAACCTAACCTCACACTTTACTTTTA
Organism: Pediacus dermestoides; assembly: GCA_963942485.1. Taxonomy (NCBI): domain Eukaryota; kingdom Metazoa; phylum Arthropoda; class Insecta; order Coleoptera; family Cucujidae; genus Pediacus; species Pediacus dermestoides. Next base: position 10,912,222 of record OZ012628.1, on the reverse strand, counting down.
ACACTGGTGTTAAAATTTACTTTTAACGCGTTTTCAATTTAATATGACACTTTTAATTGTAATGGGCCGTGTAGTAAATTCAATTTTCACTAACGTTTGTAGAAAAATACTTTTTATTATACTTATCTGAAAACACCTTGTTTTCATCCGTTTTTGCAATGACGTAAAGGTGACATTTTCAGAACAGCGCATGGAAAACTTTTCCCGATCTCCTATTCCTTTTTTCCGTGCACTAAATATGACAGAAACTAAAGCATCGCCGATAATAAACAAGTCGTTGCTATGGAAATGTTAATCGTGTTTGCCTACTATTCTTACGATGTATTATGATTACTTTGAAAATAAAATGTCCTAAAATTACTTCTAATCCTTTTTTGGGTTGTTTTTAGATAAGTATAATAAAAAATATCGTTCATTACACGTCCAGAAATGGATTTTTCGTGCTTGCATGACTTCCCGTGGGAAGCGAAGACGAACGCGCGCGCACGAAAAAATCCTTATTTCCAGACTGGTAATGAAATATACTATTTAAAAATAGTACTGTAATGACCGTCATGTAAAATATTACAGTTCTGGTCTTGTAATGATCAATTTTCTTGAATCAAAATAGCCTTGAGAGTTTGACTTTCTTAAAAGTTGCAGGTAAAATATTTTTTGTGCCTCAGGTTGGCATTAGTCATTTTGCATTCGTATAAATCGGCTGGAAACTCATGTGTTGCCGGGCTAGACCGGCAAAAACTAGGAATTTTTAGTTTATCGATTGGCATCATTGAAATCATAAAGAAAATTTGTATTTTCCATAGAAACGGATTATTATTTCTGTTATTCGGCTACTACTGTCAGTGTCAATTTTAAGTATCGCGTGTAACCAATAAAAAAAAATCCCTAATACCAAATATTTAAACAAATATTTTGTAAATTTTATTTATTTAAATAAACTTCGGCTCAAAAAATAGTGTGTATTACACGCCTAGAAACTGTTTTGCGAGTACTCGTAGTTGCGGGCCTCGGCCATATACATATAATAAATATACTGGCTATAAACGACGGCGCAGCTTTACTGAGTGGTAGTGGAAAGCAGATAGAAGATCACGCCATTTTTACTCTTACAGCCCACGTGACTGTAACCTAGCGTCCTTGCTTTGGTTTCAAGTTGGTGTGTTATAGGGTAAATGCTACAGTAATTGGCCAGTATGGACGTAAACCACGGTATTATAAGATTATTCGAAATTCTACTCTAGTGGTATAGTGGTATAGGATTAGAGTTTACTTATAGTTTCCTATTTTCGGTTTAGTTGCTAATTCAATCTCTAGATGGCAGCACAATTTGTGAATTCGATTAACATTTTTGTATATCGAAATCCTTCATTTAAATTTCGCGCCACTTCTAATAGTAAAAATGGTGGACATTAAATCTACCCGGTCGGTCGTCTCTCTTCCCCTTTCTACTGATCCAATTCTGTGGCCTCTGCTCGCAAACCCTACTCGCACTCGCAAAACTCTAGTTTCTAGGCTAGTTATACAAATTACTAATACATAACACGTCATGAAAATTATTATTCCAGCACTTAGGAAGCTTAAAAGTACGCGGTCTTACGCAGTGGTGTGTTGGGAAAATGTTAACAATGGGCTCGCTGCCGATGACCGCAAGCTGTTAGGGGGGCGGGGCGTAAAAATTTGATTTTAGTTATTTTAAGGTCATTCATTTTCCTGACACTTCATTCAACAAAAAACACATTATTTGTATAAAATAATTTATTTTAAAAATTAAAAAAAGCTAACAATGGCCTCGCAAATTTTCCAAAAATTTAACAATGGGCTCGCGCTAGCCCACTCCAGCACACCACTGGTCTTACGGTTTCGTACTCTCAATAATGCTTCTCTTCGTCCTGTAATAGATAATTTTCATGACTTGATATGTAAATAACTAATAATATTTAAAATTAAAAAAAAATGCTGTAAAAAATTTGGGTAACACCCCTATTTTATATTTTTTATTTATCTATGAAAATATATGGCTTTGTTAAAAGATGAACTCAAGATTATCGCCCTGTATAGTTATTTTATCTTGTTTTTCTAAACTTTTTGAGACCATCCTATACAAATGCATTTTTGCTTCTGTGAAATCGCTTTTGTCTCCTTAACAACACGGCTTTATGCCTCATAGATCTACAGTAGGTAACGAATCTTGCCATTTTCTCCTCTTTTATTTATGAAGTTTTTGATAAGAACTGTGAAGTAGATGCAGTGTACAAGGTTTTTTCAAAAGCTTTTGAAGGTATCTCACTCTTTGTTGTTGCAGAAACTGAGAAATTTGTTTGGGTTTTCCTGCAAACTTACGAAATTCTTTGAATCCTATCTTAATAATCGTGACTTATATGTTGTAAATTAATAATAACATCAAATCTAAATCTTTGATAGCCAGTTTGGGTGTGTCCCAAGGAAGCAACTTGGGTCTTTGTTGTTTCTGCTCTTTATCAATGATATAATTGACTCTGTTTTATCAGAGATTTTGTTGTTTGTTGATGATATAAAGTTGTTTAGAAAGATTTGTAACATCAGTGACGACAGTATTGAACTGGAAAAAGATACTTATTACTGATACTGATAACTGGTCATAAAGTAATAAATTGTATTTTAAGTGTTATTGTATTAAGTTTTCTAGAAAATCGAATAACATTACTTTTGATTATTCCATCATGGATGATACTTAACAATCATAAAGTACTTGGGTGTTGTCATGGATCCAAAGCTAGATTTCATGTCACATTAATGACACAATCAAAAGCAGTTTTAAATTGGTTATCGCAATTGTAAAGATTTTAAGTAGTCACAGACTTTAGTTAATTTATTGAATACATATGCTCGTAATAAGCTAGAATATTGCTCTACCGTTTGGTCACCATCGAGCTCACCATAATACATACTACCTATATTCAGTTAACATTTTTGCAATTGAAAATGTCCAAAAACGTTTTTTTGCACTTCCGGGATGAAATGTGCTAATTTAATTCCTCTTTACAGGGACTGAAGTGACGTTTGTCTCTTTGACAAGCGTAAATTTATAATGATTTCACAGGCAAATGCTTCGGAAGTGCAGAAAATAGCGTATATACCACGGGATTAAGGTATCATTTAATATTTAATCCTTCGGGTGAATTATTTTCCTCGCTCGCTTTGCTCGCTCATGAAATTTAATTCACCTTCAAGTATGAAATGATGCACCTCCATCCCTTAGTATATAAGATACTATTGAGGTTGATTTATTTAAAGAGCTTTGAGCTTTTATAATTATCCAAGATGAATGTCTTAGTTGACACTACATACTTTCTATCCTAAACATCACTACTCTAAGCAAGAGACGTATTATTATTGATTATAAAATTTGTATCTAATCATTATATTGATAGCACAGATACTGCATAATGTCATTGCTTGGGTGGATTTTCTTACAGCACTGTTTTCTACTATTCTACTATTTTACATTATATCAGATCACTTTCATCACATATACACGGTGTCCCTTAAATGTGTTCTGTAAATTTAGATATAGATTCTGCTATGAAAAACAAGTATAAAACTTATAAAAGTTTCAATAAACATGTGGGCTCCGACACCTAAGGAAGATATTGAACGATTTATGATTTTCATTTATTACACAACATTTAAAACCAAAATTTTTGCAACCATTAAATCGATTAAAAATAACCCATCAACAATGACTTCTAGTTATAAAATTTGAGACTGATTTTCAAAGCCAATTTCCTAATCCATTTTTGATGTTAAATGCCCACACGTTGTTCCAAGGATATTCATTATTTGATGACTGGCCCCCTTCCTTTAGAATTAGGAGGGCATTCTGTGTTTAGAGAATACATGTGCACTCTCTGTTCGAAGGATGGATAGACTCCTTCCAGGACATCTCTTGTATCCACAGTACCTATAGGTACGAGTATACGTGTATAAACTACTGAATAAATTAGTTTCATAAAAATAAAAATCAAACGTTTTCAAATATTGAATATACTTGGAACATGTCGGCATTTAACTTCAAAAATGGATTAGGAGAAGTGGCTTTAAAAATCAGACTCAAATTTTATAACTAGAAGTCATTGTTGTTGGTTTAATTTTAGTCGATTTAATTTTTGCAAAAAATTTTGTTTTAAGTGTTGCATAATAAATGAAAATCATAAATCGTTCAATATCTTCCTTAGGATGCGTCTGAGTCCACATGTTTATCTTAACTTTTATACTTGTTTTTTATAGAAGAATCTATATGTAAATTTAAGGAACACCTTTAAGGGACAACCTGTATAATATGATGCATATAATATGGATATCATTAGTGTATGTCTCATTGCCTCATACTTAATTTATGACATGTACCATGGAAAAAGTGCAGATTTTATTGCTATTCAAAAACAGAACTTTTAAAAAACGACAAAATTTCTAAATATTGAAGATTAAGCGTATTTTTGGTCTCTATTAATATTTTTCTCAGATCATTATGTGTTAAGTAATAAAAATATGTCCATTAAAACTTTTTGAGTGTAAATGATTAATTTTCATGAAATCCAAAATATATTAGTTCAGTAACATCTAAAATTAGTGATGTTGCTATTATAAAGCTTGAATTTTTACTATACATATAGGTGCATTTTTCAATGTTCCCAAAAATTGATTCCTCGGAAGTGGTTTGCTTGGACTACAAATTTCACTACTTGAACGATTTTTCAATACACTTGTGCTTGTTGCAAAAAATTAAAACCTGGAACATGCCAAAAGTCAATGTTATTCAAATGGAAAAAACCTAAAAAAGGGCGCGTGAGGCACGGGTTAACATTCGATTTAAGGCGGAAAATATTTTTTCACCCTAATTGTTCAGAATAATGTATATTTTAGAATGTTTAAATATTTTAATATTTTTTGTACGCCTATTTTACATGCCTTAAGTCAAGTTAAAATAGTATAATTAAGTACATAACGAGTATGGAAAGTAGCATAGGTATAACATGCGAGTGTGATGTGTAAATTACACGAGTATGTTAGTGCTCTATTCAGCGATTTGTTTTCCCACAACCCATTAGGTATTTAGTATACATACTTTTACATACAATTTACATAACTGGAACTGTAAAAAATACTCTTTTGTTGTAGAATTTACACTTTTTTAGTATTTCATTGTGAAAATTACATTTTTGTTGTAAAGTATAAGTAAAAGTCCAGAAAATTGTAATATTACATAAAAATGTAAAAGAACATGATTATTGTACTTTATTACAGGTTCTATGTAATTCGTTGACCAATCACATAATTTGTTTGCGCGTTATCTCGTAAAAGTACAATATTTCTGTAATTTTAAAATTACATATTTTATGTAAAATCCCGTGAGACATGTAATTTTACTGAGTTACGTACTTTTACTATGATTATCATTGGTCATTTGGTGGCCAATGATTATCATAGTAAAAATACACGTTTACTTTTTTCAGTGTACTACATATTATAATATTTCTCGCGGAAATGGCCTGTGGCGCTACAAAAATTTCATGACATGGAGAGAAAACAAAAAGATAGATTCTTCATTTTCTGAAAATGTATTAAATTAATTGTTATTAAATTAATAAACAAAATTAAAATTTCGTTTTTCTATTCCGCTAGGTCCTAACAGACACGTCTGTTATTTTGTAACACACGTGTGTGTTAGGACTTGTTTTCGTGCCTACTTTTTTGAACTGATATGTTGTGTACCTACACTGAAAAAAGTAAACGTGTATTTTTACTATGATATTCGTTGGCACCAAGTGACCAATGATATTCATAGTAAAAGTACGTAACTCGGTAAAATTACATGTCTCACGGGATTTTACATAAAATATGTAATTTTAAAATTACAGGAATATTGTAGTTTTACCAGATAACGCGCAGACAAACTATGTGATTGGTCAACGAATTACATAAAAACTGTAATAAAGTACAATAATCATGTTCTTTTATATTTTTATGTAATATTACAATTTTTTGGACTTTTACTTATACTTTACAACAAAAATGTAATTTTTATAATGAAATACTAAAAAAAGTGTAAATTCTACAATAAAAGAGTAATTTTTACAGTTCTAGTTATGTAAATTATATGTAAAAGTACATACATTTTTTTCAGTGTACTATCTTAGGGGATTGTGGTAAAATTGTTAATAAACAATATTCCTAACGATTATTGTTTACAATAAGTAGGTTTTTTATTTTTCTGTTACTATCTTGAATATATATTTTAAATATTATGTACCCTATTATGTTGAGGTTGTAAAATAAATAAATTAATGATTAAATAAATATGTATACCAATCGAATATAAATAATAATAAAAAATTACTGCACAAATATAATAATATAAAATAATATTGAAATAAAATAAATTCAAATAGATATTTAAAAATATTTTTTTAGCACATGTAACACTTCTTTGGTTAGGTATTTCATGTCATCGAACTCGATTTTCATTCCTATAAACTTCGATAAATTTAAATCCTTTTAAACTATTTTTCCTTGTGGCAATGTTGGTGCTCCCTCAGGATTTGTGTCCACGTGATCGCCACTTTCATTTACTTAGGGCACAAAGCTGTCGTTCTTAGCAATGTCTTATCTCATGAAAAGCGATAAGAAATTTCACTGGTGACTACTTCCTAATTGCCACTACAAAATATGTCAGTAATCACTTAAATAAAGCTTTGTTTGTTGTCCTAAAATATGTATTTTGGGGTATGCAAAAATTCCGGAAATTGTTTAATTGAATAATAGAAAAAATTATTTGTGTATGATAAACAGAAGATAGGATAAGAAAACTAAAATTGTTTATGGGTTATTTAGTTATTTTAGTCAAATTAATTGGTGTTGAATGCCACATTAAGGCGCAAACCTACATTAAATTTAGAGTTAGGTAAAGATTTTAATTATATAATAATTAATACAAAAATTAAACTAAAATTTGACACGAGTTTGCGCTATTTTTCGTACCCAAAAACATCCAATATCGAACATAGCTAATTTTTCCTTGTTTTGAATAGATAAGAGTAGATAATTTTTTCTACTCACTTTCTCAGGGTTCAAAGGAGCAAAAGATCTAACAGCTAATCAATTGGGTCTTTACTAAATAGATTTTCTATATTTTACGTCACTTAAAAATTTGATAAACTGATTTATCGGGCAAATAAAATTACGTAAAAAGTACCTTCTCCTTCTATTATCCCATAATATGGAGTGATGATCTTATTTATTGTTTTTTTTTCCTTTCAACAAACTACACAACTAAATAAATAATTTTTTCATAATTTAAGGACTGATTATAATCAGTATAATCAATAATGAATAATAATTATTAAGAGTCTATAGGACGGTAGGAACAGGGAGCGTGGGTAAATTAAATGGACACCCGAACATTTCTGCTATTTTATTGCCTTTGGTGCCTGCAGAGATGTAAAACAATAGTTGTTTTTTACTTTATTATACGTAAGTATAATTTTACTTTCTTATACGTAAGTAACGTGTGATTCATTAAATTTCCATTCTGAGTTGGCAGTGGAAAAAAAAATCATGTCTTTGATTACACCTCATTTCTTTAAATCTCAAAAAAGGTTAGGTTTTCTGGTTGTCGTTTGAAACTGACAGCAACAGATGAATCAATTCGGCGCATACGTTCAAATTTCAAGGCTTACCTAGAATGGAAATTTAAAGAATCACACGTTATAAGGAAGTATTGTAATCGTGATTTTTTTCGACTCCGAGATTTTGATGGATTTACACGTTTTGAGGGCCCCTGCATCCATTCTGACCATTTTCGCCATGATGTCTGTCTGTCTGTCTGTCTGTGTGTGTGTCTGTCTGTATCCACGATAACTCAAAAACGAGTTGTCGGATTTGATTCAAATTTCATATTTAAGAATTTGAAGAAAATTGTGGGTGCCAGATTAAATCTTTTTCGTCTAGCACCAAAACAAGTGACAGTTACCTGATGACATTTTTAGGTTTTTTAAGAATATCATGAAAAATAAACAATTTATGAGATTTTTTTATTCTTTAACATTGATTTAGAATTGAATTTTGAACAAATTTTGTTTGAACTTTTTTTTTAAATTCCGTCAAAAAAATTTCAAAAAAATGAGATATTCCTAAAACACTTTATATTTCTCATAGCGCGCTTTGATAGTTGAATTCGAGGGTCGAAAAGTAATTATTGTGATACTGTCCGTATAAGAAAGTCATGTGTTGGGCACATCAGATATTTTTTAAATGAGAAAAAAATTATCTTTACCAAAAAAAGGGACAACATTTGAGAACAAGTCCGTTCCTGCAGGCACCAAAGACAATAAAATAGCACAAATGTTTGGGTGTCCATTTAATTTACCCACGCTTCCTGTTACCACCGTCCTATAGACTCCTAGGCAATAAAGTACTTAGGTCAAGTAGTTATACAACGCCTTACCTTAACAAAGGTTTGTATGAACTATACAAAATTCCAGATTTGAGCATTGTCCTTCGACAATCGCCATAAAAATGTATACCTATTATGTATAGTTTATTTTTATGACAATTATTTATAGCTCCTTCCTAAGTACCTTTCTTTTTTCTTTACATTAACTAAATTTGTTTATAACCAGAAAAGATGTATATGCACTTTTAAAGAGAAAAGTAGGTATACAGTCCAATTTTTAAAAGAAGCAACTTTCGTCATCGACTATATTCGCATGAATTAAAAAAAAGACGTATGTCGCAATTGTATCTTCTATATAAATGACGACATTCTGAGATGCGAGATGCCGGATGTCATATCATATGATGCGCGATGCGCTGTATGCTCTAGTCTACGATGGTGTTTAAGCAGTTGTCTTTGTTATAATTACGTTTTGACCATTAAAGCGTAGGAAAGAAATGATTGTCCATACTGTTTCTTTTCAACATGTAATGCACGACAATAACGTTGTGCGTAACTCGACAATAAATTCGTGACGAAAGTTGCTTCTTTTAAAAATTGGAGTGTACCTGTCGGTATTCATTGAATTTCGTAGAACGCCAAATTATTTTGTGGAAATCGCAGTCACTAGTCACAGAAAAAAATGGAAAATGGTTTTCTATACAGGGTGATTCATTAAGAATGGGCAATCTCTAAACTGGAGATACTACACACCAAAATATGTCGATTGAGCTTAACATGTCTTATACAAATGTTGCAGGTTTACGAGATACAGGGTATTTAAAGTTGGAATTTTAATTTGAAATTTCTTAATAATTTTGTGATTTTAAGCAGTATCGTCTTGAAAATTGGCGACTTTATGTTTTTTGGCATGAAAATTACGAATTTTATGCTGAATTTAGCACTATTTATACAGGGCGTTAGTTACGCCCTGTTACTTAGGTAAATTACAACATATCTTTTTTGCCTAATGAGTTATGGCTAAAATGACTAGAAAATCTAAAAGGCAGTTCAATTTTGAATAAAAAAGGTACTCTTGTTTATTTCATGTAACTCTATCAGTTTTTGAGTTATTTGCATTTTAAACATTCAATGAATTTTGTTTATTGTAAAATGAATTTATTCTTTTAAATTACTATTATGCTGGGTAACAACAGTAAAGACAACAAATAACAATCAGTAACAGTAATAAAAGAAAACTTCAAAGTAAATGCTCAAAATGCCCGCCTTCCACTTCAATACACTTTGTAAGGCGACTTCTTTAAATACCCTGTATCTCGTAAACCTGCAACATTTGTATAAGACATGTTAAGCTCAATCGACATATTTTGGTGTGTAGTATCTCCAGTTCAGAGATTGTCCATTCTTAATGAATCACCCTGTATAGGATATAAAATCAAAAATATCTGATGTGCCCAACACATCACTTTCTTATACGGATAGTATCACAATAATTACTTTTCCTAAAGAAATTAAGTTAAATTTCTTGTAAAAATTTTGAGGGTTTCCAGCAATTTTCAAATAGTCTGTGTCGCACTTATTGCAATACGCATAAATCTGTCCTTGTCCCACTCATTATAACCGAATTTTACGACAAAAATGTGTTTTATTTTAGATTTTGAGTATTTTGACCTATTACTCACTTAAAAAAATCTCCCGGTATGAAATTACATTTATTTATTCATTATTATTGTTTTCGGTACCATAGAAACCAATAAAATAAAAAAAAAACTAATGGTCCGTCCTTCTGGAATTCGAACCCGGGACCTTCCGTTTGGCAGCCATATAATGAGACATATCTCTACCTTGACCGTCGGATTCAACTATCAAAGCGCGCTATGAGAAATTTAAATGTGTTTTAAGAATATCTAGTTTTTTTGAAATTTTTTTGACGGAATTAAAAAAAAAATTCAAACAAAATTTGTTCAAAATTCAATTCTAAATCAATGTTAAAGAATAAAAAAATCTCATAAATTGTGTATTTTTCAAGATATTCCTAAAAAACCTAAAAATGTCTTCAGGTAAGTGTCACTTGTTTTGGTGCTAGATGAAAAGCATTGAATGTGGCACCCACAATTTTGTTCAAACTTGAGTTATGGTGGATACAGACAGACAGACAGACACACAGACAGACATCATGGGGAAAATGGTCAAAATGGATTCAGGGGCCCTCAAAACGTGTAAATCCATCAAAATCTCGGAGTCGAAAAAAATCACGATTACAATACTTCCTTATACTTCGTATAAGCAAGTAAAAATTAACTACAACAGTTCTATCTGTATACTGATCAGTTCAGTAACATTTCAATTTGATTTTAACATTTTGGTATTATTAGAGACAGAGGTGTATTTAACTTTATTATGCCCGATCTCACCGACAATACTTAAATCTAAGATTTGTTAAGTGTTTCTTAACTGTAAGTATTATTTAAAATCCTATTGCCTTGCACGAGACATTTTAAGATCCAACTTAGGGTAAGAATAGTTCAGGATTACACTATCGAGCGGCACAAAATTATAGTGCAATAAACGATGAAAATTACTATAAATTTGTTTGCCGCTTTATAGAATCATGCAACTATATTATATTCTAACCTTAAACTTAACTTAATATTTTTCGGTATTTCATTTAATAATGTGTCAAATGCATATGTACTAACGTAGGTTTGTAAGTATTTTGGTACTTTATCTTATTTTAGCCGAGATAATCAATTTGAAAGTAAGTAGGTAATGGATTCATATCTAATGATGTAGGAACGACAGTATAACGGGAATATTTTTCAAATATTCAACGTTTCTCTTGGAACTACTTAGGTATAGTTAAAAATAAAATGAATCCACCTCCTTCGAAAAGAAATCATGGATCCAACTACACTTCTTATTAATGTTAATTAATAAAAACAAACACATAATTGAATATAAAAAGTTAATTTGCCTCGGATTACCATTATTTACTATGTCTACGACAACGAGATATTAAAAGACATCATTATCGCGAAAAATAAGCGGATTTTTCATTTTATAAAACAGTATTTAGCAGAGTATTTGTTTGGTTTTTAGGTTAAGTTTCAATTTAAGCCACCAAAGTTTACGACTTAAATATAAGAATGTCTTAAGAACATAAGTATACCTTAAATGTATGGTGCAACACTTTAGGATATCGCTTAAAATTAAAGCATATCTTAAATTTTAAGTCATGTCGGTGAGATCGGGCATTAAAGTCTTAGGGTTAAATTTGGCTGTAACTTTATAGTTTCAGTTGTTATACCTAATTTTATAAGGTATTTTTAATTGCCCATATGTTCAGGATGAAATTTCTGGGTCCTTTAATCCTTTTACTTCTATATTCTATCATTTCTTGAACAATGATTACATACTTCGTTGTATTTTTAAACCTACAAAAAATTTAAAGAACGGGTTTCAAATTTTATTAGGATTTATTTTACGAGTATAATCCGCTGTACAGGTTGGACTAAATTGCGTGTTTTGATAGGACAACGGGCAGCTCGTTACCTATAACAGATATAGAAAAATTGATCATGGAGTCTCTATCTGTTTTTTCGAGAGAAACTCAATTTTGTAAATCTAAATTAATTGTCGTATTTTGTTTTCGAGTTATCAAGGAAAGTTCTATGTTTCCACTTTTCGATACAAGTCTATATCTTGATTGTTTTTCAATTTAGAGAAAAGTTAATAACACGTTCTTCAGGTACGTTTTTGAGTAGAATGCAATGACATAATCAGATTGTCAATAAATTTATTCATTTTCAAGTTATGACATAAACTTGTGGTTTTTTAAATACAATTCATTTGCCTATGGTTTAGTTAAAAAGATATTTTTTTTCTGTTTTCAAAAATATATAACATGTGGGAATGTGGGATCTATTCCTTCCTGTTTATTTTATTTTTCTAAAAATTCGCAAATTTCGGGGTAAGAGGTAAGTAACATTTTCAATATTTTTAGTAGTAAGCTGATGTCATTTAGATATTACTTATATAACATTTTCTCTCAGCTCGTTAATATCATTACTGGTGTTTTAGATAAATTGTCTTTAATATGTCCCCATAAAAAGACATCCAGAGGCGTCAAATCTGGCGAACGAGTTGGCCACTTCACTAATCTAAATGACATCAGTCTACTACTAAAAATATAGAAAATGTTACTTACCTATTACCCCGAAATTTGCGAATTTTTAGAAAAATAAAATAAACAGGAAGGAATAGACCCCACATTCCCACATGTTATATAGCCATATAGGCAAATATTATGAATTGTAATTAAAAAAACACAAGTTTATGTCATAACTTGAAAATGAATAAATTTATTGACAATCTGATTATGTCATTGCATTCTACTCAAAAACGTACCTGAAGAACGTATTATTAACTTTTCTCTAAATTGAAAAACAATCAAGATATAGACTTGTATCGAAAAGTGGAAACAGAACTTTCCTTGATAACTCGAAAACAAAATATGACAACTTAGTACTTACATTCAAATTAGCAAAAATAAGGGAAATAAATCCAAAAAACTTGCCCTTTTGGGATCCGACGCGGAAAGTGGTGGATTTCAATATTCTGTGGCGTCCCCCAATTTTATTAGAGCCTGGCACCCCAAAAAGCTATTATTTTTACTAATGTAATTTAATTTAAAAAAAAAGTAAAAACACTATTTTCACCTCCAAATTTTCCTCTAAAATACCCGTAATTGGATAAATTAGTTAATCAATATACATGGTTCGATAGAAAATTGTATGATTAACAACAAAGAAAGAGACATACTTTTCGACAAAGTGCGTAATAAAACCGCAAAAAACAAATGCACCCTTAAATCCAAGATAGCGGAAAAACCTCCCGAGGGATGAAGTCTAGGACTAGCGCAGATGAGCGACTTTTGTGGTTCGACAGTCGTGTCGCTACAAATGAAACGCTTTCTTTTAAATAGCCTTGTGCACACGAGCTACTATTTTGTAGTGGTTACCAGTAACTACCAGCGACTGCCAGCGACAGTCGCTACTGATGCAGCATGTTCTATTTTTTAGCGTCTGAACAGACGCCGGGCGATTGTCGCCCGTTATCTAACAGATGGGGTAACACTCCTAAGCAGACGGGCGACGTATTTGTTGCTGAATGCACTGCACTCACGGGGTGATTGTTTCCTCTCAATAGGGTTTCTCATTTTTTCTGGTTATTCTTTAATTATACTAAAGAAAATATCGCTTGGAAGATTGATTTATTTGACGTTCTAGACTCTCTAAATTTAGTGTTTCCATAAATGATTTACTTCCCTATTGAAAGTAATTAAAGAATTTGTCAGGGAGTCAGGGTAAGCCCCTCAAATCTAAGTAGAATTTCTTAAATTGCCTTTTTAATAAACGTTGGCTAACTATAGGATGCACTCAATATTGTTTTCGTTGAATTTTTCTTTTGCGTCGCACCAGGCATACCGCAACGCTTGCTAATTCAATGAAATCCATTTTATAACTGAGGTCAGAAGTGAAAAACTGCGACAAAAGTGTGGTTCGTCTGCATGCATAAACTTGGATTTAAACTTATAGTCCTTCAGCTAGGGGTCAAAAGGTAGGAAGTAAAAGCGGGATGAGACGACGCAGTGTTTTCTGAAGGTTTTTTGGTCGCTGAATCCGAATCCGTGCGTCGTTTTTCAATAAAGTGGTGCAAACAAAAGTTATTAACAATTTATTGTTTAAAACTCAATAACTCGAAAAGTATAGATTTTACCGAGCATTTTACCAAAAAAAGTTTCAAACAAAAGTTGTTCAAAGTAAAAAGACTCTCCGAAAAGTTCATATGATATTTTGTCATAAAGTTGGACGGACAAAAGTTATTAACAATTGATTGTTTAAATGTTTAAATTAAGTCGAAAACGAAAAGTATAAATTTTACAAAAAAAAATTTCAAACGAAATATGTTCAAAATAAAAAGACTCTCCGAATAGGTCATATGGTATTTTGTCATAAAGTTATTAACAATTTATTGTTTAAAATGCAATAACTCGAAAAGTGTACATTTTACCAAAAACAGTTTCAAACAAAAGTTGTGCAAAATAAAAAGACTCTCCTAAAATGTACTTATGCTTTTTGGTTTGTTCCGTTTTAAACAATAAATTGTTAATAACATTTGTTCGAGCGACTTTATGACAAAATACCATATGACCTTTTCGGAGAGTCTTTTTATTTTGCACAACTTTTGTTTGAAACTTTTTTTGGTAAAATGTATATTTTTCGAGTTATTGCGTTTTAAACATTTAAACAATAAATTGTTAATAACTTTTGTCTGTGTGACTTTATGACAAAATATCATATGAACGTTTCGGATAGTCTTTTTATTTTGAACAACTTTTGTTTAAAACTTTTTTTGGTAAAATGCTCGGTAAAATCTATACTTTTCGAGTTATTGCATTTTAAACAATAAATTGTTAATAACTTTTGTTTGCACCACTTTATTGAAAAACGACGCACGGATTCGGATTCAGCGACCAAAAAACCTTCAGAAAACACTGCGTCGTCTCATCCCGGTTTTACTTCCTACCTTTTGACCCCTAGCTGAAGGACTATTACTGTTGTGGGCCCCAACTGCCAACTGCCCACAAAGTTTCATTCAGCCCTCTCCGATTGCGAACTAAAGGATTAGAACATTAGAAACATGAAACATGTTTCCTAAGGGAGCTACAGCCCCCCGAAATGGGGGCCCCAAAGAGGAGTTTTCTGTAATATCTCTGCAACTGTTTGAGGTAGATTCATGAAATTTGGTGAGTTTGAAGCTTATATAATATGCCACATATTTCTTTTTCCAATTTTCAACAGGGTGGGTCCTGGGTAAATTATGCCCCATATTTTTTGAGTGGATAATTTTTAAATTTTTTATATCAAATTATGAAACTTGATTTATTTTTACACAAAAAAGGTCATCTCAGTCGATCTTTGAATCTTGAACCATTTTCGAGTAAAATCGTTTAAAGAAGTCATGTCCATAAAAACTACACTAATAAAAATAATCACAAAATAGAAAAAAAAATTTTGATTTTGATATTTTGTTTTTATTATTAATATTTGACGAAGAAATGATAAACGAAGTAATAAATACCTATAAATTTTAATCCATTGTCTACTTTTGATAAATTTTAGTTTTATGATTATTTTTATTAGTGTAGTTTTTATGGACGTGATTTTTTCAAAACGATTTTACTCGAAAACGGTTCAAGATACAAAGATCGACTAAGAATACCTTTATTGTGTAAAAATAAACCAAGTTTCAAAATTTGATATAAAAAATTTAAAAATTATTCACACACAAAATATGGGGCATTATATACCCAGCACCCACCCTGTATGTAACGCCCCTGGCAAAATTTCTGAAAATGAGAAAAATACATATGTGGCAAATATAAAAGGTTCAAACTCACCCAATTTCACGAATCTACCTCAAACAGTTGCAAAGATATTACAGAAAACTCCTCTTTGGTGTCACCCTTTCGGGGGGCTGTAGCCTCCTTAGGAAGCATTTTTCAACCTATATTTATTGAAACTTTTTGATTATTTTTGAACGTAGAATCAGCTGGTACATTTTGGCAGGCTAATTTTGGGACACCCTGTATAAGAAAAAATGGTAAATACATTTTTTGTGCAGAAAGTTATAAGGATTATTTTTGTATAGAGGCTAAAATTGCGAAATCGTGACGGTTTTGCGGTAAAATGCGGAAAACCACGAACATACACCTTGAGGGTGGCTTTTAGGGATGCCAGGCGCTAATTCAATTTGGGGGCACCATAGAATTGAAACCCACCACTTTTCGCGTCGGATCCCAAAAGGGCATGTTTTTTGAATTTATTTCCCGTATTAACCCATTTTTCGTCTAATTTGAATGTACTAACTAATTTAGGTTTACATAATTGAGTTTCTCTCGAAAAAAGAGATCGAGACTCCTTGGTCCATTTTTCGATATCTGTTATAGGTAACGAGTTGCCCTATCAAAACACGCAATTTAGTTCATCACCCTGTACAGCGTATTATTCAATAAATCCTAATAAAATTTGAACCCAGTTCCTTACATTTTTTGTAGGCTCCAAAACAAAACAATGTATGTAATAGAGTCATCCGGTCAAAAATAAAAACGCTTGAAAACTTACTTAATGTAATCTAGAGGTAAAAAAACATTGTAGAACTTTTTTTTAAACTCCAAAAGTTTATCCCGACCCCAAAATTTCAAATTGAAAAAAGGTACTTTTCAAACACCCCGAAAAGCGCGCCATGTTCCGTGATGTCATAAGCCAGTGTCGAAATGTCAGACAATGCTAAAATTTGTATACAAACGACATTGACAGCTGAACAGAACATGGGTAATGACGTCACAAACCCTTCCACCGATCATGTCGTGTTTTAAATGGGAACCAATTTTTACGACGTTTAATATGGAATAATTTAAAATTGAACAATAAAAAAACAGTTTTTTCAATGCTATTATTATTTTTGTAGCTTAATCTTTGGAATTAAGAATAAAAAAGGTATCTTAAAAATTTTCGGACGACTCTATTATTGTTCAAGAAATGATAGGATTAAAGGACTCAAAAATTTCATCCTGGACATTTTGACAACTGAAATTTTTTTTATAAAATTATAACAAGTGAAACTAAAAAGTCACCATTGCCGATTTTTTATACAAATTGACAATAAATTAATCTGTGAAAGACGAAACTCTACTGAGTCATGCCAGTTCCTTTATCATTAGAAACAAATTATGCTAATTGCCAAAATTAAGATTCTAGTTACCATATTGCATATTGTGGGTTTTGACATATAGATTTAATTGATAATTATTCTTACTACTTGTAAATATTTGCAGAAACGTTGCCCTTATCTAATGCAATATTAAGTGTTATACCTATGGAAAATTTCGTATATAAATAAATTTAATTATTAAATATTTCATTTGAAAAGTTTAAAGTAAATGAAAAAAGCCTAATAGTCATTGTATTGAGGAGAAATCAAAAAAGGTTAAAAACTGTTGATCTTCGAAGGTTTTTCCAATAATTCAAGCTAGGCAAGATGAATTATATTTAAACTCGAGAGATTTTCAACATCGAGCTCGAGATTTTTTACATTTTTTTCAATTTTTAAAGTTTTCTAATTTGTAAATCTATGCCAGAACCTACCTAATACCTAACAAATGATTATTTAAATATAAAAAATTCTCGAAATTTTTGGATAAGTATGATCTTTACTCGACACAAAATATTTCTTTGCATTAGCACCAAAAACGGCAAATTTTTAGAATTTTTGGAAACAAGTAAAATAAGTATTTTCAAAAATTATGTTATTTCCTAAAAATATAAAATAGGTATAATAAATAATTAGAAATGCAAAGTGGCATAGAAAGGTCATGAAACCCTCATTCTAGGCATCTAGGAACATTAAGTTTCCAAGCTTTCACCAATAAGGCACTAACTCTCGACCAACCACAAACGAGGCATTCATCGGGGGCGTATTTTCGCAAGTTTCGGCAAAGGGGATAAACGGCATTACAGTGACTACACCAGCTAGTAGGTACTTCAGTTAGTGTTACTACTTAGTAGTACTTTGGTCACAATAGTTACCAGATTTTTGAAATTTGTCGTGTTGTTTTGTAGTGTCCTTTTACTGTTTAATTACAAAAACATTTAAATGTGTACAATGATTTCTGAAAATTTTAAAATGTTTGAGCAACATAATCGAGGTAAGTTAATTTTTTAATTAACTGGAAATTTTCATATATCGTGAGAAATTAAGAAAGGGTGAAATTTTGGGAATTTTTTGTTAGTTTGAGACATTGTGTTAAAAATTAATTAATTATAAAAAAACTGCAGATAACTCTGTTGTTTGTGATTCATATTATTATATCCTAGTTTCTAGTGATTATTATTATTGATTTTATATTTCGATCAAAGTTCATAAAATGTAGATATATAATTTTAAATCATTGTATGGAACTGAAACAAATCCAGCCTCTTTAACCACATGACTTGAAAGTTTTCTGTAAACAAATTTCTCTGTTATTTTCTTTACAGATTTTCGACTTGTTGAAGCCATCCTCAGAAACCGGGAACTTTGGAAAACCTTCCATCACAATCAAACTGAAATGATAGTTACGAAACGAGGAAGGTACGTACCAATTTTATTATCAACTAGCTTTATCATAAGTGTCAATATTTGATGCAGTGGCGGTTTGTGCGTTATAATCCACCCCTAAAAGTTATATGTAATAGATATTTACGATATATGTATCGTAAATACACATTACGATACATATATCGTACAACGTTTTATCTACTTTCATAATTAATAGGTAACAATAGGCACCTTGACGAAAACTTTTGTAGTGTCTAATATAGTCGAAAATAAGTTTCTGAATCCATTTTTGAAAATTTTCTCCGATTTTTTTTCGTCAAATAAATGCAATTGTTGATTTGCATTATTTAAATGCCCCAAAAACACCCCGAGGAAGATGGCGACCAACATGGCGGCGCGATGACGTTTCCGGAAAGTTACTCGAGTTAAGTCTGGGTGACTGAAATGGATATAATCTTATAACCTGCGTGTGTGTACGAAACAAAGAAGAATAATTAACCCGAGTTAACTCGAGTAACTTTCCGAAAACGCCTGTAGATATACAGGGTCATTATAAAAGAATCTGACATCAAAGGTGGGTGTGCATTTTTCATGTATGTATTAGGATTTGCCACCCCTCACATTCAGTAATGAATCAATGAATATCATTTAAATATCACTATTGATCAGATCGGCATTTAAGTTAAACGTTTTCTCTTTGAGATTCCCTAGTAATTTTAAATTTATTAAATTTCATAGACAACTACGATGTTAGATTCTTTTATAATGACCCTGTATATGGTAAAGAACCGGGTGCATCAACATGAAATATTTGACCAGCACGACAACGTTTTGGCCAGTTTTTATACAGGGTGGTGCAGCTTAAACGTCATTAATTTTAGGAGGTGATAGAGCATCAAGAAAAATCTAGACTTTTATTAAAAAACTTTGCTCAAAAATGTTTTATAACAAAGATACAGGGTGTCAAAGTTTAAAATAAAAACTCGTTTTCTTAACATAACTTCTAAACCATTCGATCGATTTCCATTAAATTTCACACACAGAGTAATATAGTAGATACATTTCTAGATAATGATGGGGTTCATTTATAAAAAACTTCTCCAGTAGAGTAGATACTGATGGGGACCGTTCCACTTTTCCTCTCCAATCTTTGACGTCCCTGGATATATTGCGAAGAAAATTCAATTTTTGGATTGTCTGTTCAATTTAGAGAAAACAGTTACTCATGAAAAATTTTAATTTAAGGCTTCGTTTTTAAGATATTTGACTTTGGCGGTTTGGAAACACAACCTCAAATGTTTCTTATTTTTCATAGCCTACTTATAAAATGTTTAGCTGAATTTTTGAAAATGGTCAATTGTCGCGAAAACCGCACCTCTCTATCTCTGCTAGTAAGCGAGATACCCCGCATTTACAACTAAATCTGGACACCCTGTACATGGTGAATGAGAAAAATTAAAAGCTAGATAGATGGGCTCAAAATAAACAATTTTTTTAAATAAACTCAATAACTATGAAGATACATCAATGCAAAGTTAGATGAATTACTAGCATTTTTCCAAAAAGTTATAGGTGTAATTTATGTATTAAATGTTGTTATTTATTACTTATCGTTATTAGTTGTTGTTAGAAGTTATTGCTATTAAATTAATAGTTAAGTTAAAATAGTGAATTACACTAATAATGATTACATGCACGAGTAAGGTGTATAGAAAGATTTTCTGAATTTAATTCAGCAGTATCTACTCAATAGATTTAAAAAAAACTTTAAGTTTAAACCACTGTAACTTTGGTTTTACTGGGTTTTCGTCTAAAATTTGTTATGCAAAAATGGGTATGTTAGTCCCCACTAATTGCCCTTTCAATCTCCTTCATATGTTACAAATCACCCTGTATATTATTATGAATGAGTATTTTAGCTCACGACTAGATCTTATATTTTTTAAATCAAGAAAAAGTATGAGTCAAAAATGTCAAAACTGTGAAGTCTCACAATTACAATATTTTATTCATCTTATTAAATACATTGTTATATATTTATTTCTCATTTCAGGTTAATAGCGAAATTTTTATTTAAACATTTAAAAAAAAACAAAATTATATTTTTGGTTTTTTGACAAATCATTTTAGAACTTTATCGACTGCCAAATCAATATCGTTGTGTCTTTCTTGGCCTGTCGTACTGCGCAAGTAGAATTTGATTCTTTTTAAACATGAAAAACCAATCAGGTGTACGAACAGCTTCAGGTCCCCGATATCAGTATGTGCGCGGTGGTCAAACCCCACTATGTAGAACATGCCTACTTCGCCTCAAAACATCGGTACCTACCTTTCGTAGAAAAATGCGTTATAACTTAAATCTTCGCAGTTAATACACAAAAATTGTACGTTTTTTTTCCTCCGATTGTACTAGATTAGTAAAATAGTTTCACGCTTCTGTCTCTGTCTGAGCGTAGCATCGAGGACTTTAGATCTGTTCAAGTGTAACTGGTGAAACGGGTAAAAGTGCTAATATTCGTAACTTTTTGAAAACCCCTCCCTAAAGAAAATCATAGATCCGCCACTGATTCCATGGTTGCTTCAAATAATCAATGGTTGTACACCGACAGCTACTAGAAAAATATACCATGTGCCATATGGGTACGATCAAGTGCGAAATATTCAACAAAACATAAACAGTCTAGCCGGTTAAGTAAACAAAATCTTGGCTTCCTTTTTGGTTTTAAGTCCGTCTAGTTTGACCTAAGATAACAAATGACGATTTTTACTAAATCCCGGATGTTCTCTGCGCCCCCTAAATCACACTATATAATCAATTGGCAATTTCTGGACTTCCGTCCGTCATCGCCATGGTGTCCTCTAGTTTAGTTTTGAGGATTATAATTAGGAAAACAAAGGTGGCACCGAAACGAAAGACACAGTCATCTGGTGTTGTTTTCTCTTGTGAAAACAGTTGTGGCAACAACCACGGAAGGCACTTTAGAGAGATACTTAAGGGTTTTTGTTTGAGTTTGACTTTTGTGATTTTGTTGGCGCCAGATAGATTTGGTACCTTCTGTAGGTAGGTACTGTAATCCATGCGTATGAAAGGTTTTTTGAATAGATTTTTACAGAAAATTTCTATTTGAGTTTAACAAGAAGTTTGTAGGTTTGAAAGAAGTACTAAAAATAAATATAATCCTTCTAGCTTCGTCAAAATTTAATATTCTTTTCTACGAATTAAGAAAAAAAGTAAATTACGATAAAAAACATGCAAATAAAATGGCCTTGCTAATTTATTTGTAAAATAAATAAATTTATGTATATATAAAATCAAACACTAATTAAATTTTGTAAAGGACAAAATATGCGTCAAAACTAAATAAAATTCTCATTCAGAATGATAAAAGATTTGTAAATTTCTTGACTTGTCTTCAAAAAAATTTACCCCCATGGGGCATCCTCCTGATAAGGTGTCATTCGATGGCGCCGTCAACTGTGAAGATGGCACCATGCGGCAATGTAATTCGGACAAGAGCACAGGTAATTTCGTCCTCGTCTACACTGGTGTCCTTTTAACACGTTTTACAGTTGACTTGACCACTCTTAAGGTGCCGGCATCACTTCTGCACTACGCGATGACGTACTTTTGACCACCCGGACTTTTTAATCCTTTTGTCACGAAAACACCGCAAAGATATTTAAATACTTTCTGCATAGTACAACAAAGAACTTTTGTTGTGGGTTTATTGTTGTTAAAAGGGTTATATCTTTTGTACTCTTGTTGGTTTCAAGTTCTCACACCTGTAATTAACAAACTTTTTTTTATTACAGAAATATGTTTCCTCATGTTGAATTGGAGTTCTCCAACTTAGATCCAAAGGAATTCTACTGTCTCTACTTAAGAATGCCCTACTTGTCTTGCCATCGCTATCGCTTCTCCAACGAAGGATGGATTCTTGCAGGATGTGAAGAAAAGGTACGAAGTGAAGGCGTCTACCTACATCCAGATTCTCCGAACACAGGGGAATTGTGGATGAAAGACATGGTGACTTTTAGTAAAGTTAAAATCACCAATTGCGCATATCATACCTCTGATAATAATCAACCAATAATGCTGTCTACAATGCATAAATACCGGCCCGAAGTTGTAATGGTTAAGTCGAGGAACCCTGCGGATTATCAACTTGGTAATTTCTTCAAAACGTTTTCTTTTAATGAAACGGAATTTATCGCTGTTACCGCCTACCAAAATCCAGCTATAAAAACATTAAAAATAGAAAACAATAAATTTGCAAAGGGTTTCCGAGATACTGCAAAGCGAAGACGGAACCAGGCGGCTGGAACTAGTGAGGACCACGAAGAAGAGGAGTACTTGGTTGTGGATGATGATGTCGCTGAACCTTCTAACAAGCTAGTTGATGCAGTTATTCCAGAACCAGTCATCAAGGCTTCTAATACCCCGAAACGGACCAGATATGAGGACCACAGCGAAACATCGCGAGTTCCAGTGCCGTTGATATCGAACTCCAGTTTCAATTCTGAGTATTATAATTCAAGTCTAGAAGCCTTTGAAACAGCTCGCTATTGGAGTATTCGGTCCTACATTACTACTCCTATTCCTGCTCCAACTGTACCTTGCTTCATGTCTACTGATCTTTATCGATTTTGTAGTAATCCAAGGTCTGGTCTAACTTGTCCGTTCCATTCCTTCGTTCCTTCCGTAATAGTACATCCACCAGTGAAAATCGACACGACTCCTAGTCAAACTGATAAAAAACCAGTGATGCAAGTAAAAAAAAAAAAGTACGTCCAAGGTTTAAAAATTTTAGTATTAACTCAATTTTATCGATAGAATAAAGGATAAGGATAATTTATATTTTTCTTGATACTGGATGAAAAGATGTTATTATCAATACTGTGCTTTTTCTGTGATTTTTTTATCTTAAAGTGGATAAGCCATATAATGTCTTCTTCTTTTAAAATGTGCAGTAAATATTTTTATCGTTTTGTATTATATCGATCAGGATTTTTTGTTTTAGCTTATTATTTGATTAGGTTAGGTTATTATGTATATTATTATTTTATATTATGTTAATCGGAGTATTTATAGTTTGTGTATTAATTTAATTTTATTCTAAGAAATGTAACAGTTATCAAACAATACCTATTTATATATATATATATATATATATATATATATATTTTAACATTACTTTTCCAAAAGATTGTTAACCAAAACTGGTACCTAGTGCTAGTGCAATAATTATAATATAACCATGTGAAAATGAAACTTACCGTCTTTCAATTCCCTAAACTGACCCAACTACTAAATATTCAAAACTTTGCAAATAGGAAAAAGGAATTCCGGACCAAGTACCCTGTCGCTGAGGGTGGTTTTCGGCCACCAGTCTAGACATTTAAAGATTGTCGGTGTGTCACAATTTGTTTGTTTGTAACGAGAAATATGATAGCACAAGTTAACACCGGCGCCACAATCTTAAGGACCGCTCTGAAGAGTGCATTAGGTTAATTGCATGTTTAGGTCCTGACAACTTGGCGAATCATCACGAAAGATACCTAACCTAATTGTGGCCCGAGACCAGAAATGAGGTTTATGGGGAGGGTTTTCGTGGTTTTACCCTTTTTAAGTATAATGTTCTACATATTAATTTATAGGAATTTTTTTATACAAAAAAAAGTGTGAATAAGACTAACAATGATGGTCTGATCAGGAATGGGACCTCTCATAACTTGATGTAAATTTTGAACAAATTATTGGAATCTTGACTTAAACATTCCAAAAATAGTAAGCAAGGAAGTTGAAATAGAGTTTTTTTTACCCTACAGCCAATTTTTGCACAATATTGTAGAGTCACACAGTAAGTTTAAAACTGAGTTTTTGTTTTCGTAAACCCAGTTGTTCCTTCACCAGCCCTTAAATTAAGGGTCGATTTTTTATTTTTTGAAAAACTGCTTTCTTATTAGATTTCAGAATAAAAAGCGTCAGAATAAAGTTGTAGACGAAAATATTTCCTACAACTTTTCTTTTCTTTTTTTATATATTGTCAATATTTTACAATAATATACAATAATAATTTACAACCAGGCAAGCCCCTGCTGAAAACCAATGTAAATATGCAAAACTCAATGTTCCTTAGTCCAACTACTGAGGAAGAGGTTATGAGCATCGTCAACAAGCTTAACCCAAAAACATCCAAGGATATATATGGCATGTCAACGCGTCTAATCAGGGATATAATTGTAGAAATAGTTGAACCAGTAACATATCTAATAAATAAATGCTACCAAAATGGATATTTTCCTGACCAGCTGAAGAGAGCTAAAGTTACGCCTATTCATAAAACCGGTGATATTAACATGGCCGGAAATCTTAGACCCATATCAGTTTTACCATCAATCTCAAAAATTTTTGAAACTGTTCTAAAAAATCAAATGTTACAATTTGTTCTAAAGTACAATCTGATATGCCCTGAACAAAACGGCTTTATGCCGAAAAAATCTACGAACACCGCTCTAATCAGTTTAATCGACAAGATAACCGAGGCATACGACGGCAAACAAATAGCAGAAATTTCCTCCATAGATGTCTGCAAAGCTTTTAATAGCGTTAGCCACACTATACTATTGGAAAAACTAGCCTTCTATGGTTTTCGTGGAGAATCCTACCTAAAAGAAAGAACACAGTTGGTTGAATATGAAGGTCAGACATCCGATTGGAAAAGCATCATCACCGGGGTACCACAAGGATCGATAATAGGTCCTTTGCTGTTTATTCTATTTATCAACGACCTGCCATCGAATGTGACAGCAACGACAGCCACCCTTTTCGCTGACGATACAAGTTTTTTGACAGTTTTGGGACGCCAAGAAGACTTGGTTCAACAGGTGTCCCAAACTTTAGACGCGGCGACCCAGTGGTTCCACGCAAATAAATTAAAAATAAACACGAACAAAACCCAACATCTACTATTCCAAACAAGACCGGAAGATAGCGAGAGGAAATCCCTTAAATTTCTCGGCATCGAACTCGATTCGGCTCTTAAATTCTCTAACCACTTTGACGACCTAAAAAAGAAGCTGTCAAGATCGATATACAGCCTAAGACAATTAATGAAAATTACCACTCCTGAAGCAGCCAAAATGTCATACTATGCTTCGTTTCATAGCTATCTCTACTACGGAATATTGGTGTGGGGCCACTGTCCTGAAACAGGGGAAATATTTAGAAAGCAAAAATACGCTGTAAGAGTACTTTCAAATAAGGGACAAAGAGTGAGTGCTAGGGACTTATTTAAGTCACTTCAAATACTTACACTTAGCTCGGTGTATGTTTTAACATGTCTTCTCCACATACACGAAAACAGGAATTCATTTCGAAGGAATGACACCTTTCACAGCCACAACACAAGAAATGCAGCGGACCTGGTTATCCCGTATCATCGTGTAAAAGCAGCGCAAATAAGTTCAAACTATTTTGCCATAAAAATGTATAACAAACTTCCCGATGCATATAAACAACTCAACTTGCGATGTTTCAAACGAGGCGTCAAGAAAATATTGCTGGAGAAGGCGTACTACGGCATAGAAGAATTTTTGGGAGACGAGTCTTTTTAACCTTTCAATTTTGGAGTGTTTCGTTTTTAAACAATTTTTAAAATGTTGTAAGTGTTATTGTGTACAGTGGCGTAACAATTCTTTTATTTTAACTTGATGGGTACACACTTGTTTGTGATTAGTAATTTTTATCTACCTACTTTATTGTGTTGCATACTATCATATTTATGATTTTTTATATTATTATTATCTTTGTTGACATGTCATGTAAAATTTTTATTGATGACAATAAATGAATTGAATTGAATTGAATTTAAAAAAATATTCAACAATTAAGTTTAAAATTTTGGGGAAATTTTTCTTTTTCATGAAATATTTTCTTAAAGGTAAGATTCAGGGTAATTTTGTTCCTAATGTTTTTTATAAAGCTCTCTCAGAGCTACAAAAAACGTAGTAGATATTTTTTTATACAGACGAATTTTTCCGTTTTTTTCAACCTGTATATCCAATATTGTTGTCATTTAAAATAAATTATAGTGACTATTTAGCTCTAGACCATACAATCAAAATAAAAACACGATCTCATTTGTACCAATCTTCATTTATTTCTTTCTCATATAAAACTCTTTTTTACGCCACCACGGAGGTAGAGAAAAATTCGAGGAAAAATTACTCCAAAATTTTCAACTTCTTTGTTGAACAACTTTCTAAATATTGACAATATCAAAAAAATTTCAAAAAAAAAGTTGTAGGAAACATTTTTCTTTACAACTTTGAACTGATGCTATTTTTTGAAAACCTAGTAGAAAAGAAGTTATTCAATAAATAAAAAATTCAACCATTAATTAAGGGCTGGTGAAGGAACGATTGGGTCTGAGATTCTGCGAATACTAAAACTCAGTTTTAAACTTATAGGATAAAAAAAGTCTATATGAGGCGTTTTTTTCTCCCTACTAACAATATTTTGATTGAAAAATAAGGTAGGTACATACACCAGTAAAAATTGAGGACGTTGCTTCACCAAACTTGAGTGGTAAAACAGTTTTGGTGAAAATTTTACACCAAATATAGTGAAATAAATATTTTTAACCCTAATGTAACTGTGGTGGAACGGATATATTGTTTATTCAACCACTGTCCGATTAAATGTCCACCCACATCTGTGTTTCCTCAAAATATTTGGTGAATATATTTTCACTCTGCAGTATGATTTCATCTTATGTGGTAGTTTTTACTTCATGTGTGGTGTGAGCATCATCGTTACAAGAACAAAGAAAATTTCACCTAATATGCTTTTGGTAAACTTTACACTATAAACGGTGGCCTCATAATAGACCCTTTTTCGTGTTGATTTTCACATCGAATTTTTACTAGTGTAGTTGCTTTAGTTATAAACTCATCTATATAAATTAGACATAATAATGCTTGAACTCACTGAAATAGTAAAAATTGGAGCCCTATTAGAATGTAACCAATAAATATTCTATTCTATTGTATATCATTATAATTAGCTGTGAAAAAATATTGATCCTTATCTAAACATTTTAATTGGAGAAATTAGTTGCTTTAGTTAAAAGCTCATCTATACAAATGAGTCTTGAAATAGTGTTAATTGCGAGCCTTAAGTATCTAATTTATTAATAAATATCCTACTCTAGGTATTTTGTATTAAAATTAATTGTAAATAGTATCTATATTGTAATACAAGTGCGGACATGACAATACGAGTGTGAAACTTGCAACGCGAGCGATAGCGAGTGCTGCAATCACACGAGTATTGTCATGGGCCATTTCCGCAAGCGTGTTACATACGATTTTTTCTACGAAAACGCGGAATTCGTAAAAAATTAAATTATTTGTAAATCTTTTTCTAATTAAAAAAAAACATCAAGTGAGTTTGTTGTCATAGAACTGAAAGCTCATAGCTGTTTATAAATTGTGTCCTGTCATCGAAATAATTTTGATTTTGAGATCAAATTACGTGAATATAAGCATGGAGTTTCAAAACTAAAGCGAAAGCGATGAACTAATGTGCACTCCTCCGGTTGTTAGATATTAAATAAATGTTACAATTATAACTAAATGTAAGTACTTCCTTATGTTTTTGTTTGCGTGCGGAAAGTTTAAAAAATGCGTACGGAAAAAATTTTCCGCACTAATTTTCCGTACTACTTTTTCAAAAGCCTACTTTCAAGTTCGATTATCAGATTGTCAGAAAATATCTGATGTGTCCAACACATGACTTTCTTATACGGATAATACCTCAATTACTTTTCCTAAAGAAATTAAGTTAAACTACACCTAATATTTCCCTGATTCCCTGTGTTACAATGCCTTTATTTGATTGACGTTTACTGTCAAATTGACAAATTAAGTACTTATTTGCATCCGTCGCCAAAAATCAAAATGCCAAAACTTACTGAACGACTCATGATAAAAAATAACCTAATTTCTGTGAAATTAACTGACGAGAGGCTAATCACAGCAAAGTATTCCATCAAATTCAAGGTCACGTGTAAGGGCAATGGTTATTCCGGCATCATCTTATGGTACCGATTTATGCTATTATTTAAAGGAAAAAAAAACTATACAAAACAACCTAACCTGGTCCGTGACTTATAATCGCTCCGAATAAATAAAGCATTTAATTAAAATAAAAAAAAAAGAAGGGAAATCTATGGAATCGAACCAGCACCGTGTAGATTACTAGGCAGATTCTCTACCCACTGCGCCACGGCGACTTGTGCTAGAAGTGGTATTTGTTCTGGATAAGAAGAGTACACTGAATACTTTGCTGCTATTAGCTACTCCTATTAACTGTACATATTACAATATGACACAAAAAACACAAATCAACTACCGCGTAACAACCGGTGGTAGTTTCGCCACCACAATGCTGCCGTAGCCGTCGATCTTTTCAAATAATAATATTGCTACAATCGATTTCCTCAGCGGTATAGATTTCTGTAATTTATATAAAGTACTTTTGTACCTGAGTGATAGATGGCGCTATTATATGAAAAATAATTAAAATTTTTTGACGGAATTTCAAAAAAAAGTTCAAACAAAATTTGTTCAAAATTTAATTCTAAATCAATGTCTAAGAATAAAAAAATGTCGTAAATTGTTTATTTTTCAAGATATTCCTAAAAAACCTAAAAATGTCATCAGGTGAGTACCACTTGTGTTGGCGCTAGACGAAAAAGATTTAATGTGGCACCCACAAATTTGTTCAAACTCTTAAATATGAAATTTGAATCAAATCTGATATGCCGTTTTTGAGTTATGGTGGATACAGACAGACAGAACAGACACACACACAGACACACAGATAGACATCATGGCGAAAATGGTCAAAATGGATTCAGGGGCCCTCAAAACGTGTAAATCCATCAAAATCTCGAAGTCGAAAAAAATCACGATTACTATACTTCCTTATACTACGTATAAGAAAGTAAAAACGTCATTCCGCATTTTCGTAGAAAAAATTATGTTCGATATTAAGAGGAGACGCACAGTTTTTCAATGTGTTATCTAGATTCTAGGTACTTAAAGATTTTTCTGGATAATTTAACAGTTAACATATTTAAAATTATTGTGAAATACTTAGTAGGTACATCTATTCGTTTTTGGATGTAAAACATTCAATTCCAGTGAAAATATATTACTTTGGCACCATATTTCAAAAGGATTATCTAATGATGGAATGTTTTTTACTTTCTTATACGTAGTATAAGGAAGTATTGTAATCGTGATTTTTTTTGACTTCGAGATTTTGATGGATTTACACGTTTTGAGGGCCCCTGAATCCATTTTGACCATTTTCGCCATGATGTCTGTCTGTGTGTCTGTCTGTATCCACGATAACTCAAAAACGACTTAACGGATTTGATTCAAATTTCATATTTAAGAGTTTGAACAAAATTGTGGGTGCCACATTAAATCTTTTTCATCTAGCACCAACACAAGTGGTACTTACCTGAAGACATTTTTAGGTTTTTTAGGAATATCTTGAAAAATAAACAATTTACGACATTTTTTTATTCTTTAACATTGATTTAGAATTAAATTTTGAACAAATTTTGTTTGAAACTTTTTTGAAATTCCGTCAAATTTCTTTATTTATATAGTGGCGCCATCTATCTCTGATTTACAAAGTACATGTTGTTTACATACAGAAATCTATACCGTTGAGGAAATCGATTGTAGCATTACTATTTGAAAAGATCGACGGCTACAACGGCTACGGTTTTATGTTTTGGATATCATGGCAACTCGATTAAAATTTTTTCTAATATATAGATACAATAAAGTCGTGAAATTGTATTATGCATGCAAATCTACATTAAAGATATCGACGCCAAATTTTTTGTGAATGCTCTTTCAATTTTTAGACGTGTCGACAAAGTAACAAAAGTGTTTTATTTTGCGCCGTTTTTTAATAATTATAAATTATTTATATATTTATATAGTGTTGCCATCTATCTCTGAGTGGCTGTTGTTTACATTAGAGAAATCTATTTGTTTTTATACTAAAGATTGTATTTGCATTAAACACACGAAGAGCTCGAATAAAGTTATAAAAATTTAAAAAGTGAAAACCAATTAATCCAATCCTGGTGAGAGTGGCTATATCGCCAAACACCAAAAACTCGACATTGCTTTGCAATCCAAGTACGAAGAAGAGATTGTTAGTCAAACAATTGTCAAAGGCAAAAGATCGAAATATTTTGATGAGAAGGATTATTGTGCACTGTACAGTTTGTTTGAGTGAAACTTTGACCAAAACTGAGAAGTATTTTATAAATCTTCAAAGTTTAGCTACAGCAAATTCAAAGATATCAAGCATTTTTCGCACTGTGGAATTTTGATAAGTATTCTGTTATTTATTTGTCCTAAAATCTGGTAGTAATGAGTGGGACAAGGACAGATTTATGCGTATTGCAATAAGTGCGACAGAGACTATTTGAAAATTGCTGGAAACCCTCAAAATTTTTACAAGAAATTTAACTTAATTTCTGTAGGAAAAGTAATTACTGTGATACTATCCGTATAAGAAAGTCATGTGTTGGGCACATCAGATATTTTATAAATCGTATAGTCCAGTCAATAGAGATGTTGACTAAAGATTTCTTGGGTGAGTCGAATTTTTCGATTCCATTGCTTAGAGGGTCATTAGAAAAGCTTAAAACTGAATTTCCGTATCCCCACCCCCTGTCGTTCGGCCGCCATCTTGAAAAATGGGGTGATTTTTTATTTTTTGTTTATCTCGTTAAGGGTCAATTTTTACAAAAAAACACGACATCATTTTTGTAGAGAAAAAGACACTCTACATTTTATGTCATTATCTTTTTGTTCATATTGTTATTATTTTCGAGTTTATTGACAATGATAGCCAAAAAATTAGGGGATGATTTGCTTAAAGCGGGGACAGCGCCAGAAGGGTTGCATTTTCGACACAATTCGTCTAATACTTCTTGTAGAGGACTACTCGAGCCACAAAAAACTCTTCTAACATTTATCATCAAACGAATGTTTATCGCTGTAGAGCGCTTCAAACGCCGCAGGAAGCGGAGCAAAATCGTTCTACTGCTCCGAATCTCCGTGAGACGTTAATGATATGCGCTGTACTGGAATGTTGAAAAAGTAGCAGAACGGTCAAACAATAGCAAAAGCACCAAAAATAGTTACAGGCACTTCACCTGGCGACAGATTATACAGGCTGTCACATAGAAGGCCATCGATCTGTAGGTATATGGAAAACTAATAACAGTAGAATTTTGAAAATTTGGTACCTATCTAATTCAGTTTGCCGGTTTGAACTAAATTGCTTTCACGTTTCTGCTACTTCCGGTTATACCGGAAGTTGGTGTCAACTTTCCTATTTTAAATGGAATAGGTACTTTTTTATGTCATATTTGGATTTCTTAAAAAATTTTAAGGTGACTTTATGTAAAACACTGTATACGAGAAATGCACCGTTTTGGCGCTTTTGTTATTATTTGACCGTTCTGTTAGTTTTTCAACATTCCAGTACAGCGCATACACTTAACGTCTCACGGAGATTAGGAGCAGTAGAACTGTTTTTCTCCGTTTCCTGCGGCGTTTGAAGCGCTGTACAGCGATAAATATTCGTTTCGTGATAAATGTTATAAAGAGTTTTTTGTGGCTCGAGTAATCCTCTACAAAAAGTATAGACAAATTTTGTTGAAAAGGCAAACCTTTTGGCGTTGTCCCCGCTTTAAGCAAATCATCCCCTAATTTTTTGGCTATCATCGCCAATAAACTCGAAAATAATAACAATATTAAAAAAAAAGGTAATGACAAAAAATATAGAGCGTTTTTTTCTGTACAAAAATGATGTCGTGTGTTTTTACGGGATACGGAAATTCAGTTTTAAACTTTTCTAATGACCCTCTAAGCAATGGAATCGAAAAATTCGACTCACCCAAGAAATTTCTAGATAGGGTATTTTTTTCGCTCTATTGACTGGACTAGTAAAAATACTGTAGGTATATTTTAGCTCCAATTAATTTTACGTCCTAAATCTCATAGAATTTTTATATTTTATGCCTGGCTTGCATCACAAATACATTTTCCGCTGTAATTGATTTTTAAGCTTTTGTAAGATCGTTGACAATTTAATAAAATATACAATTATTTTAAAATTTCCGCGCAGTGTATTGTTGGTTGCCTAAATTCCGACCTTTACCCTTCAGACTCTACTACCAATAGCTCTAAAAGGAGTAAACGTTTTATTTTTCAACCAGCCCCAATGCACAATGCAACTACAATAGAACGATTACCAATTATCTCAAATCAAAGTAAACTTTTAACCCTGATATAGATTTTTAGGCGCTTTAATGACATTAGAACTAACAGTAGTAGATGTCGTGAACAGACCGTAATTATTTATTACCCTCCCTCAGCTGTTTCTGACGTTACAATTTGACAAAAGGTCAATTGTCAAATTTGGTTGTTTACGTAAAACTGAAAATAAATAGAGCAATGTGCGTTACAATCAACAAAAACACACACCAGTGCAGTGTTTAACAAAGATATTCTGGCTAGAAACTCAAAAACTTGGGGCGTCTGGCAAAGGTAAAAGTTGTTCTTTACATAACCTCATTTTTCTCTGTGGTTTTTTTTTTTCGCTCGTGTTTACTGAATTACTCAATGACGATAGTTTTGAATATTTACGACAAAATAACACAACGTGATTTGACGAAAAATTCACCTAATTGATAGTACAAGCAACTAGTTAGCTGCCCCCCGAAAAACACCATGTGATAATTTTGGTAATTTGTTGTTTCATTGATTTGGTAAATAATGTTATTGCAGTAAAACAAATAAAGCTATAAGTTCATTAGAAATTTCCTCAGTTTGTTACGAGGTAATGCAAAACATTGGCAGCATTAAACTAGTTTTTAAGGTATGTTTGTCGACTAATTATTTACTGGTATTTATTGTGCGGTATTTTAATCAATTTTAAGTGGCTTTCTGCCAGTTAATTTCCAATGGGTAAGTAAAAATAACAAACACTTCACGTTGTAAATGTTTACACTGACTATTTCAGCAAGCAACAAATTTATGTCTTAATTACTCACAAAACGATAATTGGATTGGAGTAGTCTTATCGTAAGTTTATCTAGTGAAATGAATTTATAGATGCGATAACAGTAACACACACACCCGACTATATTATTTATTTAACCGATAATTTCCATGCATGAACCATGCAGAAGTTTTATCGGAAAACCACTTTGACTTAACTTGCCAAATCTGCATTGATTTGGTAATAACCCTCAAGCGCATCGGCGATAATTAACTGATATTTCCGTTAATTAGATGTTATGTGTTAATGTGTTGAATTATATGATACACGTTTTAATTAACTATTTTACAGTATTCTTATCTCGAACCATTTGCATTATTCTCCAATAAAATGAGCGCAAGTTCGGTATTAAGCAACTGATATAATGTCGCACAAAAACACGAAATTAGTACATTCGCAGAGTGTGGTGTATAGGCCAGTTCCGGCTGTTTTGAAAGACCTCAGAAACAAATGGAGCTCGGATTTGTCTCAGAGACACCGCGAGGTAAAGTACTGTTTGTTTTGTTGGTGTTGAATGTGAAAATTGTCTGCTCACCCCTTTTTACATTATTTCAAACTGCACGTCCATCTGAATCACTCCAAAAACCCTCCAACTTGTTGCAATAGTTTTATCAAATAAAACCATTGCAGTAACGTTCATCCAGTATATAAATACAATTTCAATGACGAGTCGACCGATAACAGAGATTGATAGGTCGAGATAAAAAAACATTTATTCCAACTTGTTCTTTTTGTCTTGAACTCAATTCACAATAATGAAAATATAAAATGAATAAGTGCTTCAGTTTTGTCCCCAGAACATTTGGGGGCCTAAGCATTTTTTTGTTTATGTGAACACGTGTTTGTGTAATGTCCAATCAGACTAGTACATCTTCAAGTGGCTCCAGTAAGCGGAAATTTCCTCCGGAAAAAATTCCTTTGATTTTGACCACACCACCAAAAAGTTATGGTTCGCTTCTGCCATATTACGAGTTTGTTAGGGCGACTGTTAGAGCCCAAAGTGCACAGGTTGGTTTGTTTTTAAAAATATAGTTTGCGAAATGCTTCATAGATTGCGCCACGCGAAAATTATGGTATAGGATTTACAGTTTTCTGTAACGGTTATTATTGTATGGGCGCAGTTGGCTCTAAAATCACAAGCTAACCAGCCAATCGCAATGCGCAATGCAGTTTTAGTGTTTGCTAATCAGATTACGAGCAAATGAAACAAAAGGAAAACTACTTGAAATTTAAAAAATAACGAACTTTACCTTTTTCGCAGGAGTTTTAATATAAAGAGCGATCAAATAAATTTGTAATCGAGTCATCCATGAACCCGAAATCTTATGTAGTTACTGGAACTGCATTACAATAAAATGTCAGTTGAAAGCTAAAATGGTTTAAGTTAAAGACATACGGATTCAAATCCATGGATGACTCGATTACAAATTTATTTGATTGCTCGATACAACGTGATAATGTGCCTTATGGAATTGAAAATGCAACCCACAATACATTTGCAAAGTTAACGTGGTTATTTTAGTTGTCCTATTGTTTTAAAATTAAATTATGAATCCATGATAGCCTTGCTTCCAATAGTTTTATTTGTCACAACTGACATTTTCACAATTTAATTTAGCCAAAAACGAATGACATTTATGTTAAAATTTACGAAACTGCACCGCTAAGTTTTAGGTTTTTTAAATCAAAAAATAACTACCCACGTTAACTTAGCAAATGTATTGTGGGTTGCAGTTTCAATTTCATAAGCCTCATTATCACTGGTGAAATACCCCGTATAATATAAAATTCGGTATCTTATAAAATAAGAGAGATATCAAAACTTTGAGAAATTGGTTTTTTCCCTATTAATCAGGGACTAAAAAATGGACATCAAAAAAATTTAAGAATTTTTGTGGAATCTCCGTAGTTATAAAGTGTGAGAAAAAAAAGACGACTTTCTTTCATACCCTGTAGCTAGTAACGTACAGGGTCTTTCACGCAAAAGTAACACCCCCCTTATTTTCTTAGCTATTGAGATATTTTAATTGTTCAAAATTCTATTTACTGTAGTTTTTTCTGAAGTTTTCAAATATGCCATCAAAACCTTTTTAACTTGAAAAATATACAGGGTGTGCTAAAAATGGCATTTTTTCGTATGGAACACCCTATATATTTTTACATGAATGGATAGATCTTTTTAAGCTGATTCCAAAAATATGTATGACTTTGACATTTGGACCAAAAGTGACGGAGATATTAAACGTTTAATTTGTAAAATTTGAGAAAATTAACATTTTTTTTTTTTACCCTTTAGGATACTTTAATTTTTTTAAATTCTATCTGCTTTATTTTTTTCTGTAGTATTCAAGTATACTATTAACTTTTTTTAATTCAAAATGATTTTATTAATAATATAAATTATACAAGATTGCCTAATGTTCCTACATTCGCAGGTTGCCATGAATGAAAAAAAAGTTATAAACTAAGCTGTGTTCTAGTTTTTTGACATTTACAGGTAGAATAAAGGAGATATAATAAAAAAAAATCAAAATATCCTAAAAGGTAAATAAAAACAAATGTTAATTTTCTCAAATTTTACAATTTTGACGTTTAATATCTCCGTCACTTTTGGTCCAAATGTCAAAGTCATATATATTTTTGGAATCAGCTTAAAAAGATCTATCGATTCATGTAAAAATACATAGGGTGTTCCATAAGAAAAAATGCCATTTTTAGCGCACCCTGTATATTTTTCAAGTTTAAAAAGTTTTGATGGCATATTTGAAAACTTCAGAAAAAACTACAGTAAATATGATTTTGAAAAAATAAAATATCTCAATAGGTAAGAAAATAAGGGGGGTGTTACTTTTGCGTGAAAGACCCTGTACATAGTACAGTAGATCAAAGTAAAAAAATCGGGCCACACTATTGTTTCCCCAATTAAATTATCTCTTGGATCCTGAAAACGGCAAATATCTTTTCTCCTTTTCAAAATATTTGACTTTAAATTCAACTTAAAAATTCGCTTGGCGCGTTTTCCGCGGTTTCCAAGCGCATTTGCAGATGGCGCAAAATGCTTTTAAACAATTAGCTACTAAATTATTTTCTGAAGATAAATATTTGCAAATTGGATTTGGCAAACATTGTAATTGTTATCAAATATTTTACTTGTCGGGGTAAGCTTTGTTTTTTCTGCATTTATTTTAATTTATGATTAATTATTATTGTGGTAATAAAAAAGTAGCCGCGCGCAATAGAATTGTGTTCTTATAAAATTAGTTTATTACCCATAACTTGTACACATGCTTCGGTTTTAATTTATTTACTGCAATTAGTTTTTATTACAATGAGTTAAGTAGTGTAGTGTGATACTATTTGGGATTAGTTAGGCGTGATGTTTAAATCGTCGAAGTTGTTTTTAGGGCAGGTAAAAAAAATTGTAATTTAATCTAATTTATATTTTATTAATGAACTAAGAGGCTTCTTATAATTTAACTTAACGAATAAACGAAAATTTAATTTTTATGACTTTTGAGAACAATGAGGTGTTTGTCAAGCATTTTAAATGGTTCATAAAAATTACACACTGAGTTCTGATGCATATTTTTGTTTGATATTTACTGGTTGCAGATTTACAGGAACGTATCACCACTTAAAATAAAATTATAGATAAAACAGGTAAAATAAATATATCTGTTATTATGTACTTGATTTTATTTGTCGTTACGTAAAACTTTTAAGTTCACATTGTTTCGAATTATCACTTCAGATGGATGGGAAATTTGAATTTGTTTGCAATTTCTTTTAGTTTAATCCTAAAATCACCTACCTAGCTCATGTAGGTAATAATATTGATATAGCTAAATGAAATTATTGTGTGTTAATATTTATTTTTAAAAGTTATTTACTTTTAAAATGTATATGACGAGATAATTTATTATTTTTTTGGTTTACCGCACAGTTAAAACCGCTGCTATATTTTCCTGTTTTTTATGATATTAAATCATAAAATTTATAGTTATAAATTGTATTTAAAAATCGCAGATTGCAGATATATCTTTTCGCGATTATCTTTCTGTCCTTGTTCTAAAAACTGTAATTGGACGAAATTTTGTTGTATTTTTGGCAAATGGATAATTTAGATTTATTCTATGTGGTAAAATTCTCACCTTGGATTTTTAGGGTATCTTAAAGTAAGGACGATGCAAACCTAAAGCTGTGAATTAATGAAACTGGTAAATTTTATGAAAGGTCTAGTCTAGATAAAGTATCTGATGTGTCCAACACATGACTCTCTTATACGATGCGATATAGTACTACAATTATACTTTTCCTAAAGAAATTAAGTTAAGCTTTCTGTAAAAATCGTCTTTAAATTTTGAGCGTTTTCCAGCAATTTTCAAATAGTTTTCGGAAGCCTCTCTCGCACTTATTACAGTATGTATAAGTCTGTCCTTGTCCCACTCATTACAGCCTACCGGGTGATCATTTCAATTTCAGCTCTAGTTATCCATGGAAATTGAAGTCATGACTTTGATTAGTTCACTATTTATTGTTTCCTACTGACAGTTCATAAATTTGACATTTCAATTAATTTGTTTCGTTTGTTTGTATGAGCTAATCAAATTCATGTCTTAAATTTCCATGGATAACTAGAGCTGAAATTGAAATGATCACCCGGTAAATTTGGATAAAGTAGTGCGCTTGGAAATTACTTTTCCTAAAGTCGATGTATTTAGTTCTTTTGTATATTTTTTATTAAACCACATGGAAATTAAGATAAATTTCCTGTAAAAGTCGTATTTACATTTTGAGCATTTTCCATCAATTTTCGAATAGTTTTTGGAAGTCTCTCTCGCACGTATTGCAATATACATAAATCTGTCCTTGTCCCACTCATTATAATCGAATTTTAGGACAAAAAATATTGTGCTTGGAAATTGCTTTTTCTAAAGACCAACAGTCATATGCATAGTCATGTTTAGTAGTCACAAAGTAGCTACTTTCTTGCTACTAGGAAAATTGCCATGCATAATCGGTATTTAGTAACTACTTTCTCTAGTACTTACTAGCCAGAAAGTCACTACTAGTTAGTAGACAGAAAGTAGCTATTTTCCCAAACGACTATGCATATGGATGGATGTATTTAGATTCTTTCGCATATTTTTTATTAACCGTATGGAAATTAAGTTAAATTTCTCGTAAAAATCGTGTTTAAATTTTAAGCTTTTTCCATCAATTTTCGAATAGTTTTTGGAAGTCTCTCTCGCACGTATTGCAATATACATAAATCTGTCCTTGTCCCACTCATTATAATCGAATTTTAGGACAAAAAATATTGTGCTTGGAAATTGCTTTTTCTAAAGACGATGATGATGTATTTAGATTCTTTTGCATATTTTTTATTAACCGTATGGAAATTAAGTTAAATTTCTCGTAAAAATCGTGTTTAAATTTTGAGCGTTTTCCATCAATTTTCAAATAGTTTTTGGAAGTCTCTCTCGGACGTATTGCAATATACATAAATCTGTCCTTGTCCCATTCATTATAACCGAATTTTAGGACAAAAAATATTTTGCTTGGAAATTATTTTTACTAAAGTCGATGTATTTAGGTTCTTTCGTGTATTTTTTATTAAACCATATGGAAATTAAGTTAAATTTCCCGTAAAAATCGTGTTCAAATTTTAAGCTTTTCCCGCAATTTGCGTTTAGAAAATAGTCGTTTTTATTTTTGGCACATATCATGCACAGTCTAAATCTCATTTAACTAAAGTCGACTTTTATTTTGATTATGAAACTGACCGTAAGTGTTCAAAATCTCAAAGTCGAAAAAAAACATGATTACTATACTTTCTTATTACCTAGTATCTATAAGAAAATATAAAAATCAATATAATGAAGAAATATGGTATGTAATTTAAAATAATTATGTACCTACATCACAAATTAAAAGAACTTGAATACCCGGAACTGATAAAGTTCTGACTTTAAACGTAATACGAATTTTTAAGGATAGGTATAATTGAAAAATATTTTAGTAGGTTTAAAACAAATATTTAATGCAAATTAAATTAAGAATGATGATAAAAATATGTTGCTTTGTTTCTACAGCAATTTTAGCTAAAATAATCTTATGATAATATCCAAAATTTCTAAGTCCATACATTTTTTAAATCTTCACATAACTAGATAACATTTATCCACTTTCACTGCAGATTAAGAAAATAAATACCTAGTCTGCAATGATATAATCGATGACCCAGCATTTTTTGCTATTTTTACATATTTTTATTTATTTGTTGCCAATTGTGATACACAACTTTAAGTTAAAAGCCAATCGAGTACAATCAGATTAAACAGATGCTATTAAATATCAATCATTTTGTTAGAATAAAGTGTTTTGTGTGATAAAATCAAGATTTTTTAATACTGCGAAGTACTGGATTTTTTGAACCCTCGTCCAGGGCAGGACTAGCGAATATTTTGCACAAAAAGCATTTAAAAAAATCACGATTACTGTACTTGTATTTAGTATAAGAAAGTAAAAGCGGACAATAATATTTTACAGCTGAATTATCGAAAAACTAAACGAAAATAAATTTTGTGTGGTTTTTGGAAAAATTTTGACAAATATTTTGAAGTACTATATCTACCACAAATTTAACTAAAACCCCAACAGCAAAAATCACCTTTTAACGTTTGATAGGACCGAAAATTATTTGATTTTACTGTTTAAAAAAATCCGAAATTTCCTATCCCGTTTCTGGATAAAATCGCTTTTTCAAATCGCCTATAAACAGGCAATAGATTTGATAACATTTAGTAGTTGATATGGCGCACTGTATGATATCTGCAAAAAACATTTGTTTAATCTCGCCAATTATCAACAAAAAACCCACCATATAAATGCGTGTGTGGTAGTTTAGTTTTCCAACATTTTCCAAAATGAAAGCGAAACGTCGTGGATTAAACAACTATGTCTACGTATGTATTAACTTTAAAAATATGTATTATATAAAATTGCGCAAAGCGAATTCATCTTAATTCTTAATGATATATCGTTAACCTTGTACTTAGACAACAATAATTAAACCTCGATTTCCTCAACTCATATAAAGTCAACCTCCCCCTAAAGCAGTCAGTATTATTAAGGCATGAACAAGAATGGATTCCCCAAATCGCAAAACCCGCCACAGTATCGCCGTGCCCCCGGAAACCACCCCGGGCCGCCGTCGCCCATCGTTTTTAAACCTGCACATACCAGAGCCGAACTGGAGGGGCTCCCTAACCCACCTGCATCTGCCGACGTTTAGTCTGACATCACCAGAAGGAGAGTCCGGTAGAAGATTCACTTTTGGTTTGGGTTTGAGGCGGCACTCGCATACTGTTAGTGTTGTTTTGGTGTTTGTCGACTAATCCATCGCCACGCTATCTGGTTTAATCACTGAATCAGATTAAACCCTCCAAACAAGATTTTTTTTATTGTTTTGTGTTTACTTGATTTGGATTATGGGATTTGGCTGGCCCCTTCCAAGTCCGATTTTTGGCATGTTTTTATTATCCTTTTAATAATTATTAAAATTTATTGTTGTTCTATTTTTGGTTTAATAGCCGCATTTACAGCTGCATTTAACGTAACACTAACACAATAACTATTAGTTGGTTTATTTTAAATATCTGTGTTCCAGGCAAGCGTTTTTTTTTATTTTCTCTCCGAGCTTCCATCAAGAAGTTCGACGGTTTTTCTTTTCACGATGGTTATTTGCGTTTTTATTTTCCACAGACGCTGCACCGCAGTGAGTCCATGGTTTCTTTGTGTTACCGTTCATTAGCGCAGTTTATCAACGATGACAACCTACAAGGACTGCAGTCATTTCTTGAAAATAAACAAGTCCAAGTCGACGATAAAGATGAGGTAATTTCCATACTTACATAACAATCAGATTTTTTTACGATTTTGATTTTTTAGAACGGCCTCACGGCGCTTATGGTGGCATCGTCTAAGGGACGGCCAGGGTTTGTACGGGAATTACTGGCGCATGGTGCCGATCCCAACTTGGAGGACAACGATGGATGGACGGCGTTGTTGTGTGCTGCCAAAGAGGGCTACGCTGATATTGTTGCACAACTCTTGGAGCACAACGCGGAGATCGACCGGAGAGATATGGTATGGTATTTGCAGTTTTTTGAAAAGATTATTATTATAGGGGCTCTGAATTAACAAGAAAATCAGCCAATCGCAATCCTTTTCGCAGTAGTTTTAGTTATAATATAAGGTTTGTTGAAAAATTGTGTTAGAAATTGAAAAAAAATTGAGTAGACTGAAAAGTTTTGAATTTTTAATCGAGGTCTAAATTCGAAAATCGCCAAAATTTAACGACTTTTATTACATCTGGCTTAACTTACTTAATATCTAATAGAAACGTGAAATTTTGAGCTAACGTACGAAGTTTTTAAATCATATAAATTAGACAATCTTAAGACTTGTAACCTAACTTACTCAATCTAACATAATTTAATTAATTAAATTTTTTAGGGCGGTTGGACAGCGCTGATGTGGGCGACATACAAAGGGCGCACCGACGTGGCTCTATTATTACTGGAACGTGGTGCCGAAGTCAATGCTCATGGAAACTACCACATCTCCTCCTTGCTGTGGGCAGCAGGACGTGGTTACACTCAAATTACCGGTGCTCTAATCCACCACGGTGCTAAAGTGAACGTAGGCGATAAATACGGTACTACAGCCCTGGTTTGGGCGGCTAGGAAAGGCCACACTGAAATCGTTGAGCTCCTACTCAAAGCTGGTTAGTCCACAACCAATTCCCAAAGAAAATTGTTTAAATATTTGTTTTTAGGTGCGAATGTTGATACAGCTGGTATGTACTCATGGACAGCTCTTTTAGTTGCAACGTATGGAAATCACGTGGACGTAGTCAATTTGTTATTGGAGCACAAGCCCAATGTAAATGCTTTGGATAAGGATGGTTGCAGTTCGCTTACAATCGCCTGTAAGGAAGGATACTACGAGATTGCAGTGGCGTTGATGGGTGTTGGGGCTTATATTAACATCCAGGACCGGTCAGGGGACACAAATTTGATTCATGCTGTGAAAGGGGGACATCGTGGTGTAGTGGAAGCACTTTTGAAAAAATACGCCGACGTGGATATAACTGGAAAGGATCGGAAGACTGCGATCTACATGGCGGTGGAAAAACAGAATGTCCTTATAGTTAAGCTGTTATTAACGTGTAATCCTGATTTGGAAATAGCGACCAAAGATGGCGACACACCGCTGCTTAAAGCTGTTAGGTCGCGGAATGCCGAAATAGTCCAGATGTTACTAGATAAAAAAGCGAAAGTTTCTGCAGCGGATAAAAAGGGCGACACGGCTCTTCACGTAGCAATGCGCGCCAGGTCCAAAGCAATAGTAGAGATATTACTGCGCAACCCCAAGCATAGCCAGTTGTTGTACAGGCCGAATAAATCCGGGGAAACTCCATATAATATAGATGTTAACCATCAGAAGACAATTTTAGGGCAGATTTTCGGCGCAAGTACGATTTTTTTTGTAAATGTGTATAAGAAAGGCTGTAAAGTAGTTTTGCAGGGCGTTTGAACACCAACGAGGACAATGAGAATATGCTAGGTTATGATTTGTACAGCAGCGCCCTAGCGGACATCCTAAGCGAGCCATCGCTTTCCATGCCGATTACGGTTGGGTTATACGCGAAATGGGGTAGCGGAAAGTCGTTTCTACTAAACAAACTTCGAGGTAGGTAAAATCTTCTAAGAACATTATGTATATAATGAGTTGATCTTCCAGAGGAAATGAAGAACTTTGCGCGCGAGTGGGTGGATCCAGTCTTCCAGTTTACTAGTTTATTATTTTTAATAATCCTCCACTTGGGTATTATCACGGGGGTGGCAGTGGCCCTTCCGACGCAAAGTTGGATATATGGCCTCTCGGCCGGTGTGGCATTCCTTAT
Organism: Pediacus dermestoides; assembly: GCA_963942485.1. Classification (NCBI taxonomy): domain Eukaryota; kingdom Metazoa; phylum Arthropoda; class Insecta; order Coleoptera; family Cucujidae; genus Pediacus; species Pediacus dermestoides. Next base: position 10,868,485 of record OZ012628.1, on the reverse strand, counting down.
ACTTTGTTACGTTTTCCTCGCATTGATCTGGTTTGCAAGTCAGCGCTACGACTGGGATTGGGCGTATAATTTCACCGTGAGGCTAATGCGCAAGCTCAACAACTTGAAGCTGATTTGTCAGATATTATTTTGTCACCCCCCGGGTGTTTCAAATACCGATGGAATATCGGTGCATCCCCTAAGGTTTTATTTTACTGACCAGACGAGAGTTAGTAGTACGACTGGTGGGGAAAATTCCATCGTGCAGATGATTGGGTCGCTGTACGATGCTGTTGAAAATGAATATGGTGCTTTGGCTACTAGGTTGTTCAGAGCGTTTAAACCGAAAGCTGGTAAGAAATTAAAAAAAAAATGCGTTTAGAGTTCAGATAATTTTTGTAGCAAAAAATAACTCGTCTTGGACCTGGAGAAAAGTCTGCTGCCTTCCATATGTTATCATATTTGAAATAGTTTTCCTTTGTGCGATGATTGTACTTTGTGCCTTGACTATTTACCTTGTCCGTGTCAATTATGGGATCTCAACGTAAGCCTCTATTTCCCACTTAGCTGACTGTATTTATTACCACATTTTTTTACTTTTAGATCCGATGATATGACGAGCTTCACCCTGCAAATCATCTTAATATCCACTGCACTTGTACTGGGGGTGGCCTGTGTAGCCAATGTGTACACCTGGAGCAAAATATTCCGCTCCATTCTGTTCTCTCAACGCCGACACTTGCAGCGCTCCATTTCCAAATTGGAAACGCTTAAATCGGAAGGATTCTTGGAGACTCTTCGACAGGAAGTCAGTTAGATTATAAAATTAAGAAAAAATTTGTAATTTTGTTTCTTTAGGTGAACTTGATGAAAGATATGGTGAAATGTTTAGATAGTTTATGTATGCAGCAAACCCGAATGGTTATAGTTGTTGATGGTTTAGACAGTTGTGAGCAAGATAAAGTGCTTTTGATATTGGATACTGTACATATGTTATTTTCCGATGCAAATACCCCTTTTATTGTGATATTAGCCATAGATCCTCATGTTATAGCTAAGGTAAGTGAGTAGGTCTAGTGTTCGATTCAAATGTATTGAGTCTTGACTTTAATCGTGAATAACTCAAAAAAAAGTTGGGTTCATTATGTCGCTCCTTGGTTAAAGTCAGGGCTCAATACATTTGGATCGTATAGTAGTTACAAGCTTTCTGCAACAGCATAATCCATTAATGCTTTTGTTATGTTCGAACAGGTTGCTTGGGAGAAGGTTAGTTTTATAAATGTTGTTTTATTTCGTTTTTGTGTCTTTCTCCCAAAGTAATAGAGCTGCTAGTTTAGAGCTATCATATTTCACTGAACTAAAACCACAGTTTGACTTCTAGTTCAGTGTAACGTTCTGTTATATTCTCCATCTCATTTCCTGTAAATCTAAAATATCTTAGCTCTACTTAAACGATAATTTTCTTCAGGCTGTAGAAATGAACACAAGACGCTTATTTAGTGAAAGTAACATTGGTGGGCACAATTACTTAAGCAACATGGTGCACTTACCGTTTTACCTACAAAATTCCGGGCTGCGCAAAGTGAAAGTAGCTCAACAAACTGCGCAATCACATCGCAAAGCGACCGTATCCGCCTGGACGGAAAACGAAGAGAATCTCAACAGTTTTCTGGCTAGATCGGTATTATAACCCCTAATGTTCTCCAATTAATTAAAAACTATTAACTGTTTTCTTCTTCAGTCATCAAGTCGAAGATTGTCCAACGAAATGATGTCCAGCCAGGAGAAACTGAAAATCCCCGGACGAAAAGGTTCAAGGAAGCTGAAAATGTCGGAATCAGTAGCCAGTTCGATTGGTTCGAATTTGAATAAAATTGGGGGTGCTCAGGATCTCACGAAAATGTTGCTCACTGATGATTATTTTAGCGATGTGAATCCGCGGTCGATGCGAAGACTGATGAATGTTGTTTATGTGACAGGTTAGTTTAAATCTCGTTTAAGAATCTGTAAAGTTTCAAGTGGTTTTTCAGGGCGTTTACTTAAAGCATTCCAAATAGATTTTAATTGGTATCGATTGGCTTCTTGGGTTAATATAACGGAGCAGTGGCCGTTTAGGACGTCGTGGATTATTTATCATTATGATATGTACGAGGACTCGCTAGATGATAACACGTCTTTAAAGACGATCTACGATAAGTGAGTTTTTAAGATTTTTTATCCGAGTTATTCATTTGGTAATTTGCGTTCCCCTTGCAGAATTCGCCCGCTTATTCCCTCGGTTAAAGACTCGGAGCCACTTTTAGAGTTGGATAGAGATGAAAAAAAGTTTGATATATTCCTTACGTTCCATCGCTCGAGTTTACTAGTGAGCGATCTTAAAATATTCTTGCCTTTCACTATTAATTTGGACCCTTACTTGAAGAAAGTTATAAAAGGTATGTTTCTGTTCTGTAAAAGTTTAAACTTTATTCGTATAATTTTTGTAGAAGAGAGTCAAAGCTTGGAGGACGATGGTTTGGTTTTATCAACCCCTAGAAATCTAATATTAAACTCTCAAACCTCAAGTATGCAAGCTTGGAATAATCCAAACGACTGGGGCTCTAACTCACGCTCGGCTCTAAACAAGCGAAATCGGACGCATCATAAACCCTCACCGCCTCCTGTGATGTACCAACAAACACCTTCAGGACTTGTTGGTTGGCCGCAGCATTGGTCCGATCACATGGCCTTGCCACATCCAGCACCAATAGCTCCAGTGACAACTTTTGAGGTAGTAAACTATACAGGGTGTCCCTGAATAGACACGAAATATTTTTAGGTGTGAGTCTTGAATAAATTCTGCATTGTGCTGTATAATTTTTTTATCCCCAACCGAAAATTGTAGATTCAAAAAGCCAAACACTGTTGCATAAGAGGAAGCTAGTCTGCTAAACTATTTGTAGCTGAGATGATTTGCGATCGAAAATATCTTGTAATTTTTTTGATAGTGTTAACCCTTAAAGAATCATTAGTGTTCAAGTTTGGAATTTGAAAAAATAAATCATTATGTTCACGTTTCATTTAATTTATTTTGAAAACTAGTATTGAAAATAGTTAAAAATTTGATACATGATGAAAGATTGGTTTATTTTGAATCGAAAAGTTACATTCCATTTTGAACATAAACGATGTCTACTCGGAGTAATTATTAAATTTGTTGAAAAGATTTTCGCAAGCTGCCACCTACCATAATTTTATATGGAAATTTTTTTTTTTTAAGTGCGTATTTGAGAAAAAATATATACAGGACAATATAGAATATAGTCAAGAATCATACCTAAAAATATTTCGTCTCTATCTTGTATTTTTATATTTTATTTCCAATATGTATTCTAATTTTCTGCTTGTAGCCTGAACTATTAGAAACCAAACTGTCATCTTTGTCTGTGGACGGGGTTTGTAAACTCCTAGGAAAAATCGAGGACTTAAGCAGTAGTTCCGTGGCAGAGTACACGAAAGTTATAAAAGAAAGCAATGTAAACGGTCGGGTTTTACTGCATTGTGACCTGGACGAGCTGAAGAAGTTGCTGAAGATGTCGTTTGGTGATTGGGAGATGTTTAAAGTTTTGTTGGTTTCGCTACGCGAACATGAGATGACGAACTTGTTAAGGCACGATGAGGTACCAGTGAAAGTTGTGAAGCATCACGAGCGTAAAGGTGAAGAAATTTGTTGGTTTGAGCTAGAGTTGAATTTTTTGTTGTAGGAAGTGTAGGGAAGCTAGGGTCTAGTGATAAGGATCAAGGGAAAATACAAGTGGATGTTCCACAGAGAAAGCAAAGTGTGATTGAGAAACAGGTAAGGTTGTCCATTGTTTCCCCCTAAAAACTTGGTCTAAAACTCGTTTAACTGTTTCACATGCCCTCCTACGATTATTTCTAGTACCAAGTAAGTACTTCACTCGCCTGTTCATCCGAGCATAGACCATCATCACGCCGTGTTTGTTTTGTAAGGTTTTTATTAAATTTCATCCTACAGGTGACCCTAGAAGAGCAAATGATCTGCGGCGCCCTCCAGACCTTGAACGAGGAAGCCTGTGAGGATGTACTGGAGGAAACGGAGGACACGAAGATAACAATAGAAGCGGACGTGGTGCCGCACACCTCGGTGATCCCACCAAGTCCCGAATTAAATCAAGGTGAATCTCATGCGCATTCCACACTTAAGTTATTGCCGTCATCAATCAGTCAAATTGGTGGTAAAAAAGTCAGTTATGATGATATGAAACGTGGACGTAAAAAATCTAAAAGCCGGATTGGTTTGAATGATCCACAGGCTGGATCGTCGCAGGTTTTTGGAGATGGGTGTGAATAGAACAAATTGCATTCCGAGATTAATGGAACTGTGTTTTAATATAAGTTTTAAACAGTTTCGTTTTGTTGTTGTTTTAATACTATTAATGCAGTATTACGTGGAAAAAAGCAATAATTTGATTGATATTCAATTTTTAGATGATACTTTTGATAAAAGTGGTTGTTTTATTATTATTGAAACAAACTAGTTTTAAATTTTGTAGCTTGTTTCCTATTTTTTGCTTGATATTACTCAGTTATTGAATTCACTTTTTGTGTCTCCTATTTAATGTATTTAGCAATACACCAAACGTTATTCTTACGTTTTTTTTAGTGCCATTAAATTATTTTATCTTTACTGTTGTATTATTCTTTTGAATATTTTTATTTATTTAGCAAACTTACTTGTTATTGTATATTATTTTAATTATTACCTACCCTACAATAAATAAAAAGTAGTGATAGTAAATGAAATGAATAAAGAAAAAATAAAATTGCATGTGTATTTTATTTATTTCTGTTTTGTTGAATTTTTGTTTGTTTGTTATTTTTATCCAGTGTAGAAATTTGTTTCAGTACAGTAGTGAATTCAATAGCTGTGTGTGCTTATGGTAATCTTTGAAAGTTTTCTTACTAACAAAATATTTTCTGCGCTTTGTACATAAAATTTGGTAATCGATGTAAAAGTTTCAGCTTAAACTATTCTATAAATTTTCTTGTAAGTAAAGTCATCCAAAATATTAATCCAGAACTGAAATCCATTAATTATTGAGTATTTTGAATGCGATGAATAGATTAACTTCCAAAAACTTGTGGTTTGTAATACACATCGTTGTACTTGGGTACTTGAAAGTATTTGAACGACATTGAGTATTCCAGATAAAAATATCGTATGATACTTTTAAGAGAAAGTGATACATATTTAAAAAATACATATATAGGCTGACGTCATGCGTCCACTCTGGTGCTATTTGAACTACTTACATTTAAATTGGCGTCTACTTCCTCTTAGTCTAGTGGCATTTGAACTATACATTAAAAATTGCTGCTTCTGCTTCTTCTGTTACCATTTGAACTATCCACTCAAACTTTCTTCCTCTTCTCTTTACTCTAATGGCTTTTGAACTATTTTCTCCGAAAATTGCATCCTCTTCCTCTCATTTACTCAGATTTGACTACCGTTAGCGCCATGATTCAAAAATAAATATTTCGACATTTCGACAATAAATCAAATGTAAGTCCACTCCACATCTCTTGTATACAGGGTGTTCGCGCGAAGTGGCTCACTATTGCTAACTTCGTTATTATTGGAGCTACAAAGTCGGTTAAATTAGCAAACTAGTAGCATTTTTTCCGCTGATTACAATGGTGAAAACAGAAAAACAATTGACCATCTGGTTTTCGAGATATTCACAAAAATAACATTTTTTTAAAGGGAACATCCTATATATTTTTGCAGAAATCGATGACAAATTAAATTCTGTACAAAAAATGTCCTTAATTTTTTTTTATTATAATTTAAAATAAGCGAGTTATTTTGAAAAAAAGTTTGCAATTCATTAAAATCAAGTAGCCATAAAACGGAATAGTAATTTATTAAAACCAAACAATCATAATTTTGAATTTAAGCAAGTTGAAAAATACTTGAAAGAATTACGGAAATATTGAAAATTTACAAAATTATAATTTTCATGGCTACTTGATATTAAAACTTTGAAAACTTTTTTTCAAAATAACTCGCTTATTTTAAATAATTTTCAAAAAAGCATGAGAACATTCTTTGTTCAGAATTTAATTTATCATCAATTTTTACCAAAATATACCGGGTGTTCCATTTAAAAAATGTTATTTTTGTGAATATCTCGAAAACCAGATGGTCAATTGTTTTTCTGTTTTCACCATTGTAATCTGCAGAAAAAATGCTACTAGTTTGCTAATTTAACCTACTTTGTAGCTCCAATAATAACGAAGTTAGCAATAGTGAGCCACTTCGCGCGAACACCCTGTATAAATACTTTCTAACAATCCAACTAATACCACTTTTTCTTGCACAAGCTTTGTATATAAATTAATTTTGAGAACCCTGCTTCAGTAGCTTGATTTTGTTTAGATACGATGCGGGGCTACCGATCGCGCACCAACAGTTCCTGTGGGATAGGTGAGACAGATTTTGTTTTATTACAATCTTCACCTATAGGTCACATGCACTGGCAACCAGTCAGCATTTCAATAGCTGGTAATTCGGAGAGTTTGAGCGATCACAGTTCAAGATGCAGCTCCCAACCACCATCGCCAAGTAAGTAGATACTTTGAGCACTTATAGAATTTTACACGTTTTGATCTAGCTTATTAGCCACATGCACACTTTACCGCTTTACAAAAAAAAACAGCTTCAACTTGTGTTTAATAATATTAAAAATTAGTTGCAGAGCGCCGGTCGTCGAATGGTCAGAAATGCTCGAATCTAAAACAGGACGAATCTGTGTCTAAGAAACAAGGTAGACATGTGGTGATCAAAACCGACTACGTGGACACAAACCCCCGCGTTAGCATCTCCCTGAACAACTCAACAGTCGTCTATGAAAACGCTGGTGAAGTACCACTGCTTCAAGAGTACCGCACCACAGCCTCTCAAACCAAAACCCGCCCAACTACACTACATCTAACCAAACACGACTCGAAACCACCACGCCATCGCTCCAAATCCATCGATCACACCCACAACAAAAAGGAGAAACAAAAAAATACCAGTTTTGAGAAGCTGCACCGACTCAAAGAAAAACTCTTGCATTCCAGTCCGGAGCTTAACGAGAATCTCAGCGATAATGAGAGCACGCCACTTGTTTCCGAAGTGTCGACTCCCTCGAAGTCCGGGCATAGCTCCGAGGTGAAATCCTCCCCCATGTCGCCGGTTTCTCAGAAGAGCTCTTCGCCGGAGACGAAGGTGAAACATCATACGAGGAGCGAGCAGAATCTCACGGATTCCACGGAGGTTAGTGGAGGGGATGGAGGTGGTGCGAAGAGTGCTGTGGTATCGCCGGAGAATTATCGGACGAGGTCGCGGACGATGTCGGATTGTACTAGTTTATCAATATCAGGGTTTTTGGCGACTTTGGAACCGAGTCATAGCAGTTACAGTGTGTATAGTTCGCACAGTTCTGTGCATTTATCCAGGCAGAATGCACTTGAATCCGATGAGAATTTGACGGATGTTTATTCGGATCCGAATATTAAACGATGAAGGAATTTATTAGTAGATGACTTTAGGTTTGCAATATTTATGGGTTAGAGTTACTTTACAAACAGTATTTTTGACTAGAATATAAGTTTAAGAGCTCACTTTGTAATTCTGATTATTTTATCTGGTATTGATGAATAGGTAATGTTAAATAAAATTGTTGTTTCGTTAACAGCTGTAACTAAATTCATATACCCATATTTTTGTAAACAACTTCCTGAAAAGACTGCAAGGTTTTTGTCTACTTTTTACAATAATTTATTTAGAATTTTATTATTTTTTACGCATTTAATTAATGCAAATTAATTTCATTAATATCTAATATCGGTTGAGATTGGGTGCCTTTGTATTAATACGGAATACTTCCCAGAGTGATTTACTCATATTTTTTCATATTATTATAGACTTTATACAATTTTGTCCTAACATGAAAAGCTTTTTCTTAAATGGGAAACATTATTATAAGCTCCAAGTATGACATAGGCAAAAACACAAAATTTATGTAGAAATTATTTTAAAATGCATGTAGGAGGCCCAAAAATTTTTGCAGGGTCTCAAAATTTGTGGCTACGCTACTAAATTAAGGTGTTTTCTTAAAAATTCTTGTTTGTATTCTTTTTGGCCTGCTCGTTATCCCGGTTTTTATATTGTTGAATTACATAAGGGGGTGGCCGCCACCTTGAATTTTAGGGATGACTGATTATTTTGGTAAATAAGCATCTTAGGTTAAAAATGCATATTACCAAAATTGTTAAGAAACGAATTCCCAACAACTTTTGTTCAAAACTTTTTTTCATATAACCTAATATTTACAAAGTTACAAATTTTCAAAAAAGTTGTTATGATAATGTATCATACATGAAAATATAGAGAATTTCAAGAGCTACAAGTTTCGTTATAGCCACTTTTGACCTCCGATGTATAGTTTGGCTATAAAATCCAAAAAACCATTTTAACCCCCGAGATCCCCTTTTTGGAATTTTATAACTTTGTAAATATTAATAATATGGAAAAAAGTTTCAAACAATAATTTCCGGGGATTCGTTCCTTAACAATATTGCTAACATGCATTCTTAACGTTAGATGCATATTTACCGAGATAATTGAACTCACTCCTAAATTCAAGATGGCGGCCACCTCTTACGGAATTGTACCGGTGAAAAAGGAGATGGAGTGTTTCGTCGGCACTCACCCTTAAAATCTTACTGAACTCCGATTTAACGCTTTTTATTTCGGCATTTTTGTTCTCGTTTGACTGAACTACAAAACTACTAAAAGTTTACAATAACATGAAAAAATCAAAAGTAAACGAGATAATTAATTAAATGAAGTTAATGACTATTTTTCGAAAAATGCAGCCCAAATCATCATGACCATGACGAACTATTTTCCGAAATATTGTCACAATAGTTCTTATCAAAATCAAAACTCTGACACAAATTAATCTGCATATTAGGTACTGGAACTTCAATATACTTAGTATTTCTAGAACTTTTATTCTTCCAACAAAACATAAAATTACTCGCAGTTACTCCATATCGCATAACAAAAACTTTTTTAGCACATTTACAAATCTAATCTACACAGCCTCTATTTATTGTCCCCCTCAACAGTACCAAGTTTTCTCCTCAACTTCCTCCACTTCTTCATGTCACAATTCTGGCTTGTATTTTGGCCGGACATATGGCGGAGGACTAGGACGACAATGCACGCCTCTACTTATAGTAGACGTGGGGCTGTTTGTGTGACTCCGAGGCAACAATCCAGCATCGGGAGTTAGACTTAGATCACGATGTAGCCCTCGAACTGCGCCTGTAGATGGAATGGAATCGAATTGATTCGTGTTGGGGAAGTAGTAGTCCGTTGTAGTGGATTTGGGGCTGGCAAACAAAAATTTTGTTTAGTTTTTGAGAAAATTATATGGGAGATTGTTAGGATTAGGAAACTGCACGAAAACGGTTATTTTTAAAGGGATAAAACGGGGCTAAAATCGCAATATAACACAGCACACAGTTTCGTGTTTTTACCTGAAATAATCAGTGCAAATATGATATAAATTAGCAAAAAAATCCTCGCTTGTTGGGTCTTTTCTGTAATAATTTAAACAACTGTACTAAAGTTTAATTCCCCTCAAAATTTCACTTACAATTCCTCGTGGTGGATGCAAAGAATAAACGATAGAATCAGCACCAGGACAATAAGAATTACAATAGGAACCAAAACGCATACGACGATTTCACACACGTAGATTCTAATAGGAACTTCGTCTTTAGATAGTCCACGCCAGCGGTCCTCAAAGTTTTCTGTTTTACCATCGGAATTGGCCATTACGGAGTTGTCGTGGGTGCTTGAGTGGTGCATTACCTCGTTGTTATCATCAATCTTAACAAAATAAAAATAAAATAGATTATACAGGGTGTCCCAGTTTATATCGTCAGGATTTCACCAATCGATAGTTTAGCGAAAATTAAAGGTGGTTTGTCTAATAAACTATGGTCGAATTTTGCTTCCTTTTTGACGTACAGGCCATTAAAGAAAATAAATTATTTTAAATAATTTGCTATAAATCAATAACAAAAAAGTTAGCCTTCTGAAATTTTGCATAGATCTTTTTTTTTGTATTCTCTTATTAATAGTGGTTGCAATTATTTTATTTAGAACAAAGAGGCGTGCGTACGGGTTTCTTCAAAAACATTTTATTGAATAAAACGTACGCCACTGGTTTTTTTGCAGCACCAATATGCTGAGAGTATTTTCCATTCAATTTTGAAACTTTATCGTATCTTATAATTTTTTGATAACTTCACTCAAAATAACCTAATAGTACAGTAAATAAGGGAGAAAAAAGGCTTGAAATAGACTTTTTTACCCTACAGCCAATTTTTGTAGAATCTTCTAGAGGGTCACCCTGAAAGTTTAAAACTGAGTTTGTGTATTCGTAGACCCCACCCTTCCTTCACCAGCCCTCAATTAAGGGTTGGATTTTTTTGTTTATTGAATAACTTTTTTCCTATTAAATTTTTGAAAAAAAGAGTCAGTACAAAATTGTAAAGAAAAATATTTCCTACAACTTATCTTTTAAACTTTTTTTGATATTGTCGATATTTAAAAAGTTATTCACAAATAAGTTGAAAATTTTGGGGAAAGAGTAGTAAGTAGTACCTAACTAGAGAAAAATTTCCCAAAAATTTGCAACTTATTTGTTGAATATCTTTTTAAATATTGACAATATCGAAAAAATATTAAAAGGAAAATTGTAGGAAATATTTTTCTCTACAACTTTGTACTGATGCTTTTTCGGAAATCTAATAGGGAAGAACCTCTTTAATAAATAAGAAAAGAAAAAGTTAAGTTATCAAGAAATTGTAAGATACAAAAAAGTTTCTAAATTGAATGGAAAATACTCTCTGCATATTGGTGCTGCAAAAAAAACCAGTGGTGTACGTTTTACTCAATAAAATGTTTTTGAAGAAAATTGCAAAATTTCAGAAGACTAACTTTTTTTGTTATTGATTTATAGCAAATTATTTAAAATAATTTATTTTCATTAATGCCCTGTACATAAAAAAAGAAGCAACATTCGATCATAGTTTATTAGACAAACCACCTTTAATTTTCGCTAAACTATCGACTGGTGAAATCCTGACGATATAAACTGAGACACACTGTATAGGTGTTAAAAGGCATCCAATTTTAGGAACCTACTAGTCTAAAAGAGCACCAGTCCAAAGCAAACCCTGCGTCTCGGAAATAGCGTTCCACTGACGTTCTTTTGTAGTCTCTAGGACACGAAGGCACCTTCCACAGTGGACGAATCTCCTCTTGAAGCTCGATTAGTTCCGTGGAAAAAGGCAACTCGCTTCCGAGTCTTACCACAACGCTAAGTACAAAAATCAAACAAATTTACCTAAGTACATGTTTTTTTTATAAACGTAATTTTAAGTGAGTATTTACCCTTCGCCTTCGTTAGGATTGAGTGGCTTTCTTGCTCCAAGTTTTAGAGCCGAACTAAGAAACGTAACATACAAATCCTCCTCACTGTCCTTCCAAAGGGTTTTCCGGAAAATATCCTTCAAATTCTCCATGCGTACCACATCGAACATATCATCAACATTCAAATTGTCGATTTTCATATGCACCTCATACCTAGCAGGGTTCAGTTTATCCGATACGATAATGTTGAGGTTTTCATGCCTGGTTTCGTAGGTTTTCTTGTTCAAAGCCACGATTTCCAAGGGGATTTTGCCAGTGTTTAATTTGGGCGGTACACCGTACAAAAACCCGCAATGATGCCGTTCACTATACACGAAATTCACCCAGGAAGGCAAATCGGGGGCGTTCAAAAGCGACGCTTGGTAAACAAATTGGTTTTTAACGCCTTCGAACGTCCAGTTGAACATTGGAGGATCCACGATTATTTCGAAAACTTCGGTCATTAACACAGTCTCATCTTTAGCAAGAGTTGTGGAAGCCAGTAAGGAAACCAGTAACAGGGTTAAATACATTTTGGTTTCTTCAGCAGTTTGGGTTTATTTACGATACGAAACGAAACGCGACCAGTTCTAATTTTAAATCAATAAATTTATTTTTAAAATTTCCTGCTGGCGCCATCTGTGTTTTCCAATATTAACACAACAGAATTTCTTTGTGTTATGTTGGTTGCCTATACAGGGTGTGTCACGACTAGTTGACAGTAGACATAACTCTATTACTAAACACAATTTGGTTCTAAAAATTGGTACACGCCCATTCTACAATGTGCTCTATTTAACGAAAATATTTCCACCTTTCTGGTACTTCCGGTTATACCGGAAGTAGACACAAACTTCGTTATTTTAAATGGAACACCCTGTATATTTTTGATTTTTTAGATTCTACACTTCATTTTAGACATAAAAGTATTAAGGTTGTATGGTCCTAACATTAACGGTATTAAAATTATTTACACTTTTTTATTTTTTTTTATAAAAACATAGATGTAAATAAAAATTCGAATCTTGACAATGACACATTTTTTCCAAAATTTTTTTCTTATGTTTGAAGTAGCAATATACAAGCAATAAGCTGATATAGTTTTGGAAAACTTGCTTTATACAGGGTGTTGGTGGTTGTCCGTTCATTTTTAAAAATTTTGATCAATGATAACTTTATTTTTTTAAATGGAACACCCTATATATTTCTACATTTTCGAATTCTACACTTAATTGTAGACATAAAAGTATTAAGGTTGTAAAGTCTTAAAATTAACGGTATTATAATTAATTACGTTTATTCCAATTTTCAAGGTTTTTAAATATTGACTATCAACCATAAGCACCCTGTAGATATAAAATAAGTTTTTCAAAACCATATTACCATGTTTCTTGTACATTTCTACGACCACTAAAATTTGTTTTTATTATATTTAATTTAATATTTTTTATTTTTATTTATCTATTTTATTTATTTTAATTAAGTAATTGTTTCTTCCAATTTTTTCATACAAAAACTTAGAGTCAAATATTTTCATATTTTACTAATGACACGTTCTTTCAAAAAACAAACCAAATTTTAGTGGACGCAGAAATGTACAATGGTAATATGGTTTCAAAAAACTTATTTTATACAGGGTGCTTGTGATTGACCGTTAATTTTTAAAAAACGCAATTAATTATAATACCGTTAATTTTAAGACCTTACAACCTTAATATTTTTATGTCTCGAATTAAGTGCAGAATTCGAAATTCTAGAAATATATAGGGTGTTCCATTTAAAAAAATTAGGTTATCATTGATTAAAGTTTTTAAAAATGAACGGACAACCACCAACACCCTGTATAAAGCAAGTTCTCCAAAACTACATCAACTTATTTCTTGTATATTCCTACCTCAAACGTGAGAAAAAAAATTTGGAAAAAACGTGTCATTGTCAAGATTTGAATTTTTATTTACATCTATGTTTTTATTAAAAAAAATGAAAAAGTGTAAATAATTATAATACCGTTAATGTTAGGATCATATAACCTTAATACTTTTATGTCTAAAATGAAGTGTAGTATCTAAAAATTCAAAAATATACAGGGTGTTCCATTTAAAATAACAAAGTTTGTGTCTACTTCCGGTATAACCGGAAGTACCAGAAAGGTGGCAATATTTTCATTAAATAGAGCACATTGTATAATGGGTATGTACCAATTTTTAGAATCAAATTGTCTTTAGTAATAGAGTTATGTCTACTGTCAACTCGTCGTGACACACCCTGTATACGTATGATTCGAATTTTTAATAAAACCAGTTAGATACATTCACAACCACTTTGCACACGTGACATAACAATAAAACATAATGTTCGAGCTGTTCTTGGTTCGACCAATAGAAAAATTTGAACATTTGTCACTGTCAATTATTATTGGCCACTATTGGTCGAACGTTATGTTTAATTGTTATGTCACGTATGTAAAGTGGTTGTGAATGGGCTTTTATTTACGATTTCGAGCGCGACCTTCTAATTTTAAACAATAAATTTGTTTTAAAATATCCTACTAGCGCCATCTGATTTTGCGATAGTAACGCCACAAAAATCTTTCTGTGATGTTGGTTGCCTATATTAGCGCAAATTGTTTGAATTTTTGATGAATTACTTTTTTTAATCCCCCTCTATTGCAATCTACATCTACCTGAGTAGTAAGTTAGTAGCTTGGCACGCACAAATTTACTATTGTTGTTTTTAGTCAATGGTCAGTCACCTGTTTGCGGTGGTCAATGCCAAAAGAGTGTTTTTAGTTTGTGCTATCTTAAGAAAATGTCGAAAACTAAGGAAAAGTTGCTGTTAGAAGACGATGAACAATTTGCGCTTATGAAGGTAAATAAATAAATTGTTGTTTAAGTTACTTGTAAAATAATTTTAGCAATTCAGCGATTTTTTTTATTTAGCGCAAATTCATTCAGTTCAAGTTTACCAGTTTCATTTTTTAATTATTAGGATGGTTAGTAAGTACAGAAGCTTTCTAAATAAATGCATTTTGCATTAATAATTTGCGCGCTAAAGTAATCATTTATTTATTTTCTCCTTTCAAATTATGTATTCATAATTAAAAGCAAATGTTACAACTATAATTTTAACCCATTAAACTGCAATTTGTATTAAATTTATTAAAAATATGAAATAATTTTAACCTTCTATGATCAGTAGGCAAGACTCGTTTGTTAGGTAATGTTAAACAATTTTGAAGGACGTCGTGCTGATGAGACGAATATATTCTTGTTTAAAATATTTATGTTCTAAAATTTCCAAATCAATAAAGGTTAAATTTATTATTATATCCGCAAATTTTAAAATCGTCTGGTCGTAAACAAAGAATTCAAGGAATTTTGGAGTATTATTAAAAAATAACTAAAAGACATTTACCTCGGAGAGAGCAAAAATATTTTTCAATGGTATTTTGGGGAAAAATTACTTACAAGACAAAAATGTCCTTAAAATTAAAACAAAAAATTAATCCACAAAATCATTATTATTATAATACAGAATTTATTTCCAATTTCGACTAAAAAAAAATAATTCAAGGCATTTATAAAAAATAAATAAAGACACTTATTTCGGAGAGAGTGAAAATATTTTGCAATGATATTTTGTGGAAAAATTATTACATTACAAAAATTTCCTTAAAATTAAAACAATAAATAAATCCACAAACTCACTATTAATAAATAATTTATTTCCAATTTCGACTAATATCTCTTATCACCATCTTCCTCATCATCACTAGACTCATCCTTTTTCCTTATCAACTGTATTGTCTCTGCTTCCAAAGCCAATTTCCTGATATTTGCCAAACATCCTGCCGCTGCTTCCTGCAGTTTCCAATCGTTAACCGAAACGGCTTTCAATAAAAATGGTACCACGCCACTTTCGTGCATTGTAATACAATTGAACACATTCTTTGATAGATAAAACAAAGCCAGAGCTGTAGTTCGATTCACATTTGTGTTACGATCTGTCATGTAGCGCACTAGCGGCGTAATGGCCCCCAAACTAGAAAAAAGAGAAATTAATCAGAAAATAGAAACTGATATATCAAGTCGAAAACGAAGTAAGAGAAGAAACGGATTCTGGATAAAATTATGAAAATTTTTTAAGTCCTAGTTGATGCTGAGTTAGAACTCGAAGATAGCATTTCTAAACTAAACTAAACAATTTTGTACAAATCGGTATCGTTTTCTCCTTATACTATCATTTTCTAATCTGATGCAACGTCTTTACACCCATTCTTACCGTCCAAACATTTTGCAATTGGACCCCCAGGCACAACAATATGCAATAGCCGAGGCCAAGTGCTCCCTCAACTCCATGTCTGTGGTTTCAACCAGATTTACCAGCATTGGCACCACACCATAATCGGTAATCACCGCCAAATTTTCAATGTCCTTTGCGATTTCTGCTATAGCTGCACAAACGCATGCAAGGACGTGCAGATCGGGCGACTTCAATAAATTAACAATCAGTTCCAAACCTCCTACGAAACACCGAACCATCTCGCCGGAATCTGATGCGTTTTTTATACATGGTACCAAAGACCAGGCGGCACTAGCTTGAACCTGGAAACATCGAGTCAAATAAAGTTTTTATAGGGAGTCGTTATTACAGAGGTGGAGTCGTTTTTCAAAAGCGACCAAATTAGTCTAACACCGTCGTATTCTTCGATAATCCGCATGGATTCTTCCTCCTGTGCACATTCCCGCAGTACCATCGCAACGTTTTCCAACAAAGGAGCATAAGTGTAGTTCAGCAAGTTTACCAGTTGAGGTATTCCATCTGCCAAGCGTAGTACGGGTCGATTGTGCTCAAACTTCAGGCATTCGCATAGTGCTCCTACTACATTACTAAGAACACGCTCGTCTTCATCTGGATTATCCAATAATTTCACTAGAACCTTATCATGATCTTAAGACAAATTTCCAGAATTTTTCCAAAAGTCTCACCTCCACTGTCTTTAACTGGTCGAACCTTTCAACGTTTTCAGCTGAACTAGCAGTTTTCCAGATGGCGCCTGTCACCGCCGCCAACAGAGGTTTGTGTGGCCTAGTCTTCGGATCACGTGCCATTGCTACTAGTGGATCCAAACCACCAGCTTGTCGCACCATGTCTCTTGTCACAGCGTTTTCAGCACATCTAAAAATCGTTTCGGCGCAGTGATGTTGCAAAACTGTATCCTAGAAGAAATAAATTAAAAACTAACAATAATAAGAGTGATAAATACCTCAGCTGTTAAATGCTTGACTATGTCTTTGATCATGCCCTCGGTTTGAATCGCTAGTTGGTACGCTGGTACTGTAGCACATTGTGAAATTGTACCAATAGTAGGAATGACCACTTCAATATGTTCGGACCTGCAACCAAAGCTCAGATTTCAGGAATTGATACCTACTTGTACTTGATAATAAAGGACTTTTACCTGAGTAGCCGAGCTAAAAGCGGTACAGAACCACTCTTCATCATCACTAGAATATTCTTCCGGCTCTTCGAAACAGACCACAAGCTTCTCGCAGCTGCTTTTGCAATATTTACAATCTCTGTTTGTTCTATTGTAAGTTTTTCTACAGGTGTCTGTAAGTAAACCTCGGGCACATCCAGAAAATCCACAAGTTTCGGAATTCCATTACATTTTCTAATGTGCTTCCTCGCCTTGCGGATTTGGGCAACATTGTAAATTGTCTCGGCAACTAAAATCTGAAGATCACGTGCTGGTTCTGCTAGGTTTTTAACCAAGAGGATAATCCCGCCTAAATCCGCGATGCAACGCCGAATATCTTCGTTTTGAGATAACTGAGTTAGGACACCTAAAGCTCCTAGTTTGCATTGAAGATGGTCGGTTTCCAGGAGGTTTATCAGAATTTCCAAACCACCAATATCCTAAAAACTAAAATATACCAAATATTTAAACGCGATTTCAGTTTCTTGAAACCTGGATGGCCATTTGGTTGATTTCCGTTGTTAAGTCGTGGTCTTTCAGACAGCATAGTGCGACTACTGTTGCGGTTTGGTTGCCAGTTTTCAGATACTTCACCAATTTTTGGATGTGCCAGTATTCAGGTGGTGTGTCGAGTTTTGGACGCTGTTCACCACTCTCTTCATCAGTAGCTCTACAATATTTTTTAAAGATTTTCTTTCGAATATAATCGCGGGCTAGTACCTACTCAGATTTGGAAGAATCCTCACTGTCTGAGTGGTCTTCGACTATGACCTCTCTGGGGCCTAGTTTTATTACCTCTTCAACTTCATCGATAATATCTGACATTCCGATGAAATTTCCAAATGGTTTTTGACAATAATTGTGTCATGTGTAGACTAAAAAACTTTTAAGTTACAGTTAGATAAGCTAAGCCGCCTAAGGCAAGGTATTAAATTAGGAAATAGTTGTGAGGTAATTATTTAAACGAAGTTAAGGTCATTAGTGAGAGTTTAGTGTCAAGGTCGCCGAAAATGTTGAAACTTCGTATGCGAAAATTAAGGATTTTTCTATACTTAATAAAATTTAAAATTAGGTTTTGAAGGAATATTAAGAAAGTTTAACTACAGGGCAATTTACTTTAGTTACAGTTTGCGATTAATATTCAGTGCACTTCTTATTACGAGTAAAAGTAAGTTTGAAAGTTTTAGGTGTAGGAATAGGAAGTGAACTAAATTTAGCTCATAGTCCATAATTATTTTAAATCATACTTGCTTTAAAAATCGTTAAAATTGTGATGTTCCGTTCAGGGAAGAATAATAAGAAAGGTAATTTATTGTTTTTGTTGCAGTTCCGGAGAAATGTTGCAGATATTTTGCAGCCTCATCACAACGATTATTTCCTTGTTAGGTGGTTAAGAGGTAACGAATAATGCATTTATAATAACTACATTTAAAATCTCTTTCTATGCCGGTATGTCTGTATGTAGAACAAGTTTAGTATTTTTAATTAATATATTTTAATGCAGTAAAAGTGATTTAATATATTTATGTCTTATGCTTCTATAGTTTTAATTTAATGAGCCACAGTATAATATTTTTGACCTTACTAAATAAAATCTTCAAACCTAATGAAATCTTTACAGTATGTAAATTTTGCTGCCTAACACAAATTTAATATTCACAAGTAGATATTAAACAAAAAATACAGGGTGTCCCAGTTTATATCGTCAGGATTTCACCAGTCGATAGTTTATCGAAAATTAAAGGTGGTTTGTCTAATAAACTATGGTCGAATGTTGCTTCCTTCTTAATGAACAGGGCATTAAAGAAAATAAATTATTCTCAATAATTTGCTATAAAAAAGTTAGCCTTCTGAAATTTTGCAGATTTTTTGTATTCTCTTATTAATTGTGGTTGCAATTATTTTATTTAGAACACAGATGCGTACGTACGGGTTTCTTCAAAAACATTTTATTAAATAAAACGTACGCCACTGAGTATTTTCCATTCAATTTAGATACTTTTTTGTATCTTACAATTTCTTGATAACTTTTTTTCTTATTTATTAAAGAGGTTCTTCTTTATTAGATTTCCGAAAAAGCATCAGTACAAAGTTGTAGAGAAAAATATTTCCTACAACTTTCCTTTTAATATTTTTTTGATATTGTCAATATTTAAAAAGTTATTCAACAAATAAGTTGCAAATATTATGGCAATTTGTCTCTAGTTAGGTACTACTTACTGCTACTACTTACTACTCTTTCCCCAAAAATTTTAACTTATTTGTTGAATAACTTTTTAAATATCGACAATATCTAAAAAAGTTTAAAAGATAAGTTGTAGGAATTTTTTTTCTTTACAACTTTGTACTGACACTTTTTTTCGAAAATTTAATAGTAAAAAAGTTATTTAATAAACAAAAAAATCCAACCATTAATTGAGAGCTTGTGAAGGTCTACGAATACAAAAACTCAGTTTTAAACTTTCAGGGTGACCCCCTCTACAAGATTCTACAAAAATTGGCTGTAGGGTAAAAAAAGTCTATTTGAAGCCTTTTTTTCTCCCTTATTTACTGTACTGTTAGGTTACTTTGAGTTAAGTTATCAAAAAATTATAAGATACGAAAAAGTTTCTAAATTGAATGGAAAATACTCTCTGCACCCATCAAACAATCCTTTTTTCTCACTTTCTCTAAACCCCCCTTACCCCCTTAAATTGATGCCTTAATGTAAATTCTCCAGGGCTGAAAGACCAAGGTCGATGGCCTATTCGACATCATGACCAAAATACAAAATTGTATGTTATATTATCTGAATGTATTGTAACGTATAAAAAATTATTTATGTTGAATAAATGTATGTATATATATATATACTCTCTGCATATTGGGGGTGCAAAAAAACCAGTGGCGTACGTTTTATACAATAGAATGTTTTTGAAGAAACCCGTACGCACGCCTCTGTGTTCTAATTAAAATAATTGCAACCACAATTAATAAGAGAATACAAAAAAAAGATCTATGCAAAATTTCAGAAGGCTAACTTTTTTTGTTATTGATTTATAGCAAATTATTTAAAATAATTTATTTTCTTTAATGCCCTGTACATAAAAAAGGAAGCAACATTCGACCATAGTTTATTAGACAAACCACCTTTAATTTTCGCTAAATTATCGACTGGTGAAATCTTGACGATATAAACTGGGACACCCTGTATAGATACCAGAATCTTCAAAATTCGAGTTAAAGATTTTCGGATTACCTACAATATTTCCTTTAAATTGTCAATGCCATTCTTTCAGACGTCCTTGACTTTTCATTTTAACAAGCAGTTGCATTTTTTGAACATTTTTTCTTCCTCGTATTAATTTCCTAGTATTCGGTCTTCTTATTACCAGTATTAATCATTCTTCTAGACTTTAATTTTCACCTTGACGCTTAATTTATGATTTTTTTCATTAACAAATAACTTTAAAAAATTGTGACATAAAGGTTAATTATATATTCTTATAAAACCTCATACCATTAAATTTATTATATTATAATTTTATAATTTAAATATGCGTCTTAAAATGATACTCTTTAAATGTGAATAAAAACCACACATTTCACCAAACAAACGAAATCGAGAAAATAGAAAGTAATGCGGATTTTTGCAGCACGCTCATGGAACTCGGAAGCAGCTGAGAAAATGCTTAGACAGGTACGTAGATATTTCCAATATAAATTACATAAATTTTAATGTGAAACCACTCTTCGTCCTCTATTGCCGCAAGACGCAATAATCAGTCTCAAGGTTACCTTACACATTAAAATTCAACTTGGCACCGATAAATTAATTTTTTCTTGTTTTGTGCATTAAATTAGTCACTAAAATGGA
This sequence comes from Pediacus dermestoides, assembly GCA_963942485.1. Lineage (NCBI taxonomy): Eukaryota > Metazoa > Arthropoda > Insecta > Coleoptera > Cucujidae > Pediacus > Pediacus dermestoides. Next base: position 10,847,632 of record OZ012628.1, on the reverse strand, counting down.
GACAACAATGGGAAGTGGATGGTGCATTGAAAACATGGGAACCACCCGAGGTTCTTTCTTTGTACTACCCATCCGGAACTAGTGGATATGATAAAGATGGAGCACCAAGTAAATTCATCCAGAATACTGAAACAAATTTAATTAAGATTTTTCTTCTAGTTATTGTTGTTCCTTTTGCTGGTTTGGATATTGTAGGATTATTACATGCGATTCCTCGACAGGATTTCGTACGAATGACTATAAAAACCCTGGAGAGAAACTTAGACCTATCTAGGAAAACTGGAGATAATCAACTAGTTGCCATCTTTGATATGGAAGGCTTCAACTTACGACAGTATGCTTGGAGGCCAGGTTAAAAAGTTTGCTTTGGAAGTTTTTTTTTGTCAAATTAAATATTTTTAGCTGCTGAAGTCGTTATATCTTTAATTCAAATGTATGAGGCTAACTATCCGGAAATCCTGAAGGTCTGCTACATCATAAATGGTAGATATTTAAAATCTATTGATTCGTGATGGATTTAAACGAATTTTTTACAGCTCCACGTATTTTTGCGATTGCTTTCAATGTTGTGAAAAGGTTTTTAAATGAGTACACTATAGGAAAGATACAGATATTCAAAAGTGATCCGAGAAAGTGGAAGAAGGCTATTTTCGAAAATATTGAAGAAAGTCAAATACCAAAATATTTTGGAGGGGATTTAGTGGATCCTGATGGGAACCCCAAATATACAACTAAAGTATTTTTGTTTTTTCTAGTTCGGGGCAATTTGAAACCACTTGCATTGAAAGTTATGGTAAAAATAATACTGCTACTGTTCCACAAAAGCCACCTGGAAAAATTGATAGTTTTGCAAAGTTTTTTAGAATAAAAATGAATTTTGGCAATTTGCTTTAAGTTTAATTTCAGAAGCTGAGGGTCATTAACACTGTAAAAATGCTCAAATTGCCCCGTCTCTTATATTTCAAATAATATCAATTTTAACCACTTTTATCCGATTTTTATAGATAAATCAAGGCGGCAAAGTTCCAAAATCCTACTACATAAAAAACCTCCAAAACAACCCGGAACAACCCGAAAACCAAACCCAATACACCACAGCTGTGATAAAAAAGGGCGACAAACTAGTCTTAGATTACATTGTAGCAGAAGAAGGCTGCTTCCTTAGGCAAGTTACCATTATTAATTGTTGTTTAAACTGCAGCAAATAATCTCCTACTGACGTCACACAACTTGTTTATCATACCACTAAGAAAAAACTTATGATATTCTACCTGTTTTTTTCCAGATGGGACTTCAAAACCGAAGGTCACGACATACGGTTTGGTGTAACATTGCGAGATACTGATGGCACGGTGAGTCCGGTGGTACGTCATAGGCGCGTCGCGGCGCACCAAATCGACGAAAGTGGGGTTGTCGCGTGCCAGGCACCAGCTACCTGTAAGTATGATTCCGGGACAGGGGTTCGAAAATTTTAAGAAAAATTAAGTTTCTTGTGTTAAATTTTTTTTTAAACAAGTACTAAAATTCTGAAAATTATGGGATAAAATGGGAATCTTGTTTAGAAAAAAATCTTAGATAAACCGATTCTCCTAAACGATTTATTTTGTTTGTTAAATACCTAATTTTATATAACATATACGTCAAATTTTGGGAACTCTTGACTCAAATTTCCGCCCTCGTTCATTTCTGCTCCTCTTTTCAGACACTGTCACCTTCGATAACACCTACAGCCTCTTGAGAAGTAAGAAAATTCATTACAATGTCTTTGTGACCGTTCCTTTAAATCAATTGGATATACTTCCTGATGACGACGAGGATCGCTCCGAGTTGATAAGGAAGGAGGCGTCGGAGGATTGTTGTGGTAAAAATGAGGCAAGTGGCAGTGGTTTAAATGGATCTGCTGTAATAACACCAGTGCAATAAGGAATATTTTTTAAGAACCTATCCTAGAATTTGTAATAATTGTTTTGTAATTTACTTGTCCATATTATATTATAATTGATGGTTTAAGAGTTGAATAAAATTGTACATAATTGTTTCGTTTTAGTTTATTTTAATTAGGTATTTCAAAAATTTTTCTATTCTAGGAAATTGTAATGGGATTTCCTAGAGATTTACATAATTATCACAAAAAAACCTGAACTATTTAAAAAGTAATTACTAACCACAGATAACATATTATAAATAAACCCGCAATATTTTAAGCAATTTCAGGTAAAAATGAACCATCACCGGGTTTTTACAATAATAACACTTTGTGTGATTCTTTTCACTAAATCAATTTCCAGTTGTCCTGTTTGTCATGAAAATGTGGGTTGTACCACAATTAAATGTGCGCCCCATCACCATCCAGTACCATTTTGTTGTAGTTGTATTTGCGTACGAACAATAGGTACCTACCTAAATATTTTAGACAAAATCCTCTCTTTACTTATTAAATTTTTCAGATGAAGGTGAAAGATGTAATTTGCATCCTAATCAATATCCTGAAGCGGAATGTGCTCCAGGACTATTTTGTAATAATTGCAATGTTTGTGAAAAAATATTATAGAAATAAGTGGAAAATGTATTAATTGAAATATATTCGCTAAAAATATATAGAATTTCCTTAAGTTCCAGATAAATCACCTATTTTAGGAAAAACCACACGTTTGAAATATTTGTATGTACGACTGCGTCATAAAGTACTGTTTATGACATAGTTTTGCGGTCATAAAGTTAGCTCTTTATACACTAGTGTATACTGTTACTATAAATTACCTATACATCAGCTGTAAGTGTCAAAATAAATACTGTCAGAATATAGTATATTGTAATACAAGTGCGGAAACGGCATCATGACAATACGAATGTTAAACTTGCAACGCGAGCAATAGCGAGTGCTGCAATCACACGAGTATTGTCATGGGCAATTTCCGCAAGCGTGTTACATACGATTGTTTCTACGAAAACACGGAATTCGTAAAAAATTAAATTATTTGTAAATCTTGTCCTAATTAAAAAAAAACATCAAGTGAGTTTGTTGTCATAGAATTGAAAGCTGATAGCTGTTGACAGTTTATAAATTGTGTCCTGTCATCGAAATAATTTTGATTTTGAGATCAAATTATGTGAATTTAAACATGGAGTTTCAAAACTAAAGCGAAAGCGATGAACTAATGTACACTCCTCCGGTTGTTAGATATTAAATAAATGTTACAATTATAACTAAATGTAAGTAGGTACTTCTTTATGTTTTTGTTTGCGTGCGGAAAGTTTAAAAAATGTGTACGGAAAAAATTTTCCGTACTAGTTTTTCAAAAGCCTACTTTCAAGTTCGATTATCTTGTCAGAAAAAACGTCATTCCGCATTTTCGTAGAAAACATTTATTACATTGTCATTTATAATTTTGCTAGATAATTAAAAGGTAATTTTAGCAGTCGAACATAAAACAGCCATAAAACAGACTCGTCAATGAAGTCATAGATTTGTTACATAAATAGCTATTTTGTGAATACAAAAAAGCCTTACTAAGAATGTGAGGTAAAATAATTCCTTATCATTTTCACAAAATATTTAAATGCATATATTGTGTTCTATAGTGATAAAAAACCGATAATATCCACTATATAAGTTAACAAAAATCCACTTTATTCCACACCAAACTCAAACAATTTTCCTTCAACTAGGTAATTGTAATTCAACAAAATGAATTATCGTTCTCTCATCCTGGAAATGTTGTTCGCAATTTCCATTCTCTTTATATTTTCCCCCAAAAATGCAGTGGGTCTTTGCCGTTTTTGTGAAAATGAAACATGTGAACACATTAAATGCCCTCCTTGCTATAAACCAAAAAACATCACATGTGAATGTTGTGAGTTTTGCACCAAAGTAGTGGGTGAGTAATGAGTATAAAAACAATAATATGAGTTTTTTGGTTTACATATTGGGATTTTTAGGGGAAGGTGAGCGATGTGGTGGAAGTCGTCAAATGTATAACTTGTGTGAATCAGGACAATGCTGCAATATTGATAGTGTTTGCAGTAAAAATGTGTCGACTTGTCCTTACAAAATAGAATAATTGAAATATTATAAAACTTGCATCATACAAAAATAAAGTATCGTTTGAAAAATACTGTTGATTTATTTATTCTAATTTTAGTAGCCAGGGATCGCCGAATTGACAAAAGGGTGAAAGCGAAATTAAATAAAAAAAATAACTGGTCCTGTTATATATTTTTTTAAAATCCTGTGGACTTCTTTGGCAATATTCCTTATTATGTACGAGTGCATCATAAAGTACCTACTGTTTTGCGGTCATAAAGTAGGTAGCTCTTTATACACAAGTGTATAAAGTTACCTGCTCTATTTTACTGTTACTATAAAATATCAATACATCAGCTGTCAATGTCACAATCAATACTGTTAGAATATAGTAGTTTATGCAACAAGGTAGGAATTGAGAGATTCTGACGAGTGTGAAAATTGCGCCAGAGCGAAGCGAGGGCGCAAGAATACGAGGCAGAATCAATTCCTAACCGTGTAGCATACTCTATTTTTTCTCATACCTGTACGAAAATGGCCACTTTTGCGTGAAACGCGCGAACAAATTAAAACAGCATAACGCTGACATTTTGCTTGACACTGTGCGATGAGCAAATCATCTTGAGAACCATAAACAAACACAAATAACTCCCGCATATTAGTCAGGGAATGGCTACCCAAGTGAGAAATGTTACCCCCACTCCTTATTTTCCGCGACTACCCTAAAAAGACGACATTCTACCTGCATTTCACGCAAATAAAGTGGCCATTTTCGTGTAGGTATGGGAAAAAATTTATGACTGTCATTTATAATTTTACTAAATAATTAAAAGGTAATTTTAGAAATCGAACATAAGGCTTTATATGCAACTCGTATATAATCTGACCTTATTGACTCGTCGTATTTATTAGCCTCGCTTGCAGGCTCGTTCGGCCATAAAACAGATTCAGCAATAAAGTCATAGGTTATACTTGTTGCATAAATAACAATTTTTAATTAAAAATCTACACATAAAAATTTATTAAAATAATAAAGAATTACCGACAAAATAAAAATGTAAGACTTGAATAAGGGTCCTATGCTTATTCATAGAATTTTTTCTGTATTGATTAAATTTCGAAAATAGTCTGCGGCTTATCTAATGCAGGGACAAGAAATCACTTTTACCTCCCTCAAGACTTTTTTACCATGATGGTGTAGGATTTAGGAATAATGCTTTGAAATGTTTCAAGAAGCTGTTCTTCTAAGAAAATTTGTGGTTACATCTTTGATCTAACCATAATTTCAGCTCTGTAATGACTGTAATATTTTAATCGGATACCAAAGTAGATAGATATTTAGGTAATTCATTAATAAGAATAAATCTATACGTAATTTTAAAATGAAAAGAGGTACCGACTAAGGCTTAAACCACAGCATATACACTATTGGACAAAAGTAAAGCAACAACTATTAATTTTGAAATATGTGAACAGAAAATGGAACTTACATTTAAAAATATGAAAAATATGATTTAATTACTTTTCTATAGTCAAAAACATTTGATCTGGAGATTCATACTTTTATAATATTTCTTATTAAGTCTGGATAAAAAATTAAAACAAATTGTAGGAAAAAGGAGTCGGACAAAAGTAAAGCAACATTTCAATTTTATTGAACTAACTGAACACTGACACATATGAAACAAGTAAACAATAAATATAATATTTTGTAATTTATTGCATATCCATTACTTGCAATAATTTGCACGCATCTTCTTAGCATCGACGAGATTAATTTTTGTATAACACTTTCCGGAGTATTCCTTCAAATATCGTTGATTTTGTCGATAATCGCCTGCTTGTTTCTAAATAATTCCGAAGTATTGGGAACTGAAATATAGAATGCGCCACCTGGCGGTACAAATTGTCCCCCGTGAAAGAGAGTCACTTTGACATTTCAACATGTGAAGTATGGCAGGCTGCACAAAGTTAATTTTCTTGTTAAATATGATAACTAATAAAACGTTAAGATTTGTTTCAAATATTGCAGATAAGACACACATAATTAGTGTTAAATACTTGTTACATGTTTATTATTACAGTGTTGTGTAACGGAGAGCAAAAAGGGCCGCCTGTTGTGTTTAAAACCAGTACGAACCAGAGACTTTTCTCTGGATGAACTGCAAAGTTTTTTGTTGTGTTAATGGTTGTAAGTTGTAACAGCAAAGGGAAAAGAAATTGACAACTTAGTTTTCATTTATTTATTATTTATTTTCTTTTTATAATAAGGAGTTTCACGGAGGGAAATTGGCTCATGTTTTTCTAAAACAACTTTCCTTTTCGACCATGTGCATTTCATATCAGTACCAGATATGTGATCCAAGTGTTTTTTATCGTGCCTGAAACAGAAAAAAAAAGAACAAAAGCAAACCAAAAAAACCAGAAAAATAAAAGTGATAGTATGTATTAACAATTGCAAACGCCATGATATTTTTGCCAACGAAGATGTTTGATGACATCCAAAAATACATGTATGTACCTATTAAATGATTTGTTGTTACATTTTCCCTTCTTCCAACTTTAACTAAATTAATTGCTTTTTCCAAAAACTAATTACAACCTAACCTTGCAAATATTTTTTATTACTTACCTTCTGTTAAATTTCTCTAGTTGTGATGCATCTAGGACCGAAATAATTCGATTAAACTGAGTTTCATTGTGGTAATTTACTTATTGTAAAAACACAAATAAAAGAATCACACACAAAATTTAAAAAACTTACGTTAAATCTCGACACCGTTCATATAAACATGTGTAAATATTTGTGCGACCTTTAAAGCGACTCTCTTTCAAGCTTACGACTGCAGCGCCCCCATCGGTCATTTCAGTTCCCAATTAGCAACTACAATGAAAGAGGACATCTAGAGACTGCACCAAAATCCGGACGACCACGGAAAACCACAATCCACACGGATAGAATAATTAAAAGAATTAGTCAGAATGACCCTTTCAAATCAGTTCCAAGTATTAAAGCAGAAATTGCGAGCCTAAATATTAGTTGCAGGACTATTCAAAGAAGACTGGTTGATGTAAAGCTGTTCAGTAGAAGACCTACAAGAAAATCTCTAATTTCAGCAAGAAACAGGGCCGCCCGACTTGCCTTTGCACTTGCTCACTTGAATTGGACCGTGGACGACTGGAAAAAAATATTTTTTAGCGATGAAACCCGGTACACGATTTTTAATTCCGATGGAATGCGTCGTGTAAGACGACCAGTAGGTCAGAGGTTTAATCCAAAGTTTGTTACACCAACCGTAAAGCATGGCCATGGAAGCGTGTTCTTATGGGGTTTTTATTTTCTTATACGTAGTATAAGGAAGTATAGTAATCGTGATTTTTTTCGACTTCGAGATTTTGATGGACTTACACGTTTTGAGGGCCCCTGAATCCATTTTGACCATTTTCGCCATGATGTCTGTCTGTGTGTCTGTCTGTCTGTCTGTATCCACCATAACTCAAAAACGACTTATCGGATTTGATTCAAATTTCATATTTAAGAGTTTGAACAAATTTGTGGGTGCCACATTCAATGTTTTTCATCTAGCACCAAAACAAGTGACAGTTACCTGAAGACATTTTTAGGTTTTTTAGGAATATCTTGAAAAATAAACAATTTATGAGAATTTTTTATTCTTTAACATTGATTTAGAATTGAATTTTGAACAAATTTTGTTTGAACGCTTTTTTGAAATTCCGTCAAAAAAATTTCAAAAAATTAGATATTCTTAAAACATTTTATATTTCTCATAGCGCGCGTTGATAGTTGAATCCGATGGTCGAGGTAGACCATGTGTTTCATTATATGGCTGCCAAACAGAGGGTCCCGGGTTCGAATCCCAGAAGGACCGGTCCATTACTTTTTACTTTCTTATACGAAGTATAAGGAAGTATAGTAATCGTGATTTTTTTCGACTTCGAGATTTTGATGGATTTACACGTTTTGAGGGTCCCTGAATCCATCCTGACCATTTTCGCCATGATGTCTGTCTGTCTGTCTGTGTGTGTGTCTGTCTGTGTGTCTGTCTGTATCCACCATAACTCAAAAACGACTTCTCGGATTTGATTGAAATTTCATATTTAAGATTTTAAACAAATTTGTGGGTGCCACATTCAATGTTTTTCATCTAGCACCAAAACAAGTGACAGTTACCTGATGACATTTTTAGGTTTTTTAGGAATATCTCGAAAAATAAACAATTTATGAGATTTTTTTATTCTTTAACATTGATTTAGAATTGAATTTTGAACAAATTTTGTTTGAACTTTTTTTTGAAATTCCGTCAAAAAAATTTCAAAAAAACGAGATACATATTCCTAAAACACTTTATATTTCTCATAGCGCGCTTTGATAGTTGAATCCGAGGGTCGAAAAGTAATTATTGTGATACTATCCGTATAAGAAAGTCATGTGTTGGGCACATCAGATATTTTATTTTACTGGTTTCTATGGTACCGAAAACAATAATAATGAATAAATAAATGTAATTTTATAACGGGAGATTTTTTTAAGTGAGTAATAGGTCAAAAATCTAAAATAAAACACATTTTTGTCTAAAATTCGGTTATAATGAGTGGGACAAGGACAGATTTATGCGTATTGCAATAAGTGCGACAGAGACTATTTGAAAATTGCTGGAAACCTTCAAAATTTTTACAAGAAATTTAACTTAATTTCTTTAGGAAAAGTAATTATTGTGATGCTATCCGTAAGTATAAGAAAGTCATGTGTTGGGCACATCAGATATTTTCTCATGGAATAGCGTCGGCCCCGTCCATTTCAATGATGGCATCATGGATGGGCTTGCTTATAGGGACATTCTCCAAAACACAATGCTGCCTTATGCAGAATGGGAAATGCCCATACACTTCATTTTCCAACATGAGAACGACCCAAAACGCAAATCAGGCATAGTAACAGAGTTGCTAATAAGAGAACGTGTTCGAATTTTGGACTGGCCAGCCCAGTCACCTGACCTCAACCCAATAGAGAATCTGTGGGAAGAGGTCGAGAGACGAATTAGAACGGAATTTTTTAGAAACAAGCGTTGATCGACAAAATCAGCGATGTTTGGAGGAATATTCCGAAAGGTGTTATACAAAAATTAATCTCCTCGATGCCAAGCAGATGCGTTAAAATTATTGCAAATAATGGGTATGCAATAAATTACTAAATATTATATTTATTGTTTACTTGTTTCATATTGTATCAGTGTTCAATTAGTTCAATAAAATTGAAATGTTGCTTTACTTTTGTCCGACTCCTTTTTCCCACAATTTGGTTTTCATTTTTTATCGAGCTTAATAAGAAATATTATAAAAGTATGAATCTCCAGATCAAATGTTTTTGACTATAGAAAACTAATTATTTTCAAATGGAATCATTCTAATCGTAATATGACAATCAATTTAATAAGTAATTTTGCAACTGTCATGCAACTGTCATACATTTTTGCAGATAATGATATAACTTATACTCCGCCGGAGTATAAGTCCTACTTATACGCCGCTCAAGAGTGGTGTCATAGAAATGAAACTTATACCTTGCCTACTCAGTCTTATAACACCATGTTATACGCCGTTTGAAAATAATAGATATTTATTTTATTAGGAGTATAAGCGAAACTTTTATGTGACGAAGTATGGAGGTGTAAGCGCCGAGCGGAGCGAGGAGAATTAACTCTATACGGAGTCACATGAAAGTGCTTATACTCCGAATAAAATACAATATTTTATTTTCAAATGGAATAATTCTAATCGTAATATGACAATCAATTTAATAAGTAATTTTGCAACTGTCATGCAACTGTCATACATTTTTGGAGATAATGATATAACTTATACTCCGCCGGAGTATAAGTCCTACTTATACGCCGCTCAAGAGTGGTGTCATAGAAATGAAACTTATACCTTGCCTACTCAGTCTTATAACACCATATTATACGCCGTTTGAAAATAAAACTAATTACATCATATTTTTTATGTTTTTAAATGTAAGTTTCACTTTCATACATATTTCAAAATTAATAGTTGTTGCTTTACTTTTGTCCAATAGTGTATATGCTGTGCTTAAACATTTCCAGTTGGCCCTACAAATTGAAAGGCAAGTTGTGTTATCTTAAAAAATGTCAGAAGTTCACAATAGAAATTTTAAATTCTATTGATTTATTTGAAAAAATTCACATGTTGTAAAAATAAATTATCTTAATGTTTATTTATATCAATGTACGTACATGACATTTTCCCTAATAGATATACCAAGAATTTGCATAAACAAACGGAAAAAATATTATTTCACAGCTATTTAAAGAAAAATGTATACTAAATAAAATGAGAGATAAAAATAATTATTCCAGGTATATAAGTAACCTTCCATAACACTTTTATTTAAAATTAAAACTACCCAAACCAGTCAAGTTTAATTTATTATTTACTAGAAACATGAATTACAATATCACACTTCTTCTAGCTTTTTCGGCTATTTTTATAACTTCTGTAATTTTTACTGAAGTTGCTTCCATAGTTTGTCAAAATTGTGAAAAAGTACAATGTGATCCAATTGATTGCCCACTAGGCTATCATACCGAACATGGTTGTATAGACTGTTGTCCATATCATTGTGCGAAACCCGTTGGTGAGTAGAAAAATTTATTGTTTTATTTTCCTAAAGATGAATGTATTTTTAATACCTACACCTTTTTACAGGTGAAGGCGAAAAATGTGGTCACATTTGCGAAAATTTGCAGAATTATTGCACCGGTAACACATGCTGCAACTTTGAGGGTCGATGCGACAGAAATTCTAGTCATTGTCTTCACATTCAAAATCTGTAGCTGGACTAAAAGACCAGACTTATGGTGTTATTCTGTATCGAAAATGTTAGATAACATTCTGTTAAATCTATGTTATTAGACGTTTGAACAATATAAAACATTGTTGAAATGTCAAATAACATAGATTTAATTTAACAGAATGTTATATAACATTTTCAATAGAGAATAGCTCCATTAAGCTTAGTTTAAAAATATATAATAGATTTTGAGTTTGTGTCTTATTTTCTTGTAACCTTATTTTTTATTCCACATTCCAAAAATTTATAATCCATTACGTAATAAATGCAGTTATTAAAAAAAATTAAACTGATAAAAGATAAACCACTAGGTATAAAGGTAACGCAACATCCACAACACTTTCAGAAACAAACTACCAGTCAAGCTTATTACATTTACCTAGAAACATGAACTACCACATCGCACTTCTAGTTTTTTCATCAATCTTTATATCTTCAATAATTTTTTCCGGGGCTGCTTCTTCACTCGTAGCATGTCGAAATTGTGATACTGTAAAGTGTGGTCCAATTGACTGTCCACCAGGGTACCATTTCCACTTTGGCTGCCTAGATTGTTGTTCATATTACTGTGTAAAAACCGTTGGTGAGTAATACGAGTAGGAACAATGTATTTGAAAAAAAAAAGAAATGTTTCTTTGTGTTATTTAGATAAATTTAGGGATTATAAATTATAATAATATACTGCATTAGATGCAAATTTATAATTTTTCAATTAAACTCATTTCTTTTTCTATACAACTTTTTTTACTAATTTACACCGATTTTTTTCAGGTGAAGGCGAAAGATGTGGCGCACTTTCCTCAAAATTAGTGGATCAATGTAATGATGACACTTGTTGCAATACTTGTGGTCGATGTGATAGAAATTCTACTAACTGTATTCATATTTATTACCGATAATTAAAATATAACACCTATCGAAGTTTAAATATAAAAAAGTTATTTGGACTATGTGAAAAATATCTATTATAGGAAAAAATTTAGTTGAGATTGTTAACTTTAATATTGTAATGTAGGTATTCAAAAATAAAGTTTCAGTGCAAAAATATTTCGTTTTTGTTATCTAATTAAAACAATACTTATTTATGTTCTTTGAAATATGATATTGGAGTAGGTACTTACCTACCTCAGGGTCCAATACTGAAACCAATTTTTTAGGAGATCATTACAAAAACGTTGATTTTATGGCGCCTTTTGCTGCTATAAAGTTTTACTTTTTTGTACACATCTGTCAAATGTTAGTTTTTTGTACGCATCTGTCAGATGTTACTTTTTTGGGATAGAACTGTCAGAAATAAAAAGTATATATAAACCTACGACTTTGAAAATTATTGGAAACATAATCTGTAGAAAGTTTGCTACGATTAAAAATAGATACCACAAATTTTGTATAATAGTATAATAGTATATTATACTACGACGCTATAATGAAAGCTATTATTCTTGAGGATGAAAATTACAACTCGAGCGAGCGAAGCGAGCGAGTGTTGTAACATCCGAGGGAATAATAGCCATTATAGCGAGTTGTATACTATACCTTATCTACGACGAAAATTCATCTTCAATATCATTTTCCACATTTTCCATTATAAAATGACACAACACGTACAACACTATCAGTATTTTGACAAATATTTATTTACACTGACATTTTGTTTGTCATGGTTTCCATGGCTATTTTCAATTTCACAGAAATTGTGATTGTTATACTACTTTTTCATTGGTTTAGAAGTATGGTATAATGGAATTTGTATAATGAGATTCATTATATTGCAAAAACCACAAATATAATACATATATTATATATTAGTCGTAGATAAAGTATATTATGCAATGAGCATTTAATGATAGCTATTAAGACACGACACGAGTATGAGAATTACGACACGAGTCGTAGGTCAGTGTCATAATGAATACGAGGGTCTTAATAACCATTGAATGAGAGTAGCATATATTATTTTTTCAACGACTAGTCAAACTAATGAAAAATAAGAAAATAAATATTATGGCAACTTTATCATAAACTCAAAAATATCAGAAAATCAAAATGAACTGTCAATTTTTAAATTTTAGATATGTCAGATGTTCATATTTGATATTGACAGAGTATTGCTTGATGTTGCATTTCTATTGGTTATAAACTTGTATCGTCATGAAAAATCTGTATCATAATGAATCTCATTACAGTACAGGTAATAAATGCCTAATAAATAAATTACAGTATGGGAGTAGAAAAATAAATGTTAAAAAACATTTTCAAAGTTATTTATTAACAAATACTGCTAATACTTGTTATTTATATTTAGTACAGGTACAATAGACAGAAATAAGTGCCAACTAATCACACTTATTTACTTGAACTTTTCAGTCGTGCTATTTCGTTTAATTTCTTATCAAAATGTAGGCCACCATTTTACTAAATGACCTATAAAAGAAATCTTTGAATCATTTGTTAAATAAGTATTTGGGTATTTAAAGTATTTTGTATTTTAATCTATCATTGAAATCTCTATTTCAAACTAATTTCTCTAAAAATCTCAGGTGATTTGTAACACCTTAATTTTTATTTTACACACGAAGCATATTTTTTAACAAGATTGCCTCCAATTAAACGTGTTTAATGCTACAGAAAAATATCGTCGCGTGATAAAAATTACAATTTCCAACAATTTGACTCGAATATAAACTCATAATTTTCCTCAGACTTTTAGTCAAAATGAATTACAATTACCTAATGCTAATTACCGTCCTCACGACATTCTTTGTCGTGTTTTTCACAGAAGGTACCTCTATATTAGAGTGTACAGAAGATTGTTGCAAAAACATCAAGTGTCCACTTCTAGATTGTTCCTGTGGACAAAACGAAATGCCTGATTACTCCGATGGCCTTTGTGGTTGTTGTAACTACTGTGTGGACATTTTACGTAAGCAAATAATATAATTTTCGGATTTTTTTTTTTTTTTGTGTTTATATAGATGAAGGCGAGCGTTGCTCTACTTTAGAGGAATCTCGACCAAATGCCATTTGTGGGCCAGGATTATATTGCAAGAAATGTGATACAGGAGAGGATACTTGCGAAAAGGTTATTATTTATATTTAAGAAAATTCTTGAGAAATTGTTAATTCATTATAGAAATACTAAATAAAATTTTTGGGAAAATTGGTTGGTTTTTATATGGATGAAGTGAAATAACTGAATTTATGGGTCACACTTACCCCATTTTATCTGATTGTGTTAAGTTTATCAGTAAATAATGAAAATGTAAAATATCTGCATTTCTAAAATAAAATGATCAAACAATGAATCTTAAACTTCTTAAGTGAAGTATTTACTACTGAAATATTCCAGAAGATATTCAGGATTTTATTTCCAGAAGGAAAATTTAGCTAAATATCAAATTTTTTACCACTTGAATTTAAACTCGATAAAAACTTTTTTCTACTCTTATACAGTGAATTTTTTTTATGAGTCTCCATAGGGATTTACATGGTAAAATCTGTAACTCCTGTTAATGGTTTTTCTACTGCGAATTTCAAAATAATTTTTGACACACTATTAGTTTGCATCTTTTTTTACATGTTCTAGTAGTTTTTAAAATGTAAAAAGTGAAATTTTTTTATTTAAAAAGGAAAATAATTACACAATTTTAACTCGTTTTCACATTAAAATTTAATAAGTTAGGAGGCTTTGTCCACTGACAATTATTGTAGAATTTTAAAGGTATGGGTCGATTTGGATATTCCACCGCAAAATTATCATATCTCTCTACTTGAGACACCTTTAATATACGCCGTAATGAATTTTACTTTTTCTTCGATGGTGTACAAAGACATTTTCACGTTTTGAAAGTCTTTCAAACTTAATAAAAACATGCAAATAAAGTGACAGTTTTGGAATATTTATTTGCTTGTCAGTGGACAAAGCCTCCTAACTTAATAAATTTTAATGTGAAAACGAGCTAAAATTATGTAATTATTTTCCCGTTTAAATAAATAAATTTTACTTTTTACATTTTAAAAACCACTAGAACATGTAAAAAAAGATACAGACTAATAGTGTGCCAAAAATCATTTTGAAATTCGCAGTAGAAAAACCGTTAACACGAGTTGAAGATTTTACCATGTAAATCCCTATGGAGACTCATAAAAAAATTCACTGTATATGAAAATAGCCAATTTTCCATGACATACTCTACTTGAAACTTCGAAATTTTTGTCTACTGCGTAAATAGTCATATTCTTTCTAGAGAGAGAATATTAAAATTACAAATTTATGATTTGATTTATGAAAATTAATAATAATACCGTTAATTTTAAGACCTTACAACCTTAATAATTTTATGTCTCGAATTAAGTGTAGAATTCGAAAATCTAGAAATACCTATACAGGGTGTGTCACGACGAGCTGACAGTAGACTAAATTTTAGTGGATGCAGAAATGTACAAGAAACATGGTAATATGGTTTTAAAAAATTTATTTTATACAGGGTACTTGTGATTTACCGTTAATTTAAAAAAAACAATTAATTAAAATACCGTTAAGTTTAAGACCTTACAACCTTAATACTTTTATTTCTCGAATTAAGTGTAGAATTCGAAAATCTAGAAATATATAGGGTGTCCCATTTAAAAAAATTAAGTTATCATTGATTCAAGTTCTTAAAAATGAACGGACAACCACCGACACCCTGTACGAGAAAAATGGCCACTTTCTTTGCGTGAAATGCGGGTACAAAGTCGCTTCGCTCGGGCCCAATTTTCACACTTGTCAGAATCTCTTAATTCCTAGTTTGTTGCATAAACTACTATTACTAATCGACATGAAATACGTTTATTTTCACGTCTTATTGTAAAATATACTATTTCCTTCTTTAATATGAAAATGACAAACATTACTTGAAATAAATGTGTTAAAAAAATGTTAAACTTCCTATATACTGAATAACTCAGATAATAATGACGTAATCAACATAAAACACTATAATAATAATACATAATATAAACAGGTAGAACAGTATTCGAAAATAAACCCAACCATGAACAGCTTTCAGTCACTTTTATTCCTAACAACAATAATTTCTTCATCTCTGCTTTTTAAGCAAGTGCTTTTATCAGGATGTTCGAGACCTTCTCCTGATCAGTGTCACATGACAACCTGTCCACCAGTCTATTGTGAAGATAATCAAGTGGAAGAACAATCTTACTGTGGCTGTTGTACATTTTGTCTTACTATCCTAAGTAAGTAAGCGGTAAGCAAATTAGAATCAAAATTTAATTTTATGCTGTTTCAGAGGAAGGTGAAACATGTACATATTTGGTTGGACCACCACAACCTAGTAGCGTATGTGGACCTGGTTTGAAGTGTAATTTTAGTACTTTTAAATGTGAAAAAAATAAATCCCATCCCCATTAAAATTTAGGGATTTCTGAGTTTACTTTTGGTGGCATTAGTAATTACTTAAATAAAGCTATAATTGAACATGAGTATGTGTTTTTTTCCCCCAAATTTCTCACTAATTCTCTTTCTATTTTCTTCTTTATTCCTGTCTTTATTATCCTTCCATCAGCCATTTGAATAATAATGCTTCCTTTCTCTTTCTATTTCTAACTAAATAAATTGTTTGAAATAACTTTTTTCTTAAAACTCCATAGATTATTTATTATTATAATTATAATAAAATGAAGTTATGCTAATTAATAATCACAATAAGGATGCTTTACATTCGAGGTCATACTAAAAAAAACCTAAAATGCTAATAAATCTTGAACCGCCGGGGTTACCCGATCTAACCATTATACATATAAGCGATCCACTAAACCAAAACGCGAATATATCAAAATGAAACTGTGCTGCTTTGTGTTAGTCTTCGTCCTGTGCGCTGTGCAGGAAGTTATTCTCCTACGTCCACCTTCTTGTAATCCAAGCTCATGTCCTCCTTTAGCTGCCCTTTGTGAACCTAATCAAAAACTTGTTAAAATCGGTTGTTGCAATAAATGTGTTGACGAAGGTAGGAGAAAACAAAAGAAAGTAAAAACAGATTTTTTGAAATATTTTTTATAGGTGACGGTGACTGCCGAGGTGTGATTTGTCCACAAACTTATGTACCTTTAAGTTGTTCACCACCTCAAAAACTTGGCGTGGTTAATTGTTGTCCAGGATGTATATAGAAAAATGTAAGAAAATTGTTTGATTTTCTTGAAACTCAGCTAGAAGCTAAAAGCAGATTTTTAGGTTAACAAAAATCCGGAATAAAGAATTTTAAATAATAAATTTATTAACAAATAAATTGTAGTTTTTTATTTTCTTATATTTTATTTTTGTTATAAATAAAATAGGTGTAGATATATTATTTCATTATAAAAACCAAGAACATTAGAAACAGGAGAGCGAACTTCGCATGTTCTGTATACAGCGATGGGACGCTATGCGGCGATAGCTCCCATCTAAATCGCCATGTGCGCCCTGATCTTAAATTGGTGTACTGCGCAACTGTCAAGCACATAGTACATTCGTTTCATAATTTCATTTGCTTGACAAATGCGCAGTACAACAGGGCGCACATGGCGAGTGGCGATTTAGAGGGGAGCTATCGCAGTATATCGGTCTTTCCTTTCCAAGTAAGTTCGCTCTACTGTTTCTAATCTTCTTAATAAAAACATTCTTCGTCGTGTTGGAATTATTTTGTACGATGACGTTTCGCCCAACATGCTCGTGACATCTTCAGAACAAGTCGACTATTAATTTTGAGAATTATAAAACTATAATATCCAAACTAACCTAAGCTCTTTAAGCTATTTTTTCAATACAGATAAAATTTTAATGCTATTTTAATTAAATTTATAATAAATATGTAATATTTTATTTTGCAACACCCTGTATATCTACAATAATTCAATATGTTTTGACCGCAAGATAAATATGTATTTTAGAGCTAAAACCAATTAACGAGTAGATTATCTAATTATTCTAATTTATTCTAGTTATGATAGTTACACAATAGAAAAATATATAATTGGCAGGTTAAAACCCATTTCAGATACCAATAATAATTATTCTTTACGTTTTACGTGTAATGTATGCCTCAGATATGTCACGTATATGTACTAGAATAAAAAAATTGCTTGTACTTAATTTTTATGTCAAGGTGGGAAGAAATTTGAGGGAAAAAGATTCAATAATTTCAAGTATTTTATAATGGAATCAAAATTCTAAAAACGCCAAAATTTTACTAGGTCTTCAATATATTTTTACAAGGTTTCAATTAACACAGTTCAAATTGTGGCAATTTTTTAATATAACTATAAGTTAAAAAAATCATATTTTTGGAATAATTGCCTAGACTTAGTCAACATTTTATTAACCAAAATAATATCGACGTATATTATCTTTTTTTTGTTTACAGCGGTCAAAAAAATTATAAACGGAAACAGGATAAACATTATATTATACTTACTTAATGTATATGCTAATTTAATTTTTTAGGAGTAATTTTGTTAAATTTTGTGAAATAAATAGCTAAATTATGAATAATTTTATTGCACAAAAATTCTTATGAGTTAAAATTAAAAAATAATACGAGGTTTTGAATAGCTTTTAAATTAAATTACAATACGATCACCAAGAAGTGCACGAGGCTATAGGGAAAATGAAGTTCTTAAAATAGGAGTCCTAACAGGCCATTACAAGTTTAACAGGTCCTTGAGAATATTAAAGATTAAACTTGAAAACTTTGGCCTTACTTAAACTACAACGACATTTTTATATCATCAATTTCTGAACAATTTCTTTTTTCTAATATTGGATAAATCTTAGAAACCATCTAAACTAACTTTACTGCTTTAAAAAAATATGGAAATTATTTTGATAAGAACGTTATTATCAGTACCTAGTTCCATATAAATGTAGGTGTTTCAACAAAACTTTTAACATTTAAACTTGAAACTAAAACAGTCAAAATGATTTATTGGAAGATTTTAACAGTGCTATTTTTTTGGTTTTGTGTTGAAAACCTTGCATCAGATATAAAATGCCATTGTCCTTTTGTTCCTGCAACATGTGGACCGAATCAAAAGCTTGTCAAAACTCCTGGATGTTGCGGTTGTGAAGAATGTGTTGATAGTGAGTAAAAATAATAATTTTTAGGTTTGGAGGTTTGATAATATATTTTTAACAATTCTTTTCGGTGCCTACAAAAATATAAAGCATAAAATTTTGTAGTTTTTTGTGATCCGAGATTGTGTCCTGGAATCGTCCTGATATGCACTGAAGATCAATACGTTGCTCGAGTCGGATGTTGCAACCAATGCGTAGATAAATGTAAAGTAAATAAATAATGATGATTTTTGATTAATAGGAAAAGATATGAAAGTGTATTAAAAAAATTGGATGCTATATTCGATTTCTGTAAAAAATAACTACTGAAAATTATTGTTTTATAACTACATACAATAAAAATAATTAAGCTGACAGGATGCATTTTTATTTATTATTTAAATGAATCCTTCCAAATTGTAGCTGGATTTCGCCCATAGGTGAACTTGACCTCATCCTCATGTTAAGCAGTTTTTTGGCCCTGAATGTACCAGACAGAAACCATTTAAATCCTGTTTTTTCACATTACCACTGGAACCATTGAAGAAAAAAATCTTTCTTGTTAAACTCGATAATTCCCCCTTTTCCCTTTAACTCGACTTTACAAACATTTTAACTCATTGTAATTTTTTAATATTACAGGAAAATGCAAACAAAGTACGTTTTAGTTTTTCTATTATTTCTAACAACTCTATTAAATTATAAAAATGTAAAAGACGTGAATACCCAAAAGTCACTTGTCGTCGTGGAGAAATTAGAGGTAAAGCAGCAGGATGTACTTGTTGTGATGTTTGAAAAAAAATAGTTAGTAGGTGGTGAATGCTTTATATTTGTTTTGCAGTAATTTCCTGGTTTTTCCTAACCTATTAAAGATGATGATGTCTATTGAAATAAATATTATACCTACCTACACTGGCGAGCAAAAATTGAGGTCACATTAAAACTTTATGTTACAAGCAAGAATTATGGGTGTGATCCTTTGTGTTGTACAAAGGGTATTTCAAAGCAATCAGTAGACAGGCTAGATAACCAGAAGACCAGGATCCGAACGCAAAAGAGACCATCCACAGAGATACCCGTTTTTTTTGGCATCCGCAAGTTTGCGGAATAGAACAGCTTCTGCGGTTTCGCTGCGAAATCAACTCAAAGAAGTTAGAGATATAAATGCTACTAGATTGTCTTGTAGAAGGATGGCTGCAGGTCTACCATTGCAACGCTGGCATCAAATTGTAAGATTTGATGAGGACTGGAGTAGGGTACCGAAAAATATCACAGGTAAAACATATTATTTTACTTTCTTATACGTTGTACAGGGTATCCCATTTTCGACACTTTTAGGGGGTATTGGAGTTATTATCAAAGATAGAGTGTTGCGGTTTTCACCTTCCTTTCCTACTTTTTTACGAAACGAAAGATTCCGGGGTCAAATTTGTCATAGCTCCCTTAGTTTTTAATCTACAGAGTGATTCTGAAAATCTTTATTTTTAGACACCCCTTTACGGAGAGTTCAGTGGCGTAGGCAGTTTTTGTCTAAAAGGTTTAGTTTTTGAGATATTGCGCAAACTTATGTTTTTTTAAATGGCCTACTGTTACAAATAAAATAAATTATTAAAAATATCGAATTTTGAGCTTGTTTTTCGAAATAAATATTAAGTAATATATATTTTTGGAAAGCCCAAATTATGCTTAAGCAATATAAAAAATAATATATAGGGTGTCCCATTTAAAAAAACATAAGTTTGAGCAATATTTCAAAAACTAAACCTTTTACACAAAAAATGCCTACGCCACTGAACTCTACGTAAAAAACTCTATCGAGATCAGTTTTCACCTTTTTGATAAGTAGACGCATAACGGAAATACGAGGAGTGTCTAAAAAACAAAAATTTTCAGAATCACTCTAGATTAAAAACTACGAGAGCCATGATACATTTGACACCGGAATCTTTCGTTTCGTAAAAAAGTAGGAAAGGAAGGTGAAAACCGCAACAGTCTATCTTTAACAATAACTCCAATACCCCCTAAAAGTGTCGAAAATGGGATACCCTGTACTAAAGAACTAAATAGCGATAGTAATCCTGATTTTTTAAAGGTCAATTCAGAAACCCAAAAATGATACATAGTTGAACACTAATTTTTAATACGAATTTAATTGAAGTTTGTTAAAATTTATGGAATACAAATTAATAATACAGTACTTAAGATATTTCATTATTTCCCTCTCCTTTAATTTTAATCCTCATCCGTGAAAAACATCTCCACCAAATCCGGTTTCTCACACTGATCATTATCTAATCTCTGCGGAGCCTTCCACCTCAACAACGTCGGCAAACTCATCACCTTCGTCTTGGTGTCCTTTCTAAAAGGATTATTAGGATTCTTCCATCTAAAACCAAAAAAGCTCTACAAATTAACACAAAATCCTCAAAACTCCCATACATTTCCCTGTCGCCAACTTCAACATAAACAAAATGCGAATTCGGATCAGCGTTAGCTAGCTCCTTTTCTATCACTGGCCAAGCTACAAGAATCAACGTTCAGTGGTGTTGATGTAGATAACGTAACCTCACTTACCCCGTACACAATCGCTGCACCAACTGGCGCCGGTTGATTTTTCTTTCGACCCACAGAAGTAAATGCTTATTATTTCACCTTTGGTCGTAGCCTCCAAGTCCTTCATGCACTTGACGAACTCTTCGTAGCCATGAACGTGGTGTTTTTTGACCATTTTCGAAGTTTACAACGCCTACTAATGAAGTTGTTTATCTAAAAGTTATCTACAAAGTTCGACTACTGTTAGTTGATTAGTAATTTGTGGATAATGACGGGGGGATTTAAAGTAAACGTAGATAAAGATTGTTTACTTGTACAAATTCGATTTTTATCCGTACAAATCAAATGAAAACTTGAATTGAAATGACCTCTTAATCTGTTTACATACAAAATCCTGTTAATTTTTTAAGAAATATATCTACAACAGACTTGAAAACATGAAATTCGTTTACTGTTTAATTTTCTTCCCTGTGGTGGCCTAAATTAATTTCACCATTGCTTGGCAATGTGTAGCAGAAGATTGTGCTAAAGCTAAATGCAAGAGTGTTACTTGTAGTCCGGGTGAAGAAAAGGGAAAAGGCGGTTGGTGTTTATGTTGCGATATTTGTAGAAAAATTGTCGGTAAGCTAGAAATTTCTTAATAATTCCCTAAAATTAATAAATGTTTCTGAAGGACTAAACGAGTTTTGTGGTTCTGGAAGTCTCCTTGGAGGTTCTATTAACGAAAATGTAACATGCGATGAGGGTTTAACTTGTCAACAGGACTACTGCAAGCCAGAGTACTAAAATAAATGTTGGTTTTAGAAAAAAAAAAAAATGGCGTTATTTTCTCCTTAAAAAATTTAATTGTTATTTTGGGTTATAAACCAAATTTTAATAAAAAAATTTGAAGAAGAAATGATCATATCTTTTACATAACCACTTTTTGGAAATTCATTATTTTAAATGTATTTACTATTTCAAGCAACTAATAGTCCACGCAAAAAAGCTTTATTGATTTCAAAAAACACGTTTTTCTACTTAAAAATCTGTACGTGATTTTAATTTAGTTGAATTATCACATAAAAAGCCATATGCGTCACTCTCTCTTTCTCTCTCAGCCATTATACAATTTTACAATTTTTTACAATAGGGATGTTGCATTTTTTTAAAATCTCGTTTTTTTCTGTTAGAAATGTAAAACGACTATATTAATAATACTCTACAACAAAAATATTTTTTTTTACTCAATATTTGTACATAAAAAAACGATTATAAATTGACCGTAATTCAAATATATTATTGCCGCCCGAAAACGCTTTGAGATCGGAGAGCCCTGTGTGACGTCACGAATCTAGTTGACATTGGCATGTCTAAATATTTTTTACGTGTTTGACATTTTTCGAAATAAGTCAAAATGCGTGCTGCACTGTGGAACTAGATTCGTGACGTCAGCAGTTTTTTGGGCCGATTCGGGGGTTTCCGGGCAATGCGTGGAAATTTAAAATTTTGCAATACTTTTTATTTATTTACTTGGAAAGTACGGACCAAAAAAATTTTCCAAAAATATTGACAGTGATAATTTGGTATCAACTTTTCAAAAAAAATTATTTTGAAAATCATGCAAAGTCCCTATTCTACATTTATTCTATGTAGGTAGATATTTTGGAACTAAAATGGGTTCGCTGCATAACAAGATCCTCTATGGCGTCACAACTATGCTCTGAATATTGGGTAAGTATCCCCATGTAGCGGACTACTTTATATTTTGAGATTTTCCAAAAAAATTTCCATTCTTGAGCGATGTAATTAAATGAAAAATTTTTGAAAATCTTTGTGTCCTATATAGATATTAGGCATGAACTTTCAGCCCATTTTATGAAGGTCTTGTATATTTTTCAGAGGCCTAAACAGAAACTAATGATTATGACGTCAAACCGTTCGTAGAAGAGGGAGAAAGTGTGCATGACGTAGATTATAATTCTAGAGTATAAATATAAACTCAACCCTACCTACTACAAATTGAAGCATCATTTCAACCATGAAATTCATTTTCTGCTTACTTTTGCTATCATTCATAGCCCTTAGTTACTTTTCATCCGCTTTATCGTGTATAAGAACGGCATGTGACAATGTGCAATGTAAAGAGAACACCACTTGCGGTTCAGGGGAAGTTTAAGGAAAAGGGGGTGCATGTTTATGTTGCGATGTTTGTCTAATTTTTTCAACTTATAACCATCAAGCAAAAACAGGCAATTAAGTTAATTAACTCGGTAATTCCCACTTTTTTCCAACACGTGACCTTAGATTTATCCATATATATAACCATTCCAATACCACAGAATGTGTATACTGTATACATTCATCAAAATGAAATTCGCTTCTTGTATAGTGTTGCTCTTAGTCCTCCTAGTAAATCTATCAAACTCTTTAAAATGTGCACCAGATGCCTGTCACGTGGTACGATGTGCAGGGGCTACTTGTGGCCCAGGAGAAGTTTTGGGAAAAGGGGGGTACTGCTTGTGCTGTGATGTTTGCAGAAAAATTGTTGGTAGGTTGCGAAATTTTTTAAAGCAATTATTTTATATGATGTGGTTTTTTACAGGTTTAAATGAGTATTGTGGATCTGGAAACCCCATAGGGGGTGTCATTTCCGATACGGTAACGTGTGCCGATGGTTTGATTTGTCGTGAAGATAAATGTCAAGAAACTTAATATTTTATAATATTTGGTTACAATAAAATGTTTAAAAACTGATATGATAATATTATTTCATCATGTTTGAACTCATTAAACTTTTGAAAACAACTAGAGATATACAAGGTGTTCAAGTGTGAATTTTGGTTATCTTACAAAAAATGTTTTGTAAAAACTTCTATACTTATACAGGGTGTGTCACGACGAGTTGACAGTAGACATAACTCTATTACTAAACACAATTTGATTCTAAAAATTGGTACACACCCATTATACAATGTGCTCTACTTAAAGAAAATATTGCCACCTTTCTGGTACTTCCGGTTATACCGGAAGTAGACACAAACTTTGTTATTTTATATGGAACACCCTGTATATTTTTGAATTTTTAGATACTACACTTCATTTTAGACATAAAAGTATTAAGGTTGTATGGTCCTAACATTAACGGTTTTATAATTATTTACACTTTTTCATTTTTTTTTTATAAAAACATAGATGTAAATAAAAATAAAAATCTTGACAATGACACGTTTTTTCCAAAATTTTTTTCTTGTGTTTGAGGTAGGAATATACAAGAAATAAGCTGATGTAGTTTTGGAAAACTTGCTTTATACAGGGTGTTGGTGGTTGTCCGTTCATTTTTAAAAACTTTAATCAATGATAACTTAATTTTTTTAAATGGAACACCCTATATATTTTTATATTGTCGAATTCTACACTTAATTCGAGACATAAAAGTATTAAGGTTGTAAGGTCTTAAAATTAACGGTATTATAGTCAATTACGTTTTTTAAAAATTAACGGTCAATCACAAACACCAAGCACCCTGTATAAAATAAGTTTTTTAAACCTTATTACCATGTTTCTTGTACATTTCTGCGTCCACTAAAATTTGGTTTGTTTTTTGATAGAACGTGTCATTAGTAAAATATGAAAATGTTTGACTCTAAAGTTTTTGTATGAAAAATTTGGAAGAAACATAATTACTTAATTATAATAAATAAAAAAAAAAAAAATATTAAATTAAATATAATAAAGAACAAATTTTAATCGAAGTCGAAATGTACAAGAAACATGGTAATATGGCTTTGAAAAACTTATTTTATATCTACAGGATGCTTATGGTTCATCGTTAATTTTTAAAAACCTTGAAAATTGAAAAAAACGTAATTAATTATATAACCGTTACTTTTACGACTTCACAACCTTAATGCTTTTATGTCTATAATTAAGTGTAAAATTCGAAAATGTGGAAATATATAGGGTGTTCCGTTTAAAAAAATGAAGTTATCATTGATCAAAGTTTTTAAAAATGAACGGACAACCACCAACACCCTGTATAAAGCAAGTTTTCCAAAATTACATCAGCTTATTCCTTGTATATTCCTACTTCAAACGTAAGAAAAAAACTTTGGAAAAAATGTGTCATTGTCAAGATTCGAATTTTTATTTACATCTATATTTTTGTAAAAAAAAATGAAAAAGTGTAAATAATTATAATACTGTTAATGTTAGGACCATACAACCTTAATACTTTTATGTCTAAAATGAAGTGTAAAATCTAAAAATTCAAAAATATACAGGGTGTTCCATTTAAAATAACAAAGTTTGTGTCTACTTCGGGTACAACCGGAAGTACCAGAAAGGTGGCAATATTTTCGTTAAATAGAGCACATTGTATAATGGGTGTATACCAATTTTTGGAATCAAATTGTGTTTAGTAATAGAGTTATGTCTACTGTTAACTCGTCGTGACACACCCTGTATGTATTTAGTTAATAAGTAACGTATTATTGTCTTTACAAAACTAAAAAAAATATGAAGCAATAGTTATAGGATAAGAACCAAATTAAGCGATAGTTTGGACGTAGAACACCCTGTATATATTTCCTAAATTATGCGAATAAATTATTTGTCACGCTATCAAGGTTGTATTACATATAAATGATAATTAACTCCCATACAGTAGATAAAACTGTTAAATGCGCGCTTCTATGAACATCAACTTATTTTTACCCAGTATTTATCACTTACATATCTCAATTTACGGTCAATAACAATTCAACCAAACGATAATTTTAGTTGAGTACATAAACAAACCTTAACAGCTTCATCTCGCCCGACAAAATGTCCTACAAAATCTTCCTCGGGCTTCTAGTAATTTTCCTTAGCACCAATGTGACACTTTCAATAGTTTGTACTAAGGATTACTGTAATAGAGTCGACTGTGTTCCGGTTGTGTCCTGTGCAGCAGGACAAGTTCTACTTCCTGGTGGTTTTTGCAACTGCTGTCCAGTTTGTCACACAATTTTGAGTAAGTATTTTTGAAAAATGAACTGTCAGGTTATTTAAATTTTTTTATGTGCAGAGGAGGGTGATAAATGTTCAGAGCTTTTGGGGAGCATCCGAGGCGGTCCTCCACCCACAACTTATTGCGGCGAAGGATTGATTTGTAAAGATGGTGTTTGTCAAAAAGTTTAGGATTTTTGTAAAATTTTGGGATTTTTTTATTAAAAAATTTGTAATAAACTGTTCTTCTTATGCGTTTATCTGTTTTATTTGTTACTGAAGGTATGTAAATTTGTTTGAGATATTTTTAGAATGAATATAATAAATTATACTTTTAAATTTCCCGCTATAAAGATGACTGTTGTTCGGAAACATATTCGAAAATAACCGCACTATCAAGAAGACTAGTAACAGGAGAGCGAACCATGTTGCCCTGTACGCATGGAACGCTATGCGGCGATAGCTCCCCTCTCAATCACCATGTGCGCCCTGCTCTTAAATTGCTGTACTGCGCATCTGTCATGTGAGGGGAACTATCGCCGTATATCGGCCTTCCCTTTCCAAGTGAGTTCGCTCTCCTGTTTCTAGTTTTCTTGGCAATACATTGCGTTCTATTTGCATTTCCCTACGGATTTATTTGAAAAAACGAATTTGTTTATAAATCAGATTTTAAATTGCCCCACAAATTAATAATCTAAAGTAAACAGTAACTGCGTTTGTTACGTAACTTTTGTGAACAATTGTGTTTTCAGTACATTAAAATAAAATTAAACTAATTTGAAATTTCCCGCCATAAAGTGGTACCTCAATACAATACATCGAATTATGTAAATAGTGAATTGCGATCTCTCTACATTATGTATCTGTGGTGTCAATCACATCATTGGCGTAGAAGAAGAACAAAACCGCCTACAATTTATTTAACTATTTTCCTGATTCATTACGTTGCGTTTTATGACGAGATAAAGATAAACACCAACAGCCATGAAACCACCCACTTTAGTAATATTTTTCACCATTTTATGCCTGATCAACAACAGCAGAACTGCAAGTAATAAAGTTGTTCGAGCTAGGTTAGAGGTAAGTAGTTTTCTAAAATTTTCCAGCAAAAAACTACCGTAACTTTTTCCAGAGTTGTCCAGGATGTTCCCTGAATAGACTAACAGATGTGAAGAAGTTCGCATACGAAGACATACCAAAATACGAGGATGTAGAGTGGAAAAAAATATCGGGGGCTCCACCGGAATTAATTTTTTTGAACGAAGTGGACGAGGAAGTTGAACGGATTAGTTTAGCGCCTTTGAACCGGAAAGAATGCAATGAACTTTTACAGAGTAAAGGTTTCATGCCCACGGAAGAAAGGGAGTTGTAATTTTTTTTTTGTAGAATTTTACGTACCTAATTAAAACTGCTACAAAGAAAGATTTTTTATTTTCCTTTGGGATTCTTGGAAATTAATTAAATTTTATACTCATAGTACGACACATAGAATTTATTTTTCTGTACTTTATTTCTATTATCAGTAACAGTAATTAACTTGTAGAGGACAAGTTTTCTATAAATATAAACATCTATTGCACCATTTAAACAAAGATAAAATAATTAAGCGCAAACGTTTATTTTAAATTGTTTTGACACCAAATTAGAAGAGAAACACTGATATGCACTTATGTCGTAATAAAAAGCATCTATTCCTTTATTACAATGTATTCCAAGAATTTTTATACAAGATAGAGAGAACTAAAATTAAAAATGCCGGATTTTCTAACATCCTTGATAAATTTATATACATCTTAAACAATAAATAGAAGAGTTTTTGTTTAGGATAGGGCACATGTAAAGGCGTGCCAAACACAAATAAAACTTCATTAATTGTAACAATTACTACCTAAAATAACCTGAATCTAAATAACAGCTCTTAATTTCTACCATAGGCTATAGCCGAAATACACATTACACACCCTGAAAGAAACCACGTAAATTTATTCAAAAATTGAACCACCACATTGAATTGCCTTAAAATCGTACACACCACAAACGGTTGTACCACCGTCACATATAACTTATATTTTATACATTTGATTTGTTTTGTTAGTTTCCCAACTATACTACGCTAGCATTAACCAGGCCATAAACAAAATCGCCAACCAGAGAAACATCTTCGACAGAAACTGCTCCTCCATGTGTTGTTGTGTACCACGCGGTGCTGCACTTGGTCTTGGATCACTAAAGTTAAACGTCGATGTGAAGAAACCGAACGGGAAGGCGCCGATACCAAACGACATGTGGAACCCGTTATCCCCAAACACGAAACCTGAACAAGAGATGGTAAGTATTCGAATTTAAGTATCGTATTAATTTTTAATTTACCCGCTAAGTTGGAGCCGGGTTCCGGTTCGGTTCGTTGTCCAGCTGGTCGTGGTGGTACTTTCTCTCTAGGGTCCTCCTGCTTGGTGCTGCCTCGTCCGTAAAGTGGCACCACTTTTTCCTTGCTGATCGCCGCTTTACACACCGGGCAAACCTGGCGATTTGGCCGCGTTTCTAGCCATTGGTGCAAACAGGGCCAGCTGGAATTTTTGAATTAAAAGACTATTATTATAACCACAGATTTTCCTAAGACTTACCAGAACAAGTGTCCACACATGCTGACCACCGCATCTCGAGCTGTGTCCAAACAAATATTACACTCGAACATTTGGTCATCTTTCTTTTCCTCCTCTTTGGTGTTGGAACCATTGCCGTCACTCCCTTGCGTTTCCTTAAGATTTTCCGTTTTACTGGAAGCCATAATTTTGAATGATCTTCAACTCTAATGGAATGTTATAGTTTTGTCTGTAAATTAAGTTATTAAACACCAACACACACTAAATAATAACACGGATGTCAATATGAATATGGGACTGACGTGGCCTATATTATTAATGCATAACATCCAAAGAATTTCCAGCGGTAATGTAAAGCATTACGAGTTATTAATGGGAATGTAATGCATAAATTGTTTGGGTCTAGATAACACGAAAATTTACAAATCACAAAATCAGGTGACAGGCACGTAAATAAACGTCATAAGCGTCAAATGTTGATTTGTTTTTGACATTGATTAAGGAAAAATTAAACAAGGGAATTGTACTTACTGTGTCTTAAACTTGCGGGAAAAACCTCATGGTATTTTAGTGTGTAAAAATGTAAACACCCTCAGCGTAGTTTTAAACGAAAATGTGCGTTTGAAAAACAAATCCAAAACGCAATCTACAATTTATTATTATTACTATGCGTGTTGCCAACATTTAGAAAAGAACTAAAAATCACTAGGTCAACGCGGGAATATTTAAATAAATTCAAATTTAAAAACGAAATCTACAGTGTGTTCCGTATCGTTATTTTCAAATTTTGGGAGCATAAAATAGACTTAATTCTAAGACTAAAAAATGCAAAAGTGGTAGGTCGATCTTTATTTTTTTTGAAATTACAGGCCTTCGCAATTATTAACAAGAAGTTTTCTTTTTTTATTGATATCTCCTAAACCATTGTTTTTATAGGAAAAATGGCTGAGAGCTGTAGTAAAAAAAATCCCCACATTTTTTTTGTGTAAACAAAAATTTTGTACAGTCAATTGTTTAAACAATACTTAATGACGCGGGAAGTGGACAATGCGGAGAGGGGGTGAGTATGGCTTTTTTATTCTTATCGTCAGTATATGCCTGAAATGATAAATTTCATAATAATACAATAGCGCTGAAACAATTTGTATCACTGACGATAAAAATTTAAAAATCCATAATCACCCCTACCAGCATTATTCATTTCCAGTGTCATTATTGTTTAAACAATTGACTGCAGAAAAGAACTGTTTAGACAAAAAATGTGCGGATTTTTTTTACTACAAAATTGTTCTGTACTATTTTTCCAATAAAAACAACGGTTTAGGAGATATCAGTGAAAAAGAAAACTTGTTAATAATTTCAAATCCCTGTAACTTTAAAACAAATAAAGATCGACCTACCACTTTTGTATTTTTTAGTCTATTTTATGCTCCCGAAATTTGAACATAACGATACGGAACACCCTGTATAACACAAAATAATTCATTTGAAGAATATCAAATTAATTATGTGTCCAACACATGACTTTCTTATACGATGCGATATAGTACTACAATTACTTTTCCTAAAGAATTTAAGTTAAACTTCCTGTAAAAATCGTCTTTAAATTTTGAGGGTTTTCCAGCAATTTTCAAATAGGTTTCAGAAGTCTCTCTCGCACTTATTGCAGTTGGCGTAAATCTGTCCTTGTCCCACTCATTATAACCGAATTTTAGGACAAAAAAATATTGTGCTTGGAATTTACTTTTTCTAAAGACGATGTATTTACATTTTTTCGTTTATTTTTTATTAAACCACATGGAAATTAAGAAAATTTCCCGTAAAAGTCGTATTTAAATTTTGACCATTTTCCAGCAATTTTCAAATAATTTTCGGAAGTCTCTCTCGCACTTATTGCAATACGCAATACGAAAATCTGTTTTAATAAATCTCGTTTTTTGAAATTTTTTTGACGGAATTTAAAAAAAAAACTTTCAAAGAAAATACGTTCAACATTTAATTCTAAACCAATGTTAAAGAATAAAAAATTTCGTAAATTGTTTTCTTTTCAAGATATTCCTAGAAAACCTAAAAATGTCTTCAGGTAAGTACCACTTGTGTTGGTAGTGGATAAAAAAGATTTAATGTGGCACTCACAATTTTGTTCAAACTCTTAAATATGAAATTTAAATCAATTCCGATGAGTCGTTTTTGAGTTATTGTGAATCCAGGCAGACAGACATCATGGCGGAAATGGTAAAAATGGATTTATGGGCCCTCAAAACGTGTAAATCCGTCAAATTCTCGACGTTGAAAAAGATCATGATTACTATTTTTTCTTATTACCTAGTAGGTATAAGAAAGTAAAGAAATATATTTGCTATCGCATTTTATAACTCGATTTTTGGAAAAAATTGTGATTTATCTATAATTTATCTATATATCTAACGAATTATTTTAGGTAGTCACAAAAAAAATACAAGATTTTTTACATAATCTTTATGTAAACAACATTTTACACGGTTATCTTATAAAAACTTAACAATAATTTCGTATAAAAATATGGCAAATAATAAAAATATTCACTGACTACAACATAATTAATTAATTAATTAAAAATCCAATTACACTTGAACATCGGCTATATACTGACTTTGCCTCTTCTTAGGCGCTCGCCGTAAACTCCCAAGTATATTCAATATCTCCGACACAGCTTTCGGCGTTTCCTTCTCCTTTTTCCCCCCATTTTTCGCTTTCTTCAGCGTAAACTTCCCCTCTTTGATTGCATTAATAATATCTTCATTAACCCCAGCTGCAGCTGCTGGTTTCTTCTCAATATCCTGAACGTTAGCTCCAATAGCTTCGGCTATATCCTGTACATTCACGCGGGATCTTCTTTTAACCCTCAAGGGAACAACTGGGGGTTCTGCTGAGACAATAAGCGGGGGTGGCGGCGGTGGTGGAGGAGCAGGAGGGGTTTTTAAGGTTTCTTCAGCTTGTTCTGCCCTAGCTAGAGCTTCTTGTAGCTCGGATTCAGTGAGCTTCAAGCGCTCTTCCAGTACTTCAATCTGGGAGTTGTCGTCGAGCTGGTCTAGTTTATCCTGGAAAAAATCGTGAAATTTGAAGATTGAAGGTTTTCTAATAGAAAACTAACCTGTAGGCAGTTGATTTCTTCTTCGTGGCGGTTACGCTCCTCTTCTACCGTACGTTTCAAGTCTTCAATTTCCTGCAGGAGCAAGAACTCGTTTCCGTTATCGTCGTTTAGGCCTTGGAGTAATAAAGTGCTTTGGTGGGCGAGGACGTTACGCTCTCGCTTATAGTCATCAGCTTCACGTCTGGAAAAACAAGTTTAAATCCAAAAAAATTCTAGACTTAACTAATAAAAACCTTAAGGTTACAACGTTGTTTCGTTGGTTCTCCTCCAGCTCCTTTAGTTCTTTCAGCTCCTTCCTCATCATTTCTGCAACTCGCAGAATTTGGTCGTGTTCCTTCCGCAGCTCCGAAAGCGAGTGTTCCAACGCTTTGTTCCGTTGTTTTTCGTTATCCAAGTCCTAAACTCGTTTTAGTTAGATAGATTATAATTAAAGTAAAGTTAAGTACCTCAGATAGTTTGGAGTTTTGTTCGAGTGTTTGGAACTCCGCTTGTTTTAACGCATCGACTTCCGTTTGGAGTTCCGCCACTTCACTGCTGAGTTGCTTGATGGTTTTGTTGAGGTTTTCCAAATCTGAATCGGCGGTGCATTCACCTGCATCCACACCTTCGTCCACTGTGTCTTGAGTATCTAGTAGAAGAGTTTTTCGTTTTAAAGCTTTGTTTTCTTTGTACCATTGCGAAGCATCTTTTAGAGCCCTAAAATAAAGAAAATTAGGAAAAAACTTGGGGAATTTATGGTTTAATTACTTAGTCATTGCTCCTGTTTCCGTTTCATACTGATTCTTCAACGTCTCATACTCTTTGTACAAGTTCTTCGACGCAGTAGACAACTTGGAGTATTCCTCGTTTTTTTCGAATAGCTCCGT
Source organism: Pediacus dermestoides (assembly GCA_963942485.1). NCBI lineage: Eukaryota > Metazoa > Arthropoda > Insecta > Coleoptera > Cucujidae > Pediacus > Pediacus dermestoides. Next base: position 10,814,504 of record OZ012628.1, on the reverse strand, counting down.
CTCCAAATGTTCATGTTTTATCTGTAAGTCCACGTACTTTTTGTCCAAATCATTAACAGTGCGAAGAGCTACAAAGAAAATTTTCGTCATCGTTAAATCACTTATTTTCCCAACAACAAACCTTTTTCCTTTTCCGTTAGTAAAGCTTTCCGTCGTTGTTCGGCTTCCTCAAACTTGTGCTTCCATTTGTGGGCTTCCGGATTGTTCACCGGGATTTTCGTTAGGGAATTCGTGGCGGAATTTTGGCGGCTTAGTGGACGACGTAAGGGGATATTGGAAGTACCGTTTACTTTGGGGGAGCCTAATCTTATATTGTACGTTGATATGTTACTCATGGTTATCTAACGAACAAAGAAATAATTTCGATTATAAATGGAAAAAATTCCATGTGTGTATTAGAATTCATTCAATGTGAAGAATTCCAGGTGTTGCTGTATTTGGGCTTGTCCATATTAGGAATGTTATGTTAATTTAATACACCAATTTTAGAATACATATTTGAATTGAAAGGTACTTTTGCAAAGCTGTTCCAAATCAAGTTGGAGGCATCTCTTTTAGAAAGGATTTACGTATGTGGGACAAATGCACTTTTATTTTCTGTATTGCAATAAGCAACATCGTAAACGCGACTTATAAAATAATATCATCAGGTTTTTTTCTTCGTGGGTTTAGAAAACGCGTTCACAGATTTCAATTACAACACCAGTCAATAGTACATAAATAAAACTCACAAAACCAGCTAGGAATTCCAAACAAACCCAATGGAGAAAATTCAATATACGTTATACACTTTTGTTTGGATGTATTACAGTTAATCGTTTTATTTTTAGAAATTTACCAAAAGTGTTTTGTGGGTACACTTCACTATTATATACTAACTTGTATACATGAAACAACTTTAGATTAAATTAGAAATACAAACGCAAATAAGTCGTGTTATTGATGTAGATAAGTTATCTTGCTTTACCTGAGTCAATGAGATCATTTCCTTAGAATTAGAAATGTAACAGCAATAAAATCATAAGGAATTATTTTTTATATGATTCGGTGACGAATAAAAATTACGCGTGAATGGTGGAAAATAAAACTGGTTTTCTATGAAATTGTAACGCATATCCTTCCGGTTGGACTCCGATAAAAACGGAACTCAATCTACAATTGTTTATTTTTATTTTTGACTGTATCTACACTTCTACAGGGTGTTCTAAGATTCGGTTCAAATTAATTCACTTTATTACAGTCAGAGATTCGATAATAATTTTAATTATTTTCACAGAAAATGGGATACAGTGGAAATTTTTGCGAAATTGGGTAAAATAGGCATTCAGAAAACTACAATTTAACGCAAATTATTAAAAAAGCAATATTTATAGAAAAAATATAACTGCAAGATGATTTTTTATTCGAAAAGTACACTTATTACAGTACTACTTTTAAAAATAGTACTGTAATGACCGTCATGTAAAATATTATAGTACTAATCTTGCAATGATCAATTTTCTTGAATCAAAATAGTCTTGAGAGTTTGACTATCTTAAAAGTTTCAGCTAAAATATTATACATAACACGTCATGAAAATTATTATTCCAGGACTCAGGAAGCTTAAAAGTTAAAAGTACTCGGCTTACCCTTACGGCCTCGTACTCTCAAGTCTCAATTATGCTTCTCTTCGTCCTCTAATACAGTGGTCTCCAAAGTGGGTACGCTAGTCGATACATGGGGGTACGACATGATTAAAATAATACTCCTAATAAAATAAAATCTTGTGTAATTTTTTGCCTAGTAACGGTACTTAGCACAATAAATTTGTATTCAATTAGTTGGGGGTACGCGCTATTTATTTTTTCTACCTTAAGGGTACGAGATCAAAAAAGTTTGGAGACCACTGCTCTAATAGATAATTTTTATGACTTGATATGTAAATAACTATTTCTATTTATTCACTTTGTCCATTATTATTAATTCTTCAAAGGCTCAAAAATTTACTCAATTTACACTTATTACTAGTATTTTCCACACTTTTTATACCTTTTCTATGCAATAATTTGTGTGAACTGTGTTTATTTTATTAAAAAATTGAATTATCGCATAGAAAATGTATAAAAAGTGTGGAAAATACTAGAAATAAGTGTAAATTGAGTAAAATTTTGAAATCTTTGAAGAATTAATAATGGACAAAGTGAATGAATAGAGAAATCATTTTTTTAAATAATTTTGTGTTTACTCGAGACACTGTAGATTGTAACTGATGCTGTCAACGTTGACTTACCCTAGTTTAGGAAACTTTGAAAAAAAATCCTCAAAAGTTGTGAAAGTCTCAATTCACATAAGTCTACGTCTATCTTTGCCTAGATTATTACTATAGTATTACTACCCTCTACTAGATGGCTGTTTTAGAATATGTATATACAATAGGGTCCCTAAAAAAAGAAGAGTCTGGCAACCGTTGTAATATGGCAGCCGGAAGTTTTGTTATATTATTGACATTATTGTAATATTATTCGCAAAATTGTCAATTTTCATTGGGGCTGCCATATTGCATAAGAACCAATCAAAATTTCTCTCGTCGTATTGCCAGACTCTTCGTTTTCTAGGGACCCTAATGCACAAAAGTATCACATTCGAAAATTCTAACCTATTCTAACCTTAAATTTTTTTAGGAACCTTTAAATATTTTTTGCACTCCCTCTTTACAGGGACTGAAGTGACCTATTTAATCCCAAAGGATTAAATTTACATTGCTAGGTTACACGAGTATTTTTTGTCATTTTGGACAGTATTTTATTGTTGTTGACGACACGTTTGTCACTTTGACAAGCATAAATTTAGAATGATTTCACATGCAAATGCTTCGGAAGTGCAAAAAATAGCGTATATACCACGGGATTGAGGTATCATTAAATCCTTCGGGTAAGTTATTTCCCTCGCTCGCTCATGAAATTTAATTCACACTCAGGGATTAAACGATGCACCCCAATCCCTTAGTATATATTAGTATATAATATACTATAAAATTAAAATATCTATTGGCTATAGACATTTTCTCACGATGATTTTTTGTGCCGCATCATTAAAATATCCGGAAATATCTACAGTTAGCCTGAAATACCTTGTCGTATTTCTTTAATTAAAATATTTATACAACAAACTCGATTTACCTAGAACCTGATTAGTTCAATTTTAATTGAAAGAAAGTGCTCTAAAAATAATAATTCACAACATTAATGAATTATTTAATAAGTATAAAAAAATGATGAATAAATTATACATAAACTGTTTAAATTTTTAGCAAAAAAAGACCACCCAGTATATCATATTATAAAAGACAATGATAATTTCGTGCTATAAAGCTTAAAACGATAAATTATGTAATTTATATACGTGGGAGACACTTGTAAATAAAAAGGATATATGATGTATAAACATATTAAAATAACAAACTGTATGACTAATATTATTAAACAATGCCAGCTGAAATTTGTTGTTGAAAAGTGCGCAATTTTTTCTTTAGTTAACATTTAGCTTTGTTGTACTTTCTAGATTAATTAAACTTGATTATTATTACTAATTACTTCTCATTGCTTTTTTAGCTTATAATATTGCAAATAAAAACTTACAAAATCCTGCAAAACTTTTCCTGAACTTACTATATTAAGACTATAGTCTTCAAGTACACTGCACAAACAGGTGCACAAAACAATAAGAAAAAATCCAAATTGTGTCAAGAGTAACTGTGTCAATACTCAAATCGAATTTACAGACAACCAATCACCAAAGCGTTCAACCATCTACTATTTTCAAAAGCAAACCAGCAGGCGTAGACGAAAAAAAAAACAAAAAAACTCAACTCACCTGTATGCACGTGTACCGTTTTTTTTTCGCAAAATCAGGTGTGCTTCGCCTGCTTGAACGTTCAGCAGGTAAACAAAAGGACCGTGCGCGAAGGTGTGTACGCGGTGTGGTGAAAGTCGCTCTTATGTCCTCTCTTACCGGTGCAAACACATGACTATCGAGTATCGCCCCAAGCTTACTAGACAAAAGCCAAAAGATACCGTTTTGCTGCTATCTAAACACAAACACCACAGTGGTGTATAAGCCAGCAGGCTCAGCAGGAAGGGAGTGACTCATAATTATGTTTTAAATACTCTTGGAGGAATAAAGCAAGTTGCGCGCATGGCACACTTTAAACTCATCAAGATTTTTTCTTGTCATAATTTCAATATGGGTTTTTTATTGTTAGTACTTGAGTTAGTTGACCCATCAAGCAGCTGCTCATAATTCAACGGGAATGGGGATTTTGCGTTGAGTAAATGTTTGCTTTTCGATGAGAAGTTTTTTTCTAAGCTAAAATAGTGAAACTTGATTAGAAATTGCGCTAAACTAGAAGTTTAAACGTGGTTCTAAATTAATTTCTGTTCATTCATGATTTGTGGTGCTAAGCCGCCTCGAGGACCTGACTTAAGCCGGTTTGCACCTGAAAATATACAACACACCGTACAAGGAAAACACTTTGAGATTGTATAATATTTACAGTAACTTTATGATTGTTATAAATAAATTTAATAAATTTACAATGCACTCTTAAAATTACATTATTTTATTCTATATAAATGGCCATATATGGGCCCAGTGCTGTACCATGACGGACACAAACTTGACCAACTCAAAACAACTCTTACAATATAAATTGTGAATAGCTAAAAAACAGGATAAAAATTTTTGCTAGCCCTCATAATTTTAATTTTATGTGTTGAGTTTAATTTGTGTCCAATTTAGTTCGTTTCTATTAAATTTGGAGCCTAATGCATAATGGACAAACTTGATTGAATAAATCATAACATTCTCGTTATTTTATATGTAAAAATTGTGAAAACGAAATTGCACAATTAAATACGGGTCGTAGCTAATTATCTACTAACACAATTTTTCGATTAGTATATTTAATTATATGCGGGTTTAATTATAATACGAGTAAAAATTCCAAAACGTATTTAAATATATTTTTCAAAAATTTGTCTAGTCGTATATGATTTTTGAATCATTCTCTTTCATAAAAAAATTCTTTTGAAACTCAATATTTTTAATTCCTAGTACTTAGGTAAAAGTCGCCACAAATTACAAAATTTGGCTAGTTGTATACGGTTTTCTGAGTCACTTTCGAGTTTTTTCAGTTTTTCAGAAGACATTTCTTTTGAAACCCATCATCGTTTATTTTCAAAATTAGCATCACATTTGCATATTTTTAAGGCACTTTTAACTAAACCCACCCGTTTTCAAAATTTCTTATATTTCAAGTCAAATTTAGCGAAAAGAGGAACTTTTTTATTTAAAACCTTTATTATTAGGTCTCGAAGTGACCAAAGTTGTGGCAAAAATGTTTTGTAAAGTAGCCATTACATAAATTGGCGAGGTTATGACATTTTTTATAAAAACACTTGCATACACGCGATTGTAAAGTAGTAGTATATTATGCAATGAGCATTTAATGATAGCTATTAAGACACGAGTATGAGAATTACGATACGAGCCGTAGGTGAGTGTCGTAATGAATACTTACGACCATTAAATGTGAGTTGCATACACTATTTTTTCTACGACTAGTCAAAATAATTAAAAATAAGAAAATAAATATTATGGCAACTTTATCATAACTTTATCAAAAATGTCAGAAAATCAAAATGAACTGTCAATTTTTTAATTTTAGATCTGTTAGATGTCCATAGCAATATTTGATATTGACGTAATATTGATGTAATGTTGCATTTATATTGGTTATAAACTTGTATCGTAATGAAAATTCTGTATCATAATGAATCTCATTACAGTACAAGTAGTAAATGTTTAATAAATCAATTAAAGTATGGCAGTAGAAAAAACACTAGTGTCTACTGAGCCTCTAGAAAAAATCCTAGTTTGCATCCGAAATTTTACACACATTTTGTCAATCTAAATAATAATCTCTGAAAAAATTGACAGAATTTTTAAAAACAAAATTATATTAGGAATGATAATTTTGCGCATTTCTAATTCCTTTCCACGCAAAAATTTGGTTAAAAAATGTTTTCATTCATATCTTTATATTGAAAAGAGATATCCACTTGCGGTTTTCACCACTTTCTTCGTTTTTTATGCTCTTTCTTCTTAGCTAGTAATAATAATATCATATAACCAAAATCTGCCACTTTGTCAGAAAGCGCTCTCCAGCGACCAGGGAAAAAATTAAATAAATTATGTCAATTCTTTATCCGAAGCCCTAATAAACGCTCTTTCAAACTAGCCCAAATTTATCGAAGCCGGTTAAGCCAAAAAAAGTTATTCAAATTTTTTCAAACAAATATTCGCCCTTTCCCCCACCCTTTATGTGACAAGAAAGAGAAAAGTACTCCAAATAAAAAAGTTTCCTAATTTTGGATAAATTACAATATAACTATTTTTGGTTTATGTTACAAACTCGGATATTTTTGAGAAAAACCGTGTTTTCTATTTTGTCGTTAGTGATACGCTCTGTAGTGGTCGAGTTAGAAACTTTTTTTCAGCAATTTCTCTTGGCCATTTTTACTATAAAATTTTTTTCCGAAGACTGTACGATAAATAGTTTCCGAGATACAGCCGGCGACCTTTCTTCAAGAAATTGAAGATTTAAAAAAATAAAAATCACAACTTTTCCAAATCTAAATTTAATATTTTCAATTAAAAAAAAAAGTGTGTTTTTGAATACAATGTCTTAAAATTATACTGTACAGGGTGTCTCAAGTTTTAGTCGGGAAAATTTAACAGGCGATAGAACTCGCAAAAATAAAAAGAGAAGTTCATATGAACTTGTATGTTTCAAAGGTTCGTTTTCGAGTTACAGGGTGTTAAAGTTAATAAAAAAAACCTTTTCTTATCAAATATCTCAAAGACTACTTGGCCTATTTTGATAAAAATTGGCACGTTTTTAGTAATAAGTATGTGGCTTAATTTGATGTAATTAGACTGAATTTAATTATTCCAGGGGCGGCGCTAGGACATCCTAACGAGATATTTTAAAGAAACATTTGAGCACCCCACTGCTTTATTATCAGTTTGATATTATTTTTAGATTGAGCAATTAAAAATACAAATTTTTTGTTTCTTGCATTTTCTGTCTATCTTGCTTACTTTTCGAGAAACAAAATGAAATTCGTTTATCCGCTCGCCCCTGGAAAAATAAATTTAATTTCATTAATAAAAATTAACTAATAAATAAAAAAAGTAAATATATTTTATTCAAACAAATTACAATAATTGTTCGAATTGATAACTTCTAACATCAACACATTTTCTAAAACGACGAACAACAGATTGAACTGCGCTGGAAATCTTTAATCGAAAACGAAGCTTTAAAACATACAAGTTCATATGAATTTCCCTTTTTATTTTTGCGAGTTCTATCGTAGGTCTGTTAAATTTTCCCGATTAAAAGCCAGTCTGCGAAACTATTTGATTATCGAAAAAAGTTATACATGAAATTTGTAGATGAGATGATTTGCGATCGAAAATATTTTGCAATTTTTTTGAGAGTGTTAACCCTTAAAGAATTATTAGTGTTCAAATTTGGAATTAGAAAAAATAAATAAAATGTTCACGTTCCATTTAATTTATTTTTAAAACTAGTATTGAAAATAGTTAAAATTTGATACATGATGAAAGATTGGTTTATTTAGACTCAAAAAGTTAAATTCAATTTTGAACATAAACGATGTCTACTTCTGGAGTAATTATTAAATTTGTTATAAATATTTTCGTAAGTTGCCATCTGCAACGACTTTATACGAAAAAAATATCTGATGTGTCCAACACATGACTTTCTTATACAGATAGTACCACAATTACGTTTCCCTCGACGATTCCTAAAGAAATTAAGTTAAAAAGTTTCCGTAAGTTGCCACCTTCAGTGACTTTTATATGTATGGAAAATAAAAAAAAGACGGGATTGGAGATAAAAAAATTATACAGGACAATGCAGAATGTATTCAAGAATCAAATATTTCATGTCTATCCTGGGACACCCTAGGTATACCTAGGTACCTACCTACAAATAAATAAATAAAATTTTTCCTTAAATTTCTCGCCTTTTTCGAAGCGTTTTATCAAATTTATAAAAAATGGTCTCAGAATCATTTCCATTTCAATTTTTCTAACCCTGACCATCCTCTACGATTTTTTCCTTTTTACCCTCAGGCTAACCAGCTAACCAATCTCATTATTCAATTACAAAAACAACCATAAGATTGGCATCGTCTTTGTGTTTTGTTAAACAAATTCACACGCAATGTGTCGTTGGCAATTTCCCACAAAACTGTGATTATACACCTGCATCCAACAACAATTTACTGTGGTGGTCACTCAGCCTCAACTAATTTGACCACTTTTATTGTAAAATGAACATTAGATGACTTTATTTGTTTGCATATAAATAATACAACAATATATTTGTGTGGCACTCCCCCAAAAGTGCACTAAACCCCAAGAGAATTTCTTCAAAATAATATGTAATTATTTAGGATGTGGACGCAATACGAAAAAATCGGGTTTTGAAATATGCAGACCCTTTTTATTATTATTTCAGATGGATGAGTCCAAGTATGTAATTATAGAGTTAGCGCAATAACAATTTTTGCATAAGTTGTCTTCGATATCGTTGGATGTGTTTTATGACTAAGTCATTATTTACCGATAATGCACAAGGTTTTTGTTTGTACACACAAATAATAATACATTATAATAAAAGTGCATTAAAATACATAATGACAATTGTTTGGCATGAAAATGGAGTCTAGTTTTAAATTAATTTAACATAAATAAACTCGAGGGCTAAAACGGTAAAACGTCACTTTGGAAAAATCGCATCAAAATTGTTTTTGCTCTAATAAAAGAACATTTTATTCAGTACCGGATCTAGATATTTTTAAGCTATTCCCTTAAAATATCGTGTTAGTTAAAACTGAAATTTCTAATAAAATTTGTAATATTTATTTTTCCATTTTTATCTATCGCAAAAAAAATAGTTAATCGTATTCACAACATTCAGTTGCATAGGGCATGACAATATAGTCCAAGGCCACTTACGTAATGCATGTCAATGATGCATACCTACGACAAGTAGGGAACTAAAAATCCTCTCCACACTTTTTTCCATCCACATGCTGGCCAATTTCCAGTTGAAATCGTGCGCGTTCACTTGTCCCGCACTTTAAAAAATTTCAAGCCAATTTTTAAGAATGTTTTGTTATGATGATGAAACGTTACCTTTGGTGTTTAACTCTACTAATTGAACGCTTTTTCGCTGGTAAGTTATAGAAAAATCGTATAAACAACTTGCTTTAAATTAAATTAATTTCAGGCGCCAATTTAAGTAATTGCCCGAAACGGAATATAAAATTTGAAAAAGTGCTGGGGGTTAGACCATCAGCAGTCACAACCCCGCCTCTGCTCCTATATCAAAAACCTAACACCCCGGTAACCTCCGATTGTATATCCAAATGCCAATTAAACGAGGACTGTCTTAGTTTCATCTTAATCTACAATACCTCGTCTTGCTATTGGTTCCAAGGTGGCACAGAAGGTGCTCAGGAACTCGATAATGTCTTTGACACCGACGTCGCATGGTTCCGCAAGGTTTGCCTCGAGGGTACTCAAAACTAAAATTCCTCCTAGCAACATACTTTACCCTAACTAAATTTCTTGCAGCCTCCTGCGACAAATTGTGGGTTTTCGAAAGAATTCCTGGTGCCACTCTTATAGGTAACGACACTAAAACCCTCCCCATGCCCTTAACCCGAACAGACTGCCAACAATACTGCCTAAATGAAACCAGCTTCGTTTGCAAGTCTACTAAGTACAAAATAACCAACAGCAACTACGGGCCTAATGCCCAGACAACTGGCGAGTGCGTCTTGAGTAATGCCGACAGACATCTACTGGTTAATGCTTATAGAGTGTCGGGATACGACGAGGAATACTTCGAAAATCAGTGCCATGATCCAGCAAACAGTAGTAAGTTAAAGCGTGGCACGCCTAGATTCATGCGTTTACTAGCGTTCTATATCACAAGTTAACTCCGCCCACTTTCACTGGGTTTACTAGCATCCTAGGCATTTTATCCAAGTTCATTTCCAGAAAACGAGTTTTGCGCTTATGAAGAATTCACGAATGTAACTCTAGCCCACGCAGATGAAATCCACGATAATCAGACGAAAAATCAATGTGAAAATTTGTGTGAAACCACCACTAACTTCACTTGTAGAGGATATAGTACCATCAAACCCAGCATTTGCCTTCTTCACAGTGAAGACAGTAAAGTCCATGGGCCTAAACTATTGCTACCAATGCCCCAAAGCACTTACTACGAGAAGGCCACTTGTATTAACAGTAAGTAAGTCGAAAAGTTTTGTGGGAATAGAAATTATTTGTGAGTTTAGTTACAGTTGCATGCAGTCCGACTTATATGACGGTGAGATATAATCCGGATATTCATTTTATGGGCAGGATTTATATGCAAGGATACTCGGAGCATCCTGAATGTTATGCACTAGGTCAAGGAAAAAATATACCGGTTACGTTGAAGTTGCCGCTGTTGTCTAGTCAATGTGGTATTACGAAGGCTAATGGACCTTTAAATAGGTAAGAGATATTGTGTAAGAGTTTGAAGGGAATTTTGAAAAAATAGTAGTTTTTGTAATTTGAGGGTTAGATCATAAAAAATGGGCACATGGGTACTATTAAGTAGGTACCTCAGGTTATGTAGAAATAATTTTGTCATTTATGGTGTAATAAATTACGAAAATATATGAAAAATTATTATCGTTGGTTGTATAATAGAATGATGATCTCATTGTAAGTTAATACAGGGGGTTTCAGGAGGAATAGTAAATATTTTAAGAGGTGGTAGTATGGACTATTTTGTATAAAAAAGTTCATATAATCAGGTGTCCAATTTAGATTTTTTTAAATTTTTTTTTCAAACTCAAAGTCGTTGGTGAGATTTTTTAAAATCATCTTTGAATTTAATTAATATTAATTTTTTATTTCATTAATAATTATGGGTAACATTTAAATAGCTGTATCTCTGTAATCATTAAGAATTGGACACATGTTTATATGAACTTTTTTATTCAAAATTGTCCATACTACCACCCCTTAAAATATTTACTATTCCTCCTGAAACACCCTGCATAAAATCTTTATACCTGTATAGTGAAACTTTGAATATATTGCTGGATTTCATTGTGTTACATTTTTATAACCACTGGACAGATTTTAAGGAAATTTACATTTTTACAAAGCGAAAAGTAGGTTTTTTCAGAAATAACTCGCTCCAAGACTCTAATGGTCGTCTTTGTATATTTTTCAGACGTCCAAATTAAAATGTAAAAAATAGCACCAAATTTCATGGATTAACAGTTTTAGTGTAACAATTTTATAACTACTGGCCCGATTTTAAAGCAATTTACATTTTTACAAAGCGGAATATAGGTTTTATTACAAAATACTAGTTTAAAGGCTCTAAAAGGCCGCGTTTGTGTGTTTTTCAGACTTATAAAAAGAAACTTTGAAAATACTACCAGATTTCGTAATGGACAGTTTTAGTGTCATAGTTTTAGAACCACTGTTTATATTTTAAGCTAATTTACATTTTTACAAAGTGGAATGTAGATTTTATTGCAAAAAACAGTTCTAAGGCTCTAATGGCAATCTTTGTATGTTTTCCAGACGTTTAATTGAAATTTTCAAAATAGCACCAGTTTTCGTGAATTGATGGTTATAGTGACAACATTTTAGAACCGCTGGTCAGATTATAAGTAAATTTACATTTTTATAAAACGGAATATTGGTTTTATTACAATATACTAGTTTAAAGGCTCTAAAGGCCGCTTTTGTGTGCTTTTCAGACTTTTAAAAAGAAACTTTGAAAATATTGCCAGATTTCGTAGTAGACAGTTTTAGTTTCATAGTTTTAGAACCACTGTTTAGATTTTAAGCTAATTTACATTTTTACAAAGTGGAATGTAGATTTTATTGCAAAAAACAGTTCTAAGGCTCTAATGGCAATCTTTGTATGTTTTCCAGACGTTTAATTGAACTTTTCAAAATAGCACCAGTTTTCATGCATTATTGATGGTTATAGTGACAACATTTTAGAACCGCTGGTCATATTATAAGTAAATTTACATTTTTATAAAGTGGAATATAGGTTTTATTACAAAATACTAGTTTAAAGGCTCTAAAGGCCACTTTTGTGTGCTTTTCAGACCTTTAAAAAGACTTTTTGAAAATACGGCCACAGTTTATATTTTAAGCTAATTTACATTTTTACAAAGTGGAATATAGGTTTTATTGCAAAAAAGCAGTTCTAAGGCTCTAATGGCAATCTTTGTATTTTTCCAGACGTTTAATTGAAATTTTCAAAATAGCACCAGTTTTCGTGAATTGATGGTTATATAGTGACAACATTTTAGAACCGCTGGTCAGATTATAAGTAAATTTACATTTTTATAAAGCGGAATATTGGTTTTATTACAATATACTAGTTTAAAGGCTCTAAAGACCGCTTTTGTGTTTTTTAGACGTATAAAAAGAAACTTTGAAAATACTACAGATTTCGTAGTGGACAGTTTTAGTGTCATAGGTGTAAAACCACTGTTTAGATTTTAAGCTAATTTACATTTTTACAAAGTGGAATATAGGTTTTATTGCAAAAAGCAATTCTAAGGCCCTAATGACAAACTTTGTATATTTTCCAGACGTTATATTGAAATTTTCAAAATAGCACCAGTTTTCGTGCATTAATAATTATAACGACAACATTTTGGAACCGCTGGTCAGATTATAAGTAAATTTACATTTTTATAAAGCTGAAAGTAGGTTTCATTAAAAAAAGTTCAAAGGCTCCAATGGCCGTATTTGTATATTTTTCAGGACTTCAAATTGAGATTTTGAAAATGGCACCAGTTTTTTTAGATTAATATAGTGTCACAGTTTTATAATTACTGGTCAAATTGTAAGGTAGTTTGTATTTTTATAAAGTAAAATATTGGTTTACTCTCAGAAAAAAAAGCTCTAAAGGCTTTATTGGGTGTTTTGCATACCTTAAAAATGAAACTTTAAAGTAGCGCAGGATTTCGTAGTGTGACAATTTTAGAATCGCTCGTTAAATTTTAATATAATTTGAATTTTTACAAAGAAGAATGTCGATTTCATTACAGAAAATATCTGATGTGCCCAACACATGACTTTCTTATACATTGCCATGATACAGTTTTAATCTTTGGAATACTGAAGGGGTAGCCAATAATCACATGCTGTCGACATTCAACACGTTATTAATATAAAATCACATTTATTTATTACTAGCTGTCCCCCGCGGGTTTCGCCCCACGATAGTTTTCTGTCTTGCTCCGTTTTTACAATAATATTTAATTGTATTACAATATATCAATATTACACAAAAAACACGCCACCACGATGCTGCCATTGCCGTCGATTTTTTCAATAATAATTATAGGTACTGTTAATTTCACAGAAATCGACTACACCTAATATTTCCCTGATTCCCTGTGTTACAATGCCTTTGTTTGATTGACGTTTACTGCCAAATTGACAAATTAAGTACTTATTTGCATCCGTCGCCAAAAATCAAAATGCCAAAATTTACTGAACGACTCATGATAAAAAATAACCTAATTTCTGTGAAATTAACTGACGAGAGGCTAATCGCAGCAAAGTATTCCATCAAATTCAAGGTCACGTGTAAGGGCAAGGGTTATTCCGGCATCATCTTATGGTACCGATTTATGCTATTATTTAAAGGAAAAAAAAACTATATAAAACAACCTAACCTGGTCCGTGACTTATAATCGCTCCGAATAAATAAAGCATTTAATTAAAATAAAAAAAAAGAATGGAAATTTATGGAATCGAACCAGCACCGTGTGGATCACTAGGCAGATTCTCTACCCACTGTGCCACGGCGGCTTGTGCTAGAAGTGGTATTTGTTCTGGATAAGAAGAGTACATGGAATACTTTGCTGCTATTAGCTACTCCTATTAACTGTACATATTACAATATGACACAAAAAACACAAATCAACGACCGCGTAACAACCGGTGTGGTAGTTTCGCCACCACAATGCTACCGTAGCCGTCGATCTTTTCAAATAATACTGCTACAATCGATTTCCTCAACGGTATAGATTTCTGTAATTTATATATTGTACTTTTGTAACTGAGAGATAGATGGCGCTACTATATGAATAATAAGAAAGTAAAAAAAAAAGGAAATCTATGGAATCGAACCAGCACCGTGTGGATTACTAGTCAGATTCTCTACCCACTGCGCCACGGCGGCTTGTGCTAGAAGTGGTATTTGTTCTGGATAAGAAGAGTACACGAAATACTTTGCTGCTATTAGCTACTCCTATTAACTGTACATATTACAATATGACACAAAAAACACAAATCAACGACCACGTAACAACCGGTGGTGGTTTCGCCACCACAATGCTACCGTAGCCGTCGATCTTTTCAAATAATAATATTGCTACAATCGATTTCCTCAACGGTATAGATTTCTGTAATTTATATAAAGTACTTTTGTACCTGAGTGATAGATGGCGCTACTATATGTTAATAATTAAAAATTTTTGACGGAATTTAAAAAAAAAGTTCAAACGAAATTTGTTCAAAATTTAATTCTAAATCAATGTCTAAGAATAAAAAATTGTCGTAAATTGTTTATTTTTCAAGATATTCCTAAAAAACCTAAAAATGTCATCAGGTAACTGTCACTTGTTTTGGTGCTAGATGAAAAACATTGAATGTGGCACCCACAAATTTGTTCAAACTCTTAAATATGAAATTTGAATCAAATCCGAGAAGTCGTTTTTGAGTTATACTACGTATAAGAAAGTAAAAATGTGATAAATATGAAACTTAACTACTTAATTAACAGTACTCAAATTTTTGACCGCACTTTTTTAAATGTCCATTTGTAGGTTATTTATTTAACGAAAATTTTTCAGTTTTACTGGATGCCAGGTATTACATTTCCAATAGACACCAAATTATCTTCACAGAATTTTACCAATTTTGTAAAAAAAATTTTTGGTGCAATTTAATAAAATGTTCAAAATTTTATTCTAAACCAATGTTAACTAACTAAAAAACTTCTAAATTGTTCCTCACAAAATCCAACTCATCCTCTTTCAGAACTCTTCTAAGTGGCACCATGATCCTCCAGTACAACTCCCTAATCCAAACCCAAGGCGATCGCCTAATCCGCGTCGGTTGTATTTTCGGCAACGAAACCAAAATTCTCCTAGGAACCGGAGTAACAATTTCATCGTAAGTCCCTACTTTAATAAAACCAAGTCTATCACGGTTTCTTCTAGTTCTTTGCTACATAAGGGAAGCACAATTGTAACATCTACATCAAACGTAACCACGGGCCCCGTCGTGGAAATGCGCGTGATCGATTTGAACACCCAGGAAGAAGTTAGCGACACGCAAATTGGGCAAGAATTACAGCTGGTGATTGAGATTAAACCACCAAATGGTACAGTAATGAACTAAAGTAATGGTCTTGTTAATTTTTTTAATATTTTTAGGTCCCTACGATATTTGGGCTAGTCACTTGATTGCCATGACGGAAAAAAACGAGGAGTCAATTTTTCTCTTGGATGACCGCGGCTGCCCAACAAGCCTTAATGTTTTCCCTGCTATAGAAAAAGTTGTCACCAACAACTCCAGGAAATTAGTAGCAACTTTTCAGGCGTTTAAATTTGCTGCTTCGCCTATTGTACGCTTTAGTGTGATAGTTCAATTTTGCCCTAAAGAATGTCCAGCTGTAGGTTGAAATAATTTTAACATAAACCTTAGTTAGAAGTTTGTTTTAGATTGACTGTACCGGAGGCGTTAGCTCGTTTGGCAAGCGAAGAAAACGCGAGATGGAAACGCGTTTACTTCATACTATAACCGGTACAAAAGTCATCAAAGTTAACAGAAGCGAGTTCGAAGACAAAGCTAATATTAACGAACTTCCATTGGAGTTTGTCATGGTGGTTCGGGACCCCCAGTCGAACTCCGAGCGGTTGTTCCTGGGGGAAAACAAGATACTTGTGGCTGGTTACAGTAAGAAATTTAAACAATTCCCTTACAATAAAATTTTTTTCACAATTTTTCTAGATTACTCTACAAATGAAGTTTGTATGGACTACTCCTTTGTAGTTGGTATTATTTTAACGTGGATTATAGTCCAGATAGTATTCGTCGTGTGTTGCATTGTATTAGTACGACGATATAAAAGATATTACGCACATGAGTGTACACGGCAATCCTTGGAGGAGTTGCATAAAAACTTTGGCATTGGTTTCAGTAATTTGGAAAATAGGCGTGTACACTGGGCTGATAACGGCGATATTACATAACACAGTATAAATAAACAGCTACCTTATGTTTTGGCTTTTATTCTTATCCATTTACAAGTTTTAAATCAGTTCAACTAGCAACTTCCTTCTCATTAGCGGTTTCACTTCGGATCTGCTTTAGTTGCTTCGTGTAGTCAATTTGCTGTTGTAAATGATACAAATTTTCCTGCTTACGGCGCTGTCGTCTCTCCACGTCCTTCAAAACCCCCTCGTGTAGTTGCTCCCTTTAAAAATAAATTTAAAAAC
Organism: Pediacus dermestoides; assembly: GCA_963942485.1. Classification (NCBI taxonomy): domain Eukaryota; kingdom Metazoa; phylum Arthropoda; class Insecta; order Coleoptera; family Cucujidae; genus Pediacus; species Pediacus dermestoides. The sequence goes on along the minus strand of OZ012628.1, from coordinate 10,797,813 downwards.
TGACCTCAGGAATTTCATGTAAATTTACCTGTCCAAGTATTGTTTATAGTGTACATAACCTATTATTCCAAGAGAGAAAACACAAGCGGTACCAAATACTAATTTCGCTGGTATTGACATTATTTTTCACGCGGAAAACCAGTAATTTATTTCGGAAATTGCGGTTTTGTGACATAACACACTTGACAGTGACAGCGGTTGTTAGGTTAGATTTGAGACTTTTGAACTATTTTACGTGACAAGTGAACTATTAGCAACTGTATGAAAAGCGGGAATTTTAAATACTTATGTAAATTCAGTTATTCAACTTGATTAATTACTGTGGTTAATAGAGTGCAACTGCTGATATTATAAATAAGCAAAATATTAAACTAATTATTTAGCTTTCAGTGTAAAATGTAAATTATGTGCTATTTGTCGTGGCACACCTTTTAAAATTGTAATAAATAAAAAAACAACTATTTTATGGTAGAGTTTCAGTCCCCTGGCCTTAATTAATGTAATTATGTCGCATTAAATTCTGGGAACATGCAAAAAATTCTAAGTGAAAATAAACAAAATGATGAGATAATTTAGCACAAACAATTTTTCTCTGATAGTATCTACTAATGGAATTTTTTATGGCTGATTCAGATTAGACTTTAAAACCTTGTAGAAACAAGTCTGTAATAGCTTTCAGAACCTTAACTAATCATTGTTTCCTATTTTTCCTCAATGCACTGGCGGCAACTTCACACAAAATGAATGAAAAAGTCAATGAATGTGAACTATTATTGGGCACAAATAATTTATCGCCTTTCGTGGTTTCCCAGTCGAAGGCGAGTAATTTTATGACAGTATTTTTATTGCCTCCTATTTTGTTAGAAACCTTATAAAACGTGCCTTGTAACAATACCAATGAGGAAACGGAAGAGGCATTGTGTAATCAATTTAACGTTATTTAAAAAAAAGCTACTAGAAATTTTTATCTTCGCATAATATTAATTAAATTTTTTTTTTCAATTTGCGTCTCATTTAAAACTGCTATAAAATAAAGTGGTTGAAGGAGCTTTAAGGGCCAAGGTGCCAACAACGAGGTACAAGGTAAAATAGATAATAAACAACAAGGAAAAGAAAACTAAAATATATTTGTTTCGTTCTGACTAGAAAATTGTAATAATAATTAATAATAATATTATAATTAAACGCAACAAGGACTACTCCATTTTTTCTGGGGGAGGAAAGGTAATAACTTAAGGAGAGCAGTCAAATTGCTGGAACATTACAGTTTCATCACAGTCTAATCTAAGAAATCTCCCAGATTAACCAGGCATATATGCGAAGAGACATCTTAAATTACTTTAGGCACATAGAAATACAATTGCTACCGACAGTAGCAATACTTCTTTAAATACGAGTCTTTTATACAGTAACTGTGCGGGGCGTACAAATCCAATCGACTTATATCACCTGTAATCTCATATTTTTGATCTCGTAATTCCCCTGTATATAAAACAGTGGTCTCGAATATTGCCTTTGGAAACGTTTCAAATTTAATCAAAATATAATTATGTTTACTATATGGCAACTTCTCCGATGCACTAGTACTAATAATTTTGCTAACGTAATATTTGGCACATTTCGACTGACTATAATTCGAATTCACTATTTGATTAATTTGCTTTACAACGAAGTTGGCTAGCGCCTTCTGGACACGACTCTCCAGGTCAATTAGTTGATAACCGGCACAAGTACACCAATGCTGGTCTACTCCCACGTCTTCACAAGACCGCTCCTGCTCAATTTCCAACAGCAAAGACTTGCAACCTGGACAGCCTTCACTTGGAACAATACTCCGGTTAAATCCGGATAAAACCAACAAATGCTGAAGAGTCATGTGCAAATCATAGGGCGACGTTAACTTGTGCTTGTTTTTCTTGAAGTTATTGTACTCCACAGGGAATTTCTCCTTGAACCACGGTGGGAAGGAAATGTAGATGAATGGCAGGCGTTCCTCCAACCATCCAGTGTAAGTTAGTCTTATATTCCCAAACCGCATCCCATGGTCGCTAATAAATATAACCAAATCCCGCTCTAACACACCAGATTTCTTCAACTCCTCGAAAAACTCCTTGACTTTTCTATCTAGACGCGAAGGCGAGTTGATTTTGTTATGACTGTAAGAGTTCATCCAGAAAAAACCGAAACTTGGATAATCCTTGAATTTCGCTGTGAAATCTTTGGCGATGTTCAAAATGCGCTCACCATAAGTTTCCGGACCAGTACAATAATTCATATCGTCGACTGTAATCGACTTCAAATTATTCAACGCTGCGATGGCATAAGGGCGAAAGTAATAATCGCTAGGAGGATTCGTGAAACCCTTCTTGCGATAGTTAAACGTTCCGATGTTGGTTTCGTCTTCAGCATAGGCGGTGATGTAGCCCAATTTCCGGAAATCATACAGCAACATCGCGCAGTCGTCCAGTTTTCCCACGGTTTTCGGATCGCAGACTGAATATTGCCTAGTTTGGTTCATTCCAGTTAAAATTGCCATCACATTGGGAAAAGTGTTGTCGCCCATTTTATTGTATCCAAGAAGTGGAAGAAACTCGTGCTCCTCAACGAAGTTATAAGTGCTTGGCATGCTTCGAATGAAATTCAACCTTGAAATACTGTCGATTCCAATAAACATAACATTAATAGGCTTAGTTGTAGTGGTAGTGTTGTCAAAATTATCCATTTTCCTCTGGACGTTTTCGTCTACTGTTATAAAAGTGTGTGCGTTTTCGTAAACAGTTCGTTTACTTTTGGCATCTTTGCAGACAACCAACACAGGATCCATGTGCAGTGTTACGTTATCCTCGAAGTTACTACAAGGTGAGACACTGCGAAACGAAGAATCAAAACCAAAACTACAAGAAACCTAAATAAAAAATATTTACTTGATCTTTTGATCCGGATCGGTTTTGCTTGGCTTCCTGGTAACATTGGAGTAGCAACAAGAGATTTTATTGTTAGTATAGGACGGAGCGGCGTCTTTATCTATGTGCAACTGTGCTAAGTTATCTGTAACCCTCACATAACTCAACAGTTTATGTTTAGTGCAAGCCTTATAAGGATGCATCTGCCAAAATCGTTTAGCGTCTTCGTTGAATGGATTCAAATTGGACATTTTACATTTTGAACTTGATACTAGGAAATGAACATCTGGAAAACACGTTTTAAGGGTTTGAAGAAAAAAAATCGGCTTCGCTTACCATTATAATCGGTTTCTGGTGTGGAAAACACCACTGCATAGTTGACGATGTTCGATGTGTCATTGAAAATGAATAAAAGGGTGCCGAATGCCACAATGGTAACTCCCAAAAATATTTTTCTGTACAATGGATATTGCAATGCTTGCATTTTATGGTCATTTAAATCTGGAACGAAAAGCATTGTAAAGTGTTTTGACAATGTTTGTTAAGGTATGTTTAGATTCTCAATTATACTGGCGCGAGAAATAGGCGGTCGGAAGTCGGAAGTAATGGACCAGTCATATTCGAGTTGTGTTTTATTTGTAATGGAAAAAGGAAAGAAGAAAGTTTACAAAAAATTTGGCATTTTGTCAAATTTTACTAAGGGGTCGTTCATAAAAGACGTCCGCAGTCTGTGGACTAAAATATCGAGTTAAAAAGTGGACAGTTTTTACTAAAAAATATTTGGGGGGAGCATTCTTAAATTCGGACGTCCTTTAAGAGAGGGGGTGCTCTAATAGGCATCTTGACGAAAACATTTTTTTCCCTTAAATAGTTCACAAATTACTTCCTGAACGTAAATATATTGTTAAAAAAAATTTCCGATTTTTTTCTTAGAAAAAAAATGCGTTTTTAAATTGTAGAATTTGCAATCCCACAAAAACATCCGATGACGTCGATACCCAGTAAAAACGGTTGCTATGGAGAGCACCTGTTAAAGTTAAATGAAGGGTGCATGGGAATAACTATCATAGTCACATTTTAATCATTTTGAGCAAAATGAAAGTTTCTACAGCCGTCAAAAGAACGTGACATTTTTATATAGTTATCCAATGGTTATCCATACGTAAAGCTTGTAATTTTTGATTAATGAAAAAAGATTGTTAACAGTGAAAAAAGGCTATCATTTAAACGGTTAGCATAATATTGAGGTTTTAGTCAGATCTAAAATATTTTCTGCCGGCAAATATAGTCAGTTGAGCCGCCACTTCTGGTCAGCAAGTAAAACAAGATTGATCAGCAAATAACGTCTTATTATGCAGCTCTAAAGTTAATTCTATAGCTAATTAAATACATTTGCAGCAATATAAGTACATAATAAAGAGGCAACTCGTAAGTCAGATTTAATAACATTTTGGCAAGCTGTAACACTATCACTTTTCAGTACTGTGTCTATACCTATAGCTAACCTAAATGAGGCAAGTGCCCCCACATAATTATTATAGGTACTTAACTTATGGATATTATTTAGTTTGCTGATCAATTTTATAATCCTGCTGACCAAGTAATAGGTTTGTTCCATGGCAAATTTTGCGGAACGCCTTTGACATATCCTGATTCAGTCATCGTTTTCGCTAACAACAATTTTTTCATGCATAACACTCACTTTGCCACAGCTGATAGCTGTCGTGTTTGGCATTACCCAGTACTTGTCAAAATGGCAAGTACTAGGTATTTACGTCACACCAATCACAGCGCGTTCCCAAATTGCTCCATTGATTCAAATATTTGCGTGTTTTTAATCGCAATTTTTTTATTATAAACATAATGTTTAAGTTAAAAAAAATGTTTCTCCATTTATTAAAACCAATCAAATTTCTCAAAAAATACCTTTTTTCAGATTTTTGAAATATAGTGCAAGATGCCTATTCGGACAAGCAGGGGGGAGGGGTCGAAATCGTCCTAAAAATAGCGAACGTTTTTTATGAACGACCCCTAATGTCAATTCAAAATTATACATTCTAGTCAAGGACGTTTAAAAATATTTTTATTTTTATATTATATTTTTTTATTTTTATTTTTTATTTATTTTATTTTTATACCTTCTTGATTCTAGTCATTTCCATTTTTGTCAATAATGCAGGTTTTCAATTTTGAGAGATAGCTGATATACGCAATGGCAACTGTCATTAGGGTGTCTTGTGACGTCAGGAGGGACAGAGAACGTTGCTTTATTGAAAACCTCAATTAAGTAAAATCCGCAATCATAAATTTAATTAAGATCTTATAAAAACACAAAAAATCCTTAATACAAAAAACCAACTCTAAATACCAAGAATAAATTTTTTTTGTTTTATTTCGGCTTTTATCCTACATTTTTGCAGTAGACTCACAATTTATTTAACTTTGAAAATTGCAATTTAATCGAAAAATTGCGATTTGCCATTTATTGATCACCGAATTCAGCTTGTAACGTTGCTTGAAGGAATAACGCTCATTATCATAACAACAAAATCTGTCCAGTCGAGGCTTTAGATAGCGATTTTAAGTGGAACAGGAATTAATTTGCTTGTTTTCCATGAAAAAAGCAAATTTAACTATTTAATGCGATTAAATGGTAGTAAATATTAAACAGATTTACCGTATTTACATAAATTTTCCTTTATATGCTATATAAAATCATTGTTCTTTTAACAATAATAACATTAATAACATATGTACATATTTGTACTGTAATATTTTACAATAAAAATAGATATAATTTTAACAATAATTAAGTAGGTAGGTATTATTGAAATAAAACTTTGCGTTCCAATTTTAGTTTACAAAAATTTTGGAATTTTGTCAAATTTTACTGAGGGGTCGTTAATAAAAGACGTCCGCAGTCTGTGGACTAAAATATCGAGTTAAAAACTGGACAGTTTTTCATAAAATAATATAAAATATTTGGGGGATCATTCTTAAATTCGGACAATCGGACAAGCAGGGGGGTCGAAATCACACCTAAAATTGCAAACTTCTTTTATAAACGACCCCTAATGTCAATTCAAAACTACGCGTTCTAATCCGTTTTCATTTAAAAGTTTTGCCAATAATTAAGTAAAATCTGCAATCATAAAAATATTAATTAAGATCTTATAAAAGCACAAAAAACCAAATCAAAATACCAAGAATGAAATTATTTTTTTCTCAACTCAAAATAGTAGATAAAGTAGCACTTTAACCGCAAGGGTAGATAAAGTACATACTTTGAATTTTTGGAAATGAATAAATTACAGCTGATTTTGTCAACTTAATGACAACTCATAATATTCACTGACATTTTAAATTGTCATTGATAATAATTTAAATTGTAATTAGTTATTCTTTAAAATTGGTTTTTCTTTAACATTTGCTATAGAAAAAATTTTGTATACACGACGATAACATTTTTTCTCGAGCTTATTAGGGTCTCGGCCGACGCCTCGACGTTAAAATCGCTTTCGGGGATAAAGTATCTACCATATGAACAAAAATTATGTAGATAAAGGATGGCCATGGTGAATAAATAAAAATATGTGATGTGTCCAGCACATGACTTTCTTATAGATTGCCATGATATAGTTTTAATCTTTGGAAAATAATGAAGGGGTAGCCAATAATCACATGCAGGCAACGTTCAACACGTTATTAATATAATATCACATTTATTTATTCATTATTATTGTTATCGGACTAGTGACATAGTAGTCTATCTAGGCTGTCGGATTCAACGCGCAATATGAGAAATACTCGTATAAGTGTTTTAAGAATAACTCGCTTTTTTGAAAATTTTTTGACGGAATTTCAAAAAAAGTTCAAACAAAATTTGTTTAAAATTTAATTCTAAATCAATGTTAAAGAATAAAAATCTTGTAAATTGTTTATTTTTCAAGATATTCCCATAAAACCTAAAATGTCTTCAGGTAAGTGCCACTTGTGTTGGTGCTAGATGAAAAAGATTTAATGTGGCACCCACAATTTTGTTCAAACTCTTAAATATGAAATATTGAAATTTGAATCTAATCCGATAAGTCGTTTTTGAGTTATCGTAGACATGGATACAGACCAGTGGCGCAGTAAGAAAAATTTTCGGGGGGGTTAATGTATTGTTATAGTTGAATTGAATAAAATTTTTGGATTCCGATTGATAGGTGCCATGCATTGTAAAAACTTCGTATAAAAAAGTAAAAAATAAAAAATAAACCCGTAGTTTAATAACTACGTTTTATTTGACAAGCTGATTAGCTTACATAACCTATATAATTTCAAGTACTGACGATGAATCTAACATGCAAGGTATAAATTCAGAATTCCAAGTCACCCTTTTTCTAAATAATTTTTGTTCATATGGTACAATAAACAATGTTATGGTCTTGTATAATAAATAACAATTTTTTTAATTCGACTTTTATCCTACATTTTTACAGTATAGAGTCACAATTTATCTAACTTTGAACATTGTAATTTAATCTAAAAATTGCGTTTTGTCATTTATTGATCACCGAATTCAGCTTGCTACGTTGCTTGAAGAAATAACACTCATTACCATAGCAACGAAATCTGTACAGTCGAGGCTTTAGATTGCGATTTAGGTTGAATAGGAATTATTTTGCTATTTTTCCATGAAAAAAGCAAATTTAATTATTTAATCTGCATAAATGATAGTCAATATTAAACAGGATTACCGTATTTACTTAAATTTTCCTTTATATGCTATAAAAAATCATTGTTCTTTTAACAATAATAACACTAATAACATATGTACATATTTGTAACTGAAATATTTTACAATAAAAATAGATATAATTTTAACAATAATTAAGTAGGTATATTATCGAAATAAAATTTTAGAAACGATTTCGACTGATATGAGACTATCAAATAGATAATTATTCTAATCTCATTAATTAATTATTAAACATGCTGTACCTAGAGTTATTTTCTAAGAAACCCCATGAAATATGTAGTTAAACTTTAACAGCTTACATCCCAGTTGGCTAAGAATTTATTTGTCAAGATTATGATACCACGTCATCATGTTATATTTAAAATGCATTAATTTGATTGGCTGTTTATCGGTTTAGGTCGGTTAACAGCCACTCAAAATAATATAAATATAAAACGATGATATGGGTCTCATCTCATATTTAATTATTTGATAATTTTCTTGTATTAACTTAATCTTCTAAATTCCAAAAGAAAAATATTCTAATAGTTGAAAAGCCCAAACTATACAATATTTTTCCAGAAAAACTGTTGATTTTAATGGCTTAATACTGGAATACAAATAGTTTTTTTTGTTAACGGATTATAAGAATGTGTTGAGAATTTAAAATAAAAGTTATTGATTTACGGTTTCAAAACAAGTTTTTATGTTTCAGAAAATAACTCACCAATTTTATGGAGCTATAAACATGAAATTTTATTTTCGCACAATTACACTTTAAAAAATATAAACAACACACTGCAACATATTTTTAACAAATTATATAAAAGAAAAATTTTATGACATCGAGTTTTAGTAAATTATCTTCGGGTTTGGGTGTAAAAATTTAATGCTACAGTGCAACATAATAACATTCTGCGATTTCCTAAGTGATAACAATTATTGACAATAAACATGTGGTATATAATATTTAATAACCCATTTGAACTGCCACGCACTGAGATAAAATGAAATTTTAGCGATTTACACCAATTATCAAGCGAAATTTTTGTCATAATTGCGGATATCCTTTAGTGGAGATTAATATGAGAAAAATAAAACTTACCATGGTAACTGATTGGTGTTTTTAGCACAACGAGCACCGCCGATCAAATTCAAAGTTAATAACAATATACCTAACATTTATTTAAATATTTATTACCACCGCATTATTTATTTATTACAGACATATTCAAGGTCTAAAGTATGATCATCATCTTCTTAGGAGGCTATGGTTACATAGCCTCCTTAGAATTTGCAGTTTAGCTAACAGAAACAGACAGTTGCAGCAGGAAAATTCGAGGGTTTGCAGGAATATATCAACAGGGGAGAGCAGGCGAATGTCAATGTCGATGGAGTCTGCGCACAAAGATTGCCAAAGCGATAAGGAATAAATTGTGTACATATATTGAACACTATTTGCACGAGGGATATTAATTGGCTATTAAAAAAGGCCACGGGTTAAGTTATCGATGTGGACGAGGGTGTACATGCGGCAAAGGAGAATAATTAATCAAAGAAAAAATATCGATATACCTACCTGTTAAAGATTTTTTTTAAAAGTGTGTTTTGTATGGGGGGTCCGATTGGTTTCACTAAAAAAATACAACTAATCTAAAAATGTGATCTACCTACTGATAAATTATATCTAAAGTATCTGCTTTATCTTAATTTATTGTGCGCTTATTTGCTGAAGATTTTTGAGAAATGCAATCCTTTTCACTGCGAGAATCGAGAAAACAGTACTTACTTATGTTATTACATCATATTCGTCGAAAACATTTATGGGACTTTTAAATATAATTTTCTATTGGCACTTATACTCTAGCCTAGCGTACGAAGTACGATAACTGAAAGTTATTTTTACTCTAACAGCGGAGACACAACGCGACTTCTTGTTTATACGATTTATTTTACAACATCTTGCAGCCTGATGTTTTTGCACCATGGTTCAATGAAGAAGAAAAACTGCAAATTAAGCATTGGTTCGTGCGTATCTTTTAATACCCACATATTTCCGCAATCAAATTGATAAGGAACTTCTAATATGGAGCAGGAATTTGGTGCAGGTTAGGTTTAACGCAGTAAATAATTAGAAAAGTAGCTAATCTCTTATTTATCGCTATGCAAATATTTTCTATTATTGCAAACAAACTGTTTTGAATACGGAAATGGAAGGCATAAAATGTAATCGAGGATTTCAGTTTGATTTAGATTTTCTACGAGAAGTTCCGAGATGATTATTAAACAATCGTTCCATTTCTCCAGTTTTTCAATGTAATTCAATATTTTGTTGTTGTGCCAATGAAACTATATATCATTACGATATTTTTTATCTCGTATCTCCTTCCTGCGAAATACATACAGTATAAACAATATATTTTTATACGAGTACTAGGCAATACGAGGTTATAGATACAAACACTAATAAAAAAAAATTAAATTCTCCTTGGTTCCTGTAACATTATTGCGGAAAATCGCGTAAGTGCGGCTTCACACCAAACCGGTTTGCAGAATGCAGGATGCGGGATGTGCTTTACGGGAAAGTATTTAAATGAGCCCATTCATATACAGGGTGTTTCCTAGTACGTACAGATAACTTAAGAGACTTTGCTTTGACCAAAAATAATGCTACTTCTTCAAATAGTCATTAGGCTTTCGTTTCCTAGATACAAGGTGTCAAAGTTTACAAAATTTTATGGTTTTTATTTTTAATTTTCCAAACCACGCAACATATTCTAACCAAATTTGGTATACATACCACTTGTCTTAATTGAGTGGCATAAAAAGCAAAAATATCAAATTCGGTGATTAGTCAGTGGCGGAGATATGATTAACTAGTAACATTATTTTTTAAATAAAAGCAATACGGCCCCGCAGAAAATAAAATTTGAACACTACTAAATGTACAATTTAATTCTGAACAAAAGTTGTCTCCTGCGATTTTTCTTACTAGGTACATTTTACAAAATTATGACAAAGTGCGCATAAAAAGCAAGTGTGTCATGATGGCAGGTTACAACTAATTTTTAGCATCGTTTGACATTCCTCCAAATTACGGGTAATAGTAGTAGCGACGGGACATATAACGGCGCCGTCTAAGGCGTCTTCTGAGTCTGACTGACGCTACTGACCAGCGTCTGATGCGCGTTGTTACGTTAGTAACGTACGACGCGCATCAGGGGCGAAGCCGGGGACACGCCTACTTCGGCGAGATCGGCATTATACGTCCCAAATCGCTGTATGCATGGAGATATGGTGTCACGTATCCTCTCTATACAATTCGTACTCCAAATCTATGTCAAATCAGTTTCAAATTTGAATGTTTTGCTTGATTTTGAATTTGTAATTTTAATTTAATTTAACTGTAACAATCTGTATCTCGGAAACGAAGGCCTAAAGCCCCTATATTTATTTGAAAAAGTAGCATTATTTTTGGCCAAAGAATTTGGTGTGAAATCGCACTAAAACTCGTAATCTCATTTGTTGTCCTATAACTTAACATTTAAATTATATTTCGCCATAAAAATTTTCAATAAATTTTGACTAAATTTCCTAGTTCTAAGTTTTACAATTTTTTTCTAAAAACGCAGTGCTAAGTATCGTCAAAATGGAATTTGATCGAACCTAATCTAACCTAATAACTGATAACTTTTCTTCGGAGAAAACAAAATAAAAACTTTTTGCAATCGCCAACTTTTCCAAAATTATATGAATTGTCTTAAGATTTTTGCACGCTTACTAAATCACTATAGTTCTAAGTTATAACATAACATAAAATACTCACAAATCACAAAAACAATTTTCATTAAATCAACTTGAACTTAACCATAAGTTTCTTTAATATGAAATCAATATGGTCACATAATTAAACTAGTAATGCAGTCAACATCTAACCAATTATTCCACTAGTTAACAATTTATTGAATGTACCTACCAAGTAAATCAATATCACAATATCCATATAAGAACACGAATGATAACCGTAATTTTACGCTATCTTATCGCTATAATATTTAAGGAAAAATTATTATGGTCGAATTTCAATGGAGGTAGATTAATTAATTTGTGGAAAAAAACTAAATCTTTCCGATACTTAAGTGTACGACTTAATTTAAAAAAACATCTACAAATCCTACAATTTGATTGTTCATTGAAATACTTCAATGAATGGTAGATATAAAAATAGATTTAGAGGGGGGTAAGGGTTTTTTCACTTAACAATTACCAAAAAGTGAACTGACCAGTGGCGGATCTAGAATTTTGAGAAAAGGGAGGTCAGGGATTTTAACTCAATCACTGCCTGTGACAAAGTCCAGGAGTTGTTATATTGGACAGAAAGACAATAACACTATAAGAATATTTTTAACTATTACAAAATTATTGTTTAAAACTAGATTATATATATTTTTTTAATTATCTTTATTGCTAACTTAATGCCTACTAAATAACTAAATGTTTATGGCTAACATTTCGTCGTCACGACCTTTATTTATTAATTACCTAAATAAATTGTATTTTGTAACCTTACCTAACCTAACAAATTCTGTTAACAATTTTTCAAAATAACATAATTTTCAGAAATTTTTATTACAAAATCTTCTGTTAAACAAATTTATAAGTATGTTTTGTCCTTGACTAAATAAGATAGTGTTCCATTCAGTGATTTAATATTTACTGTTGAATTATTTAAGATTATAATTCACTATCGACCGAAACCCTTTTTGCATCTATTATTTATGCGAATGCAGTGTGAATCATACAATATCCTGTTTGAATCATGTATAATGTGATATTAAAAAATAAATTAACTGATAAATATGTAAGTGTGATCTCGCAATTATTGTATAGATAATAATAATCGTGCAAAAATGTTTACATTTCCAGTTGAGGTTATATAGGTACTCAGATGTAAGTTATTAATAATTTAGATCAAAAATATAAAACTTTATTAAGAAACAAAAATATAAAAATTACTATAAAAAAAGAATCATAAATTTATCGGAAAAATTTAACTGTAGAAAAAGTTCCTTAAAAAAAGTTTAACACAGCTCCAAAAAAATTCTAGTCTACTAGATTTTCCCCGGAACAAAATATTCATGGGTGTGATGATTAAACTACAAGACGAACATAAATAGCCCACCTCATAACAAATTTATCGAAATGCGTTGACCTAAACTGTACCTATCACGCAACGTTTACTATTATGTGTTACGTGATTCATTAAATATTTCTTTAAAAAATTAGTAGCTATTGACAAGCTTCCGCCTTCTGTCTTATCCATAAATAAATCAATTAAACACAATCAAATTATTTCCTATTTTGAAACAATCAATGCAAAAAATCCAAACAACCTTCACGCATTCACTTCGTAACAATTACATATGTTAATTAGACTGCGTGTTGAGTTAAACCAACAAACTCCATTAAATCCCTGTTAAGTCTAATCTGCGCCGTGTACACCTTACCGTAGATCGTTCTAATTAACAGAAACAAGTATCGGTAATTTTCGACTATTTCACTTATACCAGCTCGCAGAAAATCATAAGGAACATCACCCAACTCTTTTTCTAACACTTTCCTGCTTTCCCGCCTCAAGTAGTCCCCTATGGGAATTATAGTAATAAACCCGGTGCAACTACACCATTCTTCGGGAATCCCTGCTGAAGCACAACTTCGCTCTGTGGGAATCTCCTGGAAAAATGACTGACAATCCGGGCAAGCCCTACTAGGTTTCCGGGTGTAGTTCAACTCGGACAAAACTAATATATCCTGTAGAGTTTCATATAAATCATAAGTACTGGTCAACTTTTGGGAGTTTCGGAGGAAGTTGCGGTACTCCTTTGGATAGGTGAGTTGGAACCATCGTGGTACTGAAATCAAGTTGAAAGGCTGTCGCTCTTCGAACCATCCAGCGGTAGTTGTCACAATTTCCCCAAAACGCACTCCATGGTCGCTGAAGAACATCACAACACTGTCGTTGAGGACTCCTCCAAGGTTTAATTTTTGAAAGAACTTTTCTAGACTTTCGTCCATTCTACTCGGAGCGTTCACTTCATTGTGGCTAAAAGTATTCATCCAAAACACCCCGAAGCTAGCTTGGTTTCTAAAAGTAAACGCGAAGTCCTTCGCTAAATTTAACACTCGCTCTCCTGCGGTTTCCGGACCTGTACAATAAGGCATGGTGCTTTGTATGACTACAGTTAGATTATTGTCAGTTGCCTCGAAGTAGGGTTTGAAGTAGTAATCAGTGGGCGGATTGGAAAATCCAGCTTTATTATAGTTGAACGTGTTGAGGTTTGCCCAGTCTTCAGCGTAAGCCGTGACATACCCTAACTGGCGGTACTTATACCAAATCATGGGGCATTTATCCAACGCCATTATCATGCGAGGGTTGCAAAGTCTTTGGGATTGAGCTAGGTTTAATCCGGTTAACAACGCCATGAAGTTAGGAAAAGTATTCATGTCCACTTTGTTATACCCTTTGAAGTTCACAAAGTTGTTCTCTGTTAAATATTTGAAGGTTCTCGGCATGGTGCGTTGGAGGTTTTGTTGAGAAACACTATCAACTACTACTAAAAGCACGCTAATTGGTTTAAGGTTCTTCCGAGCAAGCCTTCGGATCTTCTCCTTGACATTCTCAGTTTTCAAAATTGGACTATGGACGTTTTCGTAGACGACATGGGACCAATTGGCGCATCTTACGTAGACTATTGAATGCGTAAGCTGAATTTTATTTGGGAAATGATGGCATGGTTCAAACCTGGGGAAGTAGAGTTTAATGTCTTGCGTTAGTTAACACATACTTGCTACCTTATTCCTACATCTGGATCATACATTGAGGTGTTTCTGTATACATGGGAATAACAACACCTAATTAGGTCACTTTGGTAGTACTGCAGCAGTACTTTGGTGTCTATATAAAGTGTAGCTATGTTATTTACGACTTCGGTATAAGTCAAAGGTTCCAAGTTGCTGCATTTGTAGTACTGGAGAAACTTGTGGATTGGCGCTGTTTCGTAGTTAAACGGTTTATAATCAGGAATTCTACATTTGGAAGTGTTAATTAAATAGTCTATAGTTCGCACTAGAAAATACACTGTAAGTTATGGAGCCATTGAATAAAACTTACCCACCAGAAGAAGTGGTTTGTACAATAAAAATTAATAACCATAATCTTGGATTATACATCGTTAGTTTCAACGACACTTTGCAGATTTATCTGTGTTTTATGTTAAGGTCAACGGAACGAAAATATTTGTATCGTTATCAATGTGGGATATTCTTTAAAACTAAAACAATTATTGCTGCGACCTTTGGAGCTAAATCAGAATGAAGCGATTCTTGGGATTTAGTATTTTATTATTATCTTAGACATTTACTATATGTAGGTTCTTTTCACATTGTTTGCTCCTTATAACTAATTACTATAAATATTAATTTGTTACATAAATAAATATATTTTCTTCTGGTTTACAACAGGATTTTTTTTGTTTGAGCATACAAAATCTAAATTTCTAACGAACTAAACTAGACGTGTATTGGATAAGGTCAAATAGAATATATTATAATATTATATTAAAATAATTTACAAAATTTTTGGCATTGTACAATAACTAAAATAAATTATTTTGTTGAACTATGATAAGCTTCTTCCGTGGGATATTGGACATCCTGAAAAAAGAACAGTAAATTGTAGAAAATTAATTTTTATTGGTTTAGTATCAATTTTACTTTAGATTTCCAAAAGAAAAGACTGGTGCTGTTAAATATTTTGGACTAAATAATGCGGAATACGCGTTTTTACTATAACACATCATTTAGATTTCCATGTAAAGAAATTAAACAATTCCCATAAGTTTTTAATAGCGTTTTCGATTGGTAAAATGATTGCGCACTGAGTGCAGTTTCGTGCAATGCTATTGGTCAAATTCAATCTGTCAAATATTTTTCGCCAATCACGCTTTCAGAAATTGCACTCAGTGCGCACTCATTTTACCAATCGAAAACGCTATTAGTGTTTATGAAATAGAACAAGAATTAATCTATGCGGTCGACGTTTACAATATAACAAAATATTTATTAACACACTTCATTCTAATCTATCTTAAATAAGGAAACAGTGTTACTATGTCTTTAACAATCTGGTCGGTTTTTCATTTTATTTAAGAGAAATAAAACAAAATGTGCCTTTTAAAAATGTATAGTCTTACCACGTCGATTAAATCGCGGTCTGTGTTTAAAAACGATTGTAGGGGCGCAGTTGGCTGTGGATCAGAATAGAACTACCAGGAAGACTATAAACAGGAGAGCGAACTCACTGGCAAGGAAAGGCCGATATACAGCAACAGCTCCCCTCTCAAGCGTACTTGATAGTTTCTACGCATGCGCCAGCAGTCAATAAGGCGCGTTATTGGTCAAGTGTTTGTTTTGGTTTGTCACTGTCATAGCAACTGGCAACGGATTTGTGCCTACACCCATCCGGGAGCTTTCTCTCCTCTATTTTTATACCTTCTTGGGAACAAGTTACGATTCCACAGTCAACTACCTCAGTCGTTTCAATTATCTAAACAACCGAATTTTTAGAAGTTTCCCTCCAAAATCTATATAGAGCGTTATAGTTTGAATTTTAAGAAAGAGTAACCAGTTTTTCTCAAAGTTTATCTTATTACATCTTGAAACCTTAGTTTTACTCGTAGATACTTACTACAAACCGCACAATTTTTCTCATCAGTCCCATCCCCACACCCATCCTTGCCCGAGCACGCAATGGCACTGGACCTACACCTGCCATTCCCACACCTTAACGGACAATACTCGGACAATCGTCTTCGTGCCCTCCCCCGGCAAATATGTGACGGTTCATCGCTGCCATCACTGCACCCAATAATAGCATTGCAAAACTCATATTCCGGCAGACATTTCCCATCTGCACATTGAAACGTATCGGGTGGGCAGCCACGTTTACCAGCTGCTTGACAGTCAGCTTCGTCTTCGCCAGCTGGACAATCCTTGATGCCATCACAGCGGCCTGCACGGGATATGCACTTGCCGGAGGCTTTGCAGCGGAAGGCCTCCAGGGGGCATTTGGTGGGTTTGCAGTCCTCGTCGGAACCGTCACTGCAGTCCTTTCGGCCGTCGCAGACGAAGAACCAGCTGATGCAGGTTCCGGTGCTGCGACACTAAAAAAGAGAAAAAGTTAGGTTAGGGGGACCGAGTTTAGGCCTTCATATGGGTTCTTGTGGCACACACATAAAGGCTTTTTTTGCATATTTTTCAGGTCTTTAAAGTGAAACTTTGAAAATAGCGCTGGATTTCATATTGTGACTGAATTACTGTCATAGTTTTATAACCACTGGGCAGACTTTAAGGAAATTTACATTTTTACAAAGCGAAATGTAGGTTTTATAAGGGAAAACTCGTTCCAAGGCTATAATGATCGGCTTTGTATATTTTTCAGACCTTCAAATAAAATTTTTGAAAATGGCTCCTTTTTTTCATGGATTGACAGTTATAGTGCCACAGCTTTAGAACCACATCATCTCAAAAATTTACAACTGAATTCCGTAGTTTTTTTCCTATGGTTATAACTTAGATTTTCAAACTGTATTGAACCAGTTAACATAATCTCATTGTATAGTACCCACAAAGGCTTGCAAAGTCATTTTTTCGAAATTTTCTACAGAATAAAATATAACATTTTCTTTAGTACAACAAGCATTCACTATACAACGTTCCGAACTGACCCAATTTATTCATTCAATTTCTGTAAACATTAATTTACCACCATAAAAATAAATCTTTGATAATCATTTCCGCACACAGATTACCATCACCGCTTTGGCGATTTAAATAAATTACCATTCCATTATTATTATTATTACTATAGCGATGGTTGTTCAGCTGGCGCATCAATAAATCACAATATCTTCCTAGCAGGATACGGCAAATATTAAACACCTACATGCATAAACAAATTTAAAACCGCCTTATCCACGCGCGCTCCTGCTGATGGTAAATCAACTTTATTTAGAATTTAGAACGGTTTGGTTTTGTAAACACAGTAGCACGTCACCTTGAAGGCGACATCATCAATTTAAAATGCGATTATCGATCGCCTTGAACTACATTATTGATTTGGCTAACGGTTCCCTAGAGGGGGCTTACCTGAAACGTCCCTGGGATACACCCACGATTTCTCGCTGAGCACGACCTGGTGGCGTTGCTCTTCACCAGGCAATCACACACGCCTTCCACGCATCTGGAATAAGGATCTGCAGCTTTGCATTGAAGATCTGTGACGCAATGCAGACCAAGACTCACTGCCTCTCCCCAGTTTTCTACTCGCGTCCGGATTCCAGTAGTTGTAGGTGGCAAAGCTACAATGAAACTGTCTAGGCAAAATTTTTGACAAACTTTATTAAGGCTTACTAGTGGTTAGTTGTGGAAGAACTACATCTGGCGCTACGGTTGATGTCTTAGGCTCCATCGTGGTTGTCCTTGAGGACACTGCAAGTCTCGTAGTAACATCCAAAGGCCCACTCGTTGTGCGCTTTGGAAGCTGCGTCGTGGAAACCTTCTTGACTTTCGTAGGTTTGGTCGTTTTTCTTGGAATAGTGGAGCTTGTAGGGTGATGGTCCTTGATCAAATTGGAATCAATGTCAGGTTCTGTTGTTAATGTTGAGGGTGTTGTAGATTTGGTTTGGAAGGCTGAGCGTACGCAGGAATCGCCGACTTGTTTGAACGGCGAGTTGCATTGGCAGCGGCCGAAGAGGTTTGGAATCAGGAAGTCGCAGTGGCTGTCTGCTGTCCAGAGGCGGCAATGTGCGTTGCTGTAGCAGACGTTGCCTGGACGAGCAGCTGGAAAATTTGAAAATGTAAGATGCAGACAAAAAGCTAATGTGTTTACCACATGACTTTCTTATACAATTTGGAAATATTAAAATACCTTAAAATGTGATAGAATAGAAATGCAAGTCAATTAACATTAAAACTGAAATAATTATCCGGTTTTTAAAACCCCGACTGTTTTCGAAAGATAACTCTTTGGTAAGAAGCAGAAAAAATCAGGGAAGGCCTAGGATAATTATTGGTATTTTTTTTAAAGGAGTCAACGAGTTGATTTTTATGCTAAATAAATTTTAAATTATTTTGAAACATTGTAAACAACGAAATAATCGCCCGATTTTCAAAATTCCGACTGTTTTTGAAAGATATATCTTTGACAAACACAGGAAAAAATCCGTGGCAGCCTAGGATAATTGTTAATGTTTTTTAAGGGCTCCAAACTAAATTACTTTGTATTTTTTTATACTAAAATATCTGATGTGTCCAGCTCCAGCACATGCTTTTCTTTTTTACTTTCTTATATGTAGTATAAGGAAGTATAGTAATCGTGATTTTTTTCGACTTCGAGATTTTGATGGATTTACACGTTTTGAGGGCCCCTGAATCCATTTTGACCATTTTCGCCATGATGTCTGTCTGTCTGTGTGTCTGTGTGTCTATGTGTGTGTGTCTGTGTGTCTGTGTGTGTGTCTGTCTGTATCCACCATAACTCAAAAACGACTTCTCGGATTTGATTCAAATTTCATATTTAAGAGTTTGAACAAATTTGTGGGTGCCACATTCAATGTTTTTCATCTAGCACCAAAACAAGTGACAGTTACCTGATGACATTTTTAGGTTTTTTAGGAATATCTTGAAAAATAAACAATTTACGACAATTTTTTATTCTTAGACATTGATTTAGAATTAAATTTTGAACAAATTTTGTTTGAACTTTTTTTTGAAATTCCGTCCAAATATTTTAATTATTAACATATAGCAGCGCCATCTATCACTCAGGTACAAAAGTACTTTATATAAATTACAGAAATCTATACCGTTGAGGAAATCGATTGTAGCAATATTATTATTTGAAAAGATCGACGGCTACGGCAGCATTGTGGTGGCGAAACCACCACCGGTTGTTAAGTGGTCGTTGATTTGTGTTTTTTGTGTCATATTGTAATATGTACAGTTAATAGGAGTAGCTAATAGCAGCAAAGTATTTCGTGTACTCTTCTTATCCAGAACAAATACCACTTCTAGTACAAGCCGCCGTGGCGCAGTGGGTAGGGAATCTGCCTAGTAATCCACACGGTGCTGGTTCGATTCCATAGATTTCCCTTCTTTTTTTTTACTTTCTTATTATTCATATAGTAGCGCCATCTATCTCTCAGTTTCAAAAGTACAATATATAAATTACAGAAATCTATTGTAGCAGTATTATTTGAAAAGATCGACGGCTACGGTAGCATTGTGGTGGCGAAACTACCACCGGTTGTTACGCGGTCGTTGATTTGTGTTTTTTGTGTCATATTGTAATATGTACAGTTAATAGGAGTAGCTAATAGCAGCAAAGTATTCCGTGAACACTTCTTATCCAGAACAAATACCACTTCTAGCACAAGACGCCGTGGCACAGTGGGTAGAGAATCTACCTAGTGATCCACACGGTGCTGGTTCGATTCCATAGATTTCCATTCTTTTTTTTTATTTTAATTAAATGCTTTATTTATTCGGAGCGATTATAAGTGACGGAGCAGGTTAGGTTATTTTATATAGTTTTTTTCCTTTAAATAATAGCATAAATCGGTACCATAAGATGATGCCGGAATAACCCTTGCCCTTACACGTGACCTTGAATTTGATGGAATACTTTGCTGCGATTAGCCTCTCGTCAGTTAATTTCACAGAAATTAGGTTATTTTTTATCATGAGTCGTTCAGTAAATTTTGGCATTTTGATTTTTGGCGACGGATGCAAATAAGTACTTAATTTGTCAATTTGACAGTAACCGTCAATCAAACAAAGGCATTGTAACACAGGGAATCAGGGAAATATTAGGTGTAGTCGATTTCTGTGAAATTAACTGTACCTATAATTATTATTGAAAAAATCGACGGCAATGGCAGCATCGTGGTGGCGTGTTTTTTGTGTAATATTGATATATTGTAATACAATTAAATATTATTGTAAAAACGGAGCAAGACAGAAAACTATCGTGGGGCGAAACCCGCGGGGGACAGCTAGTAATAAATAAATGTGATTTTATATTAATAACGTGTTGAATGTCGACAGCATGTGATTATTGGCTACCCCTTCAGTATTTTCCAAAGATTAAAACTGTATCATGGCAATGTATAAGAAAGTCATGTGTTGGGCACATCAGATATTTCTTATATGAATAAAGTAAAAATGTTATCTCAAATCTCAAAGTGGAGGAGAGTAGTCTAAGATAATGAAAAGATGTTTTTGCGAAAACGACAACTAGATAGAGACTGAATTTTAATTTTATATTCTTCAATTTTATTACTCATTTTTGACGACAAGTCTTTTCCTGTACTTAAGAGCAAGTAGACGTTTTATCTATGGTATCTAAAAGTGATATAATTTTTTGATTACTTGCAAAAAAATATCGTAATTGAGTAATTAACTTTCGAATTTTTATGAGAGGTTTTACGATAAGATAAGCTGATAAATTTATGAAGTATTGAATAGTTTTTATACTTTTGTGAAACTAAACTATAGATAATATTAGGTAATTTTTTTAGGATACATACAGTTTCTCCATCAGGGTTAAAGTGTTTTTTAAACTGATTTAATTTACAGTTTTGTGAAAGTATGTAGACAGTCCACAGATTTTTTTCAAATTAAAATTAGATTTTCTTTTTGTTGGGCTTACAGACCTCCTAATACGGTCCTGCTCAATCCAATTTCTTGTGGGAAAATCTTGGTTCCAAATGAGACAAGAGATAACCATGCACATTACGTACACCTTAATGCAGTTATTTGTATTAAAATAATTACGGTATACATATTTAAATTACATTTAACGTATAAATTAACACATGTTTACTGTTTGCTTTTCTTTATTCTACAATTTTCTTCCTACACATTCAAAGAACGCGTGACATATGTGGAAGAAATGCCGCGCATAAGCTCATCTTATGTACATTTTTATTTTAATTTAACGGTACAAATATTACGTGAAATTAAAACCCAACCACAAGACAAAAACAAACAAACTATTAGAAAAAAGCATATATGCGAAACCAGGAGAATAATTGATTTGTGATAGGAACTGTGAACTTGTGGTCATATGCTCATGTGAGTTGTGTTATAAATAAATTTTATATCCATTTGTTCAATATCACAATACACCAAGAAGTTGATTAACAAAAAATTGTATCGCTGGCTCACAATATGTACCTACTCGTACTAGTAATAAAACTACAATAAGAGAACGATCAATCACTCTAAACTAATTAAGAAAAATTTTCATTATACAACAAGTGGAATACAGTTAGATTTTATGTAACTCTTCAGTTTTTCTTCAACTATATTATACAGGTATTTTCTTGAATTACATTCCAGTTTTTTCAACACACAGCGTTTATTGTTATAATTCAATATGGCTAAACTGATATATGCAGAATTTCAATTAGGCTTGCTGTAAGTATATACATAAAATCCGTGTACAGCTATTTTATATGCTTAATAGATTGTTGTTGATGGGCTCGGGCTGTCGTTGGTTTTTTATTTTCTGCAACTATATGTGGAGATTATTAATTATTTTCAACGGTTACTTTTTCGGTACTTTGGAGGCGAACACAACAAATTAATTTTGCACCACATGGAAATAATGGAGGCGTTTTAGGTGATGGTCTACTTATACTGTATTGAGTTTCCGCGATTTTAACTAATCGACTTTTTGAGATTCATGTAGATTTTTCGCTCTAGATAACTGTGGTTATGGCTAAGTGTTTGTCTGGAAATTTTTTTAGATAATGAAGTAGGAAATAAAATAGGTTGGTACTCCATATTAGGCGATTGTTCTATCAGAAAATTTATACTTCAGTAAAATATTTTATCTTAATCGAGAGAAAAATGTCGACTCATTTAGGGCCGGTTGTATAAAAATTTAATCGCGAGATAATCCTCCAAAGAGGATAAACTGCCATAGAAACGATTGTTGATTACAATTGTCACTACTTATAGATATTTTTGAGGATAAAAATTTAACACCGCGATTTTAAAGTATTAATCAATTATTTTGTCACAAATAGTTTGACTAAAAAATCGTAGTGGTATCTACTCTAGTTATTAAATTTATAAATTAAAGCAGCCGGATTATTTATAAACAATGAGTAGTTTTTGGTTAAGTAGGATTTAATATCCTGTTATTTCAGAAACGAACCCAAGACGACTAGAAACAGGAGAGCGAACTTCCCATGTTGCCCTGTACGCAGCGATGGGACGTTATGCGGCGATAGCTCCCTTGTCAATCGCCATTCGCCATGTGCGCCCTGTCTTAAATTGCTGTACTGCACATCTGTCAAGCACATGACAGAGTGAGTTCGCTCTCCTGTTTCTAGTCTTCTTGAACGAAACATTTCAATTTTTGTAAATAACAGAAAGTTTTTTGTAGAAATTTTGTAAATATGGTGAGAATTCCAAAGGAAAATTTTGAGTCCATTTTTTAAAATTATTTACTAAATTATTCAGTATAAATATACAAATTTTCGGTTAAAATGTAAAAAGTAAAAATAGTTTCGCAATTTTATTGGGTAAGAAAAATTGTGACAATGAAGGGAGCCTATAGTATGCAATAAAATTCGGAATTTTCGATGAATTCTGTTTGAATTTTCTAATAGAACCAACTTATTTCTTGTAACAAATCAAATCGCAAGGAAATCTGTCAGTTTTTGAAGATTTAATGACAGCTTCAAGCACCTAAAACTCGAAAATTGGACAAATTTAGTTTCAGTTTCAGCAGAAAATAAATCTCAAATTTTCAGTGGATTTTATGTGAGTTTTCTGATAGAAGCAACTCATTTCTTTGCAATAAAGTAAACTACAAAGAAATCTGTCAATTTTTTTAATTTGTATGGGAGTTTTAAAGATATAAAATCACAAAATTGACAACTTTTTATGAGACTTTTAAAGTCACAGAGTCTTTTTAAGTTGACCTGTAGTATATAGAAAACTACAAGGAATCTGCCAGTTTTTGGAATTTTTATGAGTTGTAAAGTGACAAAGTCTAAAATTTTTCTAAAACTTTTTAAGTGGACCTGTAGTATACAAAATTCCGGATTTTTTTATGAATTTTGTTTCTTTTTTAATTTTCTACTAGAGCCCACTTATTTCATACATAATAAAGAAAACAACAAAGAGATGTGTAAATTTTTCGAAAGTCTATACCAATTTTAAGAATAGAAAGTTAAAAATTAGTTGACTATAAAATCTGGATTTTTTTTAGAAATTCTCATTGTTTGAAGTTTCAAGTAAAAATAACTTGCTTCTTTTGTAACAAACAAACGGCAAGGAAAGTTGTTAGTTTTTGGAGGTTTTATGACAAATTTAAGGACACAAAGTCTAAAGTTCAACAAATTTTAGGAATGGGATAAATTACAGACCATTCACGAGTTCAGATAAACGAGAGTGTGACGAAAATCTTCGTTTCTGATCGATAAATCTTAGATTTTGTTGAAGAGAAAAAGTAAGTACATATAGCCTCAAAATTTCAGTAATTTATTTATTCAGTTAAACCAAATAATAATCTATACTTATGAAGATAGTTTCGATGTACTTTTGTTGTTTGGCACAAAGTGGTACTTTTTAGGTGCATACCTCAAAGAACATCATTTTAGCTAGAAGCCCTCCGAAAGAAGTACGCAGGGGGCATGGCGACTGTATTAAAAATCTTTGACCGTCTCCAATTTTCAGTTTATGACCGAATAATGTTGTTCTAATATCTAACATATGGATTCTCAAGTACCTCACTTTTTGAATTTTACTTTCCAATCATCCAGATACCATCAGACGTCTTTTCTTCACTAAGCCCAACAACAACAACTAAATAAATAAGCGTTGTCATGTGGCAGAGCACCAAACACGAAACAATAATTGCACCTAACAATGCACTGGAGAGAAGAATAAGAGAAAGACTATAATATATGACGGACAACAACCTCGCCGAAGGCGGTCGTGTTCACCCTACAGCACCAGCAATAGCAGCAGGTCTTCACTCTTCAGTCTTCACTTTTAATTTTAAATCCATTACCAAAGCAAATATTAGAAGTGTAACAGACGTATAGGTATAATAAACTTCACTTTTTATTACCGGCGCACACATCAGATAACACCTTCTTGAAGTCATCAACAGGGTCAACGGAATGTGGTGTTGAAACACGAGTATAAATAATAAAATGCAAATAAGTCAAACATAACCAGTAGGCGACTTTGCTGCCTTCGGGGGTTTTGTCCAGTATATTTTTAGAACGCGTTTTGTAATTTAGTTTCGGAGCACAACTGGAAGAATTCTTGGTAATCGTAACAATAATCTTCCGTGGGGGTATAAACTATAAAGCGCCGATTTTGTTGTTGAGGTTTTTTGTGGGTGTTTTTTTTTGGAAAACTGGGATAAGTTTAATTGTTAATTTGCTGGCGCTTAAAATAAATACAACAGAAATAATTAGCTTCAACTTTTGAACTTATCTTCCTGCTTAAATCTGCATTTGAATCATTAGGTTTTAAGTTGATGAGCTTTTAATGTCTACATTTCGTTCATGAATACATTATTGTGGTGTTTTCGTGCTTTTTAACTGTATTTTAGACGAAATGTTGTTTTAAATTGTTGAACACAAATTGAAAATATCAAATCTAACGTAATTGAGACTATAAAAATGGCCGCGAACTATTAAAGATGGCCGCAATAGGGCCAAAGTGTCAAAATAACAAATTGTCATTCCTGTAATTTGTCTCAAAAAAAAATTACAATAGGGATGTTGCATTTTTTTAAAATCGCGTTTTTTTCTGTTAGAAATGTAAAACGACTATATCAATAATACTCTACAGCAAAAATAATTTTTTTTATTCAATATTTGTACAGTTGGCGACATGGAACAGTTTCCAGGCATTTTTTTCCATTGTAAATTAAATCATGTTCATAGGCTCGAATCTCGATAGTTCGATAACTGTTTAGTGACATTATTAGCAGTCATACTTGTGTCTATATTTTATGTAATGTATTTAAGTAAAATGCCTAGAAATTTTTTTGATCTAAAATAAATTTCAAAAATAAACACTTTTACTTTTATATTTAAAATGTTTATAAAATGTAATCTTATGAGATCTCCGCCTGAGTCTCCACCGCTGTCGTTAAAAGAAATTTTGATTTAAAAAGTCTGATTTATAATGCTAAAAAAATTTAAAAATCGCTACTTTGATCAATTTGTCTGGAAACTATAATTCCGTGTCGCCAACTGTACATAAAAAACGATTCCAAATTGAGCGTAATTCAAATATATTATTGCCGCCCGAAAACGCTTTGAGATCGGAGAGTCCTGTGTGAAGTCACGAATCTAGTTGACATTGCCATGTCTAAATATTTTTTACGCGTTTAACATTTTTCGAAATAAGTGTGGAACTAGATTCGTGACGTCAGCAGTCTTTTGGGCCGATTCGGGCGTTTCCGGGCAATGCCTGTAAATTTCAAATTTTACAATACTTTTTATTTATTTACTCGGAAAGTACGAACCAAATTTTTTTTTCAAAAATATTGATAGTGATAATTTGGTATCAGCTTTTCAAAAAAAAAATTTTGAAAATCATGCAAAGTCCCTATTAAGTTAAAGTGATTAAAATAATGGAATTTCCCTCGGGTATAGAAAATTAAGTGGCGGTGGACGTTGCTGCGTTCAAAACTGCGCATCTACAAAACAATTTGAGTTTCCATAAAGAGCCTGCCCATGCTAGTACTAAAATTGAAAGAATGAATGTATTTGGCACTATTGAACTCGTTGACAAACGTGCGTGGACTGGTTCAAGAAGTTAAATGTAAAAGATGCGGATAAGGAAATGCTGGTTTGTTCGCTGCACTTTCAAAGAGACGATTACTACTTCCCAGGTAATGTTCTTATGCTATAAAAATGGGACGAATTATTTGCAACTATTTTTATACTAACATGTAAATTCTTTACAGAAGTCTACGCTTAATCGCGGGTCCTGAAAAGAAACGCCGTACCAAAAGCTGCTAATACTCTGTTTACACACAAAGAATATAATTTTACTTAATTTTTTGAACGTTCACTGACACCGCACATAATAATCAGCCCAGAATTTATAACTTCTTGGCATTCTTTCATATTACGCGTGCTGGGCGTTGCGTTCGCGTAATTACATAGTTCCTCTAATGACAAAACCAACATTTCCACCTCTTAAACAGTACTCCTATTAGATTTCATAAAAATAAAAATTTTCCTATCTTGACAACTTCATTTTGTCCCCGACTCACTAGCGCCGTCTTTCGCGCGGTGGTAATTTTCTTCCTCAATTACAAAGCATAAGATGTAACACTGTACAGTGTGTTCCTGGATTACCGCAACTACTCGTATTAATGTAATTGATGACATATTCATTTTAAAATTTTCACATCAAATCTATAAGAACCACTCTAATTAAAATATGTTGAAAGGGGACAGTGACGTCAAGAATTCCAGTCTAATCTATCGAAATACGTAGAAAATATCGTTATGACGTCAGAGCGGTCTTAGGAGAATTGGATTGTAGAACATTTAGATAATATTCAATTTTTTATTTCCACTATTTAACCATGAATTTTGTAACTTTTTGTACCTAAATCCAAATTTTTAAATAAACTTGATTATTTTTCGAACATCAAAAATGAAAAATCGCCCATTCAGCCACACCACTACTTTACCAAACCCACCTTAACAACAATGAATAGCTTCCGAGTGTATAATAACAATAATTACACCTTTCTGCATACAATAGCTTAATTTCCACAACGATTACACATAACTGTTGGCTGGATTCTTATGGTATACGGCTACAATACTCACGTCCAAGGCAAGTGTGCTTCCGGAATTGCAGGAAACCATCGACACATCGACATGCACCATCCAAGCAGCTACTGTTAGCTACTTTCAGCGAACATTGCTCGGGTACCACACAATCGTACCCTAAAAGGGTTGCTAGAAAACCAAACAATATAAATTTTTTCTTCGAGTTGTACTTTAGAAGAACTTACATTGTAAACAACTAGTTTGATTTACTCGGGCGTAGAACGGTTGGCAGGAACATCGGCCTCTGTGACATATAGACCCAGAGATGTCCTCTCTGCATTCCCAGTCGCTGTTGCACTCGTCGCCCAGCATGTGACTGATGGCCACGCTTTGACCACATACCTGCAAAAGGCGGTTTTCTTGTTAAAGTTCAGTTAAAGTGTTTAGTTTCTCTCGTATAAAAGTTGCAAAAATTTTATGCGTCACTACAAAAACCAACAAATATTAATTTGAATCAATATAAAAAATTTTCAATTTCTTTACTTTCATAAACAACAACACACAGAGTTGCTCGCAATGTTTATCTCCGATGGGCAGGTAGATGTAAACCATTTGTAGGAACGGTAAACTGACCAGTTGCCTTTTTAAAAAACTAGAAGATACTGCCGTGCGATTGATGTCTCCCACGTTCTTCTTGCTCTCCTCCTCATTTGCATTTCCTTATATCCGAAAGCAATCTGTGAGCTTTCGGTTATTTAACCAGAGATATTTGAGATTGTTTGGCTTGAGTGCATAATTGCTGCACGGCTTTTGTATTTATCACCCATTATTCCCAATAAAAGTTATTGCAGTTCGGTTTGATCGTGTACGAGGACTACAGGATGTTATTGGCTAAATAAGGAAGCGCGGCGCGGCGTCTGCACGGATTCGGAAGCCAATAATTTTCTACCTTCGAGACTAGAAGACGGAATAATAACAACGACTGAATAGCCTGAATAGCAACCCCGGTACCTTTTGATGTGCCAATATATTTATCACCTTGCATAGAGCCAAGTCCTCAGGGTCAGACGTCACTGACCGACAATCTAACTTAACTTGTCCGTCTCGAGAGTCAGTAGATTTGCAAGTGTACCATTGACAAATTTAATCAATTAACAGCTTTATGTGTCGTGTGAGAGCCGAAAATTGAATTCTGATGCGATAAAAATCGCACAGGGAGGAACAGATGGGAGAGATCGGAGCAGGTTGTGAAAATTTGCGTGGAAATATTACAGCTTGTACATTGAAGAATGTTAGAAGACTTAAAAGCGATTAAATTTAGTTTTTAAGTTATATTTAGCAATGATTTTGAACAATTTTTTTGTTAAAAGAAGTAGGCAGAGATATCTCAATTACTAGATCTGGAAAACTTGAAAAAGTAGCTGAAAATTTAAGCTTATGTAACTAAACTCAAAAATATCAAGTACAAACATACGATTTTTATGGCGTTTTAGAAAATTCTCAAGATTTTTGAATATTTTTCTGATTAAATATAATTTTTGTAGAACCGTAACGTTGAACGACATGTAAGAAATTTTGCAAATACCATTAATCTTCAGCAATATCACTACTTTAATTTTCAAAGATTCCATTTTCAGCAAGTTTTTCATTATGTAATAACGCTCAAAATATCTCTCAAACAGTTTAAAGGAGTTTAAAGAAAAATCTACAACTTTTACAAGCTGATCCATGACTAAACTCAAAGATATCAGGAAAAGGAAGTTTACAAAATTGTTAAAATTTTTCAGTATTTTTCTGGGTTTAAATAAACATTTTTTTGGAATCTTTTAAATACTGTTCTGGTGTTGAAGATACGTCAAAAACTTCCAATGCCTATTTCACTACTTACTTTAATTATCAATAATTCTCTCTTCAGCAAGTTTTAAGAAATATCTCTCATAATATCTCTTAAATAAGTAAGTATGGAGACTAAAGAGACTTTGGAAATTGGAACAGAACAAGTCGAAAAAAAAATTATCTAACTTAACACAATAAAAACTCAATTTTTTTTTATAATATCTCTCAAACAAATAGATATAGGTAGGTATTTAAAAAAATTCTCAAGATTTTTGAGTATTTTTCTGATTAAATATGCTTTTTCTAGAGCCGTTTATGTTGAAAGACATCTAAGATATTTTTCAAATACCATTAATCTTCAGCAAAGGACTACTTTCATTTTCAAAAATTATCACTTCAGTGAGTTTTTCATTAAGTAATGACGCGAATAATATTTCTCACGTACTTAAGTAGAGATATCTAGAGAGACTTTGGAAATTGGAACAAAATAAGCCGAAAAAAAATTATCTAAGCTAATACAATAAGAATTTAAATAATATCTTTCAAACAAGTAGAGATATTTAAAAAGACTAGAAACTGGAACAGAACATGTCGAAAAAATCTATCTAACTCTAACACAATAAAAATTCAAACTTTATATATCTCTCAAATAAATAGAGATATTTAAAGAGATTTTAGAATGTGGAACCGAATAAGTTGAAAGAAATCTATCTAACCTAACACAATAAAAATTCAAAAATTTTTTTTTACTCTCTTGTGGACATTTTGTAATGCTCATGTCTCCAAAATAAGTAGAGATATCGTAAAGGACTTTGGCAATTTGGATAGAGTACCTAAGTTGAAATATACAGGGTGTATCAGTTTTAATCGAGCAAACTTTAATGGTACATTCTCCTGGTCGTCGTGAATCGGAAAAATGTATATTATATACCTCTATCTCGATTCCTAAGAAAGATACAGGGTGTTGAAGTTTACAAGAAAAAATTATTTTTTTGCAATAACTTCCATAAAAAAGCCTAAATTCAAACAAAATTTTGCATGCCTGTCCTCCCTAAGAACAATTTTATGAAGATATTTTGTGGGGCACCCGTGGCGTGCAATTCGGTCACATTTTTCAAAGAAAAAAGTATGCCACTGTGATTTTAAAAAAATATTTTTTATCTATCGAATTCCTTGTTCAATTTGGAGTGAAATTTGCTTTTACAGAAGAAAAATTTAAGTTTTAGTTCCTGAGATAATTATTTTTTTCCAAAGAGCTACTAACTTGAAATTACTAAAAAAATCCGGGAATGATGACAGATGCTGTTTATTCATTAGTTCGTGGTTGTCACAAATGCATCGAGGCTGGCGGGTTGCATTTTAAACAGTTGCTTTAATTTTATAATTATTTTTTGTTTCTTTTTGTCTTTTAATAAATTTTCTATTTGATTTGTGACTAATTTCAAAAAAAATAATTATCTCTGAAACTAAAACTTCAATTTTTGTTCTGTAAAAGCAAAGTTTACTCCAAATTGAACAAGGAATTCAATAGATAAAAAATATTTCTTAAAAATTACAGTGGCATGCTTTTTTCTTTGAAATAATTGAGATCTGGCCGAATTGCACGCCACTGGTGCCCCCCAAAATCGAAAATATCTTCATAAAATTGTCCTTAGGGAGGAAGGCAGGCACGCATGTTTGAATTCAAGCTTTTTTATAGAAGTTATTGCAAAAGAATGATTTTTTCTTGTAAACTTCAACACCCTGTATCTTTCTTAGGAATCGAGATAGATGTATATAATATACATTTTTCCGAATCAGGACGACTAGGAGAATGTACCATTAAAGTTTGCTCGATTAAAACTAATACAGCCTGTATAATAAAATATTCAGATAGAAATAAAACATTGAAGATTTCTAGGATATCATAACAGTCACTTTTTATGAGGAATTTGTGTAGACAATAAATTTTGCATAAAAAGTCGAATTTTAACTAAAAAATCATCATTTTTCAGAGTGTTTTTAAGAACATGTTCATGACAATTTACCAATAATGGCTAAAAACGCTTTGTAACATCGTTCTCTTGCAGTAATTTCTTGCAATTTGCAACTAATCCAACAAAATCCCCTTCCTCACTTATTATCTAAAATCACCAGCTCAACCTAACAAGCCATCATGTATTGATTTCGAATTGGACACACACACACACAAATTACTTTCAGACGATGACCATATCTAATTTGGCGTAATTAGGCTAAATCCGAATTGGCCGTTTCCAACATCCCGCCTCATTGCTCTTAAAATGGATCTGCAATATGTTGGGTTTTTTCTGTAGTACCAAACCAGACACTGCAGCTAGTTGTGCTAGTTAGGAATAGCGGATCAGGAGCCTACACAGAGACTACTTAATCATATGGATTCTTCTCCTCAACCTGTTACACAGCACATCGTTTAATTATAATTATATTAATATTTCTACATTGCATTAAAAGTGGTAGTACCACTCTAAAAATATGCGATATTATCATCAGTTTTTGTGTTGTGTACTAACTACTAACTAGGTGGTATGGCTACTTGTATTCTCTTAGTTTCACGGCAAATTACTCTGGGTAATAATGTTTTGGATTCAGGGTAATTTTCATATATGCCTGTGTGTACCTCTAGTACTTGTATTACAACAATAAAACCGCGTATATCTTCAAACTTGTTTTTTACTTATGTTGTGTGTACTTACATGCTGCCTCAAATAGGTTACACAATTTTCATACAACGCGGTTATGATGATCCATAAAACAAATCAAATTAAATCAAGAATATTAACATTAAACCTATTATTCATATAAGGCAATAATTTATGTTATTACATATTCATAAGGTGAGTTAAATTACTTGGTTATGCTTGGTTTTTCAATCGATCGCATAGTACTGCTTAGGTACCTACTATGGTACTGTTACATAAATCTGCAATTAACTTCATTAATTGTCTATATTTTAAACGTACTTTTAACTGATCCATACACGCAATTATAATTATCAGGATAATAATTAGATTTAATCGCTATAAGACCGTCAAGGAAACAACTTTAATGTTTTGAATGATTTGCGAAAGTACCAAAGCAAATTTACGAATTTTCCACACTTTCGACATGTTAATAATAGATTAGCAACACACAATTTTTTCATGCTTGATAAAGAAATTAGTTTCAATTCGAATAACCCGAAAATTGTATGTCTCAATATTGAATTGTAAATCTATACGGGGTGTTAGAAATTGCTATATAGAAGTTGAATAGGTACTACAAAGTGCTTTCTTAAAACTGTAATTGTGGGAGAGGTGAAAATCGCTTTTATTTTTCCCATAAATCAACAAGTTAAACTTTGGAATGTGTACCAAATTTTTTATGTTATTTAGATCATGAAAAAGTGGGTAATTGAGTTTTTGTATTTGCTCTGCACATTTCTTTTTGTGGGTTAATCCGCCCCTGCTTCCCAGAAACTCCTTAAGGCGGAATTACACCTACCGAGTACTGGGCCGAGTCATTATTCTCTTTGTTACTCGGCCGAGAAACTTTATTGGAGAGTGAGATGATCATATGTGGAAGAGACAGTGGACGAGTCACTTCATTGTGGCCATTTTCAGAGTACGGTTAAACATCGTTTCGCGATGGAGGAAAATGAGAAAAATGAACAAACTTTTAACCGCTGTTTCAACTTAATCATATACCTGCCGCAATAGAGAGAATCGAAAATGAAGTTAGCAATAATAGATAACAATTATGGAGAAAACCGTGGCTATTAAAAAGATATATTAAAGGAGGACCTACCATTCTATTAAGAGAATTTGAAATTTAAGATCCATTCTAGACAAAAAATCAAATCAAAAATCGCCAGATAACCAAATCACTCGTACACTGGCTCGTATGATGACACTACGTCAACAAAGGAACGAGTGAAATGGGAAGGTGGAGGGGGTACTTATTCGGCCGAGTGGATAGAACACGTTTCTTTCCACTGTCTCGCCCGAATCATTTGCCTGCTACTACGCCGAATACTGACTGTACTGATCACATTGGCCGAGTACTCGGCCGAATGCACTGTCTCGGCCCAGTAGTCGGCAGGTGTAATTCCACCTTTACGATGGGGACTGAGTTATTTACTTGCTTTCAGAGTAAATCAAGTGGAAAAGCGGGATAATCATCAGAACAAACCTCACAACTTTTGTTGCAAAAACTAGCTATTTTGGGAATTAATTTCTCAGATACTTTTATTATATTATTATATTAATTTCCCTTATAGTCACGTGGGAGGGGGAAAACTATAAGAAAATGGTTACAGTTCGTTTATTTCTAATGTTACCATGAAAATATTTTGATATTAATGCCTTTTTGTGTAGTGGAATTGTCTCGGAAAAAATATCAGCAATTGGTTTTTTATTTTTTCCTGTACCACTATTTTTGTTATTAAATTCCTCTCATAAAATAGGCTCTTATCTGGATCAGTTTAAAGAAAAATAGGTTTTTTATGTTTTTTGGGGTCCTTATAAAACTCAATATTTTCTGTGATTTTTTTCTACATTGTGGTTTTACAACGAACGTACTGAAAATGATTTAAAGCGAAAATTGACAAACTTTTTTTTTTCACGGGAAATGGTAGCACCTTAATAACTTTTTTATTCTTCGGTAAAATTAGAATTTTTTTTCTGTATCTAAAACTCACAATTCTCTTTTAAACGAATAAAAAAAAATTTACCAATAGTGAAAACCTAGTCTACTATACGATAAAAAATAAACCGAAAAAATTGAAAAAACGTATTAATGATTTTTTTTTCCAAAAAATTTATTAATAAAAAATTTTCGGGCTTACCTCAAAACCCCAAATCACAATTTTGGCTGAAAACAAATAATTTTCAAATTGTCCACAAAAAATTATTCGGAATGAATTTAAAGTTATTTTTTCATGATTGCCATGATTCATTGAACAGTACCTAGATATCAAGAGATCTATCACATAAAACAATGTTTATTTGTCAATATTCTAATAAACAAAAAAAAAAAAAAAATGAAAATTAAAAAAATGAAAAAAAAATCCCTAATTGTACGTTTTTTCAATTTTTTCGGTTTATTTTTTATCGTAGTAGGCTAGGTTTTCACTAGTGGTAAATTTTTTTTTACTCGTTTAAAAGAGAATTGCGAGTTTTACATAAAGAAGAAAAATTTTTCTAGTTTTATACCGAAGAATAAAAAAGTTATTGAGATGTTACCATTTCCCGTGAAACACACTGTATATCTAGATAAAGATACAAATAAAATTAGAGTAAGAGATGTGAAAATCCCATTTTTATTTTTGCCATACATCAGATCAAGTTAAAATGTCGACCAAATTTCTGATGATTTGATCTAGATTCTAGATCATAAAAAAGGGAGTACATCACCCTGTTTTGCCTTTTCTTATATGGTCAAAAATTAACTTAGAGTTTTGTTCGAAACTCTTTGCATTTCCAGTTTGGACACCCGCTTCCATTTCCACCCTGCAACTGTCCAATTTCAACAATATCCAAAATTAGCAAAAGCTAAATCCACCCCATTCATATGCTGCAAATGCGTCCCCTGTGACCCGACGGCCCAAACAATAAACATGAATAATTTCCAAAGTTATATCCACTAAGGACGAATCACCACAAATTATATTCCATGCACCATATATTCACACACCCACAAACCCAATTTAGATTTTGCGGCTAAAGTAAAATTAAATCCCACCACAATTTGACACTTGAGGGCAACATCATGTTTTTCACAGCGTTTGTGGCGATCAATATAAAATATAAATGCTGTTCCTGCTGTCGCTGCTGCTGTTCCCGCTACGAGTATAGTACACTCTGATGCTGATGCTGTTTGGTGCATAATTTGATTTTCTGTATGATTGACTATTGCTTTTTAACAGTTGAATAAGCACAAGAAATCGTTTGCATTCTTTTCGATGATACGTAACGAACACAACAAAAAAGTGGTGGAAAAAAATTTAATAAATTCATAAATGGTGCGGTTGGGTTTCAATTATACGTAGCCGCATTCTCACTGTATTGTACTTTGGGTGGCGAATTTCCAGAAATCTGATCGTGCAATCTAAAACACCACGCTTAAAAAAACATAAAATTAATTAATTATTTCGTTTTTTGCCATATCATAAAATAGTTAACTGTCACTTAAAATTGCATTCCCATAATTAACGCCCCGTTATTTATTTATATACGTGTGTTAAATAATTTAATGGGTTCTTAACAAGCTTCCACACAGAAAAGTCTTTTTTTTAAGCGGCAGATATTAAATATAATTTAATTTGTGTTGTTTGCTCGGTAAACATGGGGCTTTTAGTTGGGTCTTGTCAAAAATAAAATATTACCGGGTTCATTGTTTCGTTCTTAGGATCTAAAGCAAACATTTACGGAGATTCCCCTAAAAAATAAAGTGGTTTAGGCGATGGGCTGCACAGGAGCGGACTGGAAGCTTTTAGAACCCAAATATGTAATTTATTATACTTATAAGATTCCATAAAAGAATAATTAATCATTCTTCGATTAATTTGAATTTTAAGCACGCCTAAATATTGACCAATTGCTAACCTTACTTAAACTTTAACCAATAAGAACAATAGTTGGTGTTATTCTTAAATTAAATATTTATTGCATGTTTGTGAAATCAGGTTTAAGCTGTGAAATCAATTTTCATTCAATTGATTTGCTCTGGAAGAATTTTTGTGGGCTAATCCGCCCCTGGTTCCAGGACCTACTTACAATCGGGACTTTAGTGAGTTATTTCCTTGCTTTCAGAGTAAATCAAGTGGAAAGCCGGGATTATCATCTAAACAAACGGAACAAACCTCACAATTTTTGTTGCAATATTTAATCCCGTTTTTGGTGTTAATTTTTGTCTATTATAGTCACGTAGAGAGAGAGAGAGAGCTATAAGGAAATACATAGTAAAAATTCGTTTATTTTTAATGTTACCATGAAAATACTTTGATTTTAATGTGTTTTTGTGTAGTGGAATTATGCCTGCAAAAATATCAGCAATTAATTTTTTAATTTTTTTCATCGCTCTGACGTTAAATTAAATTTTTCTCATAAATTAGGCTGGATTAGTTTCAAGAGAAATACTTAGGTGAGTTTGATGGGTTTTTTTGGAGGCTCATAAATCTCATACCTAAAAACCCAATTTAATTAAAATTAGAGTAGGAATTCAAAAAATGTATACGAAACTTTCAGGTTGTCCTAAATATGTTTAAAATTAAAATGTAGCACCGTATATAAAATTTTCCCGTAAAAATCCAAATAAAGCCCTGTTTATTCACCAACAAACTCAGTAAACGGGGGTTGCCATGGCAACGATTATAGAAACGAAAACCTAAACAGTGGTCTCCATGGCAACGGCTACCGTCTTAAATTTACTGGAAAGTGAGTAAACTAATCCTTAAATTGCTTGATTAATTTATCTACATGAAAATTTCATTTTCATTTAAAATTTTCGATGAAAAAATAAAACTGTAACAATTGTATCAAATTTTTTATCCAGTCTTGTACACTAAAAATTGGAAAACCGTAAACGAAGTTTACTGTACATCTTTTTGTGAATAATTAGAAACCATTAAATCGCATCTGTAGGTCAATCAGATATTATTTGCTTACTGTATTGAAAATCGTCTAGCAGAAGAAATGTTGCAACTACATGCAAACGTGCTTTTAAATATTGTCTTTTATTCCAAGCTAAGGATCGATCAAATCAGTTAACTGGATGATCTAATAAGTTTATCAAAGTGAGAAACCTGCTCAAGTGTGCAGGTAAATCGAATTAGATCAGCCTGAGATAAAAAAATTCCAGCGCCTCGCCAATAGTTTTTTTCGAAGTATAATTCAAATTTTTCTTACCAAGAGCACATAGCCGGTGAAAATTTTCAAATAAACCATCATAAAGTCATAAAACCGCACAAAATCCACAAAAGCACATACAATCCCTCACACCAAAACCCTTATAATAATAAACTTTGTAAAATTATTTTTTATGCAATGTTTGTTGTTGAGGCGCGTGTGAACTGACTGAGTTCTTGTGTTCTTCGGCCACACGGCTGTGCGTTGTTCAACCTGCTAAACGCGCACGTTGAATGGGTTTTGTAAAAGAAGATGTTTATACTCTCTCGGAGAGAACCCCACGATGTCGTCCCTCTTTTGTGCCACAGGATATTCCTCGTCCTTATTGGACGTCTGATCTCCACTTTTCGGTACAACATCACAATTGAATTCGAAACAGATCGATAGACAATTTAACTCTCGATTTGATGATGTATATGAGAGGATGTATGGGATGCTGTGTCCATCGGGCGTTTACATGCAGACATAAATCATACAATTATTATTGTGTAGGTTCGATTTATTCTTATTAAATATTAGAGCTGAAATAAATTGGTTTTTAGGCGCCAAGTTAAATAAAAGTTTTGGAAATTCTGTAAACTCATTTTATAGATAATCCTAACTAAAATTCCAGAAAGCCGTTTCTGTGTCAAATTACAACATTTTTTCCTCGTTCAACAACATTTTTTTCTAAGTCACACTAAAATACAAATCTTACACTTCGTTGAAATAATTTGAATGAAAGTTATATTAAATAGTAAAACCAGTCAAATTGTCGTGCTCTTGTACATTTGCGTAAAATAACCGTAGCAGAAAACAAGAAAAATGACACGGTATTAAAACCTAGTTTTGTAACAAAAATTTTCAAATCCAAAATGAGGCTACCACAATTAGGGTCAGATAATCCATACAAAATCTTATATTTGTTTGATTATATGGCTGAAGAAAGCTTTTTAATGGGTTGTTTTCTATTTCTGCTTTTATATCGAAATGATTTTTTTCGTAATTATTTATCAAATTGTGCATTTGTTCAGTAGCACACATTGTGTGTAGAGAAAAGAGAAAACAAACCTCAATTGAAATATTTATTATAATCATGCACAAATCACTGCAATCAAACTTGAATTATGTCCGATGTTTAATCATTAGGAAAATGTAAATCAGTGCCTGCATTAATTAATTAATAATAATTTACAACAAAGTTGGGATTAAATATACAGAAAATCAACTGAAAAAAGATGTAAAAGGGAAAGTTATAGTACCTAATTATTGTAAAACCCAAAGTAATTTTGTGGTTAAGCTGTAATTATTACAGGATGGATGAACTAATAATTTATTTACTAAATTACAGTTATAGAAAAGTGCCGAATATTCTGGAGCGGGAAGCTGATGTTTTCAATTTTCGAACTATTTCAGATTTTTTAATTATTTCAGATAGGAAAACTTGGGTTTTAGCAATTTTATTAAACTGTTTTGAATGTTGTTCGAAATAAGCTAAAATTTTGGTTTTAAATGGGTCTTCTTTTAACTAAATTAGATTTTGGTTTCCGAGTAACATATTTTGAAGGCCAAAGTCATCGTTTATCAGAAAACTCCAAATTTTTAATGATATTTATGGCCATCAGTAGTTCAATCGATGGTTCGTTTAAATACCTACTAACTGAAATTGGAATTCAAGTGAAAATGATGAATTTTTAAAGTGGATTTTTAAATAGGTTTTTAATTTTTTTCTAAATAAATTAGATTTTTTAGTATTATGTTTAGTAAAAAAATGAAAATCACTAGAATTTTACAAATTTCTGAAGAAGGTCGCTTGAGAAACTCTTTCCTTTCTTCAATGACCAGCAGAATTCTAAACTAACTTCCACAGTAGGTATTGATTACTATTTCCTTATTATAAACTGCTGACAAATTAAAACTTACCAAGCGAATTTTTAGGTTGAATTTAAAGTCAAATATTTTGAAAAGGAGAACAGATATCAAGATGCGGTTTTCAGGATTCAAGAGATAATTTAATTGGGAAAACAATAGTCTGACCCGATTTTTGTACTTTGAAGTACATTACTATATCTACATTCTACAGGGTATGAAAGAAAGTCGTCTTTTTTTCTCAAATTTTGTAACTATCGAGATTCCACAATTTTTTAAAACATTTTTTTTCATGTCCATTTTTTTAGTCCCTGGTTAATGAGGAAAAAATCGATTTCTCAAAATTTTGATATTGTTCTCATTTTATAAGATACTGTCACGCCCTATTTTAAATAACATTTCTTAAAGGGTCGTAGCCGGGCGTGACAGGGTCAGTCAATATTTCAATAAATTCTACTTGACAATACCAAAAAAAATATGATTTTTTTTGTTTTTTGTCGTTAGGTCGTATTATGTTTTGTAGAAACCAATTTCTGTAGATGATTATGATACCTTATCAACGGCTTTCTGATAAAAAAGTATATTTTTTGTACTTTCATTTAATGGTAACCAGAGGCTTATCAAAAATCAGTAGACCTTCACTGATTGGCAAATTTTTTTAATTCTATTTTTTAGGCTATTTTCTTAATGGAACAGGTTTAACACATTTTCAAAAATTTGCTCATATCGTATACCGAGTGGCCACGAAATCGTTATACAACCCCCATTTTGTTACATTTAACTGTATTAATTTGAAATTTGGCATGGTTTAATTGTTGAAAGGAATAATCATTTTGAGGTTTAAAACAATTTAATGACACTTCCGGTTTCACCGGAAGGCCACCCACTAACTTAAATTTTTTTTTAATATCTACAACCCTGTCAACTTTTTCCGTATTAATTAGATTCTTTCTACTTAAAATTATCTTTCTATGCACATATCACATTATGACATTTGCTTTTAAAATGGCGATAAAATTAATATTGCAAAACCCTGTTCAACAATATAGGGTGTCCCAGGATAGACAAGATATATTTTTAGGTATGATTCTTGAATACATTCTGCATTGTATAATTTTTTTATCTCCAATCCGGGTTTCTTTTTTATGTTTTTTTCCATATAAAGTCATTGCAGGTGGCAACTTACGGAAATCTTTTTAACTATTTTCAATACTAGTTTTCAAAATAAAATAAATGAAACGTGAACATAATGATTTATTTTTTCAAATTCCAAATTTGAACACTAATGATTCTTTAAGGGATAACACTATCAAAAAAATTACAAGATACTTTCGATCGCAAATCATCTCAGCTACAAATTTCGTATATAACTTTTTTTCGATAATCAAATAGTTTAGCAGACTGACTTCTTTTTATGTAACAGTATTTTACTTTTTCAATCTACAATTTTCAACTTTCAAGACATGATTGCTCGAAAATTGACCCGGATTGGGGATAAAAAAATTATTGGTACAGGACAATACAGAATGTATTCAAGAATTACACCTAAAAATATTTCGTGTCTATCCTGGAACACCCTGTATACAGGGTGGTTCAGAGTTTACCTTTCAAACTTCAATGGGTGATAAAACTCGCCAAAATAATAAGATATTTCATTTGACACTTTTTTTATAAACGCCTCCTTTGGAAGTTACAGGGTGTTATGAAATGAATAACAGCAAACTCATTTGTGAAAAGTTTTGGCATGTTGGTACATAAACTAACTGTTTAAAAACTTACTTACTTACCGACATTATTTTATTTTGTTTATTATGGCAACCAGGATTACGAATTTGCAATTTAGTACATTTTAGCTTTTTGGAGGTCACAACTTTTAAAAGAAGCCAAATTAAAAAAAAATGAAAGAGTGTTAAAAGTTAAAGAAAAGGACTGCCGATTCTAGTACTTTATTAAGAATAGTCAAGGGAATACGTTAAAAAAGTTAGAGTGATTAAAAGCGTATGGCTCACCAGAAAAAGAACATCCAGTACATAAAATATAATCAAAATACCGTTATCTGATAGCAATAAATATTGTTACTGTTCGTATCAAATTTGAAGTCAATAGCTTTTCCTATTTTGGAATAATTTAAAAAAAAACTGATTAAAAAGGTAAAGTTTAACACCCTGTAGCTTCCCAAGAAGGCGTTTATATGAAAAGTGGCAAATGAAAAATCTTATTATTTTGGCGAGTTTTATGACCTATTGAAGTTTGAAAGGTAAACTCTGAACCCTGTATAAAAATTTGGTATCAGAGGGATATCAAAAATTTTAAAAATTGGATTTTTCCCCATTAACCAGGGACTAAAAAAATATAAAAAAAAATTGTGGAATCTCGGTAGTTATAAATTTGAAGAAAAAAAGATGACTTTCTTTCATCAACCACATGTTGATACCTGTTCTCCTTTTCAAAATATTTGACTTTAAATTCAACCTAAAAATTCGGTTGGTACGTTTTAATTGGCCTGTTTTTCAATAGACATTTTTTTCAGTACTAAGGTCGCAATTTATTCAACACTTTATTGAGTAAATATTTCTTGTTGATACTAATTGTTTAGAATTCTCGCACAATTAGTACATAGATAATAAGATAATGATAATGTTTAACATAAATTATATGAAACATTTTTTCGTTATTAGTTATTAGTATCTATATAGCAAAAAAATATGTTGAATATTCACGTAGACATAATTAAAGCTGCATATTCTAACTTTTAATACATATAAAAATTTGTCTAGGTCTAGCATTGAAGAGACAATAGTTTTATCATCCAAAATTTTGCATTCTCTATTTTGATTTTGGCCTCAATTTATTTCTCG
The DNA here is from genome assembly GCA_963942485.1 of Pediacus dermestoides. Lineage (NCBI taxonomy): Eukaryota > Metazoa > Arthropoda > Insecta > Coleoptera > Cucujidae > Pediacus > Pediacus dermestoides. The sequence continues at coordinate 10,755,849 of OZ012628.1, read as the reverse complement.
CGCCCCTCTCATAACGGCACTAGTTACAAATTGAACCTTCAAACACCATGCACATATGCATGTAAATAAAAATTCATTCTATTGAAATAACTGTTTTTTTGTCTCACATATCTACCAGAATACCAAATTAATGTCTTAAGCAGCTATTAAATATGCCTTCGGTGAAGGTGTGCATTGCATGTTCTTGTCGAATTCGTACAATATGCGTGAGAATTACGAATTCTCCTCTTATTCCAGATAACAACTCAAAACTCATCTAATACACCGTTGTCATTGCCTGACGGCAAGAATAAGATTGTTGTTGTTATAATAAACAATATATTGTTGCGATGGGTAGAAAAGAGCGCATTAGTTGTTATTAAATAATGTGATACAAGAAAAAATTGTGGATTGCATGTTTAACCGTATGTACCTATGTACAGTTTGCAGTTTATAATCTCGTTGGATTTTTAATTATGAGAAGACTGCCACAGTGATTATATGTGCATTGTTTCGGGGCCATATTCTGTAATTTTTTAATAAGCGAACTTCCGACCCTAAGGATAAGAACCCGAGAAAATCAAAAATGTTGCTGTAAGTAAATTGCAGCATTATTTTGCATTTGCTCCTTGAATAATAAGTCCTATTGTTAGTCTAGAAATGTGCATTAAGTCATCGAACTGTTTAAAATGGAATAATTGGACACAGAGCCACAGAGGAATTTTTATTATTATAAAAATAAAATAAATCATCAGATTTACATATCATTTTGAATTTTTCATTGCAATTTTTCCCAACAGATGGAATAATAAATAATATCGATAAGTTAATTTCTTAATAATAAAAGGTGCTAAAATGGTAATAGGGTGTTCCAGGATAGACACGAAATATTTTTAGGTGTGATTCTTAAATAAATTCTGCATTTTCCTATATAATTTTTTTATCCCCAATCCGGGTTAGTTTTCGAGCAATCATATTTTGAATGTTGAAAATGGTAGATTGAAAAACTATAACACTGTTGAATAAAAAGAAGCCAGTCTGCTAAACTAATTGGTTATCGAAAAAAAGTTATACATGAAATTTGTAGCTGAGATGGTTTGCGATCGAAAGTATCTTGTAATTTTTTTGATAGTGTTAACCCTTAAATAATTATTAGTGTTCAAATTTGGAATTTGAAAAAATAAATCATTATGTTCACGTTTAATTTAATTTATTTTGAAAACTATTAGTGAAAATAGTTAAAAATGTGATACATGATGAAAGATTGGTTTATTTTGAATCGAAAAGTTAAATTCCATTTTGAACATACACGATGTCTACTCGGAGTAATTTTTAAATTTGTTATAAATATTTTCGTAAGTTGCCACCTGCAATGACTTTATACGAAAAAAAAACCAAATTGGAAATAAAAAAAATTATACAGGACAATGCAGAATGAGGAACCATACCTAAAAATATTTCGTGTTTATCCTAGGACACCCTGTATAATTTTGAATTTTTCGTTACAATTTTTCGCAACAGATATGGAGTAATAATAACGATAATTTAATTTCTTAATAGTAGATGGTGCTAAAATGGTAGTAGTTCAAATAAACCGTAATAAAATCACAAGAATTCAATATTTTAAATTTATACTAATGAATAAACATATAAATAATGTAAAAAGATATAAATATTATAATATTTTAAATATAAAATACAAACTGTTGTTTAAAAATCATAGATATGCTTGTAAATGTATATGTAATTATCACATGTGTCGAATGGCGTATTTTTTTCCAATTATTTTTATTTGCAAACTCAAAACTATTAATAAAATTTATTCAAATAAAAATATTCAATTTGCAGATTGCCATAAATACACTGATGTGTATGTTGGGTTGCCTACCATATACCATTACCCAATTTGTTTACTCTACTTCTTCCCCTAATAAAACTTAAACTTTATTACATGAATTATTTTAAAGTACCTGTAAAAATCATCTTGCTTTCACTGCTTAACAATATTTTAAAATTTTATTGATTTTGCAGCCATAAAAGTTAATTTTTTTTATGATTTTACACTTGGGGATTTTCAGTTTATCCCCAACTAAATCGCCATATTTGCTGGTTAAATAATGGCACATGCCGGACATTAAACGCTATTTTTCAAACAAATAACTTTTAATTGGGTGTTATTCATTATATAATGGCTTCAATAATATCAGCGCGTACTTTTGCTACAGGTAAGTGTGTAAGACACTGCTTTTCCGGCATGTAAATTATGATTTATTTTAGCTGTTTTTCGGAATATCAGAAGCACAACTCTCGAACCAGTTTACAATAGAAATAACTGCAAATCTCTCATAGATGTACGATTGATTGTACCGGCTTTCTACCAAAAGCGTTTATATGCCGAAAAAAAAGTGTTCGAACGTAATAAGCCCCATTGTAATGTCGGTACAATCGGTCATGTTGATCATGGTAAAACAACCTTAACAGCGGCTATAACCAAAGTTTTATCAGATCAAAAACTAGCGCAAGCTAAGAAATATCAAGAAATTGACAATGCTCCGGAGGAAAAAGCTCGTGGGATTACAATAAACGTTGCTCATATTGAGTACCAAACCGAAGCCCGGCACTATGGACACACAGATTGCCCAGGACACGCCGATTATATCAAAAACATGATCACAGGAGCCGCTCAGATGGACGGTGCAATCCTCGTAGTAGCCGCCACTGATGGCGTCATGCCCCAAACTAGAGAACACTTACTTTTAGCTAAACAAATCGGTGTTACGCACCTAGTGGTCTTCATCAACAAAGTCGACGCTGCTGACAAGGAAATGATCGAACTAGTCGAAATGGAAGTTAGGGAATTATTAACTGAAATGGGCTTCGACGGTGAAAACATACCGATAGTTTCTGGGTCGGCGCTTTGCGCTCTTGAGGGGAAAAGTCCTGAAATCGGCTCAGAGGCAGTAATTAAACTGCTGAAGGAAGTCGACGCACATATTCCTACGCCTATTCGCGAGTTGGACAAGCCGTTCTTGTTGCCTGTAGAACATACGTATTCCATTCCAGGACGTGGAACTGTTGTAACAGGGCGTTTGGAGCGAGGAGTTGTGAAGAAGGGCTCCGATTGCGAGTTTGTTGGATACAACAAAGTTATTAAGAGCACTGTGACTGGTGTGGAGATGTTCCATCAGATTTTGGACGAGGCCCAAGCTGGAGATCAACTTGGGGCTCTGGTACGAGGGATAAAAAGAGAAGACGTCAAAAGAGGTTAATTTTTATTTTAGTTTTCCATCGTCAATATTTTATATTAAAACTGTTCCAGGTATGGTGATGGCCAAACCAGGCACAGTAAAAAGCCACGATCACGTCGAGTGCCAAGTCTACATCCTCAGTAAAGAGGAAGGTGGTAAAACTAAGCCGTTCACCAACTTCATCCAGCTGCAAATGTTCTGCAGAACGTGGGACTGTGCCTCGCAAGTAACTGTTCTAGACAAGGAAATGGTGATGCCTGGAGAAGACGCAAGGTAAGCTTCATCTACATACTTGTAGTAGAGAAAATTTAAAGATAATTTTATTGTTGTTTAGATTGGTTTTGAAAATGGTTAGACCAATGGTACTGGAACAAGGGCAAAGATTTACTCTGAGAGATGGATCGCAAACTCTTGGTACCGGTGTGGTTACAAAAGTTTTACCTGGTTTGACTGAAAAAGAGCGAGAACAGTTGTTTGAGGGTAAAAAGGCTAGAGAAAAGCGATTAACGCAAGCCAAGTAATTTTAGTTAGAAAATAATAAATTTGTTCCATTCTATCGACGTGTAATTGATTAATTTGTTTCTCAACAAGTGTGTAACAACTTCAGTAAGCATTTTTATAAAGACCCACAGCATTTTCTGTAATATATCTAATGTATGTTTAAAAATTTGTTTAGTTTAATTAACCTCTCTGAACAAGGACTTTAATTGACCACAAGTACACTGACTTCCAAAAAAAGTGGCGCACTTGTTTTTTTAATTTCGCACAAAATTTTTGCTTGCTGTTTTTTTTTTTGTGTTGTATTTACACAATTTCAATCTAGATATAAACTTCAATTTTTGACATTATTATTTAGAATCTTTGTATTTTTAGGGTACTTTCGATATTTCAAAAAATTTCTGAACTTTTCCAATTTTTCTAAAATTAGTCAATTGAGTTGTAACTTACACACTTTCAAATGCAAATTCCACCTGAAGAAGTTGCAAAACCAGTTGCGTTAGTGGAAGAAGGTCATAGCGTGCGATATGCCGCTCGTGCGTTGAATAAACCAGAAACCACCACTCGAAGGGCACTCCAGAGATACCGTCAAACAAACATGATGACCCGGCGTCATGGATCTGATCGCCCAAGAGCTACCTCTGCAAGGGACGATCGGTGTTTGCTACTACAAAGTTTACGAGACCGTCACCAAACAGTTGTTCCGCTCGCTCAAAGACTTTTAGAGTTGTGAGTGCTCAAACAGTTAGACGACGCTTGGAGGAAAATGGTTTAAAGTCAAGAAGACCCGCTTGGGTACCTTGACTAACGTTGCGACTCAGACAACAGAGATTTCAGTTTACCCAAATTCACCAAGGTTGGAATTAAAATGAGTGGAGGCGCGTTCTGTTTTCCGAAGAATCCCCATTTATCCAAAGTTCGCCTGAGGGACCCCAAGAGAATTTTAGGAGCTGATGAGTTATAGTTTGGGCTGGTATTTCGTTGAACGGAAAAAATGAGCTTTATATTAATCGAGAACGATCTTTGAATGCAAATTCTTACATTCTTCAAGATAATATTGTTCCGTTTGCCCCCTTTATTGGTCCGAATTTTTGGTTCATGCAGGATAATGCAAGACCACATGATGCAAGGTGTGTAGGTGTATCTACTTCGGTATTTAGAGAAAGTCGGAATTGAGCGTTTAGAATGGACTGCTAGGAGTCTAGACATGAATCCGATTGAGCATCTGTGGGATCAATTAGAGAGACGACTTAAAGCTCGACCTGTTCGTCTAGAGATCCTGGAAGAACTTCGTAATGCGCTACAAGAGGAATGGGAGAATCTTGATCAAAACCTTTTGTCAATCACCTTATTCAAAGTATGCCTAGACGAATTGCTGCAATTAATACTCAATAAAACAAAAACTTTATCTTGCTTCAAACATTTTATGTGTAAAGCTAAAATAGCATAGTGCGCCCCTTTTTTTGGAACTCATGTAGGTATACAGGGTGTCCCAGGATAGACACGAAATATTTTTAGGTATGATTCTTGAATACATTCTGCATTGCCCTGTATAATTTTTTTTATCTTCAATCCGGTTTTAATTTTAATTTTCCATATAAAGTCATTGCAGGTGACAACTTACGGAAATATTTTTAACAAATTTAACAATTATTCCGAGTTGACATGGTTTATGTTGAAAATGGAATTTAACTTTTCGATTCAAAATAAACCAATCTTTCATCATGTATCAAATTTTTGACTATTTTCAATACTAATTTTCTAAATAAATTAAATAAAACGTGAACATAATGATTTATTTTTTCAAATTCCAAATTTGAACATTAATAATTCTTTAAGAGATAACCCTATCAAAAAAATTACAAGATACTTTCGATCGCAAATCATCTCAGCTACAAATTTTATGTATAACTTTTTTTCGGTAATCAAATAGTTTAGCAAACTGGCTTCTTTTTATTCAACAGTGTTATACTTTTTCAATCTACAATTTTCAACATTCAAGAGATGATTGCTTGAAAACTAATCCGGATTGGGGATAAAAAAATTATACAGGACAATGCAGAATTTATTCAAGAATCACACCTAAAAATATTTTGTGGGACATCCTGTATAGTGTATAGGATTTAAACGATAACTAAATTTAATGATTTTCTAAGAATGGCTTTTTATTTGTTGCATTTTTTATCACCAAAATTTCAACTTGTCAGTAATGAAATATTGCTGGTTTTGGATTTTTAATCATGTATAATTTATTACTCCAATAGGTATAAAAAGGATTGAAAATAAAACCAAACATTACTATTTTAAATAAGATTTATCGATATAAAACTAGCATGTTATTCACAATCTCTGGCACAGATCAATCACAAAAAACCAACATTCTTTGGTACAGAAACAATATTTATATGTGTTTATGTTATTATAAGTGAATAATTATTCTAATCTACTATAATATAAATATAAAACTATGCAAAGTGTTTTTAAATCACTTATCATATTTATTGCGTAACATATAAAATAAATGCAACCGATAACTATAATAATAAAAACATTTTTAACGAAATTCCTACTTTAACATCTGTTAAAAATTATTTATCAGTCTGTGTGTGTAATGAAACAATTTTAGTAATTGGAACAGGAATAAAAAAGGCAGTACATGTACTTACAATACATTGTAATTAAATATCCATATCATAAGTGTGAATATTTCCGGTCAACTGTGTAGGTATTATGCTGATAAAATATGTATGTGTCATCGGGATTTACAGTGTGGGGAATGAATGATCCATCAAGTCCTTCAACAACGAACCAGCCATTCTAAAAAATATTAAATTACACATCTGCTTCGTTTCGCTATTAGTTTACTTACTTTTTAACCATGTGGTCGTAGATATAGCTTGGAATCACAGTAATGGTTACGACGTTTCCACATTTTTCAATAATACCACTAATTTGCTTATCCTTTAATCCAACGACGTTCCTCCCATCAACTTCCAAAAGTTGATGTTCCGTCAAAACTCCATTTCGCGCAGCTGAAGAATCCTGGACCAAACTGATGATTTTTCCGTTTTTGAACTGGAATCCAATGCAGCCAACGCTGTCCTTGTGTAGGGTTAAGGTCCGCTCAAAGGGTCTGTCCCTCACCGCTACTCTAATGCCATTCACCGGACTTTTCTTGAACATCTCATGCACTTTGTCCATGGAATACCCAGCTACATTCTCACCATTTATCTGCAGGATTTGATCGCCGAAACGCACTCCAGCCAAAGCCGCTGGTGTACCCTCAATAACCAAACAAACAAAAATCCCTTTGTTTATTTCCTTGACCCTGAGTCCTACTTTGTTGTCCTTGTCCTTGCAGAGGGTCAACTCGCGCACGCCGTTTGTGACTTGGGCCCGTTGTAGTCCAAGCGATTGTCCGGAAATTGGGGCGATCATGTTAAAAGCGCCCCCCGATTGCACCATTTCACGTTGTTGGATTATAGCCACTTGCGAGTATTCGGGCATGTTTTCAGCGATCGTCGCCTCGGTTAGTTCCAAGCCCATAAAATCACCCAGTGATGGGTAGATTATTTGGGCATTGTTCGTTGTGGGGTAGTTTGTTGGACTTGGTGGAGCAAGCGGTTGATGGGCGGCTTGAGATTGAGCTCGCATCAACTGGTCCACCTTCATGTCTTCCAAGCTGGGGTACAACGACATTTTCTGTCTGGACGGTTAAAAAATAAAAAAGTAAAGTTCGTATGTTGTCTGTACGTGTAATGGTTTTTTGACAGTAAGTTATTGATTACTAAAAATAGAATGTGTTACAGACCTTTTTATGACGATTTCACAACAATAACTAACTGCGTCAAGCTGGATCTTATCTTGGGGAAAATTTAGATTAATCCAGTGATTATGAGTCACGATGTTGGTATTTTAAACCAGCACAATTTAAAAAACCCCAACAAACTGCAACTTGTTTTGATTATTATTCACGACGGTTAGTTCTTCTTCTTCTAACTCAAAGAACTTCAATCCAATTTATAAATAAATCTAATCGAAAGAACGAAACAGTAAATTACGTTGAAAATAATTAAAATAAAATACCTGTAGCTGACAAATATTGGCACTTAAACTTTTTTGAACTTTCTATGTTTAGTCAAACTAATTATGTATAAAGAAAACCTGCTAACGCTGCTTGGCACAATCAGATAAAATTTATGAAGCTAAATTTGCTGTCACATAAAAAAGTGAATTGTTTTTAAATTTTTAATACTTTTACGAAGAAGAAAATACTATTCGAACTTCCAAATAGTTCAAATGTACTAAAGTCCAAAATAGACCACAACATCAATAAAATACATTTTTATTTCACTACTTTCAATTTACTTTATTTGTAAATATCTTTATCAAACGTGCTCACTACCTTAATTTTGTGTGTTTAAAATAAAACTTCCACGTAAGTTTATTATAAAGACAAATTTATTAATAATTTACAGTTTAGTTGTGTAAATTAGGCTTGTAGAGATGTCACAACATAACCTACAAGTTCTATAACCTTAATTTTCATCGGCGGTGGCAGGTAAAAACTCTTAAATAGTGGAGGAAATCGATGGAAACTAAATTTCAATATTACCATTTTAGTTCCGAAGATGTGTTGTGATTTGAGTGTTCGAAATTTGGCCTAAATCTGTTGAAGAATAAACGAGACACAGACAGTGGACCACTTTATATTACATAATAAGACAAAAAATAAAAATACTTTAAAATGACGATCTTTTTCATATATAACACTGGAAATGAAGTACAACACTAAATAATTAAGTATAGATAAAAAACACACAAATGGACATAAAATCATCTAAAATTACATTTAGCCCAAATAAATACCTACATCTAAACATATAATTACGGCTTATTGAACAGGACTAAATGTAATACAAATTAAAATCTATTCATAAATCTTCGATCTGTGGCTTCGAAACGCCAAGCTCCTCAGAATAATCACAATTCGCCTCCGATATCTCCCCTAAATCCGGCCCATGACTCCTTAAATGTTTTTTCATACTACTCGAGTCGTAAAACCCCCTTCCGCACACCGGACACAAATACGGTGTCTCCCCAGTGTGGGTCCGAACATGCACAGTCAAATTCCCTTTCAAAGCAAAATTCTTTCCACAATACGAACAAGTGTAAGGTCTTTCCCCACTATGCGTTCTTAAATGGTATTTAAGATGAGATAGTTGTGTGAAAGCTTTACGACACATGTAGCAGTTGTAGGGCTTGTGTCCTGTATGAGTTAGCATATGCGAGTCGAAACTCCCAACATGTGCAAAAGATTTCTTGCAAATTGTACAAGTATACGGTTTTTCCCCTGTGTGGACTTTAAGATGGGATAACAGAGCGGCTTTCGTAACAAAACCCTTGCCGCAGTCGCTGCAAAGGAAGCTTTTTGCGCCGTGTGTTAGCGTGTGAGCTTTGAGTAAATGCTTGGTTCTATAAGAGCGACTGCAGATGTCGCATTGGTATTGCAGAACGATGGAATCCTTGTCGTCGATGGTTGGTTTGGTTTCTTCTGTTTCCTCTGATTCATCGATGGTGGGTTTGTGTTTTTTTATATGAGCGTGGAAGGGTGCCAAGCGTTTGAAACAACGGCCGCAGAAGTTGCACATGAAGTTGTTAGTATTGCCGGAACCATCTGCGGGGGCGTGGGTTTTTAGATGGGTCTGCAACGACGTCGCTTGAATGAAACCTGGAAATAAATAGGTGAACTTTATTTTAGGATAAATTACAGAGAAAATAAAAAAAGTACTTACTACAGTAAGCAGGGAGTTGAAATAGACTTTTTTACCCTACAGCCAATTCTTGCAGAATCTTTTAGAAAGTTACCCTGTAAGTTTAAAACTGAGTTTTTGTATTTGTAGACCTTGCCGTTCCTTCACCAGCCCTTAATTAAGGGTTGATTTTTTTATTTATTAAATAACTTTTTTCTCATTAGATTTCCAAAAAAAAGCATCAGTATAAAGTTGTAGGGAAAAATATTTCCTTTTAACATTGTTTTGATATTGTCAATATTTAAAATGTTATTCCACAAATAAGTTGAAAATTTTTCTCTAGTTAGGTACTACTCTTTCCCCAAAATTTTCAACTTATTTCTTAAATAACTTTTAAATACCGACAATATCTAAAAAAATTCAAAAGGAAAGTTGTAGGAAATATTTTTCTCTATAACTTTGTATGTACAGGGTGTACAACTAAGAATGGTCGCCGGCTGTATCTCAGAAACTATTTATCGTACAGCCTTCGGAAAAAAAATATTTATAGTAAAAGTGGCCAAAAGAAATCGCTGAAAATTATTTTCAAGTTTCTAGCTTCGCCGTTGGGGGCGTATCTGCCACGGAAAATGATGAAATCATGATTTTCTCCAAATTATAGGCAATTAAGGTAACTCAAAAATAACTTTATTGGAAAGCTGAAACAATTATACACAATTTTGGTTCAACACTTTTTGCTCTAGCTCATCAAATAAGGGTGGGAGGAGAGGATGAATTCTTCTGTACGAAAATGCTTATAACTTCTGTTTAACTTTATAGAATTTGGCAAACTTAGTATCGTTTGAAAGAACTTTTCTTGCTTCAAACGATGTTCGATAAGAGAAGTGGTTTTGATTGATATATTTGTTGCTAGGTGGCGTTTTTTGAAAACTTATTAATTTTATCGATTTTTCTTGAAAAATTTAAATGGACTCATAAATATTTTTTAACATTATTAAAATTAGTATAAAATGTCGAAAATATTAGTGAAAACCGCAGATCCATATCTTTTTTCGTTCAAGAAATATGGACAAAATAGTTTTTACACGATTCACAACCCGTATTATTGTTATCACAAGTCGTTTTGCGAATATAGGGCTAGTTGCATTTTTTTTTGTTCCAAAGCCTACCACTTAAATTCGCAAAACGACTTGTGATAACAAGAATACGTATTGTGAATCATGTAAAAACTATTTTGTCCATATTTCCTGAACGAAAAAAGATATGGATCTGCGGTTTTCACTAATATTTTCGATATTTTATACTAATTTTAATAATGTTAAAAAATATATATGATTCTATTTAAATTTTTCAAGAAAAATCGATAAAATTAATAAGTTTTCAAAAAACGCCACCTAGCAACAAATATATCAATCAAAACCACTTCTCTTATCGAACATCGTTTGAAGCAAGAAAAGTTCTTTCAAACGATACTAAGTTTGCCAAATTCTATAAAGTTAAACAGAAGTTATAAGCATTTTCGTACAGAAGAATTCACCCTCTCCTCCCACCCTTATTTGATGAGCTAGAGCAAAAAGTGTTGAACCAAAATTGTGTATAATTGTTTCAGCTTTCCAATAAAGTTATTTTTGAGTTACCTTAATTGCCTATAATTTGGAGAAAATCATGATTTTATCATTTGCCATGACAAGTACGCCCCCTAGCGGCGAAGCTAGAAACTTGAAAATAATTTCCAGCGATTTCTTTTGGCTACTTTTACTATAAATATTTTTTTCTGCAGGCTGTACGATAAATAGTTTCTGAGATACAGCCGGCGACCATTCTTAGTTGTACACCCTGTACTGTCTTTTTTATTTTCGAAAATCTAATAGGAAAGAAGTTATTTAATAAATTAAAAATTCAACCCTTAATTACGGGCTGGTGAAGAAACGGCGGGAGCTACGAATACAAAAACTCAGTTTTGAAATTACAGGGTGACCATTTACAAGATTCTGCAAGAATTGGCTGTTCGGTAAAAAACTCTATTTGAGGCCTCTTTTTCTCCATATTTACTGTAGTATACTACAGAAAACAATAACTAACAAAACAATTTCATAGTTTTGAGTTTGACTAACTAGAAATCTAAAATCGAATGACAATTTATATATTTCTCCTTTCCCACCTTTTCCGCAAACCTTACACACATGGGGCCTTTCCCCCGTATGCGTCATAACATGCCTCTTCAAATTCCCACTCATACTAAACGCCTGCGAACAAATCTGGCACACGTACGGCTTTTCCTTGGTATGCACTCGCATATGCTGCCTCAACTTGCTACTAGTAAACATCTTATCACAATATTTACAACTATGATTCTTCCTCTCTGGATGCTTCGCATCTAATCGATGCTGTTTCAACTCCTGCTGACTGTGACACACCACCGAACATTGTCTGCATTTGTAGACGTTTTTAAACCGCTTTCGTTTCTTCGGTGTATAATCAGCGGAATCAATTCGGTTGAGTAAAGGTTTGTCTTCGTCCGAGTCATCCGAGTCTGAGTTTTCACCTGGTAGTTCATTGGTATCGTCGAAATCACCTTCAGGCTCACTTTTAACTATTTCAAAGCGTATGTAGTCGTTTTGGCTTTGATTAATTGCCTTAAGAAGAGCTTCGCTGTCGCGACATTGCTTGCGAAACGAATAAAACTTATGGAATTCCTCTATGCAATTTGGGCAGATATTCTGCGGTAGGTCATCGTTGAAGATCTACAAGAAATTACATAGAAACCATATTAGGATATTATTCCGGGATTTATGTACCTCTAACTGTGCAAATTGTTCCATTAAATCCATTACTTTCACGTCGATTTCTAAAAACAAGTCTACGGTTGAAATGACGGCTGTTTCACTTAAACAAGTTCGACAAATTTTATCAAATTTTTCTTTACTTAAACCCTTGAAATTCGTCTCGTCAATGCCATTCATGTTGTTTAAAATTACTTTAAGCAAAGTTTGGTAGCAAAAATGTTAAGAAATCAATAAATGTTAGGTTATTTATGATGTAAACAACGCTAAGTTGAAGAAGAAGTGGTGCTAGTGTAGGCAACTCAATATACAATCATGTATTATATGTTGCCTACTTATTAAAACAAAATAATTGAAAATCCTCAAAATACTAAATTGTTTATCTAAGAAATAAAACCTAATAAATACTTAATATACAATTTATTTAATCAAATGGAAATGTAAAATTAAAAATATATAACAAACACCATAATATCTCATACAATAAGACCAGATAATACCCCTAAAAATATCTCAATCATCCATCGGCTCTCTACTTGGCCTTGCTTCGCCCTTTGGCATCTTGTTTGCTTCGTTTATTTGCGATATAAATAGTCCAAAAGAATCCAATTAAATTAATAACAAGGATCCTCAACTAGATAGAAAAAATAAAAATTACTCAATAACTTTAGCCTGGAAAAACTACTAACCATTGGGGGTACAACGCTAATATTCAGCAGTTGTAGCAGCGTCAAATACTTCCAACTTGTCTTAAGGACAGTCCAGTATAAACCTTGTAATTGCTTAACGGCAGCCCCATGACTTTTCCCTTCCAAACGAGCTAAAGTGTACAAGGTGAAAGCTTGATATAATGGCGAGTAAATCAACCGCTCTAATATTAGCTTTTTCACGATTCCAAAGGACGCTTCGTCTGGAACAACCTCCTCCAAAAACGCATAGAAATAGTGTGGGATCGTACCACCAAACAACAAACTGAAATGTAGGATTTACTAGATACTAGAAAAAACTAAGTTTTCTAGGTTAAATAAATACCCGAACACTCCATAAGCAATTAGACTTTGGTAGTTGAAAATTTTGCTTCCTGCAAAGTGTTGAGCAGCATAACTTCCCGCAGTAGCAATCACACACCTAAAATATTGTTAATTTAGCGCAAATTAAAACAAATTATGACGAAAACTTGCCCACTTATCGCTTTGGTTCTGATGGGATGTTCGTACAGTTGGCTGAAATAGAAGCCTAAAGCGTTGAAAATCGGTTTGGAGAGCACCATTTTGTTGTTAAAATAAGGTAAAACTAAGATAACAATAGTACAATTTAAGGTTAAAAGTCCACTTGTAGATAAAACGAACAGAAAAATGTCAACTTGTCAACCACCTGACTTAGCATACGTGGGAATTTGATCCAGTGAATGTTTGATGAAATGCGATGAAAACAATGTGGTATTGGATAAATGTGTCAGGGGATAAATATCCTAGGCAGGATTGTAACGGAGTATTTATGGCCCAGAACAGATAACAAAAAAATCTGTAGGAGAAAATCGGGTAGGGTATTTTTAATTTATGAATAGAGTTAGGTTAGATCGTATTACGTGTTTAGGAGAAATTTCCAGGAACTACAACGTTTTCTAAATAAATTCTAAATTCCCAAAAAAGGCAGGTAAGAAATTTCCCTAAAGTATTACTCCTAATATTTTAGCAGTATAATTTATCCTTTTCGAAAAACAAAAATTAAAAAAAGCTTTATAGAATATTTTGCTATAAGTAGAAAACATTTCTGATACCTACATGATATAAGTAGGTATTTATAATAATTGCACATTAATAATTCTTCCTGTCAGGGCCGGATTTAGAATTTTGAGGCCCTAGGGCCAATATTTGGGGGGGGCCTCAAAATTTCTAATTTTTTTTTAATCTCGGGAAAATAAAACTCCATAGTAATTTTTGTATGTCTTTTATAATAAATTGTGCTTACTTCTAAACTTTTAAACTAGAGAAGTTTTACGCGATTTTTTATTTGCAAACGCAAGTATGAGATCATCAAAACTCATATGTGGTTTTTTCAATTTTTCCCGGATTTCGTTTTAATTGAAAAGCTACATTGCATTGGTGGAGGCTCCGGGGCCATGGCCCCGCCGGCTCCGTGCCAAATCCGACCCTGCTTCCTGTCCATCTTCCTTTGTATTAGTAGGTACATATTTCACCAGCCAATTTTTACTTTTGAGTTTTGATTAATTTTTTTGTGGTAAATGATTTGAAAATTAAGTCGTTTTAGTCCTTCAGCTAGGGGTCAATGGGTCAAAAGGTAGGAAGTAAAAGCGGGATGAGACGACGCAGTGTTTTCTGAAGGTTTTTTGGTCGCTGAATCCGAATCCGTGCGTCGTTTTTCAATAAAGTGGTGCAAACAAAAGTTATTAACAATTTATTGTTTAAAACGCAATAACTCGAAAAGTATAGATTTTACCGAGCATTTTACCAAAAAAAGTTTCAAACAAAAGTTGTTCAAAATAAAAAGACTCTCCAAAAAGTTCATATGGTATTTTGTCATAAAGTCGCACGAACAAAAGTTATTAACAATTTATTGTTTAAATGTTTAAATTAACTCGAAAACGAAAAGTATACATTTTACCAAAAATATTTCAAACAAAAGTTGTTCAAAATAATAAGACTCTCCGAAAAGGTCATATGGTATTTTGTCATAAAGTTGTTCGGACAAAAGTTATTAACAATTTATTGTTTAAAATGCAATAACTCGAAAAGTGTACATTTTACCAAAAAAAGTTTCAAACAAAAGTTGTGCAAAATAAAAAGACTCTCCTAAAATGTATGCTTTTTGGTTTGTTCCGTTTTAAACAATAAATTGTTAATAACATTTGTTGGAGCCACTTTATGACAAAATACCATATGACCTTTTCGGAGAGTCTTTTTATTTTGAACAACTTTAGTTTAAAACTTTTTTTGGCAAAATGTATACTTTTCGAGTTATTGTGTTTTAAACATTTAAACAATAAATTGTTAATAACTTTTGTCCGTGCGACTTTATGACAAAATATCATATGACCTTTTCGGAGAGTCTTTTTATTTTGAACAACTTAGTTTGAAACTTTTTTTGGTAAAATGCTCGGTAAAATCTATACTTTTCGAGTTATTGCGTTTTAAACAATAAATTGTTAATAACTTTTGTTTGCACCACTTTATTGAAAAACGACGCACGGATTCGGATTCAGCGACCAAAAAACCTTCAGAAAACACTGCGTCGTCTCATCCCGCTTTTACTTCCTACCTTTTGACCCCTAGCTGAAGGACTATTTCGTGATTGTAAATTTCTTTAAATTTCGGCGATTCTACAGGGTGTCCCAGGATAGACACGAAATAATTTTAGGTGTGATTCTTGAATAAATTCTGCATTGTCCTATATAATTTTTTTATCCTCAATCAAATTATCGAAAAAAAGATATACATGAAATTTGTAGCTAAGATGATTTGCAATCGAAAGTGTCTTGTAATTTTCTTATTGTGTTAACCCTTAAAGAATTATTAGTGTTTAAATTTGGAATTTGAAAAAAATAAATCATTATATTCACGTTTCATTTAATTTATTTTAAAAACTAGTATTGAAAATAGTTAAAAATTTGATACATGATGAAAGATTGGTTTATTTTGAATCGAAAAATTGAATTCCATTTTGAACATAAACGATGTCTACTCGAAGTAATTATTAAATTTGTTAAAAATATTTCACTAAGTTACCATCTTCAATGAATTTATATGGAAAATAAAAATTAAAAAAAAAACCGGATTGGAGATAAAAATTATACAGGGCTATGCAGAATGTATCTATTCAAGAATCACACCTAAAAATATCTCGTGTCTATCCTGGTATTGCTAATGTATATAGAAAATAGTAATTGATTTCTCCATTTCACCTTTTCTTATTATTGCTCTGCTGCGATTAATAAGAATTAAATGATTATCTTAGTACAGAAGAATTATTTTTAGTACTTTCTTTCTTTCTTGCTCTGAAGGAAGACGAATGAGAAAGACACAGTGGGGATACTTCAGTGGGTAGGCATTAAAATTCTCCAACCACTCTATTCGTTTGAGTCTGCATTTAAAAATAAACGTGTCTTTGTTGTACCTAAATGAAAATTATAAATATTTTCTTTTCTTTTTGAACATAAAATAAGGATTAGACTTTCGATAAAAAAAAAGTTGCACCCGCAAACTTGACCAGGTACTTATGCTGTTAGATTTCATCAAAAAACCACGAGCCCACATCCATTAGAGAAATAATTAACAAATCATTTGCAACTGGATAAAATATGGTCTTAGATCTTCAGATACATCCATCGCCTAAAAAAAATTCCTAGCCAAATCCCTCATAACAAAAACCTACCTACTTATGTTTGTATAGTATATTTGGAGCGTTTATCTCCAGTAGCATCAATTACATATCATTAAGCTAACACCATTAATCAAAGACAAATCAAACCGTCACATTCATATACAGCATACCAGTGGAAGAGCATATATACCTACATCGGTACCACGAAAAAAATCACTTAGCTACCGCCTGGTACCGATACAATCTCGAACATTGGTAAAACAAAACATTGCCTCTGACCACTACATAATTAGTTATTTATTTCATTGCGATCTGATTAACATAACAATACATATATCCATTTTGGACTGTCAGAGGTACCAAACCACACCCTGATATGACTATGGGCGACTAATGGTTCCACTGTTCGAAACCGTGTATAGACTTGTCAATGTGATATCTTATTAATATGTTTTTTTCTTCTTGTGGTACTGTGCGGGGGGAAGCAAGGGGGACGCTTGGGAAGATACCAGAAGCTGGGAGAATTGGGTTAAGTTCAATGAACTAGAATGTGTATGATAGTACTATATTGTAAAATATGTTGTAGTTTTTATACGAAAGATGTCGCTTCCTCAGTACCACCTCTTAAGATTATTTGAAACCAACAATATTAAAACAAATTTCTTTTGTACTCCAAGTAAGTACCCAGTTAACTCACATTATTATTAGATAAGATCTACGATCTACTGTTTTTTTTCTTGATGCTCCAGCTCCTTCTGTACGAGTAAAATCATTGTTTACTTTGTTCATCTCCGATCGGCGGGGTACCACTCCAAAACATAATATGCGCCGTCGCCAGCAATCTGCACAGTCCCCAAACGATAATTCAACGCTTTGTGAACCGCCTATGCAAATGTAAGTAAAGAAATAAAGTACTGAATAGACCGTCGGTTTGTTCAGGTATTGGTTGTGGATGTTTGAGTGGTACCACGGTGATTGGCTGGCGTTTTAGTTGTAGCTCCGCCCAAGTGGTACTTGGTGGCTACGAGAGCGACAGGTGCAAGGTCTGGTATTCTACGAGATGCCGAGATTCCTGCATGCATATAGGAGAGAAACGGACCGAGTTTCATTCATTGTTTCATTCAGCTATTTAATGGTTCTTAGAAAAGGTATGAAATAAGTGCAGAAATGTTTGTTAATACTACTATCATATTAGTAATTTTGGTACTACTCCAAGTACCAATGAAATAAAAATCTAAACAATGTGCATAATAGAAAAAATATAAGAAATCTTTTTTTTCGAAAAGTAGTCTGCATATATTTTGGTACCATTCAGAGTACCTATCCTTAAAATATTCTGCAAAATATAAAATAATTGGACTAATATTTATTCAAAGTACATATGAATGAAATAAAAATCAAAACAATGTGTATTATTCAAAGGACTACAGAAAAAAATATAAAAATTCTTTTTCTTCCAAAAGTACTCTGCATACATTTTGGTACCATCCGGAGTACCGATTCTTTGTGTATTCATAAAAAGACACTCTTCACCTAAAAGGCAGTTTTGGGTTAGGTTAGATTCACTTCCATTTTATTCGAAAACTGTTTGAAAATATTTTTGGTACCACTATCAGTACCCTTAGCACATTCACGGTATATAGAGAGAGACGGTTGGTAGAAATATGGTCAACTGCCCTCTAAATTTTCTTTTATAGTTAACAGAACAACTACAATTTTAGGCACTCTTCTTTAAATAATTACCTACCATGTTTCAAAATTAGAAATATAAAATTGTTGGAAAGAAAATTGGGTATGACTAAAATTATAATGTAACATTAGAAGAGAGTTGACAAGTTTCGGTGCGAAATGTTTCGATTTATTGTAGGTATGTATATCTAATTATCTACAGACAAAGAGGTACTCGTGATTGGGTAGTACCTAGTACCTCTTACTTATTAATATTTTGTTATTTATAACACAAAGAAAACCAACAAAATAATATTTTTTAGAAATCTGCATAGTGAATTGTAAAATGTCTAAAAAATTTTACTACTTTACGGTATTTTTTTGGTATATTCCTGTAATTTACCTACCTTAGTCTTAGACGTAGTCGTCATTCTAAATAGAATTTTATATAAAAAGATTAGGTTATAGTACCGAGGGCACCTAGGTACTTTTACATTCTATTCTTTTATAATATTGGTACTGAAGGTAGGTAGATACTTGAAAAGTGTACGATATAATTGATTCTTGTTTAATTTATCTCATTTCTCTCTAAAATAATTCTCCACAAAAATTAAATACATATAAAAAACTTGGGTTAGTAGATAAAAATACCTAAAATTTGCATCTGCACGAGTACTAAAAATAAATTTCAAATAAGCCATGAAAATTCGATGGTGCATGGAAATTTTGTGTTTTTTCCAAAATTCCTATATCTAGTACGTTTTCTTAACCCTTCTAAATATCTTATAGAAGATGCGTCAGTGGCACAAGAGAGGATTTTGAAAAATGTAGAATTACACATTTTTGTCTTATATAATTCAATTTGCAGACAAAATTTAATTAGAAAATAAAATATCCTCCTTCCTCCCAAAGCTAATTTTAATAAAGGTACGCCACTGACGGTTTTTGTTATTTTAAAAGCAATTAGCTCAAAATTACAGTCTACTTCTCTGGCCTATAAATTACCTAATAGTAGATAACACCAAAGACAAAAACCTGAAATTTACACTTGATCTTTTTGAATCGAGGACGTTTCGGATTAAATATTTAGTAGTTCTTCAGAATTCAGTGATATTTATAATGTACTTCAAAGTAGTTTCTTACAATTTCACCCTTAAAACACTGAAAATAATACGATACTTCAATGATGAGTTAGAACATCAACAATAATCTGGATTACCCAACTTAACTATTACAAGAATAATTTACACTAAAGAAAAAATCTGAAATTTAACCTTGATATTATTGATTTTTTTCGCTAACGTTTCAAATTAAGTATTTTGCTAATCTTCAGGGTTCAATGGACTCCAAAACAATACATTTTCTTACAATTTCACTGAAAATAAGAAGAGATCTCAATGAGGAGTCAGAACACCAAGAATAATTTAATTTAGCTTAACTATTACGAGATTAACTGCGTATAAAAATACTCGTAGTAGAATTAAAGCGTAAATTATGATGTTGGTATGTGTTAACTTTTTATTGTAATATTTTTCGAAACTTTTCATTTCACTTATAGTAAACAATAAAACCTCTCCTGCATCTTTCTCTTCACTTGTTCAGCGAAATTCCAACCAAAAACCCAACACTCTCCACAGCCGATCAATACTAGATCAAAGCACATTTTTTCCTATCGCGCCCATAGATCGATCTCGGTCTCCTCAAGCACCTGTTAGTATACGACGGTGTACAACAGCAGCAATCTACCTGCGACCACGTGTTGATGAGGGTGGGGACTTAAGGTAGAGGTAAGACTTCTGAGGGTCAATGTTAGTTCAGTGCCACTCAAGCAAGGCTGCGGTTACTAGATCACCGCGAACAATCTAATATATCTCTCGCGCGCGCGATTCTTCTTATCTCAACCGTCGATTTTTTTCCGCGTCGTCCGTCCATCCCCCCACTTAGGCTTCCTTATCACCTTAGAAGTTGGTGCGGCATTAAAGACTTAATTTAACCCTGTATAGAAATTTTTTTATGTTGGACTTTTTTAGCACTAAACGTTACAATTGCACCAGATTTTACGAGTGTTACTGTTAGAAAAAGGACATATTTTTAACCCCTTCCAACTCCAAAAAAAATCCTGTTTATTATGTGTTTTTGTTATCATTGATGATTTGAGAACTGTCGCGGATAAACAATATGGAGACGTGTGTTTTGATACCGCAGGAGTTCAGTTTGTGTGTCAGAGGTCCTGCGAGACGCTCCGAGCCTGAGGTGTCGGTATGGTCCAATACGACGATTGCACAAGGATCGCTGTGTTATCCTTTCCAAGGGACGATTCGCATTGACAAACTCGATGTTTACGGGCAATTGGATGATGATGACGTAAGTGAAAAGACTACTTTGTAGGATTTTGTAAAATACCGCAGCAAATAAACTTTTTTTTGGCGATTAAAAATGCTAATTTGTGATGGGTATTTTTTGAGTACAGTTTTGGAATTACTGGAGGGTTTTTGATATCTCATATCTTGACTGGACTAAAAAAAATACAAATACTATTTCCAGATTTTTTTGGGGTAACTTAAAATCACGAAATTTAAGTAAATAAAATTTTTCGAATTACTGCCTTATAAGGAACAAATTTTTAGTATTTTAAAAATGTAAATTGGGGCTATTTTTCTAATTATTGGGTATTTTAATAGACTATTTTTGGAACCACTGAACGTATTTTGATCTTATAAAGTGGAACTTTGCCAATATTTACTTATGCAAAAAAATTACATTTAAATTTTTTTTTTCTGTTAATACCTATAGAACAAATTTCAACATTTTTGGAATCACTGACTATTAAGTATTACAAATGCTATCATTTTTGAATATTTATTAACGATTGCCTAATCTAATCTGGAAAGGTTACAAATATTTGTACTCTTTCTAAAAAGGCACTTACATTTGTAAAAATTTTTGTAGTTAAATCGAAGTGCCTACATTTTGGAACCACCTCTCACATTTTGATAAAATTTCAATTTCATAAAATAAGGAAAATGTATTTATAACAAAAAATGAAGACAAATGTTGCAACATCCTTTAGTTTTTTTAATACCAAAATTTATGGGAATTTTTGAAGATTCATTGCCACAGTTTCGGAACCACTTGTCTCATTTTATTCAAATGTGAATTTTGAGAAACCTGATTGTTGAGTTAGTTAGCATTATGATTATGAATAAAAGAACAATAACACTTTTAAATAACATTTTTGGTAATATAAAATAATCTAAAAATTATCAATTTTTTGAGGTTTGCTCATATTTTGTCCCCATTTAAACTTTTAAAATGACATTTCTTTAGCGTTGCATCATCAAAAAAATTGCAGATTTATAAAAAACTTATACTTAGTTGAAAATATATGAGAAATAAAGAAAATATGTCTTAGTCATACTTTTAGAACTGATGTCAAGTTTTGGTTTTTAAATTTTCCAAAATTTGTCGTATTTTTTTTCATAGAAGTACATAAGGTCACTATTTTTAAAATAGGAGGTTCTTCGAAATTTAGAAAACGTTTCAAAATTATTGTTCTTAAGGATCGCTTTGTAAGGCCCACCATTTTAGATTACCTATCTTTGTTTATGATTTTCAATATCTGAATATTCTAAATGTTTTTTAATCGGTAGTTATTCCTAACTATAAGTTAATTTCCTTAGGTGTCATAGTTAAGAAAATAATAAGAAAGACAAATTAACTAAGCATAACCATCGATTGAAAAGCGCTGTAACATTTTATAGGAAAGGTCGTATTTTATATACCTACCCTAACATATTCTAGATATATTCTTCAAGAAAATCGGATTCTCTTTACGATAAAGCTTTTAATACATAGCATTTAACTCTCTTTGAAATAAAGCCAAAAACTCTATCTGCACTTTTTACCATGAAACATAATTCACGCCAAATTATTTTGCGCTAGATTTTATTGTTCCATCCATCGTTTTCTGCTTTTTCCCGTTGTTCTATCTACAGAAAAATGCTTACAACAAAGTGGCATAATACAATAGTTTTACACCATTTTATAATATAACACAATGGCATAAAATTCGCTTTCCAACTCTTTTTCCTCCAATAAAATCCACTGTGTTAAATCTGGGTTCATAACATTTTAACCTCTGATTGTAAACAGGAAAAACCCTTTATATAGAGAAAGCCCATCATTGTGATTTGGAAAAAACTAGTTCACTTCATTTTATGGGTGTTTTCGTGTAATATTCCGTGGTTTATGTACCAGAACAAACATATTGATGCTAGATAGAAAAACAAAACCATAATTACCGTTTTGATATAAAAATCCCATACATCAGACAAGTTAATATTATAATTTGCGCTTTTTTTTATTCAGGCAACCTGTAAGTATGTTTACATTAGTTAGTAGTAATTAAACAGGATTTTCTAGAAACGCAGTAAAGGTTTTTGTATTTTGTGTGGATAATTTGCATAATAAGGCTGGGTTTTTCTAAAACTTAATTAATATGTAAAATTAACTAAACAATACGACACTCACACATAAAATTAATTTAAAATAATTATGCATGTATATCACGGCGCGTGGTATTCTAAACACCCTGTATTGGAATAAATAAATAAGTAACTGGAGTATACTATACTGTATATTCATTTATACATATTGAAATAACTTTCCTGCTGACATTTATTGCAGCCTGCGCAAAATTTTCGACGAATAAATTTCAGTCCGATACTGATGACAGAAACGTAAGTCGTTACAGAATCAATAACTTTCAATATAATTGCTTCTACTTCTGCTACTTTATTATAGCAGGCTAATTTGAATATACTGCTCAAGATTCCAGGATCAGCCACCGTCCTCGTTGTCTAACTTATTGTAATTTATTTGTTTTTTATTCAAATCTATCATTATGGTTTTGTGTAATAGTCCCACAATATTGTAGACCGTTAGCAGGAAAAAGGTTTTTTAGATTTGGAACAACCTGAAAGAACTTGGTGTGTAGTTTGCAAAAAACTGTCGATTGCGCGGCGGTTTGTTTTTAAGCGAAAACTGAGTTAATATTTACATAAAATTAATATTTCTAATTCTCTAATTTATATCAGTGATTAGAGCAAGATTTCTAGTAATAAATTACATATTTTATACCCGGCTACCTCAAATTATATTAAGATGTAATATAAGCACAATTTATGGTTGCCTCTCTAAACTAAACAGTTTTGGAACCCCGTAAAGTTATAGTTGTTTTTGCGTAACGGTTATATTTTTTTAATAAAATCAACGACGACGGCGCCATGCACTTCCCCCTTGCCCATGATTTATTTGCACTTGACTGACGTCCATTAATAACCCAAAAAATTCTTAATCTGTGAAATTATAATTTTAATATTTCGGATTAAGAAAAGCTGACCATTATCCGCGCTGACATTGGAAACACTTAATACTTATTAATGGGGCATGTCTAAACAAAATTCTAGCGTTAGAAATTTCGTAAAGAAAAAATCCCGATGTTGTTGTTTCTATTCGATGATTTATGGACGCGTGTGCACCTGCTGTTGACCGAAATTTTTCCAACTTTCCGTTTTTATTGTAGCAAATTTGCAGAAAAACTACGCAAATCGTGACTGTAGTGTTTGTCACATGATTTAATGTCGGCGGTCGTGTGTCGGCTGTGTGGCCAGTGGTTGTTTCCTTAAAACTCATTCGTGCTTCAAAGACTTGCACTATTTACTTATAATCAGTATCATGCTTTTCATGACTATGTTTAATCGGATGGCTCATAGAACATCGACTAAGGAAGAAAAATATTACTGGGCAGGTTAGTTAACAGGATAATGTCATCAGGATTTAAAAGCATGAAGGGTATCGAATGTAAACTTCATTTTATAAGCTGCAGGATCAACGGTTTGGAAACTTATTAGTAGGATTTTCTTGATCGTCTAGTTATTGGCAACTGCGCGAGCCTTTTTTATCCATAATTTAGCTACTTGCACATAGGTGGCGTCACAGGCGAATCTGTTTTATCCATGATTGAGCTACTTGCTGTTAGGTGGCGCCAGTCATTATCTGTCGGTAATTTAGAAGAAAACTAAAAATCTTTAGGATGCCTTGGAAAAATCTATGTAGCAAAAAAGCAAGATATCACAAAAAATGTTGGGTTGGGTTCATTTGGATTCTGATTATTTTTAGAATATTTATTTGTCTTTCATTTTATCTAGTTTATAGTACAAAAATTAGAAATTGGTAGTTTAGTTTATGAAGTTTTCTATTCAGGACTCAAAAATCATTAGTTTTTTCAACTATTTCTTTATTTTTTACATATTTAGGTTAAATTTACTTATAAAAAAATGAGGTTAGGTTATCTAAACTAACCTGATAACAATATGCAAAAGCGTGCAAAAAAAGCAAAGAATTTAGTTTATTAAACATTTTTAGTGCGATTATTTCGTCCAAAAACGAATTGGGCTCCATAATAAAATAATAGTACAGGGTGGCTACAAAAACCCCGTCCATTTTTTCAACTATTAACAACAGATGTCGCTGTTTTTAAATACAGCGACATTTGTTGTTATAGTTGGAAAACTGGCCGGGGTTTTTGTAGCCAGGGTGTAGTTTTAGATGTGCCACCTCTGATATTTTCCGGTTTCCACAAGCATTTATTTTTTTAAAACTCCCAGTATTAGTTAAATCAGAGAATTGGTTGTATTTCTTCGGAATATTTTTCCTAATATTAATGAATTTAAAAATTTCGGGTCTGCATTTTTAAGTAAAATTAGTGAAAACAAAATTCTATTGCAAAAAATTCCTGATCTAATCTAATTTCATTCCTTATTATCCACATTAAGAACAGTTTTGTAATCAACATTTCGTTGATCAAAAAATAATAAAAATACAGTTAATAACAACCCAACCTCATTTTTCTGATAGAGTTTTATTTTGATGAAAACGTGCTTACAAAAACTAATTATTAAAGAAAGTAAAATCTTGGTTGCCCTTTTATATTCAACTGAAATCGAAACTGCTTGATACACAAAGCATCTAACCTCAACCTAAACTTAAAATTCCCGTATAAAGCGATTTAAATCTAATTTTACCACAACAATCATGTATTTTTTTCTAATAAGCATACAATGTGATAATTTCACCTGTAACATCACAGTGTAAGTGAGAGTGAATAATCAGATTCACTCGCCAGATTGAACAATACTATCAAAATATATAATATAGTTTTACGCGTCTAATCTTTTACACAATGCAGATTACAATAATATTTACACAACGTTACAACCGCCAGTTTTCAGAGAAAGTATTTCACAACAAACGCTTATGATATGAAAAGCATTTTTTCGTTGTATTGATGACGGCGTGGCGATAGTTGATTCCAAATTAACAGCGAGTGTTTTTTTGTGTTGTTGCGGTAGGAATTAGAACAAGTTGCGATCGACCGCACCTAAGCATCAGCATCTCTCGGGGCATCAGAGAAAGAAATATATTGGAATACTTATTTCCAAATAAATTATAGTTAGCAGGTACATCAACATCATCATCATCATCATTATCATCAGGGACCACCGAAAAACCTTTCACCAATATTTTACCCGCATATACTCGTATATACTTTGTCACACGTGTCAAAAATATTTAGCCTTTCACACTGGATTGGACTAGACTAATTAAAACAAGGATGC
This sequence comes from Pediacus dermestoides, assembly GCA_963942485.1. Lineage (NCBI taxonomy): Eukaryota > Metazoa > Arthropoda > Insecta > Coleoptera > Cucujidae > Pediacus > Pediacus dermestoides. The sequence continues at coordinate 10,729,900 of OZ012628.1, read as the reverse complement.
TGCAGTATATCACGTGGATTTGGATGACACGAAAATGGGAGCATTGCGGGCTGATGTATGGGCTGATGGTGATCGGTTTTAGCCTGCGGGTGCGTTTGTAGAAGTCGACCGTGGGCCCCTAAGCGCTTACTGTGCACTATTTCCTATAAATATGTGTGTATTAGAAAACGCCTCTGTGTTGTTGTTATTTAGTAGCTTAGTACAGCGAGATAATAGTGAGCGTATTATCTTGCAATAAATTATTAGTCGGGAAATTGTTTTGTTAAAAAGGATAATTTTAATAAAATTAAATAGCCAAGTATCATGCTTAGGTTACCTTAGCTGGTAAATAAAATTTTGTAATTCATAAATATGACAGTTTTAGGCGTAAGGTAACAGAAGGATTAAATTTAGCTATTAATTTTTCTTAGATCATATCGTGTAGGATCCTTGTCTTAATTTTTTGCTAATATAAATTTTAAAAAATTCGGGTTCGTGTTCTATGTGCCTTGTGGAGTCTCCGCATTTAAAACTAATCCCACCCTCTCTAACTGTTCTCATTCTTTGTCCTCTCAACTTCACAAATGCTTTCAAATTCCCTATTCAAATCAAACCCCATCATCATATCTTCATCACAATCCGAAGAAAGTGTAAAAAATCACAAATTGCACAAATTTTCCACGGTGACCTTCTAAAATGAAGTAAGCGATCGAAATTCAATTTCTACAGCATAATACTTGGTGAATTGTGCATTAGTTCTCCGCGGGGAAAGTACATTATATTGACAATATTTCCTGCGGTGTGGTCATCTGTATACATTGACTGGAGCAACCACATTTGATATGAAAGTGAAGCAAGACTGTGGGGCTCTCGCGAAAAATGCACTAGTTTTTTGCTCCGGTTTTGTCCACACTATCAGAAAGTTAAGAGTTTCTCTGCGAGTGCATCTATCCTCGCATACGCACTTTCATCCAACTAAGGAACACAAAAGAATAACCGTTTTCCATCTAACAACAAGTGGTTATGTAAAATAATTTGTATCTGTGATCGTTGGCATGCGCTACCGTTCGAGTAATTAATGTAATTGCATGATTCCTTGAAGTTATTACCGGAGTTTAATGTAAATAAAATAGACTTGAAGGTGAAAGAGTCAAATTATATACATGGCACATTCCTGGGCATGTTACAAACTATCTATCTATAATTATATTATCATCAGCTAGGAGCTCTTGGGAAGAGAGATGGAAAAAACATTGTATTACTTAGAATATTATTACAATATACATATCCGAAACATTCTGGTGGAGTGATGTACAAATTATGGTGCTTGTGCTGCAGGAGATGTTTTTTGTTACTGTATTTATTGTTTGGCACAATGTTAGAATAACCTGAAGCGCAATAAAGGATATTAAGCACGCGCTGCTAGTGTCTGTTAATAAAATTATTTTGTTAGGTTACAGAAAAAAATGGCGGATAGCAAATAATTTAGTTTATCATGTAGTGATGGCAATCTTTCGCTACTAGTTCATAGATGGCGCCCCCATGTATTTACTTTAGGGGAAACCCACAGATTCTTCTTAAATTTTAAGCAAAGGCAAATTAAATATAAGTATATTGGGGTGGTCTTTACTAGATTATTATGGAATAAGCTTTTACACATTTAATACTGTATTTATATCAATGTACTTTTTAAAAAGAGACTACAAGATCGACATGGTAAAAATTTTCGCAATTATTAAAATTGTGCCATACGTCAGACGTCACGTCATTTTTAACTTAAAACAAACCAGGCCACTGATTGACAATAAACCATCCTTCCTACACAAATTTCTGGATCCCCACAGCAGGACAAAAAAAAGGAGAAAGACCGGATTATGTGCATCTAGCACTCGCATGATTATTGATGGATTGTTGTTTGATTAATACGATAGTAAAGCGATGTAACAGCCGCCTTTTCTCTAAAATCGTGACCAAAATATTATAGAATCCCATTCGAACAGGTGCGGTTTAGTTCAAGTTCAATTTTGCTCAAAATTGTTTTGTACCAACACATCCCAACATTTGTGTCTTAAGATAAACCAAATCCAACACAGCACAATTAATCCCCTTCTAAAAACCCCATACATACAAACGTGACTTATTCAGGCACACGTCAGTCACGATTTTCATTAACAGTTTACTTAGTAATAACTTATTTTAGGTGTAGCTACAATTTCTTGTAAACCAACTATGTGGTGGTGTTCGCTCGCGCTGGGCGAAATGATTAAGAACGCTATTGTTCTTTGAATATTACGGTTATACAGCGCGAGGAGAGTGTTGTTGTTGTTGGTTTGTGTGCGGTGTACTTTAAAAGGTAGCCAAGCCAAGAAGTGAGCGAGCTTTACTTGATTTCGAATCGAAAACTGACCATGCGGAACTAGATCAAGTAGGTAGTAGATACAACCAGAGAGGAGAACGAAGAGATGCTGGGGTTTTTAGTAGGTTACAATAGAAGTGTAGCAGATCGCCTCGAGATATATGCCAGCCAATTATCAATAAAAATATTTACAGTTTGATTACGTGCGACGAAATGTTGGTGGGTAAACTGGACGAAAATGAGAATTTTTAAGTGGTTTTTGCAAATGATTTGCATAAAATCAAGTAGAGGTTTGGGAGTTTTCATCGTTGTTTACTTGGATAAAGCGTTGAGTTTCCGAGATTATAAAACTATTGGACTGGTCAAGCTAAATGGAATAGAAGCTGAGGTTTTTAGTTTTCCATATGGAGACTCTAAAAGGCGCATAAGACACGAACCCGAGATTTTTAGCCAAAATAAATATGTATTATTATAAATAGCGGCAAAGAAAATGAGGTTAAACAATATTTATATTAATACTTTAGTCCTTTAATTATCCTTAGCTTTATTATTTTTCATGTAATACTCACTACAGAGCCTCAATATTCTCGAAAAATACTTGGAGACCCAGAAGGGCGCATAAGACACGAACGCAAGATTTTTAGCCAAAATAAATATTATAATAATAACGTGCGATTCTCTAAATTTTCATTCTAGGTAAGCCTTGGAATTTGAACGTACGCGCCGAATTGATTCATCTGTTGCTGTCAGTTTCAAACGTCAACCAGAAAACCTAACATTTAAAGAAATCAAGTGTAATCAAAGACATGATTTTTTTTCCACCACCAACTCAGAATGGAAATTTAATGAATCACACGTTATAAATAGCGCAAGAAAAATTTGGTTTAACAATATTTATATTACTTTAGTCCTTTAATTATCCTTAGCTTTATTATTTTTCATATAACACTTACCACAGAGCCTCAATATTCTCGAAAAATACTTGGAGACCCAAATGTGCGCATAAGACATGAACCCGAAACTTTCCGTAGATAAAAATTGATGTGGCAAAGAAAATTAGGATAATTAGAATATAATACTGGCAGTAAACTTCCAATTACTCCTTTTCCAACTCATTTCTAATATGAAATTTTTAATAGAATCCGAGTTTTATCATAAAACATCTGGAGACCCCAAAAGGTGCATAAGACACGAATCCGCGTACCTTTTCGAAGATATAAATTGAAGTGTAGCAAAGAAAATTAACATAAATAAAATATATACAGACATTGGTTTTCGAATTACCACTTCTTCCCTGATTTCTGATATGGAATTTTCGATAGAATCTTAGTTTTATCATAAAACATCTGGAGACCCCAAAAGGTGCATAAGACACGAACCCGCGTACCTTTCCGAAAATATAAATTGAAGTGTAGCAAAGAAAATTAACATAAATAAAATATATACAGACATTAGTTTTCGAATTACCACTTCTTCCCTGATTTCTGATATGGAATTTTCGATAGAATCTAAGTTTTATCATAAAACATTTGGAGACCCCAGAAGGCGCATAGGACACGAACCCAAAACTTCTCAAAGATAAAAATCGAAACTAAGGTAAATAAACTTTTTTCCTTAGCTACTTTCTGTTTTGCATACTGCTTTAGTATTTCCATAAAAGTCTAACTGTTGCATAAAACCGAACCCATTACACGTTTTTTATTTTTTTAACACAAAATCCACAATAATAATTATCTTTTTATTTCATTTAGTTTTAATCTGATGTGTATAACGTTACAAATTTTGTACCTTAAACGCCTCTTCAGAAACCGATTAAATGTCCAAAACGAACGATAAAATCAAACGAGTTCCCCATAACACATTAGAAAAACGTATATGGCAGACATAAATAACATTAACACTTATCTAAATATCATATATATGTTTTTTCGTCGTTCCTTTGATGCTGCCACTGTTATTGTACCAGAAAAACAAAATCATTTTCAAGATATTGATCGATAGGTTTTATCCAAATCCAGTACAGTTACCGTGGGTTGGGTATAAATACCACATCGAATCTGGGTGCGATATTGCCTGAAAAGATATCGTAATTTTTCGTCCGTTACAACCGCGTTAATTTCCACCCATATGTGATAAGGTGGCCGCAGGGCCAAGCAACTAAATTGCTGTTTTGTAAAAAGCGATCTCTTTGCTGCGGGGCAACGAACGAGCTCGGTGGTGCTCCAGATACAAGCACACTCACTTTACGCATCATCTTCATGGCGGTTTATTGCAGGCGGGTTAGGGAAAAAATATTTTATTGTCTCTGGCTGGATGGTCATCAAAAGCAACGCGGACGGGGTCCTAATTTATTTCCACTACTTGCAGAAAAACCGTAATGCAGTTAATTGATTTAAGTTAAGTAAAGTGTAATTACTGTTTTTTCCGGGTTAGTTAATTAAATTTGCTTTGCTTTGGTTTTTTTGTCGCAGGAAAAAAATTGCAAACATAAAATCATGCAAGTTTATAGGTGGTTGTTATTCAAAAACAAAACAATTCAGTTTCTTTGTGTGTGTTTGCGAGTATATAAAGATTTTACGCACATGAAATTAATTGTCAAAAAGTAATTAATCAGTGCCGGTGAGGGACAGTTAAGGAAGTGCATACTCACATTGCTTTTAACATTTTGCCACAGGCGTGTTTTATAAAAATTATTTACAGCACGGTCGGCGCACGATCGTTAAAACATTTAGTGCAACATAAATAAAAAATATTTGAGATTTTTTGTGGATTTTATGGCCATTAGAAATAGATTGGGCGCTCAGTGGAAAGACTGGCGTTTTGCATGCATTTCTTCAGGACAATTAATTAAATTTCAGTTTTAAATATTTACGAGGGAAAGTTGTCGTTATGGTGAGGTTACAACTTTTACAGAAAAATTTGAAGGGATCAGTAAAGAGAGTATGTATATTCAACACATTATTAAAAAATATTGTAACAATAATTTTACGTGAAAATATAGAAATTTTACAAAGCAAACTGGTTACGTACAATAATATTGGTAAAAAAGAATTATTTACCTATCAAACACATTAAAAAAAAGTTATCTAACCTTACTTAATCTTTGTATTTTACTTTATTCATTCTCTTCCTATCCTATCTTAAAAGATCGTAAGGGGATATTAGGATATTGATGTTGAAAAGTGAGACTAGGTTGCAGTTATTTGAAACACCGACCAAATAGATTTTTTTTCATCTGCTTCTTCAATAAAGTACTCATTCCTTTATCTCACTTTCTACCGTCAACAATTTTCTTCTAGTGTGAATAAATCGTGTTAAACTCAAAACATGCAAATATATATCACCTATAAGCGCATTTAATTCCATAAACATTTATGATGTGTTTACAATCTTTCACCGGAAGACCGCTCCCGAGTCTGAGTCCATGAGTCCATCAGGTCGAAGCTCTGCGGTGGTCCACACCTCTAAGTCCTAGCTTTTACAATTTACATTTAATATTATCATCACATACGTATCCATATACAATAATAATATTTCCTTGATATAGAATTGCACGAGTTCCATTTATTATAAACTAATAGTCCATTGCGAATAAGTTGTGAGGACAAAAAGAATGTAACAGTACATTATTTCAGCGATATAATGGCACATTTCCCGGATCACTCTAATTTTTCAAATTATTTAATTTATTTAACTTTTAGGAGATTTGCTATTAAAATAATTATAACATAACAAACAAAACAACGTTATGCAAAAAATTCGTGTTGTTTTTACTCTAGTCTACTTCTTCCTGTCTTCCGAAAAAACCAACGCGTTTTTTCTATAAAAAAAATAGCGCTCGGCACCTAATTATATCGTATTAAACTGGGTTTATCCTTGACATTCCGATGTATTATGTCTTTTTATGGAAATGTTCTGAACACTATCCTTTTACAGCCTAAAAGAACTGTATCATCTTCTTAGAAAAGCGACGAAATTAATGATGGTCCATCATCGTTTTGTGTGCGCAATAAAACAAAATAAAACCAGCTACTGAAACTTGGAAGATTAAATTTTATTGAGGTCCCCTAATTAAAGCTTTCTGTTTTTGGAAATGACAACTAATTAAGTTTATTTAAACTGGTTTTTTGATAGGAAACACATATTGTGAATTATCGGACTTGGACTTGGATTTACTGTTAAATTCCACTTGGCTCTGCTTACTTTTTTGTGGCATCTGAGCAATTATTTCCATATAATTATATTTTTGTGTAGTAGTAGTTTCCAATAATTAAATCATTAAAAAAACTTTAATCTTAATAATTTACGGTGAACCTGTTGCTGAGGATTAAAAAGGTTGCCGATTGGATCATGAGTATTTTTAGCTTAAAGTTGATTGGAAAATCTGAATGGAACTATTTTGTACTGTTAAAAAATGTATTTAAAGAATGAACCTGCACACTGTTCTAGTCCTTATGCGCTGACAAATTGCTTTCCAAATACGCATAAATAACCACTATCAATCTACTCTTATACTTCATTCGTTAGTGAGAAGAATCTACCCACTCATAATTACCGATGCATAAATTTAACATTTATTTAATTACACTGGCGTTTTTTCTTTATTACTTCAAACTATCGTACAGTATCTGTCAAGCTAACTATACGTCTATATGTATAATGTCTTGGCGATGGATCAAATTCTTTCAACAGCTCTAATAAGCCCTGTCAGATATCATTTTTTATGGCTGATGGATTTGATGGAAATTTTCTAATGATTACATTCAATTAGTAATAAACCAGTTGGGATGGGATTTCAGATTAATTTTAGGAATAACCGATGGGCACGCCTTTGGATAAAAAGTGGAAATGTGCTAAATAAATAAGATTAGATAATCGATAAAGTCTACAATGCAAAAATGCCTGTCATTCAAGCATAAATATAACAACATATTAAAATTAATTCACAAAATGTAACTGCTTAACTCCAGGGTTCTATGATTTATAATCCTCGGACAAAATATCCTCGACAAAAAATCCGAGACAAAATATCCTCAAGACAAAATATCCTTGGACAAAAGATATTGAAGACAAAATATACTTGGACGAAATATCCTTAACATAAAATATACTATAGTCAAAAAATTGTAATATTAATATTTTCAGAACAAACCGAAATTCAATTTATTAACCCATTATAAACATTAAAAAATATTATTTATATTAAGTAATTATTTCGGTTCAGGGCTAAAACTTTGAAACAAAACTTGAAAATGAAAAATAAAAAACCTAACCTAACCTAAACAAAACTACCAACGTATATCATTTTCAAGTTTTGTTTCAAAGTTTTAGCTATGAACCGAAATAATTACTTAATATAAATAATATCCAAATTTGAATGATCTTCACTCGAAGTTGGTTTTTTTCAGGATTTTTGATTTTTTCACAAAAATTTGGATATTAAAAAATATTTAAATAAATGGTTAGTCTGTTCTAATACTCATAAATATATTCTTCAAAAATATTTTGTCAACGGATAATTCACCTTAATTAACAATATTTTGTCCAAGAATATTTTGTCTCAAAGATATTTTGTCCAAGAATATTTTGTCTCAAGGATATTTTGTCCAAGAATATTATGTCTCAAGGATATTTTGTCTCAAGGATATTTTATCCAAGGATATTTTAACAAGGATATTTTGTCCAAGGATCAAAACGTCGATTACCAACTCCAGAACTATTGGCAAAAATAGAAACTTGCGATTTTTTAGGTTAGGTTAGGTAGCTTGATAAAAAGCTAACTATTTTAAAATAATCAAGAAACTCAACCAAAACTCCTATGAAACAGACTATAACACAAATTTAAGGAGGAACTGTACGTATTTTCAAAATGGTACCAATTTTATGAAAATTAGTATAGACTCAAATCGCTTCCATAAGTCACAAAAAAAAATTCGAGTCGATTCACTCGTCAGTTTGCAAAATTAATTAACATTGCTCTTTAAGGAAAATACGAATAATTGTCAAAAAACATTGAAGAAATGATACCAATGACGTGAAATTTTGTATGTACGTAGCTCCTAATCATTTACAGCATCCTGCAAAGTTTGGCTAGTTTTTGAGATAATAGAAAAAATACACACAAAAATCTGTTTGTGACTAACGGTGCGACAAACAAATGAGGGAAACGCGGCAACATCGCGGTCTGCTGATATCACATACGACGACTAAAGCCTAATTTACACGGGGACAGTAGCTAAAGTAAGCAACTAAAGCAAGTGGCTAAATTTAGCTGATTGACAGGGCCGGTTTTAGACGAAATGGCGCCCGGGGCGTATATGAATAAAAGCACCCTTTTATACTTCTTATAGTCAATTGTTTTTATATTTTTTTTTTCGGAAAATTAATGGTAATTTAATAACAGTACCAAAAACTCTTAAATTTATTGAAACGCAAATTTTTTGATGACACATTTTTTTACTTGGCACTTTATTTTTTTTTACTAACGTAATTTAAACCGTAAATAATTTATTTATCATTTCCTAAACTATATTGTAAGATCTCAATCCCCACAAAGACGATAACCCAAAAAGTTGCACTTTACTTTAAATGTAAATAAATTTGTCTTTTTTTTGTTTTTGTTTGTTTGTTTCCAAATGTCGTAACAAAAAATGGAACAAAATGCAACAAAGAGTTTTGGCTACCGTTCTCCGTGTTTTAAAAGAAGTTTCACCTAAGAAATTAGGCTCCCCCCAAAATTTGGCGCCCTGGGCAACCGCCCCGCTCGCTCCGCCCTAAAACCGGCCCTACTGATTTAGTACTAAATTTAGCTAAATTTGTAGTTAGTGTTAGTACGATCAGTAATGTTTTTTGCGAGCCTCGTTTAATAAATAATTTCACTCACATTTTTCCCTTCCACTGATATTTACTTTTTATTAACGGCATTTTACTGCATACTCGTGCAACAAGTTAGTGTCAAAACAAAATAACATAACCTCAATTTGAATTATTATTCCTCTAAGTCTAAGCAGTAAGTCAGACAGAGAAACAGGCTGAAAACAGCAAGAGTGAAAGAGATGGATAATACAGTTTCACAATTTCCAACACGATTTCGTTAAGTGATGCAGATTGGGATGTTGCAAAATTCGTTAAAAAGTTACAAATTGATAAACTATTCTCTTTTAAATTCATTATCAGTATCAGTTTTAATCGAAAAAACTTTAATGGTACATTCTCCTAGTCGTCCTGATTCGGAAAAATGTATATTATATACATCTATCTCGATTCCTAAGAAAGATACAGGGTGTTGAAGTTTACAAGAAGAAATAATTTTTTTGCCATAACTTCTATAAGAAAGCTTGGATTCAAACAAAATTTTGCATGCCTGCCCTCTTCCCTAAGGACAATTTTATGAAGATATTTTGGATTTTGGGGGGCACCAGTGGCGTGCAATTCGGCCACATCTCAATTATTTCAAAGAAATAAGCATGCCACTGTAATTTTTAAGAAATTTTTTATCTACTGAATTCCTTGTTCAATTTGGAGTAAACTATGCTTTTACTGAACCAAAATTGAAGTTTTAGTTCCAGAGATAATTAGTTTTTTAGAAAGACGTGCCAACTTGAAATTAGTTACAAATCAAATAGGAAATTTATTAAAAAACAAAAAGTAACAAACAATAATTATAAAAATACAGCAACTGTTCAAAATGCAACCCTCCAGCCTCGATGCATTTCTGACAACGACGAACTAATGAATTAACAGCATCTGTCATCATTCCAGAATTTTTCTGTAATTTCAAGTTAGCACGTCTTTGGAAAAAATTAATTATCTCTGGAACTAAAACTTCAATTTTTGTTCTGTAAAAGCAAATTTCACTCCAAATTGAACAAGGAATTCGATAGATAAAAAATATTTTTTTTTAATTACAGTGGCATACTTTTTTCTTTGAAATAATTGAGATGTGACCGAATTACACGCCACTGGTGCCCCCATAAAATCGAAAATATCTTCATAAAATTGTCCTTAAGGAGGAGGACAGGCATACAAAATTTTGTTTGAATCCAAGCTTTTTTATGGAACTTATTGCAAAAAAATAATTTTTTCTTCTAAACTTCAACACCCTGTATATTTCTTAGGAATCGAGATAGAGGTATATAATATACATTTTTCCGATTCAGGACGACCAAGAGAATGTACCATTAAAGATTGTTCGATTAAAACTGATACATCCTGTATAATTTATCGTGCTTATTTTAGTCATAGTTCTTAACAAGTGTCCACGAATTACTTTCGTCATACATGATATACTTTTATCCTTCAACAGTTGGCATCGTGAAATTTTCCGTGCCAAAAGTTTTATCTGACAATTTCTAAAATCACCCAAAACCTCCAATTAACTTATAAAATATTCATAGACAATAACGCAGTATGATCTTTCTCGAAAAAGCAATCACTTCAGTTGCTTCGCTATTATTCTAATCAGTTTTCCCGTCGAAATAAATGCATGTGAAAAATCACTAACTTTTTCCTCTGAAGGTACGTACAATCCCTCCTTAAGGCTGTACTTGCCTTCAGTTTAAAATCTGAAAAAGAAACTCAATAACGGATAAATTTGTCATCCAGCTTCGAATTTTTTAAATTATGTCCTCAAATTTGTCCTCGATTACTTGAATATTTTTCTGTTAAGTTTCTTCCACCCAAATTATGAAATCCCACGCGGTAAACCTCAAAAATTTCACAGTTTTATTGAAGAAACTCCAACATGCGCATAAAACATGAACCCGAACTTTCCTAACAAAACTCCGTTCTTGCATAAAAACCGTAGGACACTTCCATGCACATCCTTTCAGTTCACGTTAAGGTTTTACTATCCCTTTAAATAAGACTTTCACATTATAATAGTTTCAAAAAAGAACTTCTCCAACAAAAAGTAATTGGTGCTTTACGTTTTTGTGACCGTTTTGCCTTCTCTTATGATTTGTGTACAAGAAAAAACAACTATAAAGGAATATCGGTACTTTCACGAAGAAATGTCAGTGATAGTTGACAATCTTGCCTGCATAGTCTAAGTTGTATAGACCAAGGAATTTTTTGATTTATTTTCTGCATTGGCAATCATCAGTTGTACATAAAAGAAAAGTAGTGTAACATTCTAATCGACTAATTTATAAATATAATGTGGTATTAATGCAGCGCACACCGCCTCTCCCTTAAAAGGCAAACATAATTTCATTTATACACGTTAATTGATCGGCGCGCAGGAATGAAACGCGGATTAATTTGCGCCGGGATTAATAGGCGAAGTTTTTTATCCAGAAAAATGGAAAGTTGTCATCGGCGCTACCAAAACATGTACATCAAGCAAAATACCGATACATGAAACTGGAATAGATTAAAATAATGTAGTAATGCAGGGCCAATGACCTTGCTCTAATTCTGTTTTCTTAAATGATATGCCCCGGAGGAAGTGTGCTCAGTGCTCTTCGCTCCGGTTTTAATCCAGCGGAATGCAAAGTCTTCGGGGCAATAAGAACCTGTTGTCTCTTTCCGCAGCACGTGTTATCTCTATTTATGTACACACATACACACACAAGTACAATTTTTTCCCAATCACTATCAGGAAATTGTAATGCTATATAAATGCTTACCGGAGTTCTTATCGAAAAAACATTTAATCTAATCTTGGCCGCGTGGCAATTAAATTTTTAACTACTTTAATACGGCTGCAGCATACGAAATGGACTTTTTCACGACAAATCGCCGCTTCTTGTCTTTTGCTAATTATATTGGTTTGTACGTTAAATAATAGGAAATCGATTTTACAGCGTTATATCCACAACAAAAATAACCATTAAACATAATTTATTATTAGTAAACGTTAATTGTTTAAAAGCTAGTGACTTATTCTTTTGTTGAAAGTGCGCGCGCGGTAAACAGCAAACATTGTTTCCTTTCTAAAGAAATTATCCGTTAAATGTATAGAGCAATCTCTGCTCTCTGATGGAGCCAGTCGGAAAAAATCATATATAATATATAATAAAAGACACGCCACACGAACACAAAAGACAAAGACAGAACATGATGGAAAAAAGTGTATAATAATCTCGAGCATGGATTCTGGGCTGTAGCTGTGGGCACGCCGTTAACGACAGTCACGCAGGGTATCCCGTGTAGTCGATGTGGAAGTCATGATCACTGGTAATTAATTAGGCATAAGGCAGGTGCTGACCACCTCCGGACAACAGGATGAGGACGAGGATGCCTCCAAGAGACGAATAATCACTTCCAGCGTTTATGCAGGAAATAGCTGAAAAAATTTGTGTTAGCTCGATTATGTTGACGGACTATTCATGACAAAGAGGGATTTACATAAACGATCAGTCTAAAAAGAGGTTATTACAAATTAAAAATAGTTAGAACTGGAAAATATATTTCAAAATTATTTCCATTATAAGTTTCTCATACTCAAGTTTGTTATTTTTTCAAATTCTGACCAAGATTACTGCTTTAAAAGTGTTAGAAATCTTGGAGACTCCAACAGTCGCATAGGACACAAACCTGCCAACAAAGATGGATTGGGATACGATCAGTCTAAAAAGAGGTTATTACAAGTTAAAAATAGTTAACTGGAAAATATACTTCAAAATTATTTCCATTATGAGTTTCTCATATTCAAGTTTTGATTTCCTCGGGATTTGATCAAGATTACTGCTTTAAAAACGTTAGAAATATTGGAGACTCCAACAGTCGCATAGGACACGAACCTGCCAATTTTTTTAATTAAATAACAGTTTGGTGGAGAGTATCTCTTCCATTTCATACCCAAATAACATTACTGATATCTCTTCAATTACAACTAACCAAAAATTATCAATAATTAAAAAATGTTTGAGAAAATTTACATTTTTCAAAATAAAACACCATAAATAATGGCATATCGTATTTTTAAAGAAAATATTTAAGTTGACTTGACAAAAAATCTCCGAAGTTCAAATTAACCTGAGGTGGCATTAAAATTTTCTATATGTAACCATATCTTATAAAATTTGTATGTTATGTTGATTTTAGTCAAAGTAGCAGTAAAATTCTACACTCCTACACCCACTACGTCACTGTATCTTAGTCCATGCAACTCGAAACTTATTTATATAGTAAAACAATGTTTCCAGAATACAATAAACGTAAAATGGGTAAATTATCACTAATATAACCGAAGATATCCTCGATTTTCTTCGGAGACTCCAACAGTCGCATAGAACACGAACCTTCTCAAGAAGTTCATAAGAAAACCGAATTTTCAGGCATTGCAAACTGTTTATAAAACCAACTTAATACATGCCTTTTATTGAATGAGTAATCCAAGCCAAATTAGTTCCTGTATGCCTAAAAAAGGCAGATTAAAATTAATTTAGATGCTAATTTATTAAAATTGGCAGCACAAATTGCGTTTTTTTCACTTGGACAGGCAAGAAAATTGATAACCAAAGAGAACGAATTGTAGAGCATGCTGAGAAATATAAGGATCATTACGCTAAATAAACATATAATTTAGAGTACCTAAATGAACATTTTGTAAGTGCAAAAAAACTGTGGCCTGCACAAACGTTTGAAAGTTATTCGAAGGTTTGTGACTACAAAAAGCTCCTAAAAAGTTAAAATTAAAGCTCAGAAGGCAAACTTTTTAAAATATTTTAATGTGAATCTCAAATAAATTTTGGGCAACCAAAAAAGTAAGTCGATTATTATTTATTAAATTATTACAAAATCATTCCAATTAAAATCTATTACACCGTGCTTCTATCTAAAATATTTTGACTGTATCACGTTCCATCTCACACGCACAAACCCAGCACACAACCCATAATTAGGAAGTGCGTGAATTTTTCTCAAATTCCGTTTAAAACATACTTAAATTTACCACACACGACACAACTGAGTTTCCACTTTATGCCCCCGTCTGCAATGCCATAAATAACGCAATAAAACGGTGCAATTTTAATTGAAACTCATCAATAAAACGCATAATAGAACAGCTTGAATCAATTACGTCTAAATAGTTTAGTTCTTCTGGTATGGCATCCAAGTTCTGTGGACGCCTTTGAGTAAATAAATAATCGCCACTCGTCACTGCTCTTCATTAATGAGCAGATAGAGGATGTTGTAATTGCCCCTGGTACGTTATGGTTTTTCTGCTGTCTGTGTGGATACAACTGGATAAATAATTGGTTGATTTGTGCGTTTAAACCGTGGAGATCGATTGGTTTTGGGTCGTTTGGCACAATGGAAAATGTTTTTATTTAAATAACATTATTAATCACAGTTTTATTCCTTTCACAATCCGTTTGTGTAAATAATTGAAATGGAAAATATTCCTGCGAACTTCCAGCTGATGATAATATTATGTTAAGTTGTTTTGTGCGGTGGCGCAGTTTGGGATTATCTTCTTTTCAATTTTAATTCCATTGTACAATGAACAATACTAGTGAAAGCTTATACAAATTGTATAATAATCGTGTGGAGAATCCACCACTTCGGTGTCATATTTTCACTTTTCTTTGACTGTTTGTCTTGAATAACATGAATATTTATTGCGGCAGCAAGGCGGTTTATTATGTAAAATTTCAGGTTAAAAGGTCATTAACTATATCAGAGCTTTAGGCTGCCTTGTCGCGTGGTTATTCACCTTTCTCACCATATACTCCACCTAATTTGCGCAAATAATTATCCTATCTTATACCACAGGAGCAAAACGGTAAGTCAGTTGACGTCAATATGATCTAGTGCATATTTTCCCTTCATACAACCTGTGATTATACCTTTACACTTGAATGGCTATTTCCCGGATACTTGGCTATTTATTAAAGTTTTAAACACGTTTTAAATTCAGTAGCTATTAGCATGCTTCATAGGACGAGATCCTATTAAAATTGAACAAAAATTTATACAGCGCGCAATCTTTGAATAAATTTAATTAATTATATGGTTTATATTGTTTTCTCAAGCTTCACTGGTTTGTTTCGGTGATAAATTTTCTAATAATTATTGGAACAGTTACATTTTGCTATTGGAATCAATGTATTGTAACATATGGCTGGTGTTGAAGAATTTTCAGGATGTGATTGTGGATGAAAAAAAAACAGTCTCTGCAACTTTCTTTTTTTGTGAATTTATTATTAAACTAGATGATCAGAAACTGTCGCATATTTTTATTGGAATTGTTTCCTGTAGAGCCGTTGGAATCCTCGCAAATTTTATGGTGTTAGAACAAATCTGCACAGGTGAAAAGGATGTTTGAATCTTAAGTTCGTGTCCTATAAGATAACACGAGCAAACAAAAGTATGAAATTTCGTGAGATATTTAAGTAAATACTTGAAAATAAACTATTTATACCTAATACAAACTTTTTAATTCTGAAAAACCTGATTTCATTTTATTAAAAATACATTAGAACTCATGGAGACTTCAGTAGTCGCATAGAACACAAACCTGCAGATTTTCAACTTATTAATAAGTTGAAATCAAGAAGATTAGAAACGGGATAGCGAAGTTATGATTTGACGCTATGCGGTGATAGCTCCCCTGTCAATCGTCACTCGCCATGTACGCACTGCTCTTAAATTGGTGTACTGCGCATCTGTCAAGCTACAATACAAAACTCTCGTGTTATCTCGTGTCAGAGGACCTAATAAAGGAATATTGCAAAAAAAATTCTTTATTGTCAGCTACAATTACTTACAATAAGTTTTCAAAGATTTGTAACGACAGTCGTTCAAAAATTTATTAATCGATGAATATGTATTTGTATATTATACATAAATAAATTATTGTGTGCTTTTTCCATAGTTTCATAATTTCATTTTCTCCAAAACAATCACTTTCTTATCATCGGGAATATTTGACCTTATTATGGACACCAGAATACAGAGTAATAACCTATAACAAACGCCACAGCATCGAGCCGCTTGACAGATGCGCAGTACATTAATTTAAGAGCAGGGCGCACATGATGAGTGACGATTGGGAGGGGAGCTGTCGCCGTATATCGGAGTATATCCAAGTGAGTTCGCGCTCCTGTTTCTAGTCTTCTTGGACTTCAAGTAATAATTTTGTCGCTATCAGAAACGACTGAACTATCTTTACTTAGACGTAGAAGTAACTTTTTTTTAAATAATCAAAGTATGTCCTCTAATTTCTCTGCAACTATTTTAATATGTAGATATGCATCTTAATATGTAATATTGTCAATAAATTGATCCCAGTAGAGTATGTAAATAGACTAACGACAATTATACTTAAATAAGACTTAACCAGGACACATCTAAATATTTTAGCATTAATAAGATTAAGAAAACACATAAATAAACTCATCTTCTAGGTTAGCAAAATAAAATAACTACAACTTCTATCGATATTCATTTGTTTTTGAAATGTATTACATACAATTTCCTGATTATGACTTCATTGGAAACACAACCTAACTTCACCTTTAATATTTTAAATAGTGTTATTCATTCATATTACAAAATTGTTAAACATAAAAACTATGATTTCTGGCTATCAAAATGAAATTCTGACCAGAAATACTCATTTAAAAACGTAATAGCTGTGGAGACCCCAACAGTCGCATAGAACACGAAACTGCGAGCTTCTAAACTAATTTTACATTTCTGCGTAATATTTTTGTCCGTTTACAACCTACACAACGCCACTAATGCCCCCTCAATTCAAACTAACCGAAAAAGAAATTATCACCCACTTATACTTGATACATCAAATTAATGAAAATATCTGAATTACATTAGCATCCGCTTGAAAAAGAAACACATTAGAGCTGTTTGGTTTGTTTTTTGTCGACTTCATCTGCCTAAGTAACCGCGCCTACGTTACACTAACTAATAAGCATTACAAAAACAACTCCATAAAAATGATTATCCTTTTCATTGACAGATCATCGAGGTGTCGGTACACTGCATTAACGGATCATGTTGTAAAAGCTCGATATGTTGGGCTAATCGATTTGTTTTTGTTGCGCGGATATTGACAAGGCTTTTAGTCAAATAAAAGTTCCTTTGACAGGATTTTTATTCCAGTTTATTAATTTATGTAGCTATACCGGTTTCCATGTTGTGTGTTATACATTTTGTAATATAATTGAAAAATTTTGTTTGATGTAGAAGCGTTTATATACCGAGATATATGTTTGGGATAAAGTATTTTATAACTGTGTTTATATTAAATTAGAAACCATAAAAATCCTAATTTTTTACATACCTGTTCACAGATTCGATATTTTATTACCGAAAAAAATACCAATGAAATTCTTTTAATAGTTTTTCTAATATAAAACTCTTGCCGGCATTCTGTTATTGCAAAATTACACAAAAACCTGTCAACGCTTTAATTGTTTTATCTTGTTCGAACCCGTACACCACTAATGGAATTTCAGACGAAAAAACTTATGTATGTTTAAACGACGAAACAAATTATTACCTTTTTTATAATCTTAATGGGATAATCTGGTACAATATTTGTTTCGTTCAATCAAATTGGTGCCAAATTGAACTGAAGAGGAAAGTAGGAAAGGAGAGTTTGTTGATGAGAGAAAGACCGATGGAAAGGCGATGACATTGCCCTTCACTGTACCAGTAATAACCATGTGACCTTGGATGAACCAAACTCGAAAAAACTAATCTTATGTCACCACGTCATTTACATAATACTAGAATTAGTCTACAATAAAAAATCGGTTTCTTCTCTTTGGCAACAGGAAAAAGTTCCCACACCAATAAACAAATAAGCACACGTACAAACGCCATCATTCAACAATAATATCACGGTACACGAGCCCCACTATAACCAAACAATACAGGGGGTCTTGTTTATTTACGATGATTTTTCACCAAACCCACGACGTTAAAGGTCACAATATTTGGAAATAAGCTTATTACACTTAATTTACAATACAATGGACAACAACAATTTGTCAGTAAGACGGTTTAGAAAAAACTGTGTTGGATAATAGGATTAAAAAATTGTGACAAGTGGTGTGAGAGCTGAAATCGATTTGTTGGTGTTAATTTAGTCTAATATTCTAACAGACGCTTTTAAAGTAACTGTCTTGATGGGAATTTAAACCTGTAACAAAACAACGCAATTTCCTGTTTGAAATTTTCATAGAAATCAGTCGAATTGGTTTACTAAGTGGGAAATTAGTATGTATTAAACTTAATTTTGCTACTAAGATGCAAATATAACCTTACATAACCTAGTTTTCGTTGTAAACTGTATTTATTCCACTATTTTCAAGATTTTAGTCCAAATAAAAACAGTATCGAATTTAAGAAAGTGAGAAATTTGATAAAACGTATCAAGTGTGGATCATAAATTGCACAAAAATTTGTAATAAATTAAATTCGGTAAAATATAAAGTATTGTTTATATTCACTTACCTTAACGATAACGTAACGTACAAAAACTTAAATCTACCTATTTACAACCACTTAATATTTTAATTGACGCATGCGCAAACGAGAAAAAATATAATAGTGTCGTTGTCAAATTTTATGTCGTTAAAATCGCTTCCTTTTTTGTCTTATATACAGTATGTTTCATGGGAAATGGTAACACCCCAACAACTTTTTTATTTTTCGGTAAAATTATAAAAAAAAATTTTCTGTATGTAAAACTCGCAATTCTCTTTTAAACGAGTAAAAAAAAATGTACCAGTAGTGAAAACCTAGCCTACTACGATAAAAAATAAACCGAAAAAATTGAAAAAACGTATTACGGATTTTTTTTTCGAAAAATTTTATTAATAAAATTTTTTCAGGCTTACCTCAAAACCTTAAATCCCAATTTTGGCTGAAAACAAAAAATATAAACTAAAAAATTTTTTTTTTATTTTTAATTTTTTTTTTATTTTTGTTTATTAGAATTTTGACAAATAAGCATTGTTTTATGTGATAGATCTCTTGATGTTTAGGTACTGTTCAATAAATCATGGCAATCTTGAAAAAATAACATTAAAATTCATTAAAAAAAATTTTTTTGTAGAATTTTGAATTTTTTTTATTCGTTTAAAAGAAAATAGAGTCATCCGAAAATTTTCGATATATCTTTTTTATTCTTAATTGCAAAGATTATGCTAAAAAAATAATAAAAACATTGAAAAAAATTACATTAAAAGTGTGTTTATTAATGAAAAGAAAAATACTCCATAGCCGCCCTGACTTATTGGACAGCCGTTAGTTCCCATTTAAAAGTTTAAAACACGACGTGAACGGTTTAAGAGTTTGTGACGTCATTAGCCATGTTCTGTTCAGCTGTCAATGTCGTTTGTGTACTTTACCATTGACTGACATTTTGACACTGGCTTAGGACATCACAAACATGGCGCGCTTTTCGGGGTGTTTGAAAAGTACCTTTTTTTCATACTCCAAAATTGACTAATAACCGAGCTAAATACCTAACCATATAAATAAGGTAAAAACTAATAATGTGCGAATTTGTGGTTATGTTGACTGGAGAGAGAAAAATATAGGATGCTATGTTATTTAAGGGAGCTTGTGATTGGTACACTTAACGCACGGTTTCTATTAAGTTTAAGTTCGTTGAACTTTTCGTTACGTTACGTTAATTTCATTATTTTTTTATCTATTATTACATCAGTTTCAACTTCTCTTAATTACTAATTTCTCGTACGTTACGTTAAGTTAAGTGGATGTAAACGGGCCTTAATGAAATTTCTAGTCAACAATATTTTCAGTGGTACTTTTTGCAATTTCCTAGGATCAATTACAGCAAAATTATTAATTATTGATCTTCGGATTCCAATCGGATGTCTCTGTTTTCCCCCTGTATATCATCTCCTGTCACTAGGTGAGATTTTTTGCATTTTTTAATTAATTTAGAAAAAGTGGCTATACTAAGCACAAGTCAATATAAATACATAATATAATTAATAAAGGATATACAGTAATACTATGCCAGCAATAAATAATACTTTCCAGGATGTTCTATTTTAAATTGTCGCCGAACGAACGGATGCAAACAGCGCGCGTGTAGCTATAATAAATTTATAATAAATTTTTTTCTCCACCTCTCTCCACCAAGATCGAACATCACACACACAGCGCCTTACAGCTATAATTAAATTTGTTTGTCTATTAATTATATTTTTTCTTCCTCAACTTGTTCAACTGAAATTAATTAGGCTTAATTTGTTTATAAGTATTGGCATAATATGGGCATATTTATGTGGAAAAAAGGCACACCACACGACTATTAAGCGGTATTAATCATATTGATTAGAAATCACATGTGTGTTTGTAACCATTAGCTTTGAAATCAGTTATAATCAAAATTAAGTAATTACATAAATATGAAGTGGGCATACCGATATATCAATAAATTTTGTACGAATCGTTTCGATTAATGCTTCATGTCAAGTCGGCGAAGGATATATTGGAAATTATTATAGATTGAAAACCGTATATTTTAAGCTTTATCTTTATCTGTCATACGATGGTGTGCAATATATCATCTAATGAATATCCATTACACTTTGGTTTAATTAAATTTCTACTATAGAAAAAACCTGTGAGAATATTCGGTTGAAAAAAATTGACCCAAAGTATTTATTATCACGCCATTCAAAATATTTATTGTTGTACAGTTATTAGATATTAACTCTATGCCTTCAAAGAAATAGTCGGGTTTTATATTTGATAATAAAATAAATATTTTGAATTTCGTTGCCAAAAGATAACAGGCATTCTTGGCGCTCTTTGGTTTTATTGTAAAGTATGTAGTTATAGGTAGTTTTTATGTCTAGGCTCGACCTCTGTGACCTGCATACTTAGTACAAGAAAAGGAAAAAGCTAAAGGTATTATTGTATTCTATTAATAGTTCGCAGAATGTACTTAATCAATTTTCAAATTTGGGGAATATTAAGCCGTGTTTGGAGTTACGTAACTAAATACATAAAGTTACGATATAGTAATCTAACCTCACTTAACAAAGCTGTCATTTATCAGTGCTACCAACATCCCCCCAAATCACCCTTTCCCCCGCGCCAAATTCAAATTTCTAAAATAGCCTTAAAATTAATGAAACCTCCTCATGGTTTCACACTTTTTCCCCGCATATGATTTAAAACCTAATGGTGGCTCTCTTCATAAATAATTACCGGTGATGGAGTGTTGTGTGCATGAAGGTCAATTCCCATTAAGTCCCGTCAAAGTTCAAGTGGACGACGTGCAGGTCACTAAAAGATCCACCGTAATTGAAAAATATGTGTATGGCGTAAAACGTGTAGATTAAGCTCGAGCCGAAACTAACACAGAAAAAAATTAAATAACGGGTATAATGATGAATAGACAATAATTTATGTGGCCATATAGTTTTATGTTTAAGTAATGACTTTTGACTTCAATTTATATTTGGACATTTGTAAAGTGGCCAAATGCACATCATGTGACGAAACATACGATGAGCTATCTTCCCATATTAATCTAACATGGGGTGATAAAGTAGCATGCTGTATGGTTATTAATCTTGTGGTCATGTACTGAAAATGGAAATACCTTAGTAATAATTAGTTATACCTTGTGTACATGCTGTTGTTAATTTATAATATAGACTTTTCAATATATTCATATTATTATAAATTATTTCTTACAAGTAGGTAGGCACATAATACACTTGCGACGCACATGTATCTATCTATAATAAGAAATCTTAATATTTTGCTTTACTATAATAATAATCACATAGGAAACTGTAATCTGACTCTAGTTCTTTCCAGAGGAAATTTCTGTGTGGTCGCTGGTTGGGCCCACTGTGCAACACAATTGCCGGACTTCAAACAAAAAAATATTACATCGAAATTAAAATTAATTTGATTCAACGTCTTGGGAAAGTAGAAATTAAATATCTTAAACGATTTTTAATTTATAATCATTAATATAATAATAATAATAATTTCTGAGTTGGTGCGGCTTTTAATTCAATTCTATAACACTAATTTGGTATATTTATGGTACAGAACAGAATTGAGTTTTAATGCAGCATCCAATACCTAATTCATGTAACTGTAAACTAAAAATATGGCTCAGCTTGGAAATTGAATAATTAATATTTACATATCGGAACAGTTTTCAGTGTCATTCTTGAAATATTTTCACACGTTTAGGCGCAATAATTACGCCTATAAAAAATAAATTCCTGCGATGTTTTTAATTTAACTTAAAAATTCAAACGACTTTTTTCAATTTAAGATCCCACTGCAAATTTGCTAAAAAATGTCCCAAACAGCGTTTTGGTTTTATAGTACAGTTCCTAGTAGAAAATAAAGTAAAAGTCATCTTAAATTGCATATCACACAGAACCCGCGCCATAAATTTATGAGTTATATTTGGATGAAACCTTCAGGTTTCTATTCATTTGATATTTATGGCTATAGTTAACTTATTTAATGTATTAATGATGTTGAATTTCCTGATTTTGTAACAAGAACACGACGATTTTTTCCGTGAATTATTGCTATAACCCAGTAGACTGAAATGTAATCAAAAATCGTAAAATTTTATGTTGTTACCTAATAAAATAATATTTCGATAAATTTACGAAAAAAATCCATAATTGATAATCTTGGGAAGCTGTTGAAAAAAACAAATCGTATTAATTAATTGGATATTCCTTCGTTAAAAATTAATTAAAATACCAGATGTGTATAATATATCTTTTTGGAGTGGAGCCTCGTAAAATTTTTATTTAATAAAATCACAATAAAAAGTTTTTATCTAGCTGTGGTCGCATTAGAGGGAACACATGCGGGTTGAAACAAAAAAATTTGCTCTTGGACTATAAGAATAACTCTGTTTTATCTTTAGCAGTTAAGTAAACGAGGGAACTAAGGTATTTAAACTAGTTATTACATAGTTTATTCAAAACGAAAGCGACATTATAAGATATTTGAGGGTTTACGCAAAATAAATATTTCTTCCAGGAAGGGTAGAGGTTAGAAGATGACTAGTAGGTGTCGCTAATGCTCTAGTTCAGCGGTTCTCAACCTTTTGTGTATCGCGTACCACCATAAGGAAATCACATAAACTATAGTACCACCAGCATTTGAAAAAAAACATGTTTACTTTTTATTCATATTTTTATTAAATAAAAAATACATTCTTAAAATTTAAAATAAAATATATTTAAAAGTTTACAGCAAAAAAAAACGTAAAAACAGTAAAAATTAAATATTCAATGCGTTTTTTCTCGGGCGCCGCGGTGAGTAGGAAATAATAATAAAGTTATGGAAGGGACCTTATATTTTGTTATATTTTGCGTACCACCTGGTGTTCTTTAATGTACCACCAGTGGTACATGTACCACAGGTTGAGAACCGCTGCCTAGTTAGTAATTGCCATGCGCACAAAGGCTTACTTTTCATTTTTGTATAGTATAGGTTCAAGTATTAGGCCATTTTTGCTTAAAAGTCCCTAAAATAGCTATTTTACGGACTCATTTCAGTCCGTAAAATGGCTCTTTTCGGGACTATTTTTGTTTTACGGACTATTTTTATTTTACGGACTTATTTCAGTCTGGTTACTATGATAACATGTTTTTTAAAATCCGAAGTTCACTATTTTTGAGAAATATTTGCTGTAATGACATTGACATAAATTGTATTATGTATGATATGTCAATTACATATCATACATAATTAAAGGTTTGAATGTGTTTTAGGGACCTTTAACAAAAAAATATTGTTTGTAACACGTACCTAAATCTGTTTTTTGGGACTCATCTGCTACTCCAGACTCGGCTTCGCCTCGTCCGGAAACAGCGATTTGTCCCAAAAAACTTGATTTTAGGTACTTGTTACAAAAATAACTATTAGATTATAGATTACCTTCAATAATTTTACATGTTCTATACTTTTTCGGGGTTATTTCTGGCGGGAAGTCTAAAATACATTAAATTGCTGTTTTAAATTTTCTGCCAAATATTTTAATATTCCATCTCCTGATCTAATATAGTGATTCCAATAAAATTTGTTGCTTCCCTTTCGTTGTTGTAACGTTTTTTGACCCGAGCGCCAAAACTCGTCTAGCATTTCCCCGAAAACAATCAAAAATCTAAAACAATCAAACCATTACACATTCAACAAATATTCCTTTTATCTACCTTCTGTTTCTTGCGGTTAATAATAATAATATAAACGATTTAAAATAACAGTAGTGTTGGTTGTAAAGTGACTTGCACGTGCCCAAGTATCATGTCGAGAGGTTTCAGAACACGCGAACCACGATTGTTCGTGAGCAAAGAGACTGGTGTTGTGCTTCACTTGATCTGCTCGTTTTTCTATTTCCTTCAATCAACAATGACGGCTATAACGATATATACCTTTTTACTCATAATGATCCGGTGTAAAATGTGTGTACATCAACCTGTTCCGAGTTATTTCTTTACTATAGTTCGTGGATTAGATTTGTGGACTACATAAATCAGATAAATTGTTTTGGGTTTTGCATAATCTAACGAAAAAAACCGTCGATAATTGCGCTTTGTTTTGTAATAACGAATGCTTCGGTATTTGAGTGACATTGGATTGACAGACGGCGTGCCACAAGCGATATCTCCGTCTGTTTATCTTTAAAATGTCTTTATTAATTCACCTGGTGTTGTATTAATAATTTCATATATTTACAACTACACATTTTCTTGCGTGTTACACAGTCGTAGCCATAAAAATATCAGGTAATTTATTATTTTTAATTGATCATAAGTCAATTAGGAAATTATGTGAGAAATCTATTAGACAGTTGCTTTAGTATTAACATTAATTACCACGCAAAGATAAACTGTTGCGGATACAATCCAGAACGAGCCTGTGTAAGATTATCATAATAATCAAAGTACCACATTTTTTCCAGAACGTCAGGATTTAAATTCAAAATTCCCGCCACGACAACTAGCGATACTAAAACGCATCTTCCGTATAGTCATGGTAACTCTACATCAAAATTAATTTACACTCTAGTAATCCAATCAAAAACTTACTTCACCGTTTTATATCTGAAGCTAGCTACTAAAAACTAGTGTTTGTCTTTGGACGCAATCAACAATAACACCTCGACTTGGTACAAAAAACTATGTCCCATGTCAAAGACCTGCGCCTAACATAAAAACGCCCCAACACTGTAAACAAATTCTCGTCAAGCTTTAATTATCTTCAGGTAACACCATGTAATTTTGTTATGGACAGTGATCATCAAGTGGTGGTATATCACCTTAACAGTTTGTTAGTTTGCTTATCCACTTACATGCCTAGGTGAGCATGCTAGAGCCCCACAGGACATGCTTAGCTGACCATATAGTCCCGTAATCGGACTGTTGTAAGGGTGGTTAGGTATTCTATTTGCAGGATTTAATTAGGTGTGTTGATGGGCGGAGGTGGCGAGCTGGCGAGGAAGAGATTTTGCACTGGACCAGAACTAAAGCGAGGATTTGTAGCTGCAGGTGTTAGAAAGGGTGTTGGTTTGGTACCATTAGTCGGATTTCGTTTTTATAAAGCGTAACATTTTTTAGTTATTTAACATTTAGAAATTTGTAGTTGATAATTTACCATATTTTCTAGGATGTCAAGTTTAGTACCACTGGTCGGATTTTGTTCAAATTGTCAATTCTTAAAACTGAACTTTGCCTAATCTAAGAAAAAGCATGGAAACTGTTTAAGATTATTTTTGCTCATTTGGTAATTTGTATTTAAGAAGTTATCACTTTATAGATTTTATAGTTTTGGAACCACTGGTCCGATCTGGTTCAGAATTACAATTTCTTAACTAAATCTTTCGTAACTCAAGGAAAAAATATGAAATCGCCTGAGATAATTTTTGATCATTTGCTAATTTGTATTTAAAAAATTTCAGAATCTCAAGTTAATATACGTAGGTAGGTACCTATAGTTTTAGAACCACTGGTACGATCTGGTTCAAAATTTCAATTTCTTAACTAAATCTTTCTTAACTCAAAGAAAATATATGAAAAATCAAAGTGCTATGACATTCTTGACTACAAACTGCGAATCTGTCGCCGCAAAATTGAGCGGTCGACGCTTTTTTTATTCTATGACTTTATCTCACTAGGCGGACAACCGCTAAACGCATCGTATGCCTTTGACAACTAAATTACGCGGGGTGCGGTTTTCTATTTTGGGGCCTAACATAACCCTAAGATCACCTTTTCCTAAAGCCTCAAGTTCCATAATTTGATCAGTTTGGGAACCACTAGTCGAATCTGTTTCAAATTTTTAAGTTTCTAAAAACTGACATTACCAATAGACTCTAAAAACTCTTATTGCTTTTTTCCGTTTCGTGCCTGGACCTAAAACCGGAAATTCGCTTAAATGTAGCGTTTTTACTATTAAAATTATTGACATCCGCACCGAAATTTCTATAACCCACAGAAATATCGTCTAACTCTTTAGGCTCGTGAACTGTTTCACTCAGCGTCAGCCAATCAATCAATCAAAAAAACAAAAAGCATATTGCTGATGATGTTCCGATTTGGATAATGAGTGTTTTAACCAGAGCGAAAAAAGCAATTAAGCAAGCTAAAACAGTTCACAAACACGAAAAGAAAAACTTGTATAATATGTATTGGAAGCAATCAATGTTTAATTGAAGTAATATTTCCAGTTATCAACAGCGTGCATATGACAGTGTGTGTTGGGTTTATTTACGACCGAGAAAAGTAGATCTTTCCAAACACACTTACTTAGGGATTTTCAACGGAAATGCAGCTGAAGAAACAATAAATCAAATGGTAATGTGCACGGAGAGTTTACTTGTCAATTTGTTATAATGTATTTGGTTTTGCTGCTTAGCATGTTTATTAATAACTCGGATTTTTGTCTTTTCAACGTGCATGTACTTGTGAAGGTTGTGTTTCGTGATTAGAAATTGCGTTGGTTTCAATCATTTGCTTTCTGCTCTACTATCACGTCTGGTTTTATGCCAGTCCATCCGATGTATAATCGTAATGTAAATTAAAGTTAATGTTTTAATCGAACATGCAATATTATCATTATTGGTTTTATCGCGACCAGGTATAATTGCCACAAGTTTTATGCAACAGTTTTTTGCCTTACTGTATATAAATTTAATGATTATTAAGATTCATTTACTGCCACCATGTCAATTAATTCGCTTAGGTGCATTTTTACCTAAGTGCACACGCATCCTATTTGTGTACACTAACCACATGTCAACATCTGTCTCTGAAGCTGAAACACATTTATTATTAGGTATCATTAATATTATTGTTATTATTATTATTAGTTTATCTATATAGATTTAAACAATATAAGCTTTATTAGTTACCCTTTCTAATACTGGTACTTCCACATTACTTTCTAGACCATATCAACTTGTGGATTTCTAATTTGCATGTTGTTTATTTGTGGTACGGTCCTGAGCATTCCCTACTGCGGTAGCTCATAATACCTTGCGGCATATTTCAGGCAAGCAGCAACAACAACCACACCCAATGCCATGATAATTATAAAATAAAACAGAGCAAAAACCGCTACATAGATATGTATAACTATATAGACAAACCGGAGGAGAATGGCGCGCTGAGCCCTGGCTATTACTGCCCCTGGGGGACACGCCACGGATCTTCAGGATGCGTGTGTTAGCCTCTGTATAAGCTTTTCTAGATGGTTAGAGCCTTAAGGCCATCAGCTACCGAGCCATAGTTACACGCACATCCACAACTAATTTGAACTGCATGCAGTTTGTTTGAATTAGACAACGTAAAAAAATTTAAAAAATTGTTGTGGACATATACTGGGTGGCAATATAAAAAATAACGATAGTGCTAGCGGAATTATTATAATTTTTTTACTTCTATAGAAGTGAACATGATTCTTTTTTATTCAAAAACAGAAAATGTTAACACTTGTGGTTTCAAAATTATACGCTTTTCAAATAAACGCTCTTCAAAAACTGTCACTTATTGCCAGTTTTTCGATAGATAGTTAGGTTAGATTAGGTATAGTGTCTAGGTTAATCATCGACTGAAAAACTCTTTTTAGCTCAATTTTGATGATTAAGGACAATAACAACGTTTTGAAATGCGAATTTTTATAGATAACTCGATATTTAGTTCCAACGACTATGCAGATATATTTAAAGGAGCAATCCTCGAAAAGTATCAATTTTTCGAGAAATTCCTTAGATTTCTATTTCACATATTTGTATCTATTTACATCTTGCAAAAATGAAAATGTGAATAGCTTGTGATGGTTCCAAACTTGTAACATTTTCAACAGAGTCGGTTTAAGGCGCTTTTAAGCCCGAGACACTGAACATTTCCGTCTTCATCTTTTTAAGAAAAATGAAATTTAGGTTATATTATTGATCTGGTTATGGTTAATTCGATATTGAAACTATAGAAATTTGGACGAGCTATTTTGGCCCCTTTGTGCCCCATTGAGCTCTGAAATTCATATCTAGTGTGCCTCATATGAGTCATGAGTAAACTGATACTGTTTTTAATCAGGCGTCCTTCGAAATTTGTCTTATTTTTAAAACGTTTTAAATGCCGCGACAAAAGTTTATTGAGGAAGAAAATTACTATCGCGGGAAAGGCGTCGCTAGTGAGTCGGGGACAAAATGACGTCAAGATAGGAAGATTTTCATTTTTATAAAATCTAATAGCATTTAAGAGGTTTAAATGTTGGTTTTGTCGTTAGAGGAACTATATAATTACGCCTAACATGTGTAATATGAAGGAAGGCCAAAAAGTGATAAATGCTTCTTTTACATTTAACTTCTTGAGCCACTCGACACGTTTGTCAACGAGTTCAACAGTGCCAAATAAATTTATTCTTAATTTTAACACTACCACAGGCCGACACTTTATGATAACTCAAATTGTCATTTCTACGTTTTGTAGATGCGCAGTTTTGAACGCAGCAACGTCCACCGTTACTTAATTTTCTATACCCCGAAGGAAATTTCATTATTCTAGTCACTTTAACTTAATTGTAGTTTTTTCAGAGACAAATTAATAGTTACAGGAATGAAAATTTATTATTTTGACACTTTGGCCCTATTGCGGCCATGTTTTATAGTTCACGCGGCGACCGGCAGTGTCGCATGATATTTTTATAGTGTCAATAGTACAAATAAAATTCTACGATTTTTTAATTTAAAGGCAAAATTTGAGCAAAATTCGATCAATGTTTCGAAAACTATGCAATTTAAGGATCCAGCACACCAACGCGGTACAGCGGTGGAATCGCAGCGAAACCGTCACCGCTACCGCCACCGCTGCACCGCAATTTTCAGTTCTCAAAAAATACTATTAACTACATTATAAATATGATAGTCGTCACATTTTACAGAACAATATGTTAACGCGGCGAAAAAGTTTCAAAAATATCCACGATTTTTTATACAAGATAATCTAAAAAAGAAAAAAATTGGGCGAACTGAGTAATTTAAACCAAAATTTGGATCTAACCTAACCAGTGATTCTAAAAATGCATGATTTTCAAACAGTACAACTTGAAAAGAAAAAGATAAATATCTAGTTTGCATCTAAAAAAAATCATATATCATGTTTTTTCTTACTTTAAAAACATGAACTCGTAAATTTTAAACAGTGGTATCAAAACTGTAAAGTTTTAAATAGTTTTCTTCAATTTGCGTACTTAGATGGTCGAATTTAAGAACCATTAACATTTGTAGTGATTCTCTGTTAGTAAAAAATTCTAAAAGGATAAATGATTTCTCAAACAAGTTTGTTAAATTTCATTTGGCGATGAACTAGAAGCAAAATCCAATTACTTATCCCACTTCTGTCTCCAGCACTCTAATCCACTCCAAACCAACCCATTAGAAACCCAATTTCGCCTACATGTACATTACAACCAACATTAACATCACCTCTTATTTTTTCGGATGAATTCGCGCATCTTCACTGAAAACCAAATCGCGTCTTTCTCTTTTTTCTGGTGTATATCAGCGGTAGTTATATCGGTTCGGCAAATGGCAAAGGCGAGTCTTGGGAAGACAGACCATTATGAGAATTGAACCGAATGTAAAACACCAAGAGAGGGCAGACAATGCTAACTACCGAATTCGAATAAATCAAGGCCGTTAACAGGACGGACTGCTGCTGCAGACTGTGATGTTCAGCGACAGCATAATGCTCTGAATAATGAAATACTGGATTTAAATTGTATCAGAAAGCGGCAACACGGCCTTTATCACAATCGCCTGGGTTGTATATATTGTGGTCTGTCATTCATAGTGATTTTGGCGTTTATAGTTCGATCTGATTTCTTTGGATGTGCAGAGATTGTCATCGTCGCCACAAGGTTTTTTTCAAACCTCTCCCACACATTAATAACGCTTTTTTATTATAAATTCACGCTTGTCATTTGGGAAATATTTTCACACCTCTATAATAATAATTTTGCATAAAAACGAAATTAATAGCTGAAAACCTGTCGCATTTATTAAAGTTTTGTACAAATACAGTCGGAGATAAATCAGACTAAAAGCAATGTTACACTTAATTTCGGTTAAATCAATCTAGTAAATAATTGCCATTTTATTCCGGTTTTGTTTAGTTTTTTGTCCTGCTGGCCGGTTGGTAAATAAAAATATTATACATGTCATCCTATTACAAGTCTAGTTATATGCTTCATACATATTTCAGGACCCTGTTGGTAGTTAATTATAGTCAATCCTTCGTACTGTATATCAAACACACAGTTTCACAGCAGGAAATTTCTTATTTGAAGTAGCAGGATTGTTATATTATAATTGCGCTTGATTATTCGATGTATTCATTAAAATTAATAAAAAATCATAACACAACTCACTCAATGAAATATGTACCTAGGCGAGTTTGTATACGACTAGCACTTGAATACGTAGCAGGAATCTAAACTGAATAAGCAGCTTAACACAGATGCAGTTCAACGTAATTTTATTGTGGTATATTCGAGGAAAATATCTTTAGAGGCGTGAAATGTTTCTTTAAAAATTGCACGTAATTTCATTGAAATTAAATGCCTGGAAAAGTGCGCGGGAAATTTTCTTGAAATATTGCATTATAGTAAAAAATATATGCTTTTTTCGCCCTTGGAATGTGCTATATACTAATTTACTTGAAAGTTGAGCAATATTGACTAAATTATTACGAATTTATTGAATTACAATAATTGTGGTTGCCATGGTATTGAATTGCTTAAAATTAGTACAAATTAGCACCATCTTTAATTGAAAGTGTCCAATAATTACTGATTTTCAGTAATTTTCCATTACCGTAAAAAAAGTGGAAGAAAATGCTCTATTTGCTCTCTTGAAATCTCCTACAAATTTACTCGAGACTGGAACAATTTCATGAATGGAAATTTTTTGTTGAATTAAAATTGTGGTTGCCATGGTAACGATTGCCTAAACGTGTACAATTGAGCGCCATTTTTTCAATTGAAATTATTTTTTTCATTAATTTTCGTTAGTTAGAATTGCAGTGGCAAAATTTTGTACCAGTTCCTCTCCCAGGTCCATGCTGCTTTTGTCGATGATATCCTGACAGATGCAGGATTTATTACAGGATCAAACTGGAGCACGGTTGTAAATTACACACAACAAAGTGTTGGGTAATCAAATCGCTTTATAGAAATATAAAGATTTGTAATAAAACTAACTATAAAACTGGGCAATTAAAACCGAATTTGTTTGGAGTGAAAATATTATAAATCAAAATTTTATCGACGTTTAATAGTTAATACACTTTCAATTACTGCCATATAACACTATAAATAATGTTTGTCAACAAATACACATCAAAAAGTCGAAAATTGAGTAAAACCGTTGTTAAGCCCTAATGATCCATTTCGTTTCACCTAATTCGCCTCCATTCCATATAATTATTGACTTGGATTTGACTTAAACCTCATCGGATGTGAAAACAAAGACTTACGTGTGATATTATGACAAGAAAAAGCATAGGATACGAGTCATGATTAGAAAAAAGCGAAATTAGTGCACCTGTGGCGCCTGTAATTGCCTTCTATCCCCCATTAGAGCTCCCCACGTGATTTACCCCTTACACCTGGTCAAAATTTTCGCCTCGTCCTTCACTTTGGCGTTTATCACAAAGGCAGATGGTTAGATTAAACAACCAGCTTGATCGAAGCCCATTGGAAAAAAACAAGCAAGGAGAGGATCGCGAATAAACAGTAGCAATTGTAGATAAGAGCTTGGCGGTGAAGTTGAAAGGAAGCGGGACCTGTATAAACGCATGCAAGTATGTATTACCGCGCTGCCGAAGAGACAATAGCGCGGTGGATGTTGTGGATAAAAGAAGGCCCCTAGTAGTCGCCGGCACACTGGGCTCCACCATCAGGCCTGTCCATATACACACACACACATACACACACTTGAGTTTTATAGGCTGTCCTTATTTTTGCATTTGGATTTTTTCCACCCAAACAAAGCAGGAGGAATTGCTGGTTGGGGCAGGGATGTCAGGGCACAAGTGCCAACAAGTAGACAGGTGATGTGGGGCAAGTGTGTCCAGGATACCGAAATAGTTAATAGTTAAGAGTAATAGAATTTTAAATGATTAATCGCTGTTTGTGCCTTGGATGCATAGTGATCAATTTTAGACAAAATCCTCGTGATTGTTATAAAATAAATAAGTTTTGATTCTAGTTTAAATAAATATAATTTTGCCCCGATTTCAAGCGTTAATATAGAACCCTCTTGATATTAGCTACAAATTTTGTTTTATTATTTTTACGGAAATGTTCAAATCAATCAGATAACGTCTACAAAAATTTCCTACCTTTATTGAAAATAAAAACAATAATGCGCTTTAAAAAAATTTAAATTTCATTTAAATCTGTTCAGTAGCACAAAAACTATAAAAGAATGTAAAATTTTTTAAATTTTTTAAATTTATTTGTTATTTTTATACAAAAATCTAACCTAAAACTATTTCTAAAATGTTAATAGTTATTTTTTTATAATAAGCGCAAAATTGAAGCTCAAGAAACTAAGAAAATGTTGAAGTTTAGTGTAATATTTTTTCTAAAATGTTAACCTAACTTACCTTAACTCGATCAGTGGTTCCAAAGTTGACACTTAAATTTACATTAATGAAAAAGTTGAGTCTCCCAAAAGTAAGAAAAAGTTGAGGTTAGTGTATAATATTTTGCTAAAAATACTAACCTAACCTAGGTAGGTACCTTATTTCGCTCAGTTTTTCAAAAATGATATTTTTGGTTAGAATTTATTAAAATTAGTGTCAAATTGAGACTCTCGAAATTAAAAATAGGATTAGGTTAGTGTAATATTTTGCACTAAAATACTAACCTAACATAACTTACTTTAATTCGATCAGTGGTTCCAAAGTTGACTTTTTAAGTTAGGTACCCTTTTATTAAATCTACAAGAAATTCAACTTATCTGCAATACAAATTTGTTAATTTTCATTGTAATAATTGTAACCTAAGCATTTAACTGCCAAATAAAATTACCCAGGGGTTAAGAGACCGGGCTTAATGACATTAAGTTCATTAAGTGGACCGACATTAAGTAACAGAACCCCACCAGATATTCTTTGTTTAAAACACCAAACAAGGGAGACTGGTCTCAACTACACTTACTACTACCATCGTGACCTCTGCGAGGTGTAAATTACAGGTGTAAAGAATGTAGATTAATTGCTGAAGTTGCGCTTAAATCTGTATCACGTAGCGGTAGCCATAGAAATACCTTTCTCTTATACATGAAGCGCGCTCCAACACCACAAAATGATAGATGATATCTTGTCTCTTTGCCTGTTTGTATAATTGTCTGAGTAATTGGTGCATTTAAACTTCAAGTCCAATATTATAATATGCAAAAAATTGTACGTATAAAAAAAACACCGTTAGATATTCTAATGAAATTCCTTGGAGGCTTCAGGATTTTTTGTCCATTGTTGAAATTGAAACAAATTGTTTGGAAGATTCAATTCGATATAAGTAAATAATGTTGTATTATCCGTCAAAATTAACACTATTACTTTTGTGTTTCCAGTAACAATGCGTATTAATTGATTTTTTTCCGTGGTGTGGTTCCGTTAGATTAGAGAGGTTTGTATAAAGGCGTCATCATCATCATGTATATATAGCACGCCATAAACCTTTTTAAGGACAAAAGGATACAAGAAGCGTTACGAATCATTCAATAATAAAAATAATAACAACAACAAACAATTGTATTATTTGTCTTGAGATGGGCACATCATTCATTTTGTGCTCTGGATGGTTTTTTTTTATTATAACAGTTATTAGAAATTGTCTAAATATCATTTAAGAACACACACATACTCGTACAGGTGAAAGTTCTGAGAAAGGAAAAACAGAAAAAATGTGCATTAGTTCATTAATTTAAAAAATGAGTTCAATTTTGAATAGAAGAAATTTATAATGATGGTCAAAATTTCATCTACCTACGTTTTTATGATGATTGTGCTGCGCCGTGGTATTTAATTGATTTTTTCCTAGTGGACAAAACTAAAACGAATTGTTCCAAACTGGTTTGCCATATTATAATAAATCGGATCCACGTTAATAATAGCAATAACTTATTGAACTGTATAATAACAATACCTTAAAGCAGAATCTGTTAATCGATTATAGCGCCCAGCTACCGGAATAATATATGCACATCTAAATCGATCTCTAATAGCACTGTATGGGGTCGATAATAAAAATAAAAAACAAAATTTCATCTTTAATATTATTTCCAGCGTGTTTTCAAGCAAACAAGCACGCGTAATCAATAGAAAATGATATATTATTACTGCTGCTTTTCAACCTTTACAATAGATATAAATTATTGTAATCATTTATTTATAAAGCGATGTAACATTATACGATGTAAAAAGTATCAAGTGTGAGGAGCTCTCGTTTCTTCGTAGGTGTTAGAGCTCGAGTTGTCTGGATTACTTTCGAACTTGCGTGAAATTTCGAAAGGAGGCCTAGATAAGACTGGATTTTCCAAATTTGTCGGTTAATATTATGTTATCTTCGTTCGAAAGATAATTATTGATAAAGGAGGGAAAGATAAGTTGACGCTCATGCCTACTATAAACTTCTTTGTATATTATTTTCAGTAGACTATCTTTGTCTCTACTCCACGTTTGCCTTCCTTAAGAGTCATAGAGAGAGGAAGCGTGATGATTTCTCTATACTGAAAATAATTCTACCATAGTTAACATTAACGGTTTTTACAATTTTTTTTAGTTTATTTCATCTTATTCTTACTGTTTTTCTAATTCTTACAATAACATAGTGAAAACTGAATTGTCACCCTGAGAGCTTAAATTTCAGCCAAGCCTTCTAGTCTAGTAAACAATTATTGTCATTGTTATGGTTCTGAAACTTCGAATACTAAGCTGATTTCCATGTTTTTTTTATTTCCAGATTCGCCACCGTTTTGGCTGCTACGATGAAATCTCCGGCACGGGATCTCGCAGAGTCCGGCATTGCAACTGGGTGCGATTCGTCCGTGTCGCAAACGCCTTCAATCCAGCTGTCAATTTCGTCGCCACCAAAGTCCGGGGCGAGCCAGTCTACGAAGCCGTCAAACCAATCGCCCCCGACACCGAACTCCTCGTCTATTACCTACCAGAACGACCTGAAGAACTGTTTTTCGTCCGGATGCGCGCCTCCCTCTACAGACAAACCATGGACTCAATACTCGAAGGTATTTGATATTTAAAAATGTAGAGAGGGGAAGTTTTGTATAATAGAGACATATACAATGTTGTGGTTAAAGTATCCAGCCAGTTTTTTCCTTGTGTGAGGATTTAAATGGTTTTAGTTTGGGATCGATGCGTGAGAATGTCACAAACAATGCGGGACGCGGAGTAATTTTAAACGCGCGTCTGTAGCTCACATAAATTACGCGTTTTTATTAGACGCGGATTGTTTTGAGCTCTATTTGTTTACCAACAACTCGAGAATTTGTTCACTACAACATATTTGCTACATATCTTACCTATCTAGGGAAATACAGAAAACTGTCTTGGAGTTAGTCTATTTCAAAACGAGGCTGGAGAGGGATAGTTTGCTTAGGCCTCAGCATCAATTGGTACATTTTTTCTACTAAATCCTTCCAAAAAAACGATTGAATGTAGAAAGTCGCGCATTATTGTTCTAAAACTGTAATAAAACTCTTCAACAACCAGATTAAAAAATGCAGTTGTAAAAAAACTACTATAAAACGCTCTTTGTTCTTACAACTTTATTTACTTCCATTATAAGCTAGTGAATTAAAAAGTGGCATGTTATTGTTCTAAAACTGTAATTAAATTCTTTATTAACAACCAGATTAAATGTAGTTTTTAAAAACTGCTGAAAAACTTTCTTTGTGATTACAAGAACTTTTAAATCGTTTAAAAACCGCCAATAAAACTTGCTGAAGTTATATATCCCACATAAACTTGTACATCTCGCCACTTAAATATTTTGCTGTTTGGAACAGTGTTTATCCACTGTGGGCTTCTGATGTCAAGTCGCGATCCAGCAACTTCGCTCCTTCGGCGCAGTTGCCGCATTTCCTGCGCCTATCATTTTCTTTTTGTTATTGTTCCATCATATTTCATAACTCACCGCAACTAACAAATTACTAGGTTGATTGTTACAAGGTGTCCAAGAGCGTGGAAATTAATGGGCATCCCATATTGCAGTAGACGGTGTGACGAATCTGTAGAAAATACGGCGGCACATCGAACTAGACGCTGTTCTGTGACAGGCTTGTGCATTGTAATCACGCATACCAAACATTAATTATACACTACTGCCTACCTGTTGTGAGGCATCAACTTAATTCGTTTTAATTTTTTTACCATTAATATCACCGCGCATGATATGGGAGTAGCACCAGCGTCAAAAATTATTATATACCTTTTATAAAAAAGTGTTTTCCTTCTTAATCAAGCATATATAATTCATCAAATTAATATGATATGGACCGCATATTTGCTTCTACATTTCATTTATCATCCACTCTTACATATGCTCATATCTTCTTAACTTTCTGTGTGTTTATTTTCAAAAGCCAAACTGTCCTCGTAAAGTTATTCGTATGAATTATGTGCATTTCTTTTAGACCACAATGTTTTCTACCGTTACCAATGGAAACCAACGCACAAGTCCCATAAATCAATCAATCTTTCTTTTGACCATCTCCAAATAGCCTATTGTTTCATAGCATCAGCATCCACTGTGCATAATTCCACCATCCCAACTGTTTTTTGCACCGTGGTCAAAGTGAATAAATTACACCATCCCGAAACTTGCATCATCGTCAATCGCAGTCAACGATAAAAGAAGTACTTCCTAATTTTGTCTAACCTCACCTCAAGATAATATTGATGATGGCACGTTGGTAAATATTAAAATATAGAATGGATTTTCAGAACTATGTCGGTATTGTATAGGAAGATCATGTGCTGGACATATCAGAGATAAAAATCACGTCATCGAGTTGGATCCCTTAAAAAATACTAACAATTATCCTAAATCGTCCTATGCTTATCAAAGATTTTTCTTCCGAAAACAGTTTTAATGTCAATAATTGACTTGCATGTCCACATTTTATGTTTTATTTTTAAATATTCCCTAATTGTATAAAAAAGTCATGTGGTGGACACATCACCATCTTCTAATTTCCAGTCTAACCTAACTTTTCTCTTCCAGATTCCCCGCTAGATTTATCAATGTCCCTCCTATCACGAGCTTTATCAGGATCTCCACCATCAGCCGAAGACGAGCGAAAATCTGTGTCTGGTGACAGTTCAGCAGCCAGTTCACAAGGCGACCTACCGGAAACCAGCGTACCCACCCCCAGAGCAAGGCCACGGGAACGAACCTTGCTACCTTGTGGTGTATGTAGTAAAGCATTTGACAGGCCGTCGTTGCTCAAAAGGCATATGAGAACACATACAGGTAAAGAAATTTATTAGTTAGTTAGCTTAAGTTCTAAGGTCCTTCTTAGATTTATTTATAATGTTTTTTTAATTTTCAGGTGAAAAACCCCATGTTTGCATGGTGTGTGGAAAAGGTTTCAGCACGTCCTCGTCCTTGAACACACACAGAAGGATCCACAGCGGTGAGAAGCCGCATCAGTGTCCTGTTTGCCTGAAACGGTTCACAGCCTCCTCTAACCTTTACTATCATCGCATGACACACATCAAGGTAGGCTACGCATTCACACACTTTTCTACATAAACAAACTAATAAAAAAACAATGCTGAGATGAAGAGGGGTGCTGAAACATTATTAATTCTGACACATGTGGCTTATAGTCAAACATCGACAGGTTGGTTTTTAATTTCCAAGTACCTGCTTGTCATATCTTGACAAATCTTATCCTGCTTAATGTGAGCGCGCAGATTGTCTTGTTATTAAGCCTCAATTTACCCTTTTCAACGGTCCACTTACAACAATGATGTCTCCTTATAGATGTGGTACTATATCAAAATATACCCTTGGTTTTGTTGTGCTTTCCCATATGGTCCGGACTAACACAACACATCAAGAGGAAAAAAATAAAAATTATTGTAATTATGATGTAACACATGCCATATGTTAGTTAGGATTGGGCGCGGATCTTAAGACCGGACGGTAGTGGGGGAGTTGCAGGTTGTAAAGTTAAGGGTTTACCATCAAGTACTCAAGCACCTGCTAAACATGGACTTCAACGTGCCTTATGTTTCCTAACTGCAGCTGGTTGTGCAATAACGTACAATACAAGAAGTCTATAAAAATTTTCTCATTCATAAGTTTTTCTGTTGTCTTTAACATTCGCCACGCACACCGTGCTAATAAATCAAAATATTTTTAGGCAAATGACTGTAGGAGACGTGTAAAAGAGGCAGGTGGGCGACCGGATAACTTGGCAAAAGGTCTTCTGTGACGAATTTGAAATGGAAACAAAACTAACGTGGCTAATGTTACAGGTGAAACGTTATTAATTTTCGAGAAGGTATCAGAAAAAAACAGACAAGGAGGGAGAGGATTGTGAGATTAATTATAGATACGTGAACACACGCAAGCTAAGCTGGAAAAAAATGGAATTAAGTACAGTATGTTATTTTTTTTTGGCGAAGAAGAATAAATTAACAGGTGGCACAAAGTAGCGAAGTAAAATAATCCATACTGCAATTGCAGATAATTGCAGAGATTTGGATGCGTTGATAAACTATTTTTGCACGCCACCGTATAAATTTGTTCATAAAATCGATCAATTTGCAAAGTTCTATTAATTTATTTACGAATTGTGTCAGAATATATCGCGGAAGTCTCAGTTTTTGAAGTTAGTTCGCTTTAACTTTGAAAAATGAGAATGATAATAATTGCCTCTTTACAATTTATGGAGACGCCACTGGAAAAATTGTAATAAACCAAAATTTGGACCATATACATAAATATGATGTGTTTACGCTTACGTTATTCACTTTTTTCACGTTTTTACTCCAAAAATTCTATTAGGAATTTTCCTGAACCGCACAGGAGACATTTCCTGCAGCCTCCAAGCACGCCACTTAAAAAAGCTTTTAAGAATTCAGTTAATTAACATTAATTTGTAATAGACTGTAGGATATTATTATACATTTGGTATTAAAGCCAACCATATATGTCGTCTAATAAGATGGAACATATGGCGCAATCTTCTTAGAAGTTCATATCAGCTATAATTCACCGATGATTGCCATGCCACAAGTTCAACATTGTAAACTGCGTGTATTGAAATTAAATCTCCAGGGTCCATTACATCACCTCCAAGTTATAAAGACAGTTAAAAAATCCCAGAAAATATTGCTAATGGATCATTATGTTTTATATTGACCACATCCGTTTCCATCTAGAAAAGATGCATCCAAACGATAAACACAGAATGTGTTGTTGTTGCCTTTTTAATTAGTTTATTTTAATATCGTAATTCTGATTATATGGGGCAGTAGTGGTATACTATACGTTGTAACGCTTGTTGGAACCCGTGAGAATATCTTGAAGATGTTCTGGTCCGACGCTCTTCATTCTTTATTGTTGAGCATATGTCATCATGTGGTGTATAACCTTGTGGGGCACCCCTTTATCTCAACAATATTTACATCGTTCTACTTCAACAATTTACCCATGGTATGCTTTGTGTATGCGAGGAATATCACAAAAGTTACAATTTGTGTTTGGTTAACAATTTTGAGTGAAACAATGCGATGTATGCGTCATGTGAGAAAAGGTATTTTGGTTTGATTCAAGGGTAAAACCATAAAGTTTTTTGTGGGTGTCAAAGGTAAAACCTAATTAGGAAAACTTGGCAGTTTGCAACTAGACTACTTAAGCTTTGTTTTTTTGAAAAATAATTAAGTATTATAATGACAAAAATAAAGGGTGCGCTACTGAATTTTTTCAATTTTTGAAATTTTTATTTTCTAAATTTAGTTTCGTACAAATTATTTTGTTCAAATTATACAGTATTTATTTAGGAAAAAGTAGATACAGTTAAAATTTCATAAGTTTTCGAAATTGAACACTTTTGGACTCAATTAGCAGATTTTGCTGAAACCTATAGGCATATACGCTGTCTTCCCTTAATCAATTTCCAAAATTTTTAAACGTTATAACTACCTCATTACAAATTGGAGCAAAATCGCCTACATTTTACATAAAGTACCTATACTAGGATTATTTTCAGAAGGCATATACGTCACACTGTCTGTACATCTCGAGGATCACGTGCTGGTTTGCTGAAAATATGCCTGCCCTACAGTCTCTGTTTTTGTCCTTAGCTTGCCACAAATCAGCTCATGTATCAAAGATAATTTCCTGCAGCATAAATTTCCTAGACTTAATGCACAATCCCAACTAATTATAATATAAATTTAATGCTACAATTAAGACAGATAGCATCTGAGGCGTTGCATTAGAGGATTGATGGACGTGTCTGCGTTTTGTATTGAATAAAACGGAGGCTAATACTTAGGAAACATCACGAATTCAAGCACATCTGATAAACTACAGTCTAAAGCCATCACACAACTTCCAAGTCAATAGGTACTGTACTATACATGTTCTGATTTACGTCTTTTTGTTTCTATAGCAGAACGAAAAAAGCCCCAAGCATCATGGTACTGTGCAATATAATTAAAAGCGCCAATTTATCTCCGCGCACTCGGTGGTAGTACTTAATTGTTAAGGTACAATTCTCCACGGCACTAATAAACATAAAATTCGCAAACGGTTTATGGTTTAGGGAGTTGGGTGAGCGATTAATGTCCGTAATAAAGAAGAAAATCGTTAAAATCAAGTAAGAGGGTAGCGGTGTGGGAACCTGAGACGAACATGGCTCCCGGTACCATCTGCGCTGGCACGCAACACTAAGACATCCGGTTCCTTAAGTTAACTATCACCGGTATCGATCATTTGTGGGTTGGTTAAACTAGAGGAAAATGACTGATATGTCGGCCTGAATAAAACCGCATTCTTGGAAGAATTCGAATTGCTTTTATTAATTAGAAACAAACCATAAGTACAATTTATTGCAACTATGCCAATGGGATATTTATGGCCTACGTTATTGCTGTATAATATTTCAAAATTGTAACGTTATACTTACTCAACTTTGCAACAGTAATATTCAACAACAAGAAAAATCCTCTTGCTAATTGGTAGCTTATAGAGAAAAACATCCTACCATAGTTTTAAAAGCTCACCATACAAACAATCACACTTAAACTCTCACGTCCATACAGCCATATAAGAGCAGAATTTCTCATCAAGCCGCGCCGGTCAAAGTGGTGATCCTTTAAGCAAACAGAAATAAGGAGCCTGTGAAGCATTTGTCGTGTCTTAATGGAGTGACATTTGACGGTGTGACTGACGGCTTGCTGCGTGTTTACCATTCAACTCGAAGAGGAACCGCCGATACGTACAGATTACATACAAGAGGATTGACACCAGATATATGGCAGAATGTACAACAGGACAACTTCCAGTCCGTGTATTGCACCGAAGAACGTATAATATGTAGAATCAAACTTGGGCAATAGAAATCTGCCACAGTCAGTGTTTGGATTTTGATGGATGGGTCTGTGGTGGTGAATAGAAATTGACGAATTGGTGGACAATGTAGCAGAGATAATCAGATTAAAAGCAGACAGTTTCAAAAGGAAACTTCGTATTACAATTTTTTTAAAGCAACCAAAAAATGATTCAATATTATACTCAAAGCTCGTACTACATGATGTGATTATTGGGTACCTACTAAATGTTTTCAGTTTCTGAATTTTAGATGGTTTACTTTGTTATTATTTGTCAAATTCGTTATAATTAAAGATGATTTATTGATCTAAACTGGTCATTATTTAAGAGAGTCCCAAATTAAGACAGTTTACTAATCTAAAATTCTCATTATTTAAGACAGTCTGTAGTGCCAAATTCGTCAAAAACTAAGAGTTTACTGATCTAACCTCATCATTGTTTAAGACAATCTACTGAGCCAAATTCGTCATAAACTAAGACAGTTTACTGATCTCAACTCGTCATTATTTAAGGCAGTTTTCTAGTCTAAAATTCTCATTATAGTCTGCAGAGCCAAATTCCTTATAAACTAAGAGAGTTTACTGATCTAACTTCATGATTATTTAAAACAATCTACTGAGCCAAATTTGTCATTAATTAGGACAGTTTACTGATCTAAATTGGTCATTATTATGACAGTCTGCAGAGCCAAATTCCTCATA
The DNA here is from genome assembly GCA_963942485.1 of Pediacus dermestoides. Lineage (NCBI taxonomy): Eukaryota > Metazoa > Arthropoda > Insecta > Coleoptera > Cucujidae > Pediacus > Pediacus dermestoides. The sequence continues at coordinate 10,686,751 of OZ012628.1, read as the reverse complement.
AACTAAGACAGTTTATTGATCTAACCTCATGATTATTTAAGACAATCTACTGAGTACTGAGCCAAATTCGTCATTAATGAAGACAGTTGACTGATCCAAACTGGTCATTATTTATGACAGTCTGCAGAGCCAAATTCGCCATAAACTAGGACAGAAATTCGTCATTATTTAAGACAGTTTACTAATTCTCATTATTTAAGAGTCTGCAGAGCCAAATTCCTCATAAACTAAGACAACTAAGGCAGTTTATTGACCTAACCTCATGATTATTTAAGACAATCTACTGAGCACTGAGCCAAATTCGTCATTAATTAAGACAGTTTACTGATCCAAACTGGTCATTATTTAAGACAGTCTGCAGAGGCAAATTCGTCATAAACTAAGACAGTTTTACTAATCTAAAATTCTCATTATTTAAGAGTCTTCACAGCCAAATTCCTCATAAACTAAGACCGTTTATTGATCTAACCTCATGATTATTTAAGACACTCTACTGAGTACTGAGCCAAATTCGTCATTAATTAAGACAGTTTACTGATCCAAACTGGTCATTATTTAAGACAGTCTGTAGAGCCAAATTCGTCATTAATGAAGACAGTTTACTGATTTAAAGTCGTCATTATTTAAGACTCCCAAATTAAGACAGTTTTCTAATTTAAAATTCTTATTATTTAAGATAGTCTGTAGAGCCAAATTCGTCAAAAACTAAAACAGTTTACTGATTTAACCTTATGATTATTTAAAACAATCTACTGAGCCAAATTTGTTATTAATTAGGACATTTTACTGATCTAAATTGGTCATTATGTAAGACAGTCACAAATTAAGACAGTTTACTGATCATCTAACATTAACATTATTTAAGGCAATCTATTGAGCCAAATTCGTCATTAAATAAGACAGTTTATTGATCTAAACTCGTCATTATTTAAAACAGTCCCAAAATAAATTAGCTTACTGTCCTAAACTCTTAAGACAGTCTACTGAGTCAAATTCATCTTAAATTATAAATTATCTAAACTCGTCATTGTTTAAGATGGTTTGCTGAACTAAATTCTTCATAGTTTAAGACAGTTTGAGCTAAATATAATTTCAGATTTCAGTAATTATCTTAACTTTTTTTTTTTAGGATAAACCACACAAATGCAATTTGTGCAGCAAATCATTTCCAACTCCCGGTGATCTTCGATCTCATATGTACGTCCACAGCGGGTCCTGGCCCTTCAAATGTCACATTTGCTCCCGAGGCTTCTCAAAACACACCAATTTGAAGAACCACCTGTTTCTGCATACCGGTAAGTTGAACTTTCACTGTTTTATTTATGTCAGAAGTCAAACATAGACAAAGTTGTTGATTATAGTTGAATAAAATTGTATGAAGCAATAAACTATTTTATGGGTTTTGGGATAATACGCGTGAAGATTATCTGAATTGAAAAAAAATACTAGAAATTGATTTATCGCTGGTGTTTTGTATGAGACGGAAGAATATATTGTGAGAACTTTCGGTGTTGGAAGAAGAAAAAAAGCCTTGCCATAGTTTTACATGATTTCAATCTTGAACGGAAATTTATTTACCAAAAACTAGTCGCGCATATATGTGGACATATAAATCACATTCTATAGTAACTACCGTTTTGTCAGATGCTAATTTATTATACAGGAATTCAAAAGTTCAATGATTCTAATTAGATGGAAGAGAGAGAAGCGAAAAAAATTGTATATGATATACCTAGCTATAGCTGCCAACCGAAGAAAATCGTAAACTATAATTAGGAACACTTAGGTAAAAATTCAAAGACCGCTACGAGATATTTTTCCAGTCATCACATTACGTAACATGGTTTTGTTTGGGAGCGAGGCAAAAATATGGGAAAGTTATGCAGAAATTTATCGAATAGTCGAGTAAACATTTTATAAGAAAGAATCGTAAATACAAGTTAATAAAGTGCAATATACTAAAGGGCCTAGAAATTATAACGGTGTATACAGGGTGCGGCAAAAGCAATTTTGATAAATGTGAAGAAATTTTGATAAATTTATGTAAATGATGTTTCTATGTTGAAATATTTCGTCCTTGGAATAATTTTAAATTAAAATAGCCGGAATGTTGGACTGTTTTATATAAAAGTCGAGACGTTTGCCGCGAAATTTAAACTTGTATATATCTGGAAAATATTCACTAGTGGTTCTAAAACTGATATATGTTAAAACTTCTAGTTGTTTTTCTCATCGTCAAATTCAAATTGCAAAAATCAACGTCCAACATTGTATTTTATTGCTGTCTGGCTTTCTACCATCTCGATATGTGTTGTATTGAAAATTTTTAATCAAACAGCAAATTAGTGGGTGTAACCCGCGTGCAGCATGCACACAATCGAACCAAACTAAAAAACCCAATCCAATGCAGTTCAAGCCCAAGCCCGAAAATCATCTTCCGATGCCATCACGTCTCTCCTATTAAACTTCCACCAAACAGTTTGGGCCCTGTTAAAGAATTCATCGGGCGTGCACAATGCACCTTATAATTTGTATTCAGTAAATTAAAATGCTGAAGTAGCCAAAAATACAAAAAGGAGTTTTCATATGGTAGAGCTGATTGCTCCTTGTGTGTGCGACGGTTAGATTACATCCCTAACGTGTAATTATTCTGTGCGGACAGTAGTTCGATACCAAGCGGTAATCACAGGCTGGGTAGCCTCTAGCCATACACCCATGGTAGTACCGTGGCTACCGTGATGCGCTTCCACACAGACGGCCAATTAATAGCCTACTTCGATCCATGCTTTTAACCAAACGAATTTACATCAGATGAATATGGGATCAGTTAAAGCATGTGTTGGAATTTTTTCGATAGACTACGAAATTGTTTAATAGAGCGCCCAGAACACAACTATACAATAGCTATTATATAAAATTTCGTAAATCTCAATTTGTACATATGATACTGTGTGAATACAAAAAATTCCTGTTTAGTTATTTTGTATGTTATTCTATTTTTGCAAATTTGTAACAAAATTTCATTTTGGTTTTAGGGAAGCCGTCCGGTACGCGCAAGGGCTGAAAAATCCAATAAATTATCAAAATTTTAAATTGTTGTAAGTGATTTTTTTTATATTGTTTAATTTATATTATTACAAAAATATTATTGTTATCATTTTATATGAGAGAGAAAGAGATAGAGTGGATAAAATTATATAGAGTATATATTTTTGTATTTGCTACACATACTATCATATGTAAAAATTGTATATAAATAAAAAAGATTTATACTTTAATGTGTGCTTTTTTTGTCCTAAAATAGAAAATTTGAAAAATACAAGTGAAGCCAAGGGTCCAAATTGGAACATTGTAACACCTAAATTAACTCATGAGTAATAACAAACTTCTCTAACCTCATAACTGCATAATTTTAATATTTCAGGAAGTTTTTCAAAAAATTGAAGCAATATCCAAAAAAATAGAAATTATTAGGCACGCAGGGTCCAAATTTGAACACTTTGACACCCTCTAAATTGACATGGAACGAAAAACAAGAAACGCTTGAACCCACTACTTCACATTTTGATAATATTTGGGTGTAGGTACCCTCAAAAAGTTAAGTACACAGTTTAAATATGGCCAAAAATTTTTAATAAAATGAAAACTTTGCTACATATTACAAAAAAATTCTTAACACATACAAATTATTATTATTAATATATTTATACAGAATAAACCAAAGAATCCCAATTCTCACACTTAGGCGCTCCTAAACTAAATTTCAACTAGTGAATTCCGAAATTTTTCAAAAATTTATCACTAATTTCAGATAATTGCCATAAAAATATAAAGAGTGTTTATAACAGAGTGTATAGGGTCCAATTGCCCATTGCAACCCTTTTTGAATTAGTTTTCTAATGAACCACAGCTACGGTCCAAAACAGCACTTTGTGGTACACTAAAAATTACTGACGTTATAAAACTAGATATTTAAATATCAAAAGAAAAACTGTAAAGCTGAGTTATTTCTAGAGCAAAGATAAAGTCTTTATGTGTTATAGAGAAATATGTTTCCCCGACAGATTCCTTCATGTGAAAAAATTCCATCAATATTTATCTAGAATTTCCTGTATTCGACGTATAAATAGAAACGTTGCGTGCTAATCTTTCTTAGATTAATATCCACATGTCTACATTTGCCTATTAATTCTACAGCACCTTCTTAATAATTACACATAAGTTTTTTAGCACTTTTAATTCCGAACCCCCTTTTACCCCTGCGACGATCAGACGCGAACCACTCCGACAAACTCCAATCATCTAAAATAGAGCTTTCAGAAAATAATGATATATTAATACCCAAGAGTGCTACTAGTATGTAAAATAGCTTTATAATACATATGGAGCGAAGTATATTATTTACCCGCAGGCTGAATTTCAATGCGGACCACCATTCAAACGAAGCGCAATTCCCACTGATTCTAGCACCAGTTGCAACAAACACCCAGCAAAGATGGTCCAGAATTGTGGCATAACTTTTGGATATTAGTGTGCCTACGCGAAGTGTGTCTATAATGATATATGTGGAGTATTAAGAATGCGGCGAGGCGGTAGCAAAGATGGCGACTGGTAAGAACAGAGGGCTTGAGGCACAACTGTAACATGCTGGCGAGATATACACTTATTATTATTGGCCTGATGGTTTCGATCAAGCGCGTTGTTTTGGTGGATGTTTTGCTTCTACACAAATAGTTAAAACACTCATTTACAAATCAAATTAAAGTGATGGTGCGGAGGATGATGGGAGAACTTGGCCAGAAGCTGTGGGAGAATTTCGTTATTTTATCCAAATTTACAGTTGAACAAGAAAAACAGTCTAATTTTACTTTTAAATAGACTTATATGGGTTTGTCGACAATGTTTCGAGAATTACACTAATTTTAATTATGCGGAGTTTCGTGAACTAGTCAAATTTCAAGTGGCATAGTTAAAGTAGCACCTCTCAATCTAAATTCATTTATAAATCCACGTAAGAAAATTTTCACAAATTGATGATATAATTTTTCTTAAGAAATTTTGGGCTATTTTCGATCATTACTTTTGGATTATCGTATAATAAAATTGACAGACACATTTTAGCAGACACTACCGAAAAATCGCTGCTATAGATAAAATAGACATTTACAATTGAACCTGATGGAAAAACCTGATCATTTTTTATACAATTAATACGTTTTCAGCTTACAGAGCTTGAATTTTCCCATAAATCTGTTACCTGCCATATTTATAGAGGAATGCAGATCATCAGCAGTGCATTTACAGTGTACTAAGAAAATTTCAGTAATAACTCACAAGAGCTGTTCGGAAATCAGCGAAATACCTTAGATTCCGTTTAAATGATCATTTCCAACTCTGCAGAAAAACAAATTGTGAAATTAATTTATTTGCACTAAAACCAAAACTACATCTAAAACCAGCAGCTGCTCAGGTTACTCTATAATAAATGTGGTTTTGATACGGACGTCACTTTGATACTGTAGCGTAAACACGAAATAGAATATTACACCACAGAGTACTTTTAATAAACGTACTGCCCCCCAGCTTCCTCCCGCCACCCCTCGCCTACTATATACATTAATCTTGTACAAAACATTATCGGTGCAATTCCCAACAAAACAGCAATAACCACACCTTGTAATTCGCCAGCTGAGTGCTTCCATTTAATTATTGTTGTGCACCCAGTGAACAGACAGACGGCCAAGACGAGGTACGAATAGTGAACAGCAGGAGCTGTGATTACGGCGGACGAAAGACGCGTGACAGGCGCACCATCTAATTACCAGTCCATCATGCACCAACGTGGTATGTGTTTAGTGTTTTCAGATCACATACTGATACTATACCCGATTCAATCTGTGGGTATACTGCTCCAGGCAGGACGACGGGAGTTGGTATTTGTGGTTGGTTGTTTTTTCGGATGCTGCAGCAGAAGATTTCTGCTCCTGCTATCATAGTTGGGAAGTTGGACCGAAAGAATTCTGATTTTGATAAAGTAAATTGGAGATATAGACATTTTAATTTTCGAAATATTCCACGCAACAATTTCGAGTTCGCGTTCTACGTGCCTGTTGGGGTCTCCAAACTTTAAACAGTAGGAGAAGATTTTTGGTTATTTATATTGGAAGTTAGAGCAAAAGAGTTCAGTTTTTGATAAAGTAAATTGCAGATTTTCATCCGGCAGAAGTTTAAAATAGCAATAGTAGGAAAACTTAGAGAAAAAATGGTTTAAAAATTAGGTTAGATTAAATTAAAATAAGTTACATATAAAACTAGCTCCATGAAATACCTATTCAATAATATTACATTTCTTAGGTGATTTTAGTCAAAACTAATCAAAAGTGAGGTTAGTTGAGGTTATGTCATTTATCTGCCTCATTTTCCTAATAATCTCACAAAAAATCTCTTCAAATCTTTTTAGATGTCTACAAAAAACCCTCAGACCTATAATTAAACTTTCCCAGCCATCTTGGATTGTAAATAGCGCTAATATGGTTGCAAATACAAATTAAATTTCTTTCAATTGTCCGTTTTTATTGTTTTTCCAATATCCTCGAGCGTTTCTATAATTTAACTACTAATCAATGCTATACGTTGATTGTTAATTTAAGTTTTTGTAAGTAATTCCTTATAAACAGTAATATAAACTATGTGTGAGTTTGTGTTTAAGGCAGGCGGTTTTGTGTGTGTTGAGCTTTTGAGTTTGATTACATGGGCAATTAAATGAGGTCTGTCTTTATATGACCAGCAGATTGTTTGTGGTAAGTAGTTCTTAAGGAGATGAAAAAAATAGTTTTTTCAAAAATTAGTTCCTAGATTTGATGGATTAAAAATAGAGAATATTTTTTGTAACTGGACAAAAGCTCTACTTGTCGATTTGTTGTGTACAAAAAGTATTCAGATTTTAGTTCAAGCTTTTCGTAAAAGAGAAAATTATTTATATTATTAGCTAGGACAGTTTTGTTTGCCATATTTTAGAAAATGATTTTTCGTATTATATTCTATAGAAATTTTAATTGAACTATAATACTATATTACTAATAATTAATAATTTTTTTGCTCCCATACTTTTACTACCTGTACTGTATGAGATTCACACTCACCTACGGCTCGTATCGTAATTCTTATACTCGTGTCTTAATAGCTATCATTAAATGCTCATTGCATAATATACTACTTAGATTTTTCCACCATTTATCTGTATCAATGGCATTTGTACAAGGTTAAGTCAATATATTACAGTATAGTATCCCAAATCTATTTCAATATTTATTGAAGTTGAAGCTAAAAATAATAAGATTGTATTGATCGTAGTATGCGATAATTGTATACTCGTATCAGCCGATATATAATAAATAATTATTAGGAAAGATATTTTCCTTGCCGAGCTAATTTCAGTTTTTGCAATATTTTATCCTATGATATAATTATGAATGTTCTTTTGTCCAAACTTTTTGCGCTACACTACATAATTTCTTGACCTTGAGAACATTAGTCTACAATTCCACTTTTATTCATTCGTTATCCAAAGCCCAAATTAAAATCCCACCAATCTCCCAAAGTGTTGAAACCATTATAACAATCAAAGGATAATTTGTGCCTTCTCCAAAAAACTGAATAAAAACCCCCATCCCGTCCAATAAAGAAATCACAATAGTCGGTGTTGCCGCACTACAAAAAAACAATCCTTGCTACATCTTTTACTCCCGCTGGTATCTACAGGTGAGCTACCTGTATACTATATTGCGGGTGCACTCTAGAACAGCCCGCTGGGCACACCTGACTTGCTCTACTCACAACAATACTGTTCAATTTCAGGCTGGGGCAGAAGGTTACCAAATCAAAAGCAACTCCTTTAATCTAATTTATGATATCCACTTGGCATAAAACTGGATTAGGTTTGGACGGGGAAAAAATGTTAATTTTCTTTAGAAGCCTTTAGAAGAATGGAACAATACGCATGTATTTTTCTTCTAGTATAATAGCAGCGCATTGCATGGGATTCCTTTATTGATATCATATGTAGATAATTATCGAAAACTGTAGGATACTATTGAATTAAAAATGATGCATATTGTAGCTATATGAGAAATGATATTAGAAATATTGGCTGGGCGAATTACAATGTTTTCAATGGGCGCAACAATGGGGGCCCCCTTGAATACAGTTCGCTTATATGCGTTAATTGATGACTGGAAATGATTGGACAAAATTTTTGCCTAATAAATCTCGGCTAGGTAACTGTACAAGCTACACACCAACACACGTTTTTTTTCGATTTTCTCAGTGTAAAGAATTAATTTTACTAATTAAAATTGACGTAGATTAATAAGTAAACAATTTTAATTACAAATAGTCCCGCGCTGTTTTTTTGTGTGTAAACCATATAATAAATATTATTAATAATAATGTATGATATTTAAACATGGCAATTATTCACACTTGGTAAGCATGAAATTATTTAAAACGAAGAGTGGCCGTTTTACAAGGATGTGGAATATCTTTATAGACAGTGGACACAGAAAAAAAACGTATATGTGCTCCTTCCAATCGCAAATCATTTTATGTTGCTGCAAGAATAATTCATATATTATGTATCGTATTTAATATTCTATGCACATTTACTTTTATTAATAATTATTTTAATTACGTCAGCTGGTGAAATGAGTCACTTTATGCACACATTGGATGGCGATTAATTACATGTAGAACACGAGCCAAAAGCAAAAACATATTGATATAATTGCTTTGTACAGTTAGATACAAGAGGTTTTTATCAAAGCACCATAATTTTATATCCTAGGTATTTTTGAGTAAACTACTTAGAGGAAGTGAGAGAATTTATGGTAATAGTTACTCATTATATTTGTGTCTAATCATACTAAAGGAATTAGTTGCAAATGTAGAAAGAAGATGTATGATTAGATAATTTATATTTTTAAATTGCAATAAGTATGTAAGTTGTTAGGTAATAAAATAACAAAAATCTTTTATTTTAGAAAGTTAGGTTAGATTATATTTTTATTTTTCATTTCAATTTGATAAGAGAAGTTGTGAATTTGAAAATTTAAGTCTTAGTTTATTCTTTATGAAATTATTCATATCTAACCTACTTGTTTTCTTTTCAGCAACAATCTAAAGTAATAATAAATTTGCATACATTCACATGAAAATAGATATTCGACTATTGCAAGAATTTAAGTTGTAGTAGAAATTGTAACGAGTTTTTTTAAATATGCGGGTTTGTGTTCTACGCGACTGTTGGAGTCTCCAAACTTTAAAAGTTTAAAATGTGAATAAATTTGGAACTACGCAGGATATTTTAACGATTTTTCCGGTTTTGGAATCTTGAAATTCCAGTATTTAATCCTAGATGAAAATTATTTATACGGGGTTAGATCAATATAGCATTTCATTTATATTAAAATTAAAATATGACGGGTTTGTGTTCTACGCGACTGTTGGAGTCTCCAAACTTTAAAAGTTTAAAATGTGAATAAATTTATAACTACGCAGGATATTTTAATGATTTTTCCGGTTTTGGAATCTTGAAATTCCAGTATTTAATCCTAGATGAAAATATTTTATACGGGGTTAGATCAATATAGCATTTCATTTATATTAAAATTAAAATATGACGGGTTTGTGTTCTACGCGACTGTTGGAGTCTCCAAACTTTAAAAGTTTAAAATGTGAATAAATTTCGAACTACTCAGGATATTTTAACGATTTTTCCGGTATTGGAATCTTGAAATTCCAGTATTTAATCCTAGATGAAAATTATTTATATGGGGTTAGATCAATATAACATTTCATTTATATTAAAATTAAAATTAGACGGGTTTGTGTTCTACGCGACTGTTGGAGTCTCCAAACTTTAAAAGTTTAAAATGTGAATAAATTTCGAACTACTCAGGATATTTTAACGATTTTTCCGGTTTTGGAATCTTGAAATTCCAGTATTTAATCCTAGATGAAAATTATTTATACGGGGTTAGATCAATATAACATTTCATTTATATTAAAATTAAAATTAGACGGGTTTGTGTTCTACGCGACTGTTGGAGTCTCCAAACTTTAAAAGTTTAAAATGTGAATAAATTTGGAACTACGCAGGATATTTTAATGATTTTTCCGGTTTTGGAATCTTGAAATTCCAGTACTTAATCCTTAATCCTTTATACGGGGTTAGATCAATATAGCATTTAATTTTTATTAAAATTAGACGGTTTTGGTATCTCGAATCCTGGATGAGAAGAATTTATACGGGGTTAGATCAAAATAGCATTTCATTTATATTAAATTTTTTAAACCTAAAAACCTAAAAATAGTCAAAATCGAATCAAGAGCCAGGAACACGTGTAAATCTATCAAAATCTTGAATTAGAAAAAAATCATGTTAACTACAGGTACTTTCTTATACTCTTACTATAGAAAATTCCCGTGGCGCCTAGTGTACTACTTTTTATTGCACAAGAACCTCTTGTGTATTTCGATCGATTTCCTGCCGATTCCTCCTCAGTCCAGTTCCCATTCAATTAGCAACTTCAGCGTCGCCATCAGCTTCAAGGGTCTCTTTGTATCAAACCTTAACTATTCCAAATCCACTGGCACACATATTCCGACATCCGTCAGCATAGTAATGATGCGGATCGACTAACTGATTGATTGTCCCATGTTCGCTACTTAGCATGCGGTTGTACACGTTATTAGCGGCTATCTCTCGGCATCTATTCTCCGGTGGTCCCATCCTTCGATATCAACGTCCAATTCCCGTACCATACTTCTCTCTTATTGCTACATATAATATATTTTTTCCCTAACTAATGGCGAATAATTGATCGTTTTCCTAATGGAACTACTTCTGAATGAGAGATAATAAGGTACCGGAGCCGGGCGCCCCTCGGCTATTTGTAACGGTTTTCAAGTGTATAGCTGAATGGTCAACTAGTCCAATTTCTTAGGTCTGCAATTGTGCAATTAATATCGTGGATATGATAGTGGTATTGTTTGTTGATCTCGCACAAAAGCTCGTCGACAAATTGTCTTTTATCCAAATTTGGTATAAAGCAATTTGCCAATGGTTCTATAGATAATTATAACGCATTGTCCGCCGGTTATAGGGCTCCAACTATATTCTCATCGGCTACTGTTCCGTTAATTTCTAATAATTTACCAACTCCCAGTTAACACGGAAGAGTGTAAAACCTAGATGATATGTTTATGGTTAAACGGTTACTGAAGTGTATCAAAGACTTGCTACGCCCCATTAGTGATTTGTAGCGCCCGCTTGCATTATAATATGCAAGGATTCTGCATGATCCTTATCGTTTTTTTCGCGTTGTTGTCGTCGTTATTCAAAAGCGTTTTACTCGGTGTTTAACAGCAATTTTCCCATCTAAAACACCACAACTTATCATTAGTTTTAACAACCAATATCCTTGAAGTTTGAGGTAAAATCTTGGCGACGATAAATCAAATTTTAATTCACGGAAACGGTTTATCCGCGGAGAAAAACGCATCACTTTCACCAATACTAATAGTTTAAAATTTTAATTAAAAAGTTATGTTAAGTAGTGCCTGGGCATTAATCAACTTGGTTAATTTAAAAGCACCGCAGCTGTCATTAACTTTTAAATTATTTCCAAATTGTAACCTAACCTAACACCTAACTATTTCACCTAACGGACCACCTGTACAATTCGAATAATTTTTCCAGATTTCTACACAACGTGGTTTGTTTTCAATGCGTAAAACCTAAAGCAGATTAATTTAGCTTTCTGTAAAGCGATGAGATCCCGATTGGAGATAAGCGATGGGAAAAACAATCCTATTATGCAAACAGCGGCCACCACTGCGACAAGATAGCGAACCACTAGCAGAGAACCCCATAGTTTTAAACGATTAAACATATAATTAGTTTTATTTAAGTAATTACACTGCAACGATTTACATATAAATGTATGTTTAAGAAAGTTATTGATTTCATTGGTTTGAGAATGTGTTTACCACACAAATACTTGTGTTGGTAGATAGTCGGGAAAAATAAATATTTGTAGTTTGCGAAGTTGTGAATGAAAATTAATTTAAGTCCTAGATATCTAACCTAGGTACCTACTTGTTTTCTTTTCTGCAGAAATCTAAACTAATCTCTATGTAAATTTTCATAAATTCATCTGAAAATAGATATTCGACTATTGCAACAATTGAAATTGTAGCAGAAATTGTAATGAGCTATTTTAAATATGCGGGTTTGTGTTCTATGCGACTGTTGGAGTCTCCACAATTTAATAGTTTAAAATGTAAAGACATTCAGAACTACTCAGGATATTTTAATGATTTTTCCGGTTTTGGAATCTCGAAATTCCAGTCCTTATTCCTGGATGAAAATAATTTATACGGGGTTAGATTAATATAGTATGTGTGCACCAAATGGGAATATTTTTTATTTTCAGAATTATTACCAAATTTATTTTTCTATGGAAAGGTTCTGCATGTCCTTAAACAAAAAAGAACATAAACAAAACCAGTAAAAATTGCGTCGTAAACAAGGGAGGTGTGAAAACTTAAAATTCACTGAAGAATGAAGTACCCTTATTTGCATAATAGAAAAAGAACAGATCCCAAAATTAGTATTCGAAAATAACTTTTAAATACCAACAACTTTTTCTAATAAATTTTTTTTTGTATCCTGCAAAATAAGAGCAATTTATTCTTGAGTGAATTTAAGTTTTCACCCCTCCCTTTTCAAAAGTAAAATAAATTTGGTATTTCTAAAGACAAAAAATATTCCCATTTGGTACTCACTTTCTGATACCGGTCACTGTATGTCGGGTTTGTGTTTTGTGCGACTGTTGGAGTCTCCAAATTTGAAGAGCTTAAAATGTTAATAAATTCGGGACTACTCAGGCTATTTTAACGATTTTTTCAGTTTTGGAGTCTCGAAACTCCAGTATTTAATCCTGGATAAATAAATATATGTAATATAGAAAATAAAATAATTTATACGGGGTTAGATCAATATAGCGTAATATGATCACAAATCTTGTTCTAGTTTTTGTAGCTTAAAAATGCAAATTAAGTACAAGAAACTATATTAAAATATTTGAGATACTGTGGCAAATTACCACCACCAATTACCAGACGATAAAAAATGTCTAAAAATGTAGCTTATTGCATAATTATTGTATGTAAAATTGCTAAAAGTCGGTGATGTTGAATGATTTAAATTACGTAAAAATTATATGTAATGTCAAATTTTTCTAGTAGGTAATTGTATATTTCTATAGGTGCACATGAATCTAAATTTCTGATCTGTTCTAACCTGACTTTTTACTTAAATCAGCCAAACTCTTCTAACCTAACATTTCCTTGTAATTTGCGTACGAATAAATTATTCTTCTGAAAATTAAATCATCCAAGACCAACCCATAAAATTTGTATAATTCTCGTCAAAATAACAAGACGACATGTTTCGGCTAAAAAGCCATCATCAGATCAAAATTTCTTAAAATGGAAAATACAGAGTTGAGCAACAGTTCACGGTGATGCAACTAGTCGAATCTGTGGAGCTATAACACGCATCCAACAGATTGACGTTCAAAATTGGGTAGGTATACTAAAAGGTGAAATTTCTACATTGTTAAATAATCAAAGTTCTACATGGGGTGGCTGATGGCGCAAGAACTTAATTATTCTCCTATTTTACAGCACAAAACTATAAATTATTCATGATTAACTAAGTTTCTTAAGCCATGTCATTATTTAAGCTGTGAACATTGCCATAAATGTTGGCAAATTCGAATAAAGAAGCAAAATTACCATGATTTATGACCAATATAAACTTTTTGTAAGTTTCCTATGAATTAATTTCGCTTTTAACAACTAATTGGTTGTTTTTAAGGTACAAGTTTAGTGTAACATCAAGTTAATAAACAAAAACACCTCCTGTCAAGAAGCAGAGCACAACAGTTATTAAAATAGGTGCAGGTCGAAAAATTTTACAGCTTGTTAGGGATATCACGAAGAATATTTGCATGTAAATTGCGTTCATATAATGTTAAGTTACTAGCTGTTTTATTACACTTTAAATTGTAGCAAAAAAATCTGATGTTGAGGTGTGCCGCGCAATTACTTTTAATACTTAAGATTTATCTATTTAATGCTAATTACCTACGTGCTGTAAGAAATTTGTTGGTGGATTGAAACCCGAACAGCAACATTCTGGAATTAAATCCAATAATAGCTGAGTAGCGGAGTATTCTTAGAAAAAAAATGACAACCCCGGGCGAAACCACCGAATTGCACACGCAAACAGTTTGGCCTTTGTTCGCGTTTTGTCGAGGAATGCAACAGGAAAATTTGAGAAGATAATTGGCTGGGCCACCGTACCAGTAGCGGCGCTTTCGTTATTATACCACGTCTCAAGCTCCAGCTCAAGAAATATTGAGATGTTGACCGCGCGGATGGTTTTCTATTGTTGGGGCAAAAGAGGCACCCGCGCTCAACTAAAACTGATTAGACCTTTCGGCGCAGATCGACTTACAATAGCGCATTATCCGGCGTATATTTATTATGCATTGTGTGCCTCCTGATCGAGCCCTATGCTCGTTTTATTTCGTTATTAGTTGCATTATCTGTCTGACTATATATTAAAGTAATTGTTCCCAACGAAATTTATTGCTGTTAATCTGGCTGATGTGGAGGAGACCGGCGGCTTCGAGCAACAATTAACATTTTTACCAAAGATATGGAAAAATCCTTTTGGGGACGTTCTTAAATTTAAGTTGTTTTTTCACGCCGCCTATAAATCTAACCTAAGCAAATGTAATTTTATACACAGAAAAAACACATTAGAACTGAAGACGCAAATTATTTCTGATCCAAGTTAGAAAAATTCGCATGTTCTTATCGTTTTTTCAGCGACGTGACTTGGTGATATAAACTGTGCTCCATTCCCTGGCGTGTAAACGTCATATAGATATGAGCCATATACAAATAAATAAATGTACAATAAAAACGTCGTGGACTGCAGAGACAACTACATGGTTGGATTTTACGACACCATCATACAATATCGGGCAAAGATGTTGACAAGTGCGGCGGCGAGACGTGATGGTCGCATGTTATGGTCCAACACCATGCCGCGCGATCAGACATCAATGTGCAAAATAAAAATAATATCGGGGGTTTATTAAGTCATATTGGCGAGCATCATCTTGGAGTACATTAAGGACTATTAGGCGGATGGTAAAAATCGTGCTCCACTACATTTATTAATATTATATACTGTATTATATGGCTGCGGCATGCTAAAATTATTGATCATTATACGGTACTGTACACTTGTATACGACCGGGGCACTGTTACGTTATTTCTATATCGGATTTTATGTCAAATTACTTCATTTGCTAACTCGCATACAAATCCATTGATTTGCCATTTTATTGGACCACTTTTCTAGATTACTTGCCTTAAAAATACCATTTTATACCCTCTTGGTCTTGGTTAATAACAACCAGTGGCGTAGATACTCAGAAATAAATTATTAAAATAAACGAGAGTTGGAAAATTCCCTTTACCCCCTCTGGCAGCGCCATGGAAAACTACTAATATAAACTCTTGTACTGGTTATGGTTTATGTTTACGGTTCACTGCCCTGTGTTTTTCCTGATTTAACCCCCCAAAGAAAAGCTACGCTTCATTTACCAGATGAAATTTCGTGTTTCGTTGTTTATTATCAATGAAATTCTTGCATGTTTTATTAAAACCACAGACATCATTAAGTTAACATTCTTCTATGTTAAAATCATAGCGTGCCAGGTTTATTTACAAACTACCAGTAGTATAGAAAAAACGGTGTGTTTTCTACAAATGGCAGCTTCCTCAGGATATATTTTTGTTTTGTTTCTCTTGTAATTACTTGTAACTCGGCACCTTGCTCCGTAATTGTTGGATAAACTGGTAATATTTGCATTTTATACTGTTGCACCCTTATGACGTTGTTTTCTTTGTCGCTGCTGATGGTACACAAAACCATAAAAACTTCCATTATTAAAGTACATATTTTACTATGTTTGGTGGAGCGTAAAGGTGTGAATAATGGTCAAGTTAAAACCATATGGACTACGAAATTGTATTAACCGCATTTTGCTATGAAACTATAATGAAAGAAAAAATTGTAATTTGGTGAGGCGGGTTATTTGATGAATATTCAACCGCAAGGCTATTATCTTTGGCCTAGATAAATCAAATAGTTTTTTGGCTGTAAATAACTTTGGAATGAACAATAAAGTTATGAAACAAGGTGCAAAGTTTGAAGGAAAGAAACAAAAACATTAAAAGAGAAAAAATGCAAATTCTTCGGAATCCATCAGAAAAAAGTTTGAGAAAGATGATCAGGAAACCTCAGATCTTAAGTATTTTTCTAAAAGTCACAATTTGAGGTTTACTGACATGATCAAGGTTGTTCCTCAACGACAAAAACAAAAAAACATTAATGACTTTTGGTCTTAAAAGATCTCATCTTATATCAGAAAACTGAGGTTTTTAATTTGTATCTATGAATTAACTTCACATGAATTTTTTTTAAGAAATTGTAAAAATCGAAAGACGTAATACAGATTTGAAATATTATTATTTTTATTAGGTACGGAAATTTCACTGATGCAAAAAAACTGATCAGCTCAAATTTATAATTTAGGCACTCCTCAAGATCTCAAAGTTCTTGAAACAT
Source organism: Pediacus dermestoides (assembly GCA_963942485.1). Taxonomy (NCBI): domain Eukaryota; kingdom Metazoa; phylum Arthropoda; class Insecta; order Coleoptera; family Cucujidae; genus Pediacus; species Pediacus dermestoides. Next base: position 10,669,976 of record OZ012628.1, on the reverse strand, counting down.
ACCTTTTAAAAATGTGTGTAGGTTATAAAAGGGATCTTAGTCTACCAGAAAATGACGTTAGCTAGTTTTTATTGATAAAAGGGCTGAAGATGAATTTTGTAATGCTATGTAATTCTGGATTGGAAAATGGATTAGAGATTTAGATGTGTTTTTGTTACAAATATCAAAAAGAAAAGAAAAACTGATCTGACTAGATATTTTGAAGAAGGGACAGTTCTCAAGATTTCAAGTTTCTTCAATTTAATACCTTTAACTGAAGATATTTTTTATATTCTTCTTATAAACACTTACCAGGAGCCAAAAAATCGTCTTCTACAGTCTACAAAAGTGCATTTGAAGTTTTTGGTTCATGCAAGATGTTTTCGTCTAATAGAAAGATGAGGTTAGAGTAACTTTTGCGTGAATGAACTGAATACAATTTGAGATTTTAAATTAGAAAAACACAGAATTAAAAAATAAGATGCTACATAAAATCAAAAGATGTAATACAGATTTGAAATCTTATTTTTATTACGGAGATTTCACTGATGCAAAAAACTGATCAGCCCAAATTTATAATGTAGGCAATCCTAAAGATCCCAAAGTTCTTGAAACATACACTTTAAAAATTTGTGTTGGTTGTAAAAGAGATCTTAGTTTACTGGAAAAGTGATGTTAGATAGTTTTTATTGGTAAATGGGCTGAATATGAGTTATATGTAATGCTATGCAATTCTGAATTGGAAAATGGATTAGACATTAAAAGTCTTATTTTTGTTACAAATATCAAAAGCAAAAAAGAAACTGATTTGCCTGGATATTTTGAAGAAAGAACAGTTCTTAAGATTTCAAGTTTCTTGGAGATATTTTTGATATTCTTCCTATAAACAGGCAGGAATCAAAAGATTCGTCTTCTACAATATAAAAAGGGTATTTGAAGTTTTTGGATCATGTTTTTGTCTAGTAGAAAGTTGAGGTTAGAGTAACCTTTGCATGAATGAATTGAATAGATACGATTTAAGTAAATTTAAATTTAATAAATAAATTCCAAAATTCTAGACTTTTTCAAACATCCTGATTTAAAATCTAACCAAGAATATCTTTCATCAAGTTTTCAAGATTTTTTGTCAATAAAACTTCTTCGTCTAGAAGAAAATTGTGGTTAGAGTAGTTTTAATGTGTACATTTTCAATGAAGATGTCTTGATACCTAGAAGCTCAAGCCATACCGCGCCACAAAAGACACTTCTCTACATATACTTGTCAAAACCAAGCCACCCCAACGGTTTTCTTGTTTACCCATACAATTACCATAACACTTTAACCGAATTGTTTCCAATAATAAAACACCGAGTGCGTGCCATCCTGCTAATAGTGTAACCGAAAGTGTCCACAACCAGCAGGTGGATTAATCCCGCCCAAAGAACCCCAATATATAGGCCCTATACTACACACTCCACATATGAACAGGTAGAATCTTCTTGGCTTTTGGCTCACTTGTGGGGTGACGGGCAGGTGTCTTAATGCACCTGTCTGAGTAGACTCGAAGACGAGGCACATGTTTCCAACTGAATAGCCGATGGAGAAGCCGTTACACCCCAACGGACAGCCGGTTCGCGACCACTTCCACCCATAATGGACAAAAGATAAGGATAAGCTGGTGCTGATGGGGCACGGCGACGGTTAAATCTACAGTTCGGTGAAATATTCGTAATTATAAAAAACGAAATTGTAGAATTTGGTTGGACACTTTAAAGCCCAAGTCTAATATATTCGGTTTTTAATATTATGACTGTGTTCTGGGGCACTAAAATCCAAATGATGTCCACCCAATATGGTTCCAGAATATTACTGTTTTATTACCAATATAAGGCGTATAAATTTAATTTTTTATTCCCTTCGCCGTCTTAAACATGTCAATAAAATTATTAAATTGTAATCATATGAAATTCAGTTTTATTTACCAAATGGTTTTATGACTGCACAAAGTAAATTAATAAACAACGATGAAAAAAACCAGAACGCACAACGGGGATTGGTATATTAAAAGTTTTGTCGTGGATTAGTTTTTCAGGGCTTAATTGGTCAATTAAAAAATTGATAACCAACATAAATCATAAGATTTTTTATTATAGTGCGTTATAAAAAAATAATTTGTTTGGTATTTGGAATAATTTCCCATAAAGTCACCTTCATCTACTGCGATTTTAATCCACTAATTATAACTGTTAATCGATAAGAATTTTCCACACAATAATTGCCCTTTCAAACTGCGTAAATTGTTTGTTTGTCTTTACGAAATACTCATAGAAAACCCAAGCCAATTGTGCAACGTTAATTATATTCATAATTCCCACTAGATTAGAAATATTATTGACACAATTAACATAAATCATATTATGTTTATAAATATAACAAAGCACACAAGTGTTTCACCAGTAGCACAAACCGGAAGAAAAAAACTGTAATTAATAAATTAATTTGTTTTAAGGTCGCACCGAGTCATTCTTGGTTCCAATTGATTGACTCAGTTATATTCTAAGACATTCTAAGTATTAATTTAAATTGTTTTATATCTTACTTCCTAGATTTTCAGCAATCAATCGGACTATCTATGTATCCTATGATTTTCGCATTTTACAACACAAGCGAAAGATTCCTATCGATTATAACATAGGAGCGTATTTATTAATTATTGCATCAAGTTATGCGGAATGTACCTACTATAACTGCTCTCGTTGGTTGGTTAATAAGTTAATTTCCTGTTGATGTTTTGTTTGTTTCAGTGGATTAATTTCGTGATAATTGAGATTTTATTGCGTAGGTCTTAATCAGGGTTTATCTGATATAGTGATAGCTGTTCTAGGGTTATTCATCTCTGCAAGAAATGTTGGAACTGGCGAATCCGCCAAAATTTCAAATAACAAATTATTGCGATTCAATGAGTGGGCAAGTGTACATTATTGGAATTAATTGAAATCTGGGGCAAGTGCAGGCTTAAGTTAGGTTAGATACCACATACAGAAACATTGATTTCTGAGTAATAAACACACATTTAGAATTTAGTATGGAAATAAACGGGACAAGTTTACACTATTAAAGTTAATTCAATTCTGGGGCAACTGCAAGCTTATGTTAGATTAGCTATTACATACATGATATTGATTTCTGAAGATTAAACACAGATTAAGAAGCGTAGAATGGAAAGAAACGGGGCAAGTGTACATTATTTGGGGTAATTAAAATCGGGGCAAGTGCAAGCTTACGTTAGGTTAGATACAACATACAGAAGTATTGATTTCTGAGTAATAACAACAAATTTAAAAGTTTAGTATGAAAATAAAACGGGGCAAGTGTACACTATTAGGGTTAATTGAATTCTGGGGCAACTGCAAGCTTATATTAGGTTAGCTATTACATACATAATATTGATTTCTGAGGATTAAACATAGATTTAGAAGCGTAGAATGGAAAGAAATGGGGCAAGTGTACACTATTTGGGGTAATTGAAATCTGGAGCAAGTGCAAATTTATGTTAGGTTAGATACCACATACGTAATATTGGTTTCTGAGCATTTAACACCGGTTTGGAAGCACAGAATGAAAAGAGAAAAGAGTGCAGGTGAGAGAAAATCTAATTGTTATAGTTGTAATCGATCCACCAAAAAATTGTTATCATGATGTTCAAATTATATTCGTCAGGATTTTTTTAAATATCCGGATCAGAATTGCTATTTTATATCCTCACCCTTGCGTCAGCATGCCTGCAGTCCATATTGCTTAAAATACTACCCTATCTAAGTGAAACTTCTCCGGGTGGCAGCATCAGGATTATTTTTTATGTTACCTTACAGTTAATTTTTATTTTCTTTTATGCCCAATTTCGTTGGTTTTAATCGCCAATTAAGAACTGTCGAAATCGGTAATAAATGCAAACCAATATAAATCGGATACATAACCCGAATGATATTCGAAATGAAGAGTAAAAAAAAATAATGGCTTTACCTTAAAGGGAAGAAACGCCAACTAAATCTATTCATTTATTTGTGTCCAAGATATGGCTCTGTGGCAATTTAAAAACGTCTCCCATCGTCATCCCATTACATCAAAGGACAGACATATCCACGGGAGCACAGTCGGAAAAAAGACAAGCTCACCCCACATAAAATCAATTAGCATTGAAATTACTTTAGATAAAGTCATATGATAATCTGTTGTAATAAACTTGTTAATTGGTAGCGAACCAATCAGGTGGCTTTATTAGTTCTTTATAACTAGTCTACAATTAACCAACGAAGGCAGAGTGGTCACTTGGTGAAACCCCGGATGATTTAACGAGCTGGTCCGCTATTAATGCAATAAATAGATAAGGCCTGTAAAATATAACCCTGCGGTATGGTTTGGTGATTACCACTGAAACAATCAGGTTGTGTGGTGTAGTAGCCGTTTAAAAATAGAGCGAGAGCTATCGGATGCTGTTGGTTGAAGAACAAGACGGGGCATGTCCAGCAGCGTTGTGAACTAGTTTTATTGTTTTCGAACAGTAGTTTGTTACAGTCAGAAATATATCGACTACGTTTGTTAGTCAAATTTATCTCTTTCCACCTATTAGCTTGTCAGGAGTCCATCACAGACCAACTATTAATTATTGACTACTCGTCTTTCATCCTGAATCATTTGGAAAAAATGCGCGCTCCCAAATGATCCATGGCTGGATTTCTATTAACTGACATGTAATTAATGATATTCAAAATTGCCCAATGTATTCACATTATTATTATTAATAATACTATGTGGTACAAGTTGGGTTAAATCTAGATAATGAACGAAAAAAAAACGATTTTAAATTATTATGAACGGTTAAAATACTAAAAGCCATATATGTGTAGGTAAATTGGAAATTATTAAGTAGGTACGAACCACATAAATTATGTTGGGGCTTCAGATCTGGTGGCTGATAAGGCTTGTTGAATTATAGTGTAAAATTGCCCATTGATAATACTTAGTACAAATTAAAGTTTTTTATCTTGCGCAGAGCAGTAGTAATAAGGAAATATGGAAATTTGATTGTGGCCATTTACAGAAAGCAGCTTTTAATTTTATATTGAACTGGCATTTCCTTCGAGTAATTATCGTGTATTTAATTAAATTCACACCAAGAACTTTCAACACAAAAAACGAATATAACCGAAGAAGTAATAATGAAACTGCCGGATGGGTATGGTCGTTATAAAAATTCATAAATTTGCTAGGGTTTTAGTTAAATGTTGCGTAAAACTTTCTCGTAGTGGTATGTGCATAATTTTGAGGTTGTATTAACATCTAAAAATATAATTCCCAATAAAACTAAATTAATTCGAGGACATCCCAGAAACGAGACAAATTTTAACAGGGTTGCAAAAAATTAATCACATCAATAATCCATCACAAAAGTGATATAATTAATTAATTATCCCACTTCTACTATAGAGGGGCGATCTAGGGGAGCATTTTGGGGAAAATCCTTCTCGATATATAAACTTTTAGCTAAAAATCGTAAATTACAGAAGGAAAGCCGTTTCCTAATGAATAAAAAATGGAAACTTAGACCCTACACTTCAGTCAGATTAACCGACCAAACTCTGTTCATTCTCACAGTTATATTATGATAATTACTCGTTATTAACATTAAGAATATCGTGGATATCTTTCTTAAATTTTTCTGCAATTTCATTATTAAATCCATAAGAAAAGTGCTATAATTTTCAAAGTATCATCCCACTTCTACTAGCCAGGGGCGGATCTAGTGGAACATTTTGGGAGATATCCTCCTCGATCTATAAACTACATCTGTGAACAATCGTAAGCATTGCAGAAAGCAGTGGCGGCTCGTCAGGGGAGGCAGTACCTACTCTATGGAGATTAATTTATTTTATTTTTATTTTACAAATATGCTTTTTTCAATTTCTTAAAATATAGATACAAGATAGATCTAATTTAACAATTTTTACAGATAAATATTTTGAATCAGAATTTGAATTAACCGCCACCCTGTTGAAATACTCGAAATATTCGTTAATTTATCTCATCTGTGGTTCTATACCACTTACGTCTCGAATCGCGCCTCTGCCTGTGCTGTTGTCATACACACTCGCATTTGCGCTCTGGGCTGCGAGGCGCTCCACGATTTTATTTTTAAACACGAAACTGTGGTGAACATGTATTACGATTGTTACGCCTGCGTTTTAGTTACTACTACAATTTTTTGTCATTGCACATTCAAGTTGGAGGCATAAACACCTTTTTTTTAAACACGAAAAACTGTTGTGAACAAGGAATAAGCGTTACGCTTGCGTTTTTTATGTAACAGTTGTTGTTAATTTGTGTGTCTGCGTGTGCAAGTATGAGGTGAAACAGGTTAGGTATTTGTGGTTTTTTTTGTGTGCAAACAAAAGTTTATTCTTAAAATGGAAGGGGAGGGAAGTGACACTGTAACAAATATTAAAAATTGTGAAGACATTGTTGACTTTTTAATAAAGTTTAAATTTAATCGGCTGTGTTACAATGATAAATTGTTCGTCAAAGATTTAGAGGTTCCTCATCCCGACCTAAGTAAGTATTTAATTAGTCAGGGTAAACCGCCCCGTAGTTTTGTTAATCATTGGCACAGTAAATGTAAATGGTTAACGGGTATTTCATTTAAAAAAAACGTTTTGTTGGCCATGTGTTTTATTTTCAATTCGGGGTGAAGAAGTTTGGTCCAAATTTGGCTATGATTGCCTGAAAAATTTAGGGCGCTCGATTGAGAGACATTCATAAAAGTCAAGAGCATATTAGATCTATGTGTAAATTACAACTTTTAGGCAAACAAAATAATAATAACCGTCCTAGATTCAGCTCGTCAAATCGAAATTCAAAGATTTAATGATTCAGTCAGAAAAAATAGAAAAATTTTAAACAGATTAATCGATATTTGTATCTTTCTTTGTAACCAAGAGTTTGTATTTCGTAGGTACTTATGCAAAATATTTTACTGAGCAAGTAGAGCCCCTTTTCATAAATTTCATAAAAACATGATAAAAAACTTTCTTATCAAGGCAACCGGGCATGGGACGTGAGCAAGATTATTAAGCAAAAAGTACCCGGAAAAGGGATGACCTTGAAACACGAAAAAAAATTTGCCTGTGGCGCTTTTAGGATCGCTACGCTCGCATCTTTTTTAACTGCCTCCCCTAACTAAATGACTACGAGCCGCCACTGGCAGAAAGGTAAACTAACAAAAAAAGAAACTCGAACCAAAGAAGAGCAAGTGTAGCCAAAAATCCAAAAACAACCAGTTGTCAATTCTCATTAAAATAGAGATACTTACTGTTATTCTACTTACTCCTTAATTTTTTCTAGTTCTAACATTTAAATAAATTGTCTTGCAATTTTCATAACTATGAACATTAAAAGTTTATTTCCAATATAAAATCAACTTACGACCAAATAAAAAATCTAAATATTTTTCACTGTCAATTCTTATTGGTTACTATTGCTAGAAAGTTAATTTTCTCTCTCATTTAAACACGTTAATTGGCTGTGAATGAGCTTTAAAAATATCATTATTGTTAGTTTTTACTGGAAATATGTCCCTCAGATTCTTCTAATCTCAATCTTCAATAATGAACTGTTATGTATATTAGATACTTGGATATAAGTACATTTTATTTATACGACACATTAAAAGTGATTATCTAAATAAAAACTCCTGTTTAGTTGTTTATTTTTATGGAATTAATACTGCAACATTCTGACCCCCTTTTTGTGAATTCTGTAGTTATACCAGAGTTATTTTCAGTAGACATGTGCGCCATACAATCCTTCTCTCTCGCTTTCAAGACAGTTAAACAAGAGATAGAGACAGACAGCTCAAGAACTTTTTCAGGCATTACTTGCTTTTTGTTATAAAAAATAATTGATTTTGGTGTCATATTCAAGATTAATCTACTAAAACAAAGTTTCTCAGATGAAATATGGGAACTAAAGCAAAACTTGTATTTATTTTCTAATAAACAAGACCTCGGTTTGTGGATTCTATAATTGAATACGCTCGATAATCGTAGACTGGTAGTATAGAGCCAACTTATCTGGTATTGAAATTTAACGACTGAAGCTAGTGAATGAATCGGAGATATCAATAGTCGATTAGGCAGGCAACTTGTGGATAGTTGAACGAGTTGATTAGACATCAGACAGAATTCTATCATATCATAACTGGCTGCAACTGAAATGTGTGTGTGTATATGTACAGGATGTGCTGCAGCTGCAATATGAAAAGAGCCTGTGGTAGTGAATATTAAATATCCATCTTTATTTTCAGTATCGTAGCGAGTTGGTTCGTTCGAGTTGGTAGTTTATTTATCGCGGCCGGGCTCATGGACAGCTCCTGAGAACTGAGTGCAGATTATGCGTCCGTTGGCGTCATAAAATAGCAAACAGTGACATTCGAAATAAAGCAGTGGTTGCTGTTTGATTATGCAGCCGCTCTGATACAGTTTACATCTTACTCAAGCTCCTCCGCACCAAAGCAAGGAATCTTGGCGTCTCACTCGCTCACTACAACCATCATTGCATTGATCAATTGCAATACCGATACGCTTTTGAACTTTATTGATTACTGATGTTCCACCACAATCGCTCTACACTCATCTTCGGCGATGTTAACAGCATCCTGTTACCGTAAAACGTAAAGTTGTCCGCGGGGGATTTTTTTCGGCCTTGATCGATGTGGTTTTCAATGGGGATTTTTTTTGATACAGTCAAGCAAGTCTCATTCTGAAATCTTTTCCTGAAGATTGCAGAAGAACTGTTATTATAAATTTATTTTTTAAGGACAGTCGAAGATATTAAATATAATTAACATAGACTTGCTCAATAAGAATCATTAGAATTTATGCAGAATTGAACCAAGAAGAAGAATATCCTCCGGATAACTTTAACTGTTGGTCGAGAAACTGGACTTAAGAAACATACCATTATCTCAAAATATTGTTAGCTCAAAAAGTTTAAAAGATAAATATCCAAGTTAGTCTAACCTCACTTATAACTGTGATACAACTAAACCTCGAAATTATCGAGAAATTTCAGTAGAAAATAATTTTTTGTGGGATCATGTATCCCGACAAAATCGTAATAATTAATGGAAAAAACATTTTTTATTGGTTTAAGTTAACAATTATAAAAAGCAAAGCCTTTCTGATAACTTTAGCTGTTGTTGGCCTTAAATTAGGTATCTTTACCAAAATCTTTGGTATAAAATATGTATTTTTTAAATCAATTAACACAAATATTTCGTTATCTTAATTTCCGGCTGTTACAACATATGAAAAATGTTGCGAAATCGAAATATCATGTTAAGATAAACCTGATTAAAGACGACACTTTGCAATATCAGATATAACTGTTGAAAACGATATAAACACAACTAAAGAGCTAATTAACGACACTGAGGCACGTAAAAATTGTCTAATTTGGATCTTAATAACACTTAAACGATTTTAATGCTAATAGTATTCAATTAGGAATATTTTAATCAACAGTTTGGTTGCATGGCGAGTCCGAGTGATATCCCAGTGAGAAATTAATACATTTAAATTTTATGGGAACTGTTTGGGAAGATTAAAATAAAAGATACTGGAATTATAAACACAAAAGAACTACACAGAAAGTCTACTGGAGTACGCGGTAACTAACAGATCTACTGATTCAATTTGAGATAATATTTCATGGACAAACAGGCTTGTATCTGGACAGGTACATTATATGTATTATATTGTAATATTCATCTACATTTTAAAAGATTTCAGTTGTAAGGCATGTTTTTCTTTTATGCGTTTTACAACCAGCAATAATTAAAACGTCAACAGCTGAAATATTTCTCATAATTCACCGGGGAATATCTATATACCGAAGCATTTTTCACACACATGTATAAAATTCCACCAGTGGAACACTGGAGCATATTCCGACTTGTTTTCGGTGTACAAATGAATTTTGCAAATTATTTTTACCAAAGAAAAAATGTTTCACATGGTATTCAAGGTAAACGGATATTGCAGGGATAACGGTTGGAAATTTTACAAATTAATGTGATAGGCGAATAGAGCGATTCTTGCATGGTATCAAAAGTGACATTTGAGAATGTCTTTACGGCACACCGACCATAACATACCATACCATCATCAGCACGACTACAAAAAGTTTATATACTTATAAAACACTTGGCGCGCTGGGATTAATTACAGTTTTAAGGACGAATTCCTAAGGAAAGTTAAATTCAGTACATACTCGCAAAAATCTCAAAAAGTAAATAATTTAGATGTTAAAGTGCACGATGAACAATTATTTCTTGATGAGATCGCGATGGAATAGAATCTAACCTCAAATATGGTTATAAAAAAATAGTACATTGTTCTTAATGTCTTTGGCAAGGCAATTTATTATAAAACGAAGTTTGAAACTAACCGGAAACTATTCTTAAAACTGTGTAAAACCATAACCTCAAAAGCGTCCAAATCCAATATATGCGCACACTCTCTATCTCTTACTTTTGCAAAGGTCTATTGCTTTCCACATAAAAATATAATAACTTTACTTAATCTAACCTCACTTTTAACTAATAAATTATAACCGCTAAGTATTAAAAGAAATACAATCTTCAAAAAAAAAGTATATGATTTTTATATTAAATTTTCAAGCAAATTTAATCCTAAAAACTGAAGTTCCTTTCAACTTGCAGTAGTTGCACTCCATGTGATATCTTTGTCAATATCAGATGTTGCTCAAGACTCCGTATTAAATAACAGCCACTCATCCCAATACTCTTGACCACATCGAGGACCCTGAGAGAATATCACATACAAGTTAGTTCGACACCAACAAAAAAATTCAATAAAATCACCATTCATTCTTCTGTAAGTAAATGCGCAAATAATTATCGACGAAAATGATAAATCCCAGTCCAGTGGCCAGTCTGGTGTAGAGGCGCAGAAACCCGAAGAAAAAAATAAGGTGTTGAAATATGTTATGTGGTAGGGCGGGCCCCATGCTCGATCTGGATGCCGTATGTTTATTTTTCATAATTTACAACGGCACGATATATTTTTCATTGGGATCAGTGCCATAATGTCATTGCAAAATTAAGTAGTGCTTGTTTATGGTTTGCAAAAAGTCCATGTAACTCACAGTTGCTAACGAGCTTGGATGTATATTTATTTTTATGACTGGTTTTGATTTACATTCTTTCTCTTTCGCTCCTCGCCTCTATATAGCAATAACTAGTGCATATATATGTGGATATTTTATATTCCAAAGAACTGGCCGTATCGATTATTGTTTGAATATATTAATGTATCGCGACACAACTGACAATTAACAACATTATTCTGCAGGCGCCAGAGTAGAGAGGCCAAGTTCCTCCAGACGTTTTAGTCCAGACCAAAAAATTATTAGCTATATGGCTTATAGTATGTGTGTGTGTGTGTGTTGGGTGATGCTAAATTAATAAGTCACATTTTATGCCCTTCTTAACTGCATAATTTATGGATTTATTGCCGCTGTTTAGCTGCGTTGATGTAGGAAGACAAATGCTAATGGGGAATTTTTATCGGCGTTAAAAAAACTAAAAGGCTAAATATACATACAGAGGATCTATAAGAAACGATATATAACGTGCAAACAAAAAAATTTAAACGTTACTTTTTATATTTGACTCTCATCGATATACAAGGGGTATTATAATTACAACTCACCAGCTCTCTATTCTAGATTCTACGACCAAAAAAGTTTCAGTAGACCGAGTTTGTAATTGCTCAATAATTTAGTTGCCAGAATCGATTATATGGTTTAAAAAAAAATTTAAAAATTTCTAGACCCTATAAAAGTTCTTAAGTTTCAATAGAAGTATATATTTGTTTAAAGGTTAGGTTAGGTTAGGTTAGGTATGACATTAGATATTTCGCCTTCGTCCTTATTCTCATCATCCGCATCCTGACTCTACAAAAATACTTTTTAAAGTTTTTGTTAAAAATATAGATTGGAATAAGCAAAAAACACGATCAAGTGAAAATAAACTTTTAGGTGAACCATCGTATATAAAGACAAGGTATGATCATCGTAGAACGAGTATCGGTCTGTTCAGCGCAGTTTCCCTGATTGCGGCCATATTGACTCTCTTTTATTGCAACGTACCGTTTCCATAGCTAGCGTATGTTATAACATTCAATACGATGTGACTAGCTAGTCAATATGGCCGCCATAATGGAATTATTTTGATTGGCCCTCCACCACCGAACATGCGCGAGATCATACCTTGTCTTTTTATACCATGCTTTGAACTAGAATTAAGGTGTCTAAATTACTTTTTGTAACACTAGAAAACTTGTCGTCATCGAAAAATTAGAGTTACGAATTACTTCGAATAATAAAAATATTCGATTATATAAATTCGACTTTTTAAGATATAAATGCATTAAAAAGGCTACGAAACGTCAGCATTCTTAATAAATAATTTACTTGGAGTACCATTCAAATAATAAAAGGTCGAGTTAGAGAAGTTCTGTATTTGATTTAGCAACTAAACAGTTGAGCAATTAAAAGTTGCTTTCTTTATAATAATGGACAGAACGCTCCTTATTTATCAAAGCTTACAGTAATGTAATATGTAACTAAGGACATATTTTGTAATCCTTTCCCAAGGATCTTTATGCGAATTATCAGTATTCCAAACAACTTTCCAATTTTTGTAATTATTATTATGGCAGAAGATACTTCCTCAAATATTTTGTCGTTATTTTTTTTAAATTAGAATGTGTCCAATGAATATAAAAAAGGTAACTGTTTAATTCCTCTAAAGCCCAGTAGCAGTACCCACATGTTATCTGCGTGAGAACAATCGGGGCAAACTTTCCTCCGGATTGTTTTTTAACTGATGCTGCCCCATTGATAGATATGTGACGTCAACAGGCCGGTGGTCCAACATTTGAATATAATGTACAGAGCGAGAAGAGAGCGCCGTCGTTTCTTCAAACAAGTTTTTTTCTTGTGCTGTGTGTATTCCCTTATGGTACGGCGACAACAAGTAGACAATATTTAAATCAGAGATTAAATACACTCTGCACTACCAACATTGGATATTTAGATGTATTTATCTCTCATTGTTTTTTTGTCGGCAAAAATTTCTCTCTCTATTCTCAGTGTTTTTGTTTCCATTAATTGCCATTAACATGCATCGCAAGAGGCTTTTGTGTTGTTTTGCGGTTTATTGTGGGCGATTAATTTCAATTCCACCAAACACACCAAGCAAATTTCTGTGCTTGATCCAATTTCCAGCTGCATAGATATTGGATCGATCTTAATTGACACTTTATGCTGGTAGGTGGTTATTAAAAACTCTTGGTGACAGGTGAGGGCCAATAGCAAGAGAAGGAAAACAACCCCAAGAGTTTGGTTGTGGTGATGAAATGCAGACGGTCGAGGCGTCGGAGTTTGATATAAAAGGTGTGCGTGTCTATGGGGAGATATAAAACAGGTAGACCTACACAGAATCCACTAAAAGAGGCTATCAGAATGGTACATAAAGTCTGCCGACCCGACATCACTCTGCCAGATAACACGCAAGAGATGTTAATTAAGAAATGAAGCTACCGGACGCTTAATGAGAAAATCGACAAATTAAAAATAAACCAGTTGAACGCTATAATATAAGAGATGAAGTGAGAGACCTTAATTTTACCGTCTGATATATTGGCCCTTTTCGGGATAAAGTTATCACGATTCACAGAATTGGTCTTTGTTATATAGTTGTACTAATAGGAAATTATTGCGTCAGGTGAATTTAATGACAATTATTTCCAACACAAACAGGTAGATTATTATATAATTTATTCCAACCGCAAGAAAAATTGTAAAACTGCAGCAGACGGAAAAAATCCTTAATGGGTGAGTTTGTTATTAACAGTTCTGTGAATTTTGCAGTTATTACCCGCATGTAATATGGTTCAATTAATCTTTCCGTTTTACCATATACACGACCTATATTATTAATAATTCTGAAAAAAACCAACTCGCCAGGTTTTTTTTGTCATAATCTACGAAATCGATTAAAATATAAAAGCGGATTAAAATAATAATAAATAATTTGTTAAATTACTTTGTCGGATAGATATTGTCTCTCTAAGTCATCGTAATTTTGAAATTTTATTAAAATTATTACTTTGAAACTAAGTTTATATTTTAATAGTATGTTAATGTTTCTGGATATAACCTGTAGGCAAGCTACAATTATTATAATAAGTTTTACAATCTCATAACGATACTTTGTAAATAGGTATGGAAATTAGTTTCGGACTCTGTAATGGTAAAACGAACAAATTCAGCTTGAAAATTAAAATAAAAAATAGGTTATAACGTCCAATTATTTTTTTATACCGTATAGAAATTGCGCAAGATTATCGTCAAGCCAAAATTAACATTTCTTAAAATTCTGTAGTTTTCGTTAAGGTGCGACTCCACTAAAGTGCGTTCACCAAAATTAGAAGAAAAATACAGGACTACTTATCAATCCCCAACCGAAGTACGTACGTCAATTTTAAAACGACTCTTAGTAACCTAACCTCAGTTTTAGGCGAAAAGAAAAAAAATATTTTTCTCATATCTACCTGCACGAAAATGGCCACTTTATTTGCGTGAAATGCGGGTACAAAGTCGCCTTTCTGGGGTAGTCGCGGAAAATAAGGAGTGGGGGTAACATTTCTCGCTTGCGTAGCCATTCCCTCCCTGATATGCGGGAGTTATTTGTGTTGTCAGCATAACAAGCATGGTTGTCAGGGTGATTTTCTTTCTCACCGCAAACTGTCGAACAAAAATGTCTATGTTATGCTGTTAGAATTTGTTCGGGCGTTTCACGCAAAAGAAGTGGCCATTTTCGTACAGGTATGAGAAAAAATATAGTATGCTACACGCTCGGGCCCAATTTTCACACTCGTCAGAATCTCTTAATTCCTACCTTGTTGCATAAACCACTATACCTATTTATTTAACTGCTACGTATATTGGACAAAAAAGGAAATTATATTTTATGTAATCCTATATTTTATTAGTCAGAGATCTCTTGAAAATTAGACAAAATGTAGAAAATAGTCTTTGGTTACTGAAATTATCCCTAGGACACTAAATATTTCAAAGTAATTCTGTGGTTGTTTTTAATAGATCATAATATACACAAATAAACGGGAAACTAGAGGGAGGAGTGACGCTTATCTAATTTGTTCACTAGGTTACCGCCAGGGTCGCTATGATCGATGTAGTTTCACGAACTATAACAGAAACATGTTTAACACGAACTATAACAAAGCAACTAAACCACAAACTAAACAGAACACAAAAAATGTGAATATGTATAAGCCATATCTCGATATCATAACGACTGCAACTAATCATAGGTGGCAGGAAATTTAAAATACATAAATTTGATTGACTGTTTACTGATTTAAGTATCTACTTCAAATAATTCATGCAATTTCAATTTCCTGGCATCTAGGTACTATATTAGTACCAAAACTAAAAAACGGAGTACCTAATAGCATCCACTAGGTATTGAAAAATGAAAATCATAATGGTACCATAAATTTCTAGGTTAATCTAACCTCACTTATGACTTTATTGTGAGGTTAGAACAACTTTCAAAAATCATAAACTCAAATTTCAATCTAACCCACAACCATTTTTCAGAATTTAGTCCTGTAGATATATGGTGTTCAATAGTTTCTGTTACTAGTACCTTCCAAACAACTATTTAGAAATAATCTCACAACCTCGTGCTTCTCTCCCGCACAACAGCCCATTGAAAATTTATTGTTTCAGATCCTACTGAAAATACCCTAAGTAATAAAAGCTACACACGCGAAGTTTAATTAAGAGCTTAATGTTTGTTCTATGCAAATTAAACTTGTAGGTTAAAGATTTATATAGTTTGTTCCAGTTTTGTTTTCTCAGCAAGTAGGTATCTCTATCCACTAATCCACTCACACACTATAATATAAAATAATAATAATAGAATCATTCTTACATACGGCTTCGATGTAACTATATTGTTATTACCTAGTAAAGTACCATATTGATGGTTAATTATTCCCCAACATTTGACACTAAAGTACTAATTGGAATTGGTTTCAAATGCTAACGGTTTTGTTTGGAAAGAATAAAGTGAGTCGTCCTAGCCTTTGGCGTAGGGTCTATTATTCTAATAGTAGCCGAGTGGTCGTACCTCTTCTAGTAGTCGTACCTTCGGGTGCTTCTAAGAGATAAATGCATCCGATAGAGGCGCAGTTCTAATATATACCATCATGCTTAAGAGAAAAGCCCCAACGAAAAAAAACCCAAACTGGAAGTAACAATATATGTATGGAGGCAATCTATTGAGTCAAGTATAATTATTAAGAAAATAATGTGGAGTAATCGATGGAAGCAGAAACAAGGTTTCGGGCCTGCGGTTATTATTTATGTGCAAGATGAACGATATGTGCATAGTCATAGCCGGTAATCGAACGCGGTACCTTTAGCAATGGGCGCCGCCTTGCTTGACTTAGTGCCTGCCATTTGACTTGGTATATACTGGTACTACATTCTGTGATGTTGCAGCAAATATTGGCTGCTTCATTGCCTTGTAATTAAAAAGTAAACAAAAATTATACACCTAACTTATCAAACTTATTCTCATAAACTCCGTCAATATGATTATCGGACGATTGATCTATATACCGGTACTACTACCGCTCTTGTTGGTATGAGGGATTCAATTCTAGATTGTTTTGATATCGGTGTGCGAGAGCACATAAAATAATAACGTGTATATCTCTGATAGCGAGGTGATGTTTCCTATTGGAATTAATTGCGAAGTACTGATGAAACGGTAGAACTAACATAGTATACCTACCTAAAAGTACCATTATTACTAATGCGAAATTTAATTTAGATTATTTGTTAGGTATTATTATTATTTTTCAAGAAATTATGCACTAATTAATCTAAACTGTCCACTGGTTTAATGTCCAAAATATTGAGCCTTACTGAGAAATTGGAAGTACTAACATATAGAACCTAAAGGTACCATTATCAGTAACTATTTGTTATCATTTCTCGAGAAATCTTTATACCTATTAGAATTTACCAAAACCTCAACTATGCATTGGCTTTATTTTCCAAAAATATTTAAAAAAATAAACCTTTCTAAATAATTGGAAGATTTGAGGTTACGTTGGCTTTTGCTTGTGAGCACATAAAATGTTACAATTTTATTTATTTTTTAGTAAAATTTGAAGTAGATTTTAGAAAGAACTAATTGAAATTAGTAGGTATACAGTGTGATTCAAATTCGATCCTCACCATTACGATCTCGTAAACCGTAAGAGATACAGGGTCGGTTAACTGGGACAAAATTTGAGGCATTCGAAGTGTAAAATGAATCTGTCATCAAAACTGCGATATCGCTTTTCATTCCTGAATTATTCTGAAAAAACTGAAAAGGTCGATTTTTTATTTTTCTGTCTAGTTCGGTTATTTCATAACCGATTTTAATTTAGTAAAAACATTATTAAAGCAACTTTTTATGGTCTACACGATTAGATATAAAAAAAATTTTTTTCGACGTTTCGTTTTTGTGAAACCATCATCAGGTTCATTTTTCTTATGGGCGCTATATTTGAATTTGATGTCATATTTTAGCATATTTTTTCCTGATTTTAATGATTTATCGCACTTCATGGATATCTTTGATTTTAAGATCAGTTTTTCAAAAAAAATATTTAATTTACAAAAAAATTATGAAACAAATAAAATAATATACATAACAAAATAAATCATTTTGAATCATTGCATCAACTATGAAATTTATTAATAATAAATCTTTTTTCAAAATTTTATATTATTTTTAATAATTTAATAAATTATTAGGTAATAGTTTATAAACAATAAGGTATGTATGTAATAAGAATAAGAAAAATAAGAAACGTGGGCTATGCATAACAAAATTAAACAAATAACATGGGTAGATATTGTAGTGGCCAATTGTTATTGTAATTAACATGAATATAATTTATAAGAACGAAGACAAAATTAATACTTACTTACATCAAATAAAGACTTATTACAGTTAATGCTTGTTATGAATATCATAACTTATACCCTAAAAGACAACACCCTTATATTTAAAGAGTTAGAAAGAAATTTAAAAGAACATGGATCATTTTGTGCCCCTAGAAGAAACTACGGATATCGCCAAAATGTAGAAAATGTTATTATTCAGTCTGTCCTGGATAATCCCACAAATTCAATTAGGAAGATTGACGATGATGTGGATACATCATATTCAATTGTTCAAAATGATTAATTTCGTTGTGTGTACTATTTTATTTGTTACATATATTTTTTTTGTAAATTAAACATTTTTTTTAAAAAACTGATCCTAAAATCAAAGATATCCATGTGATACATCATTGAAATCAGCAAAAAATATGCTAAAATATGACATCAAAATCAAATATGATGCCCATAAGAAAAAATGGGTCTGATGATGATTTCACAAAAACGAAACGTCGAAAAAATTTTTTTTATATCTAATCGTGTAGATCATAAAAAGTTGCTCTAATAATGTTTTTACTAAATTAAAATCGGTTATGAAATAACCGAACTAGACAGAAAAATAAAAAATCGACCTTTTCAGTTTTTTCAGGATAATTCAGGCACGAAAAGAGATATCGCAGTTTTGATGACAGATTCATTTTACACTTCGAATCCCTCAAATTTTGTCCCATTTAACCGACCCAATATCTCTTACGGTTTACGAGATCGTAATGGTGAGGATCGAATTTGAATCACACTATAAACTATAGAATATAGAAACTTTGTAAAAAATCACTAAATTTACAGTTTTTAAAAGTTAGGTTTGCTTTTCTTATAACCACATAACAAGTTACAATTTTTTGTAGTTTGAACCAGATTTTAGAAAGAATTAACTGTAAACTGTATAATATAGCTACTTTGCTAAAAATTACGATATTTTGACGTACTTACCACATAAATCTGAGAAAAACCGACCACATTTTGAACATTTCGATTGCAAAATTGTAGGAGCCTAGATAAGTGCAAACTATTAACACATTTATTATAAGACTTTAACCTTCTTTTACAGTAAAAATAAATTTGTACTGATCGAATAAAATGGAATGTAAGTAGGTATGTCTTTTTAGAACCAATAAAAACGACAAAAATGTGAGTTCATTAAATTAGCAATTACTAAGAAAGGAAGACAAGTACCAACATATCCGCTGTTGAAACTCAACCAACAATTAATTGTATATTACATTGGTAATAATACTCATATATATTTTTAAAATCAGTAAATGGAATTCTATACATACTGGGACAGGTATGGAATATAATCGGAATTGTATCACAAAACTGCCTAACAAGTCTTTTGATGGTTTCTGTCAACAAAAAGCCATCAATTAAGAATGACTATTTTGGTCGAACCAGAACAGAGCAGAGTAAAACGTTCTATATTATAATGTTAACGAGCTCTTCCAATGTTTTATCATATAGTTCAAAATCAATAATGTATGAGACTATTAATTATTTATGATCGATCGTTCATTATCGGGGCTCATTTTATTATGTTAATAAAATAACTACAAGCTCGGTTTGCACTCTGATGGATCAGGTGGTTTTGCCTTGTCTGCACTTCAATTTCAAACCATTTTATAGGAAATTTATCGTATAATACATCCTGCAATAAAGAAACGTTAATTATTTTGTAATTTAGCCGCAGTTTATCATATTCATTGCTAAATGCTTCTGAAGTCAATCAATATATTGGAAAATAAAAACTGGATGCAGACAGTTGGACTCCTGTTTCCATAATAATTATATCGTTAGAGCTAAAAGTACAAGTAAAATGGGTTTTGAAAAAATTCGACTGAAACTGAAAATCGCTTAAGTATCGATTTTCGAGTTTTGTATAAATATTAATGTCGGGCGTGGAGAGATGACCGCGTGCGGCACTTGCAGAATTTTAATTAAGCCTCGTCCGTTAGCTAGCGCGCTTTTTGCCCCCAACTAGATAACCTCGCATCACACATAACATAAATATTTTATAGTGTCGAATGGTGTTTCCCAAATAAAAAGCCCCCCAAATACACGCTGAAACGGATGATACTTGATACAACACACAGACACTCGAAAATCGCGAGCAGTTTTTCAGATATAACCAAACCGGACTGTCGGTGAAGCAGACGAAACAAATAAATATATCGCATCTTTATGGATTTGTCGCAAAATTCTTCTACATTTTCAAGGTCAACGCACATTTCTACCCAGCCATTGTTTGGCTGGAACAGGAGGCTACTGTACTACGCGTCAACAGCGACGTGATGTATGGTGCATTTTACTTTTGGCAGGCCAGCGAGATAATCAAAGAGTGGCTCGGTGATGGGTTTTGTTTTTGTTGGTATTTCGCATCATTTAGATGACTGAGACTCGGAGGATGTAATGAAGCGCGTACCGAATTCGTCTGAAGTACCAGCATCCAGTTTGTTTGATTTAAAATTGAAGCGTTTTTGTGGAAAAATTTACCTGGTTCTTAGCAAAAGCACATCTAACCTCAATTTTTTTAAGTTTTCAAATAGTTGCATACTAATATTAGGTAGTAGTGAAAAATTTCTAATGCAAGAAAAAAATTAACTATAAATTTCACATTCATAAACTCGAAAACTAGTAGGGATATCAGAAATTTTCAGCTTTTTATCGACAAATTTAATTTTCAGTTAATTTTAGTTTCACAGGCTACATTTTATAAACCACCAGAGTTTTTATATCAAAATTTGGAAGCTCCATTGAAATATCTCTACTCATCATTCAGAAGTTTTGAGCTTTCCAACTGAAACTCCTGAATAATTTGCAGTTTTTCTAAATTGACGGAGCGATATCTTCAAGATAATAAACTACTGTCATATTTGTTTTATCACATTTTATATCGTTATCTCTTTCAATATCAATAACAAAACAACTAAGTTTAATAAAATTATTAAAAATTTGGTTTATTCCAAAACCCAAAAATTTTCAGTATTCCCGGCTCTTTCATGTGTATTTCCAATTAAAATTGTACTTTTTCGGGTAGACTATCTGCGACCTACCCAGTTCAAAATTCCATTCCGTATTGCAATATCTCAAAATAAAATATTTAACTAAAGGAAATAAAACTATAACCATTTTTTTTTCGTTTCAGGTGACAAACCACACGCTTGTGATCTGTGTAATAAAAAATTTGCATTAGCTTGCAACCTGAGGGCGCACATGAAGACCCATGAAGGTAAGTTTGAAATTTATAATATTAAATTCGAAATTTGCAAAATTAAGATATATTCTCTTAAAACTGCGTTTATTCAGTTATAACACTTTATGGCTTCCACTTTTCAGTAGTTTTCAGTTTAGCTCATTATAATCAAATGGTTCAATTTGCTTTTATGGACTGTACATACTCTCATAGTCCGTGAACTTTATAACCTGCAGCATAATAGAAATTGTACTCTTCGTCTATAATAGTAAAACAGTATGATAATGTCATAAAATTTATTTAAAACCCATACCCCGTGTTTACTATACCGTCGCCCAAAGAAACATTGAACGGTATATAATATAGCCAAGTCAGGTATAATTTTCGTCCCACACACATAAAGTACAACACATCAAAAAACGCTTGATTTTCTGCACAATTTATGGTAAATAATCGTTCAAACACACCTATAATTTTATGAAATTATTGAAATATTTGCTGCTGCTGCTGGTGTTTAATACACGCATAATGCTTAATTACAATCTAATTAATTTTATGTAGATATAATAATAAGGAGAAGAAAAATTATTGTTAATTAAGTGTTGTTGTCGAGATGGAAAATTTTATGATTGATGCTCATGATGATCACGGTGTTGCAACTGAATTAATTTGAAAGTGTGGAAAAATCGCATGATAATTAATGTTTAGGTACACAAAACACAAAAGAAAAATATTACATGACATAAAAATTCCAGTAGAAAGAATGTTTGTATCTGCATTACACAAAATGATAATCAATACGGTCAAATGTATATAATTTCGTAACCATCAGACGGAATCCGAGCCATCTTCTGCAGCAGCAGGTAGCAAAAACTCTATCTGTTCCCATAACTCTCAAATTTCCACAACCACAAGATTCAAAATACTAATACGACTATAATACCACACCTCACTGTATACAAATTAAATGACATCGAAAGTACTATAATCCGAGATGGGCGCAATTATGATCCGGCACCGCAATCATCAGAACATATCCAAGAGGGCGTAGTATAATTTTCCGAAGTCTAGTCGACATTAGTCTGGTCTATAATTCTAGCCCGAGGTGCTATGGGGTTTTTTTCGGCCAATTTATATTGCATTAGCACACAAAACATATTTGAAATTATAATAGGCAAAATTGGTGATGGGGCCCCCGTAATTGGGCTGGAATCCAGTGACCAAAAGTATGAGTGGAAACAGTTTTGTCACGAGATAGGTTTGGTGAGGAGCGCCCGAAGGGACTTATGGTATTTTGGTAATTTAATAGGAATTATGTGGTGCTTGAGGGTTGGGAGAAAAAACGAGTTATCCAACCGGATTTAAGTAACGAAATCTTACAGATTTTAAAGAGATAGAGATTGAACTTTTATGCTAGGACTCAATTTTTACGTGTTCAGAAAATTCTAATATAAAATAAACCACTCTGTAGAACACTAAAGATTCTAAATTTTGGTGGAGCAAGAACTATTCTGAAAATTCATCGTTTTCTGTTAATGAACGAATTTCCAAGCACATGACAATTAACTCACTTTCTATTAGTTTAATTGCAAAAATAGTTTTTTTTTTTTGCAAAAGTAGTAGATCAAAAGTTTTAGCCATTTGAACACTCGTTCAGTTTATACAAAAATTGGAATATGGAACTTATTTATGTGATTTACGTGTTTCTCAGCAAAAGCACATCTAACCTCAATTTGTTTAATTTTTCAATTAATTACAGACTATATTTGTTATATTCTGAAACTTAACAATATTTTCATTCGTCGTCTATATTTTTTAAACTACGAGTGAAAAGTTGAAATCAGGAGAAAAATGGTCCAAAATTATCACATTCCGAAGAAATGAGAACCAAAATTTATACTTCACAGATATTATGAGCGTTGACAAATTAAATTATTTTATTGATTTTCTAAAATACTTCTTTATTTTTTCTCAATATACCTACCTGAAAAATTGAAACTTATGTCAAAGAAACAAACTTCCAAGTAGTTTTGTGCCGTTTTTTGCAAATAAGTCTTATGCTATGACTCAATTTTTACTTGGCAAGAAAATTCTAATGATTTTAAATAAAATAAAATTTACCTCTCTGTAGAAGACTAAGATTCTAAATTTTGGTATAGCTAGAATTTTTCAGAAAATTTTAATTTTTTGGAATTAAGTCGCTTTCTATTTGTTTTATATTGCAAATAAAATACCATATGATCAAAAATTATTTAGATAAAGGGTGGCTTTGGAATTCTGAATTTACCTTGCATGTTTGATTCATCGTCAGTAGTTGAAATTATTTAGGTTTGTAAGCTAATCAGTTTGTCAAATAAAACTTAGTTATTAAACTAGGGGTTTATTTTATATATTTTTTTATTTATTATCTATTCCCCATGGCCACCCTTTATCTAAATAATTTTTGATCATATGGTAGTTATCATAAAAGTTGAAGCTGATGAAATTTTCTATAAAAACCGTTCTTTATCTTTTTTTCGCAAAAGTAATATCAAAAGTTATCACCATTTGAACATTCGTTCAGTTTATACAAAAATTGGAATAGGGAACTTTTTAATGTGATTTACACAATAATTTACGTGTTTCTCAGCAAAAGCACATCTAACCTCAATTTGTTTAATTTTTCAATTAATTACAGACTATATTTGTTATATTCTGAAACTTAACAATATTTTCATTCGTCGTCTATATTTTTTAAACTACGAGTGAAAAGTTGAAATCAGGAGAAAAATGGTCCAAAATTATCACATTCCGAAGAAATGAGAACCAAAATTTATACTTCACAGATATTATGAGCGTTGACAAATTAAATTATTTTATTGATTTTCTAAAATACTTCTTTATTTTTTCTCAATATACCTACCTGAAAAATTGAAACTTATGTCAAAGAAACAAACTTCCAAGTAGTTTTGCGCTGTTTTTTGCAAATATAAGTCTTTTATGCTATGACTCAATTTTTACTTGTCGAGAAAATTCTAATGGCTTTAAATAAAATAAAATTTACCTCTCTGTATAAGACTAAAGATTGTAAATTTTGGTGAAGCTAGAACTTTTCAGAAAATTCATCGGTGTCTGTTAATAAACGAATTTCCAAATAGTTGACATTTTGTTTTTTTTGTAACTAAGTCGCTTTCTATTACTTTTATTGCAAAAATAGTTATCATAAAAGTTGATGCTGATCAAATTTTCTATAAAAACCGTTCTTTATCTTTTTTCTCGCAAAAGTAGTAGATCAAAAGTTATCGTCATTTGAACACTCGTTCAGTTTATACAAAAATTGGAATATGGAACTTTTTTATGTGATTTACACAATAATTTTACGTGTTTCTGACCAAAAGCATACCTAACCTCAATTTGTTTATTTTTTCAATTAATGCAGACTATATTTGTTATATTCTGAAACCTAACAATATTTTCAGTTTCGTTGTCTACTACCTAGAGAAAAGTTGAATTCTGGAGAAAAATGACCAAACTTTATCACATTCCAAAGAAATGAGAACCAAAATTTATATTTCACAGATATGAGCGTTGAAAAATTAAATTATTTTTTCTACTACCATGTTTAAAATGCCATTTATGGAATATGTTACCATGACGCTAAGTGATCTTTTAAATACACCCGTGGCTTTGTGCGTTTTAGTCACAGCTTGGGCCGCTTCGGGCGTTTTCGGCACGCTCGAAGTTTCGTTAGTCACGGCTTGAATTTTGTTGACGTAAATCTGAGTGCGAAACTGACTTAACTGACGGTTGTCAATTTCACATTCAGAATTCTTTCAAGTCAAGTGAAACTCGTGAATCTCAAAATTTTTATTATTTTTGTGGTGGTCGTAGAAAAAGTATAGTACCTATGCAATTCGTTTTATAAACTTCTCTAGAAACTCGACTATTAAACACTCGCTCCGCTACGCTCCGCTACGCTGCGCTCGTGGCTAATAAATCTCGTTTCTAAAATGCCGTTTATAAAACTTATAACATAATATATTATTTTCCATGCACGAAAATGGTCACTTTATTTGCGTGAATTGCGGGAACAAAGTCGCCTTTTTGGGATTGTGGCAGCAAGTAAGGAGTGGGGGTAACATTTCTTCCTAAGGTACCCATTTCTCCCTGTCACGCGGGAATTATTTGTGTTGTCAGTGTCATTTTTCACCGCAAAGTGTCAACCAAAAATGTCAATGTCATGTTCTATTAGACTTTGTTCCCATATTTCACACAAAAAAATGGCCAATTTTGTGCATGTACGAGAAAATAGTATACTTACTCGTAGTATTATATACTAAGGGATTGAGGTGCATCATTTCATCCCTGAGAGTGAATTAAATTCCATGAGCGAGCAAAGCGAGCGAGGGAAATACTTCACCCGAAGGATACTGTCCAAAATGACAAGAAATACTTGTGTAACCTAGCAATGTAAATTTAATCCCTTGGGATTTAGGTCCCTGCAGTCCCTGTAAGAAGGGATTAAATTAGCACATTTCATCCCGGAAGTGCAAAAAATAGAGTATGCTACACGGGAGGAAGTGACATCTGATTCGTGTTCTCGCTACCTCGCTTCGCTCGGACGCAATTTTACACTCGTATGAATTATCTTCTTCCTCCTTTGTTGCATAAATATCTGTTATTGATTTTCTAAAATACTTTTTAAATTTTTCTGAATATACCTGAAAAACTGAAAATTCTGTTAAATAAACGAAGTTCCAAGTATTTTTCCGCCGTTTTTTGCAAATAAGTCAGTTCCTATTAGGCTCATTGCAAAAAGATTTTCTCATAAAAGTAATAGCTCAAAAATTGTAGTCAATTTATACACCTTGAATTATTGAATACTCGATTCAGCTTATACAGATATTGAAAAATTGAAAAATATTCATCTTACGTAAAAAGTCTAAAGCACCTTTTTTGTAGCGAATTTAACTATCTTCAATTTTGTAAACTATGTATAATCAACACGATGCGAGTTTTTGACCTAAAACCAATCTTTCTTCCCTTTTTCAGGCGACCCCCAAGAAGAATGCACCCGATGCGGCAAAATGTACCTCTGCGGCTCAAACCCAGGTCTCTGTCCAAATTGCAGAGGACAAAACAACGGTCCTCTAGGCGACTCCGCTGAGGATTCCAGTGGGAATCACACAGAAGACAGCAACACTCCAGAATAAAAACATACCGTCTGTTTGGCGTTATTCGCCCATGTCTATAGTTGGTGGTGTAACAGCCGGTATACAAGCAAAAAGTGATATATTTATATTTGCCCACTCCTTCTGCCCCATAATTGTTATGTTTTGTTTTATATTTATTTAATTACAATAAGTAATATTAAAACATAGGTGATATTAACTCTTACTAATAATTATATGATTTGATTATGTATGTTAGTTCTTGCTACTGATATTTTTCTATACCACACATCAATAATGTTAATATTAATACAGATTGTCCCACACAGAGAATTTTTGTTTTATCAGCATTCCGTATAAATTCTTGCTGCAGTTTTATTGTAGATAGTTATACTAATTAAACTGTTTACTTTTTACGTATACTAACATTTAAATAAGTCATATTTATATATTATATTTATTCATAGCGAGGTATGCCTTAATTAGTTTTAAGTCAAGGTGACGTACCCAATGTTATTTATAAAATTACGCTTTGGCTTTGTTTATCGCGTTTTTAAACTTCCAGAAAATTTGGCGAAAATTAAGATAAGTTAAAGGGGGACATAGTTTTATTTAAAATTGTCTTTGAGTGAATCACGTGAGGCTTCCGATTGCTGCTTGGAATACCCCTGAGAAATTGCTTCAAAGAAGACAATTAATTTCACCGAACATTATTGCGTTATGTGGTTTACTATTCTTGTAAAATATGCACTATCACTTCCTGTGATTTATTCATATAAACTTGACATTTCCCAGAACACATTAATTAAACGATAATAATTTATTAGTAATATGAAAATTAATAAGAATCTTTTTCAAAAAATCTCTTTTGTAACTTGTAACAATTCAAACTTTGCTTTGTTAGTCACAGAACCTTGTGCAACAAATAATTACACGCATTTAATTATAATATTATTTATAATTTATGGAAATGTTAAATTGATATATCAAAAGATCTGTAAATAATTGACAACACGCTTAGGTGATTCCAGTCCTCGTTTTTAGATGTTAGTTTTTTCTGTTTCCATTTTGATGAGAAGTTTATTACAAATTGATGGTAAGTCTCGAGTGTTTTAATAGCCGACTTAACCGATCGATCAAACTATGGAGGAAAGGTATTGTCGGCTGTCAAGTCGGATATGTCACAGTGAGTTAGTTTGCTCCGGTACCAGACCGGCAAAGTCATCAAGATTATAGAAAATACGCCTCCGCGCGTTGCACTGTCTTTTTATCGGAATATTCATATGGATAGGGGCTTAGTTATGACCGGGATTTTGAGGGGGCGGCACTGCATTATTACCATAAAGAAAACAAAACTTGGACAGGAAATTTTAATTTACATTTAACTGATGATTTTTCAAATACTTCAATGTTTCTTAATCTAAAATTTTTAAGGAACCCAGTCCGCCTCTGGTAATTTTTCCTAAAAACTCCGATGTTTCTCTCTCGTGTGTGGGATTTGTACTCGTCCCACTCCTCATTGTACAGACACAAAGATCGACATATCGAATAATCCTTGGGGGTATTAAAAAATCTCTCTCACATGTTAGCAGGTTTTAATTGGAGCTTGATGTTGAACAGATATGTCAAACTAGTGATGTCACACTAGTCAGATTACGGACCCTGTCCTCTCTCTGGTCTGGATGTTATAATAAATTTATCTTTGTTCAGTATCATGTCGTCTAATTGATGTTGGCCTTTCAAATGTTGTGGTTTTTTAGAGGTGGACTCTGATTATAAATTCGTTATTAATTGTTGTGAACTATTTTAGAGCCATGTTATAATGGGCGATTATTACGCGCGATAATTTGGAGTTGGTTTCTCTCTTAATTATTGAACAAACTCGTGTACAATTTAAATAATAATCTAACATTTAATTTTAATTATAAATTATATATATATTACAAGATGAATGTTCAAATAGGTTTAAGTTTTATTATAGCATAAATACTACGAGCAACAACAACAATTATAAATGATATTTGTTGAGTTGAGAAAATGTAAATATTATTGATTATTATGTAACCTACATAAAATTATTTATTATTTATAAGGGGTTATTTATGTATCTAGTCAATTATGATATATATAATTGTTTATCATATCTCAATTTACAATTACAAGTGCTTTTGTATACAGTTTAAATAAACATACTGCTTTAGTTACGTTAGTTTTTATTTTATTATTCCTGGCGCATCCACCAAAAGTCGAAAAGTATTTTTGGGCCCTAAGAATCTTCAATATTATTCCCACAAATTTTCTATACACTGTATTTCCTAAGTAATTTCAGAGCGCAATTCCTAAGAAGAAAAGTTTCTATAAACATGTGTCCGGAAATACTTAGATTCCTAAATAGGTACAAGGTGTTGAAAATTTAATTTCTTCTTTATTATTGTAATGTCATACGAAATACTGCAGGAATTTTTGAACGTGTGAGACACTCAATGATAAAACGACTGGAATCGTGCGTTTTATCAGAAATTGGCCATTTTCAACATCTGCTTTGATTTAGTGTCGGAACTGATTATTTTTAGGCCAGTCATTCAAGCATTTCAAAGTCCATTTTGCCCAAAAAATGCAAAAGTTTTGAAACTTGGACACAAGTTTGAAAACGCTAAAATAATATTAAATCAAAATTTGCATTCGGATGACCGGAAACCGGGACATTGTCAAAAATTGAAAAAACAACAATTTGCAATAGCTTTTTGTACAAAATTGCAATAGTTATACAAACTTGGACAAATGTGGCTTATTATTACAAATCTTCCCTTGAGTTTGCAATCTTTTTTGCTAAACGGAACCTCGATTTTTATTAAATAATTAGCAAATTTTGTTGTAATTTTTCGTACAAAATTCTAAAAGTTATGCAAACTTTATGTAATACTTATAATACAGTCCTGAACCCACACGCCAATTTGCATAAATTTTTGAGGAAGGGAATTTTTTTTTTATTTCTTTATTACTCGGGGCGATGAATTTTTTAACAAAGGGGGTCAACAAAATGCAAAAGTTTTCAAAGCAAATGTTCGTTACTCAGGTACAGACTGTACTTTGAATTTGCATTCTTTTCATACCTCCGGAACTTTGTTAAATTGATAACATCATGTAAATAATTCCAATTTCGCATATCGAAAATATTGCAAAAGAGTTGCAAATCTCAAGTTATATTTGTCTATAATATTATTGAAAGTACTTCTCAATTTGCAACCTCATAGCAAGTCCGGAAAATATTTTTCCTTGCCTATACTCGTACATATAAAATTTTTGGGTGAATTTTTCAAAATTGTCATTTTGTAGCTTAATATAGAAAATTATTACAGATGGTTTTATATTTTTGTAAAGCTTATGACAAGCTGGATCCAACTAGTGAAAAACATACTGGGTGTTCCCTTTAAAATAACATAAGTTTAGTAAATATCTCGAAAATTATCGCTTTTAAGAAAAAACTAAGTACCCCACTGGATTCTACATAAAATTCTGTATAAGATGCAGTTTTTACCTTTCCAATATCTTCAGCCGTTCCCGAGATACGAGGTATGCCCTAAAAGTGCAAATTTTGTATTTCGCCCTGTATCTCAAAAACGAAGGGGGCTATGAAAAAATCGTTGACGGCATCTTTCGTTTCACAAAAAAGTAACAACGTGTCGCGAAAACCGCATCTCTCTAACTCTGCTAGTAAGCGAGATACCCCGCAATTACAACGAAATCTGGACACCCTGTATATTGTTGAAAATAATAAAAACTTTCCAAAAAACCATTGGAGTTCTACTTTTTATGAAGAAAACGTCGACTGACTCACGCCTAATTACACTAGGTATTGGCGGTAGATAAAAATTGACTTTACACTAAAAATGTATAGCTCTTTACTAAGGTAAATTAATTGCAGAATTTTAAGAACCCAGCATTGACCATTCTAAAATTATTTGAAATAATAAAAATTAAAATTAAATTTTCAATACCCTGTATCTCGGAATCTAAGCATTTCCGGACAAACGTTTATAGAAACATTTTTTCTTAAAACATCCTAAGGAATTGCGCCTTGAAGTTACGGACCGTAGGACTTATTCCAGATTTATTTATCACAAAATTGGACAATGATTTTCAATTCCCGGACCCTGACTCGGTATAGATTTTTCTTCCAAACTTTTCTCTATTTCTCAAAGACAACAGACAGATAAAACGTTAA
Source organism: Pediacus dermestoides (assembly GCA_963942485.1). Classification (NCBI taxonomy): domain Eukaryota; kingdom Metazoa; phylum Arthropoda; class Insecta; order Coleoptera; family Cucujidae; genus Pediacus; species Pediacus dermestoides. The sequence goes on along the minus strand of OZ012628.1, from coordinate 10,639,278 downwards.
AAAATAATCTTGTGATTCCTACTACAGATCCACAAAATTTATAGGGACCTCAAAAAATACCATAAAACAGTAAATTTATCTCCCATTTCATGTTTCATTAATTCCGATTCAAATTTAAAAAATTCTTACGAAAAGAACCTAAAAAAACTGAGATTAATTTGTTATCTCACTTTAGATTAGTATACGAGTATAACATGGAAAATCTAATAATAAGAATATCTGATGTAGGCAGCATATGACTTACTCATAACAACCTAATCTAATTTGTTTTTGATTACTGTATGAGATGGTAAAAGATATACTTTCATTGCAAACTCGAAATTCAAGTGAAAAGTAGGAAATTTTCAAGTATGTTTACTTATACGAGCCCTAACAACTAAATGTTTGGACGAAAGTAAATTTTTGAAGTATGAAAGGAGAACTGGAAATTTTACGCAAATAATTAGTAGGTAAACACCTAAGTACCTAACAATACAATAAGATGAAACGTTAATAACAATATTATGCATGGAACAAAATTATTTATTTGATTTAACAATATTTTAACCTTAATAATTAGCAAATTTTACAAAATGAATTTGCAACTAAATGTTGGAATAATTTTTAATTTAGGACCATTAATAAGAGATTACGTCTCCTTTTGCTTTAGTAGCTGCCTGTATTCTAGCAGGCTTTGTATTTATCAAGTTTTGGTACAATACTGGCATGAAACTGTCTCAAATTTCTTCTATGTTTGTCTTTAAGTCCCCAATGGTTCTTGGTTGATTATTGCGTAAAATACGTTTAATTTTATGTCGAAGAGTTGCAATGACATTTAAGTTCGGACTGAATGAGAATCATCAATGCACCTTTATGTCGTTTTCCCCGAGTTCCAAAACTGTGAGTTTTTAAAAACAGTCGTTAGAAAATTACGTCACATTTTCCAAGTGCAATTTTAAAGCTACGAAATACGCCTAAAATCACCAAATAAAAACTTGGGGATTTTTTTGTACATAAAACCAACATCCAGCTTTGCAATAAAATAAATTTTACCAAAATCCAACCAGCGGTTCCAAAACTGTGATTATTTTAATGTAGGTAGCACCCTCAAAAAACATGTTTTTTGAAAAGTGAACTGTGGAACTCGAAAAAAATACAAAAAGATTCATGTTAACATTTCAGGATTGTTTCACTATAGTACGATTATGGAGCTTTGATTTAAAGGTTTTTTGACACAAATCCAACCAGCGGTTTTAAAACTGTGATTTTTTAAAACAGTTACTAGAAAATTATATAATTTTTAAAGGTGCAACTTTGAAGCTCCGATAAATGCCTAAAATAACCAAATAAAAACTTATGTAACTTTTTTGTAAAGAAAACCAATATCCAGCTTTGTAATAAAGTAAATTTCATCAAAATCCGACTACTAGATACAACGTTTTGAAAATAATAAATATTTGTTTCTACAATTTTACCATCCTGCTGGGTTAAAGTGCCACAGTTTTGGAATCGCCGAGCGGATTTTTACGAAATTTACCTTTTTATATAACTAAATGTTGGCATTATAACAGAAAAAACCATCAATATTATGGAAGTTAATTTAGGTAACTTTTGTGCGTGTAGAAAAAAGACAATCAGATTTACTTTTGTCCGAACATTTAGTTGTTAGGGCTCGTATTAGGGACCGTTCATAAAAGAGTTCCGCAGTCAGGGGGATGAGGGGGGTTTAGCGCAATCGGACAATTGTGGACATCTGGGGCGGGGGGTTGGGTCAATTTCGAAGGTCCGCACATTTTATAAGTACTTACATAATTTTGGACTAAAACATTTGTGGACTAAAATATCGTATTAAAAACTGGACAGTTTTTCATAAAAAATATTTGGGGGGTCATTCTTAAATTCGGACGTCCATTAAGGAAGGGGGTTTCTCTAATTCGGATATATGTATGTTATATAAGTGCTACACAATAACCCTTTATATTAAAGACAGATAAAAGACATTTCCGTTTTAAGTGTATGTTAGTATAAAATTGTTTGTAGTTTAAATATTTCTTAATTTAAGATAATCTAAAACCCTTTACAAATTATCAATAGACCTTTATTCAAAAAATATCATAAATTGTATCATTCAAATACGTAGACACAAAATGTTTATGTTGAATGCTAATGCCATTAACTTATTTTCTTATTTTAATGTATAAAATCGAGACCACCACAGTTCACCCCCAAAACACTGTCGCTCTTTCATAAAATAGTTTATAAGTAGGCAAACTAAATAAGTAAAAGTCAGTCATGTTACACATTTTAAGTAAGACACATATTAATCTTGTAATTTAAGTTTTGTTTAAATAAAAACTATTAAATCCTTTTTAAAAAGTGTTTTTAATCATCAAGACGATAACATGTATGTAATCGGACAAGCAGGGGGGGTCGAAATCACCCCTAAAATTATCGTCTTTTATGTACGATCCTTTATTGTATTTTTATGAAACGGTCAGAAATATTTTAAAGCAAAGGATCCTCCACACCAACGCGGTGGAGAGGTGGCGGTACCGGGTTGATGTGTAGGATCCTTTATTTCGGCGCTTTGAGCACTTGAAAAAAATTCAAAAAAATTTATATGTACAATAAATGATAGATTAAAACAGAATGTTCAATTTATCAGTTGCAAAAAATTTAATGTAATTCAAAGCACCAGTAACGATTCTACAGCCAGTCAAAAAACATGAAAATATTTATATTTTTCTATGTTCAATATTTTGTCACAGGGTCGCTCCATAAAAGCTTTAGAAATAATATGTTTGGAATATCCAACAAACATCCCTATGTAGCCGTCTAATACAAATTTTGAGATTTTCCAAAAACCATTTTCATTTTTGACTGATGTAAAAAAAATCAAGTCTAGAAAATGGAAAATTATGGAAAATCTGAGTAGGAACATTGATATTGGGTACAGATTTGGAATTAACGAAAATTTTCCTATCCCTACGAGAGGACTGAGGTTTATGAAGCTTTTGTAAACTTTTCAGAGGCCTAAACCAAACTTTGAAAAATGGCCAACATCACAACTTTTTCCATCCTAGATTTTTAACAAGTCATGGATTTTCATGAAAAATATTTTCTTAACTTATTTAAGAGCGAGGAAAAAGAATGTCTAATCAATTTTTCTATGTGATACAATCTACATACAATGGAAAGACTAGGGGAAAATCACCAACAAAATAAAACATTGATTTTTGATAACTTTAGTTAGGCAACCAGTTATACTTGTACAAAAGATTTATCAACATTCCAAATTCCGATTAAACATTATGACAAGCAATCGTATATTAGCAGCGTTTAAATAATCTAACTGTATAATACAAATAATTTATGCGCAAATCAAATATTTATTTGAACTTGTTTACAAATAATTTTTCGATGTATTTGCGCATTCGATGTAAGACAGTGACATTGATATAGTGATTGTGTGGCTCAGACGTAAAATCCACTAAAATCCATTAAAACATTAGTCATGTCAGCTACAAATTAGTTGTCTATTTACGAAAAGTAGTAGTACTAGTACCTAGTCAAGTAGTGTTGCTTCGATGACAGAAAAATGTAATAAATCCACTCAACACCACAACAAAAACAACCAGCATGTGTGAAGCTACACAAAAATAAATACGTAAGCGTACACAGCATAGTTTCAATTTCGATAATGAAACCAAACGTAACCTTGGGTTTTGTTTATTTACATAATGATCCCCTCAATTTTCTTGTAGGTACAAAATGGGTTGTATTAATACCAAGACAGATATAAACGATCGGCATCCAAACATATTTCAAGTAACAAACGTTAACGAGCAAGGATTACCGATAAGTCCAGGTAAACTACAAGTCACCGAAACCGAACTAGTCTTATACCAAAGAGGAAAAGAACCGACACGCTGGCCGTTGAGATCTCTAAGAAAATACGGTTTCGACACGGAAGTCTTCAGCTTCGAGTGTGGAAGACGATGTCCCACAGGACAAGGAATATACGCTTTTCAATGTCGCAGAGCCGAACAGCTCTTCAATATTGTTTCGGAACACATTTCCGGCACCACCAACGAAGACGGCAACAATATGAATGTTGTGCACAATCCTAATAACATTGAGTTTCCCATACCAGCTGTTAGTACTGGACCACCAGTCCAAAGGCGAATGCCCGAAGGCTATTTGAATCCTGTTAGCGGACCTGCGACTGTTAGAGTCCATCCGAGTCTGAGCAGGCCGGGTTCGATAACAAGCAATGGTCCAGTAAGTCCGCCTGCTACCTCACCGCCTCCAATCACCGCCGACGTGGCTCCCGAGCATAACAACAACAAAAGGGGAAGTTTGATTCCTGAACACGCTTACACAAACACAAGTGCCCTTGAAAATAATGGAACTATCCCGATGAATTATATGAATTTGGTTGGAGGGGCGCCCACTGCTGAAGGCTACATAAATATTGTGCAAAACTCGCATGTTTACATGAACGTCGATACCAAAGACTCTTGTCCAAACGTAAACCAAACCAAAGAAACGACTGAATCAAGTGAAGTACCCGAGCCTGAAGACCCAACTCACTGTTACGCCAATATTGATAATATAGATGTAGAAAACTTTCGTCCCAAATTGATGTCTATTGATAGATTTCCTAATAGTGTACCTCAAACGCCCCATTTCGTCGACGATACCGCTGGCGAAAACGGGCCCGAATACATCGTTTTTAGAGAAGTTAATTATGCAGAGTTAGATTTAGATCCAAGTAAAATTCTTGGAAATCCTGCTGCTTCTGTTGATGCCGCCGAAGCACCGCCTGAGAGCCCTACCAAGGTGCAAAAGAGCTATGCAACGATTGACTTCCAGAAAACCAACGCTCTATCTCAGTCGATAAATCCGAGAATGGAAACCGAAGAGGGCAGCAGGAAAACTAGACATAATTCTACGATTAATTATAATAACTCCTTAAGTGACTAAGACATCGAAAAAGCTACAAATTTTGTGATCCTCAGTATAGTTACTCAATAAGATGATAGAGTTTGTTAGCACCAAAGCAATTTGGACTAACATTCCTGGAAACATTCCCCGTACCTTGATTAATTTGTAATAATTCTAGCCAAAAAATTAGTTATCTCCTCCGGCAGCTTAAGTGCAATTAGTTGTTATTTATTTTTAAGTTTAGTTAAAATTGGCAGCTTTACTCTATCCAATTTCACTAGTCGAAACAGTTCTTGCCTTCCTTCCAAAGAAATAGGAAAACTTTGCTCAACTTCAAGTTAGTTTTGTCATTTTATTGAGTAATATGACTAAAATTATTTGACGAAAAATGTTACCAAGTGACAAAAATTTATTGTATATTAAATATGAAACTTACACGGTTTTCGTTTTTGTATAAAAGAGGAAATTTTACAAAATGCCAAAGATATTGTTATTCATTTTAAAATATGTATAAAAAGTGACGTATTATTTTAATATATTATACAAAATGTGCTGCTGCATCAACTGTAGTAAGAATTGAAATATTGTATTTAATTTTTAATAAATATTTTACAAGAAATTCGTAGTTTTTTTGTGTTACGATAGAAAAATAATTAGATGAGTCATGAAAAAACTCAAGATTTCTAATATAATAAATGAATATAAAATGGTCCAGTCAAATTAGTAAAAGAAACGAAAATGGTGGGTTAACTCCTAGCGAGATAAATTAAAAAAATAGGGGTGCTACTCTTGGGGAAACATACCGCCATCTTAAATTTAAGGGGAGAGTTCAGTTTTTTCGCATTTTCTCGCTATCTATTAATTCTAGAGGAAACATTAATCAGACCTACACTATTGGACAAAAGTAAAGCAACATCTATTAATTTTGAAATATGTGAACAGAAAATGAAACGTACATTTAAAAACATGAAAAATTAGTTTTCTATAGTCAAAAACATTTGATCTGGAGATTCATACTTTTATAATATTTCTTTTTAGTCTCGATAAAAAATTAAAACCAATTGTAGGAAAAAGGAGTCGGACAAAAGTAAAGCAACATTTCAATTTTATTGAACTAACTGAACACTGACACATATGAAACAAGTAAATAATAAATATAATATTTAGTAATTTATTGCATATCAATTACTTGCAATAATTTGCACGCATCTTCTTAGCATCGACGAGATTAATTTTTGTATAACACTTTCCGGAGTGTTCCTCCAAACATCGTTGATTTTGTCGATAAACGCCTGCTTGTTTCTAAATAATTCCGAAGTATTAGCAACTACAATGAAAGAGGACATCTAGAGACTGCACCAAAATCCGGACGACCACGGAAAACCACATCCACACGGATAGATTAATTAAAAGAATTAGTCAGAATGACCCTTTCAAATCAGTTCCAAGTATTAAAACAGAAATTCCGAGCCTAAATATTAATTGCAGGACTATTCAAAGGAGGCTGGTTGCTGTAAAGCTGTTCAGTAGAAGACCTACAAAAAAACTTCTAATTTCAGCAAGAAACAGGGCCTCCCGACTTGCCTTTGCACTTGCTCACTTGCATTAGATCGTGGACGACTGGAAAAAAATATTTTTTAGCGATGAAACCCGGTACACGATTTTTAATTCCGATGGAATGCGTCGTGTAAGACGACCAGTAGGTCAGAGGTTTAATCCAAAGGTTGTTACACCAACCGTAAAGCATGGCCATGGAAGCGTGTTCTTATGGGGTTTTTTCTCATGGAATAGCGTCGGCCCCGTCCATTTCAATGATGGCATCATGGATATGCTTGCTTATAGGGGCATTTTCCAAAACACAATGCTGCCTTATGCAGAATGGGATATGCCCTTACACTTCATTTTCCAACATGAGAACGACCCAAAACGCAAATCACGCATAGTAACAGAGTAGCTAATAAGAGAACGTGTTCGAATTTTGGACTGGCCAGCCCAGTCACCTGACCTCAACCCAATAGAGAATCTGTGGGAAGAGGTCGAGAGACGAATTAGAACGGAATTATTTAGATACTAGCGTTGATCGACAAAATCAGCGATATTTGGAGGAATATTCCGGAAGGTGTTATACAAAAATTAATCTCCTCGATGCCAAGAAGATGCGTTAAAATTATTGCAAATAATGGGTATGCAATAAATTACTAAATATTAAATTTATTGTTTACTTGTTTTATATGTGTCAGTGTTCAGTTAGTTCAATAAAATTGAAATGTTGCTTTACTTTTGTCCGACTCCTTTTTCCCACAATTAATTTTCATTTGTTATCGAGCTTAATAAGAAATATTATAAAAGTATGAATCTCCAGATCAAATAATTTTGACTATTGAAAATTAATTACATCATATTTTTAATGATTTTAAATGTAAGTTTCACTTTCTGTTCAAATATTTCAAAATTAATAGTTGTTGCTTTACTTTTGTCCAATAGTGTATATTATAGTGAAAAATATTCTCTACGAAAAATGTCCCATGGCATTTTGCAGTATATTCAGGGGCGTAACTAGGCTGGGACAACCGGGGCCCCCGAGGAAAGGGGCCCCCCAAGATTTTGGATAAATGATAATTTTAGTTTACCTACAGTGAATAGATTGCCATAAATCGAATATCTTACTGTTTTATTGGGAACAAATTTATAAAGCTTGGGAGGGGAGGTTCCTGAAAAATATGTTTAATTATTTACCCAGGGGGCCGGCGAACAAAAATAACAAAATTAAAAAATTGACTGGGGATTTGTTCATTTTAACTCTGAAATGCATGTAAATCATATGACCTTGAACCTAAAAAAAATTTCGCCTCCGGCAAGAGGTTGCACAGTTATTGAATTCGTACAAAAATCCACACCATAAGTAAACTTGTTCTGCCGGCTCTAACCCAGAGGGCCCAAATTGCGTCCTTGCCCCGGGGCCCCTAAATGCCTAGTTACGCCCCTGAGTATATTGTTTATTTACAAAGTTGACTCGCTTTCGCCCTGAAAATAGGGGGTGAAAATTGTTGTCGTTCTTTTTCGGGCATTCTGTGGAAATCTGAATACAAATTTTTCTTATACAATTTTTTTAAGTTGAAATTTTCTTCTTTTTTTTGGTAAACATTTATTGCATATCATTTATACTTTCGCTTTTAGAACGTCTCAAAGTTGGAGTTTTTTTTTGTCACATCCGGTCACAGGGAAAACTGGCTGAAAATGTCGAAGTACCTCAAAAACCTCTGTGTGCATCTGTCGCTGACGCATATTTCGGATTTCGGTACAATATAATTTTTCCTTTTTTTTTTCTTTTTCCTTAGAGTTTTCGAAAAATTGAGTGGAAATAATTTGTTCGCCGCTCTGAATATATTTGTTTATTTTTTATTCAGTCTCAATTTCAATTTATTTGACATTTTTCTCACTCGTCGGCCGCATAATGGAGATAGTTAACCCCCTAGAAACAGGTTAGGTAGTTGAAATGAATTCGAAGAGTGTTCCTCTCAATAATAATGGCCGTCACTTTATATACCTACAGCATCCAGCAGCTCTGTTCCTATGTCTCCTTTTTTATGCAGTGGTACGATAATGGCTTTGTTCTATAGCCTAGTGGCATCCTTTCTGTGTTCCAGATTTCCTTTATCAATTTAAATATTTCTGTTCTTAGAGCTTTACCTCCACTTTTTATTTTATATATTCTGCAACTATTTCGTTTTGTCTTGGACTTTTGTTATATTCTTTAGGCATTTTATTATATGGTTAACTTCCTCTTCTGATGATTCTACTATTGTTTCTTCTTCGTGTTTATCTTCCAAATTGTCCCTTTCTGTGTCCCTTTCTCCATTTAACATTTCTTCAAAATATTCCCTCCATCTTTCCATTTTTTGTTTTTATCACAGATAAGGTTTCATTCTTTATCCTTGTAGAATCATGGTTTTGTCTGAAATCCTCTTTTAATATTTCTGACGTCTTTATAAAAGTTTCTTATCTCTTTTTTCTTATACTTAATCTCTAGTTCTGTTATTTGTTTTTCTTTTTGTTTTCTCTTCAATATTCTGTATAACTTTTTTACTTCTTCTGTTCTAGGTATCTCTTGTGGTGCTCTTCTCTGCCAGATTGTGTAAAAATGTCTGTTTTAATAGTTGTTTTTTGTTTATCATAGCTTTACACTCCTCAGTCATCCAGGTCCTTTTTTTTGTCTTGTACAAACGCTGCTTAAAGGAAAAGACAGATCACGCGTATAACATGAAAATGAGGATTTACAGAACAATGCTTCAACTGATACTTATTATGTTATTATGTTGTTATGTATATAGATGTAAAACGTGGATGACGAATAAAAAAATTGAAAATAAAATAGAGACATGGAAGCGGAAAATCCTACGTAAAATATTCGGAGGTAAGAAGACAGACATAGGATGGGAGATTGGGAGAGACGGACGAACAAGAAAATTTATAATAGTAGTATAGTATAATTTATTTATGTATCAAATCCTTTACAAATTTTTACACACGTCAAACAAGAAATAAGTACAATTAAAATCCGAGAACAAGTAGTAAAATCAAAAGCATTGTTAAAACTTAAATGTTAAAAATTCATCGTATGTATAGAACGCATTTGATACTAACACATTCTTTACACTTTCTTTAAATTTATTTAGAGGTAAGTCTCTAATTTCCCGTGGCAGTTTATTATAAAAATTGAAACAAAGAAAATTAGGACCATTCTGAGTCCTAGAGAGTCGTAAAAATGCCTTGCGAATATCCAACTTCTTCCTGGTATCATGATTATGGATATTGTTATTTCGAATAAGATTAGGTTGCTTGTGTACAAGTAGTAAGCATTCCAATATGAAAATACAAGGCAAAGTCATAATTTTCAAGTTTATGAATGTCTCTTTGCAATCGTTGCGATATTTCAGACCTGCCAAAATTCGCACCACTCTCCTTTGTAATCTAAATATTTTGCTATGGTGTGTGGAGTGCCCCCAAGCCAGAATAGCATATCTAAATAATGAATCACACAACGCATAGTATGTCATTAATAGGACCCCAATTGAGACACAATTTGAAAGCGATCTTATTACAAAGATATTCCTACTCACTTTTTTTAGCCAGCTCATTTCGGATCTAGATAGACTCCTAGGAACTTAACATTCTCTACCGTATTTAAGTTTGTTATATTGCTCAGCGAGAATACCATTTCTATTGATTTGTTCATATTTAAACAAAGTTTATTGGAGCCAAACCATTCAAATGCCCCCAACCTAGCTGCCGCACCCAACTCCCTGGCTAGAGCATACTCCGTGGCCCCCGCCATGAGAGTAGTATCGTCAGCAAACAGGATACCTTCGACCCCATCGGGCAGGCACAGCGCAAAGTCATTCACATAGATAAGAAACAGCAACGGTCCCAAGACCGATCCCTGAGGAACGCCCACAGTAACCGGCACCGGGGCCGACCACCCCCCACCCACACAAACAGACTGACGTCTACCCGACAGGTATGATTCCATTAATCGAACACTCTCGCCCCCAAAGCCGTAGTGCCCCAGTTTCTTAATAAGAATCGAGTGGTCGACACAGTCAAAAGCCTTCGACAAATCCAGGAAATGAGAGACAGAACACAATCCATCTACGAACTTCAATATCGCAGAGCTTGTACTTTTATATTTACGAAAACCGTGGTGATTGGTTGAAAAGAGACAATTTTCTTCAAAATATTGGGATATTTGCAGGCTAATCGCCCTTTCGAAAATTTTCGAGAAGACGGGTAGCAAACTGATAGGTCTATAGTCGGAAGGGGAGTTTTTATCACCATCCTTAAAAATAGGTATTACTTTGGCGTGTTTCAAGCAACTTGGAAAAATACCTGAATTAATGCATTTATTGAGCAGTTTTGTTAGGGGGAATATAATACTATTGATATTTTTCTTTATTTCCGTAATTGATAAGTCATAGTAATCTTTCGATTTACTGTTTTTTAGGGAGGTTATAATATTTCTTACTTCAACAAACGTTACTTCTCGAAAGTTAAAAGTTGTGTCAATTTTAATATTATGTTTTAAAACATCAATAGGGTCAATTTTTTGAGGTGGCACCTTCCCAGATATTTCCCTTGCTATGTTAGTAAAAAAATAGTAAAAATCTCGTCCACCGTGATATTTGTCTCAAGCTCAGCATTTTTTGTTTGTCTTTTATTGTTTATTAATCTCCAACTGGCAGCAACCGAGCTGCGCGAATTTGCAATAAAGTTATCACTTGCTCTTACTCTCGCTATTTTCAGTTCCTTTTTGTATTCTTTTCTGTATTTGTTTTTAAGTTTTTTCAAGTTTCCATCATCTTGATATATAAAATTTATGACAAACCAAAAGTGAGAGAAGTGGTGAAACAAGGAGACTAGAGTGGTTGGGACACCTGGAAAGGATGGACGCTCGTAGAATTGTTAAAGAGATAGCGTGGAGAACCCTGGCAGAGTGGCAGATAAGAAAAAAAGACGGAAATGGAAAGAGGCTGCCACGGAAGATTTAAAGGAGAAAAATGTACAAAACTGGAGAAATAAGGCCAAAAATAGAACATGGAAAATTGTTACTAAGCAATGGGCCTAAAAGTCCTGTAATCGCTGCAATACATACCTACATGTTACGATAGGAAAATAGTTTCGCACATGAGCCATGGAAAAACTCAAGTAATGAATAAGATTTTTAATATACTTAGGTAGGTAGTAAATATAAAATGAATTTTTCACTAAATATATTATAAATACTGGATTTATCTTTTGTTCTCTATCACTAGCAAGGTCTCAATATATCACAATAATTTTACTTTATGTTTTTGTAAACCGGTTTTTCGAACGTTAAAATATATTTAATCATTTTCTAACAACAAATCACCAAAAGCATATTAATATCTGCACATCTTGCACACTATTAACAATAAACTGAAGGTTAAAAAAAATTCTCAAGATGAAATAAAATCGCTATTGAATTACATTCTGTTGGGAAAGAATGTGTTGAAATGTGAAGAGGAACAGGAAGAAACTGTAGAATGTTTACAGTGCCAAGGTCCCCATAGAACTCATTAAAGATCCCATTAATTTTACCATAGAATTTTGTAAACTGGTTTTTTAAGAAGTGATATTTAATCATTTTGTAATGACAAAGGAATTAAAGCAATTCTGGAAATCTTGCACACGACTATCATGTGCAATGAACAGGTCAAAGGTTAATACAAACAGCATAAATTAGTCTATGCTCTATATTTACAATATATCATATTTACATTTAAAATATTTGATATAAGATACATAAGAGCACTTTTAAGTACTACAAAAAATAATATTTATTGGAAAAATGTCAATAATATCACAATATCTTGTTTGTAGTTCAGAGCGCGGTTTTTCAAACTTTATAGTCTAATTTATTTAGGTGTTAACGTAATTTAGTTAGAAAAACCCTGCCGAACATCCAAGGTTATTTACTGACGCAAAATAAAATTCAGTACCTACAATTTTTTGTATTTTATTAAAATAGTTTCATAATCTCTATGGCGAACATTTTCCATCGTCCAGTAAATTTGTTCGTTCGTTTATAGACACCCTGTTGTTCAATGATATTGATCATAAACTCACATAAAAACTGTATTTAAAAAGAACTACATATATAAACCTAGAAATACTGTATTTTCAAGTATTTACGCGTTGTATTTTGTTAGTATTTTCTATAATTATCTCACTGAAAATTAAATTTATTATTATTATTATTATGGCGAAACTAATATTTAATATGGAACACAATTGAATTGTCATGGCGAACAATCTTTTCCTATCCAATGTTTGATACATAAGCCATTAGAACTATACCGAAAATAAGGGCTAGTAGCTGTTTCATTGATTCCTTCGGATCATCTTCCTTCAACAAATCCGGTAGAATTGTCACCAGTGCTATGTGGAGAAATGTTCCAGCTGTAAACGGTAAAATCCAGGACATTTTCGCCTCTAAAACGAAAATTCTTAAAATTATTTTAAAACAATTTTTTTCAACCTAGAACATACCCATGCTATTGGAGCCCCCATTGAAGAAAATAGCGCAGAAGGCCCCCAGCAACCCCCCACCAGCTGTCATTATCTGAAACCAGGCGGCATGCCACCGGGAAAACCCCGATTTTAGTAAAATGGCAAAATCTCCGACTTCATGCGGGATCTCATGTACTAAAATTGCAAAAGTTGTCAGTAGTCCTAGTCTTAGCGACACCATAAAAGCGCCACCGAGCGACAGCCCGTGCATAAAATTGTCTAAAGTGTTGGACATTAAATTTAAATAACCGCTGATCTACAAAAAAAAAAATTAAAAACGAGCCTCAAAAAGCGCATTCTTCTTACGAGTCTTCGAGTTCCCACTTTGGTGTTATTGTTGGCGAGTTTCGCCTTGGCTTCCTCGTGTCTCTCCTGCAATTTCGTCACAACGGAGAACATTTTCTCCATGATAACAAACAGTATCAACCCTAACAAGATGTAAATACCACTCGTTGAGGTCAGATGGCCACCTACAAAAGCAAATTAACTTGTTGAGGCACACAATAATATCTAATTATACATTTTTATTGGACTACAAAGAGACGGTGACGTCATCGCCTTGTGGAATTTACAATAAAATTATTCGGTTGACACCGAGAACTATTGAACAAGAGTTGAGTGTGGGCATGATTAAATTATTATTATTATAAAGCAACTTGAAATTTGTTCAAAAATCGTATAGTGTCAACGACTGATAACAATATTTGGTTATTGTAAATTCTTTGAATAATTTACAGAGTTTTTATACCATTTCTAGCTGCATCGTTGGCCCAAATTTCCGGCAGCGAGTGCAGGAAAACATCCCCCAATAAACCCCCAACAGCAAAACCCAACAAGGTTTTCAATTTATTGGCGCTTGCTGCAACAAGAAACAAAAAGAAACAAATTAGTTTTCTTAGAAAAAACTTGTTCTTATTTAGTAACACACTTGACTAATTAATATTAATAGGTATTATATAATCGTAATCTAATCTGCTACGTGCAGAGATATAACTATAGTTATGTTATTTTTGAGTGGTTTTATTTTTCAATTTTGAATAAAACGTATTTTTCCCTAAGCAAATATTCGAAAGTATGTTTTGAAAAATTAAGTAAATAATAATAATAAAGGTCTGCCCTGTGAGGTCTTATCGACCTCACGTATAAATGTAAATGTGTGTTTGTTCATCGATGATCGAAAGTGATTGCCTGAGTGATGTAAATAGAGATAATTTTACATTGATTGAAGCTTTCGTTTACTTGAGTACACGCGGGGTTTGAAGTGGCTTCTAATAAAATTTAAAATTCATATTGGAACAGGTATTACATATACGAGTATGATAGTAGAGATACACATCAAATTCAACTACAGGACAGATTCTTGAGTTTATAAAATTTTGACTTTACAATTTGGTTCATAATTGGTAGGAACAGTTAAAGTGATCCGATTTTATATCATTCAAAACTATTATTGTTATCTCGGAATTTAAAACAGGAAAATTTGTCGATATTGCTAGGTTATTATTGTACCAAAATCGGTATAACAATTTGAGAAATTTTCAGAATTGGCACATGCAATAAAATCACAATGAAACATAAAAGTTTGACAACAATTTTGGCTTTTAGGACTATTTTAAGATGTGGTCCAAAATTTACTTCCACATTTGGAAAATGATCTACTCTCAACTCAAATCCTTTAATTTACAGGCTGAATTTGTAATTTTTAAGATTTTTCCTTGGACATCTGTACAGGGTGTCCAGATTTCGTTGAAATCGCTTACTAGCATAGATAGAGAGATGCGGTTTTCGCGACACGTTGCTACTTTTTTGTGAAACGAAAGATACCCTCAACTGCTTTTTCATATTGGAAAGGTAAAAATTGCATCTTATACATATTTTTACGTAGAATCCAGTGGCGTACTCAGTTTTTTCCTAGAAGCGATAATTTTCGAGATATTTACTAAACTTATGTTATTTTAAATGGAACAACCTCTATGTTTTTCACTAGTTAGGTCTAGCTTGTAATAGGCTTTACAAAAATATAAAACACTCTATAGTTATTTTGTATTTTAAGCTAGAAAATGAAAATTTTCAAAAATTCAGCCAGCATTTTTATAAGTAAGCTATGAAAAATAACAAACAAATGTCATTATTCATACAATAGAAGATTTACGTGCTGCCACAAAAAGATAATTTAGATAAATAGAGATTTATAACTCTGAATGTTTTGCGCATTAGAAAAATGTGCGAAATGTGTCTGAGACATCAGTTTGAACAATTTCTGTAAAGTGTATTCAAATTTTTATTTGTTCTTGTGAAAAGATGACTGTCTTTCTTCTTTGTTTGTTATTTTTCATGGCCTACTTATAAAAATGTTGGCTGAATTTTAGAAATTTTCATTTTTTAACTTAAAATACAAAATAACTACAGAGTGTTTTATATTTTTGTATAGCCATTGAAAAGCTGGACCTAACTAGTGAAAAACATACAGAGTGTTCCATTTAAAATAACACAAGTTTAGTAGATATCTCGCAAATTATCGCTTCTAGGAAAAAACTGAGTACGCCACTGGATTCTACGTAGAAATATGTATAAGATGCAGTTTTTACCTTTCCAGTATCTTCAGCCGTTCCCAAGATACGAGGTATGCCCTAAAAGTGCAAATTTTCAATTTCGCCCTGTATCTCAGAAACAAAGGAGGCTACGAAAAAACAGTTGATGGTATCTTTCGTTTCACAAAAAAGTAGCAACGTGCCGCGAAAACCGCATCTCTCTATCTCTGCTAGTAACCGAGATACCCCGCAATTACAACGAAATCTGGACACCCTGTACATACATTCAAATTACCAAAAAAAGAAAATAAATCCATAAAACTTGCCCTTTTGGGATCCAACGTGGAGAGTAGTGGGTTTCAATATTCTATAGTGTCCCGCAATTTTATTAAAGCCTGGCACCAGTGCCACCCCCAAAAGCCACTCCTAACGTGCACGTTCGTGGTTTTTCGCATTTTACCGCAAAACGGTCACAAGTTTGCAATTTTAGCTTCTGTACAAAAATAATCCTTATAAAATTCTGCACAAAAAATATATTTACCACTTTTTCTTATATACAGTGGTTCTCAAACTACAAGCGCCCCAACATAGGAGTAGTTAGTATATTATTTATTATTAGTAGTATACCTACTCCCTACGAGATACACGATAGGATAGACACGAAATATTTTTGGGTGTGATTCTTGAATAAATTCTGCACCCCTCTATATAAGTTTTTTATCCCCAAAAAAGGATAGTTTTCGAGCAATCATCTCTTAAATTTTGAAAATTGTAGATTTAAAAAGTAAAACACTGTTGAATAAAAAGAAGTCAGGCTGCTAAACTATTTGATTATCGAAAAAAGATATACATGAAATTTGTAGCCGAGATAATTTGCGATCGAAAGTATCTTGTAATTTTTTTGATAGTGTTAGCCCTTAAAGAATTATTAGTGTTCAAATTTTGAATTTGAAAAGTTTCAGTTAATTTATGTTGAAAACTAGTATTGAAAATAGTTAAAAATTTGATACATGATGAAAGATTGGTTTATTTTGAATCGAAAAGTTAAATTCCATTTTGAACCTAAACGATGTCTACTCGGAGTAATTATTAAATTTGTTAAAAAAATTTCCGTAAGTTGCCACCTGCAATGACTTTCTAACGAATAAAAAAAAACCGGATTTGAGATAAAAAAATTATACAGGTCAATGCAGAATGTATTCAAGAATCATACCTAAAAATATTTCGTGTCTATCCTGCGACACCCTGTATGTTACCTTCTACAGCGAAATACTTTCAAATCCTGAAAATGTATTCATGCTTCCCGCCCCCTCGGCGCTGGCGCTCGATGTTATTAAAATAACTTAATACCCCTATATGGGGGCGCTTGTAGTTTGAGAACCACTGTATATAAAAAAAAGTGGTAAATACATTTTTGTGCAGATTTTATAAGGATTATTCATGTACAAAAGCTAAAATTGCGAAATCGTGACCGTTTTGCGGTAAAATGCCAAAAACCGCGACCGTGTCCGTTAGGGGTACACCAGGGTGACACCATAGAATATTGAAACCAGCGTCGGATCCCAAAAGGGCAAGTTTTTTGGATTTATTCCCCTTAATAGCTCATTTTTAGTCTAATAGAATGTTGTACTAAGCTTTCAAAATTCAATAAAACAGACTAAAAGAATTATTAATTTCCGCTTCTAATTATAGTTTATGAAATACAATAATACATATAAATAACACGCAAAGAAAATAAGACTGAAACTTTGACACTAATATTAGATTTTATTATTATTTTACGATCTAGTCTTTAAAATTTTATAGTTTCATTAAATCATCTGTAATAAAAATGTGGAAAATAGTTCAATTACCTATATCGGTGTATTAACAAACAGAGAAACGAAATAAGTACCTACAGGAAATTGCACATGTGATTAGAGTCAGTCAAAATGTTTTTTAAAATTTTTTTCACATTTTCACAAAAAGATGCAAAATAATTTAGAATAAAATCCAGCTTTATAAAAGTAATTACAAAAATAGAGAGAAATTATTTGACAAAGAAATACTAAACTAATAATTAACTATTCTTCGATTAATTTGAATTTTACGGACGCCTTTTGGTCAATCACTAATCTACATTTAATTTCAACCAATACGAATAATAGTTTGTGCTATTCTCTAATTAAATATTTGTTTGGCATTAATTTGTGGAGTCTGGCATTAAATTTAGACAAAATGACCTTTGTAAAAGACGATTGATATTTTGAAAATGTCACCGGTTTCTTGAACAAACTTTGAGATATCTTTCAAATACAATTTGATAAATCAAAACCTCTACTCGCAACAAATATTAAATATAATGACTACTCAAACAAAAAAGCAGTTTGATCTAATAAAATCGTCTGTAGATGTTTTAAATATTTATTTTTCTCACATAGATTTCCAAAGTTCAAGAAACGATTAGAGAACTAGCTCAATTATTTTTCTCAGAAAAAGGCACATTAATCATGAACTGCATTATCTTAAAATAACATTAGAAAGAAAGAATGAATTAAACTTTGACACTGGACGTTTTGTGTCGTTTATTTTAGTCATTTGATATAAAATAATTGCAAATATGTATGTATCTTTTTGACAGGTGTATGTTTTCAGTGTCATTTTAGATCTGTAGAGCGGGTCTAAAGTCATTGAGCCGGGAAAAACCACATCTTTTTTATCGCTAGGGAAAAAAATGACACTGAAAACATACACTTGGTCAAAAAAATAGCGTTCGCAACACGGGGAAGGGACATTTTTTGACTCGATCGATGTAGTTGGTACATAAATCTACATAAATCTCGTCAAAAATAGTCCACTTCTTCCCATTGATACGAAATATACCATTGTCATATAACCGAATGACGTGAGGTGGTGCTGATAGAGCTGGCGTGCCCAAATTTGGTCTAAAATATAAAAAAATTGTTTCCATTCGATTTTTATAGAAAATTATTTCTGTTTTATAATTTATATAGAGTTTCCTCCAAAAGTATGTGGTATCTATGTGTTCTTGATTACCAAAATTTTTGTGATTTCAGGAATCAGACACCAGCTCAAGTTTCACACCATTAAAAATAGTTAAATATCCCTTTTTATTTCAAATTTTCAAAATTTTGATTGTGATATTTTCTCTTAGTCTGATGCAAATTTACAAAAAAAAACAGAATTTTGTTGATATGAAAAAGTGGGGGAATCCCTAATCGTTCGTTACTAGCCATGGACTAGCCTGGGCTTTAGTTCTTTTAGAGGTAGCCTAATAGCCTTAAAGGCAGTTTTATTCCTATAATTCTTAAACAATAGGCGCCTTCAATTTCTCTTTAAATTATCTAAAATATTGAATAACAATTTTGCAACAAGTAAATTACATCACTAATTTCTCTGCCATTCAACCATATAATTTCTTGTATTAGATAAAATTAAACGTATACAGTTAAACATCATGTAGAAAGTACGACTTAGGTACAGCAACAATACCATGAAAAAATTATAAACAACGTGATAGTGACACATCGCAATATTTACAACAAAAAAACACAAAGTGATATAAATTATTTATAAATCATTTCTAGGGAATTTGCGACAATATAATCATAGTGTTGTGTAATAATTTTAAATCAAATCGCTTATCGGTGTGCAGCAGAAGGAAAAAGGAATGTTCGGTTATGATATGATAAAATATTATTATACTTAGTCAATGAGCAGAAAAATTGAGTTAACCTTGTGATTTCCTCCAAAATAAGCAAGGTTATGTTGTGGAAATGGAAACTAAAAATAAAACAAACAAAGAAAACTTGAGTGATGTATGAGTAAATAAATATATTCCACATGCACGAGGATTTATGACGATAGTCCCGATGATAATAGTGCTTTGTTTCCAAGTGCTAGACCACAGCCTACTGTAAACAAAACAAAGCTATAAAAAAAAACAAAATCCTAACCTCCTTGTTTCAAATTATCTGTTTGGTCAATGGGAATAACCAAAAGGGGTAAAACACCACTAAGTCCAACCAAACAACTTCCAACCATCGCCCAAAACCATCGCATATCCATCGCAAACATCCATTGGGGTAGCACATCAAGAATCAACTCATTGTAACAACCACTATACGAAACATTTGTGTAGCTCATTTTGAAGAATTGTAATATCACTGACATGCTTTGATTAATTATAATACAAAAACATACAAACAAACTAGTTTCGTTTGTTGTTTTTTAGGTTATATTAAAACTCCACTGTTTTTGTACCCCAACACCCCACAACAGCACCTCTTTCTTAAACAGGAATAATTTGCCGACTAATCTACTCTGAGATTGAGCCGGACAAACTGTAATTCAACAAAAACAAAAAAGATAACAATAGTTTAGTATCGGTTATGAGACACTCATTTCTGTTTACATTTACTATACACTACATTTTCTGTACTATAGACTGGCATAAGCATGCTTCCTTGCGATATGAACGCTCCCACTACCACAGCAAACACATCTGTCTGATTGATGTGGCTAGAATGATATTCCACCGAGAAAAAGGATCAGTTTCGATGTTCAAATCCTTTGTGTACTTATGTCTATTAAATTACATGGCAATACGCTTTTCGAGTTTTCAGTTTGTACGCCAATGACACTTTTTTGTTCCTTAAAAAACACATTAAATTCAAAAGTTCTTCCTCATGGTTCTTTTATAACAAATACCACGATTTTCCATAAAAAAATCCAGTTTTCAATGTCTGTACGCCACTGTTACGAAAACTTAAAATGGTCTAGTTAACCAAACAAATTTATCAAGGCAATTTGAGTAAATTTCGGTATCTCAAATCAAATCTGAAGTTGTTTTATTACATTACAATACGCATTTTCGTCCTTTTTGTTTGTACGCCAATGACAAATTTTTTCTTCCTTAAAAAACACCTATATTTAAATCAATAGTGCTTTATCAATTTTTTTATTGAAACTACTACGGAAACGTTAATTTTGTAACGAAAAGTTAGTTTTCAATGCATGTACCTACGTCATTGTCATAATCTGTAAAATGAGGCCATTATTTGCAAAGCTCGTCAATCGACAAATAATCCGGTAACGCTTTTTCAGGTGAATATTGTACTTCTTCCAGGGGGCTATCTACTAGTGCAATCAATTTCTCAGAGAATTAGTTTTTTGATACTGAAATGTGGTATGAAAAGTTCAAATGATTTGCAAAACTCACTCTTTGCTTCGTCAGTTTACTTGCAGAAGTCGCTATTTGCTCTGCAGCCCAATAACGTGCCGCATGTGCATCACATGATCTGCTCCATTTCATTAGTAAATAATAATTTAATTTTTATTTCTATTTTCTATTTTCTATTACTATCTCTGTCCGAAAATATGGTATACATTTTATAATGTAAATAACGGGTGTCTAATAAGTCTTTCAGTCAGGGCGGCTATGGAGTATTTTGTTTTCATTAATAAACACAAAACTTAAACCGTTACAATCTCACCTCATACAAAACCTCATTTAAGATGACACAATTGAAGTTTTATGATGGTTATATGAAAATTATATTTTAAGTTTTGTGTTTATTAATGAAAAGAAAAATACTCCATAGCCGCCCTGACTGAAAGACTTATTGGACACCCGTTAACATTCCAAATGTATACCATATTTTCGAACGGAGGTAGTATTTTCAAGCGTTTTTTCGAAATTTATAAAGAAAACATTTTTTCGGGTAAAGTGATTAGGGTTTTAGGTTGAAAACTTTCATGATTATGATCTATTTCTGTTTTGCTACTCCTACAAAAAAAATCAGCACAAAATAATAAGTGACTTAAAAATAACCCGTTTTTTTTAGTTTCTCAACAATTTACTTATAACTAAACAGCGAGTTTTGCAAATAATGGCCTCAAATGATCTAAATGTCCACACAAATGTGTTAAGGCAATTTAAGTAAAAATAATCTAATTATTGAAAAAAAAATTCGAAAAATTTACGTTTTTTTAAATATTAATCTATAACTACATATACTTATTCTAAAATAAGACTCATCAATTAGTCAGAAATTTTCTGTTTTCTATTCCTTTTAATTATGTACTATATATTAGAAACTATGCATTTTCTTTTCTTTTAAAGTCTCTTCGAATGTCATTCAAAAATATTCTATTCCTTTCTTAAGGAAGTTATCAAACTATAAGTAAATTATTTTAGTATTTTGACCCATTTTTATTCCCTGTACGCTACTGGAATTTTTTCATGTCTCTGGTCAGATACTTTATGGTCAGGAATCAGGATAATCCAAAGAAGAATTTATACTACAGAAATCATCAATATAAAAGAGCGATGAAAAAGTATGATTTTTTGAGGAATTTTGGGGCAGCGATCCACCGAGGAAACGCATTAGAGTCCCTCCCAATTCGTTTTTTTGCGAAATATCGCATTTAAATTATCATAAATTTATAAAAAATTAATTTTTTCTACTCATATATGAAAATATCCATTTTTCCTTGACATACTCTACATGAAACTTCAATATTTTGTCTACTGCGAAAATAATCATATTCTCTCTAGAGTGAAAATATCAAAATTTCAAATTTATGGTTTTCTTCGTGATTTTTTTAATGAAAATACTATATGCACTAAATTTACATAAATTTTCAATATCAATTCATTCACTTTTCATGACATATTTTATATATAAAGCTTAAAATAGTTAAAATAAAAACTAAAATATAATTTTGACGTTTCACTTGAAAACTGTCACCTTAAATAATTTAAAAAAAATTTGTAGTTTCTAATCCAATTTATAAATTACAGAATCGTAGAAAAAATAGTATTTACTACTCGACATGAAATCACAGATATCTTACTCTTTCTAAAGAAAGAGTAAGATATCTATGCATGAAATACGTTTTTTTTTTCGTTCGTGAGATTGCCTCACTCGCTGCTACACAGCTCGTGTACAATTCTCGCCTCACGAAAAAAAAACGGTATTTTCATGTCTTGTTGTAAAATATACTATATTCCATATTGACAAACAATCGCATCATTTCCTTTCAAAAATCTGAATTTTCCGTGGTGGAATGAACTCGAATCAAACATTTAGTGCGCATAGTCAGTACGATATGCGCATATTGTTATGTTCTAATTAAAATTCTCCAGCGGATGGATGAATGATTAACAATTTTTTATGTAACGCGGAACAATAATAAATGTTATTTTAACTAGCAACCAGTTATACAATTAGTAAACAACAATAAAAATACTAAAAGTAGAAATTAGTACTTGGGGGTACTTAGACTAGACCATGAAATATTTACGAACTTGAAATAATTTGTTGTCGGATGTCGACGGTTATAAATAAATAAATATTGACAGCGATAGAATAGAGTAGATATCTAATGCCAGACCAATTTATTGTATTCTATAGTATTTTGTTGGCGAATAATTGAAAATAGGTATACCAAGGAATTTAAAGTTTAAACTAAAGTTCAAAAATATACTTTAGAAATATTGATTAGAAAAAATATGAGGTTTTAGGAAAATCCGTCAAATTCAGTAAATTAAAATCAATAAACTCTCCGAACATTTTTTATTATTTATATAAATAATTTTGTATTTTTACTAAAAAGATTGTTACCTACTCTTAGCGTCTTAACCCCCTCATAATTTAACTAATTACATTCTTTTAGCGTCAATTTGGACTCGAATCCAAAATTTCACTCTCCACATTCCAACATTTCGAAACATGCCATCCACTCGTACGTTACCACTTTGTCTAAAATCGTGTCAACATTAACGACTAAATTACTTGTGCGTAACAAACTAAGCTAAGCAAAGCTAATTAGTCCATCTCATGATTTTTTTTCTACAATGGTTCATGTAGCGTTGCCAATAAATACCATACCGAAGTATCACCACACAGTTCTAGTGGTAAACCCCGGCTAAAAGCATTAGGTACTATTTTTGTGCATGAAATTTCTTATAAAAGTTTAATTAGAGTTGGAAAAGTCCACCACATGAGAAGTCGCAAAATTCTCAACAAAGCCGCGCGAAGGAAATTAATTGAGAATTAGATAATTGCGTGTGGTAATTAATTAGAGTGAATTATATTAATTGTGTTATTGCTGATATATGGACGCGTGGGGTAACTTGGACATAGCCACAGCTATCGTAAGGGATGACCTGAACAGCAGTTTCAGGCGTGCCAAAAAAACTGTAAGTACTGTTTATTTTTTCCATATTTCAAACCAGTCATAATTCGCGGGTTAATGATTTGAATTCGTGGGATTTTTCGTACAAAACCGCGCTAGTTACTGTTGAAATTCTTCGGATATTTTTAGACTATTCCCCAGTATTTAGACACTGCGGTAGTTACGTAAAGAAAAACTTTGCAAATTTCGCTAATAAAACTCTCTTAATAATTATGGATGGTTCACCTGATATTTGGGGACAACTGGCCCTAGAAGCCTCCCAGGTTTACCTAACCGATGGTACAGCCGCTCGAAGTCCATTTGCTGGAACGGTACGAAGTTATTAATAGAATTTAATTGTGTTTATACAAACAATAATCGCTCCGCATACCACACTAGTTTAGTTTTTTATTAACTGAACTGCATTAGACTTGTAGTATCCAATTCACTTTGACTATAAAATGTGACCCACTTAACTTTGCGACAATTTTAGATTTTGCTTTGTCCTATAGACGATAGAGAAGCTCCCAGACAAGGTTCTACTCCACATCTTCAGCTACTTAACCCACAAGGAAATATGTCGTATGGCCAGGATATGCAAACGATGGCGCCAAATAGCCTACGATACCAAACTATGGAAAAACGTCTCGTTACGACCGGAAATCTCAGGGTTGCATGTTGGCTCCCTTGAGTCACTTTTAGCACTCATCAGCATTCGCTTTGGGCCATCTTTACGCTACATCGAGCTACCAATTGAGTTAATCACCCATACAGTGCTACATGAACTAGCTAATAAATGTCCAAACCTAACGCATATGCTACTGGATTTTTCCACTGCGATGCAGCTCCATGATTTTAGTGAGCTCCAAGCGTTTCCCACCAAGCTCAAGTACCTCTGCATCTGCTTGTCTGAAGTCATCTTCATGGAAGGTTTCATGAGGAAAATCTACAATTTTATTAATGGTTTGGAGATACTGCATCTGATTGGAACGTATGAGAAGGTCGAGGAGGAGGAGGAGGAAATCTACGAGGTCATCAATGTGCACAAGTTGAAATCTGCAACGCCTAACTTAAGAGTCATCAACTTGTATGGGATAAATTTCGTCGACGACAGCCACATCGATGCATTCAGCTCCAACTGTATCCAGGTTAGTTTCCGAGATATTCCAATAAAAAAAACCCTAAAACACCACAATTCCAGCTGGAATGCCTAGCAGTTAACTACTGCTGCAAAGTCACAGGCTCCACCTTAAAAATATTGTTTCAACGAAGTCGACGGCTCAAATGTCTTCTGATGAATGGAACAAGTAAGCTTTATTATCAAGACTATCACAAAAAAATCGTCTTCATATGTTTCTTTTCCAGACTTACAAAGTGAATATCTGATGCAAGTGGAATGGGAGAAGTGCTCGCTGCAAGAGTTCGATATAACAGCCACTGATTTATCTACGGAATGTCTGCAGGATATGCTGACAAGGCTTCCAGGGTTGCGGTTTTTAAGCGCTGGGCAATTGAATGGGTTTAATGATTCGGTTTTGAAGACTTGGATGGAAGCTGGAAATCCTAGAAACTTGGTAAGGTTTGAAGTCTTAGGTGACTCCTTTATTCACTAGTACCAATTACTGCTGTTGAATGATTATTATTATTATTATTATTACTCACTTTTAACGGGCTTAAGTCTTTTTACACTGTTCAGTTTTAAAGTTTAAACTGAACTGAAACTCTAAAAAATTGCAAATAAACACTGGTGATATTTTTTTAACTAAAAGCGCCATTCGGCTTTAAAATGAAGGTTCTTTAAGGAAAATCGGTCCAGCGGATAAAAAACTGTTATTATTCAAATCAAACCAACTAAAAATCGCAATTTTTTGTAATTGTACTTTAAGGGCTCTAAAAAAGCACAGAAAAATAGCAAAAAAAACAAATAACGGGTTTTTTATAAACAGACCAGTTATTTAATTTTACATTAAAGTTAATTTTATTGAAATCTGACCAGTGGTTCATAAATTGTGATGTTTTAAAACAGCCACTTACAACAAGTACGATTTTCAAAGAGTGCCACTTGGAGCCTTACAAAAACGCTGAAAAATTGCGGATAAGCTACTGGTGATTTTTTTTAAACTAAAAGCATCATTCAGCTTTGAAATGGACGTTTTTTAAGGAAAATCGGACCAGCGGTTACAAAACTGTTATCATTCAAAACGAACAAACTAATAAATCGCGATTTTTTGTAACTGTATTTTAAGAGCTCCAAAAAAGCACAGAAAAATAACGAAAAACCAGTAGCGAGGTTTTTCTAAAGAGACCAGTTATTTAGCTTTACATTAAAATTAATTTTATTGAAATCTGACCAGTGGTTCCAAAATTGTGATGTTTTAAAACAGCCACTTACGACAAGTCCGATTTTAAAAGAGTGCCATTTTTAGCCTCACAAAAACGCTGAAAAATTGAGAATAAACAATTGGTGATTTTTTTTTATAAAAGCGTCATTCGGCTTTGAAAGGAAGGGTCTTTGAGGAAAATCGGACCAGCGCTACAAAACTGTTATTATTCAAAAGGAACAAGCTAATAAATTTCGTTTTTTTGAAATTGTACTTTAAAGGACCCAAAAAAGCACAGAAAAATATTGAAAATAAATTATCGAGGTTTTTATAAACAGACCAGTTATTTAGCTTTACATTAATGTTAATTTTATTGAAATCCGACCAGAAGTTTGAAAATTATGACGATTTAAAACAGCCACTTAGGACAAGTACGATTTTCAAAGAGTGCCATTTGGAGCCTCACAAAATGGTTGAAACATTGGAGATAAACAACTGGTGATTTTTTTAACTAAAAGCGTCATTCAGCTTTGAAATGAAGGTTCTTTAAGGAAAATCGGTCCAGCGGATACAAAACTGTTATTATTCAAAACGAACAACCTAAAAAATCGCGATTTTTTGTAATTGTACTTTAAGGGCTCCAAAAAAGCACAGAGAAATAGCAAAAAAAAACAATTAATTTTTATAAACAGACCAGTTATTTAACTTTACATTAAAGTTAATTTTATTGAAATCTGACCAGTGGTTCATAAATTGTGATGATTTAAAACAGCCACTTACAACAAGTACGATTTTCAAAGAGTGCCATTTGGAGCCTCACAAAAACGCTGAAAAATTGCGGATAAGCAACTGGTGATTTTTTTTAAACTAAAAGTGTCATTTAGCTTTGAAATGAAGGTTTTTTAAGGAAAATCGAACCAGCGGTTATAAAACTGTTATTATTCAAAACGAACAAACTAATAAATAGCGATTTTTTGTAACTGTATTTTAAGAGCTCCAAAAAAGCACAGAAAAATAGCGAAAAAACCTGTAGCGAGGTTTTTCTAAAGAGACCAGTTATTTAGCTTTACATTAATATTAATTTTATTGAAATCCGACCAGTGGTTCCAAAATTATGATGTTTTAAAACAGCCACTTAGGACAAGTACGATTTTCAAAGAGTGCCTCACAAAATGGTTGAAACATTGGGGATAAACAACTGGTGATTTTTTTTAATTAAAAGCGTCATTCAGCTTTGAAATGAAGGTTCTTTGACGAAAATCGGACCAGCGGCTACAAAACTATTATTATTCAAAACGAACAAACTAATAAATTTCCATTTTTTGAAATTGTATTTTAAAGGACCCAAAAAAGAACACAAAAATATTGAAAAAAAATTATCGAGGTTTTTCTAAACATACCAGTTATTAAGCTTTACATCAATGTTAATTTTATTGAAATCCGACCAGAAGTTCCAAAATTATGATGATTTAAAACAGCCACTTACGACAAGTACGATTTTCAAAGAGTGCCATTTGGAGCCTCACAAAATGGTTGAAACATTGGAGATAAACAACTGGTGATTTTTTTAACTAAAAGCGTCATTCAGCTTTGAAATGAAGGTTCTTTAAGGAAAATCGGTCCAACGGATACAAAACTGTTATTATTCAAAACGAACAACCTAAAAATTCGCGATTTTTTTGTAACTGTATTTTAAGGGTTTCAAAAAAGCACAGAAAAATAGCAAACAAAACAATTAACGAGGCTTTTCTAAACAGAACAGTTATTTAGCTTTACATTAACGTTAATTTTATAGAAATCCAACCAGTGGTTCCAAAATTGTGATGTTTTAAAACAGCCACCTTCGACAAGTACGATTTTCAAAGAGTGCCACTTGGAGTCACAAAAAAACGAAAAAGATCAGATAAAATGTATGATGACTTTCTATGCTTCTAAAAGTAGAAACGGTTCAGTATGAATAACAAATTAAAAGTAAATTTTTATAAATTTTACATATTATAGAACAAGTTCTAAATAGCTAATTTACAAGCAAATTTACTCCGAAATTTGACAACACATTTGCTGCATGCAACGATGCTACTATATGAAAATTTACGTGTGAATTTACATACAAATTATCATGAAAATTAGGCATCGTATCAAACGGACTTAAGACCAATCAATAATTGATTCAATAGCAGTAGCTATAGAATATTGAATCAATAAGGAGTCGCAAATCGCATCAACTCCTAACTCATTCAACGATGTGATTCTTTTTCAGGTAGCCTTAGACCTGGATAGTTCCGATAATTTATCCGAGGACGCAATCTACAAATTCCTGTGCAAACACGGCCACCAATTATGGGGCTTAGGCCTCTCTGGCATGACGCACATTACCGACCAGCTTTGGCAAACTGTCCTACCAATTTTAACAAACGCAAAGTAATAACTACTCCAATCAAAACTCTTGTAACTAAACACCTTTTTCCAGAATCCTCGTCTTGGGTACTCAGGAGCGTCTCGGCGTCAATATCCTAGTCGACCAGCTCATGGACAGTATAGCTAGAAATTGCCCGATTGTAGAGCGTCTAGAACTTCGATGGGATCCGGATAATCTGAGATTCTCCGATAAAAGTCAAAAGGCTATTGATACGTTGCGCGTAAAATGTCTTAAGTTGCGTTGTTTGAGTTTGAGGTAAGTTTGAATGAAGGTCAAAGGTAGTTTGCAGCGTATTTTTTATTTCTTGGATATTTTAATTATATGTACAATTTTATTTCAGTGATGGTCGTTACTATGAGATTGTTAAGGCAAATTTTGAGAGAGCTGACAGAATGACTGTTGTGAGAACACTAACAAATTGCCGTGTTTCAAACTACTATTTATTGTCAAACTACAAAGATCTTATATTTAATTGAATCTGGAAAGTAAAAATAAGTCTATACAATTTGTCATGTTTCTTCTATAGAATTGTTATAAATATGACAATCTAACAGACATTATATTAATTTATCTTGTTGTATAAACATAGTGCACTATAAGTGACAATAAACTTTTTACTTACAAAACTGTGATCATACAGAGCTGAAAATATTGCTTGTACTTGCAGATGTTAAAATATATTATAGTCATAAAAAACATGTATTAGTTTGGATTCAGATATATTAACCACTCTGTATATTTCATATAATACAAAAGAAAAGCATCCTAAACTGTGCTATATATTTCATTTGTACAAGTCTAAATTATTAAGCTACTATATACAAGAAAATAGTTATAATTCATCGTCACCGTTTAAGTAAACCTTTTTCAAATACCACATGTAAAAAAAGTTCTTAATAGTTTAAAATAGAACCACAAAAAATATTTGTCGTTAAAGTAATAAATAAAAAATACTTCGGTGTATATAGAACAAAAAAAAAAACAAAATCAAAACGAAAAGCACAGTTCTGTTGCTGAGGTTTTTTTTATCACATATATACCACGGAGTTTTGTCTTGATTTCTTCAATTTCCCTTTAGTTACCATACAAAATAGTATACATATTGTGCAAAAAACTTTTATTTGCATTTATTTTTTCTGTTAAACACACACACTCCCTAAGCTCCTCTCAGATTAAGTTCTAAATCACAATAAATAACAATTACATTATAAACAAAAAAAATAATAGTAGTGGGTACCCGAAACTACAAATTTATCACCTATAGTAGTTGTTGTCTTCTTCTGCAGCCGCTCGCTGTGCAGCTGGTTGATTGTTCGGACTTGGGGTATTTTTTCTGTCGTCGTTGTCAATCCCATGCAGAATTTCATGGCACAACGGACACCGATCCTGCACATACAGCCATTTTCTCAAACATACCCCATGGAAAAAATGTTTACATTTCGTTATTTTCGCTGACTGCATTTCTTGGTAGCATATAGCACATACATCGTCTAGTAGTCTAAGCTGGTCCTTGTCGGCTTCTGGAAGACTCTCGATTTTATTCACTGCAGTCCGGCGTTTCATAAACACGGACCATCCTGCTTTTGCATCGCACCAAATATTGAAATATGCGTGAATGCACATCATAACAGCTCGTATAGCACTGCCAGACTCAAACATCAATATCCAAGCCCCGTTGAAGAACAAAAATATTCCAAAGCAAAATTCTACAGTGTTACCAAAGGCTCTTATGTAGTATATATAATCATCGAGTTTCTCCCAGAAGGTTTCTCGCCGGGCATCCAAGAGAAACAAAGAGTAAATTGCAAGGGTGACGAAAACTTTCACTATAACTTCGATGCTGAAGGCGGTAACCGCTAGAAGCCATGTGGTTATTTCTTGAGTTGTCCACAAGAAGTACATCAGTTGCAATGGTAGAATTACCAAGACGAAACAAACTAAAAGTGCGTGGAGATGTCGTCGGACTGAAGGATTATGAGATGCACTTAGGCTCATCAGTAGAGGATTCACAACGTTATGAGTAAAATGCAGCAGTGCCGTAAAGAGTAGACAAAAATTCCTACACAATCTTATAAACCTTACATCAGGCTCTAGTCCTGTAAGTCCGGTTTGCAAAGCAAGAATATAAAATACAATCGCCGATACTGTGCCGAAATTTTTGTCATTCTCATCATCCGTTTGCAAAATCCACTGGAAAAACTTTCCAATGTAGTTGCAGATGTACGAAACAATGCTCGTTATCCCCAAAACAGCTGTCAATGTATCACAACCGGTTACCATCAGGAATTTCATCAGTCGAAAATACGGCGAAAGCCCATCGTCATTTTCCCAGTAACCCGAAACGAAGAAAATCGCCGTGTGCTCAATAACACGCAATATCCAAAAGGTCCTCAGCACCTCGGGTACGTTCAGTCGCAGCCATTCCGCTTCCACTAGTGCAGACATCCCGAAATTCGTCACATAGTTCCTAGCTTGCAGATATCCAGTGTAAATAGATTGCACAATTGTTACTATAGATGACCATAAGACAAAGGTAACTAAAACCAGTGGTAGGATAGCGGAGAAAACGCACACATTAGTTAGGAGAGTAGCAGGAATAGGCAATGTAGCGCAGATTGAGGGGGCGACAAACGAAAATGGCAGAATCCTTTGCAACAAGGAATATCGTGGTCCCAAGTGGATGTTAATAAAAATAAACGACAGGAAACATTGTAGTAAACAGTTCTGTATAAAGTGGAATGTATGACTTGTGTGGTCGAAGATATGTCCGAAGTCTACTGTTAGCAAATGCTCCAGGATAGTGTAGACGAGGTTTACAGATTGTGCTTCATCGCTTGTTACAGTCTTTATTGTACCCACATTCGTCCAATAAGATAGGAACACTATCGCAACGGACAACAGGTACATGTACACTACCATGAGGTGTTTTGTGCTTAAAATAAATAAACATATTGCTGCTGCACATCCTGAAACAAAAGAAAATCAGTTAGATTCCGGAAGAAGTTTAATAACCTTCAAGTAATTTGCATGAAGCGACATTGGCCTTTAAATTCACGTAATAATCACGTCTTAAAGTTTAAGTAAAATGATTTTGTTAGATTATTGTAATGACAATTCGTTTTGGAATAAAATTATCATCGTATTAAGAAAAACCAAGTCATTGTTTATAAGATGATAAAAAATTTGAAGCACTGGCGTAAACAGTGGTCAATTATTGTCAAATGATTACTCAGTATAAAATTATTACACTACAATTTTTACCTAGTATATAATTAGTAAAATTCCAATGTCATGGTTTATACTCATAAAAGGTGAAAAAAAAACGTTATGCAACCCATTGCCCCTAGCAAGGAACGTTGGGTTCTTTAAAATTGTGTGATATTGTGTAAACAAACCAGAATATTTAGTGAATGTTGCAAAATGATCTAAAAACAATGCACTATACTAACCTAATAAGCTGAGCAGCAACCTTACGATATAAATAAAAAAAAATCTATACAATAAAACTGTATCGTAATTGGCGGGTGTTGAATAATTAAACGTGCTCTCTTCAATTTTATCGTATTTCTCTTCGAAATTTGATAAATCATGCTCCGTCAGTTCAGTTATGCCTAATCCAATTCTTAATATTTCATCGATCACAAATAATGGAGGCACTCGCAGAGCAACTTCTAGTAAGCCCAAAACTCGCGAACGGAACGACATTTCATATTTCAAACTGATATTTTGGCGATTTATCTTGCACAGTCGATTTTTATTTTAATTTTCAGATGAAATTTTATACAGATTGCAAGAAATGTCATTGACAAATGACAACTGACTGGAACAACTGATTGGCCCTCTTTACACCACAACTTTCATTCAATCTGTTGGTAATGTAGAATACTTACTTTTATAATTACCTACAGGAGTAGAAAACTGTTTTATAGATGCGTTAGTGCCCACTGATGAAGTTAGATGGCAAAGCAAAAACAACTTTGCTTTTAAAATCTGCTAAAACGATAAATTACACATAAATAACTTAAAAAGTTAAAAATTTCAAATATATAAATTTACATAAATAGAAAACAGTTTCTATTTAATTTAAACAATAAATCATATTACTTACCTATGTAACTAGAAAACTGTTTAATATATACGTGTTAGTGCCCATTAGTGCCGTTAGATGGAGGCACGAGGACAATTTAGCTGTTTAAACCGATAAATCACACTCAAATTATTTTAAACAAGACTTAAAAAAGCACTAAAAGGTCTAAAATATAAGTTTGGTTACATGAAAAAGAAATTACTTTTAATATGTGTAACGAATTATATTCGAGTAGAAAACTGTTTTCAAACCGTACTAGTGCCGACTAATGAGGCTAGATGGCAACACACGAATAATTTAGTTTTAAAATCTTTTATAAAACGAACGTTTGCATTTTGCTCTCAAATAAAATATTATTTAAAAACAACGCAAATAAATATAAAAAATATATCCAGAAAAAAATTCATGTAAAATAGTTTCCTGTTCTAAATCGAAATTATAGACTGATTTAGTTTCCGCAGCGCAAAAGTAGATGGCAACACTAACCAAGTTTGGAATTTTTTTGGAAAATTTAAAAAATACAAAATTGCAAGCATGTAAAATAGTTCCCTATTGTAAATAAGAATTAAAGATTGTTTTCCTTTCCCTATTGCAGAAGTAGATGGCAACTCTGATCAAATTTGTAATTATTTCGAAAACTTTTTGGTTTAAGCAAAAATATGAATGAGTTTTACGTCCTTTGAAGTACCACACGTTACTATTAATTAAACTGTTCCGCTAAATGCGTTATTGCCCAAAAAACTCTGTAGAATTATTAAGTGGAAGTGAATAGTTTCGCTGCGTTGATTAATATGTTATTTTGACATGAAGCGGTGTAAAAGCTATTAGCTAAAGACTCTCTAATGATCTAGAAGCGTTGGCATATTAGTGTTTTCCAAGGCGCATATGTGTTTAGGTCTTATTTTTAGTAACACACATACCACATTACAAACCACTCATTTCTACATATATAATTTTGAGCGCTCACTATTTTTTTTTCTCCTGCCACATTCTCATTTTTCATAATGTACTTAAAAGCGCGCTGCCACAAAATGAAAAAATAAATAAATGTGCAACTGCTTGCTGTGATTTATCGCAGTGAAACAGATACATTTCATTTGTTTTTTTACAGGAATCAGAAATGACATTAAATCACAGCACACTTAATAAATATCCTCTGAAACTTGAAAATATTAAATATCGCATTCTAGATTTTTTGTGTTTAGTCAATAAAGGATGAATAAATTATCTATAGATATTGTGCGCGGTAATAATTTAAAATGCCCAGACAATAGAAGCGCTTTCCACATAATAAGCGAACATATTGGAAGTCAATAGAGTGAGGTAAATAACAAAGAGGGAGTGAGCTACAGTTGAACACAAACAACAAAACCGCAGGCTGAGAGAGGAGATACGACTACAAACTAATTACCAGCTAATTAAGAACTGGCAAAACAAAGTAAACTAAAAAAACCCACAAAAGAACCATGAGGAAAAAATGACAGCTAAACAAAAGCAACACGTCTTGAGACAGACAGTCATATAATATCTGACTTCCTTTCCCGAGAGCCTCTTCTCGCGCTTCCCAGTCCCAACGATCGTTCTGCTGCTGGCTTCTGATGCTTGCTGCATTACTTCTGCCCATTAATTAGTCATTAGCACCGGCAACAGACAGACACATGTCTTTTTAGAACCACTCAAACGCATCTTATGCAAATTCTTCTCATTCTTTCAATGATGAGAAACTCGATAGCTGATGCATCCATTCAGAATGTCAAATAGATTTCATTGCCACCATCAAGTAATCTTCCACACTTCTCATGTGTTAGTCAACTGAACAAAGATACTTGACGAGTGGTGCATGGTTTTTTCAGAAAGGGCCTTAAAATAGGCAAAAGATTATCTCAGTTAAACTCAGTATTCCCTAACAATTAATGACATCTTATAGTAATGCCCAAAAACTGTATAAAAACAAATATGGACCTGATGATGAATTCTAAAAAAACGAAACGTCGACATTTATTGCATCTGATGATAAAAAGTTCGAATAATGCTCTTAGTATTAAAATCATGAAGCAAACGAGATTATTATCTACATATTTTGAAGACAACGGCTTATATACAAGATCATCATAAAGGTGAGAATATAATTTGAACCACCCTGTACAAGTCGATCCCTTACTCCAATCGAAATCCTTTACGCAGAATCATGAGCAGTTTATGAAACCCCGTACAAATTAATTTCCGGTTATTCCATCACAACAACAAATATAACGAAGAAAAAATTAGATTAGACGGATTTTATTAGGCATGAATATGGCCCCCCGTATACAATAATAATAAAATGAAAATGGAACAAGAACAACAAAATGAAATCTCGTCGAAATGCAATACTAATTTAAAGGGTACTTATATGAACCTAAAACGTGGTGTAAAACAAACGGAAATGGCGCTGTTATCTGTAACACGCCGTACTAAAACACTGAGAGTGAGACTATTTGAAAATAGTTTGTGTAATTTCCGTTTTCGAGCCACTTGTTATATTGTAATAATATAGCTGCAGATAAAGCACTTCTCTCCTGAAATAAGCGCGCGAGCACACCCCGCATTTCTACACTGTAAAAATGTCCTCGGGGAAAAATAACACAAATTATTGCAAAAAATTTTTTTATGAAATTCGAAACGACAGTTTTTTTATGAGGTTAGATTAACTACTATTTATTATTTATATTATCTATGTCAAAATAGATAAATTGCTAATGTTAGGATAGTCGCTTGGATTAAAATAAATTCGTAGAGTTTTTGTTTAAATAAGGTTATTTCATCATAAATCAATTCACAACACAAATTTTCTAAAAATAATTGCCGTTTCCGTTTCCTTCAACATAACAGTTTGGTGTTTTCATGTTACCAACATATACAGTGTTACAGTTTTAGGGACCCTACACTTTAAAATTTAAATTCAAATACTACACTAAAAAATAAGTATTTTGAAAAACTGTTCCCACTTCCAGTAGAGACGAAAGTTGATTTTTACTTTTCTGTCTGTGTGTCTGTCTGTATCCACCATAACTCAAAAACGACTTATCCGATTTGATTCAAATTTCATATTTAAGAGTTTGAACAAATTTGTGGGTGCTTCATTAAATGTTTTTCATCTAGCACCAACACAAGTGATACTTACCTAAGACATTTTTAGGTTTTTTAGGAATATCTTGAAAAATAAACAATTTATGAGATTTTTTTATTCTTTAACATTGATTTAGACTTGAATTTTGAACAAATTTTGTTTAAACTTTTTTTTGAAATTCTGTCAAAAAAATTTCAAAAAAATAAAACACTTATTTTTGTCGTCAAATTCGGTTACAATGAGTGGGACAAGGACAGATTTATGCGTATTGCAATAAGTGCGAGAGAGACTTCCGAAAGTTATTTGAATATTGCTGGAAACGCTCAAAATTGAAACACGATTTTTACAAGAAATTTGACTTAATTTCTTTAGGAAAAGTAATTGTGGTACTATCCGTATAAAAAAGTCATGTGTTGGGCACATCAGATATTTTTCCTAAAACTAGCTCAGATCTATAAATTGAGTCACCAAAATATTTAAATCATTTGTATATTTTACATCAAATTATGAAGTCTTTTTTGATATTATGAAATCCTTCGCCTTATCTAACCTCATGTGGATGTCGATGTGGTCCAGGGTGCGAAAGATGCTCCCGATGGTCCGTTCCACGCCACTAATAGTCAATCTAACCAATTGGTTTTCTAGTCTACCAAAGAGATAACAACCTGTCTTTACAGGGATTTATTACCGCAGCTACTGTACTGTGTTTCAACTCCAACAGGCAAGGCGGCAGTTAATTTAAGACAATCAGATCGCCGCACCACTTTATCGAAAATTTAATTACGGGGGGCCTATCCACCTATCCTGTACTCAATTACCAAAAATACAATAAGTGTTATTATTAGTGTATATTCATATTTACTCATTAAGGTGTGCCGGTGCTTTTCTTGTCGATGGCATGAGGAAAAAATTATGACCATTTAAGGTTGTTTTTTTAAGTAATATTTAAACCTGTTGTATTAATTAAAATTTCCATGTAGCTACACTGTCTTTATTAAGCACAAGTGTAATCGAAATTATTATTAGATATTTTACCTTATGGCAGAACGAGTAAAAAAAATATATTTTGCTGTTAAATTAAATTGAAACATTACTGTTAATTTGTTTATGTTTTACTAAAAATGGTAAAGATGGCTTAACATTCTTTAAAACTAAAGCCAGAAATGAAAGAATAATTATACAGAAGTTTTTTTGACTTTACTTCTTCCAAACGTTGCTCTTATAAATGTTAGCATTTGTCTGGATTTGCAAAGCTTTTTTTGATTTTTTTTAGTTCCTTTCGAATAGTTTGATTAAATTATATGGAAATTGTTGTATTTTTTACAAAACGAGGTACTACTTTATTAAGTTCTAAATTGAATCTATGTAGATTAAACGATGCTAGGTATAATTCTGTTCAAATAAGAGTGCGAAAATTTGTAAAACTGCTTATACTTTTTCGTAGAAGATATTAAGTACCTACTTTTTTCTACTGCCTTGTTGGAAAGTAGGCTACTACTTACTATAGATATTTGAAAGATGAAAGTTGACATTTACAAAAATGAGTGGTGTAATGAAAAATGTTCCTCTCTAGAAAGGAAAGTAAAAAATTTGTTAGTTAGCAAATTTAGAGTTGCCGTATTTGCAGCCTCTTCAATGTCCTTGCCTACATCACTACTAGTTTCTTCGTCACTGCATTCAATTTTTACTAAATCCTTTTCTAAAACATGGACAAATAAATACCTTTTATAATAATTTAAATCACAAGTTGACAGTGTTGACAGCGAATGCAGAAAAATTTAATTATTTTCTGTTTGCAGCGTTTCTAAGGATACGATCAAACTTACCTACTAATTTTTCTTGAAAATTTTTTTAACTTTTTTAGTAAATGTAAATTTAGCACATTTCGGAATAAGGCATCAGTAGAAAAAATAATATACACCACTCGCGAAGAAAGTGAAAAGTGTCACTTTCTTCTCTTAAATGTAATATACTATTACTTAACATAATATATTTTTTCTCATACCTACACAAAAATGGCCACTTTATTTGCGTGAAATGCGGGTAGAAAGTCGCCTTTTTAGGGTAGTCGCAGAAAATAAGGAGTGGGGGTAACATTTCTCACTTGGGTAGCCATTCCCTCACTGATATGCGGGAGTGATTTGTGTTTGTTTATGGTTGTTAAGGTGATTTTCTCACCGCACAGTGTCAAGCAAAAATGTCAGTGTTATGCTGTTATAATTTGTTCGCGCGTTTCTCGCAAAAAAAGTGGCCATTTTCGTACAGGTATGAGAAAAAATAGAGTATACTACACGGGAGGAATTGATTCTGCCTCGTTTTCTTGCGCCCTCGCTTCGCTCTCGCGCAATTTTCACACCCGTCAGAATCTCTTAATTCCTATCTTGTTGCATAAACTACTATTATTACGATTTACCTGCGACTAGTCTGTATAACCTAAGTATTTTGAGTTTTAAAAATATTCTAATTCATGTCAAAATTACAGTCCTTACTGGTATTTTTAAGAAGACCTATCAGTACTGCCATTTGTTAAAGTTATAATACTTGTCCTTTCAAAATTTAAATTCCTACGAGGTTTTTTAATAAAAGGTGGTACCACTTTCAGTACCTACCGACTTGACAACGATTAACAATCATCAGTTTGGACAAATAATTTCGAGTCTAATTAAAAACTCCAACTGGAAACATACCTACTGCTACCTGTTTGCATTAAGGAACTATTTATTGTTTGTTCGTTTAGCTCAGGGGTTAAATTTTGAATACAAAAAGCTATTATTAACATAGATAATCATAAATCAATTACATTTGCCTCGTATTGTGTTTAATGAGCGGATGTACGGGTCAACTGAATAATTCCCTAATTGATTATAATAATGAAAAAAAAAACACACACACACAAGTCAAATGGTAGGAAGAAGAATAAACAAACATATACCGGTATATTGTATTCAGATTTTATGATTGTACTTGTGGTAGTTAAGTAGTTTGATGCGCAGGTGTGTACCTAAGTTAATTATTGTATTTTTTATAATTGCCGGGATTTTGGAATCAGTTTTAAGGGGTGCACACACATCTGCACCTCAGACAAATTTACGAATATTGTTAGAAAATGTTAATATAAGAACCCAAGTGGTTTGGTTTTGATTAATAGGACTGAAGTTCCTTTGTTAAGTTTAGAATATTGTTTTGTACAAACGAGGCGCGCGTTATTACAACTTTTTGCAGCTATTATAACAAAACAAAGCCACACTCTGGCTGCTACAGCAATATAATATAATGTATACCATACACAAGAAACAATGCCACCTGAGAATGGCGTCAAATCAGGCTGGCAAGCATACCAACCGAAGCGAGTAAACAGTACTGGCAAACGCCAATTCCCTACCACATGACATATAATGGGAGATAAGCTCTTTGTGTAATAGTTCTATTGCATAATAGTAGCGCTACGAGTCCTTATCAGAAAATGACTCATAACAACTGACAGACGCGAACAGGAAATTGGAATAAGAAATTTTCGGGCGTAAAATGAAAGATAGTAGTCCTGTAATTTCCTATCATCCAGCAAAGGCATTTGTAGTTTGAAGTTGAGCTGGGGAAACGGGACGCGATTTCTGTTCTGCCGGCCTTATATCGACTGGAAAGTTGCTGGGGGCTGGAAAGGCTGTTCAAACGATATTCTATTCACTACACGACTACCCTTATTTCTTGCGTTCCTGCGAAGCTACACTGTTAACAGGAATGTGCGAATATCAACACAAAATAAAGTTGTCTTTTTTTATTTAGTTAGGTTATTAAACATTTACATACTTGAAGTTTAGATATTTGCTTTTCTTTCCCGTGTTAATTTAATTCTACAGAAAAAATCATGTTTTTGCCAAAAAATTCGACAAAACAATAAATATTTTATAAAAATGTGTGTTCTGCACCTGCAATAAAAACAAACAATTTTAATCTCAAACTGTCAAAAAGAATATCAATACCTAGTTTCTACAGTTATTTCAAAAATGTCTATTTCTACAAAGAAATTTATAATTACCTGTTTTCTAGAAACCCTTTTGTTTTAGTCCTGATCTGTATACCGTCATATATCCAAAAAAGTCCAAAACACAAGTTATAGGTATAACACTTCAGTTAACACTACAAGTCACTACAAATGAGAAGCAAAAATAAACAACAATTATAATTCAAAAATTTTAACTCCACAAACTTTTCTGACAATAATTAAATAGGAACTGATTTTTATTTTATCTGTTTTTTTACTTTTTTGAAGACTCTTTTGTTGTCCTATTTTATCTTACAGCAACAATAAATTAAAATCTTGAGTCTATATGTGATGAATGGAGCGGTGAGTTAAATGGGAATGCTTCAGTAAAAGCAAGCATATAGAGGGTGTCTCTAAAAGGTCTTTACAAAATTCTACCACAAGTTTTTGGGCTCAAAATAATTCGATTAAACCAAACATACCTTAGTCCAAAAGTTCTTCCCTACTGAGTTACAGGGCGCTAAAAAATATTTTTCCAAATAATTTTTTAAGTATATCTACAGAATGGTTTAAAGTAGAGATTTGAAATTTGGTGGGTTAATAAGTCTATAAGGAAGCTACAATTTGTTGGTATTAGAACCAAAATAATATTGTTCAGTGGCGTACCTATCAAAGAGGTCTCAGGGTTTTTTTGAATAATTTTTATAGGGGACTAAATTTTTTTACAAAATAATAAGAATTATGATAGATACGATCAAGACACGTAAAAAAGGTATACTTGTTTGATTTGCATTAACTCAACTGTTAGCGAGATATTGCACTTTGAAAATTTTTTTTGCTATTAAAATGACAATTTGTGACACCCTGTAAAGTAAAAAATATTGGGTCACTCTAATACGGCTCATTCTACGTTGAAAACTAACGATAATTTCTATCTTATACCGTTCTGTAGATATACCTAAAAAAGATAGAGGGCGAATAAAAAATACATCTTTCAACACCCTGTATTTTAGTAACGAAACATTTTTGGGGGTCGGTTTCTACAACCATTTATGCTTAGTTTTGGACGTAGAATCAGCTGTATTAGAGTGACCCAATATTTTTTACTTTACAGGGTAAGTCTCAAATTGTTTTAAATGAAAAAAAATTTTCGAAATTAAATATCTCGCAAATAGTTGACTTAACGCAAGTCGAACAAGTATACCTTTTTTATGTGTCTTGAGCGTATCTATCATAATTCTTGTTATTTTGTAAAAAAATTCAATACCCTACAAAAAATATCCAAAAAAACACTTAGTCCCCCCTATAAATACGACACTGAACAATATTATTTTGGTTGTAATACCATCACATTGTAGCTTCCTTATAGATTTATTAACCCACCAAATTTCAAGTCTCTATTTTAAAGTGTTCTGTAGATATACCTACTTAAAAAACGATTTGGAAAAATATTTTTTAACGCCCTGTAACTCAGTAAGGAAGGAATTTTGGACTAAGGTGTGTTTGGTTCAATCGAATTATTTTGAGGCCAAAAACTTGTGATAGAATTTTGTAAAGACCTTTTAGAGACACCCTGTATAACATAACTGGCTCTTTGTGGGGTGTATAGAATTTTCTAACTTGATACATTTAAGTACCTAGTTTATAAAGTAATACCAGTCGAATGTTGATTTTTTATATAAACTTGCTTAGGAATTTCTGTATCAGGGAATCTGTTACATTTATGTTCCAAAAAAACCACACCCTTTCCAAAATTCCCTTATTTTTAAAATTTATCATTTTTAAAAATCTCCGATATTAAAAGCTGATAATTTGCATCAAAATTATTTGTTATTTTTCCCATATATTTTTTTGATTATCTTAGACAAAATTACTTTAGGAGAGGAGGATTTGTCTAAAAATTGATATTTTCGCATCATGAAATATAATACACTATCAAAGATTTATTCAGAAATGTGACGAAACTGGGACAGTATCTTTCCCAAAATGTTAAGGTGTATTCCAAACAAAATACAATCAACATAATTATACATTATGTAGTTATAATGAAATAAATTAAAATGCAACCCC
This sequence comes from Pediacus dermestoides, assembly GCA_963942485.1. NCBI lineage: Eukaryota > Metazoa > Arthropoda > Insecta > Coleoptera > Cucujidae > Pediacus > Pediacus dermestoides. Next base: position 10,597,564 of record OZ012628.1, on the reverse strand, counting down.
CCACTCCTCTTCTATAATTCAACTTACATTTTTGTCCTTTCTGGCATACCAACATTTAAATAGGTATCCAATTTTTGTCCAAAACTAAAAGATAAAGGTGATAAATACACAGGGCCATGTGCATCGCCGTGAGAATATCGTAGAAAAATTCCTAAACGCTTATAAAACTTTAATGAAATTATAACAGGCCGTTTAATTTCGTGGAATGAAAAGGTATCCCATCTATAAAAAATGACCGTAAAACATATCAGACTTTAATGGGTGCATATCTTAATAGTCCAACAATGAGGTAAACAGTTCAAGTGGCTGGTAACAAATGAAGATTAATGTTCTCGCGTATTCCCATAGGATTGAGTGTGTATGTGTAGGCCAAGCACACACATACATAGAAGACGGCCGCCCGCGCACAATGGCCCCACTATACCCGGACCATTTATCCACGATTTTTGACATTTTTTCGCATTCTAGCTGTGCTATTATAATGGATAGTTGAATGGAACCAATGAATGAATTGGAAACTATGATGGCTTTATTTCCAACTTCATATAATATTCTTTTACTATTGTGGCACCATTTGAGGTCACATAAATTATGTTTTTGAAATTTTCGGTATAATGAACTTGGTGAGTTTCTTGAATGAGGCCACAAACTGTCATAATGATACTAAATATTGAATGTGCAATATGATATTATTATTATTTTGGGATTGTAGGTGTTAGTCGTGTTCCAAATGGGCCCAATTGTGTTCGTACAATTCCCCGAAATTCTACTTCATAGCACAATAACAACAAACAGTTGTGTGTTAATATTTTTCTCTATATAAAATAATTTATGAGCTTGAGTTGGTCAGAAAAAAATACAGAGTTGCTTCTATGGAACATCTATGTTTATAATTTTGCAATTAGTTTAGTTATGTACAATAAAACAACAATAAAAATATCGTTAATTCTAACATTTGTTTATCCAATTAGTTTTTATGCTTATTGTTATGCCATTAAAGTATTAAATAATTTTCTACGGATTATTGAATAATGCAAAAAATTATAGAATGCTAATTTTTGGATGTGCAAATGTTTCATATGAGACATTACCATATGAAATGAAGAAGCAAAATTGTAGTTTTATGAGTTAATTTGGCATATTTTGAATAATAATTGCAGTATAATTTTTGTAACCTCACTTTTAGATTTTTTAGATGAATTTAAAAAAGCTATTTACATTTTACTAAATAACCTGTTTTAAAACTTTCTATGTATATAGTTTTGAACCATTGAACCAATTAAATATGATAAAATTTGATATTTTACGTAGAGCAAAATATACAAGGTGATTCAAAATTCGATGTAGATATTTTAAGGACGTATTGTTGGGATCAAAATAAGACTTTTTTTCAAATAAACATGTATCCTAAAATGCACCCCTTCCGAGCTGCAGCCACTGTAAGTTGCGTAAAAATAAAGGATTATTTAAAATTGTGACTACAATAACGGTTCAAATCTTCTGAAAATTCGCATGCCCCCGTTTTTTAGTCACTCTATTTATTTTTGTCTTCAAAAATTATGTAAATCCAGTTTTGGGGGAGTTGGAGGGGGTCCACACTTTTATGTAGCTCGGAGGGGGTGCATTTTAGGACACATGTTTATTTGAAAAAAAGTCTTATTTTGATCCCAATAATACGTCCTTAAAATATCTACATCGCATTTTGAATCACCCTGTATATCTACATATTTTTTCAGAATAAAGTTTTTGTAGACCTAACCTTAAACTGTTTTCGATGAAACTGAAAATGGCATAAAATTTTACTAAAAACGTTATTTAGAACCTTCTAATTTTGGAACCACTGCTCATAGTTTGATAAGTAATTTTACTCAGACTAATATCGGTGTTTGTCAGTTTAATGTCCGGTTGCAGTTTGCACCTAGCTCTGCAAAACTAACAGCGTGATAAATATTTAGCAGCGGCATGTTATTGGTTAAATTATTATTTGCTGCGTTTCTTAGCAACAAATTTAAAAGACCCAATAAGCTGCCGCTGCTAAATTTTAAACGCGCAATTAGTTAATTGAGCATTTAGCAGAGCTTGGTGCAACCGGGCATAGAAGTTTTGTGGACCTAACCTCACTTTTTAGGTGAATTTGAAAATGTCTTTCAAATTTTATTGAACCCTACTGGCCAGATTTTGATGAAATTTGCAATTTTATTTTGAGTAATATATCGGTTTTATTTCAAACTAAAAAGTTGTTGACCTAACCTTACTTTAGGGTTACTTCCATGAAATTGAGGAAGCCATTAAAATTTTACTAAAAACTCTGTATAAAAGTTTGTAATTTTGGAATAGCTGAACAGATTTTGAAAAACATTGCAATTTTATATAGAGCAATATCGGTTTTCATCCGATCTAAAAAATATTGTAGACTTAACCTCACTTTTAGATACATTTAGATGAAATTGAAAATGCCAAAATTGAAGCAGTTTTAATCGAGCAAACTTTAATGGTACATTCTCCTAGTCGTCCTGATTCGGAAAAATGTATATTATATACATCTATCTCGATTCCTAAGAAAGATACAGAGTGTTGAAGTTTACAAGAAAAAATCATTTTTTTGCAATAACTTCTATAAAAAGCATGGATTCAAAAAAAAATTTGTATGCCTGCCCTCCTCCATAAGAACAATTTTATGAAGATATTTTCGATTTTGGAAGCCACCAGTGGCGTGCAATTCGGCTACATCTCAATTATTTCAAAGAAAATATCTGATGTGCCCAACACATGACTTTCTTATACGGATAGTACCACAATTACTTTTCCTAAAGAAATTAAGATAAATTTCTTGTAAAAATCGTGTTTCAATTTTGAGCGTTTCCAGCAATATTCAAATAAATTTCGGAAGTCTCTCTCGCACTTATTGCAATACGCATAAATCTGTCCTTGTCCCATTCATTATAAGCGAATTTTACGACAAAAAAAATGTTTTATTTTTTTTGAAATTTTTTTGACAGAATTTTAAAAAAAAGTTCAAACAAAATTTGTTCAAAATTCAATTCTTAATCAATGTTAAAGAATAAAAAAATCTCATAAATTGTTTATTTTTCAAGATATTCCTAAAAAACCTAAAAATGTCTTCAGGTAACTGTCACTTGTTTTTGTGCTAGATGAAAAACATTGAATGTGGCACCCACAATTTTGTTCAAACTCTTAAATATGAAATTTGAATCAAATCCGATAAGTCGTTTTTGAGTTATGGTGGATAAAGACAGACAGACACACACACACACAGACACACACACAGACAGACATCATGGCGAAAATGGTCAGAATGGATTCAGGGGTCCTCAAAACGTGTAAATCCATCAAAATCTCAAAGTCGAAAAAAATCACGATTACTATACTTCCTTATACTGCGTATAAGAAAGTAAAAAGCATGCCACTGTAATTTTTAAGAAATATTTTTTTATCTATTGAATTCCTTGTTCAATTTGGAGTAAACTTTGCATTTACCGAACAAAAATTGAAGTTTTAGTTCCAGAGATAATTAGCCACTGGTGCCCCCCCAAAATCGAAAATATCTTCATAAAATTGTCCTTAGGGAGAAGGGCAGGCGTGCAAAATTTTGTTTGTATCCAAGCTTTTTTATGGAAGTTATTGTAAAAAAATTATTTTTTCTTCAATACCCTGTATCTTTCTTAGGAATCGAGATAGAGAATGTACCATTAAAGTTTGCTCGATTAAAACTGATATACCCTGTATATTAATTAGGAGGGTCACGAAGTTAAAATTAGAAACGATAAAGATGTAGAATTGGTATTCGGACACTAATTTTCAGTATTTACCAGAATATGATCAGGATATTTTCTTCAGCGATTTGGCCTGTAATGTTTTAATAGTTCTTAAAAGAATAACTATTTCCTAAGTAAAACTTTCAATCTAGAAGTTTGCTTCTCCTCCAGATCACCCTAAAATCCATTTCCAATCTTCTTCTGAGGTCCTCAGAAACATTTTTGAACTAGTTTGCAGGAATCGGTGGAACCCCCTTCTTTGCTCAAAATTTTTCAATCTTGTCCAACATCAACCAATCAACAAAATCCATCTGAAAGAAGTCAGATACAGCAACAGTAACACAGCGATGGCAGCCAGGCCAGGTGTACTGTAAACTAAGTCCACGTTACAGCCGAGTGTGTAGAAGAAGTTCTTGATTTATTCCCTAATTAGTCCGGACAGGTATATAGGACAGGTACGGCAGAATGGTTTAAGGATAAACGGAATGTAATATTACACTTCCAATGATTAAATTGGTGGTATCCATCCTAGCTATCTTTATAAGATAGCAGCAATAATTGACTACCATTTTTTCCACAGATTTTTATCACCAACATATTTGTAAGAATACCATTCAAACTTCAACCAATTATATATTGAATACAGTTTTCGTCTCTAATTGCTTTTGGTTTGTTTTATTGTCGTTTGCCTCCAATTCAAATAACATAAAATCCTAAACACATAAATCTTTGGCAACAAAATAATACAGCATCAAACCCAAAACCAATAAATTCAAATTCTTGTTAGGAATATTTACATAAAGGGCAAAGGAATAAGGGTTTAATTTTGCCCATTTACGGCTTGTATTTAAAACAGTTTCCCGTACCCAAAGCTACAAACACTATTACCTTGTGGAAGAAATGTAACTAAACATACAACATGACGGACTGTCGACATCTTTCAGACAAATCTATTGTTTCCTCGCTTTCTACAAACCAATAAATAACGTAATCCTTATTTAAATTGACAACTATGTGATCTGGCTTCCAGCTTCACTCTGTGTAACAGTACCACTTAGAGTTTGCAATATAAATAACTAGGAACTAGAGGCAAAAAGCGAAAAACAACACGGATTTTAAAAATGCGAAATGGGCGGGAAATCTTCATAATATGCAAGGTGGGGCAAGAAAATTATTTAGGGTAAATTGTTTTAACTGTTTTAATTCCAGCTTAATTATCGCAGAGTTTATGACGTATAACCTAAATGTTCTTCTCGCAAGCTCAAATATAATTGCAAATATTGTAACTAATTCTTTTACTTATACACCGTCTGGTTTTTCATAGTGCTGAAAGGACCCGTGTTATCCTTCCGTTTGTCGGCACGACTTTGTTTAGCCGCAACTAATTCAAGCCCTTTTTAAAGTGTGTGATATTTGACTCTTGCACTCTCTTTCTCCACTAAAAAAATATGCCCAAGTTATTTTTTTCACTTCACTAGTAGGTAGTGGGTAATATATAAATGGAATTCTAATATCCTTTGTGTTAATGATATTTTATAATTAGCATTTTAGTAATGTATGTAATATTTTAATTGTTAAAAGTACTAACAGAATTAATCGTCACTTATATTGCTGTAATTTTAGGTCTACTGACTTTTGTGGCTTTTAAAATATGCGTAGAACGCTTAAGGCACGTTTAATTTAATGCCTCAGTATATATTTTTTTTCTTAGCCTTCACCGAAAAATTTTTCAGTAACGCACCGGTAATCAACTTCGCTTCAAATACCATTAGATATAAATCGTGAGGAGATGGAGATTTTTTATAACTTTATTAAAACCTTCTGTAGTAAGTTTTAGAACCGTTACAGATTTATACAGAAAAATGTCGATTGTATTTCAGGTAGACCTGATCTCATATTAGAGGATTACTTTCGATGGATGAAGAAATTATCATACTTATACTACTAACAGCGAAGTTGATTTTGAAATGACATAATTCCGAGAAATTTTTGATTTTGATTGTCTGGTGGTATTGGGGAGTCACAATTTTATACAATTTGTAATCGCTGGACCGATTTTGATAAAATTTGGAATTTTATACAGAGCTACGACGGTTTGTTTAAAGGTTTTGTGGACCTAACCTCACTTTAAATTGTTTTAGATGAAATTGAAAATATTATTCACATTTTTCTGAAAAAAGAGTTTTCAATTTTTCTATAGTTTTGGAACCACTGGTTGGATTTTGAGGGTATTTACAATACTAAGAAGTAGGACTAGACCTAACCTCACTTTAAGATTATTTTCGATTAAATTGAAAATGCCATTTTACTAAAAATATTGTTTAAAAAGTTGTCATTTTGGAACCACTGGACGCATTTTGATAAAATTTGCAATTTTACATAGAGCAATATTGATTTTTTGCAATCTAATATTTTAGATTCATTATGAAATTAAAATGCCATTACGATTTTACTAAAAAGCGCGATTTAAAAGCTTGTAGTTTTAGAACCACTTGACGGATTTTGATAAAGTTTGCAATTTTACATAGAGCAATATTTATTTTTGTAATCTTAATTTTTTTAGACCTAACCTCACTTTTAAATTCATTTAAATGAAATTAAATTGCCATTACGATTTTACTAAAAAATGCCATTTAAAAGCTTGTAATTTTAGAACCGCTGGACGGATTTTGATAAAGTTTGCAATTTTATACAGAGCAATATATTATACATAGAGCAAGATAGATTTTTTGTAATATTACATTTTTATAGGCATAATCTCACTTTTAAAATAATTTATATAAAATTAAAATGTCATTACGATTTTACTAAAAAACGTCGTCTAAAAGCTTGTAATTTTAGAAGCGCTGGACGGATTTTGATAAAGTTTGCAATTATACGTAGAGCAATATTGATTTTTTGCAATCTAATATTTTTGTAGACGTAACCTCACTTTTAGATTCATTTAAATACAATTAAAATGTCATTACGATTTTACTAAAAAACGCCGTCTAAAAGCTTGTAATTTTAGAAGCGCTGGACGGATTTTGATAAAGTTTGCAATTATACGTAGAGCAATATTGATTTTTTGCTATCTAAGAATATTTTTGTAGACGTAACCTCACTTTTAGATTCATTTAAATGAAATTAAAATACCAATACGATATTACTCAAAAAACGCCGTTTAAAAGCTTGTAATTTTAGAACCGCTGGACGGATTTTGATAAAGTTTGCAGATTTACGTAGAGCAATATTGATTTTTTGCAATCAAATATTTTTGTTGACCTAATCTCACTTTTAGATTCATTTAAATGAAATTAAAATGTTATTACGATTTTACTAAAAACGTCGTTTAAAAGCTTGTAATTTTAGAACCGCTGGACGGATTTTGATAAAGTTTGCAATTTTACATAGAGCAATATTGATTTTTTGCAATCAAATATTTTTGTTGACCTAACCTCACTTTTAGATTCATTTAAATGAAATTAAAATGTTATTACGATTTTACTAAAAAACGCCTTTTAAAAGCTTGTAATTTTAGAACTGCTGGACGGATATTGATAAAGTTTGCAATTTTACGTAAAGCAAGATAGATTTTTTGTAATTTTGAATTTTTATGGGCATAACCTAACTTTTAAATTAATTTATATAAAATTAAAATGCCATTATTAATTAAAAAAAAAAACGCCGTGTAACAGCTTGAAATTTTAGAACCACTGGACGGATTTTGATAAAGTTTGCAATTTTATACAGAGCAATATATTATAGGTTTTATTCCAGGCAAAAAATTTGTATATCTTAGACCTAACCTCACTTTAAGATTGTGTTCGACAAAATTGAAAATGGCATTTAAACATGAAAATCGTTCAAAAAGAACTTCCAATTTAATAATCTGTTAAAGTTCTATTAATTAATTATTATCTAAGTAGTAAAATAGAAAATTTGTGTTGAATGGGTAGTTTCTTTTAAAAACTAAGTTGCTCCTTTTTTACGACTAATATCCGCAAATTGCTCCATGAGAAAAAAGTCGTAATAAAACCGATTTTCTCCTAAAGATTGAACTTTGGGAGTGGGAGGATAATCTGAAATAGCTTTTTTGAAAGACCCATAAAACCCAAACATAAACCCATCTGAACGTACAATAATGAAATCAACTGATTTAATTTGTATATACAAACTCACTTAATTAGGCTGGGGAGATGAGGTTAAAATGCAAAGGATTAAGTTCTTAATTCTCTTTACCAAGTTAATTTTCATACATGTAATCTTATCGTTCCAAAAGTTAATTTGTGTTTTAAATTAGGACTTGGGGGCCGACGTAAAGTGAAAACAATCTCTCCATGCACTCCAATATAAAACAAACGACCAAGGAGGCTTTTGGGGCCCATTCGCTCGCTTACCAAACAAAAATATCAACAAGATCTCCCCTGTAACCCAACAACAGCTACAAAAACGTTCTCGTATCTTCTTGTTCTTTTCCTACAACCGACGCCAGGATTTTTTCTTTCACATTCGACGTGTAGAGGGAACTGGCCCGGATAAGGACGAGTTTTATTTAACAAGGAGCTGCTGCTAACTGCTATAAGGACCATTGCCTTTCCAAAACACGTATCTTCACGATTTGGCTAATTGGAACAATAAATTGTTGGTACGGTGTCCACCTTTAATAGGCTGATTGTCTTTTGTCTCATGGCATCTGTTATTCTGATATCCAATCGGCCAGGAGAGTTTTGGACGAGGATTTGCGGAGATGAGCAAATTTGATTTTTTATACAAGAAAAAAGTTGGTTTTCATAGAGAAGATAGAACAAATATATTACCTTATTCAGTTATCTTTATATTAAAAAAAGTTAAAAGAAACTTCGTGATGATTGATGAAATAGGAGCTAAATTAAAATTAATTGAATGTAATTACTGTTTTTCTTCAGGGTTCAATAGTGGCTTCTACAATTTAGATAAAATATGTAAAACAAAATTTTCGATTAAAACTCTATATGCAAAATTATAGATATAGAGACAGTTAGTTCTTAATGTTAAATTGTTAATGCTTCATCAAGATTCAAATTTAAATTCTATTTATAATTTCACAAAATGCCCAATACTAAATTGATAAAATTTTCGGTGTCTTTGTCACATTTTAATCAGCCTCTCACCACGTTTGTCCCTGTTATTTACACAGCAATAAAATCCGAAATGGCCGTATATTTTTCGTTTAATTGATTGTTTTGATGCCGAACATTCATCTGGTCCAATGCATTAGCTACCGTATCTTGATATTTACATTCCAAACAACTACCAGTTTGTTATATCAAATTTAATTATACGAAATTTAGAATTTTCGTCTTTTTTTACCTCATTTCGTTAACAACTCAAACTCATTTTATCGTTTTTTAGGGTCTTCATTCATAAATTTCAGTTTTACCCAACCACACACTTCAGAGGAGATTTAAATAAAAAACAAACTAAGTTTATTGCGTTTAAGTGTGGTCCACATCCGTTCTTGGTATTTTAATATCAGGATTAACCATCAAATGTAACTAATTACTAAAAAGACTATTTTGAGTAAAATATTACATTTAATAGTTATGTGAGGTACGAGTTTAAGATTTTTTTCGTTGGATCTACTACAAAGTACCAAAAGTAAAAGTATTTCTAACAAACATAAATCGCAATTAACGTGCAATATATTTATTTTGTTATGTAATTAAAAATAATATTACAAGGCATTTTGTTTAACATTAATTTAGTTTGATGTTGCTCCAATTAAAACCAACAATATAATTAATTAGTTAACATTAAAAAGTCACCTCGAATAAAAACTTGCCGTACTGACTATACCGAATGAGACAAACGAGTAAAAAGAGACAGAAAACTCAGTAAGATAACAACCAATTAAAAGACGTGTTGTATATTGAATAATAATTACTTTCAGCTACTACCCTACCCTGAAACTGTGCACCACGCCACGACTTACGTCCTCAAGGGTCAGCAGCAGGAAAAAGCCAACAAGCCTTACAACTTGTTGTCTTGACTCATTTTCAGCCGTTTACGTAAATTAAAGAAGTCGACAGCAATTTGTGAAATTATTTCTTAGAATTACAGGTTTTCGAAATGGGTGTATTATACGTCTTCCCTTTGTCATCCTTGTCTTTGCTTTCAAGTGGAAGTGAACAAGATTGCAGTAGCCATTGTTTAATCGAACAGGCTGTGGTACTCCGCGCGCGCGGTAGTACCTACAGTAGAATAAAAAGAAACGGAAACGTTTCTTAGAATTCAATTAATTAGTTTTATCACGCGCGCTCTCTAAAAATTATTTAGAGCACCCAACAAGGATAAAAGGTGCTAAAGGATACTGTGGATGTGGCGAGCGAGATATTCAATCGCAGTGCAATTACTAAAATGGGTTTTTAACATATTTATGATGTGCAGTTTTGTTGCAAGTGGGAATTTTTCATAAATTACGATAATTCTGGAGTGCAGATAACACACATATACAGACACGCGCAAAATTTTCTGGAAGTTATAAGCAAATTTACCTATATATTTTTTTAAATACCTACATAAATCGATTTTTATAGGTAAAAAGAAATAAAAATTCATTCCATGGGCGATATTCGTATGTTGGTTTGTGCGAAATGCCGCATGGAATAAATTGAAACATATCGTAATGAAGCATTTACAGAATAATTATAATAGGGACTTTGCATGATTTTAAAATAATTTTTTTTGAAAAGCTGAGAACAAATTATCACTATCAATATTTTTGAAAAAAAATTTTGGTTCGTACTTTCCGAGTAAATAAATAAAAAGTATTGTAAAATTTGAAATTTCCACGCATTGCCCGGAAACGCCCGAATCGGCCCAAAAGATTGCTGACGTCACGAATCTAGTTCCACAGTGCAGCACGCCGCATTTTGACTTATTTTGAAAAATGTCAAACGCCTAAAAAATATTTAGACATGGCAATGTCAACTAGATTCGTGACGTCACACAGGACTCTCCGATCTCAAAGCGTTTTCGGGCGGCAATAATATATTTTTTTCTATAGCAAATGTTAAAGTGTGCTTTTATCAACACAAAATAGTAGATATAAAGTAGCACTTTATCCGCAAGGGTAGATAAAAAAATTAGATTTTTTCGAAATGAATGAATTAAAACGTATTACTGTTGATTTTGACACCATAGTGACAACTCATAATATTCACAATATATTGTCATTGATAATAATTTAATTTGTAAGTAGTTTTTTTTTATAATTTTATTTTTCTTTAACATTTGCTATAGAAAAAAATTTTGTATTATACACGACGATAACATTTTATTATCTTCTCGAGCTTATTAGCGTTTCGGCCGACGCCTCGACGCTAAAATCGCTCTCTAAGATAAAGTACAATGTTATCGTCTTGTATAATAAATAACTATGAATTACGGTCAATTTATAATCGTTTTTTTATGTACAAATATTGAGTAAAAAAAATATTTTTGCTGTAGAGTATTATTAATATAGTCTTTTTACATTTTTAACAGAAAAAAACGGGATTTAAAAAAAATGCAACATCCCTATTAAGATAAGTTTGAGCTGGAAAATTTCATAAAAATGAACATCTAGGTATTCTGATTTATTTTTATGTTATCCAATCAAAGGCGTATCCATGGGGGGTTCTGGTCAATCCCCCTCTTCCCTAGGGCGCATTTTTTTTTAATATTCCATAACAAAGTGGGTACTATTTAGCTGAAGATCACAATTCAAGTTCGCGAACTGTTAGCGACCCGGTTAGCTATCAATTGGCGAACTCGGTCTGTACCACCGTTTTCGAACAGCTCGTGTAAATCTTTCAAGTTTTTTTCAACTTGCTTAAATTCCAAATTATGATTGTTTGGTTTTAATAAATTACTATTCCGTTTTATGGCTACTTGATTTTAAAGAATTGCAAACTTTTTTCAAAATAACTCGCTTGTTTAAATTATAATCAAAAAAAATTTAGGACATTTTTTGTACAGAATTTAATTTGTCATCGATTTCTGCTAAAATATATAGGGTGTTCCATTTAAAAAAATGTTATTTTGTGAATATCTCGAAAACCAGATGGTCAATTGTTTTTCTGGTTTCACCATTGTAATCAGCGGAAAAATGCTAATGTAACCGACTTTGTAGCTCCAATAATAACGAAGTTAGCAATACTGAGCCACTTCGCGCGAACACCCTGTATATTTTAAATCGATTTAATTCGGATCCTCATGATAAATTTAAAACCATGAAAGTAAAATTAATATTTACAGTCCTTGAAAGTTATAAAATAAAAATTTGAACCTTCATTTTGCAAAAGTATTTCAATTTTTAGTCGTGAACCTAACAATTTTGAAATTCTCTTTGTGGAATTTAAATTTTTCCATGGAACTGACTTTTAGCTAGTAGCCTTAATTTTACTGTGATATATTCCCCAAGGTTCCCTTTTGGCCCCTGCCACGGTAAACCACCGCCCACTAACTTATGCAACAAACACCAGTGATTTATTCGATTTTTTCCAAAGTTTATTAACGTATAGATAATTGTTTCCAAAGTGCTGTTGTAACATATAAATAATGTTGCTGCTACACAACACAAAAGATCAATATCTCTGTGTAAAAGATATAATTTATAGTTGTGTAATTAGTTTTTGAATCGGCAGGCAGCAAAGTGCACCACCGCCATCACCAATAATATACAAGTTCAGGTAGCCGTGGCTCTTACAATAATTTATTACTGGCAAGAATGTGGACTATTAATAATTTAAATGTTAATTTGTTAATTAATGATACAAATTGCTTTTCTCAAATGTGTTTTATTATTTCCCAATACGGACATTTAAAAGGTTTTAATTGCAATTTATATAGTTTTCCATGTTGAATGATCTAGATCAAAAATGTACTAATGATCGATCGTATACAGTGTGCATTTTGAATTTATATTTGCTTATTTCTCGCGCGGACAATTTTCGCACTAATTGGATGCTATAAAAGTTTTATTGAATTCTACTAGTCTTGTCCTGGGAAAGTTAATGGGGTTCAAAATACGAAGAAAACAAGTTCATTAGAAAAACAAACATTTAATAATTATATTTTTTATCCATTGTACTATTTACAATATGTTACAAATTAAATAGAACTTTGTACATCAAGCTATAACATAATTTACAGGAAATAAAATTAAATAATATAAAGAAAAAAAACAGATTTTAGTTCAGTCTTATTATTATATTTATAATAGATATATTTATGCCCTTTATCGCTTAGCAGGTTCATTGCACTGTTCTTCACACAAGTAAAAGGGCAACTCTCACTAGTACAACAACAAAAAAACAAATCCCTTTTTGTAATTGACCATAAGAAAAAGGTACGACGCGTATACACAGTTTGTTGTGTTCATTCTTTGATTTACACACTTAATTGTCACTGGGGTATATTCAGAATGGACCCGTGCCCCCCGCCGAAAGCAAAATGCGGGGGCCTGTGCGCCATGGCGGCTAAAAACGGCGACATCAACGGCCCACCCCCCGGAAACAGTCCGAAACTAGGCGGCAGGAGCGGCCTGGCGGACAACCGCAGCTTCTCCAACTCGGCTTCTTGTAGTCTTTTAGCTTTGGCCCTTCGGTTTTGAAACCAAATTTTCACCTGTTAGAAAAATAGCGAAATATAAACCAGCAACTTTAATAAGAGTTGAAATTCCTACCTGTGTTTCTGTTAGACGAAGCGAACTCGAGAACTCTGCCCTTTCAGCTATACTAAGATATTGCTTATCCCTGAACTTCTTCTCTAAAGCCAGGAGTTGTTGGGTGGTGAAGGGCGTGCGAGGTTTGCGATTTGGTTTGTGTTTTCTAAGGGCACACCTGACGATTTGTGGACCATTTCCCGTATTTAAATTAACTAAATTTGCTGCAACGAAACGAAAAATAGAAATTATAGTTTGGTGAGTGGTGCCTTGAGGGTATCTATACATAATATACTTCTATAGGCCATTAAAAAAATTATGTCAAATTAATTGCTACAGTCTAAAATATAGTAGCAATAAATATAAATGAAATGTTGTATGTTGTACGGGAGAAACGAGAGAATATACCGTAATAATCGTTTCCAATTAGTTTTAATTAATATCGTATATAGAGTGCGTATATTGGGATTGTTTAAATAACGACCGTAAAATACTGATAAAAAAATCAAGTAGGCATTCGATTGGCTTGTGAGTTGCAAACATTAATATCGTGATAAATCAAGTTTTACTTCCATTTCATAAATAATAAATATATCAAGTTATGATGCACTTGGAACAGAAATAATTAGATTATTTATTGGACATAATGATCACATATCAAAGGCTAATTCGCTTGATGATGGAACGGTACAGGGCCGGCATTGAACAAGTGAACCTACAGAGAGAGAGGAAAAGCACACTCGATCATGTAGGGGGAGTTTTGGCCAAAAGGAAATTTGATATTAGAGATTGAACTATTGAAGTTTTATTAAATTACTCTAAACTTTGTCAAAAAATCATTGTTTTACCTGAAATCGAACTACTTTTAAAAATTGCACTGTAATGACCGTCATGTAAAATATTGCAGTACTAGTCTTGCAATGATCAATTTTATTATAAGTCAAAATAGTCTTGAGAGTTTGAATTTTTTAAAGGTTTCAGTTAAAATATTAAGTATTCATGTAAACTGTTCACTGGTTTAGTTTCCAAAATATTGAGCTTTACTGAGAAATTGGAAGTACTAACATAGAATCTAAAGGTACCACTATCAGTAATGAATTTTACCTGAAATCGTCAAGAAAGTCAAATATTCAAGACTATTTTGGTTCAAGACAATTGATCATTGCAAGACTAGCATTGTAATATTTTACATGACGGTCATTACAGTACTACTTTTAAAAACCGTACTGTAATGACCGTCATGTAAAATATTGCAGTACTAGTCTTGCAATGATAAATTTTCTTGAATCAAAACATTCTTGAGAGTTTGACTTTCTTAAAGGTTTCAGGTAAAATATAGATACATAACATGTCATGAAAATTATCATTCCAGGACTCAGGAAGCTTAAGCCTTACGGCCTCGTACTCTCAATAATGCTTCTTTTTGTCCTGTAATAGGTAATTTTCATGACTTGATATTTAAATAACTATTACTCTAAACTATCTGTCAATAAATTTTTTTCAGTTGTTTTTCTCTGTATGAAGTTCATATTTTGAGTATAGAGAGAATTGGAACTAAGAATATTTGCACAAAAATTTAAAATATTTTGATTGACTCTTTTTTAACCAGAAGTGCTCAAAGGCGAATCAAATTAATGTTTTTTAAATTTTCCGCTAAATATTTTAGTTACTGCTTTTTAGTGTGCTTTATTTTTCATGGGCAACTATTTTATATTATTCAATTGATTATGAAGTAT
This sequence comes from Pediacus dermestoides, assembly GCA_963942485.1. Taxonomy (NCBI): domain Eukaryota; kingdom Metazoa; phylum Arthropoda; class Insecta; order Coleoptera; family Cucujidae; genus Pediacus; species Pediacus dermestoides. The sequence continues at coordinate 10,582,385 of OZ012628.1, read as the reverse complement.
ATCTAAAAATAAAATTCCTTCTTTTTGACTTTTCTATCTCTTTTAAATTGTTTAATATATAAGTATAACAGAGGCGTCTCCAGGTAGAGAAAAAGAAGGTACTATATTTTTTATAACAATTTTTATTAAATGGATTTTTCCAATTTTCCATCAAAATGTCGTATGAAATTATATATTTTGTTCTTTAATTAAAGCAATAAATTTCTGGTTACGCCACAAACTTTTTATAATTTTTACCAGAAAAATGTTGTTAATTTGAATTAGAACTGAAGAAGTTTCTTAAAGACATTTTTGCAAATTTTTGTAGTCTCTCAGTTAACAGTCAAGGAAATCGATGTTCGACTATTTTACTTTATACAGTGCGTATTACTGCTGATATACAACACTTTTTTGTAAGTTAACGTTTTAATTTTCTCTTATTCTTACTTTAAAATTTACTCTCTTATTCCAATTTTTCATTACAACTTCTTCTGAAACTTATGAAAAAAGTTTCCTCTCATAAAGCTTAACTATTTAAATATTCATATTTATGGAAAAATATATTCAGAATTTTTAAAACAAATTTGTGGCTACGTCATTGACTTAAAATAGTATAATATGCAATGAATATTTAATGATAGCTATTAAGACACGAGTATGAGAATATAATGAATACGAGTGCCTTAATAGCTATTAAAATGTGAGTTGCATACACTATTTTTTCTACGTTTTTCTACGACTAGTCAAAATAATGAAAAATAAGAATATAAATATTATGGCAACTTTATCGTAACCTCAGAAATATCAGAAAATCAAAATAAACTGTTCATGGCAATATTTGATATTGACGGTATATTGCATTTCTATTGGTTATAAACTTGTATCGTAATGAAAAATCTGTATCATAATGAAACGAATTACAGTACAGGTAGTAAATTTCTAAGTAATCAATTAAAGTATTACGGTGGAAAAAAAAATCACTAGTGTCTAACTGAGCCTCTAAAAAAAATCGTAGTTTACCTCCGAAATTTTACATACATTTTGTCAATCTCAATAATTTCTGAAAAATTGACTTTTGATTTTTAAAAACATAATTTTATTAACAACGACAATTTTTGCGCATTCTTCAAAAAAAAATTTGAAAACTGGAAAAAATATATTTAAAGGTAAAAACGTCAAATTTCTGCTTATAATTATCAAAAATCGTTTCTTCGGATTTACAAATTTTGTGTCCTAAGCCGGTCCTGTACACCCAGACCAAAATCAGTACAGCGAGCTGGCATGGTACCGTTGCACAGCAGGAATATTCAAATGAAGCGAAAACAAAGACTGAACTCAACACAGGAAATCGCCTATGTGCGTTATAAATTGAAATTATAATTAATGATGTGATGGCTAGCAATAATCATTAATTAAAATTAAGGAAATTAAATTCTTTAATAGTATTTCTATTGAATATTCATCAGGCTTCTTATAGGTTTTTATGATTTAGTGCGAGGTGTAGTATTAGGATGTGAACAACTAAATTAACACGTGCGACGTAAGAAACTCAAATAAAACTTGATTTTTTCAACACACCATAATGTACGGCAAAAAAATTTCAACTCGATTTCTGTTAATATTCATCATGTTTAGTTTAATCGAAAACGGTTTTCTATTATTTGCTAATTATCTACCAGTGAATACATAATAGTAAAAAGTGCAAAAAAATTTAAATTGCAAAGTATCTATTATTCAAATTAATATTTAAAATTTTATTACGTAATTTCGCGATGCAAAAGTACTGTTTGTCGTTAAATATTTAATATTTTACTGAAATAATTAGATACATATGTAATTACAAATAATAATAAAGTACCTATGCCACTTATTCTGACTTCAGTTACCTACAGGTTTATTTAAGTAATTAACTGAGACTTACTTTGAGGTGACGAAGACCTTATAAGCGCTCCACTCCCCACCCAAGAAAAGGGCCACTGCGAATGTGGCCCCGGTACTAATCTCGTCATGGAAGGATGCAAAGGCTGCGGTACGATAACAGTATGCGACGAATTCGGACTTAAACTCTCCCTGCCATCAGTGTCCTCCTCATCGTCCACCGTGATATTCTCATCGTCCTCATCCTCATCCAACTGCTCACTACCAGAAACATCCAAAATCCTACTGTCGTCCATTTCCTCCAAATGCTCCTCTTCCACTGGAACACTCGATGGAGATTTGCGCGGCGACGACGTCGACAATAACGATTCAACACTAAAGGATATCTTCGATTTGATATCAGTTTTTGTTTCTTCCATGTTGGTGGAAAACATAATAACTAAAACACTGAGTGTACACTTTGAGTTAATTGCACTAGTAGGTAGGTGTCGCGTTTCAGGTTTGGTGTGATTACAAGAAATTTTTTCAGGAGCACAGTGTGAGTTACTCTCAGCAGGAACTGATGCAGACTGAACTGTGCAGAACTGGTGGAAAGGGACCATGCCTTTAGGGGCGTGGATCTATCGCTTTGGAGCCCCTCCTCCCTGTTTATTATCCAAATAGGGCTTACAATTGATGACCCCTGCTAAATTTGTGTCGTGAATGACGATGCTAGCGTGATTTTGTCATATTATATTATTTGTCGAGGGGGATCAATTATTAATTTAAATTGATTTGTCTACGATGAGTATAGTTTCGATTTTAGGAACACAACAACCTCCATGATCAAAGCGAAAACTACCCTCTCTATATGAGCTTTCCAGCAATAGACAGGAAGTAATGTATGGTAATGTCGTGGATTTACTCTTAGAAACGCCATAAATAATAATAATAATATCAACAATATGACATTGTTAACGTAAATTATGACATTTTCCCATAATTTACATTTCTACATTATAAAACATTCCAGCTACGGTACGTGTGATGGTTTTTTCCAGTGTAAAACTATAACATAACCCACGTATAAATGTTTGTACATATGTCGTGAAAAACGACATTAAATTGTACGTCTGTCTCGCTCTTGATTAAGTCAAATCATGTTAACTATTTCACGTACAACTTAAACTGAATGATAGCATTAAATTGATTTTATTGCCCCCTCTTCACGCTATCAGCCAATAAGAAGGGAGGAGACAATTGAAGTATAGGCGGGGAATCATTCTTTTCACTGCCAATCAAATAGGAACACTGTGTGTTTCAGTTGTAGGGGAATATAAAAAGGTAAATTCAATGTGGAGACCCCTTTCATAAATTACCCCTTCTATATAAGAGAGCTTGTTCCCAATTATTTTTGTTCAACATAATTAATTTGTTCCTTGATGTAATTAATTTTCTACATGCTGTTTCAGGTAAAACAACTTTGTTAAATAACGATTGGTTTTTATATGTGTTAGAAATAACATGAATACTCTTATTATGTATGGACTAAGTATGATATCAAAGCAAATTTTATTCTATAGCATGTCATGGGAAAGTGCAAATTGAAAATGGACTTGTAGAACTCAAGGTTTGCCTCACGCTAAAAAAAAGAGTTTTTAAGAACCTTCAAAGAGTTTATAGTTTATAGTACGCCCTTCATAAATTTTTTAGACTCTTAGCAGCGTTTGCCACACCCTGTATATAAGAAAATTTAGGCTTTCCTAATTTTATAAAGTTTTGTACTAACTATAGCTACTTTTTCCTGATATTTGCTATTTATGAAAAATTTTGGGACTTTTAGAAGATTAAAAGGCACTTTCGGGATGAAACCTTATTATATCTAACAGGATGCTTTACTTTTTTAGATAAACAAGAAGCAAAAATCAGCAAATTTCCAAAGTTTAGCTTTTTAACCCAGAAGCACCCTATACCCTATATATTTTTAATAAAACTGAATTTAGTCCTGATACTTTTTTGAAACTTGGAAGGAAGAAAGTTTTAAGATATTTTCGAAACTAGTTTTGAAAATCAAAAAATTCTATGATAAGAATTATAAATGAAGCTCGTTTTATGGGTGAAATCAGAATATTTGTCTACTTTTTAAGGAATTCTAAAGTAAAAATTAGGGCAATTATGAAGGGCAATAACACAGAATCGATAATTTGCCTCAATTTTAAAGGAATAGGTATTATACCGAGAGATCAAAAATTATTTTGGTCAAACATCGTCAGGAAATGAAAAACGACGGTCTTAGCTTGTATCATCCTTTTGAAGTTCATCAAGTTATGTGCCATAATAAGTATTGACACGATACTAGCTCCGACAATTATTTTAAAATCCATGACCACCTTTGACCAAGATAATTTTTGATCTCTCGGTACTATACAACGATGCATGCATTTTTATTATTGTCTAGACCAGGTCCGCACTTGGATTGCCTGAGGCCCCTGTGTCATGATTGGTGAAGGCCATCCCCCTCCTGCCTCCCCCAAACTTAATCATTTTCAATGTATCACTTTTAAGATTGTTGTGGAAATTAGAAAAAAATAGAGAGAAGTGAATCAAAATTTGATCATCAATGTCTTTGGTGATATTACCTACCAATTTTCGAAATTTCCTTAAAGCCCTAAAAATGTCCAAAGACCCCTGTGTCATGACTGGTGGAGGCCATCCCCCTCCTGCCTCCCCCAAACTTTATCATTTTCAATGTATCACTTTTAAGATTGTTGTGGAAATTAGAAAAAATTAGAGAGAAGTGAATCAAAATTTGATCATCAATGTCTTTGGTGATATTACCTACCAATTTTCGAAATTTCCTTAAAGCCCTAAAAATGTCCAAAAATGTAGCGTATCTACTTTTATGATGTTAGATAATTTAATGAGGTTCGTACTTGTAGGAAATTTCCATTCAAATGTTAATTGGTGGAGGCTCTGGGGACATGGCCCCAGTGGACCCTTACTAAATACGGTCCTTAATTTTGAATAATTAGTTATACGAGTAATTAGATTATTGGCAATTTGGCAATTTATCCAGTTAGGTATAAAGTTTACCAAATGTAATAAATTTAGAAAAAAATATGCATGGTTTTGAATGTAATGAAAGCCAAATTTCACTGCTAAAAGTTTATTTTTGCATGCTGAATAACAATTCGCATTTTTTGCACAGTTTTGTCAAAATTTTTTATAAAATTAGTTTTAAAATTTTTCCTCAAATAAAAAAAACATTTTCTTCGCCAAGTTAATACTCCTTTCCTCATCATGCCAGCAATAAATCATTTACATTGATTTATTGAATTTTACATTTCAACATTTTATATGGGTTCGAAAAATTACTCAACTTTCTAAATTTAGTCTTTGTGACTTGTTTTATTGCTCAATAACAGTTAAATTTCCAATTTCATTATTATTAAGCCATATAAAATTTTTACCAGATTTCAATTAAATTTTAATAAAGACCTTAGTTACTGCAGTATGCATCATGTGTATTAATTACCGTCAGTAGAAGAGGAAGACATCTATAATTAACATTGGTTGCTGGTCGAAATTGTACAGTATTCTTAGACAAAGGATAACATATGTTTATAGGTGCAAAAAACAAGAGGTACACTTTCATAATTATTACCAGTTTTTTTATTACTTTTTACGTTGTACCATGCATTCAGAAAAATTGTTTTTTTCGCCAGGCGATGAAACACATCGCAAAAACTAAACCACAATTTTCTTTCTTCTATCTACTTGACAGGTGTTCAATAAAACCAACAAGGATGTTATTTGTCCAAAACTTTTCGACGTAAATAAACTAGGTATAAGGTAAAGAGTTAACCACACAAAATTATAGGACCCTTGTAGTTTCCAAACCACAACCTTTTTGTTTTACTTGACAACTGTCATGTACCACCAGGGAGTTGTAGGTATGATGGTACACAATAACGCAAGTTAATCCGGATTTGTGTCTTAAACGTCGCTTAAATTTGACAATGTGAAAACGATGGGGTGTCTGGTAGGTTATGGGGTGGTCTCTCTGTGTTATCTATACCAATACAGACAATCACCAACAACATAGTATACATTCACACCATTTAAAAAGCCTGATTAGAAACTATTTTGTCCTGAAATTGCTTTAGGTATTATAGGTAAGTAATAAATAATTACAAAACGACTGCATTCAAATTCAAATACCAGCACAAGACACCATGGTGAAAAAACCTTCCAAATAGCAAACATCAAACAAGACCCTTGATGGGTTTGCTCGGCTTGCCATTGGAGTTAATCATATTTTCCAACAATAGCCCAAAGCAATTGTGTTGTCCCTTGACACGTATATAAATTATACGATTCACTCCACGAAATAATAAACTTGAAGTGGAGTATATTTAGCGACGTTTACCAGTCATTATAAGGGGAAATATTCTCAATATCAAACCGGCAGATGGCTGTGATTCCAATTGTTAACCAGTCGTCATGGTTACTAGCCAAATATAACACCCTGTGCCATCACTGCCATCCCATGTTGAGTTTTCAGTTGCCTTGAATGGTGCAAATGTTGTTTCGCCTTTGAAATTGTTGGCTTCAGTTCTTGTTACAATTTCAAAGCGTTTAATATCAAATTAGTTTATACGCCATTGATTAAAACTTGCCAACCAATCCAGTGACACGATAAATAATTGCCAGACATTTTAAAACGTCGTTAGTGGTTATTAGACAGGCTCGATTAGGTTTGGAGTTTTGACCAAATTGTACTAAATACAATTGCTGGCACAAAGCTGTTAATGTAGTGTCAAGATGCAGTTCTACAATAAAGATATTTTCAAAGGCGGTAAGATTATGTAGTTTTTTTAATCTTTAAGGATTTTTGGGTGGATAATTTGTTAAGTCAGCTTAGTGAGGATAAGGAGATGGTGGTTATTGTCTTTTGAAATTGAAACTTTAGTGTGGGAATTGGAAAAGCTTCTTCGATTTTATTCCGGAACTTTCTAGTGGGATTCTGTTTAGATGAATATTTTGACTTAGGTTTCGCATATTTTTATCACTTGTATAATTTTTTCGATTTTGGGTAAATAAAACTCAAAAAACGGTTGCTAATTTTTATGAAATTATCTTTTTTAAAGTCATTTATTCCGAAATATTTTCTAGTTTTTGGAATTAACTCAAATTCATAGTTTTAGTTTTAGTTCATGGATATTTTAACATAAATTGTTAGGTTTCGCCTATTGTTTCCAATTTGGTCTTGGATAAATTTTTTATGAAATTTGGGGACATTTACATGTTCAAATATTTATTAAATTCAAAATATTTTCCAGTTTTTTGGGATTCATTGAAATTTACAGTTTAGGTAGGTATAATCCTAGTCTTAGGCTAATTTGAACTTTTTCTAAATTATCTAGATAAAATTTAAAAAAACGCCACAATATTAGTACCTACAGGATGGAGCAGAAAGAACGGACGTTCTTTAAATCGTCACAAAATTGTCAATTTTTGGCTTTAAAAAAAATGTATTGACAGATTTGAGTTCGTAATGAAATAGCATTTGAACAAATTATAAATAGTATATACAGGGTGGTTGCGTGAATGTATTAAAACTTTTCAAACCTTTTTTTCAAAATAACTCGCTTATATTAAATAATTATTATCAAAAAAATAAGGACAATTTTTGTACAGAATTTAATTTATCATCGATTTATGCAAAACCAGATGGACATTTATTTTTTTGTTTTAACCATTGTAATCAGCGGAAAAAATGCTACTAGTTTGCTAATTTAACCGACTTTGTAGCAGAAAAAAAAACAGAAAAACAATTGTCCATCTGGCTTTCGAGATATTCACAAAAATAACATTTTTTTAAATGCAACAATCTGTATATTTTTGCAAAAATCGATGATAAATTAAATTCTGTACAAAAAATGTCCTTATCTTTTTACTTTCTTATACGAAGTAGGTACATATAAGGAAGTATTGTAATCGTGATTTTTTTCGACTTCGAGATTTTGATGGATTTACACGTTTTGAGGGCCCCTGAATCCATTCTGACCATTTTCGCCATGATGTCTGTCTGTCTGTATCACCATAACTCAAAAACGACTTATTGGATTTGATTCAAATTTCATATTTAAGAGTTTGAACAATTTATTATTAAACAATTTATGACATTTTTTATTTTTTAACATTGATTTAGAATTGAATTTTGAACAAATTTTGTTTAAACTTTTTTTCGAAATTCCGTCAAAAAAATTTCAAAAAAACTAGATATTCTTAAAACACTATATTTCTCATAGCGCGCGTTGATAGTCAAATGCGACGGTCGAGGTGTCTCATTATATGGCTGCCAAACGGAAGGTCCCGAGTTCGAATCCCAGAAGGACGGACCATTAGTTTTTTTTTATTTTACTGGTTTCTATGGTCCCGAAAACAATAATAGTGAATAAATAATAGTAATTTGTATAACTAGCCTAGAAACTAGAGTTTTGCGAGTGCGAGTAGGGTTTGCGAGCAGAGGCCGTAGGCCGAGGCCCGCAACTACGAGTAAGTTTATTTAAATAAATAAAATTTACAAAATATTTGTTTAAATGTTTGGTATTAGGGATTTTTTTTTTATTGGTAACACGCGATACTTAAAATTGACACTGACAGTAGTAGCCGAATAACAGAAATAATAATCCGTTTCTATGGAAAATACAAATTTTCTTTATGATTTCAATGATGCCAATCGATAAACTAAAAATTCCTAGTTTTTGCCGGTCTAGTCCGGCAAAACATGAGTTTCCAGCCGATTTATACGAATGCAAAATGACTAATGCCAACCTGAGGCACAAAAATGTAATTTCATACCGGGAGATTTTTTTAAGTGAGTAATAGGTCAAAAATCTAAAATAAAACACATTTTCGTCGTAAAATTCGGTTATAATGAGTGGGACAAGGACAGATTTATACGTATTGCAATAAGTGCGACAGAGACTATTTGAAAATTGCTGGAAACTCAAAATTTTTACAAGAAATTAAACTTTATTTCTTTAGGAAAAGTAATTATTGTGATACTATCCTTATAAGAAAGTCATGTGTTGGGCACATCAGATATTTTTTATAATTATTTACAATAAGCGAGTTATTTTGAAAAAAAAATTACAAAGTTTTAATACATTCGCGCGAACACCCTGTATATATTATTTAAAATTTGATCATTCGTTATGAAGTCAAATCCGTCAATAAATTTTTTTAAAGCAAAAATTGTGAATTTTGTGACGATTTAAAAAACGACCGTCTTTTCTGCCCCATCCTGTATATGTAATTACGTTCGTTGTGGCATTATCATGATCCAAAATTTCCATCCATTTTCGTAAATTTAAGACAGTTCTTGAACCACAGTGATGTTTACATGATTTTGATTTTAGATTTTAGGGATTTTAGTTGAAAAACTGTCCGCCTACCGGAAACTTTCAATACTTTAACATTTTTTTATAGCCACTAAGCAATTGAACAACTAATAAGTTGCTAAGATTTTTAGATTAAATCGAGATCCAATTTATTTATATATTTATTTTTCCAATTTTTCATATTGACTACATTTAGAATAATAAGTTTCCCCTTCACGAAAGAAAATCGTAGTCTGCATTTGGTAACTTTTGTATGTAACCGGAAGTTAATTTCGAAATATTTTTTATCGCATAAGAACAACCTCTGTTTTCCCCCAGTTGTGTAAAAAATTCAAATTTGATATTAGATAATATACTTACAACATTATAATAAGATTATTTTTGTTAATGTGCCATAAAGGCATTAAAGAAATAATTCTGTAAAGATAAAAGCATTTAAAAGTTAATATACGCGAATTGGCATCTATAAAAAGTCATTTAACGACGCTAGCAGTAAACAGTGTCATTAAAACTGTGATAAGCTTGGACTACCATTATTACACTTCTCTATATTATCACATTTGAATATAGCATGGGGGGTTCAATTGTGCCTTTATTGCAATTATGACTCTTTTGGTATTGTTCACAAAGCCGTGGCATCGTAAAACGCATAAAATTCAACAGTTTGAAATAGCAGCATAATTTCTATGAAATTTTTTAATTAAACTTTTAGTTTAGTTTGTTGGATTTGAGCCATTTTTAAATATGCAATTTAATAAAAAGTGTTCTCCTTTGCTCTGCACCATTAATTTTGTTAATTTTGCAATATTACCACCAGGCAAGAGGAAGAAATAAGTTTTTTTCTTGTTCCTGCACCATTTAACTTTGTTTAAATCTTGGTAAATTACACTGAAATGTGCAATAATCACGGAAGAAGTGCACATTGCTCTTATCTTAATGCTTACGATGGTTTATTACCTGGAATTACAAGTATTTCATGTATAAGCTTGAGTGTAGTATTTTTGATAGCAGCAAACCAAGAAATTTTATTCAATTACCTACACTCATGTCCCCATGGACTTTCGTGTGGATGGAATTTGTTTTGGACCTGAAATGGTTTTTAGCTTGTTAAACCTGTCAAGTTGTGGATTTTAATCCTTTCGTGGAACACACACCTCGCAAATCCTTGGGGGATTTTCAACACCTGACAAGACAGAGACCCACAAAGATTACAATCAAAAGTCAATTTTGTTTGAAAAGGCACGCGCTTAGTATTTATTTTTAAAACGAATTTTGGTAGTAGATTGGTTAATTTGTACCTGGTGGATTAGGAACGAGTTTGGGGAAATTCATGAAAAATTAACAAAATTTACACGAAATGTATGAAAGTTCCTTGAAATTTAACGGATTGTAAGAAGGAATTAGAAAATAGGAAACAATGTAGACGTGATTTGTCAAAAATAATGTGGCACAAAGGATTTAGGTAATTTCTTTCCAAGTTTCTAATTTTCAGTGGGCTTAGCAAAATTTAATTGTTATACCGTGCGAAACAGGGTTAAAAAATTAATACGTATTTTCTTGGAAGATAAGTATAAAATAAAAATGCTACATTATTCTTTTCCATTTACAGTCAAATAGAAAAAGTCAGTTTAATATTTTACTCAATTTTAGACCCATAATCTACTTTATAAGAACGCAAATGTGGGCATAAAGTGGACTTTATGGCCTGATTAATAAAAAATTGTTAAGCAACGATTGCGGCTGCGTACTATATTTGCCAGTGTGTCATTGTATTAAGACAAAAACAAACTGGCAATTTTGATGTATTTAGGACGTAAATAACCAACTACCTAAAAACACTAAAATTCGTATCGGCACAACTGTCACAAACTTGCCGGAAATATTAAATATTTTTTTAATATTTTGAAACTAAGATAATAAAACGTTGTATGTATCACGGGCATAATTGTCGATAATGGCCCTCGGGAAATTAAAAGCCGTCTTTCGTTGGGCTTTAAACATTCCCTCATGCCACAATCTCCTGATTGTGCCCGTAATACATAAAAACCGTTAAAATAAGTGAAAACTTTTATCAGCCGATCTAATATTGGAATAGAATTTACCCGTAAAAATAAACTAAAAACTTTTGTTTATATGTATCTAAGACAGGCGGGTGCGACCGGGGGGATTTGGGGGTTTAATCGCAAAACCAGCCGTTTTTCATAGTCATAAATTAATATGGACTTGAAAATTAAATGTAAACCCCCCTTGAAGAAATCTTGTGCACGGCCCTGATCTAAATATATTTTTTCTGTTAATGCAGCTCTTTTAAGCTAAAACGTGTAATTTGCCCAAAAGTTGATCAGTGGTTCCAAAACAAAATTAGAAAATTGTCGAAAATTGTAGGCTACCTACGTATTATCTAGAAAAAAATGTATATACATGTGTGTGGTATATTTCGGGTGAAAACGACATACTGTTATTATCAGTCGTATCAAAAATGTGCCGTTAACATTCAATAGAACATTTCAAAATAAAGAATAAATTTAAGTTGAAATCATTAAATATAACAATTTTTGCAAAGGACTGAAGTGGCTTTGATATTTTTTTCTCAACATGCAAAGTTGTCTAAATCAAATCAAAACACAATTCGAGGAGAGGTTCCAAAACTGTGACTGATAATTAGAGGATGGATTTCGCTATTCTCATGACAAGATTTTCAACTTAAACTTAAACCATCTTAAAAGTTTCTTGGTGAACATGGATCAATTGAAATGACAATTTTTGAAGATGTTACAGGGTGTCCAGATTTCGTTGTAATTGCAGGATATCTCGCTTACTAGCAGAGATAGAGAGATGCGGTTTTCGCAACACGTTGCTACTTTTTTGTGAAACGAAAGATGCCGTCAATGGTTTTTTCATAGCCACCTTCGTTTTTGAATTACAGGGCGAAATTGAAAATTTGCACTTTTAGGACGTACCTCGTATATCGGAAACGGCTGAAGATATTGGAAAGGTAAAAAGTGCATCTTCTACAGATTTTTACGTAAAATCCAGTGGCGTACTCAGTTTTTTCTTAAAAGCGATAAATTTCGAGATATTTACTAAACTTAAGTTATTTTAAATGGAACACCCTGTATATTTTTCACTAGTTGGATCCAGCTTGTTATAAGCTTTACAAAAATATAAAACACTCTGTAGTTATTTGCTATATTAAGCTAGAAAAAGACAATTTACAAAAATTCAACCAAAATTTTTGTGAGTAGGCCATGAAAAACAACAAAGAAAGAAGGAATACAGTCAACTTTTCACAAGAACAAATAAAAGTTTAAATAAGTACACTTTATAGAAATTGTTCAAGTTGATTTCCGTTATGTCTCAGACACATTTCGCACATTTTTCTTATCCTGTGTAAAGCATTTAGAATTATGAAAGGTTGTGCTTGGAAATTCCTAAATTCTTTCTGTGGCAGCACGTATATCTTCTATTGTATGAATAATGACATTTGTTTCTTATTTTTCATAGCCTACTTATAAAATTTTTGGCTGAATTTTTAAAAATTGTCATTTTCTAGCTTAATATAGAAAATAATTATAGAGTGTTTTATATTTTTGTAAAGCTTATGACAAGATGGATCCAACTAGTGAATAACATACAGGGTGTTCCATTTAAAATAACATAAGTTAAGTAAATATCTCGAAAATTATCGCTTCTAAGAAAAAACTGAGTACGCTACTGGATTCTACGTAAAAATCTGTATAAGATGCACTTTTTACCTTTCCAATATCTTCAGCCGTTCCCGAGATACGAGGTATGCCCTAAAAGTGCAAATTTTCTCTTTTGCCCTGTATCTCAAAAACGAAGGGGGCTATGAAAAAACCATTGACGGCATCTTTCGTTTCACAAAAAAGTAGCAACGTGTTGCGAAAACCGCATCTCTCTATCTCTGCTAGTAAGCGAGGTACCCCGCATTTTTGCAATGACGTAAAGGTGACGTTTTCAGAACAGCGCACGGAAAACTTTTCCCGATCTCCTATTCTTTTTCCGTGCACTAAATATGACAGAAACTAAAGCATCGCCGATAATAAACAAGTCGTTGCTATGGAAATGTTAATCGTGTTTGCCTACTATTTTTACGATGTATTATAATTACTTTGAAAATAAAATGTCCTAAAATTACTTCTAATCCTTTTTTTGGGTTGTTTTTAGATAAGTATAATAAAAAATATCGTTCATTACACGTCCAGAAATGGATTTTTCGTGCTTGCATGACTTCCCGTGTTCGGCTTCGCCTCCCACGAGAATTTGTCACGCGCGCACGAAAAAATCCTGATTTCCAGACTGGTAATGAAATATACTATTTTACACATTTCACACATCACTTCTGTATCACTGACAAAAACCAGATAGAGTTAGGCCCTAAACAATTTGCTCAAACCATCCTAACCGTAAGCCTTTTTCCAACACAAATAAATTCCAATCACTTTCAGCATAATCCATTTCTCAAAGCACTAATCCATTAATAATCGTATTGGATATACAAACTGGCTCTTTACAGAATTAATAGCATAATAGAAAGGTGTTGTAAATAATTTAATACCATTAAAACGTACTAAATCAAATAATACCATATATTCATATTGATATTATGGAACCAGCCAACCAAAAATTAACAATACATTTTCTTGGACAATAGAACTGAACCTCTTTTGGAAGTTAGTTTTGATGAGTCACAACATATATCAATGAGGCCGTAATTGGATATGTGTTGGAATAAGTACGGTATTTTGTAATGAGTGTTAGGTTAGTTGAACAACTAGAAAAAACAACAAGAGCGTTGATTAATTTGGCGATAATTAACTCGGCGTTGTTATAAACTTATAAGCTCAACTTTTCTGTCCCTCATCATCATCATCACAGTTTTATTGTGCCTGCATAGGGAAAAAACTGTCATATTTTACAAAAGGCATTTGGCTTATGTTATATAATAATAACACCCTCTCTTTTGATACCCAGTTCTATGATACTATTATTGTTTGAATTTTTGGACATTTTGACGACTCTATAAAACTTTTATTAGTTTCGCATTTAATATGGTCGCGGTCTTTTTGTGGACGATTTTTTATTTGCTACAAATTTTTATGGCTGTCAGCTCCAAATAAGTTTTTTCTTGTGAAAGGTGCCTTTAGAATTATGGCTACCAAGATTTGTTTTCTCACCGCTATAAAATCCTGCTGATAAGCCCTGCTGCGTGGTCATTAATTAATATTTAATTAATTTTATCAATACAGATCACATCGACATATGTGGCATAGTACAGTTTTTTAATTTGTTTTGTGTGATTTGTGTTTAAAATGTATATAAAATACAGTCTTTATTGGTGGAAATAACACAATTAATAACGTCTTTATCATAATAAAGCTGCTATAGTAATCACAATAAATTTCATTTTATCTCAAATTAAATTGACCCAAGTTTGACACCAATTTAGAAATATTTAAATTATGTATTTACAAGATTATTATTATATTTATGTATTAGATACGCGTGTAAACAAACATTCAAGTAAACGGGTGGTCCACGAATCGATTTGATAAACTAATGAAATTATTTGACAAGATTAACAAAACATGTATCATTTTAATTAAAAATAATTAATTATTGCGCTGTATTGCAAAACAGCCAAACGATAAACTGTTTTAGGTTATTTTCTATTGCAAGAACCCTAATCTATAATTGGTACTTATACACAAATTTGTTAAAAAACCGGGACACCATTATCTGAGAAACAAAAATGATTTATTACAAGTTTCCAACAACAATTAACGGAGATTTATGGTCACAACCGACAACTTTTTAGCATTTTGAACAATTATCTGGAGGAAAAATCTAAAAAATGCTACCTTTTTTCTGTAGGTATAAACAGGCATTTATTTGTAAATCTGTTAACAACCTCATCAGGATGCAGCAAGGACAGAAATTTGTTGTTGGTCCAATTTTTTATTATGTTCTCGAAAAGGAAAGTTAATAAGTAAGGCATTTTGTTAATTATAATTTTGCCGTTTTAAATTTATTTTTATTGGTGTTCGCCAGGCTGTAATTAAATAGTTTTTAAGATGCTTGTCAAACGTTTAAGGTTTTAAATATATGTATGAGGCATTGGCGTGCTTATACTGGGTTTGATTTTCAGAAGTTTGATCAATTTGACATTTGATCTTCCTTTAACTTTTAAACCTCGATTATATGAGAGATTAGATAAATATTGTTCATTAAAGTGGATATAGCACCTATAGCTGAGGTCATGACGACCTGAGATCCGCTCTCTAGTAATGCTGGATTCATGCAGCCTGATTTAAGATTTACATTTAGGTAATTTTCATTTAAATTTCGTTCAATTTAAGAGGTTAAACCAATACAGACCAGTACGGGCATTTATGCAACACAATTATTGTCCGGATCATTTAATTTTCATTTAACAGATAACCAACTTTTATCTTTATAAATTAAATGTTTTTCATAAGTAAGTAGAAGGCGCAAGGCCACGTAGGCAACGACAACTTGCCTTATTGTTAAGTTAACATATACAGTGACCGGCATCAGAAAGTGTGCACTAAATGGGAAAATTTTCTATCTTTAGAATTACCAAATTTATTTTACTGTGGACAGGTTCTGCATGTCCTTAAACAAATAAGAGTCTAAACAAAATCAATAAAAATTGCATCGTATACGAGTGAGGGGTGAAAATTTTAAATTCACTCAAGAATAAAGTACTCTTATTTTGCACCGTATAGAAAAAAAATTATTAGGAAAAGTTGTTTGTACTTAAAAGTTATCTCCGAATATCAAATTTGGACTCTGTAGACAAAAAATAAACGTCTTTCCTATTTTTCGGCGCGCCCCCGTAGAAAAAATCGCTAGAAGCTATGTAGCGCATTAATTCAGTTTTTTAACAGTTCTTGGGTTAATACTTACATAATTTACTTAAATTGGTTTAAATGCGCGAAAACAGGTCGTTTAATAAAATAATAATAATTTTATCAGGAAACTGAAATTGATTTACCGGTAGGTACAGATAAAAGTAATTCCTGAACCAATAGATTTTAGTTTTCTAAAAAAGTAAAAATGGCAATAAATTGTTAAAGATATCAAATAAACCCGCATTTGTTTTACATTAAGTTGTTTTACTTATCTATAAAATAAAATACGGTGTGCACCAAAAAAACTAAATAGATTATTTTGGGCATTATTTTATTAACCGCCCTGTTTTCGCGCATTTAAACCAATTTAAGTAAATTATGTGTTTAATTGCCCAAGAACAGTCAAAAAACTGAATTTAGGTGCTGCATAGCTTCTAGCGATTCGTTATACGGTGGTGGGTCCAAAAAAAGGAAAAATGGTTTTTCTTTATCTACAGAGCCCAAATTTGGTATTCGGGGATAACTTTGGTACGATTTTACAATACCGGACTTATTAGCGATTAAATTGAAATTTTTTATAATGATGAATAAAAGCTCCACGAATAGGAATATAAAAATATTTTTGCGCGCACGAAGCTACTTTTCAGAAAAAAAAATATTAAAAAAGGTGATTATTTGAATTTAGCGGGCGATGTTAGCCAATCAGAAACTTGCAGTCAAGACAAGCACATTTATAATATTCCATCGTTGCCATTTTACTGATTGTATTAGTAGATTTCGACTGTGTTGTGCTATTAATTGTGCTTGTTTCATTGTTCAGATATTAACAGTAGCGATATTTTTAGTTCACATTGATCTGTGTCATTTGGGTTGGGAAGAGGATTCTCCTTATTAAAATATTAAGGCCGGAGGCGGTTAGGTTGTTATTTGAGGTTCGTTTCACTTAGATAGTATTAAAAGTGAAGGCCGGAGGCTGTTAGGTTGTTTTTTGAGATTAGTTTTATGTAAATAATAGTACAAAATCATAGTTTTGGTTAGGAGTGCAGAAAAGTGGCAACAGTGTTTCATTGTTCGTTTGTGTGGTTCCATCAATGATGGAATGTTCGCATGCGCGGTCGTCATAACAAGCTTTTGATTGGCCAACATCGCCCGGTAAGTTCAAATAATCAACTTTTTTAATTATTTTTTTTTCTGAAAAGTAGCTTCGTGCGCGCAAAAATAATTTTATATTCGTATTCGTAGAGCTTTTATTCATCATTTTAAAAAATTTCAATTTAATCGCTAATACGTCCGGTATTGTAAAATCGTTCCATAACTTTTAACTAAAAACAAATTTTCCTAGTAACATTTTTTTCTATGGTGCAAAATAAGGGTACTTTATTCTTGTGTAAATTTGAAATTTTCACCCCTCCCTCGTATACGATGCAATTTTTACTGGTTTTGCTATGCTTTTTTTTTGTTTAAGGAGATGCAGAACCTTTCCCGAGTAAAATAAATTTGGTAATTCTAAAGATAAAAAAATTCCCATTTGGTGCACACTTTCTGCCGGTCACTGTATTTTGTGTTGCATTGATAACAATAATAATTATTGAGTGAACAAACAGTTGATATTTCTGCAATTACTGCGCATATGTGAAATCAGACGTGTTCATTGGTGCTCGTGTTAAATTCAATTCTCTGTATAAATGCTACATTAAAGTGCTCTTATTAAATGAAAATTAAATGCTAAATCTTAAATCAGGCTGCATGAATTCATTAAATAAAGGTAGGATAATTTTTCTTCATTTTCAAGTAGAAAGATTGTTCATTTGTACATTTAGAGTAAATCGCAAGCTACCAAGAATAAAATCCATTACTGAACTAGATATCCTGGTGCATGTGCTTCTGCATTGAATCGTCCTCATCGTATCTACATTAAAAAAATTCCTTTTCATCAACTAATTAAATTAGAAAGGTGTATAAAACACAAAGCTACAAACCCGCAGATAAATTAATAAATTTAATAGGCAAACCAACGACATAAAAAAACTGCCCATAATAGATATTTCCGGATACTAATCATTTATAGCCATTTTATACCAAACTCCCATTCCCATAAATTCTTCATGTCCAAATCCCGCACTAATTGGAGTCCCATTTCAATAATACATAATTGGACTGTATAATGATTAATAATTAAAATATTAGTGTGTTTGTGCCCCAAAAACCATCCATCCAACCAAACACATGTTTCCTTTCCGAGGAAAGCATTCCAAAAGCGCGCATACTGACCATCGGACCATCATACATTGTTACCATAATGTCAAATTAGTGTATAATGACATGACCAGTTCGTTAATTAAAACAAAAGCCGCATAAGTCCAATTCGGGAGGGTGATAATTGTCCTCCTCGTACACTAAGACTCAATATTCCGGAAATGGGCATCAACTATAATGTTATTCGGCAGTGAGTATATAGTAGAGGCATTCCGAAAACATTCAACCGTTCTAGCTGCCTCATTAGGAGGTATGCGGTGCTAAACTGACATGTGTTTCTGTAGTATTAATCATGTTTTTGGGTAGTATAATTAAAACCGTGCTTTAATTAGGGGGTGTTTAGTTGTCGCTTCGTGTAACGATGTCGAAATTCCATGGAATTAAGTGAAATCTTATATAGACAGGCGAGTCAACACACATTTGGTAATTATTTCATGTTATATGAGACGACGCTTTCTCTACTTATAGCCAAATTTGGCAGACAAATTGACTAACGGAGTTTTTTGCGCTTTTCCAATTCGTGTCTTTATTAGTTTTGCTTAATTAGCACGTGCTTCGATGGGTATGTCACAGATTTTCCATTTTGTACATTCTCAAGATAATTGGTATTGACTTACAAGAGGCTTACTTAAGTAGGATACTGATGAAACAAAAGGTAAGACAAAATGTTGCATAATTTCAAACGAAACTGTTTTAAGTCTGCTTATTCTACATTCAGTCATAATGTCGTTACTCCAACTACGCAATTATAATATTGTGTAAAAAGGACCTAACCATGTAGGTAGAATCACAAGCATCAAGTGCACATATTAGGAAATATTGGCTTAATATTGTAGTTATGGTCTTGGCCTAACCTAATCCTAGTTCCAATCCCAAACATTCGATAAAGTAAAATCATTTCGTTTTTTCTTCGGTAAAATTGCTATTTTTACAGGTGCACTCATAGACTTCGAAATTTTGTGAAGTTGAAGTTGAGACTATTTCTTATACAATCTGTCCAATTTATACAATAAACTGGAAATGTGAATACTTCCTATGTTTATGAGTAAAAGTGAAACAAATAAACCGGCGAATGAAGTGGTAAAGCTTCAGTGGGCAGGCATAAACTACTCGTTATTAAGAACTCTGAACCTAAATAGATTGGGCATTGTAAATCTCGAAAGTTACTATTTTAAAATAGCCACTTTTGATGTGCTAAAATTTATATAATATCAAATCCATAAAATATCAGATTTTTTTTAATTACCATTCGCTTTGGAAAAGAATGAATTCATTTAAAATCTAGTACGTTCGAAATTGTAATAATTTAAAGAAGCCAACTTCGATATTTATTCTGTGTTCTATATACTCACTTTTTTAGCTCTATTATCTAATTTAAAGAAACAAACTGGCAAAATAATTGTCGATGATTTTTACAGAACCAATTTGTCTATAACCTAAAATATAACCGGCACTAAATTGAACCAAATTCTGACCTGCAGTCAGAAATTGTGATTTTAGAAAATAGACCCTTGGATGTTAAACTGTTTTAAAATATGCAGTATGAAAGAACCAAATTTCATATACAGGGTGGTTCAGAGTTTACCTTTCAAACTTCAGTAGGTGATAAAACTCGCCAAAAAAATAAGATTTTTCATTTGCCACTTTTCATATAAACGCCTCCTTTGGAAGCTACAGGGTGTTATACTTGACATTTTTTATCAGTTTTTTTCAAATTACACGAAAACAGAAAAAGCTATTGATTTCAAATTTGATACGAACAGTAACAATATTTATTGCTATCAGATAAGGATATTTTGATTATATTTTATGTACTGGATGTTCCTTTTTTGGTGGGCCATAAACTTTTAATCACTCTAACTTTTTCAACGTATTCCTTTGACATTTTTAATAAAGTACTAGAATCGACAGGCCTTTTCTCTAACTTTTTAGTTTCTTTTATTATTTTTTTTAATTTAGCTTCCTTTAAAAGTTGTGACCTCCGAAACGATAAAATGTACTAAATTGCAAATTCGTAACCCTGGTTGTCATGATAAAGAAAAATAAAATAATGTCGGTTAAATGGTGTAAGTTTTTAAACAGTTATTTTATGTACCAACATGCCAAAACTTTTCACAAATGAGTATGTTCTTATTCATTTCATAACACCCATCTATCTTCCAAAGGAGGCGTTTATAAAAAAAGTGGCAAATGAAAAATCGTATTATTTTGACGAATTTTATCACCTATTGAAGTTTGAAAGGTAAACTCTGAACCACCCTGTATGCCAAAGTGTTACCTACAGTATTCCAAATTTTTTACATAAAATCAACTTTTGGCCTCGTAAAAAAGCAAATCTGACCAGCGATCCAAAAACAAAAAATATTATTTTTTAAAAGAGTTAACCTCGAGAGTTACTGTTTTAAAATGTGCTTTTTTAAGTCGCAAAAAATATTATAAAGCATTTAACTTACATAAAACAGAAACTTTTGACCTCAGAGCAAAAAGCGGTTCTCATCTGCAATTGTTTAAAATAGTCAATTTCGAAAGTTATATTATTTTCACATATGCTCTTTTGAGGTGCCAACATTTTTATGAACCAAAATCATACAACTTTTTATAAATAAAACCAACTTTTACCTTTCCAAGAATGTAAATGTAATCAAAATCTAACCAGCGGTTCCAAAACTGCGCTTGTTTAAAACAACCAACCTCAAAAATTACTATTTTAAAATGTTTGCTTTTTAAAGCCTGTTTGACACGGTGCCTAATTTTTGTAAAAATTTACATGTAAATTTGCATGTAAATTATCATAAAAAATTACATGTAAATTTCCAAGGTGACTATAATTTCTGTTTGCAACGTGTTTACGTTTTTAACATAAAATTTGACCCCCGCGCATGCGTGTTTACTCAATTTTTACGGACAATTGTCTTTTTGCACTATCAGTTTTAAAGTTTAAACTGAACTGAAACATTATTATATTTTCTAACTTTAACATAATAAAAATAATGTGCTGCAAAACTACAATTATACATAATACTGCACTAAACTAAGAACAATAATTCAGTTTTCTGCAATCTATTTAAAATCACGCACAGCGAATAAAACCATATTTGTGAAAACTATATTGTCCCCAAAAATCCCATTTGCATTTGGTATTGTCTATTTGAGACACCAGCCTTAGATTTAACAATGACATTATATTTTGTACCGTAACCATTAACTAATTTATCTTTCCTCAATTTTGTTTGAAGAAGGAAAATTTCCGTTGATTAAATAAATAATTATATTGTAAAATCTCATTCCCAAAAAGGCGTTATTTTCTATTAAAAAATGAATTATTATAGGTTAGATGAAACAACAAGATTAAATTACCATCAGTGAACGTTTTGCCTTTGCGCACTTTTACGCGCACTTTTAGCAGATATTTTAGAACAAGTTCTAAATAATTTACGTGCAAATTTACACCGAAATTTGACAAGACATTTGCTGTATGCAACGATGCTAAATGTACGTAATAATTTACGTGTGAATTTACATGCAAATTTTCATGAAAATTAGGCATCGTGTCAAACAGGCTTTAGTGCTCAATTTTTGTAAAAAAATCATGTTATTTTACCAGCCCGCACTGAAACCTTGATACATATTTTGAAACAAGATGA
Organism: Pediacus dermestoides; assembly: GCA_963942485.1. Lineage (NCBI taxonomy): Eukaryota > Metazoa > Arthropoda > Insecta > Coleoptera > Cucujidae > Pediacus > Pediacus dermestoides. The sequence continues at coordinate 10,560,344 of OZ012628.1, read as the reverse complement.
AATGCTTAAAGTAACCCAACATAGTTTTCTATTTCTTCCACAGAATCCCAACAATTCACCAATATTCCCTCGTAAATAATTAATTTCCAACCAAAGAATGTGTATTAATTAAAATATGGACAAAAACCTCTTTGAGTTGGCCCAGAAATAAAAAATTTCATTTAATTTAAAATCAAACAGTAGTATAGTAGAAAATTAGTGAATACCCTACAACAACATGAGGCAATATCACGAGATAAAATCGAAAAAATCTTCTAACAAGCCTCCTAAAAATATCTCGGTCCGTTTGATCATTTTAATTAATTCATTTGTTTTTACACAAATTAAAATTAATCACTGGATTTAAAATACAGATCACATAGTCTTCGCCACCGTGGAAAATGAACCACACACCAGCTAGACTGGCTGAAGGGACAAACGGCGAGACAAAGAGACGTGACGTGGTACGTGGGACTAAAACCAGGAGAAAACCCTGCCTGAAATCGTTTGGTAAACATAAGATAATGATCTGTTGGGTAAATTGGCTCAGTTATTCGCGGATATTTTTAATGGGATAAATCTTTAAAGCCATTGTGCTAGTCTCGTTAGGGCGCAGATTGTTTTGTCGCAGGTGATTTTTGTCGTTGCCGCCGCAGGAAATAAGGCGCATTTTCCTGAGGCGGACCCAATCGGCGATCACACATGCAAATGTAAGCCTTTTAAAAATAATGAATATTAATACCATTGATGTCTCTTCTCCTATACCTTGTTAGACAGAATTTCGTCCAATGTTTCCCAGAAAATTCTAGTAACAAGCTCCTTAAAAAAACTAAGACCTGAAACTGGAGCTTGCAAGCGAAATATGATTATTAAAAGACGAGGTAGTTTTCTTACAGACGCGCGGGTACTTAAACAATTTATTAATTAAGACATTAAATGCGGGTTGCGGCGGTGTACGCTCTTTGTGCTAACAAGATAATATAATTATGTTAAGTCTTAAGCACTGTTATTAAGTCAAATTCAAATTCGGTTAATTATCTTTTGGAAATACGTACATGCACGCGGTGTAGTTTAATCATTTCCATAATCAACTTAACATCAAGTAATTCGTTTTATTAAATGATTAATTTCTTTCGCAAGTCATGTAGATAATAAGTAAAGTTGTTAATAACAACAAGTATATCCTCATCAATTTTATACTTTCATCGTAATCTGTTTCGTGACCAACGGCGTGAACTTTTAATAACTTGTAGCATTACGTGATCTAATTTTCATATTAAACCATTATTTTGACCGAAACTTTTCGTAAATTACCACCTTTTGGCTTATTGGTTTTGATTTCGTTTACTTCACACAAAGGAAATTAGTTTTAAATCTGACATTCCTTTCACGATCATCTAAAATTGGGCCAAGTTAATAGATAGACATTCAAATAACTTAAACGTTTTCTAAATAAAAATGTTGATAAGTTTTTAGTTAATTAGTTAGCTTGGAGTTTTATCTAAATTGTTCTTGAAAGTTCTGTGACAATTTGTATTAATTATAACGTAAAGTAAACACCGAGATATTTTAATTGGAAGATGAAAAAACCAGTAGCCAGCATCAATTAGGTGGTCCACCAACTTCTCCACTCTGAAATACACTAAATTTTAAATAAATTTGTTTTTAAGTTGAACTACCAGAGTTTTATGGTGTGTAATATTTTTCGGTTTTATTACCTACTACACACAAAACGTTTTTTCTTAGTTTAGCTTGAGAGAAAAATAATATGTGCACAAAAATGCTATATGGTAAATTCCTTTGTAACTAATGATTACATAAATACCACATTTATATGGAAATAATTTGTTGTTTGGGAAAGGCAAAAGTTGTTTTATTGAAATAAATTATACAAGAAATAATTGGCTGTTTAAAAAGGATAACAATGTATCTAAATTTTTTTTTATTAAATCTGATAACTAATGTAACTTGTCCTTTCAAAATTTAAAAATTGGATAAAGATGAAAGAAGAATCTAAATGCTTGAAGCATCATCACTCATTTTTGCTGAATTAAAAATTGTTTATAAGTGCAGGTCCAAATAAAATAAAATATTTGGTGTCAAGACTTATTCCTTCCAAAAAACAGTTTTTGCATTAGCTTCATCATAGCTTATCTGCTACTTTAATTACTTATTTGTCTTTTTCATCCTCACAAATTTATTGCATAATAATTTCCTAAGATCCTCCGTCGATATAATGATAACCTCCGCGCTTACTTGATATTTTCGTTATTAGACGGTTCATAGCAGATGATTATCTAGTGGCAGTTTTTGTGATAGACCGTGAAGAAGCTTGACTCTGGCGCCCTAGTGCTCCACCCCGCAATATGAGACATCCAGTTCAACACCCGCTGGGACTATCTTTGAAAAAGCCGCAAAACTATTGACCTAACACAGCCTAAAAACTGATTAAAAACACTCTTCTAAAAAATATGTTAAGATTAAGAAAATACAGTTTCTAGGTTAACAATTATGCGATTTATGATGTGATGCAATTATTTTTTTTATTGCCGTCTCAGTGCAATATGCGGCAAGCTGTTGTTCTTTTTGCAAAGGTGCTTTTTAGTGTCAGAACTGAAGTTATGGGTCCTCAAGTTACACAGGCCGGTTACCGTCACAGCAATCGGCACTTTGTGGTCCTTTCGACTAATGACCGACCCTATGTTAAGACAACATTTAATTAGGTCCCTTTTGACTGTTTGGATATTTACACGTTCGGTTTAAAATATATAAAAGAAATACGTACAAAAATATTACCACAATAATAATAATAATAATGGAAAAACAATTTCGGTGATGCTAAAACGTGTTATTTATTCTATGGATGGATAATAATCAACAAAATAAAGTTGGTGTATTATTTTACAGTTAGCAACTTATTATGTTTTCTAAAAAACATATTTCAAACCTATTAGATTCTTAATCAGTAATTAACATTGCAGACACTTGAAGCTAGAAAGTAAAATCTTATTTACTAATTAATAAAACATTTTAATTATCATATTGATTAAAAAGCGGCGTTGAATAAAAGTCTGCCGCATTCAGGTACATACTTCGATATTATTAATTTTTAATTAATATTTTAATTATTACAATGAAAAATTAATGAATTTTCGGTTTGTACTAAACGTTATTACTGTACACAACAATAGAAACACCAACTATTAAATAACCATAAAAAACAAGTATATAAAGTTTTGATTAACCTTAATGTTTGGCACCTTTGCCTTAAGTTGCAAAAAACAATTTAAAATAATAATAGAGTGATTACCATAAAACATACGTCAATAAAGTGAGATAATTTTCCAGTATAATCTAAATTATAGGTTGAGATTAAGAAAGGACAACATCTGCTTTTATAATGCGCTGGGTGCATGGATGACCGCTTAATTGAGGTGTATAGGTACATAATCGTTCTTAATTAACTCGACGCTCTGCACCAGCTCCCATATAAACTATATTAGATTTTGCAAATTCAGATAAATTTACACTGTGAACAAATCGGTGTTTACAACATAACTAGTTTACTAAAGCAGTATTAATCTTTGGTTTGTTATTAATACTGATTTTGGAAGAGGATAGGATTAGAAAAGTTACTTTTTTGGTCATTTTTAACGATTATATCTTCCAAACCGAAGTAGAGATATTTTGAGATTATTTGAATAATCTATAAAGACAATCGAGAGGTCACTGAATTTGTATAATATTAATTCCAAAACCATTTATAGGAAATAAAGAAAACGATTTTTTATGATGTACTTAATTTGAAAGATATGCGGTAAAAATTCGTATTATCTCTAATGTTGAATGGAATTTGAAACTTGATTGTGAATATGTTTGTAATTTGTAATTATCTTACTTAACTCAAGAGTTTTAGAGATTTGACTTTGAAATTTTGCAAAAGTTACTTAGATTTTTGTCAATTTGTAACGCTTATATCTTTCAAATCGAAGTGGAAATATTTTGAAATTATTTGAATAATCTATAAAGTCGAGAGGTCGCTGAACTGGTATAATATAAATTTCAAAAGCCACATAAACAATAAAGAAGACGGAAAACAATGAGTTTTTAAGAGTTTGAAAGATATGCTCTAAAAGTTCATGTTATCTCTAGTGTTAAATCGAATTCGAAACTGATTATGAATATGTTTGTAGTTTGTAATTATTTTGTAATTATCTTGCCCAATTCAAGAGTTACAGAGCTTTGACTTTGAAATTTTTTGAAATAGCATTTTTGAGAATTTGTAACGCTTATATCTTCCAAATGAATAGATATTCGACGAAGTTTGAATGTTTAAATAAACAAGATTTAGAGGTAACTGTATTTCTATAATTTTAGCCCTAGAACGCTTCATTGGCGGTAGAAAACACGAGAAAGGACGATTTTTCTTAGGTAAATATTTTAGTTTGAAAAAAGATTTTTTTTTTAAATGAGTGGTATTATCTCTAATATCCAAGGCATTAGAAAACTATTTTAAATATGTAAAGAGTTTGTAAATATTTTGTCTATAAAGAGTTATAGAGCATGGAGTTTGAAATTAAAAAAGAATTATTTTTTTAACAACTTTCAACGCTTATATCTTCGAAACGAGTAGAGATATATCGAAAAAAATATATAAAGAATGACGTTGAATGTCTGAATTTGTATAATTTTAAATCTAAAAATACTTAAAGAGTGGTAGGAAACGTCGAATTTTGAAGAAATATTAATGTATTCTCTACAAACTATAGAAAATCAGTTATATTATCTCTAATATTGAAAGACAACCTTAAACTTAGTCTAGATTTGTCTGTTATATGCGAATATTTTCTTGTCGCGTTCATAAGTTCATAATAACTCTAAAAATTAATGTAAATAGTCCAATTTTGTAAGCGTATATCTTTTAAAAATATAGAGATATGGGAAATATAAAAAGAAAATATGTTTTATTTCGAAAGATTTATACGTTGTGACTCTGAGGAAGAATAAAATTTTTATCAGCTTGCAGTTTTGTTCATGAATTATACCAATTTGAAAAGTGAATGTTAAAAAAATGACTCCTGTATTATAATTTATAATGCTCATATCTTTAAAAAGAGAAGAAATTCTATACGAGTTTCAAAAATTTTATAAATCTGGTCGTAATCTGTCTTTACTGGTAGAATTTTAATATAAATCTTGTAATTAAAGTTAATATATGCAAAAAACTACGAATGCTCGAATTATAGTCAAGTTTGAAACATTTTTGAAAACTGCTTCTATTCTAATCGATCATAATTTTCTACTTGGATGTTATTGTTTTCTCAAGTACTGTATTTTTGTATTCCTTCCATCCAAATCCTTACACCACCCATTCTTATTAGATTATTACCTAGATCACCATTTGTTGTTATTGTTGACTACAATCTGAAGAGCAGATGCGTGTTGAAGACTCTTAGACAAATAGTCATATATACATATACCAAACAACCACGAAAGAACGACTATTTAATAGACCTTGCGAACAATGCACCAACCACATCGATCACAATTTCCAAATTGTACCTACCACAGAGCGCTGTGTTATGTCAAAGAAAACCAAACTGTCTTTCTTGCAAGTCCGTTTTGTGTTTTTCGACACGGTACTGTTTCCTATATGTGCGTGTGTATATTTTCTGAATGACTCTCCTGCACCTTCTTCTTCATAAAATCAATTGTGTTTGAAGTGGTCCTTTTCACAATGGGAATGGTTTTTTTGGGACGTTTAACTGAAACAAATTTTCTAAATTTTAATTTTATTGTTTGGCTTTGTTGGGATAGACACCTGGAGAGGTGCTTTGGTGGCTGCATAACACAATAGCGTCATTAAAATCTTGTTCAAAAGGCATCAAGGAGAGGTTTTTGTGCGATTGAAAAGGCAGGCACACGTTTTCTGTGAATTGCGCCATGCTGTAATATATCTTAACAAATTTGTTTGGAAGTCGAGTTAATAATAATTAAATGGGAATTCTTGGGATTTTTGATGTTGGAGCCCTTTAGGAATTGACCACCCATTAGGAAACAGGGCTCTTGGTTGTATAACATCAATTAAATTACAAATGTTTTTGTCTTACATACAAATATTTTAAACCAAATTTTTCGAACTTGCGCCGAACCTTTTTTTACACAATTAATGATTTATTATGTAACAACTGGTATATTCGTGATGTTGATGATCCTTTACCTATTTGGTGTTGAACTGAAAGCAATCAGAGAACTATTCATTTGTGGAAATATTCCCGATTTGAACACCAATGCGATTGTTATACAATTAGGGGTCATTTCACGGCATTGGACAATACCGTCATTCATTAGCGGCTTCATTCATCCACACCTGGTTCTCTGACCACCTTACATAGTCCCACTACGATCAGTGAGACACTCTTATATCTCATTTCATGTAAAATAATTTATTCAGAGGCTTCTATGGGTATAAAAGTATTGTTAACTTGCCAGGCAAGGAGTTATTGTAATAAATGGATTTTTTGTCGACTGTAGTATAATAAATCAAAGAAGGATTCCACAAAAATATCCTGTATATGCTTGCTTTTTGCTTGGTGTAGTAGCACTGTATCATCCCACACTTCGGATATAAGAAAACAGTGAAGTGAATTACATTTAGCGACGATGATACTTGGATCTAATATAATTTGGTTTGAATTGTGCGTTTAAATTCTCTTTGTCGTGTATCATAGGCTTGTTCTGAAGGGCTAGAGCAGAAATCGTCAAAATTTTCTTGAGAAATCAAAGAGAATTTACCGTAGAAGAATAAAATATGCTAAAAGTACTTGAGATATCTAATTCACAGGACTCTAGTACTTTGGAATTGCAGTACTTCGATCCTTAAAAACTGTAACTTATTTCAAATAGCTAGCGAAAGGGTCAATCTAACATCAACTACGTACGAGCCTTAGTTCCTTTAAATTACATCTTGATGTAGAAAATTCTTACTAATTGTCGTACCAGCCTGTTGATACTCTAGACTCTAGTCATTTACCTACCACAAAATGAAATTTCTGACTTGAAACCTCTTTACCAACACATAAACCATACTTCTTATTCACTATTAAGTATAGTACTATGGTATTGGTGTGAAACATGTTTGGAATCACTGACACTATAGCTGGCCATATTAATATATAATACCTACACATAAATAAGTAATACAACGGCATTGTGCTGGACATATTTATAGTTCATTAGTGTACATTGGAGTCCGTGTGGTCAGGACATCTCTAATTGTGTTCGAATAAGGTCCTAATAACTACACAAAACCGACACTTACTATAAGTGAATAATTTATTTATAATGACGGAATAAATATCAGATTAAAAAGATTTGTGTGGCTATGATGAATAGTCCCAAAAGTTGCCTTCTTGCTTAATTTAATTGATGTTTGCGCGCCGTGGCTTTTTCAGTGTCCCTTCTAGAGGTTTTCTTTTTGGTTTTTCAGTTCTCTCTTTTCCACCCATTGCATTTTTGTTTGCATGAAAATATGAATTTATAGGCAGAAAATTAGTAGGATTACAGTTGATTCGGGCTTATTTATTATTGTTGCTTGGATTTATGTTGTTGCTTAAGCGTTGGTGTCAAACGGGCGGTTCAATGTTATTTATAATTTTACACCGTCCGTGGTTCCAACCAGCGTTATTAGTTGGCTTCCATTGTCACTACCATCGTAATTCTGTCAATTTATTCTAATGCTGACAATGCGCTCATATAAATTACAGCACTTACTATTATAATCAGACAATTACAAAACAGGACAAACAACAAAAAAAAGTGTTAAGCTGGATACGGTTCTCTCACTGATTATTGAAATTGTATAATTTTAACTCTAGCGTATATATGCACACTAATAAATATTAATATACGTATTTGGAAATACACCTTTACACTCCTTGTGATATGATTTTTACAGTTTACATACATATTTGGAAGGCATCGACTATCGACTTGAATAATTTTAAGAATTTGGATGATTCTTTAGTCTAAATCTGGAATTTTACAGAAAAATTTTAAATTAAAGGAAAACCCTGTAAAAGATCTCAGATATTGTAGGAGAGAGAATGCAGATTCTTGGGCCTATAACTTAAAAAATAATACTCGAAGAAATTGTTGTTTATGTTTAAGGTGCCAACAAAATCTAAAAAAATATTAGATTAGGTACTGAAGAAATATTTGAATACCTTTTTCCGAAATAACAAAATATTATGAGGAAGTGCGTCATTTTCGAAGCCCTCATATTAAAAAATCACGCATAATCCTTGTTAATGAAAGAGGAACTATGCACTGTAACGCAAACCTTAGACCAATTTTGATTTCTTTAAAAAATTTAAGATTGAGCCTACTGTAAATTATATTAAGGAATCAAACTCAACATGGTTTTAGATCCAACCATTCCGGAACTACCGAAATTATGGTATTTTTGGACCAAGTCAGATGCCAAATTCTTTCATTTCTGGTTAAGGACACGAGGGGGTATTGACATCTAGTTACTTTGGAAAGTTTCTAGTAAAGAAAAGTGAATATGGTTGCTATGGTTATAAGTTACAACTATGATGTTTTATAAATAAGTTGAACGGTGATAAAACTGTGAATTTTTTAAAGCAGTATGTCTGAGAAAAAACTAGACTTTGAAAAAATCGAGATCCGGCCAGTTATAAAATATTTATTTTTGAAAGGGTTATCGGACAAAGAAAATTTTGCTGATATATTAAAAACCTTTGTCCTTCATACGCCACTACATTCGAATCTCGTTATAATCAACTTCGTTATAATCTGAGTGCGCTATAGTTAGGGACGTCACTTCTCCTCCATCCCTACCCCTGCCTGTAAACACTTGTGTGACCTGCTCACCAAGAGACGTCACACACGTACACACTGAAATTTTAAAAGGAGTGGAAACCCCTCTTTTCCTTACTATATCGAGATGCCGCGGTCCCGTCGAGTTGATTATAACGAGATTCGAGTTAAAAACTGGGTTGCGGAATATAAAAGAAGATCAGGTATGATAGATGAGACCAATTATTTCTGTGACCACTTCGGAAAACATTTAATCTCTCCTTGATATGATTTTAGAAAATCGACGTAGGTATTGGGATTATGAGTATTGCAGAAGCATTGAAGATTTCCTATGAAATAATTTACGTAAAAAAATTGTGGTAAAACAGCGCGGAAAACTGGCCAAAGGTGTGCTCTCTTTGCAAGATAACGCTCCTGCTCCAAGTCGTTGATTGCACTGCAAGAAATTGATGAAATTGGTTTTGAATTGGTTGACCACCCACCCTTAGTCTCCTGATTTAGCACAGTCAGACTATTATTTGTTCCCAAAACTCAAAAAACATTTGAAAGGTAAAAGATTTTCGGTAAGTGACGAAGCAATATGTGCTGTTGGAGAATTGGTTTGCAGACCGAGACAAAGATTTTTTTTAAATGGCCTAGAATTACTTTATGAACGTTCTGCTAAATGTGTAAGTCTTTAAAGAGATTATGTTGAATAAATATAATTTTATTTATTTGGAATATTGTGGCGTTTTATATGGTAGGCTAAGTATGTACTTATCAATACCCCCTCGTACTTCAGAAGGCGAATTCGGAAGCACAGAGTGGAGTTGGAGTGGAGCAGAAGTGGAGACAATGCCGATTTTCAAGGAATGAGTTCATGTGACTGTGGAGTTTTTGGAGCATTTAGCAGTATTCCGAACGGCAGAGGACTAACAAACCTAAAATCTGTTAAATAAACAAACGTTATTTTTCTTCACTGCTCTGCATTGAAAATGAACCAAGTACGTCCGTCAAGTTCTTTTATAGGTTATATACGATTTTTTGTTCGAGGACGATGAAGATAAAGAGGAGCCGAAAACTAATATAAATAATTTATAGGGCATATTGGTCACGTTGATTAGAATCTCCATTGCAGTTATACTTTGTGATTGCATTTGTTGTTTTACTTGTACCAGAGATAATAATTAGTTGCCTCTCCTTGTATACGTTTTGGACGGAATGAATAAAATAGGTTAGGGACGGAGTTACTCTGTTTACTCTAGCTTTAATGTGGAGTCAATGGAGTATACTCTTTTCACTCCTTTTTACAATTTCGAACGCTCCTAGAAAAAACTCTGTCTATTCCAAATTCACTCCGAAGGTAATAAAAAACGCTCATAGTTAAATTGGAGTGAAAAGAGTGACTCTTTTTGCAATTCCGAACTCAGCTAGAATGTATTGAAGAAACTGATTATGGTCAAAAGTACCAAAAACTGAACTGACAGCAACAAACTAGCTCTTAATAAAAAAAAAGAAGGATTTGAATTTTAATCGGGTACCTACCACAAAGTACAACTGTAAAGCTTGAAGTTACATTTAATTTGGCTTAATTAATTTACAAAATTAGCGGTAGGTCCCAACTTCGGTTTGTTTTTCCTGCCTTTTACCTCCTAGACTATACAGGGTGTCCAGGATAAAAATGTTAAGCATGGGGATCTCACTTATTTGAAGAGATACGACTTCGGTTAAATTACAAAAAATTTACCTCATCTTGGGGCTAATACAACACGACATACACATTTGACATACCTGACATGGCTTACTAGATATTAACAAAAAACTGAAATTGTGCATTTCGGTTTTTATTTAATAATTACTCAGCTGGTAGGAAAAATATCGTGATCAAAGTTGCACATTATTAAGGCACTTTTTAAGGACAATCCAAATATGCAATTGAAATTTTTATACATCTTCAATTTTTATCGAAAATAGCACCAACTTTGTTTTTTCTTATGGACCGTGACATGTTTATTATTAAATTATGATAGTATTTTTCTTTCTCTTTCCGACAATGTACCACACATAGGGTATTAAGGCGTTTCTACAATTATAATCGAGTTTTTCTCAATCACCGTAGTTGGCTGTGAAATACAAGTTATTGTTTATCTAGCAAACTTGGCTAAAAAATTGGGTTTTGGTTCTAATAATTAGGAATTGACAAAATTTAAGAAAAATAATGGTTTAATCGGGTTTTATTTCCATAAGATGTTCAAATAATTTGCCATTTCGTTCCAAACACAAATAGCATTTTTCCACAGTCGAAATCACCGAATGTTCCAACATTTGTTGAGAAATCGTGTGACATGCCTGCAAAACAGCTCCTCTCAGTTCTTCAATATTATTGAACGCGCGTGAACATACACTTTGTTTTTTAGATAACCCCAGAGTAAGTAATCAAGGGGGTTATATCCGGGGATCTAGCTGGCCATGCTACTGGTCTGAGAGTACCTATCCATCGATTTTGCAGACATGTCATACGATTCCACAACAAATGTTGGAACATTCTGTGATTTCGACTGTGGAAAGATGCTATTTGTGTTTGGAACAAAATGGCAATTTATTTGAACATCTTATGTAAATAAAACCCAATTAAAGCATTATTTTTCATAAAATTTGTCAATTCCTAATTAATAGAACCAAAACCTAATTTTTTAGCCAAGTTTGCTAGATAAACAATTTGTATTACACAGCCAACTACGGTGATTGAGAAAAACTCGATTATAATTGACGAAACGACTTAAAATCCTATGTGTGATACATTGTCGGAAAGGGAAAGAAAAATACTATCATAATTTAATAATAAACATGTCACGGTCCATAAGAAAAAACAAAGTTGGTGCTATTTTCGAAAAACATTGAAGATGTATAAAAATTTCAATTGCATATTTGGATTATCCTTGAAAAAGTGCCTTAATAATGTGCAACTTTTATCGCGATATTTTTCCTACCAGCTGAGTAATTAAATAAAAACCGAAATGCACAATTTCAGTTTTTTGTTAATATCTAGTAAGCCATGGCAGGTATGTCAAATGTGTTTGTCGTATTGTATTAGGCCCAAGATGAGGTAAATTTTTTGTAATTTAACCGAAGTCGTATCTCTTCAAATAAGTGAGATCCCCATGCTTAACATTTTTATCCTGGACACCCTGTATATGGCTTATTTCGTAGAAAAATTATGGATTCCCTAATCTTATAAGTATAAAATTGAACCTTGTGCCACTAAATCTATTGAGAAAATAGGATAATTGCTCTTTAGTTTGAATTACAAGTTTTAAAAACAAACTACTTTATTAGATATTTTTCGTTCAGAAAATGCGATTTTGAAATGGGAACTTGTGTTACACCGTCCAATACAATTAAAATGTCTTTAGATTTTTATAAATTTCTTTAGAATGAATGACAACAAATCACATTTCCCTCTATATAACGATAAATGCTACATATCCTCGAGGTAAATTAACCAATACAATTGCATGGAATTTAAACTGCGGCATTTCTCCAAAAACCCAACTGTTTTGTCTTTTTTTTTTCGAATGACAAATTGACACGTATTTCTTCGGAATTTCCATATGGCTTCGCCCCACAATTTCCCCCATTGTTCTCAACAGTTGGCTTGAATGCAAAAATTAACGTACCAAACAAGCTATTAATTACCGAAATAATGTACACGTAATGGGTTAATAAATATTTGTGGAGCGTCAAGACAAAAACTGGGCCCACAACCAACAGGTAAAACCAACTCTCTCGCAAAGTTTTGTCGAAAAAAAGGCACACACCGCGACTGGCACACTGAAACCCAACTTGCAGCATCCATAATTTTAACAAGATATCCGTTAACAAGGACAATAACTCACAATTAAGTGATCATTATATCTAATTGCAACGGCAGTATCAATTCAAAAACACACAGTTCAGTCAGGTCGGTTTTTTTGTGTGTGTGGTTTTCTTTCTTTCCGTCTGTCCCGATTTTCGATTCCATAACAAGCAATTTGCAATGCGCTCATTAAATAACATTGTTGGTTTGGTTCTGATGTGTCGTTTTTTTCCTACAAACTCAATGTGTCTGTTTCGTTTCCATCATGAAAGTGGCAGGAAAACATTCGCGACAATAAATCGGCTATGCGCATTCGTGGGATTCAAAATTGAAAAATGGAAATTATGTTATTAAATCTACATGGCGTAGTAATTGGAGAACATACATGTAATAATATAATTTAAGATCATTTACTAACTTGTTTGTTAAGCCTCAAAGCAAATAAAATTAATTACCCCCGAAACTCTACCATAACCTTATTAACGAAATTAGTTTTTAATCCTTCGAAACTTTATGGGGTATATTAATTAAAACTAATATATTTATATGATGTTAGGTAAAAACATAAACACCGTACCATTTGTAGATAATTGATATGGTTTATAATTGTTAACAAAAATGTTAACGAACCTTATTATGGGGGCATTTAGAAAGGCCTTTGTTTAGATCATTCTGTTGGGTCTCCTGTAGTATTATAAAAAAGCAGCCCAATGAGGGCATTGGGACAACACACACACAAAGCTTAAATGTGCCCATCTATATGCGAAGATACAATCAACTGACTACATAATTATTAAATGTACAAGCTAAGCTGCTTAAAACTACAGTAATTGGCTCCTTAATTAAAAGGAGTCGCAATTTGGATGTTTTAATTAGAGAGAGGGACGAACAGGACCTCTTTTATTGGATTTCACAGAATTTTTTTAGTTTTCCACAACAATTCTAATGCAATCCTACTAATCGGTATAGTGCGAGAAAATAATTAACGCCCGGGCTTGAACTAAATGATCCATGGGTAATTGGCATGAGGGGCATTGTCTGAAATTAATGATGTGTACATTGATAAAATTCTATCGGCATATTTGGAGTGTGTGCGCACGTTTATATGGGGTTGTTTCATAAGTAACAAAGTGTAAAACTGAATTTAGTTTTCCCCCACTATTCTGGTTCCGGATGGTGGCACCCTAATAGACACCAAGCAGTTTAAAAATGACTTATGTTTTTTCCCACCCCTGATACTTCTCGTATTTAATCGACACCCTACTGGAAAAACTGCGGGGGGAGCGAGGCAGAAATATCAAATTTATTTTAGGTTTGCTTCCACACAGATTGGTTAATGAGGTTTATTAGTGTGACGTCAGGCATGGATGCCATTTTGAGGGGGATTGTTCGCCGATTTATAAAAAACTTGTTATTCCTTATGGCTATGATAATTCATCGTATTAGTAAGTTAGGATATCTTGCTACTATACCAGGTCCGCTTTGTTATTCTAGTACCTATACTAGGCCTTAGATAATAATTGTGATGATAAATGTGGCCAAGATACTCAAGATTTCGGTGTTTTATTTTATAGAAAAGGTCTCACTGTGGCGGCCCTATCTTCGGAAGACCTCGTCTTTCAATCCGACATCTACAATTCTGGAAGGGATTCCAAGTATCATTTTGCATCCCAGGTGAGTTTAGTTACTTTCTCAAAGATTGTTGTCGACCAGTAAGTACCCTTAATGGACTGAACTCTAGTTATTGCGTATTAGGTCCCTGTTATGTTACTACTAGGGTCTTTTGGAATATTTTTCTGAGTAGATTTTAACCATAAGTGGAGCTTACACTTTGTTTTGAGGTACTCCTCTTCTGCCCTCAACAAATTCTATTAGTCCTATAGTTGAACTTGTCTTCAACTCTTCAGTAAAGCTTGATAATGATTCTAGTGCCTTTTTATTTACTCCTGCGTTTCTCAAGATATGTCTGGCTATCATATTTTAGTGTTAATTTTTATCAGAAGCTTTTGGTAGTTTACAAAACAGACAATTAATTTCTTAGCAACGTTATAGAATGAAAAATTAGACTGCAAACAAAATTCTTCAGAAGCGAGACCAAAATGAGGTTCACCGATATTTTCTGAGCGTGGACAACATAAAGAAAAATGTGGACGACACGGACCATTTCGTATAAGTTTGTACCTCCGAAAATTGTCGCAAGATTGGGAGTTAGGCTATTTTGGTAAGTCTGGACTTTTTGAAATTTAATCACCTATTAATTTTTCTTGACACTTAAAGACCTTAAAGTTTTGTAGAGAAGAAAATTGGTGAAAATTAATCCAACTTCTCAAATTTTTCTAAATAATAGAAGAAACTCTTATAAAGCTCACTCTAAATATAATAAATTCGATAAAACTTATGTAGGTCGATGTGCCTCAAGATCCAATTTTAGCCCCTTAAATCATACTATTCCCAATTTATATCCACTTCAAAGGCAAATAAAGAACTTATTATACTGGTCTTTGCTAGATCTCAATCTACAAACATTCAATTCTATACTTACACCAGAGTGTAACACCAATTTATTCGGATTTGACTAAAACTAAATGCCAGGCTTATTCTCCTGCCAAAAACAACGATCCATCCCAATTATGATTTTACGCTTAGGTGGTTACAACAGTTGGTCTTATCTTGAAGACATCAGATTTATTTTTGCGTCACATTTAATTTGTGTTTTTATTTTCCTTTTTTCAGTCTTCGAGTAATACAAACCACATGTTTCTAACTTATCTGGAAACGAAACTTGAGCCCTCCGGCTTCATGCATACTATAAATGTATGAAAAGCATAGTGCACAGCTAATTGTGTATATTAAATTACCATTTAATTACCAACATACGTTTCGTTGTGGTGCTAAGAAAAAATTTGCAAATAGAAAAAAATTGGGTTCCGGTGGGTTTTATTCAGTAGACAAAGTTTATTATGGTTATGAGACCGAATCAGTATTTTTGCATAATTTCTATATGTATGTAAATATCTATAGAAATATAATAAAATGTAGATTGTCGTCAATATTTGATTATTGGATTTTTTATGTGAAAATTATTCAAAAAAATCATTTGGATACGATGGGAATATTAATTGAGTGGTTCAAGTAATGCCACAAGGTTCTATATTTGGACGTAATTGATAATTAAGATTGTTGGAATTCAATTGGAGCAAGAATGGTATATTAAAGGGGGTTACGGAGAGAAGTGGTTATAATTATAATCTGTTCATTACATTATTAGTTAAGATGTTAAAAGCAAAAAAGTTTTGTAGTAAAAATCAATAAGGCATTTGCTAATTGCCTCTTGATAAAGCAGAGGCAAAAATACAAAGCCTTGCACAATTATACCAATTAAAAGGAGCAACCTCCAAGGCAGAGGAGATAAAATAAGCAAAAGAAAAATCCACGAAAAAAACAATTACATTTCCCATCGGCATAAATCTCTGTTGATGCACAAAAAAAAATTAACAGGCTCAATAATTCGAAATAACTAAGACCATCTTGCAACTTCATAATTAAGTTATAACAATCTCAAAGGCCGTTTTTAAGCGACCATAAACAAGTGTAACCTCTTAAACTTGCAGTCGTTATAATAATAACAAAAATGCAGAAAAACGAATAAAGGTAAAGGTACAGTCACCAAAACAAACAACCGGCGCTTCACATGCCCCAGCTGTAGGACATAGCAATTACTTTCCAGGACAGCTGTAATGTAGTTACGAACAACTGAAGCTTATTGGACGATTTGTGTAATAAGGTGCTTAAATGGGGGGCGGGCTGGTCCTGAAGGCCGCCCCCTAATGCTCCGCCTATGCAGAGTCACGGCTGACTCGAGCCAAGCTCAGATGTTTGGTCAGTTTAGCTTGGGCAACTTGATGTTACAGTCGGTATAAATAACACACACATAAAAAAACAACTTAATTAAGTGAGTTTTCTATGGAAGTCTACGATGATCTCTAATAGTGCATGTTGTGTTCGTTAGTGCTAACAGTTCCTCAAGTCATTCATGCTTAAAAACCAGTTGGAAAGTGCACAAATTATGACTATCCAAAATTTGGAAAGCATAGACACTAAGAACGGGGAAACTATGCAAAATATCAGCGACAAATCCACCACTAGCAATGCCCAGCAACAATTGACAGCCAAAAACGGACATATTAGTTTTAGTGTTGCCTCTTTGTTGGCCGATACACGGCCCGTGAAATCCGCGTCACCAACCTCGCATAATTCCTCCACAATACCATCCTCAACTAGCCCCCTGAACCATTCCTCCGATGATGACTACGATTCAAACCAGGAGGACTCCATTGTGGACGTCGAGGACATTAACTCCGACCAAAAGTCCAATGACAGCCCATCGAAGGACAATGACTACACATCACAAAGCCAACGGGATTTTTCCAAGGAGTCCTTTTTGAATCAAGGTCCTATACGACCGACGCCGTTTACTGCACTGGCCGCCGCTGTCTACCAGGCAGCGCATCCCAACTGGTCGCATCAAGGACTGGTGAATCCGTTTGGAGGACCTGGACCCATGTTTCAAGGTGCCACGCCTTTTGGAGTGCCCAACATGAACACAGGTAGGTAATTATGGGTTTGGTTCGGTTCTTTGACAGTTTTTTGGAGGTTTGCATGATGGTGATTTATTTGATTGGGATAATTGGTTTTTGCAATTGAGCTACTCCCACTAGGGGATAAGTGGCAATTTACTAATAATAGCCTATTAAAATAAGTGTGGCTCTAATTAAGGGCTTCTGGAAAGCGAATAGAGTTCACTCAAAGTTTATCCAATGACTTGGAAGTGGTTTTGTTGTAGTTAATATGGAAAAATTGTTAGGTTTGTTTAAAATCTCCTAGCAATTCTTTGAAATACTAGGAGGTTTTAGAAGAGTTTGGAGATTCTACTTCAAAATAGCTCCTTTAGGTGTGATCTTCAGATGAAATTAAGATTAGGTATCTTCTGAGATTCTAAATGGAACAAGATGCTAGGTACTACTTTTATTGAGCATCTAGCCGATGTCTAAAATCCAGCAATAATTTCAAATTATCAGCGCAAAATACAAATAATAATCTTTGACGAATACATTCAAGCGTTACGAATTTCCGTTAAATCTTGAAATTTCCTTTTGTAAAATTAAATAATATAACTATTAACAACAGTTATAATTGAGATGTTAGTGTACCCACAATAAATTAACAGTTTGAATACTTTCCAAAGCTACACCTGCATCACCAATAGCTTTCTTTTATGGCTGTCGTTTTTAATTAAAAACTACTGAAATTAAAAAAGTGATTATTTTTGAGGTGCGACGACAGATTTATGCTTTACCTCTACAACGTACAGTAGGTAGCTATGTCAGTATCCTAAGTACTCACTCACTTTATGACTGGAAGAGTTAAATTGTCACTACCATTTTCTGTGTCCTTTGCGCCGCGACCGCAGGATAATATTCTTCTTAACGGTTGAAATTATACCGACGGGAAACGTGGGAGCCGGTATGGTAAACTACACAATAGACGTGTAATTAAACAAATGAAAATTTAAATTACCAAGGCACGTTGATAGTTTAGCCAGCAACTGAAGTCATAAAATGACTGACGAATATTTTAGATAAATTAAAATTATTTGCAATTAGTTGGATTACTTTTAAATTATTAAAGGATTTTTGCCATAGCGGACATTATTATATGCTATTAATTTATTAGAAAATCAAATGGGAATTCCTGCTGGACGCACAGCCTACTGTATACCTCTCCTATTACAATAAATGTGATAATTTACGATCGTTTAGGAAGAATTGTAAATTGTGTTTAAGAGCTGCGAGCTTTGATTGTGTACCAATGCCGCCCTGTCAGAAATCTACAAGAAACTTGATTATTTATTTGTTATACTCATTAGGTTTTTTGTCACCAAATACTACTTTATATGTTTAAACATAATCACCATATGCTCAGTTCTGACAAGTAAAATAGGCTTCTTCCAACTAATCCTACTATATTAGTGGATTTAGTGACTATTTACCAGGGAAATAAACGGATTTTCTATTGTAGCCCACAAAAATAATCCAGTTGGAATATTCTATTAGCGTTATTATAATAGTAGGTATAGCTCTAAATCAATAACCTACAGGAATATATTAACTGTCCAATTTCCTTCAGTAGATGTTTATCTTCCAATTCCAAAGCAATATATATTCAATTTAACGTATATTGAAATCAATTGGGATAGAAAATTTTTGTTTTGGCCCCACCTCTAATGAAAGTTTGTCCAACAACAAGCAGCACCCATCAATTTATTGACGACAGCACTAGTGCAACACAATAGACATTCACAATAGAGCAATTAGCACCAATCAAAATCAATCATCAAAGTTAAGAGTTTAATATCCATCAAATTCAGTAACTGTAAGTTTGTATTTTTCCCTTTCTATTGATGCTATTGTTCGTAATTTTTATCCTGGAGCTTGAAATGGTCATTTTCCGTGAAGACAATGATCTCTGGGAGAAATTGTGTCTTCAGTTTTGTAACAAAGAAGGATGTTGGAAATGTTTCATAGGATTTAATTAAGAATATAATGAGGTTTGGTGTTGTTGTAACTGGAGAAGACTTCAAATTCAAAATAATTATGAGAATTTGCTTAGAGTAAGTAGGAGGAAAACTTCTTCAGTTCTTCAGGTAGGCTGAAGAAAAACGTATCTATTGCTAAGATGTGTAGAAGAACTCAAATTTTGGTTTAAGAACCTACAACGAAAATCCATTGTTAACTTCACTAAATATTAAAAGTTCTATGTATATTCAAACTCTAAGTAAGAAAGTAAAATATGTTTCTTAAGATAGAAAACAGATTGATGTGAAGAAGAATATAAAATCAGACGGAAGAAAATAGAAAGTACTAAACTTTGGCGGATTCCTAAATGCATTTCAATTCCCTTCCAATATTGGCATAATAAGGAAAATAAATTTCACTCTTGATAGAAGAGGTTTCAAAATTTGGACCTCGGACAATTTCGGAACAAAATAAAGAGAAAAATAACACTTTCAATAAGTGTTGGAAGGGCTAGATGACAGGCCAATCGATCTAGCTTATTCTTCCTTGTTACATGTAGCCAAAAGTTTTCTATTCTCACAACTAAACATTAAACAATTCTCTTAATGTTTTTAGAGTTGCTTTGAGATCTCTTTTAGTTCAGTTTCTTGCATTCATCCTTTTCGATTCCATTTCCCTTCCTTCTCAGGTCCATTTGAATATTAAATCTTCACTTCTCGGCCTCTTAGCTATCGTTTTTCAATAGACCGTTTATATTCTCATTTTACTGATCTAATGAGGCCTAGCATCCGATCTAAACTAACTACTAAGATGTTGGTTTTAGGATCCACAAATATTAAGTACCAAATTTTTGCAAATTGATTGTAGATAAACTTTATCAAAGCGAATTTTTAGGTTGACTTTGAAGTCAAATATTTTGAAAAATAGATAAGATATCAACATGCGGTTTTCAGGAATCCAGAGATAATTTAATTGAGAAAACGATAGTTTTGCCCGCTTTTTTTACTTTCAAGTACATTACTATCTACAGGGTATGAAAGAAAGTCGTCTTTTTTTCTCAAACTACCGAGATTCCACAAATTTTTTTTTAATTCTTTGATGTAAATTTTTTTAGTCCTTATCTAATGGGAAAAAAATTTGTTTCTCAAAATTATTTTGATATCCCTGTTATTTTATCAGATACCGAATTTTTGCTGAAAACTTTATTTTTTCTTTGTTTTTTGTCTTTCGGCCGTATTGTGTTTTGTAAGAACCAATCTCTGTAGTTGATTATGATACCTTATGAATGGCTTTCTTATAAAAAGTACATTTTTTGTACTTTCATTAATTTATTGGTAACCAGTGGCTTATCAAAAATCGGTACACGTTTGCTAATTGATAATTTTTTTAAATTCATTTTTTGAGGCTATTCTCTTAATGGAATAAAATGGAATTTAGTTAGTTTATGTTCACCATTGGTTTAAGTGACTTATATCCTCGAAACGGGTTTTTCACTTTTTCAAAAATTTGCTCATATATACCGGGTGGCTACGAAATCGTTTTACAACCCCCACCATTTTGTTACATTTAACTGTATTAATTTGAAATTTGGCATGATGTGATTGTTGAAAGAAATAGTCATTATGACATTTAATACAATCTACCTACTAACTTTCAAAATTTTTTAAAACAACCCTGTACATTTTTTTCCGTAATAATTACATTCTACTTAAAATTACCTTTTTGTCGACAAATCACATGATGACATTTGCTTTCAAAATGGCAGCATAATTATTATTGCAAAAACCTGTTCAACAATATGTAATTTAATAAAAAATTCGGTATCATATAAAATAAGAGTGATATAAAATTTTTGGAAATTGGTCTTTTCCTCATTAACCAAGGACTAAAAAAATTGACATCAATACATTTAAAAAAATTTGTGGAACCTCGGTAGGTATAAAGTTTGAGAAAAAAAGACGGCTTTCTTTTATACCCTGTAGATAGTAAGTGTCTTAATTATCATAACAGATGCAACATCCATCAAGGCTATTTTTTCTGGTAAATTCTAGCAGCAAACCATTTTTATAAGAACAAGAACCATAAATCGAAGTAATAATGTAATTACGAAATGTTATTACTTATAATGTAAAATGAAATAGGCATAAAGATCCGATTTAACGCAAATTTACGTTATCTTGTTCAGTAGCAATTAATTATAGTGCGGGAAAGTAGATAACTGTAAAATAACATTTATTATACAAGTGTAAAGCTTGTTTCATGCTTTTGTGAATTGCTGAATATGAAATGCATTTCGGCGAATTTAGTAGGCGAATATTTTGTGCTTTTATAGGTACAATGATTTTGACTGAAAGTATCGTTTGTAACCACGTAATTTAACGTAAACGCACGGTAAAGTTAGTCAATTAACTTAAGAAAATCTAACTAAAGTCACTTTGACTCTCCGACATTGTTAACAACTTTGGTACCATTTGCGCCTGAGCCAAGTGGTTGTAATGTTATGCTATCATACGTTACGTTAAGTTAAGTGAATGTAAACCGGGCTTTACCCCATCAAAATTATTATCTATTACTTTTTGGGACGAAATGGTTGTAAAGCTCTTTGTGGAATTACTTGTATAAGAACCAGGAATTGAAATATGTTGTTACGAAATGTTGTTATTTTTAATATAAAATGAAATAGACGTAAAGATCTGGTTACTTTTTCTTGTTTGGTAGCAATTTCTAAACTATAGTAGATTTTCTGGAAATATTCTGATATTTAAGCCATGCCTTTGAAAATATTGTCGTTTGGTTCGCAAAATTGCAATGTACACAAAATTTTAAAATAAATTTCAAAGTCTTCCTCAAGTTATCCAATATTTTCTTAAATACTCACTTGGCTTATCATCCCCATCAGGTGGCTTAGCGATAACATTCTTCCAAAAGCATTTTATAGACCGTTGACACATTAACGTCCCTCCAAGGAATAAATTAAGTTTTATTTTTCCCTTTTAAATGGGTGTGAATTTACTAAGCGCACAATCTAAACAAAAGTTTATGTCCCCTAATTATCATTGTTAATAAGAGTTTTGCTTAAATTTAACGACGGAAAATTAGAATATATGCTAAGTGGGGGCCGTTTTCCTTTAATAATTCAACGCTCCGGCATCCAGAAAAAAACCCAAAATGAATAATGTTGTGTGGTCCCCCGAGCTCACTGTTATTTTCAGCTACCCACTATATTAGCGTTTTAACTGTTTTTTGTCACGAATCACTATACCAAATCCCGTATAATTAATTCCGTCTTGAATTTTAAACGTGGCATCCCTAGTGCCGTCACTGTCTTTTGCCAAAAGTTAGAAAGAGATGGCACTGCATTGATTGGATGTAGATTAATTTGCAACCATTTGTAATATTAAAGAGGTATTTTATTATGCCTGGAAGGAAAGTCGAAGGTGGGTTGTGTATAATTTTTTCAGGTGGTAAATTCATTTAATTGGGTTTTATTTGGGTGGGGCCCACTTTGTTACAGACTTGTTAATAACTTTATTAAATTTCTTTTTGGAAGGCCGCGCCGCGCCAGCGTAATTTATTAGAGTACCCTTGGCTCACGTACGCCTTTGTACGTTGTAATACCAGTGGAAATTCATTAAAATCAAATCAAAGCGTTTTTGTGGCCACAATCACAGATCGTCGGCTATAATTTTAAAATAGCCGGATAAAATTATCTTTAAAGCTTGGTAGAAAAATGCTGTTAAACAGTATTAATAGTATAATCGTTTGTTTTACTGTAATATAGTTGGCTATGGATACTTGGAATTCTTGGAAATTTCATTTCAAAGGCTTTTCTTGTGAACCATTACGATTAATTGATTGATACCGCGCCATCTATAGAATGCAGAAAAACGCTTCCAATAGATTACTAGATTTCTTTTAAGGCTTGGCAATTATTTGATTGGTAAACTAATTCGTCTTCACAGTCAGCCGATGCCATTTCAAAGAACCATCACACTCACACAGCAAAACTCCAAGTCCTGTAAGACCAAAGGGAAAGTGTCAGGGCCCCAAGTTTTTTGGCAGCTGACACAAAAGACTGTTTTTACTTAATTTATAGGAATATCACAATTATGCGCTTTCCAACGACCCAAAAGAAATGTTTACGCTTGAAAAACAAAAAACCGAAAACGAAAATGTTGACAGGTAAATGATGTAGTATGGTTAATAATTCGAAAATATCCTAAAATACCTGGGACATGAAAAAAAACCAGCCGAAATATTCGAATAGAAGGCGGCTCATAACTCATTCGATGAAGGGTCTTTTAGCTTAAACAAATGCCGCGCGCAGTGTCGCCGTCGCATGCTACGATACTCGTACTAAGCGTTCGTATTTCAGCTGTTATATTTAGAAAATCGCAGTCTGCCATGCAAACACTGCACGTCTTTTGTTTTGCTTACGAATAAATAAACATTTCCGGTCATTTAGTTTATATTTATTGTATGTAACAGTCAAAATACAAGTCATTAGCTGTCATAATATACTAGAGGTGTGTTTATCTGTTCTTGGACGTGGCACTGTGGCGCCCCCATATGTCATTATGAAAAGGTGGAAGGAAGGATTAAGGATATTATGACGACACGCATGGACATTTTTTAAAATTGTTAATGTGCGCGTGTTGCCGAATAATTTTGCAGGAAATTTTTCTGTTGTAGATCTGTAGTGTAGATCATATCAAAAATCTCACTGTTTATATAATTTTTGCCTTAACATCCAAATCAAGGCATAATATCAAGGACTTTGTGCGTTTTGTAGTTTAACATAGTGAAATTATTAATTTGTGATTTAGTTGCAACAATTAACTTGCCTATAAATATTTAAATGTAGCCTTTACGTAACAGTAGTTATGAACAAATAAGTAAATTAGTATAAAATTAACAAATCAAATAGTTTAAAGTCTTTTAATGACCATAATAAAATGGGACTAATATATTGAAAGGTTTTTATCAATGGAGTTATAATACGAGGAAAGAAACACAACATTGAAAAAAAAACAACCAATTTAAGAAAATTTAAAAACACCACTTTCCAATCGTTTAATGGGCATTTTATTCAAATGCCGATGTGTTAATTAATGTATTCTGAATGATCCAGAAGATTAGTTCAATTAAAGTGAACGAGCTCCCGGTTTTAGACATTCCATTTGCCGTAGCGACCTTAAACACACCAATTATACCCAAATTGGTGCGAATAAATTATCGTTTCGTTCCGAAAACAAGCACCTGGACGGTTTTCTATATACCATCATCATACAGTATACTTAATTGAGTCCACATGAAATGATTTCTTTAAAATTATCGAGTTTTGCGCAAGATGAAGTCGTTTAAAACTTACTTCATTCTGATGGTTAATTTGTATTGAGAAATCGACCATTAGCACATTCTTTTAACTCGATAATAACTACATTTTGCATTTTTAAATTGTGTTGAGGTGTATAGAGACCAATTAATTGTAGATGCAAATTAGCCTGATCTAAAACAAACATTTCAACTTGGTACTGTCAGGGTTTATACCTAACTGGGTACATATTGAAACTTTTGGAGGTTCCCCGGTATATAATAGATTTTTCTACAACCCTCTGAATAAAAATCACATTCCAGTCGAAACTGATTATTCGGTGGCCGGTAATTAATTAAAAGTAAATTTGAGAAAAGAGCGGAAATGCTCTTACATAATTCTGGGTAATTTATTTCAATAATTAAAATGAATTAACGTTTATAATGCTAATAGTACCGTGTCAAAATTTAAATGGCAAACCATTTGACATTATACGATATAAATAAATATATAAAAGAATTTAATTTAAAATGTTAATTGGCAAGCAGTTTATTTTCTGAAAGCCAAGTTTATTACATAAAATTAAAATTATTTATTAATTATAACTATAACAGAACTTGTTAATATTGTAATTTGCAATTTTAATTAAACACATAAAACGATATATCTCCTCAGGTATTTTTTTTATAACAACACACTAATTAAAAAAATATATATAATACTTATTATTACAAATAAAGAATTTACATAAGCATACACAGACACCGCTTGTAAATAATACAGTGAGTAAAAAAATGCAAAATAATTTGTGTTAATTATTGTTGTAACAAATTAACATATTCGATGTTCCACTGTTGAAAAGCGCTGACCTCCACACGCTATGAGATTTCTTGTGAAGTTTATGGGAAACCGTCAATATTATACGACCGAAAACTGCATAATGTTAACACGGGTTTTTGGTCATGCAGTTTTGTTAACCCGGTTTTTTGCACTGTGCTTAAGTCAGGAAAAGATTTAGTCAAGAAAAATCTGCTAAATTATTATAGTTAAAGAGAATAGGAAAAGTCCAATAGCAATTTAAATAAATTCAAACGTTTATACTTCTTTTTTGCTTCTTCTTTATCGAGCTGTAGTTTTAGATTCTCTTGTAAAAACTCAGTTCTTTAATTTGAGCTGACCATCACTTTGATCATCTTCTAAATTATCTAGATTTGTGACAGTTTCACTTGCAGACTTTCTTCAGTGGCTACTTTGTTCTTCTCGATGTCCATGGGAACCATATTTCAATATCCTATTTTTGGTCTTGTTTTTTCATGGTCCAAGATTCTGCAGTATGTTCCAGAATAAAGAAGACTTTTGTCATTAATCTTTTCTTAGCATTCCTCCAGATTTTTTGTAGATCCTTTGTGATTTCTCTAGCAAACTGTCAACGTCTTCCAATTTTTGAGGTGCTATTGCTCACATTATTGGTTCTGATTGCACCAAGATGAACAAATTATTATTTTTGTGATCTACTATCACCACCCCAATCTTCGAATGATTTAAGAATTATGTATCTCTAGACTGTATTATGTATACCTAAGAATATTTCTGACGATGTGTTTGAGGATGGTTATTACCACTGAAGATAGATGAACTCCTGTATTGTCTAATATCAATATCCTATTTGAAATAGTGCCTAAAAGAGTAAAAAGAGCACGCCTAATCCTTGTAAAGAAGTTGAACCTAATCATGTAGACACTAAAATGAAAAAATATAGAAAGTTGATCTTCCTGTCGTAGACGTCGAAGGCCTGAAAGAATCTGGAATCATCCCCTTCAAACTGCACTATATTCAAAGTATACCTAATCAATTTTACTAAATAATTTGTCATTTTACTTTTTATTTCTGGAAATTACTTTAACCTTCATCCTACGAGTAGAACAATTTTTAAATTAATATGAGCTCCACATACTCAACTTTTTTCGATTCACTACACGACGATGTTGTAGACTAGTAATTAAATTTTTATCGATCTTTTTCTCTATCTGAATTAAGTTATAAATATGTTTTTCATCGTTTTAATATTAGCTATAAATATTTTATTTTACAGTCATCGTCAATAGGCGGCAATGCGCAACTTCTTATTAATTTAATAATTATTATTGTTCATAGTAAAATACGAAGTTTATTACATCAGAGAGGTGGAGAAAGTGCCAGTTTATGTTTCAATTAACATTTAAATTAAAAAAAGGCCGACACGAAAAACTGGTGATTTGTATAAAATTATCTTTGTGTCTCAATTTCCCGAGTGGGTTCAACACAAACAAACCCAAAGTAGTTTGCTGGAAATAATTAAAAATCTCGTGGGTGATTTCATTATCATAATAATCAGAATTCACCGTTATACCCAAAAGCCAAAAATTAACCAAATGTATGCGCTGTTTTGGAGAAGTTTGACGGGGGAAAGGCAGACAAATCTTGGATCCATTCAAACAAAGCCAAACGCTGTCGCAGCTTATTTCAACTCAAATCTCGCATTGAATTTAAATCCATCAACCATTGTTACGGATTTTGATGGATTCCACTTCAAACAGATTTATTCAAATTGTGGGTATATCCTTTGAAAACCGAAACAAGCACCGATAATTTCCAGAGCAGACGATGTAAATAAAGATTTTAAAGAATAATGTATGTGGTGTATTTTTCGGTTGAAGAATGTTAAATAGTTGGGGAATAACTCTGTCGGCTCCGTGATAGATGGTTATTAATCCTACAGAACGCCCCGGGTAATAAATATTTAGTAATGATCATTTAGTTAGCTATTTAACTTCCGACACAGATATGTGATGCTGTTGGAGATGTCGAGTTATTTGTGGACGGTTTTTTATATGTTTTTTTCCTGTGTGTGCTAGCTGTCCTGTTCACTTAAAAATTGTCAGGGAAATATCACATTGGCATTTTTTCCCTCAGGACAAACAAAACAGATGTTTTGCACGAATAAAAAGATCAAACAAAAACGATTTATTTCAAATAATTATATGCGCCTGGTGGTTTGTTAGAACACAATAGAACAATTAATTAGGATTAGAGAAAAAAATTGGTTTAACAATTAATACTATAATACCTAACAATTACCACGAATTAATTAGTGATTTTTTTTCCTTCATCATATTTTTAATAACTGTTTTTCAACTAATTAGTTTTGTTTGTAATTAATAATATAACAACTGTTAATAACTTCTATATATTATTATGATAATATTTTATTAAGGCTTTTTTCCATATAAAAGTTGTACTGAAAAAACTGGCACATGAATAAGATTTTGTTTCCTACCAGCTAATTAGTCTTTAATTGGCTGTTAATTAGTAACTATTATAAACGAACTTAAATGGGAAAACTTTATTCCGACTGGCTTGGACTGGATTGTAAATTTCTGTGTATATCTGTGCGCGCGCTTTGGAAAAAGTTTTATATAAATAAATAAAATTGCTCATATAATACCAACTAATCAATTAATTAGTTAGAATGTTAATTGCCACTAAAGCGCTTTATTTTAAACCATCCTTCCAGCTCTAATGCGAGAGTAGGCTATGGAATAAAACTCATCTAAAATCATCTGCTCCTTGAACTATAACGCTACTTTTATATCAATTGTCACACTGACAGATGTCAAATTCTGTTATGATTTTTTTCCTCATAGCCTACGTTAATTCCTTTTTTTTTATCTCGACTTGTCTCTTCAAATTCAAATTTAAAACAGTCATCAGTGTGTGTGTATTACGCTTCATAAGCAACTAATTGCCCACATATTGCAATTTCCTGTGCATGATCCTTGCAAAGGGAAAAAACAAGATTTATGTCAGAGAACGAAGTTGTTAATTAGTTTGTGGTTTGTCCAATAATGCAAAGTTTGGACTTGGGTTTGAAGTCAGTAGGACTTTGTGGCTAATTTATTTTTAATTACCTATAATTGCTTTTATCGCCATTAGTAAATATAAAAATTTAAATTGTGACGATTTTACGAACTTGAGAATTAGTTAATAAAAATCTTGATTAATTTACTAGTAAGAAAAGGTCTTTAAACCCGTCGTGAGGTGATCAATAATTATATAATCAATAAAATAAACCTTTTAACGATGTGACATATAAAAAAGCGCCGGTCTCTTATTTTTATCGTTAAGCTTTTTCACCACAAGGTACAGCAATAAAGGATTATTAAGTAATAAAATTTAATTAGTATTTTGTCATTAATGATTAATTTTATTCATTATTATTTTTCTTAAAATACAAAAGCCGCGCGCGCCTCTATAACAATTTAATTGTAATTGGTTGCCTATTTACGATTTACACATTTTTATTTCATTTTTTCTTTTTCTTACAGTCGACTCGAATGGAGAAGCACCCAAACTCAAATGCAATTTGAGAAAACACAAACCAAATAGGAAGCCTAGAACACCCTTCACCACTCAACAGTTACTCGCTTTGGAAAAAAAATTCCGAGATAAACAATATTTGAGCATAGCGGAAAGGGCGGAGTTTTCCAGCTCGTTACGACTCACCGAAACACAGGTAAGAAATGGGTTCCTCGAGGGTCCATTCAGGGGCCCACACTAAAATTCTCAAATCTAATCATGTTAGGTTAGGTTTCAGTTGAAAACTATTTCAAATCTAATGATTAACATATCATGCTTTTAGAACTTTATTATTGAAAGAAAGGAATTTACAAGAGATGTCAATAATGTGTCACGTTTCACACAAATTTAGTTTCTAAGCAAATTCCTTAGTGTATAACTTTGTAACGGATTATGATTTCAAGGAAAAGGAAAGAACTATTGAGTCAAAGTAACTCGATTGAAAAATTTGGTCCCAATTTAATTTGTGGCCAAAGTTTCTGTAAAATTAATTTTATTATCTTGCGGTGCTACGTGGAATTGCGCATAGATATACATCATGTGATCAGACAGGGACAAATTAACCTCACTTATTAAACGTTAAATCACAACGTTTAAATTAATATCCAATTTTGACTAGTTATAAGCGTATAAATCATAATTATGACTAAAAAGCTAGGGAACTTTCCTTTACAGTATTTTCAGCTACAACGTCACACGCTTTTTTCAATGTCGAGATATAAAAAAATGTGGCTTCAATATTTATTTTCTACTCCCATACTTTAATTGATGTATTAGACATTTGCTACCTGTACCGTAATGAGATTCGTTACGATACAGATTTTTCACTACGATACAAGTTTATAACCAATAGAAATGCAACATCACAGCAATATTCCGTCAATATCAAACACTAACATCTGACAGATCTAAAATTTAAAAATTGACAGTTAATTTTGATTTTCTGACATTTCTGTGTTAATGATAAAGTTGCCATAATATTTATTTTCTTATTTTTCATTATTTTGGCTAGTCGTAGAAAAAATAGTGTATGCAACTCACATTTAATGGCTATTAAAACACTCGTAATTCTCATAGTCATATCTTAATAGCTATCATTAAATGCTCATTGCATAATATACTATTTTAATTTGGAAAACTGCGGCTAATTTTTATTAGGTGAGGTTCTCAAAATCTTAATATAAAAAACCAGAAGTTCACAGCAAAACCAAAATTTCTATTTAATAAATAAATAACGGAAACTTAATTTGTTAATTTATGAAAATTAAGAAACTATTCATATTCTCAAAATCGAACAACTGGACATAAAATTGAGGTATTTCGTTATTTCAATCACTGTATAAGAAAATAATCCTAATAATTTTGATACAATCAAGCATATTTTTCTGACACAGCCCAGGTACCTACTCCACAATATATTTTTTTATTTCTGACAGTTTAATAAAAATTTCTACAATTTATTAGCAATTTGTTAATTTGAGAAATTAAAAACCTCGCCTCATTTACAATAAATACTTAATTAGGCAAGAAAGGTCAGTTTAATAATCATTTATATAAAATTTCACATTTATTTATATTCTTAACCTAGAAAATCTTGGTAGTAATTTTGCTTTATTAATATCTTATTAGTATATTCATTTTAAATAGGACTCACATTTTTCCTATTCAAATTAAATGCCACGATAATCTCTATGATGGTAACTGCTTCATAAACACTTTCAGTTTTAAATTACGCTAAAATTATGTGAGTGCATAAACGGGGCATTAGTCTGTTCCTGTATTAAGTAAGTTTATTTAATATACGGTTTGTCTAACTCTTTAACAATTATCGTCTTTTATTAGATAGTGATTTACTTGCTTTAATTTAAGCGTAAAAATTTAGTAAAATTCTTTATTTTCGTATCCAGAATTTTTACTTATGAATGTGACTTTCTAAAAAATAATTTAAGCTTGTAAATTTGTATTTAATTAACGATGAAACTTTGTCAGCTTATTAAACTTTAATATCACGAATATTTATTGTTAAACATTAAATTTAATCAGTGCACAATCACATTTAATTAAATTATGCTCTTATTATGGATTATGGGACTGCATTAGTTTTCCAAATAATTATTCGTTTGTGTTATGGAACTTTGTCAACTAATAAAACTGAATTTAACTAATCTAGTGCTTCCTACAATCAAAATTTATTAAATTACGTACAAATGAAACCATTTGCATAAACCTAGTTTTACATTTCGCACATACAAACTGTGTTTTTCTTTTCAGGTGAAAATATGGTTTCAAAACCGCCGTGCCAAAGCCAAACGCCTTCAAGAAGCCGAACTGGAAAAACTGAAAATGGCTTCACTGTCCCGCCACCCCCACGCCCTCTATCCCCATCCAGCGCTTCAAGGGTATTTTCCCCCTGGGGCCCATCCCTTGGCATCTCTATTGGGGGCACGACCACCGATGCCCCCCCTCGGTCTGATACCCCAGCCGCCCCCGCCGCATCTTACATCGCCGCAAGGTGCAATGCGCTCCCCTAGTCCGCACATGTCCTAAAAGTGGTGGACAAAAAAATTGTGATCTTATTAGATGTTTATTTATTTTTCGTGTAAAATACGCGCGCGTGTTTAGGAACGAAAAAAGTCGTGTGTAAATGTGCCAAATTTTAGTACAAGCATTTTTGTTGTTGTTCGGATTTAATGGATGTGATTCTCGAAGAGTTTTCTAGGATGATACAATTAATTTATTGTGATTATTTTGTATACAAATACTTGAGAGAGAGATAAGTGACCTCCAATGATACTTTATCAGAGTTAAGTTGATCTTTACACCCATAATAATTAATATTTAACACTACGGAAAACAAAATAAATTATATTGAAGCTACTTTATTTTTAATATGCAATTAATTTAAACAACATGATTTAATTGTTTTTTATTCAGCGACGACGGATTAATTTGCAATAATGCCAATTAGCCAATCAAATAGATTACGATTACAGTTTGAACTAATTTTTGTTGCTACTTCTACGTTGATTACTTTTATTTACTTGCTACATAAAGTGCTTATTTAAAATTATGATCTGCATATGTGTCGTTTAATTATTTGAGCAGTATTTTATTTTTCATTTAAAACCGTAATTTACCGAGTTGACAGTCAACTTAATATTGCCAAGTAAAAAGAGAAATAATTATTAGTATATAGTATAAGCTATAGGCGGCAAGCAAGCAAATACTTCATTATTTTTTATTATGTATATATCATTTCGTGGTTATTTTCGAAAGTTTATCTGTCTTTTATTCGGTTATACAAAAAACCCTTGGCTAATTATAGAAATGAACTAACCAAGAAGCAACACACCATAATAAAATAACATTAATTTGTTTTTAAATTAAGTGAAATTAATTTCTACTATCTTGACGCATAATTATTGTGGGTTATCGAAATTTAAATTGAGGTCATTTTGGGAAATAATTGAGAATTAAACAACATTTATGATAATGTGGCATTTACTTTTTATAAGTTTGTATTAAAAAATAAATTGTAAATATTTTGTACAAACCTGTGTAAATAGTATTGTAAAAAGTACTTTATGTAAATTATTTCGATGTATTTGTAAAAAAACACAACATGTAAACGCATAAAATATGTTTTAGTTTCTCATAGTGCATCAACAAAAAGCAGGAAAATTTATTTAGATTTTAAGCAATTATAATAAAATACATAGAAAAATGTTGAAAATAAAACACAGATGCAATAAAAACCCCATAGTGTTTTCTTTAACCATCTAAATAGCTTATGAAATATCATTTATTTATTTATTGTCAGGTTCAATTGAATCACACAATAAATCAAATATTATAATTAATTTCATTATAAACATATTATGCAAGTGTTAAGTCG
This sequence comes from Pediacus dermestoides, assembly GCA_963942485.1. Lineage (NCBI taxonomy): Eukaryota > Metazoa > Arthropoda > Insecta > Coleoptera > Cucujidae > Pediacus > Pediacus dermestoides. The sequence continues at coordinate 10,527,510 of OZ012628.1, read as the reverse complement.
AATATAATGACTATATTGGGGGCACACACTGTACACTCACCATCAGCAATGCACAGATTGAGAAGCAGCTGTCAACAGGGGGTTCGATATCCCCAAGGCACAGAATGGGGCCGTAATTGGACCCCTGTGGTGCACTGTGGCCCCCCCGCTACACCAACAGGCCTCACATAATGATACCACAGCATAAAAACGAATCATTTTTATTATGTTTTTCGTGGAAATTTCGGTGCTTGCCGAGATTTTGTACGAATATAAATTAAAATATTAATTAATATGTGTTTCGGTTTTTATCTGACTTAATCATTATTAATTTGTTTGTTTTAATATCTTGTGACTCGTAGAGGAATTCTTTACAGGAAATTTATTTAATTATTGTCGTCGCCAAGGACAGAGTTGGACTGGCCCACAAACTATTAAACATCCTAAAGCCGGTACTGTGTTGTTTAATTTTCTATGGCAAGTGATTAAATGCGATAGAAAATTAAGGCAATATTTGTTGTTACATAAACGAGTATCATTGTGATAAATTAATTGATATCTATTAACACAGGTATAAAATATTATAAAGTCAATTACTGAATTGAATGTAATAAACTTGTACAATCAATAATATGGTACACACACAGCGAGCCTTTCAAATGTATTATACACAGAGAGACATAAACGATTGTATTCAGTCTAATCAATTCTATTGAATAAAGCAAGATCAATACCAGAGCGGTTACATATCAATTTCTCTTTGATATGACAGCTTAACTTTCAATATTTAAATTGTGCCTTGTTAGCTGGTGTATTCAGTGCTATTATGTACTACCCAACACAATATTTCTTCTTTATTACAACCCATAAAAAAATCACCGGTTTATTTTTTATTATTTTAGGAAGTTGTAGGTGTATTTATTTGCGGAATAATTCAGCGCCTACGAAATTTGATTAAGAAATGTTGTATTTGGTTTGGAGAGTGACTCTGAGCGATTTTATTTTATTTAATGATTGTCTTAATAGTGTGTATGCTTCAAATTAATGTAAATTCCGGCTTGACGAAGAAAAAAACCAGTCAGAGCGCGTTAACTTCAACTATGAACCAAACACTGGTAGCTACTGTATTCCTGTTATCTTGATCTAAATTAGTAAAAATTTCAAGCGTTAATTAAAACTTTATCAATGCTCCAATCAAAGTCCATATAATACAGACCATTATTTTAATACTTTTTAACATCCATACGCGGCGTTGACATATTTATAACTAATTATTTTTATTATATACAGTATTTTAAACATTAAGCAATTTCTATTATAATATTCTGAGAAAAATATTCAAATTAACTGTGGCGTCAAATTAAACAAAATAATATATACGAACTTGAAGATTTTACGATGGTTTTCAGGACAAAATATAAATTCCATCACGACAAAATTAATTATATTAATTTAAATATCTCTATATGTTAATTTTCGGCCCACCGCATCCGGGATATCCTGATTTTTGCGCTAAAATGTAACAGTGAGAAAAATAACACTGAAACGAATTATGTTCCATAATATACAGTACAAATTTCGACTAATCTAAACACGCCAAGCGTTGAAATAAAGATAAGCTTTCAATATAACTATAGTCAAAGTTCTGTAGGTATTGATTTTCTAATACGATTAGCATAATTTTATTGTGGTTTTATGAAATTACCACGTAGATTATACCTAAGGTTTTGCTTATCCATCTTTAGAAGGAAATGCGTGTTTTGGGTACGTGGGAATTGTAACTGAAAATTTTTTTGAAGATAAAAGTTAGGTAAGTTAGGCTAGAAAATATTTACGGTACCTACTTTTAATTACCCGTCAAATATTTTCAGTTCCAATTCTCTCTATAGAAAAATTAGACTGAACTGGCATGCAAAATTGAAGAACTTTAGCAAGTAACCTAATCTAACCTAATATTTCTCTTCGAACTTTTAATTTTCCGCCAAATATTTCGAGTTCCAATTCTCTCTACTCAGAAACTAACTAGTTTGTAAATATAGAGGTTTTTTTTGTTTTTTAAATAACATGAGTCATCTGTCAAGTTATTTGAAGTCGTAATATTTAGAGACTAACTTGAGCTAAATTTGGGCAAAAAATCGGCTTGCTGCAGACTTTCTTTGAAATTTAAGATAGAAATGTTGGAAAATCGCAAACTTCATATACAGAGTGATCAGAAAAAAATTATTGCTATTGCTATTGCTATTGCTATTGTTTTTACTTTCTTATACAGGGTGATTCAGGTTTTAATGCAAAAACTTTAACAGGGTACTTATAGAGTCATCCGGACAAAAATGAAAACCCTTGAAAACCTGCTTGATGTAATCTAGAGGTAAAAAAACATTGTAGATTTTTTTTTAAACTCCAAATGTTTATCCCGACCCCAAAATTTCAAATTGAAAAAAAGGTACTTTTCAAACACCCCGAAAAGCGCGCCATGTTGCGTGATGTCATAAGCCTGTGTCGAAATGTCAGACAATGCTAAAATTTGTATACAAACGACATTGACAGCTGAACAGAACATGGCTAATAACGTCACAAACCCTTCCACCGATCACGTCGTGTTTTAAATGGGAACTAATTTTTACGACTTTTAATATGGAATAATTTAAAATTGAACAATAAAAAAACACTTTCTTCGATGCTGTTATTATTTTTGTAGCTTAATCTTTGCAATTAAGAATAAAAAAAGGTATCTCAAAATTTTCTGGACGACTCTATTCTACGTCACAAAATAAGAAAAAAAGTTCATATAAACATGGTTCCGAAAATGCTTTGTTTTTGACATACAGGGTGATAAAAGTAGCGCTTTAAAATCACATTTTATTACATATCTCTAATAATAAGCAAGATACAAATTTGAAATTTGAACCATAGTTTCTTTATGACAAAGTCAACTACCAGAACAATAGAGTAAGTTGGGGGTTTCTGGTTTCTGAACAAAATTGTGTGTGCCACATTAAATCTTTTTATCCAGTACCAACAATTTTTTAACATTTAAACATTAAAATTTGAATGTATTTTGTTTGAACTTTTTTTCAAATTCTTTCAGAAAATGTCAAAAAAACGAGATTTATTAAAATATTTTTGTCTTAAAATCCGATTATAATGAATGGGACAAGGGCAGATTAATGCGTATTGCAATAATGGCTGGAAACGCACAAAATTTAAACACAATTTTTACGGGAAATTTAACTTAATTTCCATGTGGTTTAATAAAAAATATACGAAAGAATGTAAATACATCAACTTTAGGAAAATTAATTTCCAAGGACAATATTTTTTTGTCATAAAATTCGGTGTTGTAATGAGTGGGACAAGGACAGATTGATGCTTACTGCCAATAAGTGCAAGAGAAACTTCCGAAAACTATTTGAAAATTGCTAGAAAACGCTCAAAATTTAAACACGATTTTTACAGGAAGTTTAACTTAATTTCTTTAGGAAAAGTAATTGTAGTACTATATCGCATCGTATAAGAAAGTCATGTGTTGGACACATCAGATATTTTAGTCTAAATCTAGTGTAAGTAAATAATTTTATCATAACTGTTACTTGTACCGACGTTGGTTAATTTATTTTTTGATCATACTGTATATTTCTTATCAGACCCCTAAACTGTCGCTCCATATTTACAGAGTGTTACAAATTTTAAGATTGTGAACTTAAGGAGTGATTCTAGGTTCGTAAAAATTACTTTAAAAAGTTCCCAAGAATATTTAAAATTTTCTATTTTCTCTCTTTTGTATATATCAATTTTTTCTTATCAGTGCTTCTAATAGATGTAGTTTTTCATAACCATCTCAGTTAAAGACATAAAACCGTCTTATATTGTTCCTACGTGATAATTTTAAAGTGGCAACCGATATTATAATAATTAATGCCACTTTTATCGCCCATTATAAAATATAAATCAACATATCTTTTAAGAAAGTGATTAAAATATCATAAAACATCCAATTTTGAAGGGAATTAAGACAATTAAATTCGATAATGTTGTTTGAAGTGCTTATAAATTACCACACAAAATCTATAAATAGATCATCGTGCGCATTATAACAAAACAGTGCTTTTACAGTTTCTTCAATCAAAAAACTATTTTTACTAACTGAGAAAAAAAACAAACATCCGCGTAGTGTGGAGATAATTTTAACTAAGCGTGAATATTCTTATAGACAATTACATTAAAACAACCGTTTTATTATAGTCAATTTGACTATTAGTTTTCTGAGTGCCCACGAAAATATCCCCATGCATCCTCTTACACACCGCATGTTTTTAATCGTCCGTTACAATTTATATCTCACGTGATTTTTCTAAACGTACTTCCCTGTATTAAGTACGATAATTATATCAGGGATCCACCGTGCGCATTAATTATACAGCATATTAAGTAAACCTTTAATTAAAGCAGACTAAATGCAATCTAACTCTCGGGGTCTATTTACGAAAACAAACGAGCAACAATTGCACCTTCATTAATCTTCCCCGAGGAATTGTAAAACAAAGGCTAATCTACAGCTAACGCCATCTAGCAATTACAGGGATAATTACTCGAGACTTCTATGAGTTTAAGGTACTGTTCACAATTCTGAGATATCTGCGACAAGCGAAGTGGATTTTTCGGGTATTATCGTGTTGTCTCGGTTTACATCGAATTTAAATCACAACCATTACGGTTTTTTTATTTAAGCACTGTTGCAAATTTAAATTCCAATTAGTTTTTTATAATCTAGTGCGTTTTGCCTGAAACCAACAGTAATAATGCAACAATCATTTGATGTTAATAAAGCAAAACTAATAACTATATAATAATGTTATGGGAAATAATATAATTAAACGAGATTAGAGATTAGCGCGAAGTTATAAAGCTAGAGCTCATATATGGGAATACAGTAATTGTGAACAGGCCATGAGCTGTGTAACAGTTTAATTTGCACATTAGCTCCCGACAGAGAAAGACTGAATTAATTAACGCCATTATCGCCTATCATCTGTTTTAATTGCCTCGCGAGGGCGCCATGTTGTTTTTACTAGAAATTAAAATGGCCGCCCCTAACAATGGTGTAGTCATTATATAGAAGCATAATCAGAATACAGAAATGGTAAATTGCCCAAGAGATAACAAGCACGATTTACACCAGACGAATTATATTTTGCACCATTTATTTTATATTACTTGTTTGCTAGCAAATTTACTGTAGTAGACGACCCCGTTAACTTTCAACGTGGCATGGTATTATTTATAAGATCCTGCTAATTATAGTATTTTCAATTAATAATGCTATTATTAAATCCGATACATAAGTCATGACAAAGAAAAGTAAGCTGAGTGCCTGCGTAGTCGTAAAATCCGTGCGGAATTATCGCCGGGGAAATGTAAATTTAATTATTACTGTGTTAGCACCGGTAATGCTAATGATTTATTTTCTAATAAATAAATACTTACATTTGTACTTGGTTGGGATTTCTCATAATTATAACCATAAAAAATAAAACGATTTTCACGTTTGTAAAATATGGTGAAGGCGCGGGTTTTTCACGAAAAATAACACCATTACCACAGGAGTCCGATCTAAAGTTTGCATAGTTGGGAAAGTACATGACAGTAGATAAATGGTAAAACTCGAAAGTACCAAAATTTTCTTGTGCGATGATCCAGTTTCTAAATTAGTTGAATATTGATAACCTTCTTCCAGTTTTTATGACCATCTATACAAAAAGAACTGCCTAAGCTTTTTCTAAAGCATCTCATCGATTTTGTGCTCAATTTAACTTATAATTTATAATTAGACTGAATATTTGTGCTTAAGTCTTCTTATTCTGACCAAAAAAACCGTTGGGTCCAAATTTTCGTTAATTTAACCATCGATGAAACCTCAAGTATATCAAAAATTTTAGAGCTAACCTTAGCATAGTTAAATATTTCGCTTTAGCTTAATTATTATTGTTTCTATAGACAAATCTGCAAGAATCCTAACAGTGAAATTACATTGATTCTTAACTACATACAATCTCTAAACTCATCTATCCTCTCTACCTCTCTCCTCCAGGGCTACAGCGGGTCATCGATCTCATAATTCCCAGAAGATATCAAACGTCATCCAACTGGCCTGGAAAGTTTATCATCATCCAAAAAAGTGGCAAGTTGTATGCCTGCCTACTGAATCATTCGCACTTAATTAGCCTATTTGGTCGATTCATTCTTATTCATAAGCCATAAGAGTTTGAAAGTTTCCAAGACTGTATTTTGTCCTCCTTAAATTTATTTCGAGAACCACTGATCGCAATTTATAATAATTATTTCAGCAACATCTGAATATTCCAAAAATAAATAATTTTTACTAATTTGGTAGTATTCGCCACGTATTATGCCCAGATTAACTTTTATGTTATTAGGTGGGTATTGTTTTCGACGTGTGTAAGTCAGGCTCTATTTCGCACAGAGTTGAGATAGCCACGAAAATGAAGTAATTAAAACTATAAAGGGCAGGTTAATTGTTTTCCCTACCATCACGTAAATTAAAACAAACCAATTATGGTCCGCCTTTGTCGTCGCTTCTCTCATCTCTTACTTCCTCTCGTCGTTCTCCCTCACTTGCTACCTACGTATGTAATTTAAGAGTGACAAAAATTTTGCAGTTTTGTAGAAAAATATAATTACACTGCATTGTGCGAAAAATAATTTCGTTATTGACATTATAACAAAGCGCACACACACACTCGCTCTTATCAGTATGTCAGTCAAGGATATAAAGAGAGGATTATAATCCAAGCAATTGTTAAGCTACAACAAACAAAATTGATCTAAATGTGCGATCTAAACATGATCGTCCTCCCCTAAAAGTGAGGGTTGCAAACGTTCAATTATTGGCCTTATCGCCCCTTTTGACGCCCGTATCTCAGCACCGCCTTTTCATTTAAAACTTGCAAACTGTATAATACCCCTAATATATGTTACTTCAACAACAATCTATGACAAAATTTAAATTCATTCGAGCGTGCATAACGAGCTAACAGCTCGAAACAAAGGGGATATGTTTGTGCAGAATTATGGAAGGGAACTGAACAGTGATGATGGAAATCTTACGAGAAGCAGAGGAAAAATTGTACAAGCAATTTTGTAGTATGTGGTAGAATTTAAAGCAATAGGAGTTATCGGGTTCTGCAAAGCTGTGAGGGTCGGTTATCCCACTAGGGCTGTAATTGGTATATTAGTTTTGCGGTCGTTATGAGCACAGCAGGATAAAACGGGATATAAGGGCATGCGTACTATTTATTTTGCAGGGGTGTATTAAAGAATTCCACTAAATCAGTAGAAAGTGTTTGAAAATTACAACAAATATAAATAACAAAGTTTAGTGACAGTTTTCGCTCTTGGATTGGAACCCAAAATTATTGGAATAATCAGTAATGTTCACATTTAATGCTCATTCTTCCTAATAAAATAATAATTTTTCGAATGAGAATTTACTTCCAAATTATTTTTCAGGAATGCGCTAAAACCCTAAATGTTATTACATAAAAACGTTTAAAAGTTGTACTTAAATTACCTCAAATTAAATTACATCAAATTCTGTAACGTTGCAACTTATATGTTAAAGGTGCGTTAAAAAATTAGAACCATTGAAATTACATAATCTTAGTTATAGTTTTCGAAACTAGAAAATGAAGAAACCAAATTTAAGTTAATAAAATTTCTGATTTTGGAAGATAATAATTTAGATGTGGTACTAAATACGAAAGAAGTTTTCAGAATAGCGCCGCTTGTTCAAAAATTTAGGTACCTACTTGAAATTCGAATATATGAGAATTTGGAAATATTTTTCGCCCATGTAACACACATATCTTGAAATCGCATCAGGATTTGAAAATTTAGATAGAACTGGTCGAAATAATATAATTTTAATATATCAAAACGCGTTAGATAATTAGGACAATTAAAAACTTGATTATAAGTGCTTTTCTGGGAGCCAGAAATTTCCTGAGAAAGAAACTGAATTTAGGTAAATATTATGGAGATTTTGAAAGCAAGTTGAGAGGTCATAGTAAATGTTAAAATAATTTTCAGACATCACAACTTTTTCAGACGTTATAAATATGTAATTAAAATTAAAAAAGACAGGTACAATTTTTAGGAGGTTTTCTAATCCATATCTTCAAAACAGGCTAAGATTTTGAGATGCACTTTCGAAATTTAAACAGAACGGATTTAAATCTACTTGTTTTGAAATTGCTCAGAATAGTTTAGAGTAGAAAAAACAAAAGCTTTTTAGGGTAGTTTAAGAAACAACAAAATATATACAGGGTGTCCCAAAATTAGCGTGGAATATTTTTAGGGCAGATAGTACTTGTCAAAACATGACGAAAAGTTTATATTAACATGACTCGAAAAATGCTTCCTAAGGAGGCTAGAGCCCTCCGAAAGGGGGACCCCAAAGAGGGGTCTTCTGTAATATCTTTGCAGCTGTTTGAGGTAGATTCATGAAATTTGATGAGTTTGAAGCTTTTGTAATTTGCCACATATTTCTTTTTCCAATTGTTAGAAATTTTGCCAGGGGCGTCACAGGCAGGATTGGTGCTGGGTAAATATTGCCCCATATTTTTTGTGTGGATAATTTTTAAATTTTTTATATCAAATTATGAAACTTGGTTTATTTTTACACAAGAAAGGTCGTCTCAGTCGATCTTTGAATCTTGAACCGTTTTCGAGTAAAATCGTTTTGAAGAAGTCATATCCACAAAAACTACACTAATAAAAATAATCACAAAATTGAAAAAAAAATTTGATTTTGATATTTTGTTTTTATTATCTATTAATATTTGACGAAGAACTGCTAAATGAAGTAATAAATAGCTATAAATTTTAATCCTTTGTCTACTTTTGATAAATTTCAATTTTGTGATTATTTTTATTAGTCTAATTTTTATGGACGTGATTTTTTCAAAACAATTTTACTCGAAAACTGTTCAAGATTCGACGATCGACTGAGACTACCTTTTTTGTATAAAAAATAACCAAGTTTCATAATTTGACCTAAAAAATTTAAAAAATATCCACACAAAAAATATGGGACATAATTTACCCAACACACACCCTGTATGTGACGCCCCTGGCAAAATTTCTGAAAATTGGAAAAAGAAATATGTTGCAAATTATAAAAGCTTCAAACTCACCAAATTTCATGAATCTACCTCAAACAGTTGCAAAGATATTACAGAAAACTCCTCTTTGGGGTCCCCCTTTCGGAGGGCTCTAGCCTCCTTAGGAAGCATTTTTCGAGTCATGTTAATATAAACGTTTCGTCATATTTTGATAAGTATAACCTGTCCTAGAAATATTGCACACTAATTTTGGGACACCCTGTATTGAAAAAATTTTAAAAAATCTTTACAATCGCCTGAAACTATTTCTAGAATTGTTTCTTGTCAATCGGATTGTTTGCAATAAAATGATTATATAAAATTGGGGTTCTCCTGCTATTTATTGTTTTACATCAGGATTTTCTTTTCCATCAAAATCTTGAAATTGAAAAATCGTTTTCAAATGGCCCTGATTTTTCTGGAGCCGCTTCTGCCCTAAAGATATTGGTCCAAATAGAGTGTTCTATATATAGTTTTTATTGGAGGATAATAAGGATGAAACACTAAGACGGCTGCGGTTATCTGCTAGCCGGCGTGCCTGGATTACTAGATGACAGTGCCATATTGGCCCGACTATATCCCATCTCATTCACGCCACGCTGCGGTCCAGATATCCGCCGAAATCCGGCCAATACGGATATTGGAAATGTGATATTTATTAGATTTTTACCAGTGGCGAATTTCCTTTTATCTAAATCCTAAAGACGAAAACAGACAGTTAATTTATGGAGCAACCTGCTGATTATTAATGTTGACGATAAAAACATAATTAATAGAAAATGTTGCCACAATGTCAACAACACGTCGGGAATAAGGAGCCACCAGATGAAAAAATGCGTCGTGCTACCAAAAAAACCAAACAAATTAGCATATTTTTTGGGAGCCTTATACAGAGGAAGAGAGAGTGAAAAAAGAACATTAAGATAAAAGATAGTCTTTGAATTAGCATAAATAAAGGAGATATTGAAATCGCCCGTGTGTACCTGCTTGAGTTTCCGACAAAAACAAATAATTTAAATAAAGTCACTTAAAGAATTTCGTCCTGTGGACTGGATTTATGGTAGACCAAAACCCAGTGGTAACACAAATCAGATTATTTACAGTTGTACCATATACACAGTTTGAAAAATATAAATAAAAATACCTTAATAGATTCATCGGGGATGCATTGTTAGAATTTTAAGGATTATAATGTGAAAGGTCAATATGTGAAAACGATAAGACGCTGCAGATAGCCCACCGGATTCCTCACATTCTAAACGATACACGAAGATCTTTAACTTTGTGTTGTCTTTAATAAATACTAAATGTCATTGACAAATAACTGAACATACAAGTGCTTTGGCTACATCTCATTTAAGTTTATTATACCAGCCTATGATGGCAGGAGTCTTGAATTTATTAATATATCATTGCATTCCCTTGTTCCGGTCATAGTACCTACAGACGGTATGGAACAACTTAATTAACCTCCAGTTGTACAACGCTTTAGACGAAAATATATCATAATAATAACCCACCAGGTACAACTAAACTTGTAGAAAATAAAAATATCTATTAAAATGCCAACACGATATTAATAAATATTTTTTGTAGGCGCCTATGATGTCTATACAGGGTGCGGTAAAGAACAAAACACAAGATTTCATATATACTAAAAGCTATTATTCCGCACTCCGTATAGTACAAGCACTTAAAATTAAACGATGGAAAAACAATAAAAAAAGCTCTTTTAGATATCACCAAAACATCGCAATTACATCGCCGGGGGATGTTTAAATAAACGATGGCACAAGCGAATTAGCAAGTTGTTGGAAGTTACAAAGTATCACGATCACGGTAAATTTGACTTAAACGTCTCCATTATCACCCTATTTGAAGTAGCAGATATGGCTCATTGGTAACAGGGGTCATTCTTAGTTTGCAAATATCTGTCCTCGTGGGTGCGAGGCCCTCGAGAGATATATCATGAATAGTAATAGCCATGCAAGAGGAAATTGGATTTTGATTTTTTTCTACCAATGATTTATTTTTTACACATAAAAATTTTATTTTAATTTCCTTTCAATATACTCTGTATATTTCGATGGTTAGTACTAAGAGCATTAATGTCAAACGTAAACAGTAAAATGCTTCTAAACTAACTAACTGTTATTAAGGAATTCAATTTCATTCTAGGCGACTATTGTTAATGATTATATTTCAGACATTTTCCAATAATTAATAGTCAAGTCTGATTTCTGTTCTGTTTGATAATTACCTCGCTGTTCGGAAATCTTCAATAAATTTCGAAAATTACTATTTTAATTACTTTACGCTTTTAAGTTTCCATTACACACCGCGAACTATTGTTTTAATTTTGCATCCTCAGGCTATTCTGTGATTGATCCCATCTGGTATGCGAGTGTACATCGTCGGTTTTTATGTTATTTTCACAAGAAACAAAGAAACATTAATTAGCAACTAATTAATAAATTGTTGAAAATGAATTTGATAAAAAATCAAATAAAAACCGTGGTTTTGTGGTAAGAGAAAGTACAACAGCACAAACTTGGATGCAGGAAAATAAAAAACAGGGACAGTAGGAGAATGTTCTTTTTACCAGGCAGGACAGGGGCGAATATATTTTTTGGAAATTTTTTGGATAGTCAGTAGAAATAAAAAAATATTTTAAAAACATAAGAACGGTTCAATTTTGCGCTGTTTTACAAAGTTTGTACACTAAAGTAATGTTTACATCCACGTAACTTAACGTAACGTACGAAAAATTAGTAATTAAGAAAAGTTGAAACTCATGGTAATAGATGTAGACGGCCACACTGCCCAGTAATGTTCACCGAGTGTTCGCTAACAATTCTTTGATGTTACCGCTCATGTAGCGAACTTCACCCGAACTCACGAACCGAACACGAGCTGTTCGCGAACTCTGGGACACACCTAGTTCGCCAGTTGTTAGCTAACAGTTCGCGAACTTGGTGTATACGAGGCTTCAACTTTGACAATGACATTATTATTTGGTCTGAGAGAGCATGCGCCAATTAAGAATTTAAGTGGTTGTAAATAGATAGATTAATTTTCCGTACTTTACGTTAAGTTAAGTGGATGTAAAAACACTTAAGATTTTCAAATTAAAACCTTCCCTAGTATGCATGAAGATCCATGCGATTTATTCAACAAGAGAGCGGGAAATTTCAATTTGTGAATGTCTAAGATTTTTAAAAAAAATTTCTTTTCCAATTACATACATATATTACAATTTTGGAACCACTTGCCAAATTTTGTTATAATTTTCAGTTCTTTAAAGTGTAAATTTGTCCTTATTTCTAAAAAAATAATTTTCTGATGCTAAAAACCGACAGTTTTCTAATATTAGGAACTTTTAGATATTAAATATTTCGCAGTTTCAAAATTAAATACTCTCTTTTGCAAATATAGTTGTCATTAGTTAGCTAGGTATGATTTTTTAAACATGAATTGCCCTCGGACTTTGTTTTGTCCAAATCAATTTCTCTTCGTCGATGCAATCGTCATTGTTATTTTCCAATTTCGTCTTCAAACACTTGTTTGATGGACAACGTCCTGATAACCGGCATAGTTCTCATATCAACCTGTCAGAAATCAAAGAAAAAAATAGTTTCTAGTCCGAGCGCGTTATGAAGATGAATTCATCATCATATCTCTGTTATTGCACGGCCAATAATTCAACGCGTGTTCAATTATTTCCCAGGACTGTTAGAACAATATGCACTTCATCATTGTTGTCCTGGGTTGTTATAGTCTCGTCGTGGCCAAGATCCATTCTACTGTCTCCAGCGGTCTCAGAGAAGTTATGTCTTGGCCGCGTCGCAGACACACAGTCGCTTATTTTATTTATTCTTGTGGATGTGCCGCCCGCAACCGCCCCGCCATATTGCTCTCGCTTCTCTTCTCTCTTGATACATCTCAATTCTCTTGGCCAACGATGTGTGGGTCTATTGCGCCCAGTGAGGAGAGGTATCTTGCACACACGAACACCGATGAATGATTATGATGCCTTCCTTGTAACGGCAAATACTTGTTACCTACATCGAGGCCATGTTTTCGAGACTCGTAAACAATCGTTTTCGTTTGTAAATGTTAGGAGAGGAAAATAGATAACCCCTTGCGGGCAGCATTCGGCATCAAAATTAACACTTGACTAAACAAAAACATGATGTGGCAAAATCATATAGTACACTATAACTAGACTGACTTTATTTAAACAACAGTTTTTCCTACAAAAAATCAAATATACGAGTAACTTTTTCAAAGTTACCGCCAAAAACGCGAGAAAATCGGCGGTAAATTCAAAATTAGCATAATTAGAAAACTCGTTTTAATGTACCAAATACTTTTATAGCCAGAAAAATAATATCTAAGCATCACTCTTTTAAAAATTCCCACCATAAATGCGTCAAAATAGGCGGGAGTTTTCAAATTCAAACCTGTATTTTATGGTTTTACCACAAGGACAGTTTGGTTTTTAAAACAAAATTTCTTTTGTTTTCAAGTGAGTAAATTGTAAGCCCACCTGATATATTTGTCATAATTACGTTAGAAGTGGAAATTGTATAAATTGTCCAGACCCTAAAAGTTTCTAGATATCAAAAACTTCTATATTGAAGACATTTTAACATTTTCTATCCAATAAAATCAAATTAACTTTCGCGTTTTCAAACTTCCCGCCAGAAACACTCCAAAATCGGCGGTAAATTCAAAATTATCACCTTTATTTATTGTTTGACCACAATAGAAACACTTTAACTTTAAAAATAATATTCCTTTGGCTCAATTCTGTTTGTTTTTCATGTGAACAACACGAGAACCGAGTTGATATATTTGTCACAATTACGTTAGTGGTGGAAAATGTGTAAATTAGCTCGGTGCCTTCTACAAATCATCACCTGCCCACGTAGCCAAGTAGAAATTAGACCAGGTTCCTGCCTCCGCAGAAACAAAGACGTTCATCAATCATAGATTTAAACAAAAACACCACGTCCATTGTTACGTAAGCTGTCGTGCACGTGGCCAACATTAACTGGCGATCGCACTTTTTTGATAACTGGCTCACCCACCACCACACCAAACAACAAAATCTGTTGGGGTTGGGATGGTGTAACATTGTAATTTATACTGAGTGATTCAGATTATGGTGCTAAATCGACTATCTTTTGTCGGGGCAGAAGATAAGCCCTATACTCCACCACTGTAAACGGTGTTTGGTTTCAAGCGGCTGTAATTTCCGAACAGTGATGGGCTTTCAGTTATAAGCGGCGTTGGTTATTTTTAGGGTTTTTTGTTCGTAGATGATGGCAGAGGCCTGTCATGTTAACACGTGTTTGCCTCTTGTATTTTTATTTTTTTTCGCTAAATTCAATACTCTTTTTTCTGTACGTATTATTTGACGCGATTTTAAATAGTCGTCCAGTCCGCTAACTGGCTGATTTCATTTCAGTGTGATGAAATGTATTTACACGATTTTTTCAGGCTTTTATTTCAAGCGTTTCAATTTAATTGAATTATGACGGGACGTATTTCAACTATAACAGATAATGCCCAATGCATGCTGTTTGATTTACCAATGTGGAAAAATAAATTGAAAAGTTTTTATGATTCTTTTTTTAATTCATCCAAAGATAAATGGGAAATGACCAAATCTAATATTAATTCAATTTTTTTCAATTAAATCTCATACATGCATTGGCGTTTGATTAACGCGTTTAAATTTGAGAAAGAAGCGTACATCATATTTTTATAATCGGTTTACATCAAAATTGTTTACACAAGAGAAAGCGGAAATGGAAAATTGCTATTTTGGGCTAGCTCGCCTGAAAAGGCTAGATCTGGCAACAATGGAAGGATGAAAAAGAAAAAATCAATCTAAGTACATATACATACAATTTTTGTCTTAAAAACACTTAAGACAGTTTTAGAGATAGAAAAATCTAAGAATTTCCATGAAAAACATTTGTTCATTTGCATATAAGGGTAACACCTCTCAAAGTAGTTATAAGATGACAAAAGAATTGGAAAACATAAGATTGACACATCAAAACATGTTTGTGTTTGTATATAATTTTATAAAAAATCAGTCAATTATCTTTAAAATTACAAAAATATAAAATTTTTGAAGATATTTTAAGTTAGCACTGTTTTATGCAAAAATAAAACTGATTTTGAAATGACACTGTAACCTAATAATATATTTGTTATTATAATACTAATAATTTTTTTAAATTGTTTATAACTCTTTAAAAATATCTCAAAAATACCATCATGGCTTTTTCTAGTTTTATCTTCTAAACCCTTCAAAAATTTCAAGAGAAGCATTTAAAATCTATCTGAAAATTTATAATTTTAGTGTTAAAAGTATTAAAGAAATTTTGTAGATTCTATTAGCTTTTGATTTTTGGAGATCGACAAGTACAGGGTGTCCAGATTTCGTTGTTATTGCGGGGTATCTCGCTTACTAGCAGAGATAGAGAGATGCGGTTTTCGCGACACGTTGCTACTTCTTTGTGAAACGAAAGATTCCATCAACAGTTTTTTCATAGCCCCCTTCGTTTTTGAGATACAAGACGAAATTGAAAATTTCCACTTTTAGGGCATACCTCGTATCTCGGGAATGGCTGAAGATATTGGAAAGGTAAAAACTGCATCTAATACAGATTTTTACGTAGAATCCAGTGGCGTACTCAGTTTTTTCTTAGAAGCGATCATTTTTGAGATATTTACTAAATTTATGTTATTTCAAATGGAACACCCTGTATGTTTTTCACTAGTTGGATCCAGCTTGTCATAAGCTTTACAAAAATATAAAACACTGTAATTATTTTCTATATTAAGCTAGAAAATGACAATTTTCAAAAATTCAGCCAAAAATTTTATAAGTTGGCTATGAAAAATAAGAAACAAATGTAATTATTCATACAATACAAGATTTACGTGCTGCCACAGAGAGAGAATTTAGCACAAGCACAACATCTCATAATTCTGAATGCTTTACGCAGGATAAGAAAAATGTGCGAAATGTGTCGGAGACATAACGGAAATCAATTTGAACAATTTCTATAAAGTGTATTCAAACTTTTATTTGTTCTTGTGAAAAGTTGACTATATTCCTTCTTTGTTTGTTGTTTTCATGGCCTACTTACAAAAATTTTGGCTGAATTTTTGAAAATTGTTATTTTCTAGCTTAATATAGAAAATAACTACAGAGTGTTTTATATTTTTGTAAAGCTTATGACAATCTGGATCCAACTAGTAAAAAACATACAAGGTGTTCCATTTAAAATAACATAAGTTTAGTAAATAACTCTAAATTTATCGCTTCTAAGAAAAAACTGAGTACGCCACTGGATTCTACGTAAAAATCTGTATAAGATGCAGTTTTTACCTCTCCAATATCTTCAGTCGTTTCCAAGATACGAGGTATGCCCTAAAAGTGCAAATTTTCAATTTCTCCCTGTATCTTAAAAACGAAGGGGGCTATAAATTGTGGGCATCTTTCGTTTCACAAAAAAGTAGCAACGTGTCGCGAAAACCGCATCTTTCTATCTCTGCTAGCAAGCGAGATACCCCGCATTTAAAACTAAATCTGGACATCCTGTACTGTGTTATAGCAATTTAGTGAAAAAAAAAATGCTGAATTAGAAATAGTAGGTTATAAATCATGTAGTAGGTTAGAATAATTTTCTGTGTTAAAACTACAAACATTTTGTCCACTATTAATATTATCTCTTTCTTATAGTTATTATCTAAATTCAATCTTCATTTTTCGATTTCATCGTGTTATTTCTTATATCATACATGAGCTTTATTTTCCGCGGCATTAAAACATTTCAAAAAACCCTTCTTATCAGCATCCAGTAAAAAATCGTTTTATTTTATTAGAAGTACGCTACATGATGCGTATGTATATGTTATATCTGTTTGACAGCGAAAAATCGAAATTAAGAGGCGAACATAAACGTGTTAAAACGCTATCAGTTCCACCTCGTTATCAGCTATTTAAGCGATGACGCACCCCAATTTCATTTGATACGCCATCACCTAGCGTACATGTGAAAATAAAACTGTAAATAAAACACCAATGGGGGATGATGATTCTGGTAACAGACAACACATTTCAGCGATGTATGTTACATGTTTTTCTTTTTTAATGTTGTGGGCTGTTTGGAATCAATTTAGCGACAGTAAGTTCCATATATTAACGTGGATTTATGCGAGGAAATGAACGAAATTTACATTTTAATACAGAACAAACACAGGGGAAAAGCGAAAATGTTATTTCCTTCAAAGTACGGAATTTATTACGAGTTTAGTATTTTCATTATTGCCCAAGTCAATATTTAAATTTTGCTCCTGAAGATTTTTTAGGTTTATAGATTCTGGTGCTCAAAACGATGGGCCATAAAAGCAAAAAGAAAAAATTATGAGATTCGTCGAATATATAGTCGCCCCTCGAATATATTAAATTGTAGGTGCCATGACACAAAGGCCCATAAAGTTTATTAGATGTTTGTAGCAACTTGGAAGAAAATGCAATTTGAATACCTTTCCATTTGGAGAGATCGCAACTTCTCCATTTTATTACAAGTTCCACTTTATATTTAAATTTCGGCAATCTAATATTCTGGCAATTTCATTTCTGCTTTGCCAACAAACACGTTGAAATAGAGTGGCAAGAGGGCTTATGAGGGCATAACACCAACTGCCGGAGTGGTTCTCATCTAGGAAAAGGCGAGAAAAGTGGGGAAAATTGCTTCACAGCAATGGAAATGTATTCACACGCCCATTTTCAGCGCTGTATAAGTAGTTTTTTATTCAAACGCCGGGGCCCGGAGGTCGACCTATTTGAATTCTGATATTGCCGAAGGTGGCTATTAAACATTTTTAAAGGAAAAATCCTGCCATCAGGGAATTTCTCTGGGTTTACGCCCAAAACGACTCGAATTGAATATAGAAAGTTTACTGTCTTAAATAATGACAAAAATTGTGCAAGATACGAAAATCGAGCTCTTAAACGCAATTTCAATGCTAATAGTGTTGGGGAAATGAATTGAAATATGACTGAACCTGTCAATTTAGATTAACTTAATTAGATTTAATTGCTTCAATATAAATGCAGATTAGATCCCACATATCATGCAAACCTGCTCGCCACGCTATCTACCAAAACCATCAACCTCACCAACAAATTTCGATTTTTTTAACTACCACCCACATAAACATCTCCCATTCTCTTTCTGCACTTTTTCTCCTTGGATTTTACTATTATTATATTCATGTTATTCGGATTGCACGTTTCACTGATCCAACTCGCTGTGTGAGTGCTGGAGAAAATTCAAATAAACACATTTTAAACGGTTCCGAGCAAGTGTTGTACAGTAACACTCCCCGGAGTTGGGAAATGGCGGTAAATCACGTTTTCTCAGTTGCCCAAGCCCAAGATGTAAATCGGCAACCCTCCCCCATTTTATTTGCATGGGAGGAAGTGACGTATGAAGTGATTGCCAATCTTCTCTAGATTGTATCACCAGTCCGGAAATCTATTGGCTGGATGCAGATTACAAAATGTCTTCATTTAAATTTTAATACAATTTCCAATGCCTGGAAAAAAGGAAATAGCTGTGCGATATGTCAACGAGGAATTGATGGGTGAAATAAGGGATGTGTGGTGCATGCACTTAAATCGAACACAGATGAGCAAAACTTAAACTTAAACAACTAAAGTGCTGATGAGCATCCTCTTGCACTCCTCTTCATCAATTAACCTCCATTAAATTCCAATGATGCACTTTAACTCTCAAGCGGTGCATCCGCGCGACGACAATTATTTATTTTTTTCACACCCAAACAACACTCTCACTTAATTGAATTTTTACTGTAATTAAAGACCCTCAAGTATTTAAGTGGCGTCAACTTATGACATGTGTTATGTTGTAGTACCACAGTTAGTACTCCTGAAGCGCACCTGTATTTACCCCAGCTTGTTTAAAGACGCCGGAAACACTGATAATCCCTTAGACAAACATGCTTTACTCAAAAACAGTCAGAAAAAATTTAACCCTGACAAATATTTAAAGGGACTTAAGCGTTTTATTAGGCAGATGCGCGGGTCTTTAAGCTTCTTACAATAGGAAATTAATATATCAAACGGGGCCGGAGAATGTTGATATTTGGGACATGTTTGGGGTAATTAGCTTTGATGTTAGAAAGTGGTGTATTAACTGGAAGGCAGTTGGATAAGAATAAGAAAAAATTTATCTATAGATATAAGAAAAATTCGCAAGGGTTTTGAAACTTTTCAAACCATCCCTTAAGTGTGTTTTTTTTCCAATTGGAAGGAGCAAGTGTATCTGTTATAGAAAGCCTTAATTTTATAGTTTCTGGCTTCCAACTTTATTCTTAATTTTTGCATTTCTTTTACTAGTCATTTTTTCTAATTTTGCTGTCTGATGACTTTAAGTCTGAGTAACTTAAATTCACAATCCGTTCCACTATAGTTTTCCTCTTGAATGGCATCCCTGCAATTAAATCTTTATTTAGTAAGTTTCAGGTTAATCTGTTAGATTCTAAATTTTCATACTTCCACTTACAGTAATCTAACTGTAATTTGTTTTTCCTTTTTTTATGTTATATTATCATTTGATAGTTATAATTCTATAAAGACAATGAACAAAATTAAAAACAAACAACCCCAAAACGACGCTTCTTTGTATATAGCGCTATTATATAAAGTAATCCATTGGTATTGAATGTGTGATATAGAATGGGATATGAGAGGGATATATGAACCCAAAGTGACGGGCGTCTAATCTCAAGTTTCCGGTCGATTAGCAACCTTCAGTAAACGCCATATTGGAGTTTGATTTAAGAACACTCATTTAGTACCAACAAAGACTTTCAACTGTTCTATTATCTTTTTGACACAAGCTTTATCATGTCGCCTATGGATCTGTGGCAATTTTAACCAATATCGTACGTCAACTTATTGCAAAGTGAAGTGAAAAGCTTCTACGCCATAATTTTTCACATATCAATAAACTTTAACTTATAACTAACTATATTTCTTGGGAGGAGTAATTTAAAATATCTTGCACATTGTGCTAACGGTGCAGCAAATATAAAGGACAATATAATAAGGCGATAGGGAATTTCCTGTTCTCATAGAACAAGCAATGGTCTCATAAAATGTTCTAGTTGTGTGTGTGTTGGGTACTATAGCGAGTTGAGCGCGTCTTTTTCCAAATGGGTATAGGAAAAAAAAAGTACCGTGATAAATATCTGGTAAAGCAGTGTCCATTTAGGTTATTATTCCGATATCTTCATTCAATGTAAAGTGGTTTGGTTAGAACGCTTTGCTAACAAGACAGAGCGAGGTGGCATTGTCACTCAGGCAATAACGAAGAGGCGGCTGTACCGCCCAACCAGGCAGCGCTTATATCTCGTACCTCAGAGCACAATGTGCCATTAAGCACTCCACGGCTCGGCGAAATATCCTACCTACACCACAACAAGACGTGGTACTACTTACAAGGTACTTAATTGATTTTTCAATAGCTAACAGACTGTCCACGCGCAGAGGAAAAATGGATAATTTAATCGGGGATGGTGTGCTCCTGATGATGGCGCGTCTAAGAACAAAGCTTTGCAAAATATTTCAAACACATCAAAAACACATAAAACGAATCTGTTGATCCTGAGACTGGTCAGCGGGAAAATAGCACATTTCTATTCGCGACTTTGATTTTAAATCCTCCCCCAAATACATATTTAACTTTCGCATTTTTATGCGATGGATTTGGTGTTGTTTCACTATATTTATGCCGCCCATGAGGCGATATTAGCTCACCTGTGTACCACTGTGTTTGCCCATCGTATAAACGCCCTTTTTAAAAAGGTAATCGGTAGCGTTTGAAACATTATATTTAGGGGTAGTTATGTTTAAGTGTAGTCGCCCCTCGAATTGGGGTGTTTGAACAAGAGGAAGAGCTTAATCGCTTTATGTTTAAAGTCAACTGTTTGTTGTTGGTTTTTCAATTATGTGAATGTTACTTGAAGGGATAGACATATAGGGTGTTTGGCGGTACAAAAAAAATTGGTAGATGCAAATTGAAGATAATTCGTAATACTCCTAATAGGATAAAGCTCGTTTTCTGAGTTTTTGACTTACAAATTCTTATAATGTAATCATATAAATATTGGGTGATTTTTATTTTGTTTCAATCTTCTTATCTATAGAATTAACTTGGTTCTTTGTAAATAAGCAAGCCGCAAGGATATTTGCCTATTTTTCGAATTTTAGAACAGTATTAAGGATGCAAAGTATAAAATATATTTTTTTACTCCTATTGTTTAGAAAGTAGGCTTTTGCTCCCTCAAATTAGGGTTTAAAGTAGGCAATGGAAAATTTAATTTTTTTCCCTCTAAATTCTTCCCAGCGATAAATATTAAATTTTCCTCCCTAGGGAGAGCATTGCCTATTTTAGACCCTAATTTGAGGGAGCAAAAGCCGACTTTCTAAACAAGGAGTAGAAAAAATTACTAGACATTTCCTTAATAGTTATTTGTATAACACTGGAGGAAAGCTTTCTTCTCTCCCTTGGATGATTACTACCCGTCGCCTAGCAGAAGGCAGTAATTACATGGCTTTCCTCCCTTGTTATACAAATAACTATTAAGCAAATGTCTAGTAGGCAATAAAATACAGGGCATTTTCATTCTGTTTAAATTTTCTAGTAAAACAGCCTTGGTAAAAAAATTAGCCCACAAGAAAATCTGTTAATTTTTTAATAAATCTTCAAAAATTAACAGGTTCTCTTGTGGAGAACTCTTTTGTACATTTTTTTACTTATTAGTGAAAAAGTTTCCGCATGATTTTTTGTTTCTCCTACAGTTTCATTCTTCTACGAACTGAAAGTATGAAATTAAACATTTTTAAGCGAGTTTTTAACTTGGCAATAAATTTTTAAGAAGTTTTCATTCAGTTTCAATGTTTTTGTATAACTTGGTTTTCTGTAAAACAGAAAATCTGTGTACAGGGTGGGCAAAATTCGATGTTTTTATAGGGTAACTTTTAAACCATAAGAGATATTGAAAATCTGACCGCGAATCGTCGAGCCCTTTTTTTGATAAACCCCCGATGGCGAAGTCAAAATCTAGCGATCTTCATTTGTTTTCGAGTTATGGACGAAAATTCGATTTTTAAAGATTTCGATTTATGTCTATATTGTTGTTTGTGAATTTAGAGAAATGGCGTTTGCACGTTCTTAAGGCACTTTTTTGGGGAGAATGTAATGGTGTTAACAGATATTGAAAATGTTTTTAAATTTTTAGGTTATGACAAAATTTCATTTTTTTGGAAGTCATGGTGGGCTGTGACTTTGTTGAAAAGAGCATTTTCTTCTCTTTTCAAATATGTATAATATGCAGGGTCTATTCCTTCAATTTCTTCTTGAAAAATTCCAAAAATTTAGATTTTTTGATTCAAAATACCAAAAATCGAATTTTCGTCCATAACTCGAAAACAAACGACGATCCCTAAATTTTGACTTCGCCATTAAGCGTTTGTCAAAGAAAGAGCTCGACGATGCGCGGTCAGATTTTCAATATCTCTTATGGTTTAAAAGTTACCCTATAAAACATCGAATTTTGCCCACCCTGTACATTTTATGACAAGTTTAAGGACGCAAAGTCTGAATTTTTAAGAGATTTCGATTCTTTAGAGTTTCTAGTAGAACTAACTTCAGTTATCTGAAGTTTTATGACAGTTTAAGGACATAAACTTACAGTAACTCAATCCCAAAGGAGAACTCTTTTGCACATTTTTTTACTCATTAGTGGAAAAAATTTCTGCACGATTTGGAGTTTCTCCTACAGTTTCATTCTTCTAAGAACTGTCTGACGTCATAAAGTTAGTTATATAATAAATTTAACAGACCAGGCGTGTTTTTAACTAGTGAATTGTTTCTGATGTCTTTACCTCTTCTCACTATATTATCTTCATGAGACTGGAGATCAAAACAATCTGCGCAATTAGTTGATTTGATTTATACGAATGTTCCAATGACGTCAGATCTAAGTTCTAAGAAGAATTAAATTGTAGTTATGAACGTTGATTTCTACAATTCAACTTTTGTATATCAAGTACGAATGCTACAAGTAAAATAATCAGAACTTTGAAATCGATTATAAAAATACGGTACCATCAAACGCTGAAATCTGAACTAGGTACAAATTTTAGAGTCCTAAAAGTTTCTTACGAAAACCCTTACTTTCTAATACTGTCACAAAATATTAATATCCTTGTTTACCCCAAATAAAATATTATTTTACACCGCGCAATTCAGCAATCCACCATTTCGAACAACGTGCAAAGCGCCGTTCTCCTAACTCGGGCCAAAATGAGAGAATAAATTTTCCATTAGAATATCTAAAATTGTAAATCTCGCGCAAAGGATATAATTCAGCAATTCAAATTTAAATATTTCAAATGTGAAATGTAATTTACTTCAATAATTCTTGGCCGTCGTAAAAATGTCTGGGTGATATTTTAATGTCGTTGAATTATAGCAAAAGAAATTAAAGTTTGCGACAATTTCATATTCAAACCGGGAGCGCGCTTTGGAATTTCCACTGAATACGAACACACCCGCCCGCTCTATTATTGCGTCTTTAATATCAAATCTGAATTATGCCACCCCCCCATGCGACAGTTTATATTCATAAAATCCGACACCACAGAAAAAGAAAACCAAATTAAAATTTGCCTTTTCGTACTACGTTATTATTATAGTGTCAATAAAAACTTTATTAAATTATGTTACGACTGTGGTCTGAAATTAACGCGTTGTTTCTAATTGTCGTGTCCCAAGACTAAACTAATTGCCTCATAATCATAATGTTTTCAGTAATTTTTCGGCAAACATTAAGCACGCGTTTAGATCCTTAGAAGGCAATTAACACGTTGAGATGGACGCGCCAGTCGGTCTCGTGCCTAAACAAATCCTCAAGTGTTAACAATGTTAAAAGACACCAATAGATTATTTCACATTCACGTGTAATTACATGGTAAATATTTGACAATGTTAAGTAGTTAAAGTTGTTTAAATGGCCGAGAAATTTGTTTAATTGTCACCAAAGCTGCAAAGGTTTTTTCCGAATCGATAAAAGTGGAAACGAGGGGACGCCGCGCGGCGGCGAATAATAACAATCAGCCCAGCATCCCGACGCTACCATGGCAACGACGTGGCGAAGGGGAAAAGAAATTATTATTTTTTGATGGTTATGAGAGTTTTTCAACAAGGAAGATTCAAGTGTAGAAATTTCCAAGTTAACTTAAAACCACTTTGTTTTTATTTCGGGTTTCGCCTAGCTACATAAAAATAAATTAGGAGTGATGGTCCTTTCGCAAAGGATGTAAACTAAACTAGATACAACACGATTTAATTTGTAATTGTAATTCAATTGGTTTGCGAAAAAATGTAGTGGGATTTACTGCTATGCAAATTCATAAAATAGTACCATGAGCTATAACGTCTATATGATATATGTGCAATTTAATGAAATGTTTGTAATTCTAATGAATATTACAACAATGCAAATCATGATGTATGTTTATTATACCGATATGGGATAAAGGAACGGCATTATGAACAATACAGGGTGTTCACATAGTAAATTAAGTTGCCCTGTGGGCGTTGCCAGGGCATATATAGTTATAACACACGTGACCCATCGTTACCCATGATTGATCATTATACGTTATGAAAATAATAAAGATTAAACGCACGGATATAATATACTTTATGCAAATAGAAACTATCAAATTATATTTTAGGGTCGTTAGAAGTTATTGCTAATTTGCATTTATTGGAAAATGACTTAATAACGTTTCGTATATAAGGTAGTAAAACTATATGAAACTACATTGGACATGATTCATATCTCTGGAACACAAAACATAATAATTGTAATCGATAATTTGCCTTAGTAACAGAAAAACTAATGGGGCTCGAGCCACTGGTTTAAATCACATAACCACAGAAATGAAGCCATAAAAACCCACAAGGTAAAGAAACTTCGGTGATGTAATCAGTGATGGAAATTAATGACTTCCAACGAGGTTTTGTGAAAATTTTGAAAATTATATACTGGTTTGTATAAGAAAAATGCAAATATTTTGGAAAAAGATCCAGCCTATCAACTTAATTTTTCCAAGAATTTAAAAAAATAAGATACCTATACCTAACTCTATACTTTTATAGGACAAAATGAGCAGTCTTTTTTTTTTAACTTGAAGACAATTATTGCTAAAGGCGAGTCATTTCTATTATCACTTTTTATGATTCATTTTTCAGAAATTGTTTCGCATATTATCATTTTACGGATTATGTTGATGCCACTTTACATATTCTGACTGTTCCATTTGTTTTACTTTTTAATTATTTTGATAAAATATGAAAAAAAGACCACCTTCTTTTTACTTTTTATGAACGAATGAAAGTTTTATTTATTTTAACTATAATTCTTAGGATTAATGAAAAATATTTTTTAAGCCTAATTTTAAGACGAATTGTCATGATGGTGAGTCATTTCTATGATACTTTTTATGATTATTTTTTAGGAAATTTAAGAAAACAATAATTTTGTGTATTATGTTGATGGATAATCCACATGTTCTCATTCTCACTATTCAATTAGTTTTAATTTTTCAATGATTATCATAAAATATAACTTTTTATGAACGAATGAAACTATTCATTTTAACTATTCTCATCACCTCAATTTGGTAATATTTATTTTTAATGAATCTTTAACTGAAACTTAAATCCACCTAAATCCAGTTGAAAATTAATCCACCGGCAAAATTACTTCGCGGAATCTAACTAAAACAATCAAACCTAACATAACTACCGATAGGGGCAATAAAATCATATCCATGTAGCATATTCTCGCAGGATATTGAATTACATCGCCCCAGCCAGAACAATATAATAAATAAATCTGTAATATAATATGCACCCCCCTGCCATGGGAAAAACAGTCAATCCTCCTCCCCCCATCAATTGGATTATGTGGTTTACATGGATTAACTATGGCTTTTTACCGTTCAAGGCATATTGTATGTGTAAAAGATATTAAAACGATTTGATTTATTTAACATGCGTGTGCCCAGTGTTTGTGATGGAATTACTACTGTTTAATTTTCACACACACATCACCGTCGTGTTATTGAATATACTATAAATTTTGATTTGGATTTTTTCTATTAAGGACGCGTGCAATGTTTAATTGTTGTGGCGCCATCTATATGCCAGGAGCCCCCTCTGTGATAATACCCACCGATTCAAGATTAATGACATGATTATCCCCAAGACACACACATCGATTACATTTAATTTGTTTTTATTAATGTTATAATTTTACGTCAGATATACCAATGTAAAACACATTTTAATAATCGAATGAATTATGGTATTTTAAAAACTCGAATGACGTGTACAAGTTAATCGGCATTTCGAGCGCCGGTAACTAACGACCTGAAGAAAAATTAAGCCATGCAACAACTCTTTCATTCATTCGGTTTTATAAATTACACTCATTACTTGATATAACCACGGTGGGTATATATGGCCACGAACACGAGACTATCTTGTGGTCTTGTTTCACAAGATATACGTAATGATTCATATTTCAATGTGGAAGACGATGGGCCAGGCGATGAACATTGAACAATTCAACTGTGTTGAGAAAAAAAAAGGTGCTCTTCTAGCCAATTATAATTTTATGTTGGCAAACATAACAACTTGTTATATTAAAAACTGTGAAACATGCCTCAAAATTATTACATATTAAATTTTGGGAATCATAATTTTGATATACCAGTTTATATCGTCAGGATTTCACCAGTCGATAGTTTAGCGAAAATTAAAGGTGGCTTGTCTAATAAACTATACTCGAATGTTGCTTCCTTTTTGATGTACAGGGCATTAAAGAAAATAAATTATTTTAAATAATTTGCTATAATTCAATAACAAAAAAAGTTAGTCTTCTGAAATTTTGCATAGATCTTTTTTTGTATTCTCATATTAATAGTGGTTGCAATTATTTTATTTAGAACACAGAGGCGTACGTATACGGGTTTCTTCAAAAACATTTTATTGAATAAAACGTACACCACTGGTTTATTTTGCAGCACCAATATGCAGAGTATTTTCCATTCAATTTAGAAATTTTTTTTTTATCTTACAATTTCTTGATAACTTAACTTTTTTTTTCTTATTTATTAAAGAGGTTCTTCCCTATTAGATTTCCGAAAAAGCATCAGTACAAAGTTTTAGAGAAAAATATTTCCTACAACTTTCCTTTTAATATTTTTTTGATATTGTCAATATTTAAAAAGATATTCAACAAATAAGTTGCAAATTTTAGGGAAATTTTTCTCTAGTTAGGTACTACTTACTACTACTACTTACTACTCTTTCCCCAAAATTTTCAACTTATTTGTTGAATAACTTTTTAAATATCGACAATATCAAAAAAAGTTTAAAAGATAAGTTGCAGGAAATATTTTTCTTTACAACTTTGTAATGACTCTTTTTTTCGAAAATTTAATAGAAAAAAGTTATTCAATAAACAAAAAATCCAACCCTTAATTGAGGGCTGGTGAAGGAAGGGCGGGGTCTACGAATATACAAACTCAGTTATAAAATTTCAGAGTGACCCTCTAGAAGATTCAAAAATTATAAGATACGAAAAAGTTTCTAAATTTAATGGAAAATACCTCGGAAAATACTCTCTGCATGTTGGTGCTGCAAAAAAACCAGTGGTGTACGTTTTATTCAATAAAATGTTTTGGAAGAAACCCGTACGCACGCCTCTGTGTTCTAAATAAAATAATTGCAACCACTATTAATAAGAGAATACAAAAAAAAGATCTATGCAAAATTTCAGAAGGCTAACTTTTTTTGTTATTGATTTATAGCAAATTATTTAAAATAATTTATTTTCTTTAATGGATTGTACGTCAAAAAGGAAGCAACATTCGACCATAGTTTATTAGACAAACCACCTTTAATTTTCACTAAAGTATCGACTGGTGAAATCCTGACGATATAAACTGGGATACCCTGTATTTTCTCGGTACTTCATCAAGAAGTGGTACCTACCATATAAACTCAGAATTTATTTCAATGTAAAATGGTTAATGTCAATCTTTTCCAATATAAACTGCTGTTCAAAATTATCGCACCACTCAGAAATCTAGACATAGGTAATAGTATATTTCATTACCAGTCTGGAAATAAGGATTTTTTCGTGCGCGCGTGACAAATTCTCGTGGGAGGCGAAGCCGAACACGGGAAGTCATGCAAGCACGAAAAATCCATTTCTGGACGTGTAATGAACGATATTTTTTATTATACTTATCTAAAAATAACCCAATTATACTAAAAAGATCTTTTTATTATACTTATCTGAAAACACCTTGTTTTCATCTGTTTTTGCAATGACGTAAAGGTGACGTTTTCAGAACAGCGCACGGAAAACTTTTCCCGATCTCCTATTCTTTTTTCCGTGCACTAAATATGACAGAAACTAAAGCATCGCCGATAATAAACAAGTCGTTGCTATGGAAATGTTAATCGTGTTTGCCTACTATTTTTACGATGTATTATGATTACTTTGAAAATAAAATGTCCTAAAATTACTTCTAATCCTTTTTTTGGGTTGTTTTTAGATAAGTATAATAAAAAATATCGTTCATTACACGTCCAGAAATGGATTTTTCGTGCTTGCATGACTTCCCGTGTTCGGCTTCGCCTCCCACGAGAATTTGTCACGCGCGCACGAAAAAATCCTTATTTCCAGACTGGTAATGAAATATACTATTTAGAGTAAATATCAACCGTTATTTCTTCATAGCAACATTAAAAAAGACAATATTGAAAGGTTTGCATCGTTTCGGATTCACTTTAGGAGTAATTTGAGAAAAAATCGAAAAAAAACTATCAAGTTGGAAAAATACGTGTTTTCATTAACAACGAAATAAAGGAAAACAAAGAATAGAAATGAGATGATCCCTAGTAGATTGTGTTGCCACCTCTAGCTCGGATAACAGCCTGAATCCGCCGTGGCATACTTCTAATGAGATTTTCAATGAGAAGTAGACGAATATTTTCCCACTCCTGATGAGCAACACATTCCAGTTGCTGTAGGTTCTGTGGGGCTGGCAAATACCGTCTAATTACTCTTTTAAGAGTGTCCCTTAGATGTTCGATGGGATTTAAATCCGGGTTTCACGCTGGCCTGTTCATAACTGTAATACGGACTTCATCCAGTAGCTCAACACATGCCCTTGCCACGTACGCGCATTATCCTCCATGAATACGAATTCAGGACCAATAAACGGAGCATAGGGCATTACATGATCCTGGAGAATGTTCTGTGCGTAGAATTCCGTATTCATTGGCTCTTGCATGAATAGAGTCTAACTCCGTACGGCCATCAAAAGAAACACCTGCCCAAAACATTTTAGAGCTACGATCAAAGGGTTCATGTGGCACGAAATTGAATGCAGTTTGCCTTTCTCCTTGTCTTCTATATATACGCTGCCGCCCATCCGAAGATTTCAGGCTATTCTTGTTTCATCAACATACGCCGCCTATGTTTTATATATTACTGATAACAGTAGGTAATCCCCAAACTGCTGAGCGGTGCGATAATTTTGAACAGCAGTTTATATCAACAGTTTTACAAGCCAGTTCCAATAGGTTTTTGTAAAAAATTATAGTAGAGGTTTCGATCAAAATACACTAGAAGCACTACAACTTTTTGAAAAAAATTGTGTTCAATTCTAAGAAGACACGTTTTAAAACTGATATTGTTAGGTTAGATTAGGTTACAGATTAAGGTCCGGTATTTCAGTGTCAGTTTAAACCAAATTTGGGTAAACTTCAATTAGAATGTGAATTTTAACATTTTAAATTTGTATATTTTAAACGAAGTTTACCAAAATTTGGTTTAAACTGACACTGAAATACCGGACCTAAGAGATTAAGATATTACAAAACTGATTTCCGAATAAGTTTACTGCTGGGAAAAATTTTGGTCCACAAGCTTGAAATTTCATTCCAAAATGGTCCACAGAAGAAGTATGGTGTTGTGACCCTTACATAAAAGGGGAAGCTGCTTGAAAAAATTTCAAAAAAGTAGTCCAGGATGATAAAAAGCTTGTGTCCTTAAAATCTTCTGCCTTCTCACTAATTTTTAACCTACTCGTATACATGCAATTATCGAACTCCTCCTACACATGAAACTTTACCACTATACAGTTTAGTAAAGGTAATTTCAAAGTATCATCAGATTTTGTAAGAAAATCCATAATGAAATTTAGTAAATTTTCCTGGCAATATTTTTTTATTCATTGTGACCCGAAAACGAAGGTCATGTTAGGAGGTACTTACTAGTGCAAGCAGAGGGCCTAAATGCTTCCCTGAGACTTTTCCAAACCAGAAACTTCAAACCGGGTGACCGAATAGAGCACCTGAAAATACTGGATGAAATATCACCCGACATCAAGGATAGTCATTGGATGAAATTCCGAAAACCTTTGACTTTGAGAAACCATTCAATGTGGTTATAAAAAATGACCGCGAGGTGGCCAGAAGTCAAACGTTTCAATCAAATACTGAATGCTCCATTTGGTTCACGGACGGATCGAAAACAACCAAGGGGACGGGAATAGGCATTTATGATCTTAACTATAAGGCAGCAATAGCCTTAGATCACACCCCAGCAATCTTGCAAGCCGGAATGCTTGCTATAGATTTACGTGCCCAAGAATGTCTGCGAAGAAATATAACTGGCAAAAGACTATACATAAGGTCTGATAGCCAAACAACGTGGAGAGTTCTGGACAACCCGTCTCAGAGTCTCTTAACGCTACGAAATGCAGACAACCCCTAGAGCTGGCCAAGAGCAATAAAATTACCCTGAACTGGGTGTTAGGTCATAAGAGAATACAAGCAAATGAAATAGCCGACAATCTCGCAAGAAGAGGTGCAGAGGCTTTACCCATAGGACCTGAACCATTCTGTGGCTTGAGTAAGACACATACAGAAGAGAGGAAGCTCATAAATGGGAAACAAAGGTTAAAAAGAGTTATTGGGCCAACATCTTAAGATTCCCAGGGCAAAGACAGGCGAAAAAGTTTATTGACTATTCGCCCTAGAAAGCTAAAAGCCTTCTTCTGTTATCAAAGAATGAGTTAAGACTTCTTAAAGGTGTTTTCACCGGACACTGCGCAGTGGAAAGAATCTGGGTCTAGTGGAAATTTTGACCTGCAGACTATGCGAATCGGAGACTGGAGCTGCCGAGCATATACTCTATAAGTGCAGTGCATTGATGGCACATCTTAGAAGAACTCACTTTGGAAGTGCTGAAATAAGGCCTGATATAGTGAGGGGAACACCTCTTGGAACCTTTCTTGGCTTTCCCAAGAAGTTGGAATTTGTGGGATGATATTTTGATTACTGTGACTAGGGTACGAATAGGAGACCAAGAAATGGTCGCAGTTCTCGAAAGGCAGCCGATGCCAAACGACCCCTGTATATAATCTAATCTACTTCGATTTTTATTTTGAGGAAAAAAAGCAAACGGGTACCATTTTCAACAGAACTCTTCCGAAAAAGGCGATTAGAAAGAATAATATTAAAATTATATTTTCCTGTTTTTGGTAAGAGAAGTTGAGTTATAGCTTACACACTTCCACAGAGAAAACGTTATTGTATATCTAACCTAACTAAAATATAATTCCATGCAGAGTAGAAATATCAATATTTTTCCAAAATAATTTTTATAAGCATGGACATAAACACGAAAACATTAATATAGAAACTTTTTGTTGTACTCTTTCTGCAATTAAAGATCTAAACTAAACTAACCTTAAAAAATCTGCCTAATGGACCATTTTACTTCCAAATTTCCTCAGTGCAGAACATTTCCTCACACAGTTTATTGTTCCATTTCTTTTTGTTACGCTCTGGTGTTACATTTTGTAATGCACATTGGTGCGAATGTAATCTGTATTTAAAATCATATTTATTTGAATTTATTTCACGTGAACATTGTTAACTCATTCGCAAACACAATGAAAAAGCGACTTGTATTCAAATCGACATCAGTTGTATTTAATGTTGTTGTTTTTTTGTGTATAGCGTAGTTCGTGTGTTTTGGTGTGGTCTGAAATAAAGACGTTGTTGTGCCATCTGCAAAAAAAATTAAATTTGAATATATATGCAACAAGACTGTGCATTGTACACTGGTAAAAATTTTCAGGGATAACACAGCGGATAAAGTAACTTTTCAACAGTTTTTTGTCGACAATATATTAATTCGGTTTTTCACTGGTTTGTTTGTTAGTGTTGATTGCTAAAGTCGTAAAAATTAATTGATATATCCATTTGGTAGTAAGAAATGAAATAAAATTGTCTTGTGTCGTGCTTCAGGTTTTGTCTGTGGTTTTTTCCCCCATCTTAGACAGTTGTATTTTAAGAATAGCGTATTTGAATGAAGTTGGCGCAACTATATTTTATTTACGGCCAGAATGCAAAACGCTTTTAGTGTATTTATTGGTCTACCAAGTTTACATTCTTGCTATTAAACGATTTGTGGTCTTCGCAACAATAGAACACTTTAAATATTTCGAATTTTATTGTGTATAAAGATAAACAAAATTAATTTTGTGATCTGCTTTCTTCAACAAAGCCAAATTCATATCCGGTGCTTAATTATTAATTATTTCATAGCATGTTAGCCAAACAAAAACTAATTAAATTTTTTCTTTAGTACCGCCACTTTAACTACGGTACTTATTTTTTGTGATGTTGGCACGACAGCCACAGGCTTTTCTCCATATAGCTAAAGTTGTCGAAGACAAATTAATGTCTAAATAAGATACAACTTCGCGCTTAATAACTTAATAGGTCTATTGATTGCAAAATGCCTTTCATCACTGTGTTTTATAGATACATCTACATCTAACTTCATTAGTGATAATGATTATTACTTGGGCTATAACTATTTATTATTAAATGTTTTACACTCGGTGATTAAACTTGATTAAGCTTTATTTGCTGTTGAAGTGGAAGCGCCCCTACAATTGTACCTTGCGGCACGCTGCTATAAGAATAATAGTGCGTGACAGAAAATTAAAGACAAACTTATTAGTTAGATTATTAATCAAAGACGATGGTATTGTTTGTCCAACGATTTTGATTTATTTAAAACAAATGAAATTTATGAATCGTCGTTTTTCGTTCGTCTTTGAAACGCCGACATTCATTAGGCCTGGCGCTTGCTGTCACCATGATTGATTGTCTTTTGTTTTTATAGTCTTATGGCTACCCTGATGTAAAATTACAATATCGCTTGTACAAATATTAATGACCAAGCGTGCATTTCGTCCAAACTGCCAAATTTGTTCAAATATTATTGTCATCATCGCTCGAGTTCCCAAGCTAAAGCTTAAGCTGCCATTTATTGACAATAATTGATTTAAAGCGATTGTTCTAATGAGACAAAGCCATTGTTGTATGTATCTAGCCATCAAAATGAACGTAGAAATCTAATTCCAATTAAATTGTGAAAGCTGTATATGTGTGTACCTATAGAGCGATGGAAATAAATTTAAATATCTCTTGAAAGGTAATATAAAGGGTATACAAGACAAACACGCGTGCTAAGCAAAGGCATGTGTATAAAATTATACGATGTGCAGTAAATTTGTACTAAAGTTAACAACTACTAAACGCAATGCTAACTGCTTTCCTAACTAGCAATCGAGTCTAGAGGCAAGGCGTATTTAAATGTACCGGGATTGATCAATTATTTTTAAATATTTCAAAATTTTGTTTTGTCTACTATTCTATTATAAATCTTACAAACAGAATAGTGTAGAAATGAATAATTTTCTTTAGAACAAGAGTGCTATGCTCTAATTAAAAAAAATGATCAGAATTGGGAAAAATAGAAAAATAGAATTACAGTTTAAGCACTTTCTATTCCAATAGCTATAAAAATTGTCCTTTGCCACAATCCTAGAATACATCGATAAATAAAAAACTAATAAGTAGACAATGCACCATAAGTGCACTAAAATAAATTAGCAGACATTTTTGGCTCATCTTCAACAAAGGAGACCTTTTTCTTCTCCAAAAAGAAATTTTATGAGGACTTAAACCTTTAAGTTACAAGGACAAAAACTTACTTATCTTTTTTTTTTATCATAAGTTTGATGAGCCAGATTTAATCAATGTCAGAAAATTTTCGAAGCCCACCCCTAAAATATTGCCTAAAAATTCTGAAACGCCGCCATATTCTAGTAAAAAATGATAGGTTTAAACCCTAGTTTCTAGCGATTTTTCTGAATTTTTTTTGTCACGGTAAAATTAAAAGATCAAGTAATAGTGGAATATTCATCGCGTTTGCAAATATAGTAAAAAAGTTTCTGGAAAGTTTCAGAAAAATGGCAAAAAATTTGGGTTTGAACCTATCATTTTGTGTGACATTATCGCGGAGTTTTAGAATTTTTAGTCAATTATTACGAACGTAAAGAAGTTTGAGTGATTGTTACCAAAAAATACATGTACCTATTTTCCCATTTAAAATTTCAGTCGCTTAGAGGCATGTGTTAATATTGTCCGATTTTCTTTAAATTTTGAGGAATATTTTGTATTAGGTACCCTGATTGATTTTAGGGATGAACATCGAAGATTTTTAGACACTGTCTAAATAAGGACCACCCTAAGCCAGATACCTACTTCATTGTTCCATTCATAAAAGAATATGTCGAAAAATAAGGGATAGAAGAGATTTGTTCTCATACCTGCACGAAAATTGCCACTTTATTTGCGTGAAATGCGGGTAGAAAGTCGCCTTTTTAGGGTAGTCGTGAAAAATAAGGAGTGGGGGTAACATTTCTCACTTGATGGGTAGCCATTCTCTCCTTGATATGCGGCAGTTATTTGTGTTTGTTTATGGTTGTCAAGGTGATTTTCTCACCGCACAGTGTCAAGCAAAAATGTCAGTGTTATGCTGTTATAATTTGTTCGCGCGTTTCACGCAAAATAAGTAGCCATTTTCGTACAGGTATGAGAAAAAATAGAGTATGCTACACGGGAGGAATTGATTCTGCCTCGTGATCTTGCGCCCTCGCTCCGCTCTGGCGCAATTTTCACACTCGTCAGAATCTCTTAATTCCTACCTTGTTGCATAAACTACTATAGTTAGAGCGATTTATAGGCTATTTTCAGTTAAAGAGTTAGTTCCACACACATGCAATTTGGAAGTAATTCTTACAGTACAGTTAAATTTTCATTCCTGAAATAAATAATTGTCCTTCTCAATTCAAAAAAATCTTAAGAGTTACAAAACACATACTCAATTTTAAATGAGGCTTCCTGTCTGTTCATTCTAAACTTAAAGGAAGTCTGTGAGTGGGTCACCTTTAGAAGGCTTTTGATGAAGTCCATCACTGTAAAATCATAGTAGTGCTAAAGCTATTGAAATTCATTGTTCGTGATAATACTTGTGTATGATCTAAATTTTGCTTTGACCTTTAGATAAACACTTTTTTCGTTATTCCAAAAGCTAATTTTGATAATTTTTAGATTAAATTCAATTTACTGTTTTATAATTTTCCAATAATTTGGTTTACTACTTTATAACAAATTTTCCAAAAGTTCGTTCCTCATTTAAATAAGTATCTTGATATAATTTCATTTTGATTTATCTGTAGATATTCCTCATGGATCCACTTTTAACACTGTTCTAGGGTGTTCCGTATCGTTATGTTCAAGTTTTGGGAGCATAAAATAGACTTAATTCTAACACAAAAAAATTCAAAAGCTGTAGGTCGATTTTTATTTGTTTTAAAGTTACAGGCCTTTGAAATTATTAACAAGTTTTCCTTTTTCAGTGATATCTTCTAAACCGTGGTTTTTACCGGAAAACTAGTAGAGAGCAATTTTGTAGCAAAAAAAATCCGCACATTTTATGTGTAAGCAAAATTTTTGTTGAGTCATTTGTTTACACAAAAATGACGCGGGAACTGAATAACGCAGGGCGGGGGTAAGTATGACTTTTTCATTCTTATCGTCAGTATACTCTGAAAAAAGTAAACGCGTATTTTTAATGTAATAATCAGTGGCCACCAAGTGACCAATGATAATCATAGTAAAAGTACGTAACTCGGTAAAATTACATGTCTCACGGGATTTTACTTAAAATATGTAATTTTAAAAATACAGGAATATTGTACTTTTACCAGAAAACGCGCAGACAAACTATGTGATTGGTCAACGAATTACATAAAATATGTAATAAAGTACAATAATCATGTTCTTTTACATTTTTTCCTAAATTCACTTACATTTTTATGTAATATTACAATTTTTTCAAAATACAGATAACTTTTACATTTTATTTGGACTTTTACTTATACTTTACAACAAAAATTTAATTTTCACAATAAAATACTAAAAAAGTGTAAATTCTACAATAAAATAGTAATTTGTATAACTAGCCTTGAAACTAGAGTTTTGCGAGTGCGAGCAGGGTTTGCAAGCAGAGGCCGTAGGCCGAGGCCCGCAACTACGAGTACTCGCAAAACAGTTTCAAGGCGTGTAATACACACTATTTTTTGTGCCGAAGTTAATTTAAATAAATAAAATTTACAAAATATTTGTTTAAATATTTGGTATTAGGGATTTTTTTTTATATTGGTAACACGCGATACTTAAAATTGACACTGACAGTAGTAGCCGAATGACAGAAATCCGTTTCTATGGAAAATACAAATTTTCTTTATGATTTCAATGATGCCAATCGATAAACTAAAAATTCCTAGTTTTTGCCGGTCTAGCCCGGCAAAACATGAGTTTCCAGCCGATTTATACGAATGCAAAATGACTAATGCCAACCTGAGGCACAAAAAAGTAATTTTTACAGTTCTAGTTATG
Organism: Pediacus dermestoides; assembly: GCA_963942485.1. Lineage (NCBI taxonomy): Eukaryota > Metazoa > Arthropoda > Insecta > Coleoptera > Cucujidae > Pediacus > Pediacus dermestoides. The sequence goes on along the minus strand of OZ012628.1, from coordinate 10,490,309 downwards.
TAAATTATATGTAAAAGTACATAAATTTTTTCAGTGCATGCCTAAAATGATAAAATTTCATAATATGCAATAACTCTGAAAGAATTTGCATCACTGACGACAAAAATGAAAAATTCCATACTCATCCCGCTTCGCATTATTCACTTCCCGCGTCATTAATGTTTAAACAATTGACTACAGAAAAAAATTGTTTAAACCAAAAATGAGCATTTTTTTTCTGCTAGAAAATTGCTCGGAATCACTATTGCGATAAAAACCACGATTTAGGAGATATCACTAAAAAAAGGAAACTAGTTGTTAATAATTTCAAAGGCCTGTAACTTCAAAATGAAGAAGAATGAAGATCCACCCACCACATTTGAATTTTTTAGTGTTAGAATTAAGTCGATTTTAATTTCCCAAAATTTGAACATAACGATACGGAACACCCTGTATATTGCATTTCTGCAATCATTCCTAACCGAGAAGTTAGCTTTAGGTTCCCCAAAAAATTTTTCATTCTTTCTACACCTCGTTATCCCTTCAAATAAATTTTGTTGTGACATTCCATATATTTCAACACGCATCACACACACACACCTTTACAGAAAAAATGTCATATCGCAATCGTATAAACTGATGGTGTGTGAACGGATCCAATTCCCGTAACAGTCAATTGGACAAAGACCTTGTGAACAAATCAGAAAACCAGGTAAGTCCTCTAAAGACGTGCTTGTGCACAGATCTCATCATCAGAGAGACTGCCGATGGGACCAGGTAACTAAACACATCCAATAATGGAAACAAGATAATAACTATAAAAACAAAAGCGGCTTTTAGTGCTGCTAATATATGACTAGCCGTAATTTACTATAGTAGAGTAGAAGGAAAAGAAATGAGAGGAAAAAAAACGGAACTATTAACACAAGTCCTTTTCTGCTTATTTAGCGTGCTACACTCTCCGAGCTTATTTGTAATTAACATTAATGTAATTAGTGATTCACATTTTTCTCAAATGGAAAGGAGCCTCATCTACACCTATATTATATTATATAGTCTAGTTTATGATTATTAGCTTTTTACAACTCCAAAAGTAATTAAAATAATTTCAGGTTTTATTATTTGTAACATAATTTGTTTGAAAAAAAAACTATTTTAATTAAACTGTTGGCTAGTCTCTCAATTTAGCGGGGCGCTTGTTAAAAAAATTAAAAAACTATTGACTTTTCTACCGCGCCGACTAAGTGTAGGACGATGACGACTAATAAAAATATCCTCAGCAATATATCATAATAAAAATGGTTATGGGTTTTTATACACACTGTGTACCTACAAAAAAACGCTCTTAACAAATTGGGGTTCAGACACTGACCGCTTTAGCTCTATTCTAACTATGTGTAACCTGATGGGCCCAGGTCAAGTGGCTCAAGTTTAAACCAATTTCAGACTAAATTTAATCTTTAGTTTGATTCGTTCTGGATGAAGTTTTGTAGGATTTGTAAAAAGGCCGATCAAATGGTGCTTGAAATTTGGGCTTTGTGACGGTTTTGGGACTAAACAGGTGTTGAGGTGTTTTCCCACGTAAATATTGAAATTTCTCAGGGCAGAGCCCGGCGGGTGGTAGAAGCGATTCATGTTACAAGAAATTAAATTATAAAGTTTTTTCGTATATATTTGAAGTTATTGGCACCTAAAGCCTAACCTCACTTTTTTACCCCTTGAAATTTCTAATTTAAGTTGAGAAAACTTCCATTGAACATAACTTAATATTAATAGAAAACGACAATTCAGCTTCACCTCTTAAATTATGGAGTTTTAATTACTTTACTGAGATTTTTCGGAAAAAACGTAAATTTCGCAAGTACTACGACACTTTTCAGATTTGGATACCATAATTTTCTATTAATTGCTCTTAAATCGTGACGAAATTATATCACAACTTAGATTTCTTCAATAAAATGTCATACATACGCATTTTTCTTAGTTATTTTAGAAATTTCTAACACCCTAGTGCTAGCCTCACTTTATAACCCTGTACAACTTCTTTATTTATTATAATTTTGGAAAGAAAACAACAGCTTATAACTTCTAAATTGTGGCTTCTTAATTTCAAGAAATTTGCTTTCGAGATAATTTCATATTAGTATAAAGAAGTACTAATTATTTTACTTAAATTAAATCAAAGTTTTTTCGAGGGAACATCAACTTTTTAGATTTATGCACCATAATCTTCTATAGATTGCTCAAACTGCCTTTAAATTCTGAATAAACTATACAACAACTTATAGTTTTCTTCAATAAATTATCACACATACGAAATTTTCTCGAATATTTTTGCAACTTCTAGCACCCTAGTGCTAACCTCACTTGATAACCAAAGACAACTTCTTCATTTATTATAATTTTGTAACAAAAATAACGGCTTCTAATGGATTCTTAATTTCAATTGAGAACCCCCATCAGACAAAATTTTATATAAAATAGAAAGAAGTTCTAATTAATTTAGGTACCTACTCACATTAACTCAAAGTATTTTGGAAAACAAGTTTTGCAACTGCTACTACAGATTTTAGATTTATATACCATAATTTTTTGTTAATTCTGAATAAATGATATCACAGCTTAGTTTGCTTCCAAAAAATATTATACATACGATTTTTTTTTATTTCCACACCCTAGTGCTAACCTCACTTTGCACCTTCCTTAATTTTGGAAGGAAAACAACGGCTCCTTACTTCCAAATTATGATTTCTTAATTTCATCTGAGAAATTTTGCTCCAACATAATTTCATATTAATAGAAATACTACAAGACATCTCAGCCTCTCGTCCGTTTCAGTCCTACAGCTCCAACAAGGTTCTTTTAATAAATGATCGCAGCCACAAATATTTCAAATTCCAAGCACCCCTTGTCAAAGATTTGACTGAGAGAGGTCTCTACGTCTGCTACACAATGTTTCTGTTTCCTATCTCTATGTGTGTGATTCGATTGAGTGTACTTTCAATAACTAACTAATGACGATGACTAGCGCGCTGTTTTTTTTCTTTCAGTTTTTTTTCAGACCACCCAATACAATATCACAACATTACCATTGTTACCTCATAATAAATTACGTTAATTGTTGACAGCAAGCCGCATCGTGGCGGTGATGATAACATCTTAATTGCGGCTTGCTTAACTTTGCGCGAGTGTTTCTTAATCAGAAAACTCGATGTGCTTTGTTTTTTCGGGCCAACTGTGCACTATAGTGGTTTTACTTGAATACAAGCCTTTTATGTTTATGTAGGCTTAATTAGAAAATTAATCAGGGAAAGGCGACGAGGGGGGAACGAGGAGCCAAGTCGAAATATCCGCGTAATAAAACGCCCGTTTATATAAGTTGGAATTAACATGAAAGTGATTGTTAACAGTTAATAATCATTGGAGTTGTGGACAGTCCCTGCGGAGCTCCGTGGGGCACTAAAGACAGGTTTGGCCGACGTAACAGAGTTGTCGACCAGTTGGGGATCACTTACCGCCTCCCAGCAGGAGTTGCTCGGATCTAGACTCTGGACCTCACTCCACAATGTTTTAAGGATGTTATTAATGCAGCGTGTGTATTTATATTGCCTGATAAATTGCTCCACACTCCGATACGTTTTTTATTAATAAAATACCCAACGGAACTTTTTAACACGTCGATTTAATTTGCATCACCCACTCATTTTTTATATGATGTGGAATAATTTACTCTCGGCCACTAAATGTCCATTAAGAAATTATTGAGAAATTAATAATGTGAAACGAGTTTTTAAGTTATTGCTACAAAATTCTTGCAGTAAAATTTATTATCATATTTTGTTATAAAAGTGCGGTGGAAATTTTTTGGAAAAATGTGTAGGTGGCGCCATCCAATGGAAAATCATTGAAACAAGATTAGCATGGACTACAACCATAAAACGATTTGAAGTATTTAACTTAAAATTCGTGAACAAATTAATTTAATAATTGTCAACAAATGAGCTATAATTATTATTTAAAAATACAGACAGAGAAAAATTGGAAATAAATTGGAAATTAATAAAAATAGAACAAGTAGTACCATCTGTTAACCAGTTACCGAAACTTAATAAAAAATTACAGAGAACTATAATAAAATGCCTGAGACCTTGCAAGACTTTATTGCAATTATTTGTTTATAATTGAAAGTTTAATTTTATTATAAAATAAATTACCTTCTTGATTAATGAAGGAATTAATTAAGAAAATCCTGATATAAGTGGTTCTTACTAATAAAAATTACACTATTTATAATATCGCCATCTATGGGATAACTGGTCAAGCAAGCTAGAATTTAAAATTAGTTTACTTGCGTCATCTAGTTTTGGATAGTAGAAACATCTGTTATATTATTACAGTTATCTAGGGAACTGTTTGATTTAATTTCTTTCAAAATAAAAATAAGCACTTGGGGCTTGGCACAAGAACTTTACAAAATCGCTATTAAATCCTCTAAAATAAAATGTATTAGATAGATAAGTATTAATTTTTTTATAAATCTGTTCTGTATAAGAACTCATTTTATGTTTAGTTAGGACAAGTTTTAAGAAACGTTTAACAAATATTTCTGAATCTTTTTACTGTGATTTTTTAAGAGTCACCCTCGAAAAGTGTGATTTTTTAAAATTGTAAATTGAAGCTCCACAAAAATGCAGAAATCTACAAAAACATACGTACACCTTGTGAATTTTTTCGAAATATATCCAACTTCACTTCTGCTTTGATTTTTATAGAATTACAGCGATTTAAATCGATTTTTTAGTTAGATTGATGAACATATTCTTCAGACTGCCAAGATAGGGTTAATAAAGTACCCTGAAAAAAGTAAACGTGTATTTTTACTATGATAATCATTGACCACCAAGTGACCAATGATAATCATAGTTAAAGTACGTAACTCGGTAAAATTACATGTCTCACAGGATTTTACATAAAATATGTAATTTTAAAATTACAGGAATATTGTACTTTTACCAGATAACGCTCAGACAAATTATGTGATTGGTCAACGAATTACATAAAACCTGTAATAAAGTATACAATAATCATGTTCTTTTACATTTTTTCCTAAATTCACTTACATTTTTATGTAATATTACAATTTTTTTCAAATACAGATAACTTTTACATTTTATTTGGACTTTTACTTATACTTTACAACAAAAATGTAATTTTCACAATAAAATACTAAAAAAGTGTAAATTCTACAATAAAAAGTAATTTTTACAGTACTAGTTATGTAAATTATATGTAAAAGTACATACATTTTTTTCAGTGTAGTCAGTAGTGACCCCAAATCTAAGTTTAGTATGTACAATTTTTTTTTATGAATTTTTTGATTGTTCTATTTGAAATAATTTTTAGTGTATTTTATTTTTTTACATTAACTTCAATAAATACAGGGTGTTTCAGTTTTTTGTAGCAGGACTTTCAAAATTAATAGAAAAAGTTTATATAAACATAGGTCGGGAAACGCTTAGTTTTCGAGATACTGGGTGTTCAAATTAGATTTTAAAATAGATTTTTTTTAAATATCGTAAACATTTTTTAACGTATTGCATTGAAAGTTGGTATATGGGGGTTTTTTGGTATGAGGAAGCCTATTATAGACACCGTGTTACTGTAGCCACTAGAGGGCACTCTGTATTGTAGGTACTCTATACGGATTAAAATGACCATAACTTTTTTCAAAGTGCACTTTATGGCTTTTTAATAAAAAAATCTTATTTCCTGTACTTTTCGAAACGAAAAAGGTACTCCTATCAAAATCCGTTAAAGTTGTTGGTTTTCAAGATACTTGGCTTTTTATGGTTCGAAGCAATCTAATTTTTCATAGGATTTATTATAATAAAGATTAATAAAAAATCGTGTGCCACGAAAACAACGAAAGTTAAATATCATACTCGGTTTATTGGATCAAACTGCAATTGCATTTGCTGTAAGCGTAATTTTTAAATATTTACGACAGGTATTTAAAAAAATTCTAGTTTAAAATTTAATTTGAACACCTTGTATCTCGAAAACTAAATATTTACCGACCTATGTTTATATCACCTTTATGTTTTAATTTTAAAAGTTCTATCGAGGGTTAAAGTCCTGCTACAAAAAAAACTGAAACATCCGGTATATTGAAATTGTATGTTGAAAGTTATTTTTCTCATAAAAGAACAACACTTAAAAAAGTTGTGGGCAGCAGAAGGATATTTAATAAGAAATAGATGAGAAAGAGTATAAATAAAACTCATAAAATTTAATTTAATCAAACACTTTAGTCCAAAATTGCAGTTTTACGAAAACCAAGAGAGATTATAAAATATCAGAGTCTTTTTTCCTACAACAGACTAAATTTTTTTATGTTCCTGTCTCCAGGACTCAGAAATTGATCCCTTTGTGTCCCAAATTATGGTGTAGTGTTAAATTATGTAATATACATGTCAAAAACAGGTCGTTTCTTCAGTGCCGGTGGCGCCTAAACCATAAGACACAAGAATCAATTTATTTTGAATGGGGGACACACACAAGGACAACGTCTCACATGGGTGTGTGTGTTTTTAAAGCAGCATGCAAAAGTGTCATAATTTGGCAGATAATTGCTTGGGTGCCAATGGGGCTAGACAAAACGCTAGATAACAAATTGCCCACTTTGCACTTTCGTCGACAAGGAAACACTTTAACGCATCTAAAGAGGGGGAGACAGTAAAATTAAAATTAAATTAATTTACCAAAAAAAAATAAGATTACGCACAAATTTAGATTTAAATTTCTCCATTTAAAATGTGTTTTACTTTACTGGATTTATCGTACAAGAAATATCGGAAAATTATATATCTTTTTTTTATGTAGTGTGTATTATGATATGTGTTTTTAGTCCAAGACAAGGCCCTGTTTTTACCGATGGCGCCAATGCAGGTTCACAGTATGTGTGGGGGCACAAACACCAAGTTTTACATAAACCAGATGACCATCTTTGTGTCGTGGTAATCGACCGAGAAATATGCTCTTGGATTTACTACAACTCGATTTAACTCACCTTAAACAATTAATCCACTGTACCTACCTAATATAGTATAATAACTAAACTGTCTTTAAAAATGTTAATTGTTTGACAATTTTTAACAAATTTCTAACTTTCTCGCTAATTTTTACTTTCTCCTCAAGCAACCCCTCTGAGATTCCTTCTGCTCCATTATCATCATCGGCATATTATCTTTAAACATTACTAAGCACTCCACTTTAACTCCATGAAGAAAAAAACATTTCCCACGATCTAGGGAACGTGCATACCGTCATCCCACTATACCAATAAACGTATAATAAATTTTTCAAAACGGTACTTGAGTTTATTAATTTTTTTCCTGCAACTTTAGAGGTATGTAATAATAATTGCTATGGGAAGAAAAAGTATTAAATTTTTTGTAAACAATTTTTAAGGGTGTATAGGAATTAGTGATGGAAAGATTATGAATATGCAATAAGCAGATCTTATTTATATCAAAACATACAGAGCCTCCAGTTTTTATATGTCTGACATGGTGACTAATAGTTACAAATTTGTAATGTACTCACACTGAGAAATAACAGATATGAATTTCTTTTATTACTATACACTTTTTTATATATTATAGAGATTGAAAAGGATATTTGATGCGCCAAGAATTATATTTTACAAAATGTAGTTAGATTTTTAGTAGAGGATATTTTCGGTAAAAAATATACCTATTGACTTATGGACTCCTAAAATTCCGTAGCCTTAGAGCTAATAGTAAAGATTTTTGGGCTCTAAATAAGTTAATTAGACCTACTTACAGGATGTACGTAATTTTTTCAATTAATTTTTCGCCTTGAAACATTGAGATTTAAAAATTGGCAGGATAACTAGTCTAAAGTAAATTATTATCTGTGGTATTAAGAACTTATGGAATGATGACTAAGCGTTTTCTACCATATAAGAAAAATAATTCAAGTAATCATTGTCGAGAGAATTTGTTAAAGTCCATTGATTTTGGCAGCAAAAATATGTGGAAGTTCTGGGACACTCTGTATACTTTGAAGAAATTATTTTCTGTTACCTTAGGCCTCTTTTTTGAATTCTACCTGTAAGAAAACTAATTTATAATTTTTTGGAACATTCCAGGATATTACAGTACTTTTTTTGTTCAATTTGAACCCCATGTAAAATAATTATGAGATTTCCAAAAAATACTACTTACTTACTTTTTCTTATGTGTTAAACTTATTTTATCTCCTCAACTTCTGGTTTTTTATAAGCGCATTTCATCAGAATATTTCAGCATTTTCCTATCATTTTTTTAACTTCAGGTAAGTTCATTATTAAATTGAAAATAATTATGAAATTTCCAAAAATACACCTATTATTTTTTATGATACCTACTGTATGAAACTTGTTTTATCTCCTCAACTTCTTAATTTTTTAGTGTTTGCATTTTATTTTGAAAATTATGTTCATGTAATAAGTTATGTGAAATATCGTGAAGGCACCTAATTCTGGATAATTGCGCGCATTTTTTTGCGTAATATTTTGAGAAATATAATATCTACAATTTTAAAAGTTCCACATCTTTATAACCGTTCTTTGCAATTTTTAGATTTATGAATATTGTTACAATTTAATTTAACGATTTTTGACATTCATAAGGTTTCTCCAGAACTGAAATTGAAAATATCGGGGCGGATATACACCAAGACAAGGAGGAAAGTAAAATATACAGTATCTCCTATCATTCTTTAAAATAATAATAATGGAGATAACTACATACAGGGTGGTCCAGGTTAAACGTCATTAATTTGGGGAGGTGATAGAGCATCAAAAAGAAAATAGGTAGACTTTCATGAGAAAACTTTGTTAAAAAATGTGTCCTAATTCCTAACAAACATACAGTGTGTCAAAGTTTAGGATAAAAACTTCGACGCCATTGGATATTGTTTTTTTATTGTTTTTGTTTTGTCATATTTTTGGCGCTAGCCTAGTTAGTAATAAAATGCTCCTAACAGTTCTGTCTCTCGTATCGTATTCTCTTGGTATTTCCACTAGTAATTCAGTCATCACGAAGGCGTGTTTTCAAACCTTAAAACTCAAATATCTCAAAAACAAATAAGTTTTAAATTAAAATTTTGAAAGAGTAACTTTTTTCTCTAAATTAAACAGATAATTGAAAATTTGTATTTTCTTCACAGCAATCCAGTGGCGTCGAAGATTGGAGTGGAAAATTTTGCGGAGCACCAGTATCTACGCCACTGGAGATTTTTTTTATAAATGATCCTCATCATTACTTAAAAATATACTACAATACTCTGTGTGCGAAATTTAATGGAAATCGATCGAGTGGTCTAGAAGTTATGATGATGAAACGAGTTTTTATCCTAAATTTTGACACCCTGTATCTTTGTTAGGAAACATTTTTGAGTAAAGTTTTTTCATGAAAGTCTACTGTCTTTTTGATGCTCTATCACCTCCCAAAGTTAATGACGTTTAACCTAGACTTTCCTGTATGTATATCCATAATTAGTTATAACATTTATAGTTCGAGTTATTACTAAATGAAATTTCAAAGAATTTAGTAACAAAGACAAATGGCTTAAAAAACCGCAAATATTTCTTTTTTCTACTCCCACGCTGTAATTGATTTATTAGACATTTACTACTTGTACTGTAATGAGATTCATTACGATACAGATTTTTCATTACGATACAAGTTTATAACCAATATAAACGGAACATTACAGCAATATTCCGCCAATATCTAACATATTTTGACATTTCTGAGTTTACAATAAAGTTGCCATAATATTTATTTTCTTATTTTTCTGTATTTTGACTTGTAAGAAAAATTCTCATACTTTCATACTCATGTCTTAATAGCTATCATTAAATGCTCATTGCATAATATTATGTTATTTTAATTTTTCTTCATAAAAGTTACAATTTCAAATTAATCAATTTTAAAATATTGCTGAAAACGTACAAAAATATTATTTTCAGTGGTTTCGGGACAGTAATCTAGTGGTACATTTAAGGTTGTTTCCAATAAATATAAAAATGAAATAATTACTTATTCCTATTTTTTTAATATGAAGTTTTCGTTTTTTGTTCCAAAAGATTTCATTTAGTACTTTAGTCCTTCTTTCCTGCTTAGTAGTTGTTTACGGAATAAACCTGTACAAAAATAAACATCACCTCACCCTCAATAAATTTACTTTTTCTATTTCATAATTATAATTAACCACATCCATATACAAACTGTAATATTTACAACACAACTGTTAGCTGAAATCAATCAAATCTCCTATATGGCATTTAGGGGGGCATTAATCAATCACTTCAGCAAATATTAGTTTATTCTCAAATTCCATTGGTCGGGGGCGTTGCTTAAACTGACGTCAGTAAGAAAAACTGAACCTAAAGCAATTAGAAATTATGGACAACGCACTACTGTTCCAAAACCCACAAACCAAAATCCCCTCAACGTACATTAGCCACAAGAACCAAATCGCCATCCCAGGGAATCCTGTCTGGGTTCGCATCCAGAGCTTTAGACATATTTGTCTAAACCACACCAAAGATTAAATGCATAATTAGTTGGGACACCACGTAGTCAGCAGTGTTATAGTGTTGTGGAAATTAATTATTAGTGGAAATGTTGCAGCAGTTTGATTTGTCCAGTCATCCTAGTGATTATCCTTGTGATACCACCAGCACCAGTTTGAACACGCCGTTTTCTGTTAAGGACATTTTGAATATGAACATGCCACAAGAGGATTATTTTGTGAAGAAGGAGCCGTATCATCAGCAAATGGGACAGTTTTGGGATGGTACTGGATATGGTGCTACACCTACAGCTACAGATCAGTACAATTATAATTATTGCACCAATACCAATGACATGTTGGTGGAGAACAGTTTCAGTAATAAACATTTTTTGTACAGTGAGATAAGTTATGATAACACTTCGACGCATATTCAACAGTTGAACAACATGTACCATACGCAGAATGTGGAGGCTAGTGCCTTGAAGGAGGAACGCTACCAGAAAAATGATAGTCCAAGTAAGTACTTTGAGGATTACCTATACTTGAAGAGTGCAAAAAGATTATTTAAAAATCAAATAAGAGAATCTTCATAAGAAAAAACACGAATTTCTCAATTTCAGTTTTTCTGTTTATTTCTCCATCTGTAAGATTGGCTTAAATAAAAAAAAATCTTGCAAATTTCTAAACTTGTCTAACTTCTTTCAGAAAACCAACTGGTCACCTCCTCCAAAACCGAGCTCCGCAAATCCGCCTGTCGACAGCGCTCCAAACGCAAACCACGTGTCCTCTTCTCCCAGCAACAAGTCTACGAACTGGAGCGACGTTTCAAACAACAAAAATACCTGTCGGCACCGGAACGGGAGCAAATGGCACAAGGTTTGAAATTGACACCGACCCAAGTGAAAATCTGGTTCCAAAACCGACGGTACAAAAGCAAACGACAGAAAATTGAAAAGGGCGTCGAGGTGGAGAAGAGCAAGATTGACAGTGGTGTTAATAGCACGGAGTTTTGTATGGGCACTTCGGTGGCGGTACCGCCCCCGTCGTGTGCTCAGAACTCGTATATTTTCCAGAATAATCCGCCGATTTACAATAATGAGTTTGGGATTTGTGGCGACGGTTCCAGATTTAATGACTTCAATTTTAACTAAACTTTTCTAATATATCGCAAATTGTAAATAGTCTGATTATTTTATTTGTAAAAATAATGTATAAAGCTTATCTCTGTTGTCTTTTAACTCATATTATACCAAAAATTAAACTGTAAATACTCTTATTATTATTATTATTATTATTGAGAAAAATTAAACTATTTTTCAGCAAACCTCCTCGTTTTTTCTTTTCACTCCGTATAAATCGTTGTAGCTCAGTCATAAATTGAAAATAGAATTATAGTGATTATCGTTTGGTATATTGAAGTATTAATAGCATAATTATCTAAAGCTAGCTCCTGGTAACTGTCTTTTATTTCTGTAGAAAAAATCTTAAGTGTTAGCACCAGATCACCTTTTAACCTAAAAGCCTCTGGCATCCAACGTAGATTAACTCTTTGATTTAGCATTTAGTAACATGCCTGAATAGTGAGTGGATTATCTGTTAGAGTTTAATTTGTGTGAAATAAGATAATTTGTGAGGAAACTAAAAAATTAAATTAAAGAGAATAAATTTATGACCATTTATTACTAAGCATGTTTGGAGTTCAGCAAGTGATTTTTTATTTGTAAAGCAATTTTTTGTATGTAATATATCCAACGGAAGTGAATTCTAAAATCTGCAATTTATTTTTAGATATTTTCGAAATTTTAAGAACTACTTACTTTAAAGTTGTCTTAACATGCTTTTAATTGAAAATTCTCTGTTTACTATAAATTACGTCATAGCAAAAAAACATTTAAACTAGATACACCTTCTTTCCCAGAGTAGTTTCGTTTTTTGGAAAAAAATCTTAGTTTTTGACTTAAGTTCCATGTGGCGCCATCGCCTAACAAAGTTAGAAACCATGGTAATGCTTATTAGTTTTGGCTACTGGAAACTAGATGGGGCAGCATGTATGGTAATTTTATTTTTTCCGACGAATTGAGAAGTTTGTACTTTCTAACTATATTTTAATGTCTAAAATGTTAAAAATAGAAATTTTTATTGATTTTTGTAGAATAATAATGAAAAAATTTTATAAACAAGCCATAAAGTAATTATAAGTAACAGAGACATCTTCTGTTGGATAATCAAAGTTTTTGGGTAAATTAAACAGTATTCTACTCTCCTCTACATTTTGACTAGTAAAAAACCCAATAGATGGAGAAAGTGGGAAATTTTTTTAAAATTTTTCTGAAATAATTTATGCACCAACATTTAATTAGGGGATTATAGAATCTTCTCCTAAAAAATCTTAAAATCTGTTAGTAATAATCGTCCTTACCATTAGATTTTTATAATTTACTATTCTTTTTTTAATTTCCACAATTACTTAATTATTTCAGCTAATTTTCCATTATTTTCCATTTTGACGAAAAACTCATTAACGCAATATTCCCTCTGGCATCGTATGCATTAACCAAAATAGATCATAAAGAGAAACTGAAACCGGTAACCGCTTTAAAAATAATCTATTAAATCAAAAGCCACAGAGATTTTAACAATAAGTAAACAATTAGCTCTTTGAAAACATTCAGTAAGCTTTTAGGATTGACTGTCTGTTTATTGGCTATCGCTGAGCTGGAATCAAAACCACTAACAGCCTTTTATCTTAGGTCAACAAAACAAGTGAAATGATTGCTCTGTAACTTGAACACGAAGGGTCATAGATATGAATTATTTCCGAGGGTAATTTAGAGGTTTTTTTTTCATGATAGATTCCGGGTGTATTTTTGTGATATTGTCGAGAGGCAATTAAAAGTATGATGGACTGAAAAAACAATTAAATTTTGTTGCCAGTTAGTTTTTGATTAATTTGTGTAGTTTTAGAATGGTCTAACAGGGACAATAATATTTATACAAAACGAAATTAAACTTAAAATACAGGAGTAGAATCTGTTCTCTGAAACCTGAATATAACTCAATATACACTATAGCTTTTAATGTTACTTAAATATATAAACAATGTTTAGCGCTCTGTTTAGTACACTGTAAAAAGCTAAAGAACTGTTTTCTCTTAAACAACATTTTATTTTTCCCTTATTAATTAGTTGGCTCATGAATTGGAGAATTAGTAGAACGAAAGAAGTTAATTTCTTGCAAATTTTTTTGGATAATGTGGTCATTACTGACTGATCCAGAGTTAATTAGCTCTCCTGGAACACTGTCAACACTACTTATTGCTGTATCTGCTTTACCTGATGATCCCTCCTGTTTAATCTCCTTTTCAGGTAGTGCTCTCATAGAAGCTCTCTTGGAAGACAATTCGTACAGTTCATGAGCATTACGCTTGACGGATTCTCTAGCGCTTCTAAGAACTTTTGGAGAACCACTTTCACGAGCATGGTCACTAGGAACTTCAATTGCATGCTGTACAGTACGAATTTTTGTAAGTGCAGTTGCCTCGAGACTATTGCCTTCTTCATTCACTTTTTTGATGCTGTCGTCCATTAGGCCCAAAGCTCTTTTATGTTCACTCCAACTGATACGTTTTACACCTTTATTACTGTCCAAACTACTACTCTCTTCTGGTGTTATTGATTTATCAAGATCTAATAATTGTTGTTGGGACGCTTCCGGTTTTACAGTCACATGCTTCTCCACGGATATTGCCGAGTCACCTTTCGGCAAGGTGTTCGTCTCTGACTCATCAAACCTCAAAATAGGCGTTAGACGTTTTTCTTCATTTGTAATCGAGTCGTCTTCCGCAAAAGTAATTCGATGTACTTCGTCAGGGTTTTCAGGTTTTTCTGGTGGATTGCCATCAGCCGGTTCCACAATTTTAATAGATGTTTTTAGAACATGTTCTTCAGAACTGTCTTTTTCGGATAATTTTAAAGGTCTTTCGGAGTGGTCTTTTTTACTAGCACCGACTTTCACATCTGATGTCGTAAACAATGCGGAGTCACGTACAGAAGATTCACTGGATTGATCGGATGAGGTCGTAGTTCTTACATGTGTTGATTTTTGTTCTTGTTCTTGTTCTAGTATATGTTCTTGTTCTGGTACATGTTCCTGTTCAGGTTCAGGTGCATGTTTTTGTTCTGGTACATCTTCTTGTTCTGTTACATGTTCTTGTTCTTGTGATTTAGTTTGTTGTTCGTCATCTTTTAATTTCTGCTGTTCTTCACGTGCCCTAATTGTCGCCCAACTGGTTATTTCATCGGTTGTTTCTTCAACTTCTTCGTCACTTTGAGCTGCTTCGATGGTTACTTTTTCTCTCGATTTAAAATCAGTCGCACTTGGTATTGTTAAGACTTGGTTATCCAAATCTTCTTCACTGACTTGTGTGCTGGCATCTTGCATTAAATAGTGGTAACGACTTGAACCTAAACCGTCGTTAGAAATAGAACTAATTCTATGTGGTCTGAAGCTTTGTGTAGGATAATAACCATCTACTTGTACCATAGCCTCATTTAAGAAATCTAGAAAATGCGTTAGGTACCTACTTGGAGTTTTAATTGTAAGGAAACATTTAATAATTACCTGTCGTATCAGATTTTCTCCTGACCATAGTCAGAGAATCGCGGTCTAGAAATAAATGAAACTTTTACCATGAAACTATTATAATTAACATAGGCTTACGAGATTGTAAAATTTCAACTTCTGGACTTGCAGCAGTTTCTGTCCTACTTGAACCAATTCTATGAAGAAGCTCCCCATCGTCATTTTGAAAACTAACTCTAGGCGAATCTTTATGGCTTAAGTGATCTTCAGCTATAGAAGATATTTTGATAAAAAATGGAGTAGTCACCATCATGTATTCATCGTGATTATCGCCGTCAGTCAATGCAAATTTGATTTCAGTGCCGTGTTTTAATTTTAATGACTTTTTGTTCAAATGTCCCTGACAAAGAATTGGAGGACCATTTTTTTTACCCTTTACATTTTGGCAGGCGCATAATGTATCCAAGATAGAAGTAGTTTTGATCGAAATCACGGAACCTTTTGAAGCTTTTCCTTTGATCTTTTTGTGTGAGCGTGAAATTTTAATGGAGGTTTTACCTTCCTTTTTAGCCAGAGTTTGTTCTTCGCGTTCCTTAGTTGCCGCTCTACCAGTTGGTCCATCGCCTGTTACATCTGACCCGTCAAATTTGTGTTTATCTAAAATGGAAACGGAATGTGCTTTACGCGTTGAATCTTCTGATGCTCTTAAAACTGCTTTCGATTCGTCTGTAGGTAGATGCAAAGGCACGCTTTTGCTTCTGGAAGGGCTTTTCTTTAGAGCAGAATGGACACATGCGCATTTTATCAGATTGGTCACATTTATTCCGCTTAAGGAGCTTTTCATTTTCTTTATTATATTTGCATTCTGGGTCAGATTAAACGAGCTGATTAGCTCACAGCTGACGTTGACATTTACTTAATAAGGTGAAAATAATTTTTTTTATCATAGTTGACTTGTGTTACAAAAATCAAATGGAACTTTCCTGTGAACGGTGTAGAGTAGCAAAGACAGATGACTGATGGATTGTTTTTACTACATTCTAAACAAACGATTGCATTACGATTCTCTATCTACTCCTGGTTCCGCATCCTTGTCAGTTCTACTGTTGGAGACCACAACGGTCTTCATCTAACTTTACTAGTCATAAAATGTATTATTAGGTTAACGTAGTGTTTAATGGGTCTGGATGTGGTGGATAATCTGGGCGGTTTGAAATGACCACGGATTTGAGTATTAGATAAACAGTTCACCTACATATGCCTCACTTTGAAATTTCCTGAAAATTCCTTGCACAATAATTGAACATAAAGTGTCTTCTATAGAATTGTGTTATTTTATGTAAATAAGCTTCCATTCATCAAGCATTGTATAGAAATGAGAGTGAATTGCAACGAGAATAATTTGAAGCATTTAACTCATAATAGTATAAAGAAAGAGGGCTGAATAAATTGCTTGCTGTAATTTCTGCTGCAAAGCCCCCCAAAGACTTGAACAAAGTATATCTGGAGTTGGAGACAGAATAGCATTTGATTGGCCTAACAAAAAAGTTTGCACCAAGTTGTCAACTGCTTTCTCAGATCTGTGTGGATTTTTATGAAAAGGCGACTTTTGCTGGTACAGTCAACGACACAAATTTTCACCTATGCCACAAAATTATTCCAGAAAATCCCTCTGAAACTCCCCAACACATTAACGAATTCCTCGTGGGAAATCCAATAATAATTTTTACCAAATTCTCCCATCAGGTAATTATTGAATTATTCCATTAAAAAACCCCCAAGATGTTGCGGTAATATTTCTGCACTGAGTGTATGTTCTCTTGACTTGTTGACGAGTAAAGTTAAGTTGTGGCAAAGTCAAGGGTCGCTTGATTGAGACGTTTTTCAAATAAAATCGGTCTCGTTCGACGAGCGCTATTACGGCCTGTTAGAAGCTGTGGTTACAGTAAATTGATCGTGATTCAAAAGAATCCACCCGATTGGCCACATTTTTATTCTGCTCTTATGTTCTCCTTTTTTTCTTCTATTAACGTCATTATTAGTAATTTGCCACGAAATTAGAGCACGGATCACAGATTATCGCATCAGGATCTGTCGCCCTTTGTATTTTATTCAATTCGAAAGATTGGAATTAGTCGAATAATAATTAATTTGGATGGAATGATGGAAGTATACTGTCTTAAAATAAATTAAACTTGTAATTTTCAGATTGAAAAAATGGCGTAAAATAAGCTAATAGAAATTCGTTATTTTTTCTATAGATAAATAAAAAAAAATAATTAATTATTGGGCTTGAAAAACCTAAAATTTATGACAAAAAATTTCCGCATTAGTTTTTCCTAGTAAAATCGACATTCAGCTTTACATTAATAGTATATTATGCATGAGAATTACGTCGTAATGAATATTTTTTCTACGCCTAGTCAAAATAATGCAAAATAAGAAAATAAATATTATGGCAACTTTACCATAAACTAAGAAATTTCAGAAAATCAGAATGAACTGTCACTTTTAAAGTTTTAGATCTGTCAGACATTCATGAATATTTGATATTGCTGTAATGTAATGTACCTAATGCAATTCAATTGGTTATAAACTCGGTTATAAACTTATATCGTAATGAAAAATCTGTATCATAATGAATCTCATTACAATATACAGGGTGTCTCAGGTTTTAATCGGGAAATTTTAACAGGCGATAGAACTCGCAAAAATAAAAAGAAAAGTTCATATAAACATGTATGTTTTAAAGCTTTGTTTTCGATATACAGGGTGTTAACATTTCAAGCGCAGTTCAATCTGTTGTTCGTCGTTGTAAACAATATGTTGATGTTGATGTTATCAATTCGAACAATTATGATAATGTATTTTAATAAAATATTGTTACTTTTTATTTATTGTTTAATTTTTATTGCATAATGAAATTAAATTTACTTTTCTAGGGGCGGATAACCGAATTTTATTTTGTTTTTCGAAAAGTAAGCAAGATAGACAGAAAATGCAAGAGACAAAAACATTGTATTTTTAATTGCTCAATCTGAAAATAATATCAAATTTATAGAAAAGCGTGCTCAAATTTTTTTTTAAAGTATCCAGTTAGAATGCCCCAACGCCGCCCCTGGAATAATTAAATTCAATCTAATTACATCAAATTAGTTGTCACTAAAAACTTGCCCAGTTTTATCAAAATTGGCCAAGTAGTCTTTGAGATATTTGAAAACAAAAGTTTTTTTTATTAACTTTAACCACCCAGTATATCGAAAACGAACCTTTAAAACATATATGTTCATGAACTTTTTATTTTATTTTTGCGAGTTCTATCGCCTGTTAAATTTTTCCGATTAAAACCTGAGACACCCTGTAGATAGTAAATGTCTAATAAAATTAATTAAAGTATGGGAGTACATATTATAAAAAGATAATTCTAATAAAATTGTGTCAGAAATTTTACTACTGTGAGTTTTTGCAACAAGCAAATGAAAATTCGACAAATCAGAAAGTGCACAATTGGTGGTCTTAAAATTCCCAGGAATCAAGATGTCAAATTATTGGTAATATTTTCCTAAATAAATCTTTAAAGTTAGGTTAGATTGAAATTTTCGAGCTAAAATTAAATAGCGTACCTATTTGATTTTTCCCATTCAAATTTATTGAATTTTGATACGCATTGCCTCAAAGCAGTTACGAATAAATAAGAAAATACTTGACTCAGCCTACGTCAAAGAAGAATCTGTAGAATATGATTTAATAGAGCTGTTATCATTGAAATAAGTGTCTATATAATATAATTATTCGGAAGCTCGGCAGCACTTGGAAAAAAATGGGATAGCCGACCACTTAATATGTTTAAAATAGTTATTTTATAAACAAGACTCTTTAAGTATGTAACACTTGAATAAAGTGGGCCACTTCTTGTGCATATGGTTATTATAATTTCTGTTAAATATAAACATTCTGTTCGGTTTACGTGAACCAAAACTACCTTGATGATGGATTTCTATGTTAAATATTATATGAAAACATACCGAAAAAACTGATGGTTTACATCTCAACTCATCTTGGAAAATATTCTACCAAAACAACAAAAAACCCGATATAAAAATAAAATCTGTTTAGCTTGTCATATAAAATGTGGCAAGACGAACAAATCAACCAGAAAAACACTGCAAGTAAAGTTAGGTTTTATGGGACAATCAAATTCCTTAATTTTCTCCTAAAGAAAATAATCAAACAGGCCGGAGTATATATTATTTTTAACTGCTTTTTAAATGCCTTTATTGCTGTAAACAGAGATTGACGTACTTCCGGAGTTGTTTAGAACATCAACTTGCCGGAAACCCACCACGACATCTTAAGATAATACCAACCCCACGAAGATGCTCGAATTGTCATTACTCAGACCACATCTGCAACTTAAAGATTTATTTACACAATTTCTCTGAAATGTTTTTTAGGCGAAAAGGCACATTAACATGTTGCCATGTAAGCAAAGTCGCGGGTAATAGTTGTGATTGTGGCAGTATAAGCAAGGCAAAGGGCGCTAATGACAATACTTGCGCTTGGACGGGTCCCTGTATGTAATCAAGGATCAGCAACAATACCCTTCTTTAGTCCATGGTGCCTGCCACCAATACAAAAGAATAACCATCAACTCAAATACTGAAGCATGCACTTATTTAATCGGACAATTTCACCGGAAATGTATGGTAGTAGCCGCAAGTTGGCTAGGTGCATAAGAAGATGAAAAGACGAGTACGAATTGGCGGTTTGAGGAAAACTTTATATTTTGCGTAGTTTTCAGTTTTAATCTTTTGATATTCGAAATCGTGTAGATAATATTTATAGAAATTTTATCTTGATGTGTAAAAATTACTATGTTTAATATAACTGACAATGTTTAGAAAAAATAGTATTTGTTTACCTAGGTAGGAAAGTGTACTTTCTTCTACCGTATGAATCATCCAAGGTAACAAAAGACACTTTTACTCCAAAGATATGCACAAAGTTTTAATATGATATGCTCATAATATTCTATCCAATATGTATTAATTACAAATAATTGCCACTTTACTCCCTAGAGACAAAAATGATCGCTTACCCGTGTAGAAACAGCTTCAGGATAAGTTTACTGTTATCGTACACGAAGTTACTATTATTGCTTACATTAATAAATCAAAAATGACTGTTTTACTCAAAATTATACATTTATAAATAAAATTCTCTATCGACAGACAGAAACACTTATCGCTGTCCTTTTAGAAACGTTACGTCCCTAATTTGTTAAATCAATAAAATATCCCAACTAATTAAATCTCTGACAAAAGCGATTTAAAATATTATTCCTCAACTCCACATTATTTCTTATTATTGAACACAGTATAGTAAATTAGTTGAGGCACAACACTAGATTACATTTCCGCAGGACACGTGTCTAATCCTTTCAGCATATTGTGATGGTATTATTATACTTAATTTGTATAAAAAGCTTTTTTTGGTTACAACAGACAGCCAAATTTCCGGTAATATAAACAAAGTTTGACAGCGCGCCCCGAATCCATATTAAAACAAAGTTTCGTCCATCATTAACAATCATAATGAGGGTTTTTTGGGTGTTCTTTTAGACAAATTTGTTGTTTTTCTTGTGTACAATCTGAATAAACACTGCATGAAACTAACATATTATTTCCAATTATTCTTTTGAAATAATCACTTGTCCATCAGTAACTTACATACATGAGAAAATTTTCTATAATTTTTTTCTAACCGATCAAGTCCCACCCCCTCGCACTTCCAACGGCGAACCTCCCGCCCGACAAAGACCAAAATACAAGTTGCCACGCCACCGAGAGAGACAGAGTAGTTCTCGTGGGGCCCGCCAGATAGAACACATGAGTGTCAGAAACAATTTAGATGATTTAGTCTGATTTTAGAGTTGCTTCAAGACAGTCACCAAAGCACTAGATAGTAAACTAGTGTTGGATTATTGCTAAAGTATTTATAGTGGTTGTTATTGTTTGGATATAGTGATATGGATGACGAAAACAGTAATCAAAAAATGGAAAAAAGTTCTGCGTCAGTGACACCGTTTTCTATAAATGATATTTTGAGTCGGAAAAGTCGGGGGGATGATGAGGAGATGCAGGATGCTGCTTTGGATATGTCGAAGAGTCATCATAAGCACTGTAATGAAGGTGAATATGGAAATTTTTTTTATCACAGTTTTGTAGTTTAGTACAGCAAGCGTTCCTAAATTTTGAAATTTGCTGCACAATTTGTAAAACTGTTCGGACTTTTTTTTCGAGTTTATAGGGTAACGTGTTAACATGTGACGATAAGAAACTTTTAAATGAGTTCGTTTACCACATTTACATTTAGGTATTTAGAGTATTTTTTCAAAGTTAATAAATCATGTGGACTAACGCAAGGATGTAAATAGGAGATTTTTTTGAAAAAATTTCTCATGCGTCTCAACTTACGGGAAAAAGATTTAAGCTCTCGATCTTTCAAGTATTTTGCAAATACGACTTAAATTTCTAAAACATAGTTTAATAACTCTTAAACTCATATTTTTGTAGATATAATAATAACAATATTTCTACTAAGAAGAATTTATTATAGCTATAAAAATATAAACAAAAAGTTCGTAGGTAAAAATAATTTTTTTTGTAAAATTTGCACTTTTACAAAATGGATCATAAATATACTGAATATTAATTTTGAGTATGAATTCTGGATAAAAATACTTTTTACGATTCAGACTAACACAGGGTGCTAATAATATAAGTTTCTGCTACGATTTTATCAGTTTCTGTTACATTATCGATTAGAAAATTGGTAAATGGCAGGTTTTTTTACGAGAAATAATAATTTATTAACTCAAATTGAGTACAAATACTTTTTGGTAGGTACTAAACAATTTAAAGTATCACCGGCGCATCCACCAAAATGATGAAATTCCAATATTTTCCGTTTATTTTTGAAAAATCATTGTTGTCTTTTTTAAAATTATGTCCTCATATACTAAAATTGAAAGGTTTTTTTACTGCCAGACTTTAATTGATTTATTAGACATTTACTACCTGTACCTACTGTAATGAGATTCATTACGATACAAGCTCATAACCAATAGAAATGCAACATTACAGCATTATTCTGTAATATCAAATATTGTCATGAACATCTGGGAGATCTAAAATTTAAATATTGACAGATCATTTTGATTTTCTGACATTTCTGCGTTTATGACAAAGCTAGGAGTCAAAAGGTAGGAAGCAAAAGCGGGATGAAACGACGCAGTGTTTTCTGAAGGTGTTTTGGTCGCTGAATCCGAATCCGTGCGTCGTTTTTCAATAAAGTGGTGCAAACAAAAGTTATTAACAATTTATTGTTTAAAACGCAATAACTCGAAAAGTATAGATTTTACCGAGCATTTACCAAAAAAAGTTTCAAACAAAAGTTGTTCAAAATAAAAAAAAACCCCGAAAAGTTCATATGGTATTTTGTCATAAAGTCGTACGGACAAAAGTTATTAACAATTTATTGTTTAAATGTTTAAATTAACTCGAAAACGAAAAGTATACATTTTACCAAAAAAAATTTCAAACGAAAGTTCTTCAAAATAAAAAGACTCTCCGAAAAGGTTATATGGTATTTTGTCATATAGTTGCTCGGACACAAGTTATTAACAATTTATTGTTTAAAATGCAATAACTCGAAAAGTGTACATTTTACCAAAAAAAGTTTCAAACAAAAGTTGTGCAAAATAAAAAGACTCCTAAAATGTATGCTTTTTGGTTTGTTCCGTTTTAAACAATAAATTGTTAATAACATTTGTTTGAGCGACTTTATGACAAAATACCATATGACCTTTTCAGAGAGTCTTTTTATTTTGCATAACTTTTGTTTGAAACTTTTTTTGGTAAAATGTATACTTTTCGAGTTATTGCGTTTTAAACATTTAAACAATAAATTGTTAATAACTTTTGTCAGTGCGACTTTATAACAAAATATCATATGACCTTTTCGGAGAGTCTTTTTTTATTTTGAACAACTTTTGTTTGAAACTTTTTTTGGTAAAATGCTCGGTAAAATCTATACTTTTCGAGTTATTGCGTTTTAAACAATAAATTGTTAATAACTTTTGTTTGCACCACTTTATTGAAAAACGACGCACGGATTCGGATTTAGCGACCAAAAAACCTTCAGAAAACACTGCGTCGTCTCATCCCACTTTTACTTCCTACCTTTTGACCCCTAGCTGAAGGACTAATGATATTTATTTTATTTTCAAACGGCATATAACATGGTGTTATAAGACTGAGTAGGCAAGGTATAAGTTTCATTTTTATGACACCACTCTTGAGCGGCGTATAAATAGGACTTATACTCCGGCGTAGTATAATACAAATACATTACCTGCAAAAATGTATGACAGTTGCAAAATTACTTATTAAATTGATTGTCATATAACGATTAGAGTGATTCCATTTGAAAATAAAATATTGTATTTTATTCGGAGTATAAGCACTTTCATGTGACTCCGTATGGAGTTAATTCTCCTCGCTCCGCTCGGCGCTTATTATACACCTCCATACTTCGTCACATAAAGTTTCGCTTATACTCCTAATAAAATAAATATCTATTATTTTCAAACGGCGTATAACATGGTGTTATAAGATTGAGTAGGCAAGGTATAAGTTTCATTTCTATGACACCACTCTTGAGCGGCGTATAAGTAAGACTTATACTCCGGCGGAGTATAAGTTATATCATTATCTGCAAAAATGTATGACAGTTGCATGACAGTTGCAAAATTACTTATTAAATTGATTGTCATATTACGATTAGAATGATTCCATTTGAAAATAAAATATTGTATTTTATTCGGAGTATAAGCAATTTCATGTGACTCCGTATGGAGTTAATTCTCCTCGCTCCGCTCGGCGCTTACACCTCCATACTTCGTCACATAAAAGTTTCGCTTATACTCCTAATAAAATAAATATCTATTATTTTCAAACGGCGTATAACATGGTGTTATAAGACTGAGTAAGCAAGGTATAAGTTTCATTTCTATGACACCACTCCTGAGCGGCGTATAAGTAGGACTTATACTTCGGCGGAGTATAAGTTATATCATTATCTGCAAAAATGTATGACAGTTGCATGACAGTTGCAAAATTACTTATTAAATTGATTGTCATATTACGATTAGAATGATTCCATTTGAAAATAAAATATTGTATTTTATTCGGAGTATAAGCACTTTCATGTGACTCCGTATGGAGTTAATTCTCCTCGCTCCGCTCGGCGCTTACACCTCCATACTTCGTCACATAAAAGTTTCGCTTATACTCCTAATAAAATAAATATCTATTCTTATTTTTCATTATTTTGACTAGTTGTAACAAAAATAGTATTTGCAACTCACATTTAATGACTATGAAGACACTCTTTATTACGTCATAAAACTGCGAAGATTGAAATCTTTGACTTTGTTGATTTTGAAATTATATTATTTTATTATTGGTAAGTTTATTATAGTTTATTATGCAATATGCATTTAATGATAGCTGTTAAGACACGAGTATGGGAATTACGTATACCCAATTCGCAAAGGAAAATAAATAAATAAGGCAAATAATCCACCTATATTGTTTAATAATTGTTTTTAGCGTGGTTTTTTAATTACCTATTCACGGTTCATAATGGGATTTAAATAATAAAATATTTTGGAAAAATTATAAGTTTTTCATGTTTCAGCTGTAAAAATATTTAAGTCAATTGAAATAAATTAGCAGCTTCGCTTTTCAAAAACGTGCTAACTTTAAATTATTAAGAGAAAATATGCAAAATTTCCATTTATCAATACTTAAGTAGGTACTTCATTGTTGAACTAAAATCTAATTAACTTCTACCATTGATTATCATAATGATAATCAATGCTTCTACATAATATTCGAAACCTGAAATTCTTACGGTCAGTTTCATAATTAAAATAAAAGTCGACTTAAGTTAAATGTGGTTTAGACTGTGATATATGTTATAAATGTATGTATCAAAAATAAAAACGACCATTTCTAAACGACTTTAACTTGATTATGGAATTAGTCCTTAGAGATAAATTTTAATGTAACCCGGCGCCTCCGCCACAATTTTAATATCTGCTATTTTCCAATAAATATCTAAAAAAAGAGTACCATCAGCAATTTTTTCCTATTTGTGTTTATATAATTTTCTGGAAGCATGAATTATGTATCCTTTGTTTTCCTCCATGCTAAATAAACATCAAATTACAATAGGATATTTTTTCACATATTGTTCCTTTTTGTCTTCCATAACTGAATCCCCAAACAAATCCATCATTTTTCCGTTGTTATAGCCCGATTTATCACGGTAAAAGTGTTTTTTCGATGGCCCTAATGTGTTTTAAATAGCCGATCGTAAATTCTGTGCTGTCTTTTTGTTACCTTGAAAAACGTCTATTCAACAAGCAATTACTGAAATTAAGTAACACACGTAACCAAAGTGTAAAAACCTTTTAACTTAAAAGCCATCAAGAAACCACAGCGTACCAGCCGGTGACAAGACCCAACATTCTTTTGTCCTCCACAGAGTGCCCTATTTCCCCTGTGACATTTCATTTTTCCCTGCAAAACCCACAAAAACTGTTTAATTTATTATGTCGTTACAATATAGGGAAATTGTTTCAGAACCGCTGTCAGGCCTTTCGTCCTTAGCACCCGCCTACGCTTCGCCTCACCAATCGGACGAGCCTTGCCGCGACCCCAACCAATCCGGCCGCAAAAAACGCTCCCGAGCGGCCTTCACCCATGCGCAGGTCTTCGAACTGGAGCGTCGTTTCAGCCAGCAACGCTACCTCAGCGGTCCTGAAAGAGCCGACTTGGCAGCCGCTTTGAAGCTCACTGAAACCCAAGTGAAAATCTGGTACCAGAACCGGCGGTACAAAACCAAAAGGAAACAGTTACAGATGCAGGAGTCCAACTTGATGACGCAAAACGCTAGGAAAGTGGCTGTAAAAGTGTTGGTTAAGGATGATATTCCGATTTTCATGCAGCATAAAACGCCGATTTACCAGAAGATTGGGGGTGGGGGTGCGTACTACACACCGGAAGTTAAGAGTGATCTATTCGTTTATGATCAGATTAATAAGACGATGGTGCAGAAGTACCCGAAGACTATACAGGAGTCCATGTTGAGTTTATGTCAGCAGTACTCGAATTCAATGCAGTTGTTTCCGTATTTTAATTATTATCATCCGACGTTGATTAACAGTTTGGGGCAGCAGGAGGACGATGGGGGGTCAGAGGGACGAGATCAAAATTAAACTGAAAATCGGGCTTAAAATCATTGTTTATCACAGCAATTTGGTTTCGTAGGTTTGTACAAAAAATTTGTCACTTAATTAGAACAAATTTGCACATATTTAGTACTTGGTACCAAAGACCAAATAAGCTACACTGCTCAAATTTAGAAATATCAGAAGTTTTCTTGGGCAGTGTATAATTGCTTTGATGACAAAATTGCAATAAATTTATTAGTTTACCAAAGATTCTCCTGTATTAGTACCTAAACTAGTTTATATTTAAATTATTAGGTATAATATCTACACACTGTATAAATAATAAGAAACTGTAATATATTGTAAATATTATTTTCAAATGTATACTGATTTAAGTTTATTTATGCACTTTGAGTGTAATACGAAAATAAAAGTATGAAAACATGACTCTAGTTTTTTTCAATTGGAGAAGAAAAAACGGTTTCCGCTTAACATTCAATTGACTGGCACTGTGTATATTTGTCTAGAGTATTTTCAGGGTTGGTAATTTAATCTCCCCCTAAAGTCTGTTAGTATAATTGTATAAACGCCAGTAATTTCATATTGTTTACACTTAATATATTATGAGTGCTACCATGTGCACAACACTTGACTGAAACACTATTAAAATATTATAAATATTTATTAAAAGACCCAAGGTATCTAATGTATACACGCATAGGAAACGCAACTCGATATAACTTTTGTATTTTGGATTTTATAAATAAAAAAACTGTTCGATTTTTATTGACATATTAAATACGGCGGTAGCAATGAGATCATAAATTTAGTTCTGAATGACGCAGAATTGTTCAAGTTCTTGAAATAATTTTTATGTCATCAAGCCTCTTTCGCTTTTATTCGCAAATTAAACAATCTTTTATCTAACCCTCCAGCCTTTTCTCTCACTCGGTTCAAGTAAACGAATCTCGTAACAATACCCAATTTTCATTAGTAGATTTTAAGCGTCATTGATTCGACTAAATACGTTTCGTGATTTTAAAAACAGCATGAGTCCTCTTTGCTCTTTCGCCTTTTGTCTCTATGCGAAGTGAGATCCTGAATCGACCCCTTAGTAAGCAGGAAAAATCGACTAAATGAGGTGGAAAAGTGCGGTGAATTTTAACAAAGGGAAATGTGCCTACAGTACAAGTGTATAGGTTTGCCGATGTCTCTCCTTTCAAAAATAAATCAATTAAGAATTTTTACAGTTTACATCTTACAGGATGAGGATCGTATAGTCCTTTACAGGAATCACAATATTTCCTGCTGTGTACCTCTAGTGACATCTCTGCGAAACTACCTAAACTAATCCATAACGCAAACCTGTATTACAGATTCTTCTTAAGCGTCAAGTTTAGTTTGTCCTCTGTCGGAAAGATGGCACAGCAAGTCCTCGCGCCACTAAAATTAATTATTTAAAAATATTCAACTACCGCATAATATTAACAGAAAAGTACAAAGGAATAATAAACATAAAAAACATAAAACGTCAGCGATGGGTTCCATAAAATAAAATTTTAATTAACATAGCAGAGTGGCTAAAGTCCTATCTATGTTCGTTCATACCTAATAAAATTTTAATAACAATAATAAATTAAAATGGTGTGTATATATATTATAGTTGGTGTCATTTGGCAACGGTGCTCGTTTCTAATTATTTTAAATTATTCTATTTTAACATCTAATTTTATCATGTCGGGTAACAATCTGTAAATGTGCTGTTATAAATTGATGTATGATGCGCGCTGTTAGGAAAAAAGGAGCTTGTTCAAAATTTGCTAATTTAAACTACAGACAGCTGTTTGGATTGCATCCAATACAAACTGGGGGCCCCTTATTAGCCCAAAGGAAAAACAACATATCATTTAGAAATCTCATTGGAGGGGAAATTTATTTTATTTTTGCGATGGCACGATGAATTATAGGGAAAGCGACTTTAATGTGAGGACTATTTTGTAGTATTATTTTTGAAAATGGTAGTTTTATGATGGTGACTGATTAAAACCGTAAGCGATTAAGGACAATAATCAATGCTATAGAAGGACTAAAAATTGGAATATTAGCGGAAAAAAAATTTATTATTAATTATTAGGTATTGTCTTATATAATGTTCAGTAAATGTCAATTTTACATGGTTTCATAAGTACAGGATTTGTAAAAAAGTAATTAAATTCTTATGCCAAGTACGTGTTTTATGTAAATAATTTTTCCTTATGTCCTACTTCAGAGACTTGTGCGTTTTAAATTTTAAATATTCTGCATTAATAATTTTAAAGCACGTACAAATTGTAAATGAATTTTTGGACCCTTTTCGCTGTATATATACGCTTTCAAAAATATGATTTTCGAAGTTATTATTTTGCAAAAATAAACTAAAAATAAATAAAAAATTTTAAAAGGATCTTAATTATTCAAAATTGTTTAAGGGCAAGAACATTGTCATTTATAAATAATTAGGTATAACAAAATTTGGGTGGGTAAATGATAGAATTTGGTTCAGATGTAGTAGCTTCATTATTTCGTCTTTAAAATGTGCCATTTTAGAATTTATGATGCTTCAATGCTAACGAACATTTAATATTTTCAAATATTTTTCTGTAAAACTAATTTAAGGTGCCTAATGATGTTATTTAGAATTCAAGACGTAGACGTGTCAGTGATATCATCATTAAAATAGAGTAATCCAACTGGAATGTAATAACCCGAATTTTTTCCCAACAAAAAAACATTCTAATAAATATAATTTTCCTCTGCGTGCATCTTAGTGTGATTTATTTGGTTCAAAGACACTTTTAAATTATTTCTCCGTAAATTTCCGACAAATTTTTTTCTGACCTATCACCACAAAGCTAGGTAATTTATAAATACACGCACGCAATAACATTTTTTCTTTCAAGACGAAATAAATCCACTCCACGATGGACATTATTATTAGGTATCTAAATTTTTATTTATATTAAGCGCGCACACGCTCTAAGAAACCGAAAACGATGTTTTTACAATTTTTTATGCCTTGTAATTCTTCTTGGTTTCATTGAAAATAACCGCGCGTTATTTCAGAAGGTTCTGTCTCCGCTTTTAGAAACAAAATAGAGTAGTTTCTGTCACGCTCAAATACATTTTGTAACGAACCTCACCATTAAGTAGAGAAGATGTATTTATAAACTAGAGCCATATTATCCTTGTAACTGTATCATTAGGCGAAATGGTTACACGAGGAAAATCCGCGCTAATTAGCAGAAAAAATTCATTATCTAGTAGACAAGTCAAGGTGCGCGCATCCGCCAAAATTAACGATCAACATCCCAAGAAAAACCTTGATCGCGTACAATGAAATCAAGTCAAAAACCTACCGCGCGCTTTATATTATGATACGGTCGAAAAGCTTGAATTGGTAATCGTTCAAATTATCCTGTCTGTAAGTTTTCGTGTTGGTTAACAATAACAAGCATACACCAAGCATCAAGCAAGCCCCTGAGAGAGATCAGAAGAAGGCTTATGTCGGAAATGAGTGACATACGAGCATCGCTAAACAGCTGAGCAGACAGGATAGCCACGCACGCTATGGCCGATTTAATATAACAAATGAGTGTCTCTTGGCGGCCACAGCCGCCTGTCTGTGGAGCACCGACGACAGTAATCTGTTTCTTGTTTTTAAACCAATTAGTTGAATTAATATTTAAACTTATCGCCGCGATTACATCTTGAGAGTTTCGGTTAGGTTTTGCGACGACTACATATAGTTTGTTTTCAAGCACGTGTTTTGGTTTTTCGAAATTACACTGATGGGATGTCATCCAAAACTGATGTTGGAGCAAAGCGCGCGGGTTATTTTCAATTTGGTCGTTTATCATTCACAATGGTTTGACATTAATTATGAGCTGAAATATGCAGAGAAGTAGGTAGTACCGGAATTTTTGGGGACTAATTGAGATTAGTTGTAATTGAAAATTTTTATGGGTATCGGGTTTTTGTCTTGGCGGTCTTGACAAATTGCAGCAGGAAATATTTGGAATGGGTGCATTTAACACGAAATTATATCTATTGATGTTTGTAAAGTGTTTTTCCACCGCAAAAGATATTTTTAATATAATACTAAATTAACAACAAATTTTGTTATCATTGAAGTTATTTTGAATTTCCTTCAAATTTCTGATAAAATCCAATTATTGAAGTGGCTACCTGCTTGAAAACTGGTACGGACCACGGTACGACTTTAAAAACTTTATTTCTTTAAATGTCATTGATAAAATTGGTTTAAAATGGGGTACAACTTCTGAAATTTTGTCTTTATACCTACTATAGTATTATTTGATAAATTCTAAAAAAACTAAAAATATGTCTAGTTAAAATATCACTTTCTATGGTACTAGTTCATCAGTAATTTAAATTTACGTCAGTCTGTTAATAATAAAATTTTGTCAAATTTTGTAAATGTTTCTGGAATTATTGTGCCTTAAACTAACAGACCGTCGCTTCACCAGACATACATAATTCTGAAAATGTCTACTGAAATTAGACTCCACAATTCTGAAAATTTTATCAAAAGTTGCAAGGAAAGTAAATTCGTTTAAACCCTATTTTTTAGTAGATCCGGTCTAAACTAGAAAAAAGTGGCAATTTCTGGAGAAGTCTTTAAAATACGTGTATGGTCACGTGATTTTGCCACTCTTAATAAGGAGAAAAATACAAGATTTCAATTTGTAATGTATGTAAATTTTCAGGTACCCCTCATACAGGAGGATGAAAATGACGAAAAATCTATCAATTTATTTGAAAACAAAGTAAAAATATTGTTCGGGTGCAGTAGAGCACTCACGAAATTGGGGGATAAACAGCAACTCAGCCCCAAATGATCTTGTTATCTTAAAAATACCTAAGAAAATTTCTTTTTAGAATTTTCTCGTTGGAAAGTATACAATGATTGTAGGGGTTAAGTTGGTTATGAATTAAAACACTACATTGCATAACTTGTGCGATAAAGGTTGCGATTTCACGGCCAACTGTGTCTCTATACATATAATCTCCATAGGCCCAGTTAGGCGTTAGTTACTAATCTAATTAGCAAAGTAAGTATACAGGATGTCCCAGAATAGACTCGAAATATTTTTGGTGTGATTCTTGAATAAATTCTGCATTGTCCTGTATAATTTTTTTATACCCAATCAGGGTTAGTTTTCGAGCAATCATCTCTTGAATGTTGAAAATTGTAGCTTGAAAAAGTAAAACACTGTTGAATAAAAAGAAGCCAGTCTGCTAAACTATTTGATTATCGAAAAAAGTTAAACATACATGAAATTTGTAGCTTAGATGATTTGCGATCGAAAGTATCTTGTAATTTTTTTGACAGTGATAACCTTTAAAAAAATATTAGTGTTCAAATTTGGAATTTGAAAAAATTAATCATTATGTTCACGTTGTATTTAATTTATTTTGAAAACTAGTACTGAAAATAGTAAAAATTTGATACATGATGAAAGATTGGTTTATTTTGAATCGAAAAGTTAAATTTTATTTTGAACATAAACGATGTCTACTCGGAGTAATTATTAAATTTGTTAAAAATATTTCCGTAAGTTGCCACTTGCAATGATTTTATATGGAAAACAAAAATTTTATAAAAATCCGGATTGGAAATAAAAAAATTATACAGGACAATGCTGAATGTATTAAAGAATCATACCTAAAAATATTTCGCGTCTATCCTGGGTTCCTGGGACACCCTGTATATGAGAAGAATAAATGAAATTTTATAGAAACTTGAGTGAGAAAATAATATTATTCATTTTTGTTTAATCTATAGAAATGAGTGTAGAGGGTGTCCCATTTTAGACACTTTTAGGGGGTACTGGCGTTATTATCAAAGATAGATGTAAAAAGAAACTGCAACCAAAAAGATGTGAAGAAGAAGCAGAAACAATAGCAGAACACTTCTGAACTAAAATTCCGTAAAAAAAAACATTTCAGTTGCTATTTTAGCTGTTAGAGTGTTGCGGTTTTCGCCTGTCCTATTTTTTTACGAAACGAAAGATTCTGGTGTCAAATTTGTCATGGTTCTCTTAGTTTTTAATCTACAGAGTGATTCTCAAAATCTTTGTTATGCGTTTACTTATCAAAAAGGTGAAAACTGATCTTAATAGAGTTTTTTACGTAGAATTCAGTGGCGTAAGCAGTTTTTGTGTAAAAGGTTTAGTTTTTGAGATATTGCCCAAACTTATGTTTTTTTAAATGGGACACCCTATATATTATTTTTTATATTGATTAAGCAAAATTTGGGCTTTCCAAAAATATATAATACTTAATATTTATTTTGAAAACAAGCTCAAAATTCGATATTTTTACTAATTTTCTTTATTTATAACAGTAGGCCATGGGTAATTTTTTAAAAACAAATCCAAAATTTTCATAATGCGTAATTATTTTAAAGCTAAACACTTCAAAAGATAATTTTAATGCATTGTATAAAACATACCAACAATATAATACCTCTCATAATTATCGTAAATGGCCATTGTAATAAAAAATTAAAAGTAAAATAAAAACTCCTACGTAACAAAAATATTTCATCAATAATGGAAATCTGACAAATCTGTCAAATTTTGCATTTGTTTCTAATAAACTAACCATGGCCTACTGTTATAAATAAAGTAAATTATTAAAAATATCGAATTTTGAGCTTGTTTTTCAAAATAAATATAAAGTATTATATATTTTTGGAAAGCTCAAATTTTGCTTAATCAATATAAAAGATAATATATAGGGTGTCCCATTTAAAAAAACATAAGTTTGGGCAATATCTCTAAAACTAAACCTTTTACACAAAAACTGCCTAGACCACTGAATTCTACGTAAAAAAACTCTATCGAGATCAGTTTTCACCTTTTTGATAAGTAGACGCATAACGGAAATACGAGGGGTGTCTAAAAAACAAAGATTTTCTTTTCTCTGTATATTAAAAACTAAGCCATGACAAATTTGACCCCGGAATCTTTCGTTTCGTAAAAAAGTAGGAACGGAATGTGAAAACCGCAACACTCTATCTTTGATATTAACGCCAATACCCCCCAAAAATTTCGAAAATGGGACACCCTGTACAAATTACCACTAAAATATTATATTGCCCCTAATGGCCAGTATCTAATTTATATAAAATTAAATTTTATGAAAAATGTCCCAAAAATTGAAATTTCTAGTTGTTTGTGTTTCGTATAATATGAATAGACGACGAAATTTGAGATTAAAATCGTTTCCTAGTTCCAATTTTAACCGCACAAGATAATATACCTGGTAATTATCTCATGTACAACATATTTGCAACAAGTAATTCATGTAATTTTCCGTCTTCTGTTCACTTTATTACCCAACCAACATCTCAATAGCATCTTTTGTAAAAATGAAAATATCCAAGCACGCAAACGGTTATGTACACTTACAATAAGTGTTTGATCTTTTGCTAAGTAACAAATCTTTCGCTGACAGCTGTGTTGTTGTTAGTTATAGTCAATTGAATAAATTATGTAAGACAATTGCGAAAACATTAATTGCAAATAATTAATTTCCATATACTTAACCCATGGAAAATCATAAATAATAATAAGAAATCGCAGCTAACCCACGCACTTATTAAGCGAAATAATAGTTAATAAATTGTTCACGTTTATTGTGTTCAGTTAGCTGCATGAATAAAATTAACACAGATAGAAATGGAATAGTGGTTTGGTTGAAAGTGGGGGGATATTATCCTCTTATCCTGGCTCTACAATATTATATTAACTTATAAATGTGAAAGTACCAAGTATGAATTTTATATAATTAACACTTCCTCTTGCTCTTGGTGTTGGTGCTTGGACTTAATGATTTGTTTTACTTTATCTAACCATGTAATTTGTAACTGTTAGGGAGATGAAAGCAATTTACATCAATAGCTAAATTAGAAACCTCTGGTACTCTACTATAATGATACAAATTGTTTCAAGCCGTTTTATTAAACCTGTTATTATTGTATTAGGTGTTGAAACCAAACACATTTTTGTTTGTTATACCTACCAGTTGGCGCAAATTTTCGACGATTAATTGCTTTATTATCATAAAGATATAGATTGAAAAAAATTTCGTGGGTTTAAGCGAACAACAAAAAAGTGTGAAAGTGTTTATAACATCGGCTATTAAATGTAGACATCATCAGGAAAACAACACACATCATGATACAACTACATCTGTAAAATGTTATGTGGGTATATAAACAGAAAATAATTTTAATTGTCCATAATACAGTAATTGTTACAAACTATAAAGACAGTTGCTTTCACACCATTCTGATTTTGACTGAAATGTGTAGGAAATTATATGTAAGTGAAATCTTGATGTTTTTATTTTTCATTTATTTAAAAAAAACTATTAGGAAAATCATATGGCGAATAAAGTGAAAAAATTGTTAAATTATTGTTTATGTTTAAATGGGAAAAAAAATAATAGTGAGGTATCTACTCTCACATTGTGGAGGACTTATGTATTGTTTAGTAAATGAGAGAATGTCCAGTCAATAGCAATAAATTATACTGACATTTACTTAATCATTTTATACTTTTTCTGATTTGTGTTGCACTACGGTACATAATTTAAGTTTGTTGCCATACAATTTACTTGTGCATTAATACGTAGATTTTGGCAATTTTTCTTTACTTGTAGAATTTTATAATTCATCTAGGTATAAGTTTCGATAAATCTGAAAAGGAATCGCTCATACCACATTTAAAAAATAGATTATTCGACAATATCATGAAAACACGTGACCTAGACCCTCATAAGCGAGTCTATTTTGACCCTCTTCCAGGTTTCTTTTTGGTCCAATGGTGATTTCTCGTGCCGGAAATTTTTGCACAATATTTTTATAGGTATTTAATAAACCAAAAGAAAACGAATATTTAGTTTCTAATTTGTAGGTATTCTAACCAAGAAGACTAAAAACAGGAGAGCGAACTTCCCATGTTGTCCTCTACACAACGAGGAGACGCTATGCGGCGATAGCTCTCTCTCAATCGTCACTCGCAATGGGCGCCTTACTCTTAAATTGCTGTACTGCGCATCTGTCAAGCACATGGCAATCGCAGATGCGCAGTACAACAATTTAAGAACAGGGCGCATATGGCGAGTGGCGATTGAGCTATCGCCGTATGGGTCTTCCTTTTCCAAGTGAGTTGGCTCTTCTGTTTTAGTCTTCTTGATTCTAACAAACTAAAAATATTTTTGTTATTTGAATAAATTGAAATTATGTACCTACATTTTACAAAAGTTATAGGAAATCTCGGCTACTACGCCTCTTGACTTAATGGTATACCATACCAGTATACTGTATAATATCACACTTAAATGTATTTTTTAGATGCAATTGCAAAAAAACTTCAAAGGTATAATAGACATTTTATAGAACGCTAACGTCCGTAAAATATGAAAGTACATTGTATTTTAAAGTTAAACACTTTAAAACGGACTGATGGTGGCGCAATAAACTTTTAACTTAAACGCACATTTGAAACCAACAAATTTATACTTGAGAATAAAAGTTATGTACCTCGTAAAACAATAAAAAATTTATTGCATATTGTTAGGCGACCTCAAAATTGCATGTACTTAAACTAAAACGATTTTTCTATACATTTTTAAATTCTATTTTGTTGCCCATTAACATTAAATGCAAAACAGAACAGACCAGACCCAAGCCAAGCCAAGCAACACCAACGCATAAAACCAGGTGCTTTTGATAACAATTTCAATGCACACAAACACACCAATTATCATCCTAATAAATACCAGTAGAACATTGATATTACACCTAAACCCATCAACCCATCGAAAATAAAGCCAAAAAGACCCTCCATCGTCGTACCGTATTTGCTTGGAAAAATATTGACAGAATCCATGCGGCTTTGCCCCAACAAAGAACCAGGGACCCAATCTGTGGCAATAAAGCTGTATATTATAAAAATAAAATCTCTACTTGTTAGTATTCCATATAATTCCACTGTCTCACTTTAATCACACTGGCTTTGTCCGATGCAATTGTCTGCCATAAGACTGTCACTGTCCGTTCTGCTGAGTAGGCGATCCTTTTATTTAATGGAACACCCAGATCGAGTTGGCGGCGTCTTTGAAATAACTGACGGTCGATGATTGTGACGTTACACAACTTTAGGTTAACGTGTATAGTGTCGTTTTGAATGGGAAGTAATTAATAAATTGAATATGGACGCCATTTTGTGAGGAGAAATGTGGATAAATCGAAAATTTCTTGATGGATGCGCCAGCTGAAGTGGGTTTTTGCTCAAAAATCGAATTGGTTCCAACGGATTAACCAAACGCGTTTTTTATTGTGGAAAAATTTTTATAAATTAATCAAATGCGCAAGCCATTGTGTTGGTTTCTAACCGAATTATAGCGTGATATTAATTAAACAGAATGTTTAAACAACGAAAAAGTTGTAACCAAACGCCAAACTTATGCAGGAAGTAATATTTTTAAAACACCATAAAATTTTTAATTTAATTAAATTACTCTTGCATCAGTACAATTTTTAATTATTTCTAATTACTATCGAGAATTTGTTAAAATTATATGAAAACTCGCCTCAAAATTCTTTGTTGTTTTTTTTTTGTAACTTGAGGGTGGGGCGCCATATAATATATTTAATGAAAAAAACATGCCCATCTCTCGAATTCGAACATACCCCCCAATTTATGTTGGAATTTGTTTATGATGTGACAATTAGATTATCCTGGGTGTCTAATGGTTCTTAAAGTTGCCGACAAAGGCGCAAGAAATTATGGAAGCTAACAAGGAATTTTCATTATGACCGCACAACACATCAACTTTTAAATGAATATTCGCCGAAACTACTGGAAATATGATCAATAGGCACCGGCATTTTTTCATAACACAACATGCGAAACACGCGTGCTTTTTTCCTTGAAGGAGGTTTGTCAACAGGAATTGGAACAAACAATTATTTAATGAGGTGTTGTTTATAAAGGACAAGTTAAAATTAGCTAATGTAACAAGGTGTAAATTTTGAAACGTTAGAAAGGAAGAAAACGTCGAGGTTAAAGACGTAAGGACGAAGATTGATAGTCATTGTCAGAAGGTATTTGTATCCTAGAGGTAGCACTGTTGTTTTTGGTACCTGTTTTGAATAATGTGGATATTATAGATTTACAGAATGGAAAGCTCTGGGGAATTTCTCAGAAATATACTCCCAGTGGGCCAGTACTATACTGTCATAATTTTCTGTGAATCATCAGAACAGTTTTACAGAAAATTTGTTGTAGGTAGGTATAAACGGAAATATTCAGTCGATTTGCTAACGTAGTTGAGTTTTGGAACCACATCAAATTTTCTTAAAATCATCATTTGATAGTTTCCAAAACAGTCGTTTATGTGATTTTATTCAGTACCTAGATAATGTAAACTGCTGGCCAATTGAAACGTAGGTACCAAACCAATTTTTAGGTTGAATTTAAAGTCAAATATTTTGAAAAGGAGAAAAGATATCAACATGCGGTTTTGAGGATTCAAGAGATAATTTAATTGGGAAAACAATAGTGTGACCCGATTTTTACTTTCTTACACAAAGTATAAGGAAGTATTGTAATCGTGATTTTTTTCGACTTCGAGATTTTGATGGATTTACACGTTTTGAGGGCCCCTGAATCCATTTTGACCATTTTCGCCATGATGTCTGTCTGTGTGTCTGTCTGTCTGTGTGTCTGTCTGTATCCACCATAACTCAAAAACGAGTTATCGGATTTGATTCAAATTTCATATTTAAGAGTTTGAACAAAATTGTGGGTGCCACATTCAATGTTTTTCATCTAGCACCAAAACAAGTGACAGTTACGTGATGACATTTTTAGGTTTTTTAAGAATATCTTGAAAAATAAACAATTTATGAGATTTTTTTATTCTTTAACATTGATTTAGAGTTGAATTTTGAACAAATTTTGTTTGAACTTTTTTTTGAAATTCCGTCAAAAAAATTTCAAAAAAAACGAGATATTCCTAAAACACTTTATATTTCTCATAGCGCGCTTTGATAGTTGAATCCGAGGGTCGAAAAGTAATTATTGTGATACTATCCGTATAAGAAAGTCATGTGTTGGGCACATCAGATATTTTTACTTTGAAGTACGTTGCTATCTACAGGGTATGAGAGAAAATCGTCTTTTTTTTCTCAAACTTTATAACTACCGAGATTCCACAATTTTTTTTATATTTGTTTGATGTCCATTTTTTAGTCCCTGGTTAATGGGGAAAAAACTAATTTCTCAAAATTTTTATTTTATAAGATACAGAATTTTTTATTAAATTAAATATTGTTGAACAAGGTTTTACAGTATTAATTATGCCGCCATTTTGAAAGCAAATGTCATCATGTGATATATTAACGAAAACGTAATTTTAAGTAGAAGCTAATTATTACGGAAAAAATTTGGAAGTTAGTCGGTGGCGCTTCCAGTCAAACCGGAAGTGTCATTTGATTGTTTTAATCGTCAAGATGATTATTCTTTCAACAATCTAACCATGCCAAATTTCAAATTAATACAGTTTAATGTAACAAAATGGTGGGGGCTGTATAACGATTTCGTGGCCACCCGGTATACACGGATATGAGCAAATTTTTGAAAAAGTGAAAAACCCGTTTCGAGGATATAAGTCACTTAAACCAATGGTGAACATAAACTAACTAAATTACATTTTATTACTTTCTTATACGTAGGATAAGGAAGTATTGTAATCGTGATTTTTTTCGACTTCAAGATTTTGATGGATTTACACGTTTTGAGGGCCCCTGAATCCATTTTGACCATTTTCGCCATGATGTCTGTCTGTCTGTGTGTCTGTCTGTCTGTCTGTATCCACCATAACTCAAAAACGAGTTATCGGATTTGATTCAAATTTCATATTTAAGAGTTTGAACAAAATTGTGGGTGCCACATTCAATGTTTTTCATCTAGCACTAAAACAAGTGACAGTTACCTGATGACATTTTTAGGTTTTTTAAGAATATCTTGAAAAATGAACAATTTATGAGATTTTTTTATTCTTTAACATTGATTTAGAATTGAATTTTGAACAAATTTTGTTTGAACTTTTTTTTGAAATTCCGTCAAAAAAATTTCAAAAAAAACGAGATATTCCTAAAACACTTTATATTTCTCATAGCGCGCTTTGATAGTTGAATCCGAGGGTCGAAAAGTAATTATTGTGATACTATCCGTATAAGAAAGTCATGTGTTGGGCACATCAGATATTTTTACTTTGAAGTACGTTGCTATCTACAGGGTATGAGAGAAAATCGTCTTTTTTTTCTCAAACTTTATAACTACCGAGATTCCACAATTTTTTTTATATTTGTTTGATGTCCATTTTTTAGTCCCTGGTTAATGGGGAAAAAACTAATTTCTCAAAATTTTTATTTTATAAGATACAGAATTTTTTATTAAATTAAATATTGTTGAACAAGGTTTTACAGTATTAATTATGCCGCCATTTTGAAAGCAAATGTCATCATGTGATATATTAACGAAAACGTAATTTTAAGTAGAAGCTAATTATTACGGAAAAAATTTGGAAGTTAGTCGGTGGCGCTTCCAGTCAAACCGGAAGTGTCATTTGATTGTTTTAATCGTCAAGATGATTATTCTTTCAACAATCTAACCATGCCAAATTTCAAATTAATACAGTTTAATGTAACAAAATGGTGGGGGCTGTATAACGATTTCGTGGCCACCCGGTATACACGGATATGAGCAAATTTTTGAAAAAGTGAAAAACCCGTTTCGAGGATATAAGTCACTTAAACCAATGGTGAACATAAACTAACTAAATTACATTTTATTACTTTCTTATACGTAGGATAAGGAAGTATTGTAATCGTGATTTTTTTCGACTTCAAGATTTTGATGGATTTACACGTTTTGAGGGCCCCTGAATCCATTTTGACCATTTTCGCCATGATGTCTGTCTGTCTGTGTGTCTGTCT
The DNA here is from genome assembly GCA_963942485.1 of Pediacus dermestoides. NCBI lineage: Eukaryota > Metazoa > Arthropoda > Insecta > Coleoptera > Cucujidae > Pediacus > Pediacus dermestoides. The sequence continues at coordinate 10,449,783 of OZ012628.1, read as the reverse complement.
GTCTGTCTGTATCCACCATAACTCAAAAACGAGTTATCGGATTTGATTCAAATTTCATATTTAAGAGTTTGAACAAAATTGTGGGTGCCACATTCAATGTTTTTCATCTAGCACTAAAACAAGTGACAGTTACCTGATGACATTTTTAGGTTTTTTAAGAATATCTTGAAAAATGAACAATTTATGAGATTTTTTTATTCTTTAACATTGATTTAGAATTGAATTTTGAACAAATTTTGTTTGAACTTTTTTTTGAAATTCCGTCAAAAAAATTTCAAAAAAAACGAGATATTCCTAAAACACTTTATATTTCTCATAGCGCGCTTTGATAGTTGAATCCGAGGGTCGAAAAGTAATTATTGTGATACTATCCGTATAAGAAAGTCATGTGTTGGGCACATCAGATATTTTTACTTTGAAGTACGTTGCTATCTACAGGGTATGAGAGAAAATCGTCTTTTTTTTCTCAAACTTTATAACTACCGAGATTCCACAATTTTTTTTATATTTGTTTGATGTCCATTTTTTAGTCCCTGGTTAATGGGGAAAAAACTAATTTCTCAAAATTTTTATTTTATAAGATACAGAATTTTTTATTAAATTAAATATTGTTGAACAAGGTTTTACAGTATTAATTATGCCGCCATTTTGAAAGCAAATGTCATCATGTGATATATTAACGAAAACGTAATTTTAAGTAGAAGCTAATTATTACGGAAAAAATTTGGAAGTTAGTCGGTGGCGCTTCCAGTCAAACCGGAAGTGTCATTTGATTGTTTTAATCGTCAAGATGATTATTCTTTCAACAATCTAACCATGCCAAATTTCAAATTAATACAGTTTAATGTAACAAAATGGTGGGGGCTGTATAACGATTTCGTGGCCACCCGGTATACACGGATATGAGCAAATTTTTGAAAAAGTGAAAAACCCGTTTCGAGGATATAAGTCACTTAAACCAATGGTGAACATAAACTAACTAAATTACATTTTATTACTTTCTTATACGTAGGATAAGGAAGTATTGTAATCGTGATTTTTTTCGACTTCAAGATTTTGATGGATTTACACGTTTTGAGGGCCCCTGAATCCATTTTGACCATTTTCGCCATGATGTCTGTCTGTCTGTGTGTCTGTCTGTCTGTCTGTATCCACCATAACTCAAAAACGAGTTATCGGATTTGATTCAAATTTCATATTTAAGAGTTTGAACAAAATTGTGGGTGCCACATTCAATGTTTTTCATCTAGCACTAAAACAAGTGACAGTTACCTGATGACATTTTTAGGTTTTTTAAGAATATCTTGAAAAATGAACAATTTATGAGATTTTTTTATTCTTTAACATTGATTTAGAATTGAATTTTGAACAAATTTTGTTTGAACTTTTTTTTGAAATTCCGTCAAAAAAATTTCAAAAAAAACGAGATATTCCTAAAACACTTTATATTTCTCATAGCGCGCTTTGATAGTTGAATCCGAGGGTCGAAAAGTAATTATTGTGATACTATCCGTATAAGAAAGTCATGTGTTGGGCACATCAGATATTTTTACTTTGAAGTACGTTGCTATCTACAGGGTATGAGAGAAAATCGTCTTTTTTTTCTCAAACTTTATAACTACCGAGATTCCACAATTTTTTTTATATTTGTTTGATGTCCATTTTTTAGTCCCTGGTTAATGGGGAAAAAACTAATTTCTCAAAATTTTTATTTTATAAGATACAGAATTTTTTATTAAATTAAATATTGTTGAACAAGGTTTTACAGTATTAATTATGCCGCCATTTTGAAAGCAAATGTCATCATGTGATATATTAACGAAAACGTAATTTTAAGTAGAAGCTAATTATTACGGAAAAAATTTGGAAGTTAGTCGGTGGCGCTTCCAGTCAAACCGGAAGTGTCATTTGATTGTTTTAATCGTCAAGATGATTATTCTTTCAACAATCTAACCATGCCAAATTTCAAATTAATACAGTTTAATGTAACAAAATGGTGGGGGCTGTATAACGATTTCGTGGCCACCCGGTATACACGGATATGAGCAAATTTTTGAAAAAGTGAAAAACCCGTTTCGAGGATATAAGTCACTTAAACCAATGGTGAACATAAACTAACTAAATTACATTTTATTACTTTCTTATACGTAGGATAAGGAAGTATTGTAATCGTGATTTTTTTCGACTTCAAGATTTTGATGGATTTACACGTTTTGAGGGCCCCTGAATCCATTTTGACCATTTTCGCCATGATGTCTGTCTGTCTGTGTGTCTGTCTGTCTGTCTGTATCCACCATAACTCAAAAACGAGTTATCGGATTTGATTCAAATTTCATATTTAAGAGTTTGAACAAAATTGTGGGTGCCACATTCAATGTTTTTCATCTAGCACTAAAACAAGTGACAGTTACCTGATGACATTTTTAGGTTTTTTAAGAATATCTTGAAAAATGAACAATTTATGAGATTTTTTTATTCTTTAACATTGATTTAGAATTGAATTTTGAACAAATTTTGTTTGAACTTTTTTTTGAAATTCCGTCAAAAAAATTTCAAAAAAAACGAGATATTCCTAAAACACTTTATATTTCTCATAGCGCGCTTTGATAGTTGAATCCGAGGGTCGAAAAGTAATTATTGTGATACTATCCGTATAAGAAAGTCATGTGTTGGGCACATCAGATATTTTTACTTTGAAGTACGTTGCTATCTACAGGGTATGAGAGAAAATCGTCTTTTTTTTCTCAAACTTTATAACTACCGAGATTCCACAATTTTTTTTATATTTGTTTGATGTCCATTTTTTAGTCCCTGGTTAATGGGGAAAAAACTAATTTCTCAAAATTTTTATTTTATAAGATACAGAATTTTTTATTAAATTAAATATTGTTGAACAAGGTTTTACAGTATTAATTATGCCGCCATTTTGAAAGCAAATGTCATCATGTGATATATTAACGAAAACGTAATTTTAAGTAGAAGCTAATTATTACGGAAAAAATTTGGAAGTTAGTCGGTGGCGCTTCCAGTCAAACCGGAAGTGTCATTTGATTGTTTTAATCGTCAAGATGATTATTCTTTCAACAATCTAACCATGCCAAATTTCAAATTAATACAGTTTAATGTAACAAAATGGTGGGGGCTGTATAACGATTTCGTGGCCACCCGGTATACACGGATATGAGCAAATTTTTGAAAAAGTGAAAAACCCGTTTCGAGGATATAAGTCACTTAAACCAATGGTGAACATAAACTAACTAAATTACATTTTATTACTTTCTTATACGTAGGATAAGGAAGTATTGTAATCGTGATTTTTTTCGACTTCAAGATTTTGATGGATTTACACGTTTTGAGGGTCCCTGAATCCATTTTGACCATTTTCGCCATGATGTCTGTCTGTCTGTGTGTCTGTCTGTCTGTCTGTATCCACCATAACTCAAAAACGAGTTATCGGATTTGATTCAAATTTCATATTTAAGAGTTTGAACAAAATTGTGGGTGCCACATTCAATGTTTTTCATCTAGCACTAAAACAAGTGACAGTTACCTGATGACATTTTTAGGTTTTTTAAGAATATCTTGAAAAATGAACAATTTATGAGATTTTTTTATTCTTTAACATTGATTTAGAATTGAATTTTGAACAAATTTTGTTTGAACTTTTTTTTGAAATTCCGTCAAAAAAATTTCAAAAAAAACGAGATATTCCTAAAACACTTTATATTTCTCATAGCGCGCTTTGATAGTTGAATCCGAGGGTCGAAAAGTAATTATTGTGATACTATCCGTATAAGAAAGTCATGTGTTGGGCACATCAGATATTTTTACTTTGAAGTACGTTGCTATCTACAGGGTATGAGAGAAAATCGTCTTTTTTTTCTCAAACTTTATAACTACCGAGATTCCACAATTTTTTTTATATTTGTTTGATGTCCATTTTTTAGTCCCTGGTTAATGGGGAAAAAACTAATTTCTCAAAATTTTTATTTTATAAGATACAGAATTTTTTATTAAATTAAATATTGTTGAACAAGGTTTTACAGTATTAATTATGCCGCCATTTTGAAAGCAAATGTCATCATGTGATATATTAACGAAAACGTAATTTTAAGTAGAAGCTAATTATTACGGAAAAAATTTGGAAGTTAGTCGGTGGCGCTTCCAGTCAAACCGGAAGTGTCATTTGATTGTTTTAATCGTCAAGATGATTATTCTTTCAACAATCTAACCATGCCAAATTTCAAATTAATACAGTTTAATGTAACAAAATGGTGGGGGCTGTATAACGATTTCGTGGCCACCCGGTATACACGGATATGAGCAAATTTTTGAAAAAGTGAAAAACCCGTTTCGAGGATATAAGTCACTTAAACCAATGGTGAACATAAACTAACTAAATTACATTTTATTACTTTCTTATACGTAGGATAAGGAAGTATTGTAATCGTGATTTTTTTCGACTTCAAGATTTTGATGGATTTACACGTTTTGAGGGCCCCTGAATCCATTTTGACCATTTTCGCCATGATGTCTGTCTGTCTGTGTGTCTGTCTGTCTGTCTGTATCCACCATAACTCAAAAACGAGTTATCGGATTTGATTCAAATTTCATATTTAAGAGTTTGAACAAAATTGTGGGTGCCACATTCAATGTTTTTCATCTAGCACTAAAACAAGTGACAGTTACCTGATGACATTTTTAGGTTTTTTAAGAATATCTTGAAAAATGAACAATTTATGAGATTTTTTTATTCTTTAACATTGATTTAGAATTGAATTTTGAACAAATTTTGTTTGAACTTTTTTTTGAAATTCCGTCAAAAAAATTTCAAAAAAAACGAGATATTCCTAAAACACTTTATATTTCTCATAGCGCGCTTTGATAGTTGAATCCGAGGGTCGAAAAGTAATTATTGTGATACTATCCGTATAAGAAAGTCATGTGTTGGGCACATCAGATATTTTTACTTTGAAGTACGTTGCTATCTACAGGGTATGAGAGAAAATCGTCTTTTTTTTCTCAAACTTTATAACTACCGAGATTCCACAATTTTTTTTATATTTGTTTGATGTCCATTTTTTAGTCCCTGGTTAATGGGGAAAAAACTAATTTCTCAAAATTTTTATTTTATAAGATACAGAATTTTTTATTAAATTAAATATTGTTGAACAAGGTTTTACAGTATTAATTATGCCGCCATTTTGAAAGCAAATGTCATCATGTGATATATTAACGAAAACGTAATTTTAAGTAGAAGCTAATTATTACGGAAAAAATTTGGAAGTTAGTCGGTGGCGCTTCCAGTCAAACCGGAAGTGTCATTTGATTGTTTTAATCGTCAAGATGATTATTCTTTCAACAATCTAACCATGCCAAATTTCAAATTAATACAGTTTAATGTAACAAAATGGTGGGGGCTGTATAACGATTTCGTGGCCACCCGGTATACACGGATATGAGCAAATTTTTGAAAAAGTGAAAAACCCGTTTCGAGGATATAAGTCACTTAAACCAATGGTGAACATAAACTAACTAAATTACATTTTATTACTTTCTTATACGTAGTATAAGGAAGTATTGTAATCGTGATTTTTTTCGACTTCGAGATTTTGATGGATTTACACGTTTTGAGGGCCCCTGAATCCATTTTGACCATTTTCGCCATGATGTCTGTCTGTCTGTGTGTCTGTCTGTGTGTCTGTCTGTCTGTCTGTATCCACCATAACTCAAAAACGAGTTATCGGATTTGATTCAAATTTCATATTTAAGAGTTTGAACAAAATTGTGGGTGCCACATTCAATGTTTTTCATCTAGCACTAAAACAAGTGACAGTTACCTGATGACATTTTTAGGTTTTTTAAGAATATCTTGAAAAATTAACAATTTATGAGATTTTTTTATTCTTTAACATTGATTTAGAATTGAATTTTGAACAAATTTTGTTTGAACTTTTTTTTGAAATTCCGTCAAAAAAATTTCAAAAAAACTAGATATTCTTAAAACACTTTATATTTCTCATAGCGCGCGTTGATAGTTGAATCCGATGGTCGAGGTAGACCATGTGTTTCATTATATGGATGCCAAACAGAGGGTCCCGGGTTCGAATCCCAGAAGGACCGGTCCATTAGTTTTTTTTTTTATTTTACTGGTTTCTATGGTACCGAAAACAATAATAATGAATAAATAAATGTAATTTCTTAACGGGAGATTTTTTTAAGTGAGTAATAGGTCAAAAATCCAAAATAAAACACATTTTTGTCGTATAATTCGGTTATAATGAGTGGGACAAGGACAGATTTATGCGCATTGCAATAAGTGCGACAGAGACTATTTGAAAATTGCTGGAAACCCTCAAATTTTTACAAGAAATTTAAGTTAATTTCTTTAGGAAAAGTAATTATTGTGATACTATCCGTATAAGAAAGTCATGTGTTGGGCACATCAGACATTTTCATTAAGAAAATAGCCTCAAAAATTGAATTATCTACAAAAATGTACCAATCAGCGAACGTATACAGATTTTTGATAAGCCACTGGTTACCGTTAAATGAAAGTACAAAAAATGTACTTTTTATAAGAAACCCATTCATAACGTATCATAATTATCTATAGAGATTGCTTCTTACAAAACACAATATGGTCTAACGACAAAAAACAAAAAAAAAAGTTTTCAGTAAATATTCGGTATCTTATAAAATAAGAGGGATATCAAAAATTTGAGAAATAGGTTTTTCGCCATCAACCAGGGACTAAAAAAATGGACAACATAAAAAAAATTCTGTGGAATTTCGGTAGTTTTAAAGTCTGAGAAAAAAAGACGACTTTCTTTCATACCCTGTAGATAGTAACGTTCTTCAAAGTAAAAAAATCGGATCACACTATTGTTTTCCGAATTAAATTATCTCGAAAATTTTTCCGCGGTTCAAAGTCACCCTTTTTCCGGGTACTTTTTGTTTAATAATCTTGCTCACGTCCCATCATGCATGCCTGGTTGTCTTGATAGGAAGGTTTTTTATCATGTTTTTATGAAATTTAGGAAAAGAAACCCTACTTGGTCAGTAAAATATTTTGCTTCAGCAAACATTTTTATGACTGGATCAAGATTATGCTTTAAAGCTTAATGCATTAGCAGTCTTGTGTTCTATCATCGCTTGTTATGCAGTTTTTTCTTATCGTTTATTGAAATATCATTTTAAGGCAACGAACTCCTAAATGTGTATCTGTATCTATACCATATTCCGATTTTACTTCTAATCTAAAATAATAAAAAAGTTTATTGATTCAATTGAAAAGTGGCGTTTTTAGTGGGAGGTGGAGGTCCAATCAATAATTGTCAGCAAACTAATACAAAAATGTCGGATTCTTATTCTACCAAGGGGAAGGTCCGGACCCAAGGACCCCCCTTGTATCCACCACTGGTCTGGTTTGTTTTGCTGCTTGTCTATTCATAGGTAAGTAGTCAATGTTTAGATATCATTTTTTACACAATATTTTAAAACTTTCTAAAGTCCAGTACCTGCTTAAATTTTCTTTACCTCTATCATTCTAAATGATAAAAACGAAAATTTTGTAATTTTGTATGATTTATATATATATATATATATATATATGTTGCAATTTTCTTAAGAATATCTGTCCTCTGTGCAAATGGTAGAATATTTACTTGTCTATTGTCCTGATGTGTATCTATAGATACCGCAAACTATTCCACTTTGTGGCAGCAATATGTAAAAAACCACAAATTATGGAATTGTACAGCAAATAATGGCCGTCGAATTTTAGTACTGTTTTTCACGCCAACTCCTTTCAAATTACTTCAATAGTACACACAAAACCCACTTAAACATAATCAAACTTCTGTTCTGTTTCCACATCAAACATATTTGATGGTCTCTTCTCACGAATTTAAATATAATACGAAAAATTGCTATATAAACATCCACAAATTTTTTTCTGTGGTTTCCCATCACACTCAAAATTTTTCGCGTGTTAATGGTTGGGGTTTTTATACTTGTTGGTTTTATTAATGCATTAAAACAAATTACATAATTTAACTGCACGCCCATAAAATATTTTCATCGCAATAGTTTTAATAAGCTTTTTGAGGGCCATCAAAGCGCAGTAAATATTTGAATAATGCGCTTCATAAATTCGTGTAATTTGTTATTAAGGAACTAAACCACTAATAAATTCGTCATTTTATAACTTATGAATTAAATATGAAGCTAACCCTTGATAGAGACCTATATGTACTCAGACTATGTCATTAGTATTTCCCTTATGGTTTGTACATGGCGCGGTTATCAGGCATGCTATGTGGCCATTTTGTCCCAAATACATACTTATATTTGATAAGCATACGGTTGCTTTTGCTTAGATAATAGTTTACGTAAATAACACTGATTATTGACATAAAGGCATAATCAATAGATAAAGATAGGTCTGTTTGTGGAAAAAATGGAGAGCGCATTATATTAACACACAAAAAAACTACATTACTACACAGATAATACCTAATAGGAGTTTATTATTTGATGCGTTTTGCTGATAAATTCGTCAATTTATTTTCTAAATTGATATACACGTGTATTGTTAATGTTATGATGGTATAGTTGGTATAATAAATTGAAATTGTAATTTTCGTGTTCGATTTTTTTTTCAGTCGTACATTAATAGATACAAACATTGACGTGAAAAATAAAAAAGTTTCTATTAGGTTGGAAGAAAAATGTTACAGAATTAAAGACAATAGTAAATAAACAAAATAGGTATACTGACGAAATAATGTATGAGTGAGAAAGTTTATTAAATAAAGATTCGTGCTAATAATCTTAGCACATAGCAGAGTTATTAGCAGTAGACATGTGCGTCATATTGTTGACGTTTTTCTATCTCTCTCGCTCTCAAGAGAGCCCAAAAAAAGAATCCTTATATAGTATAGAAACAATGTTATGATCAAAATAGGAGTAGCTAGTTAGTTTACATGGGGGGTCGATTGGCAATAGCTGCCTTTCAGAACTAAGTACGACCATTCCTTTGGTCTTTTGTTCATACCCTTAGTATCATCTCAGAAATTACACCTTCTTAGCAAAGCTAGAATAGTTCCGAGAGGCGTTTATTTCACTATATCAGGCGTTATTTCCGCACTTTTAAAGTGAGTGACCCTTAGATGCACCACTGCACTGCACCTACAAAGTATGTGCTAGGCAGTTTCCGTTTTCGATTCACATACTCTGCAGATGGAACTTTCCACTAGGCCCAGATTATTAAAGTGATATCTCACTGGGCCAGTGATAGAAGAAGAAGCTTTTGAGCTTTCTGAGGTGAATAGTCAATGAACTTTTCGCCTGTCTTTGTTTGACCTGGGATGTTAGCCCAGTAAGTCTTTTTTGCCTCTATTTCCCATTTGCGAACCTCCTTCCTTGTGTGTCTTACTCAGGCCACAGAATTAATGGTTTAGGTTCTATGGGTAAAGCCTCCTTCCCTTTCCTCGCGAGGTTGTCGGCTATTTCATTTCGTGCTATTCCCTCATGACATGGCATCCAGCTCAGGGTAATTTTGTTACCCTTGTCCAGCTTCTTGAGGGATTGTCTGCATTCCAATGTAGTATAAGAGATTCTATTCAGTGAGTATCTAGAGCTCTCAAAGCTGCTTGGCTATCAGACACTATACCGGGTATTTCACCAGTGATAATGAGCTTTTTGGAATTGAAAATGCAACCCAAGATACATTTGCAAAGTTAACGTGGTTATTTCAGGTATCCTATTGTTTTAAAATAAAATTATGAATCTCTGATAGCTTTGCTTCCAATATTTTATTTGTCACAACTGACATTTTCCCAATTTAATTTAGGCAAAAGCGAATGATATTTATGTTAAAATTTACGAAACTGCATCACCGCTAACTAAGTTTTATGGGTTTTAAACCAAAAAACAACTATCCACGTTAACTTTGCAAATGTATTGTGGGTTGCATTTTGAATTCCATATGGCTCATTATCACTGGTGAAATACCCTGTATATAGTCTTTTTACCTTTATATTCCTTCGCAGATATTCTTGGGCACATAGATCTATTGCAAGATGGTTGAGGTGTTACCTAAGCCTATTGATGCCTTGTATTTAGGACCATAAATGCCTATCCCCGTCTCCTTATTTGTTTTCGATCCATCTACGTATAAACGAAATGGAGCAGTCGGTTTTTGACTGCATTGTATGACTTCTGGTTTTCTGGCAACCTTGCGGTCATGTATTAATCACTTCAAATGGTCTCTCAAATTCAAATGTTTTCGGAATTATTTCTAATGGTTTTCCTAGAAAATCTGGGTTTCTTTCGTCCAGTATTTTCAGGTGTCCTGTTCGGTCACCCGGTTTGAAATTTCTGGTTTGGGAGAATCTCAAAGAAACCTTCAGGCCCTTCTCTTGCAGAAGTATGTGCAGAGGTGTAAGACCCAGTAAGGTTTCTGGAGTACTTTATTATTCAACATATTCCCTTTATTGCTGTAATCCTCTTCGAAAAAATTTTTTTTCTTGTTCACCTGTTCTTCACACTCTCAATTACCATAAACAGACAGAATTTTCTGAAGAGTAAATCAAGCGATATAGGAAATGCAGTGGCGGATTTATGCAAAAGGGTCCAGTCAGTAAAAGCTCTTCAGAGACCCCGGGCCTGTTTTGCTATTTTTGTTATTTTGTTATTTCTGTTATTTTCGTATTTGAAAGAATTTTAATAAGCGAGGTTCCTCAAAGAACGAAGTAGAAAAGACCCTAAATATTTCGTTCAAGTAGTCTAAAAAATTCCAAGTAACTTTGGCGAGAGGGGCTCTTGGGGCTCAGGTGGGGCCAGTCAGCAAAAGCTGTATGCTGATCTATTAAATCCTCCACTGAGGGAATGGTACAGTTTTTTGTTTGAAAGTCTAACAGAGAAAAAAAATATTTAGTTTATATAGATTTCTAGAGAATAGCTCAATATCCTAAGTAAGGTCCCTATTAGATCCTAGCTGAACTCACTCATTTCAGACTTAACAAATCAACTTCTCATAAAACGAAAAATTAATGAGGTTGTAGGTGTAGCCAAAAGAGACATAAAATGGCAATTCTAGCGAAGGATAACATTAAATATCCAAATACAAAGAAGTGAGTGACGAATAGATTTGAATAGAGTTAGGTTAACTAAAAGAGAAACAAAATGACGAATATAAGGATAATTTTTAGTTTTGTCATTTTGACACCCTGTACTTTCCAAACGCGAAAAGAACATAAAAGAGTTCCAATTTTGATAGCCAAATTCAATAACCTTCAAATTGGATGATTTTTGTTTTGAAAAAAAATATTTCGCCATTTGATTTGCAAATGTGACAAGATATGGGAAAATGTTATATTAATTTTATTAGAGCAGCTCTATGACTTAAAAAAATGGGTGACCGTTAAGTTCGAAAAGCATAAAATAACACTCCCAAAAATATTGAAAAATCTTTGATTTTGTCATTTTGAACACTCCTTTATTCCAAATAATAAAAATATAAAAATAGACGTTTCAATTGAAGGACGATATGATAGTGCAAGGGAGCCAGATCGGGTGTATAAGAGGGAACAATTTATTCGAGGCTAGATCTATAATCATTGTAATTTGCGACTAATCAAAGCATCTTTGGGTTTGGCCAATTTTCTGGTTTTCTGTGTTATTTTCAAATCAGATATTAATAATATATGCAATATTGCAAACTATTTCAAAACTTATATTTAAAAAAATCTAATACAGGCATTTGCTATATAACTGTAGGAACTTTCTACTTGTGGGCCGGCGCCGCCTCTAGCCGTAACTTCGTGTGACAAGCCCACAAAAGTCCACTCGCCACTCTGATATTATATTCTATTTTCGGTGGAAAAATAATTAGCTTAAATACACCAGGTAACACAGAAAATTACGTGCCTTTCGTAGTTTATATTTTTTCTGTATTTCCGTGTTAAAATTGGTTTCCAAATAATAATAAGTTTCAGTTTAGGAAGTGAGATAATTGAGTCATTAACAACAAAGTGTAGGTGGCCCTATTAACCACAAAGAAAAAAATCATTATAATGTATTTTGTAAATGATTTTATAAACGTTGCAGCTTTTATCCCTCACCAGACCGCCATTATAATAAAAGAATTGGACTTTAAAATGTGTATTTTGTGATCATTGTGCGTGAAATAAAACAATTATTATAAATAAAATAAAACACACTGTAACCTGATGTAGCATATTGCAAACGCAAATATATGAAATTATAATATACTTAAACGCAAAACTGTTAAAGGATTACACACACTACGACATAATGACGCTTTAAACATAAACCAAATTAAAAGAAAATAACTTTTAAATAAATGGGGTGCCTGAATGATGGTCCAACTGAACCAACAGCTTTCCTCAATGATGATGGTAAACTTTTCTGCCTGTAATATACCATGTTGTCGGTTTAAATCACAATAGGATCACATAAATACAAGTTAATAGACTCAACCGTACAATAGCTAATAGAGATATTGTTAAGGGTGACACCCGAAATAAGGGCTTTACACTTCTATAGGAAAAGCGACCAGGCGGCTACTGCTACTACACAAAACTGTTTAGGTAAGAAATCAGTTTAGCTAACAGATTGCTGATGTGTTAAAATAATAAAATAAAAAAAGGGAAAATCCAAAAGAATTGATTCGTGGTATATCATATACTCATATAACATTTTGTCATGCATAAGTTATAAGTGTAGTTGGAAAATTAATGTATATAGGCAGAAATGATGATGGTAAAGTACCGGAACCCAGCCCCAGATATTATTATATAAAAGAGCTATAACATTAAACGATATATTGATACAAAGGATAATTATATATTATTGTCCAATGACAATTCTGGATAGTATTATATGACGAGGGAGGCCATTTCTAGTCGGAATAATATCATGATTTGATGTCGTTTGCACCACATGAGAATCAGGATACATTGCGTAAAAAGGAAATTCGTCTTGGCGAGTTTTGTTAGTTTCTTAGTATAGAACCTAGGAGATGCTTCTTCTTTTCTACTTTCAGGAATTTTAATAACAGTCTTCCTAAGTATTAAGAAATTATCACGTCACAAGATAACCTATTTGAAGAACCTTTCGACAAAAAATCATTTTTTTAATTTTTGACTATTTTCTAAACTACACAATAGAATTTACTTTATTTTCCAAAACTTCACTGTTTTAAATGTCAATTTTTTTATAAATCTTCGTCTGGTTTTACTGATGTCTTCGGTCTTTCAAAATAAACCATTGTATTTATTTAATAATTGTATCCTAATAGTAATCTGAAATTTGTTGAAAAATTTCGACTTTACATAATATTTTGATAACATCTAAGTTTAGTTTGTTTAGTTTCCAGTTTTGGTAGGTTAGATAATTAAAATAATGTTGTTTCTTTGAAGAATAGGAAGCAAAGCATATATGAAGGCTCCAATAGCAAAATTTTTAGAAACTCAATGAAACATTTTTTTTAATACTCCAAACTTTATATTTTTATTTTATTCATAAAATTTTAGTAACATCAGATTTATCATAGATTGGTCTTCTTTCAAAATAAAACCATTTGAATCATGACATCAAACTTATGGTCATATTCTTTTCACTATTATGCAATACATTTTTCTATTCATTATATCGATGATAAAGATATTTTAAAAATTATCGATTTTTTGTCCTGATAATGGTTACAGAAAAAGAAATTGAAATTATCTAAGTATACAAAAATATGTTCAAAAAGAAGTTCTAGGTACTAACCTCAATATTTAATATGAAAAATTTCAACAACGAACTTAATTTCTAAATATATTTATAAGAAAAGGGCAGAAAAAAATCTAAATGAAGACTAGTCTATATGAAAATTAAAGAAAAAATTTCTTTTGACACATGAAAAAATAGAATGCTGTTAGCTTCAAATTATTTATGGAAAGTATCAAAGATAAGATCCAAAAAACTATTTAATTTATAATCATAAATTTGAAGATAATAAGGACTAGTAAAATTTAAAGATGGTGGACCTTTAAATCTTCGATATGAATGATCTAACCTCATTATTCTGGAATTTTTTCATTCATTGTATGTTATTTACCAAAGAAGCTTTTAAGTTTTCTTGAATTGCAATTTTAGACTCTGAAATTGAATAAGTATAAAAATTTAAAAATACTTGAACAGAACTAGTTGGTTCTTAAACTCAAAATTTTGAAGACATGGAATAATTTAAAACCACGAAGATTAGGATGCGTTCATTATGTAACCATCTACAAATTATAATAAATTTATAGAAGTTTGTAGAAGCCCAAGATTTTTACTTGAAGTTTATGTTTATAGGTTACAAGTTAAACTTCAAAATTTGCCTAAATACCTTTAACTATAACACACGCAAATTTTAAATTATTTCTTGTGTTTTTTATATTTTTATGAAGGGTTTCTTTCGTGGTGCAAACGACGTACCCTTCCACTACAACATTCGCCCTATTTCCCAACCCTGCTCCTAATTTTTGGGTGTCACTTAATTTTTTCTGTCACTCCAATGTTTATGTAATAAATGATGCCAGTTTCCTTCTAATTTTAATAATAAAATAATTTATATTGTAATATAAATCTCAACACAGTTGATTTGTGTTTTTTTTGTTCCGTTTTTTCTATCGCATGCAAAACTGGTCTATGATATATTTGTTTGTGATATTTATAGAAATAATCTTAATGAACATTATTTATAGTCTGCGTATATTTGCATAATTATATGATATAAACATTAGGGAAAATTAACTTTGAGCTTGGTGATTAATGGAGCATATTTTTCTAATGATATAATTAGTGGATATTTATGGTTTTGTTTCGATAATCTAGTGGATTTGTATCATTTTTCCCAGGAGCCTTAAATTAAAATTATGCGGTAGCTCCGACTTCAGTAAATTAAATCACCCTGATGCTCCAAATCCAGTGACGTATTAAAAAAATCATCAATATAAGAGGTGCCCGTTAAGGTTGAACAGCAATAATCGAACAATTACCAACAAAAGAAGTGTCGAAATAAATGCTTTTTAAACTATTAAAGCCTCTCAGATGCATCCACCTCATCATCCATACACCCCAAACACACAATATCATCATCAAGTAGTGACGTGCTAGTTCCTAAATACAATCGACTATGGTGGCAGCTGCATCAGACAAAAGGTGTCTTGGTAATTATACATGGGCCCTTAGACCTCACACTTGGATCACGCCCAGAACGGCCCTAGCTTTCACAGGGCGTTATTTATACCGCACAACACAATTACACTTATAGGATGTTGTAATAACACCTATACAACAGATTCCTGTAACGCAGGCCAACTGGACTGATGGAGAAGGAAGAATTATGGAGTGGAGGATAGTCGTGACATCTACATCTAATGGGATTAGGGTTATTGATTACGTCAGGCACAACAAAAGGAAGTAATCTGTTGAGGTCCGAATTAATTTTGGAACATATTGCCCTGTGGGCTGAAGGAAAAATGCGATGGGAAAAGCTGTGGAGGCCATTACAAAGTCATTTATTTTGCACATCTTTTAGTATAATTGATTGGCTTTTGGCAATAAGACAAGATTCAGTTTTGTAATATGATGTACAAGGTGGTTTAAATAATGAGCACTAGGTAGTATAACAATTTTATTGTTATTGGTAAAGTATGCAAATACTTCGAATAAGTGACACCTGCGAAAGGAAAAAATCAATATGCAGGTATTTATTTGTTAATTACCACAAGCAATGGGCGAACCACGCTTCTTGAATTCTTTACTAAAATTTTCAATTTGACTAAAACGTTCCTTGGTGGTAAATGCAAGAAACCGCGCCGTAATTATTTAGTTATTAGATATTATAACGATGATGCTGCTCTGCCTTACTGTTAAAAGATTACCCTCCAGGTAGTGGTATTTACAGCTCAAAGTAAGTTATAAATTACAGTACTGGTATACCTACATATTATTTTAATATGAAGTATAATCATAAATTTGTATTCAAAACCAATTATAACCAGAACTAGATATGTAGAAGTGCAAGACGCTTTGTTTAAAATGGGATGGGATTTTCTAAAATTTTTGTTTTTTTTCAATCTGCTGGTCATGAGGGCGAAAGCTCTTTTCTAGATTTTTTCTACTTCATTCTACTTCTACTCTACTTCTGCTTCATAAGAAACACCATCTAATAATTATATTAGAAACATACTCAAAAAATAAGTAAAATTCTACAAACCTCAATATTTAACCGAAATTTCGTCACTCTGCAAGAAATATTTCCAAGAACCGACTAGAAAAATCTTGCACAATGGCTAGTCGCATTAAAAATGATAAGAAATATGCTTTAGAAACTCATTAAAAGGTAGAATGTTGATGCCAAGCTCACCTTTAAGAAAATTGTCAAAAATAAAGTCCAAGCACTGAACTACTTTTTATTTAGAACCAGTTTTTCAAAGGCGGCTGACCCAAGCTTAAGTTCAGTGCAGTATTTAAATCCTAGCAACTGAATTTCCTTCAAGTAATCTTAGATTAACGAGCAATTGAAAAACAGGCCTATGTGCTCCTAATTTTGAAGATAATGCAGGCTACTAAAATTTGAAGATGATGGTAATTTAATCATCAAACAAAAAGAATCTAACCTCATCTTTATAAAAGTTTTTCATTCTTTATATTATTTTCTAAAAACGAAGACATTAAGTCAAAAATTTATAAATAGTTCCACATTTAAGCCCTGCATTTTTTTGCTTAAACCTTATTTATATTTCTCAGTATTGATACCTGTACCCACTATATTTGCAGCTTTTAAACTGATCATAAGAGCAAAAAATATTATTCAAGATTTCTTCTAATTCATAAAGAAAAAACATTTAAGGAATTCGTCTAAACAAATCCAAAATTAAACTTTGTGATATCTACATAGATAATGATCTGCTTATATTTTATTGCAGATATAATGATGAAAAATGAACTTTGAGGGAGTAGATCTAGAAATACACTGATATCATTGTTGAAATTTCAAAATATATGAAAAAGTAATTAGGTATTAATATTAAATTTCTCCATAGATAAAGCCTTTGATGGAATTTTGATCTTCCTACAGGTGTGTCCCCCTCCTTGCCCGTAACCACCAGTCAACATTCACAGTCCGCAGTCAATTAAAAAACACACTAGCAAATGAAATTAAATTATGGGTTTCAATAATTCATATTTCAATTCGTTCACTAGGGGTTTTATAATATACCATGCGGTGTGTTGTCTATGATGAGAACCACCGCACGAGAGGGGTGAAAAAATATTTAATGTAGGTAACACCACCACCACACACAAATTATCTTTTCTAATATCCAGCTGCTTCCTAATATCGTATAACGTTTCAATTAATGATAACTGTTGTGAGCTTTAATATATTTTCCCATTGTCAGTGTGCGATCAAATTAATTAAACGCGTAGGCAGGAGAGAAGGCAAAAGTAGAAATCTTTAGGAACAGAAAACTGATATGATCGTTCTGTAAAAAAAGGATTACAATTTTGACTGAATTTATAGATTGAGGCTTTGAGATACTGGACCATGATTTGGTATATTTAAGATTAAGGCCAGCACCGGACTTTAATTTTAAGTCTCAAGACAGAAAAATTGTAACAAAGAGTGCCGAACGTGGAATTAAGTGGAATTTGATTATTGCGGAAAATGAAGGGTTGTGAATAAAATGAAAAAATTGGTTTTTCTTGAGACACTAAATCTCGAATTAGAAAATGCTTCTTTTCAATTATAACTATTTAGAAGGTAGAAGAGACGGCAAAAATAGAAGTCGCTATGGACAGAAAACTGACTTTTCTATAATAACACAGAATTTCAACCACTGCATTTGGATTTAACCAATCGCAAAATTTACAAATTTAGACTTTGGGATTCTATACTCAACAGATTAGTATAGATACCTATTTAAGACTAAGACTTAGCACCAGATGGTAATTTTAAGACTTAAGACAGAAACATTGTAACAAAGAGTAGTGCTGAACTTGAAATGTGGAATCAGGAGAAATTTGATTATGTAGAAGGCAGAAGAGACGGCATTTTGAGACTTAAGACAGAGTAATTACAACAACGATTAGAATGGAAACTTGTTTCTAAGGTGGAATCAAGAGAAAAATTATGAGCTGTTGAAGAAGAAGGCGCCAATGAAAAAATTGACTCTTCTTCGAACACAATTTCTCGAATTAAAATATACTTGAATCGTAACCATGAGTGTAGGTGTAGAATCAAGAATAAATTACTAAAGGGAAAAGAAGGACAGAATCGAAAAAAAATGTTGCATTAGAAAGGATCTATAGACCCAAGCTGTTTCTCAGACAATTTTTTTGATAACCTTCAGACATTTTTTCCTGAAACCACCAGATTAAAGACCGTAGGTGTGAAATGTGATAATCGCAGGAGTGGCCAAATAAATAACCCCTTTAGACAAGCTGATCAAAGCTGCTGCTAATTTATTAGAACTGTTTTTCTCTGAAGTACCATCAGGTAGCTAAACTGCAACGCTGTGAACATTTCTCTGTAGAAAAAAACGATTTAACTCTGTTTTTGTCAGATATATTACAGCGTGTGCAATTTACTAACAATAAATTTAGCAAATTCACATACAGACCTGACACAGAAAAAACCGTAATATATATCTACGTTTTGTCAAGCACTAAATTAAATTAAGATGAAATCGTCGTAAACTAATCTTAATTTATATCAGTAATAAAGAAGTAACAGAGTAAAAAGTCATAAAGCAAAATAATTTACATTTAAACACATGCTAAATTTCTTCCTAAAACAAAATCTCATTTATCTCCACACAGAAACAAATGATATAAACGGCAAAGTGCAAATTAGACAGATGATTGGTGGGCAGACACAGAATACAGAATAATCCTGGCCACACCTCTCGCCAATAACAAGCTGCAGCGGCATTTTTATAAAGGAACATCAGTTTCCTGCTGGGTTGTTATTGGCTAGGCAACTAAATGTGGGGCGCGGCCTGCTAAAGAGCCTGTGTTGACTAGATTGGCACATAGACCTTCACTTGTTACCAGATCTGTTAAAGATAGGCACACCACACGTGCTCCGCCAGCGGCTCTTAGATTCTTTACGTCACAGTGCTTAAGAGTAAGACAGTAGTGACTGTAGTGATTGACACTGTAAAATATTGCAAGTGCGATGTGTGTTTAACTGTGATCTTCGGAAAATGCAAGATATAGAAACCGGCTCCCCGAAGAGTGTTACAGAAATGTCTCCATACCTAGGTTCCAAGTATGAGAGCCCTATTTCGTCCAGATCGCCTAGTCCTAGTGCGTTAGAAACGCGGCAGCTGATGGATGAGAGTACTAAGTATATGTCCGATGACGAGATAAGCGTGGGGTGTCCCAGTCCTGCTATGCACCAATCCCCGAATTATCCCAGTCGATCCCGCGAAACTAGTCCCAGTTACATTTCCTCTACGACCAACTGTCGATGTCCTGGCGGGTCCGACGCCGAGGACTACTTCAAACCCTTGAAGAAGCTGAAAATGGTCGAAACGGACCGTCGGATTTCGCCCACAGTGGAAATCGAGGAGCGATCGGACGGTGTGAAAAGTTTTTCAATAGCGGACATTCTGAATCATAAACCGGCAAAGCCCCAGTGCAATCGCATTGTGAGACCGTGGGACATTGATCCGGAAATCGAGGCGCATCAACAACGTTTGGAAAACTTCCATCGGCAGCTTAAGGTGCAACATTTGGCACTGTTAAGGCCGGAATTTGCTGCGTTTAATGCAAGTTACACTTCGGAGACCGGTAGTGATAGGTCGTCGAGTGTGGCTAGCGATTGTTGTTCACCGGATATTGTGCCACCGTCGGCACATCAGCGGCAAAGGCAGCAGCAGGGGAAGCAACCTGGAGCGACGCCCTTAGACGCGCTCTTTCAGATGACGTCCAAAACCTTTGATTCTTCCACGGGGGAATCCAGTGCAGGTAACTTTTCTTATCCCATAAAAAATATTCAAGCTTTCTATTTTATTACTCTTAAAATATATACCTAACAGTAATATTTATTGTGTCACAAAAGACACATGAATGAGGAATGCAAACACAAAAAGTCATTCCATACTGCGTACATGATGGGAAACACTTATGGCATTTTATTGGTTTGTCAATAGACATCATGGCTGAAATGGTTCTAAATTTGTCACCAAATTAATTCGTCATTAAAACAGATTTTTGTGACAATAACTTATGGAGGAGTTTTAATGTGTTTTGTGAAATTAACTAGAAAATTTCTGTAATATTTCGATGTGACGAAAGAAATTTAGAAAACGCAAAAATTTCAGATGTGCTATTTTGCTTTTAAACTTGCGAAAACCGCTTATTCTTCAATAAAGTTCTTCTTTCTTTGAGAATTTTTAAAAAACCCGAAAATTGTAAAAACATCTTAAGTCAATTTTCGTCCGAGTCCGGCTGAGTTTGATTTTAATGCTGAGAGCTGAGCTGAGACATCATGTTGCCTAAATTGAATATTTAAAATCCAAAAGTACAATATATTATGTATACAGGGTGTTTTGGTGTGGTAATCTCGACGATTTGAACTTATACGCAGAAATAACTGTTCAATTGAAGCTTCCTCAATTTCCTACATTTGTATTAGGATTAGGTATATAATGAAAATTCAACAAGGATAAAAGGCAAATTTCAGGACACTCCCAAAAAATTATGATTCTACGAAAGATTTTTTGTAATGGTTAGGTTAGGCTATCTATATCCAAACATCCTCGTCCTTTGTAAATCAATCAATAGAACTAATTTGCATTTTACATTATAGTTTTTTGAAGGATGCATCGTAAAAAATCCTTATAACTAAGCCGTGGATATAAAGGAGGGACTTTGCATGCAGCGATATTTTTTCGCTGTAATATTTTGTAGTTTCTGCAATTTCTTTAACAAAAGCATTTAGCCCCTTCAATAAAATAAATTAGTTGCGCCACTAGCTCTATTTACCATATCTCTCCCACCACTACTTTATTCTTAAATGAAATAATCAGTTAAAAAAAATTCATCCTTCAAAAAGATTGTTTTCCAATTCAAGTAGCTAGTTTAGCTTTGGCTGTAAAAAATATTGTATAAATTACCTAAATTAGAGCGTTTACTGTTAATTATGCCACAACAGCAAAGTCTGACGTCACCTTCGGGCCAGTGCGAATTTTTTGGCCTGGAGGAAAATTAAATAAAAAATTCTTTACTCTTTGACAATTCTTCGAAAATTACTTAAGGACAGGAAACTAAAACGGCATCTTAACAAGACCAATAATTACTAATAATATGGCCTCACTTTTTTAGTTATAGAAGACACGTCGACTTTATCCAAGTAAACTCATTAGGCATAGAATCAACGAAGTGATAAGGAAACTGAAACTTTACCTATAACGAATACTGAAATAACTATACCGTATTTAAAGTAAGTTCTGTAGCCAATTGTAGAAGAAGACGAACTATAACTGAGGTAGAGATGAAAGGAGATAGACTGTTGCTGCAGAAGTGGTGGCAAATAAGTCGAGGTAGCTTGCTGATTCAATTTTGTTTAAATGCATATAAACTTAACCCTGAGACAAAGTAGATTCCTTTAGTAATCACATTACTTTGATATGTCCATGAAAAAATCGAATGGCTTGTGCAAAATTTAGTTTTCACATCTGGAGGGAAACGAGAAAGCATGATTCTCTTTGTCCGATTATTACTAAAAGTGCACAACGCATTTTTTGTAAAATAAAAATACCTACATCATAAAACAAAATAGTTTGACAGTTTCTCTATAGTTTAATCCCGTTATCTGTTCTACACGTGACGGCACTGATAGTAGGACAGTTCTCCCACCACATATTTTATTTCAATCATTATTATTAAATTTTTCGGTAGTACCTATTTATTAAAAATGTGTTTTATTGTCACCTTTTTGAGTTTTATTACCTATAAATTATTTTGAAATTTTTGGATTCAATTTCCGTACATCTACCTACAAAAACCAACATTCTACACATAAACCCAACAATCCGTCGTTTTTTACCATCAATCCTCTTATTTCCTAATGTTACATTTTTATTCCTTAATCGTGTCGGTTCACGCCTCCTTATAATAATAATTTCAAATGATAGATGAACGTGTAGTTGTATACACCTTGTATAGGAGGCTGTAGGCGATAAAAATTAACATTTTGCCGCATACTTCGATTGAATATAGACCTCACACAGACTGCCTCGCTTCTTTTTTCTTTACGTAAAACAATTGTGCTTTCCTTTACAGAGCCGTAACGATTTAAACTGTAGATTAAACGATTTTTTTGTTTCAGGGTTTTTAGTAGTTAAATTTAAACGTTTGTGCGCGGGAGACGGAGAGTTTATCTGTAATATAGGTGGGTAGTCGATTAATAATAATTAAACTATCTTTCCTGGTTGAAAAACAAATTAAACAATTTATTTAACTTTAATAACTGTTTAAAATCATATTATATTATGTACGTTTCTAATAATTGTAATTACTTACATTAATTCCTAAGAGTTATTTATTATTTTAACGACTCTCTGACATTTAAATGTCATTTCTATTTTTTCCTAATGAAACTAATTGAACATATCACAATAAATTAGACATATAATTACACTACTTGAAGTCACTTGGAAAATAGAATGATTTAATTTGAATGCATGCACCAAGATTAAATTGTTCAAGAAAATTTGTCACAAAATCAAATCTAAAGGCAACGCCGAAATTTCAGCAATTTATTCCTAATAAATACATAATAAACTTATCAAATTCGTGCTTTTTTCGCCAAAACTATATAATTTGCATAATTTACTGTATCGCCTTTTTGTTCCTGATGGACCCAAAGAGTAAACTCCAAAAAAACTAACACAACGCTATTCTTTTACCACGCGAGAAATGTGTCAGAAAATCCTGTAAGTACTTTATAATTACAAGTTTCAAACGTGCTATATAATAACGAATTCATAAACTTATTATAACGAGCTAAAGAGTTTGTGCGGTAAAAAATGGATGTGGCATCAAGAGAAGGAAACAAACGGGTTTTTTAACATATAGTTAGAAGATCAAAACCGTGTGTTTAAAAGGGTATATTAGGCTGCTATACATCATGCTAATCAAATTGTATATGTGTGAGGGTATTCGGGTTTGACGTGGGGCTTAGAGTTGCAGATTTGGACTTTTGTTGCATTAAAATGTAGTAGGAAAGAGTGATTTAATAGTATTAGTTTTAGTTAACCAAATTTGCGTTTAAATTCCGCGCGTGGCGCCGCTATCGCGTGTGAGGTTAGGTTAGGTTGCTTTTGTATGATCCTGATTTAGTTCAACACAATCTATTAAATATTTGCCTTAAAATTTACTTTTTAAGTGTAAAGTCAAAGAAACTTTGTCCTTGAGGAAATAAACTGCAAAAACGTCTCCAGAATACTGAAATTTTTCGATATTTATAACTACTTTTCCTGTAAATGTTTACTATTATTAAAATTATACTTGTTTCTGTGTCAGGATAACGCAGTACAATTTACTATAACTTTTTCTGTTACATTCCACAGAACATAGCAAAAGTATTTCTCGATACAATTTTCCTCTGGTATCTAGTTCAAACAAGAAGAAAGCATCTCCAGTTACACTTTATGTAACAATAAAATATCCAGTAAAAAATAAATTCCAATACGTGATTAAAAGCATTATTATTCTAGTTTAGTGAAACTTTACTTACAAAATCAATTAGAATTCACCTAACCAACAGGGAATTTTACTTTGTATCTTTTCAGCTTTGAGCACTTTTTAAATTTACCTCATCTACCTATTCATTCATTAATTTTGACGATATGGGCATCAACATGTTTTCAAATTTCAAGTACATAGATATAATATAGTAAAACTTCAAGTTTTAGAAATGGCGTAATGGCATTTTCCATAAAACAAAAAATAATTGACATAACCTATACACATGAGAGATGATGCCGACAAATAGCAGTTGGCACTACCGAACGCGCATGCGTATTATATTTCTGAATAATTTTAGGTATGTTTCTTGAGTTCCGGTTAACTTTAGTGTCTGATTAAAAGTCATAGTTACAATTATTGAAACAATCGTTTCTATGACTTTAAATCATCAAATTAAGTTAACCGAGACACAAGAAACTGGCTCTTATGGCCGGTTGTATAAAACTTTAATCGTGGTGTTAAATTTTTATCCTCCAAAATATTTATAGTGACAATTGTAATCAACAATCGTTTCTATGGTAGTTTATCCTTTTTGGAGGATTATCTTGCGATTAAATTTTTATACAACCGGCCCTTAGAATATTGCATGTATGTACATATTTGTAAAAGTTATTCTAACCGAATAAACAATCGTTTTCAAATGACGCTATAAAAAAGTTAGGGGATATAAATCGGGTAAGTGGCGAGCCATAATATTCTTATGGTCTGCTCGAAAAAACCATTTAACGAATTTTAACATTTTTTAAGATTTGAACTGGACATTTTTCATTTTTGTAAATTAACATAAGTTAAATTTCACGCATTTAATCAAATAATAAGCGTTGAAAATTTTAATTTATGCCAGTTACTAGTTACCTACTACATTAAATATAATATTTGTATATGGAAATATTTAAATATAGTAAAGAACAACTGTTAATTAAATCCATCACAAACCAACCGTAGAATTTAATAAGAAACATTGTCTTATTCAATATGTGAGAAATTTCTTCAATTTTTCGCCCAAACTTTCCAAATTTCGCATCCACAGAATAACGAGTTCTCGACGCCTTCAAGCATCTAGTGTTACCATCATTTATCCCGGCAACTAGACAAGAGAGCCAGTAATTAACCAAAAGGTCACGTTGGAATTAAAGCACATTGACAAGGTTGGTGGCGCGGATGGAAGCTCACCTAAGCACCAGCAACCAGATTTGATCAGAAGAAAAGGTGCTCTTGTACTTGAATTATAAATAAAATGTGTGTATGATACTGCATTATAAAATAAGTTGTTGGTCACTCAATTAGCCACAAACCGCTCAATACTATATTCCATCGGCTTCTTTGACCGTCTTGCCTCTCCAATTAGTGTGAACCGTCGCTCGAGGCGCTGTCGGCTTCTTTGATGTTTAAAAATTACCTGTTACCACTTAGACTGTGAGGTAAGCGAACCGTGTTGGGTTTTACTAAGCACAGTCTTATTTCTATGCCAATTAGAATGTGATTAAAGTAGTTTTTGAAGTATTCTTCATTAGTTGGTTTCGTATGGTGCGGTCACAGTCTCAGTGGTGTTTGGATCGTTTTTTAATACTGCAGTCATGTATATCGCCAGTTTTTGAGTTAATCACATTCTTAAGTCAATGATACACAGGTTCAATTGGTTAAGCATTAGAGGAAAGATGTTTTAAATTTGTAAAAGTGTGTTTTTATTGCATTCCTTTTACTGATGAACATTGTTTTATGACACGCGGTATGGGATAAGTAGTTTTTATTAGTATTATGTCGCCCTATACAAGACTACAAATAGTAAAATCATTTTTCATGTAGGTAGTTTAATAGTAAAAGGGAAAAACTCGGAAGGAATTACCTAAATTATCTATTGATTTTCCTGCTTTATTCTTTTCAATTTTGTGCGGTTTTCGTGCCAACTTTTATGCCATTTAGGACTATAATCATACCGCGTGTCACTTACATTTTATGACTGGAAAAGTAATTGATTTTATAATTTTAACCCTTGCATCAGGAACTACTGTTCCGAAAACCGGATTAATCCTACCCCACCCCCTGTCAATCCAATCCAATTGTCAATCACCAGACCCAAACCCGAAAAAGCAAATCTCATAACTAGATATATTACGATTTTCGTACCCAGGTACCGCTAGTGTTAAATTCCGGCATGTTTTGATATCATTAAGCTTTTGCCGCACAATAATTGAAATTGATTCAATCCACCGCACACAAATCTGATGGTCCGTTTTTCATATTACATTACGCTTTGGGTTATTGTAAAGTGGAGAAGTAAAAAATGATGCACTAGGTACAATTTCAACGGTTAAACAGTCGGAGCGGAACTGGATGAAACAAATCTTGTTTGTGTGTTTGAACCGGCAATCAACAGACCAAAAAATCTTTCGCGCGGTGGAAACTGAAAGGAAATGTTGTTGAGTGGTGCTAACTAGGTTTGGTTTAAAGGCGGTGTTTAATTTGTTTATTTTAATAATATTCTTGTGGGTTAGCAAGCCACAAATAGATTTTAGAAAAGTTACAAAATTTAACAGGAAAATAAATTCTAATAGATACGTACTCGTATAGGTATATTTCTTAGGTCATCAAACAATTTTAAAAAATGTTTCTTGTTATGGATTTTTTTGTATATTATTCACCTGACAGGCACGTAGCCAGAATTTTTTTCGGGTGGAGCCCTCAGATAGATGTTGTTCTGGGGCTAGGGTTGCCAACTTTTTTGATTGCTTAGTAATAAGGACACGCAAAAGTAGTCTGACAGATTTTGTATCGAACAAGCGCCGCAGGCAAAATTTTTTAACTTTACAATGTCAATTAGCTAAAATGAAAAGTTACAATTTCGAACCGCAACAGCAAAAATATTACTTGGAAAGTTAGGTTTCGTATAATATACTTAATTAAATTTTAGCTGTAAATGCGCAAACTAAGGACAAATAGCGTCTTTATCGGTACATGGTAAGGACACTTACATCTTAGCTGGCGCATTTACTGCTGTCTTAGGACTGTCTTTCCAAAATAAGGACGGTTGACAACCCAAAATTGCCACAAATGAAGTAACAGAAGTTTTTGTTCTAGCGGGACTTTCAAAATCTATTAATATAGGGATGCGTTGAATTCTCACACAATATGCTTGCCGTCGACCGAAAACTTAAAAAATATTTCTAAAGAATTTATTCCATAAAAAAGCACAAATTTGCTAGAATTTGTGGATTTTCAGGCTACATCCTTGTCACCTGACCTATTATAATTTAAAATACAGTGTACACTGGAATGTTTTTACTACAGTCCTAGAATTTTTCAAATATTTTCCTTTTCAAGAAAATTTTCTCTATTTTGTTTAATGTCAAAGAAACAAGTTAATTATATTACAAAAATTTTAAAAAATTGAAATATTCGGAATTTTACACCTCCCCATTACGTAGAACACGCGTAATTCGACTAAAAATATCTGTATACATTCTGAAGAAACATGCGTTATAACTTAATAGTTCGCAGTTAATGCATACAAGTGATACGTTTTTAAATAATATTGTTGTATGTTGTTCCCTTGAGCAGAACTAGCGTAAGTCACATTATATTCAAATTTTACAACTAAATTCACCGTAATAAAAATTTTGTAAACATTATTTGGGTTTTATCCTTTAAAAATGTTCCTTAAAACTAACATTAATGAAATTTCATCTTAATTTGTGAAATTACTTGATATCAGGGACATAAGATAGTAACAGACCGACTTGGACTAATTTTGTATTTAGAAATGGTCTAAGTCCAATCACTGTTTGTACTTAGACTAGTTCTACTCAAAAGAAGAATCGGAAATTAAGAAAACTTGTTGCTATTAACACTATTTGCACAGAATAGAACAAGCCTAGGTCCACAAAATAATAAGGTTGGCGTAGATAGGATACTTTGATTCTGTGGTATATTATCCTAATCGTTGATTTGGAATTTAAATAGTTCTGCACCAATGCAGGCTTACTCAATATGCTATCAAAAACAATTTCAGTAAAAATTGGACTTACGCTAGTTCTGTCCCAAGGGGACGATGTACCTCACATAATGCATGTTTATCCTGACGGCCTGTACGAATTTCGCAATTGATAAAATTTTAAATCTTGCTATCTTTTAACTCTTTTAACTTTTAAGATATCAATAAATGAACTGTTTATTTTTCCATCATAGAAAAACGAGTTAGTTTTATTAGAAATTTAAAACAACAAAAATCCGTCAAATACTCAAAAATTTTGAGCCAATTCTAGATAGGTACTTATTTAAATAAAAAGTATTTCAATTAAAAACTTTTACCTGAAATCGTTAAGAAAGTCAAACAATTAAGACTATTTTGGTTCAAGAAAATTGATCATTGCAAGACTAGTATCTACTGTAAAATTTTACATGACGGTCATTACAGTACTATTTTTAAAAGTAGTACTGTAATGACCGTCATGTAAAATTTTACAGTAGATACTAGTCTTGCAATGATTGCAATTTTGAACAAATTTTGTTTGAACTTTTTTTTGAAATTCTGCCAAAAAAATTTCAAAAAAATAAAACACTTACTTTTGTCGTAAAATTCGGTTATAATGAGTGGGACAAGGACAGATTTATTCGCATTGCTATAAGTGCGAGAGAGACTTCCGAAAATTATTTGAAAATTGCTGGAAACGCTCAAAATTGAAACACGATTTTTACAAGAAATTTAACTTAATTTCTTTAGGAAAAGTAATTGTGGTACTATCCGTATAAGAAAGTCATGTGTTAGGCACATCAGATATTTTATTTTGTTTCTTTAGATCTGTCAAAAATATAAAAAAAAAATTTCCGGTTGGAATTATTATAGAGAAACAAATTATTATAGTTATAGAAAACTAAAACTTCTAAGTGAAAATCTGCCATTAATTTCGGATGTTATGATCCAACTAAAACTAAACCACATGATGTCCTTTATTGATTTTTAATAAAGAAATTGTAAATTTGGTAAAATGTCAGTAGTTTCAACTTTAAATATTAGTAATATATTCCTCCTCTTTGCATCCTCGCCCTCGTTCTTCTTTTGCTTCTATATTACTTGTAATAAGAGCAGTTACAAGAAAAATTTCAAAAGAATCGAAACGTTTTGTCAATAATTTCAATATTTTTATAAAAACTAATTTAAAACAGAAAATCTTTCATTAAAACTAATAAGGAATGTTGGTTTGTTAAATTATAGAGCTAAAACTGACAATTCTGAATATACATGTTCTATAAAGGCTTCAAAACAGAACCTTGCAGAACACTATAGATTCAAACTGTCGTTTAAAGTACCTAATGAAAAATAGCCAGAATTTTGGTTGTATACTTAGATCAAATATTAAATGTTATTTAGACAGTAGTAAAATGTATAGTTTATGCATCAAAATAGAACCCTGTGGCATACGGCAACCGGTTTCAACTTTACTTCATTTCAGTCATCGTTTTCTTGATATGACTCAATAAACCCAGCAGCTTGATTTTGAAAATTCTTGTTTCATGTTCGTGTGAAGTGCCTACAAGGAATTTCTTTTATGTGGTAGTAATTTTGTCGTCTTGTGATGATATTGTTATTTATCTGTTTTTTTTTCTGTTTAAAGTCCAGAGAAGAAGTGGACATATCAGGTAGCTTGCTGTACAACATAAAAAAGTAATGAAAAAGTTATTGTTTAATAAAAACGGAAAAATTGCCTTATCTTTATGATGACGGCAATAAAGCGGAGAAGTTCGGTGAGTGGTTTTAATAAAAAATTCTAAAACTATTAAAAATGGTTAAAGCTAAAATATGAGTATTATTTAGTTGGAGGAAAAACGATGGAAAAAAATATTAACTAGACATATTTAATCTGTGCATTTTTTACCAAAGCACACAATAAAAATCCAGGCCATAATCTTCACTTATGACGTTGGTATTTCATTTTGCCGCCAGAGGGGCACCGACAAAAGCCACTAAAGTGTTTCTAATGTCAATTAATGGTTTCAGACCTAAAGCAGTCCCATAAAATTGTTGCTTGTTTTTTAACTTTAAATCACATTTAAATGCTTTTAACTTTATTACACACATACTAACACAAAATATATTTATTATTATATGATATACCCAGTGTTTCTTTTTGGTTCTATCAAAAACCCGCGTGTGTTTTACAATAGCTTGAAGGGGGAACAAGAACACCTTTAATAAGCTTGTGTAGTAAAGTAAAAACCATTTTTACACAATGTAAATAAGCAGCTTGATCTGACAAAGCAAATTCTCACTAATTATCTTTGTTAATTAAATAGCGGTCTTGAAAATAACCCTATGATTAATTAAGCTTACAGGGGAAGGGGTATTGTGTCTGGAAAAACTTCACCTACCTACACAAGAAATGTAGGTTTTGTTGAACCCCTAATTTTTAAGAGGCTTAAATTTGTTGTGTTGTCCCTAATTCATTTTCAACTCGTATATTTTGACATTTTTACAGTCCCAACATGCGACTAGGAGGGGACACCCATCATCCACTTGACCGCAAGCTGGTTTCTATTTTACTACTAAGTAGATCAAGATGTAAATTACTTTTCCAAAAATCATTTAAAAATTAACAAAAGCCTTCATCAGTTAGCTGAATAGAAGTGATTTCACAGCCAATGTGATGTTGTTTTCAATATTGTAAAATCCAGGCTAAATACATCGGATGATGATGATGATACATCTCATCTTGTTGCCCAATTTAACAGACATGTGACTAAACAATTGTCTACCATCCCAGCAATACAACGAAGAACCGAACAAAGACGTTCTAATATGCGCTCTTGCTGATGGCAGGACAGGAAATGAGTTTCTTTTCGGTATATTCATCTTGTATAAATTAGCTTAGAAAAAAAAACATCGATTGGAAATTGATTTCGTTATTAATTAGATGGGTTTGAAGTAATTATCTGTTCTATGTCGGTGTGCGTGCCCGTGTAACGGGAATCAATTATTGTATCAGAACATATTAATCGGTTATGGTTTCGGTTTATCATCGCAGTTGTCAAATGTCAAAAAATTGAAGAGTGCGCGGGCAAATATTCCATGACATCATCCTAGTATAAGAACAAATCTTAAACAATACGAATTTGTAAAACGATTGAGATTTTATTGAAGCACTTTCTATTTTATGATTACAAGTTTTTTTCTGTTATATTAAAACATCACATTCAATTTATGCAATAATTATTACTATTTCACATTACATTTATCCAATTTATTAAAAACTATTGAGTTGTATATAACGCATATTTTTTTATTGTGTTTTACGGATTTCTGTTACATCATCGGTAAAAATATTAAAACAAATAAACGTATACGTAGCACTAATTGTAAACTAATAAACAATTTAAGTACCCAGTTAAATCGTTTTCACAAGTTTGTTAAATGAACAAACTGTACAATTTTAAGTAATAACATCTAATTGTTTGAAAAGTACTGATATTAATTATAGGAAAATAAATTGTTGTTTGTTACCAGCTTTATTAGAAATTAGGTTTAGGAGTATTGTAAAACTATTCTCAAGTGTAACTAAACCATGATGATGACTAGGTTACTAGTTTTATTTTGATTATTTCAGATTACTGTAAAATAAATATTTATTTAATGAAATTTCTATTAGAAAGATTACACAGAGAATTTATTGCTTACACAATAACAGTACAAACTACTGTTTTATGTGACAATTTGCAATCTGAAAATGTCATTAGACCTATTCGAAAGTAAGAACAGCATGAGTTGCGCGTGCATATTTTGTATACAGGGTGTCCCAAAATTTGCCTGCCAAAATGTATCAGCTAATTCTACGTTAAAAAATAATGCAAAAAGTTTTAACAAATATATGTTGAAAAATGCTCCCTAAGGGAGCTACAGCCCCCCCACAGGGGGGCCCCAAAGAGGAGTTTTCTGTAATATCTCTGCAACTGTTTGAGGTAGATTCATGAAATTTGGTGAGTTTGAAGTTTTTATAACTTGCCACATATTTCTTTTTCCAATTTTCAGAAATTTTGCCAGGGGCGTCATATACAGGGTGGGTGCTGGGTAAATTATGCCCCATATTTTTTGAGTGGATAATTTTTAAATTTTTTATTTCAAATTGTGAAACTTGGTTTATTTTTACACTAAAAGGTCGTCTCAGTCGATTTTTGAATCTTGAACCGTTTTCGAGTAAAATCGTTTTGAAGAAGTCACGTCCATAAAAACTACACTAATAAAAATAATCACAAAATTGAAAAAAAAAATTGATTTTGATATTTTGTTTTTATTATTAATATTTGACGAAGAAATGCTATACGAAGTAATAAATACCTATAAATTTTAATCCATTGTCTACTTTTGATAAATTTTAGTTTTGTGATTATTTTTATTAGTATAGTTTTCATGGACGTGATTTTTTCAAAACAATTTTATTCGAAAACGGTTCAAGATACAAAGATCGACTGAGACTACCTTTTTTGTGTAAAAATAAACCATCAAGTTTCAAAATTTGATATAAAAAATCCAAAAATTATCCAAACAAAAAATATGGGGCATAATATACCCAGCACCCACCCTGTATGTGACGCCCCTGGCAAAATTTTTGAAAATTGGAAAAATAAATATATGGCAAATAATAAAAGCTTCAAACTCACCAAATTTCATGAATCTACCTCAAACATTTGCAAAGATATTACAGAAAACTAATCTTTGGGGTCACCCTTCCCTTAGGAAGCATTTTTCAACCTATAGTACATTTTGGCAGGCTAATTTTAGGACAGCCAGTAGATACAAAACATCATATTGTTAGAACGAAACTTTTAAATAGAATATTACAAATCGAAATCTAGCTGCAATAATATAATTTTTCTCCAGCCGGTTTAAAACATGGCATTTCTAATACCATTTTTGAGAACTAAAGTTTACGTTTTTGTACCTAAGAAAAAAAGTTGGGTTACCAAGAAAAATGTGTCATTTTTAATCCTAGGATTAAAAATACTTTTTTTTTCCTATAGGAAAATAAAGTTGTCAATGTAAATTAATGTAAAAATGTTATTAAATTAAGTAAATAGGTACCACATGACAATTTTAGAATTTATCAAAGTTTTTGGTTTTTCTAAATGTAATTCTTTTCGACTGGAGAAAAAATAGCATGTTTCATTCTGATTAAAAGTGGTTTTGTGCCTCGCAATAATTGCATAAGCTCGGTTACGCTTTGCTTCGCCTCGCAAATGCAAATTAATTGCTCGTCGATCAAAATGCCACTTTTAATCCTCATAAAACTATCTACTATTTAGTTTCAAAATGTAAGAAAGTGAAAATATGAAAATTTCCCTAAGAAAAAACTTGATTTTGATAAAAGGGAGGAAAAGCTGTCTAATTATGAAAATATCTGCCGTTATTGGGATATACATATACCTATCTTGTCATTTTTCGAAATTATCTACCACTTTTAAATGTGATATTTGAAAGAAACCAATTTACCTCAATTTACAACGTTTTTACTTGATTGTTGTAGTGTTTATTTTAAAACACCCACAAAAAAATGGTAAAGGAACTAATATGTCATTTTTGCTCACAAATGTAAAAATAGTTGATTGTTCTACAACCAAAGAAAAGTGGTTGGTTGTTTAATTTACGAGTGAGCGAAGGGAATGGATTAAAATTTCACGAGCAAGGTAAAATCACGTTTTCTACTACTTGTTTGAAAGTAGGCTATTACTATAGATATTTGAAAGATAAAAGTTGATATTTACAAAAATGAGTGGTGTAATGAAAATTTTCATTTCTAGAGAAGAAAGTATAAAATTTGATAGGTGGCAAATTCCGAGTTGCATCATTTGCGGCCCCTTTAATTTTCTTGCCTACATCTTCATTTTTAATAAATCTTTTTCTAAAACATAGACAAATAAATACCTTTTGTAATAATAATTGAAATCACAAGTTGATAGCGATTGTACAAAAATTTAATGATTTTCTGTTTGCAGCGTTTTTAAGGATACGATCAAGCTTATACCTATTAATTTTATTGAAAAATTCTTAGGGCCGGTTGTATAAAACTTTAATCGCGGTGTTAAATTTTTATCCTCCAAAATATCTATAGTGACAATTGTAATCAACAATCGTTTCTATGGCAGTTTATCCTTTTTGGAGGATTATCTCGCGATTACATTTTTATACAACCAGCCCTTAAAGTTTTAGTAAATATAAGTTTAGCACATTTCGGAATAAGAAGTAGAAAAAATAGTACAGGTACATCATTCGAGAAGTAAGCGTCTTTTCCACTCTCGTAGAATTAGACAACTTTTCTACTCAGTGGAAAAGTGTCACTTTCTTCTCTTGTAGTTTGTAGTGTAATATAGGTACTATTTCTTACGTGTGAAACATGCAATTTTTTCGTGTACCCTCTTGAGCAAAAATACCCAAAACTTTAAAATAAAAATTCGAAAATAGTAGGTTAGCGTAACATTAACATGACAACCATAATAAACAACTTGTTTATCCGAAAATTAAAATGGTATTTAAATAATTATGAATCTTGAAACGAATATATATTTCAAGAAGCTTCAGAAGCTCTTTCAAATCGCGTTCCTTCAAAATCTAAGAAAAAATACCATAAATATTTTGAAGCTTTTAATGGGTGGAGAAAATAGAAGAGTCAAATGGGGTTGATGAAACAGTGCTAACTGAAAAACTGGTTGTTAACTGGAAAAGTATTGCTAATGAGAAATTTGTTAGTATTCTTCACGGTTTTCTATTAAACAAAATGAGGGCTAATTTCTATTAAGTACACGAAAAAAGAATTTTTACATATTCTTTGTGAATTATCGCAATTTTGGGTGGTCTATAATTATTTAGACTTCTTGCACCAAACTCCATAACTAAATATGCCACTTTGCATTTGTTTCTTATTTTCAGCAAATACTGCATATTTTCTTCCAATTTCAAAAAATTTGGGATGTTTTCTAATATTATAAGGTGAATTTTTAAAGATATTTTAAGTGGCCTGTTTTGGGTAGTTTCTAATTTCTTAGACAGAGGAACTTTCATAGAATTTTGAGCCTTTTTATATAGAACTCAGAAATGAAAAGTTAGCTACTGACTTTTTTAACAATATTTCAGACAAATATAAATGTATACCAATATTTTAAAGATTTTTTGTCGAATACCTATCCCTGATCTAGAAATAACTGGGGATATTGTTTTTTTTATTAATTTCAGATTTTTTGATGGGTTTTAAGTATTTTTATGATATTTATCTCAAAAACCCAGAAAATTTTGTTAAGATCACTAATCTTAAAAATGATTTAAAAATCAAATTATATATATATATATATCAAGCGATCTTGTCCACAATTTCCCCCCTATACCAGCTAAACCACCTATATTTATCTCTATTATTCCTTAATGCCCGTTTCTCCACATTCCTAATATCACCTTTTAAAGATAATTTGTTCATTAGCTCGGTTAAATATCGTTTAATTTAAACGAACGGCCAAGCGATCAGCCAAAGCAATAAAATGCGTCTTCAAACAAACAAATAACATGTAATCCAGATTAAGGGGAAACGTCACCGTAATAGTGACATATTAGACAGGGGGCACCACAGTTGAATAAATCACCGACCTGCTGACATAAAGACCAAATAACAATTCGCACAAAACTCGAAAAAGGTAACGAGAATAACTAATAAAACATTATCAATTTACATATACGATATATAGTTATTATTAGACGAAATTATGGTACTTACAAAGCTCTAATTTCAAACTCTCATCTCTGATCTAGCCGCCTTGGAAAAGGTATGATTGGTATGAAGCGCATATGCAGCCCACTCTATATTACTTACTTCTAATTGAAATGTGATATTTACCAGACATGTAGTTAACCATACTAGTTAGTATCGTTTACTAATTTGTAAGTTATGATGGTGCCCTCTACGATCTCATGTTTTGTGTATCTACACTAGTTGTTTTGCGACCCCAAAAACTTATTCCAAGATCTTTAATATACATAGGTAGGCATAGTAGAAGCATGCGATAGCAAATTGGTTATACGATATGCTGATGGGTGGAAAGATCGATGATGTTATTCTTGACTAAAACAGCTAAAGCGCTTTTCAAAATTAACACACACAAAAATAAATTTCGTTTTTATGTGCTAGTGTAAAAAGCTGTAGGTAGATTGATTCTGTTCTTTGGCTTATGTTGGCACGCTACTCGCGTTAGATTCATCCATGATAACCAACTATACGTTAAACCTTATAAAAAGATTCGTGTGTGTGTGCAGAGCCTAGTAATTATTTTTCATGTAAATAATAGTACTAATTAGGTTGTGGTGTGGTATAACTACAGCCACATTTTTCTTGTGTTTTATTTTAACTGAAATAATTTCATGTATTGTGCCAGCATGAGAAAATGATAATAAATTGTTTTTTAATAGACGTCAAAAACTGTGGGCAATTTCACTTTCCAACGTACAAAATGGCTCATAAAGATTACGTTTGTTTGTATTTCAAGCAACTCTAATCCAGAACTGTTCACACAGCCACAAATTATGACCTCGACTTATCACAGTTGTAATCAAGCAGAGGGCGCTAGTGACGTAAACTAGGCCTTAAGACATCGATACTCCTAGGTTATACAATCCACTTGAATCGTGTTAAAATAAATTATTATCATACCCATTGTTTTTGCGCAATAACATTCTAAAGAATGGTCAACCGCAACTGTTTAAGGTTTTCGAAAAAATTATGAGAAAGCAATACACGAAGAATATACACCAGTTTGCTGTTATACTTGTTCGTGTATAGTTATATAATATTATTGGGCTTTAGTCTCGTAAGCAAATCGGGTTCTCACAATTTAAAAATAATTGCGGTTGATTTGTACGTGGTGGCTACCGACGAGAAGGCAACGCTAAAATCATGCCGGCAACAAAAAATTATCGCTACGTGATAGTTGAACAAGTCTTTGATTCTTGGAGGCTACCGGTCTCACCTACATACACATCACGAGATGTGCATGCATAATCATCCAACAAAAGGGCACCACCTCGTAAATCTGTGGATTTGTTTGGGGGCCACAGATGGTCAAATACAAAATTATCTTATATACGATGGGAGTTACAATGTTTCCTTTGTTATTTATAGCTGGGGGTTTTTGGAATTTTATGCGGGAATTAAAAGGTAATCTACTGATCTTATAATAGCTTAAGGGAAAATTGACGATTTCTAAGTATATAGTATTACAATAATCCAACAAGAATAATTTAAACAGTATTGATAATGAGCATTATTGTAATTATATACACCTGTCACAACTTATGAGGTTAGATAAAAGATATAAAATGTACGAATTTTCTTAAGCTTTTATTCTAAATTTATATTTCCTGACGTTTGTTGTTCGATTATTACACTTTTTCCGCGGAAGGAAATGATGCATTTTCCTCTCTAGTTGCTCAAATAGCTATTTTATTCGAGTTGTTCATAAAGCAGTCCTATTATGTTCAACCTGTGAGAGTAATAATAATTCAGCACCTTTTAAAAATTGATTTTGAAAAAATTCTATTTTCACGTAAGTTTCTGTCTTTGTAGACAACTGAAAGTGAAGGTTTATAATTTCCACCACGATTTTTTTTAAATAAAGACGAGGTAGTCCAGGAAGTGTTAAAAAATACGATATAAAATTTTATAGGTTCTGGTTCCAAAAAAGTTTTACTGTCACCGAAATTAGTGAAATTTTTTGCTGTGGAAAAAATACATAAGGTAGTTTGCTTTTGAAATGCTTTCTAGCAAAGTTGACATTACAGACAATTGACCGACAAATATGAGTAGTATGCCATTTACTTGAAAATTTATGCAAATTGCAATTTTATGATACAATTTCCCTTTTAAGTAATTTTATTCAACCATGCCAGTAATTTGTAAATTGGTTTTATTTTTTAATTAAGCCGTACCTATTATTGAAATTGTTACTCAACAGAATAAAGCTTGCTGTAAAATTAATTTAGAAATTATTTCCTCAATAAATTTATTGTTAAACATCACATACAGCGTGACGTCAATCACAAAGTGAAAAAGTTCTTATTGTTTTTCGCAATTTTCTTTATTATTTTACATAACAATTAGAAGCCACTTGGATTGTTTTAAGCAATAAACATGTCGATAGTTGCGTATTATTTATACTTCTTAAGGTATCACTTTCCGCACAAAATGTAAATATT
The DNA here is from genome assembly GCA_963942485.1 of Pediacus dermestoides. NCBI lineage: Eukaryota > Metazoa > Arthropoda > Insecta > Coleoptera > Cucujidae > Pediacus > Pediacus dermestoides. Next base: position 10,411,742 of record OZ012628.1, on the reverse strand, counting down.
GTCATAATTACAATATTTTGCTAAAATTCCAGACGAACAGGAAAAGTACAGGATACATTGTTATTGATTTATTTAATATGTAGGTATTTTAGTTTTACTATCCAATATATCACAACTTGCTACCTACTTATTTTTATTAACAATTTATTACCCTAACATCAGTTACATCTCTTTTTATTTCTTTGAAAAGCCGTTTTAAATCTATTTACCGACCCCTTTAAAAATGATTAATTGTCAGTAATCATCGTAAAAAACGCATCCTTGTACAGTAAAAAGCTACAATAAAATTTCAGGAAAATGCTTGAAGAGAACCCAAAACACATTCCTCCACAGCACTGCGCGAACAGTATGTTGTTAAACAATTAAAACATTTTAAGTACACTTCAAACAGAGAGTGCGGTGTGCGCATCAATAAAACAAAAGGTTTGTCGTAAAGTGTTCAACAAACATGGCTACCGCATTAAGGGCCTGGTTTATGTTTGGCCCACGATATCTTGGATCAAATAGAACCCGCCTAAAACACACTATTTGGTTTCTGTTTCACCTCTAAGCACACTAGATTACTCCGGCTGATAAAACAACACACACGCTCGCTGGATTGCTTGATTATGCGACAAACATCTGCCAATGGGGACACAGCCCACTTAGGAGTTTTCGGGGTAGAGCAAGTGACAGGAGGTTTATCAGTTTTGAGACATTGTGAATTAAACAAATAGCGGCAAAAAGTGCTTTGAGGTTTTTGTCGGGAAAGATGACACCAAACATTAAACGAAAACGAGGAAATCTGATAAGAACTGTGTGATAAAAGTGGTTGTCGCTTTTTCCTTAATTTACAAGATATTTTGTGGGTATAGTGCTGCCGCATCCTGTATAATTCAAGGGAGAAATTATAGCTTCATTTTTGGAAAAGTTTGTTCTATGACGAAATTTTTGATACAAATTAAAATTGTGCAGTCAAAATAAATAAATCTGATTGGAATTGCCATATAATCGAATTTACAATGTGCAGCGTTGCCGCATCTTTTATAAATCAAGAGTTTAATTATGTAAAAATTATAGTTTAACTTTTGCTTTTTCAATAATGAATCTAACGTTACATACTAATTGTTTTTAGTACACGCTGTATAATATAAAAAGTTCGGATATTATTTGAGGAAAAGTGACAACCCTTATGACCCATACTAATAATTAACCAAGTCCATTTGCGTGAAACAAAGCCCTCCAAGGGTAACTTAGTGTCATTGTGTAAAAGTGGCAACGGTGTGATAATAGAAAAGGACGCCGCCACCGCCACCACCACCACCAGCACACAGGACGCGCGACGATGCTAACAATAACTCTGCGGGGTTGACAGTGTTGTAATAAATACGGTCGCACCCGGTTGCTATTTTCTACCCGATTTACTTCTGATGGGAAAATGAGCATTCCACCCAGTCACGGGTGCGAGAAAACTCTGGCTGTGACGTCATAAATCCTCCCTGCGGTATACACTTCAGACATTAACTTAAGACCAGATTGAAAACTGTATCATTATTCGTTTAAGGGCCTTTCTTGGTGCTTTATGGTCTGTTAATTATTAGACATCGTGTAAACAGATCGTTTTGGCTCAAATAAATTGGTTTTAATTATACGGGATATGCGTATTAGATACACGCCAATTCCGGCACCCACCCCAAGCGAAAGCCAATTCGCGGGATAAAATTGCCCCTTTTTTAGTTTGTCGGGGGGTGTTTAAAGTAATTTACGTAGAGGATTATTTAGAACGCGGAAATCAATGAGAGACTGTCAAACAACTTAATGTCGGGGAAAATGTCCTAGAAAGGGGGTGAGTTTACAGCGCCTACTTATTGATAAAATCATCGCAGTTTTCAATGGTTTAAACATTGACCAGAATCGTAAATTGTTCTTAAAATTATAAAATAGTAGGTAATTTTTTATACTCCCATACTTTCATTGATTCATTAGACATTTAGTACCTGTACTTTAATGGGATTCATTACGATACAAGTTTATAGAAATGAAACATCTCAGCAATATCAATATCAAATATTGCCATGAACATCTGACAGATCTAAAATTTAAACATTTTGATTTTCTGAGTTTATGATAAAGTTGCCATAATATTTGTTTTCTTATTTTTCATTATTTTGACTAGTCGTAGAAACAATACTGTATGCAAATCACATTTAATGGCTATTAAGACACTCGCATTCATTACGACACTCACCTACGGCTCGTGTCTTAATAGCTATCATTAAATGCTCAAGGCATACACTATTATACTATATTACACTATATATATTAAGGTAGGCGAATGTCTCACTAGTGTACGAAATAATAGTCAGATGGCAGCACTTACCAAACTATCCAAACTTCTTCTCCCTCGGGCCGAACTCATTTTATTTCTTTGTCGTCAAAACGGTCTACAATTTTGTAAATTACCTCGTCATCTGCATTTGCCCCGAAACAATTTCACCTTTACAAATAATAGAAACATTAAAAAATACATATCTCTATTATAAACTAAGTTGTGGGATAGCGTGAGAGATTTGGACGCCTATTTTTTCCAAGCCGCTTGGTTTCCATTCAATAAATCCATAACATAACACCTTTCAGGCAACTTATTTTGTGGTTTTAACTCTCTTTTATACTCACGAAAATTACTTAATTGCATTAAATAACATTTTGTACCTGAAAGTAGTAGAAATTCCAAGCATAGACCCGTGCTGTTGTTAATATTTCAACAGTCAAGCAAATAGGGATTCTGTAATTCTCTAGTGGCCTATGAAATAGTTGACTGTACGGAAACGACCCGCCTACTAGTTATTTAAACATCACGTATGTATACGAAATTGTTGGGAAAATACATTTAAACTGTCAACGGGATCTTAAATGGTCTCACATATGTATTCCTGAAACTGAAAGTTGGTTGATATATGTTTTGGGCTATTAGACAGACAAATTAATTATAGTAGGCCTGAATCGTTTGATGATAAGTGCGCTAGTAATGATTAGGACTATTTAAAGATCAAAAACAGTTTGTTAAAGGTGAATTGTGAACTGGAATAGTCGAGTCAAAGTTTCAAATTAGCAGGAATTCGTGTTATTTAAGACATAAATTTGCAAAAAATAAAATTTGATGGTTTTACAAAAAGTAAATGGACGAAAATTTATTTTAATACACTTTTTCCAAGAAAGAATAAAGAATGCAAGTTTCTCGAAATAGAAACTCTACTAATTTAAGTACTTATCTACTAAATTAATTTTAATGAAGGTACCCCTAAAAATGTTGAAAAAACATTTGTTGTCTGTACCTAAATTTTTAGGTTAAGTTAGGTTAGGTTGGTAGCTAAATTAGTAAAACAAATGGGATGAATCAAAAATAAGGACACTTTTCTCTTGACCTTTACATTTTACAAATTTTTGAGCTGATAAGTCGAGTGTTTGAAATTTCGAATTATAAATCTCCCGCTTTTTACGACTGTCATAGTTATTGGAACCAAATTCAAGGGTTGAAGAGTCAATTCTGAACAAAAGTTCAAAATGAAACCGAGAATATATAAGTGTTGTTTGTAAATACAGAACGTCAAAATTAAAAAATGTGTAAAATTCAAAATTCGAGATTCTAAACATAAGAAAAAATTCGTGGGTCAAGATCAAATATCCCCTTGATTTTATGTGCACGAACTAAATATCTGTTAATAATTTCAGCCTCTCAGTGGTCCAAAATAACCGTTTCCAGATGTTAAGCGCCATTTAATCTTAGCAATATATTTACATTTTGCGGAAGAAATTTGTTTAGCTTTTACCAACACGTCAAGTTTGTTTTTCCTTATGGGATTAAGGAAACACAAATTCTGTCACAATAAGAGATTTACGTCATTTGTCTTTCAACTGCCGAGTGGTGAGTGGCTTGCTGGCTTGAGTCCCTGCACCCCTAATGCATATTTCACTTAACACACTCGGATGACCATCTGGTAATAAAAGAATATATTTTTTAAATATGATATCTGAAACACTATAGTAATAATAAATATTACCACTAAATTACTTTGTTTCTTGTTTTTACATAAGCAGCAGGTTTGTTTAATTAACAGAAATATTTCTAACTATAAATAAAATTTCATGGTTTTAATCCAAACATTTGTGCGCGCGGAATTTTAATGGGAAATATCTTTCTTAAACAATTTGAATTAAAAGTTCCTGTGGATTATTCAAATCCGAAACGAAAAGAATAACAAACGGCTCAGTGCACGGCGAAATTAATAACACTACACCAAACTTTATGGAGTAGTACATAGGGTGTAATAATTCACTGTTTTAACGCCTTTTAATAATGTGACAAAAAGATATGTTGACATGTGGAACTCGATGTGATTGTGGTGCAGATGGAAATATCCTTCTGAACACCAGGGAATATTTTCATCTTATTCTCTCTCTGGTCTCTGGAGATTTGTGGTTAATTTTAAAATACCAGTAATTAGAATCGGCTAATTAATAGGTATACTACCCACAAATTAAAAGATGTTCACGTGGCATTCCAGTGGAAATTACTTGGGAGGTGACTGAAATCACCGAATAATTTTTTGAAAGACCTCCAACAGCTTCAATAAATAATATTGTCAGCCCCATAGAATAAAGCTGTCCCATAGAAATAATTGAGTTTAACTTAAGGAAATATTTAACACGTAGAAAAGAGATTAGTAGAGTCGTCAAGATATTTATTTTTTATTATGAACAAAATAAAATACTATCACACAATCACATTCTGAAGTAAAGTTTGCTGAAAAAACTGTTTTAATCAATAATTTACAAAATATTTAGCATCGCGCAGAAAATTTGTCCGAAAAATTTCTGATAGTTCTTTATTATTTTTGAATTCATTTTACTCTTTGAAAAACTATCATTTTAATGTCAATTTAAATCAATCAAAAAAGTTGCAGTTGTAATTTAAAAAACATGGTAAATGCGTCATCTATAAAAAAAAACTGAATTCCAAAATTTTACAAAAAAAATGTATCAAACACAAAACAAAATATCTGATGTGCCCAACACATGACTTTTCATATACTTACGGATAGTATCACAATAATTACTTTTCCTAAAGAAATTAAGTAAAATTTCTTGTAAAAATTTTGAAGGTTTCCAGCAATTTTCAAATAGTCTCTGTCGCACTTATTGCAATACGCATAAATCTGTCCTTGTCCCACTCATTATAACCGAATTTTACGACAAAAATGTGTTTTATTTTAGATTTTTGACCTATTACTCACTTAAAAAAATCTCCCGGTATGAAATTACATTTATTTATTCATTATTATTGTTTTCGGTACCATAGAAACCAGTAAAATAAAAAAAAATTAATGGTCCGGTCCTTCTGGGATTCGAACCCGGGACCTTCCGTTTGGCAGCCATATAATGAGACACATGGTCTACCTCGACCATCGGATTCAACTATCAACGCGCGCTATGAGAAATATAAAGTGTTTTAAGAATATCTAGTTTTTTTTAAATTTTTTTGACAGCATTTCAAAAAAAAGTACAAACAAAATTTGTTCAAAATTCAATTGTAAATCAATGTTTAAGAATAAAAAAATTTCATAAATTGTTTATTTTTCAAGATATTCCTAAAAAACCTAAAAATGTCATCAGGTAACTGTCACTTGTTTTGGTGCTAGATGAAAAACATTGAATGTGGCACCCACAATTTTGTTCAAACTCTTAAATATGAAATTTGAATCAAATCCGAGAAGTCGTTTTTGAGTTATGGTGGATACAGACAGACACACACACAGACAGACAGACAGAATGGATTCAGGGGCCCTCAAAACGTGTAAATCCATCAAAATCTCGAACTCGAAAAAATCACGATTACTATACTTACTTCCTTATACTGCGTATAAGAAAGTAAAAAGATTGATTAACCAGACCAGCAACTTCGTAAGTTGTGTTGTCAATTCCATGGCCTACTTGTCAAAAAAGTACACTTTTGATATTTTTTCAGAGCCATCTTCATAAAATAAAAAAAATATATTTTTGTCACTTTTAAACTGATTTTGCTACTTTAAAAACTATCGGGTTTACGTCATTTTGATATCACGGGGCACATTTTTTTGTGCTATTATTGGATACCTAAATCTACTTTTAGTTTGTAATAAAAAATAACCCTCTTTGCTGCAAATTTGTAAATTTTAATCCATAATGAAGGATTTATATTAAAATTTATTTTTACTTGAAAACTGAAATTAAGAGACTGTTGAAATTTAAATCATGAAACTGATTGTAAGGGATGTAGAGGGTTCTCACTCGAAACCTACATGTAGTAAAATAAAATTATGTACCGACTTGTATTTGAATATGATGAAGTAAGTTTTGTTACATCAAAATCAAGTGGGTAGCCTTTCTTTCTAGGCTCTCTACTCTCTAGACTAGACTAACTTGGGCCTATAAGTTTTCTGGTGCCTTTTTGAAAGAAAACTTATAGGCCCAAGTTAGTCTAGTCTAGAAAGAAAGGCTACCCACTTGATTTTGATGTAACAAAACTTACTTCATCATATTCAAATACAAGTCGGTACATAATTTTATTTTACTACATGTAGATTTCGAGTGAGAACCCTCTACATCCCTTACAATCAGTTTCATGATTTAAATTTCAGCTGGGCAATCTTTTGATAAATAGTCATGTGATTATTGTAGCGATTTACTGGAACAAAGTCCGAGACATTTGACGAGTGGTGCAATGATCAGAAACAATTTATTTTTGTGTTGGGGCGTTTAGGGCCCCTCATAGGCAATAGGGATTGACAATATGTTGACTTAATATGTATTAATGGTGCACACTGGAGGGTCTCATAGTAAATAATAATATAAGAAGAATTTATCCAATAAAGTCTTCTAATGTAGTGTATAATCATAATATATCCAGACACACATGTATGCAATAAGATTATTACATATATGAATTTTTATTAGTAATAAAATTCATTTGATTATTGTGTTTTCCTTTGGTTTCGTTCATGGTATTTTATGATTTATTGGTTTTAATATGTGTGCGGTGGCTTTTAAGTATGAAATATTTTTTTCTGTTGGAATATTATCGCAACAAACCTGTCAGAAATGCTGGGGTAATAAATGCTTCAAGACAAGAACCAGAAATGTATGTTATTTTAAATACTCCTGTCAACTGTTAACTCCGATTTAATACATTTAAATCAAAGCGACGGCTCTCGTTTAAAATAACATTCGTTTCAACACTTCGCAGTCTATTAGCTTTAATTTCAGAGTTCATGTACTCTTTCTAAAAACATTCAATCTCGCATAACGCCCGATGTTGCGCCTCCTGTCCTGTCTTAATTTAACTATCGGTGTTCAAATTATAAATAACATACATCGAAAAAATGTTTCCCTATAGGTGGATGATTTATTTAATATTTTTATTTTTAACACACTATATTTTTACATAAATAGTTATGTTTACAGTTATATATTATAAACAGGTATAACCTAAATATTTAGGCTCTAAAATTAACTAAAAGAAAAATCTGTTCTTATCTAAAATGTTGTGGTACTATGCATATAAAATAGTTAGGTTAGGTTAGGTTATGTTAGATTTAATTCCACCCAAACAGAGACAAACTTTCAAATTGTTTTTGAGAGTTACGCGCCAAGTTATTAAGATTATAGAACTGAAAAACTTGCTTGTTTGGTTAAATTCAAATCAAACCTGGAGAAATCAAATTATAGGAGCTAATAATCGTTATTTAAGGGTAATTTTTGTATAATTTTGAATCATCATCAAACGATAGATATTTTATAGTGCGTAAAACGAAATCTTTCTTTCACAAAAATTGAGAAAATCAAGGGTGTCAGATCTGAAATTTGCGAGACAGCAGATAGTACATAAATAGATCTAGAACAATGATAATTCTTCCAGTCTAAAATATGTATCACTTAGATTCATGAGAGACTCAAATTTAATTCATCTCTTCCTAATACTATTTCTAGAATCCTCCAGAACTTCTTTCTAAAAATCTGCTGAAGTTCTAAAATTTGTTTCTAGATTAACTTTTTACATATTTTTGATTCATCATCAAACCGTTAAAAAAATGGGGAGAAGGAAAGGTGCCTGTTGTGAACCTTGCGGAACATCAGATGATACTCGAGTAGTTTTCGGATAGAGCATCACTTTCTAATAAGAGGCTCTTAAAGTCAATAATAGAAAACTTTATTAGAGCTCCTCTAGTCTAAAGAATTAAGTAGGAGTTAGGAGCCTAAAGATATTTTGGTTGGTCTTCAAACAAATATATTTCAAGTAAATAATTATAACAACTTACAAAATGAAAGAAGCTTTAGTACTTTAGGATAAATACAAATTAATATTATATAAGTACCTATTTTTTTGTGCTAGAAAGCCGCCATCTTGAAAATAAGCTTCAATGTAGCACTATTTCCATCTACTTGAAAACCAATTCTGCTCTATTGACAAATTATCTAGAGCTAGCGATGATTATCCTAGTGTGCGATTGGATAAATATACGAAAAGCTTCTCAGTGGGGGTTGGTTGGAAAAACGTCCGGAAACAGACCTCGTAAAAGGCGCTCATAATAAAACCAGTTCAAGTGTGAAAGTGGATTTTTGTTGTTTGCGAAACAAAATGCCATCCGCAACAAAAGAAGAACATTTCACCAGGCATAATTGGTGATTTAGATACATGACAAAATTCCCCAAAAGTTATGGACTGATAAATTTTACACTTACACCCTTATTGCCGGGTCTGTCAGCGCTGAAGAAAAATTCGGCTAATGGAGCAAACGCCAAATTCCCCAAACACCTACAATAAAATCAAATTTTAAACAGTTCGATGATAAAACACTTTTGCCCTAAACCCTAAAGCTATACTGGAGGAGTAATTAAAAAAGGAAGGTCTGGTATTAATTGAAATGGCCCATAAAAAATAATCACAAGCAGAATAACGACCACCATTAAGACCTGCAGTAATCAATCCCAATATAAAATTTTATAATCTATGAGTCATCATTTTGTGTGGTAAAACAATACCTGTTCGAGGTGGGTACGTGTATGGCGTATATGGGGGATATATCTTGCACTCACCTCTTACTTGTACACAATGGATGTTACACTATTACACACAGACCGCTCTCTAATCTTCAATAATTGGTCAACATTACCAAACTACTTTTTCACACACTAAACACATCATGTGGGATATTGTTATTAAGGATTATTTATTGCATGTGAAGTTTTTGCTTGGACACTAAGCTGTTAAGTAAATATAAGTAGGTATGTTGCAAATTAAGAAGCCATTAAGACCAAATTGCATCAGGGTATAACAATTTCTAATTCTTTATTGACCAGTTAGGTACCTACCTATATAAAGTTTTTAATGAATTTATATTCTTCCAAAAATCTATCCTAGAAACCCTAAGGTTTTTCAAACAGTTTTCCTTATTTCTCTAAAAAACTAACTTTAACACATGATCTTCCAGAAAAACTGCAACATAAAGGATGTGCAAATAAATTTTAACACTTTTCACATTAGAGATATGCGGAAGTTTTTAGAGATTTTATATTCTACAAAAAAACTCTGAAAAGTGTTTTGGAACCCTAAGGTTAAAAAATTTGTCTTTATTTCTATAAAAAATGGACTTGATCACATGATGCAACATAAATTACTGATAAATTCGAATTATAACAGTTTTCGCATTAGAGATAAGCGGAAATTTTTAGAGATTTTAAATTCTACAAAAAAAATTTAAAAGTGTTTTATAACCTAAAGTTAAAAAAGTTGTCCTTATTTCTATAAAAAATGGACTTGATCACATGATGCAACATAAATTAGTGGTAAATTCGAATTTTAACAGCTTTCACATTAGAGATAAGCGGAAACTTTTAGAGATTTTATATTCTACAAAAAAAACTGAAAAGTGTTTTGGAACCCTAAGGTTAAAAAAATTGTCGTTATTTCTATAAAAAATGGACTTGATCACATGATGCAACATAAATTAGTGGTAAATTCGAATTTTAACAGTTTTCACATTAGAGATAAGCGGAAATTTTTAGAGATTTTATATTTTACAAAAAAACTGAAGTGTTTTGAAACTTTAAGGATAAAAAAATTGTCTTTATTTCTATAAAAAATGGACTTGATCACATGTTGCAACATAAATTAGTAGTAAATTCGAATTTTAACAGTTTTCACATTAGAGATATGTGGAAATTTTTAGAAATTTTATATTTTACAAAAAAACTGAAAAGTGTTTTGAAATCTTAAGGATAAAAAATTTGTCCTTATTTCTATAAAAAATGGACTTGATCACATGATGCAACATAAATTAGTGGTAAATTCGGTTTTTAACTGTTTTCACATTCGAGATATGTGGAAATTTTTAGAAATTTTATATTTTACAAAAAAACTGAAAAGTGTTTTGAAATCTTAAGGATAAAAAATTTGTCCTTATTTCTATAAAAAATGGACTTGATCACATGATGCAACATAAATTAGTGGTAAATTCGAATTTTAACAGTTTTCACATTAGAGATAAGCGGAAATTTTTAGAGATTTTATATTTTACAAAAAAACTGAAGTGTTTTGAAACTTTAAGGATAAAAAAATTGTCCGTATTTCTATAAAAAATGGACTTGATCACATGATGCAATATAAATTAGTGGTAAATTCGGTTTTTAACTGTTTTCACATTAGAGATATGTGGAAATTTTTAGAAATTTTATATTTTACAAAAAAACTGAAAAGTATTTTGAAACCTTAAGGATAAACAATTTGTCGGTATTTCTATAAAAAATGGACTTGATCACATTATGCAACATAAATTAGTGGTAAATTCGAATTTTAACAGTTTTCACATTAGAGATAAGCGGAAATTATTAGAGATTTTATATTCTACAAAAAAACGGAAAAGTGTTTTGAAACCTTAAGGATAAAAAAATTGTCTGTATTTCTATGAAAAATGGACTTGATCACATGATGCAACATAAATTAGTGGTAAATTCGGTTTTTAACTGTTTTCACATTAGAGATATGTGGAAATTTTTAGAAATTTTATATTTTACAAAAAAACTGAAAAGTGTTTTGAAATCTTAAGGATAAAAAATTTGTCCTTATTTCTATAAAAAATGGACTTGATCACATGATGCAACATAAATTAGTGGTAAATTCGGTTTTTAGCAGTTTTCACATTAGAGATATGCGGAAATTTTTAGAGATTTTATATTTTACAAAAAAACTGAAAAGTGTTTTGAAACCTTAAGGATAAAAAATTTGTCCTTATTTCTATGAAAAATGGACTTGATCACATGTGCAACATAAATTAGTGGTAAATTCGAATTTTAACAGTTTTCACATTAGAGATAAGCGGAAGTTTTTAGAGATTTTATTATATTCTACAAAAAAACGAAAAAGTGTTTTGAAACCCTAAGGTTAAAAAAGTTATCTTTATTTCTATAAAAAATGAACTTGATCACATAATGCAACACAAACTACTGGAAATTCCGATTTTAACAGTTTTCACGTAGAAATTGTAAAAAATGTCATATCTAAAATACATCCTTAGATTAGATCACCTCATCAATTTATTTTTCCGTTGGATTTAGAAACCAGATAATATTCCGGATAGCACATAATAGTTCTGACCCGAATCCACTCCAATTCATTATTAAACCCCTTATATGATTGATTATTGGTCAATAGCTCTCTTATAGCAAATCACATCAGATTATATACATTATTAAAAGATAAATGAGCGTATTATTATAATGTAACGTCTTCATTTGCGTGTGGGCCCATAGAAATACACCTCGAAGCATTTCCAATGATTTTGCTACCAAATTCAAAGTCAAACGAATCCGGTGGTCCCGGACACCAACAAACGATGTGGTACACAATTTCCATCATAGTTGTTAACATAATACAAAATGTAATGCAAATGGCTAAAAGACAAGTATATTATTATTATTAATGATATTGCCAAATCATTCTGTTTGGTTGGTCAGAGACTGCTGGATAGCGAGCTAGTAGTAACTGGCAGGTGTGACTAATATAAGGCCTTTGATGGCCAGTGCCGACACCAGGCCAGTTTAATTGGAAAGGTGGATGTAAGGTGGAAGCATCAACAAGAGTTGTATTGGTAAACTGGACGATGCTTGGCTTCGATCTCACCTACAGCATTGTGCCTATAACTTAATGTTTTAAACTGTAATCTTGTACTTAATATTGAATTTTTTGGGGAATTCTTCGGATGTTTTGATGTGTTGGAACATTTGTCTAAAAACCCTCGACAGCTATTTTTACACCTTGTAATTACATTTAAACACAACGCAGAAAAATCATTAATAACACCAACAAAGTAGTTTCAATTTTCTCACATCAAGTTTTTGTTTGTTGCAGACGGTCAAAACCACCTGAATTTGTTCAATTCCCGACAACAGCCCAAGAAGAAGCGGAAATCCCGCACCGCCTTCACCAACCATCAAATCTTCGAACTGGAGAAGCGGTTCTTGTACCAGAAGTACCTCAGTCCGGCAGATAGGGACGAGATTGCCTCCAATTTGGGACTGACCAATGCCCAAGTGATAACGTGGTTCCAAAACCGGCGGGCTAAACTCAAACGCGACATGGAGGAACTGAAAAAGGATGTGGAAAGTGCGAAACTGTTAACGGCTCATAAGAGTTTTTTAGAGAATGTTCAGGACTTGGGTATCCTCAAGAAAAAAACTGTTGTTAGTGATGATGATTGTCCGAAAAATTTAGTGGTTTCACCCGAGAAGTAAAGAAAACACTGAAAAGACTAGATTATTTATTATATTTTATCGTGGCGAAAATTAGAAAATTTAGTTTAGGATGAAATTGAAAATTTGACCACCAAACGAAATCTGACAATTTTCTATAAATTAATATTAAATGATTTAAAAACACATTACAAACCAGTTTTTCTAATCCAAGGTCCAAGAACGTACAACATGTAAATGTTTCATTTTAAATTTTACTGTTTTTTAATTAATATGAAAATTTTCTCTCTTTCAGTTTCTTCAAATTTTCGATCGCATCCTAAACGAACCAAAGTATTTAGCCACCAGACCTAAAACTAGTGCAGCATTTTTTCGACATAAAATTCGATGTGTTTCGCACCCATAATTTTGTGCATATTTCAAATCTGCCATCATAGTGACTTAAATGTATATTTCCTTAAATGTATAAAGAAAACTTATAAAAACCCTGTGAATTTATTATAAGAACATTTTCTATTTGTAAATAACTTGTAAATATTTCAGTAAGATTATTGTGTACATGTAAAAGTTGTAAAAAATCTTTATATTCTAATTTAATTATTTTTAATTATTTATTTGTTTCGTCATTCGACGGGTACTTGCAATATTTTATTATACTGTATATTATTTATAAACGAAAACAAAGCTTTAGTACTTAAAAATATTGTCTATAGCGTCAATGTGAATAAAATAAAAAAACTTTTTAAAAATACACGTCTATATTATTTAGTTTAGTCCAGCCTATATACTTTTCGTTTTAAACACTTCTGGGAATTCATCCACAATACCATTGAAACAATTATTTCTGTTTTATGAATGAACATGAAAAAAACGTAATAACAAGTTTAATTCATGTGATTGTTTACTTTCAACGAGCTAATCACAAAAGAATGAAATTGATCCCTTCATTATTTTTTCCTGTAAACATAACGCTAATTGTAATAATTCCACAAAAATAATTACCACTTATTAAATTAAAGTTATACTTTAGATATTAACATGCAATCCAAGTAAAACAACAATTTTAAAGACTGTATTTTCTTCTTATCTGTCCCACTAAAACACCGTCATTCGTTGTTTTTTATGCCTAGTGATTTTACAAACACACACACACACATGTTTTTTAATAAAATCATATCTGTTTCCGTCTGTCACTTCGAATTAAGTTTTTTGATTCCTCAGAGATACCAGACACCCCCACTGTCATTGCAGAAATACATGTAGGTATACATGATGACGAGGGCTAACGTCGGAACCTTGCAGAACTATCTTCCACCAGTACATTCCTCCAACGGTGTCATTAGTAAAATAATAAACGAGCTGTATAAAAACCAGTTAAGTGAGTGTATATGTACTACACACAAAAACACAAGTTGAAATCTGAAAGGTCCCGACTAGTCCAGTAGGTGTTCGCGGCAGGCCGGAAATTAGAGAGCGGCTTGGGGTAGTAATTTGAAATCAACCCATACCCATTTGTCTAGTTATGTCGTTATGTGGAGTTAATGACAGGCTCCCAAACTCTAATTGCGATATAGGATACCGCCAAAGATGCCCGGAGACCACCTTTATTGTTGTTGTCATGATGATGGTATAAAATAGACATTTTCGTTAAATGACACATTCTTTTCGTGGTGAATGTGGAACGGGCACGATTTGGTTAATTTGACATGCATAGGGAATAATGGAATGTTTGTTCGGTTGTGGAAGGAGGATAATGGAAAATGTAATTTATTTTCAAGTGGTTTTTGGTGGGTTTTTTGCAAGTTTTTGGAATTTGGGATGAAAAAAAGCGAAAGATTCGATTGAAATTTAGTTAACAACCTCTGATAAAGTGGATGATTTTAAAACATTTAATAAACCTTTTAAAAAAATTGGAGAAATCTGAAAAAAATGCAATTTGCGATACAGAGGGAAACATTCCAATAAAATTGTGTTTGATAAATATTTACTCTTCATCAGTGGCGGCTCGTCAGGGGAGGCAGTGCCTACTCTATGGACATTAATTTATTTTATTTTTATTTTACGAATATGTATTTTTCAATTTCTTAAAATATAGATACTAGATAGATCTAATTTAACAACTTTTACAGATAAATATTTTGAATCAGAATTTGAATTAACCGCCACCCTGTTGAAATGCTCGAAATATTCGTTAACTTCTCTCATGTGGTTCTATACCACTTACGACTCGAATCGCTATTCTGCCTGTGCTGTTGTCACGTCACACACTCGCACTTGCGCTCTGGGCTGCGAGGCGCTCCTCGATTTTATTTTTAATCACGAAACTGTGGTGAAGATGTGTTACGATTGTTACGCCTGCGTTTTAGTTACTACTACTATTTTTTGTCATTGCACATTCAAGTTGGAGGCAAAAACACCTTTCTTTTAAACACGAAAGAAACTGTTGTGAACAAGGAACAAGCGTTTACGCCTGCGTTTTTTATGTAACAGTTGTTTGTTTGTGTGTCTGTGTGTGCAACTATGAGGTGAAACACGTTAGGTATTTGTGTTTTTTTTGTGTGCAAACAAAAGTTTATTCTTAAAATGGAAGGGGAGGGAAGTGACACTGTAACAAATATTAAAAATTGTGAAGACATTGTTGACTTTTTAATAAAATTTAAACTTAATCGACTGTGTTACGATGATAAATCAAAGATTTAGAGGTTCCTCATCCAGACATAAGTAAGTATTTAATTAATCAGGGTAAACCGCCTCGTAGTTTTGTTAATCATTGGTACAGAAAATGTAAATGGTTAACGGGTAGTTTCATTTAAAAAAAATTGTTTTGTTGGCCATGTGTTTTATTTTCAATTCGGGGTGAAGAATTTTGGTCAAAATTTGGCTATGACTGCCTGAAAAATTTAGCTCGCTCGATTGAGAGACATTCAAAAAGTCAAGCGCATATTAGATCTATGTGTAAACTACAACTTTTAAGCAAACACAATAATAATAACCGTCCTAGATTCCGCTCGTCAAATCGAAATTCAAAGATTTAATGATTCAGTAAGAAAAAATAGAGAAATTTTAAACAGATTAATCGATATTTGTATCTTTCTTTGTAACCAAGTGTTTGTATTTAGTAGGTACTTATGCAAAATATTTTTCTGACCAAGTAGAGCTCCTTTTCCTAAATTTCATTAAAACATGATAAAAAACTTTCCTAGCAAAGCAACCAGGCACGGGACGTGAGCAAGATTATTAAGCAAAAAGTACCCTTAAAAAGGATGACTTTGAACCTCGAAAAAAATTTTGCCTACGGCGCTTTTAGGCTCGCTACGCTCGCATTTTTTTTAACTGCCTCCTCCCCCGATTAAATGACTACGAGCCGCCACTGCTCTTCATATAAACAGGACTTTTAAAAAAGGCTTTTTATACAGTATTTCTATTTTCCAACACTCCAAATCTAATAAATCCTTCTAGAACAGTTTAAAATATCGCCAATTATAGTTGAAGGTAACTTTGATCACAAAGTTGAAATTGTTTCAATTGAAGTAAAAAATCTGCGATATTTTATTATTTTCTTCCAGAATATTTACAAAATTTGGAACGAACAGGACAGACTGGTCCTAGGAACCCTACGGTGGAATTATATACAAAATAGATTAAAAATTCCTCCATGAATTACTACTAGAGGTATTTACTGAGATTTTTAATGACATTAAAAAGGAATGAAACTAAGCATTACTTGAAACTTTTAAAAATGATGAGACTATAATAACTACATAATAATAAGTGTCACATTGAGATAAAGAATAAAGGAAGAACTAGTAAAAAAGCAGAGTGGATTTAAATCTGACCAATTCCTAGCAGAAAGGACTAGACTTCATGTCTATGATCTACAGAGATATCAAAAATTATCTTGGTCAAAGATGGTCATGAAATGGAAAACGACGGTCTTAGCTTATATCATCCTTTTCAAGTTTGTCAAGTTATGTGCCATTATAAACGCTGACTATATTCCCAAATTCTACATTAACTAGCACACCAGTTCGGAAATAGGCTTCAAAATCATGTCAATTTTGTGCTCTGTGGTGTAAACCATATTTAAAAACTGCTTAGGATTACAATAGTAAGAATAAATTTTGAGAGTCCAAAAATGGTTGACGTAAATGCACGATACTAGCTCCGACAATTATTTTAAAATCCATGCCCACCCTTGACCAAGATAATTTTTGATATTTCGATATAAAAGGTTGTAGTATTCCAACGAGATTCTTTGATAGATAAAAGAAGTGGAAATTGATATATCTATTTATGATACAAACTAACTAGCAATATGAAGAATGAAAAATCAAAGTTTCATAAGACTGACGAACTGTTCTACGTACTTCTTTATGTTTCTATTGGTAAAATATATTCAAAAGTGGAAGAAGTGCAAAACAGTAGCAGTTAAATCAAAAATACTTCTGGTGTTTGCTGTAGTCCAAAGATGGAATCCTGGAATGTCCCAAAAGATGGCTTTAATATTTACACCATCAGCGAACGATCGTTTAAGTGATTTGGTTTTGTAAATCGCCAAGGAATTGAGTCCCTAGAGAATAATTCAAGGTCCCTATCGCTCAAATGACATGTGAGAAGATTCGATTTCCTGGATGGAAACTTCCTGTGGACCGTTCTTACTCGCCTGATTCTATTCCTTAGGTTTATCAGCATTAGGACACAAAATTCCTGACCTAAAAGTCAAAATCGTCTAATTTCTCGGTACTTTAAGTAGTAATGTAGAAAATGTTTTTCCAACCTGGCAAGGGGAAATTTTTGGTATATAACATTTTTAGAGCAAATCTTCGAAAAAGTGACTTTTAATTCGAAAATCAAAAGAAGTTTCTACATTATTTAGACAAGCTAAATTATATCTAAAAAATTTTCAATGTCGGATTCCAATTTCTTTTAGTCTACATTAATCTTCGTCAACGAGTATCAATCAGAAATTATAAACGCAACATTCTCATTCTTTCAGAACTAAAAAGTTCCTTTCTTCCACAACTTTCATTGCCGCATTTCCATTTTAATTATCTAACAAAAGTAAACAATCCTAATGAAATTATCCAAACAACATTGCTACCATCAGTTTACATTTCGCATTGTAAATTTCTTTATCAACAATCTCCTATTCTTCCATCCACACTGTTCTCTTCCACAGTAGAAAATTAACTAATAGAAACTGCATTCATTTACAAGAATTAGTCTTTGTGCATTTTATGAGCCATTAAAGAATTACTAAGTCAAAGGCAATCTACATATAAAGACAAAGTTAAACGGATAATAGAAGATACAAGACAACAAAAGCTTAGAAAGTGTTTTACTACTTATGTGATTTTATCAATTCGGTAATATAAACATAGGAAATGAAAATGTAAATAATATGACGCACAAGTATATGTATGATTTTGTTTTTTGCTTAGAGAAAATTTTAGCAACTTTTTCGAAATATCTTTAGGAAATTGTATCGATTGTCAGCTAATTACTTATGCACGAGAACACCACAAACACCATCAAATAAATGTTCCACTTGTGCAATTACCGTTTGATTTAAAATTCGAAAGGCACAGACTATAATACGTTGTTGTATAGTTACAAACGCGCAGACTTTAGTTCTATCTCGCGCGAACAATTCAAACTACACCGTAAATTACCTGGCAGTGTTTTGTCACGGGAACAATTGGTCTCACACCTAGCCGCCTTTGATGTGACCGACACATAAATCTAGCCACTTGCCTAATGAAAGGCTGTGACGTCAGACCGGACTCTCTTGGCCGCCCGCGATCTCGTAAGTGATAGCTGATTTATTATCGATTTTAGCAAATGATTAGGGGACCCATTAAATTAACCATCAGGGAGAAGAAGGACCAGTTGGGCTAAGGTTAGCAGACCTTCCACATCAGGGGGGTTTGATTGAAAAACTCAAATCCCGCGGCTCGTTAGTAGCGCAACATTCAAAACGAATTAAATTAATTTGAAATATTATATGTGTTATAAAAATGGGAATGTTGATGATGGTTTGAGTTTGAGGTATAACAGAACAACAAAAACATTGTAGAACCACTCTTTTTAATATAATCGTTAAGTCTAATTATAACTGAAATAAATTAGCATTTAAATGAAGAAAAACTAAACTGGTTAGTGGTTTTTTGTCGGTATCGTGTAACATACTTAATTTTTGAAATATGTCCACTTTATGTAGTTCGGACAAAATATAAATTTCAACTTAAGTTGAATTGAATGAAATTAATTAAAAGAAATCAGAAGCCGCATCGTAAATTTCGTGCAAATCTTTTATTTTATTATTATCGCCATATTATAAGGCATTTTTTCCTAGTATAATGACGTGTAAATTATTTAAAATATTGTCAGATGATGGTAATTGGATATGTCGGAAAGGAACAAAAAATTGGCAATGGATTCAAAAAAACAAACTATAGAGGTATAAAAACGAAATATGGTTAAAATGAAGAAAGGCGCGAACTAGATTTAAGTTAGGTATAATATTAATCTTAATCTTGTAATAAAAGAGTCATTAGCACTAAATGAATTCCATTTTAGAAGAGTGGCAAAAAATTAAGACTGTCAGCGAGTAACATAAAATAAGATTACAAAAGAAGAAATCAAAAAACAACTAAAAAGTGTCTTCAGAATCTATTGCATTTAAAATGTACGAGAAATTGTCTTAAGGATCATAACTTCTAAGGTTTCGGGTTTGAAGGAAGTATTATCTACTTATACTTTCTTCAATGTAAAATTTAATAATACGAAGGAGATAAAAATTGTAACTACAAGAAGAATAAATAGTCAGGTATGTACAAAAACTTGATAATTTTTTTTTAAGGAAAAATTTAATTGCGAAGAAAGTTAACGGAAAATAATTCCATTTTTAAATTTAAAAGTCACTGTTAAAGTATTAAGTTTCTGGATACAGAGAGAAAGCATCAGATGAAAATGAAGAAATGAAGTAAAAATTTGAAGAAGAAAGTTTAGATATTCCCAAAACTAGACTGCATCAGTAATTCATAAAAAAGTCAGCAATTTTTTGTAGCTTATATATAGAGTATTATATTTGTAGATATATAATTTTGCTAAACTATATTCGATGAGAACTTTTTAGGTTCTTCTTGGACAGAGTCTGCAGGCGTACAGTAACAATTCTTCTCTTGATACATGTGTGTGTACATACTTAAAGACTATAGGTATTATTTACTAAACTGCTGGCCAATTGAAACGTACCAAGCAAATTTTTAGGTTGAATTTAAAGTCAAATATTTTGAAAAATAGAAAAGATATCAACATGCGGTTTTCAGGATTTCAGAGATAATTTAATTGAGAAAACGATAGTGTTACCCGATTTTTTTACTTTGAAGCACATTACTATCTACAGGGTATGAAAGAAAGTCTTCTTATCTTAGTCAAATTTTATAACTAGGTACCGTGATTCCATAAAAAAATTTTATATTTTTTTAATGTAAATTTTTTTAGTCCTTACTTAATGGGAAAACAACTTTTTTCTCAAAATTTTGATATCCCTGTTATTTTATAAGATACCGAATTTTTGCTAAAAATTTGATTTTTTCTTTGTTTTTTGTCGTTCGACCGTATTGTGTTTTGTAAGAACCAATCTCTATAGTTGATTATAATACCTTATGAATGGCTTTCTTATAAAAAGTATACTTTTTGTACTTTCATTATTTATTGGTAACCAGTGGCTTATCAAAAATCGGTACTCGTTTGCTAATTGGTAAATTTTTTTAATTCATTTTTTGAGGCTATTTTCTTAATGGAATAGAATGGAATTTGGTTAGTTTATGTTCACCATTGGTTTAAGTGACTTATATCCTCGAAACGGGTTTTTCACTTTTTCAAAAATTTGCTCATATTCGTGTATACCGGGTGACCACGAAATCGTTTTACAACCCCCACCATTTTGTTACATTTAACTGTATTAATTTGAAATTTGGCATGGTTTGATTGTTGAAAGGAATAATCATTTTGACGTTTAAAACAATCTGATGACACTTCCAGTTTCACCGGAAGGGCCACCTACTAACTTTCAAAATTTTTTAAATCAACCCTGTATATTTTTTTCCGTAAGAATTAGATTCTACTTAAAATTACCTTTTTATCGACATATCACATGATGACATTTGCTTTTAAAATGGCAGCATAATTATTATTGCAAAAACCTGTTCAACAATATTAAATTTAATAAAAAATTCGGTATCTTATAAAATAAGAGGGATATAAAGATTTTGAGAAATTGGTTTTTTCCTCATTAACCAGGGACTAAAAAAATCGACATCAAAGAAATATAAAAATTTTTTGTGGATTCCGGTAGGTATAAAGTTTGAGAAAAAAAAGACGACTTTCTTTCATACCCTGTAGGTAGTAACGTACTTCAAAGTAAAAAAATCGCGTCACACTATTGCTTTCGCAATAAAATTATCTCTTGAATCCTGAAAACCTCATATTGATATCTTTTCTCCTTTTCAAAATATTTCACTTTAAATTCAACCTAAAAATTCGCTTGGTACGTTTCAATTGGCCAGCAGTTTATTTACAGGTAATAATTAAGAACCCTGTCTTAACGACCAGATAGACACTACCATTTTTGATGTGTTGGAGTGTTGGTTTGATGTTAATTAATCTAGGTCTTATCATGTGCAACATTTGGAGGAAATGCGAATATGCCACATAAGATTGTTTTAATAACTAGAAGAAATCAAAAAATTTGACCAATGTCTTTGGTGATATTACCAATTTATATGGCATACCTATCTACTTTTATGATGTTACATTATTTAATGAGCTACCGAATGAGGTAAGTGCTCACTTAACGTCGCGTCAGCACGGCCTCGGAGAAGTTCAGATTTCCAAAAACGGCAAGAGCCCAAAAAAATTTAATACGAGCCAAAAATCCCGAAAAAAGCCTTAAATTCAGTAAGAAAATTTTTTGGCGATATATAGGTACACACATAAAAAGAATAATTCATATATTTAAGTAATTCATTTTCCGCTAAGCAAAATTTTAATTCAGACTTTATTTGTAACGTTTAAATAATTTGTTAGCAGGTTTGAATTTTTAAATTATTTCTGTATAATTTAGTTTACAATAACTATAGAAAATTTCCATGAAAATGTCAATCCACGTTCCCTTTTTTCCCTGAGCAGCATCAGATGCGCGCGCACTTTGTGGATATAATAATTATTATTATTGCCATTAGCCACAGAGCAGGTGAATATTTGGATCCGTGCCATTAAAATTAGTTAAAATCCAGATAATCAAAATTTCAGAGTAAGATATCAAATATTTTGTATGCAAGGGGGGGCAAGAGGGGTCAGTTGCCCCCCCCTGGATTTCGGAACCAATTACCAATTCGTAACTTAGACAAAAAAAAGTTATATTATTTAAATATAAAATTCATAAAAAAAACAACTTTATAAAAATGGTAGGTTTTACCCCCCCCCTAGAATAATTTCTGCGGGAGCCTATGTTTGTATGTTAAATACCTAGGTATATTTATATATTTTTGTTTAAAGGTATGATCGAGACATTTGAATGATTCAGATTTTGTTATTGGCGGAAAATAAAAAAACTTAACTTCATGGTACGAGCTACGTGCGTGCGCACCCTGTGGTATTGTACCTACTCACTTCTAATCACATAATTTCATATATCCATCTTTTTCCTACATAAATAAGAAAGGTGTATTGGTGGAGGCCCCGGTGGGCTCTTGCTAAATGCGGCCCTGACCGTAAGTGATAAACCATAGATATTTACTGTGAAATTCTTGAATGGATTTAAAACATTTTAATGCGTCTTGTAAATATATTAAAATATATATGGTTATAATATTGAGTACACTTTGCCTCAAGTTTAAAGCATGACATTTTGTATATTTAATTATTCACAGTACTATATACCTAGTAAATTTTAAAAAATTAATTTTTGTGTCGAATCGCAAATTGCATATAAAGTATTTTCCACTTAAAATGTCAAATGATAAAATCTTACCAGGTTTACAACTATAGCAAATTTTTCATAATTAAAAAAATAATCATAAGTACCTACTGTAAACGTCTGATATAATAACGTATTACACATTCATAATTTTCATAATTAATTCTGTATTACAAGGTACAGAAAAAGGCGCCCATAATCATAATTAAAAAATTAATAAACGTACGGAGCAGGGGCAGGCTATAATTAAAATTAGCTGTATCATGGCAAATTATCATCGGGGAAGGAAGAAAGGGTCCGCTATGTACTTTATAAGGGACGGTGTTAAAATCATTCCAAAATGAGTAGCCTTTACGAAAATTACCGGTTGATTTTTGGGGGCCTGTAATTTAAACACCGAAGACACGTTAAAAATAGGGAGCGCTAACTTAAAATAACATTTAACTGTCTTATCTTCGGGTCTGTGTATTTGTGTAATTTCTAGGGAAATTGATTTCGTTTTGGGCTAGTGCTAGTATACTTTAGTAGTGCACCTGCTGTTTTTTCTTAGTGTTAGAACTTTGTATTATAAACGCCTCGTGTCTTCGGGTGCTTCATTAATCCCAATTAATTTCACATAGTAAAACTGTAACGAGTTTTTGATAACGTGGCGTCGGGGGTGCCTCAAGGCTCCAACATTATACCTACAATCATACTAATGAGAGGGGCAATTTAAAATACATTGCGCCATTACCACTGCACAATTGATTAACTTGAGTTGAATAAAACTTTAAGTAATGTATTATAAATGTAATAAAAAATTTAGTCATACTATCGATTCCTTTGATGTTCAAATAACTAAGCACCCCGGTGTAGTTGCAATTTACTTTTTTACAATTATTGCTAATTCCACATGTTTAATTACATTTATGAGTTGATGAGAATCGTATTTTTCGGTAAACATTTTTTGTCAAAGTGTTGCATAAAAATTTATTTTCATAAGTTGTACAAAACACAAAGAATAAACAATTAATTTTAAAGTTGACAATTAAAAATATTATTATATTTTTTCCTATAAAACATTATATAAAAATAACGGTAATAAAAATTAACGATGTATATAAGGTAATAAAATTTGTTTCTTGAATTGTAATACCATCTTATAGAAAAAAATTCAATTATATTATATTATTGTGTATAGTCCAATTTATTTTAATGTACTTTACAATCACATTTTAATGAACAATTTACTATCACTAATTTGCCTCTATAAAAAAAATAATTAAATCACAGCTAAACTGGACTCCCAATAATTTCTTTTCAACTACTTGCTACTTTGCATTTTACAGAAAATTTCTGCATAAAAATTTTACACCCTTCAATTTCACCCTCTTCTCTCTTGCATATGAGAAATGGAACTGCACAATATTATCAACAAATACAATAATAATTTATATTACGCTATTTATACACACATACATACACAAAAGTGACAGAGCGAGAAAGAAAAAGCAAAAAGTAAAATTAGTTTTGATAATCGTCAATAAATCCCAGCTTCTCTGGACCATCGAGGCGGTCTGTTTGAGGTTGAATTGGGGGGGACAGGAGGGGGTACAGGCTCGCGCGGCGGCACCTTTGTGATTCCTTATACGGTAACTAATTACCGCATATACCGCCAACCGAACACAATAAGAAGATTGGCTCGATTGTGCTCCGTTCACAAACAACTCCAGTGGATTCGATGATGATGGTGGAGAAAAAAAGGGGAGAAATACAAAATGCGGGTTATTAACGTTAAACAAAAAACGAATGTATGAGTTTGAAAATGAGAAGGTTTTTCGAAATGTGTGCAGAACCTAAAGGGGTGTTTAGTCGGGTTAAGGTAGCTTTACAGTGGTAACGCTCAAAATGTAAACTAACGAAAATCTCAAGTGGAATAAGTTACAAGAGGACGAGAGCCAAAACGTTTTTTGAAATATTTTCTGTACCACTTAAAGGGTGGTTTAATTCGCTTTAGGTAAGGTAGACTAGAAAATGGTTGCCATGGTAACGGCTTAATTGTAACCAATGACAATCTGGCGCTAGCTACAATTGGTTTCAGGAGAATGGAAGAGTTTCTTCAAAATCTTTCTATAGAGCCTAAAGGAGGGTTTAGTCATCAACTTTAAGTAAACGTTTGCAATCGTTACCATGGTAACGCGGAAATTGTTATCTATTGAAAATTTTGAATACTATAAATTATCCTCTTTCATGGTAATTTATATTCCAAAAAATTATTGTTAATATATTTTGTAGTATAAATTCACAGAATCTAAATTTGCTAAACAATAGACTAAATTTTGAATCGATGGTTAATAACCAATAGTTAATTTTCTTGGTTGCCATTGATTTAATAATAGCATCTAAGAAAACTAACTTAAGTATATTTAAGGTTAACTACTGAAAAACTGTGAAAATAAGGTTAATTTTAAGAAAACCGAAATTTTCATAAAAAAAAAGTTAAGGTGCGTTGTCATTATTTTGGTTTAAGACATAAATGATAAATGTCTTTGTCGTCTGATTTTGTAACTTATGCACACCAGCTTTTTCGAAAAATTAGTAGAAAAAAATTGAATATTTGCCCGAAAACGCGAATATCACATAAAAAAGCAAATCTGAAACAGTTCTAAAGTTAATGAGATAAATTTTGAAGAGTTTTTCAAAAATAGCACCCTAACCTCACAAATTTCTACTTTACGACTACTTTAGAACAGTGCCATCTACAAAATGCTGTGAAACGACTATCACGTGACTTTACATCCTAGTTTGTATTGGCTGATGGACAAAAAACAGGCGCCTAATTCAAATTTTCCTCGAATAAGTTGTGTCTATGTCACAAATTTCTCGCTTGCTAACAATCCAAGCCGTTTAACATCAAGTGCCGTTTTCCACCACCGGTGAACTTGTTGTGAATGAGCCTGTATTCTTTTACAAGGTGTCGGCATTTGTTTCAAGCAAGTCACTTATTGGGTGGGCAGAGGGCAGTCGCATCGATAAAAACACCATCTAGAACACCTGAATGGCGTTGCCATGTAGGAAGCCATGTTAGGTGTGATTCTTTTGTTTCTGGGTGGTAAACAAAGATGCCGCTATGGTGAACGTTGCCAAGTAAGACAAAGTGGAACCGAACCACTGGGTCGTGGGTGTATGACGTGTATAATTGAGAATTTGATGGACTGTTTTATATCTTGATATATCGCTGTGAGCGCAGATCGTTTTTTCCACAATTTAAGTCGTTATTTGTTAACTGGGGAAGCACAAGGCGAGCAGTCGGGGTCGTTTGTGGTCGCGAGTGACCCAAACAAAGTGATTTAGATTAGTTTTTTATATAATTATTTTTTTACGAGCATGGGAATATTTTAATATCTACTTATAGTTAAGCAGGAAAAAATATATCTAGAACTAGAATGTCAACACCTGCAATATAATCATCTATTACTTATTAGTTTTTATTATTTGGAAACAAAAAAATTAGTTATATGGAATTACATAATTTTATTTTTCAATAAAATTCGTTTTTACCACATACATTTTAATCATAATAAACCCAACAAATTACGGTCATAATAATAACATTTATATTGATTTAAACCTTCTAATAATTTTCCGGCTCTAAAAAAGTAATCGATAATTTTACTACACAATCTATTAAACAATTACATAAAAATATACATATAACAACTATATAAAAGAATTAGTTATTGATATAAAAACCGAACAGTTATTTGGAACACGAATTTTTAAAATCAAATCTCGTGCACTTTTAGTTCTGGTACCGCCACCTTGTAGCTAGTAGCAACATCAACAAAAGTTTGGTTTCTGCGCTCTGTAATAAAGAACTGTGAAATAAGAATCCTACTCAATGATGGTTTTGCTAGATTTCTGTAGTGAACTATTTTATAACTTCTAAACATGTCAATAGGGGGCCAGAATTACTGAAATATTAACAAAATCCAAAAGTAAGAAAATTTCATTAATACTAGAGTTTATTTAAAAAAAAGTAATAAAGAATAAATTTGTTGAGTAAAAATTTTAATATTAAGAATTTTTTTCGGATGGACAAACGGCAAAAATATGTCCCTTCAAATTAAGTTTTTTTTCTATTTCCCCCTTCATAATTACCGACTAAATTATTTTCCATGCAGTTTCAGAACACAAACTACAAAACAACTTTCGTGCTGTATAATCAAAGATATCTTTGATAATATTTAAATCATACATAATAAGCAGTCCATGATGCCAATTGTTTCCATCTAATAGCTTACGTGATCATTTAGAAACGAAACAAAAGATTCTTCAAGGCAAACACGATATATTTCTGATATTAATTTAAAAATAAATTGTTTTTTTATTATTTTCTTCTCGGACCAGCTGCATGATATTTTAAAACAATTTATACGGACGACCAATCGAATATCCGATAAGAATCAAGAAAAAAATTTACATTTTAATTACGTTCTAAACAAATATTATATAGCAATAATTGTTAATGGATTTTAAATATCTGAATCAAACGATTTTAAATTTAAAGGTCGTTTTGTGGTTGTATAATTTATTGGACCACAATTAAAATCAACACTTTACTTTGTTTTTAATAGCCCTCTCAGTTTTTTCTAGAAGTCTACCGGATGATCATTTTTTGTAAAACCTCAAGTGACCTATTTGAAGCGACAATATAGAAAGTAACAGTTTTTTTTTAGCAAATTGGTGGTAAAAAAGTAACACATGTCCGAAAAACCGAAAGAATTTCTAATTATATACCTCAAGTCTTAAGTTATGCCTTTCTGTAGTTACTGAAAACTTTAAAGCCGTGTCTTCCAAACCAAATAATTACACATAATATGTAATAACAATGAATTATTGTACATTTTGTTTGTGGTGTACAAGTAAGTAGATAATTTGTGTTTTGTGTCTGTCTATATTATGTCTAAACAATTCACCAACCAACGTTAATTGAATGAAACAAAGAACTGCAATTGTATGCAATTTTGGGAAGGCAATTATATATTGACAGGAGATATAGGTAACCATACCAGATGGTTGGAGTAAGTTAACATGTAATTTAATGGTGGTAATTACGGAATATGGGGCAGGTTTGGTTTCGTATAAGATTCAGGAAATGTAACGAATATTTTTGGATGACTATACAAGAAGCTTGAGAAAAATGTGTACAGTATAAAAAAATTGTTCGTGAATAATAAACTAGTAAAAAGTTTTAAAATGAAGATTTTCCAAAAAATGGTAGGTTTGCCACCTTTTTTCACACTGTATAGCGCGATTTTATGAAGTAATGTACTCTTATTTTTTATCTTCAAAGGAAAAGTCAGAAAATTAAAGTTCAATCTCCTTAAAAATCCAGTGCAAAGATAACTGATCCTTTTAACTTAAAACTATCTTTAAAGAACATTATCATTCTTTGTATAATTTTTTGCAAAAAGGCCTATTTTCCTAAAGAGAAAATAAAGAAGATATCCCAATGAAGTTACAAAATTTTGATAGAGGGGCTGGAAATTTATTAAAAATATTAACGCTCTAGTTATAAAGTTATGATCATGTCTGGAACCAATAACTAGCCTCACATAAGGCTATGAAACAGTAATTTTGAATATTGAAATAAGTATAAATACAAAAATAAACTAAAGATAATTGAAACATTAATTTTCCTATTTGACTAAGAACAAATGTCAAAAAAATAAAATAGATACTTACTTTAGAAATGTTAGGGTTATTATAATAAGATATTGAGGATTTCTAGAAGATCAGAAAAAGCTAAAAACACTTGTTTTGGTCGTATTTTCTGAAGAATTGGCAAGATAAGAAGATAGCTGATGTAAGGAAAAATGGGGGGAAGTTTATGTTATTTTCATCACAAAACATTTAACAGAAACAATGCATCTACAAGAAAATTATGAGTCCTCCACATCTCTGAGGAGTCCAGGGCATCTTTTAAGGATTTTTTTACTAGCTGGCCAAAAGGGAAATTACCCCCCTCTATAGGGTTGCCAACTTTTACCTATTATTGCTTATTAAAGACACTCAAAATTTGTCTGATGATAGAGGCCATCTCGAAAAAGAGCGGCAGACGAAAAGTTAAACTTTTCAAGGTCAATGAGCTAAAATGAAAAGTTACAATTTTGAACAGTAAAAATATTCACTTCGAAAGTTAAGTTTTGTATATTTTTGTATATTTTAGCAGTAATTGCGTAAACTAAAGACAAATAGCGTGCTTATCGGTGCATGGTAAGGACAAAGGACACGCGTCTCAAAATAAGGACAATGAGTAAAACACAAAACTGTTGACGGAATTATTTTCTGACAGTTACAATTCAGGAGCTTATGACAATATTTTTACTAAAAAAAGCTTCCGTACCAAATAAGGTGAATTCTTCAAATATGATTTTCAAATTTAAATTCCACAAATTTTATATATGAAATATTGAGTTTGATAGCATTTTAAGTTTTGGCATTTGTACTATGAAATAAATGTGTAAATTCTGTGGCCAAACTGTGATCACTAGGTGGCCAGAGAAGATTACTACGTAGCCATTTGCCCACTGCTTCACCTATTTAAAAGATGTCCTGCTGAGGACTGAGGAAGAGGAGGAGAAGCACTCATCTGTTAACAAAAATTTGAAAATTTGGATACAGCAAGTAAAATTTTTCCTTAATACTTTACGCTTCTTCAAATTAATTGTTTATATTGGATGAATTTTACGAAAAAGTCATCAGTTTTCGTAAATTCTATGACAGATTTTGAAAGAGGGAAATTAATCAATCGTAAATGTGCAAATTTGGTGTTATAAAAAGTGGAAAGTCTAACACAAAACGTTGGTATTCGAAATTGATTTGAAAGCCATGTAAATCTTTGTAATAATTCCAATTCTCATAAAAGTTACAAAATATTTTAAGCTTGTGATTCATCCAGATTAAGACACGGTTTGAACGGAATATCCTATTTGCGCTTTAATATTTTAAGGAATAAAACACAAAAATTTAGATTGTCTGAGGCATTTTATACAAAACATTCTTTTTTACGAATTGTTGTTTTTGTAATTTTTTCCAAGCCCAACAATTTCTCACGTTAAAAACCCCAATAAAATATCTTGCAAAACGAGAGCACCTCACATAAACTAAAATATTTAGCTCACAAGCTATCAGCTTCCCATATTAGTCATGGAATTTCTCCTCTCCATAGAATATAACTTAATTAAACCCATCATCCATGCACCACGTTTTCTACACAGTACACAAACGAATAACGTTACATTAAATGTCAAGAAGGCACTCGAAAACTATGCGGTCAAATTCCTAGAATTTTCCATAATACTTTATTTATCTAAATGCAATGAATGGATCACTGAATAAAATAGCCACGTAAAGATTTGCATCCAAATGCTGGCCGACTGTATGATGTTAAATGTAAAAGATTAGGTAAAATGTTTTCGAGCTCACCATAATGTCTGGCCGATTATTTCTAAAAGCAATAGCCTATTAATACTATTTAAATGCTTTAAGAGACATCCATAACGACCATTGGAAAAACTGAAACACCATCGGGTGGAATCGTTGTGACTTAAGTTGGACGAATGCTGGATACGAAGGTGTGATCTGCACGAGATGAGGATATATGGTTAAAAAAGGAGAATGTCAAGAGCTAATGCATTTTGCTTGTTACTGATTATTAATCTTGGAGTGTTTAAAGTTAACAACATAGACTACAACGTTGTTATACAGTGTCGTTATAATACCTGGCCGTTTTATTAAGTGATTTTGCATTTTAATATCGCTCGGGAATTAGTTTAGGTATAGCAGGAATATTTGTGAATTTTAATTTATTGTTACACATTAAATTAATGTTGATTAATATGGATATTAAGTTGTTTTATGGAAACCATTTAGTTAGAAGCTGTTTAAGTGGATGTGGGTTAGACAATTAATTTCAATGTGAAAACTTTCGAAAAACTTAATTTTACAAAGTGATTGGATTACAAATTTTATTACTTATATCTAACAATCGAAACATTTTTTCGTCCACTTGATTCAAGGCGATTAAACCAATTCAATAAAGAAAAATAAAATACCAATCGATTATCTATACATTAGTTATCCTTTTCCAATAGGTTAAAAACACAAGTGTGGGTTGATAATAATACGCGCAAAGTATACGTTTAGTTTAATAATAACCCTCAGGTATTATACCTCTATTTCATAATGACTTTAATATCGAAATATTTCGAAAATAACATGACGAATCCACGATGGGCGGCGCGGAGGGGGACAACTAAACATGGTCAGGTATATAAACGTTTCTAATGACATTTTAAAAGTGTGGAGACAGAGTTTTTCTAAATTACGTAGTTTTTACTTTGGTAAAGCCGAATGCACTTGTTATTATATAGAACTTGATTACAGTACAAGCTGCATCTCTAAATGATATAATGGCCAATTATGGGGCCTGTTTCTTATACTTACTATATACTATAGGGTTATAATGTTGAGCAAGATGGTCTTTTAACCATCTCTTTCTGGTTTTACCGCGCGTTTTTCTACGTTGCGGTATTACAAGAACCAAATGATATATCTTCCATCAAAAGCTATCTATTTTTCATGCAATTGGATGGATATAATGGTTGTTGGATTAATTTTTTAAATTAGATTCAATGGAATACTTTGTTCGACGTTTAGTTATACATCTGCCATCAAAAAACTTGTTTAGAGACGTAAAAAAGTCATCAAAAGTTCCACAATCAAATCTAAATTACACTAATTATAATCGCTACTTGATGATGTAATAACTGGCATCCCACACGGTCCAATTTTGAAACCCTAACAACTCAAGAGCCAAGTTTTCTAAATCAGAAAGCTGCTAATTGTTATTTTATTATCTAAATTAACCTAGCCAATTCCTCTCGTATTACGTAAATTGTAATAAACGGTGTCCTACAAGGTCCTTTTTTGGCACATTTCCTTGTCATAAACCAAAAGAGCTTCACAGAAATCTGTTCATTTTATTATCTTCTTAAGGTGGAGAAGGAGTTTGACAATAACTACTGCTTTTAGACTCAATTTTTCTTAACAGACAAACTAGTATCCCACAAGGTTCAATTTTAATAATTTATTTTTTAAGATTGAAGAGTTGTGACTTCTATACCTACTGTTAGACCCCATTTTACTTAAGTGTAAAACTAATAGGTATCCTGCAAGGTCCCATTTTAGAACTTTTGCTTTAAAAAACCACTTTTCTAAATCCGTTTATACAAATCCCTCAATTTTAACAATTTCGTTTTTAATATTGACGAGTTTAAGTATGTTCCCTGTGACAGCTTTGTACCTGGGCTAAAATGCGCCAAATATTATCCTAGACTATTTTCCCTCCATTAACCACCACATAAACCAATCTGTACAAAAAGCGGTTTGTATTTCGGTGGTGGATGAATAAAACTTTAAGTGGGCACATACCAGAGCCCCAAGTGACCAGTACTAAACTTTGATATTGTTTTATTTGCTGCCCTCTCGCGGGTCAAGCGCGCTAACTAAATTAGTTCCCTGGTCCGATTTGTATTCTGCTATTGCCTACGGTTTGTTATTGTCTCGGGAATTTCTAGTTTTCAGTTAAGAAATTGCCCTTTCTTTTCGTTTATGTTATATAGTGAAGGTCGCTCACATGGGAGGGAAAAACATGCACAAGTGGAGACTTGGAGAGCAACAGTTTTAGAACTGGATGGAAATTTATGAATACAAAGCAGGAGGAGAATTAGTTCCAGTTCCAGTGAGAAAATTGCAAGGAGAATTTGGTTTTGAGTTGAAATAAATCGACAATTATAATTTCGTTTAAATTTCATTCACACACATGGAATTTTTGGGGATGTCAGTTAATTTTTCCAAAATTCCCTCAAATGGTTTTCTTAATATCATTCCCTTAAACTACTAAAACTAATTCGATGAAATCTTTAACAATCTCATTGTGATAATTTTAGCACAGTAAATTGAAAATTTTGGGAAATGAAATATTAAATCAAATTTTGAGAATGTCTTTAGTAGTTAGAACTTCTCTATTCAACAAATAACCAGGCACCATAAGAATGTATTATTTAAGCTGAAGACAAAAGCAAGCGAATGACCTAAAAACCTAAAATGGATCCTTGTGGTACAGCCTCAGTTACACATTTTAGCATTATTGTTAATTAACTTATTTCTTGGGTTTAATAATTACAATATCCCCTAGTGATACCAAACAAATTCTTAGTATAGCTCAACACTAACAAAACCCAAAAACCTAAGGCAGATCCTTGGAGTATCCCTGTTTTTTACACATTGCCTTACTGCTACTTTGATGCAAATTACTTTTTTTACATCTTTAAAAAAAGTAATTAAGATATCCAGCAAATTGTTTTCTGATAGTTAAGTGCGGACCTAAATGGAAGACCCTAAAATCGATCCTTGAGGTACCTACATCTCTCGTTACACTTTTCCTTTTTGTCGATTTGGTAATAATTAAAGTTACCTAATAAATTATTTTTGATTGCAAATAAAGACGGAGGGCCCTTATATCGAACCTTGTGGTATATAGTTAGTTTTTTGTGTAAATTTTCGCCGAATTGAAAAACTCCCTCAGAGGCTGAGTGAATGATGATCATATGAACTGTTGTGCTGTGGTGGCATTCCCGGCTTATTCCCTCTTTTATGTGAAACTATCTGCAGATTTTGTATGGCCTGCTTTACCCTGATTGTGTATTCTACTGGGGTATTGTAGCAGTCATTCCGTTGTTTTATTCTCTTTTCCCAACATACTGCCGGGTTTGTGCTCCATGCGGTTGGTCGGCGAGTCATAGCTCACCAGATACAACTGCGATCCGTCTTTCTTGCTCTCTGGCAAATCCCTTATCGCCTGCTCGATCTGATTGTTAGTCTTTTGTCTTTGTCGACGTCACATCAATTTTTCAAACATGGCGCGGAAACAAATGAGCAACACGGTAAATTGAAGTAAGAAATAGCGGTTAGCTTTTGTTTTATGCGATGCCAACTGCTCTCGTATTGTTATGTTTAAGGGTTTTTATAAATCTTTGAAGGCAATACTGAATTGTTTTGGCCTGGCTTGATATCGTCTGCTTTTTATTACTCTTCGCGGGATTACTTCGTTGGGTAATAAGTCTTTGCCCTGCTTGGGTTTTTGCCATTGCCACTTTTGCCTCATTTTATTGTTGGTTGGTTACGGATTCTTGTAGCAAATTACCAATGCCACAGCTTTGTCTCGAAACTGCGATCATAAATGTGCACTTTCAATCACATTTTGCTGCTAGTCTGAGGTTATTTATCGAAACATTTCTTATAACCCATAAAATGACAATCAATAAATAAAACCAAACTGGGTCCAAAGAAACAATAAAATACAGTCTGGATTATTACAGCAAATAATTAAATTTTTGGCGGATGTGGTTGTGTGGTGATGCGGAAAAATTGACAATTAACTTTTAATTGATTAGTTCGAAAGAATGCGTAATTCGTATTTATGGACATGGACATTACTAGAGTAGTTTGAATGAATTCTTAAAAATTTTCGGTGTTCCGCAGCCGGTAGCAATAAATAATTAAAAAGAATCAATTAAAAGTTCAAATAGTTAAACACATAATAAAATAGTAAATTTTCGTATAAAATACTTAAAATTCTGTATGAGATTTAACGACCACATAGAATTAAAACTGTAGCTGGACCAGTTTTAACGACAGATTTTATCTTTCTCAGCTACTGAATTACCCAGAATTCTATGAGATAAACGAACAAGCGATCTAAATATATAAAAAAGGCCGTACATTGAGAGTGATTTTAATTTATTATAAAATTAACTGCTATACCGCGAATTAATTAATGTACATGTAATTAACGAATTAAATGTGACGATTGTAAATATTTTATTTTTATTGCATTTAAACAAGTCGACCAGTTTTATTGATGTTTTATACGACTTTAAATTGGATAAAAATAAGAGAAAAAAATTATATATCTCCACGTAAAGGTATTTGGGTTTTGTTACTGTTATTAAGCCACTGAATGCCGCGGGTACCTTCAAGGTACCAATTTCGGATAAAAATACAAGAAACAGTTTTTGGCTGGCGGGGATATCACTTGATTTTTTCACAACATTTTCTATGAACCGATTTATTTTTATATTTCCTTACAAGCATGTAATCGTTGGTTTTAAATGCTGATGTCGCTCATTGTTTTACATACACACAGTGACCAAAAAAGATTTAGTCTGCAGTTGACCAGATTCAGTCACTAGATGCCAAAATTAATGTATTGTATTCCTCAGAAACTGGGAAATACATAAACCTATACGATTCAACGGAATTTAAAAATGAGTCAAGCATATTTTACAATACCTATATTCCTCTTTTATTACTCCTAAAATATGAATAAGCAATTTCAAGAAAAATAATTAAATAATAATAAAATAAGCGCTTAAAAATATTTTCTTATACAGGGTGTCCCAGTTTATATCATTAGGATTTCACCAGTCGATAGTTTAGCGAAAATTAAAGGTGGTTTGTCTAATAAATTATGGTCGAATGTTGCTTCCTTTTTGACGTACAGGCCATTAAAGAAAATAAATTATTTTAAATAATTTGCTGTAAATCAATAAATAATAAAAAAATTAGCCTTCTGAAATTTTGCATAGATTTTTTTTGTATTCTCTTATTAATAGTGATTTCAATTATTTTATTTAGAACACAGAGGCGTGCGTACGGGCTTCTTCAAAAACATTTTATTGAATAAAACGTACGCCACTGGTTTTTTTGCAGCACCAATATGCAGAGAGTATTTTCCTTTCAATTTAGAAACTTTTTCGTATCTTATAATTTTTTGATGACTTAACTCAAAATAACCTAATAGTACAATAAATAAGGGAGAGAAAAAAGGCTTCAAATAGACTTTTTTTACCCTACAACCAATTTTTTTAAAATCTTCTAGAGGGTCACCCTGAAAGTTTAAAACTGAGTTTGTGTATTCGTAGACCCCGCCCTTCCTTCACCAGTCCTCAATTTTCGAAAAAAAGAGTCAATACAAAGTTGTAAAGGAAAATATTTTTTACAACTTATCTTTTAAACTTTTTTTGATATTGTCGATATTTAAAAAGTTATTCAACAAATAAGTTGAAAATTTTGGGGAAAGAGTAGTAAGTAGTAGTAGTAAGTAGTACCTAACTAGAGAAAAATTTCCCTAAAATTTGCAACTTATTTGTTGAATATCTTTTTAAATATTGACAATATTAAAAAAATATTAAAAGGAAAGTTGTAGGAAATATTTTTCTCTACAACTTTGTACTGATGCTGTTTTCGGAAATCTAATAGGGAAGAACCTCTTTAATAAATAAGAAAAAAGAAGTTGTTATCAAGAAATTGTAAGATACAAAAAAGTTTCTAAATTGAATGGAAAATACTCTCTGCATATTGGTGCTGCAAAAAAAACCTGTGGTGTATGTTTTATTCAATAAAATGTTTTTGAAGAAACCCGTACGCACGCCTCTGTGTTCTAAATAAAATAATTGCAACCACTATTAATAAGAGAATACAAAAATAAAAGATCTATGCAAAATTTCAGAAGACTAACTTTTTTTGTTATTGATTTATAGCAAATTATTTAAAATAATTTATTTTTTTTAATGCCCTGTACATCAAAAACATTCGACCATAGTTTATTAGACAAACCACCTTTAATTTTCGCTAAACTATCGACTGGTGAAATCCTGACGATATAAACTGGGACACCCTGTATTGATTCGTATCATAAGTTTTTCAAGCTAAAAATGTTTTTTTTCCAAAAAAAAAATACAAAAAGTCCAAATATATAAAGAAACATTTTTGCTGCCGTCAGTTATCCTTAATGAGATTTCTTTCTTAACTTATAGGATAACTACCTACCGAATCTACAGTCCATCTTTTAGTACACACAGAGATTTGGTTCAAAAATATTTGGCGGGAAACTTAAAATAACTATTGGCTATTTTCGATCTAAGTCGCTAAACAGCCAATCAAATTAATGTATACTTTAAATATCCCGCAAATATTTTAGTTCCAATTCTCCCTACTAAAAATTAAGTTCTTGAATAGATCTTCTTTTCCTTTAACAATTATTTTAACTTTTAACTACCCACTTATTTCCAATACCAATACTTTTCTTATCATATTTAGGCAAGAATAATTAATTCTGCATAATTATTAACTAAATAAGCACTCGAAAAGAATGGAAGGCCATCCGATTTACAATCTGTTAATTTTTAGGCGTATCTAGGGGTTTGGCACAATTATTTAAAACAATTACAGGGAAGTGAATATTTTAAGGTAAAATTTACGATTACGATTACGATTCTAATTAAATTATCTCTACGTAGATTTAATAATTTCCGCTTATGATAACTTTGTCGTCGTATAATACATTCCCATGATGGGAATCAATAAAAATCTAGACATTTGTTCATATAAAATGTTCTGTGCTACAGTTTTATACGGTTAAATAATAGATGGGTAGCATTTTATACAAATGGTAAAACGAAGTTAACGTAGTTATAACGTAGAGGGGTAAATATCAAAATGCGTCCCTGGGGAGACATCGTTTACTGTACGTATTGTATTACAATATAAAGGCGATTTTTCCACACAGCACAATTTTTAATAAACTCCCATGGCCAAAAGTACATGACATGAAATAAATTGACATTTTTATTTGACTGTCAATTTAGGTGTATAAATAATTTTTAAAGCTTTTTACTTTAAAAAAATTTCGCACACACATCAGCAAAAGCTTCAATTATTATATTGGATGGGCATTATTTATTATTTAGGAAATCACAATTAATAGACAGAAAAAGCAATTAAAGCGTTAATAATTAAAAAGTGCAGACTTTATTTATTTTATTTTTTTGGGCGAGTTCGTGCTGGTTTCTCAACCATTTTGAAAAGAAACAAAGTGAAACATTGATGCTTTGTTATTGATGGATAAAACTTCTTCGTTTTTTTTTTGTGATGTGTATAATCACCGATAAAACATTCATTTCTCAGCTGCCGTTTCGGTTTGAATGTAATTGCGCATTTCTCTCCCCATTAACTAACCCTTTTTTCCATAGAAAAAACCATGAAGATAAAAAAATGTTTTAAGGCAGTTTTTAGAATGCGCTTTTATCGAACTGACTTCAAAAGATTCCGTTGCGCCGGACGTACGTACCTCAGCAATAAAATGCGTCTTTTTTCGGAAAGGTCATTAAATTTTAATTATTTTTTAAACAATTACTGGGAAACAAATTAGTCAAATACGAAATGGTCGATTTATAATAGTATGTATCTATTAGAGGATTGATTAAAACAAATTATCATAATTGTTTGTATACAATGACTCTCAGG
Organism: Pediacus dermestoides; assembly: GCA_963942485.1. Classification (NCBI taxonomy): domain Eukaryota; kingdom Metazoa; phylum Arthropoda; class Insecta; order Coleoptera; family Cucujidae; genus Pediacus; species Pediacus dermestoides. The sequence continues at coordinate 10,373,581 of OZ012628.1, read as the reverse complement.
TGTTGTTTAGGAAAGGAATTTGTGATATTTACGAAGCTCTACCTAACTGTTTTTGTGTGATGCGGATAATGAAACTGGAAATTATGTTTGAGGTATTTGTTTGGTGTACAGAGTGTTTGGGTTTAAAGCGATTAAAAAAGAAAATTTGTATGGTAAAATATTTTAAAAATTGACAATTTTTCATGTATTTTGAAAATAAAAAGGGGTTCTCGAGGGTTTCAACAATATGTTCTGATTATCGGACAAATACTCCCATGTAGAGTACCTATCTAGTTTTTGAGATTTAAAAAAAATTCTAACATTTTTGTGTTATAGACAAGACTTGTCCATAAAATTGAAAGTGTCTCTTACGTTGGACATAGAATTGGAATTAGCGAAAATTTTCTTATTTCAATATAATATTTCAGCACATTTATACATGACGGTCTAGTATATTTTTAGAGGCCTAAACCAAATGCCTGAAAAATGGGAAAAAACCAATAATGAAAATTTTTCATCATTAATTTTTACTTTTTAAAGTTTATAATTTTATAAGAACCAAGTTCATGTGTAGTAGATTCAAAATCTTTTTAGAACAGCTCTTTATGCTCTTAATTCAATTCACTTTTAGATAGTGTAAAAAATAAAAGTTTATGTTTTCCGACAAATTTAGACAACATTTGATCAGGGGTTTTAGAAGAATCCAAATTTTCCTGTAAAAAAATATTAAAAATTAATAAAAATTGTCAAATTTTCATGTATTTTGAAAATGAAAAGGGATCGAGTCCAAAGGAGGCCCTTGAAGGCTTCAAAAATGTTCTGATTATTGGACAAATACTACCTTCTAGCGACCAAATCTCATTTTTGATATTTGAGATTTGAAAAGAGCTTCTACTATTTTTGAGTTATAGAAACGACATGACCGCAAAATGGAATTCTGAAAAATTTAAGTGTCTCACAGGGATATTGAGGACAGATTTGCAATTAGCGGAAATTTTCCTACCTCAATATAAGATTTTAGGTCATTTACATATTTAGTATATTTTAAAGACCTAAACCAAATGCCTGAAAAATGGTCAAACCTCCAATGATGAAAATTTTATAAGAACCAAGTTCATGTATAGATTCAAAATCATGTTTTTAGAATAGCTCTTTACGCACCTAATTCAATCCAAAATTGTAGATCATTTCCTATAAATTCCAAAATTGTAAAGTTTCACTTTTAAATACTGTACAAAATAAAAGTTTATGTTTTTCCGACAAATTTAGACGAAATTTGATCAGGGGTTTTAGAAGTAACCAAATTTTTCTGAGAAAAAGTATTAAATTAAAAATTAATAAAAATTGTCAATTTTTCATGTATTTTTAAAATGCAACGGGGTCGAGTCCTTGAGGGCTTCAAAAGTATGTTCTGATATCGGACAAATACTCCCTTCTAGCGACCAAATCTCATTTTTGAGATTTGAGACTTGAAAAGCTTCTACTATTTTTGAGTTATAGAAACAACATGACCGCAAAATGGAATTCTGAAAAATTTAAGTGTCTCACAGGGATGTTGAACACAGATTTGCAATTAGCGGAAAATTTCCTACCTCAATATAAGATTTCAGCCCATTTATACAGGGTGTCGGGAAATTAGGAGCTAAAACTCGGAGGGTAATTCTACTTGATAAATTAATGTGACAAATTCCTATAACATTTTTCCGAAAGCTCATTAATCTTGGGGTTAGAGGGCCTTAAAGTTTGTTTTTTGAAATCAATTTTTTCGAGTAACTTTTTTTCTAGTGTACCGATTCGTTTAAAATTTGACACACTTATCACTAATGTTTATTTGTATTCTTGCACCAAAATTGAGGTGAATCCCCCAGTATCAAAAAGTCGAAACTGATGTTGACCTTTGGATAAAGACCCAGAACTTTTTTGTTAGGCACTTTTTCTAAATTTTCATGACGCCCGATTGAAGAGCATCGAAAAATCTTTAAAAAAGATTCTCTTGCTGTTGCACGATAAAACGAGTCGTTTTCGAGAAAAACGCTTTAAATTAATATCTGCCAACTAACTACAGCTCATTTTTAAGATTAACAAAGTAAGCATTAAATAGAAGCGCGTTTTTCTCGAAAACTACTCGTTTTATCGATATTCAACAAGAGGTTCTTTTTTGAAGATTTTTCGATGATCTTCAACCGGGCATCATCAAAATTTAGAAAAAAGTTTTGTAAAAAATTGATTTAAAAAAAATTGGGGCCTTGTAACCCCAATATTAATGAGCTTTCGGAAAAATGTTGTAGGAACTTTGTCACATTAACTTTTCGAGTAGAATCACTCCCCGAGTTTTTTGCTTCTAACTGTATAGTATATTTTAGAGACCTAAACCAAATGCCTGAAAAATGGTAAAACCCTCAATGATGAAAATTTTTCATAGTTCATTTTTTTAAATTTATAATTTTATAAAAACCAAGTTAATGTATATAGATTCAAAACCATGTTTTTAAAACAGCTCTTTTCGCACCTGATTCAATCCAAAATTGTAGTTTCTTCTTACAAATTCTAAAATTATAAGGTTTCACTTTTATACAGGGTGTCCCAGAATAGACACGAAATATTTTTAGGTGTGATTCTTGAATAAATTCTGCATTGTCCGGTATAATTTTTTTTATCCCCAATCCGGGTTAGTTTTCGAGCAATCATCTCTTGAATGTTGAAAATTGTAGACTGAAAAAGTAAAACACCGTTAAATAAAAAGAAGCCAGTCTGCTAAAATATTCGATTATCGAAAAAAAGTTATACATAAAATTTGTAGCTGAGACGATTTGCGATCGAAAGTATCTTATAATTTTTTTGGAAGTGTTAACTCTTAAAGAATTATTAATGTTCAAATTTGGAATCTGAAAAAATAAATCATGATGTTCACGTTTCATTTAATTTATTTTGAAAACTAGTATTGAAAATAGTTAAAAATATGATACATGATGAAAGATTTGTTTATTTTGAATCGAAAAGTTAAATTCCATTTTGAACATAAACGATGTCTACTCGGAGTAATTATTAAATTTGTTAAAAAGATTTCCGTAAGTTGCCAACTGCAATGACTTTATAATTATATGGAAAATTAAAATTAAAAAAACCCGGATTGGGGATAAAAAATTATACAAGACAATGCAGAATGTATTCAAGAATTATACCTGAACATATTTCGTGTTATTCCTGGGACACCCTGTATAGTGTAAAAAATAGAAGATGTATGTATTTCCTGACAAAATTTAAACAAAATTGGATCAATAGTTTTAGAAATATCCAAATTTTTTGGGAAAAACTTCATTATGAATAATCTTTCAATCTTACTTCTCTAAAACGGATAGAAATAACCTCATATTCTTGACTTTGAATGTAACTTTTTGCATTTTTTAAGAAAATCTGTAGGTATCTGGTAAAGAAGATTCCTGCGATCTTACAACCTTATAATTGATATAACCTTAGATTTCCACGACTTTTAATACACTTTATTTAGACTATTACTTTTTTGGAAAATCTAGAAATGATGATGTCTGTAGGTATATATTCACCGTCTCAGCTCACCTAAACTTGACAACCGTCAAATCAAAAACGCCACATCCTGCACCTGAATAATAAAAACCTCCTTCTCAAATATCCCTCACTGCCTCAACTCAACTCTCTAATCACCGGGTAGACTAGCCCCCCTAAAGTACTTCAAACATTAATAGACCCCTTTTTTAGTCTCATTGTCATTTCCATTTAAATAATTAGCACGATTTCTGGTCGCCAGAGACACTGTAACTGTACTGTATAGAATGTTTAGAGACTGAAGCTGTTTAAAGCCATATCAAATATTCACTAGACCCTTTTTAACTCCAATTAAGTTAGGGAAACGGTATTGGTGATTTACGGTATCTATTATGAATTGCACCCCGTTACCTCTACGGAACTGGTGTGTCTCTATTATAGCGTACAAATAAATTCACTTCTGGAAATTTTAGACGTCTGTATATTTAACTTTGGATAATTTTATATAGACAGGGGTTTTGTTGGAGAATTGAATGACAGTGTGCTGGAACAAGGAAATTATACAAAGTAATAATTGATTGGCCATATGCAGTGGCAAGGAGTTCTTCCTGAGTTAATATTTTACTATCGTCATCATCATAAACGACAGACTATCTAAGGTATCGATTTAGACGTTGTAAAATTACTGTAATGATTATTGATGAGGACCAGTGTCTTTGCTCTGTAATTATTTTAACTAGTCTTATTACTTAATGTCTGATGAAGGGGTTTGTAAAAAGTAGTGCTTGAGTCAGGCGATGTTATTGTAAAATTTTTTACAAAAAATAAAAACTTCGTATTTCAGTTTCTTTCTAAGTGAAGTTTTAGAGTTTGTAAATAATTTATTCTGGAACAACTTGCACAATTTACGAGTATGGTATAAAAAATTTCAAACTTTACCGCCCCCTGTATGTACCACAAAACCAGTGACGTACTCATAAGAGTACTGTAAGGGTAAATTAAAATAATTTTTTATAAACTAAATTACTTTGTACTTTGTGAGTAAAGAACCGCCTTTTACATCATTAATAGTTGTAGTATTGTATAGGTATGTGAAAAACATAAAAACGATTACAGAATAATTGGAAATGTTTCCATTAACAAAATTATAGTACTTACTTTCAGTTTATCAACAAAACGAACCCTGAAAACATGATGGATAAAACAAAACCCCAATGAATAACTCATGGTTGAAAATTATAAACCACCACCACCAAGCAATCTAATCAAATTGAAGGAAAAATCCACACACTAAATTAAAAAAGCATAGATTGTAAGTAGACCTCATTAAAAATTACTTTTTAAATTATTAAACGGGGAGCCTCACATAAAGCAAATTACATTATAAAAGAGTAATTCATTTATTAAACAGTTGAACGGATATAATTGGACAGCGATTCTAGGAAAATCAAAATGGCTCCGACGAGAAACAAAAGCGAAGAGGTTTACGAATAAAAAATGACAATTAATTCTTGAAACAAAACACTTGACTTGCTTTTACAAGTTGGTAAAGTGGATTCGGGGAGAGTTGTCCGTTTAGATTGGGATAAAGTCGCAGAAGGATCAAATTTAATATTAATAAGTAAGAAGATAATCGATTTGGATAAGGAAGAAGAGAAAGAATAAAAGATAGGTTAGGTTAGATCATGATTCTGCGACTCATCCAAAGCATCACTCAGATTTTGACTCTTAATTTCCTAAAAAAAAAGCTAAATTCCCAATTTTTGACGTTTTTTGCTTCTTTACTCGGTATTTTTTTAGAAAATGTGAAAAATAAGATTCTTGCCTGAAAATTGATCTAATCTCAGATTATTTACAACTTTGAATCAAGTTCTTTGTGACTTTTGAGTCTAGTTTTTGAAAAAAAAATCTGTAAATGGAAAATCTCGCAATCTTACTTCCTTAAAACGGATCTAACCTCACATTATTCACGTTTTTGACGATTTTTTTGAAAAAATCTGATAAAGAAAATTCTTGTAATCTTACCAACTTCGACTGATTTAACCTCAGATTATTCGTTATTTTAAATCAACTGTTATGAAACTTTTGACGCATTAATTTTTTGAAATTTTTGAAATGAAGATTCCTGTACTCTTAATGTTTGAAAATTGTTTCAAGTTCACATAATTCAATTTTTTTAGACTATTGAGTCCCATAATTTTCAGATAATCAGTATATACGCAGATTTATCAAATTTTTTTAAAAATCTTTCCCCTTATTTGCCTCTTTTAGAAAATTTCACTCAAATTAACTTAAATGTCTTACTTGTTCTAACAAACCAGCTATTAATTGGGCATTGAATCCTGCTTTGCTTAGTGGACCCCTCTCACAGAACGAAATGTAGCAAACCGCTTACTTGATCTCCAAAAAAAAAATTAACAGAAAGATATTCAATTTAGCAGGAATCAGTTTAATCCAATGGGAAAAGTGTTGGGTGGGGCCAAGCCAACCAATCTGGCCAATGATTGGACGTCGCTTAACTACGTTTGTGATGCCATGGCAACCACTTAGTTGGTCGCTAGTGTTGAACTGTCACTTGCACAGCTCACTGCTTTCTGTTCGTCACATCGGGGCAATTGTGCACACATGTACACACACTAATCACACGTGGTTTAATAAAAACTTATTGCTAATATTAAATGGACAATACCACGAACATAACTTTTAATTAATTATCCGTATTATGAATAATTGTTCGGTGATAGTGATATTGTTAAGTATTAATGTTATTAAAGTTAAAGCGACAACAAATGCTTTCCGAGTAATTTGTTGAGGTAAAATTCATTTGAACATCATCAGCATCAGAATGTCCGATCACGAGCTCGAAGACGATCACGAGATCAACGTTTTGGACACAGACAGTCGTTTATCAAATAGTGATAGTGAGGCGCGTAGCACCCGGAGTCACTGTTCCAGTCCGGAAAATGTGTCCACTTCACACAGTTCCACTAATACAACGTTGCCCTTCAGCATATCGAATCTGTTGGGGAAGAATTTCGAACAAAAACCGGAAAATGACGTTAGTGTCCTGTATCAATCGCATCCGAGTGTATTTCAGCAGCATCATCGCGGTGCACTCGGTGGACTTGTACCGTCGGGATTTTATGGACAGGGTGTGCTTAGAGTTCCTGCACATCGGCCGTTGGGTGGACCTGGCAGTCCTGGAGCCGTTTTTAATCCGTGGACGTTGACGTTAGATCCGGTGTTGCAACGATCGGCGGCGGCGGCCGCTTTTGCCACACAAGTTGTTAAAGATAGACTAGCAGGTAAATAAGAATTCTTGAATAAGTTGATAAAATGCGAAATTTAAGAAGAAATGTAGTAGATGAAGACATTTTTGCAAGGAACGTTTCCTTTAAGTTAACTGTACTATAAAAAATTGCTCGTCTAGTGAGAATAACGTTATTTTTTTGTAACAAAAATATACCTAACAGTATAAGTACGTCAAGAAATTCTTGCAAGGACGAAAAGGAAGAGTTTTTTAAAAATGGTATACTTTGCTTGTGCCTACTCAAATTTCCGTAGTTTAAATCAGCATTTTGTACATCTTCAAATAGCAAATGAGAACCTAACCTCCACGTAACCTTTTCATAACTTACAAATCTACGTTTTAAGCAAAATGTAGCCTTAATAAAAATCGCTATTTTGCTAATAAGGATATTTTAATATTCCTAATAAACAACAATCTTTTCTTGGGTCAAGATTCTGAAATATCCTTATTTGATCGACTATATATATATGAGTTATTCTAAGTACTTTTTTATTAAAAATATGATATATTTACCTTCGAATTTTTGCAAAAAGGCTTCTTTTTAGGTTATATCCGTAGTTTAAACTGACATTCTGTGCATTTTCAACTAACAAATAAGAACATAACCTCACGTAACGTTCCAAATCTACATTTTTATTGAGCAAAATACTTCTTTAATATAAAAAGGCACATCACATATGTGATATGTTGTAATATTCCTAAACAACATTCTTTTCTTAGGTCAAGATTCTGAAAATATCCTTTTTGATCGACTAGGTATGATTTTCCTAAAAATGGTTTCTTTTTTGAAGTATTTCTATAAAATAGGTACAATGCATAATTTAAATCAACTTACTACTGCTGATGTTTACTGTTTACAAAAAGTAATGTGACCAACTTAGCTAATTCATTAATTGATTACTCAATATTACATTAGAAAGCCTCATAATTGAAATACGATGTTCAGACATTGTTGTTGGTGTTTGTGGGTGATTCATTTGATGATCCAAGAGAAAATGTTGTAATAAACGTAAACATCACGTGAATTTTATGAAGGAGAGAAATTTTTGTGACTGGCGCATCCGCCGAAATTTGAATTAACGTGATTTTCAAAAGATATTTAATTGAAATTGATTAAAAGGACGTAGGGGAAGGGGAGAAAAAAGGGAGCATTTACTGACTATAATTTTAAATTATTTTATGAATTATACTAACTCATATTTTCGATAGTTTTTCAGCACATTAGAAAATATGTATAATAATTTCACTTATTTTTAAAGATAGGTAAATATTATCTAAGTTAATTTACCTGAAAATGCTAATTTGAATAAAATTTGATGAATGCGGTTCCAAAAGAGTTTTTAATTAATGGCAAATTTCCAAATTTGGCATAATTTCATATTCTAAATGGCGCGCGTAAAACATCGAAATATTATATCCAATTAAACTTCAGGTTTTTATACCTATACATATAAATCCACACAAAATTAAACTGTAAAAGGGAATTTTTGAGAAATTATGACACGTTCGTCGTTCGTTGTATGAAACCAGCAATTTTTGCCCATCTTAGAAATTTGGCAAAATTTGGACAAAACTTTCAAATCGTTAAATAAAATTCTCAGTAATTTCAGAAATTCTGATATATTGAAACGAAAATTATATTGAATTTAGTAAGTAAACTAAATTAGTTAGCGTCCCAATTTAAAAAAAGATATAGAAGTCAGTGGCGTACCTTATGATGGGTCAACTGGGCTCTTACTTCATTGGCAATATATTTGTAATATTAATAAATTTCATTGAAAAATACATTAATTATTATGCTTCATAAAAATACTAATCTCTGATGTATATTGACCATTACGGGTTAAATAACTTATCATTAAAAATTAAATTTAATAAAAGTATATTACAAAGAACAGTCAACAATAACATAAATTAAATTTAATATATGTTTATTATATCAAAATGATATAGAATAAAAGAATATAAAATTATCTGATTGTATGACACGTATATTAGTAGTATATGTATTTCAGGGTAAATTATTCCGTGTATGTGTGTGTGTATATCGACCGCACCATCATTATTAACAAACAACAGTCAATGTAAATTAGCTGTTTGTCGATTAGTTTTATATGGGGAATAATATATTAATAAGTGTCCCTTTGCATGTCAAGACATAATAATACACCCAGTTAACGAAATGGAGTCTTCAAAATGGCCACCTCACTCTCTGACTATACAATAAACTAACACACATACACTAGAGAAAAACTCTATAATTACGCGCCTATCCATTTGGAAACAAAACACTATTAAGGATAAATGCAGGAAATTGTCGTAAAAATTTTTATCATTAAGTATAGGCACTATACTGTTTTTTCTTTCTACCATCCAGTACTTCTAATTGTTCTTTATGTTATTAATTGCGAAGTTTAGTGGTAGGTTCATTTTTTATTACCGGGGTTTTTTATTGCCAAATTTATTGGGCGTACAGCTTCATTTGTATTCCGTTATTTTATTGTATAGCACCGAAGAATGAATTAGTATTGCGTTAGCAGTTATATTGAAGTAGAAATAAAATAAATCTGGAAGCACGAAAAGAAAATTTACATAGAGTAAACCGTATCCATTTTATAGATATACGCACGTGACCAATGAAAGTTCATTTTTTAACAGAGAAAATTCGAAATAAAAATGTTTGGCGGGAAATTTGAGATACATTAAATCGATTAGCTTTTTTCCGAATTAAACCAATCAAATTAATCTGTTTTTAATTTCTCACTAAATATACCTACTTCTAGTCTAAATTAACGTCTATTAGAGTTATCATTTTCTAATGACTCTTGAGCTTTTTATAAAGATGGGTTAGTTAGTGATTTTTTCTATTATACGCTTTAAGCTTCTCAAAATTTTGTTTCATACCCAAAAACTAAAAATAAAAAATTTCACTTTATTACTGTGATGCGTTAATTTTGACCTGGAGTATATTTTCAATTCCAATTCAATCTACTATAAAAAGATCATATACAGGGTGTCCGAAAATTAGGAGCAAAAAACTCGGGGGGTAATTCTACTTGAAAAATTAATGTGACAAGTTCCTATAACATTTTTCCGAATCTTGGGGTTACAGGGCTTTAAAGTTTGTTTTTTTAAATCAATTTTTTTCAGTAAACTTTTTTCTTGTGTACCGATTCGTTTCAAATTTGACACACTTAATCAATAATGTTTATTTGTACTCTTGCACCAAAATTGAGGTAAATCCCCCAGTGTCAAAGAGTCAAAACTGACGCTGACCTTTGGATATAGACCCAGAACTTTTTTGTTACGCACTTTTTCTAAATTTTGATGACGCCCGATTGAAGAACATCGAAAAATCTTCAAAAAAGATCTTCTTGCTGCATCACGACAAAACGAGTCGTCTTCGAGAAAAACGCCTTAAATAATACCAACTATAACTACAGCTTATTTTCAAGATTAACAAAGCAAGCATTAAACAGAAGCGCGTTTTTCTCGAAAAATACTCGTTTTATCGATATTCAACAAGAGGATCTTTTTTGAAGATTTTTCGATGCTCTTCAATCGGGCATCAACCAAATTTAGAAAAAAGTTATTGGAAAAAAATGATTAAAAAAAAACTTTGGGGCCTTGTAACCCCAATATTAATGAGCTTTCGGAAAAGTGTTATAGGAACTTGTCACATTAACTTTTCGAGTAGAATCACTCCCCGAGTTTTTTGCTCCTAATTTCCGGACACCCTGTATACAATAACAGTATAATTAACGTGATATCGTGATTATATTTAAAATTGTTAATTCTATTTTGTACAATTTTCCATAACTTTAAGAAATATCCTCCGAATATCGACCGATTTTAATTTGTCTTGATTTTTGTTCCTAAATGTTATTTATTATGGCTGAAAAGTTTAAATATGATAAAGATTAACTTACTGATGAGGATTTTCGTCAGATTTGGTTCCGGCTTCGTAAATATTTTGAAAAAATAAAAAAAATAGACAGTTTTCATAATTTGTGAACCTCGATAAATTGTCATAAAATAGATATCTCCAAATTTTTCTCAATATTTTGAGTTTACTAGTACAGATAAGCCAAAAATTCAATCTGTACTAATCAAATTTTAAAATCTTGTCGTATATTCGTATATTTCAGTTGATTATAGAGATATAATCAACTGAAATATACGACCATTTCAAAATGAAAAAATCTTGTATAAAACCCAAAATAATACAAAAATGTCCTTTTTCTCACTGATTCAAGATATTTCCTGAATATACTAGGTGAAGTTAGATACCAAACTTTAGTCTACAAAATTGATTACAGCAACAAAATGATTGAAATGAAAACTCAATGGAAATAATCATAAAAAAATGCTGCTAATTCAGTTTTTATTGAATATTTTCGATAATATCTGGAAAAGACTATAAGTGTATAACACATTAACATTAAATTATAAATTCTGTAAAGGATGACTTATCTCTAAAGAAAATAGAGTTACTAATTTTTATCAAACTCTATTTTAACTTTCAAAATACCAAGACATTTGAGGAAAAATACTACCAAAGAAACCAAATGTTAGACTACCTCAATGATCTGCTCTTGGTCCTCTTATTTTCCCGTGTATTTTTCCACACTCTTTCACATTTTCAATAAAATGCGCCCCGAGTTTATAAACCCACCCATTTTTTCCTATAAAAAATTGTTAAAACAAATTGAAATTAAAACAGTCGTGTTTCTGTGAAACACATTACTCTAAATTACATGCCACTTACAAACATCCTGCAATTAAGTTACAATATACATATAATATAATCTGAACTTCTTTTTTTCTCTACAATAGAATTGGCCGTTATAATACATGTTAATAAAGAGATTGTATATTGAGATAGAAGACGAGTGTGCGTGTGTGTGATGGATTTCAGCAAGTCAACACTACAGGCGTTTCTGTGGCCAAAGTATGCGCGGCGACGGTGCTGGAGATAATAACAAGACTTTGACATGCAAGCCTGCTTCTTGGTATACATTTTGTTGGATGGATAACCGTAATAATCCTTCTAGTTATACAAATCGCATTGAATTGCACCAATCAAGACCATCCCAGCTCCCAGCTGATGGGCGCTTAGAAAACAGATAAATTAAAAAGTATTAAGAAAAATTGACACGTACTTTTTTTAATATCAGAGAGTTTTTAGTGCGAATGAATTTTAAATTGCATCATTTATAAAAGATGAGGATGCTGTAGGGGATTTTAAAAATGATAAAGAGAAGTTGGGGGAAACAAATTTATATAAAAGAAGTTTCAAGAAAAGTTTTTACGCCACACGGGTGCCGTTGTTGACTAAATGACAAATTTTTCATCAATCAAGATATTCGCTCTGATGCTCGATGTGCCACTAAATAATGCCACGGAGAGGTTTTTAATCATTCACATCAATTTGTACTCCTTACGTGATGTTTTCAGATACGAATTCTTGATTTTTACTATAGTTAGTCCAATTTCGAGTAGAGAGAATTGGAACTAAACGTGTTTGGCGGGAAAAATGCATGAATGTGATTGGTTGCGGTAGCGCATTAGGTCCAATCAAATTCCCGCCAAATATTTTCAGTTCCAATTTTCTCTACTCAAAAAATGAGCTGTAGGTATACGAGCCCTAACAACTAAATATTCGGACAAAATTAAATTTTTGAAGTATGAAAGGAGAACTGGAAATTTTACGCAAATAATTAGTAAACACCTAACAATACAATAAGATAAAGCTTTAGTAACAATATTATGCATGGAAGAAAATTATTTATTGGATTTAACAATATTTTAACCTTAATAATTAGCAAACTTTACAAAATGAATAAATGTTGGTATAATTTTTAATTTAGGACCATTAATAAGAAGGTACGTCTCCTTTTGTTTTAATACCTGCCTGTATTCTAGCAGGCATTGTATTTATCAAATTTTGGTACAATTCTGGCGTGAAACTGTCCCAAATGTCTTCTATTTTGGTCTTTAAGTCCCCAATGGTTCTTGGTGGATTATTGCGTAGAATCCGTTTAATTTTATGCCAAAGAGTTTTAATGACATTTAAATCCGGACTGGACGAGGGCCAAGTTCCAAAATTGTGATTTTTTAAAAACAGTCGTTAGAAAATTACGTCACATTTTTCAAGTGCAATTTTAAAGCTACGAAATATGCCTAAAATCATCAAATAAAGACTTGGGGATTTTTTGTACATAAAACCAATATCCAGCTTTGCAATAAAGTAAATTTTACCAAAATCCAACCAGTGGTTCCAAAACTGTGATTATTTTAATGTAGGTAACACCCTCCAAAAACACGTTTTTGAAAAGTGAACTGTGGAACTCGAAAAAGATGCAAAAAAAATGCATATTAACATTTCAGGATTTTTTCAATATAGTACGATTATTGAGCTTTGATTTAAATGTTTTTTGACACAAATCCAACCAGCGGTTTCAAAACAGTGATTCTTTAAAACAGTTACTAGAAAATTTTATCATTTTTAAAGGTGCAACTTTGAAGCTCCGATAAATGCCTAAAATTACCGAATAAAACGTGTGTAACTTTTTTGTAAAGAAAACCAACATCTAACTTTGCAATAAAGTAAATTTTATCAAAATCCGACTACTAGATCCAACGTTTTGAAAATAATAAATCTTTGTTTCTACAATTTTCCCATCCTACTGGGTTAAAGTGCCACAGTTTTGGAACCGCCGAGCGGATTTTTACGAAATTTACGTTTTTATATAACTAAATGTTGGCATTATAACAGAAAAAACCAACAATATTATGGAACTTAATTTAGATAACTTTTGCGCGTATGGAAAAAAGACAATCAAATTTACTTTTGTCCGAACATTTAGTTGTTAGGGCTCGTACTTGATGATTGTATTTTTGACTAATTATTTTAATGGCAAGTTCTTATTACCTATACTTCTAGTGTATGAAATTTCATCGAAATCGGATGAATGTTTTTCAAAATCTGAATTTTTTGGATAATTCTTCAATTTTCCTGTATAATTATCGTAATTACAGAAAATTTCCTGATGAATAGCACTGTCTAATCTAAAGATCTGTTCCATATAGTTTTCCATGTTTATATACATTTTAGAAAAATTTTTGAGAAATTTTGAATTAGTCTACCATATCTAAATCAATAATAACCGAAAATATACTTTGTTTTAACAAACTGAAAATTCATCTTATTTTGCTGCACTTTTCACGAACTAATTAAATATCAGCTTAAATTAAACAATTAGTTTACATTTTAAAATAAACGAGCGAAACAATAAAATTGAATAAGCCAGATTGCAATTAAGCAAATTGATCAGGCTACGCCGTGGCTTCTCTTCAACTGATCCTGCTGTTGTTATAAAGGAAAATGCGGTTGTCGGAGAATTTAACCATCCGTAATATAATTTCCCCCCAACGTTTCATCTTTCTTTATCGTGGTATTTAGACATTTTCAGAAAGTAATTTCTTGCAAGAAATTTGAGAGTTGGTTTAAAATAGATAAAAATTCATTTCGTACAGAGCTTTTATGTTTGTTGTGTAAATACATATATCCAAGTTGTCGTGTTTGATATCGTGTTGTATCTATTCCCATATTTGATTGCTACTTTTATTGGTGTTTGTCATCCAAACATATATCACTATTTGTATGTACATAACAAAAAAACATTTCATATAGTACATCTAAATAACGTATTTTGTTGAAGTTGGATGTTTATTACTCAAATTAAATTTTAAGCGAGGCGAGGTTTTAAATGTAATTATAGAATAGAATAAATTAGCGATATTCATCAATAAACATTAAAAAATCATTTATTTACCATTAATATTTACTGTGCTGTATATAATTAGTAATTGCAAAATCTAATATTAAAATTATCAATTGCGAATAAATTATTAGATTTTAATCTATTTAACAGTATAATTCGCTTGGACGTATTTATTACTACTTTGAAATTTATTTGGTGAAAGTTTTAAATCATCTTGATTTATGTAACGCGTCTCCATCATCCTAGTTGAAACCGTGTGTCTATTTGTTGAGTTATGATAAAATCGAAATATATCTTAATGGGTTTTTGAACAAATCATAAATTAAATTAATATAGTGCTGTCTAATAAAAAACACTTTTATTTCACTAGAAAAAACCTGTCACTTTAGTAATTTAATATTATTGTCTGATAGTCTGATGCTTATATCCAAATCCATCTGACAAGTTCTATCCTTTAACAGGATAAGTTTGTCTTTATTTGAAAATTTGGCGAAAGCGCGCTCGTCGGAAAGTTCACACAAAACAAAATACCACGCAATATAAATGGGCAAAACCGCTAAAAGGGCTTTCGCATTTTACCCACGGCATATCTAATATAAAAAGTCGCGCCCCCCGTCCTGTATAAAAGCGCTTTCTGCCTCCGCAGATCGATACATATTACATATAATATGAAGTCACTCCAAATCCATGCAGAAGCTTTGCGCGCTCTACGGAACTTTTAACATGAGCTTCCTCCAGGGACAAGATGGCCGCGCTCTGTGTGTACGATGTTAAACTTCCTTCTCTCCGGCAAAGTAATTCACTTCGCTGAATATTCCGAACGCTATATTAAAATTCTCCTTAAGTTATGGCTCCGGCATCACGATGCCGATGTAAATGGTGCTTTTCATATACAAACTCACCCACTTCAAAAAATATCACCATCACACAAGTGGCGCGCCGTGTGCGCGGTGGGAAATTATTTATCAAATGCCTAAACGTGACTACGTGTTTAAGGAATTGGCCCTTAACTCGGATGATTTGTTTATAAAATGGAGCTGGGTTTGCATGTGGTTTTGAATATATGGATTTTCGTGGGGGAAGATTTTCAGAACTGCAGGAATCAGAAATGATTCAGCAGGAAATTAACCACTTTCATTTTGAGTTAATGTCACTTAGACAAAATTTCTCTGATTTTTTCCCAGAAGTGTAGTAAAAGTACAACTAAATTAGATGTAAAACTCGAGTAGGTTTATCGTCCGATCAGTCTAGGTAAGAGACAACCTACACACTGAAGCATTCTTACTTCATTTGTCGTTTTCTTCTTTTCATTCTTACTGATAAGCAATAAAAAAATTTAAATCATCAATTTCAATTTTGTAATTCTGTAGTTTAAGTTAGATATGAAACATTTGGGTAAATGCAGACACAAATATGAGGAATATGCAATGGTTCAAAAAGTAAAAGCTCGTGAGATATGGTCTAATTTTACAGATTTGTCCAAAATGTAATACATGCGAGATTCATCAAATATTGTTCTTTCATGACAAGAAATATTAAAGGTACCGTCGCTTAGAACAAAATTGAAATCCCGTTGTCGAAAACTATACGCAAGTTTTGAAGAATTTGAAGAAATAAAGTAATTTTTTTCTGACCTAAAAGTAGCTGTTTTTAATTGCTGAAATTTTAGAACCACTGGACGGATTTTGGTCAAATTTATATTTTTACACAGACAGTTATCGCTTTTATTAAAAGATAGACCTAACCTCACTCTAAGATTGTCTTCGATGAAAACATCCTCTAAAAATATAAAATTGTGAAGTGACAATTTTCAAATCCCACAATTTTGGAACCGCTGAAAAGGTTCTGATGATAAACTTTCTACATTATAGCATAAGTAAAATAATTATCGAACATTTTCTGAGTCTATCTATAACCTTGCTTTTTGAAGTTTTTCTTGGTACAAAAATTTAACAACAAAAATGCTATTTTAAAACGTTGTAATTTGTGAACCTCTGGACGAAATTTAATAAAATTTACTGCTCTTCACAGGGATTTGTTGGTTTAACTTCAGAAAAATGTAGTATACCGGGTGATCATTTCAATTTCAGCTCTAGTTACCCATGGAAATTTAAGTCATGACTTTGATTAGCTCACACAAACAAACAAAACAAATTAATCGAAATGACATCAATTTCCATGGATAACTAGAGATGAAATTGAAATGATCACCCGGTAGGTGTAGCCTCACTTTAAGATTATTTTGATGAAATAGAAGATGCCAATAAGATTTTACAAAATAAAGTCCTGAAATATCTGTTACTCTTAAAATAAGCGAGGTCCCTCTATAGTGAGGTTTGAAATAGAGCATCAGAGCATGTCGAAATCTACGTGATAAGTTTTATTTTAACTTAAAAAACATTGAGGAAAACTTGAAAACATCAAAACCCGCCATAAAATCCAGTTAATTTATTTATGTATAAACAAAAGCCCCGCCGCCAATTAATTATGTGACACACAAAGTGCACAACATAATATTCTGTTAAAATAAATGTCCAACTAATCCCTTTTACACGTCGAGTTGTCTACCAGCACACACAAACAGTATTATTATAACAACTATTGAAATTTATTTGAAAGGCAAGAGAGCACGTCGTTCTGTTACACTATAATTATCCACCATTTTGAATTTTATAATAAAAATGAGCATTTGAAACATGCCGTATATTAACCACACGTAAAAACATCATTAAGAAATCAGCCAATGGGAACGCGACTTGTAATAGGATTTTTTCCAGATAACCATCTGACAAAGTTATGTACAAGGCATATAACAACAACAATCGACTCTGTGGAGCGAACGTTGTTAGCGTTTCCAGTTTATGTGTCGACAGTTGTTGTGGCTCTGAAGTAATAATATATTCGACCAAAAAAAAGGACGAAACAATGTTGTTTGCTGGATGGATGTAATCATTATCATGGCTTGGAGTTGGTCTATTAAGGCAAATAGCTTTGTCTGTATTAATTTATTACGTAATTTGTCCGGATTTGGGGACAAAACAATTTTTGTGCAACACGGGAAATATTTTAATATAATTACCTACCTACTACAGTTTCAACATAATAAAATTTGTCTTCGCCCAAATTAATTAAGCAATATTTAATTTGATGGTTGAATCGCACTTTCTTTAATTCAAGGACAATTTGTAATTAAACTCCAACCTAATCCTAAAGTATTATTGTCTAATAGTATTTTAAAACCGTTCACAGATAAATAAGTATTTATTGTATTAATACTTTTTTCCTTCTCCATCTTATAACTGCTTGTTATCATTGTTGAAAGCATAATGTTGTTTTGCATTAAACCCAACTGATTGTCTGCATCACGTTTTTGTTTTTGCTTTATGGGCAACTTTAAAACATACCATGATTAATTTTACTTTGATAATGATGGGATTTTAATAGCCTCTTTTACGGTTTAACTATGCTGTTTTAATACTATTCTATTGTCACATAAATATCATGTAATAACTCACTTCATATTATAACGTATTATACCAAGACTAATGTTGGAAATTTTTACCAAGTAGACTTCATATTCCATCTTATCTTTAGGCAAATTTTATTACATTTTCATTACTCCATTGGTTTGGTTTATTGCATACTTTAGACCTGTTTAAAAATCGTATTAAAAGCTTGTCTCTATTCATTATCATGGATCAGGTGATGCCTCTTTCATAAAATAACTTTGTTGTAGATGCATGTGATATATACTTCCACGTGATTCTATTTTGAACCATAAACAAATCAATTGATTAAAATGGGAGCTTCAGAAAACGACAAAATATTTTCTCATTGAAACTTATGAAAATTTTCGGAAAGAAAATGCCTCCATGTCACCATGTCCTCGTGAATTTTCTTCTTCGTAGGCTTTAGAGGTACATTGATGAATATTATATGGCCCCTCTATAGTCTCTTCCACTAAGTTATCAAGAAATATAAGATACGAAAAAGTTTCTAAATTGAATGGAAAATACTCTCTGCATATTGGTACTGCAAAAAAACCAGTGGCGTACGTTTTATTCAATAAAATGTTTTTGAAGAAACCCGTAAGCACGCCTCTGTGTTCTAAATAAAATAATTCCAACCACTATTAATAAGAGAATACAAAAAAAAAGATCTATGCCAAATTTCAGAAAGCTAACTTTTTTTGTTATTGATTTATAGCAAATTATTTAAAATAATTTATTTTCTCTAATGCCCTGTATATCAAAAAGGAAGCAACATTCGACCATAGTTTATTAGACAAACCACCTTTAATTTTCGCTAAACTATCGACTGGTAAAATCCTGACGATATAAACTGAGACACCCTGTATATAGTCTGCCGACGCTCTTTTTGGAATTTTGAGACGCCATGGTACATTGAGACGTTATTAGAAGCCTTGTAATAAGTATTTATTTCATTAGATGCAACATATATTTTGAATATTGTGAGGTTAGACTCTTCGGTAGATTAGTCACCTCCACTAAGTATACAGCTTTACAAGTTAGAAGATTTAAGCCCAAATCCTTAAATCTAAGTTTTCATTCAGTCTCTTTAGCTCAATTTCATAATAGCTTCCTCACCAGCCTGCTTCTTTGTTTCTCTAGTCTCTCTACATGTTTCTTCATTAACATCACAGTTTCCAAACCTCAATGTCATCAGTGAGTGAAGAAAGCTAGAATCGGCTCTTTTCTTAAAGAATATAAGCACTTCTTTGTTATTAAAATGATTCTTCTAATAGTCGGCTAAATGCTGAGCAACCAAATCTTGACTCCTGTTGCTTTTTCTACGGTTTGAAATTTTGTATTGATAGTTTCACATATAAATATTGCTTGTTATTATAGTGGCACTATTCTTCATTTTGATCAAATTTACTTGCCAGAATCTATTTTCTTGATGGCAACATCCAGTTCTTAAGGATTTTGACATTTCGTTAGAGTTTTTGCTAATAACATATAATCTTTGGCTAATAGAAGATGACTAAGGCCATCTATATTTAGACCTTGATCATGTCTTTAAAGATGTTTGCAGGAGCTGTAAATTGTTTCAGGAAAATAGGGTCTTCCTGTTTTACATCTCTTTTGTTTTGGAATTTTATTTGTTGTTGCCTCGTAATTTCTTTTTATATAGGTACTTTTTAGTTTCTTATTAGTATGGTGTCTCTTTATTAACTTCCTGAATCTTGATCAATTTGGGCAAAACTGTCTTAAAGTTCGTTTCTATTCAATTCCAGTTTCAAAATTTTCTCAAGACCAAATATTAGGGTCATCTTAATTATTATCGTACTTTACTCTTCAAGGAAAGACAGCCAAATTTATTACCATGAGGTTCTTGAACGACCCGATAAAAAGGTCAATCTTATCCGATTTAGCTTTTGGATGCTTCAAATCATGACTATATTCCTCCTTGTCACAGCGCATTCTCTATGAATGATTTTTAATAAAAAATGGTATTGCTGTGATATATCACAGCTTCTTTACTTCCCTGTCATGAAAGAAAAAAAATGTTAATTGAAGACTTTCAAACTACTTCCAAGGGAGCGAAAGTTAATTTGTAATTAAGTTGATAATATTAAAAATATTTTTGCAAAATCAGTCTCGTTATTTTGTATACGGACTTCATATATCCTTATAACCTTAAAAGAGCTAAGGTTATACAAATTGTTTAGCGGAAAATCCAAAATGTATTTCTATTCTATTCAAATCGAGATTTTATTATTCTGCATGTTCAAGTGCCACCAGTTAATTCCTTATTACTTTTATTTATGTTTGAGGAAAACTTGTATTCTACAAGGTTAGATTTCGACCCCCAACAGCGCTTTCTTATTCTATTAAATAAACTTGCTTTTATGCATAACTAGCAATAAATATAAACCGAATAATAGTAGACACTATAATAGGATGATACGCTAATGAACATACCCTTCTGGTAATGTGTGTGGCTTTTATTTTATAGTTGTTTGTGTGCAAATACTGAACATCCGCTTTTAGTAAACGCTAAACGTAATCCAGAACCGACCCTAAGTTAGCGGTTAACTAGGGGGGATCTATAATGTGTTGAAAACACTTTACGATATCACCGGGCTTTATAACGACCTAATAATTTTACAGCACATCTTGGTGTACTGGCACTGGGGGTTATTCTCGCGCAAAAATGCTCGTAAAATTTCATATATATTTATCATGATGAAGCGTGCACAAACAACATTGTTATGTTATTTTTTTCCAAACCATAAACACATACACACTATAGTTAAGTTTGTAACGAAAAACCGCGACTTGCTCAACGAGTAACAATAATAATAGGCATTTTTGAATAACTGTTTTAGCTTTTTTTTGGTCGGGGCAATAATCGAAGCAGAACGTTTTGGTTCATTAATAACCAACAGTAGTTATATGAGTTTACTTTGTTGGAATTTAATTTAATATAAAAAAAGGTTAAATAAGTTGTATAACAACTTGAATTAAAAAACTCACATACGACAAAAATTACTTGTTGCACAATTCTATAAGTAGCCCAAATAAATACCCATTTAATTAGTCGTGAACATTTAATTGCATTAAAATTTACAATCGTTTTTATTACCACTAGAACAATTTTACACCATATTAACAAATACACGGATTAATTAATTTTAATTAGCTACCGAAACACCTTACATACTTAACAAAAAAACCTTGTAAACTTATAACCTTAATTAATTTTCAGCTACCTTTCCAATGACAAGGCGGATTGGCCACCCCTATCAAAACAGAACACCACCCAAAAGGAAAAAACCAAGAACGTCCTTCACACGTCTACAAATCGCCGAACTAGAAAAGAGGTTTCACAAACAGAAGTACTTGGCATCGGCCGAACGGGCCGCTCTGGCCAAAACCCTGAAGATGACTGATGCTCAGGTCAAAACGTGGTTCCAAAACCGACGGACAAAGTGGAGGTATGAAAAATTTACAACTATCTTAATTTTTCTGGAATCAATTTCTCATTATCCTTATAAAGATCAAAGATAATCTTCAGAAAATCTAGAGTTTCGAATTTTAATTCTCGCTTTTACGACTAGGAGGCTGTAGAATAATAATGAAATGCGAAAATTCTCTTTGTATCACTATTTGTAATTTTTGTTGAGGGCTGAAAGCATACCCTTGAGGTGCGCCTGCCTTCAATCGATAATAATCCCTCTCGTGTCCAATCTCATAATGTTGAGGTTAAGCAATTTACCCCCAAAAAAAGATTGCTAAAGTTTAAGTAAATAGTTGGCTAGCATGCGAATAGTTGGACATAAAACAGGCGACGCTCTTCTGGAACAAAAAGTAAAGAAAACGACTAACTTGATTAGAGCGTGTTTTAGTGGTTGATGTCGCATCAGGACAACCAACATTCACTAGTCAATTACACTAATACGATCTTGTATCGCCTCTACTACACATTGTTGCCAACCGCATTATTAAACTAACCCCCATTAAACGGAAGTTGACAACCTACGAGAGGGAGATCCAAATGTAATTCCGGTTAAATTGCATTTTAGCGGAATTGAATTTGGATTAATCAACTTGGATAAAATATCCCATAAAAACCAAATAAAAACAAATCGAAATTAATTCGTGGTTATATTAAGGGTTTAAGATTACTGCTTGGACGAAGGAAAAAAAACTAAAACAGTATAACCCGATTGGATTTGTGTTGTCGTAATGTGGGGCGACTGTCAATTGTTCCACGCCGGCGCCAGCCACTTGTTAAACACGGTATGTCCATTACAGAACAGGTAATTAAAAGTCCAGGCACTTTGTTTCAAAAGAACTACTCAACATAACTCCAGTTTTAATCAACTCACTATATGTATAGAGACAAAGATGTACACACGATTTGATTTTAAACCCCATGTTATCAATTAAACATTTCTATAAACAATCTTGGCACCCGTATGGGGTCTCCTGAAAGCTTTAAATAGATGATTATCAGTGGCTTAGTAGAGATTTGCGATGGAGGAGAAGGACGAAGAAAATATTTTTGTAAAAATAGAATTCATTGTCAGTAAGCACTGGATACGCTATTCTTAAAATTTGAAGAATAATACAGTACCTAATAAGTCCAACCACGTTTTATACAGATTTATTAAGCTTATCCAAATTTCTGTACAATATTTGTTTCAAAGTTTCACATTTTTGCATTCATTTGGCAGATTTTTTTATGTTTCTATTTTCTTAACTTTAATAACAAATAATAATTTTTACTACTTATACGAGCCCTAACAACTAAATGTTCGCACAAAAGTAAATTTTTGAAGTATAAAGGAGAACTGGAAATTTTACGCAAATAATTAGTAAACACCTAACAATACAATAAGATAAATCCTTAATAACAACATGGAAGAAAATTATTTATTGGATTTAACAATATTTTAACCTTAATAATTAGCAAACTTTACAAAATGAATTTGCAACTAAATGTTGGGATAATTTTTAATTTAAGACCATTAATAAAAGGTTACGTCTCCTTTTGCTTTAATAGCTACCTGCTGCTTGTATTCTAGCAGGCATTGTATTTTTCAAATTTTGGTATAATTCTGACGTGAAACTGTCCTAAATTACTTCTATTTTGGTCTTTAAGTCCCCAATGGTTCTTGGTGGATTATTGCGTATAGAATACGTTTAATTTTATGCCAAAGAGTTTTAATAACATTTAAGTCCGAACTGGATGACGACCAGAAAGCATCTTTATGTCGTTTTCACCGAGCTTCAAAACTGTGATTTTTTAAAAACAGCCGTTAAAAAATTACGTCACATTTTTCAAGTGCAATTTTAAAGCTACGAAAATTGCCTAAAATCACCAAATAAAGATTTGGGGATTTTTTGTTCATAAAACCAACATCCAGCTTTGCAATAAAGTAAATTTTACCGAAATTCAACCAGCGGTTCTAAAACTGTGATTATTTAAATACATGTAGGTAGCACCCTCAAAAAACACGTTTTTTGAAAAGTAAACTGTGGAACTCGAAAAAAATGCAAAAAAAATCATATAAACATTTCAGGATTTTTTCAATATGGTACGATTATTGAGCTTTGATTTAAAGGTTTTTTAATACAAATCCAACCAGCGGTTTCAAAACTGTGATTTTTTAAAACAGTTACTAGAAAATTTTATCATTTTTAAAGGTGCAACTTTAAAGCTCCGATAAATGCCTAAAATCACCAAATAAAAACTTGTGTAACATTTTTGTAAAGAAAACCAACATTCAGCTTTACAATAAAGTAAATTTCATCAAAATCCGACTACTAGATCTAACGTTTTGAAAATAATAATTCTTTATGTCTAAAATTTTCCCAGCCTGCTGGGTTAAAGTGCTACAGTTTTGAAACCGCCGAGCGGATTTTTACGAAATTTACGTTTTTATATAACCAAATGTTGGCATTATAACAGAAAAAACCATCAATATTATGGAAGTTAATTTAGATAATTTTTACGCGTATGGAAAAAAGACAATGAAATTTACTTTTGTCCGAACATTTAGTTGTTAGGGCTCGTATTAGTACAATTTTTTCACGGGTCAGTCTTGAAACTTTTATAATTTTTGAAAGTGGTCGTTTATATATAAATCGTTTGTAGTAAATGGATACATTGCAGGCAACTCCTTTTTAAGTTGAAAGAAATGCGCCACTTTACAAGTAAAATCTTGAATTTCCAGAAATTACAATTTTTTGGAACTTCTAGCCAAAAATTATCCTAATTTTTCATTATATGTATACCTAGTTGATTATAGTACAGGAAAGTTATAAAGATGGCTGTGAATTACTATTAATTTTTACAAATCATTTGAGAGAGCATTTCTCAAATTAAAAAAAGTACTTAAGAGTTTAGAATAAAAAATAAGAGAAAAGCTTTGAAAGAAAATGTAAAGTCTTGGAAATAAGTGTACAAATTCGTTTTCTAAATTCACTCCACTGAAAACTTAAACATTTGATTATATTCTCTTTTCAGTAGACATGTGCGTCACACTTTTGGTTTCTCTCGATCTTTAGACAGGCGCACAAGAAGTGAACATTGTGAAGCATATGTATTATGTTGCAGCCTTCTCGTGAAATTGTCCGTTTTATGGAAAGTCTGGACATGAAACGCTTGCAAATACTGAAATAAATAAACATTACCACAAAAGTCTACAGATTTTAGACGTTTCATGAAACCCTTACGCTTACACGTTTCTGCCTTTTGAAGAAATAATGGAATTTTACAATAGGTGGCTGATTTCTTTAGACTTTTCATGAAATGCTGCAAATTCAATTTGCGTTTAGAGAAATCCATTAACAGTTATAACCTAAAAATGACAGCCGTGCATGATAATAGTGGTGCTCATGAAAGAGACTTTTATAAAAACATTAGAAGACTTTTATTCAGAAAAGTCCCCGAGGAGGGTTAACTCAAAACAAGAAATAAAAACAATTTTTATATTTCAGGAAAACTCTAAGGTTATCCGAAATCAGCCACCTAGTGTAAAATTCCATTATTTTATGTAAAGGCAGAAACGTGTTAGCGTTTCATGAAACGACTAAAATGTCTATACTTTTGGTGTAATGTTTATTCATTTCAGTATTTGGCAGTGTCTCATGTAATGTCCAGACTTTTCATAAAACGACAAATTTCACTAGAAGGTTGCGACATACAAACGTCTATACTGAAAATAATCCTGGTATGAAAACCAAAATATTCCATGCATTTATTAAACTATTAATGCACATATTTCACCAATTTTAAACAAATTTCCTACCAGAAACTCAACTGAAACCACAAGATTGATGATTCTGCAATTCATGACAACCGTTACTAAGGTGTTTTTTTCATAGATCACTAAGAGATTAAGAGTTTGTTCAAAAAAATCTATTAAAAGGTGGAAATAACTTAAACATTTAAAAACTTGAAAATAATTATGCTGCTTTTACAGTGTGGAAATCAAATTCAAAATGTGTCGTTATTTGTTAAAAAATTCACAAAAAATCAAGGATAACTGTTTCAAAAATTGCATAAAAACATATTTAAAAAAAGTTACGTGATTTTATTGTTCCTGTAAACAATCCTGATAAAATATCGAGGATATTTTTTTTGTAATCTAGGTATAAGAAAGTAAAAGTATTTTGAGTTGCGCCACTGTAAATATTACCTGCCTATGAAATTCCTATTAAATATTAACTTTGTATTTAGGACGCCCCCCTTTTGTTTTTAAAAAGGATCTGACAAAGGATTTCTTCGTGTTAGCACCACGTCATTTCAGACCGAAGCCAGTTCTGTCAACCACGACTTAAAACCGTTTCAATAATTCCCGAGTTTTATAGAAATAAAAAAACTACAGACAGTGGATAATACATTTTTTATTTAAGTTGGATGAAACTCGCTGCACTACTACAAGTTAAAAGTTTGTTGTAATTTAACACTAAAGCTGCTATAGCATAATTGGGGTAGTGATTTATAGATAGGGAACTAATGTGTTGTCACATTTCGTATTAATATGTGAAAATACACCAAGGTACAAATGTAAATAATTACAACGATGTCAAATTAATTGTTAAATTTATTTAATGTGACACAATAACGTACTAATTTATATTATGTGGCAATTGGCGATGAGACTACGATAGGTAAATCATAATTAAAATATTTCTTGAAACCGCAACAACGCTGCAGGCGGCTAGGCTATAGTGCTTTGTTAATAATTGAACGTCAGGTGCGATTACTGAAACGGTTTTATAATCACATCACCATTTTCCTGAGCGGCAAATTCAAATTTAATTACTTTATAATACAAACCACGAACTTTCCCATATCAGATCAATAAAATTAATCAACAAAACATTCAGTTCATGTTGTTGACAATAATAATTCCAGTATATTTAGGGTTTTAATTTTAATTTTGTGTCGCCGCTTTGAGAGTTAGTTAATCTAGCCAAAGTTACCCCGAAACTTTGCCAGCGTTATAAATTTACCACTGGCAACTAATTTTACTCCAAAAACAAATTAAACAATTCTGCAAAATTAGCGAATAATGAAGATCCCCCAACTGGGGGCGAAATACCAGCGAGCGTACAACATTATCTAAATAGCGTTAGGTGTTGATACAATGAAGCCTTTCATAATTAATTAAAACGCTAATTAAACTACGCGGGCTCTACGGTAATTAGTACCCTTATTAAGGCAGAGCGGAGTTACAGACTATACTACCGGCAATTTTAATTAACACTTGCCAATTAATAATTAGCACTCAATTCGGGTGGGGCAAGGTGGATAAACAGAGGGGGCAAAGTGGTGCTCACTTTATAGCTTTTGCATTAGTGGCGTGCGATATTAAGCCGCAAATGACAGGGTGTCCGAAAATTTGTCGATAAACAATATGGGAGAGGATTCCCTCCTACATGAATTTTTTTGGGTTAATTGCGGAGGTTGCGCCGAAATATTCGAAGGGGTGGAACTAAGAGATGATGGGTTTCGGCGATAGGGATGGACGTGCATAAAAAGGAGATTTTAAAATGTTTAATTTATTTTCCTATAAGTATTTTTCCATAATTTAGTCTACAATTAATAAAAATTAATTCGGAAGTAAAAAATATCTATAAAAATTAACACAGTTTTGACTTAATTATCAATTAACATACTAGCCTCTTTATTTAGACAACTTTATCGACTGATTTTTACGATGCCTTCAAGCTCCCTAAGAAATTCTCAATAACATGTAACTGCCTAATGCGATTATAATAAATTCTTTCCTTTCGCGAGGTTGATGGTAGCCTTGTCCAATTAACGATGTTGTCCAGCTCCGGAAGCATTAGCCACAAAACAAAGCAACACTTTCAGTTAAACACTGAACGATTACATTAAATCGCAACAGAAAAATCAACGACGTTTTTCATTATTATCTCCTTCATATATCTATTTGTAAGACTTGAAATAACA
The DNA here is from genome assembly GCA_963942485.1 of Pediacus dermestoides. NCBI lineage: Eukaryota > Metazoa > Arthropoda > Insecta > Coleoptera > Cucujidae > Pediacus > Pediacus dermestoides. The sequence goes on along the minus strand of OZ012628.1, from coordinate 10,346,026 downwards.
ATTAAGTGTGTTCATATTAAGCGTGGTTGAGTGAGTTTACATTTCCGCGTTTCACTTCAAAGTGCTTTTTAACGCAATCACACCGTTTATATCAACTACTGGTTGAGTTGGAATTTTGAGGTTGATCATCGTCTTTATTACACAAAAGCTCGACTTTGGCTGCAAAACTATGTGAAAACGATATCAATAGTGTCGAGAGCGGCTGTGAATATTTAACGGACTAAACACTAGACCGATGTCGACGTACATTATTGAAGATATTGCTCTGTCGGTGTCTGAATAATACAGCGGCTTTTACGGTGTCAAATTGGCACTATACTATTCCCCCCAATTGATACCACTTTTAGAACAAATTCGGACACTCTTTTTTTACAACATCGTATAGTACATATGCAGGATGCGTGTACAAAATGTCGATGGGTAATTGAATCAGTGTCAATTCGTAATCAAATTTCAGGGATCCAATGGTATAAATAAAAAAACGGAAAAAACCAATCGAGGGATACTGTTGTTAAAAACTAACAGCGCGGAAAAATCCAACGCCAAATCGATAGCAAAATTTACAAATTCTGTACATGATGGATATAAAAATTCATACAAACATGCCCATACCTTCAAACTTTAATGAAGTAATTTCCAAGAGAATTTTTTTCAAATTTTCAGGTTAAATTAGATTAGGTCCAAAATTGGCCTTATTCTACATCAGCCATAACCCTGCTCATCCAGGAAAGCTTTATGATCTATTTTAATGTTGCCATCGCATTTTTGACTTTAATAATGAAGCAATTTCCAAGAGAAATTTTTAGTTTGTTTTTAGACTATTTTTCTCAAATTTTTAGTTCAGTGAGGTTAGGTCCAAAAATTGACCTTATTCTACATCAACAATTATTTTAACTCTGCACATCCAGGAAAGGAAAATACAATTTCAAGCACTGGCGTAGTAATAGGGGGGTAGCATTGGAGATAAAAAAACCCGAAAAAATTCTTACTACGCCACTGATTTCAGTGTGTACAAATTAATGTATAGTGTATTTTTTAATTGCACATATCCCTCAGCTCCTCAATAGGGACTTTGCATGATTTTCAAAATAATTTTTTTTGAAAAGCTAATATCAAATTATCACTATCAATATTTTTGAAAAAAATTTTTGGTACGTAGTTTCCGAGTAAATAAATAAAAAGTATTGTAAAATTTGAAATTTCCACGCATTGTCCGGAAACGCCCGAATCGGCCCAAAAAGCTGGTGACGTCACGAATTTAGTTCCACAGTGGAGTAGGCCGCATTTTGACTAATTTAGAAAAATGTCAAACGCGTCAAAAATATTTAGACATGGCAACGTCAACTGGATTCGTGACGTCACATGAGACTGGCCGATCTCAAAGCGTTTTCAGGCGGCAATAATATATTTGAATGAAGCTCAATTTGGAATCGTTTTTTTATGTACAAATATTGAGTAAAAAAAATTATTTTTGCCGTAGAGTATTATTAATAATATACAGTCGTTTTACATTTCTAACAGAAAAAAATGGGATTTAAAAAAATGCAACATCACTATTATCTCCATAACTAAATTATTCTCAAAACTATATTTATGTTCTATTCCGAATAACATCAACAAATATTTGTCTTCGCAATTCTTAGAACCCCTTTAGAAATTTCCTTCCATAAGAAACCCTTAGTTCCTAAAATCCCCCATTAAGCTCCCTTAACGATTTTTTCTCACTATACACGGACTCTTTATTTTTCTTCTAAATGTTCCTTTTTCTTACAGGAGACAAACCGCCGAAGAGCGAGAAGCCGAGCGCCAAGCAGCCAATCGCCTGATGTTGTCCCTTCAAGCCGAGGCCTTGAGCAAAGGCTACATGAGCGAAGGCCCCCCACCTACAGCCGCCCCTGGTGACACAGCCCTAAGTGCATTACAAAACTTGCAACCTTGGGCTGGGCCCTACAATGCCCCCCAGCCGGCCCTGGCTGAATCAATGTGTTAAAAACTATTGTACAAAAACGTGTGATTGTGATCTGAGTAAAAACTCGAACTAGAATCGTACTAAATGAACATTTCCGAAATGTAAAATAATTATTTTACGGCGGGAAAAGTAGTGTGATCTATATTATATTATATGATAAAATAAATGTATAATAAATAACTATAATTGTAGATAATATACGAGTTATTACTGTAAGCACTAGGATAATAGTATTAAAATATAAAATAATATGACACTTATTACTTTGTTTAATTGAGTTTCGCCCGGAGACATGCAATCTTGAATTAATAAAATGGTACATAAATAATTTGACACAGCTAATTACCTCTGAGTCTAATATTACAAAAAAGAAACAACGTATACTGCTAAGAAGACCAGAAGCCTCTCACATCAACACAAAACTATTTTAATATGTATTTATTTAACTTTAGAGAGCACTTCGCCGCTCATTATTATACATTCAAATTCCAATTGCTTCATAAAATAGCCCAATAAAATCACTCATTAGCAGCACTTAATCTCGCCCTCTCCTATTTCGTCTTATCTAAAACGATTCGAAAATAATCAACAACTATGTCACTGGTGGTGGTCAAAATGTCTAGACATCTCGGTTTTATTTCCGTTGCTACCTGGCAATTTCAGTGAGCTCTTCCGCCACGTCAGGTAAAAAGAATAATTGTGCAAAAGTTCATTCATGAAAGTGTTTTTTCCTTCAAAATCAAAACGCACGGTCGTTAAACCAACACGTAAATTACAGGCTGTTTTGTTTGGTTCTACAAATTGCTTGTTTGATGTCAATGATGGCATCAAATGGGACAAATTATCTTTTTGGGAGATGGATTTAGAAGTCAGGTAGGTTCAGGTGATTTGCCGTGGAAGATCGAGTAAGGTACAGGTGAGATATAAAATATTTTGTTAATATATTCGGTTTTTCAAGCAGCACAACAATTGCGCGATTTTCGAATTATCTAAAAATCTTAGATTATACAGGGGGTTCGCGCGAAGTGGCTCACTATTGCTAACTTTGTTATTATTGGAGCTACAAAGTCGGTTAAATTAACAAACTAGTAGCATTTTTTCCGCTGATTACAATGGTGAAAACAGAAAAACAATTGACCATCTGTATTTCGAGATATTTACAAAAATAACATTTTTAAAAATGTATATTTTTGCAAAAATCAATGATAAATTAAATTCTGTACAAAAAATGTCTATACTTTTTTTTTGCAATAATTTTAAATAAGCGTGTTATTTTGAAAAAAGGTTTGCAAAGTTTTAATATCAAAAGTAGCCATGAAATATAAATTTGCCAAATTTCAATGTTTCCGTAATTCTTTCAAGTTTTTTTCAACTTGCCTAAATTCAAAATTATGATTGTTTGGTTTTAATAAATTACTATTCCATTTTATGGCTACTTGATATTAAAGAATTGCAAAGATTTTTTCAAAATAACTCCGTTATTTTAAATTATTATCAAAAATTGGTAAGGAGACTTTTTGTACATAATTTAATTTATCATCGATTTTTGCAAAAATACACAGGGTGTTCCATTTAAAAAAATGTTATTTTTGTGAATATCTCGAAAACCAGATCGTCAATTGTTTTTCTATTTTCACCATTGTAATCAGCGGAAAAAATGCTAGTAGTTTGCTAATTTAAGCGACTTTGTAGCTCCAATAATAACAAAGTTAGCAATAGTGAGCCACTTCGCGCGAACACCCTGTATAATTTTATAAAAAAAATAGTTTTTAGATACCTATTCAATGTATAACATTTTTCAAAAAAACTTAAATCTGCGATTCAGTGCCTCCAATTTAGTTTTTTAGGAAGTTTTAGTGACGTAGACTGAAGATAAAAAATATCATTAGCCGCGCACAACTGACTTAAAGAAAATTTGAAAACGAATATAATTTTTGTGTTAGGTGACGAAGATTTTTTTGTGTTAGTATATTATGAACTCTTTTGATTATTTTGGAGCACCCTGTAGAAGAACCTACCTACCTCAAACTTCTACGATTAATAATTATAATTTAGTTACTTTCTAGGGATTTTATTATTTATTTTATTAACAGAAATTATGTTTAAGTTGGTACTTGCTTTTTACCCACCGGGATTTTTTGTACATCTATAACCTAAGATCCCATCCTAATAATTACAAATGTTTTATGGAGGCTCACCAAACGTATTCGCGTATACAGAAATTGACACTAATTACATCGGACATAATTGATAATAACGACTGGAATCAGATGAGATTTTAATTCAGAGAACATTGAAATAAAACGATAAAATCGAAATAACAAAGCCCGAAATATTCTGTTTGCGTTCAGTATATTTTCCGGTAGCGCTATATTAGATTACATTTTAATCAGCACCAACTGGGTCGGCATAGAGGGGAGCTGGGTTACCGGCCATTACTCAAACTTGACGTTAAATAGCTAATTCAATTGTTACCCCAACGATATGTGGTTATCGCTCGATCTAGCCAGCCTAGAGCTTTGTACAATGCGCGATGCTCTTTTATTGTTTGTATGTGTGTGCTCAACCGCCCCCTTGATGTCTGCCTCGCTTCAAATCATTACGTTTTGATATTTCGCTTTGTATGGCGACGGCAGCGGCGGTGGTGGTGGTAGTGGCGGTCCATCCACCACGCAGCAATAATTGCCGCATATTCCTGATTAAATTTTCATGGTTTTTATTTGACACAATCACAAAACTACAACTAACAGAAAAATTGACATCGTGGAAAATAGTTAGTAGATAGAGATAGATGCAGTAAATTACATTGGGCACCCCCAAGAGATATATCTCGTATAGTTTAATTAATCCCTGATGATTGGGGCGGGTGCGAAACGTCGATGTAGGAACTTGTCGCATGCACCCTCCCTGGACCCGCCAATGTTCACCCACGAGTATTTAGTTACAAAGCCTCTCTTGTGTACTGCTCACTATATGGGAGTGTTTCCACATTCGCCGATTAATATTTCATTACATTTAAATACTCCAAGTTAGATGTATTCGCAAGGGCGTTCAGGATAACACACCTGATGAACGTAGCTTGTCACTTTTGTAGTTGAGCTGATAGGTTTACTTAATCATGTTCCTTTTGCAACTGTAATTAGATTTTGAAGGAACGTGATACATGAAGAGTGGAAAGTTAAGGTTTAAGTTGAGAGAAAATGACCAGGGGATAATCTGGAGGTTATAGAGACATTTGTTATTAAAGTTTCGAACTGGAACTTTAGGCACCATCTTGGAAAATAGCCTCCAGAAGTGAGGTTTAGCCATTTTTCTCGGACATTTTCATCTTAGGTCAAAATTTAAGAATACAATTGTTATGTGGGTATACTGTGTAATATTACAGCAGGCATTCTATTACTGTATTTATAACAAACATCTTAAGATTTTTGAACAAGCCATCATATTAAAACTTTGGCACCATCTTGGAATATAGTAGAAGAAGTGAGTTTTGGGCATTTTTCAGAACAATCATTTCATCTCAAGACAAAAAGTTAGACTACGATACTACAGAATGTTAGTAGAGTTACAGAGACATTCTTATGATGTTCGTAATACGCATATTAAGGGTTTTCAACAAGCTCATTGGAACTTTCGGCACCTTCTTGAAAAAGGGTTTCAAAACGGTTTCTAGCCATTTTTCGAACAGTTCCACCGCAGGACAAAAATTAAGAACACATTTCGACTTCAAATCAATTTCATCTCAGAAGAACACAATTTCTTCTAGAAGACTAAATGTTATATTTGTATTGTCCATCTTTTCTACAAGATTTTTTCTGTAACTGTTAGGTTTAAGTCTACCTTATTTTTATAATGTGTTATTTTTTTCATAACTAATCTAAAGTGTCCAGTTTATTGGAAAATCAGGAGACAGTGCGGCGCCTACATTATATTTATAATCAAATGATTATTAACACATATTTTTTTGTAAAAATCCTTAAAATATGACGTAAGTCCGGTAGTAATAACTGTAATGGTGTGATGTTCCAATGTACTGATATGATAAACATCTGGCTGTATAATCTTAAAAGATGGTCAGAAATACTGCTTGAGTGACTTATTAAAGAGGAAATGGTAGTGGACAAGCGATTACGGTAGCGATCAGCACTTTTCTCTTTGGATTAAGTTAACTGTCACTTCTATTTACTGGATTTCATCACTGATTCCAACTTCCTGCAATGTTTTTATAAACTTACATGTTTCTTTTCGTACATCAATCACAAGCTTAATAAAATATCACACGAAACCAATTATTTTCCATCGAATTGGTTTGTTCTTATGACGGGCTGGTTATTATGTTGCATTTTTTCCATTCAAGAAGCAGAAAATAAACGAATGCGATTGCACTAAGCTTTAAAAGAATAATTGTTGCGACGGATGCAGAACGCTGATGATGAGTTTACTGAACTGATGTGCAATAATTTTGTATTATATTGCGTTTAGAACCTAATTTCGGGTGGCCCCTATTAGCAACATCTATGCAGGTGTGTGTAAGCTTACAAAGTCACACAAATTTTCTTGTATTTCGAACAGGATATTGTCAATCAGAAAAAAGTCACACGCAAGCCAAGGACGACGCCGCCGCATCTCAAAATATTGTCATTTAAAATGAAATTATAGGGGTCGCTATTTAATTTCAAGTTCGTGATATCTACAAGGCACCTACACATACATAACTATTGATAAATTTTTTTTTTCCTTTTATAATACCTGGATGATTATTATTGCGGTCTAAAGTGGGATTTGTGGTTTTTATTTCCTGTCGTTAATCGCAGTAAATACTTACAATCGTAGGTACAAGATGTGGACGATTTTAAAGGTGATTGAACAATAGGGAGTTTTTTGTTATGATAGAAGATGACAACAAGGTTGAAAGTAATCTGGATTTTATTACAGAAATTGGTTTGATTTCGTTTTTTGCACTTGACGACGAATAGGTGGTTAGGTTAGAAATTAAATGTTTGATAAAATTGTTAGATTCCTTTCAACACCTGCAAAATTTTCTGACACAATTTTTATATTTTTAAGTATTTCTGCAGCAAGTCAAAAAACATGAAAATAATGACGTTTTTTATGTATTTTGGAAATAAAAAGGGGTCCGTAAGGGCTTCAGAAATTATTTGTTCTGAATATAGGACAATTGAAGAGATCAGAAGCAAAAGCGCCGAAGTGACATTATGAACATTCTGAGATATAACTCTTTAAAGTTGAATCTCTACTATAAAATCAGTATTAAAAATTTTGTACTGCCCTTCACCCCTTCAGTGCAAAGCCAGACGCGTCTGATGTATTATTTTCACTTAGTATATTTTACTACCAAACAGAACTGAGTTTTCACCTTTGAAATCCTCACGTAGGTCAAAATTTAAAGAAAATCGCTTAGGCGGTTTTGCTTCTGACCCCTTCAATTCGCTAGCGTTAGGGCAAAAGGTCTTAAGTCATAAAATGGTCATTTTAGATTAATGTAAGAAATGTGTGCAGTTTTTGATGAAGATTGCTTTAATAAAAAGGACTTAAGTCAATTATTAAAATTACACATTTCTTTAACTTCAGTTAAATAGGTTTTAGTCTCAATAACGCTTGGAGTCTAGGGCAAAAGGACTTGTGTTAACATACGACCATTTTACCGATAATGATGACTTATAGCCTTTTGTCCTAACGCTAGAGAATTATCTCCTTGTAGCGGCCTAGTTAGAATTTAAAATTTTTAAGTTTTTTAGGTTTCAGCCCGTTTTGTGAAGTTCTTGTATATTTTCAAAAGGCACTTTTGAGGCTGAAAGAGGAGACGGAGAGAAAGGCACAGCGTGACGACACACACGTTTTCTGAAAATAATCCTGCTATACACTTTTCAGTCATAAAACATGCATTCTAAACCAATTATCCCATCAAGTTTCCACTAGGCGCTTATAATATCATTTATGAAGTAACTAAATAAATTTGTACCTATCCAAAGAGAACAAGAGATCGAAGTGCTTAATGCAGACTAATTAATATTAATTATACAATGGAGGTCTTCTCAGAAGCCAGGCATCATAATTATGTGTAACCAGATAAGAGAAACTCGGCGGTAGGTAATAAAATAGCAATAAAACCATAGGCATAGTGAAGTTGCAACAACATCAACAACGGGGGCTGGGAAACAAGAGAGAGATGCCAGTGATGTTCTGTTGTTATGTAGAGCCTACTACACGCAATTCCAAATATACGCAGCTAGTTATAAATTAAGTATATATAACATCCAGAGAGTTGAACAAAGGCTTTCAAAATAATTACCAAAAGAAGACGAGCGCTATAAATAATAAATTATCGAGTTGTTAGTCACTATATAGAGAGGGACGTTGACGAGCGCGGGATAGCTCACGACGACGCCGACGACGGTGCCACCGACGACGAGGAGAGCAAGGGCGTTTTAATATCCACCATAAAGTTACACATATTGTTCTGCTCTTTACCAAAGGGGCCTAATTCAATTTTTTCCGAGCCCCCAAGGGGTGCCGTTTCTGACTTACTACACGCCACCAGCTTCATTGCCCAAGTTATTATTATTGCAACATATTATTTTTGATGGCATTATCACATAAAAGCATCCTATATAAGCTGATGTGGGGCAGATGAAATTTAGTAGTAGTTTTGAGGTTGAAATTTGTAAAAAATATCATATCATCATTGCAATCGATTTCACCAAAAGTGTATCAAAACAGTCCTTAGAGTTTTATTTTTCAAATTTATTAATGGTTTTCCAAAATTCCATAGAATCACAGCAGAAATATTACAGAGATTCAGAATTTTGCATTTTTGAACAAAAGGAAATTACCAAATAAATTAAATTTAACAAACCAAAAACCTTACTGTCTAAAATTTAGTGTAGAATCGAAAATTATAAATAAAAATATACAGGATGTTCTATTTAAAAAGTCATAAGTGCGCATTGAAACTGATAAATAAAATGGAGTAGGTAGTTAAAAATTTCCTAAAAAATTAAAATAGATTTTCAAATTATTGGAGTTATTCTACATTGCAAAAAGCCAAATATGAACATTCTAGATTAGACAGTCAAAAATGGTGCAAAATTCAAATATCTAATGTCAAAATTGAACATATTTTAGTACCTTTCTTATACTTTATCTTCAATTGAAACGCGATTTATTGATTGAGGTTAATGTTTTTGCTTCCCTATTAAATGAAACTATCATCGTATTTGGGCGTGAGGCGAGAATCGGAAGAGATTGAATTGTCGCATAAAAATTAAATAGGGGACGACAATCCACATGAGGGTGCACTTGCACTTCATACACAAACAGTTCAAAAGGCATGAGTGATCTCTGTATATGTTATTTGATTGACTTTTAATGAACTTATAGTGTCCCAAGAACCCCCCAGGGTAAAAGAAACAATTAGTCGAGAGGGTCCATCGTATTGATAAAATGATCTATGCTCATCCATCTCTTTCTATCTACCAGATGATGCATGGGAAATATCTATATACAAGCAAAAAACAGTACCATAATTATCTGTTTTAATTACACTTCGTGAAGACAATGACACGAAACGAATTAACTTTTAAAAAAGTTTGTGTTGTTCCTGTTGATGAGAGCCTCACTATTTACCGGTGATGATTCAATTGAAATATCAAACAATATAAGAAACAGAAGTTTATTATACAAACAACATAAATCCACAAGTTTTTTTTGTCTTCCATAATTGTGTGTTTCTTAATATCAAAAAGGAAAGCAATTAGTTTTTCAACACACTAAAAAAGAAAGGTAGGAACTAGAGTTGTAACTATAATAAAATTGTGTTATGTAAAAATGTTATGGAACATAACCACAGCGATTCGTGTATTACTCTAATATTTTATTGTAAGCAATTGTGTTCATTCAAAGATATGCATTAATTTCGTTGTGTTAGCTTTTTTACAATAATTAAGAAATTGAGCACCTGTCGCACAAAAAGCTTTTAAATCGAAATTAAATGAAAGTATACTAATCAAAAGCAATAAATTTTCGATAGATTTAAATGCCATTCGATTATAACCGGCACGTTTTTAACAAGAGAAACGGTATAGGTACTTTTCCAAATATTATCACGAAATATTTTTGGGGGACAAGTTATTTTAAAAGCTATCTCTATTTGTATTGATTGCCGGGCTCAACATGCTTAGATTGGTTTTTTGGTTTTTTCGACTGGCGACAGACATTTGTCACGCGATAAAAGGCAGACACAAAAATTAGTGTGTCATTTAGTTTCGGGTACAACGGGATAAGGGACTTCAAATAAGTTATCGTTAATTATTCGACAATAATTTAGATTTTCGTTGGGAAGTGAGAAAATTTCATACACAAAATTTGCAGAGTTTTACTAAGAAACAGCATTTTAAAATTATTTCTGCGCAAGATATTTTGTAAAAAAAAATGATATCAAAATCTGATCATTGATTCCAAAGATGTTTTAAGGGCAAATTTGTAGTAGCATTAGAATAAGCATCATAAAATAAGTCGATAGAAATTGTAATTTTTTAATCTAACGTGCTTAAATTTTGTTAAATGTAAATTACACTGTTAACAAACTATAATAAAGCACTTTTTATAGTTTTTTCCAATAACATTCTAAATAGAGTGTAAGTAAAATTTTTTTAATAAAAAGTTAGCCGATAGGTACGTTTTTTAATAAAACCAATGTTAAACTATAAAACACTAAAAATTTTATTAAATTATTGTAAGTGGTTTCAGAATTATAATTTTTTAACCTTTGTAAAATGTTAATTACACTGTTAACAAACTATAATAAAGCACAAATTTTTAGAGTTTTTTGCAATAAACAAAATTTTTACACTACCTATATTGTAAGATTATTTTTTAATAATAGTATATTATACAATGAGCATTTAATGATAGCTATTAAGACACGAGTATGAGAATTACGACACTCATCTACGATCTACGGCTCGTGTCGTAATGAATACGAGTGTCTTAATAACCATTAAATGTGAGACTAGTCAAAATAATGAATAATAAGAAAATAAATATTATGGCAACTTTATCATAAACTAAGAAATGTCAGATAATCAAAATGAACTGTCAATTTTTAAATTTTAGATTTGTTCATGTTCATGGCAATCTTTGATATTCACGGAATATTGCTGGGATGTAGCATTTCTATTTATAAACTTGTATCGTAATGAATCTTATTACAGTACAGGTCTAATAAATCAATTAAAATATGGTAGTAGAAAAAAATGATTAGATCTCTGTTTTAATTTTATAGCCCAATAAATAATAAATGCGCAAGAATAATATAAAAATTTATGTAGGAATAATGAAAAATATTAATCACAGCTAAAAATTATTGTAGTTTCAGAATTATAATTTTTTAACTCGCATGTTTAAATTTTGTAAAATGTCAATTACATAATAAAGCACAAATTTTTTAGGGCTTTTTTACAATAAACAAAATGTTTACACTATATTGTTAGATTATTTTTTAATAATCGTAGATATAAGTATTATACCATGAGCATTTAATGATAGCTATTAAGACACGAGTATGAGAATGAATACCTACGAGTGTCTTAATAGTCATTAAATGTGAGTTGCATACACTATTTTGTCTACGACTAGTCAAAATAATGAATAATAAGAAAATAAATATTATGGCAACTTTATCACTAAGAAATGTCAGATAATCAAAATGAACTGTCAATTTTTAAATTTTAGATTTGTCAGATGTGCATGGCAATCCTTGATATTCACAGAATGTTGCTGCGATGTTGCGTTTCTATGTATTTATAAACTTGTATCGTAATGAATCTTATTACAGTACAGAGTACAGGTCTAATAAATCAATTAACGCTCTATTGCACATATTTTTTAAAACCACTGAATTTTTTTTATAGCTTATTTAAGTCACTTTGTAAGTCACCAAAAATTTAAAAAAAAAATTTTTTCATTTTTCAAAATTTTTTTTCAAAAAAATGTGGCGTTTCCACTATTTTTTCAGGGGGAGGATTGGTGGCACAATCGTGGGGGCAATAGCGCAGCTTATAAATTGAACGTTGCTGAACGGGTACGATGTGCGGTTACGGAATTATATCATAATCCCGCTTTTATATAGTGATTTTGTAACGTTCCTATTCGGGTACAGTATGCAACAGAGGGTTAAAATATGGGAGTAGAAAAAAATTATTACAAAACTTTGATTTAATTTTAACCCAATAAATAATAAATATAATAATAAATGCGCACGAATAATATAAAAATTTATGTAGGAATAGTGAAAAATATTAATCACAGATAAAAATTATTTTTCAAAATTATCATTTTATTAAACTAATTTTACCCCCCGCGCCATCTTCGGATGAGAAGCCCAACTTCCCCACACGCGCTCCAAACTAGAAATCTTTTTTATTTCCCATATACAGATACCTGTTATATTTGGCGCGTTGGTACCCCTGAAATCCCCTCGAACTGTCAAACATCAAAATTTTCAGTAATCTACGTGAGTCATTTGGTTCCAGACGTTTTGTTGTGTCAAAAATCGTTTTATTTAAGTCGCATCGATGATCTTTTTCAAATTACACATCACCGAAAGCAATAAATTATGTAAATACGAATCGTACGAAAACCAGCAACACCAATTTAAAATTTTTACAACGTGTGTGTTTGTGTTCTAGTAAATTACCCGTTATAATGTGATCGCAACATGGTTTCTTTTGCGATGAGTGTTCCAATTTCCGCAATAGTATTTTTGTAGAAAAAGGGAACATTTTGTAGGATAGGTGCAATAAAATGATGATCAGTTGACTGCTTTGCAAAAAATTGTGTTCGTTTTCCTAATATGAATATCATAAGAAAATGGTTATATAAACCAAAGGTAAATCTTGTTAACTACTTTAATATAATAATAAAACAAATCCAGACATTTAATTAGCATATTCACAAATTTACGCAGATAATCATGGTGAAAATTCCCGGAATATACGATTTTACATTGACGGAAAAAATTCCCATACGATGCGATTATTTTCGAAATTCTAGCCAACTAAATAAATAAAACAACAAGATTCTCTTTTGTTTCGCTTTCTACATGTAGATATGACGTCAATCATGGCTTATTATATTTATAAAATTTCCCATCTAAATTAGTTATCAGCACAAAAATATACAGAGATAATGATTAATTAGAAATTTCAAACGAAGTTTAAATAGTTCGAAAAAGAAGCATTCAAGTTCAATAATGTTTGCTAAAATTTGTTTATTTCTGATAAGGAGATTATGCATTCATCCACGTTATTAGTGTCATGATGGAAAAATAGAAGGTCATGTAACACTTTAGTTTCACCTGAATAATGTATTTTTATGATTAAGCTGGTTTTCTAGAAATTCTTTAGTTTTATTTTCAGATTTAATTCAGTTTATGCAAAAACTACAGAAGAACAATACTAGATTCGCAGAGAATTCAATAAAAAGAAGTTATTTTGTCTTGACATCAAGTAGGCTCTTTTCCGGTTTGGTACATGGCCAACTTAGAAAATAAACAATAATTAGGAATGTTGTTTACCAAGAAATATTTATTGTTCAGGATTAAATACGTCGGAATTTTTGTAAAAATATCATTAGTAGACTCTTCGCCACTTTGATACATGACCAACTTATAACCATTTAACCCAAACTACTTTCACTTGTTCCACCTGACCTAGTTGTATCATGTTAATTAAATTCGTATTAATTCGCATTTAATTATTGCAGAGGAACGACAAATCGCTGTTAGCGCAATTTTTCTACGCCGATGAGGACCTCAACATTGTCGCAAACGAACTGGACAGTTTCGATGGACGCAAAGACCCAGAACGCTGTACAACCCTAGTGAACCAACTGCGGCAGTCCCAGGACAAGGTCCTAACCATCACCAACGCCATCATGGACGTGTTAATCGGCGACGAAAGGGCCGACAGAGATTTTCGGGTGAAATTCCCCGAGGATGTCCTGCAGGAAAACCTAGCAGGACAGCTTTGGTTCGGCGCCGAGTGCCTAGCCGCCGGTTCCTCCATCATGAACAAAGAAGCCGAGAGCACCGCCATGCGTCCCTTGGCTAAAGCCGTCACCAAAAGCCTGGAAAACGTAAGAAACCTCCTGCGAGACGCCTGTTTGCGTAACAACACCCCCAATGGACCAATCCGATTGGACTGCAATGAACTCGTCACGGAAATGCTTTTAGAAAGTCTGAAAATCTTCGACCGATTGTTTGCAGAGTTTGAACTGGAGTATGTTAGCGCAATGGTTCCGGTGAAAACCACGCAAGAATACGAATTGCAGGAGTTGATTGGGGTTTTGTTCTCGGAGACGTTGCGGCGTGCCCTGAAGATGAAGCTGTTGACGCAGGAAATGGTAGATGATTGTGATCCGGCGCTAATGTTCACTATACCGCGTTTAGCGATCGTCAGTGGCCTTTTAATATTCCCTAACGGTCCCCTGTGTATCGATAAAACCGTGGAGGAGATGAGCGAACTGTTTCGACCGTTTCAAACGCTTCTGCACCAAATTCGTGAATTACTTTGGACATTAAATAATAGAGAGTTGTACAAGCTTGAAAAGCTACTGTGCGACAATGAGCAAATTAGTGATATTTTACCGGTTAGTGATGTACAAGTACATAGTGAATTAGATCATTTTGTCAATCAATTTTACAACGAATACCCACTATGCAAGGACTACGTTGCGAATTTCTGCTACAACAATGTAAGCAGCGCTGTTGAAGAGGAGCCCCTCGAGGAAACTCTACAACGTAGCCCGACTGATAACATAAACATTCCTTCAACTTCTGGCTATTTGCTGTCTAACACTTTGGCGCATGATGCTTTGATGGCTGCAGTGGCACCACCTGAAGCAGCTGCAAGACTGGAATCGCCTCCAGATCACGATTCCCTGGAAGTGATTTCGGTAGCAGCAGCAACCCTATCATCGATTCTAGCCGTTAGCGATACAACCAAGGAGAACAATTTGGAATCACCCAATGATTCCGGTATTTGTACGGAGAATACCAGTTTGGATCGGTCGCCCAGTTTGGATTTGAACGAGAATAAATCCTGCAGTTGTACGGCAGGTGGTGATTGTAATTGTGGGCAAAACTCGCCGAAAGTCCGGGGAAAAAAGAAAGTAAGGGAGTACTCGGCTGGATCAAGTCGGCTTCTACCGAAATCTGCGGTGGTTACTAGGAGAATTAATAGAGTGAGGGAGGGGGATGATGATAGCTCTAGTACCGGCAGTTCGGATACGTCGTCGTTTAACAGTGGATGTGTGGATGATGGGGAGATTGCTTTGGCGATGCAAGCCGCTGAAATTGCAAGTCGGAATGAGATTCGGGCGAAATATCGGTGAGTTGACTGATTAGAGACCCAAATATTTGGAGGAAAAAGATTTAAAAAATTGAATGTGAATAAAGAAGTGTGGCTATTCAATGCACAAATCGCACCTTCTGATATTTTATAGTACAGGGTGAGTCGCAATAAGTGGGACATGCTTTACCTCTAAATATTAGGCCTGGAACTTTTTTGTCCTTAAAATTTTAATGATATTTAATAGACAATTTAATTTGGAAACTTTTTGATCTCTTATAAAATTTTGAAGAAACCCACCGTTAAGCTTTAAAAAAACTAACAGCCTGTTTTAACTAAGTTTCAAAAAAACAGTATCAAGTATGGAGATTTAAAAGTTATTGATGGAGGACGGAGCTCCAGGACATTATGCATGTTCTGTACGACATTGGCTATCTGTCACCTATCCTCAACGATGGATTGGTAGAAGCCCCGGCGATGACGCTCCTGTTGCTCTTCTTTGCATTGAAAACCGATTTTTTTTAGCATATAGGTAAAACTGCCTCTCGAACTTCATTGGCGTGTTGAACGATTCTCCTTCTAAGCTCTTGAAGTGAAGGAATAGGTGTTGCATACACTTTTGATATTAAATATCCCCAAGAAAAGAAATCCATTGCGGTTAGGTCAGGAGAACGGGGAGGCCAAGCAACAGGAGCATCAGGGCCTCTACCAATCCATCGTTGAGGATAGGTGACAGATGGCCAATGTCAGATAGGACGTGCATAATGTGCTGGAACTCCGTCCTCCGTCAATAACTTAAATCTCAGCATACTTGATGCTATTTTTTTTTAAACTTAGTAAAAACATGCTGTTAGTTTTTAATTTTTTAAAGCTTAAGGGTGCGTTTAGTCAAAACTTTACAAGAGATGAAAAAGTTTCCCAATTAAATTGCCTATTAAATGCAATTTTTTTTATTATTAAAGTTGAAGAACAAAAAAGTTCCAGAAGGTTTAACACTTTACTTACTTTAAAAAACCATCTTCTTAAAGCTTGATTTCAACAGAATTTTCACAAATTAAAGGTCTTTGAAATTCATTAGCAACTATCAAGACATGTTCTTCTCATCCAATTAGTTTAGAAGCTAGTAGCAAAAAAAATTTTTTTTCTTAAACTTCAAGAGCGTATAACTTTTTAGTTAAGCATTTTAGTATACTTAACAACTTATTGCGTCAATCGTTTTTTATCGTTACGACTCACCCTGTATAATTTTCAGATAGTATTATCATTATTTATACTTATTTATTTTAGATTATCTGTGTATGTTCGCGATAATAATTCACAAAGGACATACAGGAAATTCCCCAGAGTTTATAATTTAAATTTTGTTGTGTTTGATGGAACAAAGCTCGGAACAAAGTAAACAGAAAATGATATAAATAATTTAATACATTATTGATTGACACAATAACGAAAATATTATGATATAGTACCGCCTAACTAGAAGATATTCTCAGACTTTAACCTGAATTTTTAACATTTTATTGTTTAGATAGTTACAGTGTACCCAGAAAAAATACGAAATCTCTTAAGAGGTGAGAATTTTGAGAATATCTTGCATCACTCTGTATAAATATATCTAGTTAGTTTCGAAAAATCTTCTATTTAATGTGTAAAAAATTATACAGGCCAATGCAAGAATCACTCCTTAGTAGTATATCTCTGATTTAATGTTTATTTTTTTTGTCTAGTTCCAGTGACGACCTGCTGCACCGTCTATTCGTGTGCATAGCCGGCGTAGCCGACCAGCTCCAAACCAACTACGCGTGCGACCTCCGGAACATCCTCAAATCCGTATTCCTCATCAACGCCACAGACACAACAGAATCCGCCAAGACCCTCGAAACCGCCTCACTGGAATCCTCCATAGAATACCACCCGCCCCAAGAAGACGTCATAGAAAATAATGAATTCTCCGTAGACCCCAACATTCTCGCCCAAGAAGCGCTCTTCGACACCAACGTTTACTTCCACTTGGACACGGAAGACTTTGGAGATAACGACTACACTAACCATCCACGCCAACCAGACGAAAGAAGTTTAACATCGCTTAGTGCTGATTTAAGCCGGTATGCGTCACTGAGGGAAGATATAGCCAATTTGCATGGTGATGGTGAGCCAATTGAGACAATGGGTGGTGTTTTGGAACAACCAGAGGACTTTGAGCGGCCTCCGATTTGGATTCCGGATATTGAGGCGCCGAAATGTATGAGTTGCAGTGCGAATTTTACGGTGGTGAAACGACGGCATCACTGTAGGAATTGCGGGAAGGTTTTCTGTGCTAGATGCTCTTCCAACAGTGTGCCCTTGCCGAAGTTTGGACATGAGAAACCCGTTAGAGTGTGCAACAAATGTTTTATTTATAATTTGACACCGTTCACTATGTCAGGTTGATTTCGGATTTTAACAGTTGTTGTTTTTATGTTTTTTTTATGTAATTGACGAGATTTTTTAATAATAATAATAATAAGAGCAAAGTACTTTATATTTTGATTAATATGCATTAGTAAATTATAGT
Organism: Pediacus dermestoides; assembly: GCA_963942485.1. Taxonomy (NCBI): domain Eukaryota; kingdom Metazoa; phylum Arthropoda; class Insecta; order Coleoptera; family Cucujidae; genus Pediacus; species Pediacus dermestoides. The sequence continues at coordinate 10,328,133 of OZ012628.1, read as the reverse complement.
AGATCAATTTTTATATTGTACATTTTTGTGGATTAGTAGGTATGTAAATATAATTGCATTTTTACGTGATATGAACTGCGACTGGTTAGAAGAATGGTTTTTTTAAAAAAAGTATACAATACATTTGCCTTTGGCACAGAAAATTGTACACTACATGTTGTGCGTTATACTGTTCTCTATAATTAAATTTTTCAAAGTTTTGCCTTAAAATATAATATACTAAGTAGATTTAGCTCTTCAAAAAGTACTGCATACTATTTTGAAGGATTAAAATAGTGTACCGTACAAAATAACCAATTTTCTTATAAATAGCTTCGTTTCAAACATGTAACCCAATTCAGTAATAAAGCATTTAGTTATTGTTTATTTTTTCTGCATTGTTTTTGAGATTGTTTAACATTATGTGTATAAGTAAAGTAAGTACAAAAAAAATTAAAACTAAATCTCCATCACATCTAATAGTTTTTAATTTGTTGTACTGAAACATTTTGTGATAAATTTGTATATTTTATTTATAATATGGTTTATGGGATTATTCATATCTCCAATAAAGATTATTTTCATCTAAAACCGTATGTTTTTTGCTGTTTTTATCCTGCGAATAATCGATATTACAGAGCGCCAAGATAGAAATTTGTGAAAGAAATGTCTGATACAACCATAGAACATGTCTTTCTTATAGGACTCGGATATAGTCTTATTCGTTGGAAAGTTCAAAATTATTCCAAATTTATTTACTGATACAAAAATTCAGCGGATGGAATTTTCTCAATATATGTTGTCTTCTGCGATGTGGACCTCATTTAATCATTATCGGCGCTACCTGTAACAAGAACATTTTCTTTTGAACCCCCTTTGCTTCGTTCCCATCTCGCTATTTGACTACTGGTGATCTAAGGGCAATACTAATTTTTTAAGTACACTACGTACACCAACAAACATGTTTGAAAAAGCGACCAATTATTGTTCTTAAATTAATAATATTATAAATGTAAAATTTCCACTAAATAAATGGTAATGTATAAACCAACATTATAGCTATAACAAAATCACAGATATACAGGGTGTTTCCTAACTACGGTACGAAACTTCAGAGGGTGATAAAGTGCATGTCAGCCATTTCAGCGTTCGTAAAATTATTCATGATGGAATCACTGCTGATTAACAACTCTGACTTTTACGGATATGACAATACTATCCATAGATAATATATAACTAATCACTGTGAGCTGGTCTCCAAAGCAGGTAAGTAGGTACCTACTAGATTGGACTTGGCAATAATTTGTCATAAAAAGCAGATGTGGTGATTTTTATTTTTTTTTCTCGAAAACGAAGCTAGATATGAAGAAAACACAAGAGACCAAAAAGTTGTATTTTTAGTTGCTTAATCTAAAAAAATAAAAAACTACAAAAAAAAGTCAGTGGCGTACTTTTTTTCTCAATAATATTGGCTGTGGTGCCCACTGAGACGCCACTGGACCTAATAATTTCAATCTAGTTAGGGCTAAATAAGCGCCTTATTACTTCAAATAACTGCACCAAATTTCAACCAAATCGGTTTAAGGATATTTTATAAATATCGTTTTGTTTTTAAACTTCTGTATCTCAGAAACGAAGCAACTCCGGTCATAATGTTCATGGGAACTTTTTTTCTTAAAACGACCTAACAAATCACCCTCTGAAGTTTCATACCGTAGTTAGGTAATAGAAAATACTAAAGAATTTTCAGAACAACGCTACAAAAAACTTTTTGTAAGTATCTACCTAGTTTGCCTTCGGAATAGATGCGGAGAGGAACGAAGTCCACAGACCAACCAAAACTAATAAGCTTTTTCTACTTGTTTAGTGTTTTTGTTTCGAGTATCGATAAAAGTGAAAAAATTCTTCCCTGCCCCTCTTCTCGCGCATTTGTCGTATATTATTTACATTAAAATAATTTTTACTATTTTCATTATCATACGTTTGTAGAGAATTTAATGCTATACAACTTTGGTAATAACCTTTTTCATCGAGAAATGCAAAATAACCGAGATAATCGCAAAAACATTAAAAAAATAAAATTCAAGATGGCGGAGAAAGCAATAGATCTTTTTATTTATTAATGCGTTCCGACATTTTTTGCGGACAGTTTCTATGGGAGAAAGAGAGCAAGAGTGATCGGTTAAACGTGTCACACTTGAATAAATGTCCACAAAAAAGTAGGGATTGCGCTTGCGCGTAGAATAAATAAAAAGGTCTATTATGTACAGGGCCTTTCACGCAAAAGTAACACCCCCCTTATTTTCTTACCTATTGAGATATTTTATTTTTTCAAAATCATATTTACTGTAGTTTTTTCTGAAGTTTTCAAATATGCCATCAAAACTTTTTTAACTTGAAAAATATACAGGGTGCGCTAAAAATGGCATTTTTTCTTATGGAACACCCTATATTTTTTTACATGAATCGATAGATCTTTTTAAGCTGATTCCAAAAATATATATGACTTTAACATTTGGACCAAAAGTGGCGGGGATATTAAACGTCAAATTTGTAAAATTTAAGAAAATTAATATTTCTTTTTTTTTTACCTTTTAGGTTATTTTGATTTTTTTTATTGTAAGATCTCCTTTATTCTTCCTGTAAATGTCAAAAAACTAGAACACAGCTTAGTTTATAATTTTTTTTTAATTCAAGGCAACCTGGGAATGTAGTAACATTGTAGGCAATCTTGTATAATTTATATTATTAATAAAATCATTTTGAATTAAAAAAACTTAATAGTATACTCGAATACAGAAAAAAATAAAATAGAATTTCAAAAAATTAAAATATCCTAAAAGGTAAAAAAAAGAAATGTTAATTTTCTCAAATTTTACAAATTTAACGTTTAATATCTCCGTTACTTTTGGTCCAAATGTCAAAGTCATATATATTTTTGGAATCAGCTTAAAAAGATCTATCGATTCATGTAAAAATATATAGGGTGTTCTATAAGAAAAAATGCCATTTTTAGCACACCCTGTATATTTTTCAAGTTAAAAAAGTTTTGATGGCATATTTGAGAACTTCAGAAAAAACTACAGTAAACAGAATTTTGAAAAATTAAAATATCTCAATAGGTAAGAAAATAAGGGGGGTGTTACTTTTGCGTGAAAGACCCTGTACTTTATTAGTTGTAAAACTGTACCTTCCACATCTCCAGGGTGGGGATGGAGGACAAAAAAGCGCGTTAAAAAAATTTGTCCTGAATTAATCGGTTCAAAAAGTTAGATTCTAGATTCACTATAGGGCACTAGACTATGTTATTATGTAAAGAAAAATTAAGACTTTTTTCTTTTTATAAAAATAAGCATAAAAATTAGCCTTTAGGCAAGAAATATACAACACGAAAATGCAACAATATTAGAGCGGTTGAATGAATAGGTTAAAAACAATTCAAACGAAAGCGGAACAAGAAGAAATTTTATAACTATTTTAATAAAACACCATAATTCATTGCGGCGTAGCTACAAAGTTTGAGGCCCTCGCAAAAATGTTTGGACCCTCTACAGACATTATTTTAATAATTTCCACATACGGTTAACAAATTTATTTCTATGTCCCGATCGATGTTATGAGAATGCATTTTTTTTGGAAAGAATTTTGAATCAATTTCAAGTCATTTTTGAATTATCGCGAATACAGACCAGACAAAATGTGTAAATCCATCAAAATCTCAAAGTAGAAAAAACAACGATTACTATACTTCTTCATTACTACTTCGTATAAGAAAGTGAAAGTAAAAAGTTCTTACCACTCTTTGGACTTTACAACCCCTAACGGTATCCAAGCAACTCATACAAAAGAGTGATCGATTCCCTAGCAACAAACATATCTATTAGATGTCATAAAATAATTGACTTGCCCCCCGTCATTTAATTATAAATTTTTATCCTATAATACCAACCTACCATGGAGGAAAGCGATGTGAGTGAAGGCCGCGAAGAAGGCGATACCGAAGAGGACACAACCCTCGACCCTGAAAACCCCGAACACGAGCTAGCCATCTTAGAACGCGACTTTTACAAAGTAAGTCCTTCCAAAAAACTATACCTATGTACCCTTCTAAAAATTTCCTCCCAATAGTTGCTTACAGATGTCGAAGCAAACCCAGAAGCCAAACAATATTCCTACGAGTTCGTGCGCTTGTATGAGTCTTTGTATAAATCACGTGAAAGAGAAAAATACTTGGACAACCAGCAAAACGTCCTGGAAATACAGATACACGAAAAGGACGAAAAACTGGAAGCTGCGCTGAAACTGGCACAAACCGACAAGGAAACCATTGAGGAACTCAAGGCGGAAATACAAAGAGCGTGGAAACTCGCAGATGCTGCACATGCTCGAGAGCAAGTCGCCCAGGAAATCATCGACAATTTAAGAAAACAAGTCGAGGGATTGAACGCTGAAATCGCGTTTAAGCTGAAGATGACCGAATCTGACGAACAGTAAGCAAAACTTCCCTTACCTTTCATTTCTCTACGATTTAATTTCAGAGTTGCTGAAACCAACAAGAACAAAGATGATCTGGAAAGGCAAAGAGACAAGCTCATCTATGAAGTTGGGCAGTTACAAACGAAGTTAACACACGCTGTTGGGTACCAGGAGGAACTAGAACGAAAGAACTCTGAGGCAGATTTGAAAATAAATGAAATTAGTGGACAATTAGAGGTACAAAACACAGCTTAGAAGACAGTTTCTTAAACGATTTTTTAGGATTGTCAATCTGAGAGTGATAGGCAAAAGAAGGCGAAGGAAAAGTTGGACCAAGATATACAGCAGCTGAAGATAAAACTCGAGGATAAAGACGCACAAAACAACGATTTGCAGTCTATAATTAACATACATGTTAAGCAAATTAACCGACAGGAACAAGAACTGAAAGAACAACGAATTTCCTATGATAAAATCGCTAGGGAGTTGGATGTGAATATTTTAAAATACAGCAAACTCCAAGAGGAATTCAGCTCGATAAGCCACGAGTTAAACCAGACCAAAAATAAACTAGCAGTGAAACTTGGAGAGCTAAAAGTAATAATCTAGCTGTAGGAAAAATGATATAATAATTAATTTCTCTTTAAGACTTTACAAGTGGACATCTTCCACGCCAAAACCGAGTTTTATAAAGCTTTAAAAAGCAAGGAAGGCGCCGAGAAAAAAATGATAGGCTTGGTAGTCGAAAAAGAAGAAATAGCAAACGATCGCAATGCCCTCCGAGGTCGCATAGCTGTAGTCGAGAAGGAAATCGAAGAATACAAGAAAATAGCAGACGTAGACAAGCGTGCTTTAGACACAACCCTCAAAGAAAAAGACTTACTCAACAAGAGCATCATCAAACAGCAAGCCGTTACAAAAGAACAGGAAAAGCTCATCAAAATCCAGGAGCACAGCAAGAGAAAACTCGAACTAGAACTGGATAATCTCTTCGTTGAAATGAACAAGCAAAAGAAAGTCATCACCAGTTTGGAGCATGATAAAGATCGCTTGGACTTGGAGCAGTTGGACTTGAAGCAAAATATTGAAGAGCAAATGGAGGAGTTGAAGCAGAAAAAAGTTGGAGGTTTTTGCATTGGAAACCCAAAAGCTAATAAGAGTTGTGTTTTAGTCTGCTATTTTTGAGTTGAAGAAGAATCTGTATGAGCAACAAAACAAATTCCAACAGCAACAAAATTTGTTTGAAGCTGTAAGAGCTGACAGGAATTCGCTGCAGAAGGCTTTGCAGGAATCGTCGGCTGAGGCTGGTGAATTGAGGAACAAGTTCAAGATTGTCTTGCATCAAACCGAGCAATTGAAGGAGGATATTGCGATGAAGGAGAAATTTTTGGTGAAGCAGGAGAATATTATGAGGAAGATCACAAAGGAAAAAGAGGATTTGAGGTTTGTTTCCAGAGAACCCAAAGACAATAAATGTTAATAACGTTTGCTTTCTTCCAGTATTGAGGTTAATGCTGGTTTGGAGCAAATCAGGGGTTTGAGGAGTGATATAAAGGAAATGAAGGAGGAAGAGCGAAGGTTGCACAAAAATTTATTGGTAAACTTTCGGTTTTGTTCCGCATTTTTGCTTACAGTCACTTGGTGTGTTCTTCTAGGACAACGAACGAGTTATTCGTGACCAAGCCAAAAATTTGGAGCAGCTGATGAATGAACGTGATGTCATTGGATCGCAATTAGTCCGCCGAAATGATGAAATGGCGTTACTTAACGAAAAAATCAAAATATTGCAAATTACTTTAGCTAGAGGTTTATTTTTCATCCTAATTAAGATTATATATTTTGAATTGCTTTTTTTAGGTGAAACACAATATGAGCAAAGACTAGGAGATATAAGACTGTTAAAGGTTGAGGTGAAACGTCTAAGACAGGAAAAAAACGTTTGGATGAAGTCCCAGCATAATCTGTTGGATTTCCGACAGGAAATCATCCGTTTGGAGCGGGATCTAACAAAATATCGTTTGAAATGTCGTGCTTTAGAGGAAGAGTGCCAGAATCCTATGAACATTCATAGATGGAGAAAACTGGAGGGCTCTGATCCGCAAGTTTTGGAACTAATCCAAAAAATTCAAATTCTACAAAAGTATTTCGATTTTTATGATCATTACCATAACATGATTTTTTATAGTTTTTATACGATTCTATAATTAAATACTTCACGCTTTTTTTCGTTCATATAACAAATAATAATATACAATGAAATGACAGTAATGAACTTTTTCAAGTTTATATGTCTATTATAAGGCAATAGAGGAAAACTACTTTCAAGTGTAAACAAAGCACTTATATAACATTCGTACTAATATAAATATACTTTTCTGTTAGGCGACTGTTGCAACAAGCATCCGAAGCCATTGACAGAGAGCTGCATTTGAAGGAGGCTGAAAAATTGTACATGAATCTTCGGCAAGTCGTTTCCAAACAACCTTCACCCGAAATTCAGGAGCAACTGTTAAAGACGCAGCGAGCTTTGAAATTACGCAACCACAAACTCAAGGTAAGAAAAAAGTTGTTGATATTATTTACGTACTGCAGGAGTAGGATAATATAAAAAGCGATTACCTACTATACTTTCTTATTATTTCGTATAAGAAAGTAAAGAGGAAAGCGTTGAAGATTTCAAAAATATCTAATAAAAACCAGTTATTTTGTATTTTTGTTATTCTTTCTCTTCAAGTTTCCAAAAAAATTTGAATTTGGACATCTTAAGTTGAGCGAAAATTTAGGTTGAGTTTGAAAGTTAAGGATTTTTAGCGAATTTTTGAGTTTTCACTCCTGTCGGAGAGATATACAGGGTGTTTGCGCGAAGTGGCTCACTATTGCTAACTTCGTTATTATTGGAGCTGCAAAGTCGGTTAAATTAGCAAACTAGTAGAATTTTTTCCGCTGATTACAATGGTGAAAACAAAAAAACAATTGACCATCTGGTTTTCAAGATATTCAAAAAATAACATTTTTTTAAATGGGCACCCTATATATTTTTGCAAAAATCGATGGTAAATTAAATTCTATACAAAAACTGTCCTCATCCTTTTTTGATAATAATTTAAAATAAGCGAGTTATTTTGAAAAAAAGTTTTCAAAGTTTTAATATCAAGTAGCCATAAAACGGAATAGTAATTTATTAAAACCAAACAATCATAATTTTGAATTTAAGCAAGTTAAAAAATACTTGAAAGAATTACGGAAATATTGAAAATTTACAAAATTATAATTTTCATGGCTACTTGATATTAAAACTTTGAAAACATTTTTTCAAAATAACTCGCTTATTTTAAATAATTTTCAAAAAAGCATAAGAACATTCTTTGTTCAGAATTTAATTTATCATCGATTTTTGCAAAAATATACAGGGTGTTTCATTTAAAAAATGTTATTTTTGTGAATATCTCGAAAACCAGATAGCCAATTGTTTTTCTGTTCTCACCATTATAATCAGTGGAAAAAATGCTACTAGTTTGCTAAATTAACCGACTTTGTTGCACCAATAATAACAAAGTTAGCAATAGTGAACCACTTTGCACAAACACCTGTATGTATATTAAAAATATTAAATAAAATAGTAATATTTCCGTAATTCTTTCAAGTTTTTTTCAACTTGCTTAAATTCAAAATTACTATTCCGTTTTATGGCTACTTGATTTTAAGGAATTGTAAACTTTTTTTCAAAATAACTCGCTTATTTTAAATTATAATCAAAAAAAATTAAGAACATTTTTTGTACAGAATTTAATTTGTCATCGATTTTTGCAAAAATATATAGGGTGTTCCATTTAAAAAAATGTTATTTTTGTGAATATCTCGAAAACCAGATGGTCAATTGTTTTTCTGTTTTCACCATTGTAATCAGCGGAAAAAATGCTACTAGTTTGCTAATTTAACCGACTTTGTAGCTCCAATAATAACGAAGTTCGCAATAGTGAGCCACTTCGCGCGAACACCCTGTATAAAATTTCTGATATTTTCAGAAAGTCTGAAGAATGTCTAATTTCTAAAATTTTTGGGAAATCTTCCTCTTACAAAAGTAGCTATAAGTAACTAATTTTCATTTTTGGATCTTTCCAATTCTGACGTTGTTACAACTTTTCAGGCTTTGGTTTCGGAACTAAATATGACCGAGCTCCAAGCAACCGGCTACAAAAGTGACCTGGACCGCGTAACCGAAGAGCTAAACGAGCTAAAGAAAAAATACATCGACCAGAAAAAGGCATATCGCGCCAAAAATATCCAGTCGATTTCTAGCAGGGACATCTACCAAGCGCGAAGGGAAAGGGACGCAGGAGACGCACGGCGTACCGGTGGCGGTTTTAAAATGTCGCCGAACACATCAGTTATCCCGTAAACAGTGTAGCTAAATAAATAGTTGTAATACAATTAATTTATCGTTTTTGTGTAACCCACACCTTTCTGGTTGTGTAAGTACCTAAATTTAGAAGAATTAAGCAAAAATTTCCTTTGTACAAAGGAAAACACAGTATTATTTTAGTTATAGGTTAACCAAGCCAGTGAAAATGTCAAAGGTTTTGGAAGTTTGTGTTGACAATGTGGAATCTGCTATATCGGCCATTAAGGGTGGCGCGGATCGACTTGAGTTGTGCTCGTCGCTGATAGAGGGCGGACTAACACCAACTCCCGGGCTCTTAATTCAAATCCAGCACATTAACAACGTGAAAATCCCCGTATATTGCCTTTTGCGATGTCGCCCTGGCAACTTCTTTTATAACGAACATGAACTGGATATTATGCGGGAAGATGCGAAGATTCTTCGACGTTACGGCGCCGATGGCTTCGTTTTTGGCGCCCTGCTAAAAAACGGCGATGTCGACATGAAAACTTGCCGGGAAATCATCAAGGCCACCATCCCGCTCCCCGTAACCTTCCATCGAGCCTTTGATTTTTGCAGACGGCCCACGATTGAAATCGAGGTGATTATCGATTTGGGTTTTAAACGGATTTTGACCAGCGGCAAACAGAAAACCGCCCAGTTGGGTGTGAAATTGATTAAGAAACTGATGGAGCAGGTGGAGAATCGCATCGTGATTATGCCAGGTGCGGGCATTACCAAAGATAATGTCGCATTTATTATTGAAAACACAGATGCGAGTGAAATTCACGGTTCATTCAAAAAAGTTAAGGAGCTTGAACCGAACAGCGAAGAGGAAAGCGAAGTGACGGTGGGGGAAAAGGAAGGGCCGTATTACGTCACAAATCAAGCTGAACTGGAGGAAGTTAACAATATTTTCAAGACGATTTAAATATTAATGATTACATGTTGTTATACTATAATATACATATCAAAATAATCATAAAACAACTCAAAGTTAGATGTATTTTGTTTCTGTGAAACTGAATGCAATGTTATATTGTAAAAGCGCTTATTGCATGTTGTAAACAATAAATGTTATAAACCCCATAATTTTTATTATTATCATTAGTCGAAGAATGATCTCGAAGGGTTCGTTTTACTATAAATGAGTTCAGTTGCCCCAGCTCAATCTTAATGTATTCAACCACAAGTTCACTCACTTCAGGTTTAATTATGCATAATAAGAATTTCAAGATGATTAAAAGTAATGAGACTGTAATTGTCAAGCTATACGAGTATTTATATTTACGTATAAATATTTATCATTTTGTGAGTATTTTTAATAATTTGCTCTCTATATCAATAATATTGAATAAAAAAGTACGAATAATTTTTAGGATAAGATTAACTTCATAGCACATATTTAATGTAGTTCTATATCTTCATTTAAATTCTTCTAAGAAATCGTCAATTTCGTTATAAATTGACTCGAAACTGTTTTTTCTCTTTATTTTTTAGCCAAGGCCGATCTTGTATATTTTTACGACCACCCTTTTTACAAAATTTATAGTCGTTCCATTCTCGATGGCTTCTTGTTTCTTGTATATCAGCCTAAAGAATTATTAATACGTTTTAGTTCTGATTTTTGTAATGTAAATTCACCCTGCCCATCAAATATTTTATTTTATTGAAAGAAGAATGAAGAAAAATTTAATCTAAACCTTTTTCAAAGTGGGAATATAAATTATAACATTACTCATTATAGGCCTGTGGTAATTGCATGTTTGTAACCGCAGGAACAATTTCAAATGTCTTCCATAACCTTGGAAATCTCCATCTTTTATGCATTAATTTATTGGACGTTATAAATAAAAAGGTTTAAGTAAACAAACTCTTTAAAAAATATCCTGGTATACCATTTGGTTCATGAGTGTTATTTGTTTTTAGAGTACCTATTAGTTTCATTAAATAACACTAAATGTATACAGGGTGTCCCATCAGTTTATATCGTCAGGATTTCACCAGTCGATAGTTTAGCGAAAATTAAAGGTGGTTTGTCTAATAATAAACTATGGTCGAATGTTGCTTCCTTTTTGATGTACAGGGCATTAAAGAAAATAAATTATTTTAAATAATTTGCTATAAATCAATAACAAAAAAAGTTAGTCTTCTGAAATTTTGCATAGAGCTTTTTTTGTATTCTCTTATTAATAGTGGTTGCAATTATTTTATTTGGAACAGAGAAGCGTGCGCAAGGGTCTCTTCAAAAATATTTTATTGAATAAAACGTACACCACTGGTTTTTTTGCAGCACCAATATGCAGAGTATTTTCCATTCAATTTAGAAACTTTTTTGTATCTTACAATTTCTTGATAACTTAGTTTTTTTTCTTATTTATTAGAGAGGTTCTTCCCTATTGAATTTCCGAAAAAAGCATCAGTACAAAGATGTAGAAAAAAATATTTCCTACAACTTTCCTTTTAATATTTTTTTGATATTGTCAATATTTAAAAAGATATTCAACAAATAAGTTGCAAATTTTAGGGAAATTTTTCTCTAGTTAGGACTACTTACTACTACTACTTACTACTCTTTCCCCAAAATTTTCAACTTATTTGTTGAATAACTTTTTAAATATCGACAATATCAAAAAAGTTTAAAATATAAGTTGTAGGAAATATTTTTCTTTACAACTTTGTACTGACTCTTTTTTTCGAAAATTTAATAGGGAAAAAGTTATTCAATAAACAAAAAAGCCAACCCTTAATTGAGGGCTGGTGAAGGAAGGGCGGAGTCTACGAATACACAAACTCAGTTTTAAACTTTCAGGGTGACCCTTTAGAAGATTCTACAAAAATTGGCTGTAGGGTAAAAAAAGTCTATTTAAAGCCTTTTTTCTCTTTTATTTACTGTACTATTAGGTTATTTTGAGTTAAGTTATCAAAAACTTATAAGATACGAAAAAGTTTCTAAATTGAATGGAAAATACTCTTTGCATATTGGTGCTGCAAAAAAACCAGTGGCGTACGTTTTATTCAATAAAATGTTTTTGAAGAAACCTGTAGGTACACACGCCTCTGTGTTCTAAATAAAATAATTCCAACCACTATTATTAAGAGAATACAAAAAAAAAATCTATGGACAATTTCAGAAGGCTAACTTTTTTTGTTATTGATTTATAGCAAATTATTTAAAATAATTTATTTTCTTTAATGGCCTGTACGTCAAAAAGGAAGCTACATTCGACCATAGTTTATTAGACAAACCACCTTTAATTTTCGCTAAACTATTGACTGGTGAAATTCTGAGGATATAAACTGGGACACTCTGTACAGTGATGGTGTATGATCGTTAAAAATTATTTAAATAGAAAAATTTGTTACTATAAGTATTAATAAAATATCTGTAGTAAAGTGCTTTGGAGAAAAAGTTTAATCAGTTTTTTCAGATTTCATGTGATTCCAAAAAATAATTTTTTGTCAGAAAATAATTCGTAATAATTCAAAAAATATAACACAAGGATATGCTACTAAATATGCAATTATTCCTTGTTCATAAATTAACTCCTTTTTATCTGCTCAATGAAGATTTTATTTTTTTTTTTATATTGCGGCAATTCTACCAAACTTATACAGTGTACTCTCTTTTAGCGGACATCTGTATTAAGGAGACACTTTTTGAAGAACTCACAAAACAATATTTCTTTGTTAATAAAAATTTCCCTTTTGAGCAGACTCCCTATTAACCGGACACGGACACAAAATTGCGCGGTCTAAGGTCACGTGAACTTCTCTTATGTGGACAATCTGTGTGGTGTAAATGTAGAAACGTGGAAATTTCGACTAACAATTATGCCTTGTGTTAATATGGCAGGGGATTCGGAAAATTGCTTGTTATTGGAAAAGCTGCTAGACCTCGTGTTTTTCGTAAAGTTAATTTGGATAGTTTACTAGTAATGTGGCGATCGAAGAAAAAAGCATGGATGACCTGCGACGTAATGTTGGAATACTTACAACAATTTGACCAAAATTTAAGGCTTCAAAACCGAAAAATGCTGCTTTTCCTCGATAAAGCTGCATCTCATCCACTTGATTTAAAATTGACAAATATCAAGAAATATTTTCTTCACCTACCACTGCGTTTTGTCAACTGTTAAACCAAGGAATATTCAAAAATTTTAAAACCTGGTATCGATCTATAATTTTGAAATAAACATATTTTGTCGACACTCTGTTGACTCTTTAGAAAACCTAGCAAAATCAATTAGTGCCTTAGATGTCGTTTACTTTGTTAAAAAGGCATGAGCAAGTGACCTCTACAACCATTCAAAATTGCTAGAAAGGCAGGATTCACATAGTTCGACATTCCCGATACTGACACAAAATTTCGAGCAAAATTTGATTCTGACGACGAGTTACCTTTGTCTATTGTTGCTGAAATGTGTAAAATGATGCATCAAATTGCAGAAAATACTATTGATTTTGAGACATGTAGATAAGGATAAAAAACTGTAACTGATAAAAAAACTAAAACTAGTATTGTAAGTGAATGGAAAATGTTCTCTTGAACAGACACCTTCATTAAGCGGACACAATTTGGGCGAGTGTCCGATTAATAGAGAGCACACTGTACTCATAAGATTTACCCAGAAATTATTTTAAATTTTTAAATGTTTATCACCAAATTTTGGAACTGATCAAATTTCGAAACATAAACTAATTTTATGATCGCTAATACTCATTTATTTTTTTCTGTGGTTTAGTTTTAATTTAAACAAATTGGTCGTGGAAAAAGAAACTTAAAATTTATGGTACCACATAATTACTAATTACACAAAATGACAAACAAGTTCCAAAGAGTAAAACATGAATAATCGCATTTAAAACATCAAATTGAATACTTGTGTTTTTGTGTACTAGTACTAATTGTTAATCGATTAAAGTCCAAGCCCCCGTTTGTCAGCTCAAAAAACAAACCGTGCGAATTTCTGGTTCAGTCGCGTTATTAGCTAGGAAAAAAATAAATTATCATTATTCCACTTTAATGATTATTACAGAAATTAAAATAATTTGCCCAGAACTTTCTCTCGATAGCTCACACCACACCGTGGATATCTTTGCTATACATACTTAAATTATTACAAAATATCCTTATGCAATGCACAATATGTTATTAATAACAACAGCGATATAATAAATTTGCAGTATGTTACAATAGCCACAATTTTCCATCGAGTTATATAAAAATATTAAAACACAAGAAATTTGTTAGTTTTTGATCTAGTTACCAGGGTGCAATTTGTTTAGATAATAACGAAGGTCAATGCAGTAATTTGTTGCAAAAATTATTTTATATCAAATTGTCTAACATGGATTTTCAATTAGAATAACACAAATTATATCAGCTGAAACACGTCGTATGTTAAAAATAATAACAAAACAAGGTTTAATTTTATCTTGTAGAAGGCTGCGGTTACAGTAATTACTTTTACTATATCCTTTGTTTTATTATGCAGCACCTCCGGTAACTCGATTTTTTGAAACTCACCAAAAATTAGATGCATAACTAAGATATATGATCATGCAATTAATTCCGTTCTGTAATTATATATTGTGAGATAATTTTGAGGCTACCATTGACGTCAAGATACTGGGTGATGTTGACAAAAAACCGTAGCATACTATAATTAATAATAATTATTCCTCGAGCTGTGTTAAGCTTAAAAACTTCAATGATCCAAAGTAACGTAGACTTAAACAGTAGGTGATATAAACAAAAAAAATTTCCATAACTTGTATTTTTTTTCGTATAGTAAGTTCCAATATAATCTTGCACCTAATTATTATTAAAATACATGAAACTGGAATTTTATTCATATAAAACTGTACTCAAGTTGAATACCTTGAAAGCACTCACTATGTCCAAATATTTAAATGTTCTTCGCTTATATTTTCTGCGCCTCGCGACTTTAACCCATTTAAAACAGAAAAAAATATGTCGAGTTTTATGTAAACACAACCATGAATCTATGAGTAGCAAAGGTCAAAGTATGGTCATAAAATAAAATTTGCGCTATTAATAAAGTAAATAATTTGGGTATAGCTCCAAGTAGTAATTTTAGTTCATTTCCCTTGTCTTATATTTTATTTATAAGAAAATGAGAGAGCGCAACGCAAGTTGGAGTCGAATTAAAAAAACATTGAACTTCAACACCAGAATTTGCTAAACAGTTTTTCATATTTATATAGGAAAATGTTTTTAGTGTTCTGACGTAAACAAACATTTTTCGTTTTGTTTCCGTAAGTTCCTATGGTAAAAAACTGGTTTCGAACGAAAATATTTGTTGTAATAATTAACGATTTAAATTGTTTATACACGATTAATAAGGAATGTGCTTACGTAACTACAAAATAACTATAGCCCGTTTTCTTCTATAGGTACAACTTTCTTCGATGATAAGATATAGAAGTTGGGGTTGATTAGATGATTCGTCTTGATAACCTGTAAATATTAAATTTGGGACAGAGGCGGACTGGGCCAAAACGCGTTATATATTTAGAGCCCCACGCGATAAATTTAGTTTACACGATTCGAAGAAAGAACGATTATTTTGCTATTTTGCTTGTAGATTAATTTACTTGACATGCTCTATAATGAGCTGTATAATTAATCACTCGCTAATTAGCATTATATTATATTTTTCACAGAAAAGAAAAATCAAGCAAGGTCACATTCTAAAAAAACTGATTTTATATCGCAACAGTGACTGTTTAAATTATTCCACTCATTTTCTAAAAGGTCATTAGTGAAAATCCACTCGACTACCTACGTAATCTCTCAATGTAAGGAAGTGACAAAAGCGCTATTGATCCATATGTGCAAGATGATAATTGCCATATCATCAGCAACAAAACCGTAATGTTATATCAGAGAGCAACGCAGCGCGCGAGATTGAAACCAAAAGTAAATTCCCTCACCACACCATCGAATAATGTCTTAAGAACTTTCTTCTGCTTCAATTCAAATAATGCAGTTCGTTGCTCGTTGTACTAAAGACAGCCAATAGAAACATAGAAAGGCCACGCAACACTTTCTACTATTTCCAACCTGTTCGCACATCAAAATCAAACCGACATCGGGTTCAGTCAAAACATTAGATGTACGAAAAAACCCCAAAATAACTCGTGTAGTAAATACAGTGCAAGGAAAAGTGTAATGACTTACTTATTGAATAATTAAAGATTATTGACAATTCAGCGAAGGGATTAAAACGTGGAAATCTCATTAATTTTGACATTTATAGTTTGAGCTTCATGATGGATTAACGTTTCCATTTCCAAAATTCGTGTATTACTGAGTGAAATAATCGGTTTATATTAGAATCATGGATAGTGCCACGATCCATCCCACCAACAACAATAACAACAACGAAAATGTTAAGAAAATGTTTAGTTGGAGTAACATCGCGAATAGGTAAGCGATTTAATCGTTTTTGATCGATGTGACAACAGTGCAATTTTCGCTGCATACACACATATTGGATTAACCAACCTAATAATTATTTTATCACTTTCTATTATTATATATTAAATGTTATTTAAGGAGGTTAAGGCAGCTTTCATTACTATATGTACAATTGCATAGCCTCCCAAAAAACCCATTTAGAAATTTGTTTATTCTGCGAATTTTTCAAACGGGTGCATCATTGAATAATCCGACGAAACAAAAAATGTTACAGACAAAATCGCCAGCAAACTATGTAATAACTTTCATATATGTAAGGATGTGCCCTTAAGGTGTAGAGAAAGTCTCGTAGTTTCCTGATCGGCAGTCTGAGCTTACGTAACCCCGCGTAACCCACTTTACCCATTCGTCTGTCTTTATTTAACCATGTAAACACTCTTACTACAGACAAGGACAAAAATATCCGATATAATAATGTTTCGTATAATTCAAGAAACTTGATACTACTCATAACACAAAATAAAACAACCAACTGACTCGACATTATATATTTATTTACCTTTTTTACGTAATGCAAATTTGTGTGATTTACGGAAATATCCCTCGTAATAATTTGTTTAGTTATAGTGCAACTGTCATAATATCATAAGATGTTGCATAAATATACGGTGGCCCAATACAGTTTCTATAAGTAATTTTCATTATCATAATGTCATCATGGTGTGCATTTATTACAGAGAGAAAAGTGCGTGTTCTTGACATAATTTTCCTGTATTTGGTATGCCTATCACAATATTGATACTTCATCTTAACATTCGAAATACCTAATTAAAAATTATACGGGGTTTTGTTCATTAATCAAAACAATCATGTGGAATTTTATATAATTTTTTTAATTATCTTTTTACTTGCGTTTATTAATTTGACTCAAGGTGGTTTCAGTTTTTCCTTCAGAAAGGACTTTTAAAATGACAACCATAGTTTATTAAATTTTCAAAAAAAATAAGCTTGTGATGTTTATTTAAAAATAATAAAGTTTTTCAGTTAAATATCCTAGAGGATAGAGGGTATGTACCCTTAAAACGTACAGTCAATTTTGAATTACTGAACTATTGAAATTAATCCCAATTTTTAGAATGAAGAAAATGCTCAATTATATTGATTTGATTAAAATATCCATTTTTAACTACATACGAGTAGTTGTAAAATTAATAAATTATGTGCCTCTCATCAAGTTTCTGTTAAACTGGTCTTATAAATTTTGTTTTATATTTCTATATTTGGACTTTAGACGACGCGTTATAATTTAAATTTATTTCTTTGGAAACATGAGATTTATTAAAATATTGAAGAATGTAGTTTCAAAACCAGTAAGAAATTGGTGTGAGTTTACTGCGTCTACTTAGATATTTATCTTATTTCCAGACAGTAGAATTAGAGAAGAGTTTTAATTAAATCTCAAAAATATACAAATTTATAAATAGAATCATATTACTTTACAAAATTGATTGTTAAGTCGTAGATAAATAAAAATACACATATTTTATTAACAGTTTTTAGTACAGTCGAATTTTGGAAATTTTTTATAAAACCGCTTTTACTCGTATAGAAATCTCTGTGATTCTGATAAGTTCATACTTCTGAGGCTTTCTTGTCCTTCCTGTTTTGCTTTAATCCACGACTCTTCTATGTTTCTATTTACTAGTCCAAACCAAATCAGTTTCTTCCCTTCAGCTTATCTTCTACAGTATCTCCATGTCTATCTGTTTTTTAATGAGCTCATTTCCGATCTTTTTTAGTTCTGAAGTGAAACTCGTAACTGTTTCTGGTTATTTGTCTTAAATATATTTTTTGGACTGGTTTTCATGGTAGTGTTTTGGATTTTTTTTGTGATATTTATACAGGCTGTTTTAGGTTTTAATCGGGAAAATTTAACAGGCGATAAAACTCGCAAAAATAAAAAGAAAAG
This sequence comes from Pediacus dermestoides, assembly GCA_963942485.1. Classification (NCBI taxonomy): domain Eukaryota; kingdom Metazoa; phylum Arthropoda; class Insecta; order Coleoptera; family Cucujidae; genus Pediacus; species Pediacus dermestoides. Next base: position 10,309,881 of record OZ012628.1, on the reverse strand, counting down.
TTCATATGAATTTGTATGTTTTAAAGCTTCGTTTTCGATATACAGGGTGTTAAAGATTTCAAGCGCAGTTCAATCTGTTGTTCGTCGTTTTAGAAAATGTGTTGATGTTAGAAGTTATCAATTCGAACAATTATTGTAATTTGTTTTAATAAAATATGTTTACTTTCTGTATTTATTACTTAATTTTAATTTAATTTTTACTTTCTTATACGAAGTATTAAGAAAGTAGGTATAGTAATCGTGATTTTTTCGACTTCGAGATTTTGATGGATTTACACGTTTTGAGGGCCCCTGAATCCATTTTGACCATTTTCGCCATGATGTCTGTCTGTCTGTCTGTATCCACCATAACTCAAAAAAGGAGTTATCGGATTTGATTCATATTTCATATTTAAGAGTTTGAACAAATTTGTGGGTGTCACATTAAATCTTTTTCATCTAGTACCAACAGACGTGGAACTTACCTGAAGACATTTTTAGGTTTTTTAGGAATATCCTGAAAAATAAATCATTTACGTGATTTTTTATTCTTTAATATTGATTTAGAATTGAATTTAAACAAATTTTGTTTGAACTTTTTTTTGAAATTCCGTCAAAAAAATTTCAGAAAAACTAGATTTCTTTAGTTACTATATATATATATATATATATATATATATATATATATATATATATATATATATATGAACTTTGCGACCACTTCTATGTCTCAACTTTAGTTTTGAGATCTATATAGGTCCTTTGTAAGGCTTCCTTGTCCTTCCTGTTTTGCTCTAATATACGACTCTTCTAGGTCTTTATTTTCTGGCCCAAACCAAATCAGTTCCTTCCCTTCAGCTTATCTTCTGCAATATCTCCATGTTTATCTTCTTTTTAATGAACTCATTTCTGATCTTTTTTAGTTCTGAAGTGAAACTCGCAACGGTTTTTCTGGTTATTTGTCTTAAATATATTTTTTGGATAGGTTTTTATGCTCGTGTTTTGGATTTTTTTTTGTAACTCGCGATATTTATATAATATCAAGGCCTCCACTCTATTGATGTTTCTTCTTTTTTAGAACATCTTTTTGTATAGAGTTCACAGCTTCCCAACGAGATTTTCTAATCCATATTTTATACTTATTAGGTATATACTACAAGTCCACGAGATTCCTTTAACCTTCTTGAGATTATGGATTTGTTTTGGGGTTTTGGCTAGTTTGAACGTACATGATGCATAAGGGTAAATATGGTTATATAGATTCCAAACGACCCCAACTATCACCCAGTGAAAACTTTCTATCGATGTACCAAACACCCTGTATAGAAGTTTGGTATGCTTCAAGAAGTCGGCATCATTTTTAAAACAGCCACAAAAAGAGCATGAAAAAAAAAGAAACAAAACCACTTTTGCTCATTTCTGACCAGTGATCAGTTAATTAAACATTTTGGGCTCCATTTTGCAGAGATTTTTTTAACAATCAAATCGATGTGTTTCCTCATCATTAACCGCATATCTTAGCTTAAAATATGCTACCTATTTTTACAGTCAAATATGAAGGCATACTCGTAGATCATCAAGCCGGAATATTAAACCTTCGAAAATATTCTTCTACATATTCATCATTTTTTAACCCTTTTCTAGGCCTGCTCATTCTCCTATTGAAGATTCTTTTAGGGATTCTATGGTTGTCTATCTTCACATCATATCCTGTCCAGTGTAGGTTTTGTATTTTGCCATAGTCAGACAGTAGGCCGAGTTAATTTGAAATTGAATATCCACCTGCATCCAAAATTCTCTTTAATATTTTTCTTTTTTTTTATGTTTTTATGTTTGTTTTTTATTTTATGTTCCTTCCATGTCTTATAGGTGTATCAGCCTTATTATTATTTGCATAATCCAATTTTTATTCTTCTATGATCAGAAAATGGATGCACCTCTTAATACCTTTAAATTCTTGTACTCAAGTACTCCAAATTAGCGATTATCTCAATTTCGCATTTGTTCTTAATGCAAATTTGTGTCTTAAAAAATGATTTAATCAATAATACATGGAAAACTTTCTTAACACGCTAGCCAAACCACAATTCCAGTTTTTTTACTCGCTCATATTTCGCCTGTACAACTGGAAAAGTACCACCAACTGAACTCAGTTAATTTCCAATACTTAACAATCTTAACATTGACAGTAGGTAATTAATTCATAAGTTTTTTTAAGATAACTGTACTACACCACCACAATTATTAACAAATCATTATTAGCAGAATTGACTGAAAGGTAAAAACAGTGGCTGCAGAAAAACTTTACACGCTCTGGTGTAGAAATCATAAAAGTAAAAGTAAATAATTAACATGACTCATTAAAATTTTGCAGAATCATTATTATATTTTATAATAAAAGACTAATAGCTAACCCACGTTGTTTAGCTACAATTAACTGAATTGTATTATAGCAAAACAATCAGGTGGCAAATTGTCTCAGCTGTTTTAGAAGAGAAAAATCGCGGGGAGAAGTAGGAGATGATTTGTGCCAGATTCAGTACACATGTACTGAAATTCAACATATTCCACTGACATAACACTCGCATATAATGACAACACTCTGTTACGCCAGAGAAACGTGATTTAACATTCTAATGAAAAAATTACACTTGTGGTGCTATTTCGTTATGGTGCCCCACCAAAATTCCGACAGATTTTTCGGAAACGCGCATTCGCTGGTGATGGCCAAAGCAAAGTGTCACAACGCGACGAGATATTTAAATAAAATATTTACCAGTTATCCGAATTAACACTACACACAGAAATATCTCTTTTTTAATTGGCATAACAGTTGGTTTTGCCTTGGTGAACTTGTGCAGGAAAAACGAATAAAACATTATGAATCTGGCATAAAATTTATTTTTGTCTTTTTTGTGCGATTCAAGCATAATTAATTTGTACAAGAATTTGAAAAAGACGGGAATTAAGCGCAGCATTGACGTCATAGGTTCTTGCACTGGTTGAGAGGAACATGTTGAGTACAATTTTGGTTTTCCCCAGCAGCTTGTGCGTACCTACCTGACAATCGAACTCATTAAAGTACTAAATGATTTAATAACATATAGGTTCATTGGTGCGTTAACTAGAAGAATGTGACCGTACTAGGTACATATTGCATTTAATGAGATAATATTTTTACACAGATATCCCACACTATGATTAATAGATAATATTCACTAGGTATGGGAAAACACTTTGTTTTGTGGACTTGCCAAAAAAACAGCTAGGTTTGAATTGTATAATATTTATATAATCGTATTTAAATTGCATGCAAATACGACGTGCACAAGTTTCAAGTTTCAAGTTTTATGTTATTTATAAAAACAATTTGTAGATCTTTATAAACTGGAAATTGAGATGAATATCACGATGGTGCGGATATAAGCAGTTCAATTTTTATAGACCACTAAAAACAAAAACTTATTGGATTATTTTGCTGAAAGAAGTCGAGGAAGACATTTAATAGTTTTGGAAGCTATGCCAATTTTTGTCAATTTCTCAAAATAATATATTCTCTCTTTTAAATGGGCCTATACAGTCCATCGAAAATATCTAAATTAGAGTGGATATTTACAAAATACGCATGTATCTGAATTATTTAAAACGATCTGTTGCTTTTAAAAGATATCATTAAATTAATATTGATAACTAAGTTAATTCAAATTATTATCCGGAAATACACAATGCGCATGCGTAAGTAAGTTCTAGTTGTCATTTTAGGTTGACATAACTGACGTTTGTCTTTGTCTAATTTCTCATTAACCTGCACCATAGATCATAGATAAGAAATACTGCTATAGAACAACTTCCGGTTGAAGTGATCATTGCTACCAACCTACCCTGAGTATCTATTTTTGAAGCACTTGAAAGTTGAAAAAAAATTTGTACACTAGGTACTTATTGTTATTATTGCCATCTAGCAACTGATTAGGCATTAAAAAATTTTTTAAATGGCTGTATAGGCCCATTGGCCCCAAAATCATTTTGAAACCAGTCCTGTAACTTGTGTATATTACCGATTTTTACGAGTTTCCAATAATTTGTTAGCAACATTGTTAACTTGTTAACATAAATAATTTCATTTATCATAAATTTTCTAAATGAGCAATAAGTAATATTGTCAATATAGACGTGACGTGTAGAAAATTGTGATTGTTAAAAGTTAATTATCTGTAAAAGTTGTTAAATTTCTGGTCGTTTGACGCGACTAATATGGCGTTTAGTTAGTTTAGTTTTAGTAGTGAAACGTTTCAAGCGGAATGAATTTTAGGAATTTATTGAATTTGGAGAGGATTTATATACTGGGTACGGCAAAAGTATGGAAGAATATAGTTGGTAGTGTGATCATTTATCATTTTGGGGAAAATATTTCAAGAAAATATTGAATTAATGAATATGATAGTCGATATTTCGACATTTAACACTAAGTATTTAAAACTTTAAGGTGTTATAAACTTTCTTTTTTTTAGCAACATGATTGTATGCAAAATTTGGCATAATTGGAAAGGTGCAATATTTATTATTGTTACAGTGTAAAAATTTTGTTTGGAATTACGTAAAAAATGTGTGAGTAATTATGGCCAATTGTAATAAATCCAACTTTTGCTAAGATTATTTCCAAAATTCTTAAATGTGTTCCTGATTTTTGCCGCACCTTGTATATTTATAAAATTGGATAACTTTGTTATTTTGTTGAATGTTCTTTTAATTTTATAAAAAATATAAATACCTATAAGTATTACTTTTTTGAAGAATTTTCATTAATTTTTGTACCACTGGTACCAGAAAAATCAGAAAATTATAACAAATTTTTGTTGTTTACGGCACTTTTATGCAAGTTTCACTGTTATTTTAGTTTTTATGAACTTTCTTATAATTTTCATTGATTCATTGCAGTTTCTCGACTGTCTCGGTCTCTCTATAAATTGAGAAAATGCACTAAGGATTCTATAAATTAAGTGTCCTTAACTAACAAAAATCTGAAAATTCGAATATTTCATTGACTTTTCTAACTTTTATCTAATAGTCCAGTATAGTTAATCAGATTCCTATGGGTATTATTGCAATTCATTGGGTAAGAAAATTTTGTTTTGCCATCGATACAGTACCATATAGTAAGCTTAAATTCGAGTTTTCGACCATCAACCTCTTGCAGCTTTCCACCATCTTGAATTAAGTAGTGAATTCTTATCTCGACAGAAACAGCCGTATTTTACTTTCTTATACGTAGTATAAGGAAGTATTGTAATCGTGATTTTTTTCGACTTCGAGATTTTGATGGATTTACACGTTTTGAGGGCCCCTGAATCCATTCTGACCATTTTCGCCATGATGTCTGTCTGTGTCTGTGTGTCTGTCTGTATCCACCATAACTCAAAAACGACTTATTGGATTTGATTCAAATTTCATATTTAAGAGTTTGAACAAAATTGTGGGTGCCACATTCAATGTTTTTCATCAAGCACCAAAACAAGTGACAGTTACCTGAAGACATTTTTAGGTTTTTTAGGAATATCTTGAAAAATAAACAATTTATGAGATTTTTTTATTCTTTAACATTGATTTAGATTTGAATTTTGAACAAATTTTGTTTGAACTTTTTTTTGAAATTCCGTCAAAAAAATTTCAAAAAAACTAGATATTCTTAAAACACTTTATATTTCTCATAGCGCGCGTTGAAAGTTGAATTCGATGGTCGAGGTAGACCATGTGTTTCATTATATGGCTGCCAAACGGAAGGTCCCGGGTTCGAATCCCAGAAGGAACGGAACATTAGTTTTTTTTTTATTTTACTGGTTTCTATGGTACCGAAAACAATAATAATAAATAAATAAATGTAATTTAATACCGGGAGATTTTTTTAAGTGAGTAATAGGTCAAAAATCTAAAATAAAACACATTTTTGTCGTAAAATTCGGTTATAATGAGTGGAATAAGGACAGATTTATGCGTATTGCAATAAGTGCGACAGAGACTATTTGAAAATTGCTGGAAACCTTCAAAATTTTTACAAGAAATTTAACTTAATTTATTTAGGAAAAGTAATTATTGTGATACTATCCGTAAGTATCGTGTGATTCATTAAATTTCCATTCTGAGTTGGCGGTGGAAAAAAAATTCATGTCTTTGATTACACCTCATTTCTTTAAATATCAAAAAAGGTTAGGTTTTCTGGTTGTTGTTTGACACTGACAACAACACATGAATCAATTCGGCGCGTACCTTCAAATTCCAAGGTTTACCTAGAATGGAAATTTAAAGAATCACACGTTATAAGAAAGTCATGTGTTGGGCACATCAGATATTTTTATTTTATCGACAAAATTGCCGATACCATTTTTAACAAGAAAAACGTGTTCTACAAATTTGTATACTTGATATTTCTTCATATTTTGCGTAATTAACGAGTAGTACCTATCGGATTAATTGAAAAAAAGGGAGTTAAAAATTTTTTTGCTCGAATATTTTTTTTCCTTCAGCGCTATCGGAAAAATGTTCATTTAAAATTTATTAAACACACAGTTACCTACAACTTTGATATGACAAATTTTTTCATGCGAGGAATTGTTTACTTTAGGTACTGTAGCAATGTAGCGCCTGGAAATTGCACGTATCATAACTCGGCAGTATAGTACAGGACATCTAGACTTTACTGGGAAATAATTTCGAGACGAATTTGGCTTCCGATTTTCGAGAGTGTTTAAGTATACGAGCCGGAAAACTCATTTTGCACAATTCTACCCGGTGGTGAAAAGCCGCCATCTTGCTTTTAAAGGTTGTTTTAGTTTTTCGCGCATAAATCGCGTATTTTCGGTTTTAGAAGAAAATTTTTCTATGCAATTTTGTTGAAAATTGAACTCTCCATAAAATTGCACTGGTAACTTTTTTGCTAATTGCAATTGTTTACAAGTTTGTTATACCTCCAATTTTCCAGGCTGGTGTTTGGTGCATTTTCGAGATAGTCGCATTTTTTCAGACAGTCGCGTTTTTCGAGACAGGTGCACGTAATCGTAAACAAAACTATTTGTGTTAATTTCAAAAAGTAATCCCGTGTAACAAAATGCTGTACCTAACTTGTAAACAATTGCAATTAGTGAAAAAAGTCTATTTTGTAGAGAATTCAATTTACAAATTAATTTCATTGAAACATTTGCTTCTAAAATCGAAAATACGCGATTTATGCGCGAAAAACTAAAACAACCCTTAAAAATAAAATGGCGGCCTTTCACCACCGGGCAGAATTGTGCAAAATGTGTTTTCCGGCTCGTATACTTAAACACTCTCGAAAATCGGAAGCCAAATTCGTCTCGAAATTATTTCCCAGTAAAGTCTAGATGTCCTGTACTATACTGCCGAGTTATGATACGTGCAATTTCCAGGCGCTGCAGTAAGTAAACCATTGTTCGTATGAAAAAATTTTTCATATCAAAGTTGTAGGTAATTGTGTGTTTAACATATTTTACATGAACATTTTTGCGATTGCGCTGAAAAAAAAAATGATAAGCGACCAGAAAAAAAATTGCTTCAATTAATCCGTTATTTCTCGTTAAATACGCAAAATATAAAAAAATATCAAGTATACAAATTTATAGAATTCGTTATTATCGTTAAAAATGGTATCAACTGTTCTTTCGATAAAATAAAAAATACGGCTGTTATTGGCGAGATAAGAATTCACCCCTTAATTCAAGATGGCGGAAAAACTACAAGGAGTTGATGGTCGAAAACTCGGATTTAAACTTTCTATGTGGTACTCTAACGATGGCAAAAAAAATTTCTCTTGTCCAATGAATTGCAATAATAAATATGTACATAAAATATACTGGACTAAAGAGGTTTCAGAGTTATAAAAAAATTACTGAAATTTCAAACGACATTTTAGTCATTTTTTGACACTTAATTAGGTAACGAATTCTTGTACAAAATATGCGAATATTTAGTTTAGTTTTTAGGGCATTTTAGTTAGCAAAAATTCGATATTTTCACTAACTTTCTATGAGAAATCTTCTTGGAGACATGCTAGAAATATTCGTTAAAAATTCATAAGAACATCCGTTTTTTTAAGATACTCTGAAATTTCTAGAAACTATTTATTAGCAAATTTTGTGAAAATATTCAAGAGAGTTTTAGTTGAAATATTTAGAGCATTGTCGCTAAATATATTTTTACATCTAACCGTAAAATAAACCCCCAAACCATACCTAATCTAACCTAACTTCTTGGTTTCTTCAGATTCCCTGTAGTTTCTTAGCAATTATATCACTACAAAATGCATCATGATGTCTTGAAGCTAAATTTAATAAACTAGCAACCTTCAACTCTAGATGTCTGAAACCAAATATGCGGATGCTTGAAAAAGTCAAGTCATCAAAGAAAATTGTAGGCGCAGTTTAATAGTCTAAATTCGCTGTGATGAATAAACGACACTTTTTTCACTGTTATTAATTATTACTAATTAAATTCCCCACAAAACAATTTAATTAAACGAACAACAATTAAGCAGCACACTTCAAGGACTAGTCATGCTTGGAATTAATTGCAGAAAATCTGAATGGAGGGGGATGTTTAATTATTTTCAAATCACCCACATGGCTGTAATTGCACAATTAATATCAACAGCGACAATTGAGTTTTACCATAAATTACTTTTAACATCTATTGGGGATTTTTTAAGGATGATTTTACGAGCTATTGAACAAATAAATTGCTTTTACCGTCCTTAAATAACCCGGCATTGGCAGGATATTTATATTTAGCAAAACATGTTTTTTTTGACTAATATTCCATCTATTACTGCTAACCGTATTCACTTTTTTTACAAGAGTGTGGCATGTTATGACCCCAACATACTTTTCAATTAATATAATTAATTATAGCTGTAGAGGAACAAGCCTTGAACACCCGTCGCAAAAAAGTCATTAGGCATCAAAACCAGAAAAAAAAGAGTTTGCATATAATTTCTTTAATAAAACATGGTGCATTACCCAGAAAATAATTATGTTTCCCAAAACAAGGATTATTAATTTAGGAATTTCCTGAAATGGTTACACTGCTAAATTAAATATTTGTGATGGAAAAATATTTGCGTAAGAACTGTATGTCAAAACTTGGAACTTTTTAAAAATCCAGAATAAATCTAGTTGGAGTAGTTGGTTCTTTTGCATGCTGGATGATGATGGAACAACCGCGAAGACAGTGCTGAAAGTGTGGAAAAATGGTGGGGGCTCAAGTCACAGACTAAGACAAGCGAGGATTTCAATAGGCAGTAGAACGACTAACCTACTCTTCGAACAACGCGCGGTGTTAAGTTTAAGTTTGAAAATTAATAAACCGTGCATTGGAAAATATAGGTGAATACAATAGTGAATTTTTTTGGGTTTGTTCATATTATTAAAATTGAAGAGCCAATTATTGTTGTTACGAAAAAATAATTGGTCAATCGTTGGTTTTACGCAATGATGCTGGTGCAGCAAAATTTTATTATTATATCTCTGTAACAATAATAATTGATAACCCGAAATAAAACCATTTTTAGCAAGCCCAATAAAATTAAATCAGTGTGAATTAAACGAGAATTATTGTTCCAGAACTTCAGCAACTGCAAGATCCACAATGTGTTTATAATAGTGAAAGTTGTGTTTAAGTCCGATATAAATATAATTGTTATTGTGCAAAAAATATGTTAATAACGTAAGTAATATTTGCTTTAACTCTTGTTTTCTTGTAACCTGTTGATGAAATTGCGGAACAAAACTTTTATTTTCATAAAATACAAGTTTTAAGACTTAAAAACTAGTGAGGAGCCTTGGTTCGAATATTAACTTGTCCTGTTTGAAATCCAAGGATAATATTTTATTTATTGGAAAATTACTACAAGCAATTATTAGGTTTCGGTTAAACGCATCCACACCAGAATACAAAAATGTTGGTGTGTGCAACGAAAATACCTGAAAAATAATTAATTCCGTCCTTAAGTTCCATTTAGGTAAACTTCATTGAAATGTCAGACGGTATTCCAAGTAAATTTTCGTAACATTCTTGAGCAACTAACTTAAAAAATTTATTGCAAAAGTACTTATCGTCAAAAGTCTAACAAATTTAGGAGTGTTAGTTATTAATTTATTATGTATTAGGTACAAAAATATTCCATGATGGTGTTTGGGAATTCGCTGGTTTTTTCTTCAAGCACCTGAGCTGAATGTTGTTTACAATGAAATTATGTTTACGTCTGTCTTTTACCTTCACACAACATGTGCTCCACTATTAGAATACTAAAGCACCAAATTAAACCGAAAACTTAATAATAAAATAAAATAAAAGGCAAAAGGACCTTGTGTTATCATGTGTGTAAATTGAACAGAAGTGAACAGTGAACAATTATTACTTGCGCAATTAATTAATGATTCATGGAATATAATGGAATTATTTCTACAATATGTATAAGTTGCACTAATTTGTTATATATAATGCATTACAAAAGAATAATTAATTATTATATGAGTTTGTTTTAACAAGGAAGCTATAATTAGTTTCGTTTTTTATGTTCCAATGAGTATTGTTACGCAAATAATCGGAAACGAATTATACGGGGTGGTAGGAGGCTAGGAGGGTGCCCCGTTTATTACAAAATTGTTGTAGAAGTTTTTCGAGCAATTCACTTTTGATATTTGGATGTGCTCACTTTATATCCGGTTACAAATGCAATTAACTGCAATTATAATTATGTGAGTGAATAAAGACGCGAAGTTTCAGGAATATTACGCAACATCTTAGACAGATTAAGCTAAACTTTGTAGGTTATATGAGGTTAGGTTCTTTAAGGGAGAATCCTTTCTATCTTGGAATTTTGGTACTAGTCTTAATTGATACAATTTTCTTCAGATTCTAGTTGCAGAATTTTTTAAATCTTTGTTTTGATCTTCTTATAGGCGCTTTAGTGCCCTCGCGTTCTTCTACTATTAAATAATTTGTGATAAATTTATTTGCTAACTTCCATGGGGTATAAAGAAATTTCCTCCTGTAACACGTTTTAAAGAAGTCAACATATTTTTGTTCTTGGTTTTCGGTCTAAGGCTTAGCAGCATTATAGGAATGATAATGAAGACCAAATTTATTAGTAATCGAATAAACGTCGACATTTTTAAATATTACATTTCTTAGGTTAGGTTGCATTTGCCTGTTTTTAGTTCCTGCCACTAGGAGAACAACTTAAAGTTATGATCGACTCAGGGCAATATTTTCGATCATTTTTGTTAAATTTTGTAGATTAATTGAGGTTAGGTTACTATTTATTTTAATAACTGGTTAGGAATTTATTCTCAAATATTGAAACATTAAAAGTATCTTGCTAGAATGAAAAGAAATCGAATATAAAGCAAATTATTTATATTTTGTTGTAAATTTTTATTTCATCTTTATGTACGAGCCCTAACAACTAAATGTTCGGACAAAAGTAAATTTGATTGTCTTTTTTCCATACGCGCAAAAGTTATCTAAATTAACTTCCATAATATTGATGGTTTTTTCTGTTATAATGCCAACATTTAGTTATATAAAAACGTAAATTTCGTAAAAATCCGCCTGGCGGTTCCAAAACTGTGGCACTTTAACCCAGAAGGATGGAAAAATTGTAGAAACAAAGAATTATTATTTTCAAAACTTTTGGATCTAGTAGTCGGATTTTGATGAAATTTACTTTATTGCAAAGCTGGATGTTGGTTTTCTTTACAAAAAAGTTGCACAAATTTTTATTTGGTGATTTTAGGCATTTATCGGAGCTTCAAAGTTGCACCTTCAAAATGTTAGAATTTTCTAGTAACTGCTTTAAAAAATCACAGTTTTGAAAACGCTGGTTAGATTTGTGTCAAAAAACCTTTAAATCAAAGCTCAATAATCGTACTATATTGAAAAAATCCTGATATGTTAATATTAATTTTTTTTGCATTTTTTTCGAGTTCCACAGTTCACTTTTCAAAAAACGTGTTTTTTGAGTGTGCTACCTACATTGAAATAATCACAGTTTTGGAATCGCTGGTTGGATTGTGGTAAAATTTACTTTATTGCAAAGCTGGATGTTGGTTTTATGTACAAAAAAATCCCCAGGTCTTTATTTGGTGATTTTAGGCAATTTTCGTAGCTTTAAAATTGCACTTGAAAAATGTGACGTAATTTTCTAACGACTGTTTTTAAAATATCACAGTTTTGGAACTCGGGGAAAACGACATAAAGGTGCTTTCATGGTCCTCATCCAGTCCGGACTTAAATGTCATTGAAACTCTTTGGCATAAAATTAAACGTATTCTACGCAATAATCCACCAAGAACCATTGGGGACTTAAAGACCAAAATAGAAGAAATTTGGGACAGTTTCATGCCAGAATTGTACCAAAATTTGATAAATACAATGCCTGCTAGAATACAGACAACTTAAAGCAAAAGGAGACGTAACCTCTTATTAATGGTCCCAAATTAAAAATTATCCCAACATTTAGTTGCAAATTCATTTTGTAAAATTTGCTAATTATTAAGGTTAAAATATTGTTAAATCAAATAAATACTTTTCTTCCATGCATAATATTGTTATTAAGGCTTTATCTTATTGTATTGTTAGGTGATAACTAATTATTTGCGTAAAATTCCCAGTTCTCCTTCCATACTTCAAAAATTTACTTTTGTCCGAACATTTACTTGTTAGCGCTCGTATACCTACAGTGTTATATACCAGAAAAAAATTTTGTTAAATAATTTATGTAAAGTTTGAATTTGGGGACAATTTCTGCTTCAAATATGATGCAAAATTCCATCGATAAAAGTTTTCAAGCAGACCATGAAATCTGCCAAATTTATTCCAAAAAATTGTGAATAATTGGATTATTTCTCAAAATTTCGAAAAACGTCTTTTGAAGAATCTAAATTTTAGTTTTATTTTTTTAATATCACTTTTATTGCTTATTCAAATTCAACTAAATCAAAATAAATTTGTTTTAAACTTTTAACAGTGTACTTAAACGCCATTTATTGTAAAAAATTATAAAACCACCCACAAAATCTGCCGCACTTGATGCAAAGTTCCAAAGTTCGTCTTGTTTCAACCATTTCAATTGTAACTAGAATTATTAGATTTCATAGTTTTAAACTACATATTTTCAAAACAATTCCTATAACAAGAAGAGGTAAAAATTTTTAGAAAAACACTGTTTAATCCAAAATTGTACCTAATTTACATCTATTCCCATTGTGCCAAAAACCAATAAAATTTTAATTCGTAATTTATAACTCGTTTTATATAATAATTTTCTAACATTCCCATCGGTCTCGCATCCATGATATTTATAAATTGCCTTCCTTCTAAAAACCAGTTTAAAACTTTGACATCTCTCAAAATTTCTTCAGTTTCTACTAGACAAATTTCAGAATAACGGAGATATGATATTTAGATAATTAAGGAAACTTTTAAGTCATTCAACTCTGCGAATAATCCAAGGACTTGCATAAAAATGTTATATTAAAATTAATCATCTTTTTGGAAATATTCAACACGAGTCATCATAAAAAAACTTCCTCAATTTGATTCCCAGAATATTTTTCATTGAAACTACATTGTAAAGTAAATTGCTTAATTAAACAAAGTCTTTTATTGGCTGGCAGGATCATACGACAAAGTTATTTTAACTAATTAAGCTTTTATTTGATTAAGTAATTTGAATATTAAAATTCAATCGCAGACACACCAAGGCTGTATGTGTACTTAAAAGATGATTGCAACCTTTAGTACTATGATAAAAATCACCTAAATTATATAATTTCTATCATTACCTAAACGAAATATTATGGGAGCTCAAACAATTTTAAAAATAAGTTACAGGAATTAAAGTAAAGTACCATTTATAATTATTATGTTAAATTTACCTTGAAAAGCAAATTTAAATGTTGTTTATTAAAATATATGTATTATTAGGTTGTTGGTCTTGAATTTTAGTAAAGTTCCTCCGTGTGACGTATTGGTTGAGGATTTGTTCACCAGACTGTATTTTCCAAAAAAAAAAAAACTTGTTATTGTATTACGTACTACCTAACCATAAATTTATTACCAATACATTTTCTAATGCATTTTATTCCACCAACTCACTCTCTATAATTATATTATCAATAAAGTATGTAGACCATAATTTCCTTAAGTTTGAAATTATTATTCTAGTTTGCCTTATTATAACATGGACTTTGTATTCCAATCAACGAGAATGTCTCAAGAAACTAAAGTTAGTTAAAGACTCCAAGACCTTGTATTTCTAATTATTGTAATAAAATGATATATTAGAATATTCTCGACTGAAATGCATTACATTCACTGCATAAGTAAAAAGTGCAATTATACAATGAACAATTGTTTGGAATGGCATTGCGGACTTTGTGGGTTAAAAGTGCAAGTGGAATAAAAACTTGTCCATTTAAGAAATAATCGACAAGAGAAACTTGTACATTGAGAGAGTAATGCATGTAGTTTGGAGGGGGGAAAGTTTTTCAGCGAAATGAACAAAAAGGAGTTTCTTGCGACCTTCGGTGCCATTTTTACTACTTTAGGAATTGTTATACAAAGATTTAAAAAATATTAAGGGACTAAGTAGAGCATAAAAAAGTCCAAAATTGAGATTTTTAGCTACCACTATTAGTTTTATTTAAACTACTAGTAAGTACTTAATCTTGGAACTTTATCTGATGCCTTCGACACCAATGTGCGCTTAAAGCATAAATTTTGTGAGAGGACATCTTTTTTCAGAAAAGTTCCAAGAGGAGGATTTCTAGGAAAACTTCTTCAGAAATTGAGACTCAATTTTAAACAATCTATGTACTTAATGTAATATCTTAGACGTTAAAGAATGGTCAGGGCTTAACATTTGTGAGACGAAGTGTTACTTTTTCGATAAAGTCCAAATCACAGCTTTTTTTGAGTACTACTTTTAGAATTTTTTGGAAATAAGTTCAAAAATTATTAAAACGATTGATTTTAAAAAAATTCTGTATGTACTCTTTCTAATAGTTCGCGATTATTAATTTTTATTATTAATCTTTTTGCAAAAATTCCAAATTTGTTTTTTAGGGTACCACAGTGGAATTATTTTGAAAACTTCTTCAAAAATTGTTAAGAGGATTAAATTATGAAAACTCTTATATTTTGTGTAACATTTTCGGCATTACTGAGAGGTTAGAGCATGAATTCTATTATGGAGCATGAAAAAGTTAAACAAATATTGAGAGAGTAATGCAGATAGTTTGGAGGGGAGAGGGTTTTTCAGCGAAATGAACAAAAGGAGTTTCTTGGATTTTTCAGTCCCATTTTTTACTACCTTAGGGAATTGTTACAAAGATTTAAAAAATATTGATACTTTCGAAATCTTTAAGGGACTAAGTAGAGCATAAAAAGGTCCAAAATTGAGATTTTTAACTACTACTATTAGTTATTTAAACTACTAGTAAGTAAGGAAATTTTCTTCAGAAATTGAGACTCAATTTTAAACAATCTATGTGCTTAATATAATATCCTAGACCGTATTGAAAGGTTAGGACTTAAAATGTGTTATACGCACTGTTCCTTTCTTCTAAAAAGTCCAAAAGATCGGGTTTTTTGAGTACAACTTTTAGAATTTCTTGGAAATAACTTCAAAAATTATTAAAAGGATTCATTTTAAGAAAATCCTGTAGGTACTCTTTGTAATAGTTCGACATTATTAATTACAACATACCTACGGTGTTTTTTAGAAAAGACTTAAAATTGTTTTTTAGGGTACCACACTAGAATTATTTTGAAAACTTCTTCAAAAATTGTTAAGAGGATTAAATTATGAAAACTCTTATACTTTGTGTAACATTTTCGGTATCACTGAGAGGTTAGAGCATGAATTCTATTATGGACCATGAAAAGATTAAACAAATATTGAGAGAGTAATGCATATATGTAGTTTGGAGGGGGGAGGGTTTTTCAGCGAAATGAACAAAAATGAGTTTCTTGGGTCCTTCGATGCCATTTTTTACTACTTTAAAAATTGTTACAAAGGTTTAAAAAATATTAATACTCGAAATCATTAAGGGACCAAGTAGAGCATAAAAAGTCCAAAATTTAGATTTTTGAGGTACCAATAATTGGTTTTATTTAAACTACTAGTAAGTTGGAACTTTATCTATAATTTATTTATTTATTTATTTATTTACGGAATATCCATTTTTACAAAATAAGGAACAATTTTCTTAAATCTGATTTAAATGCAATTGCAATTGCCGCTTAAATTTACCCAAATCAACTGAGAAATCCAGATTCAGAGTATTAACCTTCCTGCAGGCTCTATCAATTGGAAAATTTAATGCATAATTTGTTCTGTGAAAATTAATATAAAACGAATTCGAATTTCTAGTTGATCTACTGGAAACAAAAAAATTTAACATAGATAAAGCAGCTGGTCAATCGACTGTACCATTAATTAATTTATATAAAAACATTAAATCAAATTTAGTTCTTCTTACTGCAAGAAGTTCAACATCAAAATATGCTCTCAGCACTTTCGAATTCACATTAGAAAGAGAAACGTTAGATTTAAAAAATAAAAATCTCAAAAATCGATTTTGAACTTTCTCGATCAGACATTTATAATTGGAGTAATAAGGCGACCAAATAATAGAACTAAATTCTAGGTTCGATCTAACAATAGAAAAATATAAACATTTAATACAATTAATATTTTTAAAATCTTTTAAATTTCGCTTTAAAAAACCTAACAATTTCAACGACTTATTAACTTGAATTGCCTTCGACACCAATGTGAGGTTAAAGTATAGGTACATTTTGTGAGAGGACATATTTTTTCCGAAAAGTTCCAAGAGGACAATCTCTAGGAAAATTTCCTTAGAAATTTTAATTTTAAACAATCTATGTACTTATTATAATATCCTAGACGTTATTGAAAGGTTAGGGCTTCAAAATTTGTTAGACGAACTGTTCCTTTTTTCTAAAAGTCCAAAATACAGGTTTTTTGAGTACTACTTTTAGAATTTTTTGGAAATAAAAAATTACTAAAAGGATACATTTTAAGAAATGACTCTTATAATTCGACATTATTAATTATAACATGAGGTGTTTTTTAGAAAAGAGCCAAATTTATTTTTTAGAGTACCACACTGGAATAATTTTGAAAACTTCTTCGAAATTTGTTAAGAGAATTAAATTATGAAGACTCTTATACTTTGTGGAACATTTTCGGCATCACTGAGACGTTAGAGCATGAATTCTATTATGGAACATGAAATTTTTTTTAAAAATATACTACCTAAGTAACGTTTTAATTTTTTTTGGAAATTTCTTTATAAATTGTAAAGATGATAAAATAAACGACTCAATTTCCTCATTCTTTTTTTTTACATATTCAGCATCATTGAGATTAGAGGTTGTTATATGAGGGATAGTGAAAAAATCCAAAAGGAACTTTTTCAGGAATTTCAAATATTGTTAATAGGACTAAAAATGTTTACTTATGTACCTATACTCTATACGTTCGAAATCATTGATTAATTGTTAGATGCTTAGATGAGGTGTAAGAATAGACTTTTTGGATATTTGAATATTTCTTTAAAAATAGTTAAAAAGTTAAAAATTTTGAACTTTGTAGGTATATGTGCGAATTTATTCTGAGGTTAGAGCATAAAATTTGGGTAGACAAGTGTTCCTATAGAATTTACCACTTTACCATTTTTTACCATTAATTTAATTATTATTTGAGAATAAAACGCTAAAATTTCCATTCGTATCTAAACCCAACATCCTGCTCACATTTCCATATTTCACCAATTATGCAACAAATTAAAGATTGCAATTACTGAAAAATAAAAGCTGCACATTTACTTATATTGATACAACTACTTCTGACTTCCGCAGTATTTATTATTTTATAATAATTGTAATGTTACTTTCTTCTGCTGCTTGTTGCTTACCTATACAACAAAGCGCAGGAAATCTTCCATTAATAAACTCACATGCATACCTAAAACCCACAGAAAAAAATAATAACGTGTCTAGTTTAAAACTGGTTTCCAAATGGTTTTTCAAGACCTTACTCAAACTTACTAGGTCTTTTTACGATGGAATGCACCGAACTACCAAATAAAAGACATCAACAAGATTTGGGTGATATGGGTTTTTACTCTTATAATTACATCAAGGAAACTTTGAACTAATTGTTATAAATTGCATGTGAATTTATGTTTTTTTTTAACCGAGTTGTTGTTTTACAAGACAACATAGTAATGCAAGTTTTTCTTTTAATTCTAATTGCAATTGTTTGTTAAAAGGCCAATTCCAATTTTATATAATTACACCTAATAGTTATTTTCGTATAATTTAATGGAGTTTTGCAATAGTGTATTGTTATTTACTAACACTTAAACAGTAGTTAGCCTTATGATGTGTCGTTTAGTTTAGAGTTTAGCCTAGGTACCAATTTGATATGTGGACTGTTATTAGAAACACATTTGTGCGTGTTCTTCATATATTGTTCGGTGTTGAAAACCCGCAGCTCAGAATGTAAGTTTTTCTTGGATAAATCTCTGCATATAATCTGTTTTAAATGCAAGTCGAACTTTCCTGTGTTACTAAATGAAGTCGATTCGATAGTCAAGGTTGCATTCCGTATGCGCGAAGAATAAAAGCATGTAAAGTATAAAAATTGTTTGTACAATTATTGTTTAAAGTGACAATTAGTTTGGGTCTTGTACATAGAACCAAGGCAAAGTCAATAAATGAATAGTATGTGCTACTTTTCCAACAGTTTAGTTTTTGACGTGTTTGGAATATGAACTATTAAAAAACGATTAAAATTGGAATACAATTGGAAAATTCCGATGATTTTATGTAAAAACCGAGGTGATATTCTGACACATTTCCAAATATCCTGATGACAAATAGTCAAAGGACAAAGTACAAGGGTGCGTGTGTACATCCAAAGTTAACCATTTGTGCAAATATTTGGAAAATAACACAGGAGCGAAGTACGAACATTTTATGCCCCTGAAAAAATTGGCATCTTATAATTGAAGCTTTATAGGTTAAGGTTTTTTCTAAAAATATGAAAGAAAAGTTTTTGATTTCTCGAATACGATGCTTTCTCAGTTTCTCGGTTCTCTTTTGTGCTCCAGGACACAAAAAATTGTCACTAAAAGTTTTTCTGGTCTGTCATCTTCCATTCTCTTCAAAAGAAACTGAGCCATGTTATAACATTCTTCTCTCTAAATACTCTACGATAGTTGAAGACCCCAGACACTACTTCAATCTTCTTCTGATTTCTTTATCGATTCTTTGTTCCAATTTCAAACCTTTTCTCAGATTTTGTTCTAATTTTAGCTTATCAACAGTCCAAAACTGTTTGTAATCAAGTAGCTTTGAATTTTAATTTGATAATAATGTATTTTAATTTCCAAAGCCGTGTCCAAATTTTAGTAATGTCCAAAATTCGATAGGTATTCTACAAACATCAGACTTGTCCGGTTCTATTAACCTCTTATTTTTTTACACTTAATAAGGTTGTCTACATTAAACAAAGAATCATAAAACCGAGTCTACACCACTTAAATTATAACAAAAAAACTAAAATTCCTGTAATTTATGACGATACATTATTTCTTCAAGGATCAACCCCATTACAAACCAGTTTCATCAATTTTGTTATAATGTACAGATCAACGTCTACACCTGCTTCGTACTAGATAAAACAACATATAAAACATTAATTCGACCTTGTCGTAGTGGGTACAAACCAAGAAGAGCTTTTTGAATTTCAATTTAAATAACTTAACATTTTGATGCCTACTCTAACAATAACTGTAACCCTGAAACTACTTCCTTTGAATATATAAAATCAAATCAAATCTCACGTAAATTTGTGGCTTCACCATCACCTAATTTTACTCTATCGTCACAATCATAAATATTCCGTAGTTGCAAAAATTGTAAATCTGCATTCGCAGCTAAAGTGGAATAATTGCAATAACCCAAACACACTTTTAGTACAATACAACCGAACTAAACCAAAGCGTAATTTGACCAACTGGAATTAATATTACCAAACAAAATACCTCAAAACTAGGTCAGATGGCCTAGATTACTACTAGGACTAGCCTAATCAAAATGCACGTTTTGTTTACAAATCATCATCGAAAGAAATGAAAAGTATTTAATCTACAATAAAATTCGTTTTTTGCAGTGAGGGATCAGCTATGGGAGAGCGAGTGGAGCCTGTGGTTCCAGGACCGGACCTCGTGGGAGTCAACGTGGAACGACCACCCCTGATCCACCAGCAATCCACCGTTTGGAGCAAAAGACAGCAGGCCGTTTGTGTCCGACATGCCTACAAACACTACGGCTCCAAGAAAAATCCCAACCATGTACTGAGTAATTTAAACATGACTGTGGCCAAAGGGACAATGTAAGTCAAAAATTTAGTCAAGTCGTGGTCGGTTTCGTGTATTTCATGGATGTTTATGCAACGAACTCAGGGCCTTACAAAATTATTTGCTTTGAATTTTAAATTATCGTTAGTTAAACGCGCTATTTTCTACATAACAATGAGATTGAGTAATGGAGTATATTCATCTTTGCGTGTAAGAACATTTTACGACCTTGGCGAAAACTTTCGTAAATACTAAAAATTCTTTGTAATAATTTTCGTCATTCGTTTCCGATGTACACATAAAATGTTTAAACAACACATTTTGTTTATTGATCATAAAATTACAAGTTGTGTTCAAGGTGAAGGTTCACTTTATTATTGAATCCTAACCATTTTCACTTTTCTTCGCGTTTATATAACAACCCAAGCTGATGGTTACTTTCTATTTTAGTTACGGTCTACTGGGCGCATCTGGTTGTGGAAAAACCACGCTCCTCTCTTGCATAGTTGGTCGAAGGCGACTTAACACTGGGGAGATATGGGTGCTAGGAGGGAAACCTGGAACAAAGGGCTCGGGGGTCCCTGGGAAACGCGTAGGCTACATGCCACAAGAAATCGCACTGTACGGCGAGTTTACCATTAAGGAGACCATGATGTATTTCGGGTGGATATTCGGAATGCAGTCCAAAGAAATATACGATAGACTACAATTTTTACTAAACTTTCTAGATTTACCTAGCCAGAATCGCTTGGTTAAAAATCTTAGTGGTGGGCAGCAAAGACGAGTATCCTTTGCAGTTGCTCTCATGCACGATCCCGAATTGTTAATCTTAGACGAACCTACTGTAGGTGTTGATCCTTTGCTCAGGCAAAGCATATGGAATCACCTTGTTCAAATCACCAAAGATGGCAATAAAACTGTTATTATCACCACACATTACATCGAAGAAGCCAGACAAGCTCACACTGTACGTTATTTAAATCCCAAAAAGAATCTCAACAATAACTTTTCTTTTTCCATTCTAGATTGGTCTAATGCGAGGTGGTAAGTTTCTAGCTGAGGAATCCCCTCATGTTCTTCTGTCTATGTACGGCTGTACTTCTCTGGAAGATGTATTCTTGAAACTGTCAAGGCAACAAGTTCAAGTGAGCGGTGGTAACAACGTTCCTCCTCACCAACAAGAGATGAATATTAGCAATAACATAAGCCTAGCGACTTTAAATTGGGCGAAAAAGGACTCGATATCTGTGACGGAGGAAAGTGGAGTGGTTGGCTTGAATTTCCATCAGAGCAAGGAGGTGCTGATGCATGACGGAAGCAATGGACATCTTGATGTAAGTATTAAAGTTCCAAAGTTATTTTCCAAAGATCATAATATAGCGCATCGTATAAGAAAGTCATGATTATGATATTTTTCTTTTCTAGATTGCGAAGGCTTCATCCTCCACCCGCGGCATAAGTGAAGCCTGCGACGACTGCGGCAACTGCTCCGAATGGACAACCACCGGTAAAATCCGCGCTCTTCTCCAAAAGAACTTCTTACGAATGTGGCGAAATGTCGGCGTTATGCTCTTCATCTTCGCCCTACCAGTCATGCAAGTAATCCTCTTCTGTTTGGCCATTGGAGGTGATCCGAAGGGCCTCAAACTGGCCATAGTGAACCATGAAAAGAACTACACGAATTTAACTTATCAAGAATGCGGTTTCGAGGAAGGTTGCAAGTTTGGAAATTTAAGTTGTCGATATCTCAAGGCACTGAATACTTCGACTATAGTCAAGCAGTTTTATGCGACACCGGACGAAGCGGAATGGGCGGTTAGAAGAGGCGAAGCCTGGGGTGCTTTGTATTTTACTGAGAATTTTACGGATGCTCTTGTGGCTAGAATGGCGCTAGGAAAAGATGCTGATGAGGAGACCTTGGATTCTAGTGAAGTGCGAGTTACGCTAGACATGTCAAGTAAGTTTCTCTAGGAGGTTTCGAAATTTTTGCTTAAAGGTTTATGTTTTAGATCAACAAATTGGAATAATCCTACAGCGAGACCTACAACTGGCTTATCAGAACTTCACAAAGGATTTGCTGAGGGATTGCGATCAAAATGAAGGGCTGGCGGATATTCCTATTTCATTCAAGAAACCAATTTACGGTTCTATACAGCCGTCCTTTACGGATTTCGTGGCGCCAGGTGTAATCCTAACGTAAGTTACCCTAGTTTCACTCCAAAAAATTTTCTTACAATAAGCTTTTATCTTGCAGCATTGTTTTCTTCTTGGCCGTGGCATTGACATCGTCAGCTTTAATTATCGAACGAATGGAAGGTTTGTTGGATCGCTCCTGGGTCGCTGGTGAGTTTCTAATGTTTTGTAATATCAACCCAAAACTAATCATAATTTGTTTTTGATAGGTGTGTCCCCAGGGGAAATATTGTTTTCTCACGTAGTGACCCAATTCGTGGTAATGTGTGGGCAGACAGCCTTGGTTTTGATCTTTATGATCCTAGTGTTCAAAGTTGAATGCAACGGCGACATTTTCTTGGTTATCATTCTAACGATTTTGCAAGGACTCTGCGGAATGTGCTTCGGTTTCGTCATTTCGGCTATCTGCGAGTTGGAGAGAAATGCCATCCAGCTTGCGTTGGGCAGTTTTTACCCCACGCTTTTGCTCAGTGGGGTCATTTGGCCAATTGAGGGAATGCCGAGTATTCTGCGGTATATTTCGACATTTTTGCCATTGACTTTGGCTACGACATCGCTTAGGGCGATGTTGACTAGAGGCTGGTCCATAGTGGAGCCCGATGTCTACTACGGCTTCCTTTCAACGATAGTATGGATTATTCTATTTTTAACCATTAGTATGGTTGTACTTAAACTTAAGCGAGGGTGAATTAGTGTTTCATTTTTAAACAAGATATAGGACAGTTAAAAAAGTGTTTTTCATGCATATTAGTTTTTGTACCTAAATGTAATTGAATAAATCGCAAATTGTTAGAAATTTTTATTTATTGTTTTGGATTTAATATCGTGGGGCGTAATATTTCAGTTTTCAAATTCTCACGGGATTATTATTTTTGTTCATTTGATCAGTACACACGTGTAGGGAAAACGAGAAAGTGAAGTGGTAATAGTCATTTTATTTATATAAAAGCATACCTTGCCTGTTTTTACTTAATCCAATTTGTATATTTGTTAAATAGGTGTAAGTAATTAGGATCCTATTTTAGGTTCATAACATAAGTTTATTTTATATTATATATGACATAATTTTATACATTTTTAAGTTTGCAGTTTGTTTATCTTCATGGAAAACAACTTTTAGACATATACTTATATCAAATACGTGCTTTAAAATTAATGATTATAGGAGAGATTGGAAGACAATTTTCACAGTTTCCTTACGCATTATGCATGAAGATAAACAATTTGTAAATGAAGTGCTCAAATGTTCATTTTTATATTGTTAATAGATTTGGTATTGTGATGTAATGTTGTTTATAAAATTAGGAAAATATAGAAAAATCAATTATTCTCCTGTGTTTACTTAAATCCAAAAATCAGAACTATATCCGTATCGTATAAGAAAGTTATGTGCTGGACACATCAGATATTTTTGCACATTCTTTTAGGTTGTTCGTTTCGTCGTCGTTATAATTTTTTAAATTTTCGTATAACGCAAAAACGACGTTGATCGTTAGGCTTTAGTCAACTATATTCGACTTCCTAGCACTATCTTTCTCGTTTAAACGTTTTGGGAACAGAGAACGCTTAACAGCGTAGTAGATCAGAAATATACAGGGTGTCCCAAAATTAGCCTGCCAAAATGTACCAGCTGATTCTACGTTCAAAAATAATACAAAAAGTTCCAATAAACATAGGTTGAAAAATACTTCCTAAGGAGGTTACAGCCCCCCGAAAGGGGGACCCCAAAGAGGAGTTTTCTGTAATATCTTTGCAACTGTTTGAGGTAGATTCATGAAATTTGGTGAATTTGAAGCTTTTATAATTTGCCACATATTTCTTTTTCCAATTTTCGGAAATTTTGCCAGGGGCGTCACATACAGGATACAGGGTGGGTGCTGGGTATATTATGTCCCATATTTTTTGTGTGGATAATTTTTAAATTTTTTATATCAAATTTTGAAACTTGGTTTATTTTTACACAAAAAAGGTAGTCTCAGTCGATCTTTGTATCTTAAACCGTTTTCGAATAAAATCGTTTTGAAAAAATCACGTCCATAAAAAATACACTAATAAAAATAATCACAAAACTAAAATTTATCAAAAGTAGACAATAGATTAAAATTTATAGGTATTTATTACTTCGTTTAGCATTTCTTCGTCAAATATTAATAATAAAAACAAAATATCAAAAACGAAATTTTTTTTCAATTT
This sequence comes from Pediacus dermestoides, assembly GCA_963942485.1. Taxonomy (NCBI): domain Eukaryota; kingdom Metazoa; phylum Arthropoda; class Insecta; order Coleoptera; family Cucujidae; genus Pediacus; species Pediacus dermestoides. Next base: position 10,285,048 of record OZ012628.1, on the reverse strand, counting down.
TGTGATTATTTTTATTAGTGTAGTTTTTATGGACGTGACTTCTTCAAAACGATTTTACTCGAAAACGGTTCAAAATTCAAAGGTCGACTGAGACGACCTTTTTTGTGTAAAAATAAACCAAGTTTCATAATTTGATATAAAAAATTTAAAAATTATCCACACAAAAAATATGGGGCATAATTTACCCCGCACCCATCCTGTATGTGACACTCCTAGCAAAATTTTTGAAAATTGGAAAAAGAAATATGTGGCAAATTATACAAGCTTCAAACTCACCAAATTTCATGAATCTACCTCAAACAATTGCAGAGATATTACAGAAAAATCCTCTTTGGGGCCCCCCCTTTCGGGGGGTTGTAGCTCCCTTAGAAAGCATATTTCAACTTATATTTATTAAAACTTTTTGCATTATTTTTGAACGTAGAATCAGCTTATTTATTTTGGCAGGCTAATTTTGGGACACCCTATATTTGTGACAAAACGGACAGGTTAAAAGAATCCAACTGTAGCTTATATTATGTCAGCTCAAATTTTGAAAAAAGTCTCATACGAGTTTTGTCCTTTTAAATCGCAAGACTTATTTCTAGTTTTCATTTTTCGCTAGGAAGTTTTAAAACACTTTGTACACAGCATAGACACAAAATATTTTAGGTATGATTCTTGAATATATTCTGCATTGTCCTGTATAATTTTTTTATCTCTAATTCTAATTTTTTAAATTTTTTTTTTCCATATAAAATCATATTGCAGGTGGCAACTTACGGAAATCTTTTAACAAATTTAATAATTACTCCGTGTAGACATCGTTTATGTTCAGAATGAAATTTAACTTTTCAATTCAAAATAAACCAATCTTTCATCATGTATCAAATTTTTAACTATATTTTCATTACTAGTTTTCAAAATAAATTAAATGAAACGTGAACATAATGATTTATTTTTTCAAATTCCAAATTTTTTAAGGGTTAACCCTATCAAAAAAATTACAAGGTACTTTTGGTCGCAAATCATATCAGCTACAAATTTCATGTATAACTTTTTTTCGATAATTAAATATTTTAGCAGACTGCCTTCTTTTTATTCAACAGTGTTTTACTTTTTCAATCTATAATTTTCAACATTCAAAAGATGATTGTTTGAAAACTGACCCTTGTTGGGGATAAAAAATTTATATACCTAGAACGATGCAGAATTTATTCAAGAATCACACCTAAAAATATTTCGTGTCTATCCTGGGACACCCTGTATAAAATTTTAAATTTCGAACGCGTTTCGCCATCTATTGGTTTTTCAGATAACTAATTAAAGTTTTCTGTAAACAAGTTTGGATAATTATATAATATATCCTGAGTAAAATAATTTAAATTAATATGAGGTATGTCTAGTTATAAATAAATTAAATTTATCCTATTTACAATTTATCAATTCTTGTATTTTTTATTAGCATGCCAGTACTACCAACTATAATACTATTATAATTATACGTCGTGTTTTTGACAAGTGACACTGATAACATGACATTAGTTCTCAATTTGTCAATGTTGTCACCTGATTGAGGTGCTTGATTACTAATATACAGCGATGCCCCCACGAAAAAAGAAATATAAAATTAGATAGTATTACACTACGTGTACAAAATGAGTAAAGATGATGAGGAGTGGACATTGTATTCCGCTTCTCAATATCTACCGGCTGTTCTAAACGATCCAAATCGGGGTAAGCAAACAAACTTCTTTACGAAAACATGGGGCGATACATTTGTAGAAAAAGCAGACATCGAGAAAAGCCCCTTCCTACCAGAGATAACCTATGCACACTTCGACACGTACCTACGAAAATTCAGCAAACGCTGGAAACGCCACACACGTCTATCCCAGACAAAATTCGAAAACAACCACATAAAACCTCGAACGAAATCCGAAAGCAATGCGGAGTTTAACACAGACAACATTCCAGAGATATTCCTACGCCAAGACTTCCATCTGAACGATCCTAAAGTATTCGGAGCAGTGTTTCCTAAGAACGAAAAAACCGAGCACGAGCTACAAGATGAACTAAGCTATTACTTGGATATAGTGGAGGAACAAATCGCCAAACAAGTGTCGCAAAAATCGGGTGCCTTTTTCCACGCAATGACATCACACGACACAATTATGGAACAAATGGGAGTGGCCACAAACGAGGTGCGTTTAATGCGTTCCAAAGTACAAAAAGTCGACAAGACTTTGGCTACAGATTCACTTAAACTCATCGGACTTGCTAGGTCTAAGTCTAACCACGTAGCTTTAGTCGACAAGCTAAAGTATATGTCGATAGTTCTACAAACACAGCCCACTTTGCAGCTGTTGTTAAGCTCCTCGGACTATGTGGCTGCTTTGGAACTAATTTCCAAAACTCAAGACGTTTTAGCGAGGGAACTAGCTGGCGTAACTAGCTTGCGATACTTGCCATCGCAGCTTAAGGAAATGCTTAGGTTTATAGACAAGATGCTTAGCACGGAATTTGAGCGGTATGCCGCAGCTGATTTGCACCGGCCTTTAGACTCGACCAACGGAGTGCTAGAACCAGACAGGCTTATTAGTTTAGTTGCTGGGTTATTGAGGCAGAATCATTTGCAGTTTTTAGAAACTTATAAACAGGAGTCGGTGACTGCTGCTAAGACTTTGCTGAAGCAGTTGATGATTGAACAACTGGCGGAAGTTGAAGACGAAACTGAGCAGTGTTTGACTGGGTCTGGGGAGGTTTTACCGACGATGGACTCGTCGAATTGGCTGAGGGTCCTAAATTTGGCTAGTGAGGCACTATGTAAGTACGATCTTTGTGTCATTTAAAAATAACTTTTTTAGTCGAGTTATTGTTACTGTTCTTATTGGCGGTTCAAATTTTAAACCTAGTTGTTTCCAGGTAAATTACTCCAAAGAGTGAAAGACGTACACGACGTCATCAAAGAAACCGCCGACGCCAGTGCGGGTCTCCGACCTTCAACAGCGTTAAACTCCTCGGAAACCGACCGCTTCCTCTCCTTAGAAGACCACGGGCGGGTCGAAATAAAACTAAAAGATCTTCTCGGACTAATCTGCGACTACTGCAACGACCGCTTGGCAACTTTAGTCCGAACTCAATCTGACAAGCAGAATATAACCGCCGCTCAAATAACCGAGCTTTCGGCGATTGTCGATCGATTCTCTGAGATTTGCTCGAATATATCCGGAAGACAAAGCCCGTCCCTCAAAGCCGCTTTCAAGATACAAGCCAGCAACTACCTTCATAAATTTCATAACCAACGCAAAAACAAACTAATGCTTTTATTGGACGCAGAACGCTGGAAATCGGCGGAGGTCCCACCGGAAATCCAGATTTTAGTTGACAAAATGTCCGGAGGGACAGTGATGAAATCCCTGCCGGGTTCACCGACAGAAGAAGATATGACCAGTAGTAAGTACGTGAACAAACCCGCGGCTATGCTCCAAGTTGGAACGCAAGGTTTCGTCACCATAGGGACTGTTTTAATCTTAATCCGCCTGGTTAGTGAGTACTGTGTGTGCGCGTATGACTTACAACTCCTCGCGCCTGTTGTAGGGCGAAATCTCGCAGAATTACTTAGAACGTTCAACTCTAGATCGTGTCAGTTGGTTTTGGGGGCGGGTGCTTTGCGCACAGCTGGCCTCAAGACCATCACCACGACTAACCTAGCTTTAACCTCGCGATCTTTACAATTGGTGCTGTGGATGATACCGCATATTCGTGCGCATTTTAACGCTTTAACTAGCGAACATTTAGGGGGGTATGTGGATGTAGTGGAAAAGGATATAGCTAATCATGTCCAACAGTTGGAAACGAAGATATTGACGATTATGAACACTTTGTTGGGGGATCAACTGGGCGAATGGGATGCTAAACCGCCAGTGCCATCCAAACAGTTTAGGAATATTTCGAGGCATCTTACGAAGTTGCATGAGGCTGTTAGTCCGGTTTTGCCCAATCAGCAGGTAATTAGGAATGTTTGGAAGATTTTCGATTGGCTTGTGAGGATTATTAACAGGAGTTATTATTATCAGTAGTAGACAATTTTAAACTTTCATTTTTCTATTCCAGGCTGCCGGCTGTATTTCGGAAACTAAACTGCTGGCCAATTGAAACGTACCAAGCGAATTTTTAGGTTGAATTTAAAGTCAAATATTTTGTAAAAAAGAAAAGATATCAGTATGGGGTTTTCGGGATTCAAGAGATAATTTAATTGGGAAAACAATACTGTGACTCGATTTTTTTACTTTGAAGTACGTTACTATCTACAGGGTATGAAAGAAAGTCGTCTTTTTTTTCTCAAATATTATATCTACCGAGATTCCATAATTTTTTTTAAATATATTTATGATGTCCATTTTTTTAGTGCTTGGTTAATAGGAAAAATACCGATTTCTCAAATTTTTGATAACCTTCTTATTTCATAAGATACCGAATTTTTGCTGAAAACTTGAATTTTTCTTTGTTTTTTGTCGTTAGGACGTATTGTGTTTTGTAAGAACCAATCTCTGTAATTGATGTTGTACCTTATGAATGGCTTTCTTATAAAAAATACATTTTTTGTTCTTTCATTAATTTAATGGTAACCAGTGGCTTATCAAAAATCGGTACACGTTCGCTAATTAATAAATTTTTTAATTCAATTTTTGAGGCTATTTTCTTAATGGAATAAAATGGAATGCAGTTAGTTTATGTTCACCATTGGTTTAAGTGACTTATATCCTCGAAACGGGTTTTTCACTTTTTCAAAAATTTGCTCATATCCGTGTATACTGGGTGGCCACGAAATCGTTTTACAACCCCCACCATTTTGTTACATTTAACTGTATTAATTTGAAATTTGGCATGGTTTCATTGTTGAAAGGAATAATCATTTTGACGTTTAAAATAATCTAATGACACTTCCGGTTTCACCGGAAGGACAACCTACTAACTTTCAAATTTTTTTATAAATAACCCTGTATATTTTTTTCCGTAAGAATTAGATTCTACTTAGAATTACCTTTTTATCGACATATCATATGATGACATTTGCTTTCAAGGAAGCATAATTAATATTTCTAAACCTTATTCAACAATATTTAATTTAATAAAAAATTCGGTATCTTATAAAATAAGAGGAATATCAAAAATTTGAGAAATTGGTTTTTTCCCCATTATCAAGAACTAAAATAATGGACATCAAAAAAATATTAAACTTTTTTTGTGGAATCTCGGTAGTTATAAAGTTTGAGAAAAAAAACACTACTTTCTTTCATACCCTGTCGACAGTAACGTACTTCAAAGTAAAAAAATCGAGTCACACTATTGTTTTCTCAATTAAATTATCTCTTGAATCCCGAAAACCGCATTTTGATGTCTTTTCTCCTTTTCAAAATATTTGATTTTAAATTTAACCTAAAAATTCGCTTGGTACGTTTCAATTGGCCAGCAGTTTATTTATCGTATAGCCTTCGGAAAAAATATTTATAGGAAAAGGGGCCAAAAGAAATCGCTGGAAAGTATTTGCAAGTTTCTAGCTTTGTCGCTGCCAAAAAGATACGAATCTGCGGTTTTCACTAATATTTTCGATATATTTACTCATTTTAATTTATGTTAAGCAATCTATGTGAATCCATTTAAAATTTTCAAGAAAAATTTATAAAAATAACAAGTTTTCAAAAAGCTCCATCTAGCAGCAAATATATAAATCAAAACAACTTCTATTTAACATAATTTTAAGCAAGTAAAGTTCTTTCAAACAAGACTAAATTTGCTAAATTCTATAATGCCAAACAGAAGTTATGAGCATTTTCGTATAGAAGAATTCCCCCTCTCCTCGTACCCATATTTAATGAGCTACAGTAAAAAGCGTTGGACTAAAATTATGCATAATTTTTCAGCTTTTCAATAAAGTTATTTCTGAGAAACCTTGAATGCCTATAATTTGGAGGAAATCATGATTTAATATTTTGCCATGGCGAGTACGCCCCTAGCGACAAAGCTAGAAACTTGCAAATACTTTCCAGCGATTTCTCTTGGCCACTTTTACTATAAATATTTTTTCTCGAAGGCTGTACGATAAATAGTTTCCGAGATACAGCCGGCCACGTTTCTACAATATACACCCTGTACATTGTAGATTCATTCATGTTTGTTTCTTTGTACTACACGTAGTAAATATTTAATGAATTTTTACCCACTATTTTTTGTTCAGGTGAACGACATCTATGAGGTGATTCATAAAAATTTCAAGGCTCGAATACGGGAGCAAATAATGAAGATGAATATATCAAACAATGGTGGGCCCCAACATGGTGTTGTCACAACGGAATTGATCTTCTATATGGAGACAATGAGGAACCTAAAGGCGTTACCAGAGAAGTATTTATTAGATAAAGCCATGGATGATATTTGGATAAGGTGAATGAAACGAAGTATTAATTTATTCAGCTTGTATAGGTATTTATTACTGATTACATACATAATAATTATAAATAAAAAATACTACTATTTGGTTATGCATTGTGATTTGTGGTAAGGCAATTTTGTTATTTAAATCTAATTACTGTAAATAAAATTTTATTGATTTTCCTCGATGCGTTTTCTTTACGCCAAAAATTCCTCAGGAATTTGCTCACCTTTCGCCGCTCTAACAAATAGATTTTTGTTTTGTTCTAGAGTGGGAACAAGACGCCAAAAATTTTCAGCTAGTTCCATGCGATGAGTATCGCGTTGAGTGCGACAAGTCACCGCGCATTCCGGTCCAAAAAACGTCGGTATTTTAACTTGTGATTCCAGATTCACATTTTGGCCGGATGCACAATGCCGGATGATGATCGGCTCGTATGGGTGGAAAGAGTTAGTTGAACCTGTCGATTCGTAGCGTCTACTTGGATTCCAGTAATAAAACTTGAATCTAAAAATCTGATACTATAGAAGTTCGAAGGTTTTAAAAGAAATTCACCACCTGCAGTATAGATCTGGTCGTTCCGATAGCCTAATCGCTGGTGGACTTCCAAAATTCGTGATGGTTCTATTCTGGCATTGTAGATACAAAGGCCGGTGTACGCTTTCGCTAATTTGCAAATAAACCGGCTCCCCAAACAGTACATGTCCATCCTGTTTATCCGGCGTGGTTCCAACAATTTTAAAAGTATTCCTCACGCACGGCTGCGTTGTATTTGACACTGTCAAAATACAGCCATGGCAAAAATGTTGTGCCGTTTCGATTTCCTGCTCAGTCACCAAACCGCTCAAATACAAATTATTAGAAACTGTGTTGGATTTGTTTAAATTAATTTTAATATCGGCTGATTGTATTTGATAGTTTTCGTTGTAAACCACGTAGGGACTTGTGGATAAGGATGTGGGATGTAGGAGATTGCGGAAGAGTTTACGCATTTTTTGGGTTAGTAGTTGACAGTTGTCTTTTTTGTAAGCATTTATGGTGTTCATGTCTTCTAAAATAGCTAAATCGTCGTTCCAAAAACCCATACGAACTGGAAGCGAGTACATTGTTCGGTTTTCCAGTGTTGGATTTCGCTTAATTACTTCTTGAATATCGGTATACATTTTGCGCGTGTATAAAACTTGTATAAACGTCAATAATAACTAAGTAGATAATAAGTAGAGATGCTAAAAACCAAGACTAAAAAACTCAGTTGCAAGAAGCAATCCTTTATTTCTAATTCATTCTGCTTTACTACAAGTATTCCTCAGAAATTTTTTCGCCTTTAGCCGCCCTAACCATAAGATTCTTATTTGACCCAATAGTTGGAATGAGTCGCCAAAAATTCGAAGGCAATTCCATTCGATGAGTATCACGCTTTGTTTTACAATTCACCTCACATTCAGGACCAAAAAAAGTCGGCATCCTTTTTTGTTCCTCCAGGTTCAGGTTGTGACCAGAAGCACAATGTCGGATGATCACTCGCTCAAGTGGATGGAACGAGTTGTAAGAACCAGCCAGTTCATCTCGCCTCAGAGGGTTCCAATAATAAAATTTGAATCTAAAGAAAGTTGAGTTGGTTTGGTGCTTACTCATTAAGTAAATATTTGAACCTGCAATATACGTCGGGGAACTGAGAGAGTCTGAGAACTGGAGTAGTGCCAAAATTAGCAATGTTGTTATTCTCATATTGCAAATACAACGGGCGGTTGCCGCTTTCGCTAATTTGCAAATAAATCGGTTCCCCAAACAGGACAGTTCCATTTTGCTCCGGGGTGGTTCCAACTATTTTAAAGGTGTTTCTCACACACGGCTGCTTTATATTTGACGCAGTCACAATGCAACCATGGCAAAAATGTTGAGTTACATCAATTTCCTGCTCAGTAACCAAACCACTCAGCACCAAATTATTGTACAACTTGTTTGAATTATTCAGATGCACTTTAATATCAGCTGACTCAATTTGGTAGTTTGCGTTATAGCCCACATAGAGAGTAGTAGATAAGGTCATGGGTTGCAGGAGATTGCGGAACAGTTTGCGTATTTTTTGCGTCAGTAGTTGACAGTTGTCTTTTTTGTAAGCATTAATGGTGTTTACGTCTTCTATGATGGCTAAATCGTCATTCCAGAAACCCAATCTAACTGGTAGGGAGTAGATTATGCGGTTTTCGAGGATACTTCTTCGATCGGCTACTTCTTTTTTACCGGGAAACATATTCACGGGTGAAAAAAAAATTAAAAAAAAAACGTGGATGAGTTTTTGAATGTCAAAAGTTAACTGCGGTTGGTAGGGAAATTAGGATAATTTTAGAAGTAAAGTGGAAAAATAAAATTCCTATAAATTAAGTTAGAGTAGAGTTTAGGCGTACCTACTATAGGACTATACCTAGCGCCTACAAGTACTAAGGAACTCCGCTTCTATGCTTAACAACTGGGTTGATGAAACTCTGAAGAATCATAAAGAAGAAGTAGAGAGGCTCCAGACAATCCAAGGCCTTTATCGGAGAACCGGACAAAACGAGGTCTTCCTGACTTTTGGAAAACTCGAGGAACTGTGAACTAGCTTCTAGGTGGATGAAGTGAGACATTCTTTTTTACTTGGCAGAATGAGGAATAATGGGGCGGGTTAAGCGTGAAGATGAGTTCAGTTTCCTTGAAAGGACCGATTTATTTCTAGTTTTCTTCTGATGTTTTGATCCACTAGGCCGGAAGCCGCAAATAGAAAACCGCACCCTGTGTAATTTAGTTGCCAAAGGCATACTAAGGTCCGGTATTTCAGTGTCAGTTTAAACCAAATTTCTATAAACTTCAATTAGAATGTGAATTTTATCATTTTAAATTAGTATATTCTAAACGAAGTTTACCCAAATTTGGTTTAAACTGACACTGAAATACCGGACCTATGCGTTTTGCGGTTAACCGCTTAGAGAGGCGATTTTGCTGCCGCGTCCTGTCGGAGGAAAGCGGTAGCGGCTAAGCGGGAGAACACATGGAAACAGGAAGCTAATGACATACTTACTAGCCGCACGGTTCAGTGGTTTTCGACTTTCCTAAATTTCAGAATGTTTGAAAGTAATGCGAAACTCATCTCCTTTGTCGAGTTACATCCAGTCCTTTGGGTCAAGGGATGTGAGGAATACAAGGTGTACAGAATATTTCCTCCTTGGCCCTGTTTTTAACAGACCTTCTGCTTCAGCTGCACAAACAGCTGCCTCATTAAGAAATTGAAGGTACTCCACTCTACACAACTGATGAGAGATAATTGAAATCGAAATAGAGATTTTGAAAACTGCCGGCCCGCTTCGTACAACTGTCCAGTTTGTCATAAAATAAAAACGCGACAACCGCTCTACAGGGTGTTTCACGGTAAATGGTAACACCTCAATAACTTTTTGATTCTTCGGTAAAATTAGAAAAAAATTTGTTCTGTTTGTACAACTCGCAATTCTCTTTTAAACGAATAAAATTTTTTACCAAGAGTGAAAACCTAGCCTACTACAATAAAAAAAAGCGAAAAAATTGAAAAAACGTATTAGGCACTTTTTTTCAAAAATTTTATTAACAAAAATTTTTTGGGTTTACCTTAAAACCCCAAATCCCAATTTTGGCTGAAAACAAAAAATATAAAAATTCTCCAAAAAATTTTTTTCAATAGTAATATAATAAGTGCTTTGAATTTTCCGGTTAAATTACGATAACTTGTTGCACAGCAACAAAGAGTGTCAGTTTGACAGTCTAAAAATACCGAGTGCGAAGCACGAGGTATTTTCTGTCAAACTGACACGATTTGTTGTTGTGCAGGAAGTTTGAGGAATTTAACCATCGGAAAATCCAAAGCACGTATTATATTCGTTAAGATAATTTTATGAATGTACACAACAGTTTATTTTATTTCATATTAATGTAAGTAACAGATCATAATAATATATAATTACAAATTAATTCTTATACAAATTTTGTTATTTATATTGTTACTATGGAAAACCTACAATTAATTTTATCGAAATTTTATCGCTGGAAAACCATGTAGGTTGGTCCAATACTTCATTATGATTGGTCGAAATTACTATGAATAAAAGTATCATTTTAAATTAGTATATTCTAAACGAAGTTTACCCAAATTTGGTTTAAACTGACACTGAAATACCGGACCTATGCGTTTTGCGGTTAACCGCTTAGAGAGGCGATTTTGCTGCCGCGTCCTGTCGGAGGAAAGCGGTAGCGGCTAAGCGGGAGAACACATGGAAACAGGAAGCTAATGACATACTTACTAGCCGCACGGTTCAGTGGTTTTCGACTTTCCTAAATATCAGAATGTTTGAAAGTAATGCGAAACTCATCTCCTTTGTCGAGTTACATCCAGTACTTTGGGTCAAGGGATGTGAGGAATACAAGGTGTACAGAATATTTCCTCCTTGGCCCTGTTTTTAACAGACCTTCTGCTTCAGCTGCACAAACAGCTGCCTCATTAAGAAATTGAAGGTACTCCACTCCACACAACTGATGAGAGATAATTGAAATCGAAATAGAGATTTTGAAAACTGCCGGCCCGCTTCGTACAACTGTCCAGTTTGTCATAAAATAAAAACGCGACAACCGCTCTACAGGGTGTTTCACGGTAAATGGTAACACCTCAATAACTTTTTGATTCTTCGGTAAAATTAGAAAAAAATTTGTTCTGTTTGTACAACTCGCAATTCTCTTTTAAACGAATAAAATTTTTTACCAAGAGTGAAAACCTAGCCTACTACAATAAAAAAAAGCGAAAAAATTGAAAAAACGTATTAGGCACTTTTTTTCAAAAATTTTATTAACAAAAATTTTTTGGGTTTACCTTAAAACCCCAAATCCCAATTTTGGCTGAAAACAAAAAATATAAAAATTCTCCAAAAAATTTTTTTCAATAGTAATATAATAAGTGCTTTGAATTTTCCGGTTAAATTACGATAACTTGTTGCACAGCAACAAAGAGTGTCAGTTTGACAGTCTAAAAATACCGAGTGCGAAGCACGAGGTATTTTCTGTCAAACTGACACGATTTGTTGTTGTGCAGGAAGTTTGAGGAATTTAACCATCGGAAAATCCAAAGCACGTATTATATTCGTTAAGATAATTTTATGAATGTACACAACAGTTTATTTTATTTCATATTAATGTAAGTAACAGATCATAATAATATATAATTACAAATTAATTCTTATACAAATTTTGTTATTTATATTGTTACTATGGAAAACCTACAATTAATTTTATCGAAATTTTATCGCTGGAAAACCATGTAGGTTGGTCCAATACTGCATTATGATTGGTCGAAATTACTATGAATAAAATTATCATTTTAAATTAGTATATTCTAAACGAAGTTTACCCAAATTTGGTTTAAACTGACACTGAAATACCGGACCTATGCGTTTTGCGGTTAACCGCTTAGAGAGGCGATTTTGCTGCCGCGTCCTGTCGGAGGAAAGCGGTAGCGGCTAAGCGGGAGAACACATGGAAACAGGAAGCTAATGACATACTTACTAGCCGCACGGTTCAGTGGTTTTCGACTTTCCTAAATTTCAGAATGTTTGAAAGTAATGCGAAACTCATCTCCTTTGTCGAGTTACATCCAGTCCTTTGGGTCAAGGGATGTGAGGAATACAAGGTGCACAGACTATTTCCTTCTTGGCCCTGTTTTTCAACAGACCTTCTGCTTCAGCTGCACAAACAGCTGCCACATTAAGAAATTAAAGGTACTCCACTCCACACAACTGATGAGAGATAATTGAAATCGAAATAGAGATTTTGAAAACTGCCGGCCCGCTCCGTACAACTGTCCAATTTGTCATAAAATAAAAAACGCGGCAACTGCTCTGCAGGGTGTTTCACGGTAAATGGTAACACTTCAATAACTTTTTGATTCTTCGGTAAAATAAAATTCTCTTTTAAACGAGTAAAAAAAATTTTACCAAGAGTGAAAACCTAGCCTACTACGATAAAAAATAAAGCGAAAAAATTGAAAAAACGTATTAGGCATTTTTTTTCGAAAAATTTCATTAACAAAAATTTTTTGGGTTTACCTCAAAAGTCAAAACCACAAATCCCAATTTTGGCTAAAAACAAAAAATATAAAAATTCTCCTAAAAATTTTTTTCTTAATGAATTTTAATATTATTTTTTCAAGATTGCCATGATTCATTGAACAGTACCTAAACATCAAGAGATCTATCACATAAAACAATGATTATTTGTCAAAATTCTAATAAACCAATAAAAAGAAATTAAAAATATTTTTTGTTTTCAGCCAAAATTGGGATTTGGGGTTTTGAGGTAAGCCCGAAAAACTTTTTTTGATAAAATTTTCCAATATAAAAATCATTAAGTAATATGTTTTTTCGATTTTTTCGATTTATTTTTTATCGTAGTAGGCTAGGTTTTCACTACTGGTAATTTTTTTTTACTCGTTTAAAAGAGAATTGCGAGTTTTCAAACGAAAGCGAAGAAAAACCCTAAACTGGATAAGAAAAATCAGAATCGACTCTTTCCTACTGACCCAACGATTGCCCCGGCGGTGAAAGTTTCTTATCATTTTGGTAGATAATTTTAAGCCCTGCAAGACTTGTTACGTTTTTGTGATCGTTTTCGAGATATTTGCGAAAACTGAGGAAAATCAACTTTATTGTTTATAAAATTGTTAATAACTTTTTATCTGTGGAAGCAAATCAATATTTGTATAATCTATGCCAAAATGAATATTTTAAACTAGGGTGCAGCCTAATTAGGAATATTTTCGACAAAATTTCTCTTTTGATTATGCTAAAACAATATTTTTTATAATTTATACAAACTTGAGCAAACAATAAAGTCAAACTTGCAAAACCGGATGCCACGATATTTAAATACCAAATTCGCTTCGCCTTCTCCAAAGCAGTTAACTTTCCTCCAAACCTTCGGCTTCCATGAGATGGCACCACCACGTCCAAAACTCCTAACCAGATTTTCTTATCACACGCCGCTCTTTGTCTACTAATCCAGCTTTTGCGAAACGCGTACAACAAAGACAGTATTATCCAAAAAAAACCTTTCCTACGTGCAACTAGTCGATAATATAATTTTTCCACCACGTCCTCGCAATGTCTTTACACACGTCGCCGATACCGCCATCCTTTTCCTCGTTTTAGCGATTGCTACACGGTGTGGTATACCGCGAGAAATAATCTTGTGTATCTAGTTCAGACAAAATCGCGTTCGCAAATGCATTTGTATTTTTGATCGTCCCAAAAAGCAGCTCGATTGTAGGTGAATTGATGTTGGGGTGGCAAAGCAGCAGGAAATTTCAATGGTTTAGTGGTGGAATTGTGGAAAAATGTTTCGAATAAAATATGCGAATGTGACACGATTCCGAAATTGCGAAATATAGGTAAGTTGCTTGTACAGGTGTTTATAATTTTAGCTGCAAGTTTTTTTCTATTTGCTAGAGATTATTTGTGGTGGTTTCATTCATATGTGCGAGGATTTTCCAGAAAGTTGCTGCTTTTCCGCATTTTCCGGCTGAAAATTCCCACAACTGCGGGTTTTGTAACCTTTAGGTGACAATTTTTTCAAATGGACAAGGCCACGGCGAACACCCGTTAAAAACAACGATAATTATCATAACCGCGGCTATAAATTTATAGAGGTACCCACAAAACAATTACGGTACCTTTTTTATGAAGTTGTTGGGTAACAAACAAATTCATGCACAAATTTAACTCTATTAAAACCACTTAAACAGTGTTATGTTATGACTGCATGAATTACGGTTCTTCCTGTCCTGTCGCTTTACATTATATCAACATTTCCAATTGTAATAATCCGGCGTATTGGGCAGGTCGAACTAGTCTCAGTGTCGAGTTCGGGTTATTGATCTAAATCTGTCTTTGTTTGGTATACATTTCTAGGGTGCTTCTATCTTTTGCTTACCCCACGTGGGTTTCGCTCACGTCACATGCTGGTTTTTGTTTTAAATGGCCAAGAGAATGGTGCTAGAGAATAGAGAGCCTAGGGTGGGAAATTTTTTACCCCCCGATAATTTTCGGTTTAGTTTATTTTATGAATTGTTTAGCAGGTGCCTAAACCTAGCACGTATGTGTTAAGCAATAATAATTAATTTAGTAACTTGGGCAATGACGATAATTATGCTTTTGCTTTCGGTGAAATCGAGCAGATTTCTTTAATTAATTTCCTTGCGTAAGAAGGATTTAAAAAGCGGGTTAGATGTGATTGTTTTAATTGTTTTTGGCAAGGGCAGCTAATTATAAAAGTGGTGAAGTTGCATTTTCAATTAGATGAGGAATTCGTTTCAATTAAATTAAATGTAATTAGAACATCTTTCTATCCTCATCCCTTTAGGCTTGGCTAAAAGTCAATTTGAAAAAAGGAAGGTGAATGAAGGTGATGGATTTCCAAACTATTTGTAAATTCCCTTAATATAGTCAAATCACAGTTCACAGATATATTAGAATGAGTTTTACATAAATTAATGCAAATTTATTATCATGTTCTGGTTTAGAATTATTTATCAATCTTTTTTATACCTACATATTTTCTTATCGTTACCTAGAATTTGAAAAAGGTAATATTCTCGAGAAGAATTTCCCTCCAAAAAATATTACCTGGATCAACCCCTGCGTCTTATAATCCGAAATTCTTAGTCTTTATTCCCAAAAAGTGTCTTATGGTTCTAAAAATAAGATAGGTTTTAAGAATGCGAAACCACCTTTGATAGTTTTTTGTGCATACATAGTCTTCAATTATGAAAACGTGTAAATTTTTGAAAATCCGGCCAAAGATCTCCAAACGATAGACTTTTAATCTTTAATTTTTCAGAAGGTACTCATATTTTTTTAAGTTTAGAAGTTTTTCAAAGATATTTGTTTTCAAAATTAATATGTGTATGTATTATTTTTCAAATTTTATTCACTATTTGAAAACAAAAATTTTCGAGACTTGTCTATTTAAAAAAAAAACATAATTAAAGATAGCCCAGTCAAATTAGACTAAAAAATGGCAAAGTAGGGATCAAATGGCCAAATTTTTGAGAGAAAATAAAATCTAACAAAATTTCCTTGTATATAATATACGTCAAAGGTAAGTTTTTATATCTCAGATTCTACTGGTTGTATTTTAATGTAGTTTTTTTAATTTATTCGGAAAAATATTTCAAATTACTTTTAGGCCAGTCAAATTAGCAAAACACCCGGAAATAATTGATAAAGTTTTCAAAATTTGATAAAAGTTGTAAATTGATATGGAATGGAACTATAAAATTTTGCCCCCTCCAAAAATGACGAGAATATTTTTAAAATAGCAAAAAACTAAAAATTAAATTTACTCACTGAGAAATAATTTAAAAGAGGGACAAAGTCCGGTACGAAATTCTTCTATTTATTCTTTATTTTCTATTAATTTTGCCAACTTTTCAAACAACGGGAACATTAATATTTATTGATTTTTAATGTTTTTCTTTATGACAAGAAGAGAACAAATTATAAAGATTGGCAAACTGCAGAACATTCTTCTGTCTAATATTTTCCAACTATCCTTGAATTTGTTCCCATTTTTTCGTTCTTGAAAATAATTATAAAGTTGCAATTTTTGGTGGCATATATTTGAAAACGATTTTCATTGTGCGGTGTATAATTTGCCCCCTTTAATTGCATCGGGAACTTCTCCTGAATTGCAATTTATAAATTTTACATTTTTTTTTTGATAATGGAAATAAATAAAAAGTTTGGCAAAATTCACAGGTTGTATGAAACCACGGTTTCGATGCGAATACAAATTTGCCTCCTTCTACAACAACGGCAACTCGCTAAACATCATTATTTTTTACACAAGTTTTTATGCCCCTGGAAATAAATAAAAAAAATTGCAAGTTAGCGGGGGATGTGAAATAATTACTACTATTTATTATTATTATGTGATGACGTATTTGAATATTGACATATGAACGATTCGACGTGACGTGTTAATAGAAAATAAAGAATAAATAGAAGAATTTCTTACTGGACTTTGCCCATCTTTTAAATTATTTCTCAGTGATAAAATTTAATTTTTAGTTTTTTGCAATTTTAAAAATGTTCCCGTCATTTTTAGAGGGGGCAAAATTTATAGTTCCATTCCATATCAATTTACAACTTTTATCAAATTTTGAACACTTTATCTATTATTTCCGGGTTCCTGCATTATAAAAGCTAATTTGACTGGCGTATTTTGTTTAAAACTTTTTTTGATAGCTCTTAAAAAAAAGTTATAAACAAAATATACTCTTCTTTTTTATAGGGTGAGTTTTTTCAATAAAATATTTTTTTTCTATTTCAATTATGATAAAATTATAAATAACATTCATTACAAAAAAACGCGAATTTTAGCCTTAGAAGTAATATTTTGTAAACTCAGCTGATTTTGGCGCCCTCTACCTCATGTAATTTTTGCGTCACAAAAAATATCCGAAATGAAAGTTTTAGTAAATACCATCCTCTACAACTTTTGTTTGAAGATTTTTTTCATAATTGTAATAGAATATATATTTTATTGAAGTAACTCACCCCTTAAAAAAGAGCAGTATTTTGCTTATAAGGTTTGTTTTTAAAGAGCTGTTATAAAAAGTTTCAAACAAAAGTTGTTTGAAATATTTTTCGGAACAAATTAAAAAAACTTCATTAAAATCATAAAATCCAATTAGTAGAATACGAGATATAAAAAATCACCTTTATTTCGTGACGCACAAGGAAATTTTGTTGGATTTTTGCAGTTCGGTGCTACATCAATGACCCTCGACTTGCTCTCATAAATTTGGCCATCATGTCAACTTTGTAAATATTAGGTAGATAAGTCTACTTTTTGATCTAATTTGACTGGGCCAGAAGGGTCTAGGTAAGTGACTAAGTGCTAATTTTCATAAAAAATGTGCAAAATCCAAATTTCCAAAAAATGTGTCCAAAATTTTGTATAATTTTTAGGGAAACCTACAAAATTTTAAGAAAAATTATTATTTACTTCAAAATAAATACATTAATTTAGGGCTTTACAGGACTAATTATAAAAAATCATAAAAGTAGAAACCAGTATTTCCCATAATTTTTAAAAAAAAATTCTAATTTCAAAAATAAAATCGTATAATTTAATTTTAAGTTTACTTTACACTGTTAAATCAATAGTCACCAAGACAATTAATTATTGAATTATTGTAGATAAGGATAACTGTCGATTAAAAAAGTATTTTGAAAATTAAAAATTTTTTTTTTATTTAAATGGCCAAATTTCAATTTCTATTAGAACTTTTAAATTCTTAAAAATACAAACTAAAACTCGTGAGACAATTTCTCCCCATGCAATGTTATCACTGTTTAAATTCTGCGATTACTTTTACCTGCAATAAAACCGAAAAATTCACAAGTGAAACAAACATGACGCTCTTCGACATTCTCCCAAATATTTGTTCCCGTCTGCCGTATCTCGACCTGATTTTTTCACACAATTACAATAGAATGCAAACCAGAATTTTATGCGATTCCAATACTTTTATATTAAGCTAAACTGGGGTGTATCTCTGTATAAAAAGTATTGACTTCGGCGCCAGTGTATATATGTATATGTGTGTGATTAGTGTGCCCCCCTCAACAGGTATTGTTGTCCGTTACACGGGGTTAGACCGTGGGATAATTTCCCATAGTATTTCCACAACGTCCCCATGCCATAGATTCCCACATTATGCATATAAGTATTATAGTTAACCGCCACTACAGAAACAATTAGTTTTTAAATTCTGAAAAAAAAAGTGTGAGTGAGTGTGTCCAGGGCTATCGAATCCCTTTATCACATTATCTGCTTTATCACACACGCAAATTACAATGGGCTTTTATTGGGATTTAATAATAATTATTATCGTTTGGTTAGGACACTCTGGTGTGAATTTTTTTATGAAGATGGCCAATAAACACTGATGATTACTCTTCATTATTATCAAGAATTTTCATTATATTCATAATTTTTTTCAAGTTGTAGGTTGGTTATTTTGCATATTTAAATAAATAAATTATAAAATAATATTTGAGAAAAGCATATTGTATTTTAAGTTAATTCAAAAATCTATATACATATTTATAAAAATAAAAAAACAGAGGTTCCAAAACTGCCAAACTTCCAAAAATCTTAAGTAGGTAGGTACCAATATTTTGAAAGTTACAAAAAAGATGATTATAAAGCCACATTAGCACACCGGTATTTTTTTTCTAAACACCCAGCTTAATAAAAATATAATTTAATCTAAATCCCACCATCAGCGGTTCCCAACCTGTACCTGTAAAACACCAATTCGCTTTCAGGGTTTATTATTCTAAAGCACCAAGGGTGCATTCGGGGCAATCCGGAATTAATTTTTTAACAATTTATTTAACTGTGACCTTTTCCTTCATGCCTCTATTCATTTTCGCGTTCTGTTTAATCTTAGGGTGGGTTATTGCTAATTATCCTTGACCCGTTCTCCTGGAACTCGCTGTTCTAAAGTGTTATTAAATTGTATGTCCGTAGAAACTTTTCCAATTGAGAAACAGGATATTAAAAGTGATGTGGGGGAAGCAATTTTCTTTAGTATTTATCTGAAAGATGGTTTATTGGACCGGGGATTCGGCATAAGATATAAATATTTAAAAATGTAGGATAAAAATGTTTTCCAGTTTAATATTTTGGCTTTTGCATCGAATAAACGATCAGGTTTAATTAAAATTTTCATTTTCCTAGTTAGGAAACATGTTAATTTAATATCAAATTTTTACGCTGTTTACAAAAGTCAAAACTAAAGATTTTCGAAAGGTTATACACAAAGATAGGAACCAATTTTGAAATTTTGAAATTTCCGTTTTCTACAGCTACTGTCTTTATTTCGAAAGTTTAGAAAAGAAATATTAAACTTGGGTCGATTATATTTCAGTTTTATTCGTTACCTGAAGTCCTCAAAATCTTCTAATTCTCGAAAGTTCATGCACCAGTTCAAAAAATCATAATTAATAATTAAATAATGAAAATATCAAAGTAAGAGCGAATTTTCCTCCTTAAAAAAGAAATATTGTCTAGTAAAGTTAGTTTAGGCTTCTATCGCAAAAACTTATTTTTCAAAAAGTTAGCCCTTTCCCCTGTTGAATTTTTATTCAATAAAATAGTTGGGATTACTGAATATTATAGTAAATCTATATCTTGAGGGAACAAAGAGGTGTGCCACTCTGCACTGTCGATAGTTTAATTGGAATTTAATGTCTTCTACGAACTTGAGGGACAGTTTCAGACCGGTTAATCCTTAGCTTATTTCATTGGAAATAAATTTATAGTCTACAGGTTTACTCCCAATAAAAATTTATAGCCTGATAGTAGCAATTCAACATTAAAAATATGCGATAGTGTACAGTACAGCTTTATCAACAATTATTACATAACAATAAACAAAAAAATTGCTCATACTTTCCCAATACCAATTATCACATCCACACATCATTATCAGTGAAATGTGATTTTTTCTACTTTTCTACCTGCAAGCTGGTTTTCAATCGACTGAGGATCTAAACATCAAACACCAACTTAGGTGCATTTACCTGTACGGATATTTTCAGGTCGAATAGTATATTTAGTAGTGTGGGGATATGAAATACCTCTTGCAATGTAACCGTCATCGGTGCGCGAGTCTGTTCGAAACTCCTCATCCTCAACAGTTCCCAACGACACAAACAGTGGGCATTCACGTCCGGTTCAACCGTTTTCCAATCCGGGGCTCTTCGTGGTTTTTGGGGGGTTCCGCGGTCGCAAGTGGTTTTTCAAAAATTCTTCGAAAAAGTTCTTTGTACGGGTTTCAAACCAGGACATCGTCTGACGTACTGTTGAAGTTTCCGCACCTTACTCTGTGTTTTTGCGTTTAGTTTGCTATTGAACACCCATTGGAAACGTCCAGTAGTCAAGGCCATCAACTGTCTGAACCAAACTAAAGTTGATAAGAAAGAAGGCATAACTATCGAGATTTTCATCGTAATAGCTTCCAATGCCATCGAGGACGACAACAAATCTAGTCTTCAAACACGTGAATAAGTTCCATAGTTAGTACATAAAGGTGCAACTGCATTCTTGAGGACTACCAGTCGCACAGTTGAAGTTTCCACGTTTTCAGTTTTGTTATAAAACTGGTCCATAGTGTACCCTGTTTGGCATCTGCTTGGCGTGCTGGCATCTGCTTGTGCAGACTCTCCCTGGCGCAGGGTTATTTTATTTTGTGCTTTTGTGTGAGGAACCGGACACATGACGTTTGGATTTTGTTGTTTAGTTCGAATTTAGTTTTTTATTGGTGTTTGTGTGTATGTGAGTGTGTTTGTTATAGTTCGGGATAAATTAGTTAGTTATGGGAAATCATCCGTCTAATCATCAGCCTTTGGATAGGAACAATGTGGGTGTTGGAAAATTTGGAGATTTACATGCGGTAGGTGTTTTTGTGGGCGAGGGTGAGGGGGTGGGTTTGCAGCTTTAAATTATAACGGAAATTGTGAGGTTTTGCAAATTTATCTGAGACATTTCTTCAAAATGTTCACGCAAAAAACGCATTTTAAGGTAAAATGCCTACTTTTTCTTATTAACAAGGATTAAATTGAAGAAAACTAAAGTTGGAACCAAATATTGTTAAGACAAATTTTATGCAAATTTAAGTATACCATATCATCCGCTTTGGTACCAAAATCTACGCCAAAAAACTCTTGAAAATATTTCTTCTTCACACGTGGTATTAGGTTAGTTAATATTTTTTTGATGTAATTCTAAACTGGGGGAGGTTTAAAAAGAGGAGTTATACCTCAAAATATAGCTTAAATTGTTTAAAAAACATTTTAAGTTACTCGTCGAATATCAACTTCAAGATAGTAACCAAAGGGGATTAAACTTTTTGCAAAAGTAAACAGACACGTGTTCTCACAATTATTATCTATTTTTTTCGAATCACTTTTGAATTTTAATAACATTTTAATAGTACTGCCGAAAATTAGTACTTACTTTCATATGAAGTTCTTTATTTTGTGGTTAATTTTAATTCGAATGTATTTTTTGGGTTAAAATTTGATTTATGCAATTTCAAAGCTTCAAAACTTTTGAGGACATTAACACCAAAACAAGATTCTGAAAAGTTCCGATGTCCTCCTATTTTAATCGAATGTATTTTGATGACTACGCTTGAGAGGGTGGATATTTGCCCTAATATAATATAAATAACAGTTTAGAAAGTTCTTGCAGGTTTCCTGAAGCATTTACAAAAGTTATTTGACAAAACTTGAGAAGAATATAATTTTTTCCAAATTCGAGAGATACAAGTTCTTAGAATGTTGTTTAAATTGTTAGATTGATCCTCGGATTGATCGAAATGCTGCCTGAAAAACGTTTTTCGAGTCTTAAATGATAAAAGAAGAAAATTTAGCTGACACAACTCTTCAGAATATTCAGATTTGCAGAAAACTGCCTTTATTCAATATTTCTTCTTTTCCTAATATTATTTAGTTCTCGATTTAGTCTTATTAAAATTCTCTCTTTGCTCTTAGACCAAAATATTCTCTGGCTAAGACATTTCTTAAGACAGGTTTTTCAGGATTTGATAAAATGTAATAAACAGTACAAAGCAATGGCAAGAAATTTCAGGCAATGGGTTTCTTCAGAACTGTTAACTTTTTTAACTAGCTGCTTGAATTACTCGAGATAATTTTAAAACAAGAATAGTACCTACCTATAAAAAGTGTAGAAGTTTCTTTATTCGAGCTCCAAATAGCGTTTAGAACAAAATTTTAGGTGAAGATAAAATACACAAAAAAGTGTGAATCACCTGTAAAGAAACATCTCAAGAACCACTAAAGCATGACAGATTTTATCTCCATGTGAGTCTCGACGAATTTCTTGTTATTTAAATTGCTGTCTTTTTCCTATTTAGTATTTTTATGACCAATCAATTAGCAAGGTTTGGCAAATATTTCCTATTCATACAGTTTTATCACATATCTAAGTTTTTATCAATTATCCAAACAAATAAATAATCAAGAAAGTATTAGGAAATTACGAGGGAAATTACAACAAAATTTAGATAGGTATTCTCGTATTTATTATTACTTTAGTTTGAGCGTCTTAAGCAAATACAAATTTCTTAAATGTGGCCACATTAGTGGTGTTTAAGGAACTGAAGAGGCATGACTCACCACTTCTTAATGAACATGCATTAAGCGCATTTTAATTCGGTATAAGAATTGTCGGAAATCTGAAATTTTCTTTGGCATTCGCACAGAAACTTGATGAACTTGATATTTTTAAATTGTCGAAATTCTAGTTCTATTTAGAACTTTGACACACTTATAATATTAATTAAACCCCTCTTTCCTCATTGCTAAACTATTTCCCAAACAACTTCCCAATTTGGTACTTGGTATTATGATTAGCACCTCCATATTCGGCTGAAATTTCTAAATAAACTTGAGTGGTTTATGTAATCGTTATCTCGCCTTTTCTTTAATTCTATTTCTGTAAGAGTGTCCTAGTACTCCTCGTTCTAGCTGTAGTACACTGCATTTTATTTACCACATAGTGTTTATGGCGCAGAAATTTATAAAAAGTGCGTCACTGGAAAGTTTTTTTTTAGTACAAAGTTGTAATTTATATCATTTGATTAAGTGCGGATTTTTTGTTTGTTGCAAACAATTTTACGGTATGTTATTTCCCATACATTAAATGTGTAATTTTATGTCAGTGACCTATAATATAATTCCCTGAACTCTTCAACAAAAATGCGACAAAACGATAAAAAAGCTCAAGAGGATTAAATTGTATGACTATAATCATTTCGTCACACGCCCCAATATTAAAATAAGAACGTGTTATTATAAAATTAAAGACAACAATAAACGATTGTTTATATACCCACAAAAAATATTTTCCTGTTAATTTATAATCTTATCACTTAGCTATATCCAGTGGTTATAAAAGAGTTAATCCAACTGGACTCTAAAAGCAGTTAAACTTATGTATATGTAGTCGATAAAACTAATTTTCACTTTAATAATAATTACAAACCGGTCGGTATGGTTTTACGTACAAAAACCTCATTGGAATTCAAATTATTTGAGGTGACGTCATTTAAGTGAGGTCGTTCAATCGAAGAGATGATGTTTGCTGGACTAAACAGCGTACTAATTAAAATGTTTGGGTTTGACAAAAGGCAGACACCATGTTGCGTTGTGTTGAATTGCAGAATTAACGACCGTTACAATTTATTATTGTTATATGTAATGTTATTTATTGCTTTCCACGTAACGAAAATAATAGATACGTGTTGGATTTTTAAAAATTTATTTACATAATTATTCAAATATTAATTGTGTTTTGTTGTAGTGAAAGTTTGAATGGATAGGAATAGGCATTTGGGTTAAAATAGTACCGCGTGGAACTACCTAAAGTATCGTGGTAAAATCCTGAACCGTTATTTTCTATTAACTGTGCATCGAACCAAAAAGTTGCATTTACATTTCGCGAATTTTTTTCCACTTTCTGCCGCAAAGATATTTTGTGGCACGTGGCAGGAGAGAAAACCAAAACCTTTTAACACAATAGTTGTACAAATTTAATTAATTTCCTTTCGGAGCCAGAGTAGTTTTGTAAATTGTTTGGACAAGAAATCCACGATTTTATGGATGTTTATCATTAAAACCCAAGGATTATTATAATCTTGCTAAATCTGTTAGCAATATAAAAAGAAATTGTGTCATTGTTATGACGTCTGTAGGTAGTATTAAAACTTTACTATAGTCAATTTGGATATTTGTTTCTTATTATCATACACTTGTGATGTGTTATTTGCTTTGCTCTGCAAAATAAAAGGTAAATTTTTTGTTTCTCCGGAAAATGATTCATTTTTTCATCTACATCACTGACCAACTGATTGTTATGATTCACCACAATTTTACTCATAACTCTCACCTCGAAAATTGTCTTTTTTGTGAGTCATATTCGATTTTTAATATATGATTATGCAGTGTCAAATTCTGATAAAACTGTAATGAAGTGAAGTGAATAATACTGGTAATAATATGGAATACATAATTCGTTTGGATTTCGTCATTATGTGGGAAGGTCAACATTCTGTTTTATTGGTTTATGCGTGTTACAATTCGAGGGTAATTTAGAAAATCATTAAATATGTTAACTCACTTTTAGAAACGTTTTTCGTTTAAAAAAACTGGCCTTAACCTATACTAGTTCCTTGCACTTTTACTTCCGGAACTTCCTTGGTTCCAATTGTAATTCCGACATATTTGCCTATTTTATTCCGCGACTGGAATTCTTGCGATTCGGCGCGCTATTCCGATCAATTTAATATCTCCCTTAGGTATATCCGATTATTATTTAAATCGAAATGGTACAAAATATTTTTGTTGAATCCACACATTCCCCTCCATTTCTGCATAAACAATAGTAATACGATAGGTATTTATAAACTGCAATTAATTTACGTATTATACAGATTGCTGACGATTATTTTTGTAATAATTGTTCAGTGCATTCTAGGAAATCACTGTTGAAGGCTGTGTAATCAACAAGGAGCATAATTTAATAATAATGCTCTGCACTGTGAAAAAATGTTATATAAATAGAACAATCTTCATTATGATTGAATTAGATTCGAATCCCGCCCACTCCAGATGGCTGAAAAGCAAACACGATCCGTCTGTAATATAAAACATCCTGAAATCACTCAATTCCCCTCATAATAATAATAACACTCAGAAAAACATTTTTTCTTGGCCTTGTTTTCAGGTGTTAATTCACCCCCTTCATTCTTCAAATCGATAAATTCTAAATAAAGATTAAAAGTTCGTGTGCAAGTGAATGAATCTGCTTTGTTGGCCTGGCGGATCACCCAGAAATAAAATACAAAGTAGCTTTTCGTCTATTTTATCACCTGGAACCAGTGTGTGTCTGTAGATATTTATTATTCTACTTGAAGGATATGAAGTTTAATTATAAACATAACTGTAGACATTACTATGCCTCAATGAATATTTACAATACCCGTTTGGTTTTCAAGGACCTGCAGGAGCTTGGTCTCCCATGATGATTTGATGATCGTGTAATAAAGGATTGTGTGATTGTTGAGTATTAAATTCTATTTGCGGATTTTTACGGTGCCATTTAACGTGGGGGTACGGTAGTAATAATGATAAGAAATAATTAAATTTTGTTGTATATCAAGATAAAAATTGTCAAAAAATGGTTTGGGATGCAAAAAGTGATTAAGTTTAATTATACCAGTCTGACAAGGTTTTCGTTTTATGCTAAAACGGCGTCAATATTTTAACCAGTTTCGAGGAATTTGACGCACTTTTTCAAACAGAATAAATTCCACCAGTTTTTTGAAAAAAATATTAGATTTCCTCGAAATTTTTTAGATAATTATTCAAGTTACGTTGTTATTAACTTCAAAATTAATTTCTTTATACATTTACTTAGCATCACTTTTCCTCCAATATAAACTATTTATAATCAATATATCACAGAAATAGATACAAGGAAATAAAATAATACATCGATAAAATATGTAGTTACAAAACAACACCTTGAATGGGAAAAAACCCAAAGCATTTTATATTTTACATCTCTGTTATTTCAGTTTATGATTACTGTAGAAAAAACTCTGTAAATAATAAATTATCATCTGACAAAGGATCGTAAAATTTATCAAAATTATCGTTATGCCTCAAAGCTTGTTCTTCAGTTTCCCCAGTAAATTCTTATCCAATTTCGTTAGATTTTTTTGTCAGCTTTTATCTCAATTCCATCTCCAAGAGCGGAGCATCATATACAGTATGGTCAATAATATATAGGTACAATTAGATTGAGAGACAACACAGTGTTGTGAAATAGGAACTTTATTTTTAGACCCTATAAAAGTTCTTAGGTTTTTAATAGAAAAATAAATGTGTTCAAAGGTTAAGTAATTAGGTTAGATATGATAGTAGATGTTTCGCCTTCATCCTCATTCTCATCGTCTAATTCGTCAAAAAATATTTTTTTAAATCTTTAAAAATGTAGATTATAGGATAAGCAAAAGAAATGGTTAAGTAATAAGAAACCTTCTAATAAAAGTTTAATTTAAATTAAAATTAATGTCTCTGAATTATCTTTTATAACAAAGATCAAGAAAATTGTCGGCGTTGAAAAATTTAGGGACTTCTTCGAAATATTCAAGTTACGAAATATTAATTCGAATTGTAGAAATATTGTGGTTATATAAATTCAACTTACGGAGATAAAAATGCATTAAAAAGGCTACGAAAAATCAGAGTTCATGATAAAAATTATAAATTCGAGTTCTACAAGTTCGAGTTATATTTTAATCCCTATAGTAAGGTACATGTTCCCCCCAATACTCCTCCTACATGTAATGTTATCTCTCGTTATGTACACAAAATCACATCAAATCAGATTAAAATAATCACAACATTATTGAACCCTTTGATTTTTTTCCAGAGGCGCAGCCTACGCTCTCCACGAAAAATGGACCGACTACGCCGGTCCTTCCGCGACTCCTTCCGCAGACGGAAGGATCGGGTTCCAGAGAGCTCCAAACCTCACCAATGGCAAGCCGACGAATCTGCCGTCCGATCCGGAACCTGCACCTTCGCTGTTAAATACTTAGGATGCGTAGAAGTCTTCGATTCTAGAGGCATGCAAGTTTGCGAGGAAGCTCTCAAAGTCCTACGGGTACTAAATCCAAATTCTATTTGAGAATTTTTTGTGATTGTCGCGTTTTTTCTAGGGTTCTCGCCGAAGACCCGTCCGAGCAGTCCTCCACGTAAGCGGCGATGGTCTTCGAGTCGTCGAAGAAGAAACCAAAGGCTTAATCGTGGATCAAACTATAGAAAAAGTTTCATTTTGTGCGCCGGATCGAAACCACGAACGTGGTTTCAGCTACATTTGTCGAGATGGTACCACGAGACGTTGGATGTGCCACGGATTTCTAGCTCTTCGAGAATCCGGTGAGCGGTTGTCGCACGCTGTAGGCTGTGCGTTTGCTGTGTGCTTGGAGCGGAAGCAAAAGCGCGATAAAGAATGCGGGGTGACGATGATGTTCGACACGAAGAACAACACATTCACTAGGAGTGGTTCGTTTAGACAACAAGGGTTAACTGAGCGATTGGAGCGTGGGATAGACGTGGGACCAGTGAACACACAGGCTGCAGTTAATCCTTTTGCCATTGAACGTCCGCATGCCACTCCGAGTATGTTGGAGAGGCAAGGTAGTTGCCGAGGGTTTAGCACACTAGGGCAGAATTCGCCGTTTAAGAGGCAGATGTCGTTAAGAGTTAACGAATTACCAAGTAACACAGCTCGATTAAATCAGTATAAATCGCCGACTTCGCCTACGAAGGCTGTGTCGCCCATTCCGGAAGTGTCACCTGGGGACAGCGTCACCGCTTTATGCCAGCAACTGTCCCAAGGACTTAGTCAATTAACGCACAGCGGCTCCGACGACTTCAACTTTAACAACCAGACGTCAGTCAATCAAAACACGGTTAACTTAAACGTAACCACGATTAACAACACTTATAATCATACTAGCACGCCCGCTCCTCCAGTTGCCACCGCCACAATTACGCCAGTTAGCTTAAACTTCAGCCCGAGAACCACCACGCCAATTACAAACAATCGCTCAGTCAATAGCAGTATTAGTTCGAATTCGAATGCCGGCAGCTTACCGAAACCCGAGCAGTGGTTAGGACAGATTGTCAGTTCGACGTCGCCGGTGCCCGGGAAGATGGACGGCACGTCGCCGAGGAGGGTACCGTCGTTTACTGCACATTCCAGGGCGATGTCGCTGGACTCGGCGGAGACTTTCCCAAGATTGGCCGGGCATCCCGATCCGTTTGATGCTGAGTGGGCTACGGAAAACACGAATAGTACCAATCCATTTTTGAGTACGAGTACGGCGCCCACAGCGTTTCAGATCCAGTTGTAGGTCTTCTCTTCCAATTTGTTACGGTCGGGGTGAAGTGGCATAGGAGAAAGAGAAAATGGGAAAAGTTTGGAAATAGTTGTAGAACATAGTACCATAGAAGCTACAGAAATTGCATTTTAGGCTAGGTTATAGCCTATTTTTTTGGGTAGAGAGAATTGAAACTAAAAATATTTAGCTAGAAGTTTAAAAGATATAAAATTGATTGGTGTTAAATAGTCAATCAAAATATATTTTCAAATTCCCGCTAAATATTTTTACTTCCAATTATCTCTATCTACTAAAAATGGATTTTAGATTTGTAAAAGTCTGCGATTTTTCCTCGAAAAAACGTCTGCAAGTGTTTCCTCCTGGTTCCAACTCGCTTTCTTCCGTGGCTTTCCAAATAAGACGGAAGTTTTACAAGAATTATTTTGTTCCTGTGCTGCCTCGCCTCGACTTTGTTATTTGTTGATAGTACTATTTAAAAGCAGCATAGCAGCTTAATAAGCAACAGAAGCGTTGATTTTTTTGAAAATTCTTTAAAACCCATTATGGTTTAAATGTGATACAATAATTGTTATAAATATTTAATGAATGAATTTTTAATAGGAGGAATGTAAAAAGCATATCAATAAGTTGAAGGCAACCCAATTTAATTCTGCATTATATTCTATTATGTATGTGATTTCATTCCATTTGATGTTGGTTGCAATTTTTTACTCGTTTTGCAATCGATTTGAAACATTTAGTAAATGTTTTGCGCCAGGACTGACTGTGCAATTTTTTTGTTTGTTTGTAAATAGAAATACGTACATTTTAAACGATCTGATCTATGAAACTGCTCACGTCTACTGATACAAGCTAAAAAAGTAGAACAATTTAGGTAATAATTATTATACTATCTACTGTACTCTATAAAATCACCTGCCAATTATTAAGCTATGCACAAAAAGATATCGTAACTAAACTAAAATAGGTACAAAACAAAATGTACTTATCTACCTGGTGATAGTTTCTCCATCATAGTTACTATTAGAGTAATTTTGTGAAAAATATTTTTAATATTATGATGCATACAAGGCTGAAGGACTTGGGGGGTGTAAGAACAAACTTGATTATTATATAATACATACGTGGTACTGTAATCTTATTGGACCACTAATTTTTTGTACTTTGTATATTATACATATTATATTAGTGGTCAAATTAAGACTATACTATACCCTGTGTTCGCTACACACGTAGTTTTAATATACAGAAAAGCATTCCAATTTTCTATATGATTTTTTACTGGTGGCTGAGGAAGTTTCCGTCCACCATACTTCGAAAAAATTAACGAACCTTTCCACAATTTACAACAAATTTTATTTATTAAATTTTTTGTAGATTTTTAATACCTAACGTGAAATCAAAATAAAACTAATTCTAATATTTATTTCTTTAGAACGACGAATAACTATACCTAATATTAGTATAAATAGTATTTTGAGAATGAAATGGATTAAGATGGGAAAAACTATTCAAACTAAACTAATAAACAAATTGTGTATTATTAGATAAATTAATAGATATATTTTTTGTTTTTTTTTCTTTTTTGTAAGTGTATACAGCGAAGCTATTTACTGTTGGTATTTATTTTTCTTCTTGCGTAACAGAGCACGCAGCTCTTAATTCTGGCACACTTGTACTTATATTATACAACTGTATTATACAATTCTTCATTATAAATATATTTTTTTCTGTAATATAGTAATAAATTAAGTATTATCTGTTAGAATATTGTGGTTTTATTTCAGTGGGTTTTTACATTTTTTCAAGAGTAAATATTTGATGAATAGAAATATATATTTGCCAAAGTAAATATTGTGATAATGTGGGTAATGGCTTTTTGTTGGGTGTTGTCACTTTGGCAAATTGAACAAATGGATATGTCGTCTGATGACAATATTTTTATTTTATTACGTTGGAAATTTGCCACATAGCACATACATAATATGTATAATTACATCCATATCTTTCTTCCAGATTTTTAAATGTCATACTTAATCTGATATTCATGGATCATGGATGGATTTCCCTTGTAATATGACTTGTGCATCGATGGATGATGTATACATAGTTGCCTATTCTTAGTGCACTAAAAGCTCGTTTTTGGTTTCAGATTTCAGACGATTTTCCATTCGAAAATATTGACTATACAGTCGCGCACCTTGTATATAGGGTGAATCATTAATATTGCGAACAAATTCATGGTTGAATTCATGGATGAAAATTAGAAAAAAGTTTCTATAAACCTTTTTCCAAAAACGCTTTGATTCCAAGATACAAGGTGTTGAAATTTAAGAAAAAAATCAGTTTTTCAGTAATATATTGAACGTACATCTGCTCATGCAACTAGACTCAATTTATTTATTCCAGTCCTCATCTGATATTATTGAGAAAACATACGGGACGCCAATGGTTTTTATTAGGTTTGATATTTATTTCAAATAAGGTAAAAAATACAACTTTTATGTCTTATCACTTTTGTCCGTAGGTAGGTCTCTTCTTTTTCGAAAAAAAAATTAACCGTTTTCTACACGCAAGTGAAAAAAAATTGAAAAACTCAAATTATTTGAATTAAAAATTTAAAATGATATCTACGCACCTAGGCGCATTTTAAGTATAAATAAAATTGTTTTAAAATAATTTTATTTCAAAAATAGGCTCACTGTAACTGTCGTTTATTTCAACACCCTGTATCTCGGAATAAAAGCATTTTTGGAAAAAGATTTATAGGATCCTTTTTTCGTATTTTCATCCAAGGAATTCAAGTATAAAGTAAAAATTATTCAAAATGAAAAAGTATGCAAACTTTGAAAAACATCCCTCTGCTTTTGATAAATTAGTTGTTAAAAACATTGTGAAATAGAATTAATATTTCGTTTTTAGCTGTACTGGAAAAATCAATATAAGTTAAGTTAATGGTAAATAATCATTTTCTTAAATTAAAGTTCTTTCACAAAATTGTCTTAGTATAGATATACTCTTCATATTGAAATTACGCAGCCATCAAAGGCCCAGAATAGAGAAATTTGAACTGGTGATTATCTTAATTATTTATTTTTCGGTGAATACGGAATACGGGGATGAAATATACCTACCTACCTTCCTACCTACGAGTCTGTTGTTAAAGTAAAAATCAAATGATTGCAGTTATGTTCCCACTTTTCAGCTCTACTACGAAACCCCCTTGCAATATAGATATTAAAATATATAAACTTTTTGAAAAATAAGAAATCGTAACTAAGATAAAAATTCGGTAAATTTGGCGAATGTGTACAGGAGTGATTTTTAAAAAATTTTGGATTTACGTTATTAAGATCCTCTGATTTAGGCCCGTATCCAGAATTTTTTCGGGGGGTCCTCAGATCGGAAAGGGAATAATCTATAATTTTTTACAAAAAGCACTGATGTCTTAATAAATGGAAAGAAAGGCAAATTTTTTGGTACCAGTTGAATCATTTCGTTGTGTCGGACCTATTATTTTTTATAACGTGGAAAAAAAATATCGGTTATAATACGACAAGTAGTCAATGTTATGCCGATTATTTTTGTCGTGGTGTTACGAATGTCAACGACGAGTGCTTGCACGAGTCGAATTCGAAAGTGCCGTTGACATGAGTAACACCACCGCAAAAATGATCTGCAAAACATTGACTACGAATCGTGTTTGGAGGACTATTTAATAAATCAAATCCCTCAAACCCGTTTTATGCAAATTAAATAATTTATTAATCGAGCTTATTCGTGGTTGTTACTGTATCTGTAACAACAATTAATAATATCCGATAAGTGTCAGAAAACGTACCACACAATCATTTGTTAATAATT
Source organism: Pediacus dermestoides (assembly GCA_963942485.1). NCBI lineage: Eukaryota > Metazoa > Arthropoda > Insecta > Coleoptera > Cucujidae > Pediacus > Pediacus dermestoides. The sequence continues at coordinate 10,252,703 of OZ012628.1, read as the reverse complement.
ATCACTAAAAGGACTACTCGTAGTACAATATGCGATTTAATTTGTACTAGTACAATATCCGCTGCAATTTTTTTGTAACCATGGAATTTTTTATTTATTTATTTGCTACATTAAAACTGATCAGAATGATCAACCATTAATTTTATTCTAATCTAACATACTACAAAAAAAAAATGTTAGTCTCTATTATTCACCCAGCGGTGTCCAATAGTTTGGTCCAAGCTGTGTTCCGCACTACACTACACCAGTTCATTCACTATGCTCTGCTTTTAACACTGGCAACGTAACCATGGAAATGACTAAAATTAAGTTTTTTCATTCGTTAATGAACATTAAATGACAGATGAATTAAATAGTCTACAGAGTATTCAAAAAATCTTTTTAAAGAGTCTATCCTATAAAAAACCACAAATTCGCTAGAATTTATGGAATTTCGGGGGGGTAGGGGCCTAGGGGGTTTATCCACAAAAAGTAAAAAAACTTCAATCCTACACTGTTCCCATTTGAATGTCCCTTCTCCTTGTTGTTGTTGTTGTTGTTGTCGTTGTCGTTGTCCTGGTGGTGCGGGCCCTGAGGGTGAAACCCCTTTCCCTTACTAAGAAATAAAGCGATCTTTCATTTTTACTTTTATATTTTGGTATGGTATTTTAAAGAATATTTTGGTCGACTGTAATGGGTTAGATTTAGTATTTCAAAACCATAAAAATAAACATACCGAAATAGAGTAGGTAATAATAGTTTTTTTTGCACTTCCGGGATTAAATGTGCTAATTTAACCCCTCTTTACAGGGACTGAAGTGACCTATTTAATCCCAAGGGATTAAATTTACATTACTAGGTTACACGAGTATTTTTTGTCATTTTGGACAGTATTTTATTGTTCTTGCCGACACGTTTGCCACTTTGACAAGCACAATTTAGAATGATTTCACATGCAAATGCGTCGGAAGTGCAAAAAATAGCATATATACCACGGGATTGAGGTATCCTTCAGGTGAATTATTTCCCTCGCTCGTTCATGAAATTTAATTCACCCTCAGGGATTAAATGATGTATATAATATACTATTATACTATTATTACTAAAGTGTAATGATTAATTAAGTTAGTACCTACAATAGGTTCTATTGAGTGCATTTCTATTAAATAAAAGTTGATAAAAAGTGCTTAATTTACACATGCAAACATTGAATTTTTCATGTTTTCAAACTGTTATAACTTTAAAAATATTAGAGACCCGTGGCGTAGATAGTTTTTTTGCGATGCGCGGATTCGACTTAGTATTTAGAAAAATTGGTTGTATTTTTCACTTAGATGTGTAGAACTGTATATGTATTATCGAAGACTCATGGGGGATTGATCCCCCCTATCTACGCCACTATTGGAGACCGCCGCTTATTTTTAGCATTTTAGTAATTAGAAGATCCTAATTAACATAGTAATTTCAAAATCGCTCCGGTACACATTTGTATACAAATTTTCCAACAATTTTTTCAAGAAAAAATTGACATAAAGAAAAATCTATAGTTCTGACCTTTTTCGCTGTTTTTTTACGTAGAAAACCTCACAGAATCGTCATGGAACTTAACTACATAACAACAACGAAATTTCAAAAATCAAAATTAACTAAATTTTGTTTTACCTTTATCTTGAAGCCCTTTTGCTTTATTATGCAGATTACCTATCATTCACTCTAACTGCACAAAAGAATTTTTTATTTAAGAATTTCGTCATTATCATACACTTAAGAGTTAAAACACTAGATATTCACTAAAATTTAGTAAACAACGAATTACATCCAAGAATCGATGTATTAATTGCAAAGAAATTAATTTACATATAATAATAATTTAATTAATTAATAACTAAACGTAACTAACCCACGTCTTTACTCTTTCGTATTCGAAATAAAACTAAAACCCTTTTAACTAAAATCTAATCGTATATTTTATGAAATATACTATTACACACATCTACAAAAAAATGTTACGTTCAAATTCCAAGACAGAACAAAGAAAATTTATGTTGGTTTGTTGCGTAGAAAAAGTATTTAGATTTCACCTACGACTTTTTAGTATATGGAAAATTTATTTGAACAAAACGCAATTTTTACTATCGAAATTTTAATTGAAGTCCAATAGAAATTTCATTAATTGATCAATATTCATTTTTAATTTTTCCAGTATATCTTCAAGGAATTAATTTTTTTAATAGTAGCAACAAGTAAAGGTGGAACGAAATACTAATGTTAATTTTATTCTTATTACTTACACTTTATAACCTACAATTTTACCTTTAGACAAATTCATACTTATTGAAAAGTCCCATCATAGTGGCGCTGAAAGTTTTACACATTCTTCAAACTTATGAGAAAATAAAACTCAAATTTCCATAAAAATCTTTATTAAAATCTAATATCACAGAACTGCACAATAAATCGAAACACAGAAAAATGCATTAATTTAATAAAAATCCAAAACATTAAGGGCGTAATTTGATTCATTCCAAAAAATCGTCAATGGAATGCTTGAAATTATTAACAAATATTTATAAAAAAACTATGGAAACTTAACAATAAAATTAAAAACTGTTGTATCCCCAAATCGCAGAGAATTATTTTTGCTATTAATTTGAACTTATTTACGAAAATATTCTAAAAACAAATTTTATATTTACATATTTTTTATCCAAACCCCATTAGATAAATGCCCTGTTTCTATGGCCCTTTCGAATAAGAAAAATTATGCTGTTTATTCATGGAAATCTTTAAAATCACTCTCTTATAGCAACTTACTAGCTTATTTAAGTTCGAATGATAAATAAATTGTACAAATTACTCAAATTTCTTCTCACTTTAAACTCAGTAGTACCATAATTAATAAACTATTCTCACCAAGGTCTCCAAACATCTTTTGTCATTTGCACAGAATATTCCTCCTTCGCCGCGGACACCTTCGGCGGTAAATTAATCGTCTCGTCACATTTAAATCGTATGGGAATCGAAGTCACTGAAGTAGTACTAATTTCACAGGAACTATCTGGAGATTCAGTTCGGACGTTCTGATTAGGACTCATCGAACATTCACCGTCCAAATTCATGTTCTGCATTTGCTTTTTCAAAAATACAAGATAATTTACAGTCATCTCCAATATATCCGCTTTTTCCAATTTGGCGGTACGATTGCCCGAAGGTCCTTTGGTGGACTCCTTTAGCACGGTTTGGGATTCCAACAGGATTTGTTTAAGCATCTCCAGACTTTCGTTGATTCTAGCTCGACGATATTTTTCCATTAACGGCTTACGTACCTGAGTAAATTAGGAAACAATAAGAAAACAGTTGATTGTATGGAAATTGCTGGGTTTTACCTTGCGGCTTTCTGATGCTGGAGCTGGTGGCTTCTGAGGGTCTTTTGCCATGTGGACGATGTGTTTCGAGCACCACTTGTAGATTTGGAATGAGCGATTTCTTAGAGAACCACGTGCTTAAGTTGGTTAGTCCTGCCAACCCCCACCACTTTGCCTACCTGTTGAAGATTTTCTTTTACTAGAGCTATAAGGTGCTAAATCAGCCGTAACAGCGAGTACCAGAGGCGCTACAGAAAGACCCTTAAATTATATATAAATAAATTACTTATTTGAGATTTTCTATAACTAAAGACAATCTTTTGAAACAACTGATTTTCATTTCTTAGATAATAAATATCAAATTTGCGAGTCTAATCTTGTCTTTTAGATTATACAAGTTTCTAGTAGTAAGTACAAAAATTTTTCGACGAGTCGTCTATGATTGTCCCACGCGTTCTTGTGCCATAATGTTATGCTTTACGGTTGCGTGAACAAATGACAAAAAGGGCAGCACCAACTCATTGAGGACATTGATGGTTCTTGGTATGAATGGTACAAAAGGTCGGGTTTTGAACAATTAGTAAAAGATTTTTCGTCATTTAAACCAAAAGTGATATATGACATTCGACCAGCTGGTTCACTTCTATTCGAATCAATTGCTTTTAATATGGTCAAATTGCTTTAAAATATGGTCCCATAGAAAATATTAATAGTGTCCCATTGACTGTATTCACCATTGCTAAGTGGACTTTATAAAAGATTAAAAGTCACCGAATTGAAATTTATCATGTGGAATTTTCAGCTGTAGAAATTCAGTGACACAGGAAGGACGAAGGATCCTATCGTACTCCTTTTACTTTTCTTCTAGGCACCGTCGGTGTTACTATCATCAATATCCTGTGTATTTATCGATTTGAATAAATTCTTCAAAAGAAAATCGTTAAAGATTATTAGAATATTCAGTCTGGTCCTGGAATAAAGCATAGAAAGACTAACGTACTTCTTGTTGTTGGGACATAAAGGACAGGAAGAAGGAGGTGCAGCGAAAGATGAGACGGCGGCAAGTGAACGTTGTTGCTCCACTTACATTTTCTAAACACGACGAGCGGGTATCTGAAAAAAATAAGCTGCTTTTTAAGAAAAACACGGTGAACAACCTATAGATGCTTTTTTGGCATCTATATTGATGTTAAGTGATTATATAAATGGTAATTCTGGAAGTATGCACGAATGCTTTCCCATTGAAACAAGATGAGGCGCAGAAGAAACAGAAGGAGATGAGTGCCATGGTAAGTGAAGCGAGTCGAAGTGTGACTGGCATGACGACGGGCCCACGACACCTCTGGGTGGTACACCTCCAGGTCGAGGAAGTGGACAGTTTCGTTTTTGTGAAGTACATTTGTCCTCTAGTAGAAAATTACAGATTATTTACAGTCATCATGAATGTGGATGGATGGACAGCTAGTAGAAAGAGCGATAAATTGAGCAGCCAATAATTATTTTAAAAAGTATACAGGAAGAATTATGTTGTAGTTGCAGAAGCGTAACTGAAAATTTTCAGCTAAAGATGAATTTTTCTAAACTTGAACCGAGGTTTTCATTATTTTTTTCTAAGAATACGACGAGTACTTGTGCTGTAATAAAAACATGCTAATGTTAGGGTTTAATATGTCGTGTGGGGAAGCGTGCAGGTTAAAAGTGTCTCTCTAGTTCCTGCCCTTTAGTCTTCAGTGATGGTCTTTTAGATCTTTAGAATTCTATTATGTTTTCAACCTTCAGATTACCATCAAGACGAAACGCTTTATACCGATCATATACAATATTTTAACGGTCATTCCATTATAGTAGAGATTTTTTATTTATAAGTAGGACTTATAACTTAAGAAGAGTTATGTAAGAAAAATTTCTTACATTTTTAATATTTGGAGAATCTTTGCAGAAATTTAGTTTTATACAATTCTTGTTTCAAAAATTAGTTTTAGATAGAGTCGGATCGAAGAGTGATCGAACTGTGAAATTAGTCCATTTCTTCAAAGTGTGGGTGAATAAATCAAAAGTAAAACGTCCAAGTCCAACCCAAAAAAATTGTATAATTAAGTCACGAGACAAATTTCACGCATCCTGGGCCATCAATCACCCCATGTTAACTTTGATAATTTAATCAATAATCATGTATAAAAAAATTCACCGGTTTGTAAACCCTCCCAATTTTATCGTCAATCTGTTGGATGCGTGTTATAGCTCAACAGATTTGACTAGTTGCATCACCGTGAAACGTAAGAGGTTCACTTTAAACAAATAATTTTCAAGTTTTCGTTTTCGCTATGAAAGCTGAGAACTGTGTATTATACTTGTGCAGCCTGCTGTTGGTTCCCCATCTCTGATTTCCTTTTAATATTTTTGATCTGATGATGGCTTTTTAGTCGAAACATATCGTTATTTTGACAAAAATTATACAAATTTTGTGAGTTGGACTTCGACGTTTTACTTTTGCTTAGATTTGTTGTTTCAAATAAAAGTAATTGAAGTTAATAAATTTTTATAAATTAATGACAATGGGGTAAGAGTAGTAAGTAGTAGTACTAAGTAGTACCTAACTAGAGAAAAATTTCCCAAAAATGTTCAATTTATTTGTTGAATAAGTTTTTAAATATTGACATATCAAAAAAATGTTAATAGGAAAGTTGTAGGAAACATTTTTTTCTAGTACTTTGTGCTGATGCTTTTTTTTCGGGAATCTGATAGGAAAGAAGTTATTTAATAAATAAAAAAATCAACTTTAATTAAGGGCTGGTGAAGGAACGGCGGGGTCTACGAATACAAAAACTCAGTTTTAAACTTATAGGGTGACCCTCTACAAGATTCTGTAAAAATTGGCTGTAGGATAAAAAAGGTCTATTTCAACCCTCTGTTTACTGTACTATACAGGGTGTCCCAGTTTATATCGTCAGGATTTCACCAGTCGATAGTTTAGCGAAAATTAAAGGTGGTTTGTCTAATAAACTATGGTCGAATGTTGCTTCCTTTTTGACGTACAGGCCATTAAAGAAAATAAATTATTTTAAATAATTTGCTATAAATCAATAACAAAAAAAATTAGCCTTCTGAAATTTTGCATAGATCTTTTTTTTTGTATTCTCTTATTAATAGTGGTTGCAATTATTTTATTTAGAACACAGAGGCGTGCGTACGGGTTTCTTCAAAAACATTTTATTGAATAAAACGTACGCCACTGTTTTTTTTTTGCAGCATCAATATGCAGAGGGTATTTTCCATTCAATTTAGAAACTTTTTCGTATCTTATAATTTTTTGATAACTTAACTCAAAATAACCTAATAGTACAGTAAATAAGGGAGAAAAAAAGGCTTCAAATAGACTTTTCCTATCCTACAGCCAATTTTTGTAGAATCTTCTAGAGGGTCACCCTGAAAGTTTAAAACTTCACCAGCCCTCAATTAAGGGTTGGATTTTTTTGTTTCCTGAATAACTTTTTTCCTATTAAATTTTCGAAAAAAAGAGTCAGTACAAAGTGGTAAAGAAAAATATTTCCTACAACTTATCTTTTAAACTTTTTTTGATATTGGCGATATTTAAAAAGTTATTCAACAAATAAGTTGAAAATTTTGGGGAAAGAGTAGTAAGTAGTAGTAGTAGTACCTAACTAGAGAAAAATTCCCCTAAAATTTGCAACTTATTTGTTGAATATCTTTTTAAATATTGACAATATCAAAAAAATATAAAAAGGAAAGTTGTAGGAAATATTTTTCTCTACAACTTTGTACTTATGCTTTTTTCGGAAATATTAATAGGGAAGAACCTCTTTAATAAGTAAGAGAAAAAGTTAAGTTATCAAGAAATTGTAAGATACAAAAAAGTTTCTAAATTGAATGGAAAATACTCTCTGCATATTGGTGCTGCAAAAAAACCAGTGGTGTACGTTTTATTCAATAAAATGTTTTTGAAGAATCGCGTACGCACGCCTCTGTGTTCTAAATAAAATAATTGCAACCACTATTAATAAGCGAATACAAAAAAAAAGATCTATGCAAAATTTCAGAAGACTAACTTTTTTTGTTATTGATTTATAGCAAATTATTTAAAATAATTTATTTTCTTTAATGCCCTTGACATCAAAAAGGAAGCAACATTCGACCATAGTTTATTAGACAAGCAACCTTAAATTTTCGCTAAACTATCGACTGGTGAAATCCTGATGATATAAACTGGGACACCCTGTATAGCCAAATTTTGATCTAACCTAAACAAATTTAGAAAAATAACGATTGTGAATAAACGAACACAGGATTTCTTAAAAATTTGTTTAGGTTGGTTCAATTTTGGCTATCTTGTAAGTTATCGATGGATAGAAAATCTAGCAAAAAAATGAAGGAGAAAATTCCAAGGAACTCTTAAAAAATAATGAGATAAGTAGAATATTATGAGGTAATCTTAGCGAACTAATAAGGAATCACCTAAAATCAGAGGAAATCATAAAAAAATCTATAGGATAACAAGAAACCGTGATAAAGTGCTCTAATTTTTCATTGGTGAGTGTAAAAATACAATTTCCGAAAAAACTTCATCTGTGATTCCATTCTTAGAAATCAGCAACATTATCGATTTATATATACGTGATTCTCTCTGTCATTTTTCTTGAAGACAATTTTTTAAACCAAAGTATGATTTGTTTCGAAATGGCAATTATTGTCGTGTGTCTAAATCGTGCGCTCGAAACCTTCACATCTCCCACAGCGATTTACGTTCACACTTGACAAAACACAAGACTTTTTGATGGTTAATTTAAAAACAACAAAAACAAACAACCACAGAGTGAAAAACCAAATCTGTATTTACGTTTATTTTATCAATGAAGTCACGTATAATCAATATTCAATGACTTGGACACGGTCCCCTGGTTTAGGTACTACATTTTTATCCATTAAAACCACTTCGGTAGTTGTGAATGAAAAAGTGGAGGAGCGTCGATGGCTAATGATCAACAACGATATTCATACTTCTTATATTCTTCTTGACCGGATGTCTCTACTGTAGCTGTAGGAGGAAAAAACAGTTTTGTCCCAGATAATTGCTCTTGTGGGATATTTGATACGTTTATTGAAAAGATGACCAATCAAACACAGGAAGTGGACTTGGACAATACTATTACACCTAGCGAGGGGGTTGAAGGTGTCACAACATATGGTGTAAAATTAAATATTCTTATGAATATTCCGACAAAAAGCTTTCCGTTTCATTCCACATTTACACCCTTTCTCACACCTAGTCCATGCCGAGCAGCTTACGGTCTCTTCTGTGATGATACCAGTTAATCCCCATTTTGAATAGAACAAATCACCCTTACGGGGTTTTATCACACGCCGACGCTTTTTCTTGTCATTTGGTGTGATTTTCAATGGACAGTTTGCACCTGACTGTCGGTAAATTCAACAAAATCTGTGTTCTTGGATTTTGGACAAATTCTTCAAATGCAAGTGATGCGTAATACGGATTAGAAAGATGGAAAGGACATTCAATGGTGGGTCAGGCGAGGTACTTTAAGGAAAGCGTGGAAGTTTGTTCTTTTACAGTTTTATTGAGTCATGTCCGATTCCTAGAAAATATTTTAATTTTTTGGGGGTTTTCTTAAAAGTTATAGTATCTTTCCTTGTTTAAAGTAAAAATCTCTTATGGAAACAAATAATGGATATTTTAAGCCCCCTAATCCTCCGCATCTTAAACCCTTAGAAATATGGTTTTTTAGTTTTACTAAATTTCTGAATTTTATGGACATCAGATAGAAAATTATTGGCGCTAAATAATTTTAATGTATTTACAGAAGTAAAAGATACTCTTGTCGGTTACTAATATTCAGTAATAAGAAAGATCGCTTTTTAACTCGATATTTTTTACACCGAGTACCCGAAATTTACTATATTTTTAATCGAAAAAAATCGGGATGAACATCGATTAAATACATTAAAAGGCTTTTTCTTTGTAGTATTTTTACAATAGTTTAGAAAAAACCAAACAGTTTATGGTCCGAATTTTACGACTGACTTCTGTTAAGTTCATAGAACTACATTTCAATATCATGCGAGTCTATTATATCTATTTACTACACATTGTAAGTGCTTAAGGGGTGGTCAAAGGTACTTCATTCATGAATACAAAGAATACAACCCTCGAGTCTCCCGTGAGATGAAAAACACAACCTGACGCTTTGTTATATCCCCTGGAATTTGGAAACGGTTCAGTTTACGTGTCGTTGTTTAGGCAGGAAATGGCTTATTATTGACTGTTTAAAATACTTTAAGTTACCTGTAGGTACTAGAGGAAACTTTGAATTGAATAATGCCAATTCAATAATATAGTGGATATTGTTAGCCTAAGCGTGTAGGAGTTTAAATAGTGAAATATATTATTGACTTGAGATTGATGACCGTACCTAAATTATAACTTTGGGCTTTTACCCACAAAATTTTACTATTTTTTCGTTCTTTGATCGTTTTGGGGTTAAATCAGCCCTTTTTCTGTGTGAAAGTGCAACATAACAGGTATACCTACCCTTCGTTGGGGTATCAAATATCGCCCCAATTACATCAAAATCCATCCACCCATTTCTCGGTCAAGGCTCCGCTTCTTTACAAATCAAATAATTTCTAAACCTTTGTCTACTTGATCTCAATAAAATTGTCACTTACGTCAAAATGGATCCACTACCTCTCATTCCCGAAAACGAGAAAAACCACGATGTCTCCGATGTAATCCGCGAGACCTTCCAGGAGGTTTTACAAGAACCAAAGTTTCCTCAGGAGTTGGCTGAAAACCTGCAACGGTACAATATCAACGATGACTATAATCTTTGTTTGATGTCGAGGAATGTTTTGGAGGTCCAGCGATAACACTGAAATTTTAGTAGGTTCTAAAAGGTTCTTTGTAGATTAACCAAAAATATGATGAAACGCTCTTTGACTTAACAACTGTTGAATATGATGTGATGATCCAGCAAGGTTTAAATTTGATCAAATTGGATCAAATCGAGCAAGATATTACCTTGAGGGAGCGCACGAAGCTTAAACCGACAGAATTTTGCAATAATTTCTCTCATGTGGACAAGTTGAAGTATTCCTTGATTGAAATGGAGGATATTTTACCGGATAAAATCACACAGGCCATCGGTAGGTTTCGTTAGTACAACTTCTTACAATAAGTGATGTCCTTTTAAGATTTCCGGTACAATAAACAGTTGCACATGTGCGAAAATTGCGTAAACGTCGAAAGGATCACACCAATACCTTCAGAATTGGAGCTGGAGGATGAAGGGGATCATGTGGTACCAACCATTGAGAATCAAAAAGATGTCGCTACGAAGATTAGTAATACGTGTATTAAACCAAAAACTAAAGTTATCGTCAAGGAAATAAAGTTTTGTAGATCATAGATAAATCAAGATAAGTTTTAATTGAGATTTTTTTAGACCCCCCCGGAATTTTTTAGTTGATCCCAAGACCATCCTATTTAGAAACTATAAAATAGGACAAACCTACAAAGTACGGTGAAAGCCAATTTGATATTCTGTGTTTAATGTTTAATCCAAATATTTCCAGCAAATAGTTACTATAACCAACATCAGTAAACACTCAACATCTTTCACCCTAACGAAAATACCAACCTCCAAATGTTTATCTATCACACTGGACACAAATTCCAAGCAAGCTCCCGGTATGAGTTGCAAAATTCTCCTTGTATTCCATCCGGATACCATTCGAAATATTGATGAGTATATTTTGATTCAAAATTCTAAAGGAGAGAGACATTCAGTTTTCGTTAGAATCATGTGTGATTCACCTCTGCTTAAAATCTGCATTCTACGGAGGTTTCCAGATGTTTTCGTATCAGCAACTTTCGCCGAAAATTTCGAGCAAAAAAGATGCGATGCACTAAACTGGACGGTTGATTGTGGCACTTGTTTAGTAGACAATTTTGTGATGCTTTGTATTATAATCAAAAACGAGAGTAACTCGGCAAATTTTTTTATGATGGCCGAGGAGGAGTGGCTGCTGGAAAAAATCACTGTAACGAACTTTTTTTGAGTGTGATTTGGTTTTATTTTAAGTTTTTAGAATGTTACGAAAACTATGGAGTTCTTCAAAGAGAGTTTCTGGATTTTTCCAACGTACTTTCGGATAACTAAAAGGGAGACCGCGGAAATTCACATTATTTTCCAACCGACTTATCCAGGACTGCATCTGGAAACCTTCTTAATAATCTGTGACAATAACTCACGTTTACAGATGGAGATTATTGGAGATGCTTTATGGTTTCGAAAGGATTTTATTTCGTTTACTGTAAGATTTTCCTCAGCTTCCAATAGGTTTTATTTCGAAGATAATTCCAGATCCCTCCAATAATCACACCTTTGGATACGTGGTTTCACGTGGTTAACCTTGGCCATGTCATGTCGTATTCACCACTGTCTTTTAGAATAGCCGTGGAAAACAAGAGGTTACTTCCTAGTAAAAAACCAGCAACAATTTCTGAGTTTCTTCTTTCAGTCCTATAAATTTCGCTTACTATTGGATACAATCAACCAAGGAAGCTGCCAAGGTGTTTGAGATACATCCAGATTGGATTGAGCTAGACGACGATGATGATGATTACTTCGAATGTTTACCAAAATATAGAACCACTAAATTTATATTTATCATTAATCTCGAAACAGATCAAAAAGGGTATTATCACACGTTTTTAAAGTACGATTTGATTAAGAACTTTAGGTGACAATTAATTATTGTTGCCATTTCAGTTTTTTTGTTTCGAATATTCCGGTGAAAAGCTTAGAAGAAGATACTGAGTTTATAGTGAAATCAAACGAGACTTGCTCAAATGTTTGTAATTAAGTATGTATACGAGCCCTAACAAGTAAATGTTCGGACAAAAGTAAATTTTTGAAGTATGAAAGGAGAACTGGAAATTTTACGCAAATAATTAGTAAACACCTAACAATACAATAAGATAAAACCTTAATAACAATATTATGCATGGAAGAAATTTATTTATTGGATTTAACAATATTTTAACCTTAACAATTATCAAATCTTACAAAATGAATTTGCAACTAAATGTTGGGATAATTTTTAATTTAGGACCATTGATAAGAGGATACGTCTCCTTTTGCTTTAATAGCTGCATGTATTCTAGCAGGCATTGTATTTATTAAATTTTGGTACAATTCTGGAGTGAAACTGTCTTAAATTTCTTCTATTTTGGTCTTTAAGTCCCCAATGATTCTTGGGGGATTATTGCGTAGAATACGTTTAATTTTATGCCAAAGAGTTTCAATGACATTTAAGTCCGGACTGGATGAGGGCCATAAAAGCACCTTTATGTCGTTTTCACCGAGTTCCAAAACTGTGATTTTTAAAAACAGTTGGTAGAAAATTACGTCACTTTTTTCAAGTGCTGTTTTAAAGCTACGAAAATTGCCTAAAATCACCAAATAAAGGCATAGGGATATTTTTGTACATAAAACCAACACCCAGCTTTACAATAAAGTAAAGTAAATTTTACCAAAATCCAACCAGCGGTTCCAAAACTGTGATTATTTAAATGTAGGTTTCATCCTCAAAAACACGTTTTTAAAAAGTGAACTGTGGAACTCGAGAAAAAATGAAAAAAAATTCATATTAACATTTCAGGATTTTTTTCAATATAGTACGATCCTTGAGCTTTGATTTAAAGGTTTTTTGACACAAATCCAACCAGCAGTTTCAAAACTGTGATTTTTTAAAACAGTTACTAGAAAATTCTATCATTTTTAAAGGTGCAACTTTGAAGCTCCGATAAATGCCTAAAATCACCAAATAAAAGCTTGTGTAACTTTTTTGTAAAGAAAACCAACATCCAGCTTTGCAATAAAGTTAATTTCATCAAAATCCGACTACTAGATCCTACGTTTTAAAAATAATAATTCTTTGTTTCTACAGTTTTCCCACCTGCTGAGTTTAAAAGTGCCACAGTTTTAGAACCACCGAGCATATTTTTACGAAATTTACGTGTTTATATAACCAAATGTTGGCATTATAACAGAAAAAATCATCAATATAATGGAAGTTCATTTAGATAACTTTTGGGCGTATGGAAAAAAGACTCTCAAATTTACTTTTGTCCGAACATTTAGTTGTTAGGGCTCGTATAAGTTAAAAAAAATAGTTTTCTTGTAGGACGTTGATGTGTGTTTGCTTCAATTGGAAGTGGCTTGTTATGTGGAAATATTTAAACCGTTTAGAGAAACTATGGCGATAAAGCGAATGCCTGGGAGTTTGGAAAATCTTCTTCAGTATGTTTCTAATAAATTATCCTAAAGAATTCCTGTATAAACTGTAGGTTAGATTAGGGTTCTTCACCTAGAGGAATTTTTGATGACCTAGAATTCTGACTAAATTACTGTAGTTAAATTCTGTTTTCCTCACAGCTGCTGTAAATGCATGACTCCAGCTCCTCCTGAACCAATCTACATATCAAAACTAAAGTTTAGTACAAACCTATTGGATTTTGGGCTTTTGCCAATGGGAGCCGATGTGGAAAAATACTTTTACGTGGAGAACCTAACCGACATGAGCATTTGTTGGAAAATCGTGGAAATCAAATACGATACAGATATCACCCCCTACATGAGTCTCTTACCTTCGGCCCATGTAGCTAAATCTACTGGAAAGTTTATACCTCCCATTAGCTTCAAACACAACTCCTACAAGATAATAAACAAGGTACAAAACGCAATTTCTTAAAAGATTTTCTTCAAAACAATTTTCAGGATCCAATTCGTTGGGCTTCAATTCTACTCCTGTTTTCCATAACACAAGAACCTCTAATCCTCGAATCAGTTTGCATGGTGACCTACGAAATAATCCAACCGAACGTGGTGATCAACACTGGTCACCCCACGTTTCCTCTGCTTTGCCCTCTTGAACTCTTCTACGTAGGCATATCAAAAACCTTCTCCATCAACGTGGAAAACCGCACACTTCTACTGGGTTGCTTCAAATTCATGCCTCCTCGTGGAAATGACGTGGACAATGTCCAAGTGGACTTGCATCCAAAATCCGGAATTTTGCCAGCTTTGGGGATTACAAAGGTTTCAGTTACCATCACTTGTAAACACGTGGGGATTTTTGAGGACGTCTACGTGCCTTGTTTTTATGGTCTAGAGGACAAAATATCTTTCCTACGGGTTTTGTGCGCAGTGGATTTCCCACACTTGGTGTTTTACTTACCTTGTGAAAACAAGTCCTTCGAGAAGATTATATGGCCGCCGAATATTGTTTATGAGCATGATCATAATTGGTGCATCTGCAATTGTGAGGTTTGTAGGTTTGATTTGGTTTCTATGATTTGCCTGAGTGTTTCGTCAGGATGCCTTGGAGGACTACCCGAAGGTTTTCTTGAACAAGGAGAGCAACTTGTGTCTTTTAAGTTCGAGTAGTGGCAGTCAAGTTGCCGATGTACAAGTCAAACCTCCAGTTGAGCCAAGCAAGAGCGATTTGCTGAAAATTGTTAAGGAAAACTTTGGAGATGAGCTGTTTTTACAACGGAAAGTCGTGCAACTTCCAAATGTTTCCACAAAGACACGTCAGTTTATCTTGTCTTTAGAAACTATCACCAGTAACCAATTGGTTTGAATTTCAGTCACCAAGTGCAAGTTTTTCATTGAAAATGTGTCACCATTGGAGTTGACTTGCTCTTTGGAGTCTACAAACTTTCCCGCAAATATTGAGTCTTTCAAGATCAGTCTTCAAACGGTACTTTCTACCATGAAGTTGTACAAAACTGATGGTTAGTGCTGTTGTTAGTTATGATAGATTTTAAATGTTGGTTTAGATGAAATTTGGAGAACCCTCTGTGATAATGAGTATGGAATTGTGGTACATCCCGAAGTGGCAAGTTGTAAAATCAAACAATCTGAAGTGGTACCAGTTACCATCTTCATCTACGCTACAACTTGGGGTGTTTACACTGAGGAAATCGTAGTGGATATCCAGGATCTCCCCTGTTTTTGCTTCTCCTTAATAGTGGAAGTAGTAGGCAGTCCCATTGAATTTCCTCTAGCTTTGAACTCGCTTAGAGACTCGCCAATTATTAGGTACCATAATGCAATGAAATCCAAACTTAATAAAGATTTTCTCATGTTAGATTTGGTCACGTCTCCTTTAACACCGACACCTTAATCCGAAAAATTAAACTAGTCAACATAAGCACTGTTCCTGTGATAATCCTGTGGACTGTGTTCCTTCATGATGGGCAAGAGGACGAACTTCCGTTTAATGTTTTAGTCCAACTGGTACCATACGAAGACTACAAACCGGAAGTGTTTTTGACTCACAGCTATATGGGAAAGGAAACCAAAAACATTGTGACAGTACCTGAACTTGTCTGATAAAGTTTCCTTAGAGTAGTTTCCTATTTTTTCAGGTAAATCCTTGGGAGCTCCACATTGAAGCACAATCAACTTCTCACTTGGAAATCTCTTTGGAGCCGAAGAAAATCCTTGTACAAAATGAACAAATTCGAATTAAGTGTACTCTTCTGGGATTCGTTTACTTACGCGATAACTTCCGGTGCAAACCCAATTATTTTTGCAGAAAATCCGGAAAAGAATTGTCACCAATTAGACTATATGTCACAGGCAACGTGGAAATCCCCAAGCTGCATATGCTTCTTGGAGAAGGTGAAATCAAAATGGAAGCGTTTGCTAACGAACTGATGTTTAATCCGAACTTCGCTTTTAAAAAACGACTAATGTTCAGTAACATCGCTATGTCAACTGTGTCAGCTACATTGAAAATTGAACCACCTTTTGTTGTCTCAGCTCCTGTTGATCCTCACGTGGTGGTGGAACCCAATGAAGAACTTGAAGTAATGTTTTTGCATTTATTTAAATATAAGAGATTCATGTAGATAGATTATTTAGGTCATCTTGAGTTGCCCTTTTAAACCTGATGACATTATGGCTTATTCGGAAATACTTTATAATTCTCAGAACAATAATACTTTATGCGATTTGGATCAGCAGAATAAAGTTGTGAAAATTACCAAGGAATTGCTTATAGTACAAGAAAATTTGGTGGAACAGGTTCAGGTTTCAAGCTTATGGTTTGCTCTTAAGTTATAATAAATGTTATTGTAGAGAATACCAATTAAGTTATGGTTGCACTTTCCGAGTATCACTGTAACGCCTTGGATGGTCAAGTTTAAACTGGTCACTGTTAACAGTACAAAGAAAGATATGATATCTTTGTATAATTTATCTGGTATACCATCATACATACATTAGGAAATAATATTAGATCCAGTTTTATATTTAAGTGGTACACTTATTGTAGGTTACTTAGTCAAATTTGTGGTGTTTAAATCGTCAGAAGCGGATTGCTTCGTGATTAGTCCAAATGAAGGAGAAATTCCGGGAAGTACCGGAATGAATAAGAGTTTCAAAGATATTTTTATATATTTTACTCCAAGGTAAGAATTTGGTGTGGAGGACCAGATCAAGTTAAATTAACTTTGGTTTTAGGGATGTTAAACAATATAAAGTTGTCTTGAGGATAGTTACAAATTTTCCTAGTCATTTCATTGATGTTCCCATTAAAGGTGAAGGAGCTATAAATGAGAAATTTATTGTAGAGCACAAAATGTAATTAAAGATAACAATAACTAAAAGTGTCTTAATTGTGATCATGGCGGGTGCAACAATTGGATTACCTAGACTTCCAAATTTAACGTAGAGCTACTATGTTTTTTCGTTTTGTCAAAATTGTTAAATTCCTGTTATATAATGTCAACAAATTCCAAAAATCCCGGAGGCTCTAGCTTTATCACCCAAATCATCCCCGATATACTGACAGCTAGACCACGTCCCGGTGGATATGTGCGCATCGATGAAGTCCAAACTCCAGTTTCATGGAAAAAAGCAAAACCATTCACAAAATTTGAAACTCAAGGTGAAGAAGGAGGAATAGCTGCAGATCCAACCAAAGTGTATGCTCTCGAATTATCTAACCAATAAAAATATGTTTATAATTTGTCTTTAGATCTCTAAATGAAAGTTCAAGACAACATAAAATCAACACCACCCTCAATGCTAGCCCTTGGAACTACTTACCAGCCAAGGAATCAGAACAACGTCTCGAACCATCAGCCTTGTGTAATGCCAGAGATATTCTTGCAATCGCTATTAGTACTATAATGCTTATGGCGGTGCATCACAGTGAGATCCCCCCAGAATATTTGCAATGGACTTACAGCTATTTAAACTTGATCAAAGATGAATATGGTCATACTCCTCCGAACATCCAAGGGATGCTGAATCACATTAAGAATATTGGAGGCAGCAAGGTAACATCCTTGATAACCTCTGATGCACCAGCTGCTGCTCCTGCTGCTCCTCCTCCAGAATCAAGTCCTGAACCAGCCCCACCTGTGGAAGAAGCTGCTCCTCCTCCTGCTCCTGCTCCAGAAGAGCCGAAAAGGGAATCCAAGGGGTCCAAGCGAAGTTCCAAGTCTTCCAAGAGTAGCAAAGAGTAGATGATTCTAGCTAATATATGGTTTGGTTTTTAAAGTGCTTCGTAATAAATGAGGACACTAGTTTATATGCTTGCGAAAATAATAAATAAACGAAAAATCATTTAGGGGAAACAGTTTGTGTTTTAATAATAGAGCTGGTTTCTATTGTTCGGGCCACTGTCAGGTTGAATTTTCAACGTCAAAATTTTTTGTTAGTTTTCAAATTTATTTAGCTGAATTTCATTGAAGATGACCGAACGTAAGTTGTGTAAAATTTTCCTCGTACTTCTGTTTGAACTAGAAATTCTTTTAGAAGAGATGGCTAAAGCTCCTAGTATGACACCTACTACAGTACCCACTTCACCTACTCTTAGTAGAATAATATCACCTACAGCCAAAGTTGAGCCATATCTGTACGGATGATAACCTATTGGAAAACACTTTTAAACGTTTGTTCTTTCCCAAAGGTACAAAATACAAATTAGACCAGGAAAGGCTATCAACTTGGAGAATTTGGTTAACCAGACTCCGTCCAATTACCTTAGCTCTGTTCCTGTATTATCCGACCAACCAAAGAGTTTTGTTCCGATTCCGTATACTTTCCGAGTTCCTACTACGACGAAAGTAAGGAAACTAAACAATCTTTACGCTAAATCTCCCCCATTTTACGTCCTGCTGGACCATACTTTAGCTGTAATTTGGCTCATATTTTCCGAAGGCGATTTCCCTTCACATCTTGGTAAAGCAAATTCTAGAAACTTGAGTTATCATTTTCATTTTCTGGCTTGTAGGTATAGCTCAACTTCAATGGGCTCTAAGTTTCTTGAAAAGTATAATAGACCGCTATGGACAACACTCGGAAGACATCAGCTATTGCATTCAAACCATTGAAGACTTATTAGTAGATCATTACGCTAATTTATCTAGCGAAATGTCCATTTTGAACAAAATAGACGAGCGAACGGTTTATTTTAATGGAGTTTTTGGGTCAGCTGACGTCGCTATAAGGGAAATACCATTTTCCTTGAACTATAACGAAATGATTAAACGTGCTCCTGATAAAACGGATCCTATCTTGCAAGAGGAAATTACACAAACATCGATGACTGCAGAGCAAATTGACGAACAAATTGAAACATTGAGAAGGGCTGATGACGTGGATCAAAATGAAAGGAATAAAGCCATTAACTTCTTGAGATGGGTAAAAAATGATCGCGAGGCTAAGATACGCATGGAAGTGAGGAAAATGGAGTCTCTTGAGAAGCTTATGAATTATTATGATACTTGTCCAAATATGTGAGAATTAATCGATATGAAAATCTGCTATTGTCGGGAACATTCTAAGAGAATATGATGAAATTAATTTGGAAAAATAATCACTTTTTGGCGCCAAATAACTTTTTAAACTAGAAATAATGCTAATAAATTATCACAATGTTACCTAATTTAAATTTAAGCATCTATTCTAATTTTAATAATTTTTTATAATAAACGCTAATATCACAAAAGTTTGTTTTTTTTATTAAAATCTAGTTTTTACAATAGGTAGTACATTCAAATTAGACGAAAAATGGGCTATTAAGGAAAATAAAACCAAAAAACTTGCCCTTTTGGGATCCGACGCAGAAAGTGGTGGGTTTCAATATTCTGTGATGTCCCCCAATTTTATTGGAGCCTGGCACCCCTAATGCCACCCTCAAGGTGTATGTTCGTGGTTTTCCACATTTTACCGCAAAACGGTCACGATTTCGCAATTTTAGCTTCTATACAAAAATAATCCTTATAAAATTCTGCACAAAAAATGTATTTACTATTTTTTCTTATATCCAGTGGTTCTAAAACTACAAGAATAGAGTAAATATAGGCCAAGCAATCTATCCAAGTTCCAATGTTTTAGTTCGCAATTGGAGAGGGCAGGATGAAACTTTGTGGGCAGTTGGTGCCCACAACAGTAAGTTTAAATCTAAGTTTTAGACTTCATCCCTCGGGAGGTTTTCCCGCCATCTTCGATTTAAGAGTGCATTTGTTTTTTGCGATTTGCGGCTTAACTACGCACTTTGTCGAAAAGTATGTCTCTTTCTTTTTTGTAGATCATCAAATTTCCTATCGAACCATGTATATTGAGTAACTAATTTATCCAATTATACGAGTATTTTAGTGAAAAATTTGTAGGTTGAAATAGTGTTTTTATTTTTTTAATTTAAATACATTAGTAAAAATAATAGCTTTTAGGGGTGCCAGGCTCTAAAAAAATTGGGGGACACCACAGAATATTGAAACCCACCTCTTTCCGCGTCGGATCCCAAAAGGGCAAGTTTTTTGGATTTATTTCCCTTTTTTTGCTACCTAATTTGAATGTACTACAATTAACTTTTTTAAATAATTTTTGGTGGTTAAGGCCAGTTCTTCACTGTCCAAACAGTGCTGCAATAAAAATTAATGCACCGGTGCGCATAAATGGAATCACATACAAGATGAAAGATGACCTAAAAATAATTTGATTTTTAAAGAGGATCAGTAATTGAAAGTCGAACGATAGAGAAGGAATATAAGTAATAAAATAAAATAAAACCATTATAAATCTTTTTAACATATTTTAACAATATAAATGTTTTTAAAGGCAAGGAAAATGAAGATTATTTCGAATATTTTTACATAAACTAAGAGAAACTTAATTTTCCATAAAATGTCTATTACTTTTAGCAAGTTTGAAATAATTTTTCGAAGTTTCTCTCGCCCTTATTGAAATAGCTATAAGTTTGTTCTTGTTCCACTTATTACAACGAAATTTTTAAAGGTAATTAATTGGCTGTACTGCCTAGACCCTAGACAGTGTTGCAATATTACCTTACTACACTATCCGACTCCGACAGTTCACCAATTTTTATTGCGGCACTGTCTGGACAGTGCAGTAGTCACTCCCTAAAATTAAACATTAAACATTTTGAAATATTATTTTAAACTTCCATATTTAAAACTTAGCGCCACAATGTTGCCAACGGTGAAAACTCAACTTCCCAGACAGTGTTGCCTACATTATAAAAAAGTAAAAACAAATTAAATGAAAACTTCATTTTTTTGAGGTTATCTCATCCAAATTTCTATATTTTTTATAAAACAATGCGTGCCAACCACGCCCATCCAAAGTATAACAATCAGCCGAGTCTCCGAGATGATTTGCCTGTATGCAAATCCACTGGCATCGGTTTTTCCACCAACCAAATCTACCGCGAAGACAGCAACCCCCAAGAGGACCATCCCTACGAAGACTGCAGCTCCCATTTTAACGTGAATAATCAGCTATTTTTATATTCGATATTTGATGGATTCGAGGGCAAAGGCGCTGCGAATTTCTGCTCCGATCAGATGACCGCCGAATTAATCTTTGGAAATTTTTCAGAATGGCAAACCGATGAAAAAATTAAGAATATTTTGAGACAGGCTTGTGAAAATGTGGAAAAGAACTATATGGTCTCCTTGGGGAATTTGTTGGCTCAACGTACGAATATTTTATGCGAAATACCGCCTGGTTCGAATATTTATGAGTTTTACAAGAAATGTCCTAGTACCATTGACCATTTGAACCAAATTAACTATGAGTTATCTTCAGGGGCTGCTGCGGCAGTTGCGTTGATATACAAAAGCAAATTATACGTTGCAAATATTGGAAACTGTCGTGTTTTGCTTTGTAAAAACGATCCTGCTGGAGTGTTAAGTGTACTGCAATTAAGCGATGACCACGATTTACACAACGAGGATGAACTACTTAGACTGTCTCAATTAGGAGTTAAAACAAACTGCATTAAAGATAGTAAGTCCCAGAGTGGGGTTTTTGCTCGAATATAATTGAGTTTGTTTTGTAGGTTTGCTTGGAACGCAGGGAAATACTCGATGTCTTGGAAATTATCTAGTGAAAGGCGCCTATAAGGAATTTGAGGGTTTAAACACTGCCACTTCGGAACCGATTATAGCTGAGCCAGATGTACATGGCGGGATCCCCCTAGATGAGTCCTGCAGGTTCCTTCTGCTAATGTCGGCTGGCATGACCAAATCCGTGGCGGAGGTAACAGGAAGCAAGCAAGTTAATCTGTTCATTGCTGAACACATAGTCAAACAGGTTTGTAAGACAGAAGTTTTTCAAAATCCGCTGCAGTACCTTCCAAAAGATACAGGATAGACACGGAATATTTTTAGGTATGATTCTTGCATATATTCTGCATTGTCCTGTATAATTTTTTTATCTCCAATCCGGTTTTTTTTTATTTTAATTTTCCATATAAAGTCATTGCAGTTGGCAACTTACGGAAATCTGTTTAACAAATTTAATAATTACTTCGAGTAGATATCGTTTATGTTCAAAACGCAATTTAACTTTTTGATTCAAAATAAACCAATCTTTCATCCTGTATCAAATTTTTAACTATTTTCAATAATAGTTTTCAAAATAAATTAAATGAAACGTGAACATAATGATTTATTTATTCAAATTCCAAATTTGAACACTAATAATTCTTTAAGGGTTAACACTATCAAAAAAATTACAAGATACTTTCGATCGCAAAGCATCTACAGCTACAAATTTCATGTATAACTTTTTTTCGATAATCAAATAGTTTAGCGGACTGGCTTCTTTTCATTCAACAGTGTTTTATTTCTTCAATCTACATTTTTCAACATTCAAGAGATGATTGCTCAAAAAGTAACCCGGATTGGGGATAAAAAAATTATACAGGACAATGCAGAATTTATTCAAGAATCACACCTAAAAATATTTCGTGTCTACCCTGGGACAGTCCTCTATCTGGAAATTGAGGCATATTTTAATCCTGTTTGGTTCTTAGTATATCTAATGCTAATTTTCCAGTTTCGAGAACAGGCCACTTTGACTGGAGTCGCCCAAGCCGTCGTCGACGAGGTCGTCCGCTTACATCGAAACCGCAACTGCTACAGCAGCTCTACGTCTGCCTCTAGGAAACGAGAGGATATCACTTTGATGTTACGCAATTTCAACTACCCTCTTCCAAATGCTATTAGTCCAACTTTTACCCCAGTATCAGTTACTGCTAGTGGTAATACTATTCTTAATAGTATTATTAGTAATTCTACTAGTAGTACGCTAGAAAATACAGGGGAACCGGCGCCTATTTTGGACGAACGAATCGATGCCTATGTGGATTTTACTGAGTTTACTAGGAATTTTGAACGGGCGTTGCACAATGGGCAGATTCCACAAGGCATTGATTTTTAGGGTTTATTGTTAATCATTGATATTTTTATACATTGTTATGAATTTGTTACGGATAATAATAATTATGAATACATATTTACATTATATAAAACGTGATCCAAAAATAAAGTCAAAGTTCATGAGGTTATATTTAATTGTACTGGAATGTATAATGTATTATTCATAGTGAGAGATAATAATGTATTTATAATGAATGCCCATATATTGTGATAATTATCGAAAATTTAAGCGATTAGAACAAGTGTGATCAGGGCCGGATTAAACCTTCTGTCACCTGTACGCTACAAATGACCTGCCGCCCACTTAAAGCTGGCATTTTTCCGATTTTTACTTTCTTATACGAAGTATAAGGAAGTATTGTAATCGTGATTTTTTTCGACTTCGAGATTTTGATGGATTTACACGTTTTGAGGGCCCCTGAATCCATTTTGACCATTTTCGCCATGATGTCTGTCTGTCTGTCTGTATCCACCATAACTCAAAAACGACTTATCGGATTTGATTCAAATTTCATAGTTAAGAGTTTGAACAAATTTGTGGGTGCCACATTCAATGTTTTTCATCTAGCACCAACACAAGTGACAGTTACCTGAAGACATTTTTAGGTTTTTTAGGAATATCTTGAAAAATAAACTATTTATGAGATTTTTTTATTCTTTAACATTGATTTAGAATTGAATTTTGAACAAATTTTGTTTGAGCTTTTTTTTGAAATTCCGTCAAAAAAATTTCAAAAAAACTAGATATTCTTAAAACACTTTATATTTCTCATAGCGCGCGTTGATAGTTGAATCATTATATGGCTGCCAAACGGAAGGTCCCGGGTCCGAATCCCAGAAGGACCGGTCCATTAGTTTTTTTTTATTTTACTGGTTTCTATGGTACCGAAAACAATAATAATGAATAAATAAATGTAATTTCATAACGGGAGATTTTTTTAAGTGAGTAATAGGTCAAAAATCTAAAATAAAATAAAATTCGGTTATAATGAGTGGGACAAGGACAGATTTATGCATATTGCAATAAGTGCGACAAAGACTATTTGAAAAATGCTGGAAACCCTCAAAATTTTTACAAGAAATTTAACTCAATTTCTTTAGGAAAAGTAATTATTGTGATACTATCCGTATAAGAAAGTCATGTGTTGGGCACATCAGATATTTTTATATAGGTTCTATCATAAATAAAATTTTGCTTCCACACTTTTTGTATTAAACTTATTTTATACATGAAATTAACTCACAATAAGTCTCATTTTGAACATGTATACCGCAAAAACAGATTATATGATTAAAACGATTTTTTTCAGGCTTTCTGTTCAGCAAATTTTGTGATAATTTCGTCACAGTCTAAAGCAAGAGAAATATTTTTCTTGTCAGTCCATGCCGCCCTTCCAACAAATGCCGCCCTACGCTTTAGCGTATAGGTTAATCCGGCACTGAGTGTGATACTAAAAATTTAGTTTGGGCTCTAAACTGCAAAAAATGAAAGTTGTCCCGCACCTAAAGTTATGCAATTTTTATACATAATTGACCGATTTTATATGCTGCGCCATCTCTTACCAAATATAGAACTAGCTACTGTAGAAATCTTCAACTTACAGATTCCGATAATCATTGAATTCGAAACGCTGTGCTGAGATGTCACTATATTACAGTTATCTATAAGTATAACTAGATTTCTGTATTATGCAGTTTGAAGTTCTGCTTGTAGATGTCGCACATAATAGTTTTAGTAGTCATATGATTGGATAGATGGAGCTAGAAGTGATTCAGCGAATATGTATCTAAATTGCATAATTTTAGGGGTACTTGTATTTTTAATTGACTGTATAACTTTGGTAAATAAATATTATAGTTGTATACATTTTTATTTGGTTTTTCTTGAGTGCACATTTTGCAACCTAAAGCAAAAAGAACAAACTTAGTATATATGTATACAGAGTGTTCGCGCAAAGTGGCTCACTATTGTTATCTTCGTTATTATTGGAGCTATAAAGTCTGTTAAATTAGCAAACTAGTAGCATTTTTTCCGCTGATTACAATGGTGAAAACAGAAAAACAATTGACCATCTGGTTTTCGAGATATTCATAAAATATACATTTTTTTTAAATGGAAGACCCTGTATATTTTTGCAAAAATCGTTGATAAATTAAATTCGGTACAAAAAAATTTCTTTTTTGATAATAATTTAAAATATGCGAGTTATTTTGAAAAAAATTTGCAATTCTTTAAAATCAAGTAGCTATAAAACGGAACAGTAATTTATTAAAACCAATCATAATTTTGAATTTAAGCAAACTGAAAAAAACTTGGAAGTATTACGGAAATATTGAAAATTGGCAAAATTATATTTCATGGCTACTTGATATTAAAACTTTGCAAGTTTTTTTCAAAATAACTTGTTTATTTTAAATTATTATGATAAAAAGATAAGGACATTTTTTGTACAGAATTTAATTTATCATCGATTTTTGCAAAAATATACAAGGAGTTCCATTTAAAAAATATTATTTTTGTGAATATCTCGAAAACCAGATGGTCAATTGTTTTTTTGTCTTCACCATTGTAATGATCGGAAAAAATGCTACTAGTTTGCTAATTTAACCGACTTTGCAGCTCCAATAATAACGAAGTTAGCTATAATAGTGAGCGACGTCGCGCGAACACCGTGTATACAGGCTGTTTCAAATTCGCTTCTCAATACAGGGATCTCAGAAACGGTAAGACATACAGCTTTGTTTAAATTGGGGCAAAGTTGCGTAATAATGTGGGCAATAATAAGCCGTTAAGAAATCGAAGATATTTTTTCTAGTTCTAGAGATTTTTTGAAAAAACCAAATTTTTGTCTTTTCGTTCTTATTTTTTTCTGGTCTTATTTTTCAAGATATCGAAAAACTAAAAGCACTTTGTCGTGGACACTTTTTGTGCTTTATAAATTGACGTTAAAATTTTCTTCGTGCGACGTTTCGTTTTTCCGCTGACGTCATCAACTCAATTTTTTTAAATACGACCCTGTATTTTTGTCATCGTTTTAAGTAGCATTTTTTATGTTCTAGAAAATGGCGTTTACATTTTTTCCATACGTTTCGTTCTTGTGCAATCTTCATCAGATCATTTTTTAAATACGGCCCTGGATTTTTTTTTACATTTTCATCAGTATTTTTCCTCACTTCCTCATATCCACACATTTTGGCAAACTTTAATAATAATAATTTTCCTTTTATAATAAATCAGACTAACCTATTATTTATTGTTAGTAGTAATAATAAGAATAATGGAATAAATTTTTTTAAATTAATTTATAAAATAAACACTTATGAAATCGTCAATACTGATGATGGGCTGTACAATGAAAAAAAATACTGGTGAAATTGTAAAAAAAATCCAGTGCCGCAGGTATTCAAAAAATAATCTGATGATTACACAAAAACGAAACGTCGTATGGAAAAAATGTAAACGCCACTTTATAGAGCATAAAAAATGCTACTTAAAACAATGAAAAAAAATACAGGGCCGTATTTTATAAAGCACAAAAAGTATCAATGGCAAAGTGATTTTGGTTTTTCAATATCTTGAAAAATAAGAGCAGAAAAAAATAAAAACTAAAGGACAAAAATTTGGTTTTTTTCAAAAATATCCAGAACTACAAAAGATATTTTCGATTTCTTAACGGCTTATTATTGGGCACATTATTACGCAACTTTGCTCCAATTTAACCAAAGCTGTATCTGTTACCGTTTCTGAGATCCCTGTAGTGAGAAGCGAATTTGAAACAACCTGTATGTATAGTACATATACAGGGTGTTTTGTAACTGGACAGCTAAAATTTAATGTCGTATGTAAAATCGAATTCTAAACATAAAACAAAGAATAACTTTTTTTCAGATTGGGCTTCGTTTAGGAAATACTCACGAAAAAAATATTTTATTATTTTATTCAACACTTTGTAGTGATTAAAACAAAAGTTATTACAAGATAAAGAAACTATAGTAGATTTTCAAAAATGCCACCATATACGCCTGGCAACGCAAAACAAGTGAATTGTAAGCTTCTGCCAAATTTACAATGTTTTAAATAATATGTACTGAATTTAAAATTATATCTGCTAATTGCTCAATAGTAGTAAAAAAATCAATAGATCTAAAAAAAGTTATTCTTTGTTTTATGTTTAGAATTCGATTTTACATAAGACATTTAATTTTGGCTGTCCAGTTACGAAACACCCTGTATAAAAATTGCAAATTAGTACCTGACATACTTTTCTCATTTTTAGTTAGAAGACTCTCTTTCTGACGAAAATGAAACAAAAATAATTATTGCAATGTATTTTTTATTAAATTTTTCTGTAAATATATCAACATTAGGCAACTGTTTACTTCTTTGTACATATTGTACCTAAACAAAGTGACATTATAATAAAATAAACAAAATTACATTAAAATAAAATAAACAAAATTACAAGGATTTTAGGTTTAGATTTTGTTTCTCAGAATAAAGAACTGACCCTTATTCTGTGTCATTTCTATATAAAAACAACTTTTAATACCTAAGATAATACATACAATTAAAAGTCACTGTAAAAAATAAAATCCATATTTAAAAATAAAATATTTGTATTTCGCATGATAATCCAAATTATGTAGTTCAAAATCAACATTCTGAGGGCATAACTTTAAGGCGTTCAAATGCAGCTTTCTCTAGAGCTTCCCTATGATTTGGATGTGCAATATTAATAAGCGCGGCTGCTCTTTGCCTTAGTGATTTTCCAAACAAGTGCGCTATACCATATTCGGTCACAATGTAGTGAACATGGGCACGCGACGTCACAACACCAGCACCTAAAACAATTAATTTTAGTTTAAAGTCAGTATTTATATTAGAGTTTCCAACCTGGTTTGATAATTGGTGCGATTTTGCTCTCGCCTTTCGCAGTAGTGGATGGCAACGCGATAATTGGTACACCTAACCCATCTTCAGCATCAGAAGCCCCACGAATGAAATCAACTTGACCACCAAAACCAGAGTACATCCTGGTTCCAATTGAATCAGATACAACTTGACCAGTTAAATCGACTTCTATACAGGAGTTAATAGCGGTCATATTTGGTTGTTTTCCTATAATTCTGGTACTGTTTACATAGTCCACAGCCAACATTTCTACAAATGGGTTATTGTCGACGAAATCGTAGAGGGCTTGAGTGCCAATCAAGAAGGAACCTACAATACGCCCTTTGTGGATTTTCTTGCGATTGTTGGTGATGCAGCCTTTTGCCACTAGGTCTATGACGCCACCAGAGAACATCTCCGAATGGATGCCGAGGTCCTTATGGTTGGTTAGAGCGGCGAGGACTGCATCTGGAATGCTTCCGATACCTGGACAAAGATGGTTTGATAACAAAGTATAATTCGCTCCTAGTTCGTTTACCTACCCATCTGAAGGGTAGCACCATCTTTCACGAGATTTTCAGCAATGTTCTTGCCGATTTTCGATTCTACTTCCGTTGGAGGCTTCCCACCATGTTGAGGTAGAGGCTTGTCGAGTTTGACAGCATAGTCAATATGACTAATATGGATTATACCATCGCCAAAAGTTCTAGGCATCTGTGGATTGACCTGAGCTAAAACCAAGAAATTATTCAGGAAAACTTCGGATAAAACCAAGTGATTAACTCACTAACCTATGATTATTTTTGAGTGGGACATGCCGGCTCTAACACAGTCCACACTGGTACCCAAACTACAATACCCGTGAGAATCTGGTGGCGACACCTGAATGACTGCAATGTCTGGTTGGATAATTTTCCTGTAGAATAAAAGTGGGATTTCTGAGAGGAAAATTGGAATGCAGTCGCCGCGTCCGTCTGCTACAGCCTTGCGTACATTTCCACCCATGAAGAAAGAAACAGACCTAAGTACATGAGTAAAATATAAAAATAATCGAAGAGCTAAATTATCGATATTCCAACCTGAAGATCCCTTCGCAACTTGGATCAGTGTAAGCTGCAGGACCTTCAGTATGCATGTGGCAAACTCGAATATTTTTCAAGTTTTTCTTTTTGCCTACTACCGTCATGGCGTCCAGGAGCGCTACGGGCGTGGCGGCGGCGCCTCCAGAGAAAACAGTGTTATCTGCAAGAAATAATATGCATGTAAATTAACCGCAAATAATAATAATGTTGATTTATTGGCCTTCCTTATCTGGACATATTGATTTATTTTAAAAATAACTACAAGCGGGTATCGGTTTCAAAGCGGAATAAGCGATGAGGGGAAATGTTAATGCAAGGTTGAGCCAGGTAGGTAATTTACATATTTTGGAATGATACGAAAATTGGAGTTTTTTATTTTGTTATTGTATTTATATGTAAATAAAGATTGTGAGCCAGTTTAGTCATCTGCCTGAAATAGCATAGTAAACAAATTATACAAAATTGCATTATGGACTATTCTAAAGAGAAAACGTAAAATAGTTTTAGGAAAAATTGTTCATAATTCAAACTGCCGCGTAAAATTGACCAATCAAGTAATATAATTTATTTTCTGTTACACTTGAACTACGGTCAGCTGATTGTCAAATTTGTCAATGTCAACTGAGTATTTTTTGGCGGGAACGAGAAATAGTCTACAAATTTTTTTCAAGTTTTGTAATTTGGGACTGGACTAAGAAAAATGGTATGAAGTAGTATAAAGCTTGGACATCATTTTCATTAAACGCAGAAATTTTTGAAAAAGTTTGTTGGTACAAAATTACAGAATCAAAATGTCTAAACTATTGAGGATACGTAACTTTGTTTATGACACTCTACATATGGTAGTTTAATTCCAATACAGTTTTATCTGCTACTCAATTTGATCATTTTTTATCTATTAGTGATAACGGCTTCCTAAAATAACAAAACCCATTCAATGATAATCCAAATTACTACCGACACTTGTTAAGTTTCAATTTATCTTTTTTGCTCTTTAAAACAATTTCACACAGGATAGACACAAAATATTTTTAGATATTATTCTTGAATACATTCTGCATTGTCCTGTATAATTTTTTTATCTCAAATTCGGGTTTTATATTTTTTATCCATACAGTCATTGCAGGTGGCAGCTTACGGAAAATTTTTTAACAAATTTAATAAATACTCCGAGTGGACATCGTTTATGTTCAAAACCGAATTTAACTTTTTGATTCAAAATAAACCAATCTTTCATCATGTATCAAATTTTTAACTATTTTCAATTTTCAAAATAAATTAAATGAAACGTGAACATAATGATTTATTTTTCCAAATTCTAAATTTGAACACTAATAATTCTTTAAGGGTTAACACTAAAAAAATTACAAGATACTTTCGATCGCAAATCATCTCAGTTACAAATTTTATGTATAACTTTTTTTCGATAATTAGATAGTTAAGCAGACTGGCTTCTTTTTATTCAACAGTGTCTTACTTTTCAATCTACAATTTTCAACATTCAAGAAAACTAACCCGGATTGGGGATAAAAATATCTGATGTGCCCAACACATGACTTTCTTATACGGATAGTACCACAATTACTTTTCCTAAAGAAATTAAGTTAAATTTCTTGTAAAAATCGTGTTTCAATTTTGAGGGTTTCCAGCAATATTCAAATAAATTTCAGAAGTCTCTCTTGCACTTATTGCAATACGCATAAATCTGTCCTTGTCCTACTCATTATAACCGAATTTTACGACAAAAATAAGTGTTGTACTTTTTTGAAATTTTTTTTACGGAATTTCAAAAAAAAGTTCAAACAAAATTTGTTCAAAATTTAATTCTAAATCAATGTTAAAGAATAAAGAAATCTCATAAATTGTTTATTTTTCAAGATATTCCTAAAAAACCTAAAAATGTCTTCAGATAAGTGTCACTTGTTTTGGTGCTAGATGAAAAACATTTAATGTGGTCCTCAAAACGTGTAAATCCATCAAAATCTCGAAGTCGAAAAAAATCACGATTACCTAAGCTATACTTTCTTATTACTTTGTATAAGAAAGTAAAAATTATACAGGACAATGCAGAATGTATTCTAAAAATATTTCGTGTCTATCCTGTAGTTGTAAACATTTTGCTCTGAAATACAAATTGAACATAAATTTTTAAATACAAAAAAGCCAAATTAATTTAATTTGAGGACAAACAAAGTTATTTGAGGCATTTAGGAAAGAATAATAGTTGTTTACTCCTATAAAATTATGGAATGTCCTCTTTAACGTCACGAACATAAAATTTTAATTATAAAACCGCATCGTAGCCTTTATATTCGTGTCTCCCGAACTGATAAATTTTTTAATATATTACATAATTCATCAAAAAACCGATCATGAATATTATCAAACCGAACCACACACGCAACTCAATAAATATTGGCAATGGGATTTACAACACACCAAAATATCTTTGCCATTGAACAAACTTGCAAAGTAAACTACATGTTGGACTATATTAAAAATAGATTTGGAAAATAGCAGCAAAATTGCAGTCTGAATATTTTTCCCTTGCGTGTTGTGTAAAACTTAGTAAATACTAAGATAAATCATATCATTTATTATGTTTAAACTAGTTGAGAGTAAAGTTCAATGGTTTTTGGCAAACTGAACTGGATTCACCGGTGGCGGCCCACTTGTAAATTAATTGCGTCAATAGCGATTCCAAAACATCTGTAAAAATAACTACCAATAACTTATTTTTGGGTTTCCAAGTTAAACAGAAAAATTATTTTTATAAGAACGAGATAATGTTTGAACTAATTGTTCACTGTTAAAAAAGCAAATAAATCGTTATCATTGTAACCTTTGTATTTCATATTTTGTGACGTTAATTTGTTTGTTCATTATTTACTAAAAGAAAAGGATGTGAAGTGATCATCTTGAAACTAGAGAAATTAAGGAAAAGTTTCCCACGAAACTTTTTTATTTTACATTCATCCCTTGCAGCTCAAATTGTTTCCTGAAGTTTACAGTAAACCAACAATTACAATAACAAAGTTCGTCAATTGCACTTGGGCAAAGTCCACAATAAATTCTAATTAGGGTCTTTATATTCCATAATTGAATAGCATAATAACTTTTGAAACAAATATCAAGGCCATGTGCTACGTCGAATTCTAAAATTTCTTACCTGACTGCAAATCCTGAAAAGCTTCTTCGGCGGTGACCCATTTCGGTTCCTTGCCAGGAATTGGCTGTGCTGGTTCCTTTACATAAGTAAAATAGTTGCGGGGTGTTGAAATTGCTTTAAGGGATGACAATACACTGCGAGACACTCCTCGTACTGTGGTAACTGCTGCTGCTGCCATTTCTTCCTAAACAATGTTGCAGCTTATTAACTATTTGGGCCTCAGCCGTCAACCACCGAGCCTTTCAATTGAATAAATTGAAGTGGAATAAAAATCTTGCCGAGCGCCAACACCGAGACAAAAATTTATGTGTTTGCCAATAAAGTGTGTTGCAGTCTTCGCTAGTTTTGTGAGGGTGACATCTGTTGAGAAACGGGATTTACCACGTAGATAACATAAGGAATCGCAATTTCAATCTTATCAATTAAATGCATATAGAATTTGTCACTTAAAATAAGGATTTATTGACGTGATTGAAAGATTTTTGAAGTTTAATTAACAAATTTAAACTTACGGTGGAAGAAGGAGAGTTCAGAGTAGTTCAAAAGGCCAACAACAATGTTGCCAATAGACTAAACAAAATTATGTGGATGATAGGCAACCAACATTTCACAACATAATTTGAAAAAATTTGGTTTCTAATTATTTATCGCAAAAATACTTTAAAAAAATTGTAATAATTTTCGTTTTTGAAAATGTAATTTTAATTTTTTGTTTGACTTTCAAATTACATTATTATTTTGTCAAAAAAATAGATTTCTAACGAAACTAATAATTTATTTGAGTTCTTGTTTCGTGGCAATTATCATAAACAATAAAAATAGCTCTTTAACATTATATATTGTTTATTCACAATTTTTTGTACACTATCTAAAACATAATTAGATTTACACAACATCAAAAGTCCTACATCGAATGAAAATTCCGTTCACCATTATTAATTTTAAATTACACATTAAAAATAATAAAAATACTGAAAGCTGGTAGGTAGTTTTGGAGCGTGTATTGCTTTATACAACAACTATGTTATAACATAATGGAATGTTGGTTTTCCACTTTTAAAACATAAAATAAACTACAATGTGTGCTTACTAAAATGTGATTTAAACAATATCAACTAATAAGATTATATTTTACAATAGAATGAATATTGTCTTTAGTTTTGAACTACAATTTAAGTTTTTTCCTTAATTTACAATTACAATAATATACAAACGAAATGTATGATAACAAAAGACATAATAATAATAATATTGGTGGCGTCTACTGATAAACACTTATTTACAAAATTGCACCGACAATGGCTGGCTTTTTCTTTAAAGTTACATATGAGGCGGACCCTACGTAAAAACAAGTGGACAATAATTTCATTAACAAACCTAAAAATATTTTATATAACAAACAAACTACTAGTTATTAATGACGCGAGTCTCTTGGATAGAATTCCGCTAAAGTAGAGGCGGGAATACGTTTCAACATTTCTTTAGGGAAGATACGCAATAATTGCCAGCCAATGTCCAAAGATTCAAAGACCGTACGATTTTCGTAGTTGCCTTGTGTGATGAAGTTCTTTTCGAATTTTGTCAAGAACTCCAAGTAGAGGAGATCATCTGGAGTTAGGGCTTCTTCACCTACTACAGCCTTCATGGCCTGCACGTCCTTACCAATGGCATAGCAAGCGTACTAAAAGAAAAATAAGGCATTGGCATACTTGTCTTTATAACAGTTTTATAACCGTTTAAGTAAAAAGTGATCATTGAAATAATATTGAAAGTTATTCTTACCAATTGATTAGAGACATCAGAATGATCTTTCCTGGTCATGCCCTCACCAATAGCAGACTTCATCAGACGAGACAGAGATGGAAGTACGTTGATTGGTGGATAAATTTGCCTATTGTGCAATTGACGATCAACGTAGATTTGTCCCTCGGTAATATAACCAGTCAAATCAGGAATAGGATGGGTAATATCGTCGTTAGGCATAGTCAAAATTGGAATTTGAGTAATGGAACCATTACGACCTTCCACACGTCCAGCTCGCTCGTAAATTGTAGCCAAATCGGTGTACATGTAACCGGGGAAACCACGACGACCGGGGACTTCTTCTCTAGCAGCGGATACCTACAGAAATGTAATTTTTAGTAACAGTCAATTTAGCGAATTCTTTGCGTTAGTACCTCACGCAAAGCCTCAGCGTACGAAGACATATCAGTCAAAATAACCAAAACGTGCTTCTCACATTGATAAGCCAAAAACTCGGCAGCAGTTAACGCCAAACGCGGCGTAATAATTCTCTCAATTGTAGGATCATTAGCCAAATTCAAAAACAGGCACACATTCTCCATGGAGCCGTTCTCTTCGAAATCCTGTTTGAAGAATCTGGCAGTTTCCATATTGACACCCATGGCAGCGAATACAATGGCGAAGTTGTCTTCGTGATCGTCCAGCACGGCTTTGCCAGGTACTTTGACCAAACCGGCTTGTCGACAGATTTGGGCGGCGATTTCGTTGTGAGGCAGACCAGCTGCGGAGAAAATTGGGATTTTTTGACCACGGGCAATGGAGTTCATCACATCGATGGCTGTTATGCCAGTTTGGATCATTTCCTCGGGGTAGATACGCGACCAAGGGTTAATGGGCTGACCTTGGATGTCCAAGTAGTCTTCTGCGAGGATTGGTGGACCTGTACATGGAAAGGCAATAATTTACAGAGGGAAACCACACGAAAATCAACTCGAGCACTCACCTTTGTCTATAGGTTTACCAGAACCGTTGAACACTCTTCCTAACATATCCTCGGAAACGGGGGTACGCAAAATATCGCCAGTAAATTCACACATAGTGTTTTTGGCGTCAATTCCAGATGTGCCTTCGAACACTTGCACAACAGCTTTAGAGCCGCTCACCTCCAATACTTGCCCCGATCGTAAACTGCCATCGGACAGCCTCAGCTGCACAATTTCGTTGAATTTTGGAAACTTGACATCTTCCAAAATGACCAAAGGGCCATTTACACCAGACACGGTTTTGTAAGCTGTAAAACACAATATTTAGTTGCAAGTTTTTCATGTAAAAGAGGAGTGGTTTGTCATGGGATATGTCACATGACAATAAACAGCTGATCAAAGCACTGAAATGGAAAAGTGGAAAATCGATGCTCAAAACAAGCCAACCCTTCCACTGCCCTGTAGTATAACCCCAAAGATAAAACAGGGTATTTCTAAGCAATTTCAGTGAAAATTTCGGTCATATGACCTATTTGTGTCCACCATTAATACACTTGAAAGACCCACCCAAGTACACGAATCTTATTCAAAAAACTACATCATAGCACTTACTTAATCTTGGTTGAGATACAAAATCACGGTTAACAGCCAGGACATGTTCCCTGTGGGCTTGTCTAGCCGTTAATGTTTGGGCCATTTTACTTTTTTGACACACTTAAACACACGTCCTGAACAAACCGACGAAAATCAGCTACTGCTTCAGTATTGGATTCACGTGCCGTCACGTGACCTTTTTTAGTACCAGAAACAATTTATTGATGGCACTGAAGCTTGAAGAAAATGTAGGCAAAATTATATACACGAAACGAGAATAGCTCGGCCCATTACATAATATCAGATTTTTCGAAAATGTAAATGTAAATAAAAACCACGAATAAAAACCAAATCCCATTAAATATTAGGTATTTTGACTGTATTTTAACTAATGATGAAGAAATCTGTAAATAAACTTACAATTTCAGTTAGTAATACCTAGATGGCGATACTAACGCATCACAGGTTTCTGTTTGTTAATGTAAGATAAAGTAATAACTTCCGTAAGATGGCACTGGCAGTCTGGTAAGAAATTTGTGTATGGGGCTGGAGTTACCGGAATAAATTTTCCCGTTTTTATTAAATAAAAGTACCATACTGTGTAATTGTTGCAAGAAAATTTAAATAACGTAATTTACCTAAATACATGTGCATTTGGACGGGGTCTTTTGGTGAGTTTCGTGTCTCGTAAACCGAGTCTGATCTTTATAGAATTCTAACCTCATTTTGTGTTTGCTGTTTTATTTCCCTGATTTAAAAAAAGTAAGAAGCTTCTCGAATAGTAAACCTTCAGTATAAACAATACTTGTCTATTTATGCTAATTTCATTGTGACCTTTGTTGAGTTATTTAAGAAAAACTTAAAAAACCGGTTATTTCGTCTGCCTTAATTTTATTACAAACTCATTTAATTTCTTTTAGATTCCTGTTAACAACCCTTAGGTTATGGTTCCTTCTTAATTCCTTTCTTGTTGTAATCTAATTCAATTTAAGATAATCCGACTTAACAACAGACAATACTCAACGCCCAGAGTATAAATAAACGCATTTTGGCGCATCCCGCATCATCTATTGTCAAAGGAATTGAGGCCCCAATTGACCACACAACATAACATAAGCTACACCACAGAAACAGAGTTGGTAATTGACAAAATTAGCTTCGGGTCGTTTCTTATTCGACCTTGTTAGTTTAAATTCAATTAAAATTGCACATCCCAAGCAGTCCAGTACATACTGCCCAAGCTCATAATATCAACTCATAAAAGGGGGAATTAGAGAGAAGTTTGTAAGTCCATTCACCATCCAAACGCATTCATTCGGAATATTTATATTTTTTCGTGTCGGAAGTTCTGTCTTCGTCTGGATTAGTTAGGCTGTCTTTGTTTAGGCATCACGCCATGTGACGTCAGATTTTTGGATGGACAGGACCGTAGCTGAAAGATTGCTCGAAGAACCTGAAACGAATTCACCCCTCTTTGAAAAATGTGCAGCTTATCATCTTGTACCATAATTAGGGACCGTACTAGAAGTAGGACTGTCAAAGTACCAAAAATTAGTCTCTAAAAAGTACTTCCTTGAAAAAGAGACAGAACGTGTAAAACGATCCAATAAAATTCCAATTATTCTATGATGAGCTACAGAAGTTTATGGATGTCTCACTTATATCTCTCGCACACCCCTGAATCTATTATCCAACTTCCCAGGTCTAAAGTGCTACCTCACTAGCCCCTGCCTTGCATCCCACTAGATTTGTTTATCGTTGTTTACTTTATTTAAATACGGCTCTGTAAGGCCACATTGTTAACCGTAAACTGAGTCCCCACGTACTGATCAAAATGCGAGACAGCCGTACCGGTAAACAGGGACAGAATAGATTGTTCTTTCAATGTTGTAGCTTCGATGTAACTTGGGGTGGCTGGAACGCTCTGCCGTTTTTAAACTACATTATACAGAACGGGTGTCAATATGACAGATGTTGTGAACGGTACATAGCGTAAACATTTGAATTTGTGTATAAAAGTGTGTTTATTAATATGTATTACTTAGTTTTGAAGGAGTTATAGTATAAAAAAATGTTGGTGGCGAGTTTGAGTGGAATTTTCGTCTATTTGACGATGGAGACAATTTTGGAATTGGTGATTTTCCTCGGATTCCTCTACTGGGCTTTTCCCGGATTTTTTTCCGAGGGCTTCACAAGGTTCGATTGGTTTGCAATTTTTCGTAACTTGATAGCATGTGTACACAACGATAAATATTAGATAGTCATAATTGGTATAAACAAAATATTTGCATGGTTTGCATAGGTAGAAAATAAACAAAAAATGTGGCCTGTTTTCGCTAATGTTGTCGTTCAGGAAAAAAATGTTTTGAAATAGATAGCCAGGTAGAATTTAAATGCGTTTATTACTTAGTTGATTTGTTCGATTCGTACGGTCGAATTTGTGAAAGTTAGCGAATATAAATTTTTTCCGATGTTACGCATATTAATTTAGATTTAGAACATTAGTTATTTAGGTTTTCGCCGAGCTACATTGTGGATTTTGTGACGTGTTGATGTTCTTGTCTTGTCACCAATCGGATGCGATACACGTTTTCATTTGAAATTGCAAAAGGTTGCTAAATTATTAGTGGTGTGCATAGAAATTATTTCTAAGGTTGAAAGAAAAATCGGACGCGTAATTTTTCCTAATTATGTAAATGCAGCTCATTTTGTTGCTTGTAATTGTAAATCTAAATATTTTATTGTTATTTAAATTAGAAATGTTTCTGCCTGATATTTATTTTATTTTGGTAACGTTGAAAGTTATAGCTTTATATCACTTAAAGCATTACTAATTACTATTAAAAAAATATTAAATGGCAATCAATGACATTTTCCAAGATTTTTCCTCACCTACAATCTAAAAGTTAGGTAAGAAAATTTAGCCCCAATCTATGCAATTTCAAGTAAATTAAACAGTAAGGGTAGTTGCCATGGTGACACCTCATTGAATTCTGGGTTACTATGGCAACTATGTACATTTGAATGAATGCTTGGAATACTATCAAACAGTAAGGGTAGTTGTCAAGTTGTCATAGTAACGACTTGGATCTAGGTTACCATACAACTGGATTTATTTGGAAATTTGGAGGCGAAGCATGTTTTGAATGAATCCTTCAAATTATGACCAAACCAACTGTCTCAATGTTGTTATACTTATCCCGTTTATTTTGTTTCTCTGCAAGAATTTTAATTCCTTTTGCGTTTTCTTAACTGCTCGTTAAACTGTCTTGCGTGTGAAGCTTGAAGAAAATAGTTCCACAGGAAGTTTAGCAACATGCAATTTGTTCGTTTTTTAATTATCTAACTTAGTTTCATGATTTTTGGAATTTTTTCCGATTGAGATATGATCATATGAAATGAAACGTGTATGTTTGGTCAACAACAACACCACCAAATGGGGCAGTCACGTGATTAATATGTGACTAAAGTTAAGTAATTTGTAAACAAAATATTGTTTATTTTGAATCATAAATCGATAGGCTTTAAGATGTGAAAAAAATTATAATTTATTACCTACTGGATGTTTTTGCAATTAACTATCGAATGGAATTTTTATGATGGCACACTTTTTATAATAATTATTTTTATTTAAATGAGTTCTAAGCGATACATTTTCCTGGCATAA
Source organism: Pediacus dermestoides (assembly GCA_963942485.1). Taxonomy (NCBI): domain Eukaryota; kingdom Metazoa; phylum Arthropoda; class Insecta; order Coleoptera; family Cucujidae; genus Pediacus; species Pediacus dermestoides. Next base: position 10,213,423 of record OZ012628.1, on the reverse strand, counting down.
TTTTATCCTTTTTTGCAAAACTTATTGTTATGTTGGAATTTGTGCGTAGGTCCAAATCATCCATTGAATTTCACTTCACGTTTATCCACTTACGAATTATGATGTGTGCGAATTGTAATAAAAGATTTTTGCCTTGAGCGAATTAGTTACCGCGATGCGTACATTGTGCTTCTTCTATTTTCAATGACCCAAAAAAATTAGCCATGATGAGATGATGAAACCCAAAGTTTTCAGTACAATTTTCTCCACTAACTTTTGGATGTGACTTGTGTGTGATATCTATGACCTACAGCTCATAAAAATACGGGAGCAGGTTATGATAAATAATTATTTTGGACAGTGGCGGGGAGTTGATAAGGGAACAAAGGAGATTAGTATGGGAGTTTTTATCAGATTACAAGCTTAAGTGCAGTTGCACCTGAATAACAAATTGAATTTATTGACTGTTCCTCGTATAGTTCCAAAAATAGTGTTTTAGTTTCCTACTATTTTGAATGCAAATTAAATTAGGAATGTGCAAAAAGTATTGAGTCATTAAAATTCCCTTCCTGACTTTTATATGCTAATAAATAATAATATTAAAAATTGTCTCTTATAATCCAAACTTTAAAGTGCATTTCCAGTTTTGTCTGTAAACATATTTTTTTCAATTTATTTTTTATATTTTAATAATAATCATTTGTTATCTTTATTTGTTTGGTCAGAGTACAGTAGAAATTGCACTTTGAGCATTTTTTTTTGATATATCAAGTTTTTCTCTTTGTTATATTATATTGTGATTACAATGAATGTCACTGATATGTTTTAATGTTCTTCCTCGTTGTAAACACTGTTAACAAAGGCGGTAAATTGCTCATGTAATATCATGCAAACAAAACATTTTTTGTACCATAAAATCACTTGTGCGATTTTAAATGATCGTAATTTCCGCGTGTGATAAGCACTCTAAATCATAACTAGTATTATTTTTGTGGAATTTTCTGTTGCCTACCCGAAAATAATCACACAAATACAGATTTTATCTGTTTGCTTTTTGATCCCCGGCACTGGAACTAATTTCGTTTTGTCCTATCTCAGTAGATTCGAGTATGCTTGATTCGGTCACTTTCAATAAAATTAAAAATACTTACTGTTTGATTTGAATACGTACAGTTAGGTTGGTGTGTAGACAAAAGGCCGAAAAATGCTGTTCTTAAATTTAATTGAGAATTTATCGACCATGTTCGGTACGGTAATCAGTCGAAATTTTCTATTTGTTGGACTATGCGTTTTTGTGGGGTTGGTGGTGAAAATGGATGTGTTTGGGACGATTTATGGGTCGTTCCAGTTGTTTCTGGTGTTGATGTTTACTTATCTCATTTTATTTTTGCGAGGGTGAGTCAAGAAATTGAAAATATTGTTTTCTAAGTTTAATAATATTATTGCTAGTTTAGGTCTCTAATAGTAGCAACTTTTGGCTATAATCCCAGAAAGTTTGATTATTATTTTTTGGAATAGGAAACTATAAATGTAGAATTTGTATTTAGATATTTTGAGAATTTTGTTGATTTTAGGAAAGTAGTTGTAATGAATCATATAAAATTTTTAGTATTTGTTTAGAAACTCTAGGCATTATAAAAAGATGTGTATTGATTTCACTCAAATAATATAAATTAAGAATTATTGTTTTAAAACCAACTTAAAACCAAAATATAAGAAATAAATGAAAACAAGCAAATTATTTTGAAATATTATTAGTAATTTTATTAACGATGTTATTTTACAAAAACAAAATGTAATTTACTCTAGAGACTAGCAAAAAATCCGTTTATATTTCCAATAATAAATATTTTTATTTTGATAGCTATCGACAAATAAATAATTATAGTTGAGGTCATCCACGCGACATTTATTCCTCCTATGATGACTTATCCATTAATTAAATAACTAATTACCAACTTCATGATTTTCCTTGCTGAACAAAAAATGCAAAACGCAATAATTTGTCCCAATTTAAATTGCCGATTTTTTTCAGAGTAAACAAAATGGTAGATATTGTGACAAATCGCATGTTCGATACATTCAACCGCTTTTCACCGAGGGAAAACCACCAAACTGCTACACTCTCGACTTTGAGCAGCCTGAAGAGGTTTTCACGCGACCAAAGGTACAAGAAGATCCTCAACAGGGAGGCGGATCAAAAGGTACAAATTAAAGCGAACTATAACAAAGCCAAGTTTATTTCCTAGTGATTTACATTTTTGCCTTGAAATGCTCGTAATTGATTGGATTGCTGATTATTCATGATCAACTTCTAGCTTTCACTATAAGAGAAATACTTTTACTACTTAAACTTAAATAGTGTTCAGTTATTTTGCATCATCCCTAAAATTCGGTTTTAAATGCGTCGTTACAAAAGACTATTAGTATTTCAACACAATATCATCCAACGGTGTAATCTTTATTTAGCCAAGCAGCTATTAGCTAATAACCCAAAGGTTATGTCAGATAACACTACAATTTTTCTGCTGTTGTTGCTTGGAATGTTTTTATTTATGGTGTGATTTTATTTTCTAGGCCAAAGACGAGCAATTATTCGAAATAAAGGAGAATGTGCCTGAAGTTAAGCCGCCTCCAAGACGGCCCTTTGCGGGGCTGTGCTGTGAAAATTGCACGAAAACTGGAAGGGTGAGAAATTTATTAGATGAATTTTACACTTAGTTTTAGTATAATAAGCAAAAAGGAGACTTATTAAGATTTTTTATTTTTCGAATTTTCGTCTCAAGCCCTTAAATTTGCTTCTCTTGATTCCACACAAACTAATCAATAATAATCGATGAATTAATACTGAAAGTAAGTGGAATTTTTTGTTATCCAAAATGTTTGTCACAGAAAAAAGAGAAATTTGTAAGAGGAAGATCCGCGCGATCTCAATTGTAACTAATTTGTTATTCAGAAACTGTGATTGATTGTGCCACAATGAATTTTTTTTTGATATTTTCTCTCGCACTTTTCTAAATATTTTAAGGCCCGGTTGTATAAAACTTTAATCTAGGTGTTAAATTTTTATCCTCCAAAATATCTATAGTGACAATTGTAATCAACAATCGTTTTTATGGCAGTTTATCCTTTTTGGAGGATTATCTCGCGATAAAATTTTTATACAACCGGCCCTAAGAGTACAAATTTATTTAAGCCGGTTCTGCCTGCAGTTTGAACTATAGTAAATTTAGAACCGCGTTGCATTTTCCGCGCGTATTTTTAGCCCACGTCTACAACAAACCGAACAATGTGGTGTGGATTTCCAAATAGTTCTCGGGTAAAATCTCCTTAACCCCCAAATATCCTCCTGGATTGTTGTTAGTTCTTGGGGCGGTTTGCAGGAATCCTTAGTCAACAGAACCACCCAAACTTTGGCATTGAAAAACATCCTCGACTTCCAACCAGCGAGAAATGGCTACCTGGCACGACTGTTCTCCCATTTGCACCAAGTGTCCATCCTGCAAAAGTTCAACTATCCTCAAGTTGCCGAAATTGTATTGCGCGATGATCGTCTGAAGGACGCAGTGGAAAAAACTGCTTTTCAACAGTTTCAGGATGTGGATAGTAGCGAGGATCATGTGTATCAGCAGTTGTTGGCTAGGAACCAACGAAGGGCTAAGAAGTTGCTCTATGATATGCGCTCGACTTTGTCTGATTTTCTATTAAGGTAACTTGTTGTAACTCAAGTTGTGCTTTAGATTAATTTCGGGGTTTTTCAACAGGTTTACCTCGTGGGTTTTATATAAACTCCTGCCTTGTTTCCTGAGTTCCGTCGTCGTTCATCCAGGACAAGTGGCTATGTTGAAAAAAGCGGCAAAAAGCAAGTTCCCCATGATTTTCCTGCCGCTACACCGCTCGCATCTAGACTATATTTTAATCTCCTTCATTTTGCTAAACAACAACGTACCATCGCCTCTAGTCGCAGCCGGTGACAACTTACGCATTCCCTTCTTCGGGTAATTCCTCCAGATCAAGTTCCAACCCTGTTTTTAACTAACTTATTTTTAGCTCTCTCTTGCGTGGTCTCGGTGCCTTCTTCATAAAACGCCGCATTGATCCTATTATGGGTCGGAAAGACCACGTGTACAAAGCAGTATTGCACACATATATGAACGAATGTCTTAGAGCCGGTCATAACATGGAATTCTTCCTGGAAGGTGGTCGTACAAGAACCGGCAAACCTTGCATGCCTAAATATGGAATACTAAGTGTTATAGTCGATACGTTTATGGACGGCACGATTGAAGATGCTATTCTGGTACCTGTAAGTGTGAATTATGAGAAACTGGTGGATGGTAACTTTGTTCGGGAGCAACTGGGACAACCGAAGGAGATGGAGACGTTCAGTGCGGCTATTAAAGGAATTTGGAAGGTTTTGAATAGCAACTATGGGATGATGAGGATTGACTTTAATCAGCCGTTTTCGTTAAGAGTGAGTAGTTTTTAAGGTGGTGAAGGATGCTTAATAATTTTTTTGTGGCTGCAGGAGTTGGTTAAGACTTTTAATGTGAATGGTAAGATTCCAACGCCGCTCAGTGGTAAAAAACCGTTGAAATCCAATCCGTCCACTAGTAGTTTATATGGAACTGATGTTGTTTCCGACGACCTCAAATCGCTTGTTGAAAGTATTTCCAAACATATAATCCATGGTAAGCTTCAGGTTTTTTAATTTGAAATTTTTCAACATAAAAATCTTGCAGATTGTGCCAAATCTACCTCGATTATGTCGACGAATGCTTTGGCATTTTTACTATTAAACGCCTATAGAGAAGGTGCGAAAGTGGAGGAGTTAGTGGATGCTATGGACGAGCTTACAGACGATTTGACTCAAACTGGACGAGACTTGGGTTTCAGTGGCGACTCTATAGATGTCATTAATTATGCTGTAAGTCGTATCATATAAACTAAATGGCATATTTAATTTCCTTTTTAATTAGGTCAAGATGTTGGGTCCTGGTCTAGTCCAAAAAATCAAAGTTGACGGAGAAGATTTCATAAAACCTATAACACTCTTACCAAATGTAATTGAGTTGCAATACTACAGCAACACTTTAGTTGCTCATTTTGCCCTCGAAGCCATCGTAGCAACTAGTATAATGTCCTCAGACTTCAAAAAGGGTATAACACCAACGCAGCTACTGGATTTCACAATAGAATTATGTGAAATCCTGCAATACGAGTTTGTGTTATCGAAACCTTGCCAGAGTTTAGAACAAATTGTTTCGTGTTGTATTGATGATTTGACGACGAAGAAAGAGGTATTTCAAAGACCCTGGGTAAGATTAAGTTACACTAATAAATAAATAAATAAATATTTTAATTTATTTGATTTATTTAGGGGGAAACAACGGAGAAGGCACGCTTTGTCCCCGATATTGACTTAGACGAAGACGACGAACGCGAACGGTTCTATTTCCTAAATCACACCACAATAATGAAGAAGGACTTAACAGTTTTGCGTCGAAGCATATTGCCATTGATTGAAGCTTATGCTGTAACTGCGTTTGCTTTCCATAAACTAATTGGAAGACAGTTACTGGAAAGTGAATTACTCAAGTGTATTTTAGACGAAATGCAATTGCAGTTAGGCAGTGATGAGGAATCTATGCACAAAGTTCTTTATGGTATGTATTTTATTCATCAAAAACGTGAACATATATTTATTGGTTACTGTATTTTACAGCTGAAAGCTTGTCAGTTGATGCGGTGAAGAATGCACTAAAACTATACCAAAGGTGGGGATATTTGGAGTGTCATAGCGAGAAGAAATTACGGTTATATTATTTGAAGGAGGAACATGATAACAAAGAATCTGTAGATAATCTCTATGAGAAATTGCAACGGTATCGACGGAATTTAATAGAATAAATATAAATTGCTTTATTTCACTTTATTAGGATGTGCCTTTTTATGTACAGATATTTTTATAACGTTCTAGTTTGTTTTTTATAGATTTGTCTTCATAAAAAGTTATTTAATTAATTAATAGCTATTATACGTAAACTGTGATAATTAAGTAAAAAACTCAGAAAACTTATCACAAAAATGTTTGTTATTTTATAAAATACAAAAATTCAAACAGTACTTTCTGTTTTATTATCCTTAATAGCTAGTAAAATTCCTTCGGGATTTGGTTGTTTTGCAGTAGCAAAAACCTTCAAATTTGCCTTTAAAATTGCTTTAGCCGTCGCTGGACCGATAGCAATAAACTACAACAAAAATCACTAGAAGTTGCCAAAAAAAAAACGACAAAAATCTTACTTTTATTTGATTTAAATCAACTGGGAGGTTCCGTAAATGCTCTGTGCAACTACTTACACCAGATGCACTGAAAAATACAAAAAACTCTGGTATACTGCTGAAATTATCAGTTACTTCCGACAATTCCGCCTCAATTTTCTCACTGGGTAGATTTTCGTACACTACAAGTCCGTCCAATCTCAAACCCTCAGGGAATATTTCGTGGGCTAGAACACTAGATGATAGATTTCCTTGTGGATAAAGCAGCGGTTTGGTTATAAGAGCTTTGTCTGTAAACCCAACATTTTTAACCAGCTTACCACAGCAATCATTAGTATACCTTCCAGAATAATCTGGGCTAAATTATATGCGCTTCCAGCTTCCTTTCCACGACAATCCAATCCAAGTTTCGATAAAGCTGCCTTATGAGTTGCCTCACCTACAACGAAATTCGCTTTGGAGAACCATTGAGGGTTCAGGGGGTTGTCCTGTAAGACGTTTTGCACAGCTTGAACACACCGTGGACTAACCAGGACAATTCCACTGTAATTGTCATGATTTACTTGCAGTCTTTCGTGCAAATGTGTAAAATTTATGAAATTAAACTGCAGAGTTTTGACTTGCTTAACCTTAAAACCATTGGACACTAGCAAAGTTGTATATTCGTCTGATGCGGTTAAATCAGTTTCTGATTTTAATAGCAGAACTGTGTTGGAGCTTATCATTTTGTTAAAACTGGTCCAACAATTACACTATTATTAATTTTTGGAATTTTAATATTAGTATGTTTCAGAACCAAAGATTATAGGTAGCAGTTTCGTAATTGAAATAAGTGAGTGCAGATGGCTCTGATGGTTCAAAATACAGTATACTGTATTTTGAATAGGATATTTAGTTGTGCTACTTGTCTACAGATGGCAATAAACTATTCAATTAAAAATTATCAATATTTTTTGGATTTTAATTAAGAACTAGACTATTAATTACAGATTATCGAAATATAACAAACCTCATGCAAGTTAAGTATATCTACATGATGTACTGATGCAGTTTTAGCATGGCATCAACAATCAGTCGTTTGGAAGATAGAGTGTAGGTGTCGCTTACGTTTTAAATAAATTCGTAGCGGGAAATTTCAATTTAACTGTTTTGATTTTGAAAAATATGGTAAATGAATCATAATTCTCAATTAATTCGATTGAAACCACAGATGGCGTTCTTTTTCTGGTAATAATATACAGATTCCTACATATTTCTATCATAATATTACAAAATTTTGTCTAGAGGGCGTACAAATGTTGCCATAGACGCCGCGTGTAAATAATCAATTTGAATTTGAATCTGTCACAGATAGTTTATTGAGAGTATCTTAGCTGTTTTAAATAAACCGATTCAAGATGATGTGGAGAGACATGGGCAATGTGGTATCGGGTGTCCCAAAAACCCGTTTATCACCCTTCATGAAATTTGTACATGGCGCAATTATATGGACGTCATTCTTGATAGTACCATACGGTACTATTCTATTTCTACCAAGACTACGCGTCATGCACGAAGAAGGTTGGGGTTCCGCAGTGGCAGGTGAAGGCCCTACAGACGACGTTTGTTAAATCATTACTTTGATGTTAATGTAGCAAAATAAAATAAAAGTTTGAGAAAAACTGTACCTATTTAGACGTTCTGATTTTTTCTTCTTTGTGCTAAGCGATTGGACATGGAGCGATTTTATCATAAAGCCATTTTTCAAGTAAGACATTTCAAAGCAATTTGTTTCTGGGTGCGTAATGGAGCGTTTAATGAGGAGCTCGCCGCCGCCGCTGGTGGCCAAGGGACCGGCAAATTGAATCGTTCCCAGCTTAGACACAAATTTCACTCGACATAGTTTTTTATTTTTGCCAAACGCCACATATACTGAAAAAATACGATAGGGGCTGACTTTACGTTATTTACCTGAAAAGGGGCAAATTATTCAAATTGGGACGAAAATTTATACACACTTTGCAAGGAGTTTAATTGGTCCCTATAAGCTCAATATAAATCGGGGAATCGCCTCTTGGGAAATGAATCAGATGCGATGATGAAAAAATATCGTGTGTAGCTAAAGAAAAAAGACAGTTAAATTGTAGCGGGTTGCCAACAAAAAAAAACCGTCGAGCGCAAAATAAAATAAAAGTTTTGCCTGAAGGAATTCGATAATAAGCTTTTAAAAAAGTTGGAGAACGTCTTGATAGTGTTTTGTTGATCCCCAGGGCGAGCCACGCGTTTACCGGAAAACGGAACTAGAGCTTCACAGCTATCCGATTAGTAAGTTAATTAAGTGCTTTCAGTTAATTGAGACGCCGATTTATTAATTACCTTTATAATTAGGTATATTCATTTGAATTGTGCGAGAATTGTGGATGATAAAGTTATTTGAAGAAAATTTTGTTTTTTACTTGAATTATGATTTTGATAAGGTTTTTTGAATTTATTTAAAAAAATTCATTCTGTTGCTGATGGTCCAACCAATAAACGACCCAATTGCATGTCAATTGATTGGTGGCAATTTTCCGAATCATTTCGGCCAATAATCGTAAAAACGTCACGGGTTCAATTGTAAAATACGATCCGGGGAAGTCCCCGTTTATGCATTTCTAATGGCCGCGGCCCATCTCGCCGGAAATGATGGAATGTTCTTTTGTCACCACAGGAGTGTTCATTTTCCGGTTGGATTGCCATCGGCGATAAAAAAAATATACAAAGAGGAGAGATTGTAGAAAAAGTGCGGAACGCCCTCGGATGCAACGAACGCGCGCAAAGACCGTGAAAACGGTCCAGCTCCAGCGTGGCGCGCCGTGCTCCACTAACATCACATCAGTGGAGGACTACATAGTTTGTTACTTGTTTTGGGTCATTTAACAGATAAACGTTACCGAGTGGCCTTGTCTTAACGACACCTTACGGGACCCTTAAAGTACCCACTCGTTTAAACGATACTTAAGACACACCGAGAGCGCAGAGATGGAACTGGAGGACACATTTAGATAAGGAAATCGACTATTAATCTTATGGCAGGGTGGGCAGTTTAATTCGACGGTTTTTTGCACACGTATACAGGGCGATTTGCACCAAGGAAACGATTCTTCTCCAAAGAACTAAAAATTATCAAATAAAATATGTTTCAATAACCCAACAGAGTTCGCAAAATATCCCTCTGACTTTTATTTCAAACACTCTTTAAATGAAATGTATCAGTTTCATATCAAGAGAATTAGGATCCTTATCAAATTAAAGGCATGCAAGGACGATGTCGAAGTGACCAGATTTGAACTCATTTCATTTTTGATAAAGCCATAGGTACATTATAAAATGTAACATTTTCAAAGAGCTAACTAACAGTTATGCATCTAATGTCTTCTCACTGAGTCACTCTTCTTCCGACCCAAATTGCATATAAAGTTACGGTTTTTTTCACAGTTCAGCGCACCCACAACCAAAACGACTTCTTATTCAATTCAATTAAATATAAATCGTGTTGGTGGTGCGTGGATATATTTAATTCCCTGTTGAACGGGACATCAGTGAGAGGGCAGTGAACACAGTGTCCCTGGGGAGCTTTGCCCTGAAATCCCGCCGGCTTGTTGGCTCTACCATCATTTGTCTAACAGCTGTTCACATATCGTCAAATTACGTCATTACGAGCGATTGTCGATTATACAAGGCGAAAACACCCCCTCATCTCGATCATGATGGTGTCCATTTCATTATAATATAAGAAAACCACCCTCCAATTAAATTTTAAATGTAACACCAATACCACCATATGCGGAAATTAACATTTATTTTTGGTGGTGGAGATTTGACGTCGCCGTCGACCGTCGTTGTCTTGAAACACTTTTCTGGGGTTGGGTTTTTTTCGGCGCACAGTCGAGTAAAAGCAAGGAAAATATATATGTAGCTGGCAGAAGACTGTGGGAATTAAAAATCTGTTGTTTTTCTGTAAAGAACAGAGCGATGGTGCCGTGGTATGCTCTGGCATAGGATGGAGAATCACTACTTAAGAATTTAAAATTCTTTTACGTAAAATCCGGCGAGTATAGCACTTAAAGTAGCGGATGGAGTCGGATCTATGAAATGGCATTTTAAGTTGGATTAGATTCAAATTTAAAACATTGCCAATAATACGCAGCCAAAGGGAATGAACACCAGAAAGCGCAAATTTAACGGGTTTTTATTTCGTACAGCAGGAGAAACTTTTTTTCTTACTGGGTACATTTTCAGGGGGCAGCTACCACCCCCTGTAATGCGACGCTTTATTCGACGATTAAACCGAAATTCAATCAGCAAATCTGAATATATGGACTATGTAGCAATACTAAACAATCTTGTCTTAATCTTGAATCGATAGTTTAAATTTCCCGCTTTTTAAACTGCAGGAAACAAAAATAAAGATGAGTTCTTATTTCATTAAATAATTTGTCTATAAAATCTTATGTATCTTCACTGATACATTTAATTAAGAATAGAGAATTCATTCATAAAAACAGTGGAATAAGAATATATAAACTCCTGGACATATCAAAATTCTGGCCTAGAATCTTAGGATCAGGACCAGTATTAATACAAATTTGTATTTTTCTTATCACGTTTGGTTCTTTGGTCCTTCATAAACTAAAACTAGTAAAAAGTTGCATTTTTCCTAAAGTTAGGTACAGGAATTTTTGCAACCAAAACTGCCAATGACATTACTAAGTAGTCCTAAAAACAAATGGACAGCATCCGTTTAAAATTGTCTTGGCCTTTTTCTAATTGTAAGCTTTATTTTATATTTTCTATAATTTCAAAATGAAACACAGTAGGAACTTTTTTTTTCAAAATAAACTGCTGGCCAATTGAAACGTACCAAGCAAGGTTCAATTTAAAGTCAAATATTTTGAAAAATAGAAAAGATATCAACATGCGGTTTTCAGGATTTCAGAGATAATTTAATTGAGAAAACGATAGTGTTACCCGATTTTATAACTTTGAAGTACATTACTATCTACAGGGTATGAAAGAAAGTCTTCTTTTTTTTGTCAAATTTTATAACTACCGTGATTCCACAAAATTTTTTTTATATTTTTTTGATGTAGATTTTTTTAGTCCTTACTTAATGGGAAAACAACCCGTTTCTCAAAATTTTGATATCCCTGTTATTTTATAAAATACCGAATTTTTGCTGAAAATTTGATTTTTTTTTGTTTTTTGTCGTTCGGCCGTATTGTGTTTTGTAAGAACCAATCTCTGTAGTTGATTATAATACCTTATGAATGGCTTTCTTATAAAAAGTACACTTTTTGTACTTTCATTAATTTATTGGTAACCAGTGGCTTATCAAAAATCGGTACACTTTCGCTAATTGGTAAATTTTTTAATTCATTTTTTGAGGCTATTTTCTTAATGGAATAGAATGGAATTTAGTTAGTTCATGTTCACCATTGGTTTAAGTGACTTATATCCTCGAAACGGGTTTTTCACTTTTTCAAAAATTTGCTCATATTCGTGTATACCGGGTGGCTACGAAATCGTTTTACAACCCCCACCATTTTGTTACATTTAACTGTATTAATTTGAAATTTGGCATGGTTTGATTGTTGAAAGGAATAATCATTTTGACGTTTAAAACAATCTAATGACACATCCGGTTCCACCGGAAGGGCCACCTACTAACTTTCAAAATTTTTTTAAAACAACTCTGTACATTTTTTTCCGCAATAATTAGATTCTACTTAAAATTACCTTTTTATCGACATATCACATGATGACATTAGCTTCCAAAATGGCAGCATAATTATTATTGCAAAAACCTGTTCAACAATATTTAATTTAATAAAAAATTCGGTATCTTATAAAATAAGAGGGATATAAAAATTTTGAGAAATTGGTTTTTTCCTCATTAACCAGGGACTAAAACAATGGACATCAAAAAAATATTAAAATTTTTTTGTGGAATCTCGGTAGGTATAAAGTTTGAGAAAAAAAAGACGACTTTCTTTCATACCCTATAGATAGTAACGTACTTCAAAGTAAAAAAATCGAGTCACACAAAAATTCTGAAAACCTCATGTTGATATCTTTTCTCCTTTTTTGAAAATATTTGAGTATAATTCAACCTAAAAATTCGCTTGGTACGTTTCAATTGGCCAGCAGTTTATATCCAGAAATTCTATCTAACTTTTACTAAAATCCAACAAGCGGTTCCCAAACTATGTGGCTTGGAACAATTTCGTTGGAAAAATAGTCATTTCCAAGGTTCGACTTTTTGGAAGCTAACATTTTGGTTGGATTTCTTTGATTTCTGATTACCTCAAGATACTGTCTTTAGACCTCTTTTCCAATTTCTAAGTACCTATGGTACTATCGTTTATTTTTACCACCTGGACATAAAAATTCAGTTTTTCTTGTACGTATAATTTTCAGTTCAAAAATGTTAATAATCGTTTCTAGAATATAAATAGGTACTTCCAATTCTACTCTTTCTGCGATATGGATAGAAAAATTAGCCCCCTCTCGAGTTAAAGTAAAGAATTTGTACTTAACATTTTGAAATTACCGCAAATTTCCCTATACAAAACATTCGTTTTACAGTTCTATAAACTGGGAAACTACTAAGGACCTCGCCCTCCCCCGTGGCACTAGTTGTTTGTTAGTTAACTGCTTGGCCAAATCGCTTCCCTGGCAAATAAATAGCGCAATAGCACCCCGAATATAGTAATAGTCAAAGTTAGCCACCACAATTACTTAATCTTAGTGGGGTACTATACACACCTATAATACCAGACACCAGCAGCGCAATGGAGGATGCGGTGGTGTGTGGTGGTGGTGGCCCAAACAAACATATTATACCAACAAGAGGAGAACATTTTAATTAAGGTGATTAGGTACCCGCTCTCAAGTTGTGTACACACAAATAAATTAACTTTAAAACTGAATTAATTGCTTCTTGCGTTTTAGAAATGGAGGCGCTCGAAATTAACGTGCCTTGTTGGGGAATTAGACTTGTTGAAATTTCTCATTATGTCCCCTTTTGTTCGCGTTTTAGCTGGGCGACTGAATTTGTAAAAAAACTCAATGAAATAACAGACACCAAAGCACTTTTTTGTTTCTACAAGTCGGTATGGTAAGTCTAGAAGAGTCCTCGAAATCGGACTGTATTCCAGCTATAAACTCAATAATTTACCAGTTAATTACAAGCAGTGCGCCGTAATGCAACCTAATATTTAACTAATTGTTTTAGCTATTATTAATATAAGCCGAGAGCTTTCTGAAAGTAAATAGGGTTGTGGGGCTGTTGCACGGGTGGGGGAGCGCGGGGGTCGATTGAACAAGTAAAACGAGTTTACGAGGGTCGATCAGGAAGTTGCAGGAAAGATGTGAGGAATTGCAAAAAAAAATGAATAGAGTCTAGAAAAATTACCGTCACCTATTACCAGTTTTAAGAAAATGCTTTTTTTGAAAACTAAGCTTAATTGTAATAAATACATTAGGAACTTTACTTTTTCAAAAATGTCGAAATTAGTACACAAATTTTTCTAAAATTATTGTACATCATGAAAAGGAAAACGAGATATGAGCTTCGTAGCTGTTCCTACTATTAATTTTCTTTATGCAAAAAATTATTGACTGTCATCAATCATAATTTTTAGGTTATGTTCAATTATTCCGCACTATATGTCACAACTTGGCATCAAAATTACATCTAGGAACTGAAAAATTCATAAAAACCTCAATATATTAATGAATACTTTGAATTATCTTTTAACGAAAACTTTGAAAGAATTCTTCTAACATTTATTCTTGATCCTTCCTCGTATACTCCGCCGAAGCATTTCAGTGTATTTTGGGGCGGCATGAAGTTTACCTTTGGACTCCATTTCAATTCCACTTAATTTTGTGAGCGCGCCGAGTTGGGTAAATATTTGCACCGGTTTGTACCGAGATGGGGCTCCTCAGTGCCCTGGCCGTCGCACACCCCGTTTCGCCTCGCCTGCAATCTGTTCATATTCTCCTGCTGCTGATTCTGATGCGACCACCAGCAGGACTATACTGTTGAAGAAAAACCACAAGGAAAAAATATGTGGATACCTTGAGGTTGGAAGATGGACAGTTGTGTGGATGCGTGAGGGGAGTTTTCAGTTTTGTTTTCAGTGGTTGTTGTAATTAGTTGACGGAAGCTGAAAATGTTGTTTTCATGAAAAAAATTAAATCTGGGTGTTTTTTGTTGGAATAAAAGATATTTTCAAAATTATCATTAAATTGCGTTAAATATTGCAAAATGTAGTGAGAAATTGCAAGGATTCGCAAGCCACTTTACAACTTGAATTAATTGTTATAATATTAAGTTTTTGCTTCTAAACATCTAAACGATAGTTTCTACTTTATTTTTGTAAATGAAACTCACAGTTCCATGTTATTATTTATAAATTCTCTTCTTTTACGGTGTGATTTGTATTCGAATATCCTGCAAACCCGTTTACATGCCATTGTATTAGTAATAAATGATCCCGCACTTCGGACACTATACCCTAAATTAACATACACTTTGTCCTCTAAGAACAATTTCAATTAGTCGGAATCAGTGTTGTGTGCTTCGAGCCATCAGAGTCCTGGCAGCGATAGTGAAAGGCGGCAGTGCTAGTGGTGGCAGGACCTTTGGTATACTCGCTAAAAGCCCCATTCGCAGGACTAACTGTGAGATGCAGGACTCAACTTTAATTGAAAATGACAAATCCCTCTATTGAAATGGTAATCAACTACTAGGAAATCCTATTAGGATAAACTCTGCGTCTGATCGATATGGGTTCATGAGCGGAAAAAGGATGGGGCATTAAACATGCGGAACGAAACGAAAATCGCTCCCGTATATTATAAGGATGTTTGGCAAAATATTATTATTGATGGAGCGCTTAATTTTTTTCCTTTCTAAAACAGTTTTTGTTTCGCTGTAAATGATTCGTTGTGGTTGCGTAAAAGAAAGCAATTTATGCTCATTAAAATTTAACTTGGCGCGCCCTCCGACTGTGAAAAAACCGAAACGTTGAGTGCTATAAATAATTATTTGGAATCAAAGCAAATAATGAGATCAAAGCTGCTGCTGGTAAGAACACAAAAAAACGAACCAAGATGAAACTTCATACTACTATAGTATAGAATATTAGTAGGATATTTCGTCACACATGTGTAGGACATTTAGCTCTGTTAGTTCCAGTGGCAGAACCATCCGCACAGACCGCACGCAACGTCAAAAATATCCTCTCTCGCAAATTACCCGCCACACGATCGTCCAATTGTTTAAACAATGGGCGGTTTGTGGATCTCGTCATGTGTTTGGCTTTAGTTCCGCTATAGCGGGCAAGCTTCAAAGGATGTCGTCGCTATGTGCGCCCATAACCTCCAAAATAACACAACGTTAATGAATAGGTGGCTTTCATTTTAAATGTTTCCTGTCCTCTCTGGAAATAAACTAATATTTCAGGTCTTAATTAGTCATCGTAAACGGCTTTTGATGCTTATTGTAACACGAATGGGTTACGAGGGAGTATTACTTTGAGAATAAATAACGCACTGTATACTGTATGCATATCTACTTACTTTTCTGGAGCATAATGAAGGCATTTGTTGTATAGATTTAGATTAAAATTAGAATTAAAGGTGGCATAAAATTATTCTGTTAAATGAATCAAACCTCGTATATTTCTGAAAACTGATTACCATTATTACATAGTTTTTTAGGAAAAGAAGAGTACTTGCAAACAATAACAAAGTAACTACTATTAATTTTGACCAAAACAAGGTCAGTGGATCCAAAAACTGTTTTTAGGACAGTGAACCACATCCCTCGATCTCAGCGACTTTGGCGGCGTTTGTAAGAACTAACACAGAGTCACCGCCACTACAAAAATTGGCTCCTGTGGCCAGATTTGTTTGTAATCGCATTTTCATTTATGTTATTACACCACTTTCGCTCTAGCTAACGCAGACTTAAGGGTTCCAGTGCGTACCGCACTGCACGTTTGTCTAAAATTCTGTACACATTGGACCTCAATGTTTACTTTAGCCCAGCCGCGTATCAGTTTATGCGATGAACGCCAGGCTCAACCACCAAACAATCTAACAGAAAGCCTCGATAACAATGTAATTATTTTTAAATTACTTCCCCCTGTTCTGTATGTAATACTGCTATTATGTGTGGTTTGTTGTCTTTTTGCTATACAGACACGCATGAGAGTTGATTTTGTATATGAGTTTGGGCCTGATTTTAAATTTAAATCAAAAACGATAATTTGGGGCGGTGTTTGTTCCATTCCAGTGATGATGATTGATCACTTAATCACTGTGTTTTATTTTTTTATATCGTTTATCTGGTTTAATTTAATCCACCCCGAAATTATTATATGACGAAAATTCCAACGCCCCATTTTCTATTTTGTTGAAATTTTACAATGGAAACTTGTTTTCCATATTACGAGTATAGCCAGATGTGTGTATAGTTTATGTTTTGGCTCCATTATATATTAACTACCCTTGGTGGTTATTGCAACCAAGCCAATAGCACCACACCACACAACAAAATCATACCCAATAAAATGATAAAATCTCATATTTATAAGGTAATTTAAATTCGACAAAACAATAGGCATAACTATGGTTCGAGGTCATTTAACAAGTAATTTATAACCGAAATAAAATGACGGGTGGTTGGGTGTAATAACAAACGTGGAATAACTGGGAGGGTGCCGATACCACCCCTTATAACTGACTGCGAATCCCCCAAGGCAATCGAATGATTTTTCTGGATATAAAAATTCCAGGAGTAAAACCGGCACCTCCACCAATATTCAATTGTTGATTCCAACTTTCCTCTCTAAAGAAAATCAAATTTCCTCTTAGCCACCCGCGTTGTCGCCTCTTTCCTCTTCGCATTCGCGATATATCTCTCTTCGAACACAAACAGAATTGGAAGGAATCCGGAATTGAACGCCTAAAATGCTAATTCGAACGCCTCTCTTCGGGAAGTGGTTAAACTGCACAAACAGCGTCTATTATATGCGCAATAAGACCTCTCCGTCTCTAATACGATCTCAATTTAGTTTAGTTACGCTCTGTTACACGGGTCGCGTGGCAATCGAGCTGATGCTGCTGCCCCCTGATTCCCCCCTCTGCTTGAACAACACAGTGGGCCCCCGAGTTCCAACCACCCACTCACTTTATAGGGCACCAGGCAGTAGCAGCATTTGTCACAACAATCACTGGTCCCAAATTCTCTGGGTTTATTATTGACGAATTAAGGATTCAATCGCACCTAATTATGAAAAGGGATCTGGAGAGGGCAGGGCGGATTTGTGTAGTTTAAGGATAATTGGGGGGAGGTATTTAATTTTCAGGGTGTTCTTAAAAGTGAAATAATGCATTCAATAGATAGGAAGTAAATTGTACCAAAAAAGGTGAAAAATGGGTTTTGGAACAATTATACGAAATTTTGAAATGATGTTAATCAGTGGTAGAAATTTGATATCAAGAACGTATAAAAATAAAGGACAAAATGCTCCCAGACTCGAATCCGTTGCCAGTTGCAGTGACAGTGACAGCAATTTTTCGTCCTTGTTCAGTTTTTTGTCCACACAAACAGCACAGGCGGCCCAAAACAAACACTGACAAATATGCAGAATGAAGCACGCGCTTTAATGGCTGTTGACGCATGCGCAGAAATGTTTGCAAGTTCTGACCCATGAATTCTTACCCCCACCATGGTAGCTTTCTGTCCTCTATTTTTATACGAGTACGTCCTTGTTTGATATATTCATAATTTTGAAATTTGAAAATTTTGAATGTTTCCGTGTGCGTAAAACTATCTCTCCCTTCATTAAGAGAGGTTAGGTTAGGTGGCGGGAAAGTGTGATGTATAAGTCAACTGAAAATAATTTTACCATAAGAATTTACTGTACTGGTTTCTAAGAATCTACCTAATTTTTTTACAAATTAAATTTTTTAAACCTTTTAAGTATCACATTATCTTATGTCTGCAGGTATGAAAAATAAAGGACATTCATTCTAGTGTAAATCTGGAAATCATCAAGATTACATTTGTACAAAAAAGCAATAACTATGTAGGTTTTTGATTTATATTAAAAATTCAGTTTGAAACCTATAACTTAAATTATCTGTATAGGAAGGGGGGAGTGGAATCAAAATTTATCAGTGAGTTCTTGGAACGTAGATAATAGTTTCTGTAGATTTTTGAGAAAGTATTTTTTGCTTATGTTTAGGTAACCTCATCCAATCTGAAACGATATCAGTGTTTTTATGACAATTAAATATTTCCAAATAATTTTTTTCTAATATTCCTTTCTAGCTATAGTTACTCCTTAAGCTAAGGATGAAGAAACCTTAGAAAATCTCAACACCAACCTCATATTTTATTGGAAAACCCCCCGAGGACCCAACCAAAGCACACAAACCACCACCCCTGCTCTTCCAAGCAAAAGATAAGATAAATTTTGACAGATTTAGGTCCACGCACCACATTTTGGTTGGTCCAAATTCCGTAATGGAATATAAACAATGCTAATGTTCTCTTTAGTTTGATGGAACCAACACGCACCAACTCCAACTCTCCACTCCCCCTACCCACCCCAACATCGTGATATCGTTGCGAAACAGACGACGAACATGCTGCCAAAACAAAACACACACACCCGCAAAACGGCGCTTTCTTTTGTCCCCAACCAACGCCACGCACTGGGCGGCCTGACTGAGCGATGATAAATTGCCTTTCAATTGCCGAATTTCCAGACATCATCATCTAACTGGAATGAGACAATTAAAGAGTTGCAATAAGTAGTAAGTAAGCAAATAATACTTTGTAAATACAATTTAGGAAGTGACTAACTAACTAACTGTTATGGAGGAAACTGCCCTCAGGATACAAAGAGCTACACCCAAAAGCGCTTTTGCTGAGGTTAAACATCCAGATCAGATAAAGTTGGCAATTATCGTCTTCATGACAATATAACGGTCCATAACTTGAACTAATTACTGGGCTGCGAATACAATACCAACCGTCTATGATCTGCGCGCTAACTAACCATGCTAAGCTTATACTAATTACCGTCATAATTAGTGGAGCTACGCGGCGCGCTCAAGAGGAGAAGAGAAAACGGCATGGAGGAGATGCGGTGTGTCTACCACAGGCAGAGAGATGCTCTCTCTGTGTTTGGCACCGTCACCACCGCCTACCGCCGTTGCCAAGCGACGGCAACGTGAGAGCATCGTATTCGCCCAACATATTATTATAGTAGATGTTTTATGGATTTTCGGCCAGTGCTTTTTAAATCATCATCATCGTAGAATACTCTGGGTTCATTATGCGATTTTTTTGGGCGAGGAGGAGGGATGGGGGAGTCGGATTTTGTACCTCAGTAGACAGGTGTCGGGTAATGGAAAAAGGACGAAAATTAAAAGGGGGAAAGCAAACCAATTAAAATGTTGAAGCAATTTTATGTTTTTGCATTGATTTTAAGTTTATTTTTTTTATGTTCTTGCACTAATTTTAAGAACAATTCCTTCCAATTTGTAGAAAAAGGACTACATGCCATATTTGCATAAACCTCAAATTTTTATAGAGAAGTTCAATTTACCTATTAAAATTAAAACGCGCCAAAACTTTAACCATTTCCATAAAATTTATTTAAAAGATCAATTGAAGAGTGGAAATTAGAAAGGGCTTAAGTGCCATTTTCTCCAAAATTCACTTTTTGACATAGAAATGTCCTAAGGACCATGCTTTATGTTCTATGAAAGGTTCTAAGTGCCAAAATGAAATTTAAAATATCAGGAGCTATTCATAGGTGTCGGTATTTGTATGCGAGCATTTGCTACTGTACTACCTTAATTTAGTTTTTCTCGATTATCTCAAAACTTTGTTTTTGGCACTTAGCCCCTTTCTAATTTCCACTCTTCAATTTTACTGTGCTAATGTTTTGAAAAAATCACCTAAACGAATTTTCATGAAATTATGTTTCTAACTGAAAAGAACAAATTTATTCCGAAAAATTTAAAGAATTTTCAACAATGCTCTTCCGATTGCTTATTAATTAAATAAAAATTTTTCCCCAAAATTTTGTTACTTTGTAAAAGTAAACTGTTATAAACAATCATAACTTGAAATTTTGTAAAACTGAATGTTGCCTATATTTTGTAAAAAATTATTACTAAAATGCTACTAGGTACCAGTTTTTTACTACCTTTTTGAATTTATAGAGCTTGTTAAATTTATTAACCACTTTTGCAATTTGTCTTTTGAAAATGGCACAATTTTAGAACCCCTGATTACTTATATTAATAAACTATTAATTTTTGAGAAGGCGGTTATTATAAATTCATCTGCAGTTAGAGCAAATTTTGGTGTCTGCTTAAACAAAACATGACGCATATTAAACTCAGTTAAAATTTTCGATACATTAATTACTATTTTAAACTGTCTAATTTTTGTAAATGCTGATGAAATTTATATGATTTGTGTATAAAAATGAGGATTAAGTTATAAAATATTTAAATTTAAATAATAAAGATACATTATTCCTGCAAATGCCTTTATTATAAAAATTTCGGTTCTTTTTGCCCGTTGAAGAGAACAATATAAATTATGTAGTTACAAAAAAAGTTTTGGAACTTGTGATTATATTTTAATTGAATCTGAAATTTACAAGTTGAATCTTATTTTACATTCAAATAAAATTGAACAACATACTGATACAATTTTTATGATAATTCAAAACGCAAAATTTATATTCATTTGCGTGTTTTCCAAAATTATTGGTAAGTTAGTATCTACTATTTTAGACCTACAAATTATATTTTGATGTTACCATTTTTGGATAAGTATAGTTAAATATTAAATTCAATTTATAGTATTATTATATTAATAACTTTTAGTAACAAACTAATTATTATTGTAGGTAGGTAGTCACTTGCAAATAGATTTTTTGGATTTTTTTTCTAAAACTGGTGGAGATCTGCGAAAATTTTCGGGTTTCTGTTAATTTAAAGAGCTATTGTCTTAAAAGTTTTATGGGACTGTTACTAAGTTACCATTCTTAAGGATCCGTTCCTTAACTGAAGATTTATAAACTTTTCAGTGGCTGTAGTTTTGGCAAAAAAATCAGAATAACATGAAATTATAGAAATGAAAATTCCAGAAATAAATAGTAGTTTATGCAACAAGGTAGGAATTAAGAGATTCAGACGAGTGTAAAAATTGGGCCCGAGCGAAGCGAGGGCGCAAGAACACTAAGCAGGGTCAACCCCTCCCGTGTAGCATACTCTATTTTTCTCATACATGTACGAAAATAGCCACTTCTTTTGCGTGAAACGCGCGAATAAATTATAACAGCATAACACTGACATTTTTGCCTGACACTTTACGGTGAGAAAATCACCTTGACAACCATAAACAAACACAAATAACTCCCGCATATCAGGGAAGGAATGACTATCCAAGTGAGAAATGTTACCCCCACTCCTTATTTTCCGCGACTACCCTAAAAAGGCGACTTTCTACCCGCATTTCACGCAAATAAAGTGGCCATTTTTGTGCAGGTATGAGAAAATACTTATTTATTATACAAGACGATAACACTGTACAGCGTCATTATAAATGAACCTAACATCGTAGGTGGCTGTGAATTTCTCATCTATTAAGGATTTGCCGCTTCTCGCAATAAAAACAGCCAACTACGATGTTAGATTGTTTTATAATGACACTGTATTTTACCTTCGAAAGCGATTTTAGCGCCGAGGCATAAGCTGAGACCCTAATGAGCTCGAGAAGATAATGACATGTTATCGTCATGTATAACATGTTAAAGAAAAACCAATTATAAATAAAAACTAATTACAAATTAAATTATTATCAAGCATAATTTAAAATGTCAGTGAGTATTATGAGTTGTCGCTATGGTGTCAAAATCAACCCTAATATGTTTTAATTCATCACTTCAAGAAAATCAAAGTACTTTATCTATACCCTTGTGGATAAAGTGCTACTTTATTTTTTCAACTTCACAAACTTGAAGAGTGACCTCAAGTTGACCTAAAACAATCATAATCTGAAAATCGTTTTTTTGCTGCTCAGGTCCCTTTCTTCGTAGCGCATCACAAATACTTTTTTTTTGTTCGTGAGATTGCCTCACTCGCTGCTCCTAGCTAGAGTTCAAATTCTCACCTCACGAAAAAAAAAATATTTTCCTGTCTTGTAAAATATACCATAATTGTACTAATAGCCTCTAACAACTTTTTTGGAAACCAGAATTTTATTTTAAAATCTGATGTAGGTATTTTGTCGTTTATGAATCAATTTAAAAAAAAATTATTTTTTAAACCTTTGGTATTAATTTTTCCAAAATGTATTTTTAAAATGTATGAAAGGTTTATATTTTTGTTAACTTAGAACCCCCTCTAAAATTAATGTCCATTTTCGAAATTAACCTTACGTCCTTACGTAACTTATGATAAAATGCACAAAGGACTCATAAAGGCCACTTTAAATTTGCAACAAACAAGCCGAACTTATACACATCCATTTCTCCAGAACAGTAAATTACAATTTTTACGACCAGGGAAATATTTGTGCAAATCACACTTCTCCAAACCTAATTATAATCAAACTCATCCCCTCATCCCATTATTTTTCTGTTGTTTAACCTCTGCACCAAAGACAAATTGTGTGTCTGCGAATTAGATGTTAAAATTTTATTCCCCTTTTCAGTTCCGAAATAAGAAAAGTTTATATGACTCTCTGTTTTTAGCAGCATAGCGCACTTCATTACACCTTTTAATACTTTTTAATAAGGCCGCGCTTCGGCGTCGTCGACGTCGTCGTTGACGTCTCCATCGCCGCTCTCGGAATTTGGTGGGCGACGGTGAGGATTTTTATTATATTGTTTGAGTTTGCACGCCTCGCTTTTGTCAGGTGTTTGTTAAATTAGCCGAAGGGAGATGAGATGTTTAAATAACACTTTTGCTCAACGACGAACTTTTTAACTTTATATAATAATGCCGACGGTGCGCATTTGAATGTTGTTGAGAATATTTCTGCATGATTAGTTTTTATTACATCGCTTCTACCTCGAAGTAAACTAAAAAACAACCAAAAACGTTCAGTTGCTGTAACAATTTTATTCACACAACCTGCGCAAAAAGTCGAATTAATAAAAAGATCGTTTGCGGTTCCTTTGTTAAACACAACAGATATCAGCACAGGGGGGCGAGCGAGCGCCTGTTTTGGTTGATCAACGAATGATAGAGATTGATCGGGGTGGAAATGGTAAAATAATTACCACACGCCGCACTCCTGTGTTTGCCGCTGTTGCATGAGCCCCAAAAATGGATTAATACATTTTTAATACGACTTGTGCAAACAATTTCTTGTTGTATTGTTTGCTGGCCACGGTTCATGTTTGCATAGTTTTGGTTTGGTGGATAAATAGATGTGGGAGGGTGGCGCGGCCGACCGACAGGCGGTTTTTATTTATTGCGCTGATTGTGCTTTTTAAAACGTTATTTTGTGTTCTATGGAAAAAATATATTGCGAGTAGATTAGAGCTGCGCGTGTGTTGATTTTGGTCCTGATAGTTTTTTGTGCATTAACTGGGTTTTATTCATTGGTTCTATCAATTACCGGGCTCATTTTTCCGGTTAATTATTAAGTGGGCACTCGCTTAAAACATCGATATTTCCATTTAATACCACAGACTTCAAATTAATCAACTCAACATTGGCGTTGGTGTATTAATTCTGGAACGATCCAGGTTAAAAATATCCTGATATTCATATTTGTTAAAAAAACTTTCTATGGAGACAAGATTTATTTTTTGTATAGAAATTTTGTGAAATAAGCAATTAATATTATGTTACTCAAATGTAGTGATGAAAAAAAATTAATACGAATTAGAACATTCTTGTCATGATATTTTTATATGATAATTTAAATATTTAGAAAATTCGAAAATTTGCAGGTTAGGAATTGATTTCGATACAAGACAAGAATCTCGAAATAATTTCTTTGGATCACCCTGGTTCTTTTAGCAGTTTCAAGCTTGATGGTCGGTGGAACCACAAGTCTTTATGATATTACTATGTCCTTCCTTTAGAATACTTTTTGACTTTTTATTGTAATGTAATAACTAAATATTCTAACCTATTTGTACGAATTTTTGTATTAGTCTTTTTTGTATGAGTTATGAGTCATAATAAATTGAGTAAGTTTTTTATGAAATTTTATTACTTACACTATACTTAATATTTAAAAAAAAGTTTCTATATTATATTAGTTACTATCTACAGGGTGGTCCAGGTTAAACGTTATTAATTTTGGGAGGTGATCAAGAAAAGAGTAGACTTTTGTTAAAAAACTTTGGTCACAAATGTTTTATAACAATGATACAGGGTGTCAAAGTTTAAAATAAAAACGCGTTTTCTTAACATAACTTCTAAACCACTCGATCGATTTCCATTAAATTGTGCACACAGAGTAATGTACCTAGTACATTTCTAGGTAATGATGGGGTTCATTTACAAAAAAATTCTCCAGTAGCGTAGATACTGGGGGACCATTCAACTTTTTCCCTCCAATTTTCGACGCCACTGGATATATTGCGAGGAAAATTTAATTTTTGGATTGTCTGTTTAATTTAGAGAAAATAGTTACTCTTAAAAAATTTTAATTTAAGGCTTTGTTTTTAAGATATTTGAGTTTGAAGGTTTGAAAACACAACATCAAATGCTGTGCTGAATTAAAAATATCTGATGTGCCCAACACATGACTTTCTTATACTTACGGATAGTATCACAATAATTAAGTTAAATTTCTTGTAAAAATTTTGAAGATTTTCAACAATTTTCAAATAGTCTCTGTCGCACTTATTGCAATACATATAAATCTGTCCTTGTCCCACTCATTATAACCGAATGTTACGACAAAAATGTGTTTTATTTTAGATTTTTGACCTATTACTCACTTAAAAAATACTGAACGGGTAGCCAATAATCACATCCAGTCGACATTCAATACGTTATTAATATAAAATCATATTTATTTATTTATTATTATTGTTTTCGGTACCATAGAAACCAGTAAAATACAAAAAAATAAAAAATAATGGTCCTTCTGGGATTCGAACCGGCGACCTCCCGTTTGACAGTCAAGTCCTAAACTCACTCGTCTATCTACTAGTCGGATTCTACGCGCACTATGAGAAATATAATAAATATAATTTTTTGACGGAATTTCAAAAAATGGTTCAAACAAAATTTATTTAAAATTTAATTTTAAATCAATATTAAAGAATAAAAAAATCTCGTAAATTGTTTATTTTTCAAGATATTCCTAAAAAACCTAAAAATGTCTTCAGGTAAGTACCACGTGTGTTGGTACTAGAGGAAAAACATTTAATGTGGCACCCACAAATTTGTTCAAACTCTTAAATATGAAATTTAAATCAAATCCGATAAGCCGTTTTTGAGTTATGGTGGATACAGACAGACACACAGACACACAGACAGACATCATGGCGAAAATGGTCAGAATGGATTCAGGGGCCCTCAAAACGTGTAAATCCATCAAAATCTCGAAGTCGAAAAAAATCACGATTACTATACTTCCTTATACTACGTATAAGAAAGTAAAAATTTCGGTTAGGCCTAAAAAATCTGGA
Organism: Pediacus dermestoides; assembly: GCA_963942485.1. NCBI lineage: Eukaryota > Metazoa > Arthropoda > Insecta > Coleoptera > Cucujidae > Pediacus > Pediacus dermestoides. Next base: position 10,187,432 of record OZ012628.1, on the reverse strand, counting down.
AAATCGCCATCAAGTCTTGGCAGAGATTAATTTCGTGGCTAAAAGAGCTCGAAAATGTATCGAAGCCTATTTTGAGAACTTACTCGATTTTTTTTACTTTCTTATACGTAGTATAAGGAAGTATTGTAATCGTGATTTTTTTCGACTTCGAGATTTTGATGGATTTACATGTTTTGAGGGCCCCTGAATCCATTTTGACCATTTCCCCATGATGTCTGTCTGTGTGTCTGTGTGTCTGTGTGTCTGTGTGTCTGTCTGTATCCACGATAACTCAAAAAGGACTTAACGGATTTGATTCAAATTTCATATTTAAGAGTTTGAACAAAATTGTGGGTGCCACATTCAATGTTTTTCATCTAGCACCAAAACAAGTGACAGTTAGCTGATGACATTTTTAGGTTTTTTAAGAATATCTTGAAAAATAAACAATTTATGAGATTTTTTTATTCTTTAACATTGATTTAGAATTGAATTTTGAACAAATTTTGTTTGAACTTTTTTTTGAAATTCCGTCAAAAAAATTTCAAAAAAACGAGATATTCCTAAAACACTTTATATTTCTCATAGCGCGCTTTGATAGTTGAATCCGAGGGTCGAAAAGTAATTATTGTGATACTATCCGTATAAGAAAGTCATGTGTTGGGCACATCAGATATTTTAATTCAGAGCAGCATTTGAGGGTGTTTCCAAACCGTCAAACTCAAATATCTTAAAAACGAAGCCTTAAATTAAAAATTTTCGAGAGAAACTATTTTCTATAAATTATACAGACAATCCAAAAATTAAATTATTTTCGCAATATATCCAGTGGCGTCGGCGATTGGAGGGGAAAAGTGGAACGGTCCACAGTATCTACGCTACTGGAAATTTTTTTATAAATGAACACTATCATTATCTAGAAATGTACTACATTATTACCCTGTGTGCGAAATTTAGTGGAAATCGATGGAATGGTTTAGAAGTTATGTTAAGAAAACGAGTTTTTATTTTAAACTTATAAAAAAAATTTGAGCAAAGTTTTTTAATAAAAGTCTACTTTTTTCTTGAGGCTCTATCACCTCCCAAAATTAATGACATTTAACCTGGACCACCCTGTATAGGCTGAGGTTGTGTTATTATGTTCACCATATTCTGTTAAATAGACATTCAATTAATTAATGATAATAAATAATATAATTAGTAACAAATTTCAAATTGTTTAATCTGTTTTGTGTGATGTGTACTATTATTGTTTGTGTTTAGCGGAAATTAGTGCATTCTACTGACGGAATCAAAGCAAAAGGGCTTCTAGAAAAATGTTAGATTTTTTTATATAAATAGTTCCTAAAATAATGGTTAGGTTCATTATTTGTATATCATTAATCATTATAAGCGTAAAACTGATTTTTGTTGCAGGTTGGTTCGTTATTAGTATGAGGACCCCATCGTAGAAAACAACGTAAAATGCAAGTTTATTCCCTATTAATTGCATAAAATACTTTTGAAAAAAACTGACGAGTTTACTTGAATGACAGATTCTCTGTTTAATTTTCACATGAGAACTTCGACTAGATAAAATCGATTTTTCCTTCTACTTAATTCTCTTTGTTCGATAAATTATTTTTTAAATTTCCTCTAATCGGAATCTTGACATCTACAATTAATTTCAGTCGTTTAATAGCCCATAACAATTTGTTACGCCTTTTATGAAAACTAGAAATCTTAATTTAATTGTCCAGTGAATTTGATATGGATTTATAGTAAAGTCAAGTTACAAAAGTCGTATAATCGTGTGAAGGTCTTGCAGAATTTAAATTTGTATTTTATTTTACAAAGGAAACATTCCATAATCGCTTTTAGTTCCTTAGTCTTTAGACTGTTTTGCAAATAGAATAGAAGTAAGGAACTATATAAAAATTTATATATATAGTTCCTTAATAGAAGTCTAAAAAATGCGATACAAGTGGACATTAAAAACTGATACTTTCTCTAGTAACATACCCAAAAAAAGGGACATGCTAAACGCAGACGCACTGTCACTAAATATTGTGTGAATTTAATAAAAAGAATCTAAAGTGTAATTTCTCATATTTTTCCATCAGACTGTGGACATCTCACGCTCCTATAGCCGATTTTTGGGTTTCACTTTCCATATACAATTTAAATGTGTCTTAAATTACATCAACTACTTCTTGCTAAAATATCTAACTGTACTTCCCCTCCTCCACATTACCAATGAAAATGATCCCCTGTATCTAAAACCACACAGATCTCGATAACAAAACATCCGAATGGAACAGATTGCAGGGTCTGTTTCAGTTGATTGTAGATCAGACCGCGCGCATTGTGAAAAGGGAAGAGATCTAACTATTAATATTATTTGGGCGACACTTTACAAGACATTAATGAAGTCCCTGGTGTAATATTGTCGCCACGTCATATTTCAGGCCGTGTCCGACGGGATTTCATGTCACTCGATAAATTGGCTTCCACTTCTCCACGATAACAGCTATCAGATACCCAGGGCGTATATCAGATACTGGAGACGGTGCTAAAGAGGTCCAAAAAGGAAAAAAGCACCTACACCAAAATTTTCTTGTGTTCTACCTACACTCTGGATCATCTCCCTTTGCAATTTAGTTCGGTTTGGCTTCTGCTCCAATTTTCTGAGCAATAAACTGTAGCATCATTTAAAATTCTGCAATTATAATATAAATAGATGTCATTACCGCGCTAATAACGAAACACAATCGTTTAGTGTTGCTGCAAGGGCCCCGGGGGTGTCGTGTGTGTAATTTATTAATGGTTGGCATTAGAGCCATGGTGCGTATATACGTCGTTTATTTCATCTATCCATTATGGACGGGACATTCTACCAACAAAAGAATACAATGGGGACCTTATTATAGTTTAGTACTGTGGATGGTATGACGAATTTACGTACAAATGTGACGCGGTCTTGTTGGATTCGATTCGTTATGATGTTGGGGATTTATTGTTGAGGATTAAAGGTGCTGGGATTAGATATTTATTGGGTTTTTTGGTTTGCAGAAGAGTGGATCGAGATGTGAGAAAGAAATTTTTGTATGAACCATATTATCTTTGTCGTAATACCATATAGATTTATAGTTTACTAAAAGACTAACTAACCTACCAAATTTTAGATTTCTGTCTTAAACTGTTTTCAAGATGTAATTAATAAAAATATGTATTGACCAAATTCATTTTTAACGCTCTAGGTATATCTCACAAAGAAAGTGTTTATAGAAACTTTTCTTCTTAAAAAAGGTCCTCTATTAATTCTTAAAGTCATGCTAAGAAAAAGTAGAACACCCTGTGTATGTATAAATGTATATCCAAGGGCTAAATTTTGGCTGTATGCTAAGACATTAAAATGTATTGATTGGCAATGGGAAAACAAAGTGACTAAGGGATTTACGTTAGCAGGAAGGATTAGACGAATGTTAGTTCACACATCACTCCGTGCGAGGATCCAGGATTGCGAGTTAATCTTCTAACAAGGACGAAACAATTGCAATCCGATTCCCCTTCCCGTTTCCCCTATAAATAATCCACTAGACCCGAAAAAGACAAAATGCTATAATACAACAGAACTAACATTAAGGCTTTGTTTTATTTTTGGACAATTTACAAGCAATTTCCACCAGTAGCATCAAATTTATTTCCAAAACAGTCGCCAAGTTTATATACAGACACACAAAAGGCATCATTTATATGGTGTCGCGATAAATCAATTTTAACCGTTTGCCAAATGCACTTGTTATGTGTAAAGGGCCAATTTCTGCGACAATGGACCAATAAAACGAGAGCGCACACACACCATCAAAAAGACACCGGGGCGAAACCATTTAATAGCCGCTATGTGGCATACCGAATAAAAACCGAAACAAAAGCCTTAAACAAAAGCTAATCAGGATCACACAGGACCGACTGCGATGGCGTGCAAAGTTGGGCGGGAGTGGCGGCACAGGGGTGATGATGGTGGTGGCGGCGGCGGTAGCGGTGGTGGTGTGGCTGTTATTCTGTGTACAATATCATCTCTTCCTTATCAGCTCCTCTGCCACGTTGTTAGCGGTCTCGCAGGACAAATAAACACCATTGTCCCGGTAACCATGGTGAAATCATGCGACAGTATGGAGCGCGCTTCCAGAATATCTATTGCAGTACAAGTCGAAATTTACTTTTTTCTTGTTAAAGGTTGTACACTTTGTGCTTAACTTAACCAGAATCATTGATTGATTGGTTGGGGATTTTTTCAAAAACCACGCTTGGGTACTTTTATGCATTATTATTCAGGTTCAATTTTTTACGTTAGCCCTCATCGACTAATTTTTGTATTTCGTTATTAATATTTTAAAAAAAGTACTAAATTTACGGGTCGATTCTGTAAGCAAAACGTTATACTTATTTTAACTTCTGCTAAAATAGGGAGACAGAGAGAGATCATATAGAAATAAGTAAATGAAATAGAAACAAAAAAACTGCTAAAATTTAATTTTTGGTTACAAAATCGACCCTTTAACCCGTTTTTAGCTCAAAAATGCTGGGCCTAAAATAGAAAGAATATTATGCAATGAGCATTTAATAATAGCTATTAAGACACGAGTATGAGAATTATGACACGAGCCGTGAGCCGTAGATGAATGTCGTAATGAATACGATGGTGTTTTAATAATCAATTTAATGTAGTGTTTTTTGTACGACTAGTCAAAATAATGAAAAATAAGAAAATAAATATTATGGCAATTTTATCATAAACTCAGAAATGTCAGAAAATCAAAATCAACTGTCAATTTTTAAATTTTATGTGTCAGATGTTCATGGCAATATTTGATATTAACGGAATATTACTGTGATGTTGCAGTTCAATTGGTTATAAATTTGTATCGTAATGAATCTCATTACAGTACAGATAGTAAATGTCTAATAAAAAACCTGAAAGAGACTTTAGAGATATACGTATGAGTACTTATAAATATCCTAAAATAATTTTCTATTAAATTTGTAAATCTTTTTGGACTTTACAGGGTGTTTCACGGTAAATGGTAACAACTCAATAACTTTTTGATTCTTCGGTAAAATTAGAAAAAAAATTTTTATGTTTGTACAATTCGCAATTCACTTTTAAACGACTAAAAAATTTTTTACCAATAGTGAAAACCTTGCCCAGTACGATAAAAAATAAACCGAAAAAATTTAAAAAACGTATTAGGCATTTTTTTTTCGAAAAATTTTAATAACAAAAATTTTTTGGGCTTACCTCAAAACCCCAAATCCCAATTTTGGTTGAAAACAAAAAATAAAAATTGAAAAAAAAAATTTTTTTCGTAATGAATTTTAATATTATTTTTTCAAGATTGCCATGATTCATTGAACAGTACCTAAACATCAAGAGATCTATCACATAAAACAATGAATATTTGTCAAAATTCTAATAAACCAATAAAAAAAATTTAAAAATAATTTGTTTTTATTTATATTTTTTGTTTTCAGCCAATATTGGGATTTGAGGTTTTGAGGTAAACCCGAAAAATTTTTGTTCATAAAATTTCGAAAAAAAAATGCCTAATACGTATTTTCAATTTTTTCGGTTTATTTTTTATCGTAGTAGGCTAGGTTTTCACTCTTGGTAAAATTTTTTTTACTCGTTTAAAAAAGTTATTGAGGTGTTACCATTTCTCGTAAAACACACTGTATATAGGACTGTTCTTTATTTATTTTAGTGCTGAAATAATTATTAAAAAAATTTGGCATTTGTGTTTCGATTACGCAATCAGTTTAATCAATAAAAGAATAAAAAAAAGAATATTTTTAGAAAAATTCAAATTATCTACCAATTATTTTTTGATTTCACGACTAATTTAAATATTTGTCTCCAAAAAATCGGTTTTGCTGAAATAGTTATAACAAGATACTTACTATAATAGGATAGATATATTTTAGGGAAGAACTAAATAGAAAATTAATAAATATATTTTGGAATTTTATCTTTAAAACATAATTAAATATTCCGAGTTTTGAGAAAAAGACAATAGATCTAACCAATTGGCTAAATATTCTTTTATATTAAGGACTTAAGTACAATCGACAATACAAATTACGTCTAAATCTCTTCAGATATTCCCCAACTAAAACCCAATCCACACCGCCTCGTCCTCCATTCCATTATTAATCCCATCCTCTTAAACAACAGCTCCAGCATTAAAAATCAAACTTTTCCATTAACCCCGAGGATTTTTTCCCTTGCCCACTCTAATAGTCGTCCCACATTTAAGATGAACGGTTTTGGCACCTGGATACCCACATTCTGACTCCTTTTGCAAGTTGCCATCATCATCATCATCACATGAGTGTCTGAGCTCTAGTCCCATTCATATTAAATGCGAGTTGGATGGGGATTGGGGAAGGGCAGCCCATGCTTTAAACTTAAATAATTGAGGAGAGACTGTTGAGAGTATCCTCGCAGGTGCCGTCGTTGCTATAGACGGGCAAAAGGCTGATGTGCTTTGCTTCTCTGGTTTTCCGGGGGTTATAATACGCGCCGGCGTCACTCTTCACTCTTGGTCCTAACGATACTACAACGAGACCACATGCATTATTCACCGGAATATTACATGTTGCATTTTATAGTAGCGGTAGGTGGTGTACCTACTTTTAAGTGGTAGCGATTTTGCCTCCAAACCAATTACATACTTCTTTACTTCTCCTTCGTATACCAAAAAAAAACAGGAACATTTAATCTGATAGTTTAATAATTTTCTTCAACGCTTCTGCTATTAATTTTCCGTAATCTGTTAGTGTGATAGTGGATATTTGATGAGATTAATGGCGGAAATTAGTGGAAGCGTAGTGTGCTAGTTAATTGTTAATTGGTGTAAATAATGATGTATTAGATTTCGGTGCTGGGTAATCTATCACAACAAATTTAGTTATATACACATAAGCGCTAATCGGCAACGACCAGACTGCCAAGCACCATTTCCACGTCATGAGTGCTAAATAGTTTTCGACCATTATACCCTAATTATATGGTGAACAAACCAGATACATGTATAGATAATGGTGTATTTTTTCAAAAAGTAGGTTCTTAATTAAAATGTTGAGATTGATACGGTGTATCATAAGGTTCTGTTTTAGGTCAGATGTTATTAATAACATGTAACTCATACCGACTTTCGACCCAGACCAGAGTTAAAATGGTATATACAGGGTGTCCGGAAATTAGGAGCAAAAAATTCGGGGAGTGATTCTACTCGAAAAATTAATGTGACAAGTTCCTATAACATTTTTCCGAAAGCTCATTAATATTGGGGTTACAAGGCCCCAAAGTTTTTTTTTTAATCAATTTTTTCCAATAACTTTTTTCTAAATTTTGATGATGCCCGATTGAAGAGCATCGAAAAATCTTCAAAAAAGACCCTCTTGTTAAATATCGATAAAACGAGTAGTTTTCGAGAAAAAAGCGCTTCTGTTTAATGCTTGCTTTGTTAATCTTGAAAATGAGCTGTAGTTAGTTGGTATTCATTTAAGGCGTTTTTCTCGAAAACGACTCGTTTTATCGTGATGCAGCAAGAGGATCTTTTTTGAAGATTTTTCGATGCTCTTCAATCGGGCGTCATCAAAATTTAGAAAAAGTGTCTAACAAAAAAGTTCAGGGTCTTTATCCAAAGGTCAACGTCAGTTTCGACTCTTTGGCACTGGGGGATTTACCTCAATTTTGGCGCAAGAATACAAATAAACATTAGTGATAAGTGTGCCAAATTTCAAACGAATCGGTACACTAGAAAAAAAGTTACTGGAAAAAATGGATTTAAAAAAACAAACTTTAAGGCCCTGTCACCCCAAGATTAATGAGCTTTCGGAAAAATGTTATAGGAACTTGTCACATTAATTTTTCAAGTAGAATCACCCTCCGAGTTTTTTGCTCCTAATTTCCGGACACCCTGTATATGTATATTGGTTTATTTTTCTTTCGTGAAAATATTGACATTTTTCTATGTATTTTGAAAATAAAATGGGGTTGCTCCATAAGGGACTCTTTAGGTTTCAGAAATGTGTTCTGAATATCGGACAAATATACCAATGTAGTTGCGTAGTTTGAATTTATTTTTCATTTTTGAGTTATAAGGAAAAAATCACAAGGAAAAGTTATGGAAAATCTAGGTGTCGTACATGATTTTGGAATAAGCGAAAAATTTCCTGTCTCTACGTGAGGTTTCAGCCCATTTTATTTATTTTTCAGATGCCTAAACAAAAACTAGAAAAATGGCCACCAGGACTCGCAATTTTTTCCATGGAGAAAACCAAAATCTGTTAGGTTAATCCATGAAATTTGATGGTATATTTGTTCTGAGTATAGACGCCTTTTCTCATATTCACCCACTATGTTAATTAATAATGTTAAAAGATGTTCAATAATTTTAATCCCATTTTCTATTTCCGTCACACCAATAAACAAGCTGAAAAGTGTACTTACAACAAATTTTCCACATGCCCTTTCACCTTTACCCTCCTGCTCCCTATTGTCATGTAAAGATACACAGGGGTTGGCACACCTGTAGTTATACGGTTATATGTCCGCCACCGTCGTTATTTTCTCTCAGATGACTGCAGATGTAACCAACCACGTACCAATTATTCTCTATTGGAGCATCATTCCGCTTACACTGCATGGTTCAGACCTCTTATATCCTGCTGCGGATGACACTAATGACAGGTGTTGCTCTTGCCGACGCAATCCTTTTTTCCTGATGTGCATTTGCTCCAAAGAAAGCATTAATGACGTGGCAATTATTATTGAACTTTTCCGTGATTTAAATCCAGCCATTTGCATAAGTTCCTTGGGAACTAGTGCTCTTCTCTCTGTAACATTAATAATTAACATGCAATTCCTTGTGCATACCAATTAATTTCGGGGGCAAATGATGTCGTCGTTAAGGGTCGTCATCACTATAGTAGAGTGGGGAAGGGGTATGTGGGTGGCTGTAAGCAATCCTAGCCTGCAGTGTGAATGTTTAATGGGTCTGAGAGCGTGAATCAGGATGCGGTCTTGGTGCGGCTCCGGCCTCTCTTACTCCGTTCACTCAGCTTGCGGTCTCAACTCCTGGGGCATTGCAGCAGCAGCTAGATGGCATAAGTATTAGAGGTTGATCCTCTTCCCCCCACTCGGCGTTCTCACAGCAGGATTTGCAGGCGATTCACTTCAAAGCTCGCACAGGCCACACAGCATGATTCGTACATTGTTTCCTGATAAATACTTTGGCACACACTGTTTTAAAGCTGCGCCTGGTGTGGAGGGAATAAAGGAAAGTTTTGGGGTTAGTTCCGCAGATTTTACTCCTAGCAAACTTTTCCTTTATCACAATTTAAAATTTTTACACAACAAATTCATCAAAAAGATTTTTTCAACTCTCCATCACGAATCCCAGTTGGTAATTAATTGGTTAATTAATCAAGCATCTGCCAAAGCTCTCCTTCGCCCTCTGACTTTGCATTCTAAACAAATAAATCACACACGCACCATTCCATACAGCCATAATTGTTTAATATTTCGTTTGTAACTTAGTAATTTACATTTAAATGGTGATCGGTGGAAAGCAATTTAAAGTTGTCAACTGTCTGAGTGAATCCTTTGTTATTTAATTCCGGATCAGTTTTAATCGGTATAAAGTGTGAAGGGTGGTTTTGGAGAGCGTGCCCCAGAAACTTTCCAACAACGTCCCCCATTGCTCTTGCATATGGTGACTTCACATAAGTGGACATGCAGAGGAGATTTGCACCCAAAACAACTCTAATAAATGTACGGAAATTAAGAAGGATAAAGTAAGAGAGTGGAGGGGACGAAACTACATTATCAGATCAAATTTGTTTTTTGTATGCAGTTTCATTTGATTTAATATCTTGGAGTTGGTTTTTTGGTTTGAACCGAAAGATATCGATTTCCAATTAGCTGGAAGGCTATACATAATCCAGATATCCGAAGCTGCATCAATTTTCCGGGTGATATTATATTATAAAAGATAATTTGAAATCTCATATAACCGTTAAGTATATTGTTACATAATCATGGCTGGGATTGTTTTTCCCTCGGGGGTGATTATTATGTAGGTCTAAGAATTGATTCAAAATGAAATTAATACTGGGATCAGAAGAGGTTCCGATTTATTACACACCAAAACTAATTTTGGTCCTTTTGGTCTTATAATTGAAAATTGCACTTTTTTGTTTTATTTACTTTTGGATTCGTTCAGTCATAAAAATTAGGTTTTAGATATATTCGTCTAATAATCGAAAATTCAAGCGTTTTCGGTTAGGTTAGGTGAAGAAATCTGAACAGTTAAAGTACCTACAGTTTTGATTTTTCGTTTAAAATATAATGAGATCCGGAGAGGGTCCGATATACAGTTTATATCGTCAGGATTTCACCAGTCGATACTTTAGTGAAAATTAAAGGTGGTTTGTCTAATAAACTATGGTCGAATGTTGCTTCCTTTTTGACGTACAGTCCATTAAAGAAAATAAATTATTTTAAATAATTTGCTATAAGTCAATAACAAAAAAAGTTAGTCTTCTGAAATTTTGCATAGATCTTTTTTTTGTATTCTCTTATTAATAGTGGTTGCAATTATTTTATTTAGAACACAGAGGCGTGCGTATGGGTTTCTTCAAAAACATTTTATTGAATAAAACGTACACCACTGTTTTTTTTGCAGCACCAATATGCAGAGAGTATTTTACATTCAATTTAGAAACTTTTTTGTATCTTACAATTTCTTGATAACTTAACTTTTTTTTTCTTATTTATTAAAGAGGTTCTTCCCTATTAGATTTCCGAAAAAAGCATCAGTACAAAGTTGTAGAGAAAAATATTTCCTACAACTTTCCTTTTAATATTTTTTTGATATTGTCAATATTTAAAAAGATATTCAACAAATAAGTTGCAAATTTTAGGGAAATTTTTCTCTAGTTAGGTACTACTTACTACTACTACTTACTACTCTTTCCCCAAAATTTTCAACTTATTTGTTGAATAACTTTTTAAATAGGAATAGTTGTAGGAAATATTTTTCTTTAAAACTTCGTACTGACTCTTTTTTCCGAAAATTTAATAGGAAAAAAGTTATTCAATAAACAAAAAAATCCCACCCTTAATTGAGGGCTGGTGAAGGAAGGGCGGGGTCTACGAATACACAAACTCAGTTTTCAACTTTCAGGGTGACCCTCTAGAAGATTCTACAAAAATTGGCTGTAGGGTAAGAAAAGTCTTTTTTTCTCCCTTATTTACTGTATGTACTATTAGGTTATTTTGAGTTAAGTTATCAAAAAATTATAAGATACAAAAAAGTTTCTAAATTGAATGGAAAATACTCTCTGCATATTGGTGCTGCAAAAAAACCAGTGGCGTACGTTTTATTCAATAAAATGTTTTTCAAGAAACCCGTACGCACGCCTCTGTGTTCTAAATAAAATAATTGCAACCACTATTAATAAGAGAATACAAAAAAAAAGATCTATGCAAAATTTCAGAAGGCTAACTTTTTTTGTTATTGATTTATAGCAAATTATTTAAAATAATTTTTTTTCTTTAAGGGCCTGTACGTCAAAAAGGAAGCAACATTCGACCATAGTTTATTAGACAAACCACCTTTAATTTTCGCTAAACTATCGACTGGTGAAATCCTGACGATATAAACTGGGACACCCTGTATAACTCAAAAACTAATTTTAGTCTTATAAATTTAGTAACTTTTGGATTCGTTCAGTCAGCTGCTTTACAAATTTTCGTCAACCAACAGAAAATTTGAACGCTTCGGTTTAGGTTATGTTAGAAAAGCTGAGAAGTTAAAGTAGGTACCTACTTTCAGTTTTGATTTTTGATTTAAAAAATAACTAAAATGTTTTTCAAAAAAATACAAAATCCAAGTCCAACCCCCAAAATTTGTATAAAATCGAAATCACATACAGTTAGATGACATATTTCGGCTAAAAGGCCATCATCAGATCAAACAGCAAAAGCAGAATTAGAGAGCTGGATTTTTGCTTTTATTGTTTGACCTGATGATGGCTTTTTAACCGAATCATGTCATCTAACTGTATGTGATTTTGCATGATATACAATTTTTGTGGGTTGGACTTTCACCTAAAATCTTTTTTCTCGACTATTTCCATTCAGAAACTTGGAACTACTTCAGACATTATTGAAGCATTTTCAGTAAAATTTATGGACTTCCGGGTTAACAAAATGAACAATATGTCGTTTTTCTAATAGTTTTTTACAAATATACACAATTTGATAATTTTTGTTTACTTTTAGCTTATTTTTGGTTTCTCTCACGTAAGTACTTTCTATTTACATTGTATACATTCGGTTGGTCTAAAATGAAAAATTTTATTAAATGTTTTCACCTAATATAAAATTTAATTTGGTCTTCTTCTTAAGATATATTGACATTTCCACACCAAATTAGGATAAATAAAGCTGCATTTACCTTCATAAGTAATTGGAAAGTTGAAATATTTTTGGTTTAATTTCTAAAATATTTCAAAGTTTACCTGACTTTTTTCCCAAACTAGAGCATTTTTAGTTTGACACTTATTTTCTTTTTGCTGAAAAGGATACTTAATAAGACTGTTTTTACCAATTTTCCAGGAGTGATAAAGTTTTTGAATACTTTTGTTTTAGGGTTTCATGCGGATTCTTTTGGACATATTTGATTTATTATATGCTTTCGTGCTCCTACAAAAGAGTTAAAAAATTAATCTATTTTGTTCCATTTTCCTCAACTTAGGTACCTACTAAAAAATTTAACATATTTTTCTGGTGTAAATAAAAAATTTAATCGAGATACACTCACTGATGAAGTTCTAATTGGGAAATTAAATTGGATTGTAAGGAAGGGTTTTGTAAAATGGCCTGTTGGATTTCCAGATCTCATACCACCTGATTTTTTTCCTTTATAAGCTAACTTGTAAACGCAAGTAACAAAAAAGATAATTTCAATATGATTTTCAATTTCCCTTCGATATTCTTACCTTAAAATTGAGTTCATTTAGATCCCGAGTTATTCTTGGTGCCGAATTTTTTAAATGAAGGTATTGTGCATATATTATATCGTAAATATTTATAATGTAGGTGATAATATACTATTCCTATTATAATATACTTTTTTTCTAAATGTTTATCTGTTCATTACGAAGTTCAGTAAAAAATTCATTATCCTGAAAAAATTCCTTTTGATATGTACCTACTCTCAAAATATGTTTCATTATTTCAGAGTTTAACCATTTTCCCATTTCTTTTGATTAAACCTCGTCATCATGACACATCCCCCTATCCCATATATCCCCCAGCACAACACAAATTGCCTCAACTCTTAATTTTTTAACAATTTTCCGCCAGATTATTTAATATAAGCGTATTAAATATAAACTGGCTCGATTATTAAAGGGCATTATTGGGCGCGTGTATAAAACGTATATAAATCGAGGGGCGCCCAGCGAAACACGTCGAGAAAACAGCAAAAGGGGGGCGCGGGCGATCGGCCGACGGCAAAGGGATCCAACCATGAAATTGAATTATACAAGAGGCCAGAGATTCACTCCAAGCCTGTTTATATATACGCTTTTCCATTTCCAATACATTCTACATATAAACAGCCTAAATATTTGACACCGATCCGATATACACGCGCACCTATTTGTATAATACGATCGCTGGAAAATCCCAGTTGGAAAACTAGGGGGTGGGAGGGGTGTATTTGACTCCATTGGAAGATCTTTGTGTGAGTGGTTTGGAGGGGCGAAATGTGGTTGGAAAAAAGGAATTAATACTATGGAAATTGGCAGAAAATGTCTTGGCCCCTAGTATAGAAATTCGTTAAATTTACACAACTTATACAATACTATTTTTCAAATTCGGGTATTTTTTTAAGTTTAAGTGACTAAATTTCTAAAGTAGCTACAAGAAATTTAATTTTGACCAACCAAACGATGTTGTCAAATCCTGTTTCAGGAAGCAATTATTTTTCATCCTTGTCAATATTATATTTGTGTTCCTACTCTGACTAAAACTGATTTACCATCAGATCTAAACAAACCCTAAATCATTTCAGAAAACAGTTTAAATGCTTTCACACCTCCTGATATTATCTAAAGTGTGTGTGTATGTGTGTGTTCTTGTCGTCTTGTCGTCGGCACTTTTTGCTTGTTCTTCCAGTTCCCCACTGGTGCTAAAACAGATGTCGCTAGACTAATTTTACTTTGATATTTAATATGGGATCGTTTTTGGGGCGTGACTAAAGTCTATCATGGGATGAATAAAACCATATGTTTGTATTTATATAGAAGTTGTGGTTTATTTACAAGATAAATTTTACATTTAATAAATTAATATTACAATTTATTGTGAGGGTGTAAGTTTTTGTTGTGTGAGTGTCTATTTAAGTAGCTAGTGAAGGTTTGTACAAAACAACTTTACTACTAAAGTCCGAAATTATTTACAATTACAACCCCCCTTTCTAATAAACACTCCCTCTTCTTCATTTCGTCTTTTCACGACCCCAAACTATGTCCATGATTAGCCAAATGAAAATACGGTGTGTAACTTCCGGAGCTTGTAGCTTGTAACGGGTAGACTCCTCCATATGGAACATGGTGGGTGTACAACAAACCGGAATGAGTGTGGTGTCCAGGAAATCCAGGGAAACTTCCTCCGGAACCCACATTGGGGGGCGGTACCGTCGGCGAGTTAACATCCATCCCCGGATTCTGTTTCTTCCACTTGGTCCTACGGTTTTGGAACCAAATCTTCACTTGAGTTTCTGTTAAGCTCAAACTCAACGCTAGATTAAGACGTTCGCAAACGCTCAAGTATCTTGTGGTCTTGAACTTGTTTTCCAGTGCCACGAGTTGCTCGTAGGTGAAGGCAGTGCGGGCCCGACGGGGCTTCCCCGTATTCTGCGACTTGGAGTCGCTTTTTTTCTTCTTCGACGTGGGATCCTTGAGGTCCTCACTGATATCGCTTTGCATGTCATCGTCATCGTCCGAATGCTGGTGGTCTTTGCCTGGAAACAAGTCAATGAATCCTAATTAACTTTGTGAAACTTTATCTAGAGCTGGGTTTTGTTAAGTAAACAGTTTTGATATAACAACAAGCATCAAGTGAATTGGTACAGGATTCTGGATAAATGCTTGAGTAAGTTTTGTTGAGTTGGTTTGAGGAGTGTGATCGAGGCTAGGGGGAAACAATGCGATGTGAAATAGCGGAAGCGGGACACGTAATTAACAGTCTTAGCGTAATTGCCTCCCGGGCTCGTTAGCAAGCCGTGAACTTTGTAATTAATCCTTTGGTTTTGCTACTGCTGCTTTAAGCAGATGTATTAATTATGGACGAAACGCTCGCTTTACTTCTCCATTACCTTGCCTAGTCGTTTTGTTACGATTTTCCCTGATGCCTTTACTTTATTAAATTATTTAGTCGCACTGATGGTTTTCTAATTGCAATTTACTGTCTGATATACTACGTGAGGTTTCCTTCCCTTGAGCTACTACTATACTTTATGGATCATTAAAAAACTTTCAGAGAATTTTCCAATTTTCCAAAAGCAACCCCCAGTATCACTATCGTAGTAATCGTCTGATGGTGGCAATGTCGATTAAATCAGCAAATCCGGGGCTCAGTATATGATTAAACGGCGGTAATTCGAGAACATCACACGGGGGTAGGTTGTTTGTGTGTGTTAGTGTGAAATCAATACGTAACAAGCGACAAACGTGTTAACCGCATTCATTTGCCTGTTCACCGCTAAAACAATGCATTGCGGTGGCGCCACTGTCAACTATCACATGCCGCCTCCAAAATTATGTGCATGTATGTCTATTTTGATGGGAGGCAGCGACGGTGGTGGCGGCGGGGTTGGAAAATTGAATACAACCGGTGGCCAATTATAGGATTTGCTGGAGGTGGTTTGGGGGGATGAAGGCGGAGCGGAGGAAGTGAGTCTTGAGTAACTGGTGATAAATAAAACTACCGGAACAAATCTTTTGAAAAATAAGAACAAGTTGAAAAAATGAGCGGATCAAGTCCAGATCACTAGGAAAAATCATCAATTTATGTTACTTTTGTACGAATTAAGATTATCATTATAGGTTATTCCCAATTTCCAAAAATAGATTTTTATTAAATTTAAAATGTCTACACTAATTTGATTGGGTATTGACAGTTCTATTTCAAATTTCCCGCAAAATATTTCACTTCTCTAATAAACAACTGCTTTAAAGATTCAAATTAAGCACCAGAATAGAAAACATCATCCCATGATATGATTTGTCAACACAAGTTGGACATTAATACACGATTTTATTATAAAAATATAATAATTTCTTTCCTATAGTAAACCTATCTGATGACGTAACAGCTTTTACACATGATGTATAATATAGGAATAAATTTGAAATTAGAGGCTGTCAAATTTTTGAGTAAAGTGAGAGAAAATTCATAGTTTCATGTGGTATCAATCAGTGGCACAAAATTATTTCTTCATAAAAACGAAAATTTTTAGAGGATTTTCAACATTAATCAGTACAGTAACATGGCAAATTCTAGTTATATACAGGGTATTTCACCATAGTGATAATAAGCCTTATGGAATTGAAAATGCAACCCACAATACGTTTGCAAAGTTAACGTGGTTATTTTAGATATCCCATTGTTTTAAAATAGAATTATGAATCCATGATAGCTTTGCTTCCAATAGTTTTACTTGCCACAACTGACAAAGTTTACGAAACTGCACCGCTAACTAAGTTTATGTTTTTTAAACCAAAAAACAACTATCCACGTTAACTTTGCAAATGTATTGTGAGTTGCATTTTCAATTCCACAAGGCTCATTATCATTGGTGAAATACCCTGTATAGGTTTACATTCGACAGCCCCTTCCCCAAATCTGTGTTACTTTAAAAGGAAAATTAGAAAAAAATTGAATTTTTTATAAATAACTTTATAAAAATGTGAATAAAGTTTTAAGACTTTCTTTCATTTTATTATGAAATATTCTTGAAAACTGATATTTTATGTTTATTCATTCATATATGCACTGTCTACGGAAAATGACTTGGTACATTTGTATTTTATTATATTTTTTGCTTTTGAGTTAAAAAAATATTTGGAACAAAATGAGTTTTAAGTGGTGTAGTTTTTTGGAATTATTCCTTTTTGTTACTGATGATGATATCATTTGAATTTTAGAAAAAATTACGAACCTTTTACATAGTAATGTAAAGTGTAAGTGTCTCCCCAATTTGTACTATTAATTTGTATAATTTTACAATTTTTCTATAAATTTTTGAAGGAATAGTCGTTTAGTTCGCTCCAAATCTAATTATTTGTTTCCAATTTGTTTAATAGTTGAATTTCAATAAAAATAAGAGATTGTGGAATCGTTCTAAAAGAGTATAGTGTTCAGATTTTGAAAATCTATAACTACGATTAGATTTTCACTAATATTTACAGCTCTGATGTCCATCTTAACTTAAGGATAAAGGAAAATTATGAAGTGACATTTATTCTTTATTTATATGGGAAGAGGGCGCCTTCAGGAACCTTATTGCGCTGAGGCGCTGGACCCAAAAATTCTGATGACGACTCTGATTCATTTTGCATTAAAGTTCTCTTTAGTTCACATACTGATTTTATTTAAAATTGAGCTGAATATAAGAGTTTACTTTTAAAACGTACACTATTATAAACAAAGAGAAAAACCTTTTTTAATAATGATAGCTATATAAAATAAATATATTATTGTTAAACAAAGATTTAGTATCTGAGAATATAAAGGACTAAACTTCAGAATTGTTGTCACTTTAAAGTAAAGAATTTTTATATTTCGCTTATTCATTTCAACTTTAATACATCAAGAACATCCTTAACAATATTCTACAACTTTTTCTTCTAAAATACGGAACGTTAATATAAGTGTATTATTTCGCGTTTTTATTAAAATAGTAAAAAGTCATTTGGACTTAAATATACAAGAATATCCTTGGATGAACATGTACAACTCTTTCTTGTAAAATATTATTCCGCGCATGCTTCTTTCTTGGAATAGTAAAAATTGTCCTTTTTATTTTCAGGTAGAGAATATGTATACTTAATTAAAATTTCGGTATTTACAATATATTATTTACCTGTATCGCTCTCATCATAATCCGGCGACCCCCTAGACCCATCCAGCGGCTTCCAACAACAAATCCCATCACTATAAATCGTCTGTCGTCCGGTGAACTTATTCGGATCCAGGATGTTCTCCACAGAAAACGCCAACCGTCTGTTCGGATGCGACACAACCGACGGACTCTGGTCTCTGATCAAACCCGGACTCTCCGACCGCCGGCTCACATCACTACAAACACTTTCAGCTCGCTTCAATTCGTCCTTAAAACTAGTGAAATCACTGCTGGTATCAGTCTTAGTTCCAACCACAACCAAATTCTCAAAACTACTACTGGTAAATTTATTCGTGTCTTGGGAGAGGTGATGGTGGTGGTGGCGACGGGTCAAGTCCACTGGACAAAGCGACGTGTCGTCGTTCTCCACGTCGACGTTAAGGTCCTCGTCTTCAGGATCGGTCTTATCGCACATCTCCACATCGCGCGAATCGTCGGATATCCTTTTGGGCTGCAGGAAGATTTGCGGTTCGGACTGGATCAACGAAGTAGTCACGGCTTTGTCGCAACTTTGCAACAATTCCTGCTGATGGGTTTTGTGTTGATTTGTGGTGCTGGTGGCTATTATCCTTTCCATCATAAGCATTGTCATTGTGTTATACCAGAAAAAGACGATGCGAACAAAACACTTAAGTCATTATGACAACAACAACAACAACTTATTCAGCAGGAATTGTTCCTGCTGCAGCATGGGGATATAGTGGAGGGGCTCAAATCAGCGCAAATTCAAAGTTAAACTTTCGCTTGTGATCAAACTGGATGATTTGCAGATACTAAACTGTATTTGATCAAGTGAGGGTCCTGCGAGCCCCACACACCGACAGAATGGCGATCCGTGCATCGGATCCTTGTGGAGAAGTGGGGGAATCTCTACTCGGATTCGTTAGGGCTGTTCATCGCCTACTCCACGATTGGTCCTCTGGCACCACGAAGGAGGCAACGTATTTAAACGGGCATAGTGGCTTTATTTGCTTTGTAATTATGAATATGATTTGTAATAACAAAAGAACCGAGTTGGGAAATTATCAGGCCATGATTGTTGGGAACATTTTGGAACAAAGGCATTTATTTAGAGTACGTTGATGAAACAATTTAAATTTAGTACACCAGGAAAATGTTATGGCTAGCAGTTTAATTAGCGACGAATTGTATTGTTATTTGTTTTTATGTTTTTACATGTTAAGCAGAACGGGGGGTGAAGGGACAAGACTGCTATTCCTGCTGTTATATGACATACACACCGCGCAAAGCTTTATATTATTATTATATGATATCAAAAAGCGCTTTTGCTTTCTCTCAGTGTGTTGTGCGTTATTTAAACACAGATTAAATATTTAATATCATATTGTTTTGCTAATTTCTTCTGAGCGAAGCTGGAGCGCTGCACAACCGGCATTGTGGGGTGTTTTTTATTCACACTCTGCTTGCTTCATTCACGCCACAAATTAATTATATACACAATGAAACAATACGGAATTATAATTAATAGAACAATGCACATGAATTCGCTTCTAATAACAATTTTAATGTGTTTTTCTTTTCAGAAACTGAAAATTCTGGAATAATTACAATAATTGATGTGGTGTGCTGGTGTGCATTTCTATATACTTACCATAAGAGATTTATTTAATGTTTACTTCATTAAAATAATGAGAATGCGAGTTGGGGGGAGATTTGTTATTAGATATAATTTAGAAATGCGAAGAAGGCTTTTAAAATTTTCTATTTTATTTTAAATTCAATTTCATTAAAAATATCAAGTTCGAGATTCTGAGACCAAACAATAAAAATATCT
This sequence comes from Pediacus dermestoides, assembly GCA_963942485.1. Classification (NCBI taxonomy): domain Eukaryota; kingdom Metazoa; phylum Arthropoda; class Insecta; order Coleoptera; family Cucujidae; genus Pediacus; species Pediacus dermestoides. The sequence continues at coordinate 10,167,413 of OZ012628.1, read as the reverse complement.
CGAAATATCATCTTTGTTTTCATTTCTAATTATCAATATTTCTCTGTTACACCCCTGAATATTTATATTATAATAATGAAACTCAAAAGCTTTTCCATACACATGTATGAAAAAAATTGTGCTTTGGACCATTTATTTTTATTTTTTGTTTAGGCGTCTGAAAAATATACGAAAACTTCATAAAATCGGCAGAAATCTCAGATAGAGATAGACAAACGAGTATTTTTTTATCATGTTTAACACGTTTTTATTCAAAAAGAGTTCGAATTGAAATTTTACTTATAACACTTTGGGTAGGTAATGGTTATTATTATTATTATTATGTCCAATGAATAAAAACTTATATGATTTTATCAGAGAATAATAATCTAAACTAACCTAACTTAAATAATTAATTCGCGATTCCAACTACCGATGGGGGCGCTGCGGTAAGTAAACAAAAATGGAAGTAAACGAGTATTGTCTTCGTGGATTGTTATTTATTTGTGTTTATAAAGTAGCAGGTCTTTTTCTTCAGCGCCGAAAGAGTTTCAGATTTTAATCAACGAACCATTTCTTTTAGGAAAATAATAAAAATGAATTGTGGTTGTCATTTTTTCGTGAGTTTTAATTGTAAACACAACAATTCGTATTGTGAATAGTCTTCTTAGCTTTTGTACTCATTTTCAGACACTTTTCTTTTTCTATGCAATCTTATGCAACCTTTATGCCAGTACACCACACTACACACGCATTTATCACATATAAACACTTCAAAAGTTACTCGTTTTCTAATGGTTAACAAAGCGGCCACCAGAGGAAGTTTATATTTCTGGAGTTGCCAATTATTAGATTCCAGGGCCGGCTCAAGGAGGGCGCGAAGCGGGCGGTCGCTCGGGGCGGTGACATTTAGGGGCAGCAAATTCACCAATCGACATTTTTATGTACCGATAAGGACGCTATTTGTCCTTAGTTTGCGCATTTACTCTAAAATCTAATTATATTATACGAAATCTAACTTTCGATTTGAATATTTTTGCTGTTCGAAATTGTAATTTTTCATTTTAGCTCATTGACCTTGAAAAGTTCGAAATTTTCGCCTGCGGCGCTTTTTGGCCCTACAATCTATCAGACAACTTTTCACGTGTCCTTCATAAGTTATAATAAAAATTGGCAATCCCACAACAAATATTTAAAAAAAAACATAAAATTTCTAATTTTTATTTGCCCCCTCACAGAAAACAGAGTTGCTGCGGCCCTGCTTGGGGGCGGTAAAATCATCTCTTGCCCGGGGCAACGAGATACCTAGAGCCAGCCCTGTTCGATTCATAATGTATAATAGTATATTTTACAACAAGACATGAAGAATGAAGATACCGTTTTTATTTTCGTGAGGTGAGAATTGTACAGGGTGGTCCAGTTACGGTGTCTTCGTTATTATCTCTACTATTGGGCCCAGGAAAAAAGTTTTATATAGAAGTTGTACAGTCTATAGCATTCTACATTTTTGAAAAAATAATACTTATACAGGGTGAGTCATTTTCATGTGGCGATAGAAAGTTGCATTTTTTTTAAATGGAACACCCTGTGTTTTACCCCAAATTATGATTTCTCATCCAATTTACGATAAAAAATATGAGGCTTAATATGCCTATTATTGATAGTTTCCAAGATATTCGAGAAAATATTTTGAAATATAATATTGTATTATGTGGGAGTAGCTTCCACCAGGTGTGTTAGAGCAACGTTTTTATTTGTTTCAATTTCAAAAATACTCAACCAAAACATATTCTTTATTTAGTTAGTTTATAATAAAAAACAAATTATTTAAAAAAATTTAACAATTTTCCAATGGCTACCTGATAGAGAATTATTATCAGCTTCTGGGTCTACTCTATGAAATAATAGTGATTTGTCAAATACTATGACTTTTTCTTACATATGATATCAATTTAAAGTTTACTTGATTTTTAAGACCAGAAATAAAATTTTCTAGCTAAAAAATAGAACTAACATTGCTCATATAAACAGGCAGATATATTATTTCTAGATATTTTCTCGAATATCTTGGAAACTATCAATAATAGGCATATTAAACCTTATATATTTTTTATCATAAATTAGATGAAAAATCATAATTTTGGGTAAAATATAGGGTGTTCTATTTAAAAAAATGAAACTTTATATCGCCACATGAAAATGACGCACCCTGTATAAATTAATTTATTTAAAAAATATAGCATGCTATAGACTGTACAACTTCTATATACAACTTTTTCTTGTGCCTAATTGTTTCTGAGATAATAACGAGGACACCGTAACTGGACCACCCTGTATACACGAGCTGTGTAGCAGCGAGTGAGGTAATCTCACGAACGAAAAAAAAAATTTCATGTCGAGTAGTATATGTATATGTACTATTTTTTTCTATGATACTAGTGTAATTTATAAATTGGATTATAGAAACTACAAAAAATTTTTAAAATTATTTAAGGTGATAGTTTTAAAGTGAAACATATCGTAATTATATTTTAGTTTTTATTTTAACTATTTTAAGCTTTGTATAAAATATTCCATGGAAAGTGAATGGATTTATATTTAAAATTTATGTAAATTTACTGCATACTTATAGTGTTTTCGTTAAAAAAATAACGAAGAAAATCATTAATTTGAAAATTTGATATTCTCTCTCTAGATAGAATATGACTATTTTCGCAGTAGACAAAAATTTAGAAGTTTCAAGTAGAGTATGTCATGGAAAAGTAGAAGAGTAGAAAAAAAATTATATTGGGATCCACCCTTGGCCTCTTCCACTCTCTCACTAGCATTATAGATTGCATATTAGATTGTGTATCAGTATAGTAAAAAATAAATTGTTCTTTGAATAAGTTCCTCAAAATAGGGACTCTGCATGATTTTCAAAATAATTTTTTTTGAAAAGCTGATACCAAATTATCACTATCAATATTTTTTAAAAAAATTTTTGGTCCATACTTTCCAAGTAAATAAATAAAAAGCATTGCAAAATTTGAAATTTCCACGCATTGCCCGGAAACGCCCGAATCGGCCCAAAAGACTGCTGACGTCACGAATCTAGTTCCACAGTGCAGCACGCCGCATTTTGACTTATTTCGAAAAATGTCAAACGCATAAAAAATATCTAGACATGCCAATGTCAACTAGATTCGTGACGTCACACAGGACTCTCCGATCTCAAAGCGTTTTCGGGCGGCAATAATATATTTGAATTACGGTCAATTTATAATCGGTTTTTTATGTACAAATATTGAGTAAAAAAAATATTTTTGCTGTAGAGTATTATTAATATAGTCGTTTTACATTTCTAATAGAAAAAAACGGGATTTTAAAAAAATGCAACATCCCTATTATAAAATATTTCCTAGAGAAATACGAAACGGAATTAGATTTGCACATGTGTATTATTGTTATTGTAAATATTGAAATTTATATTTAAATGTCAACACTATGTTTAAGCTGCATAAATTTCCAATAAATTTTTAGCTGTTTTAAAATATTTTCTAACATTCTTTTTATGAGTGCGTGGGTCAAATCGCCTGCACATAAAAAATAATTGTCTTGCTCCTCGTTTCCTATAATAATAGTCGGACAATTTGGCGTCGATTAAATGTTGATTTGATCGGGTGTCTAATTTTAAACGGCCGGCAGGCCTAATAACTCCATTAAATTGTGTTTATGGTTGATAAGCAGACATGTTTAGTGCTCCATTGGCTTTGGGAGCGTATATATTTAAATACTGCACCATAAATATGTCCCCAAATCATTTCCACACAACACACTAACTAGCTGCCGTTAAAATGTCACCACTTCCAACAATATTAATATCCGGTTAATGACATTAAAAGCGGATTTTGTCGAATAGTTTATGTACATCAAAAGATGTTTTTGTAAGGGAAGCTGAATTATTATTCCACCTGACGGCCATCAAAAGGTTAATTCCAGGAAGAGTTGAATCCAGTTTGATTTTATGATAATTTTTAAAGAGCGTGTAAGTGATCAGGATCAACTTAGGGATCGATAAAAATCAATCAAAATGAAATTGGGAAAAAAGAAAGCCCAGCCAGTTCGAAAAAACCAATTATACCCAACAATTACCATTTATTAAAACGGTGGGCAACCGAAAATCAGCTGAATTCACCTGGTGCAAACGGTTGCTTATTAAATCCACCGAACAAAACAACATTTATATCCATTTTAGTGCCAAAAGAATAGCATTAGCTATGTTACAAAAGACAAGTTCTCAGAGGAAAGAAATTAGATAAAAAGAATGCAAGATTAAGGGTCTTACAAATACACGAAACCAATTACCGAAATAAAGAAACCCTCGTCTAAATGGTGCCCATTCCACACACATATACAGCCCAGTCTATAGTATAATATTGATTTTGTCACGGTTTAAATTCGATTCAAATTGAATACTGTTCAAACGGAATATTGGCCAGTTTACCATCTGACGTGGGATGGGATATTTTTCTATCTGTTTCTTTATTTCAATTGATTGGGCTATTGCTACTGGAATTCAGTTTTATGGGCTCCGTTTTATTGCTTTGAGTTGGAGTTAATTGTTTTTTAATTTGGTGATGCGTGATTCCGCCCCACCATCTGCAATTTATACGAAGTTATTCTTCAGTTTTCAATTAAGATGTTGGAAAAGAAGAATTCATTATTCTAACGTGATTAAACCATTAACTGAAACTTAATTGTTTGGTATTAATAAACGATTCTTACTGCAAAAACATTTATATGCATATGCCAAAGCAAAATATTTACTTGTGATTAATAAATAAAAGTATTTCGATTAAACTCTTTAATATGCCCACTTTTTCCAGTGGCAGTAATTGTGCGAACTTGAATAAAATAATTAAATAAACATGAATACCTAATCTGACATTTTCTCGCGTTCCTCCATCCTTTGTCCTATTCCTGCAACGACTCCAAAACCACAGTTCTATTTTCTTGTACATTCCCACTACCCCAAAAGAAAAAACCTCCACTTCTCAAGAGACATCTAGTGTATGCACAGCCTCCGATATATTAGATTAATTCATCTACAACAAAAGACCGTTTATCCGGCTTTGTACAAACACTCAAATGACAATAATGGTCGAAATAATCATCAGTGAGCGACCGTTTTAATCGTATTTGCACTCGATCGAATCATTGAATAGCCCCGACGTCGCTCCCTGAAGCAATTGAACATCATATACTTGTCTGCTTCCATATAACGTGTGTCCTCCTCATTGCCCTAGGTCGGTTTATACCGCACACAAATGCAGAGGCGACTCCTAAGTACCAGATGTGTCAATTTCATTTCAATCAGGAGATAATAGGGGTCGTAATGGAATCAACTCCCGGTCTATTTGCCAACACTAGAGCCTCCAAGCGCAATCTACACCAAGCCACACAAAAAAAAAGAGAATAGAAAAAGATTGTCTGGGGTGTATGGTAGTGGAAAGTTAAAGTTTGTAATGGAATAGAGCAATTTTTTGGTTTAAAATGTCAATTTTTTGAGTTTAATGGCATAAGTGTTTGAATTTCCCGCCTTAGGACGCATAGGGTGTGAGTTTTAAATTTGCGTTTGGTTCTTGTAGAAAAACTACTGCAAAATTTCATTTTTTGCTAAAAAAATAGATAAAATTAAAAGTGGACGTTTGAATTTCGCGCCTTAGCGTTTTAAAAATAATAATGTGTTTCATTTGATTTTTTTATGAAAAATTACTCCAAAATTTCATTTTTTATACCTGATTAGTATAAACTAAGAGTTTCTCCTTCATAAATTAGGACATTAAAAAGTAAGCGCGACCGTTTGAATTTCCCGCCTTAGCGCGTCATTTTACCACACATTTTGAAAGCAATAACGTGTTTAATTTGATTTTATATCGAAAACTTACTTCAAAATCTCATTTTTTATAACTAAGTACATATACATAGAAGATATTAAGAGTTAAGTTTTGAATTTCCCGCCTTGGTGCGCTTAGTACGTCATCAAGGCGCGAGTTTTAAACACCAACAATTTTAAATTCGAATTTCTACAACAAACCAAACTAAAATATACGATGTTGATACTTTCTGTAATGTTTACAAACAAAACACCAAACGGATGTAACAACAAAACATAAATTAGCGAGGACGCTCAGTGTGATCTGTGAAGAACTATTTTGACATATTAATCTGTAGCATCAGGCTAATACACACAAACTAACTAGCGCCTAGTTGTAATCTGTTTTTACAGGCACAAATAGCTAATTTGTCTGAACAAATTGCTGCACATCCTGTCAGAAATAGATGCCGGTTCGGTCTCTCTGTCTCTGGGTCGGACAAGAATTTAGAAGAGGATGTCATGTAGGCTTTGTGGGAAGAATTAATGTGTCAAGAACGCCATTCTCATTAGGTATATAGACATACCAATATGTAAAGTGTTGTTTGACGTTAATGGCGTTTTTATTTTGTGTGCTTGGCGGTGGGTTTTAATTGGATTAGATTTTAATTTAAATGTGAGGTTTTGAGGAGTGGATTTAGGTGTTGTAGGAAATAGAAAATAGTGGAATGTGTTGGACAGTTTCTGATTTATTCACTGAACTAAATAGATAAATTATTCGTTAGATTCGGTAAAGAATTATAGTTAATTACGTATAACCAATTTGACAAAAATTATTTTGAAAAAAGTATAAATATAAACACGTAGTAAATTTTAGTTTGAAAGTATATTTTAACAAATATCAAAAAGAAAAAACTATAAATATTATTTTGGCTTTTAAAACGTAAGTGTCCTTTTAAAAGGACGGTAGGTTTATGCGTTTATGGTTAACAAACATATTTCGTAGTTATCAATTAAAAACAAAAAGAATTATTTTCCTTGTTGCCTTCTACGAATTCAGAGATTGCCGTTTATTTACCTAAAATTTTCTCAAATTTGTTGAACTTATTGACGATATTTTCTAAATCGTGGATCTGACGACTACTGGGTAAAAGACGTTGGCATGCCGAAAATTTTAACTAGCGTCTTAAATATATCCCAAATCATTAATTAACTGGGTAGTTAAAAGGCAATTTCCCAAAACCCTACTTACAAATAGTCCTGTCAAATGATATATAACTTAAAACTGAGCCCACCACGCACAAAAAAAACGTCTCCCAAATGCAATTAATTCATCTTGTGTGGTTTCGAACGCCTTGTCAGCATTATGAAATAAATGATTTCTCTGAACAGCAATCAACCCAACACTAACAGCTAAAAATACAATTAGTACACTTGAACTGCACATAACAACACCGTTTCTGAATCTGAATTAATTAGACACAAAAAAAACTTGCACACCCTTTGTGTCATTATTTTACTTTTTATCATATTCTCGATGCAGTAAAAGAAAAAACGATATAATATTGATGAAATTAATTAGTAAAAACGTCTGCGAACCGTGCAAAAAAATAATTGAATCAGACAATAAACAATGGAGAACGCGCGCTAGGGGAAAAATCCTCAGCATGTACCTCTTCACCACTCCGCGTTCCTGTATACCTATCTGAAGTCTGAAATAAAATTTTTAATTGGCATCATCCGGTATTGAAAATTTTGTAACTAATAAACAATATGCGCCATCATTAGTATGGAAATGTGTTTGTTGTAAAAGTTTTAATGAGTTAATTTATTGATGTTTGCAATTAATTCGTTTCGAATGCTTTTTTTTGCTGTATTGTGAACATGTGCGCTGCGTGGATGATGAACTGTAAGTATGTGGAGAGGATGACATAATATGGTGTAGTAGTGAAGTGAATATTAATTAAAAATTATTTGGAAAGCGCACAATATTGAATTGAAATGAATTTTATTTTATTTAGTTTTGTAATGGCAGAGTTTTTTTATCGACTTGAAAGGAGCGTATATGATATGGATGAAAATTGGAAAGAATACTTCTTTTAGTTTAAGGTTGATGGGAATGACTTTAGCTTTCAAGGTTTCACTAAACTTAAAACAGATTGAGAGTATAATTAGAAAAAATTCGACAATCAATAGTTATAAAGGCAAAATTAATATTGTCCACAAAGGAGACCAGGCACTAACCTACAAAATAAGGCCAAGAAAATAAGATTAGTGATATATGAGAAAAAACCAAACCAATAGGACAAAATACCGCCCTTGATATTTATAATTTTGAAGAACTATATAAAGGCTGCTTCAAATTCGCTTCTCACTACGGGGATCTCAGAAACGGTAAGAAATACAGAGCTTTGGTTAAATTGGGGCAAAAAAAATGTGACCAATAATAAGCCGTTTAGAAATCGAAAATATCCTTTGTAGTTCTGGAAATTTTTTTGAAAAAACCAAATTTTTGCCTTTTCGTTTTTATTTTTTTCTGCTCTTATTTTTCAAGATATCTAAAACTAAAATCACTTTGTCATGGACACTTTTTATGCTTTATAAAATAACTTGGAGATCTTTTGTCTTATTTCAATGATAAATAACGTTAAAATTTTCCTCATGCGAGGTTCCGTTTTTGCGCTGACGTCATCAAGTCAGTTTTTTAAATACGGCCCTAGATTACTTTTCATCGTTTTAAGTAGCATTTTTTATGTTCTAGAAAATGGCGTTTACATTTTTTCCATACGACGTTTCGTTCTTGTCATCAGATCATTTTTTAAATACGGCCCTGGATTTTTTTTACGTTTTCATAAGTATTCATCCTCATATCCTCACATTTTCGCAAATTTGAATACTTTTTTTGTACTTAATGAATAATAATAATAATACCTAATAATTCTTCTTTTATAACAAATCAAACTACCTAATATTTATTGTTATAGTAATAATAAGACCAATGGTTTTATTTTTTTTAAATAATTTTATAAAATAAATACTTACGAAATCGCCAATACTGATGATGGACTGTACTATGAAAAAAAATACTGATGAAATTGTAAAAAAAATCCATAGCCGCAGTTATTCAAAAAATGACCTGATGATTACACAGAACGAAACGTCGCATGAAAAAAATGTAAACGCCATTTTCTATAACATAAAAAATGCTACTTAAAACGTTGAAAAAAATACAGGGCCCTACTTACAAAAATTGGCTTGATGACGTCAGCGGAAAAACGAAACGTCGCATGATGATAAAACGTCATTTTATAAAGCACAAAAAGTGTCCATCACAAAGTGATTTTAGTTTTTCTATATCTTGAAAAATAAGAACAGAAAAAAATAAAAACGAAAAGGCAAAAATTTTGTTTTTTTTCAAAAAATCTTCTGAACTACAAAAGACATTTTCGATTTCTTAACGACTTATTATTGGCCATATTATTACGCAACTTTGCCCCAATTTAACCAAAGCTGTATCTCTTACCGTTTCTGAGATCCCTGTAGTGAGAAGCGAATTTCAAACAGCCTGTATATTCTATAGTAAATACTTCGGTTCGAACTTTATCTTATGTAAAAAACAACTAGGTATAGCAATCCGTGTGGTTTTGTACACTCTCATTAAAAATTCGGAATAGCTAAATCGAATCAACAGAAATATTTTGAGAACTGTAAAAAATGGGAATTTCTGAAGGGTACAGATAATTCCTGAAATATTTGAGTCTTAAGAAGAACTTTCAAGGAGTTTCAAGCTATTATAATTGAGAAAATCGAGATTGGAAATATACATCGGGTGATTGAGATATTGAGAAGAAGAACTTTCAGTTTTCGTTCAAATAAGTAAAATTTTATTATCCAAAAATTTATCAGGAAATTTGAGAGGAATAAACTGAGAAATTCCTTAATTAAAACAAATCCAATCCTAAGTATATACAGGGTGATCAGTAATTGCCGCACTCGGAGGATACTGTGATATACTTTACGTTTTAAGAATGACGAATTTTTTTACGGCAATGATGTAAGTCCTTTCTTTACAAAGATATGACCACTTTTGTAAAAATAAAAGTGGCAACACTGCATTGAACATGTGAATAAGTTCGACGAGAAAAAAAAAGAGAAACGTTCAATATTTTATGATGCGAGAACTTGTCAAAGTAATTTAGTACTGTCAATTTTATTAAAAAACAGAAACAACAATTGAAATTTATTATTAATATTTTTATGGCAATAGAAGGTATTTTAGTTTATACCAAGGGGAGCTTGAGAGGTTGCCAAACTTCAAAATTCTCTCAAATTTAGGTATTTTATTAAATTTTAACATTTTCAATTTCTTTGAGAGGTTTTGTGAAAAAAATTGAACAAATCATATTGCATTTTATCCAGAGATTATAGCAGCATGATTTATTCTTTCATTTTTGTCTTGGTTATGAAAATAATTAGCTTGTAACTTGGATGAGGGAAACTCTATAACTCGGAAACTAACCATCAGATTTAATTTTTCTTTGCAGATTATCCTTAGTTTTAATGTGCTCTATAACGCCCTGTATTCGGAGTGCGCCAATTACTGATCACCCTGTATATTGTCAAATTTCCTTCGCACTACAAATTTGTTTAATATTCCCATCGAATTTTTTTCCACATACTGATTTACAATTTTATTGCTTATCATTCCGACCAAATCGAGCCCAATTTCCAAACCAACATTCCCACCCATCCATTTTTTCCCCGCTAAACCGCCTTCCATATAACATTTTTGTTTATTTATAATACGACCCAGAGAACTGTACGAGATTCCAGGGGGGAGGCACAATTTTTATTCAAATCGTGTAAGTATTGCCCGACCGTACATCATATCACAACTCCCATTTTGCTGGCGTTGGATATGATATTCACCAAATTACCTTCGCGAGAGAGGCGTTCCAAGTAAAGATAACAGTATACATCTATAAAACATTGGAATATTATGATGTCCCATAAACTCTGATTTGAACGAGCTGAGCGTTACGAGCTTGCCGGCGTTATTAAATATTTATAAAACAATCATCATTCGACCATCAGGCAACATGGCGGCTGCCACACGGGATCTGCACAAACTGCAAACTGTTATGAACCATTTAAATATTTATGCACTTGAATAGAGATGCCGCCGCCTTAAAATTTGTTTTTAGGGGGGCCAAATCGAACATCATGTTGTTGTGGTATGATCCCTCTCTTTGTTGTCGTTTCTGCATTAAGCCCGAATTGGGTCTGCTAACCATAATTTACAAGAAAAGTCAACTATTCTAATTTACAATATTCAAACATAATTTTTAATTAGAATATTTCTAATACAATCCAATTGTAACTTTTGATATTCCGCAGGGTAGAATATTAGGGCCTCGTCTGTTTCAGTTGCACATAAACGATCTCAAACTCAAATTCTTTAGACTTGCAGGCTAAAATTTCCAGTTCTCTAAAGACTGTACGCTAAACTAAATATTTGTCTTTTATAAAAATTAGTTGGAAATTGTGTTTTGCCATCTCAACCAAATCAAATTTCAATCTGTCCTATCGCTAATAGTTTCCAGCAATTTCCGGTTATAGATTTTCTCACCAGGCCAAACAATAACTTTTCTGTTAAATGTAGCTAGTTTCTCCCTGATGTTCACCTCATTAAAAATCGAATCGGCAGATGATCAATCACTTTTGCCGGTCTCTATAATATACAAAGTGTTAGATTCAAATGCCATCCCCTAATTAGGTTATTAGTGTGGTTCACACCGACAAATGTCACGGTGGAAGTCATCCCCTTTTGCATCAATTCGCCGCCCGACCAGCAAAACGATTTTCGAATATGAAATATTAATAAGTTTGTTCACTTTTTTTTTTGTTGGTTGCTAAGAATAAATGTGTGGTGAGTTTTTGTGCTTAAGTGTAAGAAAGTTATTTTGGAGTAAATGTCTTATTTAAACTCGGCGTCGACACATGTTTGCGGCCGACTTCTGAACCAGCCAACCGGCAAATGACAGATTCAGGCAGCTGGGAATTTTAACGACTAACAAATTGCCAAATTACTACAACGCGACTCTCTAAACTACTGATGGTAATTGGACGTGGATATATTCCTTGCGATGTATTCATAAAAACATAAATAACATTATACTGCATGCAATGCCTAATTCTCTCAAACATTATTTACCCAGTTTTTTTTTTGAAATCTTAAAATAAAATCAATTTAAACTGTGAAGTTTTTATTATTAGTATTTATTTGAGAAAATTTGTCACTGTAAAGTTTTACAGTTACCGAAAATTGCACATTTCAAAATATAAAAATAATGCATACTTCAAAATACGTTATTATTATACTTCATTAATACCAATTACAAAAACACAAAAGTATTTAACATAACATAAGAGTCCATAATCACAATTAACAACTTGAAATAATAAAATACAAAGGTAGCTCGCATATTCTTTTAATTAGCTCATAAACAAAATCTTTCAGATTCCTATGTGGATTCTAATTTTTTCCACTACAGATCATTAATGTTTTTATTTTTACCCTGGCGCATCCGCCAAAACTCATAAAGAACAAACGCCAATTCGCCGTTGAGAGTTTTATGAAAAATAACTGTCGACATATCTGATTTATCTGTTATAAATACTTGACATAATTGTGTGTGTGTGCTCCAAGAATAAACCATCATTCGATATTATGCCGTTCCAACTATCAGTCAACCATAAATATTAATGGTAATTATGAATTAGTTGAGTAAACGGTTGTGGTCATATACCATTAGACAGTTATTTCCAACTGGCATCTAGCCAAATAAATATTATTTTAGATCAATTTAGTTGTTTGGCATTTTCTGCTCAACTAATTCAGTTTCGGCATCTGCAAAAATTTAATTGGGGTGTTTTGTTACGAAAATAAACATTCATTTGAAAATTAGGCGACATCTGATGGGATTCTGACAGAAGTCCTGCAGGACTAATATAAATAGTAGCAGCATCTGGTGAAATTATTTAAGAGTAGACAAAGCTAACTTTCCTACTGGTTTCAGCAGGAGCTTCGAGTGGTATTTTCTGTAAAACTGAAATGGTCGCGTGCTCCATCTATGGTTTAGAAGCTGAACAACTGGGGTGAATTTAAGCACCCTGTTTCTTGTTTGGTTGATTTAGGGGAGAGGGCGCACAACAGTAATTTTAATTTCAGATTGTATTACAATTTAAATACAACAAAAATTTTGATTAAAGAATTTTAATTTTAATCTTCACAAGTTTAATTTAATCAGAATGCTTTATTTGCTTTTCTGTGGGTATATCTATTTTCATTTTAATTTTTATTGAACATACATATTTAATTTAATTTTTGCTTTCTCATAACAAAGGTAAATTTTAAAAACAAATAGATTTGATTTAAACGGCAAAATTGCAATTAAATGAGGTTAGATGGTAATTTTCCTTTATATTCTAATCTTTTCATGAAGGCGTTTATTTTATTTTATAAAGAATACCTTATTTACTCTTCTATATAATTAATTACCTTTTTTCATTATGAAATATTTTTTACAAATGTACTTTTTGCTTTCATGTGTAAGTAAGGTAAAAATTATTTTATGTACGACTGCATCATAAACTAGCTCTTTATACACTAGTGTATAAAGTTACTTTATTACTGTTACTATAAATTATCGATACATCAACTTTCAGTGTCAAAATAAATACTCAGAATAAAGTTATTATTTATAATTGTATTAAATAATTAAAAGGTAATTTTAGCAGTTGAACATAACGTTTTGTATGCAACTTGTATATAATCTGACTTCATTGCGTCGTCCTATTTATTAGCCTCACTCGCCAGTTTGCTCGGCCATAAAACAGACTCGTTAGTAAAGTCATAGATTATATATACTTATTACATAAATAGCTCCTATTGTAGAGTTTATTGTGGAAAAAGTGTGAAAAGTATTTTTTTAACAATCTCTATACTGGGTGTGTCAAAGTCACCACCAATACCGGAAACCAAAGATTCCTCACATAATTCTAAGACGATTTTTCCTTGCCATTTATTATTTTTTTTAATTTTAATTTTAATTTTTTTTTTATATATATATTTTTCCCGGCGCAGAGCAGCTCAGTTGTCCCAGTGGAGAGGAGAGAGCTACGTGAGGGCAGAAAAGAAGATTAAATTGGTAAGAGAAAACCTCACGTGGTTCTCTCCCCTCCACCGGGACAACTGAGCTGCTCTCTGAGCCTGGAAAAAAAATTAAAAATTTTTTTAAATTAATAATGGCAAAGGAAAAATCGTCTTAGAATTTGGTGAGGAATCTATGATTTCTGGTATTGGCGGTGACTTTGGGACACCCTATATAATAGAACTTAATTTTTTAGTTTTTTGGTGAATAATAATGGAGATCTAAATTTTGAATCTTTATGGAAAACCTTTTTATGACAGAAATACACCACATATTTGTTAAAAAAAAGTTATAAAGCAATCAGGGATTATTACATGCAGGAGCATTTTGCTTAAAAAAATTATAACCAATTTTCCACACTTGACACTTTTTCTAATATGTAGTACCTACTAGTTTTTTACCTCATCAAGAAAAAGTAATAATCTAAAAATACTTGTTAATTTTGGATTCTGAGAAGAGTACATTAATGAAGTACTGAAATATTGAAGTCTTTTGGAAAAAAATTTATAAAAAGTACGCATTTTATGAAAAGCATTATTTTTTTGAAAAGTACATAAATTTATTCTGTCGAAAAAAGTATGCTCAATTATTATTTAATTTTTGATTTCCCATCAAAAAACTGTGTAAAAGTGCTATATTTTTTCTTCTATTTTTTATTTGGAATCTGTTTGAGGGAATCTCGAACAGCCTTCTTATTAATTTTCAGAAATTTCCATTAAAACCCCCCCAATGCACGTAGAAAAATGTAAATTGTCCTTTGTCACCCACAAGTTTATCTCTGTGTGTAGATATATACATCATTTGCGGAGGCGGTGGTGGTGTTGGGCGAGGACGGGGGACGGTCTGAAGAAAAGTTATTAACGTTAAAACGCCCGGTGAAACTGAACCGCGAAATAATATGGCTGGGAGTTTATCCCGATCCTCTGGGGGGCCATTCCAAGCGCGGAATCGTAATGCATTTTCCTTATATAGCGTTTTTTATTATGTCTATCGTTTCGTTTCACCGACGATGCGAAAATGGCGACAATCTCGGATATTGTTCGTGTGGGACAGAGCCTTGGCTGCTTTTCCAGATATATATTGTCTTCGTAAACTGCTTTTTTACGTTTACACGTAAATATGAATAGAGTTGGCGGGTTTTTATATTTGTTGGGAAAAAATACATTGTGGCAAATAGTTCCTGAAGGAAAATATAGCATATTATGATGATTCAACTAGGGAATTAAATTATTTTATTAACTACAACAACATTAAACATTATTAAAATAAAATTTAATTATTGCTCTAATTTCCCTTTCAGATTTTTTGTAGATGTTTGTGTTGTTAAATAAATTAGTCAATTCAAATAAATAGTCGCTACATCGAAAAACTCCAAATCCTAAATCACTGTTTACCAAACAACAAAAACCACATTCCAAACAGGCCGGGGATAACAAAGACAAATACCGAAACAAAAATAAAAATAAAATCGCAAGAAAGAGGAAAAAACCGAAACTTCCACAGTCAAGGAGAAGTAAACGTTGCAAGAAGCGATACTATTAGTTCCCTGGTTGGCCGCTATTGTTACGTGGCGCTCTAAATCGCCACTAAATGTCAAATAAAAGCTATCGGGCTTTTTATAACACACCACCACATACATACACACGACTCAATCCGCGTATAATAGAAAACAAGAATATATGGGAATGGTTTTCCAACAAACTACACAAATAATTGTTGGATAAAGTCGAAGTAAGCACTGAAGTTTAGAAGGAAGAAACTTGAGATAATGTTTAGGGTTGCAGTTTTTAAAATAAAAAATTAGTGCGAATTGTATTATCAACACCGGCACCTCCACCAAAATTTCAAACAAACATGTATTTGGAATTCTTCCTACAATTTTCTTAAAATGATAATATGTTATTTATATAATAAAACGAGAAGTAAAAATGTATTTTATGTACGACTGTATTATAAAGTACTGTTTAGTGACGTACTTTTGCTTGCGTAAAGTGACTTATTTTACTATTATTGTAAAATATCAATATATCAGCTGTCAATGTCACAATAAATACTGTCAGAATGAATTTATTACTGTCATTTATAATTTTTCTAAATAATTAAAATTTAATTTTCGCAGTTGAATATAAAGCTTTGTATGGAACTCGTATACATATAATCTGACTTTATTGACTCGTCCTATTTATTAGCCTCGCTCGCAAGCTCGCTCTGCCATAAAACAGACTCGTCAATAAAGTCATAGATTATATACTTGTTGCATAAACTACTATTATCCTATATTTGCAACTACAGAGCTCCTAGAGTTTCTATTAAAGTGGTTCATGTCGTTTGCATTGGTTACATGTTTTAATAAAAAAATGCAGAACACATCTAATTTTTTTAAATATCTCCAGCGAATACTTATAATGCCTAAAATGTAAAAATTAGTCGAATTTGACGTTTTCATTACGAAAATTACAAAATAATGCTGATTAACTTTGGCACCGGCTCCTTCACCATTTTTACAAATCGTTTTAAAGCCTGTTTTAAATGAACAAATTAGTCTAACCTCGCTCGCTTTTAAACAAAGTAACCAACCAAAGATAATTATACATCAATTTCTAATAATTATTGTAGTGTATTGTGAACTTGAAGTAGCAGTTTATGCAACAAGGTAGGAATTGAGAGATTCTGACGAGTGTGAAAATTGCGCCAGAGCAAGAATCAATTCCTACCGTGTAGCATACTCTAGTTTTTCTCATACCTGTACGAAAATGGCCACTTCTTTTGCGTGAAACGCGCGAACAAATTAAAACTGCATAACACTGACATTTTGCTTGACACTGTGCGGTGAGCAAATCACCTTGACAACCATAAACGAACACATTTCACGCAAATAAAGTGGCCATTTTCGTGTAGGTATGGGAAAAATGTTATATATTTCTACCTATTTTTTCTGTTTTTTTTTCAACAAAACAATAATATATTATTTATAAAATGAACATATAAAAATAAGTTGTATTCTGCAATTGCAATTGGAGCCCTTAGTGTTTCTATTAAATTGGTTGATGTTATTTGCGTTTGTTTTTCAAGCTAAAAATATCTATAAAATGCTAAACGAAACCAACATATTTCCGGATATTTTATAAGTATCTCAAGCAAACTTTGTGATGGTGGGAATCTCAAATAAGATAATAGGTTTAATTTTCAATTTTTTTGTGATATTAGACAGCGTTTTAATAACATAAATTTTGGAAATCCTTTAAATGCAATAAGAACATTGAAAAATACAAGTAAATGCAATAATTTAATGCCACATGTTCATTTTTAAATAGGTAGTATTGTGTGGTGAAACCCATCAAAAATAAATTTCATGAAAAGTGCACAAAGAAAATAGTAGTTTATGCAACAAGTGTATATTCTATGACTTTATTGACTCGTTCTATTTATTAGCCTCGCTCGCAAGCTCGCTCTGCCATAAAACAGACTCGTCAATAAAGTCAGATTATATACGAGTTCCATAGAAAGCTTTATGTTCAACTGCGAAAATTACCTTTTAATTATTTAGAAAAATTATAAATGACAGTAATAAATTCATTCTGAGAGCATTTATTGTGACATTGACAGCTGATATATTGATATTTTACAATAATAGTAAAATAAAGTGCCATTATACACTAGTGTATAAAGAGCCACTTTACGCACGCAAAAATACGTCATAAACAGTACTTTATAATGCAGTTGTACATAAACTAAGTTTTTAGATCGGCGCATCCTCAAATTTGGAAACTTAGTTTTATTTTCGTTTCTATATAAAGGAACCTATATTAAAACCTGAAAACTTCTATGTAAATGCAATTATAAATGTATTTATGTACGACTGCAGCATAAAGTACTGTTTAGGACATAGTAGCTCTTTATACACTAATGTATAAAGTTACTTTATTTTACTGTTACTATAAATTATCTATATACATCTGCTGTCAGAGTCAAATTAAATGCAATCAGAATAAATTTATTACTCTGTCATTTTTTATAATTCATTGACTCGTCCTATTTATTAGATTTACTCGCAAGCTCGCTCGGGCATAAAACAAACTCGTCAATAAAATCATAGATTATATACTTGTTGCATAAATAGCTATTAGCATATTTATCAAATAATATTTGAAAATTAAGTTTCGGTACCAAAAAAAACACCAATACTTAATTATCTTTATGATTTTTTCAAACCTTTGGTTAGTTTAGATAATTCAATAAATTGGTGATTAATTCGGTATTTCCTGAACCATACAAATACTTACATCATACAAATAATTCTGGTACAATAATAAGTTTTTGAGTGAAATTTATATCTGCCAATTTTTTTATAAAATCAGTTGAAATTTTTATTTTATTTAGAACAATGTATAGAGGTACACATTATTATTAAAAAATACAGAGTGATATTACGTGACCTTCTGGGTCATAACTATTCATAAAAATTCATTTGGTAAAAACGAAATAGTCTGAAATAGTGGATAAATATCAATTTACTTTTTAATTGGTTTTATATGTAAAAATACCTATAAACATGCAATTTAATTGTTATATACATTTGTGGAATAATTGAAATTATTATTCTTATTGTCTACTAGAAATTTCTGTCCTTCATTTACATTTTTATTAATAAAACTGCGCACGACCCTCGCGCGCTTGGTTTTAAGCTATTGTCACCATCGTCCCTAGACAATCCTTAAAATGTAATTAAAAGACCAGCACTGTGAAAATGATGATGATGATGATGATGACGGGGGTGGGCAGGTGGCGCACAACTGTTCATTGCCGGCCATTACAAACGTACATAACGCGCAAAATGCTGTGGTTAGGCGGTGTGGTGGTGGTGGCCGCGCGCCGTCCCCTGGCACCGATAAATTAATCAAGTCTGCCAGGGCTGTTACCGTGGATCGCCGCCGCCGCAGAAACGATATTCTGCCTCTATACTACACCCATATTTCCGATAGGATCTGTCGGTGTGATGGCCTGTGTACCAATCTGCAAAACCGCCACAAATTGATACAGATGGTGACAATGTCGCAGGTATAAATTATTTAATGTATTTACTGGAAGAGAACGAAGAAAAAAGATGTGACAGGCGCGAGGGGAAAAGTTTTTTTGAGAGCCAATCATATTGACTAAAAATATTGTTGCTATACAAAATACAACAATAAACAATTAAAACCACACAGTACGTCCCTTTAAATTAAAGTATTGATGAATGGTTTTAAATCACCCAGTGAATCACATTAAAAAAAACATTTGCATTTGCTTTTGAACCAATAATCACAATTTCTTATTTTCAATTGAGAATATTTTATTATCGTGTTATTACTTTAATCTAAAAAAATGATTTCTATTTTTAAAATCTGTATTTACTGAAATCAGAATGTGTTTTTTTCAAGAATCAATCGTAGTTTTATTTGCAAAAATCCTATTATAGGCGAAAAACAGCATAGAAATAAAATTCGCTATTACAGTTCCTAAACAAGAACAATAAAACCTTGTCCATCACACAACAATAAACAATAAAAACCACCCCCTTCTCTCTCTTTGTCATATTTTTTTACAACAGCGTCCAGTGTAATGTGATTGGCTAGTGCGCGTCTCCAAATATCAACCACCACACATAATAAAATGTTACTTTATGATTTTGAACACGATGCCAGAGAACGCGGCGCGGTTTCACAATGTCGATATGATGGCCACAGAGTTGTAAATTGTATAGTATAGTGCGATGTGCCCGTAAATCGTGATGGATTATCTGGGTTGTCAGGATGGCTGCTCGGAACGCGCTAAAACACTGACATGACCACTAAAGCCCACCTCAAAATCCCCCAATCCCCCATCATCCTTTACAATGCTACAAGCTCGGAATGCCACGATTTTATATCCAACTGAAAAAATATATAGTTGAGTCAAATTTGGGGCAATTGATATTTTGTGAAACAAAGCAAGTTCTATTTTATATAACCGCCAAATAATTGCGTTAAATGATAATTAAACGTAAAATATAAATCTGCAATCTCGCAATTAAATGTGGATAATTAAACTAAAATTATTTCACAATTCAGGAAAAAATTTGATAAGTTCATTAATTTAGGCCCTGAGGCTGAGTCTTGTGGAATACCCTTGAATACAACACAGAAACAAGAATAAATCCAAAAGAATATTTTTACATATTTTTGAGACAGTTACGAAATAAATTGTTATAATGTTTCCCCGTACAAAAAACCACACAGAGAATTTATTATGATTATCATCATCATTACCGCGTTCCACTTTTCTCCTTTTGTAATTTTTTTTTGGTTTAGTTGGTTTGTTGGTCGGGAAATATATTATTACGGCCATTCGTTTGAGTTGTGTGCATTTATTAGGACCATTACCGTTATACTGTTAAAAATGGAGTGAAAATTAATAAAAATATGATGCTTTCACTCACATATATTCCCGAGTTTATTATGATGGAGAACGTGAGGCTTATCTGGAATCACCGTGATCCACCAACGTTAATATGTTCGGAGTAAAAATGTATGTACACCATTATAATGAATGTGAATTTAGAGCTTTATCCTCTATATTTATATAATGCGGCCTGTATGTGTGTGTGTGCTTCCCCAGAGAAGAAGAATTTGATTCTAAAAATATCATCTACTAAAATAACGAATTTTGATTTGAGTGGAGTCACTTTCTTTCAATTTTTTGTACGCATATGTCCATGTTTTTTTATAGGCGTTTTTCCACCCTTACGATAAATGATCAAGGGTGGAAGTCTATCATTCATTAGACAATAAGTTGCAGGCATCAGATGTACTACATGCATTTAAAATTAACAGGGGAGGAAAAACAGCTCATTTAGTTGCATGGAAAAGAATGACGAAACGAGGGAAAAATTTATAAGTCGAGGAAATACTACAGTTTCTTAAGGGAAAAGCGTACCTAGCTAGGTTTAAGGAGTAGGAACATTAGCAATTATACGAGCCCTAACAACTAAATTAATGTTCGGACAAAAGTAAATTTTTGAAGTATGAAAGGAGAACTGGAAATTTTACGCACATAATTAGTTAACACCTAACAATACAATAAGATAAAGCCTTAATAACAATATTATGCATGGAAGAAAATTATTTATTGGATTTAACAATATTTTTTAATAATTAGCAAACTTTACAAAATGAATTTGCAACTAAATGTTGTGATAATTTTTAATTTAGGACCATTAATAAGAGGTTACGTCTGCTTTTGCTTTAATAGCTGCCTGTATTCTAGCAGGCATTGTATTTATCAAATTTTGGTACAATTCTGGCGTGAAACTGTCCCAAATTACTTACTTCTATTAATTTTGGTCTTTAAGTCCCCAATGGTTCTTGGTGGATTATTGCGTAGAATACGTTTAATTTTCTGCCAAAGAGTTTCAATGACATTTTAGTCCGGACTGGATGAGGGCCATGAAAGCACCTTTATGTCGTTTTCCCCAAGTTCCAAAACTGTGATTTTTTAAAAACAGTCGTTAGAAAATTACGTCACATTTTTCAAGTGCAATTTTAAAGCTAGGAAATATGCCTAAAATTACCAAATAAAGACTTGGGGATTTTTTTATACATAAAACCAACATCCAGCTTTGCAATAAAGTAAATTTTACCAAAATCCAACCAGTGGTTCCAAAACTGTGATTATTTTAATGTAGGTAGCAGCCTCAAAAAACACGTGTTTTGAAAAGTGAACTGTGGAACTTGAAAAAAATGCAAAAAATCATATTAACATTTCAGGATTTTTTCAATATAGTACGATTATTCAGCTTTGATTTAAAGGTTTTTGACACAAATCCAACCAGGGATTTTAAAACTGTGATTCTTTAAAACAGTTACTAGAAAATTTTATCATTTTTAAAGGTGCAACTTTGAAGCTCCGATAAATGCCTAAAATCACCAAATAAAAACTTGTGTAACGTTTTTTATAAAGAAAACCAACATCTAGCTTTGCAATAAAGTAAATTTCATCAAAATTCGACAATTAAATCCAACGTTTTGAAAATAATAGTTCTTTGTTTTTACAATTTTCCCATCGTGCTGGGTTAAAGTGCCACAATTTTGGAACCGCCGAGCGGATTTTTATGAAATTTACGTTTTTATATAACTAAATGTTGGCATTATAACCGAAAAAACCATCAATATTACGGAAGTTAATTTAGATAATTTTCGCGCGTATGGAAAAAAGACAATCAAATTTACTTTTGTCCGAACATTTAGTTGTTAGGGCTCGTAATTATAGTGTTATAAAAGTTGGATGGATTTTGTTTGGTTTCTACTAATTTAATTTATCGCAAGTTAACTATAATTTTCCGTACGTAACGTTAAATTAAGTGGATGTAAACAGTACTTAAGTCTAAGTGCTTCGGAACAAGAAGTGATTTGTACAAAATTGTACAAATCGTCGACTTAATAATTAGACTGATGAAATGCATGCATGTATGTGTGTGCCCTAAGTAAAACAGGGATCCATTCTATGGGCTATTTTCCTTGTCCCCAGTGGCGCTCCGAATCATTTATAATAGACATGATGCACATAATATACTCCTCTCTCTGGCACTAAAAGAAAGATCACCAAAGGTCCACCAGATTAATCTGTGCTCTGTGTGTGTGCTCTATTAAAAGCCTCAATGGGCACGCACCCTCTCTCTAGTTAGAATTATAACCCAAAACCACCCTTAATATACGTGTATGTGTGCGAGTTACTCCTGGTTCAGTTTTTAGACTAAAGGCTTCTTCTCCCCCGCGCACCACCTGCTATTGGAAATTGGAGAATTGGAAGATGGATTGGGGTGGTGGCGAGGGAGATTGTAAGAAATAAGCTTTTAAAAAAAGTATTAAGTTAAACGTGATTTGATGAAGTAATTAGATGGGGAGTTGAGGGTGAAAGTAAAGCAGAAGGAAAATATTACGTGGATTAATTATACGAAGGTGAATAAAAATAGAGTTACTAGACTGGATCCTTTTTTTATAAAAATAAACCCTTTTATGTAATCAAACTAAAATTGACTCCAAGCGTAAATTCGTTTTTTCTGCTTAATTCCTTGTATAATTGAAGAAAAGGTGTGAATTACCAAACCAGAACAAAATAAGGACAATCAATCAAGCCTCACATATGTGCACACAAACACGAAATTTAGGTATGATGTTTATCTACAGTGAACAAAAATAAGATAAATTACGAAATTAGGACCACACAAAAGGCGGACGTCATTAATTTTATTGGAAACATCGCGCCAGATACCGTTTAGACCCGAAGGGGAACCAGGGACGGACGGTGAGGTATGGGGGCCCTGGACTAATAAAATTTAAGGACATTTTGTCAATAATATTATTGCTTGTGAAGTAATTTTGAAATTGTAGCACATTTCGATTTTTTAAAAAGGTAAATAATTTTGTTGTAGTTATGTACCTGATAGATTCCATGTCATGATGACTACTCGTACGTGAGGTCCTCTAATGTAAGAAAACAGCGAAAAAATTCAAAACTATACGTATTACATCTCAACTTATCAACCAAAATTTTGTTACGATTTCTTATTTTTTTAAAACCAGAAGCTATTTTCGTGAATTTATTTCGCTCAACACACTTTTGCTAATAAGTTAACCGTAGTTCGTTCAAAAATTTTCCTTAATAAAATCGTACTTAATCAAAACCATCCTCGACTAATCACTCATAACGCATCACATCCACACACATAGAGACCCCAAGCAACTATCACAAAGTCATATTCATTTTCATAGCTGTCATCCCAACATCCCCTTTCCATTAGGTCCATATTCCAACTAACTAGGAGCCTCCCAGATTAAATGTGTCAAAGACGGTTTAATTTTCAGGGAAATTTTAGCGGATTTTTTACTGTCTACATGTAGGGTTTCATCGTACTTTGTATATTTTCTATGTATATGTGAGTGCACAGATTAGTGAACGACAGCGCGCGTATTCCACTACAAAATGGGTTTCGTTCGTTTTTGTTATTATAAAGACATATCCCACCCCCGCTGCCTCTCCTTCTGTATATGTGTTCATGATTTTGTTCTCGCTTAAATGACTGTGAGTGAATCTCAGAGATATGATGGCAGAATTATAATTAAAATACACAACTTGCATCCCGCCGCCGTCGCCGCCACCGCGCCCGGCTGCTCGTGTGTATGTGTGTCTGTCTTTCATTTTGTTCCGACTTGTTTCTACGTTTTTAAACAGCAATGTATCATCAGAGGGTTTTTGTTTGTTGGTTCTTGTTTTCTTCTCTGTGATGTGTATGCCATGTACGATTTTTTTTTTTGTTAATTACTAATTTGAAAGTTGTTTTATTTTACAACGGGGCGAATAGGAAAATTGTTTATGTGGTGGAATGTATAAAATATAAAAACCAGAATTAAAAGAAAATAATCATGATATACAAATACGCGATTTTTCTCGTCCTCACTTCTACGAGTATTTCTTGAAGTCCTCCCTGAACATATCAAAACTTTTGAAATTCTAAATATCGGTCTATGCAAGAGAAAAAAACTAAACTCTTCCTAATAAAAAGATTATTCTACTTCTATACTTATGCTTCTTGAGCCTTCAAGGAGTTAGAGTTCGAACTCCTATTTTCAAGAACCTTAAAGACCCCGATCTGTCCAGATCTTCAATAAATATACTGACTCAAAAATTATGATTATAAGAATTTTCCTGAGAAGGAAGTAAGGTTTTAGTTAAACACAATTACAACCTAATAAATAGAGCACATTTTAAAGTAAAAAGGTAGGTTTGATCAAAAACTGTAACCTACTAATCGTAATGAATCTAAAGAGGTTTAGGAAATTATATAAACTAGACTACACAACTAAGCTGTTCCAGCGCCAAATTTTTCTTGATGGAATTCTGTTAGGATTCATACGAGAGAGTTCAAGGTCCTTCAGCTTTTTCGGATAAGCCAAGTGGACCTTGATCTATCGAAAAAAGGCCACAGTTTACTTAGACCTTCTATTTCCCTTCATTATTTCTTCACAATTTCATCAGCCCATTTATTAAGCATTCGAGATCTAGCAAGACTGGCCATGGCAAGATGCTGGTATGTGCCGAGACGAAAGATTGAGTTTTTAGTCCCCAATTCCTCTTGTCATATTAGAATATTATACTAAGAATTGAGTCAGATGCTCTGATGAAGGTCACTAAATTGTGCGAAATTCTTAACGAAATTAGTTAAATGGTTTCATTCCAAATATTCCACAATTCGGCTTTTTTCTACTTGAAATTAGTTCAAGGATGAAATTTTATAGCATATGCACACTTTCGTAAATCTAAAATTATAGCGTAGGTACTTTTTTAATTTGATTAACGTCTATGCTAAATTTTTAACATTTCTATTGAGTGTTCAATTTTATAACGTCTACTTCTAGGTTTTTTATTTAGCCATATATTTTCATTTTTAGAAACTAACCTCAATGAAAAGTTGAATTTTTTCTTCTGTTCTACGCTTACAATTTCTATTTAACCGGTTAAAAATCGAGAAGTTTTAACCTAACCTAACCCAGAGCCAGTTGTATCAAAATTGTTTAAATTTTGATTTAGAATTGAAGCATTGTTATAATATAACTGTTTCTATGGATTTAATCTTTAAACGAATATGGTACAATCCTTAAAAATCGACATTTTCCGATACGACCATAATTTAAATAAAGTCTAAAGTGCCTACTTTCAGAATTGACTCCATCAGGATTAACTGGGCATTTTATAGTTCCCCTCATAAAAACCCCATAAACCTCTACAATATCATTATGTCATTGTACAATTTTTCATATCAGCCCTAACGATCAAATTAATGTGAATTTATCGGACGCATCGCCCAATTAATTAAAAATATTTAATTCCTAGGGATATTTATAGGATGTAAATGTTGCACCTAGACCAACAATAAAATAGTTACGTGCCACAGTTTTAAAACATATGGCCACAAAATAGACACGTTTTACAGAACATTTGGTTCTATCTGATAATATACAGAAATTAAGGACCATCATAAATTACCTGGCCCCACCTAGGATATTAAATTAGACCGAGTCCACTCAAGGCAATTTCTTTAATTTTCACTTAATAGTTAGTACTAGTCGGTTCGCTTTCCCCTCGAGTGTAACTGTTGTCTTGTGCGCGGTGTTAAAAATTAAATAAAATATTCGGGCAAACCGCAATCAATTAGATGAGTTTGCCAGCTGGCTGGACATGAGCACGAGTGCACGGCCACAGGACAAGGCAGATAGCATAATAAAATGTTGGCATGTAGATTTGGTCCGATAGAGTGACGGCATCAGATAATATAAATGAGTGTTAAATGTGGCCACGTGCTTACATTTCGTGGTCGGACTGTAAGAGGGGCACCCAAACCACCAAAGCTATATTCGCACACCAAACCGCCCCATCCTTCTCACACCAACCAACCGCCTGCCATCCTGTTCTAACACTATTTTCGGGAACATATGCTGTCAGTGTCACCCAACGAACGACGAAATTAATATATTTCATTTAAGTCCCTCGTCATAATTTTTTTTCAATTACCAACGATTTTTCCTTTTGAGGATTACCTCTGACGTTTGTATGATAAAGAGATGATAATGGAGGAGCGTACACGTCGAAGTGGCGACGAATATTCGATTAAAGGAAGTGAATTGAAGGCGATGAAAGACGAGCGATTGGAGCATTTTCATCAAATATGTTTGATCTTGTTCCAATAGAAAATGTAACGACTCGAGGGGGGTTCAGCCACCTACAGCCCGATGATGCGGCCC
Source organism: Pediacus dermestoides (assembly GCA_963942485.1). Lineage (NCBI taxonomy): Eukaryota > Metazoa > Arthropoda > Insecta > Coleoptera > Cucujidae > Pediacus > Pediacus dermestoides. Next base: position 10,140,549 of record OZ012628.1, on the reverse strand, counting down.
CATGTCGGTTTTATCCGCTTTTTGTGCGATGTTAATTGAACTTTCCTTCAATATACACCGTCACACCAACTTGTATAAAATGCGTACCGAGTCACAAAAGATAGACGGATATTGACGATGTACAATTGGTTTGGTGTAGGTACCTGAAATTAAAATGAATCTGATTTTGCAACACTAATGACTCTTTTTACACACAGAAAAGTTTGCTTTTTAATGAAATAAAATTTATTTCACTGAAAGCAATAAATGTTTTAGGTACCTATACATACGCAAATAAATGTATGTAATATTAACACAAGAAAATTATTTTTTTAAGAAAGAAAACAATTTATGATTATAACTAATTATATTAATACTTTAATTTGAGTAAATACAGATTTTAAATATACAAAATATATATTTATGTACGACTGCATCATAAAGTACTGTTTATGACATAGTTTTGCGGTCATAAAGTAGCTCTTTATACATTAGTGTCAGAATAATTTTATTACTGTCATTCAGAATTTTACTAAATAATTAAAAGGTAATTTTAGTAATCGAACATAAGGCTTTGTATGCAACTCGTATATAATCTGACTTTATTGACTCGTCCTACTTATTAGGCTCGCAAGCTCGCTCGGCCATAAAACAGGCTCGTCAATAAAGTCATAGGTTATATTATACTTGTTGCATAAATATCTATTTTACAGTAAAATCATGATTGTTTTATGTCAAGAAGTCAAATTGTTACTACAAAGCAATTCTATTCTTATTTGCGTCACTAAATAATATTGTTTCTTTCTTTAACCACAAGAAAGTTTCATAGTACCATACTTCTAAAAGTGATCATTTCCCCCACCTTAACTGGCAAATTATACATATAATAATTTGCAGGCATACCACAAGGCCCTCTTCTAGCCCCTCTCTCACCCTCTTCCGTCCACATGCTAAATGGATTAATATTAATGAACACACACCTTTCAATTATGACATGGATATATTTGAAGAGCATTTACAAGTTAAATAGAAAAGATAATTACGCGGTTGTGTGGATGTTTCAGAAAAAAAAACAAATAACGTAACAAAACTAGCTATTAAATTTTCGTTAGTGCGGGACATGGGGCAGGCGTCCATATAATTTTCTTGATTTATGTTTACTTACGCCTCAGGGAGATCCAGCTGACGAGATATTATGTTAATCGCGTTAAAAGTATGTTAATTATTATATTTAAAAAATACATTAGAATGTTAAATAAGTTTTTTGGGGACGAGGGATTTACAAATTGAAGGAGCGGTCGGTTTGAAGATGTAGCAAAGTGCAGTTGGGTATTGGAAAATACTTAATGCCAAAGATGTTATTTATATAAAATTACCGAAATTGTCTGATTTAGTTCTTGTAAAATTTTATATTTACCGCACAATCTAGAACATTAATTTTTTGAAAATATCTACATTGTATTTTTTGGGTAAACAGAACTGGAACTACAAATATTTGGCAGGAAATTTAAAATGCATTAAATTGTTTGGTTCTTTTTCAATAAAATTAATGCATTTTAAATTCCCTGCTAAAACCTTTTAGTTCCAATTCTCTCTACTAAAACATAACCTTAAAGCGCGTTTAAATCATTTTTTAAATAAATATGAATCTTTGTAATCCTCTCATAACTAACTTAGTGGAAAAGTGATGAATTTAAGTTCTGCATTTTTCTAATCTATTACCAGATTTTTTACTAACCTCAAATAAATTAATAAAAACCGCTAAAACCGAAAATTTTTTTCTACTACAAACCAGGCTTTGCATAGTCATTTAATTGGTCATACCCTGCCGTGTATGATGGTGGTGGAGAAAAGAGGCGAGTAATGAAGCGTGTTCAGGGGGATTCCGGGTGCGGATCAAAAGTATACACACGGTTGCTACGTGACCATTGATTGATGTGATTTTAACACACTCATTAGTTGAACGTGTAGAGCCAGCACGATGCGAACGTCTAAATAGCGTTGGCAAAACGTGCATGTTAGTGTCATATTTGTCTAGTTCCAACCACATTGCATATACTGCGCTCTATATTCTAGAGGGTCTGTGGTGTCTCAATTAGGGTAAACCAGCCTTTATGTTTGTTTTGTACAAGGTGGACAAGCGAAATTACGAGGAATTTAAATAGAGCTGTTATTTTATGATATTTAACTGATGTGTTGAAATAAAAAAAATAATTATTGGGGTAAACTATAGAATTCCGCTTCTTGTTTATACTGAACCTCCACTACTAATGTATAATCATTAGATAAAATGTACAGCAGCAGGAATAACACAAATTACATCACATGCTCGAACATAACCGCTGTTCTATTCTACACCTACTAAAGGATGATGATATTTTGAATTTCCCAGCTATACACTAACTATTATTTTACAAAATAAAAATCGAAACATCTAGAGTTGGGTAAAGCTATATAAATAAATTATATGGTTCGTTTGTCGACCGTATAAAATACAATTAATTTTCCAAACAAGCCTTTTACGTATACAAAGTCTCCATAATTAATTACCACTGATAAATTAAATTTACATAATATGATAAAAGCCGGTTTAACATAAACGTGCGGGTGTTTGGACAAATCTATCCAATTCAATCGTTGAACAGCCCAACATTATGTAAGTTGTACAAAAAAATTAAAGTACAATATAAGTTAGCTCGGCACGAAAATTAGATATTTAATTTGTGCATTTTGTTACCATGATAAATTATGGGTTTTTATACAAAACTCTGATGACAAAAATAGAAAATGTCTCTTTTGAGTAAAGTTGACCAAAATAACGCTAAAAATATTAAGTATATCGAGATATTAAAATTTTCATATTACCTCCTAAATTTTCGATACATCTAATGAAATTTAAGATTTAAAACTTTTATAACAAACATCTTGATATCTGAACAAGTTAATATTATTTCCTCTTGTGGTTGATTTTCCCATATTTCTTACTAAAACACATCTGCAAAAACCCATCACCGGGCAATAAAAAACATTTACAGATATTACAACCCAAAACTAACTAACAATAGTTAAACCAATAATATCATCTCAAATTCAACACCTTTTTCATTCAGTTGGTGTTTGTACCAAACAAAAAATCATAAACGGATAAACTATGAATGGAAATATGTCACTTGCCAAACAGGCATTTATAAAAAATAAAAAATATAATTTGTTAGGAGGGACAGAGGGGCGCTGTAACCTAATAATGAAATGTTCCGAGAGCTGTAATATTACACTAGTGTGTATAAAAGCCCTTAAAACGAGCTTCTTTTGTGTAAAGCCACCCCAAAACTGCTCGAATTTCTCGTCGTCGAATTCGTCGTCATCACAGTCCCTTAATAGTTTGTTAAGTTTTGCCCCTCAATAAAAAACAGATTTCATCATCAAATTATATCAATTTATAAACGATGGCATTATTTTGATTTAGTCCAGATGAAAATTCCTATGCGGTCGATCAGATTTTTTAAAGGTCCTCGATGGTGCAATTGCTCCATCTCGTTCTCCTTTTCAGTGTCCTGGTGCTGTAGAGTGCCCTTTTGTTTGCCAATGCAAACAATGTAGCTCTAGAAAAACGTATTTTATGCCTCTGCGTGTGTGTGTGTGTGTTTTATATTACCCCCTTTTGTCTTTTACAAATTTTTAATTGCGCTTTTTCATTCCTCATTGTACTTTTTAACTATCTAGCTTTTAATGGTATATACGATTTTCATTTGGCAAAACGCGAATATAATTGCTGTGTGCCTCTTCAAACTGGAACAAAAAATGGAACAATACAAACGATAACGAGAAAATATACTGTGTTTATAATGAATATGGTATTTAATTTACTAGTGGACTTTCATTTCGGTACAAAAATATATTCACCATACGACGATATTTTTTATTGTTTTATTAAGGGATTTTTTAACGAATACATACGTAAAATATCGTTAGAAAAAATATTGGAACGGCTCCCTGTATATTTCACAGGAAACATAGAGAAATTTCTGCAATGTAGTAAATAGCGTCCTAATAATCCAAAATTTTTGCATGTAGGACTTGTTAGTAATGATTTTAGATATTATCAACTATAGTTAATTTACCTATATAGAGAGCAATAACTTAATAAAGTGAATTTTTTATTACAATATGCACTCTCAAATGATATCAGTTTTCCTTGAAATTACCTTCATTCACGTTATTATTCTTTTTGCATCAAAACACTTTGTAAAATTGGGTGCTCGACTACCTTCACACTTTTATTGGAACAATACAGTAATATTCTTTTGATTGGGGTGTCAGATGTCTTCGACACACCTGATCCTTTTGCTCTTCGTCTCCTTAATTGCGTGTCAATAAAAATTCAATTTATCCTTAAACCTAGTATGTTGTAACATCATCAAATTCGAATTGATTATTTAATGGCAAACCACTAAATATTAAATCCACCACAGTTTCTGTTATATTTGATACGGCGTATCTGCTAATTAATATTAACAATCCTAATCATTGCATCATATAAGCATAAAGCAATTACTACACACCAGTGTCAGGGAGTGAGAGCAGTGGAAATAGAAATTTCCATTAATTTAATTTGGCTTGTTGTTGTTTTCCTAGATATTTAATTTCACATATAGACTATATTAATTACGGTTTTAATGGCAGTAATTAAAACTCGCTATTATTATTTTACTGGTGTGTGCGGTGTGTTGTGGTGGACTTTTTTGAGATTGATTACTACTGGGGGGCGTGCTGGATGTAGACGGATGGATGGATGTATGTGGATGTGGCAATATTATACGTGTACAGGAAAACCTCTTTGTTTTCCACTGATGTATTCTAAAATGTTTTTAATGTCTGTATTTATAACGAAGGAAAATCGATCAAATTACAATAAAATTATGTTGTTGCCTGGGTTGAAAAAAGGTAATTATAACGAGGAAAATTTACAAATTACTTGGTATATTTCAGCGTCATCATGTAGTTACATTATGTATAAGTGACAATAAATAGAGGGCAACAATAAAACAAAAAATTTTTTTATTAGAAATAACGAGTTAGTGACCGGCAGAAAGTGTGACCAAATGGGAAATTTTTCTATCTTTATAGAATTACCAAATTTATTTTAGTGTGGAAAGGTTCTGCCTGTCCTAAAACAAAAAGAGCCTAAACAAGATCAGCAAAAATTGCATCGTATACGAGGGAGTGGTGAAAATTTAAAATTCACTCAAGAATAAAGTACTCTTATTTTGCACCGTAGAAAAGAAATATTAGTAAAAGTTGTTTGTACTTAAAAGTTATCTTCGAATATCAAATTTTACTCTGTAGACAAAAAATAAACGTCTTTCCTTTTTTTCGGCGCGTCCCCGTAGAACAAATCGCTAGAAGCTATGCAGCGCATAAATTCAGTTTTTTAACAGTTCCTGGGTTAATACTTACAAAATTTACTTAAATTGGTTTAAATGCGCGAAAACGGGTCGTTTAATAAAATAATAATAATTTTATCAGGAAACTGAAATTAACTTACCGGTAGGTACAGATAAAAGTAATTCCTGAACCAATAGATTTAAGTTTTTAAAAAAAGTAAAAATAGCTGTAAATTTCTAAAGATATCAAGTAAACCCGCATTTGTCTTACATTAAGTTGTTTTACTTATTCATAAAAAAAAATACGGTGTGCACCAAAAAATTGAGATTATTTTTAGCATTATTTCATTAACCGCCCTGTTTTCGCGCATTTAAACCAATTTAAGTAAATTATGTGTTTAATTGCCCAAGAACAGTCAAAAAACTGAATTTATGTGCTGCAGAGCTTCTAGCGATTTGTTATACGGGGGTGGGTCCAAAAAAAGGAAAAATGTTTTTTTTTTATCTACAAAGCCCAAATTTGTTATTCGGGGATAACTTTTAAGTAAAAACCACTCTTCTTAATAACATTTTTTTCTACGGTGCAAAATAAGGGTACTTTATTCTTGAGTAAATTTGTAATTTTCACCCCTCCCTCGTATTCGATGCAATTCTTACTGGTTTTGCTTATGCTCTTTTTGTTTACGAACATGCAGAACTTTTTCACCGTAAAATAAATTTGGTAATTGTAAAGATAAAAAAATTCCCATTTGGTGCACACTTTCTGCCGGTCACTGTATTTAAATATCGCACTTTTTTATCCAATTTGCACAACTACCTAAACTTTTCGACTTTTTAAAGAAGCTGCTATTGCCATGGCAATAAATAGATGACAGCAGTATGACAAAGATAGTTTTCTTGTAGAAATAACTAGATATTTAAATGTTGCACTTTTAATCCACCTACGTAGTATTTTCAAAAAATCGATTTCTTTTAATAAAGCTGCAAACTACAGTTTCAGTCATCAAGTGACAATAAATAGAGGACAGCAATATGACAAAAATAGTTTTCTTTGTTAGAAATAGCCAGATATTTAAATATCACATTTTTAATCCACCTTGTACGAATACATAAATTTTTCGAAAAATCGATTTCTTTTAATAAAGCTGTGATGCCATGAAATTTGACTTTCTAATGTATTTCGATGGGATATTAGATTAGATTATAAACAGGGATCGTTTGGCATCGACTGCCTTTCGGGAACTATGACCATTCCTTCTTTTGTTCGTACCCTACTCAAAAGTATCATCTCAGAAATTGCAACTTCTTGGCAATGCCAAAACGGTTCCGAGATTCGCTTCTCTCACTATTTCAGGCGTTATTTCAGCACTTCCAAAGTGAGTTCTCCTAAAATGCACCAATGCACTGCACTTATGCCCAGGAGTCTTCGATTCACATAGTCTGCACAGGTCGAAATTTCACTAGACCCAGATTCTTGAGGTGGTATCTCACTGGGTAATGTCCTGTGAAAAGATTTGTAAGAAGCCTTAACTCATTCTTTGATAACAGAAGAAGCTTTTTAGCTTTCTGGAGCAAATAGTCAATAAACTTTGTCATCTGTCTTTGACCTGGGAATTCTGGAATATTAGCCCACTAAATCTATTTAGCCTTTGTTTCCTATTTATGAACTTCCTCCCTTCTATGTTGGCTTATTCAAGTAATAGAATGGTTCAGGTTCTGTGGATAAAGCACCTCTTCTTGCGAGATTGTCGGCTATTTCAATTCCTTCTACTCCCTCATGACCTGGCACCCAGTTCAGGGTAATTTTGTTGCCTTTGGCCGGCTTCTTAAGGAATGGTCTTGTTTGGCTATCAGACCTTATGTATAGGTAGTCTTTTGCCCGTTATATTCCTTCGCAGACATTCTTGGGCACATAGATCTATAGCAAGTATTTCAGCTTGTAAGATGGGATATTGATTGCGGCTCTTCTCATCTCGTTCCTAAATTACATTTATAATAAATAATAATTTTATCTAACCTCTTTGCAACATTTTTTATTCAGTGAACCGCTTCACGAGGTCACCAATCTTGATTATCCTTTTCTGTTATCTATGTACTGTTCACTTCCTTTAGTCCTCGAACTTTTCTATAAAATCTTTAGCTTATAAAGTTCCCGTTTAGGAAAAGAGGAAGAAAAGCGGTATTTCTTCCTTTTTTGACCTCACCTAGCTCAATCTTTATTTTTAACCACAATTCAGAAATCTTTTACAGTCGACTTTTGATAATTTATTGGGACATTTGATTTAATGCCCATCATTAATATTCCAAAACCGCAAACATGAAAGTTCCTCAAGTATTTTTACGTTTCCGGTATGTAATTACTTCTTTAGTTTTGACATTATAGCCACATACAATGTATAATAAACGCCTAATTTTCCCAGTGTTATCTTCAATGCAAATCACCGATACCAATCTACATTTTTATTATTGCAATTTTATACGCTGTGAAACGAAACCGCAGCAGGCTGATGGTTCCCCTTCCAAAAAAAACTTTAGACTTGTGCTCTTTAAATTAATAATGATAACGGTCTTTGGTAAAGTTAGCATTAGAGTCAAAAACCCCATAAAGTGTGCTCACCGGACGCTATTTAATTTAATATAATATTTTGTTGTCGAGTTTTGATCAATTTCAAATATTGTTAGCACGCGACCCCAAAAACCATCCAGTTCCGGTTTCTAATTAAATAGATGATTTTTGTTTGCTTAGATAATCATTTAATAGGCCCCTTATATTAGGCTAACATGCCTAGTTGCCCTCCCCTTTGCCATGAGCAGATAACATCTAGATTTTATCTTGTCAACGCACGCGCCCGCTATTTCACCCCCCACAAATTTCATTCAAATAGTACGTCAATTTATTTCTTATACTACTCGAAGGGGTATTGTGGTTTTTTATAAACATTTTAATTACCTCTAGGAAAATTCAAGAATAAAAAAATAATATTTAAAAGTCCATTGTGCCAAAAATAAAACTTAATTTCTCGCCTTCCACTGTATTTTTCATGAATCACCCCTCTAGCTACCTAGGTGGGTTTTATTACATTGTCCTGAAGAGCCCTCCTGTAGGATTACGTGCAAATGGAAGGCTGTACTTACAGGATTAATCGACACAATACCCGTCACATTAAAAACACGCCCATATAACACGACCAAATTAAAAAGAAACTAACAATAATAAAAACGAAAAACACTCCAGGACAATGATCATGCATTCAACATTTATATCCTTTCACATTATTATATAAAATTCTATACATACCACCTCTCCTACTACAATTGTGACCAACTCCAACAAAAGTTGGGTATAATTTTTAAACTTCAAAGTGTGTTAATTACAGCACTACATTTGTTAGGGGAGGAAGGGGGATTTGGGGAGTCAAAACTACGCTACATTGGACCAGACGTATGTTGCAAGAAGGGACATTAAATTATGGCAGAGTAATTCGATGTTTGAGTGTTGTATACTTGTATATGAAAAATAATAAAAGTTACTTATTGTTTGGAACTTACGGAAAAGTTTCGCCTTGAGGCCATCACAATAAATAATAAGCTTGATTCAAGTAGTTTTTTAGGGGTAGGATGTAATTAGTAGATATACAGGAGCTGAAACAAGAGAAGGATCAGTTGTAAAGACGATACATGTCGTTTCTTGTAGTTATAGGAACATGTAACGGCCCTGGAATTGAAGTCTGTGGTACACCAATTCTTACAGATTGAATTAAACTTGGAAAAATACTCTAAGCAGTCTTTCATTAGTTTTTAAAATAGATAAATTTGAAATTTTTACAGTAATTTCGAAAATTTTCACTGTGAACAAAAAAGTACCTATACTTAAAATCCAAACAGTGATTCTAAAACTGTCATTCTAAACTATAACACACTACAAAATCTGGATCAATTTTCAAAGTGTCATTTTAAAGGTCTGAAAAACATAAATAGAGCCTTTAGAACCTTTGAACTAACATTTTGTAATAAAGCCTACATTCCGGTTTGTAAAAAAGTAAATTTACTTAAATTCTAAACAGTAATTCTAAAACTGTGATTCTAAACTAACTCACTACAAAATCTGGAATTATTTTCAAAGTTTCATTTTAAAAGTCTGCAAAAAAAAATACAAAAATAGCTTTATTGAACTATTATTTTGTAATAAAACCTACATTCCGCTTTCCAAAAATGTAAATTTACTTAAAATCTAAGTAGTGGTTCTAAAACTATGGCGTTAAAACTGCCATAGTACGAAAACTGGCATTATTTTCCAACTTTCATTTTAAAAGTCTGAAAAACATAAAAAGAGCTTTTAGAGCCTAATATTTTGTAATAAAACCTACATTCCGCTTTGTAAAAATGTAAATTCACTTAAAATCTAAACAGTGGTTCTAAAACTCTGGCGTTAAAACTGTCATAGTACGAAACCTGGCACTATTTTGCAACTTTAATTTTAGAAGTCTGAAAAGCATAAAAAGAGCCTTTAGAACCTTTGAACTAACATTTTGTAATAAAACCTACATTCCGCTTTGTAAAAATGTAAATTTACTTAAATTCTAAACAGTGATTGTAAAAGTGTGATTCTAAACTAACACACTACAAAATCTGGAATTATTTTCAAAGTTTCATTTTCAAAGTCTGCAAAAAAAAATACAAAAATATCTTTTAGAGTTTTTGAACTATTATTTTATAATAAAACCTACATTCCGCTTTGCAAAAATGTAAATTTACTTAAAATCTAAACAGTGGTTCTAAAACTATGGCGTTAAAACTGTCATAGTACGAAAACTGGCATTATTTTTCAACTTTCATTTTAAAAGTCTGAAAAACATAAAAAGAGCCTTTAGAACCTTTGAACTAACATTTTGTAATAAAACCTACATTCCGCTTTGTACATATGTAAATTTACTTAAATTCTAAACAGTGATTCTAAAACTGTGATTCTAAACTAACACACTACAAAATCTGGAATTATTTTCAAAGTTTCATTTTCAAAGTCTGCAAAAAAAAATACAAAAATAGCTTTTAGAGCCTTTGAACTATTACTTTGTAATAAAACCTACATTCCGCTTTCCAAAAATGTAAATTTACTTAAAATCTAAGTAGTGGTTCTAAAACTATGGCGTTAAAACTTTCATAATACGAAAACTGGCACTATTTTCCAATTTTCATTTTAAAAGTCTGAAAAACATAAATAGAGCTTTTAGAGTTTAATATTTTGTAATTAAACCTACATTCCGCTTTGTAAAAATATAAATTTACTTAAAATCTAAACAGTGGTTCTAAAACTATGGCGTTAAAACTGTCAAATACGAAAACTGGCACTATTTTCCAACTTTCATTTCAAAAGTCTGAAAACTATAAAAAATGTCTTTAGAACCTAATATTTAGTAATAAAATATACATATTCCGCTTTGTCAAAACGTAAATTTACTTAAAAATCTAAACAATGGTTCTAAAACTCTGGCGTTAAACTGTCATAATACGAAAACTGGCGTTATTTTTCATCTTTCATTTTTAAAGTCCGAAAAACATAAAAAGAGCCTTTAGAGCCTAATATTTTGTAATAAAACCTATATTTTGCTTTGTAAAAATGTAAATTACTTAAAAATGTGACTAGTGCTTATAAAACTTTTAATCCGTAAAAATTGATGCTATTTTCAAAGTTTCAATTTGAATGTCTGAAAAATATACAAAAACAATCTAAAGGACCTTGAAACGAGTTTTTTGTGAGAAAACCTCTATGTCGCTTTGTAAAAATGGAAATTTTCCTTACAAATCTTTCCAGTGGTTAAAAAACTGTCACTAAAACAGTCACACCATGAATTCCAGCAGTATTTTCAACATTTAATTTTAAAGATTTGAAAAATACGCAAAAAATAGCGTTATTTATTTATAAAAAATAATAACGAAGTGTAGTAATCGTGATTTTTTCGATTTCGGTTTCAATATTTTCCAAAGATCGTCAAAAACTCGACTTTTCTAAGAACTTGTTTGCTTTTATTACACAATACACAATCTCGCTTTTAATTTTTTCCTGATTATGAAACCCGATATTTTATGCTCGATTTCCACACAGCTTCCCCCACATGCAAAATGATTTTCATCAACCTCATCCTCAGCCTCATTGTCCTGTACAATGCCAGCCACCCAAAAAGTACCAGATGTTTGCGCACAGTAAGCGAGGGACGACGACATTTATGATTAAAGTTAAACTCGAATTAAAAGCCTTTTGGTAAATCGTTAATCTGTTAAGAGATTTGATAGTGACAGATAAGTTCAATTGGAAAGGCCACACAGAGTATATTGGAAACAAGGGGGTGAGAACACAATGCAAATTCGGATGATTAAAATCAAAAAAGGAAGCAATTTCATTTCGGTATAATGTAAACTCGTTGAGTGTGATTTTTAGCTTTTTGATACTATAGACTAGGGATTAGATTGAAAAAGTACAAGTGATGCATGATGGATTTCTTTATTCACTTTAACAACATTTTTTTAGTTTCTACGTACACAGTAATTATACACATAATGTAATAATTTTAGCTAGTATTTGTGTTTTTTTGGCATGTTAATAGGTAACTGCGCGTTAGCAATTTGTTTTCCTTCCTTATTCTATATATACAAGTCTTAGCTATATTATTACGAGTTTTTTTGCAATAATAATTACAATAAATAAAATAAATTACAAGGAATGAGAGTTTGGATATTTACAGGAAGCTTTTTTATTCTAAACTATTTTATATAATAATTTTGTTGCACAATCAAACAGCTTTTTGCACACGCCCTCCCAAATTCCCTCCAAAAACTAAAGACAAAAATGGGCGCACTTAATATTTCAGACTAGTCCAGACATTGGCGGTCGATTCACCGGACTAGACGGTAAACTGTGCACTGCCGCCGCTACCGCAGCTTGGTGGTGGTAGTACAAACTACTGGGATACCCAGCAGAGGTCACCACTGGCGTACCGCCATTTCCCGCCCCGTCCCGTCCAGCATCCAATGGATGGTGCAGCCCCAAAGCCGGATGGTTCTGATCGAAAGGATGCCGATTAGCCGACTCGTGGTACAAAATCGGTACCCGAACTAATCGCTGAGCTGCATGCGCCATATTCGCCGCCTCCAGCTCCGCCGCCAACTGTCTTTTCCACTTGTTCCTCCGGTTTTGGAACCAAATCTTGACTTGGGTCTCCGTCAGGTGCAAACTGGCAGCCAAACCAGCACGTTCTGATGAAGATAAGTACCGCTTCATATCAAACGTGGACTCCAGTTGGAAAACTTGCGATCGAGAGAACACTGTGCGCGTTTTCTTTTTTCGTTTATTCGTTAAGGAGTTGCCGGGACTCATACTGGCGTTGGGCACTTTCTTGTCTTTGTTGTCGTTATCATAATCGCTTTCGTCCTCGTCGACTTCTTCATCAATCACCATGTTCTCGGATTCTCTGTAGGGACTTTTCGAGCGCATGTTCAGGTAGTTTTGGTCGAGGAAGGCTGGGTGCGTTGAGGGAAGCAGGCTGGAGTGGTGGTGGTGATTTGGACTGCCTGGTGGTGATCGTTGGTCTGAGGGCGATGATGGGCGGGAGGAGCGGCTGGTTTCCGTGGTGTTTAGGGGTGGGTGGTGGTGGTCTCGAGGTGATGTTGGTGGCGATTGATCGTCGTTGGTTGAACCACCTGAAATTAGGAAAACAAAGAGTTAGCATTTAGAGCTAGTTCAAAATTATTCCTAATTTTACTATTACTAGAAGCATTAAGGATTCTGATATCATAAAAGTAGTAAGTTGCTGACTTCGCTGACAAGACAGCTCTACTCACTTCTCTGAACGGAAGAAAATTTTGTTGAGGTTAGGTTATTGTGCTGCACGTAAAAAGCGATCATTTCCAGCGCTGACTGATTCCGTCAGCTGCTAACTATGCAGCGCAAGCAGCAAATACGATTCAGCGAATGCAGCGCAGTCAGCTACCTACTCAACATGTTGCGTTCGCTAAATGTGCCCATTCTGAGATGTAGATCGAGGTTCTCATCAGACAAACTAGATGAAATCAGATCAGTAGATTCGTAGTTGATGAAGACATTAGAAAAGTAGGAATATGAAATTAAAGAAGCAAAGCATAGGACAAACGTGACTTCTGGAGAAGGACAAAACCCATCTCGAGTTGTAGAGCCAATTTTGATGGTGATGAGGTTAGTCAAGTTAACATAAATATATACCTACAAAGTTGCCTTCTGTAAGTCTAAGAATTTTTATGGCCTAAGATATAAAGGGATCTCGAGTTATGGAGCCAATTTTCATTGAGTTAGGATAAAGATGTGCAAAGTTGCCTACTTACTAAAGTCTAAGAAGTTTTATGGGTTTAGACATTAAGGGACTGCAAAATTGGGGCACTTAAATTTTCTAAAATTTTCATAATATTCCTAAATCCCAAATAAAAATTACTTTTTATTCAGGAAAAAATGAGACGAAGACTAAGTACTTCAAAATACAAATAGGTACGATAAAAATGTTATCATCAAAATTGTACCAATTATCTAAAAAAAATGTTGAATCTGTTCTAAACCAAGACATTATTTAGGAACTGGTGAAATAACTTTTCGTATAATTTCAGTACTTCTGCAATTTTAATAGTACCAGTTTCTAATTATTTAAAATGTCAGCGAGAAGTTGATGAACCTTATTTCAAAATTCCCACACCAAATTAGTGTAGGTACAAACTTTGTTAAATTTCCAGTAGTTTAATATCGTAAGTATTTCCGGCTGACACCCAATATAATTCCTTCTTATAATGTTACCAATAATCTTAAGTGGCAAGGCTGTGAGTGTGTGTGACAGATTTGCCAAGCAGCGCGCACTGCTTGTACATATTTATTCGAGAAAGAGGGTATTTAAACAGCACGGAAATGGTTTCGGAAACCTTACGCTAAGTTTGAGTCTAATCGACGTAAGCCCTACAAATGCGGATTGAACACCGCGTCGACAGCTACACGGAATGGAAATCGTTCTGGTGAACAATAAAAATACTTCGTTCCTAATCTTCTTTATGTCAGCTTAAAGTTGATTACGCAATTCTTTCAAGAGTATTTTTTGTGGGTGGGGTAGAATGGAAACCGTAAAAAATTTTTTTGTTTGGTGCTTACCATTTGGACTGGGTTTTTCTTGGGGGATTTGCGATGGGATTCTGCCCCAGTACCATGGAAGGGTGCGGGGGTCCGTGGGGCCGCCGCAAAGGGCGGCGTAGCGGCTGCTTGCCGCAGCTAAAGCACCAAAGTGAGACATAAGGCCCAATCTGAAAAAGATAACAGAAGTTTAGACCAAAGAACTAACATGAAATATACAACATTAATAAGCGGAAATTTAGTTAGAATCTGACATTTTGATACCAATATACGAGCGGGAATATAATAAAAATTCAAAAGTTTATAAAAGTTAACCTAAGTTGCGCTTCTACAATGAAAATTTAGTGTTATTTACAAAATTATTTTCTATAATCATTAATTAAAAGTATGTACTCTACTTAGTTGAAATTTCTGAGGGTCTAATATATAATATTTTATTTTTCGTCAAGTAAAATCAATGGTAACAGCGTATGTATCAAAAATAAATAATACAATTATCAGATTTAACAAATTAGCTTACGGCTAACGCTCAAGGCACCGTCTTATTCCCAACATTCTCAAATTTAATTAAAACCCACCCCATTATCATAATATAAAACCGCCATACCAACTTTCCCCTGTAAAGAAAATCGCTAATACTTCCAGCCTTCCACCCACACCACAATATCTCTAATATAATAGTTTATTAAATTATCATGATGTCGAAATTTTCTCTCGCTGATCCATAGAACTTTCGAGTGAGTTGTTTACTGATCATGTAGCAATATCGAACCACTTAAACGGGGGCTGTATATAAGCTTCTTAGGGAATACGTCGGAAGTCTAAAGTCTTCTTCCGTTCATCGAGTTTTCTCTTTTGAGGAAGAACACTTAACTTGATGCAAATTTAATGGCAGATAGACTTTAGTTGCACAGAGATTGCCACAGGGGACACGGTGGAGTATATCGATTGAGCGGCACCTCCTTTTTAATTTTTAAAAATGCGACTGATGATGGCCATTTAAATTAGAATTTTACCTCAGGTTATAATGGTTTTATGTGGATCAGTGGATTTAACAGAAAATGAACTTTAGTTACCTACCTAATTTTCATGATGAATAGGTAGCTCATTTTTTATTAATTCTAGATAATTTTCTTCAAACGAAATTGAAATTGTTTCTCAAAGTTACTGTAATTTTACCCGGTAATTTTATATGACATCAATCAGAAATCCGTTTGCCATTGAATGGTAATAATAAATTGGGAAGTTTGTCTTAAATTCCGTAAAATTGGTTTTATTGTTTCCGGCGCATAAATATTTTCCGGTTTAAAAACGATTCATTATTATTATAGACTTGTTTATGATGTTATATAAAGATAAAGCGAAATATTTTATACCTATACTGGTTATCCTCACTTTATTATTACGCATTCGCATCATTATCATAAAAGCAGACAAATTTGAGATATTTTTTTCTATTATAAATTATAATATAAGAGAGAAAACTATTTCCACCGAAAGTTGTACTTACATGGGTTTTAGAGACTTAAATTAACTTTATGGAAAAGTTTAAATTTTAAATTTAAATTAACACAAAATTTGAACGCAACGCAATAAATACGAAAGTTTTTTAATTTTTTGTAGGAACCTACAAATATCGCGAAGTAATTATTTTCTATTCTGTAAGCAAAATGTTAAATTTTAACACCTGGTTATTTTTTTGTCTCTTTTTAACTTATTAACTTCTATAATAACCTCTCTTTGTTTTCCTGTTTAGCCGACGTTAAAATTTAACATTTTACTTACAGAATATCTAAAACCGTACAAGAAGTTAGAGTGGTAAAATAAGAAAAATTTCAAGAAAGGATCGAGAATATTTTTGAATATAATGAGTGTATATTTTACAAATTATATATTTTTAACACGAATAAAAACATCGTAACAAATTTGAACTACATGGTGTTTCCTAAGTACGGTCCGTAACTTCAGGGCGCTATTGTTTAGGATGTTTTAAGAAGAAAATTTTCTATAAACATGTGTCCAGAAATGCTTAGATTCCGAAAATTTAATTTTTTCTTTATTATTGCAATGTCATACGAAATACTGCCGGAATTTTTGAACGTATGAGATACTCCATGATAAAACGATTGGAATCGTGCGTTTTATCAGATCCGCCTTGATTTAGTGTCGGAATTAATGATTTTATTGATTGTTGTTGGTATTAACCGGCCATTTTTGTAAGAATAGGTTAGTATATTAAAAAAAAATTCAAGAGACCTTTTTTTGTTGTACATTGTTAGAAAAGTATGAAAATAATTAAAAATTTCTAAAAAAACCATTGGTGTTCTACTTTTTATGAAGAAAACTTACGCCTAACTACGCCACTGGCGGCAAATAAAAATTGACTTTACACTAAAAATGTAGCTCTTTACTAACGTAAATTAATTGGAAAATTTTAAGAATCCAGCATTGACCGTTCAAAAAGTATTTGAAATAATAAAATTATATCTGTATCTCGGAATGTAAGCATTTCCGTACACATATTTATAGAAACATTTGTTTTTAAAACATTCCAAGGAATTGTTACGGACCATACTTAGGAAACACCCTGTATTTGGATTCAATAGAATGAAGATCACTTGAATATATGGATAATTTTCAATTTTGAGGCACTCAGATTTGAATATAGAAAAAGGGCAATTTGCAAATAATTCTTCTACATTTTGTTGGTCAAGAGTATAACATCACTTTGAAAATTGTAATATAGTGCCATTTTTTAGGTATTTTTGTTACATAACAGTGACCGACAGAAAGTGTGCACCAAATGGGAAATTTTTCTATCTTTAGAATTACCAAATTTATTTTACTGTGGAAATGTTCTGCATGTCCTTAAACAAAAAAGAGCCTAAACAAAATCAGTAAAAATTGCATCGTACACGAGGGAGGGGTGAAAATTTAAAATTCACTCTTATTTTGCACCGTAAAAAAATTATTAGGAAAAGTTGTTTGTACTTAAAAGTTATCTCCGAATATCAAATTTGGACTCTGTATAGACAAAAAATAAACGTCTTTCCTTTTTTTCGGCACGCCCCGTAGAACAAATCGCTAGAAGCTATGCAGCGCATAAATTCAGTTTCTTAACAGTTCTTGGATTAATACTTACATAATTTACTTAAATTGGTTTAAATGCGCGAAAACGGGTCGTTTAATAAAATAATAATTATTTTATCAGGAAACTGAAACTGACTTACCGGTAGGTATAGATAAAAATAATTCCTGAACCAATAGATTTAAGTTTTTAATAAAAGTAAAAATCCGCATTTGTTTTACATTAAGTTGTTTTACTTATCCATAAAATAAAATACGGTGTGCACCAAAAAAATGAGAATATTTTTGGCATTATTTTATTAACCGTCCTGTTTTCGCGCATTTAAACCAATTTAAGTAAATTATGTGTTTAATTGCCCAAGAACAGTCAAAAAACTGAATTTATGTGCTGCATAGCTTCTAACGATTCGTTATACGGGGTGGTCCAAAAAGAGGAAAAATGGTTTTTCTTTGTCTACAGAGCCCAAATTTGGTATTCGGGGATAACTTTTAAGTGAAAACAACTTTTCGTAATAACATTTTTTTCTACGGTGCAAAATAAGGGTACTTTATTCTTTAGTAAATTTGAAATTTTCACCCCTCCCTCGTATACGATGCAATTTTTACTGGTTTTGCTTATGCTCTTTTTCGTTTAAGGACATGAAAAACCTTTCCACAATAAAATCAATTTGATAATTCTAAAGATAGAAAAAATTCCTATTTAGTGCACACTTTCTGCCGGTCACTGTATTTTTCAAACGAATAGAAATATTAAGGTTAGAATATTTGTATAGGCACTCTTAATTCACTAGATACTTGAATAAGGACAATTTTAATTTCAAAAAAATCAGAAAATTAAAAGGTGACAAATTATGATTCCCAATTTTGTCAACATGAAAACTTCCACCACAATTTTGCACTTATTTTTCAAATAAGAGGAAAAATATTATTGCAATATTGTTGCAATATTTTCTCTTGTTTATTTGGGAAAAAAGTTAAAAAACCAGCAGAATCGATATTTATATCCTAAATTTACAAAACACAAAAATTTTTTAGCATATAAATGGGAAACATTTTTAAAGAAGATATTTAAACTGTAAACGATTTCTAGAAAAAATCCTAGACGAATTTTAATTGTCAAATAACAGGTAGATAATGTTTAAAAATGTTTAAAACATATCGTTTAGACTTTTATATTATTTAATAAAAATTGTTTTATTTTATTTTATTACAATTAATTTTAGAGCACAAAGCTATTTAGTATATTTGAAATTTATGTTAATATTTACCTTTAACTAATGACAACTATAAAACATGAATTCCTATTTAAAATACAATAATGCAATAGGTATATATAATTTATTGAATATTGCAATTAGATTTTGTATAGTGTTTCATTTTTACATTTATTTTATTATGAAACAGTTTACTTTTAACTATTGTTATATTATATAATATTTATCCCGTAACATCAACGAGAACAAAATTTAATATTTCAAATAATAATATATAAAACAATAAATTACAAATATGTTATTTTCAAATTTGATACAATGAAATTATAATTAGAGCATCATTCACAAATTAATATGTATGATTATGTAATTTATTTCAAATATGTATCGCTATTATTATAGGTAAATAAAAATTAATTTATGTAATTTTATTATTAGAATTATTGTATTTTGCTCGTTAACAAATCAATGAAACTCCATGCAAAAGTGCTTTTTAATTGATGGACAAATTGCGGATTTTCCAAATAGATTTTTAAGCGTTTTCACTCTAGAAAATCAAAACACCAACAATTTTTTCTCTTTGTTTACCTTGACAAAACAGCACTATCCGTTCCAGCGCCAATTCCACTGGCGTCCAACAAACCACCACCAGTGTGCACCGCAAGAAAACCGTTTTTCTTCACCGTCGGTTCGCTGCGGGACAAAATACTCGAAATAGAAAAATTCGTGGAGCCTCCCGTGCATTTTTGCTGTGGAGTAGCCGTCGCCCCCGTCGTCGCCTTCCCAATGATCTCCTTGGTATTATTGTTATTATTAATGGTTATTTTATTATTGATGTCATCAACATCACTATTAGCACTAACACCACCCCCACCACCACTAGTTTTTATCACTGGAAAACACGCTGTGATGTTGTTGGTACCCGTCGGCGATGACGAGGAATGCGACGAATGTAAATGATGATGGTGGTTGTTCAAATGCAGGCGATAACTTGGATTATTGTCCGGTTCCGGGGAGTTATTCCTGCTGGAGGACTCCGGCGAAGACACAACGTTCACTTCAATCTCGCGAATTGGCGACGAACTCATTTTCTTTAGATTTAAAACAAGATTTTTTTTTAATTTAGGACATGCCGCGTCGCGTGCAATTTTTTGTTGTTGTTAAAATATCTCGCACACAACAGTCAGATTGTCTATGACGAAGTACTCGGTGGTAAGTGTTTAGATTTAGCTTGCAGGACCGAGAGGGCGGTGAAATTGAGGACACTCCCCGTTTCAGCAGAAACACCCCTAACTTTACCTGTTTGTATTTCTTTCTCTCGCGACTTTGTCAATTGTATATCGCCGTCCTTGTTACAGCCCCCTTAACGGTTTTAACTTTAGAACCCGTTACAGATATTTTACACGTTTCACAATTTGCAATTTGTTCGCTTTCTCTTCCCATCTTGTGCCATGGCAGTTTACTTGCCTCTTTGTCGTTTTATAAGGGTTTTTTTGTGTTATTCTCTGATGCCTCCTTTTTGTGTTCAAGTCACTATGTTGGAAGTTAGCACCCCCTTAAAGTGATGTTTCTTAGTAGTTGATTCCGTCACACAATCACAAGCAAATCTGGATAAGATGTTCTCTCTATGTTTACCAAACAACTCTTCTAATCCCTCTAATATACGCGAGTTAATGGGGTTGCGTTTATACTACTTAATTTCCCTGAATAACACGTTTAATTAAAACCATTTCCTTATTGATGAAAGGGAGGGGGTGGATTTAGTTCTATTAATTCTATAAATAGCCACTTTGTTCGCAGTAATACACTACAAAGTAATAATACCTGCTATCGAAACTAATTACATTTTTTATTAAATTAATTTAACAAAAATATTGCTTAAAAAAATTTAGTCTATTTATATTTATTTTGAAAATAATATTATGATTTGGCACCACGATAAGAGAATAAAATACAAATTCAGGTTCTTAGTAAAGTAAATAATAATTATCTTAAATCATAAAATTCCCTCGCTTTCCACTTACGCCGGCGTAAAAGTTTATCATTTCCTATATATTGCCTAAACAGGGAAAGCTAGTGGTTCATGCCTGCCCACTGAAGCATTTTTTCATTTGCCTCTTGGTTCATGATTGTTCAACTCTAACTCATAAGCAATAATGTGTTTTCAAATTTCTAAATTATAACAAATCAAATTTAATTTCTCATTTTATTATGAAAAGCGAACCATCGATAAAAAAACTAAATACTTGTGTTAAGTATAGAATAAAAGCAATTTTATTATTTATATTTAACTACTTCAAGAAGATATTTACATGTAAAAATGTAGAAGTAGGTAGCTCATAACATAAATCAATAGTGTTATTTACGTGTTTCCTTAATATTACATTTTTCTTAATGACAAATTTTTGTTCCGTTTGAATTATAGTTAATAATAATTTTATTTCCCTCAAAAAATCAATTTGAGATCAAGTACAAGGAAAAATGTCTCAATTTTCTGACGGTTTTAGTTAAACTAAGACAATTTTCAAAGCTAAAATTTTATAGCGGCTCAAAAATTTAAAAAAATTGTAGTTTATTCATTTTTCTCTATCTGTAATATTATCATCCGTGCAAATTTGTAGAAAAATCATAATAAAGCAGGCATAAAATTAAAAAGCATTGACAGATTTACATGCATTCCAATTTCTCCTCGAATTTCTTCTATAAAATTATATTTAATTGTTTAAAATTGGATCTTTGCCTCGATTTTCATGACTGTCTTAATAATACTGGACAAAATTTCTAAAAGATAAATTTAAAGTACCGAAAAAATAAAAAGTAATTGACATAATGACTAGAATTATTTTAGGTAGACATAGGTCACACTATCCTCTTTCTCTCTCTAAGTTGAGTTTAAACTATCTAATTTCTCATCTGGTTTTCCGTTTGATTTTTGTTAGGTATGTACTTCGGTTACGAAAACTCAAAAAGAAAATCAAATAGTGTAAAGGGACGTTTAGCCTATTTATATGAAAAGAGATAGTGAGTGTGACTGTGATGGGCAAGTCTAATGAAAATAATTCTATTATATTTTTATTGTAAATGTATAATTTCTTATTTGTAAGAGTGAAACGTATTCTAAATTATTTGTATCATGCCTGCTCACTGAAGCCTTCCCACTTCCTTCGTTGTGATACAAATAATCCATCACTTTCACTCATATAACAGAGCAATAAAATATGAGAAAATTTCCGATAATATATTCTTATAATACAATCAGTCAAGCGGTATATTAAAACGAATTATTTTCCCGTTTTTTAACGGGTAATCTGTTTTATATCTTGAAACAATTTTAGTGTTATATTTTTCTCCTATAATAAAGTTATCAAATTTTTTCCTTTTAGTGATTGGTCTTCAGCTCCATTCCCTTCATTTTCCTAACACCGTCGATTATTGTTTGATGTAGGTAGGAGTATTTTTTCCAGATAAACAACAAATTGCCTGATAATATCTAAGTATCTACCTATGTCTAAAAATACCATAATTTTTTTGAACTTTATAAATCCGTCAATATTTTCGTAATTTGTTTAGAGTTGCTGTCCTATAATTTTATTTCAAATGTTGAATAAAAAAAGCAATTTAATTTGAGTAATGCTTGAACATTGATATTATTACGACTATATTATCCTCAAAGTTACATAAATAATATTGTATAGTGTGATGGCATGTAAACAGACCCTTGAAACACCCAGTGATGAATACGAAGGGCTATAGCCATTTATCGCTTCAGTATACTGATCATTTCACATCACACACACACAAAGACGAGACAAATACAGCGCACATAAAGTAACAAATATTGACTTGAAAACCTCAGATGTGATTGGAGGGCGGCAATTTTCGATGCGTCGGGGTAGTTTACAGCCCAACGTGATTGGCCGCCGGCCAGCAGTGGGGGCAAAGTGGCGGAAAATCAAAACCGGGGGAAAGTATAATCTGTATGGAATGTTTTCACCCTCGCACGAATTTGTACCGCGGCACTCAATCATTTTCAACTTGTCCACTAATTCACCACAGAAAATTATTTTATTAGATTCCGATTTTGAAAATCATCTTCAAAAAAGTTTCCAAACAATTTCATTATAGCTGACGCACTAAATTATATTGCAAAAAAGTTTTCTTTAAGCGCTTGAATAAGCTGTAAAATTCCCTCACCTCACAGTCTAATCACTCAAGGGGTCCTTCGAGGTGTACTTAAGACCTCATTGTCAACACAAAAGGTGACAATGGTGGTGTTTTGCTAACTAACGATAACTTATATTCGCTCGGCTTGTTAAGAACCGCTCTTATGCGATTACGATGAATTGTAATTCAAAAGCGACAGCTTTATCTCTGTATGTGTGTCGGCATTTTAGTCCTGCACAAAAAAAATAATGACAATATTTAACAGCTTGTCCAGTGGATTTTGCATTTGGGGTGAATTATGCGGCAATTGTAAGGAGATGAGGGATTAGTTTTTGTGGAAGAAAAGATGGTGTTTTAAAGTGTTTTTTTTGAGGGTTTGATTTATTTTTAATAGGAGGATCTGATTACAAAATAAGACTTTTATATTATACATTTGGAATAATTATTATTATGCCACGTTTGTGGATTAGACATCATTAATAGGAATAGTACATAATAATAGCCCTAGTGCAGAACCCCGAAGCGCTCCTTTTATTACATAGTTAACAGCTAATTTTCTTCACCTTTTTTCGGGTCTGATTACGAAATAAGACGTTTATATATTATACATATGGGTGAACTAGTTGAAGCCTTGAAAGCCCGGAATAGTAAATAACAGAACCTTGAGGCATTCTCTTTATTACATAGCTAATACGTCTATTATATTATACTTTTCTTCACTTTTCTTCCCACTTTTTCACTTTAAGCCACATTTGAATAATAAAGCAATATTA
Organism: Pediacus dermestoides; assembly: GCA_963942485.1. NCBI lineage: Eukaryota > Metazoa > Arthropoda > Insecta > Coleoptera > Cucujidae > Pediacus > Pediacus dermestoides. The sequence goes on along the minus strand of OZ012628.1, from coordinate 10,116,812 downwards.
ATATATCCTGATTTAATGCACATAGGCTACCAAAATACCTCATTTTATTAAAAGCTTTTCCAAATATAGCTACATCGGATATTACCTGCCAATAAATATGAATATGTATTAAGTTTGTTCCTCGGTTTTTGAGGTTCTCAATATTATGAAAGCGTTTGCTTTACAAATCCACATAATATAGATAGGTACGGAACATCATCCACATAAAATTGATTGCCAAAAAACGCTCCTGCCTCATCCATATCCACCATTCAATATAATCACATGCAGGTTTTGTCAATTTTCAGTTTGCTTTTTGTGGCAGAGAAATCAAATTTCATTATGGTAATGTATACGTCATGTTAATATGCAGCAGTAGATTATTATTTAATAATAAAATCAAGGCACGTTTAATATAAACATGAATGCTGTGGTGGTTGGGGATGGGACAGGGACGCCTCCGAATGGCGACTCTCTCTCGTATAACAGACTTGATTTCTTTGGGGAAATAACAAGTTTTGATTATGTGCGGCGGTCGCTGTTTGAATATCAAAACATATCGGGGGAATTTAACTTTCAACACTTCGCTTATTCGATATTTAGACAGACTTATTTTCCACTTGAACTGGTTGTGAATATTCAAAAATGGAAATTAGGTATCTAGATTAGATGGAGGGGTATTAGAATTTTTTTTGTCTAAATTCATATTATATAACGTGTGATTCATTAAATTTCCATTCTGAGTTGGCGGTGGAAAAAAAATCATGTCTTTGATTACACCTCATTTCTTTAAATCTCAAAAAAGGTTAGGTTTTCTGGTTATCATTTGAAACTGACAGCAACAGATGAATCAATTCGGCGCATACGTTCAAATTCCAAGGCTTACCTAGAATGGAAATTTAAAGAATCACACGTTACATAGGCAAAGGATAATTGTTAGGTTGTAGGACCTGGGGCAATTGTGTTTACCTCATTCATAAATCAACCTAAGATAATATCCTTCAGGATATTTCATTGAATCATAATTTTTAGACAGTGGCCATTTCATAATTTCGTATAGTCCCAGTTTGCTTTCCAAGACACACAATTTAGATTTTAATACAGGAACGAATAAAATCCTTGTTATTTTCTACATTATGCTTTTTGGAAATTCGAAGCTCTATACAAAATTTTCGTATTTTTAGTTATTTTACAATATTAGTGTCCGATTGCACCAAGCTCTGTTAAACTAACAGCGTGATAAATATTTAGCAGCGGCATGTTATTGGCTAAATGATTGTTATATGCTGCGTTGCTTAGCAACAAATTTAAAAGACCCAATAAGGTGCCGCTGCTAAATTTTAAACGCGCAATTAATTACTTGAGCATTTAGCAGAGCTAACCGGGTATATAGAATTTTTTTGGACTGATTGGAAAAACAGAAATTTCTTGTTCATACCTCACTCGATTTGCGGATTTTTATTGAGAATACAATTTTGTGTGTCCTTATTAAGAAAAATCATGAAAACGATGAATGTTAGGTAGGTTAATATTTCTATCTAAACTGCTGGCCGATTGAAACGCACCAAGCGAATTTTTAGGTTGAATTTAAGTCAAATATTTTGAAAAGGAGAGCAGATATCAATATGCGGTTTTCAGGATTCAAGAGATAATTTAGTTGGGAAAGCAATAGTGGGACCTGATTTTTTTTCTAAAACTTTATAACTCCGGAGATTCCATAAATTATTTTAAAATATTTTTTGATGTCCATTTTTTTAGTACCTGGTTAATGGGCCGGCCACACGCACAAACTTTACTACGCGCTTACTTGCGCAAACCGGTTTGTATCGGGTACCACGTGCGTGTGGCCGGCAAAACTGTAGCTCGCACAAACCGAAAAGCGCGGCTTGCGCAAACTTCGACTTGCCAAAGATTTGGTTTGTGCAAACTCGGTTTGCGCGGTAAAGCTTGAGCGTGTGGACATCATACAAGCCGTGTCTTCAAACTTTCAACATGTGGCAATTGTTTGTTTATTTGTCAACAATCAACATGTCAGACGTACGAAATTATTCCAAATAATTTATTAGTGAATTTATCGCACTATATAAGTCACTGCCATGCATAATCTGACGGTTTGCACAAACTTACCTGCATCGTGTGGCCACAGAATAGTGTACCGTATTTATTGCGCAAACTATACCGTACAAGTAAGTTGCTGTCGTGTGGCCGGCGCTTAAAGGGAAAATTTTTGGCACCTATTCGACTTATTTTATAAGATACCACATTTTTTATTAAATTAAATATTCTTGAACAGGGTTTTGCAATATTAATTATGCCGCCATTTTGAAAGCAAATGTCATCATGTGATATGTCGATAAAAAGGTTATTATAGGTAAAATCTAATTATTATAAAAAAAAATCTACAGGGTTGTATTAAAAAACCTTGAAAGTTAGTAGGTGGCCTTTCCGGTGAAATCGGAAGTGTTATTAAATTGTTTTAAACGTCAAAATGATTATTGCTTTCAACTATCAAACCATGTAAATTTTCAAAATGTAAAATTGATACAGTTAAAAGTAACAAAATGGTGGGGACTGTATAACGATTTCCTGGCCACCCGGTATACAAGGATATGAGCATACTTTAAATCCGTTTCGAGGATATGTCACTTAAACCAATGGTGAACATAAACTAACTTAATTCCATTTTATTCCATTAAGAAAATAGCCTCAAAAATTGAATAAAAAAAATTTACCGATCAGCGAACGCATACCAATTTTTGATAAGCCACTGGTTACCATTAGGTAAATGAAAATACAAAAAATGTACTTTTTATAATATAGCCATTTATAAGGTATCATAATTATCTACAGAGATTGGTTCTTACAAAACACATTATGGCCTAACGACGAAAAAAAATCATGTTTTCAGCAAAAATTCGGTACCTATCTTATAAAATAAGAGGGATTTCAAATATTTGAGAAAAAATAGTTTCCCCATTAACCAGGGACTAAAAAAAGTGACCAAAAAAAGATATAAAAATTTTTTTGTGGAATCTCAGCAGTTATAAAATTTGAAAAAAAAGACGACTTTCTCTCATACCCTGTATAGATAGTAACATACTTCAAGGTAAAAAAATCGGGGTATACTCTATTGTTTTCCCAATTAAATTCTGAATTTGAAAATAGCATGTTGATATCTTTTTTTCTTTTCAAAATATTTGACTTTACATTCAACCTAAAAATTCGCTTGATAGGTACGTTTCAATTGGCCAGAAGTTTATTTTGAAAAGCACTAAATTTAGATGTGATTTTTCAAATCACGGTTTATAAGATTTAGTAAAAGTTCCCTGAAATTCCATATTTTCACTTAAAAACAGTTTTTTCTTCAAACGTCATTTAAGTGTGTCATTATCCTGCTGTACTGATTATGTTTAAGTGTCACTTTATTGCCGGCGAAAGGTAAAGTTCTACTTTATCTGTCGCCGGCGCTTAAGTACTACTTAAGCGCCGCTGGTCATAAGTCAAATTAATTGTAAAAATTTATTTATTAAAATTTCAATTAATAATTTTACAATTTAATGAATTGTTTGCGTTTGAAGAAAAATAACATATTTTATTCGGAGCTAAAGTCGCTTTATGTGCTTCGGCTGCTTTTGTCAGACTCACTTCGTTCGTCAGTCAAACACCCGCCTCTGCACATAAAGCATCACTTAAGCTCCTCATAAAATAATAAACTATTATCATACTTAGCTTTTTTAGGATAAAATCAGACATTTGGAAGTTAAGTTAGAACTTTTCTGGTCTTCCTAAAAAAGACCAAAATTTTCGACATGGTCCTTATTTTAAACTCATATTAGAACCTCAATGCAGTTTTTAATTTTTATTTAAAATCCAACTTTAAAGCTAAAACTTTCCATTATAAAGAATCTTGTCGTAAATATAGTTTAGGATATTTTTTAGTAATTTTGAAAAAATCTTAAATTGGAACAAAATTTCTTTGTAGTTTATTCACCTAAACAGGTTTAGCGAAAACTGATACTACCATTTGAAACAGTCTGTTTTACAGAAATGATTCAGAATTGAGTCAAAATTTTTAGACAGTGGCCATTTTAATATTTTATACTCTTAGCGGGGCTCCGGATTTTCACTTTTGTAAAGTTACACATCCTTGAAAAAAATAGTGGGAAAACGACTTATCTAAAGAATCAAAGTTTCAAAAGTGACTAAAACTATTTGTCTTTGTAGTTTTTTGCTCATTTCAGGACAATTCTTAAGAATAACGCGATAAAAGCCAATATTAAAAAAATATTACCTATTTTCAGATATTTTAAAACCAGACTTCTGTCAATCCAATATGAGAATAGAAAATTGTTAATTAAATAAATAAACTACTGGCCAATTGAAACGTACCAAGCGAATTTTTAGGTTGAATTTAAAGTCAAATATTTTGAAAAATAGAAAAGATATCAACATGCCGTTTTCAGGATTTCAGAGATAATTTAATTGAGAAAACGATACTGTTACCCGATTTTTTTACTTTGAACTACATTAACTATCTACAGGGTATGAAAGATAGTCTTCTTTTTTTTGTCAAATTTTATAACTACCGTGATTCCACAAAAAATTTTTATATTTTTTTGATGTAGATTTTTTTAGGGATATCTTTTCTCCTTTTCAAAATATTTGACTTTAAATTCAACCTAAAAATTCGCTTGGTACGTTTTAATTGACCAGCAGTTTAGTTGATACGCTGGGGATGGGGTGGTCAAAATTTTGTAATTTCGCTACTTTAACGACGAACATTTTCGTAGTAAATATCATAACTATTCTGCAGATGTAACAACTGTCTTAAAAGAGTTCAACCCAGCACATATCCGCTTCCAATATTCCACAAAACAAAAATGAGAAAACAACCATTTTTTCGTATATTGTCCCCATAAATATAATGTCATTAAAAGCAGATGTTGCAGCCCAAAATCATTATCCTAGATACATATTTCGGTTTAGTATTAATTCATTTGAAAACCTCCTCGAAATTCAACACAAAAGAATAACAACCCGCCGAAAAATAAAATATAATAATAGACCCCTTCGAACAAAACTCCTCTGCCTAACCAACCTTGAGACTACATCGTTGTTTTGGACATTTAGCCGGTAAATTTTGATCTGCTACGTTTATTCCACTCAAATGCACACAAGAACACTTTAATAATAACATCAGTTTGGGTTTGTTGTTCCAATTGATGTCGGCAAAGACTCAGACACTGTCTTAGTTTAACTTGAAGATTAGCAGATTATGTTAAATGGTTATTTTTCGGTATTTTAACCCTTATTAGTGGCGCCAGTAGTTTTAGACCCCCACAAAATACAATAGTTTCAGTTTTCAGCCAAAATAATGATTTCAGTTAGGTACATTAACGGTTTGATAAATATCTTTCTCGATTACAAATTGAAGGGAATATTTAATGCAAGGGTCGGTTGTATGTATCTATTCAGATGGTATATTTTGAATTTAGTTTTAGTTGGGCAATCTGTGATGGCCGGTTTAGTGCTGACCTACAGCAATTGGGTTCAATCAGCGATAATTGATTAAGACCACCACACCAACACACATAGCTTCTAGCTATAGCTACTAGTAATCATTTTATCGATTGCTTACTTGCTTTACCATTTTATACTGTTTGTATATATATATATATATCTAAATTTCTAAAAGTTTAGATTTTTCAATTTTTTTTTACTTTAAAAGTTTGTAATATTTCCATGGAATTCTCAGTTTTCACTATTCTACATGATGCTTTTCCGATATTCGCAGCTCTATCCGGATTTTCATAACAGTACAATTTTTACAAACAAAAAGCTTCCTTTATTAAAGAAAATATCTGATGTGCCCAACACATGACTTTCTTATACGGATAGTACCACAATTACTTTTCCTAAAGAAATTCAGTTAAATTTCTTGTAAAAATCGTGTTTCAATTTTGAGCGTTTCCAGCAATATTCAAATAAATGTCGGAAGTCCCTCTCGCACTTATTGCAATACGCATAAATCTGTCCTTGTCCCACTCATTATAACTGAATTTTGCGACAAAAATAAGTTTTATTTTTTGAAATTTTTTTGACATTATTTCAAAGAAAAGTTCAAAACAAATTTGTTCAAAATTCAATTCTAAATCAATGTTAAAGTATAAAAAAATCTCATAAATTGTTTATTTTTCAAGATATTCCTAAAAAACCTAAAAATGTCTTCAGGTAAGTGTCACTTGTGTTGGTGCTGGATGAAAAACATTTAATGTGGCACCCACAAATTTGTTCAAACTCTTAAATATGAAATAATCAAAGTCGTTTTTGAGTTATGGTGGATACAGACAGACAGACAGACACACAAACACACACACACAGACAGACGACATCATGGCCAAAATGGTCAAAATGGTTAGGGGCCCTCAAAACGTGTAAATCCATCAAAATCTTGAAGTCGAAAAAATCATAATTACTATACTTTCTTATTACTTCGTATAAGAAAGTAAAAATTCTGGAGTTTGGAAGTTAGGTTAGAACATATTTATTTGAAAGAACACAAAATTGAGGTTCGATTTCCACTAAATTCTAGATTTTCACTTAGAATACTGTTTTGCAAGTTTTCGTTATTTAGAAATCATGAAAATATAGGTACTGAAAGTTAGTTTAGAACTTTTTGGAACTGTCTGAAAAAACAGGAATTTCTTGTTGTACATTTTCGACTTGGTCCTCTTAAAAATTCATAGAACTTCGTTTTTCCAGATTTCTATTGAAAATATAATTGTATCTATCTTTATTAAGGAAAAATCACGAAGAACATGAATGCTAGGTTCATTTTATTTCTATTCATTTTGAAAATTCAAAATTTATATTCAACTTTTCAGATCATCATCGCATCATCTATAAGATTTTGTAAAATTAACATTGCTTTTGTTACAATGAAATGAAAGAATTTAAGTTGGGTTATGAAACTTTTTTAGGTTTTCTGAAACAAAAACATAAATTTCTTATAAATTGTCAACATGATTTTCTTTATAAGCTCTTAGTTTCAGATTTTAAGATTTTTATTTAAAATCAAGTTTTGAAAAGCTATAACCTGAATTTTGTGCAGAAAAATTGATTAGAATATTTTTTATCTTTAAAAAATGCTTTAAGTTCTTTGTAGTTTAGAAAATTGATGCCACCATTAAAAACAGTTTATCTTAAAAAAAGCTAGGTATATCTAACCTAGTAGTCTATGAATGGCCAAATCGTGGTTTGTTCTATTGAGTTAGTGGCTCAAAGAGAAGAGAAAAAAATGGAAATAAAATCTAACCTTAACCAAATCATGAATTTTCAAAATTGAGACTAATGTAACACTTCTAAATATGTCAATAATAAAGACTTGTCTATAATTTTTGTCAAAAACCTCTTAAAGACCGCTTTTAACTACTTCTTTGAATCGCTTAACACAACCACAAACAACCCAACAAAACCGCTCTCCAACTAAAGTACTTTACACTCAAATTTTTTTCATCCTACAAATGCAATAATAAACACAAACCCTCCTTATATATTCTCTTGAAACGCTCACATTCTACCTATACAAAAGTATAAGTCTTCCACTCGAATGCTAATCCTCTGTAAATGTTGACAAATACCATGGTTGAAGTTTCGTCCTTAAATCGCCTGGCAACAAGGAGCACAAGGGCACCACTTGGTAATAATTGAGAGGCACTTAAAGGTGCTATAAGAGCTTACACGGCACAGATTAGAGGTATTACTGTTAAGTACTTCTAAAGTGCAAACGCGAATTGAAAAGTGGGAAGAACATTTTGGGTAGGTAGAGCTTAACAGCCAGCACATGGAATTAAAGAAAACTGAGCTATTTATTTGGTGATGAAAGGTTTGAATTTTTTCCACAAATAATTGAAACTGCATTCAATCAATAAGTCGCATCGTTTCGTTTTTTCTCTCTCCACCCATTCAGTATGTGTGCACTGTGCAGGAATATAAAAGACGGATTACTCGGTCAAATGTCAAAGAAGCGGTCCGATATATTCCAGACTGATTAAAAAGCGACATCAAAAGCTGCGTCTCTCCTCTGCTGTGGGGTAAACGACAATCACAGTCAACAATCGCTCCCCAATTTACCCAGCATTGTGTTGTCTTTTTTCAATCGATATCCACTCTTATTTTTCCAGTTTCCATTTGTTAGTATTTCAATTTGCTACTGCCAGAGGAGAGAAGATTAAACAGTGCGGGGGTGGAGCTGCGGGCACACACCACAAATCTAAACAATGCGAAATTGCTACTTTGACGACGACAAATCTCAGAGTTACCCCCATTAATCCACAGTTTTTAACTAAAATACGTAAATAAGTTTCTATATTCCAACCCCCTTTTTCCCTCGACCTCTCGTATCACTGCCGCTATATAATATGAAAAGAAGGAGGCACTAAGAAGTTGATTTTGAGAGATATCTTTTCAACTTCTCGTCAACTTTGCTGTGTACGAAGACATCAAAAGTAAAATTAACAGAATCGCCGTCCATTTGTGTCTTTGATCATGTCTGAATAAACTCTCGGGGCCCCGTTATATACGGAAATGAAGATCGTCCACCATCTTATCACAAATTACCAGTATTAAGAAGTCGAGAGAGTTCCCCCGGCTGCCTGTTTAAATTAAAATGATTAGGCTGCCGACAAATTCTATATAGATGTATAATACAGAGCAAAGTAGGAGTTGTAATTCGTTACTTTAAACATTCAAACATGGTTAATTCCTTCCTTATCTTGCGCCTTTCATGTCTGTTTTATTAAGGTGGGACCAAATTTTCTCTTTAAAGTTATGGCGAGACGGTTTTTAGTTATTTTTTATTTTTTTCAATATTGCCACCGTTTTAATATTACTTTTCTTAGATAAATACTAGTTTTTACTATTAATAGTCATCTAAAAATATTAGAAGAATTTGAAGTTGTACGAAATGTTGTCCTACAAACAAGGAATTTAAAATGATTATTTTTATTTCGATATTTTAAATAAATTTGTAATCGAGTCATCCATGAACCCGAAATCGTATGTAGTTACTTGAACTGCATTACAATAAAATGTCAGTTGAAAGTTAAAATGGTTCAAGTTAAAGACATACTGATTCAAATCCATGGATGACTCGATTACAAATTTATTTGATCGCTCGATATACAGGGTGTCCCAGTTTATATCGTCAGGATTTCACCAGTCGATAATTTAGCGAAAATTAAAGGTAGTTTGTCTAATAAACTAAAGTCGAATGTTGCTTCCTTTTTGATGTACAGGGCATTAAAGAAAATAAATTATTTTAAATAATTTGCTATAAATCAATAACAAAAAAAGTTAGTCTTCTGAAATTTTGCATAGATCTTTTTTTTGTATTCTCTTATTAATAGTGGTTGCAATTATTTTATTTAGAACACAGAAGCGTGCGTACGGGATTCTTCAAAAACATTTTATTGAATAAAACGTACACCACTGGTTTTTTTTTGCAGCACCAATATGCAGAGAGTATTTTTCATTCAATTTAGAAACTTTTTTGTATCTTACAATTTCTTGATAACTTAACTTTTTTTTCTTATTTATTAAAGAGGTTCTTCCCTATTAGATTTCCGAAAAAAGCATCAGTTCAAAGTTGTAGAGAAAAATATTTCCTACAACTTTCCTTTTAATATTTTTTTGATATTGTCAATATTTAAAAAGATATTCAACAAATAAGTTGCAAATTTTAGGGAAATTTTTCTCTAGTTAGGTACTACTTACTACTACTTACTACTCTTTCCCCAAAATTTTCAACTTATTTATTGAATAACTTTTTAAATATCGACAATATCAAAAAAAGTTTAAAAGATAAGTTGTAGGAAATATTTTTCTTTACAACTTTGTGCTGACTCTTTTTTTCGAAAATTTAATAGGAAAAAGTTACCTATTCAATAAACAAAAAAATCCAACCCTTAATTGAGGGCTGGTGAAGGAAGGGCGGGGTCTACGAATACACAAACTCAGTTTTAAACTTTCAAAGTGACCCTCTAGAAGATTCTACAAAAATTGGCTGTAGGGTAAAAAAAAGTCTATTTGAAGCCTTTTTTTCTCCCTTATTTACTGTACTATTAGGTTATTTTAAGTTAAGTTATCAAAAAATTATAAGATACAAAAACCCTGTATAGACAGTATGTGTATCATGTGGACAAAAATGCAGTTTGATTTTCAAAACACACAATTTAGGTTTGAATGTTGTAAAAAATAAAATTCTTCTTCATTTTTTACATGATACTTTTTGGAAATTCGAAGCTCTATACCGAATTTCCGGATTTTCAGTAAGGAACTTTACAATTTTTCAAAGCTAAGAACTGAAAAAATGATGAAGTATGTGGAAATTAGATTAGATAATCTCATTCTCTTTGAAAGAATAACAATTTTAGATTCGATTTTTCAGATTATCTACTTTACTAGTTAATGGAATTGCTTTTTGGAAATTATTAAGAAAAATACACTAGCGAGCAAAAAATTGAGGTCACATTGAAATTTTCTGTTTTAAGCTAGAATTGTAGGTGTGATCAGGATCCGGGCGAAAAAGAATCACCACCCAAAGAGATAACCGTTTTCGGTGTCTGTAAGTTTTCGGAATAGAACAGCTTCTGTGGTTTCGCTGCGAAATCAACTCGAAGAAGTTAGAGATGTAAATGTTAGTGAGTGGACCGCTAGAAGAAGTGTTCTTGCTGTTATTGTCTTGTAGAAGGATGATGGCTGCTGGTCCATCATTACAACGCCGGAATCGAATTGCAAGATTATCCTTTGCTCGAAATCACCTGCCATGGAATGATGAGGACTGGAGCAGGGTACTGTGCTTACCTACATGAGTCGCGTTTTTGCCTCAATGGATCAGAGGGACGACGATTAGTATGGAGAAGAGTATGGAGAAAGATAATAAGGTATAGTTTGTATTGACGAGCGACTTCCATTTTATGGGTTGGTTATGAAAAACATCAAATTTTCAATGTGACCTCAATTTTTTGCTCGCCGGTGGAAGTTAGGTTATAACATTTTCTGTTTGAGGGAACACAAAATTTAGATTAAGTTTTTCTGATTATTTACTTTAAAAGTTTGTAATATTTTCACGAAACTAACGATTTTTGCTGTTTTGTGAAGTTAAAAGTTGTCGTTATTTTGATAAAAATCGTGAACATACTGGAAGTTAGTTTAGAACATTTTGAGACGAAAAACAGGAATTTCTTGTATAGTTATATTTTCTACTTGATCTTCTTATAAATTCATACAATCTCGCTGGATTTTCGGATTTTAATTCAGAATACGATTTTAACGGTCTTTTTCAAGAAAAAATCAGGAAGACTGCGAATGTTAGGTTAATTTTTCTATCCATTTTAAAGAACACAAAATTTTTATGCGACTTTTCAGATCATGTATAAGATTTCCCTGGAATTCTATATTTTCTTCACTTACAAACAGTTTTGCAGGGACAAACATTGCTTTTGTTAAGATCAAATCAAAGATTTTAATGTTAGATTACAAAACTTTTCTGAGGGGATCTCTGAAAAAAATCAAATTTCTTATAAATTTACTTTATAAACTCATAGAACCTCATCGCATTTTCGAATTTTTATTTAAAATTTAATTTTGAAAAGCTAAAAATAATCTTATGGAAGATAGTTTCGAATATATTTTATATATTTTGAAAAAATCTCAAATTTCAAACCAAATATTTTTATAATTTATTTACTTTAAAAGAATGACAGAAAGGGCCCTTTGAGACTTAAGCTCGGCTTCGACCTCCCCACCTTTTACAATTAAAATTAAAATAACTGCCACCATTTAAAACGTCTATAAAAATGATAAAGTAGATATTTTGATGCTTCTGACACGATTCAATAAAAAAAATAAAAAGTAGATATTTTAGAAATTTTCTTATAAAGATCATGATTCAAAAAAATGTGTACACTTTTAACTACACACGCGGAAGTAGAAACTCGATAGGCTAACATCTCGTCCTTGTCCCATCCTCCCCCACTCCCCATCTCCCGAAGTCGTCCTGCTGGCTGATCCAATCTTTGGCCCCAAAACGCCAACATGAACAACTCACACACACATCCATATGCGGTCTTTGTCCGAGCGGTCGGTAATATAGTTGTCTTTTGTTATTGGATCATGAATTGGGTTTCAGCGCGCCGGTAAAAGCTTCAGAAAGCTCTATTAGCAGTCTTTCTTCCCTTAAACCCCCCGGCTTAGGAGCTTTGCACTGTCATGGCCGTTCTCGCTAAAGGTTTTTACATTGAAATGTGCTTATTCCCTTTGTAGGTTTATACTGCCACAGATTTATATATTTTCTAACATAACATGTTGGATATGTGTCTGTCACACAAGATATGAGATGATAATATTATTGTCTTTCTCTTGTGTGCTGCGTCCTGCATGCCCCCGCACCACCCCTCTGGGTCTCTCAAGGGTGATCAGTGTGGTATTTAGAGTTAATAGGGCCCCGCAGTATTTACTACATCCAGCCTAATAGTCGAGGCAGGGCTGTTGCAGGAAGTCACCCTAATAGTCCTGGCTCCAACATTCCTGAATTGTCTGCAGGAATCCGCCGGGCGGCTGTACAACGAGGACATAAAAACCTTAATAGACTTTTGATGTGCACCAGTGTGTTAGTTTCAGGTCTCTCTAAACTAAATCACTGCGATGTTGACAAAGCAAATAAATGGTGGGGTTTTTTGGTGCTGGCTGATGCTAACGCATTTACACTGGAATAAAATGGTGGACCTGCTTGTTTTATCATCGGTGCATTTTATTTTATTTGCCACAAAGCATTTTGGTTGGTTTATGCTAGAAATTTACGTGATTTATTTATAATATGAAAATAATGATATTATCGTGTAAATAATGCGTAATTTCTGGAGTTTTGTCATCAAATTAATTCAACAAATAAGTTTTTTCAAATAATTTCATCTGCTCTATTGAATGAGTTTAACTTGTGAGGATATTTTCCGCTGATTCAAAATCTGTGCCCAATATCTATGTGGGACACTCAGATTTTCCATAATTTAACATTTTCCGGATTAGTGGTTTTTTCATTTATTTCCAAAACACAGAAAAATTTCAATAAATTGAACGTTCTATTTTAAATTGATGTATCATTTAATGTGGTACAACATTTAGCAATTTGAATTTTTATAAACCCCCCAAAGTCATGAAAAAGAATTAATTTCGAATATTTCTGACCGTTTCGTAAAAAACAATAATTTAATAATATAGGTACTTAAACATAATAAATATTACAATAAATATAAATTAAGTTAGGTTTGTATAGAGAGTCATGTACTGGCTACATCAGATATTTTCAAGCAATGTCGACTGCTCTATTGATTTTCCACAAAAATATTAAGGAAAAAAGATATTACTGAAAAATTGAATAAAGTTGCAAAAATCTAATATTACCTATATTATAAAAAGTAGTTTAGTCCAAAAGATTCTCCAAGTTGTAAAAGCATCCTGAAAGATTATAACATAAAATACCGTTTTCTTATAACGCTTTACTAAAAATAACTGGAAATATTCATGATGACAATTTTTTGGAACCGGCGCATCCGCCAAAATTTCAAACACGTTTTCCCTTATATTTCACAACTATTTCTTTTCAGCGTTTTCCTGCTCACCAAAACCAAAACCGACACTCACTTAAAACTACGAAAAAGTATAAACGAAATTTAGTTCTTAGTCTACTCCTTTTCATTCCAACACAAAATTGAACTAAGCTTTCATGGAATAAAAGCGCCCGAGACGACTTGTTTTATTAACTTTAGTCTTTTCCTTGGCTGCCGGAAAATGGTCTATTCACACACACATACATAGTGGGCGGGTAAAAGAAAATGTGTTGTAGTAGAAGCTAGCTAACAGCAGCATAACAAAATCATTGAAGTTAGTGTGTGTATGGTGGCCCTTTTTGTGATGTCTGAGACGTGTTGAGAATTTTTACACAACTTTTACCCCAATTACACTACAAGTTAATAGTCTCTAACAAAACTTTGCTCACACATTATCCTCCTCCTCCTCTTCCTCGCGCATTTCTTTTCTTTTCCTGCACCTCCCCCAACGCCCTCCTCAACTACAAAGTGGCTTTCTGTTTCATTCCAAAGGCACCCCCAAAGGTTGCTGCATTACTTTATCCCTCCCCTCTACCGCGCATCAAGAAAAATCAGCCATCTTTGATATCAGAGCGTTGAATAAGAGGGTAAAGCTAGTCCCTAATCTTATACTAATTCACCCTGTTAGCAGTAAGTCTACACCACCCCTCTTGTATGTGAGTGTGCCCATCAGCCATCAAGGTACACGCCAATTCCCCCTTTTCTGATGATATCCATGGGATCTTCCCGTGCGTGGATTCATTAAATTTTCCTTGATTCCGCCATAAAGTACACTAGTTTATTGCTGCTCAAGCTCCATCAACAAAGTAACTTTGTGCTCTTCCATATAATTACAGAGCACAAAGAGCTGAAAGCTTGTTAAAAGTGATTTGTCCGATTTTATAAGGCACACGCACAAAAAACGTGTTTGTTCGCTGAGCACGCTGTTTGTTATTAATTGTTTAATTAATAGATGGAACGTGGCTGTTTAAATTCGTTGCAACCATATGCAGTTGAATGGAAAACGGTGGTCGATGAAGGGCTATTGAAAAATGTTTAGTTTTGATGAGGAAGGGGGTGGGTTTGGAAATTATTGCAATATAGCACTTGAATCGTTAAGGGTTGAAACACACTATTGTGCTGGGTTTTAATTATTGTGTGAAATAACTTTTACTAGAAATTAAAAAATATGTCGTACTGGACATAAATCACGAAGATTTGCATATGAATAGAAATATTTTAGCATTTTTGTTTTATAAAAATTGTCTAGAAATTACGAAAATAAGATTCAAGAGATCAATATTCTTGCCTTAGTCTAAATTAAGACTTAAATAGGTACTAAATATCTACTTTTAATTTTTTGGAGACAAATTGGAACAACCATAAAATATATTTGTCGATAAATATTTCTTTTCCGATCTAAGTCGTTAAACAGCAAATTCAATTAATTTATTTTAATTTTTTTGCCAAATATTTTTAGTTTCAATTCATTACACTAAAAAATTAGCTTAAGTCAAGACAAGCCAATGTTATGATAATCGATAAATATAGAATCCCAAACATCTAGTGAAGTTTCAAGTTAAAATGTAATGAAATGGGAGAAAGATGATATCGTAGACAATCGAACAAGAATTGATATTTAAGATAACCTTACATTTGATTGAAACAAATCAGAAGCTAATTTAATGAAATTATCAGAGTAACGTTGACATAACCTAACCTAACCTAATATTTAAGGTTTGATACAAGTTATAAGTTTTGGCTAATTTGGCGTTTAAACTTTAGCCGAAATTTCCCTCAGTATTAAATCATAAGTTTATGTAGGGTAGAAAAACTTTTATTTTTGAACCTTGTACGAACAATGGTTGTACTTTCTAAAAAGCGTGCATCTCCGCTGATGGTAATTATAAAGAATAAACTTCAGATGTTTCAATAAAACCTTACGAAAATAAGAAGAAAAGCAGAAAAATAAATCACGAAAAAATAAAAGATTTAATTGGGCATTTCGTGCTGGCGGCTAAAATCCGCGATATATACTTTATATTCTATAATAATAACTTGGTGCACAAACGCTAAACAAGCAAGCATCGTTTACCAGTAGTCTATTGTTTGGCAACAAAAGCCGACGCCAGACGCTACTTTGTTCCTGATTCTCTTGGCTCTCTGATTGGGCATCGTCTTTTGTTCTATTTTACTAACGTATTACTCACGCCTGCTAGATTCCTTTTCCGGTTGAGTTTGCCGAGAGGCTGACATCTGATATTGGCTGCAGACACCGTCGTTGCCACGCTTATTCACTTATTTTTTTCCTACCTTGTTGACATCGTAAAAATTTTCGTGGAAACTCTCTTGGGATTTTCTTTGTGTGTTAACAAAATGTCGACAAATGAATAATAATTAGCCAGTGTACATTTTCTAATTAAGAGCTTGATGATGTAGCGGGGAACCCCCAGTCGCGTCGCCTCCAACCATCCACTTTTCGCATCCATCCCTTTTACCTAAATGAAATATCCGAGCTTAATTTGTTCTTTACACTTTAACTTCTCCTTAGGCTCAATTTATGCTTTTAGGTATATAACGGGGTGTGCGCGCGGGCCTCGGGTTTGTGTTAATATGTTGTTAGGGGTGGTGGAGGTGGCACAGTATGGAGCTATGTGGGCCATCACACGGAAACGGTGAGGGGTGGGATGATAATCTGGTGGCGGCAACTCCAGTAATTACCGCGACATAAACACTGTTTAAGAGACGAGCTACATTAATTCATTAATTAAAATGCTGTGAGCTAAGTCTCTGAAATCTGACTATATAAAATGGGAGGGAAATAAAGTACATACCTTTAATAAATTCCATACACCTAGAATACATACGCATTTTACTTTTATTAATTAACGAAACAAGACACAACATTTTTTTGTATTTTGCTTATTCGCTTGGTTTCTATTTATACCTACTTGGCTTTTATAGTTTTTCTTATCCAAAAATTTTGAATATTCTAATCCTATTTTTGTCCCAAAATTTCCTCTTCCAAACAAGCTAATTATCCTACACAAATCTTTATTTGCCTTCAAACAAAACCCCCCAAAATTTCACACCCCAATAACGACGACCATATTAAACATAATTACAATAAACAACACCACACCCTTCGGATAAACTGTTAAATCTCTGCTTCCCCCTTTTTCCTATCGCTTAAATAGAAAGCAAAGCATCATCATTATGATGATGGTAATAATATAAGAGAGAGCTTTATAAAACACGGACAGTAGCAACCAACGTGAATCTAATGTCATAATACAGTAATGTGGCTCCTGTAAATAGTCCCAGGGATGTCATAATGGCTCTCGTTTAGACACGTCATCCAATACTGAGCCATCTTGGGTAACTAACCTCCAGTACTGTACCTTTTCATCCAATAAACAGTTACATTGTGATGAATTTATATAATACGTGTCTTAATTCCTCCCTTATCGACCCTTACATTATACGGTCGTAGCTAATAGCAGGGTAAAATGCTAATCAAATCGTTAAATATTCTATTTCTATGAGAAACCCAGAAGGAATTTATAATCAAGATGATTTTGTCAGCAGCAGCACATTCGTATAATATTTCAGTAACTGCCGGTTAAATTTAAAATAAAGTAATGATGCAGATTGGGTAATTGACATAGATGTAGATATAGGAAAACAGTATAGATATAGATATATCGATATTCTACCAACATACAGGGTGTCCACCTAGTGCGCGGGTCTTCCATATCTACTTTATATGCTTATATGCTTTATTCCTGAATGTGCATAACTTAAAAATATTTTCCACTATACAGAGCGTTCAGTTTTTGCTGGGCGCACACCAACTCTTTTATTTTAAATCATCAGCAAAAATTTCAATAGAACAAAATTTACAGTTTTTGTCGTCCTTATTTTCGACTTTGAGATTCAAAATAATACCTACACTAATAAAAAATAAATAATCAGTCTCGGCTCTAAGCCCACTATGCAGTTTTTCGTAAAAAAAGATTATTATTAAAGTAATTAAAATAAAATAAAATCTATTAAGTTTAGGTATAGGGAACTCTTACTAAAAATGATAGAGAATCTAATTCTCTATAACGTAGTATAAAAATATACAGGGGGTTCCATTTGAAAAAATAAAGTTATCACTGTTTGAAATATGTAATATTTACGAATAAATTACAAACACCCTGTATAAGCTAATTTCACCAAAAACATATCAAAATTTTCCCTGGACTTTGCTTTCATCATTTTAACTTTGTTTTTTTCGAAAGCACTGTGAATTTGTTAAGATATTAATATTTTTGTAAACGTCCATATCCGTGAAAAATTTTGAAAAAGTCCCAAAAAATGGAAAACTATTAATTTTAGGTACATACAACGTTAATACTTTTGTAGTTTGAATTAAACGGGAAATCCAAAAATGTAAAAATATATAGTGTTCCATTTAAAATAAGAAAGTTGCTGTGCGCTCAGCAAAAGCTGAACGCTCTGTATAGTGGAAAATATTTTTAAGTTATGCACATTCAGGAATAAAGCATACTTATTTGTTCTTGAAAGTTTTTTGCTAGCATTAATAATAAAGGGGATATGGAAGACCCGCGCACTAGGTGGACACCCTGTATAAGTAGTATTTTGAGTCATTGTTAAATTTTCTTTTCAGTACTTAAATAAATAAGGGATATAGACTTAAATGTAGATGCAGATATAGAGGGATAGATGTAGAAACAGACGTAATGAAAAATATTGATAATATTATTACACAAATACCGTCGGAATTCATAAAAAAGTTTGGACATTGTAACTGTTTCTATAAAACCAAAACCATCTATTTCGAGTCTCTTGTACATTTTTATATAGATTTAGATATAAAAAATGCATAGATATAGATATAAATATATCGATATTCTACCAACATCTACTATTTTGAGTCTTTGTTAAACTTTAGCAAAGATTTTCTTTCCGCTACTTATAAAAATGAGGAATATGTAGGTAGATACAGAAGCAGATATAGAAGGATTAGATGTAGAAAGAACCGTAATAAAAAACACAGATATGTTGATAATTTACTGCACTTTTACCATGCAATTCATAACAATTTTTGGACGTTGTATCTATATTTCTATAAAACTACCATCTATTTTAAGTCCCTTGTATGTACATTTTTATATACATTTAGATATAGAAAATGCATAGATTAGATATAGATACTGATATATCGATATTCTACCAACAACTAGTATTTTAAGTAATAATTAAACTTTAGCAAATATTTCCTTTCCGCTACTTATAAGAAAGGAATATATAGATACAGAAGCAGATATATATATATATGGAGATAGATGTAGAAATAGACGTAATAAAAAACACAGATATGTTAATAATCTACTGCACATTTACCATGGAAATCATAACAATTTTTGGACGTTATATCTATTTGTATAAAACTACCGTGTATTTTGAGTCCATTGTACATTTTCCAAATCTGTTCACTCCATCCGAATAAAATCTGACCGCAATAATATACAAAGTAAATGTGCCGCTATACACCATTATTATCGTTAAAAGCACAAAAGCTTAAGCTTGTTATCGATACAACAAGAGTCGAGTATAATACAATTTTTTCCGGTACATCCGAAACGAACGAAAATGGACACGTGTTGTTTGAGGGTATCACCACCAATTAGGGATGATAGTGCAAGGACTAAGAATAGCCTAATGTCCTGCTGGCTCTGCTACTGTTTCATAATCCATTGAATTGATGAGTATAAATATATTTTGGGGTGGATTTAGCACGCGTTCGTATCTAAAGGTATAAGAGGTAAAGTTTTTGCCTTCAAGAGTGAAGTGTATTATATGATACATTATAGGATGAGAGATACACTGTGCGCGCCCTTTTCATTGTTATGTTTTTGTTATAGAGCCCAAAGGCATCCGATTCATATACAAGCTTTTTACGAAACTTAATTGTTATTGTTCGGTTTAAACAGCCGCCATGGTATCATGAATGATGGGAGCTGATTTCGTTATAGTAGAACAACTTTTGATGGATTTAGTTAAAGTACCACTTGCTGTGAACCGGTAGGCAGTTCTCATGGATTCTTTGGAATGAAAATTGAGTAGATACGAGGGGGGAGCAGAAATTTATTAATAGTAACAAAGCAATTTTCCCTAACTATAGATGAGGAAGTACTGTGGGTCAAAAATGGAACCCTGCGTGGAAAGAGCGATAAACGTTATCTTACTTTCTGAAAAAAAAACTAAGTTCTTACTTACAACAAATTTTCTTCCTGTAATACCAAACCCAACTCCAGGACTATCTACCTGTAATTCGTGTAATGGCAGTCGGTGTTTTAATTAATTAATGAATAATTAACCCTGGGGTGGAGTGCAATCTCAGATGAAGTTAATTGAAGTTAGCGGCCAAGTAGGGAGCAGAGCCAATTTCCATTTTAATTCGCTGCTGCTAAGTAAGCGACAATAATAGTTTGAATTTAGCTTGGGGAACTGTGTGAGTGGTCACATGAACCACACCGACATGATTTTGCAATTAGTGCGGATATAACGCGCACCACCTCCTCCCTTCTGCTCTCATGTTACAGTCCTTCCTTGTTTGTTGCTGGTATGTCCTTCGTCCTCATCGTCGTTTTGCGTATGTGTTTGTGGATATGGTTATTACTTTATGCGCGTATAATTTTATCTTAATTTTGTTGCCTGGAGCGCGGCTCTTTAGCACTTGCGTAATTATGCAAGCTTTGTTTATTTGCAAGAGTACTTAATGTTGCTAAGACGAGGTATTTAGGTAAATGTGGTTGTGATGGGAGATTTTGTGTTTAAATTTTAAAGTTGACTGTTTTTAAGGTTGTTATAAGAAAAGTCTACGTTTTAAATGAACACTGAAAAAAAATTTTTGTTGTTTCAAAGATTAGTCCTCATTTTTGAGAAACAACCTGATTTGTTTCCGTATGAAGCTTTCTTCTTTTCAAAACCTAACAGATCGTCGAAGAAGACCGTTTTTGAACTAATATAGAGACTGATTTCTAAAAATTCTTAAGAGTGGAAGGTGGAAAAGGCGGAACTGTAATTAACTTTTTCTAGAATAATTTTATTTTTAACAAGTTTTAGGGTGCTAGTCCAGGTTTTTCTAAACCACATATTTAACTATGTAGTCCAAAAAATGGTCACGTTTTTTTTAAGTATACTTGAAGATACATCAAACATCATACATCGAGTCTAGTTTGTAGAATAAATCTGAGCAAGTTCCGAATCGATGACTTCTAATCGACTGTATCGCTTGTAACCGATCCACAGTCCATTTGCGGACATATCAAAATCACAACGCAAACCACCTATTATCATGTCTCATATACCATCAAATCTCCCAGGAATGTATTCAAGTCTGTGGTCCAGTGGGAGGCTAGATTGGCCCCCAAATCGATAAAATCCAAATTTACGCTCCATCCACTTTGAATAAAGGACCAAAAGGCGATGCGCTGATGGACAGTAGGTACATTTCGCTAACATTTTTGTTTTCGTTCAGTTGGCTCCGAATAAAAATAGAATATTGGCGCGATGTGAAATACAAAACCTCGTGAACTGAACTTCTCGATGTGATATGTATTTACATAAAACAAATGACTGCGCCCGTCCATGTACGAAAAGTTGGCTAATATATTTCAAGTTTTGTATCACACCTCGCGAAAGGTATATTTCCCTTGGGGGATTTTGGAAGACGCGACGGCGACACAACATGCCCCGTCATTTGACAACCTATCGCACTTTTATATTTTCCTCACACAACACCGTCATTCCGATCTGTATCTTAATTTAAAACTGTCAATTCTTGCACATCGAACGGGAAATTCACGTCGTCGACAGCGGAAATTCGTCCAGTTCGAAAACTCATCCCGCTCCTTCGCCACCCCCATAAAAAATTAAAAATCCAAAGCTGATTATCCGAATTCATTCTCCTTCTGTGGCAAAGTACTTAACGCAGATTATTTCACTACGGGGTGTCGTAGTTAGTAAATGTCAACAAAAGCTGCGGCACAATACGAAGATCCATTCAACAAACTACTGTTGTTTGTGTTTGGAAAAGGGCCCCCCTTGGATAAAAATATAAATATCGACTGCTGCATCATCAGGTACATAAACACAACACGATGGTGTGCTTTTTGGTGCAATCATCCGCACCACGTAAATAACATGGTGTATAGAGATTACATGAATAACAAAAGGTTATAATGTTGCGAGAAAATTGTTCATCTGGGAGAAGCCTTGAAATTTTTTGTTAGGGAAAATGTTGAAACCACAAATTGTTTGCGGAATTTAATCTTTGCAGTGATAAAAAGTTATTTATTTTGTTGATACAAGAAAATAATGCAGAAGCTAACATAGATTATTTTTCAGGTTACATAAGTTTAGATTTTTCTCGTTGTACCTTCGTGGAAACTTTAATACCAAACGATGAATAGTATTACAGAAAAACTCATATATGCCAGAAGATAGTTATTAATTATTGTATATAAAAGTACCTACTCGAGTTTAGATTAAAAATTTATTTTTAATTTCAGTTCGAAGTATAGTCAGGACGAAACATAAAACTTTTTCTTTAATTAAAAGCTCTACATTAACTTTTATTTTCTTATAATAAAATAAAATCCATCAGGGGCTACCAGTGGGGCGGGGCGCACCCAAACATAGAAAGAATTAAAAGGCCGTTAAAAATAATAATAAATAAAAAACCTTCACGTTTTGCGCGAGTTGTCCAATGGGAACAGTTTCTACTTGTCTGTTTTGTCTATCTCATTCGTTAATATCTAAGTATACCTACAATAAAAATTAGTTCAGTTTTGTACTATACTATAAGCGAACACAAAATAAAATAAATATATAAAGTAGCCGGTTGGGTAAAGCTTAAAAGCTTTTTAAAATAATGTGCAAAAGGCTAGGAGGAAAAATTATGATTAAATTAATTAATTAGGGTTTTTTTCTTGTTGATGCCCGGCCAAATGCTGGTCTTCAATGAGAAGTTGTAATAGAAAAGTGCATGTAAAGTGAGTTTATGGAGAAATATTTTAAAACTTCAAATGGGAAATGACATCAAGTTGTTATAAACGAAAAAAATATTTTAGTTTTTACCAGTAGCAAAATCTCTTTAAAATTTAAATTATGAAATTTGAAATGTTTATTTCACTGCTTTAAAATTTGATTTTCTAAATTGATGAATAAATGAATAGATTTGTTTTGAGGCATTATTTTACGAAGAGCAAATTGAGACCCCATCTCTATTTACTCCACAAATATCTTCGTTATGTTGATGTGAATTTAAAAAAAAAATTATTCCGAATTTATTTTTAATTGCCAATGAACAAAGTGGTAGGAATATTAGAAAATCTAGGGATTTTGGGAGAGGAAACTAACTGAAAATTGTTTCTTCATTTTTTACGTTTATTTGACCACATTTATTTTATTTTTTTATCTCATCCACAGATGACTTAATAATTCAAACATTAAAAGCCGTGTAGTACCATATTTTCAGATGAATAGATCATCCCTAATAATTCTTGTCACAATACAAAAGAGGGTGGAGGGTTGGGTCCCATGTCAAAACATTTTAATTACACATATCAATGTTAGGTTTACTGGCTGGTGTATAATAAATACACTAAAGCTCAAGCCAGAAAGAGACAAATTCACATGGTGGAGCCTTGCCGCCCCCTTCATACTCTCAATCCATTTGAACTAGGGTGGACACCAAAAAAATTAACAGATGTGCCACCTAACAGACGGCGTTAATGCCCCAGTAATAGGTGCAGCCTCTGGAGAATTAGCGCGGCTGGTTTTGGATGCTTGGTTGATCATTTTGTACTTAATCGTGCAAAAAACTTGGAAATTTTCTCTATAAGCTAAATATATGGTGGGGTTTAATAAATGTCTCAATATTTGTTGATGATTTAATCAATTTCCTTGGACAAGATGGGGGCGCGCAAAGGCCACTCCAATAAAAGCGTTAATTAGATTAGACTTTTAATTTGGTGTTTGGGGCTCGGGTTAGGCGCACACGCGAAACAGCATTTTTATTAGATGGGCACTTTCATGGACTATCTACGTCGATTATCACGTGCACGCACGCGATCTGTTAATTTCTTCCAATGTCCGAACAAAACGTTAATTTCTAACAAAGTCACGGCATTGGTCGTTGGTGCTTTTAGCTTAATGGAATTGATATTAAACAGGCCAATCACGAACAACTTTAGATATCACTATATTGTGTATGCTCTATTATATGGGCGCTAGTTCTTCTCGTCTAGATGATAATTGCAGGAAATTTACCTCGCCCCTCCGACCTGGTGGCTCTCGTGTAGGTGTACTTAGCTTTAATTATTATATGACCACTAGAGTCGTTAGGGGTTTAGTAAAGTTTAAAGAGCAGTTTCCGTTTTAAAAGATGATTTATTGCACCTCTGTGGGACTGAAGTTTGCATGTAGCATAATAAGTTATTAAGTACGTAACATCATTTTAACACTTGAGCTATATTACGAGATTTTTTTGGATAACGATTTAACCAAAAAATATTCTGGGAGTTTTGATTTTGAAATACACATTTATATTTTGAACTCTTTAGGGTCCTAATTTATCTGGATCTGATTTGTCTATGAAAATATTTTAAAAATAATAGTAGGGATGTTGCGTTTTTTTAAAATCCCGTTTTTCTCTGTTAGAAATGTAAAACGACTATATTAATAATACTCTACAGCAAAAATAATTTTTTTAACTCAATATTTGTACATGAAAAAACGATTATAAATTGACCGTAATTCAAATATATTATTGCCGCCCGAAAACGCTTTGAGATCGGAGAGTCCTGTGTGACGTCACGAATCTAGTTGACATTGGCATGTCTAAATATTTTTACGCGTTTGACATTTTTCGAAATAACTCAAAATGTGGCGTGCTGCACTGTGGAACTAGATTCGTGACGTCAGCAGTCTTTTGAGCCGATTCGGGCGTTTCCGGGCAATGCGTGGAAATTTCAAATTTTGCAATACTTTTTATTTATTTACTTGGAAAGTACGGACCAAAAATTTTTTTCAAAAATATTGATAGTGATAATTTGGTATCAGCTTTTCAAAAAAAATTATTTTGAAAATCATGCAAAGTCCCTATTATATCTAATGATATGAAAACATTTTCCTTCAAGGTAGAAATGGATTTGAAAAAAATATTCCTCTATTTGCTATTTTATGGTTTTTGTGATTTCAGATTAAGTAACAAAATAAAAAAGTAGGTACAGGGTGGTCCAGTTACGGTGTCCTCGTTATTATCTCAGAAACTATTGGGCCCATGAAAAAAAGTTTTATATAGAAGTTGTACAGTCTATAGCATTCTACATTTTTGAAAAAATAATACTTATACAGGGTGAGTCATTTTCATGTGGCGATATAAAGTTGCCTTTTTTTAAATGGAACACCCAGTGTTTTACCCCAAATTATGATTTCTCATCCAATTTACGATAAAAAATATATAAGGCTTAATATGCCTATTATTGATAGTTTCCAAGATATTTGAGATAATATTTTGAAAAATAATATTGTATTATGTGGGTGTAGCTTCCACCAGGTGTGTTAGAGCAAGCTATTTTATTTGTTTCAATTTCAAAAATACTCAACCAAAACATATTCTTTATTTAGTTAGTTTGTAATAAAAAATAAAATATTTAAAAAAAATTATCTATTTTCCAATGCCTACCTGACAGAGCATTATTATTAGCTTCTAGGTCTACTCTATAAAATAATAGTTCTTTGTCAAATACTACGACTTTTTCTCACATTTGATATCAATTTTAAGTTTACTTGATATTTAAGACCAAAAATAAAATTTTCTAGCTAAAAAATAGAACTAACATTGCTCATATAAACAGGCAGATATCCATAGTATTTCTAGATATTTTCTCGAATATATTGGAAACTATTAATAATAGGCATATTAAACTTTATATATTTTTTATCGTAAATTGGACGAGAAATCATAATTTTGGGTAAAATACAGAGTGTTCCATTTAAAAAAATGAAACTTTATATCGCCACATGAAAATGACGCACCCTGTATAAATAAATTTATTTAAAAAATGTAGCATGCTATAGACTGTACAACTTCTATATACAACTTTTTTTCCTGTGCCTAATTGTTTCTGAGATAATAACGAGGACACCGTAACTGGACCACCCTGTACATACTATTAAAATCTAGAGAATTTATTTTGCCATGTTTTAAATAAGTTAAATAAAAAAAAGATTATCCACGATATTTAATATAGTCCAAATATTAGATGATATGCATTAAACACAAAATTACCTAATAAAACCAAAAACTTTTGCATAGGGCGTTCAATAATATTAATGTATCTAGTCGGAGCCGATGTACATAAAAAAATAACTCCCTTCGAACACAATAGCAGAGAAACATTGTAAAATTTTATAATAAATAAATAAAATAAAAAAAGGAATACATCAGTCGATCTCTGCTCGCTAGTAGACCGTGGATTGCGATCTCTCAGCATAAACTTTTTAAAAAGCTTTTTCGTTAATGGGAAATAGGCGGGATTATCCTAAAGCTAATGTAATTTGTTCATCTGAACATGTTTAGTAGGTTTTCGCGTGACTAGCGTTTTTTTCAAAGGCCTCTGCTTTATTATTCCTCGCTTTTATCTTTCGTTAATTATTTTTATGAATCCGCCGTGCGGCGCGTACTCTGGTTTTGTGCTTTTAATACTTAACAAAAAAAAAAAAATAGGTACATATTATATCTGAGAGAGATTATTAATTTTATGTATGTTTTTTTAATTAAATTTACAAATAAAATATAAATTACTTGTTAGGCAGAATTTTAGTAAATTCCAAACTTCTAGACTACAAAACTAATTCCCAAACAAATTCAAAAATAACTATTCTAAAACTGTTCCCCTTTTGCCCTCTGTTGGCCTAGTAACAAACAAAAAAAAATCTTGGAGAAGAAATTTATTTAAACGCTGCAACTCCCTTACAAAAACTACTTGTTAGCTGACTGAAAATATTCTTTGGATGCCTTCGGATCAGGCTTAATGGTTTTCTTGCCTTTGCTCCAGTTAGCAGGGCATACTTCACCGTGCTCCTCTACAAACCGTAAAGCCTCAATGATTCTCAATGCCTCATCAACAGAGCGTCCAATGGGCAAGTCGTTAATGGTGATTTGGCGAAGAATACCATTAGGGTCGATTATAAACATACCCCTAAGAGCTATACCCTCTTTTTCTAGAAGAACGTCGTAGGTTCTGGCGATGTTCTTATTTATATCTGACAGAAGTGGGTAGCGCAGTTTACCTAAACCACCATCCTAAAAACTGTGTTTAGTTCCGAGGGGATTAAAAGCGAAGTCACTTACTTTACGCTCGGTATTCATCCAGCCTAAATGCGTAAAATGCGAGTCTATGGAACAGCCAATTACCTCGGCGTTTAACTTTTGAAAGTCATCAATTCGGTCGTCGAGAGCGATTAGTTCCGTAGGACAAACAAACGTACTAAAAATTGTTAAAACTTTTAGCTTTTCTATTAGGGATTAACAGGGACAACATACAAATCTAGAGGGTAGAACACCAACACAACATATTTTCCTTTATAGTCCTTCAGACTGATTTCCTTAAATGTATCGTTTATCACAGCGATGCCGGAAAACTCCGGTGCGGGTAGTTGGACTTTTGGTCTAACACTAGGTGCTGCAAAAATGTTTAAGTATTTACCATAACTTTTATAAATTCTTAACTTACCAACAAAACTATATCGTCTTAAAAATGGAGTTGTAGTAGTTGCTCTAGCTACTTTAATAAATTGTGGGGCCTAAAAACAGATTTACATAACCTTAAAAAAATCCTCTAAGTTGCACAATTACCTTTCTGAGGATTGTACTGAATATTCCAGACATGGTTTTGAGTAAATTTATATGAAGTTAAGAAAATTTGTAGTTGATTCGATGAATAAACGCTTTATATTCGGATTTATTCAAGGTTAACTTGTAGAAAAATAGTAGTGCTTCTATTGGCAACACTGAGAAATTTATTTTGCAATTTAAACTTTTCTTAGTGTAATAAATGCTAAAATATTAATTTACAAGATTCAATAAGTTATTCTTTAAAAGTAGAAAGCAAATATTTTGATTATCTTATAGTGTTTGATATAATACAATGCATTTTATCAGTGTTGCCAACTGTATAATATGAACACAAATCATAATTTTAAATTTAATAATTTTAATTTATGTCATGAAAATAATAATGGAAATGGTTAGCCGGTTAATAATGTGGTTATTTTGATTGTCTAGGTAGTATTTTTTGAATTTTAGCGCCTGCTATTTAGGCAACCAAGAATACATAGTGCAAATAATATACGAGTATAGTTCAAGAATTTTTTGGATATTAAAAAAAATATTTTGCTGTATTACTAAAAATACCTCATTTAATGTCATTTATTAAATAATTAAATATAAAAAATCCTTTTACAAAACTACGTTATCACAATTACTAATAACCGGTTGGATGAGTTTCTGGTGTTGTTTAAGACTTTTCTTCGTTTTCTTTTTCTTCTTATAAAAGCAGTAACAGAACCACATGGACATCAACGCAACCATAAAAATCACCATGAATAAACACAGCAAAGAAAACGACTCGGGTTGTAATTTAGTTCCATCGTCCGGTACATTAAGTTCCACATTTTTGTAGTCCCGACCAGAAAATGTAATAGCAACACACGCATATAAACCACTATCAATATTGTTTGCATTAAAAATATTCAGTTTGCTCAAATAGAAGTTACCGCTGTTGAAAATAGGGACAGTTTGATTTATGTTGCAGTAGCAAATTCCTTCAAATTCGATGTAGCAGAGATTGTGGTCGCACTTTTTGAACCATAGGACTGAAGGGGGTATTTTACTGGAAACGTTACAGAGAATTGTGAATTCTATTAGGAGGTTGTCGGAGGGGCCTGAAGTGGAGTTGGTGATTTTTAAAGTGACCACTTCGGGCAGAGGACTTTCATAAAGAGCGGAATCTGGAATAAAACGCGATAAATTAAAGCAGGATTAAGTACTAAAATTGAAAAGTAGACTTACTGACGATTTCTACTTCGAAGGATTTCTGTATGGCTCCGCTGTGGAGGCACCGATACATTCCATTATGCGTTATGTTGCTATTTTTTATCACCAGTTTTGCATTATTGGTTCTAGTAAGTTCTTTCCAGGAGCTCGGTTTTACTTTTAGATTGTTAATGTTTGAATTGTCACAGACAATTCCTTTATAATCAACTTCGCAGGACTAAAAAAATTTAATACATATCAAAAAAATCTAAAAATTTAGTCAAAAATAGTTGCTTGAATGGAATTAATGTAGGTATTATTAAATTCACGAGAAGAGATCCACATACGTCATAACTCTACTGATTAAAATGACCATAACTTTTTTGTCATTGTACTTTATGGCTTTTTTAGTAATTAATCTTATATCCTGTACTTTCCTAAACAAAAAAGGTACCCTTATCAAAATCCGCTAAAGTTAGTCGTTTTCTAGATATTTGGATTTTTATTGTTCGAGGCATAGTCCAGTCAAACGAGAACAAAAAGGCAGATACTGATATGCGTTAAATCGGAGTCCAATGAGATTTTGAGGGTAAGTAGTAGGTGCCGACGGAACACTTCACCTCATTTTTAACCGGTATAATTCCGTAAGGGGTGGCCGCCATCTTGAATTTTAGGGGTGAGTTCGATTATTTCGGTAAATATGCATCTTACGTTAAAAACGCATACTACCGATATTGTTAAGGAATGAATTCCCATCAAGTTTTGTTTGAAACTTTTTTTCATATTTTTAATATTTACAACGTTATAAATTTCTAAAAATGGGCAGAATAATCTTGACGCTACAATAAAAAGTCAAATATCTCGAAAACGACTAACTTTAGAGATTTTTGATAAGGGTACCTTTTTTGTTTAGAAAAGTACAGGAAATAAGATTTTTTACTAAAAAAGCCATAAAGTACAATGAGAAAAAAGTTATGGTCATTTTAATCAGTAAATACTACAATACAGAGCGCCCTCTAGCGGCTACAGTAAAACGGTGTCCATAATAAGCTTCCTCATACCAAAAAACCCCCATATACCAACTTTTAATGAAATACGTTAAAAATGTTTACGATATTTAAAAAAAATCTATTTTAAAATTTAATTTGAACACTCTGTATCTCGAAAACTAAGCGTTTTCCGACCTATGTTTATATAAAATTTTTGTATTAATTTTAAAAGTTTTATCGAGTGTTAAAGTCCTGCTACAAAAAAAACTGAAACACACTGTATTTAATATACAGGGTGTCCCAAAATTAGCCAAAATGTACCAGCTGATTCTACGTTCAAAAATAATGCAAAAAATTTTAATAAATATAGGTTGAAAAATGCTTTCTAAGGGAGCTACAACCCCCCGGAAGGGGGGCCCGAAAGACTAGTTTTCTGTAATATCTCTGCAACTATTTGAGGTAGATTCATGAAATTTGGTGAGTTTGAAGCTTTTATAATTTGCCACATATTTCTCTTTTCAATTTTCAGAAATTTTGCCAAGGGCGTTATATACAGGGTGGGTGCTGGGTAAATTATGCCCCATATTTTTTGTGTGGATAAATTTTAAATTTTTTATATCAAATTATGAAACTTGGTTTATTTTTACACAAAAAAGGTCGTCTCAGTCGATCTTTCAATCTTGAACCTTTTTCGAGTAAAATCGTTTAGAAGAAGTCATAAAAGTCCATAAAAAGTAAAAACTACACTAATAAAAATAATCATCAAATAAAAAAAAAAAAATATTTTGATATTTTGTTTTTATTATTAATATTTGACGAAGAAATGCTAAACGAAGTAATAAATACCTATAAATTTTAATCCATTGTCTACTTTTGATAAATTTTAGTTTTGTGATTATTTTTATTAGTGTACTTTTCATGGACGTGATTTTTTCAAAATGATTTTACTCGACAACGGTTCAAGATACAAAGATCCACTGAGACTACCTTTTTTGTGTAAAAATAAACCAAGTTTCAAAATTTGATACAAAACAATTAATAATTATCCCCACAAAAAATATGGGGCATAATATACCCAGCACTAACCCTGTATGTGACGCCCCTGGCAAAATTTCTGAAAATTGGAAAAAGAAATGTGTGGCAAATTATAAAAGCTTCAAACTCACCAAATTTCATGAATCTACCTCAAACAGTTGCAAAGATATTACAGAAAACTCCTCTTTGGGGTCCCCCTTTCGGCAGGCTGTAGCCTTCTTAGGAAGCATTTTTCAACCTATATTTATTGAAACTTTTTGCATTATTTTTGAACGTAGAATCAGCTGGTACATTTTGGCAGGCTAATTTTGGGACACTCTGTATAATAATTTGATTGGCTGTTGACTGACATACAGGCCAATCAAATTAGAGTACATATTTTAAATATGTATAAACTGATCCTTGGTGATTAGGAAATGAAATCATAAAAGCCAAGAATGAAATCGTGGGTCCCAAATAAAAAAAATGGTATTTAACCCTGTCAATTTAGATAAAAAAGTACCTACCTAATATTTACAAAGTGGACATGATGGCGATGGCCAAATTTTTGAGAGCAAGTCGAGGGTCTCATCAAACAACTACATTTAAAATCCAACCAGTAAAATCCGAGGTATAAAAATCACCCTTATTTCATGACGTACTTACAACTCACAAGGAAATTGTGTTCGATTTTTGCAGTTTGGGACTTCATCATTGACCCTCGACTTGCTCTTAAAAATTTGGTCATCATGTCAACTTTGCCAAATTTTGTCTAATTTGACTGGACTAATTGCTGAATATACTGAATAATTCGCACCTTAAATTCCCACGTAACTGGTGGCTTAAAGCTGGAGGTTTGTTTATTTGCATTGGGGCATTTCAATAAAATATCGGCTCCCCATTTAACTCGACATTTTTCCGGTCCCATGCCATTTTGTTCTGGTAAATGTTCAGTTCCAAGACTTTCAAGAGCTGCAAAAGAGAAACAAAAAAAAAATCGATTATTTTTTCTAGTCGCGTGCTATTAATAGTCTTTGCTGTCGGTTTGTATATTTGATATAAATATATAAATCGTAAATTATTTTGAAAGCAGTGCAGTGTTTGCCGTGTGTGTTTGTATACTTTATGGCTGTTTTGTTTACACAAAACCGGCAGTAAAACAATAAATTAACAGTTTGCTAAATAAATTGTCCAAATGCTGATGAGATTATCCCAGTTATGTACCTACTTAAAAATAATTTTATAATTTACGACAGGACAGACAAAGCTATAAATAAATTAAACTCACCTTCGTCTAAATCCGCTGGATCAAATCCGTAACATCCAATAATCAATAATGTAGAAAAAACAACTATAAAATTGATCATTTTGTAGAAAATCTATTGCGAAACGTTATGGGGCGCACACAAAACACTACAAAACCGGATGGTGGTTAAGAGGATTATAATCGATTTATTTAAAAATCATTTAGAGTCTGTGTTCAATCAGACAATCCAAACATTTACGCAAAAACGTCACAACAAATACTCGCATGAGCATGAGCACCAGTTTGGATAATATGGTTAAATTTATTGAAAGAACAAACACTAAAAAAATTCACATTCACATAATTTTGTTGTTTTGTCATACAAAAACACGTTAAACTGGTGGATATATGTAATTAAAACCGTACACTTTTTCTTAATCTAATCTATATTATCCTTTTTCATTTTCAACTCATACAAACAGTAGAGATTTTTACAACACTGGAGGTGATTTTAAGCGAATTTAAATCTAACGGGGATTGTATGAAGAGACGATAATATAAGCACTACTGTATATTTGCTATAGAGGAGATATGGAGCGAATAGGGGGATAAGATACAATAAGTGATAACAATAATCGATTGCATTATCTCTGTTTTAAAATATCTGTGTGTGGATAATATTGTGGTAACTACTGATTTTATTACTTTGGAGATTAAAAAATAATTTTGATGAGTTTTTACGAAAATTAATTTTTAATAATATTTAATTAATTTAATTTAAAATATATTTAATGTAACCTCAGATCATTTGAAACGTTCTTCATATAAATTGCAAAAATTATTCGCTTAATTTATCTTTAAACTTTATAGAAGGGCCTCGTATAAAATCAATAAGGTAAATCACAAAGATTATTCTGCAGCTGTACAATAATAATCACAGACACAATAACCCGTATTATATTAATAATAATTTTTATCATGGTTTGTTCAATAATAATCATAAATTTTATATTTATTTTGAATTATATTTTTTGAATTCTCGACATATGCAACCAAATATACACGTTGTATACAATTTTGTAAAAATCGATGTTGTGAGTTACGACACATATTTACGTTCTATTTCAATAAACTGCATCGTTACATAATGTATTTATTTTTTAATAACTTGTATAAATGAACATTTAATGTTATATAAGAATAGGTTTCACAGTAGTTCAAACTGACCATATTAGTAGTTTATTTGCGCTTGCAATCTGTAATTTTTGGTTTGCGTCTTCACTCTTCACCATTTGACATCTGTCAAAATTGCAAGACGAACTAAAATTTTTGGCAATGTAGCCTGTGTATCCACAAAAATTTAACAATTTTCCTGATTTGCAACACACAAAATAATGTATACACTTCTGCAAGGTTTCTACAATTATATGGTGCAAAAAGATGAGTTTTGTGTACTAATTTTAGGTTTGGACAATGCTGGTAAAACCGTAAGTACTTAAATTCCTGTAAGATACTCGAATTTATCCCGATATTCTAGACATTCTTGGAGGCAACTAAAACGAAGCTAACGAAAAATTACAAAGGTATTAATCCGAGTAAAATTACAACTACAGTTGGTTTGAATATTGGCAAAATTGATGTGGCTGGTATAAGACTGAATTTCTGGGATTTGGGTGGACAAAGCGAGTTGCAATCTCTGTGGGATAAGGTAAACTACCCCTCTGTAATCCTGAACGAATTCAAACAGTTTTACTTTTCTAGTATTATGAAGAATCCCATGCCATAATTTATATTGTTGACTCGTCCGATCGCGACAGAATCGATGAGTCCAAAGACATATTTGGTTTGTTTTTATATGTAAGTACTAAATGTGACGCAAAATAACCGGTTATACTTTTAGATAAAATGATAGCCAACGAAAACTTGCGTGGTATCCCCCTGCTTGTACTAGCCAATAAACAAGACATTCCAGAGTGTATGGGGGTGCGAGAAGTCAAGCCGATTTTTAATAAAAACGCTCATTTAATCGGGAAGCGAGATTGCATGGTTATGCCAGTTTCAGCTTTAACTGGGTAAGAGATTTGGACAGCATACAAAGTTTTTGTCGGCAATAAAAAAATATCGGGCTCAATACGTGGACAGCAAACAAATTAAATTGTATCAGCAAATAAACACATCTTTAGTCAACTTAATATTTATGCGTATTCAAAATAAATAGTCGCGAAACAAAGTTATTACTTGGTCAGCAGGATTACAAAATTGATCAGCAACAAAATAATATCAATAAGCTATAATATTAATGTGTTTGCATATTAAAATCATGGTCAGCTGACAAATTAAAAGGGTGAAAACGAAATTTTTTACTTTCCGGAGTGCTGTCATATCTCACACACCATAAGGTAGAAAAAAATGTAAAAACTGTTCTTGATAGATATTTTTGCGTAGAATCCAGTGGCTACTCGAAAAAAAAAATGTTTTGTACTGCTTAAGAGATATGACCAGTTAGGTTTTTTTTTTAAATTTTTTAGTCTCATTAAATTTGTCATTAAAATGATCTATAACATTAGGCACTTTAAAATTTAATAAATGCCCTAAAAAAGTAAAAAACCCAATTATAAGGCAAAAATTTTTAGTTGGCCATGAAAATCGGGGATAAAGAAATGTTTACAAGCAAAATGAGACACTATATTAAATTAAAAACTCTAAAAAGCACGGTTCGTCTGGTTTGTCTCTTTGTCTGTCAATTTATTGTCATCTTTTTTAACCTATAATATTTAATTTGTGGACTGTTGTTAAAAAATTACATTCAAAGCATTATTTCAAAGTAAAAAACTTCTGATTCATGAATTATCTCGAAATTTTGTTAATTTAGAGCAAATTGATCTTGGCTTAGAGTGTAATAAATTTATTTCAGATTTATCATTTACCCATCAATTATAATTTTATTTTGGATTATATTTAAATTTCATAAATCTAGGGGATTCTAGGGAAATTTTTTCCAAAATTTAAGTATTTTTAACCACAAAATATTCTAACCATTACTGTTCCGTAATCATTCTTGTTTAAGCGAACCGCGCATCGACCAAGGAAATGTCAACTGTAAACCGACCGGTTAGTGCGGTTGGTTTACGGACCATACCTTTAACAACATATTTTATAACCTTAATGACAGTTTCTAGAAAAAATTGCTCATATGACATATGACAGCGATAAATTTCCATTTCTTTTAATTTTTAATCCCCGATTTTCATGACCACCTAAAAATTGTTGCCTTATAATTGGGTTTTTTGCTTTTTTTGGGCATTTATTAAATTTTAAAGTGCCTACTGTTATACATCATTTTAATGAGAAAAAATCAAAAAATACACAAATTTAATGAGACTAAAAAATACGCGGTGTCCCATTTAAAAAAACCTAACTTGTGTCATATCTCTTAACCGGTGCAAAACAATTTTTTCCGAGTAAGCCACTGGATTCTACGAAAAAATATCTATCTAGAGCAGTTTTTACTTTTTTTCTAGCTTACATGGTGTGTGAGATATGACATCAGAACCCCCAAAAGTGAAAAATTTCGTTTTCACTCTGTATCTCAGAAACAAAACAAGTTAGCTTAGTTCTGTTTGTGGCATTAAAAGTTTAACGAAAAAGTGGCAAAGGTTCGCGAAAACCGCAAAGTTCTATCTTTACAAATTACAGAGATACCCTGTAATCACAAGCAAATTGGGAATTGGGATACAGTGTACATTTGTTGTTGTAGAAATAGACTTTATTAGCAGAATAAAATAAATTTTACAGCTTACCAAAATTTTATTAAATCTGACTTACGATTTGCTTCTTTATTACTTATATTGCTGCGAATGTATTTAATTAGCTATAGAAATAACTTTAGAGCTGCCTAATATGACATTATTTGCTGATCAATTTTCTTCTACTTGCTGACCACAAGTGGCGGCTCAACTTACTATATTTGCCGACAGAAAGTATTTTAGAGCTGACCAAAACCTCAATATTATGCTGATCGTTTAAATGATAGCCATTAATTAATGTTTAAATTGTAGGGATGGTGTGGATGAAGGCATCCGATGGCTTGTGGACTGCGTTAAAAGAAACACTTTTATGCGGCCGCCAAGGAACAACGAAGAAAAATAAATCGTAATTAGTTTTGTTATGTATTTGTAAGCGGAGAATATACGTATTTTGTAATAAATTTTTGTTTATTTTTACACGGCGCTGTATTAGGTATATCTTATGGCCTAGATAAAGCGACGTTACAACGTTGATAATAAATGTGTAATTTGCTTATCTTATGCTTATTTATTATCAAAAAGTGTGTAAATGCGTGGTTTCAGGTGTAGTCACCAATTTTTTTCACGTAAAAAATAATGTATCCTTATTATGAATC
This sequence comes from Pediacus dermestoides, assembly GCA_963942485.1. NCBI lineage: Eukaryota > Metazoa > Arthropoda > Insecta > Coleoptera > Cucujidae > Pediacus > Pediacus dermestoides. Next base: position 10,080,418 of record OZ012628.1, on the reverse strand, counting down.
CGACTGGAGCGTTTTACCACCCGAAGCCAACAGGAGGTAAAATATTTAAATAATTAAACAATCAATGTTTTATTAGCTTTGCAATCTGGCTGTTTAAATAAAACCCATTAAATCCAAAGTAAGCAAACTGTGGTATTTTAATATTTGACTTTTGACAGTATATCGCGAGTTCATCAAGTTGTTTTGCTTAAACAAAAGCAATTATTGGAAAATAAAATAATTATGCTAATAAGCCGCCTTGACTGGCAGTTTGAATTAAAACTGACACCGTTGAAAACGTCGACACAAGTGACGTCACAAGCCGGCCATATTGCAATTAAAGAACGTCAAACGAGTGTGTTGGGGATGGTCTAAAAAACGAACCAACAATTCCACTTTATAAATAATTATTCGTTTTATTAGTAATTTCGTTAAGTTAAAAAAGTTTGTGCGTTGTTTGATTTGTTGTACGTTCCGACATAGCTGCATTAAACCAATTTTATGTCAACTGTCAAATAGTTAGGTGCAAAAAATACACAGGTGAATTTCTTTTACGCAAATAAGAATTTGGATAAGCCAAGTCGCATACAGATTTTTAGTGAGTTACACAGTGTTTTCAGCGATTTTAATAAATGTTTTACTACTGAAGAGTGTTGCTTTAACCAGATTGTTTAACCTGATTTTGACTGTGTTGTTTCTGTTTTTTTTCCTTAAAAACTAATATGAACGCTTCGGAGCATGGGTAATTTTCCAGTACAAACACACTAAACTATAGTTTTACTACTAATCACCATTAATTTTAGATTTAATCCGGCTTTTAATATGGCCACAATCAAACAAGTCGTCAATGAGGCCATCGAACGAGGTAAGGTTTTCCCAGTGGGTAAAACCACCAAAACCAAGCATTTACTTTTAATTTCCTAATTGTGTGGGTGTTACAGTACGAATGCCTACTCCGATGCGCCTTCGCGACCTTATCAGGCAAATTAGGGCGGCGAGAACAGCTGCTGAGGAACGTTCAGTCGTCAACAAAGAATGCGCTTATATTAGATCAACTTTCAGAGAAGAGGATTCTGTTTGGAGGTTTGAACAACTTTACCCCGTACCACATTACAAAAAAACAACATTCAACCCTGTTTTAGATGCCGTAACATAGCCAAACTCCTCTACATACACATGCTGGGTTACCCAGCACATTTCGGTCAATTAGAATGTTTAAAACTTATAGCCAGCTCTAGATTCACAGACAAACGAATTGGTTATTTGGGGGCCATGCTGCTTTTAGACGAACGACAAGACGTACATCTGCTAATCACAAACTGTTTAAAAAAGTACCCTTTTTAGTTTTACCATTTCGAAACACAAGCTTACCCTATTTTTTTGCAGCGATCTTAATTCAACCGTTCAGTTTGTCGTTGGTTTGGCATTGTGTACGTTAGGGGCCATCGCTTCACCAGAAATGGCGAGAGATTTAGCTGGTGAAGTCGAAAGACTCATGAAGTCACCGAACGCTTACATTAGGAAAAAAGCAGCACTTTGTGCGTTTCGTATAATAAAGCGAGTGCCTGAATTAATGGAAATATTCCTGCCAGCAACTAGAAGTTTGTTATCAGAAAAGAACCACGGTGAGTAACAAATTTTGGAGATGACGAGTTTACTCATGTTCTAGAGTTTTAATTCAATAAAACAGTGGTTGTTATGGTGGCGGTATTATAAGCCAATTACAGTGCTGAATTTAGGCGTTTCCATGGAGATCACTGTTTAGGAAATTCGTTTGGGAGTGGGTAAACTGCTCCTTGTGACCAGGAAGATACAGGGTGTCAGAAATGATGCACGATATCAGGGATTTTTAATTTTTACTTTCTTATACGAAGTAATAAGAAAATATAGTAATCGTGATTTTTTTCGACTTCGATATTTGGATGGATTTGCACGGTTTGAGGACCCCTGTCTGTATTCACGATAACTCAAAAATAACTTATCGGATTTTATTCAAATTTCATATTTAAGAGTTTGAACAAAATTGTGACCTGTGGATACCAAATATTTTTCATTTAACACCAACCAAGTGGTCCTTACCTGAAGACATTTTTAGGTTTTTTAGGGAAACAATTTACAAACTTTTTTATTCTTTAACATTGGTTTAGAATTAATTTTTGAACGTATTTTGTTTTAACTTTTATTTGAAATTCCATCAAAAAATTTCAAAAAAACGAAAATTATTAAAACACATCTTAAAATTCGGTTATAATGAGTGGGACAAGGACAGATTTATGCGTACTGCAATAAGTGCGAGAGAGACTTCCGAAAACTATTTGAAAATTGCTGGAAAACGCTCAAAATCTAAACACGATTTTTACGAGAAATTTAACTTATGGTGTTATTCTGTATCGAAAATGTTACATAACATTCTGTTAAATCTATGTTATTTGACGTTTGAACAATATAAAACATTGTTGAAATGTCAAATTACAGAGATTTTACAGAATGTTATATAACATTTTCAATAGAGAATAGCTCCATTAATTTCCATACGGCTAATAAAAAATATGCCAAAAATTCTAAATACTTTAGGAAAAGTAATTTCCAAGCACAATATTTTTGTGTCCTAAAATTCGGTTATAATGAGTGGGACCAGGACAGATTATGCGTATTGCAATACGTGCGAGAGAGACTTCCGAAAACTATTAAACTAGGAGCTGGACGTAAAAAATGCAGGTGATAAAGTAACGGCTGTAAATTTGTCCCATAATAGTTTATTACTTCCTTAATTCCAATGTCAAGGACTGGCTGCTGTGAGTTGGGGAATTTTGCGCTCGCCCAGAGTTAAAGATAATAAAAATACGAAAATACTTATGGGATTTTTTACATTTTTCTTAGTAAAAATATCTGATGTGCCCAACACATGACTTTCTTATACCTACGGATAGTACCACAATTACTTTTCTTAAATACTTTAAGTTAAATTTCTTTTAAAAATCATGTTTCAATTTTGAGCGTTTCCAGCAATATTCAAATAAATTTCGGAAGTCTCTCTCGCACTTATTGCAATACGCATAAATCAGTCCTTGCCCCACTCATTATTACCGAATTTTACGACAAAAATACGTGTTATTATTTTTTTGAAATTTTTTTGACAGAATTTCAAAAAAAAGTTCCAACAAAATTTGTTGAAAATTCAATTCTAAACCAATGTTAAAGAATAAAAAAAACTCATAAATTGTTTATTTTTCAAGATATTCCTAAGAAACCTAAAAGGTAAGTGTCACTTGTTTTGGTGCTAGATGAAAAACATTTAATGTGGCACCCACAATTTTGTTCAAACTCTTAAATATGAAATTTGCATCAAATCCGATAACTCGTTTTTGAGTTATGGTGGATACAGACAGACAGATACACACACAGATAGACAGACAGACAGACATCATGGCGAAAATGGTCAAAATGGATTCAAAACGTGTAAATCCATCAAAATCTCGGAGTCGAAAAAAATCACGATTACAATACTTTTCCTTATACTTCGTATAAGAAAGTAAAAACCTTGGGTTGACAGTGACTCGGCGGGGATAACATTGGCTGGCAAAGGGTTAAACTTATTCAAAAGTCGCATGAACTTAGGTCACAGAGTAAAGCAAATTGACTTTAGAATATGAAAACTTATATTTTTACGATCCCAAAAAACTTGGGCTGGCAGCCATTCTGATGAGATTACTATGGCTGGCAGATTTTTAAAGTTTGCGTTTTTTCAATTTCTCGTTTGTATTTTGCAGGCACTAGTGCTTTCTCATTTTCATTGCAGTACTATGAAAGCACAAAAAAAATATTGTGTATTTTGTAAATCTCCTAAAAAAACTTCTATAACGTTTGATAATGTAGAAACTTTTGTATGTTTTGGAAAAATAGCTGAAACTTTCCAGAATTTCTTTCAAAATTGAAAGTAATTTTTTTAGTTTAATTATTCGAATTTTTATTAACTTTAACTCTGCACGAGCGCAAAATTCCCCAACTCACAGCAACCAACCCTTGACATTCGGATTAGGGAGGTAATAAACTATTTATGGGACAAATTTACAGCCGTTACTTTATCATCTGCATTTTTTGCGCCCAGCTTCTGGTCTATATTTCAAAATTGCTGGAAAACGCTCAAAATTTAAAAACGATTTTTACAGGAAGTTTTACTCAATTTCTTTAGGAATAGTTATTTTCGTAACAAGTACCTAAAATCAAGTTTTTTTGGGACAAATCGTGATTTAAGGACTGTGTACAAAAAAAGTAATTATAGTACTATATCGCATCGTATAAGAAAGTCATGTGTTAGACACATCAAATATTTTCTTGTGTATTTTGAAAGAATCTGATATTTCAATAAGTAGGTTAGATTGTGTGCAAATGTTTTCCTAAAGAGTTTAGAGACAAAATTCAAAAGACATTTTTGCAAAAATTGTCTAACCTGATGAAAAAGTGAAGCAACGCTAAAAATATGAGTTCAAACAAGTGTGTAATTTTAATAATTAAGCCTTAAAATCGGAACGGTAGTTAAGTTGCATTAAAGTCGTAAATTTGTGTATAAATATATTCAATAAGTGTGAGTAATTCCGGCTTATGTGTTATGTATTTATTTATGAATTCACTACAATGCATTTTAATCTGTATTTTAATTGTATTTTTGCAGGTGTTTTGATAACCGGAGTTACATTAATAACGGAAATGTGTGAAAATAGTCCAGATACCTTGAATCATTTTAAAAAAGTGAGTCAACTTCTGTTTTGTTTGTTTTATATTATATCTACAACTAATCATACATTCCAAGACTGTTTTTCTAAAATAAAAATATCCCGATATAAATATTTATTTTAAAGATTGTGCCAAACTTGGTCCGAATTTTGAAGAATCTAATCTTGGCTGGATATTCGCCTGAACACGACGTATCCGGCGTTAGTGATCCATTCCTCCAGGTGAAAATCCTGAAACTGCTTCGTGTGTTGGGCGTCAACGACGAAGACACCTCGGAGGCAATGAACGACATTTTAGCTCAAGTGGCCACCAACACCGAAACCAGCAAAAACGTCGGCAATACAATTCTCTACGAAACAGTCCTTTCTATAATGGACATTAAATCGGAGGGTGGTTTACGAGTACTAGCTGTCAATATCCTAGGTAGATTTCTCTTGAATAACGACAAGAATATTAGATATGTTGCGTTGAATACGCTGCTGCGTACGGTTCACGTGGACACTTCAGCTGTGCAGCGTCATCGCACTACGATTTTGGAATGTCTGAAGGACCCGGATGTTTCCATTAGAAAGCGTGCAATGGAGTTGTCTTTTGCTTTAGTTAACACGCAAAATATTCGTACGATGATGAAGGAATTGCTGACGTTTTTGGAGAAGGCTGATGCGGAATTCAAAGCACAGTGCTCTTCTAGTATTGTACTCGCAGCTGAGAGATTCGCGCCGAATAAACGATGGCATTTGGACACGCTGCTGAAGGTTTTAGTTGCCGTAAGTTCATTAGAAAACTCCTAGAAAACTTACTACAAAATTTTGTTGTTTAGGCGGGTAATTATGTAAGAGACGACGTGACAACTTCGACCATTCAACTGATTTCCGAAAGCACCAATCAGCAGGCGTACATGTCTTTTCAGTTGTACAAGGCGCTGTCTGAAGATTTGATTAACCGACAGCCTTTGATTCAGGTGGCGGTTTGGGCTATTGGGGAATATGGTGACTTGCTCTTGCAGGCGTCTGTGGAGGACGAGTACACTATCCAGCCGCCTAGTGAGGATGATGTTATCGATTTGTACCAAAGATTGTTGTGGTCGCCACAGAATACGTCAACTACTAAGCAGTATGCGCTTATGTCGCTTACGAAGCTTAGTACGAGGTTCACTAACACTAACAAGTAAGTGCTGGGGTTTTCATGTCAAAAATTCGAAATGCTGTCTTAAAAATTTGGCCAATTCTAAACTTTGTGTATTTAAATTTCGGATTTTAATGCTTATTGTAGTCTCACTTTGAAAATATGTCCAAATTTGTGTTATTTCTACCCTAACGTCTCGATCGCCTCCTTAATTTTTCACGAAAACAGGTTTTAATAAATTTCCTTTCACTTCTTTTTAAAAATTCAGATTTACCTACTGAGCCCCCAGTTTTCTAACTGCACTTTCCCTCTCAATATCCAATTATGTTTTCCAGTAAAATCCAGCAAATCATAAGCTCTTTCTGCTCGAGTCTCCACATAGAGCTCCAGCAAAGAGGCGTAGAGTTTTCCCAATTGTTCGGTAAGTACACTCACTTAAGACCAGCGTTATTGGAGCGCATGCCCCCCATGGAGGTAGTGCGGCAATCCGGCGACGCCCACACAAACGGTGACGTGGACACCGATTCAAAATCAGCGGAAGATAGTCCACATCATATTGTTAGCAGCACTAACGAATCGGTTAGTTGTGGTTTGGTTTGGTTTTTTTAATGAAGTTTTAATGAGTTTTTTGTAGAATGCGCTGTTGGATTTACTTGGAGGTACCGATGGTTTGGACATGGATATAATTAAACTAAGCACCCCCTCTCAACCTCAAATTAATTCGAATACAAACAATCAAGATCTGTTAGATTTGTTGGGGTTGGATCCACTGCCGGCTACGCCTACAACGGATATTGGATTGATTTTGGAAAATAATAACAGTAATATCCTGCCGATGGTCAACAATCAAAATTCGAACATTCTAGCTGGCGACTTGTTTAATACAAACAACTCAGTTTATGGTAATTTTCAGTTTAAACTTCTGTGGTTTAAATAATAAAGTTTTTCGTTGTAGAAAACGACGTGCCTACGGTTACAGCCTTTGACAGGGACGGTTTGAAAATCATTTTTGCGTTAGAGAAAATCCCGGATACTAACACGGTGACCATTAATGTGTCTGCTACTAATCATACTGTTTCCAATATGACTGACTTTTTATTCCAAGCCGCTGTTCCTAAGGTAACAAACCAAGAATTTCAAATTTCTAAATTCAGTTTTTAAACTGTTAATTTTGTAGACATTCCAATTGCAAATGCTCTCGCCTTCGGGGACTGTCTTACCTCCCAATGGGCAAGTGAAGCAAGTGTTACGAGTGACAAATCCTAGCAAGGTAAGTTCTAATTGTAAGCTTAATAATTTAGCTAAAATTTTGTCTTGTAGAATGTGTTGAGGATGAGGATAAAATTGTCTTATAATATAGATGGTAATCCAGTTCAAGAGCAGGCGGAGGTAAATAATTTTCCAACGGACATTTGGGAATGACGGAAACGTGGCTAAAAAATCCGTTTAATTTCTTTTAACTTTCGTATTGTTAAATATTTATAAATATACATACAAGTCTATTTTCTAATTTAGACTTCTGTGTAAGTAAAAAATGTAATATTTTCTATATTTAGATTTAGTTATTTTTTAGTGAGACTACACTTGTAAATAATTGATTTTAAACTATTGAGTACTTAATTATTAATTTTATAATTGTTATTATATTAATAATCAACTATTATTTGTTTTTTTGACCTATTTCTTCGAATTTTTTCTACAAATTTATTTATTTAAACTGTAATTCAAAAGATTAACGCGGTATATCAATGAGATTTTTCTTTACTCCCCAAATAAACAATGTATGTAATTCTAATTTATTTTAATATTCTATTAATAATAATAATTGTATTGTGATTTTTTATTCGTTTATTTACTGCGCTTAAGTTTGTTATACAATATCTTATTTGCGTCCATAATATTAATTAGATCAATAAATTGTAAATAAGTGAAAATTATGTTTATTTTATTTTTTCTACATAAAGATGTGTCATGCAAGAATTTAGTTTAACCTATGTACTTCCCAGTAGTATGTTTCGGAACAGCCAGTTCCATGATCCTTTGACTTGGCATATAGTTAAGAGCCTTAGGATGGACAGTACTATGGATAGCGCTTGATTGATCTCTATCTGGTCCTCTGTTCAAATTTTTTGGCGTCGACAACCGACGCAATCGGGCGCTAACTAAACAAGAAAAATTCGAAATTAAAGTAAATTTATTTATTTATTTATCTATCATAAGGCAAGTTTTTTCTAAATATTTACTTTTGAATTTCCTGCGGCCCTTTAAACTTGCTGTGTCTATAGAGTTGACAGGTTCACGTTTGTTGATTCTTTTCGGTACTGCTAGGGCTGCTGTTTTCTTGGTGATATTGTAATTTAAGGCATTTTTACTAACCTATGAACGTTACATTACATTACATCTTGTAATTTACAAAAATCGTCAAAACTTACATTGGACGATTGGGTGGAAGGCGCTAGAGGTGTTGGTCTTATACGCGTATCCATTTGTTTGATTGATTTGTGTTTGGGAGCCTGAAAATTCAAACTGTTTATAAAATATTCTTCCGCGCGATATTATCAAAGTTTTACTGAAGTATCTACCATTTTCTCCAAAAGTATTGGAAGAATATGACTGGAAATTTTGACTGAAATGTGACAGGAATTAGTTTGATTTTTTTAGATTACTTCAAAATTGTTGGAAGTGAAAGGAAGGTTCCAGAATTTAGGATTGATTAAAATCCGTAGAAAATAAAATGGAAAAATTGTGTACCTATGTAATGATTTTTCTATTTCCAAAAGATAAAATACAACACGTTTAAGACTTAAAAATAAAAGAAAACTCTGCACGTTGTAATCTTCCACTTCTAGTCTCTCTCCACTGGCTTGGCCAATTCAATTATCCTAGGCGTAGCTTTATAATTCAAGGCATTAACCGATATAGTCCATCCTTCTCCAGTTTCATCAGCTGCTTTCTCTTTCTTCGCCTTCGGTAACGCCAAATGTTCAACTCTTGGTGTAACTATTAAAAACAAATCAAATCCTGGAACTCCCACGTAAAATATCAACTTACTTTGATACAACAAAGCGCCTTTTTTGACTACGCCAGGCGTTAAAGGTTTAGGAATATTCAGCCAGTGCTTAGGAAGTTGTGCTAGTAATTTAATAATTTCCGTGGCTTCATATTTCAAACAAGCAGGATTAACCTAGAAAAAAAGAAGGAAAATCTGTGATAGGTACTTATATTGATTGTAATGTGAAAATACCCCGACGCGTTTTGGTGTTTCTTCTACAAAAGGCTTTGGAGTTGATAAGTCGTAAAGATGGTCGTAATTGTTGAAGATCTTCTTCGGTTTCGCCTGCAAGAAAACAGTTTAGACACGGCAAAAAACTACGAGGGGAACTTTACATCTTTTGGTGGTTCATGAATTTTTTTCGGAACTGCCAGTTTTTCAAGGTAGTCAATGTTGTCCTTTAATTTCTGAGCACTATCGCCTTTACCCTTCTTCTTTCTTTCCAACGCCTTCAGTCGCATTTGCCTACAAATTCCTTACATGAGAAATCCCCGAGTTGCTAAAGTTACCTACCTTCGAATTCTATCCCTCAGTTTTGCTTTATAGTAGTTGTAAATTGAGTTGTAAGAGTACTCAATAAATTTGTCCATTTTATTCACATATTTCTTGCCTTTAAACGCAAACAACTGACGATTGGCTACCAAAATTCTACAAGACAGCTCAGTAGAATTTTACCTAAACCTGTTGGGGTACTTACCTTATTGGGGGTCTAGAAATTTGATTTGCGTAGTACTCAATTTCGTTACTCAAGACAATCGGTGACACAGGTTTGGGTGGCTCATACTCGTATTTCTTACCTTGATATCGAGGTTTAGCCAGCTGAGTCAAACGCCAGTTATACTTGTACTTCTTCGTCATTGCTAGTAGATGTTCATCAAATTCCGCTGAGGATTCCTCAGTGGGGATTTGAGGGGGACTTGGGAATGAAGTTATGCACATGTCGAAGAATTGGGGTTCTAGTTTTTGGCGTTTGGTACATATATGTTTTTCGGTGCAGGTTTCGCCTGGACTGGCAGTAGGGTTTTTTGTCGTGCAAGCCATTTTAATGTTTTTTGAATATTTTATTATTTATTTTTATGAGAAATTGTACTGATGATTTTGATGTGTGTGGTCGAAAATTTTGATTGAAAGTGGTTGCTATGGAAGAGTGAGTTTTAATTCCAAGATTATTCTAGATAATCTAGTCTAGAGTGTAGATCTAGGATAAATTATTGTATTTCTAAAATCTGTGAATAAAAATAACGTAGGTACAGTGAATAACTTTTATTACATAGCTTCTTAATTTTAGTGGCCTTCTATACACGAAACACTTTAAATTGTAAACATTGATAACAACAATAATTTAATATCTCAGTAGTACTTGGTACTATATACTCATTGACTTTTCGCCTATTATATCTTGGGATCAGTCGGCTTCAAATTAGCGAACGTCTCAGACAACTCCCACAACTTCTTCGCGTTACTCTCATCCATCGCCTTCCTGCTCAAACTCGACTCCCTACAGTCGGAAAAGTATTTTCCATTCACACCTTCCACTTCTGGAGCACACGCCAAGTAAACGCTCGTTTGGCAACCTTGAGCTGGTGTCTTGAAGAAACCTTTAATTATCAAATGCATTCCCCAGTTTAATGGAACTGGCACATTCCTCCAGATTCCACTGTCTATCAAACCAGGATGCAGACAATTGGCTGTAACTTGAGTACCTTCCAACCTCCTAGCAAGTTCATTCGTAAAGTAAATATTGGCAAGTTTGGTGTCGTAGTAGATATACGCGGGAAACCAGTGGGATTCCCTGTTGAGTTTCCGCAGGTTCAAACAGGCGATTCGGTAGAGGGAGGAGGCTACAACGACGATGCGACTTGGGCCAGATCGTTTCAGAAGATCTGCAAGGGAAAATTTTGGACAAGTTGTAAAAATCATAGGCGAAACTTACCAATTAGTAAATGGGTAAGAAGGAATGGTCCAAAGTGATTAGTAGCCATAGTAAGCTCGAGTTTGTCTTCAGTTTGGGTGAGTTTCTTCTCAGCAGTTCCAGCGTTGTGTACTAAAACATCCAGTTTTTGCTCCGTTCGCAAGATATCAGCTGCGAACTCTCTTATGGACTTTTGCGAAGATAAGTCGAGTTTCTTCACGATTATATTAGAGTTCTTAGTGTCCTCAACCAATTCATCTACAATTAGGAAACTAGTAACTAAGAGAACTGGATAATTTTCGTGTTGACTTACCTCGAACTTGCTGCGCCGCCTGCAAATTCCTGCAGGCCATGATAACCTTCGCACCTTTCTTGGCCAGTTCCCTCGCAGTTTCCTTACCGATGCCCCCGTTGGCCCCCGTGATGATAACAGTTTTCCCATCCATTTTCACTTTGTTTTTGTAGTATCCGCAACTGATATAAGCATAGAATTTAAGCAAAGAGACGACGGTTATTGCACCAACAACAACTACTGCTGCGAGTGCTTGTACTAGAGGACAGAACAAGTCGACCCCCAAAACTTTCATTCTACAAACAACAACAAATAGGAAGGTTTTTTGTGTGTATTAGTGTGAAGTTTGACTGTTTAAAACCGGTATTTTTAGAGAAGTGCTGCAGATATTCTTTTGGTTAGTGAATGAACACAGTGGCCCGGTAGCATTGACATACTTAAGAAAAATTATAAGAAAATTTATTTATTTACCAGGTTTTTAGTTGTAGAATTTTATAAAAACCTCGTCTGAGTACTAGTTGACTGGTCATAAAAATATCCATAAAACGAATTTACTTCTAGTAATTACAGTAATTCTTCAAATGATTCCTGCTTTATTATATAAAATTATTATTGCTTTTTATTTGAAGTACCGTGGGTTGATATTTAATTAAATAAATGTTTTGTGTACAGGAACAAAGCGAAAACTAAATGAGACTTTCCAGAAAATAATCTAAAACCAATACCTATCGATTTGTAATTATTATTATTAAATAAGGCGAATAATTTCCAAATTATGTATTTAGCTTGGGAATTTGTATGAATATTTATATCGCTATTTAATATTTAAGGGCAAGGACAATTTCTTTTCTTTAATGGAACTCCATTACCATTCTTAACTAGGTTAACAAAATCCATTGTAATAATTTTCGAACATTAAAATTTTTTCTCCGCTTAACCTTCCTAATTTTATACATAATATTACAACTTAACTTACTTGCTTATGTAAAATTCCAATTAAACTTGTCACTTTGTTTTACACAATTTTTTTACAGTCTTAGAACATGCAAGGAATTCCTGCGAAGAGTGAAATGAAACCGCTATACCTCCGTGCTTTCACCTTTTCAAATTGTCGTCGATTTAACAAAATACGAAGAACTAAACACGTAGGCAAAATCGTAACCCGAAGCAATGTACATACTGTATAATTTATAATTAGAGTTATTTAATTTATTGCCCGATTCCGGTTTTTGTTTTAGTGACAAATTAGTTACAAATGAAATACTTATTTGCTTTTTTATTATCACTTTAAGTTGCCAGTTTATGAAACCGACAAGTGCATAAAGTAATAAGTTATGAAGGCATCAACGTGTGATTCTTAGAACCAGTATAAAAAGTGTTCGGTAATTAATTTATTGTCGTAGGCAAACTTATGAAATGGAAAAAATGTTTCAAGGTGCATTTATGCTTCACATAATTGATTATAATATAATTGCTTTGCAATAATTATAACAGAAAGTGAAGATCATTCAATCAAGTTCATTATTTAATTATTAAAAAAATTTATAAAAATTGTAACTGAAAGTCCATTTAGAAATCAGTTTCCCAAGACTAAATAAATCACTCTAAAATGTAAAAAAGAAATCTGCAAATTTTGTACAGGAAAGCAGGGGCGGACTGGACCAACGGGCAACCGGGAAAATGCCCGGTGGACCATGGACAGATACATTTTTTCATCACTTATTACAACTTAACTATGCAATAAATGATGCAATTTCGGGGTTCTTTTTCTCAAATGCCCGGGGGGCCATTTGACCCCCAGTCCTCCCCTGCATGAAAGTTAGGTTTAATTATAAAGACGTGGAGGATAGCACCTTCAACATTTTTTATGGGCGCTGGCATGTGTTTAAAATCCCATGCAAAAGTCCCAGTGATATTTCTATAGGTATTAGACACAGCCAGTCTTAGAACCAGCGCAGCTCCTTCTTCTGGTGTCTGTTTTAAAAATTTAACTTACAAAAAGATACGGAAAACCGTAACACTTACCTCGACAGTAAGATTCAAAATTATGTAAGAGAACGACACAAACAGCTGGCCTAATCGTGTGTCTAAAGGCTGGAAAATTTCCGTGGTGACACCACCCGGATGAATCGCATTGGATTTTATTCCAAATTTCGCTAGTTTTTCTGCGAAAATATTAGAGGCCATCAACATGGCGGTTTTGGTATTACCGTATGCTTGAGTTAAGGTCCAATATGAGGTGATTTTAGGCTTGTTGAGGTTTTCCACTGTCAGGTTTGATAACAGTGCGAAGAGTGACGACAGGAACACTATTCTTGCATCTGACGATTTCTTTAATAAACCTACGGAAAATGTTTAACATTGTTCCTAAAAAAAACCCGAATGGCTCTTACCGAGAAGTAGATGGGTTAGCAAAAAGTGCCCAAAATAATTAGTTGCCATTAAGACATGTAAATTATCTTCAGTGAAAACGTTTTCATCACCGTGATAAATTCTGCCATTGTTGATTAAAATATCGAGTTTTTTTTCAGTTTCGTTGATTTCTTTTGCGAATTTTCTAACAGAAGTCAGCGAAGCCAAATCCAAGTACTTTATAACAATGTTAGGGTTATGAGTCATACGGATTATGTCCTCTTTCTGCTTTTCAGCGTTACTTCTACAACCGATAATCACTTTACAACCTCTTGCAGCTAAGTCAAGAGCAGTTTGATAACCAATTCCTTAAATTTAAAATCAAACGCCAAATTAAGAGTTTTATAAAAATAAATGTTTACCTTTGCTGCCTCCTGTAACTACTGCTGTTTTTCCAATTAAACAAACCTTGCTATTGCAAGAACGATAGGTGAGACCTAAAAAGTATCTCAGGAAGAAGAGCGTGAGGAGGATCCATAACACCAACATTGTAATAAGTAATCAGAAGATTGATAAATTTAGTAGGATGAGTTGGTTTGTGTTAGGTTTTATTAATTGTTAGTACCACACAAAAGATCCATTAAAGAAAATTTTTAACTTGCGTTGAAATCGATATTGAGTAAAGTTTATCAGTAATTGGCTAATTGGGCTTCATTTACATAAGAATTAAATTATAAGTTTCTGGAATATTATTGATAACATTTGAAATCAATCGAAATATGTGTACTTAATTAAAAGATAATTATGCTTTGTGTTGTAATTATAAAAATTAGGTATCCATGAACAAGTTCGTTAATTTTATTGTTATTGTAGGTATTATTTCTAGAGTCATCGGTATCACAAAGTTGTTTTTATAATATGCTCATATAAATTTAGAACTCTTACCTTCAAATTCAACGCTGTAAACAATTTGAGTTAAATACAAAATATTTTGAGCAAAAGCTTTTATGTACAACTGCATTATAAAGTACTGTTTATGACATACTTTTGTGTGCGTAAAGTGGCTCTTTATACACTAGTGTATAATGGCACTTTATTTTACTATTATTGTAAAATATCAATATATCAGCTGTCAATGTGACAATAAATACTATCAGAATGAATTTATTACTGTCATTTATAATTTTTCAAAATAATTAAAAGGTAATTTTCGCAGTTGAACATAAAGTTTTGTATGGAACTCGTAAATAATCTGACTTTATTGACTCGTCCTATTTATTAGCCTCGCTCGCAAGATCGCTCTGCCATAAAACAGACTCGTCAATAAAGTCATAGATTATATACTTGTTGCATAAACTACTATTATCAACGGGCAGAGTAAATAAAATCTGAAAGTTTTCGCAAAACATTTCATAAAAATTTAAAAAACTATGACAGTATAATGCTCAAGAACTACGAACTACTCATAACTGTTCGTGTTCTTCTACATTTCAAAATTTTTAAATCTTCTCTTCATCTTTTAACTGAACCCACTTCTCACTAGCCTCCCAAATCCTCTTGCAGGCCTCCTTATCCTTCGAGCATCTGGGCGCTGGCATGTATTTAAAATCCCATGCAAAAGTCCCAGTGATATTTCTATAGGTATTAGATACAGCCAGTCTTAGAACCGGCGCAGCTCCTTCTTCTGGTGTCTGTTTTAAAAACTTAACTTACAAAAAGATACGGAAAACCGTAACACTTACCTTGAAAGTAATCTTGAAAATTATGTAAGAGAACGACACAAACAACTGGGTCAGTCGTGTGTCTAAAGAGCGGAAAATTTCCGTGGTGACAGGACCCGGATGAACCGCATTGGATTTTATTCCGGATTTCGCTAGTTTTTCCGCGAAGACATTAGAGGCCATCAACATGGCGGTTTTGGTATTACCGTATGCTTGAGCTACAGTCCAAAATGAGGTGATTTTAGGCTTGTTGAGGTTTTCCACCGTCGGGTTTGATACCAGCGTGCTGACTGACGACAGGAACACTATTCTTCCATCTGAAGATTTTTTCAACAATCCTACGGAAAATTTCCAACATTGTTCCTAAGACAAAACCGAATGGACCTTACCGAGAAGTAGATGGGTTAGCAAAAAGTGCCCAAAATAGTTAGTTGCCACTAGAACATGTAAATTATCTTCAGTGAAAGCTTTTTCATCAGTGGTAGAAATTCCGCTATTATTGATTAAAATATCGAGTTTTTCTTCAGTTTCGTTGACTTCTTTTGCGAATTTTCTAACAGAAGCCAACGACGCCAAATCCAAATACTTTATAACAATGTTTGGGTTATGAGTCATCCGGATAATGTCCTCTTTCTGTTTTTCAGCGTTGCTTCTACAACCGATGATTACTTTGCAACCTCTTGCAGCTAATCCAAGAGCAGTTTGATAACCAATTCCTTAAAATTGCAATCAAACGCCAAATTAAGAGTTGTAAAAAAATAAATGTTTACCTTTGCTGCCTCCTGTAACTACTGCTGTTTTTCCAATTAAACAAACCTTGCTATTACAAGGGCGATAGGTGAGACCTGCAAGATATCTCAGGAAGAAGAGCGTGAGGAGGATCCATAACACCAACATTGTAGTAAGTGAAGAGAGTGTTGATAATTTAGTTGGGTTAATTGATTTGTGTTAGGTTTTATTAATTGTTACTACAACATAAAAGATCCATTTAAAAAAATTTATATTGAGTAAAGTTTATCAGTCATGTTGTTTCATTTACCTATACATAAGAATTTAATTATAAGTTTCTGGAATATCATTGATAAAATTTGAAGGCAATGGAAATATGTTTAATTAAAAGATAATTAGGTATACCTACTTTGTGTTGTAATTATACAGGGTGATTTGTAACGTACGGAGGAGAATAAACAGATAGAGAGGTGCTTAAAATAAACTAGTTTTTTTTCTAAACTACTCACAAAAGCTCAATAATTATGATGATGATACATGATATATCAATGGAAATTTAAATTAATTATTAGCAGTTTTCAAAAAATAATAGGTGTAATTTATGTTTTTAATTTTATATTGTGGGTATTTGACTTTCCTGAACTAGATATTTTTTAGCTCAAGAAACTATAAGAAAATTGTAAAATGAAAATTACTCCTTCGTAATTTTTCCATTTAATGTCTTAAATTTTCCATTGTTGAGTGCTGCTGAACATTAAACAAAATAATAAGTATAGTCGTGATCTTATGCATCGGTTGCAAAACGATGAATTTCATCAGATGGTTTTTAAAGCCATCTAACACTCATCATTTTGTACAGGGTCTTTCACGCAAAAGTAACACCCCCCTTATTTTCTTACCTATTGAGATATTTTAATTTTTCAAAATTCTATTTACTGTAGTTTTTTCTGAAGTTTTCAAATATGTCATTAAAACTTTTTTAACTTAAAAAATATACAGGATGTGCTAAAAATGGGATTTTTTTCTTATGGAACACCCTATATATTTTTACATGAATGGATAGATCTTTTTAAGCTGATTCCAAAAATATATATGACTTTGACATTTGGACCAAAAGTGACGCAGATATTAAACGTTAAATTTGTAAAATTTGAGAAAATTAATATTTCATTTTTTTTACCATTTAGGATATTTTATTTGTTTTTATTCTTGTTAAAAATTTATAAAATTTACATCGGTACTTGTTCAATTTCAGTATATTGGAATTGTACATATTACTGTTGTCTTCGTATCGATGTTAGTTGTTGAAGTTCCCCTTCTACTTTTCGCTTTTGATGCGACGTTGCCAAGATGTTCAAAAATTCCCAAACAGTACCATGAACAAGTTTGTTAATTTTATTGTTATTGTATTATTTCAAGAGTCATCGAGTTTTTATGCTCATATAAATTTAATCCTTTTAACTTTAAATTTAATGCAGTAATCAGTATGAGTTAACTCAAAAAATTTGACCAAAAACTTTATTCAAAGGGCGGGGTAAATAAAATTCTAACAGTTGCCGCAAAATATTTAATAAAAATTTAAAAAACTATGATGGTACCATGTTCAAGAAACGAGCTACTCACAACTTTTCGTGTTCTTCTATATTTCAAAATTGTTAAATCTTCTCCTCATCTTTTAACTGAACCCACTTCTCACTAGCCTCCCAAATCCTCCTGCAGGCCTCCTTATCCTTCGAATTCCTGGGCGCTGGCATGTGTTTAAAATCCCATGCAAAAGTCCCAGTGATATTTCTATAGGTATTAGACACAGCCAATCTTAGAACCGGCGCAGCTCCTTCTTCTGGTGTCTGTTTTAAAAACTTAACTTACAAAAAGATACGGAAGACCATAACACTTACCTTGAAAGTAAGCTTGAAAATTATGTAAAAGAACGACACAAACAACTGGTTAAATCGTGTGTCTAAAGGCTGGAAAATATCCGTGGTGACAGGACCCGGATGAATCGCATTGGATTTTATTCCGAATTTCGCTAGTTTTTTCGCGAAAACATTAGAGGCCATCAACATGGCGGTTTTGGTATTACCGTATGCTTGAGCTACAGTCCAAAATGAGGTGATTTTAGGCTTGTTGAGGTTTTCCACTGTCAGATTTGATAACAGCGTGAAGAGTGACGACAGGAACACTATTCTTGCATCTGAAGATTTCTTCAATAAGTCTACGGAAAAATTTTAACATTATTCCTAGAAGAAAACCAAGTGACCCTTACCGACAAGCAGATGGGTTAGCAAAAAGTGCCCAAAATAGTTAGTTGCCATTAAGACATGTAAATTTTCTTCGGTGAAAACGTTTTCATCAGCGTTAGAAATTCCGCCATTGTTGATTAAAATATCCAGTCTTTCTTCAGTTTCGTTGATTTCTTTAGCGAATTTTCTAACAGAATCCAGTGACGCCAAATCCAAGTACTTTATAACAATGTTTGGGTTGTGAGTCATGCGGATTATGTCCTCCTTCTGCTTTTCAGCGTTACTTCTACAACCGATAATTACTTTGCAACCTCTTGCAGCTAATCCAAGAGCAGTTTGATAACCAATTCCTTAAAATTAATATCAAAAGCCAAGTTAAGAGTTTTATAGAAAAAAATATTTACCTTTGCTGCCTCCTGTAACTACTGCTGTTTTTCCAATTAAACAAACCTTGCTATTGCAAGAACGATAGGTGAGACCTAAAAAGTATCTCAGGAAGAAGAGCGTGAGGAGGATCCATAACACCAACATTGTAATAAATGCATAGAATGTTGTTAATTTAGTAGGGTGAGTTGATTTATGTTAGGTTTTATTAATTTTTACTACAACAGAAAAGATCCATTAAAGAAAATTGTTAACTTGCGTTGAACTCGATATTGCGTGAAGTTTATCAGTAATTGTCTACCTAATTGGGTTTCATTTACATAAGAATTAAATTATAAGTTTCTGGAATATTATTGACACCTTATATTTGAAGTCAATCGAAATATGTGTAATTAAAAGATAATTATTTGTACTTTGTGCTGTAATTATATAATAGTTATTTAAACATTAAAAGCGGTAAGGATATGTTCTTACCGGTGGAAGGCAATAGTTTGGTGACAGAGGGTACCGACTACCGAGGCCTCCAATGTTGCCTGACACCGGTAACCCTTAACGCTTGTGATGCTTATTACGTTTTTGCACGATCCATGCAATAACCAAATTAAAATGATTCTAAATTTGTTCATGCCTAAGTACCTACATATAATTACATAAAATATGAGTTCGATAATTTTATTGTTATTGTATAGGTATCTATTATTTCTAGAGTCGTCGATATCAAAAAGTTGTTTTTATATGCTCATATTTTAGAGCTTTTACCTTCAAATTCAACGCTGTAATCAATTTGAGTTAAACACAAATTTTTTGAGCAAAATTTTTTATCAACGGGTGGGGTAAATAAAATTCTGAAAGTTTTCGCAAAATATTTAATAAAAATTTAAAAAACTATGATGGTACCATGTTCAAGAACTACGAACTACTCATAACTTTTCGTGTTCTTCTATATTTCAAAATTCTTAAATCTTCTCCTCATCTCTTAACTGAACCCACTTCTCACTAGCCTCCCAAATCCTCCTGCAGGCCTCCTTATCCTTCGAATACCTGGGCGCTGGCATGTGTTTAAAATCCCATGCAAAAGTCCCAGTAATATTTCTATAGGTATTAGACACAGCCAATCTTAAAACCGGCGCAGCTCCTTCTTCTGGTGTCTATTTTAAAAATTTAACTTAGAAAACGTTACAGAAAACCTTGACATTTACCTACCTTGAAAGTAAGCTTGAAAATTATGTATACGAACGACATAAACAGCTTGCTAAATCGTGTGTCTAAAGGCCGGTAAATTTCCGTAGTGACAGGACCCGGATGAATCGCATTGGATTTTATTCCGAATTTCGCTAGTTTTTCCGCGAAGACATTAGAGGCCATCAACATGGCGGTTTTGGTATTACCGTATGCTTGAGCTACTGTCCAAAATGAGGTGATTTTAGGCTTGTTGAGATTTTCCACTGTCAGGTTTGATAACAGCGTGAAGTTTGACGACTGGAACACTATTCTTGCATCCGAAGATTTCTTCAATAAGCCTACGGAAATTTTTCAACATTGTTCCTAAAAGAAACCCGAATGGCCCTTACCGAGAAGTAGATGGGTTAGCAAAAAGTGCCCAAAATAGTTAGTTGCCATTAAAACATGTAAATTATCTTCAGTGAAAACGTTTTCATCAGCGTTAGAAATTCCGCCATTGTTGATTAAAATATCCAGTTTTTCTTCAGTTTCGTTGATTTCTTTTGCGAATTTTCTAACAGAAGCCAGCGACGCCAAATCCAAGTACTTTATAACAATGTTTGGGTTACGAGTCATGCGGATTATATCCTCCTTCTGCTTTTCAGCGTTGCTTCTACAACCGATGATCACTTTGCAACCCCTTGCAGCTAATCCAAGAGCAATTTGATAACCAATTCCTTAAAATTAAAATCAAACGCCAAATTAAGTGTTTTTAGTATAGTTAAGTATATTTTTTTACCTTTGCTGCCCCCCGTAACTACTGCTGTTTTTCCAATTAAACAAACCTTGCTATTGCAAGGGCGATAGGTGAGTCCTGCCAAGTATCTAAGGAAGAAGAGCGTGAGGAGGATCCATAACACCAACATTGTAATAAGTGAAGATAGTGTTGATAATTTAGTAATGTGAGTTGGTTAGTGTTAGGTTTATTATTAATTGTTTTGTAAAACACAAAATATACATTAGAGAAAATTGTTAACTTGCGTTGAAATCGATATTGTAGTAGTAACTAGTAACGTTTACTAGTAATTGGGTTTTATTTACATAAGAATTAAATTATAAGTTTCTGGAATATTACTGATAACATTTGAAGTCAACCGAAATATGTGTATTTAAAAGATAATTATACTATTTATAATTTTATCATAAAATTACATTAGATATTAATTAGGTGTCCATGAACAAGTCTGTAAATTTTATTATTATTTTATTATTTCTACAGGCTGTTTCAAATTCGCTTCTCACTACAGGGATCTCAGAAACGGTAAGAGATACAGTTTTGGTAAAATCGAAAATATCTTTTGTAGTTCTGGAGATTTTTTGGAAAAACCAAATTTTTGCCTTTTCATTTTTATTTTTTTCTGCTCTTATTTTTCAAGATATCCAAAAACTAAAATCACTTTGCCATGGACACTTTTTGTGCTTTATAAAATGACGTTAAAATTTTCCTCATGCGACGTTTCGTTTTTGCGCTATCGTCATCAAGGCCGTTTTTTTAAATACGGTCTTGGATTTTTTTTATTGTCTAAAGTAGCACTTTTTATGTTCTAGAAAATGGCGTTTATATTTTTTCCATACGACGTTTCGTTCTTGTGCAATCATCATCAGATCATTTTTTAAATACGGCCCTGGATTTTTTTAGATATTTATATATATATTATATATATATATATATATATATATATTATATATTTTAGTAGATATTTATCCTCATATCCGCACATTTTGGCAAACTTTAATAATTTTTTTCGATTACCACTTCCTAAAGAAGTTTTGTGACAGTTCCCATCCGTCAAAAGCATTACTTTTTTGCATACTGTGCAGAAAGAAATAGTTTTGCATAGTGTGCAAAAAAGTAACACTTTTGACGTATGTCACTGTAATACTGTACGTCACATAACGGCCTTCTATAGCAGGAACTGAGTTCACAATTTTGAAATGAAGTTGATGGTTTTTAATCTCTTTAGGAGTGGTAATCGAACAAATTATGTATACAACTTGTATCTAAAGCTTTTTTGAACTTGTGAGAATTAAAAAACTCGCCTTCGGCTTGGTTTTTAAACTTTTTCATCGTGCAAAAAAATATCGCTTTAAATACATGTTATATGTATAAATAACTATTTTGTATTTTATGAATAATAATAATAATTTTCCTTTTATAAATCAAACTATCTATTATTTATTGTTGGTAGTAATAATAAGAACAGTAGAATATATTATTTTAAATAATTTTATAAAATAAATACTTAAGAAATCGTCAATACTGATAATGGGCTGTACAAAAAAAATACTGATGAAATTGTAAAAAAAAATTTAGAGCCGTAGGTATTCAAAAAATAACCTCATGATTACACAAGAACGAAACGTCGCATGAAAATAATTTGAAGGCCATTTTGTAGAACATAAAAAATGCTACTTAAAACAACAAAAAAAATTAAGGGCCGTATTTAAAAAAATTGACTTGATGACGTCAGCGGAAAACCGAAATTTAAAACAGCCTGTATAGTCATCGATATTATATTAGAATATAAATTGAGCCCATTATCCTCAAATTCAATGTTGTAATCAATTTGAGTTAAACACAAAATTTTTTAAACGAAAGCCCTTTCAGTGCGAAAGGGCGGGGTAATAAAATTCTGAAAGCTTTCGCAAAATATTTAGTAAAAATTTAAAAAACTATAACAGTACAATGCTCAAGAACTACGAACTACTCATATTTTTTCGTGTTCTTCTAACGGCAAAATCTTCATAGTGGCCCTCCACATATCCTCACAAAACTTCTTGTTATACACCTGCCTAGGCATAAACCACGTTCTACAATCCTGGTAAAATTTTCCGGTAACTTTTTCCAATCGGTGGGCACACGCCAAGAAAACAATTGTTTGACTGCCTAGTTCCACGTCCTGAAATCGAAACAACCTTCCAAAATCAACGCAGTTACTCCTCGTAATCTAGCCTACCTTGCCATACATCAGCGTAAGGACTTGCAACAACCTGACAAAGTAGTTGGTTTCCTCCTTGCAGAACTTATTGAATATCTGAGTATAAACTGCACCTGGATGGTAAGTGTTAGCAGTTACTCCAGTTCCTTTTAGTTTTTCCGCGAGGGTAACCGTAGCAGCTGCCATAAGGAGCTTGGAGTCGCCGTAAGCCCCAACATGGAACTTCCATTCGTTTCTGTCAGGTTTAGTTCTGGTTAAATTGTCGACTGTAAAAGTTTTACTGAGGAATGCCATGCAAGAACTGGATAAGATAATGCGACTAGGCGCAGACTTCTTTAGCAAACCTACAAGGACGAAACTTGGTACTTGGAAAATTCGTACATGAAGATTACTTTAGAACTGTAGCAAACCTAACAAAAGAAGAGTCAATAAAATATGACTGAAGTAGTTGACTTGAAGAGTTCTCGATAAACCATCACCAGTTACCACCATTTTATTATTTCCGATTCCTGCGTTGTTAATAAGAATATCAAGGCGTTGCTCAGTGGCGTTTATATCTTTAGCCAAGTTCCGGACTGACTTGAAGGATTGAAAATCAACTTGCTTAGCAATTATGTTAGGGTTGTAGGTTTGCTCGATGATTTTCCTCCGGGTTTCTGTCAGATCCATCACATCAGCGATAATAACGCGACATCCTCTTGATGCCAAATTTAACGCTGTTTCCAATCCCAAACCTACAACAACCACAATTTCCTTGATTTTTTTTTAAGAGAGTTTTGTATCACCTGAATATCCACCGGTGATTAGGGCAGTTTTTCCAACTAAACACACTTTACTTTTGCAACGGCCATCGGTGACAACGAATAAGAATTTAACAAGCCCGCAGGCCATTAGTAGTACGATAAATACAGCCAAGAGCATATTGCACTTTACCGATGAAATTATACTGTTATCATAATGTTTTTGCTTACAACTGCAGTTCAAAAGTTCAGAAGTTACGGTTGTTTATATAAAAGTAGATACATGTACAATTATATACTACTATACAGGGTGTTTCGTAAGTCGCGGCCAAAATTAAATGGGGTTTAAGAGAATTCAACTTTAAACATTTTTCTTCATATAAGTAAGTTAAGCATACATATATCCGATTTCTACTCGTTTACAAGATGCAAGCGTTTAAAATATTTCCTTTTGCATTTATATTAAGAAAGGTTGCAATTACTTCTCACAGTTATAATAAGAACTAATTTAAAAATAACTTAAAGCAAGTGTTCAAAAACACGCCCTCCAGCAGTAAGACAAGCTTGACACTGACGAACTATAGTTGTTGGGAATAATTAAATTGAAAATTCTCGTTGTGATATTTCAGCCAAAGCAAAATGATTTCTTGCCAGAAGATGCTCTTCAGTATGAATTTCAACAGCGTAAACTATTTTTTTTAATACTCCCGACAAATGAAAATCCAAAGGATTTAAATCATGACAATCTCGATTAATAAAACCTACATTTACATTTTTTAAGCGCTTGTGTCTCGCAAACAAGTGGAAATCGAATATACGTTTATATGGAGAGAAATTTTAAAATTCTATTTGCTATAATCCGATTAATTTTTGGCCGCGACTTATGAAACACCCTGTATATTATTACAATAATTAATTCTTGTCGATATGTAGATGTATGATTTAATTAAAAAAACAGTATTCGTCGCTGGCAGCAGTTTATTCTTTATTAAATGAATTCTTTACAACTCACTTCCTATATTTTTTCATGATCTGCTAACTGAATAATATCCTCGGTAGCCTTCCACATTTCTTCACGAAACTTCTTGTTATAAACCTGTCTAGGCATGTACCATTCCTTGCACTCCTGGTAGAATTTTCCTGAAACCTTTTCTATTTCATTGTCGCAGGCCAAATGAACCATAGTTTGACTTCCCTCCTCAACATTCTAAAAACGTTCATTAATTGAGATAGTGTAACCGAGGGTTTCTCTGCGTACCTTCCCCAAAAGTTGAGCTGTAAGTTGTAATATTCTCGTGAAAATATTAGCTTCTTCCTTTAGCGCTTGCGAAAATATTGCAGTTTTAACACCTCCTGGATGGTAAGTGTTAGCAGTTACTCCAGTTCCTTTTAGTTTCTCTGATAAAATCACCGTGGCTGAGGCGATGAGTAATTTAGAGTCGCCATAGGCCCCCACGTGTATTTTCCAGTCGTTTTTATCTGGTGTTATTCGCCTTAAATTATCAACTGTGAACGATTTACAGAGAAACGCAAAATTGGAACTGCAGGAGATAATTCGACTAGGTGCAGATTTCTTTAACAAACCTACGAAAGCATATTTATTGTTAGATTAGGTTATACATTGTTGATAGTTTAGGAACCTATTAAGAGAACCGTTAACAATGCGTGGCTGAAATAGTTGATTTGCAGAGTTCTTGACAAACCATCAGCTGTAACTACCATCTCCTTACTCCCGATTCCTGCATTATTGATAAGGATATCAAGGCGTTGCTCAGTTGCAATTATATCCTTAGCTAAGGCGCGTACTGATTTGAACGATTGAAGATCCACGTGCTTTGCAACTATATTAGGATTGCGTGTTTCTTCTATGATTTTTTTCCTAGTAGCTGTGAGGTCCATCACATCCGCTATAATCACCCTGCATCCTCTTGAAGCTAAATTTAAGGCCGTCTCCAAACCCAAACCTACAGCTTTTCATATAGGAAAACTCACATTTAACCAGTTTTTCTTACCAGAATATCCACCGGTGATTAAGGCAGTTTTCCCAACTAGACACACTTTGCTATTGCTGCGTCCAATTGAGACAATAAAGTAGAACTTAATAGCTAGAAGAACAAACAGCACGAACCAGAACATGGCTACGAATTGTGATGCAATTAAGTACATATTTAATTCCGTACTACAGTTTCAACGTCTTTGATACAATATATGCGTTTTGCCGCTACATGGTAGTGTATATCAATAATTGCAATGCGTAGGTACTAAAACATATTTAATTATCTATTATCACCCTATTAGAACAAGTAAACAAGCAAAAAGCTTTGAGTTCATTTTTATATCCAAAGTTGAATACTTAAATATTTGGTAAATTACTACACTCAGGTGCAAAGAAAACTTGCCACCTATCATTTTTTCGAAGTCGGCTCTATTTGTTTATTATTTTATAATACATTGTATTATATACTCCAGGACTTTCCTAGACCCGACGATAACACGACCTTCTTGACGTGGGACGTCCTCGGAAAAAATGTTTTTATATAAAATTTTTAAATTTTCCACTAGCGCAATGATATCCTGTAAGATAGTAAGAGACGCAATCAAGCACAATTACGGTTTACCTAAAAATGGATTTGCTGCACAAATATAGATATCATTGCGAGGCCCTTCCAGTTACGTAGTACATATATTGTAGTTCAATGAAGTGAACACTCCCACTACTCTTCACGCCACTCGCCGGCCGCGTCTGCACTATCATCGCGACACCCAGAGGTCTTTTGATTTTGAACGAAAACTACGTAACTTGGCTCCACATATACTTATACGAACATAAACATTTCCAATATTAAAAAGAACAATATGGTACTTAGGTTTGTCGTGTTAAATGAACAATAAACATATTAGAAAATTCAACAGTTCCACGCCGCATGCAAGCAATAATTAGATCTATAGACGAGGTTTTTTTTATTTTAATTTAAATGTACCTACGTCTAAAGTTTATTGTTGTTAACACGGACTTTTTCTTTATTTGTTTATTAAGACAAGAATAAGTACCATATTGTTTTTTTATAGACCCGGAGGAAGTCCTTTGTCAATAAAAAATCAAAAGTGTAAAGTAAAATAATAAACAAATATTTGTAACATATGGAGGAGATTGAAAGGGCAATAATTAGTGGCGACTAACATAAACATTTTTGCATAATAAATTTTAGACGAAAACCCAATAAAACAAAAGTTTTTTTAATGTATTGAGTACCGCTGAAATTCAATTCAGAAGGCGTGCGTCTATTTGAAAATGTTTCTAAGGCCCACATTCACGAACGATCCAAACGGCGCGGGTCCATTTGGCCCGAGTCCATTTGGCTCGAGTCCAAAATTGGAGCCCACTCACGATCGAGCCGCTCGAGCCAGTCAATCCATTCATCCAGTCTGTGTCATTTGTATTTATTTTGTCGTCGTTGATGAAAACAGAGATTTGATCAAATCCCTAAGGTAGATGATCAATTCACGGAAGATGTTAAAATTACAACTCTGTGGGATGATTTCCCTAAAGAAAGTAAGTGACTTGATCAAATTTCTTAACTGTTTTAGTGAAAAGATGAAATAACCAAGTCAGGACTCTAATTTACACCAAATTGGAACCTCAGTTGGAATTATAAAAAATAAATATAAAAATAGCTACTACAACATTTATCGAAACAGTTCCACAAACCAACCTAAGTCTTCGTGAGATTGCAGGAAAATTATCCTTATTTGGAGGTCAAGAATTTAAGAAGTGTTCCTGTGAATAATCTAAAATACAATGTAAAACAAAAAGATGTGTCTGTAAAAAAAGTAAAACAAAAGAAGTTAGTCATTTCGTGTTTTCACCATTCAATTTGTCTTAAAAAGATAACCAAAAAACGTGCTATCCTTTTTTTCTCACTTCACCAGAAACCCTAGATACCCTGTAATCCCATCAAAAATGCTCCACCCTGTACATACATGATGTAAGTATTTGTTACAGTTTTAATATTGTACTTCTACTTCCTACTGATAATCATTAAATTGCATATCTTAATTTTTTAAATTATCTTTGATCGGGGATTGCATACACACGATGAGTCCAATGGATGGCTCGGCTCCACTCGGCCCGGGATTTTGCCACACACGGCCAAGCCAATGAATGGCTCGATGGCTCGGCGCTATGTATTTTGGATTGATTGAAAATCCAACCTGACGGCGCCAGTCCATGAGTCCATTCGAGTTTCCCCACACACCGTGAGATTTTGGCTTGGACCGGAGCCATTTGGACTAATGGCCCGCTCGTGAATGGCCGGCTTAAACACCTTGCTCGTGCAGCGTGTCCTTGTATTCATTATTAGTGTAATTCACCATTTTAATTTAACTATTAATTTAATAACAATAACTTCTAACAACTAATAACAATAAGTAATAAATAACAACATTAACTCAAAAAAAACTGATATTATTGCAATTTACTGAAATGACAGTTTGGCGCCTACTTAGGTAGGTACATTTCAACGACAACTTACTTGTTTAATATTCAGTGGCTCTCAACAATGGAAAATTTGGGACATTAAAAGAAAAAATTGCGAAGGAGTAATTTTCATTTTACAATTTCTTATAGTTTCTTGAACTAAATAATAGTTCAGTAAGTTCAAATATACCCAATATAAAATTTAAAACATAAATTACACCTATTATTTTTTTGAAAAATGCTAGTAATTCATCCAACTTTGCATTGATGTATCTTCATAATTATTGAGCTTTTGTGAAAAGTTTATTAATAAAATTAGTACATTTTGAGCCCATCTATCTACCTTTTAATTCTCCTCCATATGTTACAAATCACCCTGTATAGTCGACTTTGAAAAATAATAGGTGGTTTGTTCTGTTTGCACCTGAGTTTATTTTGCACTATAAGGTACGGGTACACACAACTACTTTTGCTGCGCTGCAGCATAAAAAGCTGCGCAACTCCAGTGAATCTTCATGTGACTACCTATGCAACCTGCAAAATGGCACGTGTAGCAAGGTTGCGCGCAACATTTTCGAGTTGCATGCAGTCTCAAATCTAGCCTGTATGCATGGAGATAGGATGTCAAGTATCCTCTCTATACAATTCGTAGCCTGTACCTTCATTGTTATCAGCCACTATAATAAAGTTGTGAAATTTGTAATTATCATAATAGTATTAATATCTAATTAAGTAATTATTAAACAAATAAAATTAATTACAAATTGTATGTTTTTTACTTACATACGCAGTCTTGTCAGTCAATATATTTTTTATAACTAAATTACATGTTTATTCAATTTATATAAGCAGGTAATTATTTTCCATTTTTATGACTTAAGAGTTTTTCCTTGTTTAAATTAATTGAAAAACAACATATTAAATAGGTAACACAAAACTACAGACATCAAATATTTATAATAATTAGAAACATAACATTTTTATAGGTATGTAGTTTATCATATTATATACCTACATTTAGACAATAATTTACCATCAGAGATGTGGTTGATCGTTCTTTGGATTCCAGTACTGGTATGCATGCACAAGCAAAGTGTGCTTGATGGGTTGTTGTTGTTGTTGTTGCCTTGGTGGTGCGGGCCCCGAGAGCTAATCCCTCAGTTCCCACAGGCACTGAGGCCAAAAAGGCCCATTGTGCACAGCCACCTTTATGCTAGTCTTCGTCCCAAAGGCCAGTCCTAGCTACTAGAGCTAAGATCTTGCCCAAGGTCAAAGTACTAGCGTCCTCTGGTGTCAGATATCTGACTCCCAGTATTTGAAATCTGATGGCCGTGATAGCAGCGCATTCGGTGATAACATGAATAGGAGTTTCTTCCTCCTCACAACATAGCCTGCAAGATGGGTCGATAACTACGCCCAGCAGACATAAGTGCCTGTTCAGAAGGCAGTGACCCGTTAAGAGCCCTAGTGCCAATCTGACATTCTTCCTGCTTAAATCAAGCAGCTCTCTGGTAAGCGAACGCGAGGGTCCTCGTATGAAGACCTTCGCCTGTCGCAAACCTGGGGAGTTCAGCCAATGAATTCGGAACTGGCGCTCGGCCCATTCCTCAATACTGCGCTTGACTGTGTTAGCGGTAATTCCCAGGGCCGGTTCCGGACCAATGTAGGGTCCCTCAGAACCCTCCCTAGCCAAGGCATCAGTTCCCTCGTTACCCCTAACACCCATGTGTGCCGGAACCCACATCAGCCTGACATGGTTTATTGCACCCAGTCCAGCCAATGCCCTCCGGCATTCCATGACCAGCTCAGACTTAACTCGATGTGACATCAATGCCCTTAAGGCCGCCTGGCTGTCAGAGCATATATATATATATATATATGTTGGTTCAGATATCCTCTACGTAGATTTTCCTCCGCGCAGGCCTTGATCGCGAAGATCTCAGCTTGGAATATCGTGGTATATTCGCCCAGGGCAAAGCTGAGCTTCGCCCTAGGTCGTTCTCCGTACACTCCCGCACCAGAGCCACCTTCGGCCCGCGATCCGTCCGTATACCAGACCAGACTCCCGGGCCTCAGATGACTCCGCTCGGGTGTCGACCAATCTTCCCTGTCCGGAAAGACAACAGAATACTGTTCTCCAAAGGAGAAGTGTGGACCCGCGCTGTCGGTCCTCATTGAAGACACGACGTGGTTGTTAGCGAGATCCGCCCACACTTTAGTATGTCCTACACCCTCCGAAGTGGGTGCCTTTAGTTTCCAACAGCTGATTCTGTAGGCTGCCTTCCGGGCCTCAGCCTCAATCACTATGTGAAGGGGCGCGAGTCCCAGAAGTGCCTCCATAGCAGCGGTTGGAGTTGTGCGCATGGCACCGGTACAACCCAAGCAGGCTAGCCTTTGAACCCTGGATAGGCGCCCTCGGCAGGCCCCCACCCGAGTCGCAGGCCACCATACCAGGGCCGCATATGTTATGATGGGTCTGATAACCGCGGTGTATAGCCATCGGGCAATCCTTGGTTTCAGTCCCCAGTTTTTTCCGAGAGCGCGTCTGCACATCCCTAGGGAGGCAGTCGCCCTTCGGATCTGTCGATCCGTGTGGTCCCTCCAGTTCAGCTTGGCATCCAGCACCACTCCCAGGTACTTCACCTTGCCAGAGCACCGCAACGGTGACCCAAAGAGGATCGGCCCCTCGAGAGCCAACTTCCTCTTCCTTGTGAAGGGCACGAGCTCTGTTTTATTGGGGTTAACAGAGAGCCCATGTCGCCTGCACCATTCCTCTACTACGGTCAAAGCCGACCGAGTGACCTCCGTGACGGTATTGGGATATTTACCCGTCACTAAAATCGCAATGTCATCTGCATAACCTTGCGCATACACCCCCGTTTCGTTGAGGGCCCTTAGCAGCCCATCTACCACCAAGGACCACAGGAGCGGCGATAAGACGCCCCCCTGCGGGCATCCCCTAGTGGCGATCGCCGCCACGGTATCCTCTCCCCACGTGGTAATTACTTTCCTGTGTTCCAACATAGACCGGAGCCACCTGGTTAAGACGGGCTCCACTCCATGCCGTTCCACAGCTTGACATATAGACTCTGATGAAGTATTGTCAAATGCTCCCTCAATGTCCAGAAACGTTCCCAGTGCAAGCAGTCCCCGGTCCAGCGCCCCCTCCACTCTTGAAACAAGGTTGTGTAGCGCGGAGTCCACAGATCTGCCTGACTGGTACGCGTGTTGGTTTGGATGTAGCGGCGTAACCGTCAGGCATCCGTCCCTGATATACCTATCGACCAGCCTCTCTACTGTCTTAAGAAGGAAGGAGGTCAGACTAATAGGTCTAAAGTCCTTGGCACAATCGTAACTAGTGCGGCCAGCCTTGGGAATAAATACCACTCTTACTGTCTTCCAGTTCACAGGAATGTAGCCTAGGGCCAAGCAAGCGCGGAACAATTGGTACAGTGGTCTGGTCAGTACCTCCAGTCCCTTCTGAAGAAGGGCCGGGAAGATTCCGTCCATCTCTGCACTTTTGAAAGGGTCAAACGTCTGTATGGCCCATTTAATTCTGTCATAGGAAACCACTTTCGAGGCCGTCCTCCAGTCCATTGGCGTTGTGCTTGATGGGTAAAACGGCGTTAATCACTGGAAGATATTCTGGTAACACAAACCTCCTAGACACTTAATGCGTTTTCGGAAAGTTGCTCGAGTTAACTCAGTAAATTATCATTCTTTGTTTCTTACACACACGCAGCTTATAAGATTATGTCCATTTCAGTAACTCATCAGACTTAACTCGAGTAACTTTCCGAAAACGCCTTTAGACGGAACTGTAACTATCCTGAACTCATTTTCAGGTTTGGGACCTGAAACTGCTCTGATGGTGTAGTTATGCAGGCAGATTTAGCTGTAGCTGTAGCTGTAAGTTTTCTCTAAGCCGCTGTAAATAAACAGTCCATGCATGCAAGATTTAGTAGATTTAGCTGTAGTGAGCATTGAGTTGATGTTTGATGTACATACCTAGACAAAACCAAAAATAAAATCCCTAAAAAGTTACTAGATTTAAGAGATTTAGCTGTAAAAGTTGAAGTTGACGAACTATTACATCTACAGCTACAGCTAAAGTTACAGCTAAATCTGCATAAATGGTTCCATTGTTTAACACATATTCAAGTTTTTACAGCTACAGCTAAAGTTACAGCTACAGCTAAATCTGCCTGCATAACTACAGCATTTATCTTGCCTACAGACGATGTCGTGTCATCATCGCTGACATGAAGCTTAACCAGAACCAAAGGGGATATCATTCTTGAAACTAATAACCCTAACATAGCGATAAAACACGTGGATTTCCTGTCATTCAAATCAGTACGCGCCTTAGCATAAGTTATAAATGAAACAGAACCTCGTTTAATCTTAATCAACAATGCAGGATTGATAAATTTTATTATATTATGTTATTTTTTAAGTATTTATATATGATGTTTTATATTATTATATTATAGGTACATATGTGTTACCGGCAGAATGTAGAACATTGGCCTAGTCATTTTATAAAATTCAACAAATTGCCTAAATTGCTAGTCACTCACTATGTAGGTATAATGTCTGCGAGAAATTATTTAGGTTTTATAATGCCTAGGTGTTTTATATAATGCCAGGGAAAATGTAGGCATGCAGTTTGGGAAACACTCTCATGAAGAAATGTAACTGGCAGAAGCAAAATATTATATGCATGTCAAATTGTCATTAAAGTCTTAGCTGTACGTACTAATAAATAATATTTTTATTGTATTTTTCTACTCCCATACTTTAATTGATTTATTAGACATTTTGGTACTACTTGTACTGTAATGAGAATCATTAAGTACGATACAAAATTTTCATTACGATACAAGTTTATAACCAATAGAAATGCAACACTATAGCAATATTCCGTCAATATCAAATATTGCCATGAACATTTTGATTTCCTGACATTTCTTAGTTTATGCTTGAGTTTATGATAAAGTTGTCATTTTCTTATTTATCATAATCAGGATGACAAACATTAACAAATGAAATATTACTAACTTGAATGTCCGAATGCCACAAAAAGACCTGTGCCAACCTTCCAGCTGAACGACCTCCAGGTTTCGCGTATGCGGAGAATAGGCGAAATCGGTGGATTCTTATACTCGTGTCTTAATGGCTATCATTAAATGATCATTGCACAATATACTATTTTTTACAAGCAAAATGACAAATGGAATAAAATATTCAGTGTTTAGTTTAAGGTTATGATGTTATTTTCCTAAATTATCTTTAATTTGTAATGATATATTTCAAATTACTTTAATTTTCCTTTATTTTTTGTCTTACTTTAATTAATATTGTTTATTTTAGGGCAAGGTAAAATCAATAAATTGTTTAACAAAATATTTCCGATATATTATTTTACAATCCGACTGATTCTTATTGGACATTTTTGTAACATACTCATTTCATAAACAAATTAAACTGCTAAGGCGTTTTATAAAATGCCAATATTATACATTCTGCCGGTAGCAATAAACCTCATAATTTCTCATGCTCCTCTAACCCAATAATCCTCTCGGTTGCATCCCATATATCTTTGCAAAACTTACGATCGTACACTTGCCATGGATGGAAAAATGCCATACACTCCAAAAAATACTTTCCGGAAACCTCCTCAACTTTCTTATCACATGCTGCGTAAATAATCGTATGAGAGCCTTCTTCAATATTCTACAAAAATAAATATTTCTATTTTATTGCAATACATAACCTTCTTCAACAAACCTTCCCCACTACTTTTGCCAGGATCGAACCGATCCTAATGAAAATATTTGACTCAAATTTAAGGGCTTTAGTGTAGATGTTCGTACTGACATATCCAGGATGCACAGCGTTTGCTGTTACTCCAGAACCTTTTAGCTTTCGCGCTAATACCACTGAAGCTACATCTAGTAGTACTTTGGAGTCTCCATAAGCTCCCACTTCCAGTTTCCACTCGTTTAAGTTAGGTTTTGTGTTAGTTAGCAAGTCTACTGTTAGGGTTTTGGAAAAATATGCCAAGGCGGAACTAAGGAAAATTATCCGACTTGGAACTGATTTCTTTAGCAAACCTACAAAAAGAATCTTGAGAAATGTTACCAACAACTTTTATTCCTTTAAGTACCAATTAGTAGATGCGTTAACAACACATGGCTAAAGTAGTTAACTTGCAGTGTTTTTGAAAGCCCGTCTTCGGTGACTATCATTTTCTTATTTGCGATTCCTACATTGTTGATTAAGATATCTAAGCGAGGTTCTGTTTCGTTTATGTCTTTGGCTAATTCGCGTACTGATTTGAATGACTGGAAATCCACGTGTTTTATCACTATATTAGGGTTGTTAGTTTCAAGGATGATATCCTCCTTGGTCCTAGTTAAGTCCATCATGTCAGCGATGATGACACGACATCCTCTGGAGGCAAGATTGAGTGCAGTTTCAAATCCCAAACCTGAAAATGAGTTAAGATTAGAGAGTTCTGTCTACTTGTTTAGGAGGTTTGTATTACCAGAATATCCTCCAGTGATTAACGCCGTTTTGCCCACCAAGCACACTTTGCTTGTGCATCGGCGATGTGTTAGAATTGTAAATAATTTTGCCAATATTAGAACCCATAGAATAATCCACAACATGTTATAGTAAATTACTATCTAAATGTATATGATAAACTATATTTTAAAGTGTTGTGTTTCTAATTATTATAATTATTTGTCTGTAGTTTTATTAACATTTTGTGTTATTTAATAAGTTCTTTTTCAATTACCTACTTGCAACATGGAAATCTGATAAATGAAAATAATGGGAAATAATTACCTGCTTAAATAAATCGAATAACCATGTAATTTAATTAGGTATAAGAAATACATTGATTTGTTCCAAGACTACGTATGTACCTACGTAAAAACATCCAATTTATAATGAAATTTATTTGTTATATAATAACCTGCTTAATTAGCTTTTAATTAATAATATGATAAGTACAAATTTCGCAGCCTAAAAATAAAGGTACCTATACTATAAATCCCTATACTGTGTTTTGTACTGTAGTGTACGATTTATAAAATAGTTATTTGTATTGCTAGCCCAGAAACTAGAGTTTTGCGAGTGCGAGTAAGGTTAGCGAGCAGAGGCCATAGGCCGAGGCCTGCAACTACGAGTAGTCGCAAAACAGTTTCTGGGCGTGTAATACACACTATTTTTATGCCGAAGTTTATTTAAATAAATAAAATTTACAAAATATTTCTTTAAATATTTGGTATTAGGGATTTTTACTTTCTTATACGAAGTAATAAGAAAGAGTATAGTAATCGTGATTTTTTTCGACTTCGAGATTTTGATGGATTTACACGTTTTGAGGGCCCCTGGATCCATTTTGACCATTTTCGCCATGATTTCTATCTGTCTGTCTGTATCCACGATAATTCAAAAACGACTTATTGGATTTGATTCTAATTTCATAGTTAAGAGTTTGAACAAAATTGTGGGTGCCACATTAAATCTTTTTCATCTAGCACCAACACAAGTGGCACTTACCTGAAGACATTTTAATTTTTTTTAGGAATATCTTGAAAAATCTATATTGTACGAGCCCTAACAACTAAATGTTCGGACAAAAGTAAATTTTTGAAGTATGAAAGGAGAACCGGAAATTTTACACAAATAATTAGTAAACACCTAACAATACAATAAGATAAAGCCTTAATAACAATATTATGCATGGAAGAAAATTATTTATTGCATTTAACAATATTTTAACCTTAATAATTAGCAAACTTTACAAAATGAATTTGCAAATAAATGTTGGGATAATTTTTAATTTAGGACCATTAATAAGAGGTAACCTCTTATTAATGATCTCCTTTTGCTTTAATTGCTGCCTGTATTCTAGCAGACATTATATTTATCAAATTTTGGTACAATTCTGGCGTGAAACTGTCCCAAATTTCTTCTATTTTGATCTTTAAGTCCCCAATGGTTCTTGGTGGATTATTGCGTAGAATACTTTTAATTTTATGCCAAAGAGTTTCAAAGACATTTAAGTCCGGACTGGGTGAGGGCCTTTATGTCGTTTTCCCCAAAATCCAAAACTTTGATTTTTTAAAAACAGTAGTTAGTAGAAAATTACGTCACATTTTTCAAGTGCAATTTTAAAGCTACGAAATATGCCTAAAATCGCCAAATAAAGACTTGGGGATTTTTTTACATAAAACCAACATCCAGCTTTGCAATAAAATAAATTTTACCAAAATCCAACCAGTGGTTCCAAAACTGTGATTATTTTGATGTAGGTAGCACCCTCAAAGAACACGTTTTTTGAAAAGTGAACTGTAGAACTCGAAAAAAATGCAAAAAAAAATCATATTAACATTTCAGGATTTTTTCAATATACTACGTTTATTAAGCTTTGATTTTAATGTTTTTGACACAAATCCAACCAGCGGTTTCAAAACTGTGATTCTTTCAAACAGTTACTAGAAAATTTTATCATTTTTAAAGGTGCAACTTTGAAGCTCCGATAAATGCCTAAAATCACCAAATAAAAACTTGTGTAACTTTTTTGTAAAGAAAACCAACATCCAGTTTTGTAATAAAGTAAGTTTCATCAAAATCCGACTACTAGATCCA
The DNA here is from genome assembly GCA_963942485.1 of Pediacus dermestoides. NCBI lineage: Eukaryota > Metazoa > Arthropoda > Insecta > Coleoptera > Cucujidae > Pediacus > Pediacus dermestoides. Next base: position 10,043,851 of record OZ012628.1, on the reverse strand, counting down.
ACGTTATGAAAATAATAATTCTTTGTTTCTACATTTTTCCCATCCCGCTGGGTTAAAGTGCCACAGTTTTGGAACCGCCAAGCGGATTTTTACTTAATTTACGTTTTTATATAACTAAATGGCATTATAACAGAAAAAACCATCAATATTATGGAAGTTAATTTAGATAACTTTTGCGCGTATGGAAAAAAGACAATCAAATTTACTTTTGTCCGAACATTTAGTTATTAGGGCTCGTATATGTATATTGTAGATAATATATAAATAAATGGCAGGCGCGTAGCCGAGATTTTTTTAAATCATCTTAACTTGCTTATTTATTATAAAATATGTATCAAAAATACAGCTCTACAAAACCATTCCAAAAATATGACATTTTATAAATACAAAATTCAAAGCAATTCCAATACATTGCCCCTACCTACTAATTGAAATATATCCTTAGGTTAGTTCATAAAGCTATCTCTAAGTTTATGACAATTTCTCATGCTCCTCCAATCGAATAATCCTCAAAGTCTCCTTCCACATTTCCTGGCAAAACTTCCTATTGTACACTTGCCAAGGATGGAAAAACTGGCAGCAGTCCAAGAAATACTTCCCAGACACTCCTTCCACTTCCTCATCACATGCTAAGTAAACAATAGTCTGCGAACCTTCTTCGACATTCTAAAACCAAACATCTACTTCTTAAGAAATTATCCAGGACAAACTGCCAGTCTAGGTACTAACCTTTCCCAATAATTTTGACATTATTTTACACAGCCTCAAGATAAAAGTGTTTGTGTCATAAGCTATAGCGGTATTAAAGATGCCAGTGTTAACAACTCCAGGATGTAAGCAGTTTACTGTCACGCCAGAAGCTTTAAGTTGCTTAGTTAGGGCTACTGTAGCTACAGCTACGAGCACTTTGGCGATTCCATAATCTCCCATGTTGAGAATTTGTTTGGATTTATATGGTTTCGTGTCTGTTAACTGGGCTACTGTCATGTTTCTTGTAAAAAATGCCAAAGCGGAGCTGGTGAAGACAATGCGACTTGGTGATGATTTCTTAAGCAAATCTTGAACAAAAATTTAGTTTTGGTAGTTAAACCAAGTTGTATTACGTACCTAAGAGAAGATGTGTTAGTAATATGTGACTGAAATAGTTGATTTGCAGATTTTTCGAAAGGCCATCCTCGGTGACGATCACTTTATTACTAGCGATTCCTGCATTGTTTATCAAAATATCCAAACGAGGCTCTGTTTCGTTTAGGTCTTTAGCTAAAGCACGTACTGACTTGAAAGATTGTAAGTCCACGTGTTTGATCACTATATTGGGGTTGTGGGTTTGACGAATTATTTCCTCTTTGGTCGCGGTTAAGTCCATTATATCAGCGATAATCACCCGACATCCTCTGGAGGCTAAATTCAACGCAGTTTCAAAGCCCAAACCTTAAAAACAGCAATATCAAAATGTTACCTTGAAAATTTGAGTTGGTTACCGGAATATCCGCCAGTGATTAAGGCAGTTTTTCCGGTTAAACATACTTTGCTTTTACAGCGGCCTTTGGTCAAGACAGTAAAAAATTTCAGCAGAAAAATTATCCAAATTATAGTACACAACATATCTGATGTTTGTCTGAAATATTAAAATTAATATTTAGTTGTGAAAACTCGAAGTAGTATCGTAGTTTTATAAAGAACTAACTAACTATTAGTATAACTAATAAATGTAATTAAAGGAATATTAATATAATAGTCATTAGATTCGAATTGAAAGTGAAATTTTGAACTACATATTTATAATGAAAATAAATATGAAGGTCTGTTTTAATCACAATATATTGAAAGTACTAATAGTGGCAAGAACTTGTATATTATAACAAAAAGACCCAAAAACAGGTTTACATTTTATTTTATTTTATTTATTTAAAAAAAGTACTATAAATTGGGTCGTTTCGATATCTAAGTAAAAATTGTGGTAAAATTAATGGACATACTTGTTAAGACCTAGATCACAATTATTCTTTTGCACTTTGAAATTGTTAGTGTTTAGATAACGTTTACTGAAAAAGTTTGACGTAATTGGAAATTTGTGAATAGAGAACAAAACAAGTATATTATTTAATCGTCAGTTAAAAAATAATATGTAACAATTCATAATTTTGATCAAAATGAATGATGGGTTTCCTCATTTATTGAAAACGTTTACTACATATAGCAAAATTATTATATGGTGTCATGTGCGTTACATATACTTTCTTTCTGTTAGTTTGTACAGGGTGGCCCATTTTCGAGCCTCATCATAGGGATCTCGGAAACCGTAAGAAATATAGGGTCGGTTAAATTATGGCAAAGTTGCACAATTTGATGCTTATCAAAATGCTGTGTTGCAATTTTAAAAATTCCGAATATTTTCTGAAATATCAATAAAAATATCTGATGTGCCCAACACATGACTTTCTTATACTTACGGATAGTATCACAATAATTACTTTTCCTAAAGAAATTAAGTTAAATTTCTTGTAAAAATTTTAAAGGTTTCCAGCAATTTTCAAATAGTCTCTGTCGCACTTATTGCAATACGCATAAATCTGTCCTTGTCCCCACGCCTTATAACCGAATTTTACGACAAAAATGTGTTTTATTTTAGATTTTTGATCTATTACTCACTTAAAAAAATCTCCCGGTATGAAATTACATTTATTTATTCATTATTATTGTTTTCGGTACCATAGAAACCAGTAAAATAAAAAAAAACTAATGGTCCGTTCCTTCAGGGATTCGAACCCGGGACCTTCCGTTTGGTAGCCATATAATGAGACACATGGTCTACCTCGACCATCGAATTCAAATATCAACGCGCGCTATGAGAAATATAAAGTGTTTTAAGAATATCTTGTTTTTTTGAAATTTTTTTGACGGAATTTCAAAAAAAAGTTCAAACAAAATTTGTTCAAAATTCAATTCTAAATCAATGTTAAAGAATAAAAAAATCTCATAAATTGTTTATTTTTCAAGATATTCCTAAAAAACCAAAAAATGTCTTCAGGTAACTGTCACTTGTTTTGATGCTAGATGAAAAACATTGAATGTGGCACCCACAATTTTGTTCAAACTCTTAAATATGAAATTTGAATCAAATCCAATAAGTCGTTTTTGAGTTATGGTGGATACAGACAGACAGACACACAGTAACACACACAGACACACACACAGACAGACATCATGGCGAAAATGGTCAGAATGGATTCAGGGGCCCTCAAAACGTATAAATCCATCAAAATCTCGAAGTCGAAAAAAATCACGATTACTATACTTATACTACGTATAAGAAAGTAAAAACGAAATTTCATAAAATCTTTTTTATTTTTTTCTGACGTTACTTGAAAACCAATTTTAAAACAAATAACACTTTGTCATTGCCACTTTTTATCCTCTATAATATGGCGCTGTCAAATTTTAAATACGACTTTTTGTCTTCCAGAAACCATCATCAACTTATTTTTTACTTTCTTATACGAAGTATAAAAGGAAGTATAGTAATCGTGATTTTTTTCGACTTCGAGATTTTGATGGATTTACACGTTTTGAGGGTCCCTGAATCCATTCTGACCATTTTCGCCATGATGTTCTGTCTGTGTGTGTGTGTCTGTGTGTCTGTCTGTATCCACCATAACTCAAAAACGAGTTCTCGGATTTAATTCAAATTTCATATTTAAGAGTTTGAACAAAATTGTGACCAAAACAAGTGACACTTACCTGAAGACATTTTTAGGTTTTTTAGGAATATCTTGAAAAATAAACAATTTATGAGATTTTTTTATTCTTTAACATCGATTTAGAATTAAATTTTGAACAAATTTTGTTTGAACTTTTTTTTGAAATTCCGTCAAAAAAATTCAAAAAAACTAGATATACTTAAATTAAAACACTTTATATTTCTCATAGCGCGCTTTGATAGTTGAATTCGATGGTCGAGGTAGACCATGTGTCTGATTATATGGCTGCCAAACGGAAGGTCCCGGGTTCGAATCCCAGAAGGAACGGACCATTAGTTTTTTTATTTTACTGGTTTCTATGGTACCGCGAAAACAATAATAATGAATAAATAAATGTAATCTCATACCGGGAGATTTTTTTAAGTGAGTAATAGGTCAAAAATCTAAAATAAAACACATTTTTGTCGTAAAACTCGGTTATAATGAATGGGACAAGGACAGATTTATGCGTATTGCAATAAGTGCGACACAGACTATTTGAAAATTGCTGGAAACCTTCAAAATTTTTTCAAGAAATTTAACTTAATTTCTTTAGGAAAAGTAATTATTGTGATACTATCCGTAAGTATAAGAAAGTCATGTGTTGGGCACATCAGATATTTTTAAATACGGACCTGGGTTTTTTATTTTATTATTTGTTAACTTTGGACTACCTTAAAGCTATGACCCATCACAAAGTTTGAGTTTCAAACGTTTCGATGACAAAAACTGGCAAATATTTAATACGACACTGTTTTTAAAACAAATTATTACTTCTGACTAAATAATGTTAATACTAGCTTTGCATCAGTATCATAAATTTAGATATTTATTTTTTACCCAACTAATAAATTTAGAATGTTGATAAATAATTTGTTTTAAAAATAGTCGTATTAGAACCGTTAGCCACGAGGCTAATTTGAGTACAAAATTTAATACTATTTATGCGCGCGCAGATTTGGTTGAAAAATTAATAATAAACAATAGGTTTAAATTAAATCTCTTCTGTGCTGCATTGTACACTACTGGACTACTGCACCGAATTTACGCACATTTAGTCAGATTGCATATACAAAAAAATAGATCTCTTACGGTTTCCGAGATCCCTATGATGAGGCTCGAAAATGGGCCACCCTGTACTTGTAGACTAGCTCTCTTGATAAAAAGGGTGAAGTACACTTCTGTTCACTGAAAAAGCATACAAGTCTTGAGAGCGATTTTTGCATTTTTTTAGCTGCGTAAATTTGCCTTACATCTGTTTCCATGTTTACAAACGATGAATGAACACTTTTTGAAAATCTTGAATATGAACTGAGCCGATATTACGATTGTTGTCTGACAGTGACATTAAAGTCAAGTTACATAAATAAAATGTAAGTGTATGCAGTTTCAGTGAACAGAAGTGTACATGACTTTACTTATAACAATATGTGCTTGTAAATAATTAATTAGGTATAATATAGTTATTTATTGCACAAGTGTCTTAGGTAGCATATTATCCACGTAAGAATGTTTAAACGCGTTTAATGTTCTTAACTGGATAATATACTACCTAAGACACGTATGCAATACAACATTTTATCCACAACCAGACCAGAAAGTTTTTAAATTAATATTTTGGAAAAGTGTTATTTGACATTTTGAAATGACTTTTGTCATTTTATGTAGAATTAATTTTTATTAATAAGTAGATAGTCATGGATATTAATTATAAGACACATATGTGTTTTATTAATATCATAAGACGTCTCCTAATAGTAGAATTATGACCTTTACTGGTTGTGGATAAATTATCTTAATTTAATTGTGTCTTTACTAAGTTTTACAACAGTCAATCAAATGACTTAAATATAAAGAGCTCATGTACAATAAAGTTGTTCAACAATTATTTCGTATAAAATTAGATTAGAGACTGAATATTGGACTAAGGGACATTTTAAGGACGCAATTGTTATAATAACTTACATTTTTATTATGATGCAATTAATTAGGAACAATATTAAACTAAGAGTATTTTATTCGAAGGTTGATGTATTTATAAAGAATGCTTCCTAGCGTTATTGATTACATATACAGTGGCAACAACAACTTTTTTAAGTACAAGGTTAATTTTTTCCACATTTCAAATCCAAATTCAAATAATTTATTCATGTAAAGAAAGGATTACAATAAGCGATTTTTCGCGTGATACCGGTTATTCCATCTTGGTTTGATTCAGTTCTATCCCTGCTTCAAAATTTTCTACTTAAACAAGGACAGGAATAGAGACTGCTTCTAATAGCGTTTTCGACTTATAAAACCAGCGCTGCACTGGCATGCACTGGCCAATATTCTAGTGTTCGACTTATCGTTTGTACGCACTCAGTGCTAGTTTTCTAGTGTTCGACTTAACCCGGCGTTTGTCGCGCTATGAGCAATTTGCTCACATGTTCATGGAAAATGTCATAATTTGGCAACCGCTAATTGTCAACTCGTAAGTCCTCTTCTAGCTGACTTTCAGACCTTCCTAATGTGGAGGTTTACCATAGATTTGAGATAGCGGTGGTCAGTTCTGTCTAAGACGCTATTTATCAAGGGTCTGTTGAGGCTGTGAGCATTTCTCTCATCACGCGACAAACCGTGTACACGATATATTTGTGAACAAATATTTTTTGATTATTGATAACAAACATTTTTCATTTATATTATCATAGATTAAACTAAAATTCAAGTAATTATAGTTGTTTGAAGTAAAAGCTAGCAAGAAAAACTTTAATAATAACAATAATCAACACTGTGAGCAAAATGCTAACGCGCGACAATCCGCGTCACAAGTCATATAGCGACAAACGACGGGTTTTTGATTATTGATAACTAACATTTTTCATTTATATTATCATAGATTATGCTAAAATACAAGTAATTATAGTTGTTTAAAGTAAAAAGCAGCAAGAAAAACTTTAATAATAATAATAATAAATAGCACTGTGAGCAAAATGCTAACGCGCGACCAACCGCGTTACAAGTCATATAGCGACAAACGCCGGGTTAAACAAATTTGCACTCAGTGCATATTTTTTAGCACCAGCTCTGACAGCTCGTGCGGCTATTCAGTGCAAAGATGGCCGAAAATCTAGAAGTTTTATTGTCTACTTGTTAACATCATCCTCATCATCAGACGATAAAGAAATTAATTATTATTTACAGAATTGTAAGAAAAATGTGGTGCCAAAAATAAAATTATTTTTTTTATATTATATTTTATTTATTATCTTAATTTTATAACCTCAAACACAGTTTAAAAATATGCACTGGAAATGTGTACGAAAACGCTATAACCTTGCTTGCGAGGAGGGTAAGTAGCGGTATGATAATGATGACGTCTCATGACGTCATATCACTTCCCCTCCGATTAGTGGGGTTGACTAGTTTCTCGCAAAAATAGGCTATTCCAGTGAACGGTTATAATTTTATGTAACCGGTATGACGCGAAAAATCGCTTAATGAAACGTCAGATATCTAAATACATTTTAGTTTTTCTGGACTAGAAAAGACATCAAACATTAAATTATAAAAGCGTTTTCGACTTATTTGCACTCGGTCCGCACTGACACAATAAAAGTGCAGTCGTAAAACTGGGCCAGTGCTATACAATCCGTAACAAGTGCAATATAAGTCGAACACTCATACACATTTCCAGTGCATATTTTTAAACTATGTTTGAGGTTATAAAATTAAAATAATATATAAAATAAAATATGAAAAAAATAATTTTATTTTTGACACCACATTTATCTTACAATTCTGTAAATAATAATTAATTTCTTCATCGTCTGATGATGAGGATGATGTTAACAAGTAAACAATAAAACTTCTAGATTTTCGGCCATCTTTGCACTGAATAACCGCACGAGCTCCCGGAGCTGGTGCTAAAAAAGATGCACTGAGTGCAAATTTGTTTAAGTCGAACACTAGAAAACTAGCACTGAGTGCGTGCAAACGATAAGTCGAACACTAGAATATTGGCCAATGCATGCCAGTGCAGCGCTGGTTTTATAAGTCGAAAACGCTATAAGTAAAATACTAGTTCACAAAGTCGACAAACAATAGGTACCTATTCAAAAACGCTACCACCACAAACTATGAAGCTAGCGAACGCCGCGAATGGTAGTTCAGTAGTGAGAGTTCCACTGGATGACGGTAAGATCTGATGCGTGCCTGATACAAAATACATACATATTTATGTTGCAAAAAGCAACTTCGCGTATCTTAAAAAATGCATAAGTATACAGGGTATTTTACCAGTGATAATGAGCCTGACGGAATTGAAATTGCAACCCACAATACATTTGCAAAGTTAACGTTGTTATTTTAAATATCATATTGTTTAAAAATGAAATTATGAATCCACGATGGCTTTGCTTCCAATAATTTTATTTGTCACAACTGACATTTACCAAAAAGTTAAAATGTATTCGAACTATGAGAAAACCGACATGATTCTGATTTATGGCGAATGTAATAAAAATGCTTCTGCCGCCGCACGTTTATACAGACAACGTTTTCCGAATAGAAGAGCTCCTGCTGGCACCATCTTCAAAAGGCTTGAATCTACCTTAAGGGAAAACTGGCCACCTTTAAAGAAACCAAGAGAAAAACCAGCCACAGGCCCTGAAAACGAAATTGCAGTGTTGAGAATGATTGATGACAATCCTCATATTAGCCAATATGTGATTTCAAGAGCAACCGGCATTAGTCTGTCTTCAGTACACCGAATAATTAAAAACAATAAATTCCATCCATACCACATACAATTGGTTCAAGCGCTAAAAGAGACAGATAATGCTAAAAGACTTAGCTCTTTGTAATTTTTTTCGGGCAAACCAAAATGTGAATGCCAGTTTTTATGATAATGTTCTTTTTTCCGATGAAGCTACATTTTCTAATAATGGTGGAGTTAACCGACACAACATGCATTGCTATGCCCAAGAAAATCCTCATTGGATTCGGGATGGACATTTTCAAAACATCTATTCCACGAATGTTTGGTGTGGAATATTGGGAACTCAACTCATTGGCCCCTATTTTTTTCGAAATAGATTAAACGGAAATAGTTACTTAAACTTTTTAAGAGACACTTTACCACTGCTGCTTCAAGATGTAAATTTACAAGTAGGACAAGATCTATGGTTCCAACAGGACGGTGCTCCGCCTCATTACCATAAAGTCGTGCGGAATTACCTGTATTTGGTTTTACCTAACCGATAGATAGGAAGGGGTTCCATAAACCCTTGGCCACCGAGAAGCCCAGACCTTACGCCTTTAGATTTTTTTCTGTGGGGAATGGTAAAAGAGCAAGTGTATCAAATGGCAATTGATAGTCTAGAACATTTGGAAAATAAAGTTCGAGATGCGTGCAGATCCATCACTCCAGAAATGTTAATGCGTGTGAAGAGATCGTTTTGAGGACGAATACAAGCTAGTGAAAGAAGCGGGGGACGGCATTTTGAACATTTATTACATTGAATAAATATTTTTCTAAAAACTCTACGTTTTTTCACAATTTCGTTTAACCAAGCGAATGACGTTTGTCAAAATTTACGAAACTGCACAGCTATGTTTTATGTTTTTTAAATCACAGAACCAATATCCACGTTAACTTTGGAAATGTATTGTGGGTTGCAATTTCAATTCCGTCAAGCTCATTATCACTCGTGAAATACCCTGTATAGTATTATTTATTGAAAATATCCACAAAATACCTAACCACTGAGTAGTTGAATTGTATTTGATTTTTTAATAAATAAAATGTCTTAATTAAAAAAATACTAATGATATTTTTGGCAGTTCTGCAGCTCTGCCGTTCTTAACATTGAGTATGCAACTTTTGGATTTAGGTTTAAAAAAACTATGCAAAATTCGAAGATTATGATGGTGGGAAATCAGTCTAACTGCATATTTTCCTTGTGGTTTCTATCAATATTAAACAAAAAAAACATTTTGGTTAAAAAAAAAGTTTATTGAATTGTCCAATTTCGAAATTAAACAAAAGTAATGGAACTTCACCACCACAACCAATTTTATTTAAATATTCCCTCACAATTTCTCATGCTCCTCCAAGTGAATTATTTTCTCCGTAGCCTCCCACATCGTCTTACAAAATTGCCTATTGTAGGTCTGCCTAGGCCGGTAACACTGTACACAGTCCATAAAATACTTTCCAGACAATTTTTCTACGTTTTCATCACAAGCTAAATAGACAATTGTCTGACTGCCCTCCTCGGTATTCTAAAAAATAATTTAAAAAGTCTGCTGTAAGAAAGTACCTTAAAAAGTACTTTGCCGAAAATCTGCACAATCACATGCACCAATTTTATTAAAATATTTCGATCCACTTGAAAAGCTGATGTGAAGATTGGAGTGTTAACAATACCAGGATGATACCCATTGGCTGTCACTCCAGAACCCTTAAGTTTTTGGGCGAGTACCACTGCAGCCACAGACATTAGAAGCTTAGATTTACCATAGGCACCCATGGATACGTCCATTTTCCATTCATTTTCATCTGTTTTCGTTTGTGTTAAATATTCTACTGGAAAAGTTTTGCAGAAATAGGCTGCGATAGAACTGGCGAAAACTATTCGACTTGGGGCTGATTTCTTTAACAGACCTACAACTCAGATAATTTTGTGGATAATTTTATAAAGATTTATAGAAGAGTACCTATGAGAAGACATGTTAACAGCACATGGCTGAAGTAGTTGATTTGCAGAGTTTGCGATAAACCATCATCCTGGGTTACTACCATTTTCTTACTACCGATTCCTGCATTGTTAACCAGGATATCCAATCGCGATTCAGTTTCAATTATGTCTTTAGCTAAAGATCGTACTGATTTAAATGACTGTAAATCCACGTATTTTATCACGATGTTATGGTTCTGAGTCTTCCGGATGATTTCCGTTTTAGTGGCTGTTAAGTCCATTATATCAGCGATAATCACCCGACATCCTCTGGAGGCTAAATTCAACGCAGTTTCCAACCCCAAACCTTAATTAAAAGAAAATCAAAAAAAAATTCCTCAAAAATTGAGTTTGTTACCGGAATATCCTCCAGTGATTAACGCAGTTTTTCCGGTTAAGCACACTTTGCTTTTACAGCGGCCTTTAGTCAGAACAGTGAAAAATTTCAACAGGAAAATAAACACGAAGATAGTCCACCACATTTTGAATTTTATATCGAAGACAGAAATAATATTTCCACACAAACTATTGCAAGTTTAATATGGTACTAATGAAAACAACTCAGTAATTACAATAAGTAATTATAATGTAATTATATACAGGGTCGCCGCGTGCGGGTATGCAGGTTGTGCCCCGCACAAAGGCGCCTCATCGAGGGGGCGCCATGTCTCCACGATAATTAATATATTTTAAGTGTTATTTTTTGAAAATATTTTTTTTTAATGTACAAATCTTGTATCATGGAATAGGGAGCTAAAATTTAATTTGCACAAAGGCGCCTACTCTTACCCACTATGCAAAATTCGAAGATTACAATGGCGGGAAATAAATGTAAGTAGTAAATCATTTTTTACCTCTACATATTTTCCTTGTGGTTTCTACCAAACTGATCAAAAAAGCATTTTAATTTAAAAAAAATTTTATTGAATTGTCAATTTCGAAAGTTATCAAAAGTAATGAAACTACAACTATCAAAACAAAATTTTATTTCAATATTTTCTCACAATTTCTCATGTTCCTCCAACTGAATTATCTTCTCGGTAGCCTCCCACATTATCCTACAGAACTCCATATTGTAGGTCTGCCTAGGTCGACAACACTGTACACAGTCCATAAAGAACTTTCCCGATAATTTTTCCGTGTTTTCATCACAAGCCAAATAGATAATTGTCTGACTACCCTCCTCGGTATTCTAAAAAATAATTTAAAAAATCCTTTGCTGTAAGATAGTGTGTTAAAAGTAAATTGGAAATTTGCCAAGTGAGCTCTTGACTTTTCACGCCCTAACTGAAAACTGATTTCCATTATACATATAAATAAACAGTATTTACAATTCCAAAAAGGGTCCACATATGTAATAGTTTTTGCAAATTTCATTTTTGTATTGTTGTTTATTTAACTTAATATTTGTGGACTTTTTTTCTAAAAAATTTTTTTGCTAAAACTATAACCACAAGAAACGTGATTTCCTAGTTACTTTATAGAGAAGAGATTGAGACCACAGTTAAAAACATTATAAATGACGCGAATTTATTGGAAGATTATTCCTTTTCTTCATTCTTGCGTTTTTCAATTAATATTTATTATTTTTCCGTAATCCATAATAGTAGGTAACATTTAAAAAAATGTCATTCAAAACATTTTGAACTTTTCTAATTTTTTTCGTGTCTTTTGAATAACGGATCAACGCCGTGTCATGAGCTTTGGAATAATCTGCATGAGCGCAACGCTCGCCGAAAGTGTCAAGACACGCTACGCCGCGCCGCGCGACAAAATTCAAGATGATATTTTGAAACTTAAAATTTTCTTTATATTTGATTATTTCAAAGTATTAGGCTTATGAAAATGACAAAAACATTTTTTTTGTGTAAAGAATACTATAACAACAGCATTTGTTTATAAAAAAGTTAATAAATATGTTAAAAAATTGATTTTCATATTTTCTAGAAGTTCATATGTTTATACATTAACTACGAAAATTTAAAAGGGGTTCGAAATTCGAGAATATAGTTTTTGCAAAATCAATTTAAAAAAAAGTGCAAGAGCACAAATATTTAAGTTAAATAAACAACAATAAAAAATGGAATTTGTAAAAACTGCTTTTTTTTATGCGGACCATTTTTGGGATTGTAAATTCTGTTTATTTATACATATAATTAAAATCAATTTTCGGGAGGGTGTGAGAAATCAAGAGCCAAGACAAATTTCCACTCAGTACCTACTTTGCCTAAAGTCTGCGCAATCACATGCAACAATTTTATGAAAATATTTCGATCCATTTGAAAAGCTGCTGTGAAGATTGGAGTGTTAACAAAGCCTGGATGATACGCATTGGCTGTCATTTCAGTACCCTTAAGTTTTTGGGCGAGTACCACTGCAGCCACAGACATTAAAAGCTTGGAGTTGCCATAGGCGCCCACGTCCATTTTCCATTCGTTTTCATCCTTTATCGTCTGTGTCAAATAGTCTACTGGAAAAGTTTTACAGAAATAGGCTGCGATAGAACTGGAGAAAAGTATTCGACTTGGGACTGATTTCTTTAGCAGACCTACAACTCAGATAATTTTGTGGATAATTTTATAAAGATTTATAGAAAAGTACCTATGAGAAGACATGTTAACAGTACATGGCTGAAGTAGTTGACTTGCAGAGTTTTCGATAAACCATCCTGGGTTACTACCATTTCCTTACTACCGATTCCTGCATTGTTAACCAGGATATCCAAACGCGATTCAGTTTCAATTATGTCTTTAGCTAAAGATCGTACTGATTTAAATGACTGGAAATCCACGTGTTTAGTCACGATATTAGGATTGTGGGTTTCTCGAATGATTTCCGTTTTAGTGGCGGTTAAGTCCATTATATCAGCGATAATCACCCGACATCCTCTGGAGGCCAAATTCAACGCAGTTTCCAACCCCAAACCTTAATCAAAAGAAAGTCAAAATGTTTCCTCAAAATTTTAGTTTGTTACCGGAATATCCTCCAGTGATTAAAGCAGTTTTTCCGATTAAGCACACTTTGCTTTTGCAGCGGCCTTTAGTCAGGACAGTAAAGAATTTCAGTAGGAAAATAAACACGAGGATAGTCCACCACATTTTGAATTTTATATCGAAAACCGAAATAATATTTCCACACGAGCTATTGCAAATTTAACATGGTACTAATTAAAAGTATTCACTAGTTACAATAAACAGGTAATTTTATTCATATTTGACGTTTTAAACCGTCATTATCAACTTCATAACAACCAAGGTAAAGAAGTGTTTATATGCTAATTACAATAATTATTTAAACCACTGAAACAAAGTTTACTTCCATTGGACAATTCTCCAGTAGCCATTCTTGTGTTCTCGCTTTTAACTATTAATTTATGCGCTTGACATTTTTCCAAATAAGTCAAAATGCGTACTGTCACCACTGTGGAACTAGATTCGTGACGTCCGCAGCGTTTTGGGCTAAAGTTCTAGATATATAAAGTACCGCAACCTATGAGGCTATGAGTTAGACAGAGAAAGCATTCTTTTCCCGAAAATGGCGGATTTCGCCGTCAAATTAGTGTCGATCCCAATGTCATTTGCGTCAGTCTATCAAACGGTCGTCAACGAAGTAAAATTTTCGTTTTTCTTTGGCTTATTATTATGGCAACGAGTGGGTCTGTTTTGACTGTTCTAGACATTAAAAACAAAGTTTTTCTTAAAAGTCATGTTTGAGGTTAACATTGAATTTGGCGGGTTTGTAAGATTTTTGAATTTGCCGCTTTTTTCCCGAAAATGGCGGACGGTTTGCGGTACTTTATAACGTGTGATTCATTAAATTTCCATTCTGAGTTGGCGGTGGAAAAAAAAATCATGTCTTTGATTACACCTCATTTCTTTAAATCTCAAATAAGGTTAGTTAGGTTTTCTAGTTGTCGTTTGAAACGGACAGCAACAGATGAATCAATTTGGCGCATACGTTCAAATTCCAAGGCTTACCTAGAATGGAAATTTAAAGAATCACACGTTATATCTAGAACTTTATTTTGGGCCGATTCGGGTGTTTTCGGACAATACGTGGAAACGATACTTTTTATTTATTTATGTACGTACCAAAAATTTTTTTCATAAGTATTGATAGTGATAATTTGATATCAGCTTTTAAAAAAAAATTTTGAAAATCATGCAAAGTCCCTATTCATAATAATTCGTAAATGGAAGATTTATCTTCGCAGTTATTTACATATCAAGTCATGTAAATTATCTATTATAGGACGAAGAGAAACTTTCTGAATTCTGGAATAAATAATTTCATTACGTGTTATTATGTATAATATTTTACCTGAAACCTTTAAGAAAGTCAAACTCTCAAAACTATTTTGATTCAAGAAAATTGATCATTGCAAGACTAGTACTGTAATATTTTATGTGACGGTCATTACAGTAGTATTTTTAAAAGTAGTACTGTAATGTCTTAAAAGTTTGACTTTCTTGACGATTTCAGGTAAAATAGTAGGTACCTACATATACACAACTTGTTATGAAAGTGCCATTAATTGTTCAATGAGATAGACATTTTCATAACATCTAGTGTAACGTACTATTTTAATGTTTTCTCTTTCATTTGCAAGGTTTTTAAACATTAAAAATGAACCATCTCAAAAAATACTTCTATTGTTCTTATATTAACTTCCTCTTCATAAATCCTGCAATTAATAAGTTTTTAATTTTTTAGGTAAATCACTAGATTGCACTATGTGGTTCTTGAGTAAAATATTACTGACCACTTCTTGATTTCTAAAAATGCTAAGTAATATTTTCTTTTACCTGGATAACAATGTCTGCTTTAGAAATAATGTATTTCTGTTTTTACTTTTTTAAAGCCAACAACTGTTTTTTCAATTCTTTTAGTCTTGCCCCTAATTTTCAAATTTAATGGAAACTTTATTTTTGATAACTCTGCATTTTTTGCTAAAGCGTTGTTATTTAAAGTAATCTCCGCAATTTCTTCTGTTGCTTCAGACCCGCTTTGATTGTGCATATCCTTTCGTTTATCACAAATTTATTATTGTCGAAATTTGAGCATTTTCGTGATGCAAGTCCAACATGTCTGTCTTTAATACTTATTACTATTGCACTGTCATCAGGTAGGTACTTTTGTACATTCAATAGATACATGTTGTTGAACACCTTCAGAATATTTTTCTATTTCACTTCTGTTTTCAGTTAGAGTAGTAAATGCTTTACAATTTTCTGATGCTTGTACATTCCTCTGTTGAATTTGGTACCTATAATTATTTTTATAATTATGATTTTCGGATCCGCATAAAAACAAAATAGTGGTCCGTACCTTACACAAAAAAAATACGGGTACTCAAGTTGCGGACCTATAACCTACAGAATACAGGTCCGCAAATTAACCATATATGTACTTTTCATTTGCAGACTCCTAGTGAGCGTATTACAGATCTGCAATTTGCGGACCCCGAGACTCTTGATTTGAAAGAACCAAACTTTGCATTTGATTGATTATTTATCACTGAATAATAATCATAAGTTCTTTTTATTTCGGAGTCTATACATTTTTATTTGCGTCAATCTTGTATTTAACTTGCACAATTATCATATCACATGACAACTTTAAAGTGCAGTATTGTGTCTTAACTCCGTAACGAGTTTTTTCCATTAACTTGACTACATTCTTTACCTATATTAAATAAAGTATTTTTGAAAAATCCCGTACGCACGCCTCTGTGTTCTAAATAAAATGATTGCAACCTCTATTAATAGAGAATACAAAAAAAGATCTATGCAAAATATCAGAAGGCTAACTTTTTTTATTACTGATTTATAGCAAATTATTTAAAATAATTTATTTTTCTACGAAAATGCGGAATGACGTTTTTTCTGACAAGATAATCGAACTTGAAAGTAGGCATTTGAAAAACTAGTACGGAAAATTAGTGCGGAAACTTTTTTCCGCACACATTTTTTAAACTTTCCACACGCAAACAAAAACATAAAGAAGTACTTACATTTAGTTATAATTGTAACATTTATTTAATATCTAACAACCGGAGGAGTGCACATTAGTTCATCGCTTTCGCCTTAGTTTTGAAACTCCATGTTTATATTCACGTAATTTGATCTCAAAATCAAAATTATTTCGATGACAGGACACAATTTATAAACTGTCAACTGCTATGAGCTTTCAGTTCTATGACAACAAACTCACTTGATGTTTTTTTTAATCAGAAAAAGATTAACAAATAATTTTATTTTTTACGAATTCCACGTTTTCGTAGAAAAAATCGTATGTAACACGCTTGCGGAAATGGCCCATGACAATACTCGTGTGATTGCAGCACTCGCTATCGCTCGCGTTGCAAATTTCACACTCGTATTGTCATGATGCGTTTTCCGCACTTGTATTACAATATACTATTTCTTTTCCGTCGATCGTTTATTAAAGAGTCTAGTTAATGTATTGAAAGGAGTGTATTAATAACTCAGTTTAATGCATACATGCACATTAAAAACATTGTTAAAATTTGCTAGGTAACCAACAATATATTATATTATTGAAACATACATTTGGAACTGACGGCTGTCGAACTAGTAATTAATTATGTCAGTGGTATTTTGACTTATTGCATATTATGTCAGAATTTGGATTTTGCCATGGAACAAAATTAGATTATTTTCATTTTAATAAAGAGCGATCGACGAAAAAATATTGTAATCAACATGAGTGTTAATCGGCGATTAATAATCTCGACTCATTAACGCGTGAGCGTAGCGAATGCGTTAATGAGTCGAGATTATCGTTTCGTTTATTAATCGCCTTCATTAACACTCTTGTTGATTAAACTACTATTTTTGTCGATCGTTTATTAAAGATCTAGTTAATGTAATAAAAGGAGTGTATTAATAACTCAGTTTAATACATACCTGCAAATTAAAAACATTGTTGAGATTTGCTAGGTAACCAACAATATATTATATTATTGAAACATGTATTTGGAACTGACAGCTGCCGAAATTAATTAATTATGTCAGTGGTATTTTGACTTATTGCATATTATGTCAGAATTTGGATTTTGCCATGGAACAAAATTAGATTATTTTTATTCTAATAAAGAGCGATCGACGAAAAAATATTGTAATCAACATGAGTGTTAATCGGCGATTAATAATCTCGATTCATTGTGTACCTAAGGTTCGGACTACTATTTTGTTTTTGTAAGGATCCGCAAATCATAATTATAAAAATATATAGTACCTACCAAATTCAACAGAGGAATGTACATACATCAGAAAATTATAAAACACTTAGGTACTAGGTACTCTAACTGAAAACAGAAGTGAAACAGAAAAATATTCTGAAGCTATTCAACATGTATCTTTTGGGCCGGCCGCACACCAAAGAAACATGAAACATAAAACATGAAACAGGAAACAAATTCATATACCTATTTCATAAAATATCAACACATTTTATGAAATAGGTATATGTATTTGTTTCCTATTTCATGTTTCTTTGGTGTGCGGCCGGCCTTGTATGTACAAAGGTACCAGGGCCGTAGCGATAACTCCAGGGGCCCTGGGGCAAAACATTTCGGGGGCCCCAAGTATTGTGACTTCTGAAAACAGAGCCTTAGCAATTCTGTTTTCTGTGAGGGGGCAACAAAAAATTATAAATTTTGTTTCTTTTTTTTTAATATCTGTTGTAGGGTTGCCAATTTTTATTATTGCTTAGTAAGGTAGTAAGGATACGTAAAAGTTGTTTGATAGATTGTAGGGCAAAAAAGCGCCACAGGCGAAAATTTCAAACTTCTCAAGGTCAATGAGCTAAAATGAAAAGATACAATTTCGATCCGCAAAAATATTCAAATTGAAAGTTAGGTTTCGTATAATATAAATAGATTTTAGAGTAAATGCGCAAACTAAGGACTAATAGCGTCCTTATCGGTACATGGTAAGGACAAACGACATCCTTCTCAATATAAGGACTGTCCTTCAGTCACTCAAAATGTTTTCCAATAATTGCAATAAATATAATCATTGTCGTTTATGTTTATATGCATTTGCTCATTTTTTACCCTTTAATTCTTTTTTTTTAGATGTTTCTTCCTTTTTTGTTTCTTTTATCTTTTCTTTACAAAAAAATGAATTGGTGCCTAAAGTGCATATAGCCACCGTCGAGGGCCCCTACTCGACCGCTATTATTACCAACTTATTTTATTGTTTTACCATCTAGTAACCAGTAATTTGATACATATAATTGTATAGATAGGTATACTTGTGGCCGGGGGCCCCTCATGGAGGGGGGCCCCGGGGCGCTGCCCCGGCTGCCCTATGGTAGCTACGGCCCTGAAAGGTACCTGATGATAGCGCAATAGAAACAGGTATTAAAGTCAGACATGTTGGACTTGCATCACGAAAATGTTCAAATATTCGACAATAATAAATTTGTGATAAACGACAAGGATATCCACAATCAAGACGGACCTGAAGCAACAGAAGAAATTGCGGAGACTATATTTTAGATAACAACGCTTTGGCAAAAATTGCAGAATTATTAAAAATAAAGTTTCCATTAAATTTGAAAATTAGGAGCAGGCCTAAAAGAATTGAAAAAAACAGTTGTTGGCTTAAAAAAAGTAAAAACAGAAATACATTAGGTACATATTAAAGCAGACATTGTTATACAGGTAAAAGAGAATATTACTTAGCATTTTTAGAATTCAAGAAGTAGTCAGTAATATTTTATTCGAGAACCACATAGTGCAATCTAGTAATTTACCTAAAAACTGCAAACTTATATTAATTGCATGATTTATAAAGAGGAAGTTGATATAAGAACAATAGAGGTATTTTTTGAGATGTCTTCATTTCTAATGTTAAAAAACCTTGTAAACGAAAGAGAAAACCTTAAAAATATTTTTGTATAATTTGTAAGTTATGCATCAATAATTATAAACCAAATGTGAGGCGTGATGGGGATCCATAAAACTTGTTCTGTATCCATTTATTTTAATTTATTTTGAAATTGTTTAATTATTTTATATTTATTATCATACAAACTCAGTGTTCACATTTAAATTTTTATTACGGAATGTTGCTATATATTTTTGTTTATGTAAACTATTTATTTTAATATTTTTTGTGTTTGTGTTTATTTCATTACCAAATATAGCAGTTTAATCAACAAGAGTGTTAATAAGAGCGATTAATAATCGAAACGATTTTAACGCGTAAGCGAACCGTTTCAATAATATAAGATTTTGTTGGTTGCATAGCAAATCTCAACAATGTTTTTAATATGCATGTATGCATTAAACTGAGTTATTAATGCACTCCTATCAATACATTAACTAGACTTTAATAAACGATCGACGGAAAAACAATTTATTACAAATTTTCACCTTTAAATATTTGCTACCTATAGCCTGGCCTTAAAATTACAACACGTAATAGCAAATATTAATTTTTAATATTCAAACTTTAATTCCTTTGAAGGTTTTTGGGCTTGTCGCTCGTCCTCCGTTAAAACCAAGGTTTACTTTACTTAGATTGAATAAAAATTAAATTTAGTTATCATCATAAACCTTAATTATACAAATAGTTTAAATTGCTAGAAGACAGTGACGGACTCAGTGAAGAGCAAATAATTTCTTGTACCTAATAAGGGTGTTCAAAAAAGGGTAAAAGTTTTTAAGGGTATACATAGGTCCACAAATCCACTGTTGCGGAAATATGAGCGATTTCATGTTTCTGCTACTTTAGTTAAGAAGAGGAAGAGGACTTCTTGCATGGCCTGCCAGGTCACCTGATTTAACTCCATTCGACTTTTTTCTTTGGGGTTATTTAAAAAGTTTAGTGTATAGCGTACCTGTAAATACCCTGGACGAATTAAGGCGATGGTTTAATCTAGAAGTGGGGACACTTTAAGTATTTTTTTTAATGTAATTATGTTTAATTTAATGATTTTGTCAGAAAATCTATTAAAAATAAAAAACATTTAACTAAAGTTTTGGAAAAATGAAGTCGCTCATATATATTTCCGTAACCGTGCATTATTAAGACTTTTGGACTTGTTTCGGCCCATACTACATACCCTTAAAAACTTTACCTCTTTTTTTTAACACCCTGTATAACCGTCTTTTTGTTAGTTTTTAAGCAAATTTCAGTTAAATATTTTAGCCCTCCAAAACTGTTAAGTATTTTATTAAAACTACAAACATTAAACTTATGCACGCCGTTTATTACAGTTAAAACCTCACACCCTCTCATGTTCTTCCAATTGGATAATCTTCTCCGTGGCCTCCCACATCTTCATACAAAAATGCCTATTATATGTCTGCTTTGGTCGGTACCATTCTACACAATCCGTAAAGAACTTCCCCCCAACTTTCTCCACTTTATTATCACAAGCTAAATAGACAATCGTCTGACTACCCTCCTCCACATTCTACAAAAAAACAACAGTAAAATCTTTACTTTTCCAAGAAAATTTAAACTTACTTTTCCAAATGTCTTAGAAAACACATGCAGCAATTTAGTAAAAAAATTACTTTCGAGTTGAAGTGCGCTGTTGAAAATTGACGTATTAACAACACCTGGATGATATGCGTTAGCTGTTACTCCAGTATTTTTTAGTTTCTTAGCTAGTACCACTGCAGCCACAGACATTAGAAGTTTCGAGTTGCCATAGGCGCCCACGTCCATTTTCCATTCGTTTTCATCTTTTTTCGTCTGGGTTAAATAGTCTTCTGGAAAAGTTTTGCAGAGGAACGCCAAGCAGGAGCTTGCGAAAAGTATGCGACTTGGTGCTGATTTTTTTAGAAGACCTAATAAAAGCAGTCAAATTTCTGATCTTAACTGTCTAAAAACTTATATATAAATATGGAAGCATACCTATAAGAAGACATGTTAATAGCACATGGCTAAAATAATTAACTTGAAGCGTTTTCGATAGACCATCTTCAGTTACCACCATTTCCTTACTACCGATTCCAGCATTGTTAACCAGGATATCCAAACGTGACTCAGTTTCAGTTATATCTTTAGCTAAAGACCGTACTGATTTAAATGACTGGAAATCCACGTTTTTAGTCACGATATTAGGATTGTGGGTTTCTCGAATGATTCTTCCCTTGGTATTGGTTAAATCTTCGATATCGGCAATGATAACTCGACATCCTCTGGAGGCTAGATACAGCGCCGTTTCCAAACCCAAACCTCAAAGCAAAATTAGATGAACTAATGGTATTTTCAAGATGATAAGTACCTGAATATCCTCCGGTGATAAGGGCAGTTTTGCCATTTAAACAAACTTTACTTTTACACCTGCCTTTGGTGAGAACAAAGAAGAACTTTATTAGAACAAAAAGCAGTAGAATCATGCACAACATGTCTTAACAGTTATTTTATCGGAATATTTTAAGTTGTAAAAATTACTGACCTTGTAGAGTGGTTTTTATTATCTTTTTGAAGGGAAGCAATAAGCAATTTATTATCAGTGAAATACGGACTATAATGACATACTCCTACTATACTGTATAATTGTGTGGTTTATATTATATTTATGTAAAAATAAGTGGGTTAGCAAATATTCAACGATAAAGTTGTGGAAATAAAGCAAAGAATAACTCAATAAATAAATAGTACCTATAGTATTTTATGAGGAGCTTAAGTGATGCTTTATGTGCTGAGGCTGGTGTTTGACCGACGAACGAAATGAGTCAGACAAAAGCAGCCGTCGCACATAAAGCGACTTAAGCTCCGAATAAAATATGCTATTTTTTCTTCAAACGCAAACAATTCATTAAATTGTAAAATTATTAATTGAAATTTTAATAAATAAACTTTGACAATTAATTTGACTTATGACCAGCGGCGTTTAAGTACTACTTATACGCCGGCGACAGGTAAAGTAGTACTTTAACTGACGCCGGCAATAAAGTGACGCTTAAACATAATAATCAGTACAGCAGGGTAATATCACACTTAAATGTCGTTTGAAGAAAAATGACATTTTATTACAAATAATAGTCACAATGAAGGAGAGCTCTTAAGATTCCAAATTTGTGTAATGTTCACAAGCCTTCCAAACAAGCTTACAAAACGCCTTATCCTTCACAGCTTTCGGTATCACCATTTCCTTGCATTTCCAAAACTGTATCCCAGTAGTTCCTTTCAGTTTTTTCGACACAGCCACATGAACAGTCGTCTGAGTCCCTTCCCAAACACTCCAAAACAATTCCAAGAAACAATTCAAAAATTTAAAAGAGCTATGAGATAGTACCTTTCCAAAAATACAATTAAGATAGTTCCAAATTGGTGCCATTAAGAAACCATAATCGGTTTGTGCGAAAATTTATCAGAAATTCTTGTCTTGATTGCACCTGGATGTACTGAGTTGACCATGACACCATCCGACTGTAGTATCTGAGCAAAACCATTAGCTATTATTATGTTACACAGCATTGAGTTGGCGACAATAGTACTGTTCATCCAGATACTATTTGCATGCCCTGGTTCTGGGTTAACGTTAGACAGATTGAGATTGTGGAGTAACGCCATGAAGGAACCAGTGAAGACAACTCGACTCCCCCTGGATTTCTTTAACAAATCTGCAGGAAAATCCATAAAAACTCACAACTTTGCCTACGAGTACATAGCAGTTAACAAGTAGGTTAGCAAAAAATGTCCGAAAGTGTTGATTTGCATAATGGGATGCAAATCGTCTGCTGTAGGTATACTTGTTGCCACCTGCACTAATTCCTGCATTATTTATAAGAATGTCCAAACGAGCTTCTGTTTGGTTGATGGTGGGAACGAAGAGGTGAAACGGATTTTAAAGAGGCAAGGTCCAGATGCAATGCTGTGATGTTGGTATTGGATGTGTGTTTTATAATTTGGTCTTAATTGGCCACGTCAGTAAGGATTACTTTGCAACCACGGGAGGCGAGGTTTAGGGCTACTTGGTAACCGATTCCTAGAAGTAGAGAGATTGTAAAGAAACGTATGGGTAGAAAGAGGAGATTTTTGGGTAATAAAGTTTGAAGCTAGAAAGAAAGGGTATTGCCGATTCCCAGGAGGGAGAATTTCAGGAATTGTAAAGAAACAGAGAGGTATAAAAACCTATATTTTTTTAGAGTAAAATTTGAAGATCTAACACTTTTTATTTATTAGTGCTGATTCTTCAACAAGAATCTTTAAGAACGAAGACGCAAAACTAAATTTAAGGGTATGTGCAAGGACATTGTTGATGGTTTCGTAAAATCTGAAAAATGGAAGATTTTCGTGTACAGTTGGCGACACGGAATAGTTTCCAGGCATTTTTTTCCATTGTAAATTAAATCATGATCATAGGCTCGATAATTGCTTAGTGACATTATTAGCAGTCATACTTGTGTCACAATATTTTATGTAAAGTATTTAAGTAAAACGTCTAGAAATTTTCTTATTGATGCTCAAAAAGGCGCAATTGTGGCACATCTAGAAGATAGTTGGTCAAGTAGACAAGTAAATGTAATTTAATGAGATCTTCTCCTGTCTCCACCACTGCCGTTAAAAGAAATTTTGATTTAAAAAGTCTGATTTATAATGCTAAAAAAATTAAAAAATTGCTACTTTGATCAATTTGTCTGGAAACTATTCTGTGTCGCCAACTGTACACTTCTGTGCAAAAAAAATGCATACACTTACATTTTATTTGTGTAACTTGACTTTAATGTCACTGTCACTGTCATACAACAATCGAAATATCCATTCAGTTAATATTCAAGATTTTCAAGAAGTGCTCATTACAATGCCCCCTCAATTAAGCGAAATCCAAAAGGCTATATCCTTATTACTAAATTAGAAGATGGTTGGTCAATAAGAAGACTCGCTGTTTATCTCGGAATTAATCCAAGCACGGTATTGAGAGTCACAAAGCGATGGGAACAACAAGATACTTTGAGCCGAAAAGTTGGGTCTGGGAGGAGAAAAATTTCAAATAACGCACTAGATGCTGTATTGCTTAATTTTTTAAAAGAACATCCATTTGAATGCGCCGCTGCTGCTGCAGTTGCAACTTTCCCGGCTCTAGACCTACGGTTTGTAGACGAATTAAAGTCTCAGAATAAAAAAATTGTTCAAGTGTCAGAAAAGCATTACTTTCGGTTGAATGTAAGCAATCTAGAGTTCTCTTCGCGTTTAATCACTTGCATCGCAATGTTGACTTTTGGGAACGAGTTATCTTTACAGATGAAAAAGTCTTCCAATCCTCTAATGACGGACGTTTGCCTGTTTATAGACCACCAAACTCCAGATTTGTTGAAAATTATATAACTGAAGTTAACAAGCAAGGAAGGTTTTCAGTAAATGTTTGGGCTTGGATGAGTAGTAACGGGCCTGGGGTTTGCTGGAGAATTGGTACGAGGTTTACCTAACTCGCCA
Organism: Pediacus dermestoides; assembly: GCA_963942485.1. Classification (NCBI taxonomy): domain Eukaryota; kingdom Metazoa; phylum Arthropoda; class Insecta; order Coleoptera; family Cucujidae; genus Pediacus; species Pediacus dermestoides. The sequence goes on along the minus strand of OZ012628.1, from coordinate 10,018,960 downwards.
ACTTATCGTCAGATTTTGGATAATGTTATGCTACCAACAGTAAATCAAATTTAGCCGAAAACAATTTTATTTACCAACACGATAACTGTCCGGTTCATACGGCTCAAATAATTCAACAGTGGTTTACATACAACAATATTGAAAATTACCATGGCCCGCAAATATTCCAGACATAAATCCCATAGAAAATATATGGGCATGGTTAAGTAAAAAAAATGTATAAAAGGAATTTTCGTCCCAGAAATCAGGAAGAGTTATGGGACAACATTGAAGCAGCATGGGAGAATCTGAATTTGAACGAAAATATTTGTCAGAATTTAATTCATTCCATGACAAGAAGATTGGCATTGTTGGTTGAAAAGGATGGAGCTAGAATTAACTACTAGCAATAGTTTATCTCTTCAGTCTTTTTATGTTCAATAATCCCAATTTATTTTTTCTGTCGTTAATATAAAATTGTGTTCATTTACAAGTCTTTTTTTGAAACAAATCTTGATAATAATTAATAAAGGTAATCAATGGAGGTAAATGATTCCTAGTAACTGGTTTGCAAACATGGAAACAGATGTAAGACAAATTTGCTCAACTAAAAAAATGCAAAAATCGCTCTCAAGACTTGTATGCTTTTTCAGTGAACAGAAGTGTACTTCTTAGAAATCCAGGGAGAAATAAAAATTATTTCAAACTTTTATATGCAGGAACTATAGAATAGTACTTATTCATCTCTTACCTGATTTATAAAAGAGATAAGAACTGAAATTGTTACATTTTGGTACCTATACCTAACATTTTTGTTTAAATATTTTGATTACCTTCTGCAGCGCCAGTATTTCTAAATAACTCGAGCTCTTTGTCACACCACAAGTAGCCCTCAAAACTGCATAAATCCCTATAAATACCACCACGAAAATAAGAAACATCATCCTGATCTCATACACAATTGATGAAAATTGAATGCAGTTAACACTTGAGATATTTTATTCAAACAGTGTAATAGATTCCATTTTTAAATATTTTGTTTTTAAAGTTAATTGCATAATAGGTCTAGACAACATCTGGAATAATTATGCAAATTTAAGTTTTTGTTTGTTATGCGAAATGGTTTGTTTGCGCAGGTAACAAACCGGCGGTCATCAGTAATGATTCTGTGGTGTCCCAAACACTTGTCTGCAAATTTTTGTTTTCAGCTCTTGTATAGGTTACTGGTTCGCATTCGTTGAAATGTTGCCCGGAATATTGTTCAATGTTTTGCTCAGTGGCCAGGTAGATTGAAGTCTGGGCCCCTTCTTCACTACTCTGCATAAAAAAAACTGTAACACAAATAATTATTTTGAAGATTTGTACCTTAAAATACATCATAGCCACAATTTGGAAAAGAATGTTCATCAATCCTGTAATTCTTCGGAAAATTTCCGTGCGAACAGCTCCGGGATGCAAGGAATAACATGTAATATTAGTGTTATGTAACCTACTAGCCAATACTTTAGTAAACAAAATATTGCACAATTTCGAATTAGCGTAAGTGCTATACAGCCCATCGAAGGCGTTTACTTTATCTATTTTAAATTTCGAGTACTTCGCTGCAACTGAAGAAACGGTCACTACACGCCCATTGGGAGATTTCTTCAAAAGTTCTAAAAAAATCCAAAAGTAAATCACGATATCTCACCTAAGTTAATCTTCGTTACCTAAGAGCAAATTAGTAAACAAAAACGGTCCAATGTGGTTAATTTGCATGAGTATTTGTAGACCATCCTCGCTGATATTGTCGTCCAATCCACCAGCTCCAGCATTGTTCACCAGAATATCGATTTTTTCCTCGTTCTTCAGCAAGTCACTTGCACATTTTTTAACGCTTTGCAACGAGGCTAAATTCAGTGGTACTAAATCTATGTTAGGGTTGGTTGTTTCTTTGATGATTTGGTCTCGAGCTTGAGAGCCTTTGATTTGATCTCTGCATGCTAGGATGACTTTGGCACCGCGTTTTGCCAACTCCAGGGCGGTTTCGTATCCAATTCCTGTATACGGAAGATTGAGATTCTAGGAGCTAGAGGAAGGATATTATATTTACCAGAATTTGCGCCTGTTATCACTACAGTTTTTCCAATTAAACACACTTTATTTTTGCACCTTTTACTGTTATATTTTACATATAATTTAATATAAATTAAGAAACCAATTACGAAGATAAGAATGTAGGAAGCCGCCATGACTTATTGAATTTCTAGTTCATTGTTAATCAAATTAAACTGAGTTAGTCATAATTTAAGTTTGCACCATTTGCATTCAATACATTTTAATTATTCCAAAAATAAAACACCGACTCATTGGAATTGTTAAAAATAAAAATTTAAGTCCATATTATAGATTTACAATCGATGCATTTTATTACTTGGTAAGGTGTGTTTATTATAGTAAAGATAATTTGCAGATATGATGAAACTCATTTAATATGATTTATGTAAAAGTTAATTGAAATCAATATAACTTTAATCCAGGTGTTGAGAATAAACTGTTTAGTTTATTCTCAACGCTGACAGTAGAAATAACCGGTGTCTTCTATACTGACCCTTTCTTGTTTTCTAATCGCTTTATATAATTTTTAATATGTGCCTTAGTGACTAATATTAATAAAATCGAACAAAACTACTATTAATATTATTCAAAGAAAAAACTTTAATAATGTTGTAAGAAAATATTTTCAGGTAATAAAATCGAATACAATTAAAAGTTTTTCCTTGTAAACTTTTTAATAGTCGAAATTTCGTTACCTACACATAATGGAAAATAGAGTGAACTAGTTATACACTTTTTTCAAGTTTATCAGTTCGTTCCACAGTCGAAATGTCGGTGGTCAATTTAATTAAACCCATCTACATCATCTCCAATTATGTTGGTTTAAATCCTGCAAGTTTAAACAGTAAAACTCGCCACTATGGTAAAATAGCACATACGTTAATTATCCTAACACTTTTTACTGTCCTTATTTCTATGGATAAGTACAAGTTGGCGACAACTGAAAACAGTATTTATGTGATGGTGCTCCTGCATACTTGTGCCAGCATTTTGCAATTTTGCACGATTTTACTTGAGTCTTTTTACTTTGTTCAAGACTATAATCTACAACTTGGCGCTTTGGAAGAGTTTGATAAAAATCTAACCAAACTGAATTTTTTTATTAATTACAAAAGGAGCAAGACAGTTTTAAGAATATTTTTAATTGTGGCGCTGATTATAGTTTTTTATTTTGTAATTTCCGATTTGGTGTTAAATATTCTTTTAAATACAAATTTTAATGTATTTTATTGGATACAAGACAAGGCTCCTATGGTGATGGTTTATATCACCACGATTTTCATAAGTTGCAATTTGTATCTAGCAAAAGAAAGATTTGGTTTCCTAAGTTGTATAGTGGATGGTTTTTTGAAGCCTAGTAATGATAAAAAATCCATACTCGCTGTTTTAAGTTTATATAAAGGAGTTACAAATTTTGCTACTAGCATAAATTATCAACATTCCTTATCAATTCTATTGAGTTTTCTCGTTATTACTATATCGCTTATATGTGACATTTTTATCTTATCAAAGGTGGAATTACCTCATTTGGAGCTGTATAACGCGTGTAATAAAATATTATCCCATGTCCTTGTACTTTTGTCAATATTGTTATCGTTTGATTTAGCAAAAAACGAGGTAAAGAATTATTTGATAAAATTTTATGTGTATTTATTAAAAAACTTTTTAGAACGATAAATTTTTGAAAAAATTCTATGCACTATTGCTTGGTAATAAACTGGAAGTCACCTCAGAGGTACTTTTAAATTTAAACGCAGAGATAAATAGTTTACATATTTTTTTTAGATGCAAGGATATTATCTGTTTTTACGGAAAAATAGACTAAAATTTACGATTTTCGGTGTTTTCCCTCTGAATATATCGACGATATTTGTGGTAGGTGTATATGTATAAAAATATCAGATGGATGTTTTTTCCACAACGCAACTTTTTCAGATATCTGGAAGTGTTTTCAGCTATTTGGTTATTGTTCTACAATTTACTGCACATGAAAGAATTGAATTCAAGAGCGCGATATTAAAAACGGATGTAATTAAGAAAGATTTAGGGTAGTTTTCTTACCTAAATTGAAATGTGCGCGTCGATGTTTTTTCCTAAAGAACCTTTCAATAAAATCACAATTTCAAATCCGTTTTAAATCTCACTCTTTATTATCATATTTAGGTATCTATATAGTATATAATCTATTTTAAAATCAATAATAATATTAAGAAGAATTATGATTCTTAAAATTCATGTTTCCTAAAATTGTTTTTAAAACAATAAATAATTTGATGACTTTTGGTTTTCTTTACTTATCTTATTTCTTATTTCAATGTATTAAAAATGTATGCCTACAACGGAAAAGCTGGGGGAACAAAATTACCTACACGAAATACCTCTATTGGAAGTTTATTTATCCAAATTTCAACAATAATATAAATAATTAATATCGTTTTCCTTTTGGTGCATATTTCACCATTTTTTCAGATACCTCCCACAACTTTTTGGCCATCCACGTAGATATCATTCCCGCTCTTGTATCTCTTTACGTGGTTACAGAAAAATGACAATACTTAGAATTAAAATTTAATAAAATTGTTTTGTGAAACAATAAAAAATTCATGATTCTTCATTTTCTTTGCCATTTTATTTTAATATTTTAAAAATGTATTATATCTAAGGAAATTTTGGGAAAAGTTAGTGGAACAAACTTAAAATTACCCACACAAAATACTTCTACAGGAAGTTTATTAATCCAAATTTAACAATAATATAAAAAATTAATATTGTTTTTCTTCTGGTGCCAATTTCACCATTTCCTCAGATACCGCCCACAACTTTTTGGCCAACCACGTATCATTCGCACTCTTGTACCTCTGCACGTGTTTACAGTCATGGAAATGCTCACCGCTTATCAACTCCACATCCTTGTCCACAGCCAAATAAATGGAGGTTTGTGCACCCTCCCTGGCAGTCTACAAATAATAAACCAGTTACATACGTCAATATAAGCATCATAACTAAACTCACTTTGAAAAATATCTTAGATAAAAACTCCGTGACAGTCCTCATGAAAGGCGGCATGGTCCGGAAGATCTCCGTCTGCACGGCTCCTGGATGCAACGAGTTAGTAGTCACTAAAGTACCCTTTAATTTCGAAGCAAGTTCCCTGGTAAACAAAATATTGCATAGTTTGGTATTGCAGTAGAGCTTAAAGTCCCCTGGGAAATCATTCATGTCATTGAGGTTAAGCGTGCGACTCCACTTTCCAGCTATGGAGGAAACATTGATAATTCTGCTAGCGCCAGATTTCTTTAGCAGCCCTAACAGAAGATTCGTAAGCAAAAATGGTGCAAAGTAGTTAATTTGCATGAGGAGCTGCAGACCATCTTCGGTTTTGCCCTCACCGGATCCACCAGCTCCAGCATTGTTAACTAGGATGTCAAGCTGGGGTTCGGTTTTATTGATGTCTTCAGCGAAAGCCCGTACGGATTTCAATGAGGCGTAGTCGACTATTTTAACTAGGACTTGATTAGCATCGGCGCCGGTTTCATAGATAATTCGTTTGGCCGCTTCGTTGGCTTTAGTCTTATCTCTACAAGCGAGTATAACGCGTGCGCCTCTTTTGACTAAATCGATAGCGGTTTCGTAGCCAATACCTAGAGGAAAAACTAAGGTTAAAGAAGTTTTGGATAAAAGTAAGATAATTACCCGTGTTTGCACCAGTGACGATAGCAGTTTTTCCTACTAAAGAAGTCGAACTTTTACAACGGCCAGTTTTTAGTTTTAGGAAGATTTTAATAGCTGCTATAAGTAGACCAAATTTAAGAAACGTCGCTACCCACGAGCAACAACCAGAGAAAACGCACAACATTTTTTATGTAGGTATTCTTATGTGAGCACTGTGATAAATAAAAGTTTCAATGTCGTTAAACCATTTAAATCATCGAATTTTGATAATCTACCTATGTTTATCTTAAATTGATAACGTTGTTTTTAAACTTTGTGCTTGCATGACTGTGGTAAAATAGTACAGAACATTCCAGTCGTCTGCCAGTAGGAGTAGTTATAAATTGGAACCACTTAATCAATTTGAAACATCATAATTTTAATCAAAATGGTTTGTTGTGTCGCCGCTATAATCCTCGCATTAATTTTCCTTATTTTGGTAGCAACTAAAATATATGTGAAACTCACGACGAAATGGTGTGAAAGCCAAACTTGCCTCGTTGGAAAAACTGCTATAGTTACTGGCGCCAACACAGGTAAGAATGAATTTAAAACTAGTAACGTCAGAAAAATATTATTCGATTCGTATAGGTTTGGGTTACGAAACCGCGTTAGATTTGGCAAAGCGCGGTGCCAAAGTTATTTTGGCATGTCGTAATCAACAGAAAGCCGACGAGGCCAAATCGAGGATTATCCACGAAACTAACAATGAAAAGATCGTGGTTAAGATCATTGACATGGAATCTCTGGAGTCTGTTAGGGCTTTCGCTGAAGACATCAACAGTAGCGAGGAGAGACTGGACATTTTGGTGAACAACGCTGGTGCGATTGGTTTTGTGGATAGTTTGACCAAAGATGGCTTACAAACTGGAATGCAAATCAACTATTTTTCACCATTTTTGCTAACAATTTTACTATTGGGTACAGTATTTTTTCTGTGGGATTATTAAATTGTAAACCACGTAAAATTCGTAGGTCTGTTGAAGAAAACTGGAAAATCACGTATTGTCAATGTGTCTTCCTTGGGTGCTAAAAGGGCTACAACATTCGATCTAGCCAAAATCAACCAATTCCCAGGGTCATCAATGCGATTGTACTTCAACACAAAACTCTGCAATATTTTCTTTACCATAGAACTAGCAGCCAGATTAATCGGAACCAATATCACAACTTATTCTCTTCATCCAGGTATAGTCCTCACAGACATTTTCCGAAAAAGAGGCTGGTTTAAGACACTTATGGAACATGTTGGAGGCTGGGTTTTGAAGGTATTATCCCAACAAAGAAATTTTGGAAACTTGCTTAATATTCTATTTTTCTAGTGTTCAAAAGAAGGCGCCCAAACTCAAATCTATTTATCTGTGGCTAATGGAATAGAAAAGTTGAATGGTGAACACTTCGCTGAGTGCCACAGGGTTGAACCTTACGCAACTGCTTTGGATAAAACTCTTCCAAAGAAACTGTGGGAAGCCACTGAGAAATTAGTGAAACTTACTGCTGAAGAGAAGAAAATCCTACCAAGTAGGAAAATTATTTAAAAAGTTTTGTACTATTGAGTAATATATTTATAAATAAAACAGTGTTTTGTGAATGATCATGAATAGGTACTTTTTATGTAAATGTAGAACCCTTTGTTGTAACCATAAATTCTTATGTTTGAAATATTCTATCAAAAAAGCGCGCTTTAGGTGATGTTACTATAGTAGAAGCATCCGATTTATTGATCAAACTCTGAAGTTTCTGGGTCAAGTCCTTTATCCGTTTCTCCTTCACTGCTAGCAAACTCTCCAAATGCTCAATTTTATTCTTCATAATGCTTATTAGATCATCTTTCTTCACTACAGACTTGTTGATATTCTCATAGATTTCATTAGACATCATTTTTGCACCATGATTTTCGAACCATTCTTCAACCGAACAGGAATTATGCTACCAGTGTAATTTATAATACCATCTATGTAAATAATTTTGCTTTCATTGGCGTCGCAAAGTCTCAATTTTCGTTTTGACTTCGCGCAGAAGATGCTCGATTACTCCTGGGTTGCCCTTATGTTTTAGATTTTTTCTCATACCTACACGAAGAGGGCCACTTTATTTGCGTGAAATGCGGGTAGAAAGTCGCCTTTTTAGGGTAGTCGCGGAAAATAAGGGGTTTGACCTTAGTTCTCGATGTTATGTTGCCAAAGACCTGTCCGGAGAAGTCCGTGACAACGGAGCGTTTCCAACTTCCAAGAAATTCAACTCAGTCGGACAGAACGGAAAACCCAAAATCCAAATCTCTAGCAGCGACGGTCCACATGTCCAAAATAACAATTACAGACCATGACGGCGAATACAAATAGTATAATATTGTGGCACAATAATATACTGACGGCCAAGGGAAGAGTAAGAAAAAGAGGAAGTGAAAGGGCCTAAAAGGAGAATAATAATTAGCTCACTGGAATCTTGGAATTAACGTCGCAGTTTAATTTACCTGAGTTCTTGTGTGGCCCTGAAGTTTATTTCATTAGTAATTTCGTGTATAGTCTTCCGTAGAGATTATAACATCAATTCATCCAAAAATATCTATCCACACTGATAGATCACGATAAACCCAAAGAACTGACATTATTTAATGTGTACCACAGGGGGATGTTCCAGAAAATATCTGATAATTAATATGCTCCCATGTGTACAAACAAAATACAAATGAATTAACAAGGCACGGCTTTTTGGAAAAGCCGCTAAAGAAATGCCAAGAATTCCAGTAAAAAAGGGGGGCTTGAGTTAGAAAATTATCAAAATGGTACAGTCAAAGTCTCCTAGCGAAAACTGTATACAGGGTGGCTGAAATTCCGTTTCCAGCATGGGGATCTCGCTTATTATAATAGATGGACCATAGGTTTAAATTTGGCAAAGTTGCTAAATTTAGTGCTCAGTAATAATCCTAAGACAAATTTGAATTATTTTGAACGGTTTTCTGAAAAAGTGAAAAAAACTGAAAATTACAATTTTTGAAAATCCATGTGACACAGACATTGAGACTCGGAGATGAAGTTCACAGACTCCAGTTTTGCGAGTTTCTTCTTGATAAATACCAACGTAACGAGGATTTTCTGACAAATATTATTTGGACGGATGAATGTTCATTCACCAACTTGGGCGTGTTCAATCGTCATAATGAACATTATTGGGCCAGAGAAAATCCCCGTACCTATAGAGAAGCAAGACCACAGCACCGATTGGGTATCAATTTTTTTTTCTGGCCCAATAATGTTCATTATGACGTTTGAACATGCCCAAATTGGTGAATAAACACTCATCCGTCCAAATAATATTTTTCAGAAACTAAGCGAGTTTGGCCTGCTTAATTTCGAGATGATTGCTGTATTGGACACATTTTTTAAATTTTAACAATTAAAATAAAATCTGAATATCATGTGTAGCACATCGATGAATTTGGAAAAAAATGTACTATCCAATGATGTGTAAAGTAGATAGTACGCCCATTAGAAAAACTGAAGTTGGCGTTTAAAAAACAAAAACGAATCGATGTTTAAAGAAGTGACGATCACTGATCGATAGAGCATAAAAAGTTGCTTTGAGAATGTTTTTACAGATTTGAAAAATGTTCAGAAATAAAAAAGTTATGGGCGATTTTCAAAAATTGTAATTTTCAATTTTTTTCACTTTTTCAGAAGACCGTTCAAGATAATTCAAATTTGTCTTAGGATTATTACTGAGCACTGAATTTAGCAACTTTGCCAAATTTAAACCTATGGTCTATCTATTATAATAAGCGAGATCCCCATGCTGGAAACGGAATTTCAGCCACCCTCTATAAGGTCAAGACAACAAGAACCGAAAAACAAGATGATGCGAGGAATACTAAGCTGGAGGTAGCTAAACGCAATGACCAATAATATAATGAAATGCCGATGAGTGATTGTGATAAACCTTTTAGGTTAAGCAAAATCAATCCAAAACTAGCCATAATTTAGTGGAAAAATGAACCGTTACACACCACTTAAATCTTCGATTTTTGATAATCTACGCATGTTTATCTTAATCTTAAATTGATAACGCAGTTTTTAACCTTTATGTCTACATGACTGTGGTAAAATAGTATAGAACATTCGAGTCGTCTGCCAGTCAGTTGGCATAAATTGAAACCACTTAGGTACCTAATCAGATTTGAAACATCATCATTTTAATCAAAATGATTTGCTGTGTCGCAGCTATAATCCTCGGATTAATTTTCCTTATTTTGGCAGCAACTAAAATATATGTGAAACTTACGACGAAATGGTGTGAAAGCCAAACTTGCCTCGTTGGAAAAACTGCTATAGTTACCGGCGCCAACACAGGTAAGAATTAATTTAAAACCAGTACCTAACGTCAGAAAAATATTATCTTTCCACAACCAGTGGTGGTCATAATTCTACTATTGGGAGACGTCTTATGATATTAATAAAACACATGGGTCTTATAATTAAATATCCATGACTATGGACTATATAATTCCTAATAAAAAATATCTGATGTGCCCAACACATGACTTTTTTATACTTACGGATAGTATCACAATAATTACTTTTCCTAAAGAAATTAAGATAAATTTCTTGTAAAAATTTTGAAGGTTTCCAGCAATTTTCAAATAGTCTCTGTCGCACTTATTGCAATACGCATAAATCTGTCCTTGTCCCACTCATTATAATCGAATTTTACGACAAAAATGTGTTTTATTTTAGATTTTTGACCTATTACTCACTTAAAAAAATCTCCCGGTACTTATGAAATTACATTTATTTATTCATTATTATTGTTTTCGGTATCATAGAAACCAGTAAATTAAAAAAAAAGTAATGGTCCGTCCTTCTGGGATTCGAACCCGGGACCTTCCGTTTGGCAGCCATATAATGAGACACATGGTCTACCTCGACCATCGAATTCAACTATCAACGCGCGCTATGAGAAATATAAAGTGTTTTAATATTATCTAGTTTTTTTGAAATTTTTTTGACGGAATTTCAAAAAAAAGTTCAAACAAAATTTGTTCAAAATTGAATTCTAAATCAATGATAAAGAATAAAAAAATCTCATAAATTGTTTATTTTTCAAGATATTCATAAAAACCTAAAAATGTCTTCAGGTAACTGTCACTTGTTTTGGTGCTAGATGAAAAACATTGAATGTGGCACCCACAATTTTGTTCAAACTCTTAAATATGAAATTTGAATCAAATCCGACAACTCGTTTTTGAGTTATGGTGGATACAGACAGACACACAGACAGACAGTCAGACACACAGACAGACATCATGGCGAAAATGGTCAAAATGGATTCAGGGGGCCTCAAAACGTGTAAATCCATCAAAATCTCGAAGTCGAAAAAAATCACGATTACAATACTTCCTTATACTTCATATAAAGAAAGTAATTAATTCTACGTAAACTGCCAAAGGTCATTTCAAAATTAAAAACAAAAATTTTCCAAAATATTAATTTAAGAACGTCACTCTCACTCTCTGGTCTAGTTGTGGATAAAACGTTCTATTGCATACGTGTCTTAGTTGTATTTTATCCACTTTTAAGAAAATTCTTGCGTGCATAAAATACATCCTAGAGCCTTGTACACTTGTATACAAAGTCGAGCGATTTTTGTATATAGACAATCGGGAGACAAAATCATGTCTATAGACACGTTTTTCGAAAAAAATTGCAGGACTTTTGTGTCCCGTTTGAAATGGGCGACATGAGACAATTATTGTTAGTCAATGTTGCGCGATATTTCGTAGTGTGGACGCTTTGATAGACATTGTCTCCCATTTTTCTCTGTGAGCCCAGGAGAAATCTTCTTGTTTCTTATATTTTTTTGTTTTTTTTTATCAAAATGAGGCCTACAGAGAAAGTGTTATTAATAATTGAAGATTTTCACGCGAGATTTTGTTTGTGGGGTGACTTGGTGACTAGTCCTGAATATAAAAATCGTACAAAGAAAAAAATTGTTATCGAAGAGCTGGCTCAAAAATATGAAGTGTTAGTAGGTGATTTAAAAAAAAAATCATAATTTGAAAATAGTTTTTCTTCGGGAGCATAAAGAAATTGATCATTCAAAGAAGAGCGGGGTATCTCCTGTAAAGATTGCTTAGTTTGCATACGACCACTTGTTGTTTTTACTATTTTACTGCAGGTCTGTCATGTCTAGTAACTAAAACTAGGAACAAGGCATTCAAGTGTGGACACGCGACAAAGTCTCTGGACTGTCTATAGACATTTTCTAGATACATGTCTATAGACAATCGCTCGACTTTGTATACAAGTGTGTACAAGGCTTAAGACACTTATACAATAAATAACTATTGATTCGTATAGGTTTGGGTTACGAAACCGCGTTAGATCTGGCAAAGCGCGGTGCCAAAGTTATTTTGGCATGCCGTAATCAACAGAAAGCCGATGAGGCAAAATCGAGGATTATCCACGAAACTAACAATGAAAAGATCGTGGTTAAGATCATTGACATGGAATCCCTGGAGTCTGTTAGGGCTTTCGCTGAAGACATCAACAGTAGCGAGGAGAGACTGGACATTTTGGTGAACAACGCTGGTGCGATTGGTTTTGTGGATAGTTTGACCAAAGATGGCTTACAAACTGGAATGCAAATTAACTATTTTTCACCATTTTTGCTAACAATTTTACTATTGGGTACAGTATTTTTTCTGTGGGGTTATTAAATTGTAAACCACGTAAAATTCGTAGGTCTGTTGAAGAAAACTGGAAAATCACGTATTGTCAATGTGTCTTCCTTGGGTGCTAAAAGGGCTACAACATTCGATCTAGCCAAAATCAACCAATTCCCAGAGTCATCAATGCGATTGTACTGCAACACAAAACTCTGCAATATTTTCTTTACCATAGAACTAGCTGCCAGATTAGTTGGAACCAATATCACAACTTATTCTCTTCATCCAGGTGTAGTCGTCACAGACATTTTCCGAAAAAGCGGCTGGTTAAAGACACTTATCGAACACGTTGGAGGCTGGGTTTTGAAGGTATTATCCCAACAAATAAATTTTGGAAACTTTTAATATTCTATTTTTCTAGTGTTCAAAAGAAGGCGCCCAAACTCAAATGTATTTATCTGTGGCTAATGGAATAGAAAAGTTGAGTGGTGAGCACTTCGCTGAGTGCCGCAGGGTTGAACCTTATGCAACTGCTTTGGATAAAACTCTTCCAAAGAAACTGTGGGAAGCCACTGAGAAATTAGTGAAACTTACTGCTGAAGAGAAGAAAATCCTACCGAGTAGGAAAATTATTTAAAAAGTTTTGTATTATTGAGTAATATAATTATAAATAAAACAGTGTTTTGTGAATGATCATGAATACTTTTTATGCCTAAATGTAGAACCCTTTCTTGTAACCAACGTTTAATCCCGGAAGTCCAATAATATACAGGGTGATCAGTAATTGCCGCACTCGGAGCATACTGTGATAAACTTTACATTTTAAGAATGACGAATTTTTTACCGCAGTGCTGTAAGTCCTTTCTTTATAAAGATATGACCACTTTTGGGAAAATAAAAGTGGCAACACGGCATTGAACATGTGAATAGGTTCGAAGAGAAGAAAAAAGAGAAACGTTCAATGTTTTATATGATGCGAGAACTTGTCAAACTAATTTAGAACTGTCAATTTTATTAAAAAACAGAAACAACAATTGAAATTCATTATTAATATTTTCATGGCAAAATAAATTTTAACATTTTCAATTTCTTTGTATTAGAGGTTTTGTGAAAAAAATTGAACAACTCATATTGCATTTTATCCAGAGATTATAGTAGCATAAATTATTCACTCATTTTTGTCTTGGTTATTAAAATAATTAGTTTGTAACTTGGATGATGGAAACTCTATAACTCGCGGAAACTAACCATCACATTTAATTTTTCTTTGCAGATTATCCTTAGTTTTAATGTGCTCTATAACGACCTGTATTCGGAGTGCGCCAATTACTGATCACCCTTTATAAATGCTTCGGAAGTGTAAAAAATAGCGTATATACCACGGAATTGAAGTATCATTTAATCCTTCGGGTGAATTATTTCCCTCGCTCGCTTTGCTCGCTCATGAAATTTAATTCACCCTCAGGGATTAAATGATGCACCTCAATCCCTTAGTATATAATATACTATACTTATTAACTAAAAAAATCACGAAGAAAATCATAAATTTGAAATTTTGTTATTTTCTCTCTAGATAGAATAGAATATTTTCTTACTAGAGAAAAATATAGAAGTTTGTCATTGAAAAATGCATATTTTCATTATACATATAAAAGTAGAAAAAAAATTTTTACTGTTATTTTATAAACACGAAAATACATAGGTAGTTGTAGTAATACATGAAGAAAATGTCCCACCTGAAGGAGTGAGTGAAGACTGGGTGACTGGGAACTACTTACTACACCACTTGCAATTTCATTTATTTCTAGGTTTTCACTACTAGAATCCATCACAAATTGAAACTAAAACTGCTTCACCAAAATTACTGAAACTATTTTTTTGCTACTGACACTTTTATTTATAATAATTGTAACTAAATGTAGCCGAGTGTATCTAGACTTTCTCAACCGAATTCTGGACAAAAAAGTATGCACATGTTACTGTGACTAAGGTCTACCCAAAGATCGACGCCAAATTTAAAAAAAACTTTTAGTTCACTAATTCAGTACGTTTAATCTCAATGACATTTTATAGATATTTGATTCAATCAAAACCAAGTTACAAAAACTGTCACATGTTAGGGCAAGAAACGGTCTTTAAAACAGTGCAAACATGAAAAAAATATGTCTGGTACTTTCCTTGGAATCCCTATTTGAAAATAGGTTAAAATCCCATATAAGAAATTTGCAGTCCATAGACTCTTAAGCGTAGTTTACACGAGCAAGTAAACTATCGCAAGTTAATGTCTGAGAGCAACTTCCAAATAATTTGCGTAGTGTAAACACTGCCCGAGAGTTCTCTCAGCAAGTCGCAAAACTTGCGGCAAGTGCTTGCGGCAAGTGCTTGCGGCAATAATCACTTGCACGTCTAAACAAATTGGGAGAGCGCTCTAGCAAGTTACAATTTTTTTCGATTTTACTGACAGTTGTGTGCAAGTTGCAGCGACACACTCGAATATTTTATACATTTTTATCAATTAACAACTTATATTCATTAATATAGCTATTTATGTATCAAGTATTTCAAGAGTTTTTGGGGACGAATCGTGAGAAGTCCCCAAAAACTATTTGCGTACGTGTTGCATACAAGGTTTTTTTGCATGAGGTCTGCAAACCCCCAAATTAATTTAAAAATTTGTTTAAATATGTACATACAGACTCGTACATAATACTAGCCCAGTCAAATTAGATCAAAAATTACCTAATATCTACAAAGTTGACAGGATGGCGGATGGCCACATTTTTGAGAGCAAGTCGAGGGTCATTGATAAAGCTCTGAACCGCAAGAATCTAACAAAATTTGCTTGTGTGTCACGTGATAAGGATGATTTTTTATATCTTGGTCTCTACTGGTTGGATTTTAATATAGTTTTTTAAATTTATTTGGATCTTCACTTATTAACTCTTTTAATAACATCGAAGCTCCAAGAGTAGGCCTTCTGGCTATCCATTCTTTCACCCATATCCTTTTTTTTTCCTCTCTCCGCTCTTTTTGTGCAATGAGAACAGCAACGGTTGCAGGTCTGTTTCTACGACGTGACATTTCACACTTGAATGTACCTACTCTACCGTGTAAACGCGCATGCAATCACTTGCTGCAAGTTATGTCTAGAGAGCACTTGCTGAGAGAAATTGCCTTGACAACTTGCTTATATGTAAGCACTAGCGCAAGTTACTCTCACAAGTTCTATCGCAAGTTACTATCCCGTGTAAACTACGCTTTAATACAGATTTGTGTCCCCCTCCCTGGAGAAGTGTAGAAGGTACACTTTTACAACTACTAAAGTAGATATTTTACATTTCTCGATGAAACGGGTTATTATATTACTCCGAAGTTGTACAGCATTGACATTTGTTACAAATTTAAGCTAATGAATAATGCAAAAAAAAATATTATACTATCTATTGTCCACTGCTCGACCTGACGATCTCGACCAAAATTGACATTCTCAGGCGCCATAAAAAACACTCATTTCGCGTCCTTAATACAAAAATAACTATTATGTAATCGCATAACCTACTTTATTGACCCGCAAATGCGGGTATAAAATGGACTTTATGGCCCGATTTCCCATTGTGTTAAGACAAAAATAAACTGTCAATGTTGATGTATTTAGGACGTAAATAACCAACTACCTAGACAACACTAACATTCGTATCGGCATAACTGTCACAAACTTGCGCGAAATATTAAATATATGTTTAATGTTTTAGAAACTAACATAGAATAAAACGTTGTATGTATACCACTGTCATAATTGTCGATAATGGCCCTCAGGAAATTAAAAGCCCTCCTTCGTCGGGCTTTAAACATTCCCTCATCCTTCATGCCATAATCTCCTGATTATGCCCTTAATATATAAATAACTATTAAATCATTGATTTTTGATAATCTACCTACCTACCTATGTTTATCTTAAATTGATAACGCAGTTTTTAACCGTCATGTCTACATGACTGCGGTAAAATAGTACAGAACATTCGAGTCGCCTGCCAATAGGTATAAATTGAAACCATTTAATGAGATTTGAAACATCATCATTTTAATCAAAATGGTTTGCTGTATCGCCGCTATAATCCTTGCATCAATTTTCCTCATTTTGTCAGCAATTAAAATATATGTGAAACTTACGACGAAATGGTGTGAAAGCCAAACTTGCCTCGTTGGAAAAACTGCTATAGTTACCGGCGCCAACACAGGTGAGAGTTAATTTAAAAGCAATAACATCAGAAAAATATTCTTTTGTCGTATATACCTAGGTTTGGGTTACGAAACTGCGTTAGATCTGGCAAAGCGCGGTGCCAAAGTTATTTTGGCATGTCGTAATCAACAGAAAGCCGACGAGGCCAAATCGAGGATCATCCACGAAACTAACAATGAAAATATCGTGGTTAAAATCATTGACATGGAATCCCTGGAGTCTGTTAGGGCTTTCGCTGAAGACATCAACAGTAGTGAAGACAGACTGGACATTTTAGTAAACAACGCTGGTGCGGTTAGTTTTGTGGATAGTTTGACCAAAGATGGTCTACAAACTGGAATGCAAGTCAACTATTTTTCACCATTTTTGCTAACAATTTTACTATTGGGTACAGTATTTCTTCTGTAGGACTATTAGTTTGTAAACCACGTAAAATTCTTAGGTCTGTTGAGGAAAACTGGAAAATCACGTATTGTCAATGTGGCTTCCATGGGTGCTAAACGAGCTACAACATTCGATGTAGCCAAAATCAACCAATTCCCAGAGTCATCAATGCGATTGTACTTCAACACAAAACTCTGCAATATTTTCTTTACTGTGGAACTAGCTGCGAGGTTAGTTGGAACCAATACCACAACTTATTCTATTCATCCAGGTTTAGTATCTACAGACATTATGCGAAAAAACGGCTGGGTAAAGACAATTTGGACACACCTAGGAGGCTGGATTTTGAAGGTATTATTCGAACGTGAAATTTTGGAAGCCTCCTTAATATTATATTTTTCTAGTGTGCAAGACAAGGCGCCCAAACTCAAATCTATGCATCTGTGGCTAACGGAATAGAAAACTTGAGTGGTGAACACTTCATTGAGTGCCGCAGGGTTGAACCTTATGCAACTGCTCTGGATAAAACTCTTCCAAAGAAACTGTGGGAAGCCACTGAGAAATTAGTGAAACTTACTGCTGAAGAGAAGAAAATCCTACCAAGTAGGAAAATTATTTAAGAAATTTCGTATTATTGAGTAATATATAACTATAAATAAAACAATATTTTGTGAATGATCATGAATACTTTTTATTTAAATGTAGAATCCTCGCCGTAATCATAAATGCTTATGTTTGAAATATTCTATCAAAAAAGCGCGCTTTAGGTGATGTTACTATAGTAGAAGCATCCGATTTATTGATCAAACTCTGAAGTTGCTGGGTCAAGTCTTTTATCCGTTCCTCCTTCACTGCTAGCAAACTCTCCAAATGCTCAATTTTATTCTTCATAATACTTATTTGATCATCTTTCTCCACTATAGACTTGTTGATATTCTCATAGATTTCATTAGGCATCATTTTTTGCTCCACGATTTTCGAACCGTTCTTCAACCGAACAGGAATAATGCTACCAGTATAATTTGTAATACCATCTATGTAAATAATTTTGCTTTCATTGGCGTCGCAAAGTCGATCACCTGCGGCTCTTGCCTCAATTTTCGTTTTGACTTCGTGGAGAAGATGCTCGATGGCTCCTGGATTGCCCTTGGATAGAGCCATCATGTTTTCATGCGTCAAGTTGATTTTCAGTTTTCCCAAAACGCGTTTATTTAACGTTTCCCAGTTGACTAATTTGTTGCTGAGAGCGTTTTGTGGACTGTAATTGTGCAGCTCGACTAGTTTTGGAAAATGCTGTTTGAGGATTTCGGCTAAAGGAACTAAAAGACAAGGAACGTTGGATCGATTTAGAAGAAAATTTAGGGATTTATGTACCTGCATCTGAAAAATCGCGGTGTATATTCTTCTTTTGTCGTGTTATTGGCTGTTCATCAATCCATTTAAACAGTTCGTTGTAGTTTATGTTATCCATTTTTAATCATAGATTTTTACATTTAAAAAAAGTCAAAAAAAATATTGACAATTGGCTAGGTGATTTGCGCCAACTTTTTGTTGAATTTCAGCAGTTGTAACAAGGAAAAGTGCTTAAATTAAGGGTTCTAGGGTGGTTTTAGGGGCCGGTTATACAAGGTGTTTTTGAAATAGGTAGTCAAAATTTAGGAGCATGTAGAGCAAGTCAAATGATGAAGAAAACCTTTATAAAATTATTTTCTAAAGTGCTTTCTAAGGGAGCTACAGCCCCGTAATTGTAGGCCCTTAAGAATGTTTTTTATTAAATATCTCCGAAACGGTTTAAGATATAATAATGAAATTTTGTACAGCCACTAGCTCTTTTATGTTTAACAATATAAAATTAGTATCATCTAAAAATTTTATTCAAGGGTGTGTCAAGTGGGGGGGCGGGGGGTAAATATGATTCCAATTTTTTTGTATGTTGTGTTTTTTTGTTTTTGACATGAAATTATTAAATGTAATAGTTTTTTACAAAAAAATGATCCACTTGTTTAATTTCGATGCCATGCAGCGTTTTTGAGTAAAATCGATTTGAAAATTTTTAACATTCTCTGAACGTGAAGCGTTTTTTTTTAATTTTCGAAATGAATGTAAAAAATTTAGAAGCATGTAGAGCAAGTCAAATGATAAAGAAAACCTTTATAAAATTATTTTCTAAAGTGCTTTCTAAGGGAGTTATAGCCTCTTAATGGTGGGTCCCTAAGAATGGTTTTTATTAAATATCTCCGAAACCGTTTAAAACACTTTAGAGAAAAACTTTATTAAGGTTTTCTTCATCATTTAACTTGCTCTACATGCTCCTGAATTTTGTATATTCATTTTGAAAATTTCAAAAAAAAAACGCTTCACGTTCAGAGTATGTTAAAAAATTTTCAAATCGATTTTACTCAAAAACGGTGCATGGCATCGAAATTAAACAAGTGGATCATTTTTTTGTAAAAAACTATTACATTTAATAATTTCATGTCAAAAACAAAAAAACACAACATACAAAAAAGTTAGGATCATATTTACCCCCCGCCCCCCCCCAACTTGACACACCCTTGAACAAAATTTTCAGATAATACTAATTTCACATTGTTAAGCATAAAAGAGCTGGTGGCTGTACAAAATTTTATTATTATATCATAAACGGTTTCGGAGATATTTAATAAATACTATTCTTAGGGGCCTGCAATTACGGGGCTGTAACTCCCTTAGAAAGCACTTTAGAAAATAATTTTATAAAGGTTTTCTTTA
Organism: Pediacus dermestoides; assembly: GCA_963942485.1. NCBI lineage: Eukaryota > Metazoa > Arthropoda > Insecta > Coleoptera > Cucujidae > Pediacus > Pediacus dermestoides. Next base: position 9,999,137 of record OZ012628.1, on the reverse strand, counting down.
TCATTTGACCTGCTCTACATGCTCCTAAATTTTGACCACCTATTTCAAAAACACCTTGTATAAAACTTTAATCGCGGTGTTAAATTTTTATCCTCCGAAATATCTATAGTGACAATTGTAATCAACAATCGTTTCTATGGCAGTTTATCCTTTTTTGAGGATTATTTCGCGATTAAATTTTTATACAAACGGTCCTAGAGGTTTTAAATAAAAAAGGTAGATTTTCATAAATTTGAATAATCGCGCGAAAGTGGTGCCAATATAAAACTTTGAAAAAAACAAATAAGAAAATCTTTAATATTCAATTTTTCCGTTAGCTTCTGGCACTATTTTTCTGCTTTATGCTAAAATATACTGTACGGTACGGTTTGTACGATTACTAATAGAGAGTTGTTTATTTTTAAACAATTAAAACAACAATGTTGGTGCGCCTAAAGCTTAAGAGGAAGAAGAAGTAAAAAGACCGCATGTTTCAAATATAAACCTAACCTCAAAAGCTTAACAATTTTCCCAAATAATGGCGAATATTAACGTAGAATGCATAGTATGTGGTGGTACCGAGTTCCACATAGAATCCGGTTACTATTACTGCAACGAATGCCAAACCCAAACACAAGAAATCCAAGAACATGTGTTCCAAGACGAACTGCAAAATTTCAATGTTAAAAGCACGAGGAAAGTACCAAAACAAGACGATAAAGCGAATGAAAATAAGAAAATAACTAGTTGGCAATGTTGGAATATTGTTATGTTGAAACTAACCGACGAGTTAATTATATTGGGTGCTAATAAAAAGCTCAAAGAAGTTGTTCGGTTTTTGTGGATGAAATATTTGGAAAAGTTACAAGTGCTGCATATTCACGAAAATCGACTTCCCAGGCTTCAGGTCGTGAACTGTAAAAGGTACTATTTGAATTCTGTATGCGTTCAATCCTAATACAATATTTTTTTCAGGGATTACAATATATTAACTGGAAAAAAACGCAAAAAGCGTAGCCGGACGAAGTCCACTAGTGACGATTCCACTACAACTACCACCACGCTTAACACTTCCTCTTTAAAAAGACTACGTACTAGACGAAAGGTTAGTTTTACTGAAATTCATGTAACTTATTTCTTCTTCAACTTTTCATTTCTAGCGAGCTTTAGTCCAATCCGAGTACGAAAGTTTCTCCCAAAAGTCCACCCAGGGCAGCTCGTCATTGCACAATGAAACCCTGACTAGTTTGAAGAGTTCCGGTGATGAAGAACCAAAGCGCCGGGTAAGCTACAATAAATACGCCGAGAAAGAATTTAAACGCTACGGAAAGCGACATCATAAAGTCCACGAAGATGATCCTGAATTCGAGTTAAGATGCCACACAAGTTACAGGAATTGTACAGGAATATACCAGAGCAGTGCTTATATCTTGTCGAAAAATAAACTTTACTGTATTTTATATCTAGGGTTGTTGATAATAGAAGATAAAATTCAACTGGGGGACATGTTGAGATTTATCCGGGAGGGTCATATGAGCTTTGATAATTACATGAAGTTATTCCCTGAGGAGTATCAGGACAAATACCTGAATTTATCGAATGCAAGGCGTACGTTTTTTAGTAATAGGTGCTTCCGGATGACTGCAGCTAAACTTGTAAAAATGTTGAAGGTAGATAGGTTTATAAAACTGCCGAATTTACAGGAGCTCAGTCGAAGATTTTGTCAGGAATTAAACCTTCCCGATATTTTCTATGTGCGCACGAAGAATATCCTGTTGAAATCTAGTCCAAAATTGCAGTGTAATAACCGCACCACAATTTTGCCAAACTACGAAGGACGAGTTATGTCAATTATTCTATTTAATCTCAAATTACTGTTTGGTTTCGATGGAGAAACTGAGCAGGAATTCAGCAAATTTGCACAAGTACTTAATGGGAATCCACAGCTTGGGATTAAAATGTTCGACGTGGTGCTTTGGATGAAACACTTGGAATACCGGAAGCTCCTGATAAGCCAACATCATTTCCCTACGCAATATCTAATAGATCCCGTTAACATCGATAGTGACTCGTATGTACAACACGTCTTGTCCAAGGATATTATCCAGCAAGATGAGCAGAAGAAGCTTTCAAAGGAAATGGAAGATTACAAACATTTGCTGGATATACTACAGCAGAACCAGAGATCTATACAACTGCCTTTGCAATTTCCTCCAAGTTTGCTTCCGTTTTTTAGCTACAATAAAATTTTGTTGAATAATCCTGAGAAAATTAGAGATTGTATGGTAGAGTTGCTTGAAGTAGATTTTACTAAGTCGAGTTTAGATTTTTTGTTAAAACCTAACCAGTATTTAAGACTGTTGAAAGTGGAGGATGACAGTGTTAAAAACGGGGGCGCCAATGATAACTTTGTGATATCCCCGATAGAAAACCCAAAATGTGATAAAAAGAGCCAAGAAAATTCCGACAGATCCTTAGTTACTGTTGGTTTAGTTGATAAGGCTTCCGAGGAAAATATCAAAGGGTTTATGAAACGCCCTGAAATAGACGACATTGAAAATAGATCCAAATTACTTTTGGAATACCACCAAAAAAAAAACTCAACACTCTTCCAGAAGAACCGAAACCACTTGGAAAAACTTTCCGAACCAAAAGTAGAACCAATAACGATAGAAAATCAAATCTATAAGGTGCATTACAACCCTTATGAAAGATATTGGTTCAATTTACGAATGTCCATAGATGCATCTAAACGAGAGAGCGTTGAGGATTTCCTCAAGACTTTTCCCAGTAACTTCCAGTTGGTTTTCAACGAATGCTGTAGGATTCTAGAGCAAAATCCGCAAGAGTTGCTTCAAGAGTTCCAGATGACTGAAATGTACTTGGCGTTTGTTGCTATGTATAATGGGCAGGGTGGTGGTATACCAAAATGCCAGCAGCGGTTAAGGACGTTTGTGAAACAAGCGGGGAAAAATTGGTGATTTAAAGTGAAACTTCGTGTAATTGTAATTTCAAAAATAGTTTATTCACAACAATTATTCTAATATAATAATACACTGTAAAAACTTCGGTTTGCCCTATTTATTTAAAACCATATTTTCTTTGCTATTATAATAAACACAATTCTACTAGATTAGTTTGGTTATCCTAAATAAAAAACACAACAGCTGTTATTTATTATATTAAAAGGAAAAATAAACGTACCGTTGTTCTTGCACTGTACTTACAATAATAAAGTATAATTCTGTGTAACAAATCATATTTGTAAAAGCTACAATTTTTTTTGTCTAATAACTAGTAAGTTTTTTGGGCTAGCTCGAATATATTTACAAAATTATATTATTTATTATCATAAATCCGTGTACCTGGCTCTAGGAAATTAAACAAAACCTACAGAATATACAAGAAGACAAAAACTTAAAACGGTTTTATTTATAAAACTGAACCAAAATACTCGCTAATAAAACCTTAAATATTTCAGACAAAATCACTGTTGTATACTGTTTTATTTTACCACTCAGCATCTCCATTGGCTTTTTGGAAGACATAGTCCTGTCCATTTAAATTCATTATACCATCCTTCAAGTAAAACTTCCATTTGTTGCGATTTCGTATAATTTTATCATACTGACACACAACAATATTATCGGTGTCGAATAAATCGGTGGGATCGTCATCAGTGACATCATCTTCCGAATTCAGCGGCTCTTCTTCACCACCTTCGTCCTCCATTTCCTGATCCTCCTCGTCTTTCTCGTCGTCTAAATCATCATCGTCGTTGTCGTCATCGGACCCGTCGTCGTCCTCATCGGACGTGTCCAATGGACCATCACCCTGACCCAGAGTCTTCTTCTTCGATTTAGCTACTAAAAAAACAAACAGTTAATTAAACCCTGAAAATTTGCAAACCACCCATCCATCATACTTTTAGATTTCTTTTTCCTGGGTAGAATAAACTCAACCTCGATTAGTTCATCGTCTTCATCCTCTGTTAGGGCGTGAGCCCCATCAGTCTGTATCACATTTTTGTTGAGAATTGTAACTGTTTGCTGTTGGCTGCTGAAGGCAGCGTTTACATGCTGTTGTAGAAGAGACGATGCAATGTTGACGGGCAGGCCCATTGTCGCTGTTATCACTGGGCCTGTGAGGACCTTTTGTAGCTGGTTGCCTTGCAGAGCGGTGGCTGGGACTTGAATAGTTAATACTCGTTGTGTGCCGTCTGAGCCTGGAGCAGGGGGGAGGGTTATCTGGATTGGAACCTGGAAAATAGATTTTTTAGAAATGGAATAGAAATTAATGTTTGGAAGAAATCGTTTAGCAAATAACGATAATAGTTTTAATTTTATTGAGTCTGGCTCTAATCGGTATTCAATTAAATGTGATATTTTAAACAAATAAGTTACGGAAAATTTGAGGTTATTACTAGCGTAACAGGTTCGACTACTTGATAAGAATCCTGTCTTAAGACTAAACGGTTTCTTAATTATTAATTGATATATCACGGAGCCTAAACGTGGTTTTAAGTGATAAAATTCCCTGCTTGTGGTTGAATTCAATAAACATCTAACACAACATGGTCTAAAAATTGCTTGCTAAGTGGCCACATGTCCAGTCTTTCCAATCTTCTTAGCCAGCGCCCCTTTTACCCCAACAACCAAAATCCACATAAATTTACCATTTTTGTTTCGATGATCTGTGAAATTTGCTGCGGCTGTGGTTGCAGTTGGGACTGTTGGGGAATTTGATTCACTTGATTCACAACCTGTTGCTTGGGAAATCCATTCGTAGCGGGCGTAGCCATTTCCTGCTGCTTTTTAATTTTCTCCTCCTGTTCATTTTGTACTGCCTTACTACTCATGAGTTTCGTTTCCCAAGTATGTTTCAGTTCTTGTAGCACTTGCTCATCCACACCGTCCTCAATAAATAGTTCTCGTACACCAGCGATCACTTCATCGATAACTTCTTGGTAAATCCGTAAAACGGATGTTTTGCACAAGGAATGGGACATGGTTAAATTTTAGTTTGTTTATTACTGGCACTGAACCGAACAATTTTTGGCACGTTTTTACACAACAAACTGTTTTAGATGGAACTACACACGGCGAGTAAGTTACTATATTAATGTTGTAGTGTTCCAATACAAGTACTAAAGTAGAAAGTTGGTTTTTTCCGATTTTTCCTATAATACTTACTTATGTGACATTTAGAATGAAAAAAAATGACAACCTAACCTTGATATATGATTCAATGAATAACGCCGAAAAAACTTATTAAACTTCCGAATTTTATTACAGTTTAACAGCTCAAATGTTTAATCAATAACCGAACGTTGTTTTAAGCCATATTTCAAGTCACATATGTCCGTTTTAGGTTAGGTCGAAAATGCTAGACATTTTACGAAAGCAACAAATGACATATTGGAAAACTGATTAAGTACCCTGTGAAGTTGCTGCTATTCGCCTGGCGACATCTTTCCATGAACGTGGAGACTAATTTTTCAAAGTTGCCAACCTAAACTTGCAGGTTAAAAAAACGCGCCAAAATTCAAATTTTATTAACAGGGCATGTTTTAAATGTGATTTTAGGATAGGAAGTAAAATAAAAAACTAATTCAAATCAAATATTGTATTACGGAAAATGAATAACAACTGTTTGTAAATTGGGGTATGAGAGTACATTATGATTTTTATAACATGTCCAGTTTGCTTTATTTGGGTGAAATATAGATCGGAATGTACAAGTGTTACAACGCACAAACAAAATTTATACTTATTACACATAAAAAATTCATTTTTGGTGTCTACATTCATGAACCAAAAACTTACAACTAAAATAATAAATTTTCATGATTTTACAATATTGTAAATATAAATTATGTAAATCATATTACAGATAAAATTGGCTGATAAGCATTTTAAAATCTGCTCAACAACATACGAGACAATAATCAAAAAAGGACAAAAACAATGAATTGGAAACATGGCACTGTAAAGGCAAAACTTGCAACTGTATTTTACGCCCATATTCAAGAAGTATTTGTTCTGCTTTCTCTATTTGATTTTGCTTGGAATTGGAAGAGAAGGCAGATCTTATATTATTTGCACTCTTGCGCGCACTCACATTTAATTTTAACTTGAAGCGATCTTTTTGAAACTAAATAATTAATACATAGGTACACTAAATTGGTAAAAAATTAAATCTGTATATATTTACAAATTTGTACAATATGTATATATCATTTATTTAATTCACTAGGAGTTGAGAATCCAACAATCACTCGATTAGCAGTCGAGCGTGTACTAAAAGGACGTTTTGTAAATAAAATAGTTTATTAGATTTCAATTAAAAAATAAGTACGACTGGAACAGAGTAGAGATGGTTTTAGTTTCTCTCCTACATATTATAACAATTTTACGTTTTGGTATCACAACTCTAGAAAACGGTACAAAAAACCAGTTTATAAAATTCGAATAATACCAAACAGATGTCAGCGTAAAAAAATCCACTTTTTATTTAATTATCACAAAAAAAAATATTAAGTATAACAAAAATTTGTATGAAGTAGGGTTTTCATGTGAGAAAGTTTTGATTATTTTCAATTGATAAACAAAATTCCACCGCAACTGCGGCCCCAAAAACGGTCACGGAAATTAAGAGAACAAATCATTAACAAAATAAAAACAACCTGAATATGAGACGAAAAAAATTATATAATAATTATTACTAAAACTTATCCTGAAATAAAAATAAATTATTAGTGGCTGCCACAGCTATAATATTCTCCGTTGGATGCCATGCCGTATGCAGTATTTTTTTATTAAAATCTAAACAGTCCACACTAATTTCATCCTTTTTTCGTTTGCCCTGCGAACAAACTTTCCTAGGTTTCAGAATTGTCTTCGGCTTGGCAATGTCTCTTGACGCCTCCAACGTTACTTCACGTTTCGTTGTTCGATCAAACATCCTAAAAAAGTTGTTGTAGGAACCTGTCATTATTGCCGTGTCGTTACCATTCCAACAGCACTCGAATTTATCAAATATGCAGTCGTTTTCGTACAGTGAGCACAATTTCGCCCTCAAATACTCGTGCACCTGCAACAACCAAACAATTTATTGGTATTGTGAACTTGTTCGGAGGAGCTTGTTTATTGCTAAATTATACAGTTTACAAGCGGAACTGCATTAATTGTGGAATAATTAGCTGATCAAGTGCATGCACGCGAACGCCATAATTTTACTGCTAACTTGGGATTTATAACGAGACTAATCTTAGGCTTAATATTATGGCAAAAATCCATAAACATATGTATTATGATAAAATATTTTGATTTATTTGCAATATTATATAAAAACACTGAAATGTGACATCAAAATACACTATCTGCTTGTATAAACAAGATATTTATGTTTATTTAAACAGGTGTAAAGCTTTGGAAAAAAACATGTAAAACAGCGGCTTTCCACTACAGAATATTTAATTAATTTCTGTTATAATAGATATCCCCAAAATATGCAAAAGCACGGTCATAATTTTAGATCATTTAATTTTCACAATATCAACATTCATTATTTGCTAAAGGCACAGAATTATTATTCTGTGCTAAAGGGATAAAAAACCGGGGTTATTTAAAAGTTTTTATAAATATAGCTGCATCTGTTGAGGTGATAATGAAGTGATAACTTTTATTTTTGTCCACAAACATTTAACGCATCTCTGTTCGTGTGCAGTTTTGAAAAGCTGTTATATTCTAGTATCAACAATACAATCTGATTAATTCCTACTAAAACGCGAAGAAAATAACAGATAGCATGAATTACTACATGATTCAAATGTACTAAGTACACAATCATGGCATGCGCATTTTATGAGATATAACGGATTGAAAGCTGGTATGGTCAAAATCTCTTTAGACCAAATTTTCCAAACTGGCCAACGCAAGTTAGTCAAATTTTGCTATGAGGTTTCAAACACACTTTTGATATATCCGCGTTAAAGTGAGGGTTCAATACGTTTGAATCGTATACTAGTCGCTTTAGCAGGTAGTCCGATTTATGAAAGATGTACTGAATAATTTGTATATTTCAGGAGAAAGAAGCTTCAATGAGAAGCTTACTTAAAATTGAGTCTCAGCAAAAATAAGGGGTTAGGCCTCTTTTAATGTACGCGTTTTTTGTGGTCTGTCGCACGGCGATAAAAATCGCGGCGGTTTCTAAACACATCGATGCATAAAAGCGCACATATACAGGTTGTACTTGTCAAAATATGACGAAAAGTTTACGTATATTAACATGACTCGAAATATAAGGAGGCTAGAGCCCCCGAAAGAGGAGTTTTCTGTAATATCTTTGCAACTGTTTGAGGTAGATTCATGAAATTTGGTGAGTTTGAAGCTTTTATAATTTTCCACATATTTATTTTGCCAATTTTCAGAAATTTTGTCAGGGGCGTCACATACAGGGTGAGTACGGGGTAAATTATGCCCCATATTTTTTGTGGGAATAATTTTTGCATTTTTTATATCAAATTATGAAACTTGGTTTATTTTTACACAAAAAGGTAGTCTCAGTCGATCTTTATACAGGGTGTTCGCGCGAAGTGGCTCACTATTGCTAACTTCGTTATTATTGGAGCTACAAAGTCGGTTAAATTAGCAAACTAGTAGCATTTTTTCCGCTGATTACAATGGTGAAAACAAAAAAACAATTGACCATCTGGTTTTCAAGATATTCAAAAAAATAACATTTTTTTAAATGGAACACCCTATATATTTTTGCAAAAATCGATGGTAAATTAAATTCTATACAAAAAATGTCCTCATCCTTTTTTGATAATAATTTAAAATAAGCGAGTTATTTTGAAAAAAAGTTTGCAATTTAAAATCAAGTAGCCATAAAACGGAATAGTAATTTATTAAAACCAAGCAATCATAATTTTGAATTTAAGCAAGTTGAAAAATACTTGAAAGAATTACGGAAATATTGAAAATTTACAAAATTATAATTTTCATGGCTACTTGATATTAAAACTTTGAAAACTTTTTTTCAAAATAACTCGCTTATTTTAAATAATTGTCAAAAAAGCATAAGAACATTCTTTGTTCAGAATTTATTTTGTCATCGATTTTTGCAAAAATATACAGGGTGTTCCATTTAAAAAATGTTATTTTGGTGAATATCTCAAAAACCAGATGGCCAATTGTTTTTCTGTTTTCACCATTATAATCAGCGGAAAAAATGCTACTAGTTTGTTAATTAAACCGACTTTGTAGCTCCAGTAATAACGAAGTTAGCAGTAGTGAGCCACTTCGCGCGAACACCCTGTATATTGAACCGTTTTCGAGTAAAATCGTTTTGAAATCACATCCATAAAATTTTTTTTTTATTGTTAATATTTGACAAAGAAATAATGTTAAACGAAGAAATTTTAACAAATTTCAATTTTGTGACTATTTTTATTAGTCTAGTTTATATGGACGTGATTTTTTCAAAACGACTTTACTCGGAAACGGTTCAAGTTACAAAAATCGACTGAGACTACCTTTTTTTGTTTAGAAATAAACCAGGTTTCATAATTTAATATTAAAAATTTAAAAATTATCCACACAAACATTATAGAACATAATTTACTCAGCACCCACTTTGTATGTGACGCTCCTGACAAAATTTCTGAAAATTGGAAAAAGAAATATTTGGAGAATTATAAAAGCTTCAAACTCACCACATTTCACGAATCTACAGTTGCAAAGATATTACAGAAAACTCCCCTTTGGGAGCTCTAGCCTCCTTAGAAGGCATTTTTCGAGTCATGTTAATATAAACTTTTCTTCATATTTTGACAAGTACAATCCATCTTAGAAATATTGCCCACTAATTTCGGGACACCCTGTAGAACAATGTATTTAGAAAAAGCCGCGACTTTTATCACTGCGCGACAGATAAAAGAGGCCTCAGGGTTCTTCCCCTCCGGAATCTGCGAATTGTTTTTAAAATTCTTAGAATCTACGTATAAGTTTTACATTTTTATACAAAAGGCAGCATCATAATGAATTAATTTCACAGTTACAAAATAAATGTTTTAGAGTCCCATACTTACTGGATAGGTTTCAATCGGCTTAGTCTCCATGTGCAGATCCCAAACCTTAACAGATAAATAGTCTCTAGAAATCATATATCTGCCATTATTCGATAACTTCACATCAGAAATACTGGAAATAATTTCAGAGAAGAAGCTCCGATTAGTCGGATCTTCCGGTTCTTCAAACAGTTTCGCGTGTCGGTCACACAGTGCCGCCGCCCGCATATCACACAACCTAATTGTCCCTTTACTACTACTATAAACAAACAAATTACACTCAACTGGGTGAAACTCAGCCGCCGTTATTACTTCCGTCAGTTCCTCCATATTAGTCGGTTTTATATCGACAATATTGAAACTTTGATCGGTTATCTCCAAGTGCCACAAATTGATCCGCAGATCATCGGCGGACAAATAAGTTTCCTGGTCCGAATTCACCGATATGGAATTTATGTGATAGGTGTGCGCGTTGGCGAATATCCGTCTTGGTGATGCCTCCACCATCAGCTCCATGGGTTTGATGGTGGGCACCCGCAACGAACTGACACTAGCTGGATCAATCAGAGAGCCGGTCTCCGATTTCGTGTTGTAGCCCTCCACTTTCTTGTCGCGTTCCGACACCTTCCACAATTTTATGGTTTTGTCGTTGGTGGACAGGAGGAAGTGAGCCTGGTTCCTCCGCTTCAGCCATCGAATCTTGTTGATTTTCTCTTCAATCTCCAAACTTTTGAGGTAGTCAAATTCAGGCTCGTGTGATTGGAAAGTGGAGTAGACGTTGTATTCGCCTCGGCGGGGCAAGACCGTTTTTGAATTGGGATCACGTTGGAAAATAACTACTCGACCGCCTTTGTCGCCGGTGGCCAAAAGCTCCCCATCGTGGTTGAATTCCACACATGATATTATGTCTGCTTCGGTCACGTCATCATCCAATGTCCCTTTCACTTGAGAGAAGCACCACTGCGTGTCTCCATTGCCTGGAACCCAAAACAAAGTTAAAAACATTCAGAAATTAGAGCAAATTTTTTCTACACAAAATACATCCGATAAAGCTCTTGGAAAACATGAAAATTAAGTAATTTTGAATTCATCGCGATTATTTTAACTAAAATTATTAAGATTGTAAAATAGAAAAAATTCTACTTCAAGACTTTTAATTAATTCAAAGTAAACACGAGAATTATTTGTTTAAAAATTTATCAGCACTTTCGCATCTTTTATAGTTAGTTTAAAATATCCAACTTCTAGAAATTAATTTCCTTTACTACTAACTCAAAAATCATTAAATCGGTCTGTACAATTTATTTCTCAAGAGCTTGTCACGTAAATGGACCCGTGTCACCAACAGACAGATCTGTAAGATAAAAAATAAACAAAAACTGCTTTGAAGGTAGTCTCTGTGTGCACAACTACAGCCAATTTATTGATTAAACTACTCTATTTCAGGCAAATCTTATGAAAACTTGTGCGTGTTTGAAATAAATAATAATTATAAAGCAAAAAATAATACAAAACGGTAATATCAAGTGTTTGATGTGAGTTTTTGTGATAACACAACAATAACTTACAAAAGGGCAACCCTTTTATAATAGATTTTAAAATAAAACTTAAAAAACAGAAACGGTAAACTGAAGAATGTTCGAATTTTCCGGTCTTTCTAGGGATTTTACTTGCACATGGTTGGTATTTCAAGTAAAACTTCGCCATCTGTGGTCGCTTGGCTTCAATATAGATTTACAGTTATCTATACTTGAAAAAAATTTGTAACTGGTGTTAATATTCCAAGTTTAGTACAAAAACGTAAATATTGATTTTAACCTCTTCATTCGCATTTATTCAATAATAAAAGTGTAATTTAACTTGTAAAACAAAAAATTACACATGGCGTTACAATGACGACAGGTGCCAACAACACAATGAAATATCCCTAAATTTAAAATGGGGCTGTGCAACTAAATTCGAAGAAATTATTTCCCCATTATTTAACGAGGTAATAAAGTCAAGGGGAATATTGTTTTGGAAATTATACAAACAGATTTTTTGTGGAAATGTGATTATGGCTGAAAATTTGCAAAATAAATGAAACTCAACCACTTACTTTTAATCAAACCCATCTCACAGGACACAAATTTCAGGTTAGCTTTTAATTTTTAGTATGTAATATAAACAAACTGTTTTGCAACAATTTAATATGTTGCTTTATGATAACTTTTTAGCTAAGTGAGAGATAACGTGGTGTAAACAGCGACTAGGATATGGAGATTATCTAAATATTTGTTCTGAGCAGTAATTACTATCAGATATCTAGTAATTTGATGGTTTTTAAAACAGAATATTTAAAATTGGGTAAATAGACACAAAACAACACAAGGTGGAACTTTTAGGGGAGAATTATATGCGAATTCTGTTGGATGCTATTGACGAAACTGACGAAAGGTAAAAATTTACCTGCGTTTGAAGGTCCTAGCCCCGAGTAATAAAGCAATATGGATGAGTTTGAGTTCTCACATAGATGAAACTTTGTACTTTAAACGATTAGAAATAATTACGCTACGTAAGATGATATTGTGGAAATAAGAGATAAAATTGATTGTATTGAAATAGGTTTTATCGACAGACAGCCATTCATTCCATGTAGATCAAGGGAAAGTTTCCCTCACAGCTGCCGCCGCATCGAACGAACATGCCATGGGAGAGCAAATCAAGAATGCAGAAACACGCACATACACACACACACATACACACAAAAGATATGTTGTCACCCCCACAAAATAGCGATCGCAAATACACCACATCAAACAACAAAATTACCTTCCATTATTTTTATACAGAAACAGTTGTTTTGCACAAAATTAAACACACAAATCCCCGCATCGGGGTCACGGTTGGCGAGTAGTAATAGTAACGACGATGTTGTAACCACCACACCAACACAACTTACCGGCCATAACACGGTTCGAAAGCGGGTTATACGGAATTCGCGAACGCGATCGCTTCGGTTGGTAGTGTTGGCCTAATCTTCCGTGGACGATGCTCCCTTGGCGATACTTCATGTGCAATTTTGTCGCGTTTTTACTGAAAATGGCTGCCGCACGAGGGCTTCTTTCGCACTGGTTTCTGTACAGTGTGACGTCAATTTCGTGGTGTCGGGACACAAAATCAAGCACACAGCACGCCTCTTTGCCGGGATTACCGATCGAGCCAAGAGGAAGGCGGCAAAAAATGCCGGTTGACGCTCTGTAAGGTGGTTGTTTGGATTGGGCGCTGCAAGGTGGCACCAGTGTTGCAGATTTTGATTGATGTGCGGTGCGGCAGGACCGTATTCGGAATTTATTTTACTGTATACAGAGAAGCCCCGTTTGAAAAAGTTGAATTTCGTATGTTAACATTTTTTCCTTGTTTCGTGAAGAAAAGTTCATATGAATAATGGTCTAAAACGGTTTAGTTTATAATATATTTAGATACTTTTCATAAAAACGATTAGAATAAACGGAAAAGTGTCAAAATTTCATTATACAGGGTGTTTCCTAAGAATGGTCCGTAACTTCAGGGCGCAATTCTTTGGGATGTTTTAAGAAAAAATGTTTCTGTAAACATGTGTCCGGAAATGCTTAAATTCCGAGATACAGGCTGTTGAAAATTTAATTTTTATTTTTATTATTTCAAATAATTTTTGAACGGTCAATGCTGGGTTCTTAAATTTTGCAATTAATTTACGTTAGTAAGGAGCTACATTTTTAGTGTAAAGTCAATTTTTATTTGTCGCCATGGCGTAGTTAGGCGTGAGTCATCAGTTCACGTTTTTTCATAAAAACTAGAACGCCAATGGTTTTTTTGGAAATTTTTTATTATTTTCAAACTCTTTCTAACAATGTACAGGGTGTCCCATTTTCGACACTTTTAAGGGGTATTGGCGTTATTATCAAAGATAGAGTGTTGCGGTTTTCACATTCCTTTCCTACTTTTTTACGAAACGAAAGATTCCGGGGTCAAATTTGTCATGGCTCTCTTAGTTTTTAATCTACAGAGTGATTCTGAAAATCTTTGTTTTTTAGACACCCCTCGTGTTTCTGTTATGCGTCTACCAGGGTTGGCATGATTAAATCATTTTGATTAAAATCACGATTTAATCACTGATTTAAATCAAGTGATTTTTTTATTTTAATCATTGATTTAAATCAATGTTTAATAAAACACTACTGAGAAAATTAATTTTGAAAATATGACATTTTGTTAATGTCTTGTAGAGTCAGTAGAGGTACTTTTTGCTAAATTGTTGGTTTTGAAGAAAATTCTAACATAATATTAAGATCAAAACTGAGACCAGTCTGTATAACGAAACAGAATATTTATTAAAAGTTTAAAACGGACAAAGATTTATGTAATTATATTGTCAAAAAAAATCACTGAGGTAATTAAATAATAATTAAATTCTCTTTATCTGGATTCTGGGATTTAATATATTCATTGTACGCATTACCACTACAAAAAATAAAAAAAAATAAAAAAATTCAATAAAATCAAATAAATCATGATTTATTCAAAAAAATCGATTTTTATGATTTTTTAAATAAAATCGTGATTTTTTCCAACCCTGGCGTCTACCTATCAAAAAGGTGAAAACTGATCTTGATAGAGTTTTTTACGTAGAATTCAGTGGCGTAGGGAGTTTTTGTGTAAAAGGTTTAGTTTTAGAGATATTGCCCAAACTTATGTTTCTTTAAATGGGACACCCTATATATTATTTTTTATATTGATTAAGCAAAATTTGTGCTTTCCAAAAATATATAATACTTAATATTTATTTTGAAAAACAAGCTCAAAATTCGATATTTTTAATAATTTACTTTATTTATAACAGTGGGCCATGACTAGTTTATTGGAAACAAATGCAAAATTTGACAGATTTGTCAAATTTCCATTATTGTTGAAATATTTTTGTTACGTAGGTGTTTTTATTTTACTTTTAATTTTTTATTACAATGGCCGTTTATGATAATTATGAGAAGTATTATATTGTTGGTATGTTTTATCATTGATTATCATACATGATAATCAATGGTTTTATACAATGCATTAAAAATATTTTTTGAAGTGTTTAGCTTTAGAATAATTACGCATTGTGAAAATTTTGCATTTGTTTCTAAAAAATTAGCCATGGCCTACTGTTATTAATAAAGAAAATTATTAAAAATATCGAATTTTGAGCTTGTTTTTCAAAATAAATATTAATTATTATATATTTTTGGAAAGTCCAAATTTTGCTTAATCAATATAAAGGATAATATATAGGGTGTTCCATTTAAAAAAACCCAAGTTTGGGCAATATCTCTAAAACTAAACCGTTAACACAAAAACTGCCTACGCCACTGAATTGTACGTAGAAGACTCTATCAAGATCAGTTTTCACCTTTTTGATAAGTAGACGCATAACGGAAATACGAGGGGTGTCTAAAAAACAAAGATTTTCAGAATCACTCTGTAGATTAAAAACTAAGAGAGCCATGACAAATTTGACCCCGGAATCTTTCGTTTCGTAAAAAAGTAGGACAGGAAGGTGAAATCCGCAACACTCTATCTTGGAAAATAACGCCAATACCCCCTAAAAGTGTCGAAAATGGGACGCCCTGTACAACAAAAAAGGTCTCTTGAATTTTTTGCCTAATACTAACCTATTCTTACAAAAATGGCCGGTTACTACCAACAACAATAATCAATAAAATAATCAATTCCGATCAAAACAGATGTTGAAAATGGCCACTTCTGATAAAACGCACGATTCCAATGTTTTAATCATTGATGAGTGTCTCACACGTTCAAAAATTCTTGCAGTATTTCGTATGACATTGCAATAATAAAGAAAAAATTTAAATTTCAACACCCTATATTTCAAAATCTAAGCATTTCCGAACACATGTTTATAGAAACTTTTCTTTTTAAAACATCCTAAGAAATTGGGCCCTGAAGTTATACTTAGGAAACACCCTGTATTTTGTCGATGGATTATCAAAGTTCACATAAAAACGTCGATTTTGACACTTTTCAGTTTTTTCTTTCTGCTCGTTCTTCATGAAAATCCCCTACTTTTACCTTTTTTTTTGTTTATAACAAAATTAGTTTTTTTATATAGAAATATAATAATTGTTTAACTTACTAGGTGGATTTCTCTTGGTGGCATGGACGGCGGTGTTGATGAGCCCTCCAAGTTTTCCAAAACCCGTATGGCGCATAACTGGGGGCCCGGGTTTTCCCCCCGCCTTTTTCCCTGTCACCGGTGAGGCCCATAGGCCGATAACACCTGCGTGCCGGATCGTTGTATCAAAGTTGTAGGAAACCTGCAATAAATCAACAATAATCAGGAGAAATGTCGGGGAATTTGACGCAAATTTCCAAAAAATTAGCTAACTAATATTTGACGAGGAAAAGATTATTGTAGACTCATAAGTTTTCTTGTGAGTAATTTTGATTTTTTTTGTACCTTGTCACGTCCATAAATTCCTCGTTTTTCTCGCCGGCACCGCCTCAACTGGTTCTTTCGACTTTTCGTCATATCAAAACTCTAAAAATGATTCAATTTGACGGCTTGCAAAAATCAAGCCGTGTTTGTTTTGCTCTGTAAGTGGCACCTACTCAGCAATAAATTTATAATAATATGAAAAATAAACAAGGACAAAATTGTGTTCTGTTGTGCATTATTGTGTATGTGAATAAGTAATATGAAAATCCTTGGCAACGGCATGTTTTTCATTTATTTGATACGGAAATTCTATATTTGAGAAAACAAAACCTGATACAGTGATACACATTGTTTACCAAACAGTGCCTATTCATATTTCAGCGCACATTTTAAATAAAAGGAGCAGCACTACCATCTAGTAGAGTACTAGCACTAGCACCCCGCAAAATATGATCAATATTCCATTTAACATGATGTGTATACATAATTAAATTTGTGTCACACAGAAATAAAAGATCTCTTCACATAATAATAAACAGTAATTAATACTCCTACTTCCCAGAAACCATAAATAAGTATTTTACACCAACAACGATAATTAAAATCAGATAAATATCCTTTTTTAATTAACATGAGTTATGAGTTATAACGCGTTGAGCGCGATTCGACTTGATGACTTCATTATGTTTGCTAGAGCGCCGACAAAAATTTAACAAAAATATTTGTAAAGGTGTGACTGTCGGAATTTTGTTTGAGCTAAAATAAAATCCATTATATGGCTTTTATTACACCCACACCGGAAGAACGAGCACCGCCGTGCGCGGAGGGATGTTAATTTCGTTTCTAAATTATTGCGGTTTTATTCAGGGCGACCTAAATACTCGTTTGACAACTAAATTAATATTTGATTGTTTGTGCAAATAAAACCGTTTATTAGGAAAGTTTGTGTAGTAAAGTGAAATGGCAGGCGTGGAAATGTGGCGAAAATATATTGGTTTTGGATATAACACTGCTGTTCTCAACCAGTGGCGTAGCTAGAAATTTTTTAAAGTTCAAGGGCACGCATTTTCCTGTGGAGTTACAATTTTCCTTATTCAATAATTTTATAGTTTTTTACTTTTAGCATAAATTTAATTACATTTTTAGGTAATACTCCAGGGCCTTGCACCACCTAAACCGTATCATAGCCAGTGATGTTAGTCGTAAATTACGAAATTAATTACCGTAATTTACCATTTTAAATTACCATTAATTACCACATACCACATAACTCGGGGAATACCCGACATCCAAAGCGCAGCCCCCACTCTAGATATTGCACTATTTTCTAGAATTCTAGAATATCTAGTGCAAGTTCGCAGTCTCGCACATAATCTGAATGTGGCGTGTGCATTGTCTATACGACATATTCATATTAGTATATTATTAATAAACTAATAAATTGTAGTGATCTAGTAAAGACGAAAGTTAGTCATATTTTGTGTGTTGCTGTTGGTGTTTGACAATGGGACGAAAAGATATCAGCAGATCTATCGTGTTGCAATGCTTCTTCAAAAAAGCAAATTCAAAGTTGTACCAGTGTCAATATAGTTCTCAACATTATACCCTAAATATTACACGGATGTCAAATCATTTATTAAAAAAGTGCATATTCAGTCATTTAAAATAAAAGTTTTTCATTTTTAATTATACATAGTTTAATTACCTACATACATATTAGATACAAAATTCAAAAATTGTAAATTACCATCGGAAATTACCACAACAATAAAATACCAGATAATTAAAAATGGTAATAAAAAATTATATATATATTATACGGTAATTTAACATCACTGATCATAGCTACGGCACTGAATTTCAACAAGTGGACTTGTTTCAAGTTACCTTTCTTATCATTTCGTTAGAATTTTAGTTAGTTTATGAGGTTTTTTCTAAAAGATAATAATGACTAAGATTTTTTTTGACAGGTAGGTAGGTATATGCGTCACATTCTCCGCGATAGAGAGAGAGAATGTGACGCACATGTCTACACTATAGCACTATACCTACTATATGTAGTGCTGTAGTCTACACTGATGCTGTTTCTGGTATATTATATTTAATGGCCCTTACTAAATATTATAGTCGATCATAAATGAAAATTACATTTTTATCTTTATGGCATGCTTCTTTTGATACGTTTGGATGATTCATTATAATATGATGAAAAATAGTTTTGTGTTAAAGGGTCTTTCTTTTTAATTCTTATAATAATTTCACATTTAGAATTGTTTCTAGATACAGCAGTAATTTCAATTTTTGATTATTATCTGTTGAACTTCAAGAAGAAAATTATAATTTTTTTCCGATTTGCCTAGAGTTTATTGTGGCGTCGGAGTTGCGCACAATTTTTGTAAAAAATGTCGGACTTCCACACTCAAATAACAAACTAACTTAATAAAATTTTGACCTGGTTGTGCGCAACTCGGACACTACGGAATTTTACAAGGAATTTTCGAGGAATTTATGTTTGTTGTATTAAAATTGGAACATTTTGGGGGAAATTAAATAAATTTAGAGGCATTTTTGAAGAATATTGTGGGATTTGAGGTGTTATTTATTATATGTATGAGAAAAGTACAGGGATATCCAAATAAAAGTGAACAAGCCCTATAACTTTTTAATTTTTAAAGATGAGAAAAAATGTCAGATATGAAAATTTTGGGGATTTTTATGGATCATTCATATATCTTATCAGCAAAACAATTGAGCATCAAATAAAAAAAATATAGTATAAAACATCAAGAGAAGTTCTAGACATATTTTGTATAACATACTCTATGCGGTTTTTCAGTCGTTTCTGAAATATTTCAAATTAGAAATTTTTTTTTGTAACCTGGATAGTTACAGTTAAAGCAAGAAGACTATAGAAACAGGAGAGGGAACTTCTCATGTTACACAGCGATAGAACGCTATGTGGCGATAGCTCCCGTCTCTATCGCCACTCACCATGTGCGCAGTACAGCAATTTAAGAGCAGGGCGCACCTGGTGAGTAGCGATTAAGAGGGGTGCTGTCGCTGTATATCGGCCTTCCCTTTCCAAGTGAGTTCGCTCTCCTGCTTCTAGTCTTCTTGGTTTATGCGAAATAATTTCTAATTTGAAATATTTCAAAAACGACTGAAAAACCGCATCACAGAGTATGTTATACAAAATATGTCTCCTAGAAATCCTAGAATCCAAAAATGCGATAAAAATCATACCATCTAATTTTAAATAAGCAATTTAAAAGTTAAATCTGGAAGAAAAAAATTAGTGCCTCTATAACTATCAATAAAAAATTAGGAAACTTTATCTCTTATCACAGTTTACTAAGATGTGTCGTGTCTTATCTGTTTTTCATTGAGTTCGCAGCAGTTTCCTTCCAAACTTATTTTAGAGGCTAACCCAAACTGCTTACTGTTTTTGCACCGGAAACATCAGGTCTATCTTATATGACGTCACTGCTAGAAAATTGATTTCGCTTTATTGTAATTTCGAAATACAGTTTATTTTAATGTTGTTCTTCACATCACATTCTGTAGGTCAGTTAGTACAAAAGTGACGGCCGTGCCCTCAAAATGAATTATTTCTGTGTGGCCGTAAATCAGGGTAAGGTCGACAAGTACGGGGACTCGAAAAAGATCCTTTTAATTATTTAACGCACACGTACATGTGTGTCTATATACCTTTATATGTATTATGTTTGTATATATTATAGGCTGAAATTAGATTAAATTGTATACATTATGCATTTCGTTTTAGATGCTTTTAGGCTTTGATTGATCCGATCCGATCCGGGATATATTTAAAATGAATTAGGGTTACCCAGTATCTAATTTTAAAACGCCTACACGACGAAAAACTTCATAAAATTATAAATCAGATTTATGCTTCTGTTTATGTGTGGTGCGTATTTCAGGGTGAATTTAAATGACAAAAAAAATTAGAATTCAAATTTAAATGCATAATTAGTTTAAGAAATCACCTCCACGATATTTCTTGTACATTTGAAAGTATGTGGATATTGACCTTGTTTTTATTAGAGCAACTTTAACCTATAGCCCATTATGTCTTTTATTACATACTATCAAATCTGTAGAAAAATATGCGATAAATAAATTATAAATAATAATTTATAACGTTTGCATGAGGTATATTTATTTATAAATTGACGGGTTTATGTAATCTACAAACGCAAGCTGTTGGGAAAATATTTGAACATCTACCCAAAAACTAAATAGAATATTGTGTAAATTTATCTAGTCTACTCAAACTGTAACTTTATTACAAGTTAGAAGTGTGATGACGAATCATAGAAATTTTGTGAACGGTGTGCTAATTAAATAAATTTGTTGGTTTTATTTATTTCTAGGGTTTCCAGTTCACCTTACAAGTTTTGTTGATTTATTAAATTAGTTGATGGTTGTTATTGCACGAAAAGTGAACTTTGCATTCATTAGAACTATTAATACGTCGGTTTAGTTTCTAGAAATCGGTACGGAAAAATTGCAAAAAAATTTAAAAAATCTCTAGGAAGAACATGATTTTTGGTATATATACAAAATATGTACTTACAGGGTGTCCCATTTTCGACACTTTTAGGGGGTATCGGAGTTATTATCAAAAATAGAGTGTTGCGGTTTTCACCTTCCTTTCCTACTTTTTTACGAAACTAACGAAAGATTTCGGGGTCAAATTTGTCATGGCTGTCTTAGTTTTTAATCTACAGAATGATTCTAAAAATCTTTTTTCTCAAAAATTAGCCATGGCCTACTGTTACAAATAAAGTAAATTATTAAAAATATCGATTTTTGAGCTTGTTTTTCAAAATAAATATAAACAATTATACATTTTTGGAAAGCCCAAATTTTGCTTACTCAATAAGTATAAAAAATAATATACAGGGTGGTCCGAACTTTACCTTCGATAATTTGGGAATCCATAGAAAACCTTAAAAAAACATCAGTTTTCTGTTTTCTTAATAAACTTATACCGAAAACTCAACCGTTTCAGAAATACAGGGTGTTGAAGTTGCACATTTTTTTTAAATAAATTTAATATCTCCTGAACCAAAGCGAATTTGGAATTTGGTGGGTAGTATTTTCTTAATAAATACCATAATTAATCACCATAATTTGTTTTCCTACTTCAAGCAGCGGCGTAACCACGGGGGTGAGATTATTTCCTTTTAGGGAAAAAAAAGGTACGCCAATGGATAGTATATTTTTTCTACATTTCTGAAATTAGCAGTCGATTTATGACAAAAAAGTCCTCTTGTAGTTTTTTTGTAAAACATCATTTTACAGTAAAATTTTAATTAAATTTCATTGTAGGTAATTAATAGTGCAACACAAAATGTACCCATGTCTTTCAAACAAATAAATTAAAAATAAACAACTTAATTTATTTTTAAACAGAAACTTAAATCTTAAATCATTGAAGGAACTGCTCAACACCCTGAATTTCTGAAACGGTTGAGTTTTCGATATAAGTTTATTAAGAAAATTGATATTATATTAACATTTTCTATTGATTCCCAAATTATCGAAGGTTCAATTCGAACCATCCTGTATACTTGGTACTTGTAACTTGTCTTATTGCAATAATAAATTACCTACTATGAAACCTAATTAAAATTTTACTGTAAAACGATACGTTTTACGAAAAAATTACAAGAGGACTCTTTTTTCGTAAATCGACTGCTGATTTTAGAAATGTACAAAAAATATACTATATCATTGGCGTACCTTTTTTTTCTCTAAAAAGAAATAATCTCACCCCTGTGGTTACCCCACTGCTTAAAGTAGGAAAACCAATTATGGTGATTAAATATGGTACTTATTGAGAAAAGACTACCCACCAAATTTTAACAAAATATTCCCTTTAGTTCAGGAAATAATTAAATTTATTTAAAATAAAAAGTGTAACTTCCAATAAAACTAAAACGGTTGAGTTTTCGATATAAGTTTATTAAGAATATTGATGTTTTTTTAAGGTTTTCTGTTGATTCCCAAATTGTCGAAGGTAAAATTCGGACCACCCTGTATAGGGTGTCCCATTTAAAATATCTGATGTGCCCAACACATGACTTTCTTATACTTACGGATAGTATCACAATAATTACTTTTCCTAAAGAAATTAAGTTAAATTTCTTGTAAAAATTTTGAAGGTTTCCAGCAATTTTCAAATAGTTCTCTGTCGCACATTACGCATAAATCTGTCCTTGTCCCACTCATTATAACCGAATTTTACGACAAAAATGTGTTTTATTTTAGATTTTTGACCTATTACTCACTTAAAAAAATCTCCCGTTATGAAATTACATTTATTTATTCATTATTATTGTTTTCGGTACCATAGAAACCAGTAAAATAAAAAAAAACTAATGGACGGGTCCTTCTGGGATTCGAACCCGGGACCCTCTGTTTGGCAGCCATATAATGAAACACATGGTCTACCTCGACCATCGGATTCAACTATCAACGCGCGCTATGAGAAATATAAAGTGTTTTAAGAATATCTAGTTTTTTTGACAGAATTTCAAAAAAAGTTCAAACAAAATTTGTTCAAAATTCAATTCTAAATCAATGTTAACGAATAAAAACATCTCATAAATTGTTTATTTTTCAAGATATTCTTAAAAAACCTAAAAGTGTCATCAGGTAACTGTCACTTGTTTTGGTGCTAGATAAAAAACATTGAATGTGGCACCCACAATTTTGTTCAAACTCTTAAATATGAAACTTGAATCAAATTCCAATAAGTCGTTTTTGAGTTATGGTGGATACAGACAGACAGACAGACAGACAGACAGACAGACAGACAGACAGACAGACAGACAGACAGACAGACAGACAGACAGACACACAGACACACACACAGACAGACATCATGGCGAAAATGGTCAAAATGGATTCAGGGGCCCTCAAAACGTGTAAATCCATCAAAATCTCGAAGTCGAAAAAAATCACGATTACAATACTTCCTTATACTACGTATAAGAAAGTAAAAATTGTTTGATTAGTATCTCAAAAACTAAACCTTTTAGACAAAAACTGCCTACGCCACTGAACTCTACATAAAAAACTCCATCAAAATCAGTTTTCACATTTTTGATAACTAGACGCATAACAGAAACACGAGGGGTGTCTAAAAAACAAAGATTCTCAGAATCACTCTGTACATTAAAAACTAAGAGAGCCATAACAAATTTGACCCCGGAATCTTTCGTTTCGTAAAAAAGTAGGAAAGGAAGGTGAAAACCGCAACACTCTTCCTTTGATAATAACTCCAATACAATTCCTAAAAGTGTCGAAAATGGGACAAAATGTACAGTTCTTTTAAAATTAGATCAGAAACAACCATCACATCAGAAATTTTATTTGATTATCGATAAATTGTATTGAAAATAAGCGCTTATTTAACAATTTTTATAATTTTTTATAATTTCTGGGTTCTTAGCCTAGTACTATGGAAGGTAGAGGGGAGGAACGCCGACTGCGTGTATTAAAAGTTTGATTCCCATATGAGATTGTGTTCCTCCCCTCTACCTTCCATACCTAGTACCTAACTCAGTACTTTTCAAGCTAGAAAAAAAAGGTATAAAAAATTTGCGTTACTTTAGGTGCAGTTCACAAATTGGACACCAGAGCTTTTCGCCTCGTGCTACCAACTGTAAACTTTCTAAAACTAAACTAACATTTCAAAATATTTCAAAATTGTTTTTGAGGGGTTACGTGCATTGCATGTCGGTTTTAGTCATTTTATCAAGATTCAATTTTTCCTCACAGTTGACAATGAACCGATTCTGTTAATCTTCGCATTTTTTGGTCTTACTTAAGTATAGTAACAGCATTTTTTCCATCGCAAATGAGAAGTAATTTTGATCATGTGAATTGTCTTCATTAATTGTCACATTAATCAATCATATAAAGTGAAGGAACAAAATTTTCGTATAGCATATTGAAGCATGAAGCATTAGGTATAAATGAACATGGATTATGCACCGCATTGGGCAACATTGTGCATCTGTAATGGCTGCGGTGAAATACCCGAAACGGCACCGATGTATCATTGTCCATTTCAACATCAGTACTGCTTGAATTGTTTCAATGAACTGAAAAGAAATTACCGTGGTATGTTGTTTTGTTATGTTAATGAATCATCACCTCTTCCTAAACTGGATCTTTATTAGGTATCATAGAAGAAGGATGTACGTGTTTAGTTTGTAAAGTATCCGGCAAGTTTCAGTTAAGTAAAATCAATACGGACTTTTTAAAGAAATTAAAAGTTAAGCCAGGCATTGGACGTCCATGTAGATATAGTACAAACGTTAGCGCTATGAGAGGCAACAAAAAAGATCTCAATTTGAATAGTAGTCATGATGAAGATGTTACAGTTGAGTCTTTGTTCCAATTACCAACAGAACAAATCCAACAGTTACTGAATCGGAAGTCCAAACCTGATTTGCATGAATCGGATGAAGACGGATTCCAAAGTAGCACCACTAAAGGCCCTAGTAGGTCTTCGCCACCTAATATACCTCATCCTAATCAACCCGATGCAGTGAACTTGCGTCCCATCAAGTCCAACGCAACCTTGTCTAAGAAACCACTCAAGTGTCCGCATAATCTTTGCAAGAAAACCGTTGCCATCTCTTCGTTTGTCAGTCATTTCAAGCACGAGCACACTGACATTCCTAAGCTAAATGTGGAACGTGGCAAGGAGCTGTGCATCCCTTGCGATGTGTCCATCATCGAACACAACACCGATATCTGCTTGGCCATGATAACCGTGTACGAAATCAATAAGATTGATGTGGTGAGATCGAGGAGTTCACAAAGCGTTATTAAAACTTGTAATAAGTTCTGTCAGAAAGTGCCGATTAACACGTTTTGGTTGATGGTGAGTGGATCGTTGGAGAAGAAGCCGCATTGTGCTTTTGCTTATTTTTGGTTGTTTACCAGTTCGGATGAGTGCTATCAGAATACCATTGAATTGGCGTCTAAGTGTGATGGAGTTAGTTTGTCGACGTTTTGTGGGGTTAATACGAGTAGTGAGTCTGATGATGTGGCATCCAGTTTGAATTGTTTGTTACTTAGTAGGTCGTCGATTGTGGCTCTTTTGAAGGAGGGCACTGAATTAAATTTGAGAGTAACAATACATTGAGAGATTGAGCTAGCGAAATATAGTGTTTTACTAGTGAGATATTAGTCTTTTATTCCATTGGAAGCATTTTTGCCAGGGGTATTTAGAAATGTAAGAGATATTTATCGAAATATTTTAAAATAATAGAACAGTCTGCGAAAAATTGACTTAAACAAAACATTTTTTATTTTAAAGAATTTTTTGTATATGAAATTTGGAACATCGATTTTTCCCTAAATACAGGGTGGTCCAGGTTAAATGTCATTAATTTTGGGATAGAGCATCAAGAAAAAAGTAGACTTTTATTAAAAAACTTTGCTCAAAAATGTTTTATAACAAAGATACAGGGTGTCAAAGATTAAACCAAAAACTCGTTTTCTTAACATAACTTCTAAACCATTCGATCGATTTCGATTAAATTTCACACACAGAGTAATGTAGTACATTTCTAAATAATGATGGGGTTCATTTATAAAAAACTTCTCCAGTAGCGTAGATACTGGAGGGCCGTTCCACTTTTCCTCTCGAATCTTTGACGCCACTGGATATATTGCGAAGAATATTCAATTTTTGGATTGTCTGTTCAATTTATAGAAAATAGTTATTCTTGAAAAATTTTAATTTAAGGTTTCGTTTTTAAGATATTTGAGTTTGACGGTTTGGAAACACAACCTCAAATGCTGCTATGAACTAAAAAAAAATTCGAGTAAGATCTCAAAATAGGCTTCGATACATTTTCGAGCTCTTTTAGCCATGGAATTAATCGCTGCCAAGACTTGATGGCGATTTTCCAAGCCTACCTGAAATTTTCTTTAATTCAGCACAGCATTTGATGTCGTGTTTCCAAATCTTCAAACTCAAATATCTCAAAAACGAAACCCTAAATTAGGATTTTTCAAGTGTAACTATTTTTTCTAAATTAAACCAGTGACGTCGAAAATTGGAGGGAAAAAGTGGAATGTACTACATTACTCTGTGTGCGAAATTTAATGGAAATCGATCGACTGATTTAGAAGTTATGTTAAGAAAACGAGTTTTTATTTTAAACTTTGACACCCTGTATCTTTGTTATAAAACATTTTTGAGTCAAGTTTTTTGATAAAAATCTACTTTTTTCTTGATGCTCTATCACCTCTCAAAATTAATGGCGTTTAACCTGGACCAACCTGTATATCTAAGTAGGTAAAATTATAATTCGTCTTGGGAAAATTTTTAATTTGATTAAAATTCGACTAGTGAGTAGTTGCAAAATTGCGGTATATTTATCACTTATTATTATGACTAATCAGACTAATACATAATTACCAAAAAATCTTTATTGTAGATGAATGGATGATGTTTTTGCCAGGGACATTTGGAAATATAAAAGATAATTAGATAATTATTGAAATATTTTAGAACTTGGTAATTCTTCATCAGAAAATTCACTATTATACCTAATCCCATATTTTTTAACTTTTCGTACATAAAATTTGAAAAATCGAACTATTTTCCTAAATTTAAATTACATTTAAATTTGAAAAAAATTAATATTTTACGTTATGTACTTCTAAAATTCGAGATAGCTGATGCACCTACATTGTTTCTCGTTTAGCCCTGAGTACGTTTTGCACCTTTATATGTTTTGCAAGCGGCTCTAACAACGATAAATACCAATAATTAAAAATTTTGCTGTAATGAGTGGAACAAGGACAGACATAGCTATTTCAAAATTTCAATAAGTGCAAGAGAGACTTCCGAAACTTATTTCAAACTTGCTAAGAAGTAAGAACAGTAAAGAATGTAAAAGACATTTTATGGAAAATTTAGCTTACTTTTTTCTTAGTTTATGTAAAAATATTCGAAATAACCCAAAAAATATCGATTTTAAATAAAATATTCAAATTTATTTTATCCAATTCATTTTCGTTGTTCTTAAAAATTGATCCTTTTCAAAAATCAAATAAAAAAAAAATTGTAGTACTAAAAACATCTGCATGTTGATAAAATTTGTCATACTTTTAGTCTATTTTCGCTCATTTTCACCCACCCAGCACCCCTATTCACTCCATGGTCCCGTAAGATTGTCGGATACTGGGGCATTTGCACAACATTTTTTTAACAACTACAATTTGTAGGCTCTTTTGATGTGAGTGGCTTATGGACGTCTGTCGAAAAAACCGCGCAAAAACCCAGAAGGACATAAAGTAAAAAATTACGAATTAATTCTTCGAAAAATTTACTCATTTAACTTAACATTTTTTAGTTTAAAGAATTTTTCGTATGTGAAATTTGTAACATCGATTTATTTCCTAAAAATAAGTAAAAATACAGGGTGTTTCCTAAGTACTTAAGAGAGTATTCTTTGGCCAAAAATGATGCTACTTTTTCAAATAAATATAGGGTCATTAGGCTTTCGTTTCCAAGATACAGGTTGTTATAGTTTACAAATTTTTTATGGTTTTTATTTTTGATTTTCCAAACCACGCAAGATATTCTAACTAAATTTGGTATACCACTTCTCGTAATTGAGTACCACAAAAAGAAAAAATATCAAATTCGGTAATTAGTCTGTGGCGGAAATATGATTAACTATAGTAATATTATTTTTAAAATAAAAGCAATAGTGAGTATCCTTTAAATAAAAAAAATAAAAACCTAATTTGCCTTTAGCCGGCGATAGATATGAAAATAAAGTAAGAGAGAAAAAATGTACAAAATGACGCGGTGCATCTAAAACTACAATCTGTTTAAATTTTGTACAGAATGGTAACAATTTTATTCTTGAAAAACTGTTGGGGAGTGCCCATATCTCCGCCACCGACTAATTACCGAATTTGATATTTTTGTTTATTATGGCAGTCAAGTAGGACAAGTGGTATAGGTACCAAATTTGGTTAGAATATCTTGCTTTTGGTTTGGAAAATAAAAAATAAAAACCATAAAATTTTGTAAACTTTAACACCTTGTATCTCGGAAACGAAAACTTAAAGCCCCTATATTTATTTGAAAAAGAATACGATCCTAAGTTATCTGCACGTACTTAGAAAACCCCCTGTATAATTCGTTTTGGGAAAAATTGAAATTTGATTAAAATTTGACTATTTAGTTAATAGTTCTAAAATTGTGGCATATTTATAGACAATTTTAAAATAATTACCAAAAAAAACTTTATTGTACATGAATGGATGACGTTTTTGCCAAGAACATTTCGGAATATAAAAGATAATTATCGAAATATTTTAGAAATTAGTAATTCTTCAGAAAATTTACTATTATCATCCCACATTTTTGAACTTTTCGTACATACAATTTACAAAATCCAACTATTTTCCTAAATTTAAGAAAAATTTCAATTTAATTAAAATTCTACTGGGTACTATAGTGGTTCGAAAATTGCGGCACGTTTTCAAATTTAAAAATTTTTTAAAGTGGCCATCTAAATAATTGTGTGGGTGCGAGTGAACTATAAAATATCTTATCTTCAGAAAAGTAATTTATTACATCGTAGAGCATCATACGCTATCAAATTAGCCGGTAGTAAACATTATTACAGAGTATGAGTTTCAAATAATTGATTTAATAGCAGAAGTTAATTATCCAACCCTAACTCCAACCCAATATTCAATTTCAGCCATAAAATAACATTATAACATGATCTTGAGTCTCCTCAAGTTTACTTACCGTTTACTTGGATATTCCTCGGCCACTTTTTCCTTCGGAATAACCAACGGTTGTTTCAGTGGTAAAAATTTGTAATAAAACGAAAAATCCTGCACTATAAAATAAAACACTAGAAACGGATTTCTACACGTCCGGATAATAATAATAATTTATTATTGTTTACTAAACAGAGTAATCAAACGAAACAATCAACAGGTTCACACACATACACAAACACCACAACACGAAATCTAAATGGGCAAGCCAGCAACTGTACAATGCGCTAGAGTGCCTCCTGCTGCTCTGCTGTTTGGTCCGTTTTCGTCTGCCCGTTCCACTTTCCTGCTGCACCAATCGACGGTTCACCCTGTGCTGATGATAATAATAATAATAATAATATCACCGCACCATATAAATTTGTCAATGACAACTTGGGTACAGCAGGCGAATCGATGGCCCCCTCTGCTATGTGAACTAATCCTGCTGGTCTTGAATTCTCTTTATATGGGTGGATTTGGCCACAATGCCCAAATAGCAGGTTAGGTTTATAAACATCCAGACACGAATAATCGCCGGTGGAAAAGTCGATAAGACCCGAAGGCAAGGAGGGGAAAGCAGTTCGTGTATTTAATGCATGTGGGGTAAACTTCAGCAGGAATGCAGCAGGAGAGAAGGCGAGACAAAATTGCTTTCCAGCATGTACTCAGCTTGAATTACAAAAGTAAATAAAATATGTGGAATTTTATTAGGTACGTCGGATTAGTGAAGCGTTATGGTCTTTGCCATGCAGATTTAATTATAGTAATGAAAACTTAGTACACTGATGCTTTTAAATTTAGTTAGGAGAATTAGGTAAATAGAGCCAGTGCGGCCCTGTACTACATTTTAATCTGAAACTGAGTGCATACAAAAAAGATCTTATTGTAGACTACAGACGATTTTTTTAAACTGATAAAATAGTCTATAGACTCAGTTTGTTAGATCCAAAATGTATTCCAGTTTCATGGATCTAGACGTCAGGGAGCCCCAAAAAATCCTGCAAAAACTTTTATAATTTCATCCTCTTCAAAACACTATAAATGACCAAAAAATCTTACTGCAGAGATTACACACGATTTTTTTAAACTTGGTAAAATGGTGTATAGTCAGTTTGTTAAATCCAACATTTATTTTTTCCATCTAATTACTTTTTAACTTTTGAACTATCAACTGTTTATATGAATTTTTTATGCATATTTCGAAACCCTAAATTGCATTTTTCAAAAATCGTATTTTTCGAGAGTTAAAAATATAGTATTGGAACCACTGGACAGTTTCTTGTCAAAATTCCGTTATTTCAAAGCAAAATGACAGTTTTACTTTAGATAAAATCACGAACAATTTATATTAATTATTTCTAAACTTTTTGGAGGCTCAAATTGTTCGTTTGATAAATCGCACTTTTCGAGGGTGATTCGTTAAAAAAATCATATTTTTAGAATCACTAGTCGAATTCTTGCCAAAAGGCTCCATTTTAAAGCTGAATGATGATACTATTTTATAAAAATTCCTGGCTTATTTATACGAAGTTTTTCTGCATTTTTTCGGAACTCTAAATTGCACTTTTCAAAAATCGCACATTTCGAGAATTATTCCTTTAAAAAAACATAGTTTTGGAACCACTGGACAGATTCTTGTCAAAATACCGTTATTTCAAAGCAAAATGACAGTTTTGCTTTAGAAAAAATCAGGAACAATTTATGTTAAATATTTCTAAACTTTTTGGGGGCTCAAATTGTTTGTTTGAAAAATCGCACTTTTCGAGGGTGATTCGTTAAAAAAATCATATTTTCAGAATCACTGGTCGGATTTTTGTCAAAAAGCCTCCATTTTAAAGCTGAATGATGATATTATTTTAGAAAAATTCCTGGGTTATTTATATGAAGCTTTTCTGTATTTTTTCTTATCTTAATTGTATTTTTCAAAAATCGCACATTTCGAGAATTATTCCTTTAAAAAACATAGTTTTGGAACCACTGGACA
Organism: Pediacus dermestoides; assembly: GCA_963942485.1. Taxonomy (NCBI): domain Eukaryota; kingdom Metazoa; phylum Arthropoda; class Insecta; order Coleoptera; family Cucujidae; genus Pediacus; species Pediacus dermestoides. The sequence goes on along the minus strand of OZ012628.1, from coordinate 9,967,796 downwards.
GTTTCTTGTCAAAATTCCGTTATTTCAAAGCAAAATGATAGTTTTACTTTAGAAAAAATCATGAACAATTTATATTAGTTATTTCTAAATTTTTTGGGGGCTCAAATTGTTCGTTTGAAAAATCGTATTTTTCGAGGGTGATTCGTTAAAAAAATCATATTTTTAAAATCACTGTTCGGATTTTTGTCAAAAAGCCTCCATTTTAAAGCTGAATGATGATATTATTTTAGAAAAATTCCTGGGTTATTTATATGATTTTTTTCTGCATTTTTTCGAAACTTTAAATTGCACTTTTCAAAAATCCCACATTTCGAGAATTATTCCTTTTAAAAAAACATAGTTTTGGAACCACTGGACAAATTCTTGTCAAAATATCGTTATTTCACAGCAAAATGATAGTTTTACTTTAGAAAAAATCATGAACAATTTATATTAGTTATTTCTATACTTTTTGGGGGCTCAAATTGTTCGTTTGAAAAATCGCACTTTTCCAGGGTAATTCGTTAAAAAAATCATATTTTTAAAATCACTGGTCGGATTTTTGTCAAAAAGCCTCCATTTTAAAGCTGAATGATGATATTATTTTAGAAAAATTCTTGGGTTATTTATATGAAGCTTTTCTGCATTTTTTCGAAAATCTTAATTGCGTTTTTCAAAAATCGCACATTTCGAGAATTATTCCTTTAAGAAAACATAGTTTTGGAACCACTGGACAGTTTCTTGTCAAAATTCCGTTATTTCAAAGCAAAATGATAGTTTTACTTTAGAAAAAATCATGAACAATTTATATTAGTTATTTCTAAATTTTTTGGGGGCTCAAATTGTTCGTTTGAAAAATCGTATTTTTCGAGGGTGATTCGTTAAAAAAATCATATTTTTAAAATCACTGTTCGGATTTTTGTCAAAAAGCCTCCATTTTAAAGCTGAATGATGATATTATTTTAGAAAAATTCCTGGGTTATTTATATGATTTTTTTCTGCATTTTTTCGAAACTTTAAATTGCACTTTTCAAAAATCCCACATTTCGAGAATTATTCCTTTTAAAAAAACATAGTTTTGGAACCACTGGACAAATTCTTGTCAAAATATCGTTATTTCACAGCAAAATGATAGTTTTACTTTAGAAAAAATCATGAACAATTTATATTAGTTATTTCTATACTTTTTGGGGGCTCAAATTGTTCGTTTGAAAAATCGCACTTTTCCAGGGTAATTCGTTAAAAAAATCATATTTTTAAAATCACTGGTCGGATTTTTGTCAAAAAGCCTCCATTTTAAAGCTGAATGATGATATTATTTTAGAAAAATTCTTGGGTTATTTATATGAAGCTTTTCTGCATTTTTTCGAAAATCTTAATTGCGTTTTTCAAAAATCGCACATTTCGAGAATTATTCCTTTAAGAAAACATAGTTTTGGAACCACTGGACAGATTCTTGTCAAAATACCGTTATGTCAAAGCAAAATGGTAGTTTTACTTTAGAAAAAGTCACGAACAATTTATATTAATTATTTCTAAACTTTTTGGGGGCTCAAATTGTTCGTTTTAAAATCGTATTTTTCGAGGGTGATTCGTTAAAAAAATCATATTTTTAGAATCACTGGTCGGATTTTTGTCAAAGCTTCCATTTTCAAGCTGAATGATGATATTATTTCTGAAAAATTCCTGGGTTATTTATATGAAGCTCTTCTGCATTTTTTCGGAACCCTTAATTTGCACTTTTCAAAAATCGCACATTTCGAGAATTATTCCTTTAAAAAACATAGTTTTGGAACCACTGGACAGTTTCTTGTCAAAATTCCGTTATTTCAAAGCAAAATGACAGTTTTACTTTAGATAAAATTACGAACAATTTATATTAATTATTTCTAAACTTTTTGGAGGCTCAAATTGTTCGTTTGATAAATCGCACTTTTCGAGGGTGATTCGTTAAAAAAATCATATTTTTAGAATCACTAGTCGAATTCTTGCCAAAAGGCTCCATTTTAAAGCTGAATGATGATACTATTTTATAAAAATTCCTGGCTTATTTATACGAAGTTTTTCTGCATTTTTTCGGAACTCTAAATTGCACATTTCAAAAATCGCACATTTCGAGAATTATTACTCCTTTAAAATACATAGTTTTGGAACCACTGGACAGATTCTTGTCAAAGTACCGTTATTTCAAAGCCAAATGACAGTTTTACTTTAGAATAAATCATGAACAATTTATATTAATTATTTCTAAACTTTTTGGGGGCTCAAATTGTTCGTTTGAAAAATCGCACTTTCGAGGGTGATTCGTTAAAAAAATCATATTTTTAAAATCACTGGTCGGATTTTTGTCAAAAAGCCTCCATTTTAAAGCTGAATGATGATATTATTTTAGAAAAATTCCTGGGTTATTTATATGAAGCTTTTCTGCATTTTTTCGGAACCCTTAATTTGCACTTTTCAAAAATCGCACATTTCGAGAATTATTCCTTTAAAAAACATAGTTTTGGAACCACTGGACAGATTTTTGTCAAAGTACAGTTATGTCAAAGCAAAATGGTAGTTCTACTTTAGAAAAAATCACGAACAATTTATATTGATTATTTCTAAACTTTTTGGTGGCGCAAATTGTTCGTTTTAAAATCACATTTTTCGAGGGTGATTCGTTAAAAAAATCATATTTTTAGAATCACTGCTCGGATTTTTGTCAAAAAGCCTCCATTTTAAACCTGAATGATGATATTATTTTAGAAAAATTCCTGGGTTATTTATATGAAGTTTTTCTGCATATTTTTGGAACCCTAAATTGCACTTTTTAAAAATCGGACATTTCGAGAATTATTCCGTTAAAAACACATAGTTTTGGAACCACTGGCAGATACGAAAAAGTCACAAGAATTTTCTGCAAGGAATTTCATCGTCTTCAATTTATATACGAACAATGTTTGCTGTAGGGCTAACAGGAAGTGATATACTTACCTATTTATAAAAAGCAATTTTTGACCCGATTTTCTGCCACTTCTGAGATAGGAGATGGATAATTTCTTATCTAAATTTCATCATCAAACCTAAGCAATATAAATTTTATAACTCTCCTCACTCCTGAAGTATTTATTACGCTTAAAATGAACTCACTGGGCCCAATATGATGAATACTAATTGGGACACCCTGTATAGTTAAGGTATTCACAAAAAAAACATTTGAGATTACCAATTTAAAATTTCGTTGTTTTTTAGTTGAATTTGAATTTGAATATGGATATTTACTAATTATGTATGTACTGTAAAAAATTAAATTTATTGAAATTTTGAAAATTATTTTCACTTGTCGCCATCTACACCTGCTATTTGTACTTACAGCTTAAAAAAGAAATCTACTATCATAACTTCCCAAATGACCTGAGGCTCTGTAGTGACCTCTACAATAAACAAAGCACATCTGTCAAACTGGCATTTGTCAAATACACGTACATTTTTCGTTTATAATTTATTTGAATTGTGATAAATTGAAATTGCCCAAGTGATGGAAGTAAATACAAAGCTGGTGGTGAAATGGAGTGGCAAAGAATACGATTTAGATTTAACGGAAAACGACACAATAATCGATTTAAAACATGCCATCCATAAACAAACTGGTGTGAGGCCGGAGAGGCAAAAACTGCTGAATTTAAAACTAAAAGGTGCACAACTAATCTCACATAATTCCCATATTTATCATTTAATTCTATAGGTAAAGTCCCGGAGGAGGACTGTCGTATTAGGCAGTTGAAACTAAAACCAGGTTTCAAAGTTATGATGATGGGCTCGTTGGAGGAAGACATAGAAGAAGCTAATAAAGCCCCTATTGACTTACCAGAAGTTGTTAATGATCTAGACATAGAAGACGAGGAGGTTGCGATAGAAAACCAGGAAATATATTTGGCGAAAATTCAGAAACGAATCCGAGACTACGAGGTGAAAATCCTGAACGAGTTTCGCCCTGACAAAAAGCTATTAGTCCTGGATATTGACTACACTCTATTCGATCACAGATCCACAGCGGAGACTGGCGCGGAACTAATGCGTCCATATTTACATGAATTCCTAACAGATGCTTACGAACATTACGACATAGTCATCTGGTCCGCCACTGGAATGAAATGGATTGAAGAAAAAATGAAACTCCTAGGCGTGACTTCCAATCCAAACTATAAAATAGCATTTTACTTGGATTCCCTTGCGATGATCTCGGTGCACACGCCGAAGTATGGAATAATGGATGTGAAGCCTTTGGGGGTGATTTGGGGGAAATACGAGCAGTTCTCATCAAAAAACACGATAATGTTCGATGATATTCGTAGAAATTTTATTATGAATCCTAAGAATGGCTTGAGGATTAAGCCGTTTAGGCAGGCGCATCTTAATAGACATAAGGACGATGAGCTGTTGAGGTTGTCCAAGTATTTAAGGGATCTGGCTGAAAATTGCAGTGATTTTGCCAGTGTGAATCACAGACATTGGGAAAAGTACAAACCGAAGAAAAAGAACGAGCGTAGGCAGTGACGAGATTGGTTTCGAAGGAAATGATAATATGATTATGCATAATTCATAATATAAGTTTTTTATTTACGAGTTTTTTTAGTACATACATACATTTCTAAAATGGCAACAATCCATAAACTTATTCCCCCATAATCCTCTTATACTCCTTCTGATCCTCCAACATCTTTAAAAACACTTTGTACTTTTTATTGTGGTACCCAATAACAGACGAGTCACCAGGTTTCACAACCCTTCCTTTGCCCCCCATTCGCTGAATGGCAGTCGTCATATCCTGAAAATAATTGGCGGCGCGTGCTCCTAAAATAGCGGCGCCTAATAAAACCGATTCAATTTCATCTGGGCAAATCACCGGTAAATTACAAACATTAGCTTGGGCTTCTGTGAAAACAGGATTTTTTGATAGTCCACCACAAATCATGGTAGATTTGATTTCTTTATAACCACTGCTTCGAAGGGTTTCCAAAATATGCCGAGTTCCATACTGGAAAAGTAGATTTAGAATTAAGTTACTTGAGATTTGAGCTGAGTTACAGATAGAGCTTGGACTGTTGCCAGGTAGAGGAGTGCCAAACTTTCTTCGCCTTTAGCTAGAGTTAATCCAGAAATCTACGAAGACTGCTTAGACTTGTGGTTAAGTTATTGTAATCAAACTTACTACTCCCTTTAAACTTGGATCAGCGATCGGTGATCTGTTCCCGTGGAAATCCGGCCAAACGTGCAGTTCCTTTGTTAAGAAGCAAATGTGCTTCAATTTGTTTCTCTCAGCAATTTTCTTCAAAACCTCCGAAAGATATTGCTGTATATGCCTGTGGAAAAATGTAAGATTATTTAAGGCGTAAATATTGAAGAACCTCAGTACAGGTCACCGATTTTCTTCTTAATTTCTGGCGTAGCTGGATGTGTATCAATAACATGATCTAAGAGTTTCCCCGTGGCACTTTGACCACCTTCATTCAGCCACATATCGGGGATCATAGCGTTTTTATACGGCCCCCAAACTCCTGGAGTAAAAATTGAACTTTTGGAAACAGCCATGTGACATGTGGAGGTGCCACAAATTAAACCTGTGCATACATTAATCCGTAAAAATGTTAAAAAAAATTGTAAGCATAAGTACTAAGTCTTGTATGAAACTGTGGGTCAACTCCTTCCACTTGGCAACCGATCATCCCCAAGCCCCCAGCATGGGCGTCTATCATCGAAGTACCAACAGGTGTCCCGGGAACAAGCCCCAGTTCTTTGGCAGCTCTTTCCGACAAACCGTTACCAACAGGTGTACCAGGTGCAAGGACAGTTGAGCCGATTTTTCTCCAGTTGTCTTGAGCTAAGTCGCCGATTCCTATTTGGTCGAAGTAGCTTTGGCTCCAACCTTCCTCACCGTTGTCTTTGATTACATAAGTCCATTTGCAGACTAAGGAACATGAAGATCTACGCAAAATAACACTGCTGAAATAGCTAAGTTGGTATTTACCTCGTTTCGCAGTCTGTAGCTCTCCAAGTTAAGAAATCGGGTAAATCGAAGAACAAACCGGTTTTATCGTAACATTGTTTCTTCAGGTGGTTTTTGAGCCAAAGTAGTTTGGGTGTTTCCATTTCAGGGGAAATTGTGCCTCCTACATATTGGAGTACTTCGTGGTTTAAGCTGTTTATTAGCTTAGCTTCCTCCACAGCTCGATGGTCTAGCCACAGTATTATATTTTGTTCATTGTTACCGGACGGGCTAACACTTAGCGGGTTACCGGATTTATCAAAACAAACCAGTGAGCAAGTTGCGTCAAATCCAACGCCCTTAACCGAGTCTGCACTAATATTCTCGATAACTTTCTTTAAAAAAAATTATAAGTAATATAAACTAAAGAAATTTTAAAACAACCTTAACACAATTTATCGTCGCATTCCAAATATTCTCTGAGGATTGCTCGTAGAAATTCGCTTGAATATTCCAGGTTTTCGTCGCTTCTACTGCGGATTTTACTATTTTGCCTTCAGGTGTAACTAGGGCTGCCCTGACACTTCCAGTGCCAACATCCACCCCGATAAAATACGCTGGTTTAACCATTGCTGACATAAATGTCACAGAAACTTAAGTGAAAGCACTTTAAAGCTAATTAAACTGGCCTCAAGGTTGAATAGGAGAGAAAGCAGATAGCTAACTGATGTTAAATAATAATTTGTTTGGATTAGTTGGTTTACTACTGCGATAGCCTTTAGTTTTTGATAACGCAGTGCAGTAAACAAAATTGGAAAAAATGTAGATTATTTCGTTGCGTTGTGGAATAAATAGTTTGTTCATGATAAGTAAACTTTCTTTATAATTTTTATTTTTTTAAAAAGTAAACTTGTGAAAATTGCTAAAAAAACTTTTCAAAAATATCTGGATCTAAACTGCTGGCCAATTGAAACGTACCAAACGAATTTTTAGGTTGAATGTAAAGTCAAATATTTTGAAAAGGAGAAAAGATATCAACATGAGGTTTTCAGAATTTCAGAGATAATTTATTTGAGAAAACGATAGTGTTACCCGATTTTTTACTTTGAAGTACATTACTATCTACAGGGTATGAAAGAAAGTCTTCTTTTTTTTGTCAAATTTTATAACTACCGTGATTCCACAAATTTTTTTAAATATTTTTTTGATGTAGATTTATTTAGTCCTTACTTAATGGGAAAACAACTTGTTTCTCAAAATTTTGATATCCCTGTTATTTTATAAGATACCGAATTTTTGCTGAAAATTTGATTTTTTCTTTGTTTTTTGTCGTTCGGCTGTATTGTGTTTTGTAAGAACCAATCTCTGTAGTTGATTATAATACCTTATGAATGGCTTTCTTATAAAAAGTACACTTTTTGTACTTTCATTAATTTATTGGTAACCAGTGGCTTATCAAAAATCGGTACACGTTCGCTAATTGGTAAATTTTTTAATTCATTTTTTGACGCTATTTTCTTAATGGAATAGAATGGAATTTAGTTAGTTTATTGGTTTAAGTGACTTATATCCTCGAAACGGGTTTTTCACTTTTTCAAAAATTTGCTCATATTCGTGTATACCGGGTGGCTACGAAATCGTTTTACAACCCCCACCATTTTGTTACATTTAACTGTATTAATTTGAAATTTGGCATGGTTTGATTGTTGAAAGGAATAATCATTTTGACGTTTAAAACAATCTGATGACACTTCCGGTTTCACCGGAAGGGCCACCTACTAACTTTCAAAATTTTTTAAAACAACCCTGTATATTTTTTTCCATAAGAATTAGATTCTACTTAAAATTACCTTTTTATCGACATATCACATGATGACATTTGCTTTCAAAATGGCAGCATAATTATTATTGCAAAAAGCTGTTCAACAATATTAAATTTAATAAAAAATTCGGTATCTTATAAAATAAGAGGGATATAAAAATTTTGAGAAATTGGTTTTTTCCTCATTAAACAGGGACTAAAAAAATCGACATCAAAAAAATATAAATTTTTTTTTGTGGAATTCCGGTAGGTATAAAGTTTGAGAAAAAAAAGACGACTTTCTTTCATACCCTGTAGATAGTAACGTACTTCAAAGTAAAAAAATCGCGTCACACTATTGTTTTCGCAATTAATTATCTCTTGAATCCTGAAAACCTCATGTTGATATCTTTTCTCGTTTTCAAAATATTTGACTTTAAATTCAAATTAAAAATTCGCTTGGTACGTTTCAATTGGCCAGCAGTTTATTTTAGGGTGGCGTCGAAGTTGCGCGCAATTTTTGTAAAAAATGTCCGAGTTCCGCACTCAACAACCTAACAGCCTCCGGCCTTAATAAAATTTTAACCTGGCTGTGCGCAACTCGGGCACCACGTATTTTGAGACATATTATGAAATTTGGCTTCAAGAACAAAAAGGTGATGCCTTGGCAGGAATTTTATATAGGAAACAAGAAATAACTAAAACAAACTTTATTGTTAATAACATTTAATAACATTAAATATGTATAAAATATGTTAAAATGTTTCGCCTCCATTTCCTTGTATTAGATTTTGTAAAAAAATCCACCATACAAGCAAAATCTCTTCATTAAATAATTATTTCAGAGACTAATAGATAAAAATATTGAATTACACTGTAAAAGCCTCAATAAGAGAATTAGAATTTACAACTAACCCAATTCTCTCACTAACAGCCATAGTTTATAAATAAGTTATACAGATCAGAATATTTCGTAATCAAAGCCATAAACTAGTGACTTTTATGCCTCTAAAATCCACTAGCTGCTAGTCGTTTACTCGACTATTAATCGTGGTTTAAGTACTAAAGGCCAATTTTTTTAGAAAGGCCACGACAAATTTAATCGAAGTACAAAATAAAATAATATGCTTTTTGTTTTCGATATAAAAATACCTTAGAGATTCTGAGTTTCAGCTGAGTATTAAATTAAAACGATTCGAGTATAAATACAAAGTAAAATTTGTAACTTGTGATATTTAGTCACGACACATTTATTAACCAAAATTTAGTAGACATAAAAATATATTTGAGATTCTTAGTTTCAGCTGAGTATTAAATTAAAACTAATCGAGTAGAAATAATTTGCAACTTGTGACCCTTGGCTTAAGTCCTAGTGAAAACTTTGGTACAAATACTATTCTAAAAACATTGGCGCTTCATAAAAATTTCGTTAGTTTGTAAAAATATTAATTATTTTAAAAACTTTTTAACTCCTACAAATCTAATAATAGTATGTCAGTAATATAGTTACTATAAAGGCACACCAATTAAAGCGTCTCTTATATTATATCTACAATATGGCAGTTTTTTCTCATTACGAACCTATAATTACTATTGCGCTGCTATAACTATTTACAAAAAAAAAATATTCGTTTAGGCACAATTTTTAATCCGCCTTGGTTTCGCACTTAACTTTTACCAGCATACGTAGGATTCTTGAAAGTAGATGTAGCTTGCTTGTAGATTGGATTTTCACCCTGTAACACAACGATTTAGAACAATTTCATTAAATTCGCGAGATAATCCAACATACCGTGTCCCATTTCGCCATCATTCGTTCCTTTTCAAATTTGGCAAACTCCCGCCTGTCGTGGACGGTTGTTATCAATTTCCACAGAAGTAAAACGGCCATACCGATTAAGACAATGGCACCAATTACGCCCAGGACAATTCCAGGAACAAACACCTAAATACCACAAGAAAATTATAAAATGTTGGGATTTTTATTATTTAGTTACCTTTGCAGGACATTCGCGTTCTTCTTGTGCTCTCACTTGAATTTTATTCTCGTTGTCGAAGTAGTAAACGTAGGTGAATCTGCATTCGTCTTCATCGTAATAAGCGCAGAGGTTTTCGTTGTTTTCTTCGTTAGCTGAAATAGGAAAAATTAATAGAGACCAGTAGTTAATATCAAATTAAAAATATTTTTTTAGCCATTTTTACTAATTGTAAAAAATTAGTATTACAATGTAGGTACTCTCTATTAAGAGGACACCCGCTGCTGTCGACCAAATTGTGTCCGCTTAAGAGAAAATTTTCCATTCACCTACAATAATAAACTGCTGGCCAATTGAGACGTACCAAGCAAATTTTTAGGTTGAATTTAAAGTCAAATATTTTGAAAAATAGAAAAGATATCAACATGCGGTTTTCAGGATTTCAGAGATAATTTAATTGAGAAAACGATAGTGTTACCCGATTTTCTTACTTTGAAGTACATTACTATCTACAGGGTATGAAAGAAAGTCTTCTTTTTTTTGTCAAATTTTATAACTAACCGTGATTCCACAAAAAAATTTTTATATTTTTTTAATGTAGATTTTTTTAGTCCTTACTTAATGGGAAAACAATCTGTTTCTCAAAATTTTGATATCCCTGTTATTTTATAAGATACCGAATTTTTGCTGAAAATTTGATTTTTTCTTTGATTTTCGTCGTTCGGCCGTATTGCGTTTTGTAAGAACCAATCTCTGTAGTTGATTATAATACCTTATGAATGGCTTTCTTATAAAAAGTACACTTTTTGTACTTTCATTAATTTATTGGTAACCAGAGCTTATCAAAAATCGGTACACGTTCGCTAATTGGTAAATTTTTTAATTCATTTTTTGAGGCTATTTTCTTAATGGAATATAGTTTGTTTATGTTCACCATTGGTTTAAGTGACTTATATCCTCGAAACGGGTTTTTCATTTTTTCAAAAATTTGCTCATATTCGTGTATACCGGGTGGCTACGAAATCATTTTACAACCCCCACCATTTTGTTACATTTAACTGTATTAATTTGAAATTTGGCATGGTTTGATTGTTGAAAGGAATAATCATTTTGCTGTTTAAAACAATCTGATGACACTTCCGGTTTCACCTACTAACTATCAAAATTTTTTAAAACAACCCTGTATATTTTTTTCCGTAAGAATTAGATTCTACTTAAAATTGCCTTTTTATCGACATATCACATGATGACATTTGCTTTCAAAATGGCAGCATAATTATTATTGCAAAAACCTGTTCAACAATATTAAATTTAATAAAAAATTCGGTATCTTATAAAATAAGATTAATATAAAAATTTTGAGAAATTGGGTTTTTCCTCATTAACTAGGGACTAAAAAAATCGACATCAAAAAAATATAAAAAAAATTTTGTGGAATTCCGGTAGGTATAAAGTTTGAGAAAAAAAAGACGACTTTCTTTCATACCCTGTAGATAGTAACGTACTTCAAAGTAAAAAAATCGGGTCACACTATCGTTTTCGCAATAAAATTATCTCTTGAATCCTGAAAACCTCATGTTGATATCTTTTCTCCTTATCAAAATATTTGGCTTTAAATTCAACCTAAAAATTCGCTTGGTACGTTTCAATTGGCCAGCAGTTTAGTTGAAGTCTTTTTATCAGTTACAGTTACATTTTGCACATTTCAGCAACAACAGACAAAGGTAACTAGTCGTCAGGATCAAATTCTATCGGGAATGTCGATCGGACTATATGAATCCTGCTTCTAAAGCAATTTTGAATGATTGTAGAGGTCACTTGTTCCCATGCCTTTTTAACAAAACAACATCTAAGACATTCATTGATTTTACTAGGTTTTCTAAAGAGTCAACCGAGTCTCGGCAAAATATGTTTCAAAATTATAGATCGATGCCAGGTTTTAACATTTTTGAGTTTTCCTTGCTCTAACGGTTGACAAAATGCTGTGATATTGGAAGGAAGAAAATATATCTTGATATTTGTCAACTTTAAATCACGTGGATGAGACGCAGCGTTATCGAGGAAAAGCAAAATTTTTCGTTTTTGAAGCCTCAATTCCTTGTCAAATTGTTGTAAGTACTCAGATATTATGCCGTAGGTCCTCCATGCTTTTATTAGACCGTCACAATACTAGTAAAATATCTAAATTAATTTTACGAAAAGCACGAGCTCTAGCAGATTTTCTAATAAACAAATTTTTCGAATCCTCTACCATATTAACACAAGGCATAATTGTTATTCGAAATTTCGACGTTCCTACATTTACACCACACATATTGTCCGCATAAGAGAGGTTCACATGACGTTGGACCGCGCAATTTTGTGTCCGTATCCGGTTAATAGGAAGTCCGCTCAAGAGGGGCATTTTTATTAACACAGTCATATTGTTTTGTCGGTTTTTCAAAAAGTATCCATTTAATACAGGTGATTCCAAAATGGCGGTACGTTATAGGGAATTGTTAGTAGAGCATGAGAAAAATAATAAAAAAATTCTTTGGTCATCGGTTCATCGAGATATGAAGAGATGAAGTTGAACATTTAACTTTTTCCTCTGGGGAATTTTGAACCGTAACACTACTTTCTATAAAGAGTCTTGTGCCCTTAACCGATTTCTAATAAAAAAATTGTTGGAGTGGCAAAATTTACTTGTAATTTTTAATGTGTGAATATGTGGGCTGGGATCCTTCGCACTCATTTGGTGGGACCCATAGTGTTGCCAGAGCGCCTCAATGGAGGGAATTTCTTGAATTTTCTTGAAAACAATCTTGACCAACACCTTGACGATCTTCCTCTTGCGGCGATAAGGAACATGTGGGTCCAGTTGGATGGTGCACCAGCTGACAATGCTGGCCCGGTTAGAGTTTGGTTGGATGAAGAATTTGCTGGGAGCTGGATAGGCCGTAATGAACCAGTACGTTGGCTCCCGAGATTCCCAGATCTCACACCTTTGGATTTCTTTTTTTGGGGTCACATCAAATCCTCAGTGTACAGAACTCCGGTCCAAAATCAACAAGACCTCATAAATAGAATACACAACGCTGTTCAAACGATTAATGTTGAGATGCTCCAAAGAGTTCAGGACAATATTGTGCGACGAGCGCAAATTTGTTTAAATACTGAAGGGCAGAATTTTGAACATTTGCTTTATCTTCATCAATTTTATTTTATTATTGTATTTTCTCATTTTATTTTGTTACCTAGTTACCATAATAAAAAGTAACAACAAAGCCTTTTATCAGCGAACCAATTCATAAGTGATGTGATGCCAAATTTACTAATAGTCCAGTCAAGAAGATATAAAAATAGAGGAGAGAAAGCTCCCGGAAGGGTGTAGGCACAAATCCGTTGCCAGTTGCTATTACAGTGACAAACCAAAACAAACACTTGACCAATAACGCGCCTTATTGACTGCTGGCGCATGCGTAGAAACTATCAAGTACGCTTGAGTCCATTTTAACGTGCAACACTTTTTGACCCACGAATTCAACCCCCACCCCGGGGATCTTTCTGTCCTCTATTTTATACGTCCTTGAGTCCAGTCAATCTGTTGGGAAAAAGGGTCGTTTTTGGAAAAATTACCCAGTAAACTATCTCTTTATAAATCGTTGAGGGGTCATGTGGAAAGCTTAAATAAAAAAACTCGGGAAAATCCTCGTTACCATTTTTTGGTAAATCCCAGAAGTTTTTGGATTTGATTTTACGCCAGAACGGTGAGTTGCACAAGAAAATTTTGTTAATAAATATTGTCGAGGGCAATATTTTCTACCATCCATCTCAAAGGATCGATGCGCTACGACGAAAAATGCCAAAAGTAGAGGACACCATATTACCCAAAAATGGATTTTCTCACTTTTTTACATGGAAAAAATTTTTTTACGCACAACTGTAAATACAAATGTTGACAAGCGAAGAAAAACACACAGTTTTTATATAAACGTTTTTTCTCTGCGATCCAACGTTTCGGAGATACTGTAGCTTATGCGCTATTTTGTCTGTCTTGTATAGAATAGAGTAAAGTAGATATAAATAATGATAAAAATATTTTTCTTTAAAATTGTCCCATTTAAAATATAGGAGCTTGTGAATCATCTGCACTAATTTTAAACCTTTAAGTACTCCTGGAATTCCGGATTGATTTAGTTGAAACAAAGGTGACTCATCTATCTACTACACACCAAAACGATGAGCAGACGTCATGAAAACAAAGCTATCCAAAATATTGATATTAAAATTAATCATCGGATAATTTGTAAAAGATGTGTTTAAATAATAGTAAACATTTATGATATAACTATTACATTTTAATCAAAATTTTTGAGGTGATGTTTTTTATTATTTTAAAGAGAAAATTTAGACACTGATGATTTGTTATGTATTATGTAACACTCTCGGTAACACCTTTCCTGGGATTTCACCGATGACAAAAACTATTTATGCAAAATAATTATTTTCAACCTTCACAAAAAATCCTCGTAACAATTCAAAATAATCACAATTTACCGTACATTTAGTTACAGGAAAAAAATCATACGATATTATTTTCCAACTAAAATGTGAAGGACATAACTTAAGATAAACTAAACCAATCAAAAGTACAACTTGCGTACATGATTTACGTTATTTTTATTTATTGGAAATCTCATGAATTGTATAGCTAGATTAGATTGTCGAAAATCAAGATAAAATCCAAAACCCTTCAATTGCAGCTCACTACAAAAAAAACACTTATTGTCTCCGCGAACACATCAAATATAAAATCATGTATCGAAAATTAGCATAAGCTATTAGAAAATTGTTAATGACTCACGTGTTATAAACAGAATGTGTTGGTAGTTTTGAGATAAAATCAGATCTGTTTTGTGTATATTTACCTCGCTTTTTACATAAACAAATAGTATCGAATTTTTAACGATTATTACCGGTTGTGTTCTAAAAAAATACAATAATGGACGACTCCAACGCCCCAAAAGACAAATTCTACCTCACTTATGTTTTATTTTACTCAATGGGGGTGCTCACGTTGGTACCTAGCCACTTCTTCAACACCGCACAAGACGTAAGTTCAAAACTGAAATAATTTCACAATATAACTGAACAACTTACAGTACTGGTTATACAAATTTCGGGATACATCACACACTTTTGAAACAAATACCAAAACTGACCTACAAAGAAGATTCACATCTTCGTTTTCCATAGTTTGCAACTTATCCCTTATGATATTTATAGTGTTAACTGTAGCTCATGGCAGGAGATTCCCGGTACAAAAACGGATTCTAGGTGGGCTAATATCGCTGATTACATTCTTCACCATCACCATGATTTTTGCTAAAGTCAACACAGATTCTTGTAAGTTACACCAAATCAATTAAAACAAACTAGTACCTAACTAATTTTGTGATTTTTAGTCCAAGCATTGTTTTTTGGAATAAGTATTGTTTTGGCGATTGTACTATGCGGTAAGTTAAAAATTTAAAGCAGCATTAATGTGGTAAACCACAAAATATTTTAAAATTTCAGCAAGTGGTGCCATAACAATGATCAGCTTGTTCCAACTCGCTGCCAGATTTCCAGGAAAATACAACGCGGCTATCTTCACCGGCCAAGCAATCTGCGGCATATTTGCCGCCTTAGCACAAACTTTATCCCTGAGTGTACAGGGTGACTCAACATCAGTCGGATTAGTTTATTTTGGGGTTGGTACCTTTTTAGTAGTATTCGCCTCGCTTGTTTACTTGATTCTAATGAGAGAGTCGGAGTTTTTCCGATATTATTCAGCAAAAGAAATATTACCACAAAACAGGCCGAAAATTGAAAGGTCTCAAATATTGGTTGTATTAAAAGAGACAAGATGGCTCTTAATAGGCATACTTTTGTCTCTAAGTACTACAGTTGCTGTGCAACCTGGACTTACCACTTCGATTGAGTCAATAGACAAAGGGAATGGAAACGCTTGGAATGGTACGAAAAATTATAATTTGAGAGAAACCGACAATTGTACAATTTTTTTCAGATAAATATTTCTCCCCTGTTATCACTTTTCTACTACATAATATTGTTGACTTTATGGGAAGAGAGGTCTCTACAAGAGTTATATGGGTAAGACACTTATTTTGAATTTGTTACGTGTTTTGTCTAGGCAGAATCAGAAATGCCTCCAATTTTGTCGAAACTTCGAGTTCTAAGGGAGGTTAGCTTGTAACGCTTCAACTTCCCTCCTTTCAGAACAAAACCATTTTGTCTAGCATATTACAAAACATTTTCTGCAATTTTAAAACTGATTTATATTCCACTTCTCCGAAATACTCAACAAATGTTTACTTCAAAGGAAACGCATATAAATAGCAACAAAATTTAATAGAAAAAATCCAAGATATAAAGTTCGTCAGATAAACATTTTTCTTAGAATTCCGATCTAAAAAAAATCTTCCTTCTTTTCAGCCAACCAACAAAATTGTAATCTTCACTGTCTGTCTGCTACGTGTTTCTTTCATACCACTGTTTCTTTTTTGCAACGAACAACCACGCCACCACCTACCAGTCGTCTTCGGTGATGCCACCTACATAATATTCCAAATTCTTTTTGGGTTTCTCAATGGCTACACGTTGAATTTGTGCCTTTATTTGATACCAGCGTAAGTAGCAAATGTTCCAAATTTTGGACTAGATGTAATAATTTTGTTGTAGGTCGGTGAAACCTGAGGACCACGTGATGGCCCAACTAGTGGCAATAATGTTGATACTCGTTTGTATGGGCGTTATGTCGTTCATGAGTTTGATTTTGATAGACCTTGTATAAGATTGTATATTTTATTAATTGTTATTTAGTTTGTAATGAATAAACAACAATTGTTTGATAAGTTAAATGTAATAATATAATAATTATATTATTGATTATAACATTGTTGTTTCTATGCAACCCAAGTTTTATTTCACGAAAACAATGAATTCGTGAAAAAATATCGAGCTATTTTTGATAATTTGTTTAAACTTATTAAAAATTAGTCAACCCAACTCCATTTATGACTATCTGAATTCTTACTGATTCCCAAAAAGCTAGAAACCTTGTCTACAGAACCATTTCCTAAAAATTTTTCCAAGATCACTAACTTATATCAGAAGAAGAAGTTTAGATTGATGGACAGTTTCAATTTAAACGTTTTAATTAAAATAGCTAAAGACGTAAACTGCGATGTCCTCTCTTCTTCTCTACTGACTTTTACTAACTTAATCAAGATAAGCTAATCCAACTCCTAAAAATAACCAAAACTCGACAGTTTCCAGTCCCCTATTTATTATCTGACTGCTAGACTCAACAAATTAATGGAAAAAAAAAATATTCGTCAGGGGATCATTACGTATAGTTAGGATGTTTTTGCTGCAAATAAAATAATATACAGGGTGAGGCAGAAGAGACAGACGGTTTTTAAATTGTCACAAAATTAACAATTTTTGCTCAAAATAGTAATTTGTATAACTAGCCTTGAAACTAGAGTTTTGCGAGTGCGAGTAGGGTTTGCGAGCAGAGGCCGTAGGCCGAGGCCCGCAACTACGAGTACTCGCAAAACAGTTTCAAGGCGTGTAATACACACTATTTTTTGTGCCGAAGTTTATTTAAATAAATAAAATTTACAAAATATTTGTTTAAATATTTGGTATTAGGGATTTTTTTTATATTGGTAACATGCGATACTTAAAATTGACACTGACAGTAGTAGCCGAATGACAGAAATAATAATCCGTTTCTATGGAAAATACAAATTTTCTTTATGATTTCAATGATGCCAATCGATAAACTAAAAATTCCTAGTTTTTGCCGGTCTAGCCCGGCAAAACATGAGTTTCCAGCCGATTTATACGAATGCAAAATGACTAATGCCAACCTGAGGCACAAAAAAATGTTTTTGGCACATTTTAGTTTGTAATAAAATAGCATTTGATCAAATTATAAATAATATATACAGGGTGTCCCCCGAATGTATTAAAACATTGCAAACTTTCTTGCAAAATAACTCGCTTATTTTAAATAATCATCAAAAAAAGATAAAGACATTTTTTGTACAGAATTTAATTTATCATCGATTTTTACAAAAATATACAGGGTATTCCATTTAAAAAAATATTATTTTTGTGAATATCTCGAAAATCAGATCAATTATTGTTTTTCTGTTTTCACCGTTGTAATCAGCGGAAAAAATGCTACTAGTTTGCTAATTTAACCGACCTTGTAGCAGAAGAAAAAAAAAACAGAAAAACAATTGTCCATCTGGTTTTCGAGATATATATTCACAAAAATAACATTCTTTTAACTGCAACAGTCTGTATATTTTTGCAAAAATCGATGATAAATTAAATTCTGTACAAAATTCAAAAAATGTCCTTATTTTTTTTTGATAATTATTTAAAATAAGCGAGTTATTTTGAAAAAAGTTTGCTAAGTCTTAATACATTCACACGAACACCCTGTATATATTATTTATAATTTGATTTTGATCAAATGCTATTTCATTATGAACTCAAATCTACCAATAAATTTTTTTAAAGCGAAAATTGTCAATTTTATGACGATGTAAAAACCATCCGTCCTTTATGCCCCACCTTGTAGATAAGGACGAAATTTCACCTTCACCTGCACTCTCTCCAGATCTGAGCTGTATTGAACTTTGTTGAAATCGCACTAATAAGTCGGAAAATATTTGTTTATGATATTAAAGTTAAAACCATAAAGAAAATTATAGAGAATTTGATTGTCTACAACAAAGAATAAATTTATACAAGGTGTTTATTAGGTGTTCCATTTAAAAAATACAGTTTTCATTGTTTAAAGTTTATGAAAATGGACTGTCAATTGAGATCACCCTGTATAAGATAATTATGTCATTTTTGTAACATAATATCCCTTACACCTTTCTTTTTACAACTCAATAGTTAGTTTTAAAAAACCACAGAGCACAGCTGAAATAAGCGTGTTTTTTGAGATTTCTTATTTTGTTAAAATTTTTGAAAACGTGCAGAAATTTCGAAACCTGTTCATGTTAAAGATATGAAACTTTAACAGTTTTTTAAAATAACGGAGCCAGCTGCTGTAAAGGCGTAATTAAACACCCTGTATAAATGGAAATAATTTTAGGTTATGAAGCAGTCAATTTCTGATAACTTTTGTCTTTGCAGCACAATTTTTAGGGAATTTTCTACAGATAATTTGCTCATATACAAAGTTACCATAATAAATTTTTTTTTTTAAATAATCCTTTTTAGGGTGTAAAATATTAGGAAGTATAATTATTACATAATCATTATTTTTAACCCTCAAACTACCCCCCTGAGAATTCCAAAATATTTACAACAACTTAACGGCATATTTCCAAGTAATATCTTAATGACTCAAGGCAACTTTTTTTAAGATAAACTAAACAATACAAATTATAAATCCACTACAAACCAATTATTACGAAGTTCTATATGCGTATGATGTTAATTGGAAATCTTATGATCTGAATAGTTTAGATTACATTGATTATAATCACAATAAAATACAATACCATCATACTCTTCAATGGCAGCTTAACTTAAAAAAAAAAACACTTGAGTCTACGGAACATAAATAAAAAAGATGTATCATAAAATCTCCCAAAAATTAGGCAGAGCAATTAGCAAAAATGACTCAAGTATGATAATCAAATAATGTGATTGTAGTTTTGATATAAAATCATCAGTTCTGTTTTACCTCAAACATAAACAACAGCGAATTATTATTAAACAGTGTTAAAAAATACAATGGCTGAATATGATGACGCCCCAAAAGACAAATACTACCTCACCTACATTTTATTTTACTGTATGGGGGTGCTCACTTTAGTACCCGCACACTTTTTCAACACCGCACAAGACGTAAGTTCCAAATTTATATTTTGCCATAGAATAATTTTAAAAATTTACAGTATTGGTTATACAAATTTCGCGACACAGCGCACACTTTTCAAACAAATACCAAAACAGACCTCCAAGTTAGATTTTCGTCATCGTTTTCCATAGTATGCAACATATCCCTTATAGGATTTATAGTACTAACTCCAATTGTTGGTAGGAGGATCCCAGCGGAAAAACGGATTTTTGGCGGGCTTGTCTCACTGATTACATTCTTCATTGTCACCATGATTTTTGTTAAAGTCGACACAGATTCTTGTAAGAGTTAAGCAATGAATTTATAATCTTTATGATAATTTTGTGAATTTTAGACCAGGAAGCGTTTTTTGTCATAAGTATTATTTTGGCGATTTTATTATGTGGTAAGTTTAATCTTATACTAATTTAATGTTAACGTTTAAATCTACTGTATAAATCTTCAATTTTTTTTTCAGCCAGCGGTGCCATAACAATAATCAGCCTCTTCCAAATCGCCACCAATTTTCCACTAATCTACATCTCGGCAATCATAACAGGCCAAGCAATCTGCGGTATATTTTCCTCCTTAGCACAAATCTTATCCCTGTCTATAAACGGCGACTCCCAAACAGTCGGATTAGTATATTTTGGTATTGGTACCGGTCTAGTAGTGTTTGCCTCCATAATTTATCTAATTCTAATAAAAAAATCCGACTTTTTTCAATATTATGCCGCAAAACA
Source organism: Pediacus dermestoides (assembly GCA_963942485.1). Taxonomy (NCBI): domain Eukaryota; kingdom Metazoa; phylum Arthropoda; class Insecta; order Coleoptera; family Cucujidae; genus Pediacus; species Pediacus dermestoides. Next base: position 9,947,407 of record OZ012628.1, on the reverse strand, counting down.
AATTGTAGACAACAGACCGAAAGTCGAAGGAAAACGAATGTGGTTTGTGTTAAAGGAGACGAAATGGCTTATGGGGGGTTTACTTTTAAGTTTAAGTACAACAGTTGCCGTGCAACCTGGACTTACTTCTTTGGTTGAGTCTATAGATAAAGGAAGTGGAAACGCTTGGAATGGTAATAAAAATATTTGTAACTGCAGAACACTTACAATTTTTTTTTTAGATAAATACTTCGCACCAGTTGTCACTTTTCTACTACATAATGTAGCTGATTTTATAGGAAGAGAGACTGCTGGAAGAGCTAAATGGGTAACAAAATTTTTGCATATTAAAACAAAACAATTTCAAAAAGATTAATTTGATTTCTCCGGAAAAACATACTACAAAGATTAATAATTTTAATAGATAAAAATAAAATAAAGTGCGTCAGATAAACTATAATAATTTATCACCATAAAAACTTCCTCTTTTTTCAGCCAACCAACAAAATTGTAATCTTCACTGCCTGTTTTCTACGTGTGGGTTTCATACCATTATTTCTCTTTTGCAACGAACGACCTCGCCATCACCTACCAGTCGTCTTCGGTGATGCCACCTATATAATATTCCAAATTATTTTTGCGTTTGTCCAAGGTTACGTCATGAATTTGTGTTTCTATTTTATACCAACGTAAGTAGCAAATTCTTTCAAGTTTCCGTCTACATTGATTTTGTTGTAGATCGGTGCAACCAGAGAACAAACTGGTGGCTCAGTTGGTGATGATCATGTTGAATCTAGTTTGTGTAGGTTTGATGTCATTCATGAGTATGATTTTAATAGAAGTCGTTTAAAAGAAACTGTATTTAGTTTGTAAGAAAAACAAGGAAAATTTCCTATGTACATACATGAAAATTTTAAAATTCCTTGTTTAATAGGAGTAATAATTATGTTGGGGATATATTATAAAATTAGTACATACCTAATTGTTACTCCTATTATTTACAATTATATTATAATCATTGATATGTTATTAATGCTATAATATCAATAAATAAATCGCTGTTCTGTAACTTTAGTAAACTCTAATCCTCTCCCCCTTATCGGAATCCTGTACACGCCACTGCTGAGTTATAACTGAATAATAATAATAAAGAATGACAAATAGTCATAAAAATACCCTTCCTGCCAATCCTAAACTACGCGCCCTAACAACTAAATATTCGGACAAAAGTAAAATTTTCTACTCTTATACAAGGTGTTCACCTAGTGCGCGGGTCTTCCATATCTCCTTTATTATTAATGTTAGCAAAAAAATTTCAAGAACAAATATGCTTTATTCCTAAATGCGCATAACTTAAAAATATTTTCCACTATACAGAGCGTTCGGTTTTTGCTGGGCGCACATCAACTTTCTTATTTTAAATGAAACACCCTATATATTTTTACATTTTCGGATTCCCCGTTTAATTCAAACTACAAAAGTATTAAGGTTGTATGTACCTAAAATTAATAGTTTTCCATTTTTCACGGATTTGGACTTTTACAAAAATATTAATATCTTAACAAATTCACAGTCTTTTCGAAAAAGCAAAATTAAAATGATAAAAGTAAAGTCCAGGGAACATTTTGATGTATTTTTGGTGCAAATAGATTATACAGAGTGTTTGTAATTTATTCGTAAATATCACATATTTCAAACAGTGATAACTTTATTTTTTCAAACGGACCCCCTGTATAGTTTTATACTACGTTACTGAGAATTAGATTCTCTATCACTTTTATTAAGGGTTCCCTATACCTAAACTTAACAGATTTTATTTTATGGATAATTTTATTGAATAAAGAGTTTGCCTGAAAATTTTGTGTTTCCAACCGAATTTCTTGTACTGAATCATTGAAAATGTTGGAAAAGGTTTACGGTAATTTAGTTTTATCAAAGACACAAGCATATGAATGATACAACGACCGCCAACGTCTTCAATTGAAGAAAACATCGATAAAGTAAAGGGGATGGTGGTTGAAAACCGTCATTATAGTTTGAGAGAGTTGTACCATTTTAGTTGATATTTTTGACGAGACAGCACGACTTGTTCCAAAAAAATGTGCATCACCATAATGCAACATCACACAAAGCGAGCAAGCACGGTATTCACCAGATATGTTTCCCTGCGACTTTTTCCTATTTTCCAAACTAAAATGACCATTTCGTGGTAGGTAAGCGACTTAGGCCATAGAAACAAATTCGCAGAAGGAGCTGAAAGGAATACCATATTCTGCGATTGAAAATTGTATGGATGATTGGGTTAAGCATCTAATGAAATTTTAAGGGTGAGTAGTCGGAGCCGAAGGAACACTGCATCTCGTTTTTCAGCAGTACAATTCATAAGGGGTGGCCATTATCTTCAATTTTAGGGGATGGCTTAGATTATCTCGGTAAATCTGCATCTTACGTTAAAAATGCATATTACCAATATTCTTAAAAAATGAATTCCAAATAACTTTTGTTTGAAGCTTTTTTGATATTATTAATATTTACAAAGTTATAAATTTCCAAAAAAGCATCTTGGGGGGTGAAAATAGTTTTTTGGATTTTATAGCCAAAGTATTCATCGGAGGTCAAAAGTAGCTATTAAGAAACTTGTAGCTCTTGAAATTCTCTATAATTTTTATTTTCCTAACAACTTTTTTGGAAATTCATGACTTTGTAAATATTAATAATATGCAAAAGTTAGAAACAAAAGTTATTGGGAATTCATTCTTTAACAATATTGGTAATATTCATTTTTAACGTAAGATGCATATTTACAGAGATAATCGAATCCACCCCTAAAATTCAAAATGGCGGCTACCACTTAGTGGTGAAAAACGAACTGGAGTGTTCTGTTGGCACCCACTACTAACGCTCAAAATCTCATTGGACTCTGATTTAACGCATTTTAAAATGACTCGTTTGACTGGACTAGTATCCTTTTAGTTAAAAGGAAATAAATAAGAAAATATTTTTAAAAAGCTTTGGAATTTGTTGATTGGCCATTGAATCACGGAGTATTTATGATAATAAACATGTTAATATGATTTATTACCTTAAAATATCACTTTATTTTTATTTGCTTAAAGTTTTGCTTAAAGTAATGAGTCACAATGAAAAAATTAAAAAATATTTACCTGTAAATTAAAATTAAGTTTCTGAAAAATATTACAAGCTAAAACAAAATCATACCATACATACCACGAACTTATCTACATTCTATTTGCAGAGATAAAGTGATATAATTGACGAAACACACTTTTAATCTTAATTGAGATAAAAGAAATTTTTTCAGATCCAAAACAAAAACACACACCATCACACGCTTTTTCCCCTTTATCCTATCACTTACATAGTATTTATTCTAATTTTAGTTAATCTAAAATAAACCTTGAATAATAATTATCTAAATAATGACGGAGCAACTACATGATGACAATGGTAACTAAATCAGCTGGTTTAACAAACCAGAACACCACACATTAGAGGTATTTATTGTAAAATTGTAGATGTAGTCGAGCCAATACTACACGAAAACCCGGACACAACCAACAGCAGCGACGACGAGGAAAAGATGACCGATAAATACTATCTAACGCATGTTTTGTTTTATGCTTTGGGGACACTCACCTTAGTACCGCAGAATTTTTTCATAACAGCCAATGACGTAAGTAAATTTTCTATAATATAAACAGATTTACCAACTTCCCTGATTTTATTTTCCAGTACTGGATGTACAAATTTCGAGACCCCGACCAGATTTTCAATGCAAGTAACACGAATCGTACCGGACTACAAGCGGAATTTACATCGAAATTTTCGATAGTTTCACATGTGACCAGTATTATTGTCTTGGTAATTACGATAGTGCTGGCCAAAAGAGTGGCCATCAACATTCGTCTTATTGGCGGTTTATGCATGATGTTACTTATGTTTTTGTTCACGTTACTTTTCGTTGAAATCGACACAGACTCGTGTAAGTATTGTTTACTTTGGTCTGATAACAAACTAGATAAACTCAGTAAAAGTGACTCATAAATTATAATAAATGATTTCTTTTTAGGGCAAAAGGGATTCTTTGGCATAACTCTAATATCAGGCTCGCTTTTAAATGGTACAAGCAATTCTTCTAGCAGTTCTAGCTTTGAAACATTCTAATTTCCAACCTTTTTAGGAACTGGCTCCGTCTTCATGGTAACCCTCTTCCAACTAGTATCAAAATTCCCGCCTAGCTACCTAGCAGCTCAACTCTCCGGTCAAGCAATCTGCGGCATCTTCGCAGCTTTAATCCAAATCTTCACCCTTGCCATTGGCGCCACCTCCGACATAAACGCTCTAATTTACTTCTCTATAGGAGCAATTTGCGTCATTGCAACGCTAATTTTCTACATCTACATGCTAAATTGTTCGGAACTCTTCCACTATTATGCTGACAAAGTGGAGGACGCTTCAGAAAGGCCGAACATTACTTTAGATATAATTAAAACAGTCATGAATAAAGTCAAGTATTTGCTGCTGACGATGATTGTTGTGATGGGATGTTCGGTTATGATTCATCCGGGACTTACGTCGTTGGTTGCGTCCGTTGGTTCGGGGCACAAGTGGAATGGTGGGTTAAGAATAAGTTCCCGCCAAAAATTCTATTAGTAAATTAGCTAACCTCTCATTTATTTTTTTGGAAGTTTTTGGTGGGAAAATCTGAATCTAATTTTAATTTACTTCAACTTTTCTTCCAGACAAATTCTTCGTCCCAGTCTCGACGTTCCTCTTCTATAATTCATTCGATTTCATCGGCAGAGAATTGGCGGGAAAAATAAAAAGAGTAAGTTAAGGCGCTCGATGATTACCAAAATTTCTTAACCATTTTTATCGATGTTTCAGCCAAAAAGCGGAATAATCATGTTGATAGTCGGCATAATTCGAATAGCCTTCGTTCCGATGTTAATGCTTTGCAATGTGAAACCCCGCCATCATCTTCCGGTTGTATTTAACTCGGATTTAGTTTACATGGTTTTTATAATAATTTTTTCATTCACTAATGGTTATTTAGTCAATTTGTGCATCATCCAAATGCCAAAGTAAGAACAATTAATTATTGATAACATACAATTTCTAACATTTTTCTTTGTAGCGTAACCGAAAAAGAAGAAAGGGCAATCGCCATGTTTCTTGTTGTGATATTTATGATAATTAGTTTGGGCGCCTGTTCATTTTTAAATATATTGTTAATTAATGCTGTGTAAGAGAAAATAGTTTATTAAACTTTTTTATATTAACCTTGACACGCTAAATCTTTCAATTTTGTAATCCTACTTTGTAGACAGTATTTAAAGTACTTACCAAATAGATAACATTATTTGATTTATTTATTAAATGCAAGATAACGTACTGATAAAATCTTTGAGAGCTAATAAAATGCTAAATCATCGATTGTAAGTGTCTCTGTTAAGTAGTAGGGATGTTGCATTTTTTTTAAATCCCGTTTTTCTCTGTTAGAAATGTAAAACGACTATATTAATAATACTCTACAGCAAAAATTTTTTTTTTACTCAATATTTGTACATAAAAAAACGATTATAAATTGACCGTAATTCAAATATATTATTGACGTCACGAATCTAGTTTACATTGGCATGTCTAAATATTTTTTACACGTTTGACATTTTTCGAAATAAGTCAAAATGCGGCGTGCTGCACCGTGGAACTAGATTCGTGACGTCAGCAGTATTTTTAGTCTTTTGAGCCGATTCGGGCGTTTCCGGGCAATGCGTGGAAATTTCAAATTTTGCAATACTTTTTATTTATTTACTTGGAAAGTACGGATCAAATTTTTTTTTCAAAAATAATAATTTGGTATCAGCTTTTCAAAAAAAATTATTTTGAAATTCACGCAAAGTCCCTATTGACGTAACTTATAATGGTACTTGAAAAATACCGCTTAATTTAAAATGTTATCATTGAATTAAGTATTTTAAATCAAATTCTCCTACCTTTAACTTCCTCCACTGGAATCGGCACAAACTTGGTACAATTCGCAGCACAATCATCCGGATCCTTCAATATTCCAGTCTGATACTGCTGACACTGGACGCAATCCCTAAACTCCAAGCATCTATCAGAGCACGTCTGAAAAATCACCAAAATAAACCACCCCTCTTAGTACACACTGAAAAAACTCAACTCACCGGACATTTCTCACAAAACCTTCCAGAATACCGTCCCTCTTCCGTCGTCTCACATTTACAAACCCCACACTCGCATTTACCATGCCCGGAACAAATATCCCCATCAATTACGCCTGGTAGGAAACAGGTGGCTGTGGACTCTTGACAAGCACAATTAGAGCCAGTCCAGCCTTCTTTGCAGACGCATTGGCCACAGTCGCAGATTCCATGGTCAAGACCGCTGCATAGTTTACCGTCGTGTCTCTCACAGGAAAAGTTGTCGCATTCGCAGAAGTCTCCGTAGATTCTCTGGAAAATAAAGTTGTGTTTAGGCGCTATTTATATTATATTATGGTGATATTTGAACGCTTACCTCATTTTCATTGCCTCGCGTTTCGCATTCGCATCGTCCACAAACACACTGTCCTTTTCCAGAGCACTCTAAACCAGTGGTGCTATTCGGCTCAATACAACCCATAGTTTTGTTGAGTTTGTTAGCCTGATCCGCGGTACATTCGCAGTGTCGGCCGAAGGCCCCTGGAGCACATTCACATACGCCACATTTATACGTACCGTGGTGTGAACATTTCGGTGAGTCAGCTTCGTAATACTGTGGAAAAAATCAAATTAATACCATGAATTTTAAGTCGTTTATAGGCACTTACTCGATCGCCTGGTTTTTCACAGTTACACGAACAAAGCATTTCTAAGTCGATGATCAGGCTTTCGTTGATTCCCACAGGGTAGATCTGGATAGTCTGGAAACGTTCTGCAGGATCTTTGGGACATTTAAGTACTTCCAAGTCGATTTTGAACTCGATTAAATCTCCAACCTTAAGATAAAATTAAACAATGTTAAGCTTAAGGTGGCATCTTTATAGAGCTGAGTTTACCTTAATTTTCCCACATTTATTAGTGTTAACTCTTGAACCAGTAGCATTAAGACACTTGGTGAAGAACTTTATGCTAACAGCACTAGACGCATTGTGCTTCATTTCCACCGAAGAAGAAATCTTTTCATACTCTTCTTTGATCAATTTAACAATATTCGAACTGTCGCTTTGGAGTTGCGCAGTCGAAGCCCCTTCAATATGCTTAGCCAACTGTCTATAAACATCAATAGTACCATTGGTAACAGCAAAAATAACGTTGATAGAGTTCCTTTTAACATTCAGATTAATCTGCTCAATACTAGGATAATCTTGGTAGGAGGATTCTGTGTAGAGACCACGATCGTTCAGGTGGCACAACCCATCGTTTGGTTTAACAATACCACCAAGCTGAAAATTACATATTAAGTCACAAAATAATTTCAAACAAATTATTTTACCTTTCCATCACCAGCGAAATGGAAACTGGCATCCGTGGAGAAAACCAACAATTTCCTGGCTTGTTCCCGCCATCCGATTGTGTTCCTGCACACCACAGCCTGCATTATGGCATCGAAACCGCCTTCAGGTGCATCGAGATTTCCCGAGACTGCAGCTTGTTTTACCATTTTCTACACAAAATCATAACAACTGCTTTAAATTTGTTTTAAAACTAAACACCACCAGGAAAATTAATGAGTTAGAATATAAGCTCTATATTGTATGGGGAATGCTGGTTAGTAAACGGAAGGAAAATCACTACAAAGCAACTGTTAGAAATGGTTAGAAACTTAATATGTTTGTATGTTTTTTTAAGTTAAAGCATACATTTTGTGCAAGACAACTACATGCTTAAGCACACAGAATTAAAATACAAAACATTACAAATTAAAATATTTTAAACGAAAAATCCTAGTTTCTATTGGAGAACTTCTGTTTTAAGTTAAAATAATCCCATTTGTAGCTCTTTTGCCATCTGGTGAATATCTGCATTAAAAGATCTAGAAAATAGTCAAAATTTGCACTTTTGATTTGAAATATATCACTGACTTGTATGTTAATGGCTAGGTACTAACTCTTCGGCATATTAAACTACTCTTCAACTTGTGTATAGTTGGAAAATTAAGGACCAAGGGTGTTCCGTATCGTTATGTTCAAAATTGGGGAGCATAAAATAGACTTAATTCTAACACAAAAAATTTCAAAAGTGGTAGGTCGATCTTCATTTGTTTTAAAGTTACAGGCCTTTGAAATTATTAACAAGTGTTCCTTTTTCAGTGATATCTCCTAAAACTACTGAGAGCAATTTTGTAGCAAAAAAAATCCGCACATTTTTTGTCTAAGCAAATTTTTTGTTGAGTCAATTGTTTAAACAAACATGACGCGGGAACTGAATAATTCAGGTCAGGGGTGAATATGACTTTTTCATTCTTATAGTCAGTATACAGGGTGTGTCCCGACGAGTTGACAGTAGACATAACTCTATTACTAAACACAATTTGGTTCTAAAAATTGGTACACGCCCATTATATAATGTGCTCTATTTAATGAAAATATTGCCACCTTTCTGGTACTTCCGGTTATACCGGTTATACATTTTTTCCAAAGTTTTTTTCTTACGTTTGAAGTAGGAATATACAAGCAATAAGATGATATAGTTTTGGAAAACTGACTTTATACAGGGTGTTGGTGGATGTCCGTTCATTTTTAAAAACTTTGATCAATGATAACTTTATTTTTTTAAATGGAACACCTTATATATTTCCACATTTTCGAATTCTACACTTAATTCTAGACGTAAAAGTATTAAGGTTGTAAAGTCTTAAAATTAACGGTTATATAATTAATTACGCTTTTTCCAATTTTCAAGGTTTTTAAAAATTAACGATCAACCATAAGCACCCTGCAGATATAAAATAAGTTTTTCAAAACCATATTACCATGTTTCTTGTACATTTCTACGTCTACTAAAATTGGTTTTTATTATATTTAATTTAATATGTTCTATTTTTATTTTATTTATTTTAATTAAGTAATTATGTTTCTTCCAATTTTTTCATACAAAAACTTAAAGTCAAACATTTTCATATTTTACTAATGACACGTTCTTTCAAAAAACAAACCAAATTTTAGTGGACGCAGAAATGTACAAGAAACATGGTAATATGGTTTTAAAAAATTTATTTTATACAGGGTGCTTGTGATTGACCGTTAATTTTTAAAAAACGTAATTAATTACAATACCGTTAATTTTAAGACCTTACAACCTTAATACTTTTATGTCTCGAATTAAGTGTAGAATTCGAAAATCTAGAAATATATAGGGTGTTCCATTTAAAAATATTAAGTTATCACTGATTAAAGTTTTTAAAAATGAACGGACAACCACCAACACCCTGAATAAAGCAAGTTTTCCAAAACTACATCAGCTTATTTCTTGTATATTCCTACCTCAAACACAAGAAAAAAATTTTGGAAAAAGCGTGTCATTGTCAAGATTTGAATTTTTATTTACATCTATGTTTTTATAAAAAAAAAATTAAAGTGTAAATAATTATAATACTGTTAATGTTAGGACCATACAACCTTAATACTTTTATGTCTAAAATGAAGTGTAGTATCTAAAAATTCAAAAATATACAGGGTGTTCTATTTAAAATAACAAAGTTTGTGTCTACTTCCGGTATAACCGGAAGTACCAGAAAGGTGGCAATATTTTCATTAAATAGAGCACATTGTATAATGGGTGTGTACCAATTTTTAGAATCAAATTGTGTTTAGTAATAGAGTTATGTCTACTGTCAACTCGTCGTGACACACCCTGTATGCCTAAACCTAAATTGATAAAATTTCATAATATACAATTAATAGCTCTGAAAGAATTTGCATCACTGACGACAAAAATGAAAAATTCCACACTCATTTCGTCTTGCCTTGTTCACTTCCCGCGTCATTATTATGTAAACAATTGACTGCAGAAAAAAATTGTTTAAACGAAAAATGTGCAGATTTTTTTTTGCTACAAAATTGCTCTTAGTCACTGTTCCGATAAAAACAACGATTTAGGAGATATCACTGAAAAAAGAAAACTTGTTAATAATTTTAAAGCCCTGTAACTTCAAAACAAATGAAGATGAAGATCTACCTACCATTTTTGAATTTTTTAGTGTTAGAATTAAGTCTATTTTATACTCCCAAAATTTGAACATTACGATACGAAACGCCCTCTATAAGTATGAACTAGTCCACTCAATTATTACTAAGATAGACACTTCTTCTCTGATTATGACATCTAGATACAAAAATCCGTTAACACAAAAATAAAGCATTCAAACGGTGTCTTTAATTTGTTAAAAAGCCACAAAAACCATTAGAAAAAACACAAAAAAACCCAAAAGCGCATTATTCTTTAACAAGGTTAAAATTAACGTGTGGGGGTAGTTGGAGGGCTGCTGTTATCTTTTTATTCGTTTTAAACAGGTAATCTCTCCGCTTTGTGTTGACTTACTGAAAACTGATAGGTGTTATGAGACAAACTCATTAAATGTTGATAGCCATAAGGAGCGGCACATGGTTCGCATTCTTTTTCCGTATCTAACCCAATTGGAGATGTACAAATTGTACACGGACGCAACAAACTACAAAAACGATAAACACATAATCTAACACCTATATATACACATGCGACAAATATTTTTTGGAACATATGCCCAACAAGAATAGAGACAGTTTGTTTGTCTTTTGTTTGTAACAACATGCATCCCACGCATGCGCTTTATTTGTACCTGCTACCTGCAATATTGAACATAAATGCAACAAATAATCATACAACAACTCAAATATAACGAATGATATAGAGGAAGGGGAAGTGGCGAAAGGTACAATGTTAAAATGAGATGAAAACTCTCTAACTTACTGAAAACAAATTCGTGTTAGTGCTCAGGCTCAAATGGTGCTGAAATCCGTAAGGTGGTTCGCAAAGTTCACACGGCTGTCTCAACCTGAAGCAGCACAACTAATTGAAAAACTTGTAGAGGGAACCTAGGGTTTTTAGCTCACACACTCAATTTAACAAAACAATAAAATAAAACTTGTTAATTGGATGAGAAAATGATTTTATAAAAACCCCAGCTGGAAAGTTTACTTACTTTGAAGGCACTGTACTAACAAATGGCATAACAACCTTGTCTACGAAACTACCGAAACCCAAAGTAAAGTTCGATGTGATGTTCTGCATGGTCTGCGCCAGTTTGTCACCTAGAGACGAGAGTTTTTCTTTGTCGTCGTACATAGATCTACTTAAGTCCATAAGGTAGTAGAGATCGACTGGGTAGTCCTCGGCTTGAGTATACTTCATGTAAATACTGTAGGATTGTCCTGAAAAATGTTACACAGAAAAGTAAGAAAACATCACAATATAAATATTGAATTGGGCGATTATTTTTAGTAGACCTGTGCGTCACATTCTCTCTCCTTCTCCACTGTTGGAGGATTCTACCACAAACAAGAGGGAGAGTGTGACGCACCTTTTTACTGAAAATAACTCTAATATGACTATAAACCTCGCATTGATTTGGAAAAGTGCGTACATTATTTTAATTTAAGCTAAATTATGTTATCTAGACTATCTTTCATCTCACTCACTCGCTCTTAGTTTCAAATTCATCCTCTGCGGCGCCACTTGAACAATCTGCTGTCCCCCAGCAGCCCCGCCGCCCTCATACTGGCTCTGTCCACTTCCGGAATGATGTTCAGAATAATTATAGCTTCCCTCGTAACCAGACGCCCAGTGGCCGCCCCCAGAACCGCCTCTCGCCTGGCTTTTCGACAGCGCCAAATTGGACATGATACTAAGAATATTATCGGGGTTGTGGATGAATTCTTCGGGACATTGGTCTTTTGCTGGTACGGGGAATGATGGTTGGAAACAACGGGCACTGTCGCCGAATTTCTGTGAAAAGAATTAATGTCATTTTGTGGTTTTATGAATGTTGAGGATGTTTTTACCGGATCGTTACACCAGGCACATGAGGGGGTTTGTATGCATTCGTGGCATGTTGATTTTGATGTGCAAGGGTTTTGGATTGTGAACCTTTGGGGTGGTAAGATTTCGTCTACGGCTTGGGCTGACAGGGAGGTGAAGAAGAGAAAGGTGGAGATGGTCAATTGGGTCCACATTTTGATTCTGGAATAAATATTAAATCGATTAATAAAAATTCAGGAGGAAAATTTCATTCAATAAAGCAGCTTATCGAACATTATCGTCTTCAAAACATCAAATTCTCTAGAAAAATCTTCGATAGGAAAAATGTTTTTTGTAAATTTTATTAAAGTTTGTCTTGAATTAGGACAATATTAAAAAAAAACTGCTATTTGATTCTCATATTTCACATTATTAAATGTGTCCAACACATGACATTCTTATACGATGCGATATAGTACTACATTTATTTTTCCTAAAGAAATTAAGTTAAGCTTCCTGTAGGGTTGCCAAGTGGCTCTTTTTTGAGCTTCGTGAACTTGGCACCCGAAATTGTTTAAAACATTTTAATATTTGTTTAAACCGTAAAGAAATGTTAGTAGATGTTAGTAGTAAAAAAATTTTCGTTAGTAGTTTAACTGTTTTTTTTGGCAAATTTTTGAAAATTTCCCCATCCTAAATTGTTAAATTTTGTAAAAACTACAACGTAATCGCCTTTGCAATCGTTAGTAGTTATCAAAAATATAAACATTTTCGTTAGTAGTTGCATGATTTTTTTTAATCGCAATTTCAAAATTCCAAAAAAAAATTATTTTCAATAACTGACTTTTTGGAAGTTTTATTGTTTAATCTCGTTTTAAATCGTTAGTAGTTGTAAGTAGTGTTATTCTTTTCGTTAGTAGTTGAAAATTAACGAAACTACTAAAGAATGGATTTAATTAATCATTGTTATCAAAAAATGAACTTTTTGAAATTTGAACTTATCGACCTTATTCCAAATCGTTAGTAGTTGTAAGTAGTGCTATTCTTTTCGTAAGTAGTCGAAAATTAACGAAACTAGTATATAATGGATGGATTTAATTAATCATTGTTATTATCAAAAAAATTTACTTTTTGAAATTTGAACTTACCAACCTTGTTTCAAATCGTTAGTAGTTGTAAGTAGTGCTATTATTTTCGTTAGTAGTCTAAAATTAACGAAACTACTAATGAACGGATTTAATTAATCATTGTTATTATCAAAAAATTAACTTTATGCAATTTGAACTTTACGATCTCGTTTAAAATCGTTAGTAGTTGTAACTAGTGCTTTTATTTTCGTTAGTAGTCAAAAATTGACGAAACTACATACTAATGAATGTATTTAATTAATCACAGTTATTACTTAAAAAATTAACTTTTTTGCAATTTGAACTTCCCGATCTCGTTTCAAATCGTTAGTAGCTGTAAGTAGTGCTATTCTTTTCGTTAGTACTTGAAAATTAACGATTTGAAACAAGGTCGGTAAGTTCAAATTTCAAAAAGTTCATTTTTTTCATTTTTAATTAAATCCATTCATTATACAAGTTTCGTTAATTTTCAACTACTAACGAAAAGAATAGCTCTACTTACAACTACTAACGAATTGACACGAGATCAGGAAGTTCAAATTGCATAAAGTTAATTTTTTGACAATAACAATGATTAATTAAATCCATTCATTATACTAGTTTCGTTCATTTTCAACTACTAACGAAAAGAATAGCACTACTTACAACTACTAACGAATTGAAACGAGATTAGGCAATAAAACTTCCAAAAAGTCAGTTTTGAAAATAATTTTTTTTTGGAATTTTTAAATTGCGATTAAAAAAAATCATGTAACTACTAACGAAAATGTTCATATTTTTGACAACTACTAACGATTGCAAAGACGATTACGTTGTCGTTTTTACGAAATTTAACAATTTAGGGTGGGGATATTTTCAAAAATTTGCCAAAAAAAAACTACTAACGAAATTTTTTTTACTACTAACATCTACTAACATTTCTTTACGATTTAATAAAAAATTTAAATGTTTTAAACAATTTCGGGTGCCAAGTTCACGGAGCTCCTTTTTTGGCCGGCCCGGCCGGTTTTTCAGTCGCAAGGCCGGTGGCCAGTCAATTTGCAGAAAATGAGGCGAAAAGCCTGTTTTCTGGTGTTGGAGACAGTATTAATAAAATATCTCGTTTTTTTTTTTATAAAATCCGTATCCATGAACAGGTTTACCAACAATTCCTAATTCGGAAACGCCGAGAAAAAACATTCTTATTTTTATTGAAAAATAAGAATGGCATTTTCATTACCGACAGTCTCTCCGGTCGACCTTTTTTTTAGAAGTGAGCGAATCTCCCGTCTCGTCCTGTAAAAACCGTCTTTAAATTTTGAGCGTTTTCCAGCAATTTTCAAATAGTTTTTGGAGGTCTCTCCCGCACTTTGGAGTAGGCATAAATCTGTCCTTGTCCCACTCATTACAACCGAATTTTAGGACAAAAAAATATTGTGCTTGGAAATTACTTTTTCTAAAGTCGATGTATTTAGATTCTTTCGTATATTTTTTATTAAAACACATGGAAATTAAGTTAAATTTCCTGTAAAAGTCTTGTTTAAATTTTGAGCGTTTCCAGCAATTTTCAAATAGTTTTCGGAAGTCTCTCTCACACGTATTGCAATACACATAAATCTGTCCTTGTCCCACTCATTATAACCGAATTTTAAGACAAAAATAGTGTTTTAATAAATCTGGCGTTTTGAAATTTTTTTGACCGAATTTCAAAGAAAAATTCAAACAAAATACGTTCAAAATTTAATTCTACACCAGTGTTAAAGAATAAAAAATTTCATAAATTGTTCTAAAAAACCTAAAAATTATGTCTTCAAGTAAGTAACACTTGTGGATAAAAAAGATTTAATGTGGCACTCACAATTTTGTACAAACTCTTAAATATGAAATTTAAAGTCGAAAATGGTCAAAATAGATTCAGGGGCCCTCAAAACGTGTAAATCCATCAAAATCTCGAAATCGAAAAAAATCATGATTTCTATACTTTCTTACTACCTAGTATAAGAAGGTAAAGAGTGACAAATTTTGATAAAATTTATCATAAACATTCTTCCTATCGAACATTTTTTCCTAAAAATTTTTTAAACGATTACTTGAACCTTAAGCTATACTAACTAAAGCTACATTTCCTGAATGTATTGACCTGAAATAACCTCTGATAATGAAACTTCACATAGCAATCACAAAACGGAACAAGTTTTTCAATTGATTCAGAGTTCAGTTTCCTTAATTGGTATAAAAGATTCAAGCTATGTATACTTACAATATCTGCTAGCACTATCACTAAAGAGCTTGCTTAAGATGTTAACTAATAATACTTCTGAATGCTCGTTTAATTTAGATTTTAGTGATATATGAAACTAAAACTAAAGTCAAGTTACTTCGACTAGTTGCATAAACTAAAGGTACTCTTTAGATTAAAATTAGAACCAGATGGTGGGGCAATTGCATTTCCCTTTTACGGTTTATGGACCTTTACAATATGTGATGATCCTAAACTAAACAGATGTTTAAGGTCATAAACTCGCCCATTCTTTCATAAGTACTGGTCTTCCCAGTAGACCCTTAGGACAATAAAACTGGAGTTGAAACTCTGTAGAACATATGATGCTTTGTTGTATTAAAATTCCGTGGATTTCCCTGTTTTGTCCGGAAGTAACCTCATTAGGATAAAAATAAACTCTATTTTACTGCTATAAAAATCTATAAGCGTTGACTTTATTATACAGGGTCCGTCAAAACCCTGGCATTCTTCTATAAATTCGTTAGGTTTGGAAACAGAAAAAAATTTTAAAGACAAAAGTTGTCAGAAATTTACTGCTCCATAACCTAAAATTATTTCCATTTATACAGGGTGTTTAATTACGGCTGGACAGCTACTTACTTCGTTATTTCAAATGGAACACCCTGTATATTAATAGATTTTCAGATTCTACACGTAATTTTAGTTGAAAAAGTGTGAAGGTTTCATATTTTTAAAATGAACGGTTTTCGAGATATTTACACTTTTAAAAAAGAATTCACAAAATTAGAGATTTCAAAAAACGCGTTTATTTTAGATATACTTTGTAGTTTTTTAAAAATTATTACGAAGTTCTGAAAAGTATGGTCTAGGGAATATTGTGATACAAAAATCTGAAATTTATAGTATACAGGGTGTTTGCAATTGACCGTGAGTTTCCATTGACTTCAAACAACGAAAACTCTATTTTTTCAAATGGAACCCCCTGTATGTTTCGGACGTAGATTGTAGAAATTTAAATTCTCTACCTTTTTTATAAAGTATTCCCTATACCTAAACTTAATATTTTAGGAGATATTTCAAATAATTTATATCGAATGAGAAATTCTATTCTATTTATTGAATTTAGATTGCCATGGAAAAAAAGTAAGTAGCTGTCCAGCCGTAATTAAACACCCTGTATAAATGAAAATAATTTTAGGTTATGGAGCAGTAAATTTCTGACAACTTTTGTCTTTAAAATTTTTTTCTATTTCCAAACCTAACGAATTTATAGAAGAATGCCAGGGTTTTGATGGACCCTGTATAAGGTAGTCTCATTTTACAAAAAACTATTTTTGGTACACATTTTTTATTCGTCTCTTTAAATATTTATTCTTTTTATTGGATTTTATTTTATTGTTATGTAGATAATTATTATTTAAGAAAAACACACAAATTACCTAGTTGTCTATTAATAGCCCGATGTGGTGACTCATTTAAATTTATTTTGTTTATTTCTCGTAAACCACTATGACTAACTGAATCTTTCTGAAATTTTGACTCATTTTATGAATGAATTTGTTAATGAAACTAAAAAGCGAAAGGATTTAGATTAATTTATTTATATGCAGCGCATGCGTCCCTTTAATCCACAACATGGACTTGCAGGTTAATATGTTATTTTAAAACTGTTTTGTAGCCAAATTTCGTAAATTGAAGCTAATTTTATATTACAATTTCCTGTGGTATTAATGAAAATATCTTATTATCGCAAATTTCCTTACTTAGGGTCTAAACTACAGCCTGAAATGGAGTAAACAGTCTCAAGACTAGGGAATTTTTCCTACATCCTCTACAATAATATAAGGAACATTACAGAAATTACAAATTAATCAAAATGTATGCTTAATTATTTCATTGTTTCAAGGTACAAAATTCTGAGGCGTAAGCAAAAATCTATAGAGTATCGAATTCTGTTAGTGGGTGTAAATTAGTTTCAACTGCAGCACACATGTAGTAAAAATAGCTCAAGTAAAAAATCTCAGCGAAGCTACTGGTTATTATCAATAGTTATCTCAAAAAAAGGATACTGAACTATCTATTTTAAGTTAATATTTGTTTATTCAAGATAAATGTTAAAGTAGATTATCGAAATGGTCTTATCTGTGGAATTCGGTACTTACCAAAATGCTATTGTATTTTTTATCATCGACTGCTGATATGATATCGATTATCGCGAAATTTACTTCATTTTTGTCAACAAACCCAATCTGTGGAACTACACACACCTCTGTTGGATTACCACACTTTTTCTGACACAGACCAAATTTGGTAAACAAATAACAATTTGTCATACAGTTGCCATCTGTTGGCATTTACACGAACCAGCCAGTGTATTGCTGTGCAGTTGTCTATAATTGTAATAAATTATAAAATACAAGAAATAATAACAATCAGAATGTTTAATTCGTGGCAATCCACAATAAAATTATAGATAATTTATAAAAAATTCGGTTGTATCCGTTGATTTGATTTGTTGCAACAATTTCTAGTAAATTAAGCTGTGTAAATCTGTCTGCTGTCGTTAAGGAAGTTTTCTACTTTACCAGTCGTACGTTGTAACTCACTTAACCTCAATTTTTGTTTTAAAACAGCGATTATTAATTCTTCTCCTGAATTAATAAAAATGAATTACGGATATTGTTCTAGCGACTCAGACGATGAGGAATATTCGGGAATGCTTAAAAAGGCCTTAGCTGTGGAATTACCAGACGATTTTGATCCGAATTCAGTTCCTACCACAGGTATTTCTATGCAACATTTTATCAATTCTAATAATTAATCTTGTAATCATAGGTGAGGAATATCTGCACCATGTTATATACGAACGACAGAACAAATGTAAGAAATGTGTACGAGTCGACATAGATCCAAGTAAATTATCTGGGCAACAAGCTATAACCGATTTGAAGAGCGTTAAAGACCATTTGGTAAGTTTAGTCGTGGCTTTAGTTGAATTCGTTTAATTTCCCTTGTGGTGTCTCTTGTAGAAAACCACTCAGACTTGCCCAGCAAAATTTCTTACAACCAGCAAATGGAAAACGCAGAAAGTCCATGAATTCACTAGTTTTAGAGACTTCTTGGAACCGAAATTAGTCACGGACTCGTGTCTCATAATCAAATATGAAGAAGATGAAGTTTTAGATATGATAGAGAATCAAGAGATAAATTTCTCGGACATAATCAGGTTTTCAGTCAGAAGAAAAATGATGATTATTGAGACTGTTACTGTTTATTTAGAAAGACTTAAACCAGGCGAGAGTATTAGTGATAATGTTGGTAGATGGACGTATTGTATGTTGGCTATTTTGGAACTGCCTTTGCGTCCGGACCAACATCATATTTTGCGGGAATTAGCGAGGAGTTGTGCTTTGGTTCGCTCTAGATTAAACCCAGACTGTTCAGAGAAATTGTACATGCCTTTAAATATGATTATTTGTATTGTGTCTAAGTTTTATCGTCAACTTGATCTTGTTGACCAAGATTTATTAGAAGTTGATTTGTGGTTAGGCAAGTATTTTGAATAAAACTATAAATATAAACATAAGCGATTTTCCTGTGTATTACTTTAAAATATAAGTGGATTTTTATTGCTATGAATAATATATGATTAGCAATTAGCATGAATCTCCTGTTATAATTTTACTCACTATCAAAAATTCATTCATAACTTTTGCCTCCTACTGTACGTCACACCTCTTAATCCTCATATATCTCTCTCTTTGTTCAACACACAGAAAACTTTCACAACAATTCACCGAACATCCCTAACTCTTCTACGCACGCGCAACACAATTGATTTCATTGTGTGAAATGTGCTTTTCCGCCTACTGTCAAATATTTTCCTGATTTTTGTGTTTGAAAATATGAAATGACAACAAACAACGTCATCCACCTTTGACATGAACAACTTTATATTGATAATAACAGTGCACAGAATAACCACCACAAGCGATCGATTCTTCTGAAATTATTATGGAATTGTTCCGCACAAATGAGTTTTATATTTTTGTGAACGGCGAATATTCTTTGTGGTGGGACAGGCAAACTGGTGCGTTTATTCCAAAAACAGGTAAGAGAAATTAAAAACTTAAGTTATTGTTGGTGTAGTTGCTAATTACCGCCTAGTGTTTCGCGTTGTTATACTAATTGAGTACTGTGTGGGCGGCAAATTTAAGGTTAAAGGTTAACCCTGTTTTAGGCTGGGATTTAACCGACGCTGATGATCCAATTTGTTTGGGAATATGCGATGGAATCATCGGAAAAGTGGAACACAGTGCCGTCTTCGACACCCGTTTACTACTGATAAGAGATAGTCTTCCACTGGGGAAATTACATGGCGATAACCAAGTGTACAAAATTAAATCCGTTGTGTTCCTTCCGCTCGGTCCCGATAACCCCGATTTAAACCTACCACAATGCCATAAGCACAAGACCCTATCCATGGGAAAGAACACCACAAACTCGCTGTTTGACATACAAAAGAACGCAGCGTTTTCCAAAACGTGGGGCACGCTGAAAAGCGCAGGAAACACCATAAAAAACACTACGCAACATGCGGCGGCTATAGCGACTGGCACACCGAAAAAACGCGATGTTAAAGACAAGGAGCGGTTTGAAAAGCAGATAATCGAGGAGTTCTACAAGATTTTCACTGATACGAACTCGTTTTATTTTTCGCGGACAACGGATTTGACCAATTCGTTGCAACGGTTGTGTAATTTGGAGAAGCAGGAGATGGTTAATCCGAAGGGGCTGTGGAGGACGGTGGATGACAGGTTTTTTTGGAACAAATTCATGCTGAAGGATCTCATTAATTTCGATGTAAGTTACGCAATTTCTAATAGATATTTACCAAAAAATGTTGTCGCCATTTCTTCTAATCTGTATGTAAATATTTCTACATTTGTTCTTAGAATCCCCTGTGCGACCCTTGGATTTTACCAATCATCCAAGGCTACATACAAATCGAAGACTGTAAAGTTGAAATAGGACCAGATATAATCGGATATGCCGCAGAGAAATCCTACGAAATATTCACTTTGTGTATCCTATCAAGACGAAGCAGGTTTCGTGCAGGAACGAGGCAAATTATTTCATTAATCTCCATGCTAATTGGTCCTAATCCATAATTTTTTGTAGATATAAACGTAGAGGCGTGGACGAAAACGGCGAAGTGGCCAATTACGTTGAAACTGAACAGCTGATTTCTTATCAGAGTCACGAAGTGTCCTTTGTGCAAGTTCGCGGTTCTGTTCCGGTGTACTGGTCACAACCTGGTTACAAGTATCGGCCACCGCCACGCCTTGATAAAGGTTCGTGAGGTAACAACACGCAAAATGGTTCTAATTTAACTTGTGTAGGTGAGGCTGAAACCCATGTGGCTTTCGAGAAGCACTTCACCAACGAAATCCAGAAGTACGGTGCGATTTGTGCCGTTAATCTAATCGATCAATCTGGCAAGGAAAAAGTTATCTTCGATGCGTATTCCAATCATATTTTGCAGTACAACAGTCCGTTTTTAACTTACGTTACGTTTGATTTTCACGAATATTGGTTTGTTGTTAGTTGTTGTTATCCCACAAATTTTGAGTTTGTTGTTTTAGTCGAGGCATGCACTTTGAAAATGTGTCGATTTTAATGGGGGCAATTGCGGATATTATCAAAGACATGAACTATTGTTGGCGGGATAAGCAAGGCCATATTTGCTCGCAAAATGGGGTTTTTCGTGTAAACTGTATCGATTGTCTTGATAGGACTAACGTTGTACAGGTCCGTTTCCCCATAAATGTCCTTATTATATTTTACGCATTTATTTTTAGACTGCTATTGGAAAAGCTGTCATGGAAATACAGTTTTGTAAACTAGGGTTGATTTCTCCGGAAGGTGTCATGCCTAATAATATAAAAAACACTTTCCAACTGTTATGGGCGAATAACGGCGACATTATAAGCAAGCAATACGCTGGAACTAATGCTTTAAAGGTAAGATAATTATCGCGTTTTTAGGAAATATTTAGTAACACTTGTTTATTAGGGTGATTATACAAGAACAGGCGAGCGAAAATTCACTGGAATTATGAAAGATGGAATGAACTCTGCTAATAGGTAATCTGCGTACACATTGTATTATTTTATTGTAAAACACAGCAAACGTTTCTGATTTTCGCTAGGCGGCCTCTAGTCGACGTTACATACTTTTATCTAACTTCTCCTTCAAGAAAGTTAGCTTATATTCTAAGAGCCCGCGACGCAAAGCCATTAAAATAGCGCCACATTTAGCCGGAAGTTAAACAAATTGAAATATTTATGAGTTCAATTTTTACTTTCTTATACGAAGTATAAGGAAGTATTGTAATCGTGATTTTTTTCGACTTCGAGATTTTGATGGATTTATTTCCATCTAGCACCAAAACAAGTGACAGTTACCTGATGACATTTTTATTTTTTTTAAGAATATTTTGAAAAATAAACAATATATGAGATTTTTTTATTCTTTAACATTGATTTAGAATTTAATTTTGAACAAATTTTGTTTGAACTTTTTTTTGAAATTCCGTCAAAAAAATTTCAAAAAAACGAGATATTCCTAAAACACTTTATATTTCTCATAGCGCGCTTTGATAGTTGAATCCGAGGGTCGAAAAGTGATTATTGTGATACTATCCGTATAAGAAAGTCATGTGTTGGGCACATCAGATATTTTCGATTACTTTACAGTTTACTTTGAAAATAGCAGGTTTTTAAGATCGTTACGTCGTAGCTGGCGATTTTCGCTACAACACGGTTAAGTCTGTCTCCACTCGCGCGACCGGAAACTCTTGGTAGACCCTCTTCAAGCGTCTAGGGTTTTCTACTTAGTACTCGTATACTTACTACTCTACCTTCATCGTGGCGTGGAAAAGAGTTTTATAAAAAGAAATAAATGAAAATTGGTACAAATGAGATCTTGTTTTTATTACTTTCTTATACGAAGTACATAATAAGAAAGTATAGTTTTTCGTGATTTTTTTCGACTTCGAGATTTTGATGGATTTACACGTTTTGAGGGCCTCTGAATCCATTTTCGCCATGATGTCTGTCTATCTGTGTGTGTGTCTGTCTGTATGTATCCATAATAATTAATAACTCAAAAACGACTTATCGGATTTGATTCAAATTTCATATTTAAGAGTTTGAACAAAATTGTGGATGCCACATTAAATCTTTTTCATCTAGCACCAACACACGTGCTACTTACCTGAAGACATTTTTAGTTTTTTTTAGAAATATCTGGAAAAATAAACAATTTACGAGATTTTTTTATTCTTTAACATTGATTTAGAATTAAATTTTGAAGAAATTTTGTTTGAAACTTTTATGAAATTCTTAAAATTCGGTTATGAGTGGGACAAGGACAGATTTATGCGTATTGCAATAAATGCGAGAGAGACTTCCGAAAATTATTTGAAAATTGCTGGAAACGCTTAAAATTTAAACACTGTTTTTACAAGAAATTTAACTTAATTTCTTTAGGAAAAGTAATTGTGGTACTATCCGTATAAGAAAGTCATGTGTTGGACACATCAGATATTTATTTTGATTGTATGGTCTAGGTTAAAAAGTCACTATAATTTATTTTAGATGACAACAATATGAGATCTATTGGAGATAGAGTTTGAATAAACGGAAAAATTCATCTGTTTAAAAAAATATGTAATACATCTTTTGTAGCTCTGAGAAAGTTCTATATAAAACAGAAACAAAATTATCTGCATCGTACCGTTAAGGCATAATATTTAATGAAAAAGAAAAATTTCCCCAAAGTTTTCAACTTATTTGTTGAATAACTTTCTAAATGTTGACAACATCTAAAAAAAAATTAAAAGAAAAGTTGTAGAAAATATGGTAGGTAAGGGTTTGTGTCGCGGGCTCTTAGACTATTATTTAACAGCGATTAGTGCGCCCCCCAGTTCTCCATTATCTGACCTTGATGTTCTTGTAGATACTACAAAAGCCACTTTAAAGATTCAGTACGTCAATGTTGTCTAGATATAATGCACGGTGTTGAACTTACTGAAATTGAAGTGCGAGACTTTTGGGCATATGTACGCACAGCCAGCAGTATTGCTAGTGAAATCCTACCTGCCGAACCGCCTTGCTCATCCCTTGCCCCTCACCTAGCCCTACAACAAGAATTCGAATTTGCTAATCTCCTCTATCATATGTCTAGGTCAGTTTCAAGAACTAAACGTACTAATCTGTATCATTTTGGACGAAATAAACTTTTCTCACAATTTTGCATGTATTTTTCTTTTGTGTTGTGTTTTGATTTTGCTTTAAATAAATTAGACTACTTGACGGAAGCAAAGTTTTTCTATTATATAATAAATAATAATAATCTTTTCTACTTCGCTTTTTAACCTTTGTTCTACTTAACTATTATCACACCTTCTAGATACTACCTTAGTCGCTTCAAAGACGCAACTCGACAAGGCACCATCGATTTAATGCTTGGTAAGCCCTCCACCACTTATAAACCCCAACAACTTTCCCAATTTACCACTCACAGGCAACTACGTCTCCGAAGACGTCTTCAACGAATCCAAAGCCACGCAGTTCGAGGAAGACAGTGTCGCGACGGCGGAACACGTGAAGCTTCTCATCGAAGATTGCAAGAAAATGCTGATAAATCAGCCGGAGCTTGTGGTGGGTTCTTGGGGTGTAATCAACGCCGATCCTACGACGGGAGATCCAAGCGAAACCGAAATGGATTCGATTCTAATCCTGACGAAGGACTCGTACTTTGTGGCTGATTACGATGACCAAGTGGATAAAATTACGAAGTATCAGAGGGTTCTACTGCAGGATTTGACTTTGTTGGAGTGTGGAATGCCGGAACAGGGCAATTCTTTGTTTAGGCTGTCGAAGAATCGGTTTTGTGTTAGGATAAATTATAAAGTGAATAATGTCAGTGGGTATTATCATATGTTTCGCTCGACTAATCTGAGATTTTTCAATAATTTGGCTGTGGTGATTAAAAGCGAAGAGGAAGAAATCGGTAATAGCTAGGAGGAAATGTTAAATTTTTCAAATAGTAAACTTGGTTGTTTCCAGAATCTTTAAAGGCGATATGTGAGGCATTTGTAGTCGCAATGGACATCAACGGAATGACTCCAGTTCCTTATAAACATGGATTAGCTTTGGACAGGCGAAGGTCCAAAGTCATTAATAACAGCAACCCAAGCAGTAGTATTTATTTGGATATTGTCGGTTTACCTCAAATGACAAGAAACGTGTCTGAAACACAATTATTGGCTTTGAAAAGTGTTGGTGAGTATTATCAAAAACAAAAATAGTTCAGTTATAATTTTTTGTTTTTTTTAGGCTCTAAAGCCATCAGCAACATGACCCACCAATTTTCCAAGCTCCATAAAATCGGCAACACATTCAAACAAAACCGCGCTGCGAAAAAAGCGGCTAACTTCACGATTGGCCAGGCCAACAAAAACGAAACCTCCAGCGACTCTGAAGACGACGACGACGCATATGAAAACTCAATTTTCCAACCGAATGTTCCAGAGGAAAGCGGCATGTCCCTCCACTACGCCACTGATTCCAGTTCGAATAACAGCTGTGAACGCAGCAATATTTCCATAGAACAAGGCGTGGAAATCACGGAAAATCCTTTACTAGCCGCTGGAAATATCGACGCGTTTCTTCCAAGCGTGGGAATAGTTATGGGAAACAATCCGGATACAACCGGCACATTAGAACAAAAACAAAACTTGCTGAGTCGCGTCGATTCGTCTCAAGTGGACAACGTCCAACTGTCTAGTATAATGGACACCGCGTCCATAAACTCGAGTAACACACCAGAAGTTCAAATCCAAATCAACTCGGAATTCTTCGAAGACAAACGACTCAAGCCCACAAGCTTAAAACTGGACAAGAAACTCAGCCACTCTTCCGGGGAAGTAGACGACGCAAAAGAAGCGACTGAATCCCAACAACCAGAGCAGAAATTCGAACGCTGTAGTTCGGACTACGACATGACTTTGAATATATCCCAGTCGCAAAGTGAGTCGGCACTTAGAAGCAAACTAAATAATATAACCAGTCCTGTGGCGAGTGCCACCAAAGATTTGGTGCTATCGCCGTTTAGTAAGCTAGCTAAAGGAGTGCAGAATTTAGGGGCGAATTTGGATCCGAGGAAATTGAGTGGGCAGGTGAGGCAGGTGACGGAAAAGGAAATGGAGGAGCACAGGAAGTTGCAGGAGAAGTGGCAGAATAGTAAAACTAGGTTAATTGCTTTGTAAATTTTTGTACAGTAGTAGTTAGTTAGTCGAGAGAGTAATAGAGAACCTGCTCCGGCAAAAAATAGAGTATTAGTTTGGTTCACTTTAGAGCCAGAAAAATAGTTTTTTTGAGTTTCATTGTAGAATAACTTGGGTGTTTTATGCTTTTAAGCAGAGTAGAGTTGACGCCTTTACGCATTAGGCTTTTGTGCTAGGAGCTAGCTACAAAGGGCGTGAGCTCCCTGAATACAGGGTGTCCCGGAAAAAGTGGGAAAATAAGATGACAAGTCCCTATAAAAAATTTTCCTACAGGCATTTTTTAAATTTTGATTTTTTTTGGAATGAGACTTTCTTTTTTTAATGAGTTAATAAAACATAAATTCTTTTATTATTCTTTTTCTCGAAAACGGTCCACTTTATCGACAATAAACAAGAGTAGCTTTTCTTTAGTTTAAGGTTCAAGCTACCTGATTTTGTTGTTTTAAGTCTTTTTCACACAGGGTGTTAAAAGTTAAGCATTAAGTTGTAAAGCTTAGTCTGCCCCTGGTAAACTAAACAAGCTAGATATGTGTCAAGGACATTATTTCAAGAAGTCCTTAGTAGTGTCCTTCATATTAACTTTTTATAAAATTCTATTAAGTTTATTATCTTTAAAAGTTATTAAAAAAAACGATTTCCAGCGCCGCTCTTCAGGGCTACATATCTTCGTAGGGAGAGCCTGTAGGAAAAATTTTTATAGGAACTAGTCATCTTATTTTTTTATGCCCTATCTGAATCCGAGAGATTTCCCACTTTTTCCGGGACACCCTGTATATTAAACATGTCCAGGTAAAAAGTGCTTAAAATACACACAATTTTTTCTTAAACAGTTTTTATTTGGACATATTTTACTCTTATGGAATCCAATATTTTACTCGAATTATATCATTTATTGTATACCTTCTTTATTATTGAAAAATACACAAAAATTGTGCTAGGAAAGATTGTTTTTGCACTTAAAAGTGAACACCATAAAATTGTGCATTGTTCTCAAAGTCACTGTGTTCTGTAAAAAAAATTGATATGATGCTCAGATAAACAAAACTCAATAATATAATTTATATTTAATATTACTCATTTATATAAATATTCGCCTTTATAGTCAGAAAGTACGTAATTTTTGTATTGATTAAAATTTAACATTTTCTGAAACGAATTTATAATAATAATATTTCCTTCACTTAGTCGACGAAATATTACATATCATGTTACTTTATATTTATATTTATTTAATTATTTATGCTATAAACTCCGGTTATTGCTTTATTATTATTTTAAACCAATTAATTAACGTCTATTGTAGGCTAACCCACTGTACTTATAAAATACAAGAGTTGCTAAAAAGCTACTTTTAGCTTCAATAACCAAATTTAATTACATGTTGTTACCAATATTTTCTAGGGCGTACAGTATTACTATCAATTATCTACGTAATATAGCTAAAAGCTTTAATAATGTATTTTAAAAAGAAGCATAAAGGCTTTTTTTTATTATATACTAGAATATTCCATGTGATACACTTAAAAAAAACTATTAGAACAATTTTTTATTTATTTAATCAGCTTTAAACGAATGTATTTATTTCTACTTAACTTAAATTATTGGCAATAATCTTATAACATTTACTGTAACCTAGGTACTTAATTAAAATGTATAGTGAAAGCAAATGCGTCAATTAACCAAAACATTCCTAGAAAATTAGAAATTTGTTTATTAGGCAAAAAAAGATGTGCGTTTATAAATGTAGTAGGAATGTAACTGTATCGATTTTGTTTTGCACATGTTATAATATAATAGTATATTGTTGATGTTTATTTCTTTGTAATTTTATTTGTAATAAAATTGTTATATTTGTTACAACATGATGAAGTGAATAAAAAAATAAAATATTCTCCAAAAGCTTTTCGTTTGCGATAATCGCAATTGCAATAACTCCCCCAATTGTCATTTCCTGGATGGTTTACCTACTGAAACGGACCAGCTCTAATACTTCTTAGCTATCTGCAGCTTCCGGCCGCCACCAGTCGAACAAAAGTAACTATGCGGAAAAACCTCTGCATCTCAATCTGGATAGATCCGGCCGGGTTCCCTTTGGGAACAATTAGAATTGGTTCGTTTAACATTTTCTTTGAATGTGATTTGGGAACTTTTACGCTATTAAATAAAATTGCTTGCACACATTAGGCATTATTTCAAATATGTGTAAAAATTTATCAGGTTGTCAGAAGCTACCCACGTATATAATATAGGTTGTCACGTTTTTTTCTTTGTTCTTTGTTATATAATATGTATGCCAGGGAGACATCAGACTAGAAAATTATGAGGGTGTTTTCTTCACACACATGTGAATAATATTACAGATGTACTGGGAAAGTTTCAGGGTAAGTGCGAGTGTCTGTCTTTTTATGGCTGTACGAAAGAAATTTCGTGTAAAAGTTTTCTCTGGATGTTGTTGCTTTCTGGGGAGGTTTTAGCAGACTATTGAAGGGAAAAGTTGGTTTTTACGTGGGAACTCTAAATCAAGAATGGAAAAATTAGTTTTTCTATTGTAAATATTAAAAACAAATAAATTACGTTCACACAAAAATTATTGAATAAGCAAAAGATTTTTTTCTTAAATCTTACTAAAATTTCTGCAGCACATTATTTTTACGATACGGATACAGTTCGGATCTGATCCCGGATTGATTTACTAGATCCAATTAATGTTATCTACTTAAATACGAAAATTCAACTGATGGAATTTTTCTGATTGAAATAAATTTGTTTAATATTTCCATACTTAGTATTAGTAGCAAAAAATTGAAACATTTTCGTACCTTTTCTCTTGAATTTCTTTTATTTTGTTCTCGTCTGGAGATTCAAACGAACCACAAATTAACCACATAACATAAACAGTTAAACACTGCACTATAGGAAAAAACTCATTATTGAAAGAAAATTTGAGAAGTAACCGTAAGAAATAATTACATGCAAATTACGATTAACAGTTTCTTAATTGCTAAAGAAATTATAATAACACGCGTTATACGAAATAATTATCAACACATGTTTACTGTTTTTCATTCTTAAGAAAACTAAACACTCAATAATACAGGATAGACACGAAATATTTTTAGGTGTGATTCTTGAATAAATTTTGCATTTCTCTTGTATAATTTTTGTATCCCCAATCCGGGTTAGTTTTTGAGCAATCATGTCTTGAATGTTGAAAATTGTAGATTGAAAAAGTAAAACACTGTTGAATATAAAGTAGCCAGTCTGTTAAATTATTTGATTATCTATTTTGGGTGGAGTATAAGAAACCACAATAATAATTTTTTTAACATCACTTTGATCATAATAAAATTATCATACAGGGTGGTCCAGGTTAAACGTCATTAATTTTGGGAGGTGATAGAGCATCAAGAAAAAAGTAGACTTTTATTAAAAAACTTTGCTCAAAAATGTTTTATTAGAAACATACAGGGGGTGTCAAACTTTAAAATTAAAACTCGTTTTCTTAACATAACTTTTAAACCATTCGATCGATTTCCACTAAATTTGGCACACAGAGTAATGTAGTACATTTCTAGATAATGATGGTGTTCATTTATAAAAAAATTCTCCAGTAGCGTAGATACTGGGGGACCGTTCCACTTTTCCCTTCCAATCTTCGACGTCACTGGATATATTGCGAAGAAAATTTTTAGATTGTCTGTATAATTTATAGAAAATAGTTACTCTTGAAAAATTTGAATTTAAGGCTTCGTTTTTAAGATATTTGAGTTTGACGGTTTGGAAACACAACCTCAAATGCTGCTCTGAATTAAAAAAAATCCAATTAGTTCTCAAAATAGGCTTCGATACATTTTCGAGCTTTATTAGCCACGGAATTAATCTCTGCCAAGACTTGATGGCGATTTTCCGGATTTTCCAGACCTAACCGAAATTTTCTTTAATTCAGCACATCATTTGATGTTGTGTTTCCAAACCTTCAAACTCAAATATCTTAAAAACGAAGCCTTAAAATTCCTAAAATTCCTAGTTTTTGCCGGTCTAGCCCGGCAAAACATGAGTTTCCAGCCGATTTATACGAATGCAAAATGACTAATGCCAACCTGAGGCACAAAAATTACTATTGATTGTCTGTTTCATTTAGAGAAAATAGCTACTCTTAAAAAATTTTAATTTCTCTCAGTATATCCAGTGGCGTCGAAAATTGGAGCGAAAAAGTGGAATGATCTCCCAGTATCTACGGCACTGGAGATTTTTTCATAAATGAACTCCATCATTATCTATAAATGTACTACATTACTCTATGTGCGCAATTTAATGGAAATCGATCGAGTGGTTTAGAAGTTATGTTAAGAAAACGCGTTTTTATTTTAAACTGTGACACCCTGTATTTTTGTTATAAAACATTTTTGAACAAAGTTTTTTAGTAAAAGTCTACTTTTTTTTTATGCTCTATCACCTCCCAAAATTAATGACGTTTAACCTGGACCACCCTGTATTAAATTGCCATCAGTACGATAATGCGAAACAATGTTATTTAGGGAAATATCATCTAACAGAGTAGAAACTCTAGAAACGAACCCAATAGGGGCGAAAATTTGTTTTGTTCCTTTATGCAAACATTCGTGCATATTTTCGGAAAATTTCACAAATTTACAAGACATATGAGATAGTTATGAGAGAAGCTAACCATATTTTAATGACAGTTGATTCATTTTTCAATCTAGAACCTAAGCTTGTAACTCTTTTGTAATGTTAATCAGAAATTGCGTGTACAGATATACAAGTCTAAAGTCCCCGTTTCTATGCGCAGACAGAGACAGAAGCGTGAAACTGTTTTACTACTCTAGTACAATCAGAGGAAGAATAAAGACGAGGTCGGATTTCGACCACTGCGCACACACTCGTATTTATTACGACACTAACCAACGGCTGTTGTAATTCTCATACTCGTGTCTTAATAGCTATCATTAAATGCTCACTGCATAATATACTAATTTATTGCTTAGAGTTATTTCTCATATTTTTTTTAGTGTTTGACTTTGACAGATAGATCCGATAATGATTAATTGAAACTTGAAACTACATCGTACCAATAGTCCTTCAGCTAGGGGTCAAAAGGTAGGAAGTTAAAGTGGGATGAGACCACGCAGTGTTTTCTGAAGGTTTTTTGGTCGCTGAATCCGAATCCGTGCGTCGTTTTCCAATAAAGTCGTGCAAACAAAAATTATTAACAATTTATTGTTTAAAACGCAATAACTCGAAAAGTATAGATTTTACCGAGCATTTTACCAAAAAAAGTTTCAAACAAAAGTTGTTCAAAATAAAAAGACTCTCCGAAAAGGTCATATGATATTTTGTCATAAAGTCGCTCGGACAAAAGTTATTAACAATTTATTGTTTAAATGTTTAAAACGCAGTAACTCGAAAACTATACATTTTACCAAAAAAGTTTCAAACAAAAGTTGTGCAAAATAAAAAGACTCTCCGAAAAGGTCATATGGTATTTTGTCATAAAGTCGCTCGAATAAATAATGTTATTAACAATTTATTGTTTAAATCGGAACAAATCAAAAAACATACATTTTAGGAGAGTCTTTTTATTTTGCACAACTTTTGTTTGAAACTTTTTTTGGTAAAATGTACACTTTTCGAGTTATTGTATTTTAAACAATAAATTGTTAATAACTTTTGTCCGAGCAACTTTATGACAGAATATCATATGACCTTTTCGGAGAGTCTTTTTATTTTGAACAACTTTTGTTTGAAACTTTTTTTGGTAAAATGCTCGGTAAAATCTATACTTTTCGAGTTATTGCGTTTTAAACAATAAATTGTTAATAACTTTTGTTTGCACCACTTTATTGAAAAACGACGCACGGATTCGGATTCAGCGACCAAAAAACCTTAAGAAAACACTGCGTCGTCTCATCCCGTTTTTACTTCCTACCTTTTGACCCCTAGCTGAAAGACTACAAGTCAAAACACTTTTAATTTTTTCCGTTAAAATATTTCAAATTTTTTCGGGAAATTTTCGTAAATTGAATTTTCGTAAGTGAAATCAAGCCATAACTACTTGAGGTTTCGCTAAGCGTTTGCTAAGACACTGCTGTAGGTAATTTCTTTCCTGAAACTGCAATGTTTTTTGACTTGTAATTATAAAATTTGAAAACTATTAAAATTTCATTCTTAAAAAGTAGTAAATTGGATTCAGGAGCCCTCAAAACGTGTAAATCCATACTTCGTATAAGAAAGTAAAAATTACCCTTGAAAACTTTTCTCCAGTCAACTCCCGAGTGTCAATTAACTATGATTAAGCGACAATTGACGCACTCAATTATAACTGTCCTTTTTTCGCCCTCGCCACACTTTTATTCCCTGGAGGAGCAACAAACTTTCTTGTTTTTTATTTATTTTATTGCCAAGACATAATAGATAAAAAAGTAATGTTCGCATAGACACCATGCGATTTTCGTGGAAAACCAGACACATTCTATGGTCATTTATCCCAATAAATTGTACTTAAGGATTAAGATTAAAATTAATCGATTCCTTTCCTGTGGGTGGATAAACCCAATAGAAAAAATATTTAATCCCCGGACAAAATCATCGGAATAACCAGTGATGAATACCCGCGTGTTCGCGGATTAATTTACTATACCACTCCATCAAATAACATCCTAAACGAATCCGACTTTCCTATTTTGCGGTTTACGCCATGTCATCATATATTTCCCTGTATTTGTAGATGAAACCTTTTCCCTGTTAAACTCCGTTATTAAATTTTTCTCCCAAGTGATAATTACAATCTTAATGAGCTCGCCGCCCTTATTTTCTTACTAAACATTTACGCCTGGCGACTTTGTCACCATCGCACCAGCAAAATGAGAAACGATCTAATCACGAATCGCAGCCTGCAATCAACTGTGTACCAGGCAATTCAAATTAAAAATGCGTTCCCTCCCACACTTCGTCCTGTTTTTTTTTCTGGTTCTCTTAGAAGAAAAAACATCAAACAATTTAAATTTTCAATCAATACAGCGAGGTGGGGGTGCATGGGTGGAGTGAATTTAAAACAGACGAAAAGTAATTAAAATAATGGTGGATGTAACTGAAGGATTATTAATACTGAAGCGAGTGAGATTTCTTGGATTTTTTTTAATCTCTAAGTGTAATTAAACTTTTAAATTATACATGTAGTTTAAAATTAGCTCAAGGGTAAACTTGAAGGATTTTGTAAAGTTCGCGTTTTAATCTAACAATAAGGCTAAGGACAATATCTTAAGGTATTTCCGATAAGTTACATAAAAATAACTTTTACAATCAAACCTAGGATTAATTTTTAAATAAACGACCATTCATCTGGTGATAACAAGGGGCCCGCATACATCTCCTTGTGGAAAACCCAAAATTACATTTGTTGACTGTTCAAGGAATAAATCCGTAAATGTATTTTGCGGGGGCACAAACTACCTCGCTCTCTGTCGGTAATTAAAGGATTTGCATCTTTCTAATCATTGCACAGCCTGCCGCTTGCTATATGGAGAATCGATAGGCAATCGGGTCAACTTATTATAAATAGTTTATTAAGGTACTGTACCGTGTATACAACTTTCCGATAACATTAAACAGAATATATTCTCACTCAGCTATAGTATAGTATAGAGCGGAGGAGCACAGACCCCAATAGATTTTAAATATTGTATATAGTTAGGAAGTGGAGGGTTTAATATTTAACCCACTGACAGCCGGTTGGAAGTTTCGTTTTCTTTTCGTCGGTGATACCTTAGGTAATAATCGTAAAACTTGATTTAACCCCAAACATCCTTATCCCTACACACATCCTGCTAATTTATCCAAAGGTGTTTCAGCAACTTTTTGATGGGTTTTCTTTTGACAAGTTAACTGATGCCTGATTCGTTGGCGTGACGACTAAAGCAAAAGTTCTTCGTCAAAAGTGGAACGAAAGGGGCAATGATGACTTATTAATCTGACACGATAGCGTAATTAGCAGGGAACCAATTCGGAACATCCTTGCACAAACTATTACAGGCGGGTTTTCGAGTTCTTTAAGGCGATGACTATCCTTCCTCCTGCTTAATGTTCCCTTGCGAGAAAGGGATCTTTTCAAGATGCGTCGACAATTCAATCGGGATGATTTGGTTTTAAATGATGTTTGGCGCCTTGGTGCGAAATTACGTTTTGTATGTCAGAAACATACGTGCGGAAATTGTCTGATAATAAGCAGGTGATGGAGCGAAAGGCATTTGGGAGATTATGATGATTGTCCTCGGGGTAAAAAAATATTTAGTGTAAAAAATTCAGATAAAATTTTAGCAGGAAATTTGATGATTTCTCGTCGACAAAGAAAACTGAAAATGTTGCATAAATCATATCAAAAACAATCTCTTATTTAGTTATATTTATAATACTGTAAACAATATTCTTTATAGAATATAAAATTCAAGAACCATTACAAAAATAAACAGGTAAAATATGTAAATTTCATTTTCTGTATTATAAAGGCTTTCAGCGTTAACTGGACAAACTTAAAATCTGAATTCAGGACCTCAAAATAAGAAAAAAATTTTCTATGGAGGTATGTCAGGAAACGTTTCGTTAAAGAGTTACGCCCCTCCAAAGATGGAGGCTAAGATTAGGTTTTTAATTTTTTTCTCAAGTTTGGATAAAGATTAAAAAAATGAGCTTTGGTAGGGATTTTCTACTAATGAAAACGCTTCTAAAGAATATTTTTGAATCATCCCTTATCGATAAAAGGGGGGAAATAATCAACCCCTCTTTAATTTTTTTATTGAAACTTTTTAACGGACCCGAATTTTGTCATATAAAAAATTACCCTGAAAAGCTAGGTTCATTTAGAAAGTATTTTGTCTCTTTAATTTTTTCATAGAACTGACAGTTTATAAATAAAAAAATAAAATAGTTCCGATTCACATGATTATTTTGGAAGTTATTGCAATATTTTATAAAATGGAAAATGTCCAGCAGGCTGCTGTCAAATAACTATACTTTGATAAATTTGTAGTAAAGGGTTACTAATAATTAATTATTACCTAATTGTTAGTAACATCGGGTTATTTTCAGAAAATAAAAATTACTAAAATCATTTTTATCTACTAAAAGGGTCCGTTTTACTAATAATTAGGTAATAATTAATTACTAGTAACTCGTTCTTAAAGGTTTAATAAAATACGGTTATTTGACAGCAGCCTGCTGGCCGTTTTCCATTTTTTTAAATAATTAATAATTTCCAAAATAACCATGTGGATTTATTTTTTTATTTAAAAAGTATCAGTTCTATGAAAAAAATGAAAGAGACAAAATACTTTCTAAATGAATGTAGCTTTCCAGAACGATTTTTTATATGACAAAATTCGGGTCCGTTAAAGAGTTTCAATAAAAAAATTAAATAGGGGTTGCTGATTTCACCCCTTTTATCGATAAGGGATAATTCAAAAAATATTCTTTAGAAGCGTTTCTATTAGTAGAAAATCCCTACCAAAGTTAATTTTTTTATCTTTATCCAAATTTGAGAAAAAAATAAAAACCTAATATTAGCCTTCATCTTTAAAGGGGCGTAACTCTTTAACGAAACGTTTCCGTACATACCTCCATAGAAAATGTTTTCGTTATTTTGAGGTCCTGAATTCAGATTTTAAGTTTGTCCAGTTAATCTTGAAACACCCTGTATACTTAAAGTACAACTTCACATTTAAAACAGTGTAAATTTGACCAACATCCGACCAGCGATTATAAAATTATTTCAATTTGCACTAAATATTAAAAAAGCTTCTGGTAATAAAGCAATTTTCTCTACAATCCAATCAGGAGTTCTCAAACATTGGGAAAGAAAACTACCATCAAAACAAATATGGTCGTCGTAGGGGACGAAATAACATTGTCGAGATCGGAAATTTTTCATTTTTATTAAATCTAATTTCAGGTTTTTTGTCGAATTCACAGACAAAAACACCAAAAACTAACTTAAATATCAGAAATTTCATCTAAAAGAGTTTCTAAATATTTTAGTTTAAATATTGTTTCTGAACTTGCAAACAAATTGACAGACTCTAAAAATCTCTCTATAATAACAGATCCTTTCATTAAACCGTCTCAGTCTATTAAAGTCCATCATAATAAAAAAACACCAAGGGAATATTAGTTCAGTCTTCAAGTTTATCTTAGAAATTATCTGGATGTTCTAAAAGATTTCCTTCTTTTGTGGTTCGAAATGAAAACGTTGATAACAAAGCTATTATTCCTGTGGCTAGCCTAAGGACATATTTTTTTAATATTTGCCATAACAGCAGCTCTGGTGGTTGATTGGAATTTCAATAATTCATAAATGGTCCTACAAAAAGATGGAAAAAACAAAGTAACTTGTTAATTTTTGTTGGGGGAGAAGCGGGGAAGCAAAACGCAAAACTTTTTAATTAATGTTCATCATGTATACTGTCTAGAGTCTAGACATTTTTCTTAATACGAAACAAAGCAGGATTTACTTCGTCTTGTATAACGTGATTATATTACGGTATGATGATGTGTATTGTTAATTTAATTTAGACAATGACTGAGAAGTTATAAGCTTGTGGATTTTCAACGGTTTGCTAAACAAGATTTATGGCTAAGGCTGCACCTATAGAATCAAGATAAATTAATTTGTCGAGTTTTCGGCCAGTTTCAACGAAACCAATCCAAACTATAATTCTGGAATCCGGGATTATTCAAATACATTTCTTGTATTACCAAACAAAATATTGTACACGGGATTTTCAAGGAATTTTCTTGTGTAAAATTGATTTAGAATCTGGCTATTATTTATAATACTAAATTACTGTAATAAATTTTGCGTTCCAGGAAATATTCAATGCGTTCATACAGGAATTAAATAAGTATATAATTTCCATCTAAATCATTATTAAGAGTGCTCCTTTGCATTTATTGTTTGTTTACGAACTGTTGGTTTATTTTTAATTTGAAATAGACCTGGCGGCGTTCTTAGTCCAGGTAAAATTAACTTCGTTATGGCCTATAAAGGAATTTCAATTTAATTTTCAAATTCAAATAAAATGATAAATGCTGAATGCGAACTTCGAAGAGTATTTATTAATTGGTGGAAGATGAAAAAAATGGGGTCCATCTGGATGATTTAGTCTTAAATGTAAAACGTTTATGCATCGATTGGTTGGTTTACTGCTTACCATGCCCCCAAAACTTTAAATATTGTATTTTTATTATTTAAACTGGCGCCTCAAAGCAATCCAGCTGCGTCTAGGCTGCAGGGTTTTTATTTTCATAACAGCAAAAAACCAACAAATAAAAGTAAACAACTTGATGGTGAAATCGAGTGGGACAATGTGAAAATTAAATAAAGTTGTACTGGTGTAAAGCGCAATAAAACTTTACTGCGCCAAAAACTGTTGCTTTAAATATTAACCATTGTTTTTGAGCTAAAATAATAAAGTGGGAAAACGCTCCCTAAAAATCCTATGTGTAATTATTGAGAATGAGCAGGATTACAATCTCACCGGACAAACTTTTCCGACGAGGGGAATTTGCGTTCTACATAAAACGGTATAAATTACAGTCCTATCATCAACAAGTCAAATAAACTGGCCGCAAAATCAGACGGATTTAAGACGATTCTCGTCGTAGAGTTAATAATATCTTTTGTATATAATCCCTCCGCTTCGTATTGGTCTGCAATGTATAAGACATCTCTTGATATTGATCGACTTTTCTATTGTTTCCTCCACACTTAATCGACTTACAGGGAAAAAAGGAAAAGTTTTAGTGGTCGACTCAGGATAAAAAATGATAAGGAAGGATTTTTTTGTGCTGTGTGTGGGTGTGGGGCATTTAAATAGGGTAATGTTGTGATTTTCAATGTGGTGAAAGGTTTTAAGGATTTTTCGGAATAAGGAAAATATTATCAGCGACTGCTTCAGTGGTGAATCTGAAAATTTATTTTCGATGGGAGTTTTGCAATTAAATGGAATTTCGGTCAAAAATTATAAAAAGGCTAAATTTAAATCTATTTTTGTGCAACTAAAAATACAAACTTTGATTCAAAATATTAAAATTTTGAAAATACCTATTTGCCAAATTAAATAGAAATATTTTATATTGAAATTTAGATGGAAACCGTAAAAAGCAATTAGAAATTAGGTTTGTGTAGGTAAATTTCTTTAGAAATTTTGTTTTAACGAATTGGGAGCTACGGGCGTTGCAACCAAACATTGCCTCAAGGTCAGATGCGCAGTCGTTCAAAGCTTATGGAATAGGAAACGCGCCAACACGTTATATTTAAAACCGGTCAGTGGCGTCGATATTTATTTCAAATTTTAAAATTATCAGTGGATTTACCGATTAGTAGTAATAGTAATACAATGAGTTTTTTTTAACTGTCCCCATAGAGTTTTTCTACTGCGAATTTCAAAATGAGTTTTGGCGCACTATTAGTTTGCATCTTTTTTTACATGTTCTAGTAGTTTTTAAAATGTAAAAAGTAAAATTAATTTATTTAAAAGGGAAAATAATTAAGTACAACATGATTTTAGCTCGTCTTCACATTAAAATTTAGTAAGTTAGGAGACTTTGTCCACTAACAACCAAATAAATAATCCAAAGCTGTCACTTGATTTGCATGTTTTCATTAAATGTGAAAGCCTTTCAAAAGGTTACTGGTTACTGTTTAGCGGCTTCTTATGGTACACAATTTGAAGATTGAAATTAACAACATTTGACTATTTTTTTGTCATTTTATTGAGAGCTTTGGATTATTTATTTGCTTGTCCATGATGGACAAAGCCTCCTAACTTAATCACTTTTAATGTGAAAGCGAGCTAAAGTTATGTAATTATTTTCCCTTTTAAATAAATTAATTTTACTTTTTACATTTTAAAAACTACTAGAATATGTAAAAAAAGATGCAAACTAACAGTGTCCCAAAAATCATTTTTAAATTCGCAGTAGAAAAACCATTAACACGATTTAAGATTTTACCATGTAAGTCGGTATGGGGACTGAAAAAAAAACTCACTGTATAATAAGTGCTTTGGATTTACCGGTTAAATTACGAAAACTTGTTACACAACAACAAAGAGTGTCAGTTTGACAGTTTTTTTCGCTCAGACGGACAAATTTTGAACAAGGGACTGACTATACACCATAAATAAAAACATATCCTGGGATTTCCACAGGAATTCCATGGAATCCACTTCCTTTTACACCATAATTCCAAAATGGTTTGTTCCTCGGTTTTTAATTTTATTCAGTTTTCAGTACACTTTGGTTTTGTTCTGTTGATATCTTGCCCCTTACTCCGTTTTTCTTGAAATATTCCTCAGCTTTTGAAAAATCTGTTTTTATCAAAACGAACTTGGTCTCTTAGGATATAACTTAGGTAAGTAACTTAGTATCACTATTTGATGAATATTAATAACACACTTATTTGTTATAGTCGTCAATAGTGCTTCGACAATCGGTAATAGACAGGTCATTCATAGGCAGGCTGCTCGGGAAATTATTTTTAGAGTATATTCATATATGCTTCAAAAATATCCCGAAAAATCATTGAATAAGGATCTTAAGGAGGATGTAGCTGCAGCCACTGGTGTCTGTAATAGGAGCATTGCCAACATCATTCATGAGGACAATAATGTACCGGAAGGTGCAACGAAGAAATGTTCTACTCCAGGAAAAAAACGTCCCCGGAAGGCTTTAGTGACCGACATTGAGGATTATCTAAAAGTAGATATACGTAATGTTATCTACCAGTTTCACAATACGGAAAATACCAGAGTGACAATAAAGGGGCGTAAGGAAAAACTAACTGCAGACTTTGAATGGCAGGGGAGCGAAAGGTCCTTAACGAAAATTGTCAAAAAGTTGGGGTTTAAGTTTTGCAAAACTAAGGACAACAGGCGACTCTTGATAGAGAAAAGTGATATCCGTGCGCTTAGAATAACTTTCTTACAACAAATTAAGTTGTACGGGAACAGCAAAGACCAATTGTTTATACTGATGAAACCTATCTTCATAGTGGTCATACCATTTCAAAATCATGGTCAGATAATTCGTCTAGTGGACTTTTTGGAAAAATCAGTAAGGGAGATCGTCTAATTATTTTACACGCTGGAGGCGAAATGGGTTTTATTCTAGAAGCCCATTTAATATTTAAATCTGGATTAAAAACGGGTGACTATCATTATGATGAGAATTCTACAAATTTCGAAAAATGGTTGAAATAAAAATTAATCCCTCATTTACCACAACATTCAGTTCTGGTAATAGACAATGCGCCTTACCACAACGTGCAATTAAATCGTGCTCCTACTTCAACTTCTCGAAAAGAGACAATTGTTGAATGGCTTAGGGAAAAACAAGCGAGTTTTAGTCCTAAAATGTTGAAACCCCATTTATACCAACTCATAAAGCAACATAAAGCGAATCACGTCATCTATAAATACGACCGTTTATTAAAGGAACATGGGCATACAGTTCTACGGCTTCCTCCGTACCACCCAGATTTAAACCCAATAGAAATGATTTGGGCTACTATAAAAAATTAAGTTGCATCCAGTAATGTAAAGTTTACTACTAAAGACGTATGGAGAAAAGCGGAGGAAGAAATAAATGCAATTACGGTGGAGGAATGGAAAAGCGATGTGATCATGTAATACGATGCGAAGACGAATACTTGAAAAACGAGACTATTGTTGATGTGAGAACTGAAGAGTTAGTAATAAATGTAGGCTGTGACAGTGATGAGAGTGATGAGAGTGATTATGATGTCGAAAGTGATTAAGTAATTTTTTTTATAGTTAATTTATTTGTTGATTTATTTATTTATTTATTATAAATATTTATTTATTTATTTATTTATTTAAATAAAGCTGTTAATTTTATTTGTTTACTTTTTAACCGCATAAATAAGTCTACTACAACAGAGTTTTAATTTTATTTTCTGAATGTTGCCCCCTATAGTACTTTTATTCATACAGCACTGGTACTGGTACTGGTCAAACTCGGAAAATGCGCCACCCGAGGCAAAGACTTGTTTCCACGGCTGTACTTCAATTTTTCTGAAAAAAATCACGTATTTTTTAGAACTGTTACTACGCTAGATTTTGTCAACTATCGAAGTGGATATTTTAGAAAAAATCACAGTTTTGGAGCCATTTGGTCATTTAACACCCAATATATATACATAAAAACACTCTAGACTAGATTTAACAGTTTTTCCTCACATTGTTCCCCATATCTAAAGTACACAAACAATAGCCGAAGCAAAACCTTTCCAATAGAAATGTTGACAAAGAAAATCCTTTATCCACTCGACTTGCTTCTCCATTCTCAGCCATGCAATTAAAATTATTTTTTTATAATGCCAATTACACCCCACAAATAGTTTGCAATTGATTTCCACCCACGCAACACGCTCACACACCACGAGATTCATTAACCCTCAGGGAGGCTCTAGCACAATGCGTAAATAGTAAAACAACTCCCGTGCATCATTTCCCTTCATTGACTGTGTGAATTGTGAGTTTATTTATAACTTAAAACCATCTAGGCTCTAGGTAAAACATTCATCAATTAAGACCGTTTTGGAATCTTGTCTCAGATAAATCAATCTATTTATTTTTCTTCATGCATGATGGTGATTGTTATTTGTTATAGTGGAGCATTGGTGGCATTAACATTAATCCTGTTAGTCTTAGTGATTTAAGCGTGCTTAAACCAATTTTCCTAGCGTATAGGAAATACACGATGGAGTCTCGGTGGAAGATTAATATGGGTTAAATAAACCCTTGCTTGGGCCCCTCGAGGCATCCAATACAAAATTTATTTGTTACGCCAACATACAGACGCAAACGATCAAACTTGGGGTTAGTTCAAATGTAAATTTCTCTTAGGTAGCTAAGTGAATAGAGTAGGTGTATAATGTGTGTAGGTACAGTGCATTGCTTTCCATTAACTTTCGCATAATATAGAACTCTAATCCTTAGTACAAAAGCGAATTTTTCAGTAGTACAAACTAGAATAAAGCACTTTCCTGCAGGATTTTTGTTGGAAACTAGGCCAAGTCACCACTTTACAACAGTCTAGTCTGCACACAACACAAGAAAAGTATCTGTCATGTAAACTAATAAGCCAGTCTGGTACATCCACGTATGTGTTTAGGGTCCTCAAGAGATTGTTAGGATTAGACACACTTTACATCCGCGAAGAATAAGACCACTTCATATTGGAGGTAGTGTCTCTTTGAATTTCGAACACCTCGTCTGCAATGTGATATGCAAAATTAAATGAAGTAAAGTCTGATACCGGAATAAGAATAAGTGGCGAATACACCAACGCACCTAGATATTGGTGGGTGGGTGTTGAACCCGATTCCTTTTTTGTTGGGGAAAACAGTGGGGAGGTTTTAAATATGAGAGAGGGAAATTGTTTGTAACAAAACCTGTGAGGACTGTGGGCGGGATTGTAATTTTGTGTTTCAGTTGAACTTTTGCTTTTAGGATATTTATTGTCGTTTTTAGGGAGCTTAGGCGTTGTTGAAACAGTCAAAATAATTAGGGAAGTTCCACAGGAATTCGTAGTTTCTTCATTATACGTTATTCATCCAGTTTTTCAATGTTTTTAAGACTCCCACGTAAAAACTAAGCCATCTGTTCAGTTAAATATGAGCGGAAGTTTTTACTAAATGTCATGTTCTCTATAAAAAAATATTTAATACAGAAAAAACTTCATGTATGTTCCTCAGCTTTATTAAAAAAACATCCACTATAAAATTATAATGTCATTAATTTCTTACATAAAAATGTATTAATTTTTGGCGGATGCGCCGGGTTCAATATAGATACCTTGGAAGAATCTCACCTTTCCGTTGTTCCAACAAGTTGAAAAAGTCTCACAGGGTTCTATGTTTAGACGTTTAGACCGGGAGCTGAAAGGAATTGAATATGCAAAATATGAAGACCGGATTTTATCAATTGATATAAGCTCATAACAGCTCAACCATTAATATTTTGAATGTTGCTGGTCCATTTTATGGTCTAATTTTTTTTTCTCCTTTTTTATATTTTTATATACAGGATGGTCCAGGTTAAACGTCATTAATTTAAATGATAGAACATCAAAAAAAGTAGACTTTAATGAAAAAACTTTGCTCAAAAATGTTTTTTAACAAAGATACAGAGGGATGCAGTTTAGGATAAAAGCTCGTTTTGTTACCATAACTTCTAAACCACTCCATCGATTTCCATTAAATTTCGCACACAGAGTAATGTACCTAGTACAATTGTAGGTAATGATGGGCTTCATTTATAAAAAAAATCTCCAGTGGCGTAGATACTGGGGACTTCTCCACTTTTCCGCTCCACTCGTCGACGCCACTGGATATATTGCGAAGAAATTTCAGAATACAACTTCTCACTAATTTCGTCCTCCGATCTGCTGCTTTTATAATAATGATCCACGATTGTGACTTTTTTAATGTTTTATTTTATATTTGATATAGGCTCATACCAGCTCAAAGATTAATATACTGGATGTTGCCGCTTCATTTTATCGTAAAAAATTTTTCCCTCCCCTTAAGTATCAAAGAAATCGATTGAGCGCATGCTATGGAGTTATTTTAATGATTATTTTAGTGACAATAGGTAGTTTTTTTTGTAGTGGATTCCGGATTATAGAGCTTCTGAAACTTCTCACTAATTTCGTCTTTTCTCCTATCTGCTGCTTTTATAATAGTGATCCACGATTGTGATTTTGGCTTCTAACTAAGTTTCCTGTTGCATCACAAAAAAACACGATAACTCGTTCGGTCTTTTTCTCTTCAAATTTGTCACTTATAACGACATTCTTTCATGTTTTTTAATAAGACACTTTATTTAGGTATTCAAATACAAGAAAAACATTGACACATAGTAGGCACATTGCTACAGCGCATTTTTGGAAATTTTGGCGCCAACTATCTTTTTGGGAACTAATTACAGAGAGTTCGGCGTGAGACAAAAAATGTTGCAAATTTGGAGCTATACAATTTTTGTCCTTACACTTTTTTCCTGCGACCAACCAGGACAAAAGACAAATCCAAAAATCGATTCCAAAATTTTTACTAGATGACGGGGATTCCGAAACAGGCCAACTTGAGATTTTACCTTTCGGACCATCAGAAACAACATG
The DNA here is from genome assembly GCA_963942485.1 of Pediacus dermestoides. Classification (NCBI taxonomy): domain Eukaryota; kingdom Metazoa; phylum Arthropoda; class Insecta; order Coleoptera; family Cucujidae; genus Pediacus; species Pediacus dermestoides. Next base: position 9,903,490 of record OZ012628.1, on the reverse strand, counting down.
TTAAAAATCTGGCCTACCCGCAAGTTTTTGGATCTCAAATATCTGATTGACTGTACTAATAATGATAACGTTATAAGAGGGCGAAGGGATTGAAATGGACCATCCCAGCTGCCGACAACATGATTGTTTTCATTATTTAGGGGCTCAGATATAAGAATCCGGGCATAGTTGTCGATCCTAAAATTTTGCATACTCAAGTATCTTTGGCGCCTGCACTACTACAGTTTTTTACATCCTTCAAAAATTAGTATTAGAAACTCGTACTTAGGCACTAGCAAATTTCAGTGGTACAACTAAAATTTTGATTTAGTAGGTAAAGACATTTTATAGAGAAATTTAGGTGAAAACCTTAAAATATAAAAATGTACTGCAAGATCAGAAAACCAACATTTAACATTTCAATCTCATAAATTATTTCTAGTACAGTCAATAGAGAGTTCAAAATGACCAATCTGTGCATTTTTGGAGAGGACTCGAAATTCAAATTGCATATTGAGGGGTATATCGAGACTAAGTTAAAACTCGATTTACGGGACTGAAAAGTCGGTGGTTCGTTCGCAGTCTTGGAAAAGGGCGGTGAAATGGTATTTCCCCTATATTACGAATTCTATTAACTTTATGCAAAAACTATAAGAATAACATTGGTTGGAAAAAAAAGAGATACACCCTTTTTATATATAACTTTTTTCCCGGCCAAATACGTTGCAAAAATTAGGAGTAGTTTTTCTTTGACAGCCGATACATCAGTTTATATTATTCCATTTTGGAGTTTACGGGTTTACGCACACGATTAATTTTACATAGAATATAGTACAAAAATAACATGTTCGCATTCAGGATTATTAAGATCATTTTTCTAGATCATCTGTTATAAGTGTCTCGGACAGGTTATTGTTCGTTTTGTCATATTTCCAGGAAAATAAATCTCCTAAAGTTTGGGTATCTGCTTTTCCTGTAATGGTTTCGGAGTCAGTCTTTTTTCGCACGTTGCGATGAGATGAAGTCTTTCCAAAAATGGATGAATGTTTAGTTTGTAAAAAATCTTTGCGCGCCGGTTCCGCCGTGACAGTGAAAGAAAGAGGTGTAAAAACGTTGCTAAAATTGAGTGTTGAAAGAAGTGATGAAGAAGCACAGACAATATTGTAGAATAGAAATCAAATCGAACGTTTTGACCGTTAGAAACAGTTAACTTTGGAACGAAACGTTACTTCGTACTTGTTGGTGGATTCTTGCTTCGTAAGGTTGTTTGAAATCGCGGCTTGCCTTAATTTCAGTCAAATTTGCGAGAAATACGTGCATTTTCTGTGACCATTGTGTTTGATGGGTACTCGGAGAATCCTGATTTTGCTGGCACCAAAACGTGGGAAAAGAACAGGAAATCGAAAAAACAATATTCTGCCGACGCGACGACGACGTCATTATCATCAACATCGCTATTCCGACAATGGCTCAGGAAAAAATTTTGGCCAACGAAAAAAAACAAAGAATCTTTCATCCACTAGTGAAAGCGAGTTTTGCGGGTGCCGGTTACGAAGTTAAGCAGGCATTAGGAGATGCTGATACATTGATTATCTGGACATATAAAAGAAAAACCATTTCACCCTCTTTTTCCTAGATGGCGGACGAACCACCGACTTTTTAGTCCCGCAAATCGAGTTTTAACTTAATGTCGATATACCCCACAATATACAATTTGAATTTCGAGTCCTCTCTAAAAATGCACAGATTTTTCTTTATTGACTATATTATTCATCAAATAATAATTTTGGTGGATGCGCCGGGATCAATTACGAAAATTAGATATTCTATTGAAATATTAAAAAAGGTAGTACCACAAGGATCTGTACTTACCAATACAGTTTCTTTACTGTATTAATGATCTATCTAACCTAATTTAACATTAATTTTAGAATTTTAAAATCTCAGAGAGAAGTACTCGTATAGATAAGGTAATATATGAAATTTTTCAATATACATTTTTGCGAATAACAAACCGATAAAACCTTGTGTTATTCGAACAAAACACATTTCTCATTTCCACCTTTGTTTCCGCACAAAGCCACCATCACTAAGTAATTTCATTCTTTTTTCCATCAGGTTGTCATACATGAAAAGATATATGCAAAATTCGCACCTGTGCCGCTTGTTTTGGTTATATAGGTCGTCCAGACTCACATATTTACTTGGATGCAACATGCCGAATATAAAATATCCTCTTTGCTCTTGTCTTTCTTATTGTTCACGTGTGGGCGGCCACTGTTTACCAAACCGTTCGTTTTCTTTTTTGCCAAAGCGCCGTGTACCATTCAAATTGACATGTGATATCTTATAGTATATGCAAAGGAGTTCGCCTCGAGGGATATGCTGGATACTGAAGACAAAACAATGTGCTATAATATAGAGAAAAAGGTCGAAAGAGACTCGTAGGATAAAGGATTTATCATATTTGTAGTTAAGCTTTATGTTGAATGATTCTGTTTGGTAGCAAACATGCTACATTAGTTTTCATTAGGCAGTGCTTTTTATTTCATTTATTATCCTGTCGACAATTGCAAGAAAACAGAATGTAATTAAATAATGGGTTTGTATTTCTTTTGCTTGTTTTGTTTAGAAGGTGCGTAGGTTTGTATCTTCAGCCTGCAGCATACAGTTATGGTTTATCCTACATGATATATTTAATCAACTTTATGGACAAAATGCGAGGTTTAGTCTGTTTACTCACTTAGGAATGATTAAAGGATGCTAAAAGTTTTTGTACATTGTACTAGATTTAAAAAGAGTTTTTTACTTATTTCAACTTTATATATCTGAGTAAATTAATTTGTATTACATACCTATTGGAATTTTAAACTTGCAGCTGTGGTGACGTAAAAATTCAAGGTTACTTAACTTTTATCTAATAGTATTTTCTTTTGATTTAAGACACACTGTATACTAAGCGCCGTCAAGGAAGTAGTCGTTTCCTCGATGCTAATTTGCTATACACCCACAAAAGGAGAATTTCTTTATCCAATATCCAAGCGACTTTTGTAATTCTGGTGGTCTCAAATAACGGAAAGAAATCGTAATTTCAGTGGTGGAATTTAATAAAAGTTCGAACTGTGCTATAGTGATCAATTTACGATTATTTCCTTGAGTTCAGAGACAAAAAAGTGGGCTCTATAAGAACGTGCCACCGGAACAATAAATTGTATTATAGAAACTGAAATAAAGTTGCAACTAAACCAGAATAAAAATCTTTGCACTACCTACTCGTTTTTTAAGTGTCAAAGAAATTTCGTCGTTTATCAAATACAATAATTCAGTTTTTACGTGTGATATCATAAAACCCCCGAGTGCTCATCGCCTGGCACAACAAATACTCCCCAGTTCAAATTGGCAAACAGTTAAATGAAGCCAAATTGTATTCGTAATTAAATAACCGGGCGCACAAAACAGAAAACCGACGCTAATTAATTTCACGAATATTAAATTGATTTGAATTTCTCTGGTTTTTAAGTGCCGCAGGGCATAGAATATAACAGAGTTTCCAGAAAGCTACACCTGCTGATTAGATAAATTTGTAAAATCGGTTCGATGGCCAATTAGCCAACGGAAATGTCTAGGAAAACTAGCATGCATTGAAGACGTTTTGTCGTTAAAATTTAATATAGAAGACGTTGCAGAGAATATTCATGGCAAAGTTGGAAAGGTATAGGGAGAATGTGTGGAATAAATGGACCCTTTTATATCTGAAAGTTTCAAGTGGATTCTGTGTGTATTTTTATTGTTATACATATGGCTATTCTGCTAGGAAAATGTTTGCAATATTTCTGGAATATTTTAGAACTCTATTAGTTTGAGTTTTGGAAATAAAATAACAGTTTGTCGTCACAAAAATCCCACCAGCGTTTTCAAAACTGAAATATAGGGCATCGATAAATACGGATTTTGAAAAGGAGCTCAAAAAAGCCAAAAAATATTTTTTTTTATAAATTATTTCATCTGCTTCAAAATAGTAGTTTTTCGGCAAAATCCAACCTGCGCTGTCAAGACTGTAATTTTTTTGCTTCTTCCATATACTTTCATTGATTTATTAGACATTTACTACCTGTACTCTAATGAGATTCATTATGATACAGATTTTTCATTGCGATCAAATATTGCCATGAACATCAGACAGATCTAAAATTTGAAAATTTACAGTTCATTTGATTTTCTGACATTTCTGAATTTATGATAAAGTTGCTAAAATATTTATTTTATTTTTCATTATTTTGACTAGTCCTAGAAAAAATAGTGTATGCAACTCACATTTAATGCCTATTAAGACACTCGTATTCATTACGACACTCACCTACGGCTCGTGTTGTAATTCTCATACTCGTGTCTTAATATCTATCATTAAATGCTCATTGCATAAAATACTTTTAAAACAGTCGCCTTAATTTATATAATTTTAAAAAGTGCCAGTTTCAAGCCAATAAAATTGCCTAAAACCATTAGATAAACCTTGGTAATTTTTTTATAAATAAAATCAGCTTTTCAATAATCGTATATTATTTTATGAGGAGCTTAAGTGATGCTTTATGTACAGAGGCTGGTGTTTGACTGACGAACAAAGTGAGTCAGACAAAAGCAGCCGAAGCACATAAAGCGACTTAAGCTCCGAATAAAATATCTATTTTTTCTTCAAACGCAAACAATTCATTAAATTGTAAAATGATTAATTGAAATTTTAATAAATAAATTTTGACAATTAATTTGATTTATGACCAGTAGTAGTACTTAAGCGCCGGCGGCAGATAAAGTAGAACTTTACCTGTCGCCGGCAAAAAAGTGACACTTAAATATAATCAGTACAGCAGGACAATGGCACACTTAAATGACGTTTGAAGAAAAAGAATTTTTTTTCAAAATCTGTTTTAAAAACAGGATGATATTTTTTTGGTATCATTTTATACTCCTATGATTTTTCTGGTTTAAAGTGAGACAGTTTTGGAACCGCTGAGCGAATATTGACGAAATTTCGTTTTAATATAAGCAAATTGATATTTGCATTATTACAAAAAAAAACAATCATCATAACCCCATTTTTTTAAAGTTTTTGAATATGTAGTAAAATATTCATAAATAAATCTAAATCTAATTTTTTTAAATTCCCAATTTTGACGAAAAATGCTTTTTTAACTAAACTGCTGGCCAATTGAAACGTACCAAGCGAATTTTTAGGTTGAATTTAAAGTCAAATATTTTGAAAAGGAGAAAAGATATCAACATGAGGTTTTCAGGATTCAAGAGATAATTTAATAGCGAAAACAATAGCGTGACCTAATTTATTTACTTTGAAGTACGTTACTATCTACAGGGTATGAAAGAAAGTCGTCTTTTTTTCTCAAACTTTACCCTACCGGAATTCCACAAAATTTTTTTTATATTTTTTAATGTCGATTTTTTTAGTCCCTGGTCAATGAGGAAAAAACAAATTTCTCAAAATTTTTATATCCCTCTTATTTTATAAGATACCGAATTTTTTATTAAATTTAATATTGTTGAACAGGTTTTTGCAATAATAATTATGCTGCTATTTTGAAAGCAAATGTCATCATGCGATATGTCGATAAAACGGTAATTTTAAGTAGAATCTAATTCTTATGGAAAAAATATACAGGGTTGTTTTAAAAAATTTTGAAAGTTAGTAGGTGGCCCTTCCGGTGAAACCGGAAGTGTCATCAGATTGTTTTAAACGTCAAAATGATTATTCCTTTCAACAATCAAACCATGCCAAATTTCAAATTAATACAGTTAAATGTAACAAAATGGTGGGGGTTGTAAAACGATTTCGTAGCCACCCGGTATACACGAATATGAGCAAATTTTTGAAAAAGTGAAAAACCCGTTTCGAGGATATAAGTCACTTAAACCAATGGTGAACTTAAACCAACTAAATTCCATTCTATTTCATTAAGAAAATAGCCTCAAAAAATGAATTAAAAAATTTACCAATTAGCGAACGTGTACCGATTTTTGATAAGCCACTGGTTACCAATAAATAAATGAAAGTACAAAAAGTGTACTTTTTATAAGAAAACCATTCATAAGGTATTATAATCAACTACAGAGATTGGTTCTTACGAAACACAATACGGCCGAACGACAAAAAACAAAGAAAAAATCAAATTTTCAGCAAAAATTCGTTATCTTATAAAATAACAGGGATATCAAAATTTTGAGAAACAGGTTGTTTTCCCATTAAGTAAGGACTAAAAAAATCTACATCAAAAAAATATAAAAACAATTTTGTGGAATCACGGTAGTTATAAAATTTGATAAAAAAGAGAAGACTTTCTTTCTTACCCTGTAGATTGTAATGTACTTCAAAGTAAAAAAATCGGGTAACACTATCGTTTTCTCAATTAAATTATCTCTGAAATCCTGAAAACCGCATGTTGATATCTTTTATATTTTCCAAAATATTTGACTTTAAATTCAACCTAAAAATTCGCTTGGTACGTTTCAATTGGCCAGCAGTTTAGTAATCTGTTGTAATTATTACAAAAAAAAAATCATGAACATGTTTTTGAAGTTTAGAACATTTTTGTGCGAATGGAAAATAAAACTAAAATTTCTAATCAATCCTATGCCTACACTTTAAAAATTCGTAATTCTTCACCGGATTTCCGGATTATCACATAAAATACAGTTTTGCAAAGCTGAAGGATGGCTGTATTAAGAAAAAAATAATCAAAGTCGTGCATACTTTAAGTTTGTTTGGCTAAAATAAAAAAAAATTTGGATGAAAATTTTCAGATTGATATTTTATCAACGACAATTCAAAATCTATTTACAGTCCTTTTTCTTTTACTTGAATTATTTACCTAACCTAACAATTCCATTCAATAAAACTACAAAATATTTTTGAAATAATTTATTTTTAAAATAATTACATTCTTCATTGACAATAATTCAATAACTTTATTAATATAATATATTATTTATTATACAAACTTTCAATTGGCATTTGGTTTTTTGCTAGCGTAGCAATGAGTAATTTCATACCTATACATAAACTGTACAAGAAAAATAGAAAATTGCTTAAGAATTATCACAAATTTATTAACCTAGAATAATGAAAAAAAATCGTGTTAAAAGTTGATTTTACCAAAATATGAAAAATTGCATGCATACGAAATGGTTTGGTAATTGTGGACGTTTTCTTCTTTTATATATTTTAGTTAAAAATACAAAATTATTTCTCGTAGATTATCGTTTTATTTTTGTTGAAAGAAACAGCTAAATTTGATTGTACACTTCTCATCACCTTAAATTCTAAAATTGTCTAATATACATACTTTTTGTATACATTTAATGATTGGTGTTACATATAACATTATTATACCTACATATAGTATATATACAATCAGTAAATCTATAATATTATTGATTATGTTTGGGTGTCAATTATTATTATGATTTTCTAGTCTTATTGTACAATAATATAATAACCGTCTAAAATTTGGATTGTTCAGTTGTGTTGGTCAATTTGGTACAGTATAAATATACATTAATCTAACAAGTAAATCTATACTCAATCTCTCTGGCTCTCACGCTATAATTATTTAATGTACACCTACAAAATTCATCAATATATTACAAACAACTCTTTAAACGTATTATATTGATTCAATCATAACATAATAATGCTTGTTTTAGTAATTATTTACAAACAAACAAGACGTAGATCATATTTACATAATATAGTTTTGAGCTTGAGATATACATATTCAAAAGATATTTAGTTTTGTTTAGAAAAATAGTAAATAAAGTTTAAAATTGGCGGGCAAGTATGACGTAGATAAGTAAATACATTTTGTTAGTTCCCAAAGTGGTCTGACAGATGTCGCTATAGTACAGTCAGATTGAACCCCCCGGTAATAAATAATTTATTTTTATTGGATACGTTTAACCTAATAGCGTTTATATCGTATACTAAATTTAGAAGTAAATATTAGAAATTTATTAGACCCTAACTCATCTATATTTCAAATAAATTGATTAGCTTTTATAATACTTCATTCAAAGACACAAAAGGCTAAGCAAAATCACACCATCAACATGATTAACGTTCACAAAACCAGTTATTTTTAGTGCTTATTCCATAATTGTTATTTATTATATCGATAACTTTCAGAGGAAAATCGATGGGAATTTTTGGTTCAAAACAACTACGTATATGTATATGCACAATAATAATATAATACAGCAAAATAATAGATAATTAAACAGTGATTATCGTGCATGCAATTCTGGGTTAGTGGAAATGAATGTCAAATCTGCTCATTAAATTATATAGGCCACACGAAATTGTCAGTTCATTCACAAAGTGTTATATCAGCAAAATCAGAGCGTTTCCAAAAGATATGTGAACAACACTTAGGGTTACATGTACAGATGAGGTGATACTTTAAGGTTTAGGGTATGATTGTGCGACATTGTTAAAAGAAAATTCTTCATTTAATTGGATGGAGCTGGAGAATGTTCAAGGAAAAATGTTTACGTATCTATTTATGCAGAATTATTATATTAAAGCATGAACTTTGAGAAATTGGCTTTTTAGGATCGTTTATTCCGTTGAAAATATATGAAAGATTTCTTTACTTATTATAAACGAGAAAGAGCATTTTTGATACAAATAAATAGCATAAAGTTGGTATACAAGAGGTGCCACAAGGAGGCGCTGTAAGGGCCATTTCGTTGATATTTTAGAACGATTAGGTGCGTTTTTTGTTTTTTTTCAAGTAAATAATTCTGTCTACGACTACATACCTAATAGTTATTTATGTATTAAGGGCATAATCAGGAGATTATGGCGTGAGGGAATGTTTAAAGCCCGACGAAGGAGGGCTTTTAATTTCCCGAGGGCCATTATCGACAATTATGCCCGTGGCACATACAACGTTTAATTCTATTTTAGTTTCTAAAACAAAAAATATTTAATATGTCTGGCAAGTTTGTGATGGTTGTGCCGATACGAATTTTAGTGTAGTCTAGGTAGTTGATTATTTACGTCCTAAATACATCAAAATTGACAGTTTGTTTTTGTCTTAACATAATGACACAATGGCAAATATAGTTCGCAGCCACAATCGTTGCTTAGTAATTTTTTATTAATCGAGTCATAAACTCCACTTTACGCCCGTATTTGCGGGCCTATAAAGTACAGGGTGTCCCATTTTCGACACTTCTAGGGGGTATTGGCGTTATTATCAAAGATAGAGTGTTGCGGTTTTCACGTTCCTGTCCTACTTTTTTACGAAACGAAAGATTCCGGGGTCAAATTTGTCATGGCTCTCTTAGTTTTTAATCTACAAAGTGATTCTCAAAATCTTTGTTTTTTAGTCACCCCTCGTATTTCCGTTATGCGTCTACTTATCAAAAAGGTGAAAACTGATCTTGATAGAGTTTTTTACGTAGAATTCAGTGGCGTAGGCAGTTTTTGTGTAAAAGGTTTAGTTTTTGAGATATTACCCAAACTTATGTTTTTTTAAATGGGACACCCTATATATTATCTTTTATATTGATTAAGCAAAATTTGGGCTTTCCAAAAATATATAATACTTAATATTTATTTTAAAAAACAAGCTCAAAATTCGATATTTTTAATAATTTTCTTCATTAATAACAGTAGGCCATGGCTAATTTTTTAGAAACAAATGCAAAATTTTCACAATGCGTAATTATTCTAAAGCTAAACACTTCAAAAGATAATTTTAATGCATTTTATAAAACATACCAACAATATAATACTTCTCATAATTATCGTAAATGGCCATTGTAATAAAAAATTAAAAGTAAAATAAAAACTCCTACGTAACAAAAATATTTCATCAATAATGGAAATCTGACAAATCTGTCAAATTTTGCATTTGTTTCTAATAAACTAGCCATGGCCTACTGTTATAAATAAAGAAAATTATTAAAAATATCGAATTTTGAGCGTGTTTTTCAAAATAAATATTAAGTATTATATATTTTTGGAAAACCCAAATTTTGCTTAATCAATATAAAAAGTAATATATAGGGTGTCCCATTTAAAAAAATATAAGTTTGGGCAATATCTCAAAAACTAAACCTTTTATACAAAAACTGCCTACGCCACTGAATTCTACGTAAAAAACTCTATCAAGATCAGTTTTCACCTTTTTGATAAGTAGACGCATAACGGAAATCCGAGGGGTGTCTAACAAACAAAGATTTTGAGAATCACTCTGTAGATTAAAAACTAAGAGAGCCATGTCAAATTTGACCCCGGAATCTTTCGTTTCGTAAAAAAGTAGGACAGGAAGGTGAAAACCGCAACACTCTATCTTTGATAATAACGCCAATACCCACTAAAAGTGTCGAAAATGGGACACCCTGTACACTGAAAAAAGTAAACGTGTATTTTTACTATGATAATCATTGGCCACCAAGTGACCAGTGATAATCATAGTAAAAGTACGTAACTCGGTAAAATAACATGTCTCATGGGATTTTACATAAAATATGTAATTTTAAAATTACAGGAATATTGTACTTTTACCAGATAACGCGCCGACAAATTATGTGATTGGTCAACGAATTACATAAAACCTGTAATAAAGTACAATAATCATGTTCTTTTACATTTTTATGTAATATTACAATTTTTTGGACTTTTACTTATACTTTACAACAAAAATGTAATTTTCACAATGAAATACTAAAAAAGTGTAAATTATACAATAAAAGAGTAATTTTTACAGTTCTAGTTATGTAAACTATATGTAAAAGTACATACATTTTTTTCAGTGTCGATTATTATGGGTCTAAAATAGAATAAAAACTACATCTCGTGTGGATAATTTTATAATTTTGTGAGTTGCAACAGATTTTATCGTAACAAATTCTGCGATCCGTTTATAAACCTTTCCCTGTTAAAAATGTTTTCGAAGTATTGCGCTTAAATTATGTCCAACTAATGAACGCCTCTTCCATTACTTCGGGAGCTGGGATTTGAAGTACAAATTAATGAAATGTAGTCGGACTTCGTGACGAGCATTTTGAACGCTTTTTTCGTCTGTGCCTAATATGCGCTCTATCTAACATACGGAAGGCTTGGTCATAAGTAAATGTCACCTAAAACGTATCTATCAGAATTTTTATGCAAAAATTTTATCTAATCGCTCCAATATTCAAAACAATATTATGCACAAATTGCCATTCTATGCAAATTAATTGGAATTCTTCTGAAAACTGGGAAAAATTCCGCGTATGTGCGGATAAATTCCAAGAATGTTTGTTCTTAATTTTGTCTTATGGACAAAAATTTCCATAATTATATTCTTTTTTAAACTTACAGGTAGTATTAAGTGTGTGAAATGAAACGAAAGTGGGCAATTTCCAACCAGGCCCTTCATGCATTAAACGACCTATTTACCATAACGAATTACTTTTGAATTGTGTTATTAGCATACCAAAAGCCCCATGACGATCGTACAACCAATTATCGCAAAATGTGTCTCAGAATAGCACTCAAATAACAAACTGAAAAAATTATAATTAGCTGCTTAGAGCAAGAGAGTTGTCTGGAAAAGTATCCAGGGGGCCTGGGATAATAATGACATCGCTATGCGTTAAAATAAAGGCATTGTGTAGCAGTAGTTGTTAGTTTAAGGAAAAGATCTAACAAAACGCAGTCTGAATCTTAAAAGTTTGAAAACTTGAAAAGAAGTATATATAATCTATGACTTTATTGACGAGTCTGTTTTATGCCCGAGCGAGTCTATTAAATAGGACGAGTCAATAAAGTGAGATTATACACGAGTTCCATATAAAGCTTTATGTTCGACTGCTACAAGTACCTTTTAATTATCTAGTAAAATTATAAATGACAGAGCAATAAATTTATTCTGACAGTATTTATTTTGACACTGAGAGCTGATGTATACCTAGATAATTTATAGCAACAGTAAAATAAAGTAACTTTATACACTATTGTATAAAGAGCTACTTTATGACCGCAAACAGTACTTTATGATGCAGTACAGGGTGTCCCATTTTCGACACTTTTAGGGGGTATTGGCGTTATCATCAAAGATCGAGTGTTGCGGTTTTCACCTTCCTGTCTTACTTTTTTACGAAACGAAAGATTCTGGGGTCAAATTTGTCATGGCTCTCTTAGTTTTTAATCTACAGAGTGATTCTCAAAATCTTTGTTTTTTAGACACCCTTCGTATTTCTGTTATGCGTCTACTTATCAAATAGGTGAAAACTGATCTTGATAGAGTTTTTTACGTAGAATTCAGTGGCGTAGGCAGTTTCTGTGTAAAAGGTTTAGTTTTTGAGATATTGCCCAAACTTATGTTTTTTTAAATGGTACACCCTATATATTATCTTTTATATTGATTAAGCAAAATTTGGGCTTTCCAAAAATATATAATACTTAATATTTATTTTAAAAACAAGCTCAAAATTCGATATTTTTACTAATTCTCTTTATTTATAACAGTAGGCCATGGCTAATTTTTTAAAAACAAATCCAAAATTTTCACAATGCGTAATTATTTTAAAGCTAAACACATCAAAAGATAATTTTAATGCATTGTATAAAACATACCAACAATATAATACTTCTCATAATTATCGTAAATGGCCATTGTAATAAAAAATTAAAAGTAATATAAAAACTCCTACGTAACAAAAATATTTCATCAATAATGGAAATCTGACAAATCTGTCAAATTTTGCATTTGTTTCTAATAAACTAGCCATGGCCTACTGTTATAAATAAAGTAAATTATTAAAAATATCGAATTTTGAGCGTGTTTTTCAAAATAAATATTAAGTATTATATATTTTTGGAAAGCTCAAATTTTGCTTAATCAATATAAAAAATAATATATAGGGTGTCCCATTTAAAAAAACATAAGTTTGGGCAATATCTCAAAAACTAAACCTTTTACACAAAAACTGCCTACGTCACTGAATTCTACGTAAAAAACTCTATCAAGATCAGTTTTCACCTTTTTGATAAGTAGACGCATAACGGAAATACGAAGGGTGTCTAAAAAACAAAGATTTTGATAATCACTCTGTAGATTAAAAACTAAGAGAGCCATGACAAATTTGACCCCGGAATCTTTCGTTTCGTAAAAAAGTAGAACAGGAATGTGAAAACCGCAACACTCTATCTTTGATAATAACGCCAATACCCCCTAAAAGTGTCGAAAATGAGACACCCTGTACATAAACTCTTTTTCTTGAGGAAGGCATGAGTACTTATTCTAATTTATAAATTTGTGACAATTGACAGATTATTGTTAGATAATGGCCGCCGTGGTCCCACCGTTTTGTTTATAGCAGTGACTTATACTGGACCTTACAATTTATAAAATTTAACATTATTTTGAGCTAAACTAAAATTTCTCATCAATTTTCTATGGTCAATTTTGAAAATTTATAGCTCTGCACCGGATATCCTGATTTTCACCTAGAATACAGTTTTTCAAAGTTCAATCTATTGCCTTTATTCAGAAAATAAGCATCAAAATTATGGAAGTTATTTTAGAATAGTTTCGCGCGAATGAAAAAAACTTAGGACATGATTTTTAGATCATCGTCTTTTAAATAATAAAATGTCATTATTTTTAGTACAATACCAGTTCTGTGAAGCTAAAGCTTACTTTTATAACGGAACGAAATATTAATCATCTGGAAGATAGTTTAGATATTTTTTGGAACATAAAAAAACAATAAAATTTACGATTTATCTTCTTCATGCTCCACACCTGAATTCACGTTTTATAACTGAAAACTGCGTAAATAAGAAAAAATCATCAAGTTGATGATGACAATAAATTATATTCTATTTTATTCTATTAAGTTAGTTCAGAACTCGGTTTAGAAATTTTCTGCTAGAATTAAATTAATCGAGTGGATTTTTCAGACGGTTCTTAGAATTTCGTCAAATGTCACTGAAATTTATTTGCTTTCTCTCTAACTTAACTTTTTGACATTGACAATTGACAGATGAACTAATATGGCCGCCATGCACCCACCGTGTTCTCTACACGCCGTGATTCTGTCAGACTAATGCCCGGTTGCACCAAGCTCTGCTAAATGCTCAATTAACCAATTGCGCGTTTAAAATTTAGCAGCGGCAGCTTATTGGGTCTTTTAAATTTGTTGCTAAGCAACGCTGCAAATAACAATAATTTAGCCAATAACATGCCGCTGCTAAATATTTATCACGCAGTTAGCTTAGCAGAGCTTGGTGCAACCGGACATAAACTCTGAGTTATACAACATATTTTTTCTTTGAACTGCCATAGGAGTTTGTGCTATATGATTGAGAGTATAAAGAGCGATTTATTGGATGGCACATGTGACACATGTCGAGGGTTGTTCTTTTTAATCTGATATAGTTGAGGCGCCTCCCTATTTTTTTTAAAACTTTTCCAAATCGATACTTATACGACGAGATGTAATATTTATGTTCTCTAATAATTCGAGATCTCGAGGGGTCACCACGACTCGTATTATAAAACAATTTATAAATATACCTGTATTTATACAAAATGTATAATTCATCAAGGGAATTTGGTTGAGCACAATCTATTGTCAGGTCACGCCTGTGTATAAGAAATATTCCAGTGGAGAGCAAGGTTGAAGGTGAAATGTTTGAAGGGAGCATGCGAAGTTGATTATACCATGTAGGTATTATGATTTACAGCAATAATACCCGGTATAACGGGAAACACACCACCAAAATGTTATTCAGGAATTCATAATATCCTCACTAGGACGTATTATTATATTGATTCTATTGGAACTGGTCCCATCACACACAGAAGTACAAATTAGGTATCACATAACGCATATAGTTTGTAAAATATTTCATTGGAATTATGGAAATGTTGCCCTTTGATCTTGTGATATGCCATAAAAAATCCAAGCGGGGTTGATGCCGCAAAAAACATTGTACTCGTATGAAATACAAATAAATTAAACCGAAAAGTATGTAGCACATTTTGCTGAAGTGGAATTAAATTAACGTAATATGATGTTTAGATGTTGTAATGTTCGTGTAAACATAATCGTCGAAACAATGTACAAAATTTACGATATCGACTCGAGTACAATAGCTTAAAGCAGCAGGATTAGACTGTAAGCATCAAATTTAATACAAAGCAGCTCCAGTTTCATTTGTATTTTAGCGTGAATTGTTAAATTAAGACTTTTTTCCATACACAAAAGGTGAACTCAATAAGAAAAAGCAAACAACAGCGCGCTCCGTCGTCCCAAATATATATTTAAATTCTGAAGAATCGTCCTGCGTCCTCTCTATTCACTAACTCACTCACTCATCCAAATTTATTTATTCTATTTTTCGACGTGTCTTTTTCCTGCGCCTATGGCTAAAAACTGTGTGCATATTGCAATGGAAAGCGTGCTTATTTTCTTCAACTGAAAACGAGCTCGGTTTCGAGCCACTAGTTTACAGTCGGTACACCCCGGGCATGTAGGTGATTTAGATCCTTAAACGTGCCTGCCTGTTACGGGGATGGTATTAGAAAAGATTTGTATGGGGAAAGAGAAACTGGAAGCACTTGGCGGGTGGTCGGGGGAAAAAGTAGAGAACTCGATTTATACATTCGGTTTAATCGGGCAATGTCGTTAATAACCAATGAGGTTTATTTCAATTTCTTTCTTGCGTCTTTCGCAATTTATCAACTTCTAAGGAAATTTTTATACCTACAGATTTTTATTTATGTGATTATCTCAACATGGATTTTAACGTCATTGACCGCAATTTCTCAAGTTACTGTAACTAGATAACCGCAGAAAGTAATTTCATTCAGAGTTGTAATGTTTGTTTAATAAATTATTGATCCTTCCATCAGGATTACAGGAAGAATTAAAAACTGATTTAAACTCGAAATTTCTCTACAGATTATTGTGAATATTTCAATATGTATTTTCCAATTTAAATTCGAACAATTAGACGCAAATGTTCGTTATAAATAAATCATGACAAAACGATTTTCCATTAATTTTTTATAGTTTGCTTAGCCTTTTTTGATATAAGATTTAAAAAAAGTCTAATCCTTGATTGTTCCTGCAAAATTACCTATGATAGAGAATTTAACAAAATATATCACTAATAAATACAATTTTTTAGGGTAACATTGGTGACTAAATTACACAAACAACGAGATATGTTCACGACGATATGTGGCAAACAGTTTTTTTGAGCTGTAAAATATTTGTTCGATTTTACATCATAGGTCCCGTATTTATATTAAGCTTTACCCTGTAAATTTTCTAAAAAACCCAACGTTACTTCCGCCCTTCACAACTTTAAATCGCCGCTTCACTTTGCAAATTTATCACCTCACCCTCCGACACATTCATATGACTAAATCGTTGGGCCATCGCTTCTGCCCTCAAATCAGGTCTCAAATAATTGTTTGCGTGCAATTCACTCGATGCATTACTGTATGTAATTGGAGGATCGCCTCTGGTGCGTCGCCATTTCCAACAAAACAATTTCGATGTCACATGGCAGCAACTCTGCAGGGTTTTCTTGAAGGCCACTCTAAATTCCCGGTTGAAGTAGGCGTAGATTAGGGGATTCAACGCCGAATTGAAATAGCCCACCCAGAATACCAGGGTCACCACCCAGGGGGGGCTGTAGCATTTTTTGGCGCCGCACAGGGATGTTGTTACGTACCTGAAATGAAAAAAAATGACGCTAAATTGAAAGATGTTGAAAGGTAACAAGTAGCGGAACTCAGTTTGTCATGACCTCGAGAACAGGATCGGCTTTAGGTACTATTACAATTTTATGGACAATAATTAAAACAATAATAGTAGCCCAATCGAAATTACTTTTGAACATTTGCATTTTTATATATTTATAGTTAAAAAAATTGTAAACCATATCAATACATCTTTAGCTTGATTTCTTTTCCTAAAAAATTACCTCTCATCATAATTTAATCTGATCTAACCTCAAATAGGCAAAACTTCGAGTTCCCTAATTTTAGTACAAAAAAACTAAAATAAAAGACCCAAACTGCTATTATAAAATGCTTTATATCAATTTGTACATATAAAATATTAAAATCAGTTTAAACTCAACTAATCATTATATCTTTAAAAACAAATCCGATTTGACTGCTGTTGAGGCTGGCGGTTGCGACACATATTTAGCCCGAGTAAAAGCATCTAGGATACACTGATGGAAGATTCTTCTATGCCATAAACAAGCCCCGATATGGCCCCCTTGGATAAATCGTACAGTAGACCCAGGCCATAAATCATCAAGTTTAGACACGCCAATCCTCGGAACATATCCATCCATGTTGGCACAAACAGCGATAATCAAAGAGGTGTCAGCTGGTAAGGAAAAATTTTTCAAATGCGTACACTCATCCATGATCCCTCTCATAAACAACACCACCTCCTTATCGCGTTCTTTAAAGTTGTTCCTCTTCCAACGGGTTTTCCTCGGATGCTCTTTAGTCTTGGTGTTTAAATTTAAAAAGTCTAAAGGGGCTTTAATGTCTTGGTGGTGTCCCAAGTCATCCCAAATTAAATCCATCTGAAGTCTTTGGAGATTATCCAAATTTTCGGCTGTGTATGGCTGGTCGACTATCTTACATCTCTCTGCGAGTTTTCTATAAGAATCATATTGTTGTTGAAGAACATTCCAGTCGATGGAATCGCTTAGCACCCCATCAGTGAAGACTGATGAAGCTGTAGACCAAGATAGACAAGGCACAAGGACGATTGGTTTAGGCCAATTGGTGGCAGCTAGTGAAGCCATGTGGCCACCCATGGAAATGCCTGTCAGTCCTAGCGGCCCAAAACCAACCTCCTCGCACCAGTTTAATATTGCAAGACATTCGAGGATAAGACAGCCACCCATCACGAAAATATCCGAAACGTAGTGTAAATTAGACCGAACTTGCCCAAAAGGTTTCCTAAGTCCATAGTAAGGATTCTCCAAAATCAGCGAGGCTATTCCATGTTTAAGTAGTGGTTTCGCCATGAGGTTACGTCTTCGCCAAAAGAAATGATCACCGGTTCCTGCTAAGTGCACACAAAGCGGCCTGAAGGCATCCGGCCAAGTCAGTGGAAGAACTATTTGAAAATATGCAGGTTTCACTCTATCCGGAATTATTTCAGGCAAATATTCAGCTAAAGGACTGTAGAGTTTACCTTCGATAATACGACAGTCGTGTCTTTTGGTGGTGTTTTGGATTTCTATTGGGTAGTTTTTCGGTACTAGTGAGTAGCACGTGTCGCGAGTGCATATTTTCTGCCGGAAGCTGAGGAGTTGCTGGAGGTGTTCGGGTTGACCCCAGCCTTTTGTAAAGAATTTTGACAGGAGGATTTTTCTGTAGGCCACATCCAGCCGACTGACAGGCATGATGTTGTGTGTGACATTATAACTGGAGATTTTTAGATGGTGGTTGCTAGGGAGCGAAAATTAATGCAAAACTGGGTGCTAATCTATGCTTTGTTTTTCCATTTTCTAATCTCAAGGTCAGTCCATTGTTTTAATAGAGAGAATAGGGATGTTGCATTTTTTTAAAATTCCGTTTTTTCTGTTAGAAATGTAAAACGGCTATATTAATAATACTCTATAGAAAATATAATTTTTTCACTCAATATTTGCACATTTGAGCGTAATTCAAATAATATTGTTGCCGCCCGAAAACGCTTTGAGATCGGCCAGTTCCGTGTGACGTCACGAGTCTAGTTGATATTGCCATGTCTAAATATTTTTAACGCATTTACAATTTTCGAAACAAGTCAAAATGCGGCGTACTGCACTGTGGAACTAGATTCGTGACGTCAGCAGTCTTTTGGGCCAATTTGGGAGTTTCCGGACAATACGTGGAAATTTCAAATTTTACAATACTTTTTATTTATTTACTCGGAAAGTACGGACCAAAATTTTGTTCAAAAATATATAGTGATAACTTCAGCTTTTCAAAAAAAATTATTTTGAAAATCATGCATAGTCCCTATTGACATTAAAAATATTCGGCGGGAAATTTAAGATTTGTTTATTTATTTATTCGATTGGCAGTTTAACGACTTAGGTTAGTAATAAGCCAATCAAATTACTGTATTTTAAATTTCCCGCCAAATATTTTTATTTCCAATTCTTTGTATTGAAAAAATGGACTGTAGAAATCAAGACGTTGAAATTCCAAATAGGAAAAACGAAGTTAGCATTTAGGAATTTTATGAATTAATATTGAGTTATTTTTGGATTGTTCGCCTTCGATTTACTCCCAGACAGACAATTGAGGTTAGATAGCACATCGCCGATAGACCGCTTAGTTTTCCATCTAAAATTCCACACACATTGCTACTTTGTTTATCCATTCGTGAAATTCCAAATCGGTTTGTTATGTTCATCAAAATCAGATAAATGCATAACATTGCATTTTATCCATTCCGCTTCGGCTTAATCCGCATCATGCAATTATATAAACGCATCGGAACTGAAGTTGTAATGCAGGTCAAAGTTAGGAACTGCACATAATAATTAGTCTGACTGAAAAGTTTATTATTCAGTCCACTAGAGTTGTTTTTTCCATATTACTGTTTGTATCCATCAGCAATCGAAATGTAAATTTTGGTAAACAATAGCTAAAGTTTCTGTGCATCGATTTGTGTGCTCGTGATGGAAATCATAACGACGCTTCATTTGACATCTGATGAATTTCTGACTGTTACTCGGGAGAGATAAATCTCATTATATTTCCACAAATACGTTATATCTCAGACTGATATTCCCTTAAGGTCTTTGAAAACTAAACAGAGATTAACCAGCTCAAGTTGTTTTAGCCATAACAACAGCTATTTGGTACAAACAGCAATAAGAAAAAACTTTATACACTATCTGACATTTAAATACTTGTAATTTGTAATTATTTTAATTAACTAGACTAGACTACTCAACAGTACAATGATCCATTGTAATTATAATTGAAATAATAGTCATATAAATGTTGGCCCCGTATAGTTAAACAGTAACTAAGCAAGTTCAAGATATTTACCTTTAAATTAATTTACAAAGTTACTACAAGAGTTTCCAACATTTAAAACGGGAAAGTTGAAAGTTTACATTTCGAGAAGAGGAGAGATTTGTCATAATCTAATTAGGTCCAATTATGTTCATCGTTTATTCTGTGCAAAGAAATTTATTGAGAGGAGACTTTTTCGCCACTGTAGCTGATATAAAGTTGTTAATGAGGATCTAAGAACTGCGAAAATTAAAAAGATTGAGTAGGCACATTTTTTTCTTGCTTGCGAAAGTGAGAAATATTCCTTTTTACATAAGAACTGAGTTTTATTTACGTTTCCAACTTCAACTAACTTAGTTACAGTGAGCGGTGTTTTAATTTGAGGGAGTTAAAGCGCATCATTTTGGTTGTAACATGAGGTAGTATACTTGGCCCGCTTTAACTACGACAACCATATTAATGATTGCTTAGATACGATGTTAAACTCATCAAATATTTAGTCGATCATAATTTTCATAAAATTTTCCATTATTATATCAAGGTAAAATTCCGTAAACATTTTAAAATTCATGTCGCTGTACAAACTGAAATTTCAAGGCGAAACTCTCCATACAAAAATTGTTTGTACATCAATATTACACCCTAATTTTCCTGTAATTTACTTCGTGTGTTTTTTTCGGTGCTCCTATAAGGTTTTTCACTTATTTATTGATTCACCTTATACATATAGTGGATGGGAAAAACAACCTCCGTGTACTTTAATAAGTTCCGTCAGACCTAAATTGCCCATCTTCATGAAATTTTTATACTCTCATCCGTAAAAAATCAATTTGCTCTGAATCTTATACGTTAGACCGCAAAATAACCAAAATAAATCCTTTAAAATGGAATTTCATTTGGCGTATAGAACGGATTGGCTTTTTCACTAGTTTCCAATTTATTTCTATTAACAAGAAAAATTGTTAGATGTTGAAAAGTTTCAGAATGTTGACCACTTCTACTTCCAGAAATCGCTTTGTATAACAAATTTTAATAGTAGCATTCCTCCGATTTCCTGTCCCGTCTGTCCCTGAAATGTTCAACAATACTGACCATAGAAAAAACGGCAGCCAACAAGCCAGGAAAGCTGACACAATAATTCCAAGCGTCCTCGCCGCTTTCCTTTCACGTTTCATTTTACTACTAGTGCCTGGATCTGGAGGTGCTTTCTCGCCACTCAATCCACCATCCACCGACTGCCTAAGCGACGTCAACCCCGCCGATATACCGTTGATTTGCAGATGTTTGTTCAGCAGGGCTGCAGCTACTTTACTCCTGAAACACAGAAAGCTCTTGTTTAGGCTTTTATTTCGACGAGGCGCGATATTTAACATGTCAAATAAAGAGTGAGTGGGGATCATGGGGGAGGTAGACGCGATGGTCGTTGAATGTATGTGAACACAGATTCAATAATGCAAAACTGGGTCATCCAACGTCAAGATTTTTCACCTTGTTCTTTTCATAATTTTAGATTACACAGGCAAATTCGGTTTATGTGAAATTGCTAGAACAAGGTTTGGCAAACAAACAAACACGTGCAAGGATGATTCTTGAATAAAATCTTGTTAAGAGTCTGTAATATTTGTTTAACATTTAAGTTATGTGAGGTTAGGTAAGGCCTTGACGAGGGAGTAAGTATGACACTGGAAAATATTTTTCAATCTATTATAACATTTAGAGCAAATATCAACTATTAAAAAAAATAAGAAGCAAAGCAACTCGGAATTAAAATGAAAAGTCATGATTTTTTAACAGTTATTTATGTTACAAGTGTTGAAAACGATCGAAAAAATTAAAAAATTGCTAAAGATAAATGTTTTTTTGTACGATGTGATATGGAAAGTACTGAAGTGGTTGCTAATAATCTCACACTGGATATTTTGGGTTATGTGAGGTTAGACTAACTTTCGGTGATTTGAGTTTACAAGTATGTATTTCATTTTATTAGAGTCTATTTTGATCCCTCACTTCTGCACCTGTCAATATTCCTCCGATATCTATCAGGTAATTTACCATAATTCCACATTGTTTCACCCACCACGTGCCACGTGACACAAATCGGAATGTTTCTCCCGTATGTATGTAGTGTATCATCAAATACTTACTATACTCACACTATTCCCGGAGAGATTAAATTGGATTCTAGTGTATAATTTGCAATTACGGTTTTGCTAAAACCATGCCATGTCAAAAGTAAAATACAACCCACTATATGCAGACCTCAGTTAAATGTCTTTAGCACGCTAACACATAAACCCATATTAAATATTCAACAAGCAAAAACATAAATTTAATTAAAAACAACCCAGGGTTTGCTCATAGAGAGACCAACGCGTTTAAAAGGTCCTTAAAGTTGCTGGGTGGAAAGGTAGATGAATAAACGCGTGAATGGAGCGGCGGAGCTTTTTGCCGTCATGACGAAAAATGTCTTTGTGTTATTATGATTTGTATTTATATGGGTATAGAGTCATAAAAGCTGCGTGATTTATTTTTGGCCGGTTATACATTATAGTTTCCGGGGGAGGAAATGCAAGAAAAATAACTTTGGGCTTGTAGATTACTGGCGTGAATTTTTTGTGCTTTTCCATCGTTAAAACTGCATATGGTTAAAATAAGCTGAAAATGTTTGTAAACGTTTGCAGGCTTGTCAGATTTATGGCGCGTAAAAACAGACAATTTTACTTTTAAATGCATGAGAATAGAGTTTGTATGAATTTATTTCAATACATTTTGGCGACATTTCCATAAAGGATTTTCCGTTTCAATTAATTACATCACTAACATAAAAAACTTGACGGTTTTAAAATCATTCAGCACTTTCATGAAAATAAATTGAAATGTGTAAAAACTTTTGCTTTAAAAGCTCAACTAAACATAAAAGAGTACATAATAACAATAATAATGTTTCTTTTAAGTTTAAAAAGTTACTCTACTAATTAATTACCTCATAAAAAACGCATAAAGTATCCTGTTTAAATAAGTGCATCCACCTTGATCTTTGGGGAAGAATTAAAACCCAAAACTTAATATAAACTAATTCAGGTAATGAAAATTACTACCAAGCACTTTTATGAGACTATAACATTTAATGAAACCCCGATAAACTGACTACTTTTACATTTTATGCAAGTGAATAGTGAAAAATTAACAAAAGCAGCGATTTCCTGAATTTGTTGGCCTGAAAATTACAGAACAGGTGCGGCGACAGATGTTTTAAAATTTTCGCTCTCTTGAATGGCGGAACATCTGCACCTATGCTTTCAGAAAGCTTTCGAAACTAATTAAAATTGGAATTACTTTCGGGCAAATAACATACATAGAGACGCAGGTAGTGCAAAGGGTGTTTGAAACTGTGTCTAAAGGATGTGTCTTTTCTGCTAAATTAAAGAAGAGGATTTAATTTAGTTTACTAATTATTATATACTTAGCGAAGTGGAGTTAAGTTTATTTGAGTTGTAGAGATAAGCTTAAGCTGAACTTGCTCTATATTTAGTAACTCAATGGTTTTCGGCACTACAATAATAAAGTTGCTCGACACTTGGCTCTTTAAGATGTATATTTTGAAAAACTATTGGAAATAGGCGCGAATTTGTGAAGTTATACAGGGTGTTCGCGCGAAGTGGCTCACTATTGCTAACTTCGTTATTATTGGAGCTACAAAGTCGGTTAAATTAGCAAACTAGTAGCATTTTTTCCGCTGATTACAATGGTGAAAACAGAAAAACAATTGACCATCTGGTTTTCGAGATATTCACAAAATAACATTTTTTTAAATGGAACACCCTATATATTTTTGCAAAAATCGATGACAAATTAAATTCTGTACAAAAAATGTTCTTAATTTTTTTTGATTATAATTAAAAATAAGCGAATTATTTTGAAAAAAAGTTTACAATTCTTTAAAATCAAGTAGCAATAAAACGGAATAGTAATTTATTAAAACCAAGCAATCATAATTTTGAATTTAAGCAAGTTGAAAAATACTTGAAAGAATTACGGAAATATTGAAAATTTACAAAATTATAATTTTTATGGCTACTTGATATTAAAACTTTGAAAACTTTTTCAAAATAACTCACTTATTTTAAATAATTGTTAAAAAAGCATAAGAAAAAGAATGTTTCAGAATTTAATTTATCATCGATTTTTGAAAAATATACAGGGTGTTCCATTTAAAAAATGTTATTTTTGAGAATATCTCGAAAACCAGATGGCCAATTGTTTTTCTGTTTTCACCATTATAATCAGCTGAAAAAATGCTACTAGTTTGCTAATTTAACCGACTTTGTAGCTCCAATAATAACAAAGTTAGCAATAATGAACCACTTTGCGCAAACACCTGTATATTAAAAATATTAAATAAAATAGTAATATTTCCGTAATTCTTTCAAGTTTTTTTCAACTTGCTTAAATTCAAAATTATGATTGTTTGGTTTTAATAAATTACTATTCCGTTTTATGGCTACTTGATTTTAAGAATTGCAAACTTTTTTCAAAATAACTCGCTTATTTTAAATTATAATAAAAAAAAATTAAGGACAGTTCTTTTACAGAATTTAATTTGTCATCGATTTCTGCAAAAATATATAGGGTGTTCCATTTAAAAAAATGTTATTTTTGTGAATATCTCGAAAACCAGATGGTCAATTGTTTTTCTGTTTTCACCATTGTAAAAAAAATGCTACTAGTTTGCTAATTTAACCGACTTTGTAGCCCGAATAATAACGAAGTTAGCAATAGTGAGCCACTTCGCGCGAACACCCTGTATAGTTTTTACTATTTTAAATAGGATGAACACAAATTTATATTTTTTACGACCTCTGGATTTTTATGAATTTACTTCATTTTCATTAAAATATCTGGAATTTTCAAATATTTTAAGAATATCTCGAAAAAAAAAATTATATTTTTTTAACACTGGTATAGAATTAAATTTTAGAATATTCCATCTTGTTTTGAAGTTTCATCAAAAAATTAAAAAAAATTGGAGAAAATTCTAGAAAGAAAATTTGAGAAACAAAGACAGCCTTTAGGGCCTTGGAACTGATTTTTTGTAATTAAACCTACATTCTACTTTGTAAAAAATTATCTTAAAATGTAATCAGTGGTTCTAAACCTGTGACGCTAAAACTGCCACACTTATGAAATCCACCACTAGTTTCAAAGTTTCATTTTAAAGGTATGAAAAACACTCAAAAAGAGCCTTTACAGTCTTTGAATATTTTTTTGTAAGTAAAACAACATTCTGCTTTGTAAAAATACAAATCGCTTAAAAATTTGACCAGTAATTATAAAACTGTAACACTAAAACTGTCAATTTACAAAAACTGGTGTCATTTTCAAAGTTTCAATCGGCCATTAGAGCCTTTAAACTTGTTTTTTTTATAATAAAACCTCAGTTTTGTATAAATCTAAATTTACTTAAAATTTGACTAGCGGTTTCAAAACTTTTTTGCTAAAACAATAAAAAATCTGAGTGCGGCCCTGATTTCATTTATATGAAAATGCATGTAAAATGAAACATGGAAATTATTTACGTTCTGTTATCTCTACAATAATAATTTATCAATTTTTTTCAACATAGACACAGAATGTTACTCAATCCACTTTATGCTCTAGCACACTTATTACAAACATAACTTTTGTTTTGGTGCAGACGTGTCCTGGCAATTTGATCCCAAACTACATAGCTCATGATGTATAATCCACGAAAATGGCAACATTTAAGATTAAAACTCAACAACAAGGGTCACTTAACTTGCCTGTACACACACAGACACATCAGTCCAAGCACCCATATATCTACCCCATACAAACCCGAACCATATCCGCACGCTGTCGTTTTTGTTGGTGGCTTTTCGTGCATCAACTCCCGTAATAATGTAAAACCCTCCAGCACGTTTTTCACCATCATCATCAGAGCGTTCTAAGGGCCTTGGATTACCTTGTCATGCATTATGGAAGTACATTTAATACACATATACAGGCACGTGATGGTAGATATGTTTAATTCAGGCTTTATACTAACTTAGATTCACTGTTAGGTATCGATCACAGTACCTGCTATTTGACCACAATCATTATGTTTCGTGCTATGTAGACCACACACATACAAACGCTGTTAAATTGTAAAACGACATGTGGATGAGCATAAAAGTTTTATTGTTTAGGGGTGAGTCACCAGGGATTTTTTTCATATATCGGTGGTAATCTTGCAACAGAGCAAAGATTGGAACGTTTAAAAGCTCCGGCTATATTATAAATTGTTCGCTCACTAACATCAATAATGGTGTGGCGTTTTTCGAGGATTTTCTATTAAGTTGTCAGCTCATTCTTGAGTAATACACTTTATAATCTAGTCATTATTTCTCCAGGACATTTTTATTTCATGGTATAAATGGGCACTTGCGGGTGCGAAATGTAAATTTTGGACAATCTCGTTACCTTAAGTATTTTAACTTGAACAAATTTTAGATTGTAAATTATCTTAAGAGTTTGTATACGGTTCAGGATTCATTACATTTTTGATAGGATTCGATGA
Organism: Pediacus dermestoides; assembly: GCA_963942485.1. Lineage (NCBI taxonomy): Eukaryota > Metazoa > Arthropoda > Insecta > Coleoptera > Cucujidae > Pediacus > Pediacus dermestoides. The sequence continues at coordinate 9,876,862 of OZ012628.1, read as the reverse complement.
AGGACTAAATTAAACGCTGTTTTTAAAGTTCTCATTAATTATCTTTCATCACTGTAGTGAGTTAGCTCTGAATCAAAAGCTTTGTGTAAAAAGCCGGCGCATCCGCCAAATTTCAGAATGTACTAATCGGCACTATATTTATTATAATTAATTATGCAGCAGGACTTTAACAGTTTCTGAAAGACTTTTTTTAAGAAGAAATGTTTCTATAAAAGTAGGCCATAAAACGCTTCGTTTCAGGTATTAAAATTGAATTTTTTTATGAGTACAGGCTGTATCAAATTCGCTTCTCACTACAGGGATTTCAGAAACCTAACCTAACCTAACTTTTAACACTTGTATCATAAATAACTATTGTAGTTCTGGAGATTTTTTGAAAAAACCATATTTTTACTTTTCGTTTTTATTTTTTTCTGGTTTTATTTTTTAAGATATCGAAAAACCAAAATCACAAATGATCCGATGATGATTGCACAAGAACGAAACGTCGTATGGAAAAAATGTAAACGCCATTTTCTAGAACATAAAAAGTGCTACTTTAAACAATGAAAAAAAATCCAGGACCGTATTTAAAAAGAAGGACTTGATAACGTCAGCGTCAAAACGAAACGTCGCATGAGGAAAATTTTAACGTCATTTTATAAAGCACAAAAAGTGTCCGTAAAAAAGCGATTTTTTAGTTTTTCGATATCTTGAAAAATAAGAGCAGAAAAAAAAATAAACCAAAATGCAAAAATTTAGTTTTTTCAAAAAATCTCCAGAACTACAAAAGATATTTTCGATTTCTTAACGGCTTATTATTGGTCACATTGAAACACCCTGTATATCTTCAGAAGATAATAATTACAGATTTGCAATTTGGTAGGTTAATAAGATTTTAAATAAATCGTTATCTGATATATTATAAATAAACATCCTGTATCTCACAAACGAAGCATCTACGACCCACATTTATAGGAACTTTTCTTGTTTAAAAAAAAATCGTCAATCAAATCTTAAGGTGCTTTTATAAAAACATAATACACTCTGTATAATTTGTATTAATGCGGTAATGGGTATTGGAAATAAGAGCTCGAGAACGAGATTACTTCAATGATATATCTTATAAGATAATTAATTGAATCTAACAAATTTCATAAAATTAAAACCGGCGCATTCGCCAAAACTACAAATTAACATCGTAATAAATCGCACAATTTCCTTAACGCTTCTTTCGCAATTCTTTTAATTGATTCTCCAGAAACTCAAATCACATCTATGTTTCCAACTAATTTTGCACAAACTTCCTCGTTTGCTATTAATTTCTCTAATTAATTTTAGATGTTTACTTAATTAAAAATTTCGTGTAATCATTCCCAAGTACTACATTTTCAGCTGAAAGGGTTTCGCAAATTATGGTTGAATCGTAAATGAATAATTAAAAGCTTATAATTTTATAAAGTATAATGTATATAATTACGGAAATATAGTAGATATAATATATTGAATAATCCCCTAAGGTTACTGCATATCAACACAGTTCCACATTAAATTCCCCTGTTTTTTTTTTGCTCAACCATTAAAGCTTCTTTTCTGGTGTCTCGTCTCGCCCTCAGACAATTTCTTTACATTCCACAAACTTTCCCACATATACTAAAGTCATTTGTCAACAGCCACCCCACATTGTTATTTGTAACGATACCACGCCTGAAAATAACTAAAAAGTAAGCATAGCCAAGGCATAACAACACCACACACACAAATGCAGAGAGTAAGTGGCTGGGTGCTGGGTTTTGGAGTGTCCGACGTGCCCGACGAAGATTGGAGATGGATCTCGAGAGGGACAGCCGACCACCTTAACAAGTCGCTGGTATTTTTTCACCTGTCTGCACATGTCTCATTGGGATGATTGTGTACTAGTTTTATGCGAATTCAGGTGGGACTTGTACGTGGATTCCCGTCTGCCATCTCTGTAATTGAAAACGATTCAAATAAAGCCTAAAGAAACCATGCATCATCTGCCTTTGCAAGTGAATGATCCTTTGAAAGTTACGCTGTAAAGTAAATTTACGGGTGGAGTTTAAAAAAAAGTCATGCATAAATAATTATAATAAGTTACACTGTAAGCGAGAAGGGAAAACGAGATTCAAAACGTAATTTTTGGTATTCCTCGAAGGTCCATTATAGCGCCACATTTGATTTCAGGTTAAATAAACGACTTATTCCCTAATAGAGAAGATTTATAATTTTGAGAAATTTTTAGGAATGGGAAACAATATTTGTTAAATTAAAATTCCTGTCAAGTTTTAATTGAGCTATATAATTTTAATTAGCATAATTTTGCATTCCATAAATCTTTGTAATTGCCTATTTACAATTTTTAGCGAAAATTAATGCACTATTTTGTGCAATTACGTCGCAAAGTGATGCCATGAAATTTACAGTGTTAAAATAAAATTTGTAATCATTACAAAAGCGCCAGCGCTGGTTTGTAGACGTGACTTTTATTAGTAAGTGAGACAAGTGCTGTTACTGTACTAGTACATGCCTTGCATATAAACCCTTTAAACAATAACCAGCCATATATGAATTTCATTCGGTGCTTTCACAAATATTTGCAGCAGGATTAAAGCAAACGCTATATTCCTGACCTTATAATATAATGCTAAAACACGTCTCTTTGGTCCGGTATTTATTTTTAACAGAAAACGTTATTTCAATGATGTTGGATCGAATCAAAAGAAAAACATTTCAAGTGTAAGTAAGAGGATCCAAGACGCAGACAGAGCACTAGGTAGGACTCTCTGTTTTACACAAAGAAATAAATAATTTCTTTAATACTTTCTATTTAAGTAAGTGGTGTAGTCTGGGAAAAGAGGGAGTTGAGCTGATCTCTCTATATAGAAAACACGAAAAGCATTTTATTAACTTTGTGCTGTGTTTGGAGGCTGCAAAAATTGTATAGATGGGAAATATGAAGGAGAGTGATATGATGGCGTATAGACGACCGGTCAGTCGATATAAATCGCAATTTTGCACACACTTCAATAAAGCTCTTGACATTAAACGAATTTAAAACCCTCGCCTAAATTACAAACTTAATTATATAATTAATGTAGAACTTGTTCTTGTAAAATTTAGATTTTAAACACCACGTTAATTTGAATCTCCCGCCATAATCACAGACGTAATGAGGCGGGAAATTCAAACACATCCAGTAAATTTCCGCGTTAAATCACCGGATCTAAACAAAACCACCGAGCAAATTTTATCAAACTTCTCCAACCAAAAAAAAGGGGACTTCAGCCTCCACTAAGCAAAGCAAAGCAAACCAAAGCAAATAATCCTATTCACCGTTAGAGATATAACAAGCTTTTCTACTTTTGTTTACGTTCGGTTTTATTCACCTCAAAATGGAAATATTTTTGCAAAGAGAGACCTGAAATATTTTGTGTTGAAATGAAATATCTGGCGTTCCGTTTTGTCTGTATGTGTGTGTGCATTAAAAGTTATACAGCATATCTGTTTTGTGCGCCCGGTTGACTCATTCTACGGCCGAAACAAAGCTTTCCGTAAAACACACACTGATAAATTTACCACTCAAATGATTAGCACACAATGAAACTCAATATTTGTATTGTCTGAAATTGAAATTTAAATAACTGATCTTGGAAATTGAGTTCAGTGATTTGATTTAGTGTGTTTTAAACTTTATAAAACACCCACCCGCACAATCGCCATCTATTATATTACCACAATCAATACCTGTTAAACTACTTAAGATTTATCTGTGTGGGTTCTGTTGTAATTAACATTCTTCACAAGAAGTTTTTCACCAAAGCCTACCCACGACTTCAAGACAATGGATTGGAAAAACTGTTAGATGTCCTGCGCGTCGCCAATAAAATCAAACGAAATTTATTGATGGACCTGGAAAGTTTTTTCGATTGCCCACAGAACCACCACTGGACCTTTATTAGAGAGGAATACGGTGTTTTATTGGAGTTAAAAGCAACGAAATTCAATAGGAAATTAAAGAAATATGAATAAAAAACTGTTTGACTTCAGACGCAATTTTTAAAGACTAACATGTCAAATATGTGTCCTAGGGACTAAAAGTTATGAAAACTTCCTAGGGACTAAGGTAAGAGTGCTAGCGTTACTATATGGCAACGGTATATAGGTAACAATTTTCATGAAATTTTTAACATTCTTTTAAATAAATTATTTTTCTATTGCCATACTTTAATTGATTTATTAGGCATTTACTACCTGTATTTTAATGAGATTCATTATGATACAGATTTTTCATAAAGATACAAATTTATAACCAATAGAAATGCAACATCACAACAATATTCCGTCAACATCAAATATTGTCATGAACACCTGACAGACCTAAAATTTAAAAATTGACAGTTCATTCTGATTTTCTAATATTTCTGAGTTTATGGTAAAGTTGGCATAATGTTTATTTTCTTATTTTCCATTATTTTGACTAGTCGTAGAAAAAATAGTGTATGCAACTCACATTTGTGGTTATTAAGACACTCGTAATTCTCATACTCGTGTCTTAATAGCTATCATTAAATGCTTATTGCATAGATAATATCCTATTAAAAAATAGCGAATATTCTAAAGTGTCTTTTAATAGTTATTTATATTATAAGTGGGATATGAACATCATTAACATAAGAGTCTGGAAATTGCAGAACGAGTCGTAGACGAGTTCTGTAATCAGACGAATATGTTAATGTGTGTATATCCCACACAGCATCAATATGCAGAGTATTTTCCATTCAATTTAGAAACTTTTTCGTATCTTATAATTTTTTGATAACTTAACTCAAAATAACCTAATAGTACAGTAAATAAGAGAAAAAAAGGCTTCAAATAGACTTTTTTTACCCTACAGCCAATTTTTGTAGAATCTTCTAAGGGGCAACCCTGAAAGTTTAAAACTGAGTTTGTGTATTCGTAGACCCCGCCCTTCCTTCACCAGCCCTCAATTAAGGGTTAAATTTTATTGTTTATTGAATAACTTTTTTCCTATTAAATTTTCGAAAAAAAGAGTCAGTACAAAGTTGTAAAGACAAATATTTCCTACAACTTATCTTTTAAACTTTTTTTGATATTGTCGATATTTAAAAAGTTACTCAACAAATAAGTTGAAAATTTTGGGGAAAGAGTAGTAAGTAGTACCTAACTAGAGAAAAAATTTCCCTAAAATTGGCAACTTATTTGTTGAATATCTTTTTAAATATTGACAATATCAAAAAAATATTAAAAGGAAAGTTGTACGAAATATTTTTCACTACAACATTGTACTGATGCTTTTTTCGGAAATCTAATAGGGAAGAACCTCCTTAATAAATAAGAAAAAAAAAGTTAAGATATCAAGAAATTGTAAGATACAAAAAAGTTTCTAAATTGAATGGAAAATATTGGCATATTGGTGCTGCAAAAAAAAACAGTGGTGTACGTTTTATTCAATAAAATGTTTTTGAAGAAACCCGTACGCACGCCTCTGTGTTTTAAATAAAATAATTGCAACCACTATTAATAAGAGGATACAAAAAAAAAGATCTATGCAAAATTTCAGAAGACTAACTTTCTTTGTTGTATTGATTTATAGCAAATTATTTAAAATAATTTATTTTTTTAATGGCCTGTACGTCAAAAAGGAAGCAACATTCGACCATAGTTTATTAGACAAACCACCTTTAATTTTCGCTAAACTATCGACTGGTGAAATCCTGTCGATATAAACTGGGACACCCTGTATAATCTGACTTTATTGACTCGTCCTATTTATTATGAAACTTGATGAGTTTGAAGCTTTTATAATTTGACACATATTTCTTTTTCTAATTTTCAGACATTTTGCCATGGGCGTTACATACAGGGTCGGTGCTGGGTAAATTATGCCCCATATTTTTTGTGTGGATAATTTTTAAATTTTTTATATCAAATTACGAAATTTGGTTTATTTTTAGGCAAAAAAGGTCGTCTCAGTCGATCCTTGAATCTTGAACCGTTTTTGAGTAAAATCGTTTTGAAGAAGTCACGTCCATAAAAACTACACTATATAAAAACACTAATAAAAATAATCACAAAATTGAAAAAAAAAATTGATTTTGATATTTTGTTTTTATTATTAATATTTGACAGAGAAATGCTAAACGAAGTAATAAATACGTATAAATTTTAATCTATTGTCTACTTTTGATAAATTTTAGTTTTGTGATTATTTTTATTAGTGTAGTTTTCATGGACGTGATATTTTCAAAACGATTTTGCTCGAAAACGGTTCAAGATACAAAGATCTGCTGAGACTACCTTTTTTGTGTAAAAATAAACCAAGTTTCAAAATTTGATATAAAAAATTTAATAATTATCCCCACAAAAAATATGGGGCATAATATACCCAACACCAACCCTGTATGTGACGCCTGGCAAAATTTCTGAAAATTGGAAAAAGAAATATGTGGCAAATTATAAAAGCTTCAAACTCACCAAATTTTATGAATCTACCTCAAACAGTTGCAAAGATATTACAGAAAACTCCTCTTTGGGGTCCTCGTTTCGGGAAGCTGTAGCCTCCTTAGTAAGTAGTTGTCAACCTATATTTATTGAAACTTTTTGCATTATTTTTCAACGTAGAATCAGCTGGTACATTTTGGCAGGCTTATTTTGGGACACTCTGTATATTTGTTACATAGATAGCTATTGTGATAAGTATAGTAGTATATATGCAACAAGGTAGGAATTAAGAGATTCTGACGAGTGTGAAAATTGGACCCGAGCGAAGCGAGGGTGCAAGAACACAAGGCAGAATCAATTCCTCCCGTGTAGTATACTCTATTTTTTCTCATACCTGTACGAAAATGGCCACTTCTTTTGCGTGAAACGCGCGAACAAATTATAACAGCATAACATTGACATTTTTGCTTGACACTTTGCGGTGAGAAAATCACCTTGACAACCATAAACAAACGCAAATAACTCCCGCATATCAAGGAGGGAATCGCTACCCAAGTGAGAAATGTTACCCCCACTCCTTATTTTCCGCGACTACCCTAAAAAGGCGACTTTCTACCCGCATTTCACGCAAATAAAGTGGCCATTTTCGTGCAGGTAAGAGAAAAAATAAATTTCACCCTCGGGATTAAATATGGCTATTACAATTATTTTTGGTCGTTAGTGCTTTTGTGCCGATACGTAAATATTTCGGTAAATTTATTTGTATGACATTCATTACATCAAAACCGTTCCAGTTAATCGGCTTATGCAATATTTATTTACAAACATTGTCTAATACCCAAATAATGTCTCATTAAAATACGAAAATAAACGCTTCTCTATAGCATTATATAAATAGAGAGGAATATATTCTGCAATAAAAGCAAACAAATGTGCTTGTTTGAAGTGACCGCAGAAGCGTTCTCACGGTTTTATTCAACTTGCGTTATATTAGTAAGTTTTGGATTTGGAAAGTTCGGGCCATTTCTGGCGAAGCTAATTATTGCTTTGTGGCCACTTCGCGCATTAAAAACCTTTTCTCTGTGTTATTATTCCCTTAGGACGGTTGTTGGTTGGAATCTAGTTCAACAGTTCACTAGATACGCAATTCTGGTCCAAGGATGTTAATTTTATGTAGTTGAGGAGGAAAACGTCTTTTTACTTTTTATTATGGTGAACTTGAACTAGGAAAGTTTGATGAAGTTTGTCTATAAAGATAGAAAAGGTAAAAGTCGCACTCTATATAAGCACTTTACGGTCTGAAAATGAGATTACAACTATTTAAACTTTACAGCAAGAAGGTCAAACTGAACGGTTGTTCAAAACGATGTGATCGGTGTTTCATTTTTGCAATCAACCACGACTTCTTTTATTGTAAAACGTACGTTTGAATTTGGCAAACAACTTTAACTGATGATGATCAATTTTCCCGGAAAGATCTCGAAGTTTTTCAAGTTTGGTTCAATAGAAAGTTCTTTCTATAATTTCTCTAGTTACATTTAAAAGCACAATTTTCCGTCATTTCGCAAGATTGAAGCTCCGTTTTATACAAATAATTTCAGAAACGTTGCCACCCACTTAACTAATTGTAAGTGCTGCAAATGGACATCGCAAACACTAAATATTAGCATTGAGTTAAAATTCCATATCGTAAAACTCACACAGATCGTCGTCACATCATGCCACATTTACCATAAAAAAACATAACGCGTTGAATAAATAACTAAACGCATTATTGAAATCCAAAAAGACACTCCCTCATTTGAATTGCAAACAGCAAATTGAAAGAAAACGTAATTTTAATAACGACATAACCTTTTCGTTGGGATGTAAAATTTAAATTGGTTATATTTTCTTTATACAGCGAGTTTGTTTTAGAAATTTATTTCTGGTTTGGAGATTTTATAAAATTGTTCCACAGCTCGTTAATTGTTTTAGTTTTAGATTTGTGAATTTCGCGAGCTGCAAATTCGCATTATTTCAAATGTCTCTTAACTTTTGCATTTTGCAAGGCTGTGTGTACAAAACTCGAGTGCTTGATGGCAATCTGTCTTAACTAAACGGGTTTCTAATTTGTATGCTTTGTCTATTGTGTCGCACAAGGAAAATTAAGACAAAAGAAATAATGAGCGAAGTACAATAATTATGAGCTTAATTTGAATGTGCGCGATACTTAAGACATACCTAAACAAATATACTGTTAGCAAATAAACGATTTTTTTATTAGTACAGTTTAATTAAATTGCTTTTTACATGCACATACTAACTATTATTATCAATATAAATGAGTAATTTTAGGCTTCAATAATTTGTTAAATAATTTATCATAGTTAATTACGGTAATTTCAATTTGTAGTAATTATTTTTATGTCCAGGTAATGGAGCTACAAACCACTGAATAAAAAAATATGTAATAATTGGAAGTTAGTTATAAATTTATAAAATAATAATAATAAACCTAGCCTATAATTGGGCTATATTAATAATTTATAGAGCTCACAGGGTGTTCAGTTTTTTGTAACAGGACTTTAACACTCGATAGAACTTTTAAAATTAATAAAAAAAATTTATACAAGCCCTAACAACTAAATGTTCGGACAATAGTATATTATTTTATGAGGAGCTTAAGTGATGCTTTATATGCAGAGGCTGCTGTTTGATTGACGAACGAAGTGAGTCAGACAAAAGCAGTCGAAGCACATAAAGTGACTTAAGCTCCGAATAAAATATGCTATTTTTTCTTCAAACGCAAACAATTCATTAAATTGTAAAATTATTAGTTGAAATTTTAATAAATAAATTTTGACAATTAATTTGACTTATGACCAGCGGCGCATTAGTAGTACTTAAGCGCCGGCGACAGATAAACTAGAACTTTACCTGTCGCCGGCAATAAAGTGACACTTAAACATAATCAGTACAGTAGGATAATGTCACACTTAAATGACGTTTGAAGAAAAAAGTAAATATTTGAAGTATGAAAGGAAGAAATGGAAATTTTACGCAAATAATTAGTAAATATCTAACAATACAATAAGATACAGCCTTAATAACAATATTATGCATGGAAGAAAATTATTTATTTGATTTAACAATATTTTAACTTTAATAATTAGCAAATTTACAAAATGAATTTGCAACTAAATGTTGGGATAATTTTTAATTTAGGACCATTAATAAGAGGTTACGTCTCCTTGTGCTTTAATAGCTGCATGTATTCTAGCAGGTATTGTATTTATCAAATTTTGGTATAATTCTGGTGTGAAACTGTCCCAAATTTCTTCTATCTTGGTCTTTAAGTCCCCAATGGTTCACGGTGGATTATTGCGTAGAATACGTTTAATTTTATGCCAAAGAGTTTTAATGACATTTAAGTCCGGACTGGATGAGGGCCATGAAAGCACCTTTAGTCGTTTTCATCGAGTTCCAAAACTGTGATTTTTTAAAAACAGTCGTTAGAAAATTACGTCACTTTTTTCAAATGCAATTTTAAAACTACGAAAATTGCCTAAAATCACCAAATAGAGACTTGGAGAATTTTTTGTGCATAAAACCAACATCCAGCTTTGCAATAAAGAAAATTTTGCCAAAATGCAACCAGCGGTTCCAAAATTTTGATTATTTAAATGTAGGTATCACCCTCAAAAACCACGTTTTAAAAAAGTGAACTGTGGAACTCGAAAAAAATGCAAAAGATCATATTAACATTTCAGGATTTTTTTCAATATAGTACGATCCTTGAGCTTTGATTTAAAGGTTTTTTGACAGAAATGTAACCAGCGGTTTCAAAACTGTGATTTTTTAAAACAGTTAAGTACTAGAGAAATCTATCATTATTAAAGGTGGAACTTTGAAGCTCCGATAAATACCTAAAATCACCAAATAAAAACTTGTGTACCTAACTTTTTCGTAAAGAAAACCAACATCCAGCTTTGCAATAAAGTAAATTTCATCAAAATCCGACTACTAGATCCAACGTTTTGAAAATAATAATTCTTTGTTTCTGCAATTTTCCCACCTGCTGGGTTAAAGTGCCACAGTTTTGGAACCGCCGAGCGGATTTTTACGAAATTTACGTTTTTATATAACCAAATGTTGGCATTATAACAAAAAAAAAATCATCAATATTATGGAAATTAATTTAGATAACATTTGCGTGTGTGGAAAAAAGACCATCAAATTTACTTTTGTCCGAACATTTAGTTGTTAGGGCTCGTATCAACCAAAGGTCGTCGAACGCTTAGTTTTCGAGATACAGGGTGTTCAAATTAAATTTTAAAATAGAGTTTTTTAAATATCGTAAACCTTTTTTAACGTATTGCTCTAAAAGTTGGTATACGGGGGTTGCTTGGTATGAGAAAGCCTATTATGGACACCGTTTTACTGTAGCAGCTAGAGGGCGCTCTGTATTATATTCTTTACGGATTAAAATGACCATAACTTTTTTCATTGTACTTTATGGCTTTTTTAATAAAAAATCTTATTTCCTGTACTTTTTTAAACAAAAAAGGTATCCAAAATCAGCTAAAGTTGGCCATTTCCCAGATATGTACTTGGCTTTTTATTGTTCGATGCAACCTAATTTTTCATAGGATTTATTATATGTAATAATAAAGAATAATAAAAATGCGTATGCCATGAAATTAACAAAAGTAAAAAAAATGTCATATTCAGTTCATCGTAATTGCATTTAGAGTAAGTGTAATTTTTAAGTGTTTACGATATTTAAAAAAAATAGTATTTTAAACTTTAATTTGAAAAGTAAACGTTTACCGATCTATGTTCATATAAACTTTTTGTATTAATTTTAAAAGTTCTATCAAGTGTTAAAATCTTGCTACAAAAAACTGAAACACCCTGTATATTTGCAAAAATCGATTTTCGACCAAAAAATATTTGTAATAAAACTCTTCTGGGTTAAATCGCGTTGTTGAAATTATTTTGTATATTGACGTTTCGCCAGATATGTTACTGGTTGCTTCAGAACAAGAACTTTGATTGCGATATCTATACAGAACCATTTTCATTGTAAAATTCACTTCCATAAAACTACAAATTTGCACATAATTGTCGTTGCATCACCCTTCCACAAAAAACCTTTCACCGGCTGCATAAAAAGCATAAAAGCTGTTGCCAATTCCTTAAGAAGCACATTAACTGTTCTATAATTAAATTACACTTTAGAGCCATGCTTTTAACTCATCAATAACACAACACATATACAGGGAAAGTTAGTTAACAGCCCGGAAATCTGCCTTCTAGTACAATCTAAATCTCGTAACTTTTCAATATAATAATTTTGTTTATTCTTCTTACCTATTCAGGGTAGACTAGTTACATAGTTTTGTGGAACCCCATCGTGTATTCACCAGAGTTAGGACCCATGATTCCTTTGATACACTCGCATTTACTTTGGCGGAAAGTTTGCTTGTTAACTTTAAGGATCACCGGTGCATATCGTTATGTTATTTTTGTGTTAAGCTCCGAAATTCTCCCGGAATAAATTAATATACTGAGAACTGGAAGCTAAAATAGGACGTTTGTTTGTAGATTTCGTTCAGGTCTGGCTTTGACAAACGATTTAGAGGACATAATACAGTGAAATATTAATTACAACATTGTCTATACAGAGTCGTAACAAAATATTTGGCGCGAAACTTAAGATGTAGTAAGTCGATTGATTGGTTAGAAAAGAGCCAATTAAATTTACGTATTTATTGAAATTTCGCGCCAAATATTTTAGTTTCAATTCTGCACACTCAAAGAAGGCTTGTATGAATTTAATAAAAATATCCTCCTCTAAAGCTTCCATGATAAGCAACAACCAAATTTCTGGCGAACTTTTTCCAAATAATATACAAATTGCACGGTGAAATTCTAAATTGAAATTAAGCGATACTGTCTTCAAACTATGTTTAATAAAGTTTAGAAACTTGCGGTGTAAGACGTCATAATCAGTTATTTACTTGCAAGGTAAATTTATACGAAAGCTAAACGGCAAAATTGAAGTTTACATCGCAAGCACTAATGTACGGTGTGGTTATAATAGCTCGTTAAAGCTAACAACCTACATCATATAGCACAAAATTGTTTTCTTTCGACAATATACCTATGTTAACACAAATCAGAAAATCAATTGATGGAAGTTTGTTTTTCCATGTTAATTTTAATCAATAGTACCTATTGCTATTTTACATATTGAAAAAAAAACGTGGGCAGAGTGATTAATAATGGAGTTGGTTTATATATTATATTTCAACTGGATATGAATGGATTAGCTAATATTGAATATGCTGAAAGCTGGAATAAAACTATTTTATTTCACAGAATGTTTGACAAGGAGAAATATTTACAATTAATCAATGCGGAATATTTGTTTACAAAAGGTTAAAACCCGTTTTCATACAGTAAAAGATCTATAAAATATTAATATAGGCATAGGGTATTCACTATATAAAAACACTCACGTGACCACGCACGTGGTTTTGATAATATTAAAATAAATTTGACTGAAAATTTATATATGTTCATCATTGCTATGGCTAGAGTTCCGATAAAAGAGACTGCAATTAACGTACCCCTAGCCACGGCCTTCATGATTACCTACATTTTGTTAGGTTAGGTACGTTTCTGATGAAAATTCTGGGCATCATAACGACTTTTTTCCAAATTTATTTTAGGTTTAAGCTTATTTAACTAATTTTCCACAATTGTGCATGACGCGTTTAAAATTTAATAAAACAGTTTATCTCCAACATCTGTCTGGACGTACTGCTAAACACAATATAATAAATTCCTGACAAGCGCTTAAAAATAACGACATTCCGTTTCGTATTACAAAAGGCATACATCATTCATTCGCCTCCATAGAAAACATTATCCTAGGTATCGCACATGGCCTGCTATGTAGAGCAGCAAAAACGTCTCTTTTTTACCTAAACATCCGAGTAGCTATAACAAAAATGAAAGATTACACTACACATTTACAGCAACTGCTTGCTATAATAGTATTATACATTTGCGAGAAAGTGGAAGTTGATATGAATTTGAATTCGAGAGATGGGGGAATATGTTGCTCTGTCACATCATCATCAGAGCCCATCATGTATTATTTCCGGTATGCCTTGTACAGTTCCTTGTATTCCCTGAATTAATATGCCAAATGGGATTTCCTACTGCTCAACATGCAGTGGAATAGAAATAATAAATTGTATTTTGTGGTGTACTTCAGGGGTCATACAGCGAACCATTCAAACTAATCACGTGCACGAATGACTATAAGTAAGTTCAGCGATAAGGGGATCATTATCAAAAAGAAGTTGGAGCTGAAACAGGGGATTGTTTAAAATAATATTGATCATTAACGACTGTAAAAAGATAATGTTAAAAAATTAACGATTGCAAATTAACCGTTAAGATTAAAAATGCCTCATATATAGAAGACCATCCACGATAATTTTCGTCATTAACGACTGTAAATTGATAATCTTAAGAATATTAACGACTGTAAGTTCAGTGTTAAGAATGCCTCAAGGATCGTTTAGATGAGCGTTCAAGATAATTTTTGTCATTAACGACTGTAAACTTGTAACTTAAAAAAACTAACGAGTGTAATTTAGGCGTTAAGATGTTGACATTGAAAAGTAAAATAGGGCGTACCTCAGAGACCATTCAGGATCCTGTTCTTAAGATCACTTTGTGAATTAACCTAAATTCGGTCTTTTGATGTTAATATTCGTAAATAAAATTATTTTTTTCGGTGGCAGTTTCTAAGGGAAATATATTTGTCTAGGTTTCCCATAATTTTGAACTTTTACTCAAAACCAAATGTTCTGCTGAACAAACTCTGCAAGTATTTGATTTTTGATGTGTAAATATTTGAGGTGCGTGTTTCCTTCCACTTGTTTACCAACAGCAAACAGCGAATGCCCAAAAGATCACATTAAAATTTATTGAGACATAGCCATTGTTAGTCCTGGATAAAGTCTGCGTCATTCTTTTATTAGACATGATAAAATAATGATTGTCAAGCGCTCTACTGGTATTAAGTTGTATTAATTTGGCATTAAATTGGAAATGTAATTAAGCCCGTATGCTCCAGAACATATTGAATATCTTTTTCAGACTTGCATACATCCTCTCACTGAATGGAATTTATTGATTTTAACTTTTGTAAATTCCACCTGAAATACACACTCAACTTTATCATATTTCTGTTTCCACCAAAAATGATTAATGATACTCGTCGAGTATCGTATTACTCATTGAAAAAGCAAACTCCATCATTCATTATGAAAAACTCCAAAATGAAAACATAATTGACACATAGGTTGAGCTTTGTTTTCGGCGGGGCATTTCTAATCATATTAAGAAACAGAGAGGGGCGGGAATTGCACTTCATAAATCATGACATCAATCCGATGATCTGACGTTTCATCTAATCTTATATACCGTGTTTTGTCGTTTCACATTATGTGTAGCGATGAAAATCCGAAAATTTCACTTGAAATGATACCGAGAAACCGACGGATAAATCCCTTAGATACACAGCAATGAAATCCCCATCGGCCATGTGTATAACCTTATTTCCAGAATGATGTAGCTGCCTTAACGAAACTGATCAAGCCAAATAATATTTGCCTTCCGACGTTTCTATTCCACTATACTAAATGCGGAAAAATTTTGTAATAGGATTCCATTCTAAATGTCTATTGAAAACCAATTTGTCTTTGATGTTAAAGTACACTTAGCTATAAACAAACCTATTATGTTATTGCGTTTACAGGAAACGCAAACGCTATTAGATCAATTTATTCCAAAGAGACAAGTATAAGTAAACTCATAGCGTAAGTTTTAGTAGTTACTATAAGTCATAAGGCAACTCGTATTCAATATTATCTGTAATTATTTAGGAAAGTGCTGCTCTAAATCAATAAAACAGAATAGTGTACAAAGGATAATAATCAATTCATGCAGTAGTTTGTATTTATTCGTATCTAGGACGAGAGTCGCAAGTTTTTACTATAACTACAGTCATAGACTCGAAAAAATGCTACCATGGAATTTACAGAAGTGCCTGCAATATTTATCTTCCAATAAATGATAAAATCAATTGAATTATATTAACTTGCATCTGCCACAAAAATATTTTTCTGTATTTAATTAGCAAAACAAACAGATAAATCAAAGAGAAAAGCAAATAAATTGTAACTATAACGAACATCCACATATTGTGGATTTTTCTGTAAATTAAAATTTCCACTTGCAGGACCTTAAATGTTTGTCGGTTTTAAGTTGGTTGGTGCTATTGATCTACGACTTAATTTAATGAAGATGCCATAAATTCGTATACCTGTCGGAAAACGGCGTTAGACGAAAATAAACTACCGTCACAGGGGCCGCAAGTGAGATAAGGCAGGTTATGAGAGCTATAATGAGTTTACTGGTGGATGTTTTAGAGATTTACTATGTCTTAGTTTATTATTTATTGCAGTCAAGGTGCGCGCTGTGTTGGTTCAGCGAAAATATTGGAACTTGGAGAGTGACAAAAATTATTTTGGAAGTTGTCTAGAGTTATTCAGTAAACTTAGTTTACGGAGATATTATGGTGGGCCCAGTTTTATTCATGTTAATAGGTCAATATAATTGTAAGGAAATTCTCCATGAAGTTTCAGTTTAATCTTTAGGCCGGTCGTCCTTTGGATGTGTATTCGTCCGAAATATTTTCATGATAAATCGGACGAATATTTTCACAAAGACTTTCTTCCATTAATTAGACTTATTAGTTTTTCAACATCCATTATTTCTACTCGGTATGTCACACAAACCGTCACTGCCATCAGAATAACTGCGAACAAATCCCATTTATTTCGGATAGATCGCATATCGTATGTTTTCGGCCGAATTCGCACGAATGATTTCGAACACAGTGTACGACCTTCACGACCTTCAATAAGTTTCATTGAAATGGGATCATTCGCACTTTTTCGTTCGATTTATGACGAGTCAATTCGGACAAAAACGCATCCAATGGATGCATTTTCTTCCGAATTTTTTAGTCAGATTTCGCATATGTGGTATCGTTTACTAGACAAGTCAGTCCTACGTTGTGATTCATCAAACCATCATATAAATTCCTCATAATGGATGATTATCTTTTGGAAAATAATTATCTTGTTAGACGGCGATTAAAGTTTAAAAGAAAAAAGTGTTGGGTTAATCATATTTTAGCAAAACGAAAAAAATTCGGGGAATTTCATCATTTATTTAATGATTTAATGACAAGAACAAGTTTTTTGATTACTTGTCGCATGAATCAGGATAAGTTTAAATAGGTAATTTCGATGCCATAAGAGAACCAATAAAAAAAATGTCGAATTTCCGTGAAACCATTTCACCGCAAAAATTGTTTCAACTTTTTACTAAAACTTTCTCTGCATGTCTCTCATGTGGTACGATTTGTTGATCATATCCCACAAAGGCTTTCTTTCATTAATTAGACTTATTAGTTCTTGAACAAGCATTATTTCTACTCGATATGTCACACAAATCATCACTGCCACCAGAACAACTGCGAACAAATCCCATTTACTTCGGATAGATCGCATATCGCTTGTTTTCGGCCGAATTCGCACGAATGTTTTCAAATACAGTGTACGACCTTCAATAAGTTTCATTGAAATAGGATCATTCGCACTTCTTCGTCCGATTTCTGACGAGGCAATTCGGACCAAAACGCATCCAAAGGACGACTGGCCTTAGGCTTGTTCTGATGAAGTCTGCGGCCAAACTGACGAAACATCAATTAAACCAAAACAATAATGAATATTTGCCACCCAAACTAAGAAATAACAAATGTATTGTAGAGATTCTATGCTAAATATACAAAATAAACAAAGAAGTCGAATCTAGTTTCAGTGGCGGCTCGTAGTTATTTAATCGGGGGAGGCAGTTAAAAAAGATGCGAGCGTAGTGAGCCTAAAAGCGCCGCAGGCAAATATTTTTCGTGGTTCAAGGTCATCCCTTTTCCGGGTACTTTTGGTTAATAATCTTGCTCACGTCCCATGCCTGGTTGCCTTGATAGGAAAGTTTATTATCATGTTTTTATGAAATTTAGGAAAAGGAGCTCTACTTGGTCAGAAAAATATTTTGCATAAGTACCTACTAAATACAAACTCTTGGTTACAAAGAAAGATACAAATATCGATTAATCTGTTTAAAATTTCTCTATTTTTTCTTACTGAGTCATTAAATCTTTGAATTTCGATTTGACGAGCTGAATCTAGAACGGTTATTATTATTTTGTTTGCCTAAAAGTTGGAATTTACACATAAATGTAATATGCTCTTGACTTTTTGAATGTCTCTCAATCGAGCGACTAAATTTTAGCCAAACTTCTTCACCCCGAACTGAAAATAAAACGCATGGCCAACAAAACAATTTTTTTAAAATGAAACTTCCCGTTAACCATTTACATTTACTGTACCAATGATTAACAAAACTACGAGGCGGTTTACCCTGATTAATTAAATAACTTACTTAGGTCTGGATGAAGATCCTCTAAATCTTTGACGAACAATATATCATCGTAACACATCCGAATAAATTTAAATTTTATTAAAAAGTTAACAATGTCTTCACAATTTTTAATATTTGTTACAGTGTCAGTTCCCTCCCCTTCCATTTTAAGAATAAACTTTTGTTTGCACACAAAAAAAACACAAATACCTAACCTGTTTCACCTCACACTTACACACACACCCACACAAACAAACAACAACTGTTACATAAAAAACGCAGGCATAAACGCTTGTTCCTTGTTCACAACAGTTTCTTTCGTGTTTGAAAAAAGGTGTTTTTGCCTCCAACTTGAATGTGCTATGACAAAAAATAGTAGTAGTAACTAAAACGCAGGCGTAACAATCGTAACACATGTTCACCACAGTTTCGTGTTTAAAAATAAAATCGAGGAGCGCCTCGCAGCCCAGAGCGCAAGTGCGAGTGTGTGTGACAACAACACAGGCAGAAGTGCGATTCGAGTCGTAAGTGGTATAGATCCACAGATGAGAGAAGTTAACGAATATTTCGAGCATTTCAACAGGGTGGCGGTTAATTCAAATTCTGATTCAAAATATTTATCTGTAAAAGTTGTTAAATTAGATCAATCTAGTATCTATATTTTAAGAAATTGAAAAAAACATATTTGTAAAATAAAAATAAAATAAATTAATGTCCATAGAGTAGGCACTGCCTCCCCTGCCTCCCTTGACGAGCCGCCACTGTCTAGTTTAGACATATTAGCAGATAAACATAAAAATTGACAAGTACACAAACACGACATTTTTATATTTATTTTTTAATGTCTAAACTGACTTATCCATTTTATTTAACATTGTAATATTTTTCGTAGCTCATACATCCAAAACGAAACACTCATTTTAACCAAATAAAAAAATTTGCATTTCAAATAAATTTTATATAGACATTCAGGAAATTCCTGCAAAGTGACTCAATTCCTGGTTCAGGATGTGAGTTGACAGTCTACATCACATCGCACCGAATAAGACTATTATCTTGCTTATTGATATTCAATATATCAATCAGGTTTTGAATATTTAAACAAGCCACATTATAGAAGTAAAACTTAATTTTTTACGCAAAATAAGGAATAGGGAAATTAAAATTGGAGTGTGAGAAAATGACTTGAATAAAATAGTTTTTATCGATGTATTTACTGTTTTATTGCTTGTAAAAGTCGAATGGTCGTGCAGTTTTAATAGGAATCTCGACAGGACATTAAGTTAGTTGCCTCTTCTCAAAGATAATACATTACGCGTTTTACATTTTTCCTCATCGTTACTCAAAACAAACTTTATTGTTATTCTGTTGAAAGTTAAACGCAACCCGCGGCAGCGTTTTTCAAAACAAATTGCCCAAAATATAAAAATCAATATCAGCACATGATGTTTCCTCTCTACATTCGGAAACCTGTTGGGCCCCTCATAAATTTCCCCGCATAATTTCGCAACCATATTTCATAATAACCTCGACAGTAAATAAAAAGCTACATTCAGGACATATTATATTTATAACTCTCTGTTGGTGGCTACTGAATCTCCTGAGGGTCACCCTCTATTTCCCCTACATCTACATCGAGACCAAGAATTATTTATCTATTTGTAGTTTACAAATTATTGAATTTCCAAGGTAAAAGCAAACACATGCAGGTGAAATGTTTCCACTGTGCAGACAGAACATAAATCGCTCACGATCTTCCACTAATTGGTACACATTGTTTCAAATTGCGGAACTAAGACTGAATGTATCAAGGTTTGAGGGCACACGCGGCCCAAACGAAGGCACAGCAACCACAATTATTTAATTTAAAGGCATCAAACGTTCTAGTTTTGTTAGGGAGGAATGAAGCGAGAAGGGATATAAAGTAGGAGTGGGAAGGTAATTTACAGAATAAATTAGCAAAATGTTTATCGAGTTTGTCACCTAAACTCACATAACTAAAATTTTATTCGCACCTTGTATACGTGACATAATTTCACATCAGGACAGTTTTTATATTCAATCCTTAGATAATGAAAATGCGATATTGGAAATAATTTAGTAAGGGGCAGGTAAATTAGAGAATAAATTAGCAAAATGTTTATCGGTTTTGTTATCTAACCTCACATAACCTAAAATTTTATTTGCACCTTGAATACGTGGCATAATTTCACATCAGGACAGTTTTTACATTCTATCCTTAGATAATGAAAAAGCGTGATTGGAAATAATTTAGTAAGGAGCAGGTAAATTACAGAATAAATTAGCAAAATGTTTATCGGGTTTGTTACCTAACCTCATATAACCTAAAATTTTATTCGCACCTTGTATACGTGACATAATTTCACATCATGACTGTTTTTACATTCTATCCTTAGATAATGAAAAAGTGTGATTGGAAATAATTTAGTAAGGGGCAGGTAAATTAGAGAATAAATTAGCAAAATGTTTATCGGGTTTGTTACCTAACCTCATATAACCTAAAATTTTATTCGCACCTTGTATACGTGACATAATTTCACATCATGACTGTTTTTACATTCTATCCTTAGATAATGAAAAAGTGTGATTGGAAATAATTTAGTAAGGGGCAGGTAAATTAGAGAATAAATTAGCAAAATATTTATCGGGTTTGTTACCTAACCTCACATAACCTAAAATTTTATTTGCACCTTGTATACGTGACATAATTTCACATCATGACTGTTTTTACTTTCTATCCTTAGATAGTGAAAAAGAGAGATTCGAAATAATTTAGTAAGGGGCAGGTAAATTAGAGAATGAATTAGCAAAATGTTTACCGGTTTTGTTACCTAAGCTCACATAACCTAAAATTTTATTCGCACCTGACATAATTTCACCTCAGGACAGTTTTTACATTCTATTCTTAGATAATGATAAAGCGTGATTGGAAATAATTTAGTAAGGGGCAGGTAAATTAGAGAATAAATTAGCAAAATGTTTATCGGTTTTGTTACCTAACCTCACATAACCTAAAATTTTATTCGCACCTTGAATACGTGGCATAATTTCACATCAGGACAGTTTTTACATTCTATCCTTAGATAATGAAAAAGCGTGATTGGAAATAATTTAGTAAGGAGCAGGTAAATTACAGAATAAATTAGCAAAATGTTTATCGGGTTTGTTACCTAACCTCATATAACCTAAAATTTTATTCGCACCTTGTATACGTGACATAATTTCACATCATGACTGTTTTTACATTCTATCCTTAGATAATGAAAAAGTGTGATTGGAAATAATTTAGTAAGGGGCAGGTAAATTAGAGAATAAATTAGCAAAATGTTTATCGGGTTTGTTACCTAACCTCATATAACCTAAAATTTTATTCGCACCTTGTATACGTGACATAATTTCACATCATGACTGTTTTTACATTCTATCCTTAGATAATGAAAAAGTGTGATTGGAAATAATTTAGTAATGGGCAGGTAAATTAGAGAATAAATTAGCAAAATGTTTATCGGGTTTGTTACCTAACCTCATATAACCTAAAATTTTATTCGCACCTTGTATACGTGACATAATTTCACATCATGACTGTTTTTACATTCTATCCTTAGATAATGAAAAAGTGTGATTGGAAATAATTTAGTAAGGGGCAGGTAAATTAGAGAATAAATTAGCAAAATGTTTATCGGTTTTGTTACCTAACCTCACATAACCTAAAATTTTATTCGCACCTTGTATACGTGACATAATTTCACATCAGGACAGTTTTTATATTCAATCCTTAGATAATGAAAATGCGATATTGGAAATAATTTAATAAGGAGCAGGTAAATTACAGAATAAATTAGCAAAATGTTTATCGGGTTTGTTACCTAACCTCACATAACCTAAAATTTTATTTGCACCTTGTATACGTGACATAATTTCACATCATGACTGTTTTTACTTTCTATCCTTAGATAGTGAAAAAGAGAGATTCGAAATAATTTAGTAAGGGGCAGGTAAATTAGAGAATGAATTAGCAAAATGTTTACCGGTTTTGTTATCTAAGCTCACATAACCTAAAATTTTATTCGCACCTGACATAATTTCACCTCAGGACAGTTTTTACATTCTATTCTTAGATAATGATAAAGCGTGATTGGAAATAATTTTTTATTATACTTATCTGGAAACACCTTGTTTTCATCTGTTTTTGCAATGACGTAAAGGTGACGTTTTCAGAACAGCGCACGGAAAACTTTTCCCGATCTCCTATTCTTTTTTCCGTGCACTAAATATGACAGAAACTAAAGCATCGCCGATAATAAACAAGTCGTTGCTATGGAAATGTTAATCGTGTTTGCCTACTATTTTTACGATGTATTATGATTACTTTGAAAATAAAATGTTCTAAAATTACTTCTAATCCTTTTTTGGGTTGTTTTTAGATAAGTATAATAAAAAATATCGTTCATTACACGTCCAGAAATGGATTTTTCGTGCTTGCATGACTTCCCGTGTTCGGCTTCGCCTCCCACGGGAATTTGTCACGCGCGCACGAAAAAATCCTTTTTTCCAGACTGGTAATGAAATATACTATAGTAAGGGGCAGGTAAATTAGAGAATAAATTAGCAAAATGTTTATCGGGTTGTTACCTAACCTCACATAACCTAAAATGCGTTCGCACTTTGTATATTATATCCAGCTGGTGCTTGTACGTGACTAATTCCACATCTGCAACGTTTTTACATTTTATTCTAAGATAATGAAAAAACCTTTGCTGAAACCCCAGTTTATTTTATTACAACATGCGAAAACTATTACTGTTCTTTGACACGTCAGTTATGCTCCCGTATAATCGTAATTACATTTTCATCAGTGTTGTTTTTATCCACGTTTCCCCCATCATACATCCGACGATCTGTTTTTATTTTTACTGGAGCAATATAAAGTACACACACACACAAGTGGAGACAGAGAGAAAAATCTCGAGACTCGCACGGGAAATATAAGAAAAATAAGCATTTGGGACCGATATTCCCTGAAGATAAAAAAGTGTAAAACCAATAACGGCAAAGGCGTGGAAAATCCTAATGTTATTTTAGAGTACACTATTTTCCTTTTTTTGTTTAGCTTGGAATTTGCTGCGTGGATCCCATTACAAGAATTGAAATAATATTAAATCATTAATGTTTCGGAGGAAAATTGTTAGAGTACAACAGTGGCGTACGTTGTAAACACGAAATTTCTAAATAAGTGTTCATATGTAGGCTCCTGCCGGGGTTCATGTGCAAATGAATCGAAAAATTCTTTACTAAATGAACCCCCCACTCAATTTTCGCTAATACTAAAAATGTTAAATTTTGAAATAAAAATTCAATGAAGTTAATTCCACATCGCTGATTAAAAGATTAATATTTTTTCCAATCATTTATATTTGCATTCAGTATTTGTAGATCAACTTTCCAGCGTTTTATGATTTTATTATAAAATAATTCATTCGGATTTAAAGTGTGCAGAGACTGAAATAAAATTAATTATGGATATTTTCTCTCGAAGCAGCTTTCAATTCAATTTATGCTGTATAGTACTAATGACAAGGCAGACGCGCAAAACCGACGCTTTTTATTTTTAATTCGGTTTTCCCTGAAACCAATAAATAACTCACCTATACAGCATTCTTTCCTGTCGATCAGCCTCCACATAAATCCGATAGTACATAAAAATCATGACCATTCCCGGCACCCAGAAACTGACGCTGGATGAAATCACCGAATAAGTCCGATTGACCGTAAACTGACAAGCAGTCGGATTCCTCCTTCTGAATTCCATGTGTTCCACCGTTGTGTACCACCCCATGAAAATCGGCAGAAACGACATCAAAGCTGGACTGCACCACACAACCGCCAACATGAGCACCAAACGCGCATTGGTCATAATCAACGGGTAGTCCAAAGGTTGCACAATCGCATAGTACCTATCAACACTAATACAACATAAATGAAGAATCGAGGCGGTGGAGAAGTACACGTCCAAAGAGTTCCACACATCGCACATAAAATACCCGAATATCCATATCCCGCCTGTGAGTTCCACACTGAAATTGAAGCACATCGCCCAAATGGCCACCAGCATGTCGGCTAAAGCCAAACTCACCACGAAGTAGTTCGTAATGACGCGGAGTTTCCGATGGCGCATCACCGAGACTATTACCAGAAGGTTTCCGAAGAGAGCAGCGATTATTATCAGAGCCATTACAATTGTTTTTAGGGCAAGGAGGAAGCACAGTGCCCAAGAGCATGTTGACCATCCTTTGGATATGTACTGAAGTGAGCTGTTGGTGATGAATTCGAAGTCGGAGGTTAGATTGGAGGGGTCGGTGGTGTTCCGCAGGGACTCCTGCGTGACCAGCTCGGATTTCAGCTGGATTACGTTCATGGTGGTAGTTGGAGGATTGTTCAGTAGGCGGCTTTGTGTTTTTGTCTGGTTCTGACTCTTGGCAGGTTGTGATGAGCAAACATTTTAATCTGGAAAACACAAAATTTCGTAAATATAAAGTCGAGAATTTTTCGATTAGTTCCCTAGAAAAGTTATAATTTTGAATAAAACTAAAATTAGGTTAGTTGAGGTTAGGATGCGTCCTGTATAAACTGATGCGTAACTTGTAAAAACGCCCTGTATATTGCAATTTTCCTAAAACATCAATGTATAAGAGGAAAACTGATTTCATATTTCTAATTTTCACTATTAGTTCCCTAGAAAAATTATAATTTTGTATGTAAGTAAAATTAGCTTAGTTGAGGTTAGAATATTTCCTGAATATACTCTTGTGCAACTATTAAAAACGCCCTGTATATTGCAATTTGCCTAAAACATCAATGTATATGAGGAAAACTGATTTCATATTTCTAATTTTCACTATTAGTTCCCTAGAAAAATTATAATTTTGTATGTAAGTAAAATTTGCTTAGTTGAGGTTAGGATATTTCCTGAATATACTCCTGTGCAACTATATTGCAATTTTCTTAAGATCCATGAAGTAAACTGATTTCACATCTCCTATTTTTACGTTTAATTCTTAATCAAATGGATTTATAATTAAATAATTTTGAATAAAACCAAAACTAGACTAGTTGAGGTTATGTCACTTTCTTCTGAAAATAATCTTGTGCTTCTAATAAAAACACCTTGTAATGTAATTTTCTAAGATATCAATACCCATAACCTAAATTGAATTGAATCTTCCCCTCTTTTTTCCTCGCCCATTGTATAACTTCCCCCTCGGCCGCTCGGCCTCCCTCCAGCCCTCTTTACAAACTAATTTTATTAATATAAGTGACGTGCGGCGATTGCGATGTGCGCTTTGTAAATAATTAAACCAACTTCCGAATTCTCTGACATTTGTTCTGTTGCTGTTTGTCCAATTGTTCATGCACTTCTAGGAAGTGAATTCAATTTTATTTTGCAACATAACACACAGATGGTGTTCGATTGAAAAGTCCATTGTTCAATGAAATATTAAAAAAGTTCAACTCTATCAAAAGGTTGGAATATCGTTTTGTGCTGTGTTTGGTTTGAGCGGAATTTGATACAAAGAATTTAATGTGTAGTATGGATTGTGGAAATTTTACAGTCGAGTATTGTTTTGGGGGGAAAACGCGTCTGATGTTTCGGATAATTTATCAAGTTTTCTCGTCAAATTATGTTCTAATTGACTTTGAGTGTTTCAGTTTATATTAAGATACTGAAATATAATTTCTTTAGCACTATTTTATTGAATATTCGTACAGCGCTTGAATTAGTAGCGGTCAACTTTCAAAGCTTTGAGATGTGGTCCCCTCTTAAGATATTTTGAACAGATTAATTACAAATGTTTAGTTTTAACAAAAAATACCTACATGGATTTAATTTTGATGATTCATTTAATCAGATTTTCTATCATATACCTCAAGGTACTGAACTTAGCCCTCTAGAGCGTACGTTGTTAAATTGGTTAAAAACCAAATATTTATGTCTAAGTCCCGTTAGTATTTTTCCCCTCACAAATACCTACACGTGTTTTTCTCAGAGAATTTCAGATATAAATGTGAGACGTTTGCAGTTTTTCCACAGATAAAGCCGCCGGTCAAGGTTTAAAATTTCTATAAAAGCTTTTCAGATGAATGCACACCTATCTACGTAAATTTTGATTGATCCTTCAAAATACAGATCCTTTTGTACGTTGTTATTTATCACGTGCCGGATTCAAACGGTGTTGTGACACAAAAATAAAAATAACTTAAAAAACACAATTTTACTAAAACCAGTATTTCTTTTTTATTTGTTTGTTATTTACAGCACACATTTAGTAGAGGGAAAACATACGATGTGTCCAATTTTGTTTACAATCCACTCGACCACTATTGTATTGCCAAATCCAAAGCAGTTTTTATTTTAAAGGGCGAGTTTTTGTTGATGATTCAGCGGACAAATAGAATATTTTATAAATTTATGATACAGCAAAAAACAAGATGTGTTTTAATTATGTAAAAAGAAAAAGGAAGTTTGGTATTAGATTGTTTTTGAACAATTAGGATTAATTATTAATTTAGTCGTAATTTTCTGCTGATAATTTCTATGGATGTAATCCTCATAAATTATTAGTAAATTAGTGAAATCTAAAAATAAATTACAACTAGAAACGTAATAATTATTTCACTAGCTCTCTTCTGCTATTCGTCCTTTACCAAATAAACAAATAATTGTCCTTATAAATTATTGATTTTTGCTATAAATAAAATGCTTTAGATATCTATATTTTCCCTGAAACAGTTTCGTCTAAACAGTTTTTAAGATATTTTCCCCTCGAATTTTTTAACTGTAAATGTAAGCAGGGTGCAAAATACCTCGTAAAGAATTTAATTAATTCACAGGTTGTTATATGGCTGATGTGACAAACACACCATGCCTTGCTAAGAGTTGTTTTGCCTCTCGGAAATTGATAAATTAAATCCGGATACTAAAGCTGTACTAAAACGTATATAATATTGTTCCATCAAAGTTTAGCTTAATTACATTTATGAAAAACATAAAAAATGCTTTTATTATGTTATTCCGAATAAGTACGAGTAAATATTTTATAACAATGATAAAATTGCGGATTCATTAAAAAAACTGGAGGGAATTAAAGTGACAAGTTTATAGGTAACATATTTTTTGTATTAATTATAATGCAAGACATTTAGAAATATTGTCAGGAGTTCAAGAGATAATTGGCTTCCAACTAGTTTCGACCTTTAAAAAAGCCATAAATTTACTAATGTCACAATAATCTTAAACTTATACTATAGAGAATTGTTCCATTTTCTTGTTAAAAATAGTTTTGTTGCGGCTAAAATTATAATATAAAAGGCGCAATAAAAAACTAAATTAAACACAAGTTTTTTTCCTATAAACGCCAAAACAACCAACAAACTTTCCGAAAATTTCCACTAAAATTACCTTTCTCATCTAACATACTGTTATAATTCCCCAACCACTTGTTCTTAACTCGCTCAACAAATAAAATTTTCCACGCACTATTAAACCATCAAAACTATAACCCGTACGCAAAGTGGTTCTCTTTGAAATTTTAGGCGGCAATCGTCATTTTATTATACGCAAATATATACGGGAAAATCTTGCTTCTTGCTTTTGTACCGGCAAAGCGCGTGCAACTGTGACGATTAGAGTAAAATGTGGGAGCTTTTCGCGGCTTTCCATCTATTGCAGCGCCCTCTGCACGTAGAGGCATTTCCCGCAGGTTTGAAATCATCGTCGTAGGCGGCTGGCTAGTTATCGTGTCATAGGTGACGTGATGATTGAAGATGCGTCAATTAATTAATTTTTCAGGGAATTTATTAAATAATTAGCGATATGTAAAATATTACAGTTTTGGAACCACTGGCTAGCTAATCTTAAATTTGACTTTTTCTGATGGATTAATATTTCATGCACATATTCTATCAGAATCCTAATATAATTTTGGTTTTATTGGAAAGTTGCAACACATTTTAATAAAACTTATCAACGCCGACTTAATTTTGTTAAATATTTATCAACTTCGCAGGTTCCAATACGAAATACTTCCCACTGCAAATTTCTCTGCATTTGATTGAATGAACTTTCTATATCTCGCATGATGCGCGCTCATTTTTATTCAATATATTTAAATTCCCTATCATCAGACATTATACAACTTGAAAAAGATCCCCATATATATATATATATAAGCAAACATCAATTTCTATTAAATATTTGATAACATGCGTTGCGGTGAATTTAAATTTCAGATAAATATTCCATCAACTTCACATCCTGTATTATATTTTTGTCAAGTTCACACCCAGAAATGTAACAGGTTGAGAACCTAACAGCCTATCCATCAAAAAAACACCGTGTATAAATATTGTGTAGTGAAAACTAACCAGCAGATAGATAAGTTGTTAATGAGCTCTTGATATTAAATATAAATTGAACACGCGCCAGGACACATTATTATAAATCTGGCTTATAGAGGAGCCAACAAAACAAACTTTCGATGGGGGGAATTAATTATGTTATTGTTATATGGCCCAGACTTGTTATTTAATATTTAGCAGATGTTCTAAATGGCAACCAAACAAACAAATTTTCCCGCGTCTATAGACAAGTGCAATCAAAATCGCATTAAAAATACACGCACATTTCTATAAAACGAACGACTGTTAATTTATAAAAATTACACCTCATAAAATGTCAAAGCAACAGTGATTAGTGTTGTATATATTACAGTTTTATCGGGCTAGGTCATCTGATTGAAATAACAAAAAATAAAACTAGTCACAGCTATATAAGAAAATTGACAAATTTATTTATACCATTTATTCCAACTCCATATACATAAACATTAAGGTTTAACCTTAAAACCATCACTTATGTGAATAATTAAGAATAGTATAGTGTGCTGTGTAAAATGAAAGTAAACACGTAATCTATTTTTAGAAACGTGTACCTTAAAACTGAAAATTATGTCCGGAAAGTGAGCAGAGCGCCATCTGGATTCCAAGCGGTGGAAACAGGGGAAGGTAACTGGAGGGTTTCAGGAAAGTGAAAATAGGTTTCAGTAGTGATTTTGAGAAGTTGCAGTTGGCTGTAGGGCAGCAGGACGAGCTGCAGGAAACTTGTTTTGAGTTGGAACCGGCGCATCCACCAAAAATTGAATTTATTTACGTTGGATGAAAAGAGTTCTGTTTCTACAATAAATGTGTAACGTTTTTTGTTAATTTATATATTTTCTAGGATGTAAGAAGTAGAACGCAAGGTGGAAACCGATATTTGTCATAATATTAGTTATCTAAATAAAGAAAACTTTTTCAATGTAAAATAAAAAAATATCAAAATTTTACTTTTATTTAAATTTTTTAAAATTAAATACTCGTATAAGAAAAACGGTTCTTAAATTTGATGATACTTATTGATGTGCATAGCACGACAGAATTCTCTTTGAGTTCAGTTTCTAAGAACACCAAGCAAATTTTTGATTTTTAATTTATTTCATTTACGTTTTGAATTTAGTTCATGAGTAAATTAGCACTTTAAGGTTAATAAAACGCCAAATTATGGTTTAACAAACAATATATTTGCAATATATTTGTTACAATACATTACATTAACACGGATGATGATATTTTTGTTGTATCTGATGACATATTCGACATATTTTTTACAAAATAGGCCTACAAGATTGTCTTATGCCAGTATTTATACAAAGTATTTACATGAAAACGTAACAAAAAAATGTTTATTTACTGATGAGAAACCTTTCACACAGTTAAAAGCATCTGAAAAATAACATTTTATCTTTTTTCATCAAACAAAATTAACTTCTTAGGTGTAAATCGTAAAAATATAGTTTTTGCTTTTACTTTTATAAAAATAAATAAAAGGTTTTTGGTGGATTTTTTACATATTTTACAGACGTTTGTTTAATTTTATACATACATTAGTATAGAAAATACATTTAATACAATCAGGGTGCTAAAAAGTTGCCACTTAGACGCTAATGAACACATAAAATATACAAAAAGGCAAGTCATTAGAAAACTCCTAAAAAATTAAAAACTGGAAGATTGCTCATGTTTCTGGAAATTTTTTGAATGACTTGCAGTGTACAATGTAAAATCAACAGAAAATTTGTACTCTCCTACCAGCTTCATTAAAATAATTTGAGCAAAACGGAAGACAAACACACACACAAAATAACAATACCAATTGTTTACAAAAATCTAATTATTATAGGCTAAACAATACAAGTATACACTCTTCCATTTGTTTTATTTTTAATACCTTAAGTTAGTTTACAAGTTAACAATTAAAAATAAATGCCTGCTTGAGTACGTATTATTATTTTTATATGTACAAAATTAAATCACAATTTATATCACACATTGTAAAATCTATTTACAAAACAATTCATATATTTTATGGTAAATACGTTATTTATATAATATCACAGAGATTAGTGATTTTCTATAGGATTGTTTCAAACAAACCAATAAACACTCGGACGAATCTTAAAATCAAGAGCGATTTGAAGGCATTCAGAACAATAATTGTAAATGAAGAAGCAAAATCTGCTTAGTTTATCTTATATCAATCAATCCTCCCACATCGGTAAATAACGGAATACAACTAACAGTTTTATATATTGATCTGTATCAACCGACCGATTCCATTAGAAATTTCTTGGGTTGGACAAACAGATTATTGTATTATAAATTCGCATCACCTGTAATGTGACAAGGTTTAATTAATCGCGTTTTGAAATTTATTCACTGGGATCAGTTTATTTTGTAGCGTAATTTATACAAGAAAATGTGTTTAGGAAAATAGCAAATTTATAGTAGACAGTAAGAAACCAACATAAAATTTTGAGGTTATACTAGGTTATGTTCATATTGCATTTAAATTGATTTTTCACAAATTTTATTAAACTTTTCACCGCACATACTGAAAAACCCATTAATTACCATTACACGGCCAGTGCGGAGATTCCAATGAATTGAACTGTAAAAGCTATTATGTACAGTTTTCAGTTGTAACGTTTTTTATTACTGTGTCAAAACGGTGCCTTGCTCGAGGCCACACTTAATATACCGTGCGTAACAATAAATATTCATTCATAAACTTCATGAGGCTTTATATTTGAGCTGAAAAAACGATTGTAGGCGTGCTTAAATTTGTTTAAACATTTAAATTCCGCCCATGGAACCGGTTGATGGATGGAATAATAAACAGTGGTTTTTTATTGATGGATAAATTTTGTGAATCATTCAAGTTTTTTTTTGCTATTTTTAACTTAACTTATTATTTTTTAAATTTGTTTTAACGTGGTGGTAATTAATTAAAATGATATATGAACTTCGTGTACCTAATAAAGTTTAACTGTTAAAAAAACCCTGACATAAATCTTATCTACTTACTTCTTTTCTTTTTCCTTTACGCCACACGAAAAAATAGACACCCTACGTGATCGGAAAAGGAAATGAATTCCCTGCAATTATATTTAGCTTTGTTTTTGTATTTGTTTGTTTGAAACAACCTTAACCTTGATAGAATGCCACACTATAATATACACACATTCACACACATACATTACAATGAAAAATGTTCTGAAATGTCAAAAGTAAAACACGAGTCTTAATTTATTGCTTTTTGTATACATGTTTTTGTTGTTGTTTCATCCTAGTCAATATTTTATAACATTTTCGAATACCAATAGCTAAAAATTGTAGAAAAATCCTGGATTTCGTATTGCGTGCCCCACTGAAAAAAATTGGTACTTTTCAAGGATACATCGTTGCGCTTGGTTATTGTTATTGAAGTTCATTGGTCTATAATTATTTTTTGTTTGTAATCTTTTTTCATCATGTTTATTATTCCCAGGTGGCGCGGCAATCAATAAACATAATAACTGTAGGTATATTCGAATGCAAAACAACACTGGTATTAATCATCTTTATAATTGCAGAGTTCTTAGAATGAAAATGAGGTAAATAATCATTAGGATCCTAGTAATTAATAAAATTAATACCCTAGAGGGTTCTAGAATCAATCATAACTTCGGACTTAGATTTACAAATTATATACTTCGAGTTTAAATTTCGCGCCCAGTCTAATGAATCTACTGCTTAAGAGGGGGCGCTACTTACAAACACATATTGCGATTGAGTAGCTTCATTCTTTACTCATAAAATTGATTAGACTAAAGACTAAACGCATTTTTTGTTATTAATAAACATGAGAGAGGGTGCAAGGATTGCAATAAATGATCAGTTTGATATGAACATAAATTTCCCGCACATTTTAGTTCAGCTACTGGTTAACAGAGTGCGCCACTTCCAAAAGGTCGCTGTTATCTAATATCTACTTTCCATCTCTTAACATGTAAAGTTTGGTTTTGTGTATAAAAAGTTGTTTTGCATGCAAATATATTTCTATTGAATTCGGTTAAATCGCTGTTCGTGTATTGTAAATAGTGTTGTTTCGTAGCACACAATCATAAAACGTGAAAAAACCTTGATGCCATTTCATCAGTCAATAGTGTGTTATAACAAAATTATCTGGGATCCATTTAATTGTTTCGTTAAACTCCTACACTTTCAGTATATAAAGCAATAATTTCGTCTCTAGTACATGAAAACAAATTTCCTGTCGCATTTGAAACCCAGTTTCTAAATTATATCTATCTAGAGCATGGGGCTTTAGTAATTTTATTTCCACACAGAAATTAGCATCACAGTCTTTCATCCCTGTAAGCTGGGGAGTATTCCTGAGGCTAAAGGAACCTAGCCGGCGTCTTCCAACACGAGAAGCAGCAGGGCATGGCGCATATCAGGGTGTCTTTGAATGCTTCTCGAAAGTCCCGGTTGAAGTAGGCGTAAATTAGTGGATTCAGCGCCGAATTGAAGTAACCTACCCAGAATAGCATCCCTACTAGCCAATCGGGGGTGGGGCAGTTATCACCACACAGGGTTGTTATCACGTACCTGTTGATTAAGCACAGTATTAATTAAATTTACTCATCATAAGCGTCATAACAATAGCTTAGATTTAAGCGATTTGAATAAATCGTCGATTGGATGATGTTGTGGAGGGGCACGCGACAACTTTTCGATTTGAATTTAATGGTATGTATGTTAGCTTAGTGTTTTGCCGAAATGGGACGAGGAAAGTTTCTGTGTTTGATGTTCGGTCACTGGAGAGATGCCTCGACGCCGCGCATAAAGGATCAAGTAAATAAAATTGTGTGCATTTCAAACTTTCCAGTATATAAGACATTTCAATATGACACTCATTTTGTACAACACAAATACCAGAATGGAAAACAGCTTTTAGGAAAAATACTGTTTGAGGGAAATTCTATCCATATATAATTTTTTTATTTTACCTCAAATTATTTGTAGTTTATTATTACCTACGCATTTTTAGGTTAAGTAAGGTTAGGTATACAGACTGTTTCAAATTTGCTTCTCACGACAGGGATCTCATAAACGGAAACAGATACAGCTTTGGTTAAATAGGGGCAAAGTTGTTTAATAATGTGGCCAATAATAAGCCATTTAGAAATCGAAAATATCTTTTGTAGTTCTGGAGATTTTTGGAAAAAACCAAATTTTTGTATTTTCGTTTTTATTTTTTCCGCTCTTATTTTTCAAGATATCGAAAAACCAAAATCACTTTGCCATGGATACTTTTTGTGCTTTATAAAATGACGTTAAAATTTTTCTCGTACGACGTTTCGTTTTTCCGCTGACGGCATCAACTCAATTTTTTTAAATATGGCTCTGTATTTTTTTTTTCATCGTTTTAAGTAGCATTTTTTATGTTCTATAAAATGGCGTTTAAATTTTTTCCATACGACGTTTCGTTCTTGTGTAATCATCGGGTCATTTTTTGAATACCCACGGTACTGGAATTCTTTTACAATTTCATCAGTATTTTTTTTTTCATTGTACAGCCCATCATCAGTATTGATGATTTCATAAGCGTTTATTTTATAAAATTATTTAAAAAAATTTATTCCATTGTTCTTATTATTACTACTAACAATAAATAATAGGTTAGTTTATTATAAAAGGCAAATTATTATTATTAAAGTTTGCCAAAATACTTATGAGGAAATGAAGAAAAATACTGATGAAAATGGAAAAAAAAATCCATGTAAAAGCCATTTTCTAGAACATAAAAAATGCTACTTAAAACGATGAAAAAAGTCCAGGACCGTATTTAAAAAAATTGACTTAATGACGTCTGCGCAAAAACGAAACGTCGCATGAGGAAAATGTTAACGTCATTTCATAAAGCACAAAAAGTGTCCACGACAAATTGCTTTTAGTTTTTCGATATCTTGAAAAATAAGAGCAGAAAAAAATAAAAATGAAAAGGCAAAAAGTTTTTTATAGAATTATTATTGGCCACATTATTACGCAACTTTGTCCCAATTTAACCCAAGCTGTATCTGTTACCGTTTCTGAGATCCCTGCAGTGAGAAGCGAATTTGAAACAGCCTGTATATTTTAGACAAAATTATATCTAGCCAAAATGACAATTTAGCAAAAATTCGTAATTTTGTGATGAAAATATAGTGGTATTTTTAAATTAAAAAAATTGTTCATATTAGGAATCTAAAATAAAGACGAGCATTTTTAATTTTCCGCCTTTTGTTGTATTTACACGACGTTTCATGGCGGGAATTTTAAAAACAGTCTTAGTATATAAATAAATTTTTTGTGTCTTATAACGATTCCTTCATACTTGTAAAATAAGGATCATTTTGATACAACCACATCTTCAATTTAACTATACGTTAATAGTTTACCTTTAACTTCTTGAATTTCCTACTTCTATTCGACAAAACTGAACAAACAAGCCGGTAAACAAAGCAAAAAAACCACCATCAGTTGATATTCTGTACAATTCCCGCGAAACAATAGACACCAAAATAAACTATATGATAAGTTTCATAATACAAAGTATCCCGTCAAGTGAAATGCAAACGGAATTTGGCGGTTGGTAGCACAGGCGGGTCCGCGTGCCGCCTTATAGATCTAACTGAAACTGAGGGGCTGGAGTACCCACTTCGGGTTTCATAAGAAATATAAGGAGCTTGTGCTGGGAAAAACCGACGTTCCGAAGGAAAAAAATGGCTTTCTGTAGCTAATTTAGCCTTTTATGATCTTTCGTGCGTGAGCCTTATTCAATAAAAATATGTACGCGCGCGTGTTCCAAATCAAATATAAAATATCTATATAGTATGTATGGTCCCAACTATACACTTTGAAAGTCGAAGCCAATAAAACGTTGTTTTATTAATTTTATTTCTTCATTTCGTCTTTGTGTGTTATCTGTATTGTTGTTGTTGTTTGATGGTGGTGGGTTGGTACATTGATTTTCTATTTATATGAAACATTATTATTAGACATTCTACAGCCAATTAACAAAAAATAAATTGGAGGAATATTTTCAATTTGACGTGGGAGGTGATGTAGCGTATATTAAGTTACATTTTCCTATACGATCCTGTAAGTGGGTACATTAAAAAAATTCTCAAAACAAGAAAAAATTTCTTAAATTATATGTGTGTTATTTGAAGACAATACAGAAAGTATTCTTGAGTGAAATATATTTATAAATTTTAACGAGGAAAAATAATACTTTGAGAATCAAATAAAAAATATTTAAGTAATGTAACTATATTATTCGGACTTTCGTTTCTAATTTTGCAGGAATAAAGTCAGTCTAGATTGTGGAATTGTTCCAATCCTGGTTTATCTCAGTCTTTGATATATCCGTATTTTTTTAAGTTAGAGAACAAATATTTATTTCGCAATTAAAAAATTTCGTATTTAGATAAAATTGGTGCACCTGGGTTTAATACAAGGTGATTTAGAACAACTCAACAAAACTTTTAGAGATGTAGAACAAATACATTAGCCATTAGCGCAAAATAAAAATAAAGTGAAGAAATGAAGCCATGTGGGTAGCACTATTCACCAAATGTTATTATTTCGTTAAAGAGTAGACTTTTCTGTGTGTGCGATCCAGTACCTTATTCCTCACTTCTGCTTTATCTCAATACCTCCTCCTTCAAAGCACCCATACAAAACTAATAGAATTATCGTCTGAATTACCCTATACGGGATACTCTAATAGTTTGTCAAGTTATCAAATTAACCCCCAATCCATAACATGGTAAATTACACCCTTTATATTGTGTAGCTAATTACGCAGCTGAAGAATGGCGTGTGATAAGTCTCTAATGTACGGCAGAGAAATTACTGCTCATAATAAGACAGCGTGCGCGATGAGAGTGTTACGAATGGAATGGAGGCTCGACTATCTAGCCTGTTCAACTATATTACTGTATTATAGTGTGTTGTGTGTAGTCCCTAGCAATTCAACAACATAACATTAATCTCAGTTTCAATTCACGCATATTGGATTACATTGACGGTCTATCTGATGATGCCGGGTCTATATATAAGAGAATTAACTGGGTGCGTCGTAATCGATGTTG
This sequence comes from Pediacus dermestoides, assembly GCA_963942485.1. Classification (NCBI taxonomy): domain Eukaryota; kingdom Metazoa; phylum Arthropoda; class Insecta; order Coleoptera; family Cucujidae; genus Pediacus; species Pediacus dermestoides. The sequence goes on along the minus strand of OZ012628.1, from coordinate 9,840,269 downwards.
TAGGATTGGATAATTATTTGATATGTGTGTGGTTTGGGTTTCAAATCATCAAATCATTCACAATTAATGATTTAAGATTTTTGGAATTTTGGCGGAGGCGCCGGTATCACATACAATTATATTAAATGGTCTTAACCCAGACTATTGGACACTTTTCGATTTATAATAGACTCATTTATTACCAATATGTGTTTCTTAATAATAAAAACAAGAACTATTTGGCTGAATATAGGATATTTAACAATAATTAAACTTTTGTTGTTTATTAATAAATATTTATTTATAAATAGCGATGTAGCTTTAACATTAAAATATACAGGCTGTCCCAGGATAGACACGAAATAATTTTAGGTATGATTCTTGAATACATTCTGCATTGTCCTGTATAATTTTTTTATTTGCAATCCGGGTTTTTAAAAAAAAATTTTCCATATAAAGTCATTGCAGGTGGCAACTTACGGAAACATTTTTAAGAAATTTAATAATTTCTCCGAGTAGACATCGTTTATGTTCAAAATGGAATTTTAGTTTTCGATTCAAAATAAACCAATCTTTCATCATGTATCAAATTTTTAACTGTTTTAAATACTAGTTTTCAAAATAAATTAAATGAAACGTAAACAAATTCCAAATTTGAACACTAATAATTTTTTAAGGGTTAACACTATCCAAAAAATTACAATATAATTTCGGTCGCAAATCATCTCAGCTACAAATTTTATGCATAACTTTTTTTCGATAATCAAATAGTTTAGCAGACTGGCTTCTTTTTATTCAACAGTGTTTTACTTTTTCAATCTACAATTTTCAACAATCAAGAGATGATTGCTCAAAAACTAACCCTTGTTGGGGATAAAAATTTTATATAGAGGGATGCAGAATTTATTCAAGAATCACACTCAAAAATATTTCGTGTCTACCCTGTATATTAATTTATTTACTGAGTAACAAACGTTAAATTCCAACTGGGATTCTAAAGAATTATTTTATATTTTTAAATATTAAGGGACAGTTTTACTTTTAGATTATATGTATAAGAATTACTTTCCTAGGTATTTGAAACTGTTTTAAAAATAGACTATACAGTGTGATTCAAATTCGATCCTCACCATTACGATCTCGTAAACCGTAAGAGATACAGGGTCGGTTAAATGGGACAAAATTTGAGGCATTCAGAGTGTAAAATGAATCTGTTATCAAAACTGCGATATCTCTTTTCGTTCCTGAATTATCCTGAAAAAACTGAAAAGGTCGATTTTTTATTTTTCTGTCTAGTTCGGTTATTTCACAACCGATTTTAATTTAGTAAAAACATTATTAGAGCAACTTTTTATGGTCACGATTAGATACAAAAAATTTTTTTCGACGTTTCGTTTTTGTGAAACCATCATCAGGTTCATTTTTTCTTATGGGCGCCATATTTGATTTTGATGTCATATTTTAGCATATTTTTTCTTGATTTCAATGATGTATCGCACTTTATTTATATCTTTGATTTTAAGATCAGTTTTTCAAAAAAAATGTTTAATTTGCAAAAAAAATTATGAAACAAATAAAATAGTACATATAACGAAATAAATCATTTTGAACCATTGCATCAACTATGAAATTTATTAATAATAAATCTTTTTTCAAAATTTTATATTATTTTTAATAATTTAATAAATTATTAGGTAATAGTTTATAAACAATAAGGTATGTATGTAATAAGAATAAGAAAAGTAAGAAACGTAGGCTATGCATAACAAAATTAAACAAATAACATGAGTAGATATTGTAGTGGCCAATTGTTATTGTAATTAACATGAATATTTATAAGAACGAAGACAAAATTAATACTTACTTACATCAAATAAAGACGTATTACAGTTAATGCTTGTTATGAATATCATAACTTATACCCTAAAAGAAGACACCCTCATATTTAAAGAGTTAGAAACAAATTTAAAAGAACATGGATCATTTTGTGCCTCTAGAAGAAACTACGGGTATCGCCAAAATGTAGAAAATGTTATTATTCAGTCTGTCCAGGATAATCCCACAAATTCGATTAGGAAGATTGACGATGATGTGGATACATCATATTCAATTGTTCAAAATGATTTATTTCGTTATGTGTACTATTTCATTTGTTTCATATATTTTTTTTTATAAATTAAACATTTTTTTTGAAAAACTGATCTTAAAATCAAAGATATCCGTAAAGTGTGATACATCATTGAAATCAGCAAAAGTATGCTAAAATATGACATCAAAATCAAATATGGCGCCCATAAGAAAAAAGGGCCTGAATTTGAATCACATTGTATAAACACTTTCAGCATATTTCTCAAATTTACGCTAAATTGATATTCTAAGAAACCTCAGGTATATAAAACCATTGTATTCAACGAAATATTCTGTAATAAATATTGTTCTCATTTCTTGGCGAAGGCGCCACTGTCACTTCTCCTTGCCTCTGCTCCAAACCATATCAGTTTCACCCTTCCATATCAAAATAAACTCTTCCTCCCTTTAAACGTTTGCCATTTTCCTAGCCCCCATCACAGAACGAAAGTAATACTACGGTATAAAATCGATTTGTCATATTGACAGAGAATGACCCGAAAACGCTGCAAAGTATGTCCGGTGAGTAAATTGTCCCCTATCATCTTCAATATTTCACATTAATAGAACGCGTTTCAATCAGACCTACATTTTATACAGCTTCAGCATTGATCTCAGATGGGCACTATTTATAGAATGCAGACTGCGGCGCGCCAGTTATTACTGATATTACCAAACAGGAAACGCACACATTCGCATACATTCGGGTAAGTCTCAATGCAAATGTAAAATAAAACCCGCCTCTTCCCATTTTTATTCATCACAGTGCCGTTTGTGAGTTTCTTTTTTGATGGAATGCACATCCGAGTGGTGGTGCTCCTTTTGTATACTGCAATGTGATTAAATTTTCTTTTATATTATACATATATTTTTCCTTTCCTTGGTTGAATACATGGCTTTATTCAGCTCTAGTGTAGTTTACTACAGGATGTATATGAATCCTAATATAAGGATGTGGTTCTGCATAAGTCAATAAACCCAGTCGCAATAAGCGGAAATAGGTCAAAGTAGTGCACTAAGATATAGATTGTGAGCTTCACTGATGACTTTTTCTGAGTAGAGGGAATTGGAACTCAAAATATTTGGTGGGAATTCTAAATATGTACATTAAATGTAAATATTTCTAGCATAACCTCTACTAACCTCACTTTCTTACTGAATCAAGTACATTTTCTCAGACAATGATTAGTGGTCTAATTACAGTGGACTATTTTTAGTTGTGGTACGCCATTATCAAGACATTTAAAACTATTATTAAGTTAGCAAGACATTTAAATATATAATACGAGGGTGTTAAAGCTTTTAATTACTAGTCCTCCTCGCCTTCACGCACTTAATTCCAATCTGCATTAACCTAGGACTAAATCACCGCAAAATTCCGGAAATCCCAAGTCGAGGGTGGCTGCTATAACAGAAACTAATCGATTATTTCACTACGATAAGCAAAAAACCATTGATAGCCGGCGCAGCAACTTCTTGACGGAGAATGCGAACGAACATCTGTGCCTCGGTTGTATAATTATTCCGCACATTTTATGTTTTTTTTTTGTTTTAGAACTACCCTCTGGTAAATTCTCTATGGAAAAAATTCCAGTAGCAAGTCACGATCTCAGAAACTCTTTCGCACGTTATCTGGGCCAACAAATTGCCAAAGTTGTATGTAAGTACGCGAAAAGCTTTTAGCATTTGACCTTTGATCTCGAACAATTATAACATTTATTATAGAAATAGGGTCATGATGTTTCAAAGAAAATTATTCTCCAGACGAGCGTTTTAGATTTTCTTTATTTGATAGGGGCGACATGGCGTGGCACGTTTAATTTTGTTCGTGTAATTTTATTTACGTACTTAGTAAGTATAGCTAGTTTGATTTGGGTTTAGCATATATTGAGTAATTAATTTGGAAACTTGATCTTTAATATAATGTGGCAACAGTTTGTTGTAATAAGTTTTTAGAAGCGCTACCGCTTTAATTGGTGCATCAATAACTAGTTACTGATGGGAAAATGTAAGATATCAAAATTCAAGCGGCGGAAAATGAGGGCTTGCTTATTTTAATATTGTTATATTAATGCAACGTTCAACTAATATAATAGATATTACTTCCGTTAATATATAGGTGCACTCAACAGGGTGCTCAATTTACGAGGCGCGGCATTGCTCATGTAAACATAATACAGGTCATATTAAGACAAAGTTGGCTGAAACAATTTAAATAGCGAGTTTATGCTTCATAAAAATATAATTAAAAATTACAAACTGAAACTTTCGTAGGTACTCAAAAGTTTATTTTCAATTTTAAATTTCTGATGTAGATTTTCCTATGCAGACCTGATCTTTGCAAAACTGAAAATTTTGAAATTGGTACAGAACAAATTGGACCATGAGAAATTTTTTGATTCGTGCAAAAATGATCTAAACTAACTTCCATAATGATGATCATTTTTTTTCATAATGATGTCAGTATCTGGCTACATAAAAAAGCAAATGTAAAAAAATTCGATAAGTGCTTTCAAATTAATAATTTTTTAAAACACTCTTCATGATTTTTGTTGCAGACTATATCTAATCTAAGTCTAAAAGTTAGGTTAGGGTCTGTTATTTTCTTTAATAATGCTAATATTTTTGTTTTTTTTCAAAACCGATCAGTGGTTCTAAAACGATATCGTCTTAAAACAGTCACTGAATAAAATTTGCTGAAAACGTGTGACTGTCTAAAAAAGTTTACAAAAATGTGGTTATGGGTTTGTAATTTTTTTATAATATTGCCAATATTTAGCTGTATAAAAATGTGCAAATTTTGTGAAAATCCGCTCAGCGGTTCCCAAACTGTGAGACTTTAAACAAAGAAGCTTATGGAAAAGTTTAGAGATATTAAAAATGATTCTATACTGTTTTTAAAATGTAATTTTGGAACCATTGGTGGGATTTTGGTAAAATTTGCTTTATTGCAAAGCCGAATGTTGGTTTTATTTACAAAAAAATCCACAGATCTCGCAATTCTTGCAACCATCGGAGGGTGTTGAAAACAAACACAATATATAATCATGATAAAAATGTTCGCAATCCTTGCAACCATCAGAGACATTGGAAATCATAACACCAAATTTGAAACATAATTAACTGTTTATTATACACGCAAGGTTATTATAAACACAGAATTTTTTAGCATTTTATTTTTGAAAAACTTAAGTAGTACTTATTAATATAATACATCTTATACACATCTCAATTTACGAGTTAGGTAGTAAGATATAATAAAAATCATTTTTAATTAACCAACTTATTTATAGCCCTCGGCTATCGCCTCGGGCAACAACTTTTCTACTCAGTGTCACTTTCTTCTCTTATAGTGTAATATACTATTTCTAAGCAGATAGCACCTACCATCCGTTGTCTTTAATTATAAATGAGTATGTTTGTTTATATTAACAACATTAAAATCCAGTCCGCCTTGCACGTGTTTAACATAAACAACCCTGAACACTACCATACTGTTCTAAAACCACAGAATACCCTCTGTATCTAAAACTCACATACAAAACTATAACCATTGACAACAAACCAGCATAATGTGGTCCAGATACACAATTTCATATTTAGTTTAAAATACTAAAGGTACTTTTCAAAATTCCCTTTTCAGCTATACAGGGTGATTCGAATTTTACCTTCAATAATTTGGGAATCAATAGAAAACTTTAAAAAAACATCAATTTTCTTAATAAACTTATATCGAAAATTCAATCGTTTCGGAAATACAGGGTGTTGAAGTTGCATATTTTTTTTTTATAAATTCAATATCTCCTGTACCATAGGGAATATTTTATTGAAATTTGGTGGGTATTATTTTATTAATAAGTACCATATTTAATCATCATAATTTGTTTTCCTATTTCAAGCAGTGGCGCAACCACAGGGTATGATTCTTTCTTTTTATATAAAAAGTAGGTACGCCAGTGATATAATATTTTTTTCTACATTTCTGAAACTAGCAGTCGATTTACGAAAAAAAAGTCCTTAAATAATTTTTTCCTAAAACGTATCGTTTTATAGTAAAATTTTAATTAGAATTCATTGTATAGGTACAATTTATCGCAACAAGACAAGTATGTACCTACCTATGTATTTCTAACAAATAAATAAAAAATAAAAAAACTAAATTTATTTTACAACAGAAACTTAAATCATTGGAGGAACTGCTCAAAATAAAAAAAAGTTCAGGAGATATTAAATTTATTAAAAAAAAATATGTAATTTCAACACCCTGTATTTCTGAAACGGTTGAGATTTAGATATATGTTTATTAAGAAAATTGATATTATTTTTACATTTTTAATTGATTCCCAAATTATCGAAGGTTCAATTCGGACCAGCCTGTATACTTGGTACTTGTCTTATTGCAATAAATTACCTACAAAAATTAAAATTTTACTGCATAACGATTTGTTTTACAAAAAAACTACAAGAAAACTTTTTTTTCGTAAATCGACTGCTGGTTTCAGAAATGTAGAAAAAATTTATTATATCATTGGCGTATCACTTTTTTTTCTAAAAAGAAATAATTTCTCCCCAGTGGTTACGCCACTGCTTGAAGTAGGAAAACAAATTGTGGTGATTAATATGGTACTTATTAGGAAAATAATATCCACCAAATTTCAATAAAATATTCCCTTTGGTTCAGGAGATATTAAGTTTATTAAAAAAAAAATGCAATTTCTGAAACGGTTGAGTTTTCGATATAAGTTTATTAAGAAAATTGAAGTTTTTTTAAGGTTTTCTATTGATTCCCAAATTATCGAAGGTAAAATTCGGACCACCCTGTATAATAGTAATCGTATAAACGTGTTTGTGTTGTTTTCTACATGTTTTCAACAAATTAAGAACTACCTGGTCTAGTTTGTTGCATTGAACCCTTTCATGTTAAAGCGAGAAAATTCTAATGTTATTAAATTTTAAGTTTTTTTTAAATAATTATTTTTAAATAACATTTAGAAATGTTTATTAAGTAAAATCGTACTTACTCAAATTTAGTGCTTTTCAGCTTTGGAATTTAGATTAATAGATTATACGCTGTGATTATTCAAAAATACTAGTTTTAAATTTTTTCATTCATTTAAATTACCCAGTCTGTTAATATTACAACGATACAGGAACATCCCACCCATCCAGGTGACCATCATCTCATCATCATCACTCTGATCAATACAATAATTTTACTGAAACGGCAACATTCCAACATTGGACACTGATCGTACGTGGTGCTTTTCAACCTATCTATCTCATCTAACTGCGCTGTGTGACGCTTTTCGTGTCTTTCAGATCGTGAATGCGGCATCAGTTGAGTGTTTTCAACACTAAATATCTGATGTGCCCAACACATGACTTTCTTATACATTGCCATTATACAGTTTTAATATTTGGAAAATACTGAAGGGGTAGCCAATAATCATATGCAGTCGACATTCAAATTTTAAATTAATATTTTTCAATAAAAATCGATGAAAATAATGTAGTTTTTGATATCATTTGACGCGCAATAAGTTTCTCATTCCACTGATAAAAAAATATATTCTCTAGGCTGAATTGGCGAGCAAGAATTCACCACAATAATGTTAAATCCTTATGTTCAGGTTTGAAAACGGGCACCCGGTATATTGATATATTGTAATACAATTAAATATTATTGAAAAAACGGCGCAAAATAGAAAACTATCGTGGAGCGAAGCCCGCGGGGGACAGTTAGTAATAAATAAATAAATATGATTTTATATTAATAACGTATTGAATGTCGACTGCATATGATTATTGGCTACCCCTTCAGTATTTTCCAAATATACAAACTATATAATGATAATGTATAAGAAAGTCATGTGTTGGGCACATCAGATATTTTCAATAATAATTATATGTACAGTTAATTTCATAGAAATCGACTACACCTAATATTTCCCTGATTCCCTGTGTTACAATGCCTTTGTTTGATTGTCGTTTACTGTCAAATTGACAAATTAAGTACTTATTTGCTTCCGTCGCCAAAAATCAAAATGCCAAAACTTACTGAACTGCTACAATCGATTTCCTCAACGGTATAGATTTCTGTAATTTAAACATGAACTTTTGTAACTGAGAGATAGATGCTACAATCGATTTCCTCAACGGTATAGATTTCTGTAATTTATATAAAGTACTTTTGTAAATGAGTGATAGATGGCGCTACTACCTATATGAAAAATTTTTGACGGAATTTCAAAAAAAAGTTCAAACAAAATTTGTTCAAAATTTAATTCTAAATCAATGTCTAAGAATAAAAAAATGTCGTAAATTGTTTATTTTTCAAGATATTCCTAAAAAACCTAAAAATGTCATCAGGTAAGTACCACTTGTGTTGGCGCTAGACGAAAAAGATTTAATGTGGCACCCACAATTTTGTTCAAACTCTTAAATTTGAAATTTGAATCAAATCCGGTAACTCGTTTTTGAGTTATCGTGGATACCTCTAGAATATTTTTACATTGATTACTATAAACTTATACCCAATAAATCACAAAGTTTTATGAAATATAACACATTTAACATTCTTCTTAAATTGTATCAAGGATAAACAAAACATATTGCACTCGTCATAATATTTATTTACTGTATTGGCCATACAATTCAAACTTAGGTTTAATCCATAATTAGTACGATGGTAACTATTCTGCAGTAACTTAAAATTTCTAAAATTACGAGTAGGAATATGGAATTTAAATAATGCCAAGATATCAGGAGAATATATGAGGTAATTCAGAATTTTAAAAACAAATATTAATTCGTAATATAAGCGACGCTCACACAGAAGAGGAAGATCAAAGTACTGAAGAATATGTATATAATTACTGTTGTAAAAGTCAATGTTATTTACGAAACAAAGTGATTTCAAAAATTTGCGTTGAATTTTTTCAATTCTATTTATGTGAGACAAATACATTGGTGACCATATTATAGAACAATACTCCACAGATGATCACACTAAAGTTGTGTACAAAATAATTAGACATCTTATGTCTTTGAATTCTTTTGTATGTCTTAATATGAAACCCAGAGTTCTGTTAGTTTTTGCTATTACAGTGTCAATATGATCAATGTAGGTGAGTTTTGGATCCAACCATACCCCAAGATCTTTAAATGTATAAATGCTTTCAAGTTCAGAACCATCAATTATGTAATGATAATATGAGGGGCATGTTTGTCGCGTAAATTTCATCGTCTTGCATTTAGAGACGTTAAGGGATAGATCCCATTCTCTTTACACCAACTATTGAACACATCTAAATCATTTTGTAGTTGGTATTGATCATTAATATTTTCGATGCATTTAAATATTTTACAGTCATCAGCAAAAAGAAGGAAATGACACTTAGTTAATAAGTTTTTTTTTATTGAAATCCATTTGTGCATATTATTTGAGTTCGATTACTTAAAAAAGATCTAATGCAAAACAGTAGTGGATCACAAATGTAATAAAAATGTTCAAGTTTATGGAGCAATAAAGATATAGGTACTCTGTCAAATGCTTTCTGTAGATCGGTGAAAACACAATCAACCGAGAAACCCTGTTCAATTGAGGTTGTGATGAAGTTTGTAAAAAGCAATAGGTTAGTTTCAGTACTCCTACCAGATACAAATCCATGCTGTTCCTCAATGATAACATTGGAAACATGAAAATAAAGTGCTTTAGATAGTAATAAGTCAAATAATTTTGCAAAGTTAGAGTTTATACTGATTGGTCGATAGTTATTTACTTGAGATTTAGAACCCGATTTATGTACTGGGATTATTTTGGAGGTTTTCTATAGTAGTGGGAAAGTGCCATCACGTATGCATTTATTAAATATTAAACGGAGCGGATTACAAAGTGATTCACTACAGTTTTTGACAAATATACCAGGTATATCGTCTATGCCCGAGGAATTGTTTTTTAGTGAGCAAATTCCTTTAATAATATCTTCGTTTGTAATTGTGAAAGAAGTAATATTATCGAGATTCGTACCATAACAGATTTTATTAAATTTGTAGTTATCAATATTATAATTTTGTTGAAAAAAAGAGGCAAATGAGTTGCAAATGTTTCACCACCATAATAAGAATCATCATTGAAAATCACTGAATTTGGGATATTCATATATCTTTTATTACAGATTTCACATAAGACCAAAATTGATTAGGATCACTCACTATATTTCGTTGAGAATTTTGCAAAAATGTATCCTTATTAGATTTAAGAGATAATTGTACCCTAGATCTTAGATCGCAAAAATAGTCATAATCTTGTAATGTACCTGTGGATTTGTAGCGTTTATGAGCGACCTTTTTTTGAAATACTAAGGATTTTGTATTATTTTGAATCCATTTGGGAAACGTTGAAGGGATGACATGTCTTGCAGGAACAAACTGTTTAATTGAGGAATAAATTACATCATAAAGTTCCTGAGCACAGTCGTCTTCTGACATATTACACAAAATTTCCCAATCGATATTAAAGAGTGCATTATTTATAGCGTGATAATCTGCTTCTTTAAAATTGTAAGTTAAATAACAATTACTAGGTAGAAAATCGCTTAATTCGATACGTAATGGGGTGGTGAACATCACTTTTTACTAGTGGCATAATTTCATTTACACTAACAGATAGATGGTTACATAGCAGGAGATCCAGAGTTACATTGTTAATATTTTTCACTATATTAAATTGTTGAAGATTGATATAACTCATGTAGTCACAGAAAGTAGTTTCAATTTCTGATAAAATCACAATTTTGGAATCGCGGGTTAGATTCTTGTCTTAATACTTTAATTTAAAGTTGAATGATGGTATTATCTTGTAGAAAATTACGAAAATTCTATAAAAAATTTTTCTGAGGTTTTTTGAAGTCCCAATTTGAAATTTTTAAAAATTGCGTTTTCGGGAGTTATTGTTTAGGAACCGCTGTTCAGAGGTTTGTCAAATCAACTTTGAATTTAATGTGTAACCGGCAATTTTGTCTAACTTATTAGCTCCTGTTTCCTTGCGCACTGTTAGCTTTCCGATTTGGAGCGTATAATGTTTATTGAGATAAAACTGATTTGATTTCATTTGTGCAAGTTTATCCAACAGAGCAGAGACAAAAGTGAAAACTATTTCGAGCCGAAACTGGCATCATTATGCAAAATGCTTTGGAAAGGAAATAATTCACTTGGGTGAGCGCGCGCCCTTTATCTATTTGGATATCGTAGAACAAAAGTGGAGAACAAAGCAGACCTGCCAAAAATCAAAACTTTTCGCGCACTGTCTCTCAATAAAAATAAAATGCTTATGCCGCATGGATTCATCGGGTGCGTCCCATCAAAAAAGAACATCGCATATAACCTTTTTACTTGTTAAAATTGTCTGTTGGGAGTGTACAATATAGTCCGCCTTCAAGGACTAAGGAGGTTTCTAAAGTATATAACATAGAGCAATAACTCTATTGTATCATACAAAGAGGAAATAGTAGGTCAAGGTAGTTTTAAGATACATATTCCATGTCTAGGACACAGTTTCCTTTATCTTAAGTTCAAAAGTTCTAGAGGCAACTTTTATAAATAATGTTAAGCGAACAAAAACCCCTCATTCGAATTACTGTCTAAAACTGGCATTCGCTGCACTTGCCGGAAGCAAACACTGATCGCAGGATTTTAACCAGAATAAATACCGAAAAAAAACCAGGCATGTCTCGATGCCATAAATCAGTGTAAGACAGATTGGCGATAAAGGATACAGGAGACAGCGCAAAAAATATGTCGTTACTTAAGTTTAATCTTCCTCGTTTATTGCGGATTACTTTTAAAATGGATAATCTTCATACAATCTGACGGTTTTCTTTTTCGTGTTGTGCGAACGAAAACCATTAAATGGAAATAATTGGACATACTAATTTAAATACCTTTTTGTTCACGGGTCAGGGGGACAATGACAGAACTGAAAGCAGTCTTGTAACACTAGAATGAAAAGCGCTTTTTAAGAGGGTGCCATTTGAAGAACAATACCGTAAAATGATTCGAAAAGAGCGCCAGCGACTTATTTTATGGCGGGTGTGGGATAATTAGTTAATGGTCGTGGAGTTATTCAGACAATAAACACACTGTATTTTAACGGGAATAATTACAGTATCGACGTGATTGAAATAAAAATTCTTTAGCGAGCTTTATCTAGTTAATAAAGTGTCACCTGATCTGGTCTAATACAGCCATATCATTCGTAGATGAATTAAATACGTGACGACTGCTTTTGTTGAAGGATACACATAAAAAAATTATCGATTGAAATAAGTGAAATGTTTTTGTATAATTTTGTGCTAGTACAATTTCATCTACTTGACAAATTCTACATATTTAAATTAAGCACCATTTGCTGTCACTTTATATCATAAAAATTTCAAAATTCGGCTACACTATATAGAAATATTTTCACTGGATATTTGCGTCACACTCTCCCTCTCACTCACACTACCAAGAGAGACGAACAAAAGGGAGAGAAAGAGTGTCGATTTCGTTTAGGATCTAACTTGTAAATTTCCTTACCAGAGAAAAAACGGTAGCCAGCACAACATGAACGCCCCCATAATAATACCGAGTGTTCTCGCAGCCTTGTGCTCTGCCCTCCAACTCTTCGTCTGTTGGCGAATTGTTGTACCTGAAACAAGAAATATTTTAAAGTAATAATTTAGAGGTGGTTTCAAATATCAAGGTTTTTAGCTTCTTCACAGTTCACAGCTTTCAAGGCTCCAAAACCACATCTAATATATTCATAAAATTATTTCCAGCACTTGCTTGATGTTGTATAGGTACATATTCAACGAAATTTGCTTTTATACATGATTAATTTTAATGTCAAATCGCTCTTTGGTAGCACCAGGTATTCGTTTCACACAAATTATGTTAAAAACTTTTGGTATGCTATTGCAATAAATAAAGTCACATAATATGGAATATGAAAAGCTTAGTGCTTGTTTTGTTATATGAATATATACACCTGCAAATATGACGTTGCACTTGTGTGTGTGTATGGATAATTCAATTGAAAATGTTTTGTTTGTGCAATGATACTTGTGAATTTATTGTATAATGTACTCGCACGGCTGGTTAAAACACTAGAAATATATCATGTGTATGTATGAGGCTTTTGTGATATTATAGCTTTCATTTTCGACGTGTTGTATTTTTAATGTGCATGGTAGTTGCGACAAGTTAATATAATTGTCTTTTTGTGACATAGTATAATCTAAAGCAGCTCATTTCAAAATTGGAACTAAAAGCGCTAAATATGTAATGAGATTAAATAGTTTTAGTGTCACAGTTTTATAACCACTGGTCAGATTTTAAAGTAATTTACATTTTTATGCATCGGAATGTAGGTATTATCACAAAAAATAGTTTTGTAAGGTTTTTGGACGTTATTAACAAAAACTTCACAGAATTATGTTTTTGTAAAATCCGCGTTCTAGCTTGAAAAGTATAGGAGATATGAATTTTTTTCATCAAACTATTTATTTTCCGAAATCGAGATTTAGCACTCAAATTTTTAATTGTTATTGGACGCCATTCACAAAATTTTAACAGAATTAGGTTTTTGAAAAGTCCTTCATAACATTCTATAAAAAATCCGCGTTCTAGCTTGAAAACTATAGGAGATATGATTTTTTTTCATCAAACTCTTTATTTTCCGAAATCGAGATTTAGCACCCAAATTTTCAATTGTTTTTGGACTCTATTAACTAAAACTCAACAGAATTATGTTTAAAAATTCTTACTTGACATTTTAGAAAAATAATCCGCGTTTTAGCTTGAAAACTATAGAAGATGTGAATTTTTCCACCAAACTCTTAATTTTCTAAAATCGAGTTTTAGTACCCAAATTTTCAATTGTTGTTGGACACTATTAACAAAAACTCAACAGAATTATGTTTTTGAAAAGTCCTTCATGACATTCTATAAAAAAATCCGCGTTTTAGCTTGAAAAGTATAGGAGATATGAATTTTTTTCATCAAACTATTTATCTTCCGAAATCGAGATTTAGCACCCAAATTTTCAATTGTTTTTGAACGCTATTCACAAAAACTTAACAGAATTATGTTTGAAAATTCTTACTTGACATTTTATGAAAAAATCCGCGTTCTGGCTTGAAAACTATAGGAGATGTGAATTTTTCCACACCAAACTCTTAATTTTCTAAAATCGAGATTTAGTACCCAAATTTTCAATTGTTTTTGGACGCTATTAACAAAAACTCAACAGAATTAGGTTTTTGAAAAGTCCTACGTGACATTTTAGAAAGAAATCCGCGTTCTAGCTTGAAAAGTATAGGAGATATGAATTTTTTTCATCAAACTATTTATTTTCCGAAATCGAGATTTAGCACCCAAATTTTTAATTGTTATTGGACGCCATTCACAAAATTTTAACAGAATTAGGTTTTTGAAAAGTCGTTCATAACATTCTATAAAAAATCCGCGTTCTAGCTTGAAAACTATAGGAGATATGATTTTTTTTCATCAAACTCTTTATTTTCCGAAATCGAGATTTAGCACCCAAATTTTCAATTGTTTTTGGACTCTATTAACTAAAACTCAACAGAATTATGTTTAAAAATTCTTACTTGACATTTTAGAAAAATAATCCGCGTTTTAGCTTGAAAACTATAGAAGATGTGAATTTTTCCACCAAACTCTTAATTTTCTAAAATCGAGTTTTAGTACCCAAATTTTCAATTGTTGTTGGACACTATTAACAAAAACTCAACAGAATTATGTTTTTGAAAAGTCCTTCATGACATTCTATAAAAAAATCCGCGTTTTAGCTTGAAAAGTATAGGAGATATGAATTTTTTTCATCAAACTATTTATTTTTCGAAATCGAGATTTAGCACCCAAATTTTCAATTGTTTTTGGACGCTATTCACAAAAACTTAACAGAATTATGTTTGAAAATTCTTACTTGACATTTTATGAAAAAATCCGCGTTCTGGCTTGAAAACTATAGGAGATGTGAATTTTTCCACACCAAACTCTTAATTTTCTAAAATCGAGATTTAGTACCCAAATTTTCAATTGTTTTTGGACGCTATTAACAAAAACTCAACAGAATTAGGTTTTTGAAAAGCCCTACGTGACATTTTAGAAAGAAATCCGCGTTCTAGCTTGAAAAGTATAGGAGATATGAATTTTTTTCATCAAACTATTTATTTTCCGAAATCGAGATTTAGCACAAAATTTTTAATTGTTATTGGACGCCATTCACAAAATTTTAACAGAATTAGCTTTTTGAAAAGTCCTTCATAACATTCTATAAAAAATCCGCGTTCTAGCTTGAAAACTATAGGAGATATGATTTTTTTTTCATCAAACTCTTTATTTTCCGAAATCGAGATTTAGCACCCAAATTTTCAATTGTTTTTGGACTCTATTAACTAAAATTCAACAGAATTATGTTTAAAAATTCTTACTTGACATTTTAGAAAAATAATCCGCGTTTTAGCTTGAAAACTATAGAAGATGTGAATTTTTCCACCAAACTCTTAATTTTCTAAAATCGAGTTTTAGTACCCAAATTTTCAATTGTTGTTGGACACTATTAACAAAAACTCAACAGAATTATGTTTTTGAAAAGTCCTTCATGACATTCTATAAAAAAATCCACGTTTTAGCTTGAAAAGTATAGGAGATATGAATTTTTTTCATCAAACTATTTATTTTCTGAAATCGAGATTTAGCACCCAAATTTTCAATTGTTTTTGGACGCTATTCACAAAAACTTAACAGAATTATGTTTGAAAATTCTTACTTGACATTTTATGAAAAAATCCGCGTTCTGGCTTGAAAACTATAGGAGATGTGAATTTTTCCACACCAAACTCTTAATTTTCTAAAATCGAGATTTAGTACCCAAATTTTCAATTGTTTTTGGACGCTATTAACAAAAACTCAACAGAATTAGGTTTTTGAAAAGTCCTACGTGACATTTTAGAAAGAAATCCGCGTTCTAGCTTGAAAAGTATAGGAGATATGAATTTTTTTCATCAAACTATTTATTTTCCGAAATCGAGATTTAGCACCCAAATTATCAATTGTTTTTGGACGCTATTCACAAAAACTTAACAGAATTATGTTTGAAAATTCTTACTTGACATTTTATGAAAAAATCCGCGTTCTGGCTTGAAAACTATAGGAGATGTGAATTTTTCCACACCAAACTCTTAATTTTCTAAAATCGAGATTTAGTACCCAAATTTTCAATTGTTTTTGGACGCTATTAACAAAAACTCAACAGAATTATGTTTTTGAAAAGTCCTACGTGACATTTTAAAAAGAAATCCGCATTCTAGCTTGAAAAGTATAGGAGATATGAATTTTTTTCATCAAACTATTTATTTTCCGAAATCGAGATTTAGCACCCAAATTCTCAATTGTTTTTGGATGCTATTAACAAAAACTCAACAGAATTAGGTTATTGAAAAGTCCTTCATGACATTCTATAAAAAAATTCGCGTTCTAGCTTGAAAACTATAGGATATGTGAATTTTTACACGTCAAACTGTTAATTTTTTAAATCGAGATTTAGTACTAAAATTTTGAATTGTTTTTGAATGCTATTAACAAAAACTCCACAGAATTATGTTTTTTTGAGAAGTTCTTCGTGACATTCTATAAAAATTCCATGTTCTAGCTTAAAAACTATATGAGATATAAAGTTTTCCACATCAAACTCTTCATTTTCTAAAATCGAGATTTAGCATCCAATTTTTCAATTGTTTTTGGACACTATTAACAAAAACTCAACAAAAGTATATTTGAAAAGTCTTACGTGACATTCTATAAAAAATCCTCATTCTAGCTTGAAAACTATAGGAGATATGAATTTTTGCTCTTAATTTTTGGGATTTAGTACCCAAATTCGTTGTTGAAAAACAGTAACATCAAAATTTCCGCAATGTCCAGTAGTTCAAGATCAACGGGAAAAAACGATTAGTGTATCAGGTAGTGAGTTTATATTTTAGGATGAGCTGTTCTATGAAGCAAAGCGCAACAACATTATAGGAATCGGAAGGAAAATGATCTAGTCTACTGAAAAGGAAAATTTTTGGTTTTTGTTTAGGTACATTGGACGCATCACACTAATCTACTTGGTATTAGTGACAAAGTTTTAGAATCAATGGTCAGATTTTAAGCATCTTTGCATTTTTACAAAGCTGATTGTAGGTTTCATTCAAGAAGACTAGAAACAGGAGAACGAACTCACTTGGAACAGCTTGGACAGCTCCCCTCACATGACAGATGCGCAGTACAGTAATTTAAGAACAGAGCGCATATGGCGAGTGGCGATTGAGAGCTATCGCCGCATAGCGTTCCATCGCTATGTACCGGGCTACATGGGAAGTTCGCTCTCCTGTTTTTAGTCTGCTTGGTTTCAAAAAATAATTCAAAGGTTCTAGTAGATATATTTGTATGTTTTTCAGACGTTCTAATTGAGACTTTGAAAATGGCATCAGTTTTTTAGATTGACAGTTTTAGTATCACAGTTTTATAACCACTGGTCAGATTTTAAAGTACTTAATTTACATTTTTACACATCAGCGGAATGTACGTTTTCTTTTAGAAAAAAAGCTCTAAGGTTCTATCTGTACTTATATTTTTCATACTAATAAAATGGAACTTTATAATAGGGCCACATTTCGTAGTGTGGCAGTTTTATCTTCACATATTAGATTTTAAGGTAATTTGTATTTATTTTTTAACGACAGTACCTACTAGATCACTGTCAATAGCATAATCCTTTTCCTTTGCATAAAGAGGCAAATCTGTGACGAGTGGCCCTTAAAACAAATATAGTAGAGGATCTGTCGGCTGATCCCCTAATGTCCTGGAAAGTTTTATCGTAAATGGTGTATTAAAGTTGAAAAATTTCTTGAGAAACTCACGAAATAAAAGCGGAGCAAAAAATTATCAAACTACCATCGAATACAGATGGTGCACATCAGGAGAACACATTAATGGGGTCGATGGGGCACATATTGAAGACACAAAAAAAACACCGTTATAAAACTGACAAATATCATATTTATTATACTAAACGTGGGTTAGAACAAAAAACCAAAGTAATTTATGAAACGCTGCAACAACCGCCAAAAAAAGTAAAAACTAATTTGTATCCCTCAAAATTCGTATATAAATAGAATTAGTGATGTACTCATCCGCTTTGCGCCACACTTTCCGACATTTTCAACTCAATTATCTTGCTCTACTAAAAGCCGCAGATTAAAAGTCCTGTAATTTCCATAAAAATACCACTCAATATTATGTCAGTCTAAAACATGGTGATTTTTGCGCATCCACCAAAACTAGCTGCTATTTTAAGCTTGATGTAATTGACGGATAATTAAAAACCATTTACATAATTAACAAATTAAGCGATTAAAGCATAAAAATAATGTTGCACAACCACAATCCTTGTTATTCCAGCAACTGCGTACTGCTTGAAAATCAACATCAATTTATTTAACCGGGAATACTATACTATACGCTTATATACATACACATTCATCACGAGTTATGTCAGAATAATAAATCGTTTTGTGTAGTCGAATATATGTTTCCAAAAACGTTTTGTTATACAAAACAGTCCGAATTTAGGAAACAAAACGCTTTGCTCGCATTTCCAACGAAAAACCCAACCGTCATCACACATTAATGTAGCGTATAACAGAAAAATCGAACCTGCACTAATGAACTGTGATCGTTAATAACAAAGTCGAACATCTTGAAGTGTTCGTTTGGTTTTTAGTAGTCTCAAAGTGTTTTAATCAACAAAGGAGTTATTGTCTGACGATTCCAGGAATCGTGCCAATATGCCCTAGAGATCGCCACTCGCACCAACATCGAAATCTATATATATTTGTAGGGGATGCTTTCAGCTCACCACGATGAGTTGCCCGTGCTGGAACTCTTAACACCAGAAAATTTACATAAAAGGCATCCAAATCCACTTGCCATTCCTTCGTAGATATGCATTAGAGAATAAAAATTTGCAGTAATATCCCCCATGGAATCCAAAGATATTATACATACTTGTGGGTATTTTTTTACGCCGGTTTTGTTACCACTGGGTACACAGAAGGAACATAGTTAGGAGGATACAAATACAAAATATAGAATATCTTAGCAGTTACAGTGTTTATCTAAGGATGAAGTCGTTATGTTTTACGAGAAAACATGAAAACGTGATGTGTGGGGGTTGGTTTTCAGAAATTACACATTTTAGCACAGTATTTTAGTCCATTTTTTGAGTAAAGAGAATTTTTGAATTTGACTGGTCCTTTTCCAAAGTAAGTCGCTAAATTGCCATTCAAATTGATGCATTTTGAATTGTCCCGCCAAATATTTATGGTTATGGTTATAAAATTTTCTTAAAATGTTCTTAGAATTTTATACTGAATTTTTGAGTGCCAACGAGGATGAATAGAGGACCAAACTAAATTCAAATAAATGTGAAAGGAAATTTAGAATTGTGACTTGTTCTATAGCAGTAGGCAGTAGTTTGGTTAGGAATAACCAATATATGTATACAAGATGCGTCTACCGAGTTAGGTTAGGTTAGGACATAAAATTATAAGTTCTAGAAGTCAATATTGAAGAAATTTATTTTATAATTTTTTTTAACAAAATACGAAGTAGGTATTTAATCTCATACTGTAGAAAATTTTCAAATATCATAAAAAACTAAATAGGATTTCAGTCTAGTATTTCCGGTTTCTAGTAAAATTTTCTGACAAAATCAAGTATTTGACCTTATAACCTTTTTAAAGAAAATTTTGGGAATATCATAACTATCTTAATACAGTTTCGGTCTCTTTAGTCCTTCAGCTAGGGGTCAAAAGGTAGGAAGTAAAAGTGGGATAAGACGACGCAGTGTTTTCTGAAGCTTTTTTGGTCGCTGAATCCGAATCCGTGCGTCGTTTTTCAATAAAGTGGTGCAAACAAAAGTTATTGACAATTTATTGTTTAAAACGCAATAACTCGAAAAGTATAGATTTTACAGAGCATTTTACCAAAAAAAGTTTTAAACAAAAGTTGTTCAAAATAAAAAGACTCTCCGAAAAGGTCATATGATATTTTGTCATAAAGTCGCTATTAACAAAAACTCTACAGAATTATGTTTTTGAAAAATCCTACGTGACATTTTAGAAAAAAATCCGCGTTCTAGCATGAAAAGTATAGGAGATATGAAGTTTTTTCATCAAACTATTTATTTTCCGAAATCGAGATTTAGCACCCAAACTTTCAATTTTTTTTGGACGCTATTCACAAAAACTTAACAGAATTATATTTAAAAAATCTTACTTGACATTTTAGAAAAAAATCCGTATTTTAGCTTGAAAACTATAGAAGATGTGACTTTTTTCACATCAAACTCTTAATTTTCTAAAATCGAGTTTTAGTACCCAAATTCTATAGCAGTAGGCAGTAGTTTGGTTAGGAATAACCAATATATGTATACAAGATGCGTCTACCGAGTTAGGTTAGGTTAGGACATAAAATTATAAGTTCTAGAAGTCAACATTGAAGAAATTTATTCATTTATTTATTCATTTTACCAAAAAAAGTTTTAAACAAAAGTTGTTCAAAATAAAAAGACTCTCCGAAAAGGTCATATGATATTTTGTCATAAAGTCGCATGGACAAAAGTTATTAACAATTTAATGTTTAAATGTTTAAAACGCAATAACTCGAAAAGTATACATTTTACCAAAAAAAGTTTCAAACAAAACTTGTGCAAAATAAAAAGACTCTTCGAAAAGGTCATATGGTATTTTGTCATAAAGTCGCTCGAACAAATGTTATTAACAATTTATTGTTTAAAACGGAACAAACCAAAAAGCATACATTTTAAGATAGTCTTTTTATTTTGCACAACTTTTGTTTGAAACTTTTTTTGGTAAAATGTACACTTTTTGGGTTATTGCATTGTAAACAATAAATTGTTAATAACTTTTGTCCGAGCAACTTTATGACAAAATACCATATGACCTTTTCGGAGAGTCTTTTTATTTTGAACAACTTTTGTTTGAAACTTTTTTTGGTAACATGCTCGGTAAAATCTATACCTCTCGAGTTATTGCGTTTTAAACAATAAATTGTTAATAACTTTTGTTTGCACCACTTTATTGAAAAACGACGCACGGATTCGGATTTAGCGACCAAAAAACCTTCAGAAAACACTGCGTCGTCTCATCCCGCTTTTACTTCCTACCTTTTGACCCCTAGCCGAAGGACTACTTCTTTATTCTTAGTCTGGAGTGAAATTTTGAGATAAAACTGAAGAATTTTACTATATGTATAAATCTTGCCAAATTCAATTCAATTCACTTTAATCTTGTTAGCAATATATCTAGAATAAAATTTTGCGAACCCATGTCTTAAGTGTAAACATTTCGTTTTTTTGAACTCGAGAAGGACCCACAATTTCGTCTTCTCCCCAGGAGGAGTGGATTAGGGATTTTTGAAATCTAAAAATGCTAATTTGTAATGTAAAAATATACAGAAAACTGAATTTTTTACATACATATGTAGGCGGTAAAAATAAACGAGAGTTTACTTTATTTCAACTACTATGAGATTCTGGACGAAACCTAGATTGAGACAATGTATCACAAATTGGAAACCGATATCGAGATTGTATTGCGTTATTCTAAATATACTGAGTCTTGACGAATCTCTATTGCTATTTCATGTAATTGTGTAAAACGCACCCCTTAATTCCAACAATGTTTTTATTATAGCTACATCACAAACTGAAAATATCTCTCTTTGTAATCAAACAAAAATAACAGAAGCAAAGCGAATTGGAAAAGGCAAAACAAATTAAACCCCAAATGCAAACTTTATTAGTTTATTTTTAAATATTCGAACATTTCATCTCGCAGGACCAAAACAGCGTTTTTAATATGATTGAAGTCAAAGACCTTTTTGTCGCGATGATGGGGGAAAACTTCCAATAATTTGCCTGTAATATAACGTCGTTGCAATATATTAAACCGCGGGCGTCTCAAAAAGCCGCCGGAAGTGGATTTTGTGCGAACGTATCACATCACCAAGTACTTGTATGTGGCTATAACAACAAATATAAGTTCAAGGATCTGGTATGCGCGCCAGGGGCCAAATCATATTTGAAGAGCAGCCGGCCGATTGTATATTAGATTATGTGGAACCCTTTTCCAGTTGGGAATGGTTAGATGTGACCATCAGGCGTGCGCTTGGTTGGAAAAAACCGTATATTCATCCAGTTTCTAAAGCGATTTATGAATTAGGGGTATATGCAAATGACAAGGAAATTGCAGGCGAATTTGTTTTAATGACGAAAGTTGATGTGGAACTCATTAATTTCCACGAGAATCATCAGATAAATATGTTAAAAAGTTTTTAGTTTTTTATTGGAGCATCTTTCAACTAGTTCCTGCGCTTTTCCAGAGCGTAACCTCATATTAATTTATCAAGATTAATTAAATAACTTTGGCCCATCATCCATCGGACGAGCTATAAATAATGTACGAGGAAAATTGTTCATGTTCACGCTTTCATGCAGACATATCACGTCGTTTAATTCATAACTTTCGTTTTATCTCCTAAAATACAGTTTTGGCTTCGGGTTTTCCTGCAGAAATTACGCTCTTTTTCCAAATCCAACTCCAAATATATCGGATACAAGTTACACATACAAATCCAATTAAAGGCTTACGTATTAATAGGGCATTAGTGTTTCCGGGATTAACCATACAACAGATACAGGTACCTTCAGCTTTAGTTTGGCAGGAAAATCAATACGATGCCGTGTGTGGTCCATTGAGTAAGTGAAAAGTTTGGAAAACACAACAGGGCATCGTCGAGTCGAGTGTATATTTAAAAATAAACGTCGCCCGTATTCTGTTTTGTTTGGTTTGGCTTAGTTGTCCGGCTGGATTTGTGATTGTGATTATCGGTGGAAAGTCCGGCTCTATTATTTGTAATACCGAGAGATACAATACACTAAATCTATTATGTAGATATCGAAAAGAGAACTGGGAGCAAATAAATGTTGATTTTTAAACAAATTTGCATGAAAATTTTTGTTAATCAGATTTAAACCAAACTATGTATACAGATTGTTTAGCGAAGTGTTAGACATACTCTTATTAAAAGAGTATTAATAGCGTAACTATTCTGTTTTATCGCGTACTATCTTGATAAAGTGCTTGCTAGTTCAGTCCTATACATTATTGTCACGTACCATGTCTAAAAGTTCAGTACACAGCATGTATACCTAAATTATATCAAAAATCAAGAAGACTAGAAACAGGAGAGCGAACTCACTTGGAAAGGGAAGGCCGATATACGACGACAGTTCCCCTAACATGACAGGTGCACAACACAACAATTTAAGAGCAGAGCGCACATCGCGAGTGCCGATTGAGAGGGGAACTATCGCCGCATAGTGGGAAGTTCGCTCTCCTATTTCTAGTTTTCTTGTCAAAAACATTGAAACTTTTTTCTCCATCAGATATTTTTTATGAATTTATGAACTAGTTAAATAAAACAGTGTAACCTTTGAAACCACTCAATTTCCTCGTGGCACTCTTCGTCAAAGCGTGACGAACTATTTTCCCAAGCTGACTTTTATATTCGGTTTTGATATGGGTTCAATTCTGTTTTATTCAAAATTAGAATGTCACTCTAACTTTGTAAAACAACTTTTAATTTCTGTCCAATAATTGACGAGTGGAGACGAGGCGTGGGTGTCAAGAAAAGTTTCTTCGTTATTTTGTAATTATTATTAAGATCTTGTGATGGATTTTTTGTTGCGTTGATGATGGAATACAATGTATAATGTAGGTTTGTTGTATTTCTTTTTTATTTGTGGCTTTTCCTCCACGCGCCCTTTTTATATAAGTGTTATAAATCACAGATAAAGTCAGATGTGTAATTTGGGCCAAACCTTATAAATACAGAGCAGTTTTTTATAACCCGACAAAAATTATCCTGCTTTTATTATTATTACACAGCACCTTGTGAGCCAAATTAACTTTATGATACGAAATTATTTATCAGCCAAAAAAACTTGAGATGCGGCCTTGCGGAGCCATCCACATGAAGAAATTTGGTCTCCACGTTATTAACATTGCTTGTTTATCCTTCTAAATATTTATTTTATCACGCAATTAGCAGCCCCTTAGAAGAGCCCTTTTAGTGCTAATGTTAATTAACTTGTGTATATATGTGTGTGTCTGTTCACTTTGCGCGTGTGTGTGTTATGACCGGAGTGAAATGCGTTAGTTACAGAATTACGGAGATGTGATACTGGCTCTAACTTGACATCCAACAAAGCCAAATTGGATCAATTCTATAGTGTAATTGATTGCTTGGCATTCAATTTAACTTACGTGTGTTACTCTAATGAAATACACACTAATGAATTTACCATTCAATGCTTTAAAGAAGCGAATTTTCATAACAAAGTTTCGCATAAAAAATTTCGGTGCAGTTTAACAATTTAATTCCGATAACATTTGATTTGAAGTGCACCTGATTCGTTTTGCAGAAACAACACAAGATTAAATGGTTTTTATGACTGGTAAAGCACAGAAGGAGTGATCAAAGGATTAACTTGCTGTTCTGTGGTGGATAAGCGTTCGAGCAAAATGCTTTGAAACTAAATATTTATCCAAGAGATTAATATTCGCTGGGATTGGGGCCACGGGCGCACAAGTGTTATTTTTACCATTCAAAACGTTGCGAATTTGCTACATGGAAATCAGTAGTTTTGACTAAGTGGTGGCCGGAAGCTATTTAGGTTCAGTCAAATTAGGGAAAGTGGAGTAGGAGTTCAATACTTGGACTTTAGAAAATGTAAATGTTATTACACAAAACCAAGTTTCTCATATAATTTCTTGAATAATGTGTGTTATTTGAAGATAGTACCTTATTAGTTCAAGAAAGTATTCTTGAGTAAAACATCTTTATAAAATGTTCTAAACCATCAGGTATATCCTATTTTTAAACCAAGCATTCGCAATACTAGTTTTAAATAAATAATTTCTTAGAAGCCACAATTTACTATTGAGAATATCATCATCGTGAAACTATCTTGTGATTAAAGAACGAGACAATATTATTTAGTGTGAAGCAATTAAAATACTAGAAATAAGAATAGAATTTCTTGAGTTCTTGATATAATTATCATGACTTTAATGTACAGGGTGTACAACTAAGAATGGTCGCCGGCTGTATCTCAGAAACTATTTATTGTACAGCCTTCGGAAAAAAATATTTATAGTAAAAGTAAAAGCTATGGAAAATGATAAAATCATGATTTTCTCCAAATTATAGGCAATTAAGGTAACTCAAAAATAACTTTATTGGAAAGCTGAAACAATTATACATAATTTTGGTTTAACACTTTTTGCTCTAGCTCATCAAATAAGGGTGGGAGGAGAGGGTGAATTCTTCTGTACGAAAATGCTTATAACTTCTGTTTAACTTTATAGAATTTGGCAAACTTAGTATCGTTTAAAAGAACTTTTCTTGCTTCAAACGATGTTTGATAAGAGAAGTTGTTTCGATTCATATATTTGTTGTTAGGTGGCGCTTTTTGAAAACTTATTAATTTTATCGATTTTTCTTGAAAAATTTAAATGGACTCATATATATTTATTAACATTATTAAAGTTAGTATAAAATATCGAACATATTAGTGAAAACCGCAGATCCATATCTTTTTTTGTTCAGGGAATATGGAGAAAATAGTTTTTACACGATACACAACACGTATTATTGTTATCATAAGTTGTTTTGCGAATTTAAGTGGTAGGCTTTGTAACAAAAATAACTTTATTGGAAAGCTGAAACAATTATACACAATTTTGGTCTAACACTTTTTGCTCTAGCTCATCAAATAAGGATGGGAGGAGAGGGTGAATTCTTCTGTACGAAAATGCTTATAACTTCTGTTTAACTTTATAGAATTTGGAAAACTTAGTATCGTTTGAAAGAACTTTTCTTGCCTTAAACGATATTTGATAAGAGAAGTTGTTTCGATTCATATATTTGTTGCTAGGTGGCGTTTTTTGAAAACTTATTAATTTTATCGATTTTTCTTGAAAAATTTAAATGGACTCATAAATATTTTTTTAAATAATTAAAATTAGTATAAATTATCGAAAATATTAGTGAAAACCGCAGATCCATATCTTTTTTCGTTCAAGAAATATGGACAAAATAGTTTTTACACGATTCACAACCCGTATTATTGTTATCACAAGTTATCACCTTCATTTGATGAGCTAGAGCAAAAAGTGTTAGACCAAAATTGTGTATAATTGTTTCAGCTTTCCAATAAAGTTATTTTTGTTACAAAGCCTACCACTTAAATTCGCAAAACGACTTATGATAACAATAATACGTGTTGTGTATCGTGTAAAAACTATTTTGTTCATATTTCCTGAACGGAAAAAGATATGGATCTGCGGTTTTCACTAATATTTTCGATATTTTATACTAATTTTAATAATGTTAAAAAATATATATGAGTCCATTTAAATTTTTCAAGAAAAATCGATAAAATTAATAAGTTTTCAAAAAGCGCCACCTAACAACAAATATATGAATCAAAACAACTTCTCTTATCGAACATCGTTTGAAGCAAGAAAAGTTCTTTTAAACGATACTAAGTTTGCCAAATTCTATAGAGTTAAACAGAAGTTATAAGCATTTTCGTACAGAAGAATTCACCCTCTCCTCCCACCCTTATTTGATGAGCTAGAGCAAAAAGTGTTAGACCAAAATTGTGTATAATTGTTTCAGCTTTCCAATAAAGTTATTTTTGAGTTACCTTAATTGCCTATAATTTGGAGAAAATCATGATTTTATCATTTGCCACTGCAGGTACGCCCCCTAGCGGCGAAGCTAGAAACTTGAAAATAATTTCCAGCGATTTCTCTTGGCCACTTTTGCTATAAATTTTTTTCCGAAGACTGTACGATAAATAGTTTCTGAGATACAGCCGGCGACCATTCTTAGTTGTACACCCTGTACAAAATGTTTTATATTTTTAAAATCTGTAATACAAAACATTCATTGCTTTCAGTGAAACAAATTTTATTTCGACTTTTCTGAGCGTAGTCTAGCCATCAGTGTATTTGCAGATATTAATAATTAATAAATTCCTTTATTCCCCACGTAATCCAGTTTATACTCGCATCACCAATTAACAATCTTAATACTTCCAATAATTACAGGTTCTCCAACATTGAGAACACTTTACTAGATAATAGAGAGCTTAATAGGTATTCTATTTCCCCATCACCATACACTACGCCTTGGGGGGCCACTAACTAGCGCACACGGCTTAATAATGGGGGCGTGTCTGCACCCTTGAGCACATCGCACAAGTAAATATATAGTTTACGGTGTGAATGAGTTGAGTGCCAGTGATCTGCTCCGGACATGTTACAGCCACATGACCTCATCAATCATACATAAACTGGATCACAGGTTCTAGCACCTATGGTGCCCGCTTCTCACCAAATCATCCCCTACAAGCATACGCTATCTCTGAAATGCCAACATTATTTGACTTGCAAACATTGAAACTCTGTCAGTTTAGGAGTGTTAGTTTGAGTAAGGTGTGATGGAGGAGGGTGTTAGTTTTGGAATGTGAGCATGGTAAAGGTTATCTGATAAGGATTTAGTTTTAGTGGGGTGGGTAAAAGGAGAGATTGTATGAACCCGAAGGGAGAACGTTTAAGGAAGAATGGAAAGTGGTTTTTATATCAGTATGAGTTTCTGATCTTTAAGCTTATCATCCGGGAGGAAATAGCAAAGTAGCTGTAACAAAATTTGAAATAATTTATTAGTAGTTTGAATTCTTCATTAGTTTCCAATTACCAAATCAAGTTAAATGTAGATATTATTATTATTATTATTATTATTATTAATAGTGGATGATTTAGAACAATTCTTTTTTTGTTGGTTAAAATTCATAAATAAGTACATAAATTTGACCCACTTTCTAAAATTTTACCTGTTATCAAAAAATATTTTTGTTAATTAGAGAATTCTTTTTTTTTTCTGTGTATAAACAACACATTTACTTTGAAGATTGTTAATTACATTAAACGCCTCCCATCCCGACATAACTAACCTAACCTAAAAGAATCCCACAAAAATTACTGAACTTTTCCTTTGACTTCGCCAGGTACAAAAAAAACTAACGACATTTTTAACTTTTCCGAACAAAAACTACATGGTATAAAAGAAATTTACACAAACTTAACATCGAAGTCATCATGGAAAAGTACAGCGAACATTTAAGCTCTTGTATTTATCTACAATCTGTACGTTAAGTTTGCTTTTTTATATTTTTAAGAGTAAAGTTTTAATAGCACTTGTTTCCAAGTTGATTTTAAAAACAGTTTTCCACAAACGAATTGAATTTAGACTTTCGTCGTCGTCGTGCTCCTGAAATAATTATCCTAGAGTACAAATAAAAAAGAAACTGTGAGTGTCATGAAAATAACGAAGCTGAATTTATCTTCTTCGGATAAAAATATCGAGGCGCGATCGCGCTATAGATTTTATTCATACATATCTAAGATGTAATGGAGTGCGGTTTAGCAGTTTTGAGGCGTGTTTCTCCATAAATTTGGGCATTGTGCATGTCTTTTTTCTTCTCCCCTTTGGCTGGTTGATGGAAATAGTATTTTAGCTGAGTTCTGTGCATGCCCGTGGCAGTGAAAATCCCATTTGCACCTTACTTTCTATACACTCAATTCGCTTTATATGTAAATAGCTTCTGGAGTTGGCCTACAAAAATTTTACGTGTGTTGGGGGGGTTATTTGCTGCAATTTATTGCAATATTCCGCAAGCAGCAGGTTGCATTGTTGGTGAACAAGTTGGGAGCGAGGGAAATTGGTTTTTTGTCCAGAAGATTTTTTGGATTGGTATTCTAAAGACAACTATAAGAACTATTATATTATATTGGTGATAAAGATTTTAACATGTTTATTTTAAGGAGAGTGCATCGCATAAATTTTATTTTATGTGCAATATCATGATGGAGTAAAATTTATGGAGAGTGCTATTTGATATTTGATAAGAATTTTGTGAATAAGCAAAAGCAAACAAACTTTTGGTTTTTGAAGGGTCCTACTTTTTATAAAAAAACAATTGATAAAGGAGATGAGGTATATCTAAACAAAATATTTATTTGGTATTAAATTTTCACTTAGGAGCTATAATTTACCAACGAAACACCAAATTATTACTTAGTTTAAATTCTGGTGGATGCGCCGGTCCCTAATATGCATAATTTTCAAAAAGCTATATTTTTATAACAAACAATAATATTTACAATATTTCCAAAAATTATTTAAAGAAAATATTCATCAGGAAAGTGTTTCCAATCAAAATTCGCAAAAATCTAATCTTCATCAGTATTTTACTTTTAATAAATATTTAAATGGTTCAATATGACAGCTTTTCAAACTATTTTTCGATATTTAAATTCATTTGGAGAATACCACTTTAACCTTTTAATTTTGGTGGATGCGCCGGTGTCAATTATGGATAATTTTGAAAATGCTACAACTTTACAATGGAGAATGGTATTACCAAACTATTTTTTCTTATTAATAAATAAATATTTATTCCTTCTTCAAAATCTGTAACTATATATCTACGAGCCCAAACAACTAAATGTTCGGACAAAAGTAAATTTGATTGTCTTTTTCCATACGCACAAAAGTTATCTAAATTAACTTGCATAATATTGATGGTTTTTTCTGTTATAATGCCAACATTTAGTTATATAAAAACGTAAATTCCGTAAAAATCCGCTCGGCGGTTCCAACACTGTGGCACTTTAACCCAGCAGGATGGGAAAATTGTAGAAACAAAGAATTATTATTTTCAAAACGTTGGATCTAGTAGTCGGATTTTGATGAAATTTACTTTATTGCAAAGCTGGATGTTGGTTTTCTTTACAAAAAAGTTACACAAGTTTTTATTTGGTGATTTTAGGCATTTATCGGAGCTTCAAAGTTGCACCTTTAAAAATGATAAAATTTTCAAGTAACTGTTTTAAAGAATCACAGTTTTAAAACCGCTAGTTGGATTTGTGTCAAAAAACACTTAAATCAAAGCTCAATAATCGTACTATATTGAAAAAATCCTGAAATGTTAATATGATTTTTTTGCATTTTTTTCGAGTTCCACAGTTCACTTTTCAAAAAACGTGTTTTTTTGAAGGTGCTACCTACATTAAAATAATCACAGTTTTGGAACCACTGGTTGGATTTTGGTAAAATTTACTTTTAGGCATATTTCGTAGCTTTAAAATTGCACTTGAAAATGTGACGCCATTTTCTAACGACTGTTTTTAAAAAATCACAGTTTTGGTACTTGGGGAAAACGACATAAAGGTGCTAAATGGCTTTCATCCAGTCCGGACTTAAATGTCATTGAAACTCTTTGGCATAAAATTAAACGTATTTTACGCAATAATCCACCAAGAACCATTGGGGACTTAAAGACCAAAATAGAAGAAATTTGGGACAGTTTCACATCAGAATTGTACCAAAATTTGATAAATACAATGCCTGCTAGAATACAGGCAGCTATTAAAGCAAAAGGAGACGTAACCTCTTATTAATGGTCCTAAATTAAAAATTATCCCAACATTTAGTTGCAAATTCATTTTGTAAAGTTTGCTAATTATTAAAGTTAAAATATTGTTAAATCCAATAAATAATTTTCTTCCATGCATAATATTGTTATTAAGGCTTTATCTTATTGTATTGTTAGGTGTTTACTAATTATATGCGTAAAATTTCCAGTTCACCTTTCATACTTCAAAAATTTACTTTTGTCCGAACATTTAGTTGTTATAGGGCTCGTACACTTCTACACTAATTTAATTTTTTCATGAAATCATTTTTACAAATACTTAAAATTAGTATGTCAAGAACTATTTTTAAACCTAAATATCACATAATCCTTATTATAAGCTTTTTCTAAAAACAAATTTCTTTCGCGAATATCCAAGAGTGTGTTCGAGGTGCCAGTATTCCCACTGCACATTACACAATTACTTACAGTCTCGTCTCTGCTTGTTTCCCTGTGAAATAAACAACACAATTTGCAATTTCGTGCCACGCCGACATTATCATGTTGTGCTTACACCCGCCACACGAAAATCTTAATAACATTAAAACCCCGGATACTTGCCCTGATGTACCAAAGTAGAATAACCAACAAAATAATGTTGTTGGCTGTATACTTGCTTTTTTAATTCGATGTACTAATTGCAACTGTGTTCCTGATGGTGCAGCTGGAAAAATGCTGGGCCATTTATCGAATACGGGCGCGTTCTATATTCAGCGAGAATGGCGCGAGGGCGACCAGAGTCATCTCAGTCGGTGAATTGCTCTATTAAATATTTAAAACCTTCTCTCGCCGAAGGAATTTAGCTCAGGGAATTTTTTCACTTTTCTTTACATGTTCTTTAATAAAGCCATAAATTTGCGATATTAATTATGAAATAAGGTCGACTTTTGGCGTTATATTTTCTGCGTAAATTATTATCAATCTTATAATATAAAGGCTTGTGTACTGTATTGTTAATTAAAAATTATGGACGAGTAGCTGTGATGTGCTAGTATAATTAATTATTACAGGTTTTTTCCTGCAGCCAGCGTCTTCTATGTTATTAAACGTTCCCAATAAATTTCCCCAACCGAAAGCGGTTAATACATTTTCTGCATTATTGCCCTTTCTAAACTTTATGTAATATTATATATCTATTCGCCAATCAAGTTTCTCCTAATTGAATTTCTATTCATTAACCAAACTTAAGTAATTAGCTTTATGGGTGAGTTTGTCAAAGATTCCCACATTCACGTATGCAAGCAAGATGAAAGTCAATTTCTCACAGAGTTTGCAATATGCGCTAAGGATGCCTCATATAATACAGTTCACATTTTGTTTACTCTAAGTACATTTTATTTGTCACTCAAGAAATAATTACGGTTTTAATCTCTTTCATACTGGAACACAACGGTTCATCTGTTGTTTATACTAAAACTGCATGTAAAGTTATACTTAGCAAGTTTGACAAGCTAATTATTATCTCGTCTGCGTGTATCACACGGTTTTAGTGCACAAATTTACACATTTGAATTTAGCTTACCTTAAACAGGTTCTATATAGTGATAATCCTTGGAAATTTATTGCCCCATTCATTTCACATAAATTATACTGCAATCTAGACGATAGACTACAGACATTTTCCTCAAAACTAAATATTTGTTTCAGATGCAAGCGCTACAGCAAACATAACCTCACTATGCTAAATATGATTAAAGTGTCAATTCTGTTTGATTTTTTTCTTGTAAATTTATTTATGTACGACTGCATTATAAAGTACTGTTTATGACGTATTTTTGCTAGCGTAAAGTAGCTGAGTGGCTCTTTATACACTAGTATATAATGGCACTTTATTTTACTAATAT
This sequence comes from Pediacus dermestoides, assembly GCA_963942485.1. NCBI lineage: Eukaryota > Metazoa > Arthropoda > Insecta > Coleoptera > Cucujidae > Pediacus > Pediacus dermestoides. The sequence continues at coordinate 9,807,575 of OZ012628.1, read as the reverse complement.
TGTACAATATCAATATACCAGCTGTCAATGTCACAATAAATACTGTCAGAATTAATTTATTACTGTCATTTATAATTTTTCTAAATAATTAAAAGGTAATTTTCGCAGTTGAACATAAAGCTTTGTATGGAACTCGTATATAATCTAACTTTATTGACTCGTCCTATTTATTAGCCTCGCTCGCAAGCTCGCTAGTGTATAAAGTTACTTTATTTTACTGTTATTATAAATTATCTAAACATCTGCTGTGAGTGTCAAATAAATACTGTCAGAATAAATTTATTACTCTGTCATTTAGAATTTTACTAGATGATTAAAAGGTAATTTTAGCAGTCGAACATAAAGCTCGTAAGCTCGCTCGGCCATAAAACCGACTCGTCAATAAAGTCATAGATTATATACTTGTAGCATAAATATCTATTATTTGCTTATAAATGTGAGCAGAATAAGAGTTGAGGTATGATTTAAATCAAAAATAATTTTCTTTAAAACAATGTCTGACGAAACTACGATTATCCGACAATAACTGCAAAAAATTAGAATATTTATCATCGTTTTAATGCCAAGTAAACTTAAAAAATATTTAATTCTGGCGAAAGTTTTATTTGGGGCATTAAGAGCCAATTTCCATGATTTAGTGCGTTTTATTAGCATCACGAAAGGTTCCTAAAACATCTATAAACCCAACGTGATGGTTTATATGGCAATAATTACATATTTATTCCATCGTAAATAATCGTCACAGCTACAATTTGGGGTCGCATATAGAATTTTCCTAAATTTCCCACCGTGTCCAAAATACAACTTTATATCTAGAACAAGGTCACATGGTGGTTAACCAAAAGACACTGTGCAATCTGTTAGACATGGAAAAATCACCGAGAGTAGCATCGTAAAAAAACGAATAAATAAAAAACTACACAACAATAAATTCTGAATGTTCGGGGGCTATGCGAGCAAACGAAAAGAAATATGGTAATAAATCAGAACAAGATGACAACAGAAGGTTCACCTGATGGTGGTTTTGAGCCACATATCTATCTATCTATAGGTAAACTGAAATACATATAGAGACATATTTGAATAATTCCACACAGAGAGACGTATATGTATATGTGCAGCAACCCCGAGGCATTTAAAGCGATCTTCCTATTTGACAACCTGTCATGTCCTGGAGGGATTGCCTGTAAACGTTATCCTTATACCATATCACATATACAACACAAAATATCCTAGAGAACCCGATGGGCTATATTGCCTTATCAGCGCCCTTTACCCTCTTCTACTCCACCACCCACCTGTCCAAATACCGAATCTGCTGAATCAAAAGCTAAATTTATTCGTCGACGTTGTAGTGAACTAACGATTATCTCGTGTTGAAAGCTTAGACAGCAATTGCGATCCCACCGGCCGATAAAACAGTTTGTAAAACGAATTTTGTGGTGGGTTGGGGTTGATTTTGTGCCCTCTTTGCTCTTCGGGTTTACAATAATTATTCATGCGATGTAAGTGTACCTCTAGGTATCTAAAATGTTGGAATTGCTTGGTTGGTTTTGGCTTGGTGGAATATTTGTTTTGGATTTCGTGGTGTACAAGCAAATATTTATATTGTCTGGTATCAGAGTTTGTACTAGAGAATGTATTAATTTTATAGATTCTACAGATTGGGTGTTGTTATTATATTTAAATAAAGGAAATAAATAAAATAACTTGCAAATATTTGATTAAACTTTAAAATGTGTTTAAGTGTTATTGTTTTTTTACGAAACGGTAAAAAATATTCTAAATTAATTTCTGTACCAAGAAGACTAGAAACAGGAGAGCGAGCTCACTTGGAAAGGGAAGGCCTATATACGGCGACAGCTCCCCACTCAATCATCCATCACCCGCCATGTGCGCCCTGCACTTAAATTGCTGTACTGCCCATCTGTCAAGCGGCGGAGAGATGCGCAGTACAGCAATTTAAGAGCAGGGCGCACATGGCGAGTGGCAATTGAGAGGGGAGCTATCGCCGCATACCCTCCCATCGCTCTGCTGTTTCTAGTCTTCTTGTTCTGTACCATTACTTTGAGCAATCGAAAAAAATTCAAAAATAAATTAAATTAAAGTAAAAGATTCAATCTATTAGTTGTAAAAGATTTCATTTAATTCGGAGCACCACCATGAACCAGTGAACTTTCAGTTTCAAAAATTCATCTTGCAATCTTGCCATTTCCGAATTATAGAGGGATATTATTCTACAAACAAACATCCGCGGTTTTTTTTTTATTTTCCTCTGCTTTATTATTATTATCTCAATTCAAAAGCTACAAAAGTTTACAAAACACGAATCAAAACACTTTTGATTATTATTAGAGCAAACTTTTGTTATCCCACTGTCCAGTCACTCTCTCCCACACATACAGTTTAAAGTTTTTTTCGTATTTTTTATTTCCGGGTGTGCAGTTTCTCACGCTACGTTTACCATCGACAATATAAACTGCCTTAATTTTCATTAATCCATTTTATCAGATTACTGGGAAATGTTATTTATAGACATTGTATTAAGTAGAACACACTCTAGTAGTATTTAAGCACGCCGAATAGATTTTCGCATAGCTTCTCTATAAATCTGCTGTGGCGGGTTTGGGTTAGGGTTAAGTAGCTCTCTGACATTAGTATTTATAAACAAAAAATTGGGGTAGGGGCGCTCAGACAGGCTTTCCTATTGGAAAAATTTAGCTCAAATCTTATAGCCTCACCTGTTACCTGTTAAACAAAGACATACTGATCAAATTTTAATACCCATACGAATTGTAGTTAAATAATGTACCTCCAATCTGTCAATAATGAACCCCACGCACGAAACCTTTCGCAATTTATGCAAATGGTTCCGAGTCAAATATTTATTGCTCATTAACGAAAAATTTGTGTCCCCGCCACCCTCTTTGTAATTAAATCGGATTGGCCTTAGTTCTATTTATAAAACGGCAAATTGCAATGGAAACAGTGTAGAGTGAGAGGTGGAGGAACACGCGACCAACATTCAAATTATGAAACGAACATAACACGAGTTTTAACAAGTCTCGTGACAGCTATGAACTTGATCTTTATTAACGATTTTCCAACAATCACTATAAAACACTTTTACCTTATAGCCAAGTGCTTTGGTTTGTTCAAAGTTAAACACGACAGTTTTTGATAAAACATCCACAATAAATAACACAAAGAATAACTTAGTTTATTTGGCTTAACCTTAAAATAATTTTCATAATGTTCTAACAGTAACCTAACCTTACCTAACATAATTTAATTGAACCGGTTTCTTATAGAAATTTTGTTATCGTTTACTTAATTCTTCGAGTATTAGATGTCATTAATAACAAAAATCGATTTGTGTAACATTATCCTACATATCTATTGACCTTATAAATAATTCACTGTGTATTGATTTGTGACCAAGAGCTGTTTCCATATGGTTTATTTACAAGTTTAAATTTAGTTGGTAACTCCCAGAAACTTATCCGATTTGTTAGTTTGAATTTTCGCTAAAAAATCCCATTTTAGCTCTCTAGAAAATAAATTGAAATGTTCAATTAATTGTTACTGCTCTGGTTTTTACGTTTTATTGTATGCAAAACGTACTTTTTACACAAAATTCCGTTATTCAAGGATAACATTTCATCGCAGTCGCAGGAGTTTAACAAGGACTTATTCTTCTTTTTCTTCGTGTGGCAGAAATCTGGAGACATTATTACTTCTGATTTCAACTTATACGAAGTGTATTCTCTAGAGAGCGTAATCCGCAAAGATTTATAAAAATCTATATATGTATCACGGTAAATTTGGAAGCACATTTGTAACTTAAGAGAACTTCAAAGAGTAAGCTAAATATAATTGTGTCATATATGCTTTGCAAAAAAAAAAGTTGATTTGAACTATCGAAATTTAATAATTCAGTGGAAAAACGCAGAAGAGGATTTAGATATTTTTAAGCCCACTTGAGATAAAATATTGGTAGTTTAATTTTTCCGTCTCTAAAACTATTGTAAATTTTTTGCTTCTAAAAACATTTTTGTTGCTCTTTCAGGGACTTTAGTCAAAAATGTTTGTAATTTTCAAACAAATTCTTTAATTAAATTTACTGCTAGTCATGCTTAACATACTATCTATTTTTTAATTCAATTTACGTCTGCATAAGAAAAACAGAGAATATTTAGCATTTAAAATTTTGGCGGATGCGCCGGTGTTAAAAATTTTGCTTTCAAAGTTTTGTAACTTTAAAACGAAACAATGTATCTTAATTTTAATTCCCCAATCACACTACATGTTTAATATACTATTTAGATTTCTAATTTAACCTATATATCCATGAGAAAGACCCAAATTATTTAGAAATAAAAACATTTAAAATTTTGGCGGATGCGCCAATGTTAAAACAGTACAATTTTCAAAGTACTATTAGGAAGACTATATCTATAAGATTTTTAAAGATTTCTCTTCAGCAATGATTGTTACTTCAAAATCTGTACCAATGTCTATAAAAAAACTTCGATTATTGCATGATATTGTTCACTAGTATTTGCATATTTTACTTAAATATTTTTATCAGACAATTTAAAATCATACATTTTTCTCTGTGATGAGTTGTAGATCCGGTCCTGCTCCTACGAGATTAAACCGTGTTTTCCACCACAACTCCACACTTATTCCAAAACCCAATCTCGCAATCCCTAACTCCATTGCAAATTTCCCAACCCAAATAACATGATAATTTTTGTGCCTGTTTGAGAGACCTTAATAAAAATTTGTGCTATCACTAGCGTGCCCCAGACAATTTAATCTAATTCTATACATTTTTGTCGAATATCTCCCCGTCCGGAAAATGTGAAATGTGTTGTCGCATCGTCGGGTTAAAATGTGGCCGTGGAGCTATAAAAAAAAACTTTTCAAATGTGCACTTTAATGAAAAAATTCTTTTCGTATATCCTCCTAAGCACCTCTTATCACAACTTTGGGGATTTTATTTCCACCGTACTAAGTAAATCACCCTCCGGCAGTGTCAACCCCAACAGACAACAATCTTAATTCGAAGCTTCTGCTGCGATATAGATCGACTAGTTTCCGGGTTTCCACTGTGGGAAATAGTGTGCAAAAGTGCGTGAGTCGATTGGGAGTTAAAGTTTAATTAATAGTTCATTTCAAACTTCTGGTTAATTAATAGTAAAACTTTGATTGGCTATTCAAGATATCAATAAAAAAACTGTCTACTACTCAAATATAATTCCAAAATTATGACGAAAAAATCCGCATCCAGACAATATATAGGCATTTTATTCCACCCAGTCACGTTGTGGGCCCCATTCTGCCAGCAGTAGGATGAAAAAAAAACTTTGGAATGTTGAATTACATCAAACAGTACGTGGTAGTTTTTTCTAATAGAGTGGCGGCACACTGGCTTCAGCAGCACCACCTTGACATTCTCTAATTTATTCTATGGATGGTTTTTTCTTTTTTGGGAGAGTGCCTTGAAGTGAAAGGAACCAATTTCGTTTAATACACCAGCTGATCAACTTGAAAACGAAGACTTCATGCAATAAATCAATATACGTGGAAGGTTCCTGCTCTATACAGTTTTTTTTTAATATGTAATATCGTATAATAGACGAGCTTTTGCTGGTGATGAAGTTATGAAACGATATGGCAAGGGGAAATTCATGTAAATCGTCGTGATGCTTTGCCAATTTATTATTATTTTATAGTCAGTTGTGAAATGAGAAATTTTCCTGTTCATTAAAGTACAAAGAAGAAATAAGTATACGTTCAACAATATTTAGTGCCAAATTTTAAATATTTTAAGAATTTAAATTCCAAAATCTGCTCTAATGTCAAGGTCAAATTTTGAGCAATTAAAAGGGACGTTTTTTATAATCTTAAAAATTGTCCTCGAAAACATGTAGGACATAATGCCTAATTTAAGAGAATCTGTAGGGTAAATTCTATCTTTCTCTAAAAAATTGAAAAAGGCGCCGACTGTCTTTGGTTTTTCTGTTTAAAATACAGTCGAACTCGGTTATAACGAACCCCAATGGACCGTGAAATTGGTTCGTAATATGCGAGCGTTCGTAATAAACAAATAACAACAAAAAAGTTTGTTTTAACATATTTATTTTTTGAAAGACAAAAAAATACAAAAATATATCGAGTATGTTATACTTACTGTGATAAAATACGTATGTTATTTATCCGACAGAGAAACTGATTTTCGGGTTTTATTAACTTTATTAACACACGCCATTAATATGTTTGTACAATGCATAATAATAATAATAACGCACACATCAGACACAAAGATCGGTAAATCCCCGAGGAATGAAATGAATTGATCTCGCAGAGTTTACATGTGTATGTTCGTTCGACATCGAACCAACGAAACATCTCTCGACAGTTCGTTATAGCCGTGTTTAGAAGTGACGCGGGTAAAAATTGTGATACGTTATAACCGAGTGTTCGTTATATCCGAGTTCGTTATAACCAAACAAAATATCATAGGTTTAATGGGACTTTCGGACGGGACTTTTAATTCGTTCGTTATAGCGGAGCGTTCGTTATATCCCGTGCTCGCTATAACCGAGTTCGACTGTATCTCTAAAAATTGTGTTTGAGAACTGAAAATATTTTGAAAATTGGATATTCCAATTTTACTCCACGAGAATTTAAATTTGCTAATTTGGAAAGCTGTTTTAAATATGAAGGCAAATTTAATTTCTTGTTAAAAATTAAAGGAGGCGTCGACTATCTTTTGTTTCCAATTTTTGTATAGTCCTTGAAATTGTTTTTGTATTTGAGAAACTGTAAGCATTTTGAAAATCGGACTGTTCCAGAATATAGAGTTTCATTCAGAAGATTTTGTTCTGTCGTCTAAGGCAAATTTGAATTTATATAAAAGATGAAAGGGGGGCATCGACTGTCTTTTGTTTTCTTTTTTGAATATCACTATTTGTCTTTCAGAAACTGTACCTAAATATGTATTTTGAAAATCGGCCGATCCAAATTTGCTCCAGGTTGATTTAAATGTCTAAGGAGTTGAAATTCGAGGACAATTTTGAATTACTGTAAAAATTTTAAATGCCTTTTGTTTTCCATATTTGAATACCTAATTGTATTTTAAACAGAATGATTTATAATGGAAAATGTCTAATTGGGAAAAATCCGTTAAAAATTTACGGTAACTTTGAGCTCTTCAAAAAAATGGAAGGGAGCGTCGGTTTTTAATTTTTTCCTTTTTTACATCTCTAAAATTTGTCCTATAGCTACAATAAACATTTTGAAAATTGTACTGCTTAATTTTGTTACAAAATTTGGAAAAATCTAATATAATTTCTAAATTCGTTTCTCTGCCTCAATTCGTTTACTGTAATATTTTTTAAGCGCGTATCATTTTGAACCTCGTTTGATTCACCGGTAGACAGTCAGTAAATACGTGCGTGCCACAAAACCTTTTATCGGTTGCAATTCCCATGATAAAGCAATAAAAATATCCACTTATACTATTTATACAGATCTATGTACTTACATGTAAACTGTACTGAAACGCTTAAAAAATTTAATTAGCGCTCTATGCGAGTCCGGAGCTATATCAACATTTTTCCGTAAGTTTATGTGCGAACTCCAGTTCATTTGTCCACGATATGCCCCCTGCAAGTAGCAATAACACGACAGAGGGTTTATGTACGGGTGATATTCAAGCTAAGAAATGTTGACGTGATTAAATACGTAAGATAAAAAATGCCTTTTACAACTTCCGTAAGTTTAATGCGCTGGTCTTTGTCAATATTAAACTGCAAAGGTTTCGAGAGAAATTGTGGTAAATTAATTTATGAGTGCATCGCCTCGCGTTTGTACTTGTAGTCTAGCTATAGGTTCGTTGAGGTACCCGGAAGTTTTTTAATCACACTCGCGGTTTTTCACCTCGTAAGTAGCACCATCAGCGAAAAAAGCAAGCGAGCACTTTTTTATAATAATAGCTACTTAGGCATGATGTAGGTATCTAAATCATATCTGGAGACTTTAATGGAAGCTTTACAGTAAGGGTTTTGTTTCATGCTAGCGAATTGGAATTTCATAAAAAATAACAATTTTAGCTAGTATATTTCTCCAAAAAAACTTTTTTTTACCAAACTTCAAAGAAAATTCTTATAATATTTTTCTTTGTGTGTTGAAAGTATTTAGTGGAAACCATCAAAATGAGAGTACATTTAAATTATTACTGTCGCTGATTCTGTGTGTTGTGTAGTAGCTTCGTACACAGTTTTCATTTGAATTTAATTGAAATGGCGCAGTGAATTTGAGTCTTTCACTTTAATTGTATTTTAATTAATACACGTTTAGTTGAAATTTAACTAAGTAACACCAACTTTTAGACATTTAAATATTGCTTTAGTGTTTCGAGAATTTATTTGAAATTTTATTTATGCATTTATTTAGAACTTTCAGAACTATTTAATGTGGCAACACTTTTCTTCCTAATATGCAAATTGGAAATGCATTGTATTATTATATTATTATTGTAAAAGGAAAATTAATAGTTATGACTCCAAGCCCAAAATACTTCGACCAGTCAATACATCTTTTTTTTATCTGAAAAACATCCACTTTCCTGCCAAGATATACAATTCAGAATTTCAGGACCTCAAAATAAGGAAAAAGTTTTCTATGGAGGTATGTCCGGAAACGTTTCGTTAAAGAGTTACGCCCCTTTAAAGATGGAGGCTAGAATTAGATTTTTTATTTTTTTCTCAAATTTGGATGAAGATAATAAAATGAACTTTGGTAGGGATTTTCTACTAATGGAAACGCGTCTAAAGATACTTTTTTGAATCATCCCTTATCGACAATAGGGGTGAAATCATCAACCCCTATTTAATCCTTTTATTGAAACTCTTTAACGGACCCAAATTTTGTCATATAAAAATTTGTTCTGGAAAGCTAGATTCATTTAGAAAGTATTTTGTCTCTTTCATTTTTTTATTGAATTAATACTTTTTAAATAAAAAATAAAATAGTCTCTATCCACATGGTTACTTTGGAAATTATTGCATTATTTATTAGAATGGAAAATGTCCAGCAGGCTGCTGTCAAATAACTGTATTTTATTAACCCTTTAGGAACGAGTTACTAGTAATTAATTATTAAATAATTATTAGTATTTAGTATTAGTATTTAGAAAAAATGATTTTAATAATTTTTATTTGCTGAAAATAACTCGATGTTACTAACAATTAGGTAATAATTAATTACTAGTAACCCTATTACTACAAATTTATCAAAGTATAGTTATCTGACAGCAGCCTGCTAGACATTTTCCATTTTATAAAATAATGCAATAACTTCCAAAATAAACCATGTGGAACGGAACTACTTTATTTTTTTATTTGTGAACCGTCAGCTCTATGAAAAAAATTAAAGAGACAAAATACTTTCTAAATGAATCCACATTTCCAGAGCAATTTTTATATGACAAACTTGGGGTCCGTTAAAAAGTTTCAATAAAAAAATTAAAGGGGGGTTGCTGATTTCACTCCTTTTATCGATAAGGGATGATTCAAAAAATATTCTTTAGAAGCGGTTCCATTAGTAGAAAATCCCTACCAAAGTTCATTTTTTTATCTTTATCTAAATTTGAGAAAAAAATTAAAAGCCTAATTTTAGCCTCCATCTTTTGACGGGGCGTAACTCTTTAACGAAACGTTTCCGGACATACCTCCATAGAAAGTTTTTTTCTTATTTTGAGGTCCTGAATTTAGAGTTTAAGTTTGTCCAGTTAATCCTGAAACATCCTGTATATTTCTTAAGATTATACTTCGTTCTATTTTAATATTTACGTTTTTAAAAAAATTGCTTAATTGCAGTCTAATTCTTACTGAATCCTAAGAAGATTAATATTTTCTGACCCTACTAGAAAAATGCTTTCTGAAAAAACTTACTTTAAAATACTACCTATAGAACAAGTCTTGCTAAGCCTTAAACGATTCGAAATCGAAATACACAACATTTTTCCAAGACAAAATAATAAATTTTGTCATAAATTTTCTTGTTTCAATTCATTGCATTAACTGATTTTTGTTTTGCATTGAACCTAAACATTCTAATTTCAATAAATATTATTACTATATGCAAAATGTATTTTACAACAATTCATGTAAATACAATTAAAGTGGAATATCTATTAGATTTACTATAAGCTCTCACAACTGTATTTTACCACAATAAACATAGTTATGGCATATATTACTAGTATCATCTCATTAATTTCACTATAAATTTCAATCAGCGCTTGCATTCAAATGAACCATAACAATTAAACAAATAACTCTGAACTGATGCTGAAATATTCCAATTTTGCAATTATGTTGCATTAACATTTATATTAGAAAAATAGCTTTGTCATTTATGTAGATAAAATTAATAGGACTGACATTTCGATGTTACTTTTGGAACAGAAGAACATAATCTTTAGTATTAAAAAGTATCTTAAATCAAACAAATTCAATTTTCAGCTCGTATAAGAAATTTCCTGGATTTTTGCCAAAAATCATGTTATATCAGTCTGAAGCCCAATCAAGAATCTCTAGTTATATCGAAATTTGCCATAACTATTGTGGCTTTTTATTTTGATTTATAAATTTTTATAAATTAGAATACTTAGTGCTTTAGTTATTGGTACCATATTTACAAGTAAAATATATTTTAAACAGGAAACTCACCGTTCATGTTCAGTTCTGTAGCAGCCTTGCTGTTGTCCCTGCTATTCATGGCCGTATTGTACTCCGTAGTAGTAGTACCATAAGAAACCGCCGACCCAGAGCTCGTACTCCGCCTTCCATTGATTTGCCCCACAGTGGTAAGTTCCCCATCTGAAGGATGCAAATAATGATCCCCATACCTATCGCGATAAGACGTCCGATGCTGATGAATGGAGTTCAAAATAATATTCGACGAGGTCCTCGACAAAGCTTTCCGTTGCCTAATCGCCTCCTTATATATCCTACAATACATCGTCACCATAACAATCCCTGGTATCCAAAAACTAATCGAACTACTGATGATCGCATAGCATTTATTCACGACGAATATGCAGACATTCGGGTTTTCCTTGCGGTATAACTTGTGCTCATCCGTGGTGTACCATCCGAGGAATATCGGCGTAAAGCTAATGAGCGCTGGTAGCGTCCAGACGTTGGCTAGCATGAACGAGACTGTTTTATGAGTCATCGTGATGGGGTATTCCAGGGGTCTAACGATGGCGTAGTAGCGATCCACGCTGATGCAGCATAGATGAAGAATGGATGCGGTGGAAAAGTACACGTCCAAACTGTTCCACACGTCGCACATGAAATATCCAAAGAGCCACTTGCCACCAGTGAGTTCCACACTTGCGTTGAATGTCATTGCACAAAGCGCCACCAGCATATCGGCCATGGCCAGGCTCACCACGTAGTAGTTGGTGATGACCCGCAGCTTCCTGTGGCGGTGCACACTGATGATGACCAGGGCATTGCCCAGCACTGCGCTGACGATGATCGTTCCAAAAATGAAACCTTTAACTATGAGAATAAGCAGGTCTGTCCAATCCGGATGGGGATTTTCGATGGTGGTGACGTTTGTCCGATTGGTGATGGTGCTGGAGGCGTTTTGCAGAATGGTGGGTATGTCAGTGGAAGTTGCTGACAATGTTGCTGACAACGAAGCCATTGCGTTTGCTATCATTGTGTTTTTATGAGGCGGGTTTTGGAACACTTTGCCGCCACCAAGCACAAGCACTATAGAAACTTTGTTTTATTTCAGTTGGTTCTAAAATTTGGCTAGTTTGGGTGATTTTAACTACATTGCACTAAGGTGTTAGTGTTTGCTTTGCACTTTGTTGTCTGACGGTTTTGTATTTATCAACTGAAAAACAAATAAGCTTGCTCGAAATGTGTTTTACAAAATTATAAAACTTGATCACTAATTACGTCCAAGGGAACTCAAGCTGGTCTAATAGACTCTTTATTTACAGTTGGCATATAATATCTCATTAATAGACGTTTACTAGACGTACATTTAAACCCAGTCCTGTATTAAATTTTTTAATAGATATTGCAAGTACCATAGCAATTTCTTACAGCTCTAGAAGTACTAGTGTGTTGCAAATTTCCAATCTCATTTCGACATTTTATAACGTTTTATAAACGTTTAATAAACTATGGTACTTTTCGACTATATGCAAATGAATTATAAGAACTTCAATAAACCACCAACCACTTTTTTTCGTTTTAAGGCACTAATAATAATTAAAATTACTAATTAAATACATTGGAACTGTTCTAATACTTGAACTTTTATATCTCGAATTATTCTCCCTTGACATTCGACTGCAGATATTAATTTGATATAGATATATTATCGTTTTACATAAATTTCTGATCGTAATTTGAAAAACGAAGCAGATCCATCACAACCTACAGTCTGCATAATTTTGTATTGAGGATATGTTAGGTTAGATCTACTTTCTGGAATAAATTCGAATTCATTTCCAAATGATCCCTAAACTTTTTTCAGAAATTGTCGTGTTGTATCAACTACACGAAAATTGTTATTCATACGCATTCAAAAGCTGTTAGAGTGCAATAATAAAAAAGCATCTGGATTTTATCCTATTTCCAAATCAAATATATTATGTATACACACTACACCCCAAAATTCAAATCAGACGAATATATCTTTACTTATCCTACTGTAGTATAACTATATATTCGCAAGCAAATGTTTCACAGTGTGTTATCGACGCTATTTTTATTGGTGGGTATGAAGTCGCTTTTTTCTACATCATTGAAAATTGTCTGTGCGTGCAAGCATACAAAAAATTTATATATGGGGCAAAGTACATTATTTTTAAGGCTGCGAGCTTTCGGTTTATGTCTAGTAAAACTAAGAGAGAATTGTTAATATAATCAAGGTGAATGTTTGATACCTTATAAAATATTGTTGTTGTTTGTAATCTAAGCCATAAAGCTCTGGCATGGTGCTCAATCATAAATCATTGAACTTTCCTTTTTATATTATTTTAAAGAAAACAAAATGTACGAGCAGTCGAGTCGGCCTTAAGATAACACAAAACTGCAGTAACTTTCGTCTCTCTTGCTTTGTCCTTTCAGGTAATGTTGCAAAATAAAAGATGGGAAAACTTAAAAGTTGAAAATCCCTCTGTTTTATACGGTGGAGGACAAAATAAGCTTTGTTCTTTCGGATCCTTTACTGTCTCAACAAAGATTAAACCAGCAAGCACATACTCAAAATACCTAATATCAGCTTAGGCAACTTGCAGTCCTTTTGTCCTCGCTGCATCTAAATCTCGCATACGAAATTACGGTATTTAGCTCCAACTTTCATCATCATCGGCATAACAAATGTTTTATTAGTTTGTTTACAAAAACTCCTAGTCAGCTCTAAACTGGACTAAACCTTTCGCTTGCAGTCTTTTGAGAATCGCCCGAGAATATATCGGAGGCGAGTCGATAAACACAACGAATTGAAATTCCAATCATCTTGACCAGCTAAAGCCGACCGCCTTTGTGTCGATGGTATTCCTCATCAAATAAACAACCATCGGTGTATGAATTTCCAATAAAACTATAATTGATTGGGGCAAAATGCACATTTGACTAATTAAGAAGTGCAATTCAATTAGGTTTGTCACAAAAGCTGTGCTACAATGTACAATCTAAAATAAGCTTTTGAGGGCTAAACCACAGGAATATTGGATGCATTTAGGTTTGTTAATGGCTTCATTGATTTATCTTTAGAGCGGCGCGGCGTAACATGCAATGTATATGTATACGGTGAAATTGACTGTTATAGTTTGGTATAAATTTGTCGAAAAAATACAATAATTTGATGATTCTTTATCAATTAAACTGTCATATAAAATTTTATTTCTGTTTGACTAGAAACCAACGCGAAGAAAATTAGTCAAAAATTTTGGATTTTATGCCCGATTTTAGCTTCTAACGACTATATTTCAGAGTCTTCTATTCAAGCTGTCATAAAATATCGAAAAATGATCCTATTTTAGGTATGTCCGTTTGTTTCTTTAGAGAAAATTAAAATAGTTTTACCTCAAACCCGAAGAAAATTGGGCAAAAATTTTGGATTTATACCTGAATTTATCTTTTAACTTGTTGATTTCAGTTTGTTGTCACTGAAACTGTCATAAAAAATTGAAAAATGATCTCAGTTTCTTTCCTTTCCATTTTTGCAGAGAAAATGCAGACAGTTTTATTAGAAACCTAAAACGTGAAGAAAATTGGTCAACAATTCTGGATTTTATGCCCGATTTTAGTTTCTACCGTCTATATTTCAGTTTATTCCATTCAAGTTGTCATAAAAAATCGAAAAATGATCCCATTTTATGAGCGTTTGTCTCTTTAGAAAATTAAGATAGTTTTACTAGAAACCTCAAATTCGAAGAAAATTGGGCAAAAATTTTGGATTTTATGCAAGATCTTAGCTTCTAACTTGTTGTTTCTGTTTGTTGTCACCGAAACTGTCATAAAAAATGTAAAAGTTATCTCAGCTTCTTTCCTTTCTACTTTGTTAGAGAAAATCCAGACGGTTTTACTAGAAACCTAAAACGCGAAGAAAATTGGTTAAAAATTCTGTATTTTATGCCCGATTTTAGTTTCTACCGTCTATATTTCAGTTTATTCCATTCAAGTTGTCATAAAAAATCTAAAAATGATCATATTTTATTTCCTTTTGATTTTTTAGAGAAAATTAAGATAGTTTTACTAGAAACCTCAAATTCGAAGAAAATTGGGCAAAAATTTTGGATTTTATGTCCGATTTTACCTTTTAACTTGTTGATTTCAGTTTGTTGTCACTGAAACTGTCATAAAAATTGAAAAATAATCTCAGTTTCTTTCTTATCCATTTTTCAGAGAAAATCCAGACGGTTTTACTAGAAACCTAAAACGCGAAGAAAATTGGTTAAAAATTCTGTATTTTATGCCCGATTTTAGTTTCTACCGTCTATATTTCAGTTTATTCCATTCAAGTTGTCATAAAAAATCTAAAAATGATCATATTTTATTTCCTTTTGATTTTTTAGAGAAAATTAAGATAGTTTTACTAGAAACCTCAAATTCGAAGAAAATTGGGCAAAAATTTTGGATTTTATGTCCGATTTTACCTTTTAACTTGTTGATTTCAGTTTGTTGTCACTGAAACTGTCATAAAAATTGAAAAATAATCTCAGTTTCTTTCTTATCCATTTTTCAGAGAAAATTCAGACCGTTTTACTAGAAACCTAAAACGCTAAGAAAATTGGTCAAAAATTCTGTATTTTATCCCCGATTTTAGTTTCTACCGTCTATATTTCAGTTTATTCCATTCAAGTTGTCTTAAAAAATCGAAAAATGATCATATTTTATTTACGTTTGATTTTTTAGAGAAAATTAAGATAATTTTACTAAGAACCTCACTCACGAAGAAACTTAGTAAATAATTTTGGATTTTATGTCCGATTTTAACTTTTAACGTTTTTTGTTTTTTGTCTGTGATAAAAAATCAAAAATGCTCTTATATCGATATTTAGAAAAAAAATTGCAATTGGCGGGATTTTCTTTAAAGTTAGGTTAGATTATGGTACTGTTACATTGGCACTAATTAATTTTTGTAGCTTTGTTTAATTTTATTGCTGTTCTAATTGTTTAAAGTCTAATTTATCTGAAACTTCTTAAAAAAAGCTTTAGATCAAGGACTTTGGACGATTCGATTGGTTTTTACATTAAATGTGTTTTATTTTACAATAAATTGCACTCACGTGACAAATAAATGTGACCACAATTACAATAAAACCTTGTCTTCTTTTTAAAATGAAATTTAATTTGTACCTACCAATCAATTTCTTTTAAAACTAGGCCACAGATTTTAATTTAACTAACTCCCTTGATCACGTGAGTGCATTTATAAAATGGATAACCTTTACCCAACAAACTGTCACTCAAATCTTGTCGCCGAAACTCAAATTTCACCCAAGACTAACTGAAGCGTAAAATGAATATAAACGCAGCTTTACAATAATTTTCGTCTGGTACGCCTGCGACATTCAGATAATACCGTCATTTATCTATTAAAGTTTGATCCAAGTGGTATTACATTGTACATTGACAGAAGTTTATTCCATTTCGTGTAGATTTTGTTAAATGATGGGGAGTTTGCAGTTGTCTTGTCTCCCTGGTGAGTTATAATATTCTGTTGACCGAAACAATAAAGTTTTAATGTTACCGGAAGGATATATAAATGTGATTTAGTTGGTTAGCCACACCTATTACAAAACACTTGCATTACACGCCTGGTATGTGACAGTGTGTACTTTTGTTGGATTTGTAAATATTTGTTATCTGTATGTGTCTGTAATAAAACGGTTTTCCTGCAGGCAGCATGTTGTCCGAAATATAAACTACAATGTTCTATTTTGGAGTGACTTTGTTCTAAGTTCGGTTTTAATCTAGTATGTTTAGTTAAATGTCGTGTAATTGGAAAGCCAGTGGAATAATTGATGGATTTGCAGTAGCTTCTAGAGAATTGTACAAAACTGGACATGATTCAGTTTAGTAGAACAATAAAATGTAAATGAAAATTTGAATTTACCGCGGATTTACGTCTAAAGTGGAGGGAAATTTAACGATTAATGAAATTTACAACATTTATCTCATTCCAAACTTTGTGTAAAATTTAACATAAAAATGCCGTTATCCATAAAAATAATGGCAAATTTTTATACTGTTATTTTTGACTATAGTTGAACCTTAAGAATATTTCCCCATTCTCCCCCATTGTGTCTATTTTCCTAGCAAACGTCCACCGCTAACAAGCAATAACAAAATTTAGATAAGGATTTTTCCTCTTTTTTTGTCTCCATTCCAAAGCTCGGTACATTCAGAACAAAATGGAGAAACCGTAGCGAATAAATTGTCTGAAAGAAACAATACACTTTAAAGTCTCTATTATTTCGTATTTCATTAAGTATACAAAATCCACTTGGTGTGTTGCATTTGCTATGTAACCAGAGATTGGATGGGTTTGAACTGTCATAGAGAGGTCAAAAAAATGCTTATATAAGACGAAGAGCGCCTCTGTTGTAACTTTCCTGTAACATCCGATATTTTTCATTCGTTAATTAACTCGCCGCAACTGAATTTATTAGAGAGCGGTTTATAATAGGGCAAAAGAAAAACATAAATTTAAATGCGACGTGACACGGATTTTCAAACAAATTAATCATTACGTCCGCCGATATTATCTGTGTACATACAGATGGGATGCGCGACGATTTAATTGGAATTTTCAAGTTTTTTGCTATTAGGACCACTAAAAAGGAACAGTGTTTTATCCAATTTTCCAATTAAACTTTGTGTGCTTTAACACAATAAGGCATAAATCCTTAGAACAATATTGTTGTAATTTGATTTAGCGTAGTTTTAATTTTGTGGTTTGAAATCACAAAGAAATGTAATGATTTTTTGATAGGAAGCGAAAAAGTGTGTGGAAACTGGAAAATATTTTAACTATGGAATACATGTGAATGCAGTAACTGTTGGATTTATTGCTCTTTATTATTTATTGTTTAGTTTATGTTTCAATTAAAATACGGATTTAAATAAAAACCATCAAATTCATCATATTTCTCTAGGCAATTCAAATGAAAATATTTGTTGAAAAATAAATTATTAGAAGCTATACACTAAAAAATCTCAAATGAGGAATTAATAATTTATGTTGGACTTCAGTTAAAATTTCCATAGAACATAATACTTAGCTACTAAAAATCAATTTCAAAAATATGAAATGTGAAATCCTAACAAAGCTGTCCTAGTAAATTTAGTAAAATTGGGTTGTGTTAAATTAATTTTCACTTGCATGAAAAAGTATTGACATGTCCAGTTACAAAAAAAAATGTTCGGTGCTCTACTCTGCTCTGTTTTTTGTAGAGCTAGAAAATAGCTTGTGTACAAAAGTACATAATTATTTACATTTTATTCTAAAATTTGTGTTAAAGAAAAATGATTATAACTCACAATTTATTTCGGATATGAAATAGGAAAGATGTGCACTATACTGCTTATGTTTAGTTATTAATTAATTATGTTTTATTATTATATATTAATTTCTTTGCAATTAATAAATCGTTTCTTACGTATAATTCGCTGTTTAGTACTCCTACATTTTAGTGAGCATCTTGCGTCTATAATATCTTGTGTGTATAATAATCACAAAGTTGTAAAATAAAAAAATAGTTTTGTGCAGTGAAAATGAGATTGAAGTGAGTGATAATCTGTGTAATAAAGCAAGGGGGCTTCAAGATAAAGGTGACATAAAATTTAGTAAATTTTGATTTTTGACATAAATAATTTCGTTGTTGTTATGCAGGTAGGTAGGTCTTCCACGTAAAAAAACACCGAATAGATCAGAACTGTATGTTTTTGGTAAAACTTTACAATACGAACATGCGCTCCTATTTTCGTAATTTTCACATATCGTCGTTGATTATTTAATATCTGCTATGTGTAATTTTACCAATTTTCCAAATTTAGTAGCATCAGAATCAGAAATTTCTGCTATATAATCTGGTAAATCCATGGTATGTGTATAGAAAAATATCCATTATTTAAATTTAGAAAACAAAAACAGGATAACTAATGTAAACATTCATTGAAATAAAATGTTTTCAGTGCCTCCTGTAAAATTTCGTTTTTATCACATAGCAGATATTGCATAATCAACGACGATATATTACTAATTTTCATGCGTAGATCACGAATGTGAAATCATTTTGCGTCAGACTCTTTCAGTTTCTGAGATATAACTGTTTATTATTGTCACAATTTTAAAATATCTGATGTGTCCAACACATGACTTTCTTATACGATAGTACCACAATTACTTTTTCTAAAGAAACTAAGTTAAATTTCTTGTAAAAATTGTGTTTAAATTTTGAGCGTTTCCAGCAATTTTGAAATAATTTTCGGAAGTCTCTCTCGCATTTATTGCAGTACGCATAAATCTGTCCGTGTCCCACTCATAACCGAATTTTACGACAAAATTAGTGTTTTATTTTAGATTTCTGACCTATTACTCACTTAAAAAAATCTCCCGGTAGAAAATCACTTTTATTTATTCATTATTATTGTTTTCGGTACCATAGAAACCATCAGTAAAATAAAAAAAAGGTCCTTCTGGGATTCGAACCCGCGACTTTCCGTTTGGCAGCCAAGCCCCTTTAGTCACTAGTCTATCTAGGCTGTCGGATTCAACTCGCACTATGAGAAATATAAGTGTTTTAAGTATATCGCATTTTTTGAAATTTTTTGACGTTATTTCAAAAAAACGTTCAAACAAAATTTGTTAAAAATGTAATCCTAAATCAATGTTAAAGAATAAAAAAATCTCGTAAATTGTTTATTTTTCAAGATATTCCTAAAAAACCTAAAGATGTCTTCAGGTAAGTACAACTTGTGTTGGTGCTAGATGAAAAAAAGACTTAATGTGGCACCCACAATTTTGTTCAAACTCTTAAATATGAAATTTGAATCAAATCCGATAACTCGTTTTTGAGTTATGGTGGATACAAACAGACATCATGGCGGAAAAAATCACGGTTAGAATACCTACTTTCTTATTACTTCATATAAAAAAATAAAAACGCATTAAAAATTATGGAGAAATGTCTAGAAAGGGCAAGGGTGGTAAAAAACTTAGAAAAAAATCAGGAGGAAGCATCAGTTTTGTCAGAAAAAAACATTGAAAATTGACAAAAAAGTATACCTGACATGGTTTATTGGTTGGGTTGTTAATTAAGATTTTTTTTAATTTTGATAAGTGAAAGTTTAGTATAAATTTACTGGGTAAGTTGTTAATTAAAGTTTTTTCAATTTCAACAACCCAACCTCAATTAGGTAACAACCTAACCAATAAATGTAAGTACACTATATGCTTTTACTTTTCATTTGGTAGCCTAAACTAGATAATTACCAATTTTTAGGTAAAAACTGCCTTCCCCGACTTGTTTTCATGAAAAATGAAAAAAAAACTCACCTAACAGCAAAAATTGTTATAAGAATGTCACAACTATAAACAGTTATATCTCAAAAAGTAAAAGCGTCCGAACCAAAATAATTTCAGATTCGTCATCTACGCATGAAAATTAGTAATACGAAAATTGGAGCCCGTCCGTACTATTATAAACCTTTTTTTATACAAAATAATTATAAAACAATCTAACATCAAAGGTGGCTGTGCATTTTTCATGTATTTAGGATTTGCCACCTCTCACAATCAGTAGTGAATTAATGAACATTATTTAAATATCACTAGTATCCATTGGTCATATCGGCATTTACATTAAACATTTTCTCCTTGAGATTCACCAATAATTTTAAATTTATTAAATTTCACAGCCCACTGCGATGTTATATTCTTTTATAATGACTCTGTATCTCAACTGTTTAATTTAATAATTAAAAGTTCTTATTTTTTAAGGCATTTATATCTAGATATACCAGTTAATTTGAACTGATATCATGATCTAACTAATATCTAATTTTTTTAAAAAGGATTCAATTTTAACCGCTAAAAAAGGCGGGCAATTCAAATGGTGCTTCATGTTTTAAATTTGTCTTTGTTTAAAAAAACCCTGTTTAGGCCTTATTTGCATAAAAAAACGTCACCACGAATTACATAGGCTTTAGCAATACACAAAGCAAAAGTTAGTTTCAGTGGTTGCGCCCCTCATTATTAAACTTTGTAATTAACATTGTCTGTTTCAAAAGTATAAAGGCGCTTTACAAATGTTAAGTGCAGTTCAATGTGAAATACACAAAACCACATTTGCAATTCATAAGCTCCAACTTTTGTGTTCTGGTGGAAAACACCTTGATTTGAACTTTGAGGCAAACACTAAAAGTTTCCTGGGTGTTTTTGCGTGATGTGTGCGTTTTTCTTTCCGCTTTTTTCCTCCGGATAAATTGCTTATTATTACACGAGATAATTGGTTCGTTAGTCCGCATCAAGTTATTGTTAAGTTTGTGCGCCGGGACGCTCCAAAGTGTGTAACAACCCTTAAGTCAATTTAATAAAACGATAAACTTGACGAAATCAAAACAATTTGCATAGACAAGTTTGCTTACAAAGTGGGAAGTTTTTGTTTGGACATGAATTTGAACAAAAGCAGAAGGGGCGCGGGGGGTGTTTATTGATCCCCTTTTCACCTTGCGAGAACGTTTAGTAGAGACAATGCCGATGCCGCCCCAGAGAGAGGCGTCTGTGAGTTGTGCTCTTTAACCATATTTAAATTTAATTTTACTGCACGTATTCCCAGCCTGGTTTCATTCATATTATCGCTTTAAACTGTGCTTAAATTAAAATACAATTAACGTCAAATTTCATCTAGTAGTAATATGGAACACGACCATGTTCTTGTCAAAGTTTGTTTATAACCGATGACATATTGTGGTTGTTGAGAGATGCTGGGGGTGGTTTTGCGTCTTTACTCAAGTGTAATTGTTGAATTTCCAGACAAAGTTTAGTGATAACCGAAGCGTTAAGTCGGATTTTAATCCGACCAACACAAAGTTACATAGTTTTACTCGACGTCGAAGTCATAATTAGGATTTTTTTTTTATATAAAAACTCCCGCGATGTTTAAATTTTAATATCGTTAAGTTGCACCAAATTACTTAGTTTTCCTGTTTGGAATGATTCCATTTTAAGAAATGCGACAGTTGCGAAAAGTGGATGTGAAGTAATTTCAGTTTGTAATGTAGCACAGATGCAACGTGAAAAAGCGTATAATAGCCAAAATGAGTTATGAATCGAGCAAAAATATATTATATTAATGAACGCTTTTCCAGTTCCAGGAAAATTCCTGCAGATACATTGATATAAAATAATCCCCAACGCTTATAATAATAGTTTCCACGTAAGTTATTTACGTGCCTAAAAGATCAATGGCACGATGACATTCAATCCAATCAATAATAATAGTTTTGTTAAAATTATGTTGACTCACAAGTCACAAAAACATCACAGTTATTTCGGAAATTTGTTTTTGTGTATTACCATTACGACAAGCTGTTGTTGAAGCCAAAAATAAAACTGCAATTAAATAAACTCGTGTGTGAGGGTGTGCTAATGACGTTTATTGCCCAACGTATTTTTTATTTACGACAACTTTTGCCATGTCATTATACGTGTGTATGTGTGTGGGTTATATTACGTAGAATGGATGCGTTTCTTTCATCCAGCTCTAAAAGATGAATTAATTTTTTGTGAAGAATGGTGGATTTTAGTAGTAAAGTAACGACTGGTGGAGAGTACTTAAGCCGAATTTAGTGCACAAGTGCTCTGGAGTATAAAAGTTTTTGTTTGTCGGAGGTTGGTAGTATAGACGGGATAAAATTTAGCTTTCTTAGGTAAATTTTATTTACAGCGATGTGGAAAAAACATCAGAAAAGGTTTTAGATATAATCTACAAAGGTTGTGTTAAGTCTTCAGGGACGACTAATCTGCAATAATTCGGACTATTTATGAAGCAAATATTTTACATACTTTCTCATGACCAAATTCTGCTTGAAAGCCAGGACTTTTCTACCCACCTTCCCCTCCCGCAATTTGCCGTTATAGTGACTTGTATTGCTGAGGCAATATTGACAGAGCAGTTAATTGATCGCAGACAATGGCAGTTTCAACTGTTCACACACAAATTGTTAGTCGTCGAAAAGCACCAATAACGAACGCTCTCTTCTCACATTGTTTGCTCTTCCTTCTTTCGTTGTCTTTTAATGTCGCCTCTGCTCTATTACCTGTTGTACTTTTCGCCCAGTTTATTTATTTATCCTGGTGAAAAGTAGCACTTGAACTTATATGGGCTTTTGTGCTGGCTACTAGACACATTGAAGGAAAAAACGGAGCAAATGTTGTGATAATGCAGATTTTGTGATTTATTTGTTTGGTTTGTTTTGGCGCCAAGTTATTAAATTAATTAATTAAGGAATTTTTACATAAATCAGTATTACCTTATATTCAGTAGTATCACAAATTATCATATAAATTATTGTTTAGATTTTACTGAAAATTTCTTATATTGTCCTTTTCTAATAATAATTTATCTCACAGATTCTAGGAATTGACGTCAATAATTAAATCTGTCGGACAATTAATTTATGTCTCTGTCCTCGACTGTAACTGGAGATTTTTTCTAGTTGGACTTAGCAGCACGAAAAGATCATTATCCTTTTGTGCAGCGCTCCAACAATAAGTTAGCTACATTTTGAATTAGAGTCGAAATCCTTTTTCTGATTTGGTACAACCGCATACAGTACGCAGCCTTGTCTACTTCATTTTCTTTGTTTCGCCCTTTCCAATCTATTTATTTATCTAGAAAATCTCTGAAAAATCTTTTAATGCAATTCATGGGATTTGGCTCCATTACTTAGAAAATACGGGAAGCGAAATGTGGATTTCTATAGGACATTTTTATAAAATGTCGTCGGTTATTTCTTGTGTATTTTTATTGGAAAATTCTATTTATAGCGAGTCGTAAGTGACAAAAAAACAATATATTTATATTGAAAATTATAATGCTGTGCAGCAGAAACAGTCTATAAGGCGCTTTTAATTTAAATTTTAATAAATCACATCCTATTGAAAAAGTTTCACCAGAGTTTTTTGAAGTTTCTAATTAAAAATGCTATTAGTTCATATTGAAATTTTGTTATTGTTAGCCGGGATATTATGTAAGACAAATTACTTTCCTGCTGAGATTAAGACCTGCTGCACATAATGAGCTGGTGCAATGACGTAATTTCAGTTTAAGAAAAAACTTTGTAAATATGAATAAAAAGTACCAATTAGAACAAGAAAACAAATTTAAATTTATGTAAATATCTTGTTACGTAATTAGTGATCATCACGCAAATTTTTCATAAAATATTCGAGCAAGTTTAACCTAATCATACTTACTCAAATTTTCAAGAATCATTTTGAGTTTTTTTTTAGAAAAAAAAGTCCAACACAAAAAACTTTTCCAACACTTTCACAAGTAATTCTAGAGTATTTTTAATAGACTCATTTTTATTGCATTTTTCCTGACTAATTTTTTTCCGCGCGCGCTCCGTTATGTCAGGTTAAAATGTGGTTCTCATTGATAAACATCCAGAAGAAAAACTGGGCAAACACACAAGGACGCTCGACCTTGGCGTCCGCAGACAGACTGGTTGGCGTCCCGGCGTTTCAACCTGCGATGTCCCAGACGCAAGCGCCATGTCTCCAAACGCATGGATTCCCAAATCAGATATATTTAAATCAACCCTTTCTACTGTGTACCCCTTAAGAACTAGACTGGATTACACTAATGCACAACAACCAAATTTAAATTAAGCTACTTTAAAACAAATGTTTGTTATCCTTCCTGCAACGTTAGAAGTTGGATGCGGTGCAAGGAATAAGTTCTTCATAAATAAACTAAGTGCAGAAAAGTTGAAGAGAAAATAAAAAGAAACACATCATATAGTTATAGTGCTTCAATTTCGAAGTAACAAAACACCCAAAGTCTCCTGGCAGAACTGCCTCAGCTGCTTGTGCTGGCTGTTACACATTTTCTTATAGAATTCTTAAAAGCCAAAACTTTACAGGCGACTGACAACTTTATGAACATGGAAAACTTCCCAGTGAAACAGCTTAATCATATTAGGTGTTTATCAGTAAGTTATTCAAACACAAATGAGGTAAAAGTTTTAGATTGAGATGTTAATCATTGATTTTTCATCCTCGCCCATCCAAAAACTACCATCGTGGAACTTTTGGGAGATACATTATAGAACAGACACCAGGGCGATGTGGGGGTGTTATTAATTAACTAATTAGAGAGAGTCTCTGGGTATATCAAAAGATGGATAGATAGATATAACTTTGTTGCAGAAGGTCGGTTGGTTTTGGGCGCAAGAGAGAAATTCTCCGGGGGTATGAACAGATAATTTAATACTATGGAAAGTTATACAATGAAGTCTAATATTATATTAGTCAATAATTGGACGGTGTGTGATTTCTTGAGATTTCAAGCGCGAGAAATCGTATGGGATCCTGGAATTGGGCAGAAAAATGCCCCGAAATCTTGGGTTAGTTTAGATTAGATTCTTATCTTGTGTTTTATTCCGAATCTTGGCTGCCGAAAAATTGGATAATTAATTTCAGATAAAATCTTTCAAAATTTACCTTAAAAATAAAGTAAAAGTAGCTTTTTTTTGACCGTATATTTATAAGCGGTGTTTAGGAGATATACAGGGTGTCCCAAAATTAGCTTGTCAAAATGTACCAGCTGATTCTAGGTTCAAAAATAATGCAAGAAGTTTCAATAAATATAGGTTGAAAAATGCTTCCTAAGGAGGCTACAGCCCCCCGAAAAGGGGATCCCAAGAAGGAGTTTTCTGTAATCTCTTTGCAACTGTTTGAGGTAGATTCATGAAATTTGGTGAGTTTGAAGCTTTTATAATTTGCCACATATTTCTTTTACCAATTTTGAGAAATTTTGCCAGGGGTGTCACATACAGGGTTGGTCTTGGGTATATTATGCCCCATATTTTTTGTGGGGATAATTATTAAATTTTTTATATTAAATTTTGAAACTTGGTTTATTTTTACACAAAGAAGGTAGTCTCAGTCGATCATTGTATGTTGAACCGTATTCGAGTAAAATCGTTTTGAAAAAATCATGTCCATGAAAAATACACTAAAATTTATCAAAAGTAGACAATGGATTAAAATTTATAGGTATTTAATACTTCGTTTAGCATTTTTTCGTCAAATATTAATAATAAAAACAGAATTCCAAAATGAAATTTTTTTTTTAATTTTGTGATTATTTTTATTAGTGTACTTTTTATTTTATTTATATTACTCGAAAACGGTTCAAGATTCAAAGATCGACTGAGACGGCCTTTTTTGTCTAAAAATAAACCAAGTTTCATAATTTGATATAAAAAATTTAAAAAAATATCCACACAAAATTATGGGGCATAATTTACCCAGCACCCACCCTGTATGTGACGCCCCTGGCAAAATTTCTGAAAATTGGAAAAAGAAATATGTGGCAAATTATAAAAGCTTTGCAAAGTTGGAGGGACCCCCTTCGGGGGGTTGTAGCTCCCTTAGGAAGCATTTTTCAACCTATATTTATTAAAACTTTTTGCATTATTTTTGAACGTAGAATCAGCTGGTACATTTTGGCAGGCTAATTTTGGGACACCCTGTATAAGCAAACTCGAAATAGCGCCTTGAAATTTGCCTTAAGGTTACAAAAAAAATTATTCAAAATTCGCAATTCTTTGATTAAATCCTTATAAACAATATTTAGCAAAAGAAAACTTTTTAGCATTTCTTCCCTAATCTTATTAATCAAGTAATAGTTATTTATATTATAAGTGGGATATGAACATCATTAACATAAGAGTCTGGAAATTGCAGAACGAGTCGTAGACGAGTTCTGTAATCAGACGAATATGTTAATGTGTGTATATCCCACGTGTAATATACAAGATTTTATCTTCTACCGTCCAAATAATTAAAAATGAATTTTGAATTTATCTCCAACGACATTGCTCAGTAGTTGTTGTCAAGTTGTCGTACTTTACTACCTAACCTAAGTTGTGTAAAAACTAGCCAGCGCTACACAACAATGAATTTGAATTATAAATTTTTAAATAATTAAACAATTTATACACAAAAAAAAACTGGGATGGGGACCGTGTTATATTTATTATTAAAATATAAAATTAATTTATTATAAAATAAAACTAAAAATTTTTTCAGTTATCTAACGTTAAGTTAGGGTTTTTTCTAGGTAGATACGCTATTATAAAATTCTCCAGGTTTCAAAAAATCAAACTTAAGAGTATGAAGTGTCATTACTGAATGTTAATAACAAATTTTAAAGAATTAAACAATATATATTATATTATAATTACATATTTACAAATATAAACTTTCCTATAAAGATACTAAATTGTAAAAATTGTGTTATAAATACTTGTAAGAAAGAATTTTCTTGTTGAAATTTCAGTGTGGTAATGATTTATTTAAAACACATGTTGCGTAATAATCTGACTTACCTTACTCAAATTAATGTCAAATCAAGGCTATTATGAATTGGTAGTAGATAAAACATTTTTTAACCACTCTGTACATTTTCGAATCCTCTATTTCTATGCAGAATCTACCCTGTACATTTTCGTGTCCTCTAAACATTTTATGTAAAATCACTTTCGCACATAAAATAAATTTAACGCATTTTAATAATCCTTTCTTGATAATCCTTGTTAAGTCCTTATCCTTTTAACAGCAGGATAAGCATATAAATATTACATTACATAAATCATTCTTTTTACTTTAAAATGTGATTAAAGTGTGTTGTTGTACAATACAAATTTCCTTAATGTTTTGCATTAAAAATTTACCGCACACTAAAAAATTAACGATCCGTTAAAAATTACAGTGAATTTGTGATATTTTTTGTTAAACACAAAACGTGCATTTGAATAATGAAATAAAGAGTATGAATAATGATCATGTACAATTTAAATTATTTTTGTTATATCCTCTTGAATTTTGCATAATGCCAGTTCGCAATAAAGCCATATTAAAACAAATTATTATCCTTAATCCTCGCAACCCAACTTCAAATTCGAATGGAGTAAATATTTTATTTATGAGAAACTAGAAATATTGCAACAAAGTCTTAAAGCTAAATGTTTCCATTTTGTTAATTGGATTTATCATGGCGATTTACGATTTTAATATCATACAATTATTTTAAGTGAATCATTGAGGATAATCAGGAAAATAAAACTAGAAACAATCCCATTTGTTATTCAACACCATTAACAAAACCTCCTCAGCGTTAAACATCTAATTGCAACAACATACAAAATAAACAAACCAAGCAGTGCAGCTTCTGTAACAATATATCTTAGTGCAAAACGTTTCCTTTAATTACTGTCGACGACGCTTCCCTAGCATTCAGCAAAATGTCCTTGTACATTTCTGTTCTATTCAAGTCAAACAACATCAGTATTACCTACTACTGTGTGATCTACAACGGCCATTACACTAATGAAAATATAAGTTGGAAAATTTGTGGAAAATAGGACGAGAATTTTAGATAAATAGTTGGACGAGCGGGGGGCGATTAGGTATGTGGCGCCATAGAGAATTTAGTGCTGTGAACAACCACCTGATCCCACATCCGGAACAGCCGGAATTGTGTCACATCGGACCTAGTTGGAAAAGCAAGCGGAAATGATGTAAATTATTTTTGTTGTGGAGTTTATGAAAGTGCGTGATGTAAAAAAATCACTGAAGTTGAAGTTAAATATCTAAGAAAATCTAGCACCAAAGAAGCGACTATAGCAACTTGAGAAGAACGCTAAAATTACTACTAATGTACTTAACTAATCAACTAAAGTTCAGTTTTTCAATAAAGACTGGAAGTACAAACACTTGGCGGGAAATTTAAAATATATTAATTTGATTGGCTGTTTAATGAGTTAGACCGGAAAAAAAAACAAATAAACTGCTGGCCAATTGAAACGTACCAAGCGGATTTTTAGGTTAATTTTAAAATCAAATATTTTGAAAAATAGAAAAGATATTCAGGATTCCAGAGATAATTTAATTGAGAAAAGGATAGTGTTACCCGATTTTTTTACTTTGAACTACATTACTATCTACAGGGTATGAAAGAAAGTCTACTTTTTTTGTCAAATTTTATAACTACCGTGATTCCACAAATTTTTTGAAATATTTTTTTGATGTAGATTTTTTTAGTCCTTACTTAATGAGAAAACGACCTGTTACTCAAAATTTTAATATCCCTGTTATTTTATAAGATACCGAATTTTTGCTGAAAATTTGATTTTTTCTTTGTTTTTTGTCGTTCGGCCGTACTGTGTTTTGTAAGAACCAATCTCTGTAGTTGATTATAATACCTTATGAATGGATTTCTTATAAAAAGTACACTTTTTGTACTTTCATTAATTTATTGGTAACCAGTGGCTTATCAAAAATCGGTACACGTTCGCTAATTGGTACATTTTTTAATTCATTTTTTGAGGCTATTTTCTTAATGGAATAGAATGGAATTTAGTTAGTTTATGTTCACTATTGGTTTAAGTGACTTATATCCTCGAAAGGGATTTTTCACTTTATCAAAAATTTGCTCATATTCGTGTATACCGGGTGGCTACGAAATCGTTTTACAACCCCCACCATTTTGTTACATTTAACTGTATTAATTTGAAATTTGGCATGGTTTAATTATTGAAAGGAATAATCATTTTGACGTTTAAAACAATCTGATGACATTTCCGGTTTCACCGGAAGGGCCACCTACTAACTTTCAAAATTTTTTAAAACAACCCTATATTTTTTTTTCGTAAGAATTAGATTCTACTTAAAATTACCTTTTTATCGACATATCACATGATGACATTTGCTTTCAAAATGGCAGCATAATTATTATTGCAAAAACCTGTTCAACAATATTAAATTTAATAAAAAATTCGGTATCTTATAAAATAAGTGGGATATAAAAATTTTGAGAAATTGGTTTTTCCTCATTAACCAAGGACTAAAAAAATCGACATCAAAAAAATATAAAAAAATTTTTTGGAATTCCGGTAGATATAAAGTTTGAGAAAAATAAGACGACTTTCTTTCATACCCTGTAGATAGTAACGTGCTTCAAAGTAAAAAAATCGGGTCACACTATTGCTTTTGCAATAAAATTATCTCTTGAATCCTGAAAACCTCATGTTGATATCTTTTCTCCTTTCCAAAATATTTGACTTTAAATTCAACCTAAAAATTCGCTTGGTACGTTTCAATTGACCAGAAGTTTATATTCATGTATTTTAAATTTCCCGCCAAGTATTTTAGCGCAAAATATTAATGTGGTTGGCGGTTTAGACCGGAAAAGAGCCAATCAAAATCATAATTTAAATTTCTCAAGAAGAATTTTTAGTTCCAATTCTGTTAGTTGTGTAGTATGAATCACAGTCTACTGAAAATAATCCTGGTGTACGTCAAATCATAAGGTAGTTTTGTCACTATTTCCCACACTTCTCTTACAATAGTTATTTTTAGCGTTACCGCAACAAAATAAATGTCGTTTGTAATCAGCATGTTAATATAACTTTACTACTTTATATCCTGTCTCCAGACTACTTTATTACCACGACTACTGCAGCACCGGTCGGTAGATTGAATTTCTCTGGGGCAAAGGATAAACTTGAGGATTACCATTGGATATAAATAATGCACTGTATACGATTTTTCAGCCGTTTGCTAGTGCTTTGGCTGTTTAAAAATGAATGGGACGGGCAGTTAGATATACAGCAGAAGTGTCACCGAACTTTACCTTAGATGTAGAAGCGAGACATCATCGACTTTATTTTTATTTGGGGCATCTATCAAGATTGTAGGTGTTATCTCTGTCCTGCTGCTCTTTATAGA
The DNA here is from genome assembly GCA_963942485.1 of Pediacus dermestoides. Classification (NCBI taxonomy): domain Eukaryota; kingdom Metazoa; phylum Arthropoda; class Insecta; order Coleoptera; family Cucujidae; genus Pediacus; species Pediacus dermestoides. The sequence goes on along the minus strand of OZ012628.1, from coordinate 9,776,993 downwards.
TAAGCTTCACTGGTGCTGTTATATAAAAAGGAAATCTGACCAACGCTATATTTAGAGCTTACGATATAAATCCGGACTTGCAAAGTACACATGGATGAAGAGCGTATTTTTCATATTTAAATATAGGTAGGAGTAGGTAGGTTAATAAAAAAACTTATATGTATATGTATATATCCGAGTATAATGCACTAGAGCTAGTTATTAATTATTTTAATCGTTTAATAAATATTCTACAACACGAGTTTTATAACTTTGGATTTTTATGACCACTTAACAAGAAAATTCATGAGGCCAATTAATTACCGTTGAGAGTAGAGATAAAAAAGAAACTAACCACATAGCATAAATTTAATAAGCAAATAATGCACTGGATTATTTATGTGCTTTGTTTTATATGCTTCGAGGAAATTTCCCTGGGAAATGTGATGAATACCAATTAAAGTTTTTCAGATTCTAGCATAAAATTGTGAAAACTACAGCAGAATTATTTTCAGTAGACACACTTCCTATCTCACATTGACAGCGAGATAGAAACTCAAATACTGAAAATATGAATATAAAATATCAAAGAAAGTAGGTGTGTCAAAAAATTCATTTGGCTCAAAACAACAATAAAACGCTTTTCCCTTGGAACTTTCTAACTATTAACTTTTCTTTTCTTGTCGTGAGTGTCCCTACTCAAACAATTCCAATGTCAATTTCCTCGTTACAAGTGTACTATGCACAAATCCCCGATGTCTTATATTCCTGCTGGACCTCCTCGCTGTATAATTAACGTCAAATAAAAGATAAGAAAGTCTCGTCTATAGCCGCTCAGAGACACAGCCACTATTTCCATTTCGCCCCAAGCTAGGCCCAAGAGGTGGATTATCTGGCACAACCACAAAAACAATGCCCTAGTCCTTGAACAATTGCATGGACGAGATGATAATGTCTGCAATAATTTGTATGTGTCGACACGAACTACCATACAAAAATAGCACATCATCATGTAGGAAATCTGCGAAGGTTATTACAGCAATTTCAGGAAGTTCATTTATGCTACTCGGTTTATTTGTTGTAAATTCAAGGATAACTGTCTTAATAATGGGAAGTGCCGAGCTTTTAAATATCGTAATTGAGTTTGATCACGCGGCAGAAAAACGCAGTAGGTGAAATCATCCTCTGTAAACCTCTGCTCATTTTTACGCGCCAAGGCCTGGGGGTGTTCATGAAAAATTGAAGGATACAAACCCGTCAATCACTGTCTCCTTCTGGATTAATGCACGGGTTCAGGTTTGCATTCCCCTTCGTCGAATCTGTTATTGTTCCAAAATAACTCCCGATTAATTATTGCACACATTGTTGGGGTTCTACGCCTTCAAATAGTGGCGTAGTAATGATTGATCAGTAAACTGCACTTGCATGAAGTAGGTGTAGGTCAATGATGGTGGTTAAGATCACTAATCCGAAGGTTATGTAAGCCAAGAAAAAAGTAAATCAATAAAACGCTAACGTATTATCATTGTGTCCTTTGCCCGCTTTATAGTCCTGCGTATATCCGCATTCCTTTCGTTTTGTTGCCAAAGAATATGAAGTTTATTTCGTGTTGTTTAGTGTGTACTATTAATAGTTTGAGTTGCACATGGAAATAAATTATGTGGAAGGGCGTTGGAATGTGAATGAAAATTTGTCGTTATTTAGTTCCTGTTGTGCATTGCTAATTTTAATAACAACATGAAGTTGAAATTGTATACAGGAGCATAGTATTTATTTGTCCATAGTAGCGCAAAAAGCTCGATCCCAACTTGGCTCTATTTTTACTTTCTAATACAGTAACAAAGTAAAGTAATCGTGATTTATTTCGATAAATTTACTAACGTTAATTGAGTTGCATATTTATCACTTTTTACTTTCTTATACGAAGTAATAAGAAAGTATAGTAATCATGATTTTTTTCGACTTCGAGATTTTGATGGATTTCCACGTTTTATAATGAGTGGGACAAGGACAGATTTATGCGTATTGCAATAAGTGCGAGAGAGACTTCCGAAAATTATTTGAAAATTGCTGGAAACGCTCAAAATTGAAACACGATTTTTACAAGCAATTTAACTTAATTTCTTTAGGAAAAGTAATTGTGGTACTATCCGTAGGTATAAGAAAGTCATGTATTGGACACATCAGATATTTTTATGTTATAAAACCCACATTTCATGTGAAAAATGCATATTACATTAAATCTAAGCAGTGGTTCTAAAATTGTGACACTGGAATTGTCAAGAAATGAGCTATTTTCAAAAATTCACGTTAAAATTTTTAAACGTTTTAACTTTAAAATCCTGAAATATACACAAAACCAGGTTTTATAGTCTTTGACCTTTTTACTCTCTTATACGAAATAATAACGAAGTATAGTAGATCGTATAAGGAAATCATAGACACAAATATTTTTATTTGGGGCGATAATATTTTGCACATTTTTATTAAAATTTTGTTAATGTGTCACATTTTTTTGATATTTGTAGGGTACAAATGATGTTGAATTTTATTATCATTGGGTACTTATTCCATAATCGTATGAATAAGTTCCCAAAAGCCACAAATTTTCAAAAAAAATTGTGTACCTAATAATTTGAAAATTTTTGTTACAAAGTAGTAAATCTGGAAGAAATGAGGATTCTTTCTCCGTTACTGCCGGCTTCTCATTCTAATGAATGTACTGCGCCAGGAAACGAAGCATGTAGCCAAACGTGACGTCACATCAGCCGATCTCGTCGGTAATTTCACGTTATCTCAACATGACTTATAATTTCAGCATATTTCATTTCCGGCAGCGATCCATTCCCAAAAAAGCTCCAACATAAATACACATTTCGTTTGCTCTTTTACAACACAAGATCATAAAATCTCACACACAAAGATTTACCGTGCACGTTCACAGAACACAAAAACAAAAACCGGGGGCGAAAAACATTCTGCAACTATAATTCTGCTGGTACGCCCATATATCAATTGAGGAATTTTCGTTTTTATTATGAAACATGAGTTACACTTTCCGACGAATTTTTTCTTAGGTATATAGGTAAATGTGTGGGTGTATGTGTGTGCATATTCAATTCTGGATTCGTTTAAAGCCAGTTTAAATGTAGCAAAACTCCCCAAAGTTTTCCCAGTGATTTATATCGTGCACCATCGTTCTTTATTTCTCCAGCTTGTAGACATCAATCAATGTTACCCTCTTGTCAGGCTTATTTCTTACCCATGCATTTATTGCCTTCATTTACACTTTATATAAAAGGTGTTTCCTTATTATATTGCTTTCGCTGGTGCACGTTATCTTTTTACTGTCTTTTAGTAGCTGCGATGGCATGAATTTTATATCAAATGGTCGAATCAAAATGCGGTGGGAAAAAATGGGAAAATTTGAATTATCCTCGTAAAAGATGTTATATTATGTTGGCGCGTAATCTTGGCAAGTTTACTAGCACCAATTAAAAGCGCCTTAAGAAGGGGTTAAGCAAAATGTTTACGCGAGCGTGAATTAAAGGGGCAACTTTTGATTGTCGCTTCGTTTATCGGATTTTAAGGTAGGTATAGTATTTTATTGGATTATTTCGTCAGGAAGTTTTCGATTCGGCACAGCAGAACCGGAAGCAAACTTTACGACATAATAAATTTATTCTTCTGGTAAACATTGCGAGTGTACGAAGTTGAATCATATATTTTCGTTCATATTTAACGGTTGTAAAAGTAAAATCGATGGAGCAGCTGAATTATTTTGGCAATATTTTCGAAAACTCCTCGGGAAATTTATGGCTCGTGTAATGGAATTTCGTTTATCGTGGTTTTCTCAGTTTCATCGTCGAAGTTAACAATCTATCAAATTAACCAGTTTTTCATCGATTGTGTAAAAAATCCGGGCGACGACGACGCGACTGTGATTAAATTTTACAAAGCCACGTTTTCGCTTCAAGTGTTATTGCGGGTTAATTTTGAAATAATCGCATAATTAACGCTAGGTTACCTGCCGAGTCATGTCAGGAAAAGTAAAGCAATATAATTTCAGTTTTTGATTGTATCTTATTTTGGGAGTGTACATTTAAGCGAACGTTCAATCAATTTGTTAATCGAACTTTTGGTTGTTTCAATGAAATATTTATTTGATATTAGATGCGTATCTTTTAATGGTATTGGAAATTTTCACTCAAATTTTAAATTTATCACAAGAGCTTTTTAGAAAAGAACTTGCGTTGAAACAGTTTTTCTACAGATGTACGTCACTGACCTAATTCCTATATGTTTTTTAATTAAAATATCGTATTAGTAATTCCTTTTGTGACGATTATTTTATTTCCTATTTAATTTCCGTATAAAAATAAATTAATGTTCTTCTACTTAATATTAAAAATAATTTCTTGCTCTTATTTAAAAATTATTAAAGACTTAAAACAGAAATTTCTATGTTAATTTTGAGTTTCAAGTATGTTACTAAAGCCGAAAGGTTAACTTATTATTAACTTGGGGACAATTAAGACATTTACCTTAAAATTCAGAGGAAAATATTATAATAAATAATAAAAATTTAATAATAAATGCAGTTATATTTATAAAGCAATATTTATTTTAGTGTGTTTTTTTTAATTTGGCGTCGAAGATGGCGTTGAACTGTCGATTATGAATGAACTGATGCGTCATTCCATTCATAAAAGAGTCTTCAACGCCAACTTCGCCGCCAAATTTAAAAAACACCCGTTATTTGCTTTATATTGTGAGTTATTTTTATATTTTTCTACTCCCATACTACAGGGTGTCCCAGTTTATATCGTCAGGATTTCACTAGTCGATAGTTTAGCGAAAATTAAAGGTGGTTTGCTGGTTTGTATAATAAACTAATGGTCGAATGTTGCGTCCTTTTTGATGTACAGGCCATTAAAGAAAATAAATTATTTTAAATAATTTGCTATAAATCAATAATAAAAAAAGTTAGCCTTCAAAAATTTGGCATAGATCTCTTTTTTGTATTCTCTTATTAATAGTGGTTGCAATTATTTTATTTAGAACACAGAGGCGTGCGTACCGGTTTCTTCATTTTATTGAATAAAACGTACGCCACTGATTTTTTTGCAGCAACAATATGCAGAAAGTATTTTCCATTCAATTTAGAAACTTTTTCGTATATTATAATTTTTTGATAACTTAACTCAAAATAACTTAATAGTACAGTAAATAAGGGAGAAAAAAGGCTTCAAATAGACATTTTTTACCCTACAGCCAATTTTTGTAGAATCTTCTAGAGGGTCACTCTGAAAGTTTAAAACTGAGTTTGTGTATTCGTAGACTCCGCCCTTCCTTCACCAGCCCTCAATTAAGGGTTGGATTTTTTTGTTTATTGAATAACTTTTTTCTTATTAAATTTTCGGAAAAAAGAGTCAGTACAAAGTTGTAAAGAAAAATATTTCCTACAATTTTTTTTGATATTGTCGATATTTAAAAAGTTATTCAACAAATAAGTTGAAAATTTTGGGAAAAGAGTAGTAAGTAGTAGTAGTAACTAGTACCTAACTAGAGAAAAATTTCCCTAAAATTTGGAACTTATTTGCTGAATATCTTTTTAAATATTGACAATATCAAAAAAATATTAAAAGGAAAGTTGTAGGAAATATTTTTCTCTACAACTTTGTACTGATGCTTTTTTCGGAAATCTAATAGGGAAGAACCTCTTTAATAAATAAGAAAAAAAAAGTTAAGTTATTAAGAAATTGTAAGATACAAAAAAGTTTCTAAATTGCATGGAAAATACTCTCTGCATATTGGTGCTGCAAAAAAAAACAGTGGTGTACGTTTTATTCAATAAAATGTTTTTGAAGAAACCCGTACGCACGCCTCTGTGTTCTAAATAAAATAATTGCAACCACTATTAATAAGAGAATACAAGAAAAAAGATCTATGCAAAATTTCAGAAGACTAACTTCTTTTGTTATTGATTTATAGCAAATTATTTAAAATAATTTATTTTGTTTAATTGCCTGTTCGTCAAAAAAGAAGCAACATTCGACCATAGTTTATTAGACAAACCACCTTTAATTTTCGCTAAACTATCGACTGTAATGAGATTCATTACGATACAAATTTATAACCAATATAAATGCAACATTACAGCAATATTCCGTCAATATCAAATTAATATTGCCATGAACATCTGACAGATTTAAAATTTAAAAAATCTCTGTTCATTTTGATTTTCTAATATTTCTGAGTTTTTCAGAAAGTTGCCATAATATTTATTTTCTTATTTTCCATTATTTTGACTAGTCGTAGAAAAATAGTGTATAGATACAACTTACATTTAATGTACTCGTAAGGCACTCGTATTCATTACGACACTTACCTACGGCTTGTGTGGTACTTCTCGTGTCTTAATAGCTACTCATTGCATAATATATTATTAATGAACCGCCTCGTACTTAGATTAAACACGGTAATGTACGAAATAATTATTTATGTACCTCTTGTATGTAACTCCTTTAAATTCTCTAGTTTTTTCTGCCCACAATTTACTGTCGTCGTTAACTCGAAAACTTTTTAATCAATTTAAACACCCCACATTTTTTATTTCCCTCTCAAACTCCCGAATCGCAGCCTTTTTTCCCACCTGGGCAATATTTTTCTTTAATTTTTGTATTCCACGTGCATCGACAGATATATTTCTTTTTAATAATCGTACTTTTCCTGGAAGGCACATCAACATCAAGGTGGATAAATAATATTGATTTGCCATCTCTGAAAGTATCGGTCGGTGTGAAATGGTTGTTTGTTCAATGTTGCTTTCTTCTATATGGCGTCATCAAACTTTTTCACTGTAGAAAATAAATGTAAAACTCATTTGGGGAGTTTGTCGTCTTGTTTGATGCTGCGTTTGATCTCCACTGCTGCTGCTGCTGCAGGAATCATATCAATATGTCTCCGGCTATCAAGAGTTTTTATTATATCAACAACGGTTTATTTTGTTGTTGAAAATTTCAATGCAGCTAAGTGAAGGACAAGCTGGTGTAATTAACTTCAGCTTCCAACTACTTTTCTCACATGATTTCAACTTTAAAAACCTAGATTACATTTTATGTTGCGACATTTGATCGAATCCAATAACGTTTCATTGGAGAAGCCTTCGATGGAATTTTAAAACTTAAAAGGTGTGGTGCAATGAGGTTGAACTTTCCGTACACTCTGTGGCTTTACTCCGCCGAGACTAGACAGTAGACGTTTAGGTTGGAACGTAAATATAATAAATAATCGAGATGTCAGAACGACATGTTTCTAACATCAGGTTAGTTGACGGCTTGACATCAGATTCAATATAATAAAGTTACCCTAGTGGCTGCCACTTTTGTATTTTCCTGCTGCAAGAAATTGACTGATGATGCTCGGGAATTACAGCTTTAATGTACTTGGGTTTTTGTTTCACTAACAATTAAAATTCACGCCACCGAGCGAAAAAACCTGCCTACTGTCGTTTGAAGGCGATTTACCCCAACCGGTTATCTATCAATTTAAATCAAATTTCGATTAAAAGCAACGCGCGCCAGTATGATGCAAGCAGCAAAAGGGAAATATCGGAAGACGGGCTAATAAATGAAAAGAAAGTGTAACTTCTCTCGTAAGGCAATTTAGAATCAAATTAACTCCGGTCGTCTCTGCGCGAGTTCAGTATTCTGGCAAACGTAGCGTCAAAATTTACATTTTACCAATTAGTTTTTTTCTCCTCCGCAACTTTTAAAAAACTCATTTTCCTTCTCAAACTCATTTCAAAACGCGCGCGCCCCCCTGCAACTACCTCAAACTCGCAAAGAAATTACGTTATATTTCATAAAAAGGAACACAGGAGAGGGCAAATGAGAAAGAGAGAAGACTTGGGGACACCTCGGAATCGGTGATAAAAAATCCAAGACGATTTAATTACCTAATTGGTGTAATTAAATTTTATTAATTCGTACATGGCTGTGGAGCACAGACTATCTGAGGAGAAATGGAGGGTTTTTCGGGGTTCCGGCAGACGTTATGCAGAGGCGGTTTTTATTTTGACGGATGACGCATGTGGCTAATTTTAATTCACATCAGAATTAATTTTACATTCATCTTGGAGCGTTATTTTTTTACATTTCGTTGTACAAGAACTTTATTCCTAAATTTTTTGGCAATTATAAATTTTGCGCCTCTCTAACCTAAAATACAGGGTGTGTCACGCACAGATATCTTACTCTTTCTAAATAGATAGCCATTGCATAAAACCATGAATGAGCCGAATTGAAACTGCACACGGGGGTATTTGGACTTGCGCACAAGTAAATACTGCGCCCGCGAATTCAAACAAAATATTGTAATAGGTCCGAATCACATTTCAATACCGTGCTGTAATGTTGGTTGCCAGACCAATTTTAGGGAATTTGCTTTTTTATGTTTACCCCCTGTAAGCCATCTCTTTTGAACATACATCTTACTCTTTCTAATTAGAAAGCTAAAGCAAATGCGCAAGTACAAATACCCCCCGGAATCACGATTTTCGACCTTATTGAAATCTTCAATTTGTCGCACTTTTTCATCGCGCAGCCCATATGCTTAGTTATCTATTTAGAAAGAGTAAGATATCTATGGTGTCACGGCGAGTTGACAGTACTCTGTTACTAAATACAATTTGGTTCTAAAAATTGGTACACGCCCATTATACAATGTGGTCTATTTATTGAAAATATTGCCACCTTTTATTTATTTTATTTCTGGTACTTTCGATTATATCGGAAGAAGACACAAACTTTGTTATTTTAAAAGGAACACCCTGTATATTTTTGAATCTTTAGATTCTACATTTCATTTTAAGCATAAAATTAGGTATTGAAGTTCTATGGCGCTAACATTAACGGTATTATAATTATTTATACATTTTTATTTTTTTTTACGAAAATATAGATGTAAATAAAAATTCAAATCCTGACAATGACACGTTTTTTCCAAAGTTTTTTTCTTACGTTTTAAGTAGGAATACACAAGAAATAAGCTGATATACGAGTAGTTTTGGAAAACTTGCTTTATACAGGGTACTGGTGGTTGTCCGTTCATTTTTAAAAACTTTAATGAATGATAACATTGATAACTTTATTTTTTTAATTGGAACACCCTACAGTTTTGTACATATTCGAATTCTACACTCAATTTTAGACATAAAATTATTAAGGTTGTAAGGTCTTAAAATTAACGGTATTATACTTAATTAATTACTTTTTTTCCTATTTTTTCAAACAAAAACTTAGAATAAAAAATTTTCATATTCTGTTACAGTATTTTTCTTTTGGTTTTCTTCATTTGTCAATTGTGTTTCACAATTTGTTAAATGACTTTTCCATTTATTTATGATTTTGACATTTAAAAAATCGGAAAGTTATTTAACAAATTGTGAAACACAATTAACAAAAAAAGAAAACCAAAAGAAAAACACTGTATTTTGGAATGTTACCGCATCTCACTTATTATCGTATAACATAATAGTAACTATCAATATGTAAAATTTCAACTGATTCAATAAAACGAAGAAAAAACGTGAAAATCGTCAAAAAGCTGAATTTTGGTCTTCCATCGAAAAATAAATAACTTTGCCATTTGTCTATGGATTTTCATCAATAGTAGCTTGTTTTTTTGTAAAAGTGTTAGCTTCACGTAAAAATATTTGAACTAAACTTATTCTTTTTCCAGGACGATATGTGAATTTTCCACATAGATTTTTGCCAAAAAGCGACTTTTTCAACTTATTAAAATCACTAGCATCTGAACTACTGGGCCGATCTCAAAACTATGAAAAAGTTGTAGAAGGCTCAGTTACCTTTAATTTGAGTGCTTGTTTGGCCAAATCGACCAATTAGATCTCGATATATACTCAAAAACGACGAAAAAAATCTGAAAATTGAAAAAAAAAATTCGAAAATTCATATCTCGAAAACGCATCCATGAAAAAAAGTGAGTGAGATATGATGGGCAAAATGGCTGTAAGCTAGTGTTTTAAGACATTTCAAATTTAATAAATTTATGTCTAGAATAGAGTCATCCGGTGAAAATTGAAAACGCTTGAAAACATGTTTAATGTAATCTAGAGGTAAAAAACATTGTAGAAATTTTATCTCGACCCCAAAATTTCAAATTGAAAAAAGGTACTTTTCAAACACACCGAAAAGCGCGCCATGTTACTTGATGTTATAAGCCAGTGTCGAAATGTCAATCAATGGTAAAATACATAACAGAAACAACATTGACAAGTGAACAGAACATGGCTAATGACGTCACAAACGCTTCAAACGATCACGTCGTGTTTTAAATGGGAACTAATTTTTACGACTTTTAATATTGAATCATTTAAAAATTGAGCAATAAAAAACACTTTTTTCAATGCTTTTATAATTTTTTTAGCCTAATCTTTGCAATTAAGAATAAAAATATCTGATGTGCCCAACACATGACTTTCTTATACGGATAGTATCACAATAATTACTTTTCCTAAAGAAATTAAGTTAAATTTCTTGTAAAAATTTTGAGGGTTTCCAGCAATTTTCAAATAGTCTCTGTCGCACTTATTGCAATACGCATAAATCTGTCCTTGTCCCACTCATTATAACCGAATTTTACGACAAAAATGTGTTTTATTTAAGATTTTTGACCTATTACTCACTTAAAAAAATCTCCCGGTATGAAATTACATTTATTTATTCATTATTATTGTTTTCGGTACCATAGAAACCAGTAAAATAAAAAAAAACTACTGGTCCGTCCTTCTGGGATTCGAATCCGGGACCTTCCGTTTGGCAGCCATATAATGAGACACATGGTCTACCTCGACCGTCGGATTCAACTATCAACGCGCGCTATGAGAAATATAAAGTGTTTTAAGAATATCTAGTTTTTTTGAAATTTTTTTGACGGAATTTCAAAAAAAAGTGCAAACAAAATTTGTTCAAAATTCAATTCTAAATCAATATTAAAGAATAAAAAAATATCATAAATTGTTTATTTTTCAAGATATTCCTAAAAATCCTAAAAATGTCTTCAGGTAACTGTCACTTGTTTTGGTGCTAGATGAAAAACATTTAATGTGGCACCCACAAATAAGTCGTTTTTGAGTTATGGTGGATACAGACAGACAGACAGACAGACAGACAGACAGACAGACAGACAGACAGACAGACAGACACACAGACACACAGACAGACATCATGGCGAAAATGGTCAAAGTGGATTCAGGGGCCCTCAAAACGTGTAAATCCATCAAAATCTCGAAGTCGAAAAAAATCACCATTACAATACTTCCTTATATTTCGTATAAGAAAGTAAAAAGGTATTTCAAAAATTTCCGGATGACTCTATTAAGTGTAGAATTCGAAGATGTAGAAATATACATATAGGGTCTTCCATTTCCAAAACTATATCAATTTATTTCCTGTATATTCCTGCTTCAAAAATAAGAAAAAACATGTCATTGTCAAGATTTGAATTTTTATTTACATCTATGTTTTTGTAAAAAAATGAAAAGGTGTAAATAATTATAATACCGTTAATGTTAGGACCACATAACCTTAATACTTTTATGCCTAAAATGAAGTGTCGAATCTATAAATTCAAAAATATACAGGGTGTTCCATTTAAAATAACAAAGTTTGTCTCCTTCCGGTATAACCGGAACTGCCAGAAAGGTAGCAATATTTTCATGAAATAGACCACGTTGTGTAATAGGCGTGTACTAATTTTTAGAACTAAATTGTGTTTAGTAACAGAGTTACGTGTACTGTCAATTTGTCGTGACACCCTGTATAAGTGTATATCTATCTAAAAACGATTTTTTCAACTTCAAGACTTTTACCGTACACAATTTGAGGTTTTCTGTAATTCTTTTACACAATAATGTTGACATTATTAAAGAAAAAGTAACAGAAACCGTAACCTCACTTTTAGATCTTCGGTCGTATTTCAAACTTCAAAGGAAAATTGCTGTTAACATTTGAAAATAGCTGTCTTAAAAAATAATAAATTTGAAACTACTGAGCGAATTTTAACAAAACTTTTAATGTTCCTAATAAAATTGAAAAATAAACTGAAATTTCGGATTTTTAATGGAATGAAAAATAATAAAACTGTGCATTGTGTTACAAACATGGTGTAGAAATAAATTTTTTTGTCGATCGTTTATTAAAGATCTAGTTAATGTAATAAAAGGAGTGTATTAATAACTCAGTTTAATGCATACATGCACATTAAAAACATTGTTGAGATTATGAGATTTGCTAGGTAACCAACAATATATTATATTATTGAAACATGCATTTGGAACTGACACCTGCCGAAATTAATTAATTATGTCAGTGGTATTTTGAATTATTGCATATTATGTCAGAATTTGGATTTTGCCATGGAACAAAATTAGATTATTTTCATTCTAATAAAGAGCGATCGACAAAAAAATATTGTAATCAACATGAGTGTTCATCGGCGATTAATAATCTCGACTCATTAACGCGCTCGCTGCGCTTACGCGTTAAAATCGTTTCGATTATTAATCGCTCTTATTAACACTCTTGTTTATTAAACTACTATTACTTTACATCAGGTAGAAAACAAAAAATCGTAGTTTTTCACTTGCATTCCCTATTTGCCCTTTTTGCTTTAGAAATTTTGTATAACAATGTCACGTTAGCTACTAGTGGTTTAATTAGATTAGTCATAGTTCTTTCATGTTTTTTTATTCTAACCTCACTTATAAAGACCAAAGGACCTTTATGTAAAATGCCACAAATTTACATTAAAACCTTGCACCAACTCCGTTTGTTTATATAATTTATTCTAAACATCCTTTCATCTAAACTTCTAGTCCAGTCCCTTGGAGCCTAATCTAAATCCTGAATTATAATTCAAATGCACTTTGCTGTTTATTGCATTTACTTCCGTCGATCTTTTGTTATAAACAAATTATCCTCCAGTGTATCCCTCAAGTGGGGTTATAGCAAAGTTTCCGAGTTGTGGCTTAGGTTCAGATACTTCTTCACTTAACTTCACTAAAGGGTTTAATTTATTCCAAAGTAATGCACTTAGTTAAGTTACAATCTTGGCAATGACAGCAGCTCTTACGATTACACAGCTTGTTTAGACACAAGTTTGGAAATAAAATGTTTGGATTCATCTACACAGGAAAAAGTTAATTTAATTAAAATGGAATTTATATGAGAATTTGCTAATGGAAACCTAATAAGAAAAAACTTTATTATTAAATATTGTATAGAATAATTCCCTTGTACAACAACAAAGTAACAAAATACTTTACATAACTGGAATTTGTATTGTTGTTGGGGCTGGAATATTAAAAGGATTCACGCGCGCACCAGGTTTATGTTTTTGGCTGTATAACTTTATAATATAGTGATAAGAACTGAATAAGGCGTAGAGCTATTACCGTATGCACGAGACGATATAAAAGTTGATTATATTTTGAAATGGATTTGATTCGTGCATACAATTTGCTGCACACAGATGCATATTATACCAGACAAATCCAATATCTATCTACCTCAGAAAATTCGTGACATTCGAAACAACTTTGATATAATAAATCAATATTAAATTTATTTTTACTAGATGGGATATATTTGTAAGTAGATGGCGTTTTGCTTGTCTTATTATTTTGATTGCACCGCCACCGGTTTGGTTGGTACCATTTCCCCAAAGGGCACAGACCTTTTAACCAAAATGGAGTAATTATTTTAGATTAAATACTTATTTATTTTAATATATTCCTGAATCCTTCTCTTTTATTTAGACTTTAAAACTTGTAATGTTAGTTGCTAGCATAAAAGGTTTATAGTCCAGTATAGTTAGTCAGATTCCTATGGGTATTATTGCAATTCATTGGGTAAGAAAATTTTGTTTTGCCATCGATACAGTACCATATAGAAAGCTTAAATTCGAGTTTTCGACCATCAACTTCTTGCAGCTTTTCCGCCATCTTGAATTAAGTAGTGAATTCTTATCTCGACAGAAACAGCCGTATTTTTTATTTTATCGATAAAATGGCCGATACCATTTTTAACAAGAGGAACGAGTTCTACAAATATGTATACTTGATATTTCTTCATATTTTACGTATTTAACGGGTGGTAACAGATTCATTGAAAAAAAGGAGGTTGAAAAATTTTTTGCACGAATATTTTTTTTTCTTCAGCGATATCGCAAAAATGTTCATTTAAAATTTATTAAACACATAGTTACCTACCTACAACTTTGATATGACAAATTTTTTCATGCGACTAATTGTTTACTTACTGTAGCAGTGTAGCGCCTTGAAGTTGCGCGTATCGTCACTCGGCAGTATAGTACAGGGCATTTAGACTTTGCAGGGAAATAATTCCGAGACGAATTTGGCTTCCGATTTTCGAAAGTGTATGTATACGAGTCGGAAAAATCATTTTGCACTATTCTACCCGGTGATGAAAACCCTCCTTCTTGTTTTTAAAGGTTGTTTTAGTTTTTCGCGCCTAAATCGCTTATTTTCGGTTTTAGAAGAAAAATTTTCTATGTAATTTTGTTGAAAATTGAATTCTCCATAAAATTGCACTGGTAACTTTTTTGCTAATTGCAATTGTTTACAAGTTTGTCATACCTCCAATTTACCAGGCTGGTGTTTGGTGCATTTTCGAGATAGTCGCACTTTTTCAGACAGTCGCGTTTTTCGAGACAGGTGCACGTAAACGTAAACAAAACTATTTGTGTTAATTTTAAAAAGTAATCCCGTGTAACAAAATGCTGTACCTAACTTGTAAACAATCGCAATTAGCGAAAAAAGTCTATTTTGTAGAGAATTCAATTTACAAATTAATTTCATTGAAACATTTTCTTCTAAAATCGAAAATACGCGATTTATGCGCGAAAAATTAAAACAACCCTTAAAAACAAGATGGCGGCCTTTCACCACCGGGCTGAATTGTGCAAAAGGTATTTTCCGGCTCGTATACTTAAACACTTTCGAAAATCGGAAGCCAAATTCGTCTCGGAATTATTTCCCAGTAAAGTCTAGATGTTCTGTACTACTGCCGAGTGACGATACGTGCAATTTCCAGGCGCTGCAGCAAGTAAACAATTGCTTGCATGAAAAAAATTTTCATATCAAAGTTGTAGGTAATTATGTGTTTAATATATTTTACATGAACATTTTTGCGTTGCGCTGAAGGAAAAAATGATAACCGACCAGAAAAAATTTTCAACCCCCTTTTGTTTCAATTAATCCGTTATTACTCGTTAAATACGCAAAATATAAAAAAATATCAAGTATACAAATTTGTAGAATTCGTTTTTGTCGTTAAAAATGATATTAACTATTTTTCGATAAAATAAAAAATACGGCTGTTATTGGCGAGATAATAATTCACCCCTTAATTCAAGATGGCGGAAAAGCTGCAAGGGGTTGATGGTCGAAAACTTGGATTTAAGCTTTCTATGTGGTACCCTAACGATGGCAAAAAAAATTTCTCTTACCCAATAATTTGCAATAATAAATACTAAATATACTGGACTATTATTTTTAGTAGACATGTGCGTCACACTCTCTGTCCTTCGAGGTTTTTAACAAGAAATGGCGTCGTCAACTAACGATTGCTCCTATTTTATTTACAATGTTGCAGCCTGCCGAACATAAACCTCCAAGAAACTGCGCCAATGAACTCCGTCTTAAGCAGTTTAAGCTCATTCTTCGAACTTACCATTTCAAAGTATTGAATGGAGGTTTTCTTCTGTTCCTTTTGCCTGCTCAGGGTTCTCCATCTCTCATTCATTATTTTTTTATCCTGCCCACTCCAGACTGATCCATTTATTGATCTAACCTAACCCTCTTTGAAATACAGTCTTATACCTACATTTTCGAATCAGATTATGACATAAAAGTGCTAAATCACTCTCGCCTTTTCAAGCTGCCATGTTATCTGTCTCGATTTTTGCCGGCGGTTTACGTTTTAGTGTGAAAGGTCAACCAAACTTATATACATGTTTGTCTGGAGGATGTAGCCAAATGGCAAGAGAAAGTAGGTTAACCCGGAAGTATATGTTCCCCATTCAGTTAGTAGAGCACAGGAGCATCGGAGCAGGTCCACGGACGCGGCTTCTAGCAGCAGTTGTTGACCCAGTGCAGGCTGCACACAAAATTCAATCAATATGCTCTAGTCCCGGTCCTGAATTTGCATTATATTAAAACAAACCTGTCGAGAAAGCCAATTTAACACCCGAAAATGGGGTTGTGTTTATTTTGATAAGGACTGTCAAATGAAGCTTGCACTTTAAAAGAAGTTTTCGGCAGAGATATTTGAGTTTCTTTTATAGGCTTTGGCGGAAAGGCACTCAGTTAAATAATATTAATTGAAAACTCCCAGTTCATTGATAGCAAATAAATCCGGGTGGTATTTATTGAATGGGAAAAGTACGTAGGTAGTCAAATTAATTATAAAACTCGTTCTTCCGACTGTTTACTTTAAATCTTTGGGATTTGTTTGGGGGCGCCGATGCCTCTTCAGGTGGCAAGATTATAAAAGTTTCCGGCATTTCTTTGAAGCTTAACCAGCCCCAAAACAAAACGTTTTATAATTAATTGGAAAATTCTAACGAATTTAGTTTGGAATTAAGTTAAACCAGAAAGGGATTTTCTGTTTTTTGTGGATGCTGGATACAGAAAACTAAATAAGCATGAAAATAACCAGAGAGTTTCCCAGTCGCCATCTGTGGTCGATAGCAAAAATTATTGCAACTAGCAGACATCTTTGGTTTTCCACACGAGACAAGGGTTTTTCCTGCCAGAGGGCGCTGCATTTCATGTTTAGCAAAGTGCGGCGTTTTGTGTAAATTGTTTAAGTTGTTTTGAATTTAAATTAATTTTTCGTATACATCAACTTAAAAAAATTAAGTTAATTTATGCGTAACTTTATGTATATTTTAATACTTTTTTAGTGGTTTTAATCCATTAACTTATTTACATTTAAACTAGTAATTTATATAAATTTTCTTAAGTCAGGGTTTAGTTACGTCATCGTTCACGGGTAATAATCCCTCGATAAAATCCACTCAAGCACCCTGATTGCAAGGTCGCCGATGTGCCTGATTACAGCATGCAAAGGCCGTTTGTTGCGTGCGGAAAAATCTGCAATGCCCACATTTTTCTTCCCATTTCCCTCACAGCAAAAGGTGGTTTTCGTACTATATATTGTATGAATTGTTGTTTTATATCGTGTGCAAGGTGGTGTTTTTTAGGTACACGTAAATCAACGATTACCTACGGATGTTGGGAATATCCAAGGGCAAAAGTGGTAGTTGTGTTTTATCATTTTTTCTTTATCAGCCATGCAATAATAAACAATTGGTGGAAATGTGGGGTAGGGGGAGGTTGCTTTATAGGAAAAATAGTGTGTGCAGAAGTTTTCAAGTAGTTCCTGGTTAGATCAATCATGTCAAGGGTGAAAGGTGTGTTATTAGGGTGGTTCTGGCGATGTAAACTTAACCTTGGGGAAACCTTGAAAAGTTTCGGTGAAGGAGACGAGATTAACAAGTTTAAAATTTGGCTAAAATTAAGATGAATGGTGACTTAGTGTCAATATTAGTTTCAACCACTTTTTGTTATTGTTTTGTAAAAAGGAATAGCTCTAGCGTAATTTTTTCTCATTCAAAATTTGGCGAATGCGCCGGTCTTAACAAGATATCTTTTAAAACCTGGAACTATTACCTAAAAATCTGCTACATTCTTAAGTATTACTTGTGATAATTAAATATAGAACAGATTGATAAATTAATTTAACATTATTATTATTTTTAACATATTATAATATAAACGTATTTTTAAGGAAAATCAGTATTACAAATTTTAAAATTTGGCGGATGCGCCAGGTTCTAACAAAAGTTTATTTCGAAATATAATATTTACGCAAACACATTTGTTACCCCTCATTAAAATCCAACCCTGTCCACTTTTCCCGACACAAATATTCCATTAAATTATCAGTTTTCCTCGCCGTCTATTACACATTAATTTGTTTAAAGATAAAATACACATCGGACCTTTTAGGCGAAATAGCTACTTAAATAGAATATATCTTTATATTATATACCCACCTATACAGAAACATGCAATTTGTAGATTAAGGCAAACATTTAAAGCTTCATTCGAAACAAGTTAAACAAACATCAATGAGAACTCAAAGCTTTTTACTTCATTTTATTGACTTTTCCAACTTGCGTTTAATTATTAACCTGAAAGAACGACAGACTATGTCAATTTAATTACCTGTAAATAGATCTAATAGGGTATAGTTGTGAAAAAATTTTAACGCACACAAAGGGCTTAATGTTATTAAATATAATTAATCGATAATTTATTGGATTTAATGTTGTGTTATGTTTGTAATATAATATTATAGAGAAATGTGGTGAAGTAGTATGGCGGGTTTTAGGTGATAAAGGCAGATCCATGCCCATCGTTCATTTTAATGAGGCATGACCTGGAAACAAACCCCTAAACGTCTAACAAATTGCACAACTTATTCACAAAGACCTCACAAAATTGCCACTCTCTTCTATAACCCAACTATCATCTTCCGTTGTGATTAATTAATGTCGAAAAATAAAACTTTAATGATTTAGTTAAATAGTTTCGTATTATAATATGAACTTAAAATAAATCATCCGGGGCAAGTGCATCTAATTATGCTTGAAAGCACGTTCTAGCTTAACTAAATTAATCACCCGCAGTTCTAATTATTACATTTCGAAGTTTGCAGCAAAAAGTACAGCGTAAGTGGAATTGATACGATTTATGCAGAAATTCGGTAAAGTTTTTATTTTGTAATAATGATTTTGTTCATATAGAAAGTTTAAATTTTCCGCCTTTTCTACATGGACCAATTGTAAGACAATTTTACGAGACTAACCTACCACAGCTGCAAATTTATTACGTCCTCTAGGCGCTAAATTTGAATGTATTTGAGTCTTATATTTTATTTTCCTGCACTAATAATAATTCAAAATTTATTTTATATAAATAGGGAGCTGATAAATAATAGAAACTGCACATAATCCTAAGTGCTGATAGTCCAGAGGCTCAGTCGATATTTTTTTACGACTGTTTGGTGTGTTTCTGGGGGAGAATACGTGATATGTTTTCTGAGAAATGTTGCGAGTGTGCCCCGGTAATTTCGAGAAATAGGAAACGCCTTGAGGCTATTTTCTGTTGGAAACAAAAACGATCGTAGACGAGCTGTTATAAATTAGGACTAGGAGAAGTGAAACGGTTCATGGTTGCGTTGCTACTACTGGTGTGGCACAGTCCCTCGGGCCCAGTAAAACCAGAAAAGGAGTCAAATGCTGATTTTGATAGGTCAACCTCTCTGTAATATTTAGCGCGCTGGATCAATAAAATCCCAAATAATTTATCTACGAGGGAATAATATATTATTTGAATAATTATCTTCTGTGTGCACGTTGAGCAATATTCACAAATTCTAATTGGTGTGTACATTTGATATGATGAGTCATTAAATTTTGGGTTAAATACAATTGAACTAGACGCTTTCCAATATTTTACGAGATAATATTGTAATTTATTGCTGCGTTATATTTACGACTTGCCATTGCATTGGATAATCGCTTTTCACTTCTAATTAATTCTGGAGACGTGCAGGCTATTCTTAGCGAAAAACACGGGGACGTAAATAAAGAACAGATTTATGCTGCGATTTGAAACGATCTTAAGTTATCTGGAAAAACATGAACCATTGCATATTAGTTTTGTACGTAATAGTGACTGGAATTTCCTGGAAAACGTTGAATAAGTATAATTTGTTTCCTATCCAAAAACTGACTCATTATTTTAAAGTTTAATCACGCAATATCTGACCCCTAGAAACACTATTCCAAGTGCGCTACTGAAGTCTAGTCATTAAACAATATGACCCGAGCGATATGTTAAAAATAAACTCGTATTTCTTATATTGTAACACTTTAGTTCCAACGCAATAATTACAAGTGCAGGAAAAATAAAGTTTAATATGAGGTTTTCCTCGGAAAGTTTATTGTTTGCGACGTGGATTTTTTACGTGAAGTTAAAAGTTTTCAGTTTACTCTGAGTTGTAAAGTTCTAAGAAAATCAAGAAAAAACCGAACTTCTACAAAACTACAAACATTGCACTAAAGTAATTGTGGTCAATGCAATTTCAAAGTTACACAAAGACACATAGGTATACAGAGTAAACTACTGCCAACTGGTCCAACGATTGCGTGAGATGGTCTCTGTCCTTGTCTTCGCAGTCGGCTAGCAGGCATTCGGCAATATGTATACGATAAATAGATAGACAATCACAATTTTACTCTATAGAAGAAAATTCCCGACGTAATTAATTAAATGCGTGCCAAGCCGTTTGTTCCTGCATTCTTTGTGAAAAGCTTTAATAATAAACAACAACTCCATTATAAAATATTTATTTGTTACAACACAATTGAACACAAAAACACAATTATTTTATCTCGTTTCAGCATCAAATGAACATTTCTCGTGGCCCACTCCAATAAATACACTAAGAAATATTTCCCTCTTCCAGTTTCTTTTTTTTAATTTCCTGATTCAATCTCACCGCGCCTGCAATCGTGTAGCTAATGAAAAATTATTTACGTTTTTATGGGGCACAAACCTCGTGATGAAAATCCGTCTTAACTGTCGATATTTCCAATAAACCGGTCATAAATTCACGACTTACTCTCACACAAAACACACAAACTGGAACTGTAACAATATCATCTTGTTCTGTTCGCTCCAATAAAGTTTTGCCATGGCATTCAGAATTAGCAAATAATGTATATTAGTGTACTCGTATAGCGCCTGCTGCTTCTGTTGCTGACGAAGGTGTTTTACATAGTGTTAATTTACATCACCTAGGGTGCGATGCTTTCGAAATAAAGGACTAATCAATTTTAAATGATGCCTTCAAGGGCTTTAGGGAGGGAACCCCCAACTGTTTTGGACGTATCTTATTGTTGTTATAATGGGGTTATGTGTCTATTAAATAGACTGTGATAGCATGCCACTACAGCAAGTTAATTGAATTGAAGGAGCGTGGAAAAGTTGAGAATTTGTATCTGTTTCAAATGGGGAAATTTACCGGTAATTTATAATTTTATGGTAATTTTGTTCAGTTTTGCTAAATGTGACAGCGCGAGCACCTGATTTTCTTATACAATGTAAAGTTATGATAAATGAAGAAACACAAACTTAAAATCTGAATTCAGGACCTCAAAATAAGGAAAAAATTTTCTATGGAGGTATGTCCGGAAACGTGTCGTTAAAGAGTTACGCCCCTTTAAAGATGGAGGCTAAAATTAGGTTTTTAAATTTTTTCTCAAATTTGGATAAAGATAAAAAATAAACTTTGGTAAGGATTTTCTACTAATGGAAAAGCTTCTAAAGAATATTTTTTGAATCATCCCTTATTGATAAAAGGGGTGAAATCAGCAAACCTATTTAATTTTTTTATTGAAACTCTTTAACGGACCAGAATTTCGTCATATAAAAAATTGTTCTGGAAAGCTAGATTCATTTTAGTCCTTCAGCTAGGGGTCAAAAGGTAGGAAGTAAAAGCGGGATGAGACGACGCAGTGTTTTCTGAAGGTTTTTTGGTCGCTGAATCCGAATCCGTGCGTCGTTTTTCAATAAAGTGGTGCAAACAAAAGTTATTAACAATTTATTGTTTAAAATGCAATAACTCGAGAAGTATAGATTATACCGAGCATTTTACCAAAAAAAGTTTCAAACAAAAGTTGTTCAAAATAAAAAGACTCTCCGAAAAGTTCATATGGTATTTTGTCATAAAGTCGCACGGACAAAAGTTATTAACAATTTATTGTTTAAATGTTTAAATTAACTCCAAAACGAAAAGTATACATTTTACCAAAAAAAATTTCAAACGAAAGTTGTTCAAAATAAAAAGACTCCGAAAAGGTTATATGATATTTTGTCATAAAGCTGCTCGGACAAAAGTTATTAACAATGTATTGTTTAAAATGCAATAACTCGAAAAGTGTACATTTTACCAAAAAAAGTTTCAAACAAAAGTTGTGCAAAATAAAAAGACTCTCCTAAAATGTATGCTTTTTGGTTTGTTCCGTTTTAAACAATAAATTGTTAATAACATTTGTTCGAGCGACTTTATGACAAAATACCATATGACCTTTTCGGAGAGTCTTTTTATTTTGCACAACTTTTGTTTGAAACTTTTTTTGGTAAAATGTATACTTTTCGTGTTACTGCGTTTTAAACATTTAAACAATAAATTGTTAATAACTTTTGTCCGTGCGACTTTATGACAAAATATCATATGACCTTTTCGGAGAGTCTTTTTATTTTGCACAACTTTTGTTTGAAACTTTTTTTGGTAAAATGCTCGGTAAAATCTATACTTTTCGAGGTATTGCGTTTTAAACAATAGATTGTTAATAACTTTGTTTGCACCACTTTATTGAAAAACAACGCACGGATTCGGATTCAGCGACCAAAAAACCTTCAGAAAACATTGCGTCGTCTCATCCCACTTTTACTTCCTACCTTTTGACCCCTAGCTGAAGGACTATTTAGAAAGTATTTTGTCTCTTTAATTTTTTTCATAGAATAGGGATGTTGCATTTTTTTAAAAACCCGTTTTTTTCTGTTAGAAATGTAAAACGACTATATTAATAATACTCTACAGCAAAAATATTTTTTTTTACTCAATATTTGTACATAAAAAAACGATTATAAATTCACCGTAATTCAAATATATTATTGCCGCCCGAAAACGCTTTGAGATCGGAGAGTCCTGTGTGACGTCACGAATCTAGTTGACATTGCCATGTCTAAATATTTTTTACGCGTTTGACATTTTTCGAAATAAGTCAAAATGCGGCGTGCTGCACTGTGGAACTAGATTCGTGACGTCAGCAATCTTTTGTGCCGATTCGGGCGTTTCCGGGCAATCCGTGGAAATTTCAAATTTTACAATACTTTTTATTTAATTACTCATAAAGTACGGACCAAAAATTTTTTTCAAAAATATTGATAGTGATAATTTGGTATCAGCTTTTCAAAAAAAATTATTTTGAAAATCATGCAAAGTCCCTATTGATACTTTTTAAATAAAAAAATAAAATAGTCTCTATCCACAGTTATTTTGGAAATTATTGCATTATTTAATAAAATGGAAAATGGCCAGCAGGCTGCTGTCAAATAACTGTATTTTATTAAACCTTTACGAACGAGTTACTAGTAATTAATTATTAGTAAACCGGACCCTTTTTAGTAAAAATGCTTTTAATAATTTTTATTTGCTGAAAATAACAATTCGGTAATAATTAATTACTAGTAACCCTTTACTACAAATTTATCAAAGTATAGTTATTTGACAGCAGCCTGCTGGACATTTTCCATTTTATAAAATAATGCAATAACTTCCAAAGTAACCATGTGGATCGGAACTATTTTATTTTTTTATTTATAAACTGTCAGTTCTATGAAAAAAATGAAACAGACAAAACACTTTCTAAATGAATCTAGCTTTCCAGAACAATTTTTTATATGACAAAATTCGGGTCCGTTAAAGAGTTTCAATAAAAAAATTAAAGAGAGGTTGCTGATTTCACCCCTTTTATCGATAAGGGATGATTCAAAAAATATTCTTTAGAAGCGTTTCCATTAGTAGAAAATCCCGGACATACCTCCATAGAAATTTTTTTTCTTCTTTTGAAGTCCTGAATTCAGATTTTAAGTTTGTCCAGTTAATCCTGAAACACCCTGTATTTTAAATTTTCTTTTTCAAACGGTCAAAAACTAAACTAACTTCCATAAAGTTTATGAATATTTTTTTAATAAAAGCAACATTCATCTTTGCAAAATTGCAATCTAAGTGAAAATCTGTTAATCCGGTGTCGAATTATAAATTTTCAAAGAGCATGTGTAGAAAATTGACGAAAAATATCAGTTTTTTAATGTTATTAAGGTAAAAAATAAAATCAACAGTAAGTTTTCAGTGATGTAAACTTTATTCACGAGCAGATCTAGGATTATAGCACCTGAAATACACATTAAATACATGTTATACTTAAAGTATAAGGTGGGGCATGTGCGCTTAAATTTGTAAAATAAACTTTTATTTCTAGTGGCGTACAAGCTCGAAAATTTCACCTGGGAGATTATTGATCTTTATTACTGAAGCTCCAAATGTTCTTAAATGATTTAGCAGTGCCTTCTAATCTCCATATGGGGCAAGTGCAAACTTATTCGATAATCTGATATTTATTTGAGGCTAATGCAACTTACCTTTAAGATTTTTAATAAACAAAATCTATCATTACTTTTTTGTGGTGTTACTGCTAGAAAGGACCTTCGGGGAACTCTTCCTATTTCTCTTACACCTTCTTCCTGTCACGTGACCTGTGAATACCTACTTTGTGGTTCATATTATATATTGCTACGTTTCTTTGAGCTTTTGATTTGTTTAATTTTTCCTCCTTTAGAAATATCCACCTGTCTGGCAACGACAGGATTATATGAAGGAAGCTGATAAATAAAGGCATCCTTTGACTTCACGAAAGCAATCTAATCAAAGTCTTTCTTTTAAGCCGAATGATGTGCAATGTTTACCGAAAATTTTTCTCACCATCATGCGCGAATTAATTCAACATCAAACGAAATTGTTTTACAAACAAACTGCATTATGACTATTCCATTTAGTAAATTATAACAAAAACAGCAATTTTCTATGAGTAGTTTTTCAAAGGGCTTTGATGAAATTATTGAAACGCAAACATTTTATCCATGAAATGTTTGCAGTTTTAAACGAAAATAGTCACAAAATACTTTATAGAGGTTAATGTGTCCTATCTCCCTGGATATAATCTATAAGATCCAGTTGGCTCCGACTTATATTTGGGGCAATGCCAACTGCGACCAATATAGTAGAGGTAGAGCGTTGAATTCCCCGTTTCAAAGTCGAAACACACTATGCTATTCGGCTATTCCCTATTATTATTATTATTATTTCGGTTTTTAATGCAGCGTTTTATTAATAGATTAATTATGGAATGGTGCGGGTTAAAGTTGAAATGGGTTTTGATTTGTAAGTAATTTAACGCTACTGGTCAAATAAACAGAAATTATGGTTGCGCGAATTATTGCCAATTTAAATTTGATTGTGTAATAAAGTTTTTTACAGAAATCATCGCAGATATATTTGTTTGTTTTATTGAAGGGTATTTACGGAGTGAATTTTATGAGTTTAAAAATATTAACGAGTATTTTGAAGACATAAGACAGTCATAAAAGACGACCGATCGTGAAATTTAGTTACAAAATAATTATTATCCACAAACTTCCCTTAGTGGCGAGTATCTAAACAAACAAACCGAACCTCGTTTTCATACTTTACTCAATTAATTAAATTCCCTCTTGTTGGGGATGTGGTAAATAATATTGCAATCAATAATTGGATATACTTAGAGCGTCTTCTGTATATACAGACATTTTAAAATAAATTCCATCGTCTGTTGTACACACAGTCCCGGTGTATTCAATTTATCGTGCATCACATACAAAAAAGGGGAGGCTTCTTGAAATCGACGACTGCCATAAATTAACGCTTTTTATCACATCGAAAATCGAAGCAAAAGCGTCGGGGCGCAGTAAATGGCTTTTATTATTCCAATCTAAACAGATAAAAATTTATTTACAGTTTTTTTCGAGGCACGTTCGTTTGCGCTTTAAGCCAAACAGAGAAAAAATGGCTAAACAAACTTTGGAAAAATAATCGCCTGAAACTGGTATGCAAATTAATAGTGTTTATAAGGGATGAGCAAACAAAAACCACAGTGGGGGAGAGTACTTTTGTTATAATTTTATTTTTAGTTCTGTCCTTGTTTTTTGCCCATAAAGCAATTGTCAGTTTCATAAAATTGAAAAACCTAAGCGTATTTTTACAAATATACAAACGAAATTTATATAATAAAAAATTGTGTAACAAACACATAATACACAAAAATAGCATTATAACAACATTTTTTTGTCTGCTTAAGTAGGTATTTCAATACAAACGTCTTAAATAATAACTGAGTTTAGATTCTAAAAAAACATATAAGAAATCTAACACAACTAAGGAAAAATACATTTTTTAAGTTTTATATTCTAGTTTACGAAATATAAACGAAAGTTTGGTAGCTGTCTTGGTTTAACAAACAACATTTGTTTGTACATGTATAATAACATTTATTTGAAACATCTAGTTTTAATTCCACTTACCATCGTCTTTAATTGAGATAATAATTATGAACACTGATATTTTGTTTTGGGGAAGACTGTACATAAAAATATAAATAGTTTCGTTAAAAAATATTTATAATATCTAATAATTAGAGTACACTTGTTTTTTTAATGTGCGTTTTAAACTGATTACCTATTCATATTTTCTTCAATTTCAAAAGTATAAGTTGGTTAATTTCGATGTGACAATATCCTGTATAATTTTATCATACTTTTCTATAATCATACAACTTTATTGCTTTTTATTTATAATATAGATTAAAAATGAATATAGTATTTCTTTGGTCAAATCTCGTCTAATATTAAGATTTCTAATAATTGCTCATTCTTCCAGGCAACCGGATAATCAACAAAACTTGCTTAAAAAAAGCGTGAAAACAATTTGATCCTAACTAAATTTGGGTTGTTTTTTCAAACAGTTCTGTTGATCACCCCATGTAACAATTTCCTTAATTTGTTTATTTATCAGCTAAGAGTTATGATTGTTTTTTCGCTACAGTTTCATTTGAATTTAGGAATTTATCTTATTTTTACATTGAGACATAAATTGTGTTTTTTACATAGAAACATTTATTATCTATAAATATGAATTATTTATACTTGTTTTATTTTACTTTAAAATTTTATCCCTATAAAATCTTCACCGTTAGAGTATCAAAAAGTGTTCAGTCCTTCACTATAAAGCTTCCCATACATAAATTTGAGATTGTGACAAAACGGGGGAATATTTTTGCTACGTAGGACGGATAATCTTTGGTACGATTAAAAAATATACGGCTTAAATTTAATTTAGGTGGTTTACTACGTCATAAAAACTCCTAACGAAATCTGAATTTAATTACGATTTGTGACAGTTTCAATTTACGATGGAAAGCCGTACACTGAACGAGCATGATTAGGTTCCATTTGTGCAGAAATTCCAGTCTTAAGACTTTTGTCCAGAAATTTTTTGGATGTGCCTTTTCGTTATAAATGTAACTTAGAGAGCGTTTCAAAAAATACAAGCACATACCACAATCATGATAATACTAATAAAAATTAGGCCGTTCGTTTCACTAGACCAATGTTAAGTACCAAATATTATATTTTGTTAGTTAGTACAACACAATAAATAGTTTTGAACCAATAAAACTAAAGTTACAAAATAGGTAATAAAAACTTTGGCAATTATTTTCCTTGAATTATGTACAAAGTACCTATCTATAGTTTCTAACGACTATTTAAGTTATCATTTCTATCACACTGTCAATCTGTCTCATATTGAAGACTAATAGAAAAAATCTTGCACCCATTAGCCACTATAGAATTTCAAGTTTTACAAAAAACAGCACCATATGTTTAATTTTTTTAAGTTGTAAAAAAATCGTCCTGGAATCTAGTAGCAAACTTACGTACTTAAAAACTGGTAGTGGTAAGCCTGCTACTAGTTAGGTCTACTCAAAGACTCGACCCAAACTCGGAACTCCTCCGATCAACATGCTTTAAATAAGTTTCTGAGTAAATACTCCTAGTACGATCGTCATATCTAATCGATGGCCGACGAATATCGATAATGTCCAAATCGGATGGTGGCCGACGACACAAACTGCAAAACGCACATTGCAACGTATTCTTGAAGGCTTCTCGGAAATCTCGATTAAAATATGCGTAAATTAACGGGTTAAGCGTTGAGTTAAAGTAACCGATCCAGAATACTATCGACACGACTATTTCGGGACAGTAACAAGTGGTGCACAACGACACGCTGTCATACCACAAGAAAAAAGGCAACCAACATAAAATAAAAGTCCCCATGATGATACCTAGGGTTCTAGCTGCTTTATGCTCGCGTTTCATCTTGATGATGTTGCGTTCTTTCGTGGGAGTGTGGTGAAGGTCTTGGTTGATCTCGTGTAGAGTAAGCGTTTTGGATGATCCACCGGAATTCGACAGCATGTCACCATTGGTGTTGTTTTGGTGCAGGAGTAAGGCTGCGCCATGTCTGCTAAACATCACCTTCTCCTGTTTGTTAGCCTCGCGGAAAATCGCCAAGTACATAAAGATCATTATGGTGCAAGGTATCCAAAACGAGATGCTACTACTTATAACTGCGTATAGTTTATTCACTACGAATTCACATGTGTCTGGATTGGCCTCGCGGAACCTCTGGTTCTCTTCAGTCGTGTACCATCCCATGAAAATCGGCACAAAACTGATCAAGGCCGGGCTGACCCAGGTGTTCAAAATCATAAGAGCGACGACTCGCTTCGTCATACTGATGGTATATTTAAGAGGTTTCACGATGGCGTAGTAGCGATCCACGCTGATGCAGCACAGATGAAGGATGGATGCGGTGGAGAAGTACACGTCTAAACTGTTCCACACGTCGCACATGAAATATCCGAACAACCAACGGCCGAAAATTTGAACACTTGCATTGAAAGTCATGGCAAACATGGCGACCAGCATATCAGCCAGCGCCAAAGATATTACATAGTAATTAGTGATGATCCGTAGTTTTCTATGTCGCATAACGGAAACAATGACGAGAAGATTCCCGAATATCGAGGCGATTATTATACTGCCCATGATCGTCGCCTTGACGAACAGCAGCAAGGTGTCGGTCCATTCCGGATCAACTTCCGTACCTTGCGTGGTAGACACGTTGTAGAAGAACGTGGAATTTAATTTAGCTTCGTTATTATCCATAACACAGGTGGATGTGGGATTGTGATGCGATGTTTATAATGCGGGTGAATGGTTATCGCTGCAATTTTGTATTGTTTGGATGGCTGATGGGTGATAAATTGATCTGTGGCAATGCATTGTTCATGTTATTATGCATGGTGGTTTTCAAATGTTAACCAAATAATCGATACAGTTGAGCCACTAATATTATTCTGCTATTTAATAAACCTCAAAATGACGGTTCTGGTTGTGTTCTTCAAATCACATGGATTTTAATCCTTGATAATCCCCCACACCTGCAACAGGAAGGAAAAATAATGTTTTAGGTAATTTGTTTTGAATGCGATTGCTGGGGGCCAATAAAATTGACTTGCGAAAATTAATTGCAGCTAAATCCAATACAGATTTGACTTATGTGGAAAAATGTGTGTAGGTAGCCGGGACGCCCTCGTTTCACAGTTCAGCTCAACGTACAAAATGCCAAGCGAATATGCCCTTTTATTTTAATATGAACTCTACACAAATCCTGCCAAAAACTATGCAAACAGAAATTAATTAAATTTTATCATTTATTCACAGAGGAAACTGATTATCATGATTTTAAAAACTGTACAGTAAATCCAATAAAATATTTATTTGTATATTAAAATGCAAAAACGATTGACTGCCAGAGAGAGAAGTTTTAATTAACAATTTATCAAACGAACTACATGAGGATATTGTAAATAGTAAATAGTAAATTGCAAACTTTTCATCATTTGAGTCAAAATTATTTTCGTTATATTATATCAATTTGATTCAGCTACTGATGATGTTTGTTTGTGGTAAAGTTGGTTCGAATTTACTATTGGAATTTGTGGGGATTTTAGTGGCGAATCTTTGTTTATAAAAATCTTAAAACTCCTATATATTAGGAACAATCTCAGTTTAGGTTTAAAATTGCAAAGTCCCAAAAATTCACTCCTCACAGTGTTGTGAATCAATATGAGTGAATTTGGTCTTGAAGTAGAAGCTTATACGAGCCCTACCAACTAAATGTTCGGACAAACGTAAATTTGATTGTCTTTTTTCCATACGCTCAAAAGTTATCTAAATTAACTTCCATAATATTGATGGTTTTTTCTGTTATAATGCCAACATTTAGTTATATAAAAACGTAAATTTCGTAAAAATCCGCCTGGCGGTTAAAAAACTGTGGCACTTTAACCCAGCAGGATGGGAAAATTGTAGAAACAAAGAATTATTATTTTCGAAACGTTTTGGATCTAGTAGTCGGATTTTGATGAAATTTACTTAATTGAAAAGCTGGATGTTGGTTTTCTTTACAAAAAAGTTACACAAGTTTTTATTTGGTGATTTTAGGTATTTATCGGAGCTTCAAAGTTGCACCTTTAAAAATGATAAAATTTTCTAGTAACTGTTTTAAAGAATCACAGTTTTGAAACCGCTAGTTGGATTTGTGTCAAAAACCCTTAAAATCAAAGCTCAAGGATCGTACTATATTGAAAAAAATCCTGAAACGTTAATATGACTTTTTTTGCATATTTTCGTGTTCCACAGTTCACTTTTTAAAAAACCTGTTTTTTGAGGGTGCTACTTACATTAAAATAATCACAGTTTTGGAACCAGTGGTTGAATTTTGGTAAAATTTACTTTATTGCAAAGCTGGATGTGGGTTTTATGTACAAAAAAATTCCCAAGTCTTTATTTGGTGATTTTAGGCATATTTCGTAGCTTTAAATTTGCACTTGAAAAATGTGACGTAATTTTCTAACGACTGTTTTTAAAAAATCACAGTTTTGGAACTTGGGGACAACGACATAAAGGTGCTTTCATGGCCCTCGTCCAGTCCGGACTTAAATGTCATTGAATCTCTTTGGCATAAAATTAAACGTATTCTACGCAAAAATCCACCAAGAACCATTGGGGACTTAAAGACCAAAATAGAAGAAAGTTGGGACAGTTTCACGCCAGAATTGTACCAAAATTTGATAAATACAATGCCTGCTAGAATACAGACAAATATTAAAGCAAAAGGAGACGTAACCTCTTATTAATGATCCCAAATTAAAAATTATCCCAACATTTAGTTGCAAATTCATTTTGTAAAATTTGCTAATTATTAAGGTTAAAATATTGTTAAATCAAATAAACAATTTTCTTCCATGCATAATATTGTTATTATTGTATTGTATTGTTAGGTGTTTACTAATTATTTGCGTAAAATTCCCAGTTCTCCTTTCATACTTCAAAAATTTACTTTTGTCCGAACATTTAGTTGTTAGGGCTCGTACTATATCAAAAATTTGCAAGTTTCTTAGAATCGAAATGATTATAAATAATTATAGTTCAGTCAAACGAGAACAGAAATGCCGATAAAAAAGCGTTAAATCGAAGCCCAATGAGATTTTGAAGGTAGGTAGTGGTTGTCAACGGACCACTCCACCTCGTTTTTCACGTCTACAATTTCTCAAGGGGTGGCCGCTACCTTGAATTTTAAGATTGAATTCGATTATCTCGGTAAATATGCATATCACGTTAAAAACGCATGTTACCAATATTGTTAAGGAACTAATTTTCAATAACTTTTGTTTGAAACTTTTTTTCATATTATTTATATTTACAAAGTTACAAATATTCAAAGTTTGGCTATAAAATCCAAAAAATCATTTTCACCCGTGATGTGCCCTTTTTTTAGAAATTTATAGCTTTGTAATTATTAATAATATGAAAAAAGTTTCAAACAAAAGTTGTTGGAAATTAGTCCCTTAACAATATTGGTAATACGCATTTTTAACGTGAGATACATATTTGCCGAGATAATCGAACTCAATCTTTAAATTCAAGATGACGGCCATCCCTTGTGGAATTGTAGGGGTGAAAAACGAGGTGGAGTATTCCCTTGGCAATCACTACCTACCCTCAAAATCTCATAGGACTCCGATTTAACGCATTTTAAAATGACTCGTTTGACTGGACTATTATTGAAATATCAATGACCTGGGAAATAAAGATCGTAATGTAGGACTTTAATTCCAGTCACTTCTGCGGAGTTTTTTCAAGACGGATTTCAAATATGAAGTCTAGGATTTAAGCAAACCTAACCTACTTAAGGTGGAACTGCAAAACAATGGAAAAGATCAGAAAACAATTCATTAGAAAGTGCTATTGTAAAACTTAGTTTAGAAAAGGCGAGAAGTAGGAAAAATGAGGATAAAGGATTTAGGACAGGGCCGTATAAATCCAAGATTATTCATAAAAATATATCTGACTTACACGATTTAAAACTCGCGTGGTGCCTGAAAATTTTAAGTTAAGAGCAAAAATTACTACCAATTTACTGATGTGATCCCTCCGTGTAAGGTTATTAAGATCCCTTTGGGAACGTCAGGAAACACTTATTTTTATTATAATACTGATCAATTTATATTGAATATGTGAATATAGTTTAATACAATTTACCATGAGCATATAATCAAATACTTTCAATTGGAAATGCAAGAAAAACTCTAATAATAAATGAGTGGCTACTTTCTAGTTTCATTTTCTAGTAATACAAGGATTATGCTCCAGACTAAAGTTATTGTTGAAGTACAAACTACCGCATTGCGCTAATTCTGGCTAACCTGAGCTTTATTTGCATGGAAACCACATAGCACAGGATTTGTAAGTGACTGTGTCTTCCTGTGTATAAGGAAAGCCTGTTTTCGAGCGTCAATACCAGCAGGAGCTGAAAACGAAACTATACAACTCCTACTAACATACTAATGAAATTTGTGAAATTTATATATAATATAAATTACAGCTGCTGACTCTAATTTGTGTAATCTAATGCAAATTATTATACAAAACTTCTGTGTGATGTGGTGTTATGTATGTACCAAAACCTATTTACATGTAGGTGGTTAATTATTGTTTTAACGTTTGGGAGAAAATACCGACACATAAAGTTGAAATGTGGCTTTCAGCGATATATGCAAATAATAATTAGAGAGAACTGCTGCTGAAACTCATACACTATAGGTTTTTTTGTTGCTGTCACGAACTTTGCATGAAATGGAAATTTAAACAATGTGCTAAGCTGGGTTTATGATTCTCTAATTAGTTTAGATTTCGATAAGGACCCTTGAGAGACGGGTAATCTCTCTTAATTTCTGCATTTGCATAATGCACTTTATTAAAAATAAATTGGAATCTGGTTTTGGTTTTATTTAAATGAATTTACGCATTATAACTAAATTATATATTGTGCTCGAATATTCTGAAAATGGCTCGCTCCTAAACCCATAAATAGATTTAAGCGAATAAATATATAAACTCTTTTAGCCCTTTGATAATTTTATTTAGAGGATTTCCTTTGACAGCAAAAATTCTCTTATTTATTAAATTAAATACATAATATTCGAATCTCTCTATATATCTCGCCTGCATACTTCCTATACCCTTTTTAGGTAAAAACGTCGACAATTTCCAGTGATAGAATTGAATGCATCAGAGGGGAACAAAAAATCAATTTAGAAAAAGGGTTTGGAAACACCGAAATAATTGTTTCCGCTTAATGAAATGCCAGTCAATTATAAGGGAGCCATATCGAAAAAAATAACTTTCCATGGAGTTTAATTAAAGCAAAAAGGAATATTACGCGAAAGGTCAAACGAAAAATCCCACGACATGTATCTTTATCTTTGTTTACAGCTGAATTTTTTATAAGGCAACACAGCTAGCGTCTATAGTCTAAAGGGTGTTTTTAGTGTTTTCCAAGGGAAACGATAATAAAACGCTAAACGTTATGGTTCGGACGCTCTTTGGGGTACACACTTTCAATTATTGTGTATGGGGATATAAAATTTAATATTTTATTTACGTTATTGCAGTGCATCTTTAGAAAAAGTAAATCAATTTTATGGAGCCGTTTAAATAATATTTTAGAACAAAGTACTTAAATATTGGAACAAGGAAAATTTTACTGTGGCAATTTGGCAAGGATATTAACAATAAATCTCTGTTAAAAATAACTGTATTTATTTATAAAATTGCTATATGGAAATATGAGTGGGAATTCTATTTATTTGACTGAAAACAAACCCAATTAGTATTTCATAAATATATAATTAAAAATTATATTATTTTATGTTTGTATTATATTTATCAAAGACTGAAAATTGTCATGAGGATGCATTTTAATTAACAATTCTATGTTAAATTTATATTCACTCACAGACTCGTTATTTTATCGGTTGAAAATTGTAATTAAACTAATAACTAAACACCGCAAATTAATTAGAAATGCTGATATATACAGAAGTGCAAACTTTAATTTTGAATTTACCGCCTCAGCGTACTTGAAACTACATTAGCGAGAAGTTATTGATGACATTTTGAAGAAATCTCAAAAGACATCATGAAGTCCCTGGTCAGAATCCTATAACAAGCCAAAATGCAAGCTTAAGACGGTTTAACTCTAATAAAGGGGTAGAAGAAGACGGTTTTTGAGTCTAGCTGTAACACTGAACTATATCAAAGATGGAAAGCTATTTGCCGTTCCTAACTCTGTGCCGAATTGAATGTGCGCAACCCATATGGGAGACTGCGTATTAAGACTTTTCGACCCTGCCAACTTTAATTTCTCATAATTATTTATTATGTTTCATGACTTGAAGGTGGGTTTCATGTATTTGCAATAATAAATGTATCTATTTTTTTGTATTTTTATTCTCTCTAGCTAAATGTATTTTCCCCATCACCGGAAATTTAATACTTTTCTGAAGTTGTTAGAGTTTTTAATCATTTGTAAATTGGTATCATTGAATCTCTTGGTGAGAGGAGCAAGAAGAGGACTGCCGGATAATTTAGAAGCAGGAACATATATAATAAGGACCAGAAAGTCCGTATGCCGAGCTATAGGCAGCCGTGGCTGAAAGGACGCAATGACGGGGCCTATGTCAGTCGTTGCGTCACACAGTGCCTAAGAGAAAAAAACAGACTAATGCGCAGTGACACTACGCAACGACTCGCTCGAAAGTGTAACCGACATAGCCGCCGTCTCCCGTGCCACCGCCACCCTCGAGTTTTCCGTCCTTATTATATATGTTCCTGTGTATATCACCAGAAACGAATTTTTATCAGCTGTGAATTCAAGTGTTTTGCGCATGTCCCATGATGGGTAACGGTTGCCGCACGGTTGTCGTAAAGGATGTAAAAATTTTCGCGCAGGTCCAAGGCTGTAGCGTTCCATCTTTGATATAGTTCAGTGAGCTGTAAGGATCTTTTGAGGTTAGGTTAGGTTAGGTTAGGTTTCATATCTCACAGATTTGTTGCCTCAATTGTAATTTAACCAACATCATGCTGAAAAATTTTTGAATATACAGCTTAAATTTTGAATTTGCCGCCTGCACTTCCTAGACCCTACGGCGCTAAATTCAAAAACCATTTCACTGCGTTAACTAAATTGGAGCATTCCTACAATGCCCTGCAATTCTCCACTGCGAAATGGATCCGAAACACTCCAATAATCGACAATCTAAAAATAGTCGCATTTCAATAAATGATACAGTCGTGCTCATTATCAAATTTTCCCTTGTGTATTTATTGATTTTCCTTATCCTGCCTGTCCTGTGTGTAAGCAGAGAAATCTCTGGTGCTTTCGTAAAGTTTCACGTCGTGATTTTCTCAAAACGTTATTGACTCCACAATGAAGCATTTCTGATGGCAGACGAGAGGACAAGGGTGAGGGGTAGATATCCATCTAATCCCGGAACTGCTTCAGCTAAAGGACTGTTTCATAATTTGTTGATTTATTGAATTATCAATTAATTGTGTAATGTTGAAAATGATGCATAGAGACGAGGATAGATATAGAGAGGGTTAAAGAGACGCGAAGAAGAAGTTTAGTATAAGTAGGTATAGTATAGAATTAAGAACAGGGGGCTTAAGGAGCCGTATATACCCCAGAGACGTGGGATTACATTACTTTTCCGGAAGATTGGTGAGTTATTTGGGAAGTTTATTATCACATAAAAGTTTAATGAATTTTTGGAAAAAACTAGCTAATTAAATTCGAGGGGATTAACTAGTAAAAATATCGTGGGGAAACGTTTTAGGCGGATTAATAAAACTGTACATTTTAGAAAGCTACAAACTAACAAATTTTATCTTTTAGGAAAACTGATCTATTACTAGGTTTTCCACTGGAAATGTTGCTGTAATATTTTCTATCACCTTGAAACGTAGTTCTAATGATGAGTAATATCGGGGAAAGGGGATTTAACACGAATTTATTCCATGGCAAACTGACGGATAGCCCCACAAGGACCAATATATTTCCCTGAAAAAACCCCGCGTATTTGCTGCATCATACCCGAGTTGAAACTTTTAAATTGGTTTGGTATTCCTACACAAAACAACAATACTCTAAGTTGCATTTCTATGCGTACTTATTACATTTTTCCAATCCCCTGGCGACTTGTTGCCTTAACCATATAATAAACCACACATAACTCTGGTAATTTATTACAGTTCAGTTTTAGTAAGCATATTAAATAGAGTGAACCTTCACAGAAGTGATCAACTTAAAGCTCCTGCTGCTGCTCAGGGTATTACACTAACTTTATATAGATTACCTAGCCGACTAGCGCACGACTAGAATAGTCCAGACTTTGCAAATCTGGGTCTAGACTACTAGGTCTTTGAACAAGATATATCTGCGTGTGTATGTCCACCATTGTGTTTACTAAATTACGATCTAAGGCCAAAAGGACATGCAAGATTACTTCCTTTTATCTAACTGTAGACCTGAACCCGCAAGGGTCACGATCCCTGGCGCACCACAGAAAAAAAACTTAATTCGGAGGGATATTATCCTGATCCTTCTCGTTGCGAGCGATACTAATTAGGGCTTGTCAACTGCAGGATGCGGAATTGAATCACATTCGATGTTGGGTGACGTCAACCAAACAAGAAACAGATTAAGTTCATCTAGTGAGTGTATGCGATTCAGTGCACATTTCGGGATTAATTTTTTGTTTATTATGTGCAGGAGCGCGAAAATAACGGAGTTAGGTTAGGTTAGCAATTAAATGGTTAAGCAACTTTCGCAGATAGTTTTGTTATCTAAAATAAAGGGTAGAATCCAAAAATAGTTTAAAATGTGTGTAGGTTCTCAATAGTATAGAAAAACTGGAAACTGAGTTTATATTTTCAAAAATAAATCATAGATATATTCATATTTTCTAAAATATACTCGAGACATTTCTGCGAGAATCTTAACGACATTAGTTTGTCTTATCCATAAACATAGAGAGAAGACAAGACAACAATACCGAAATCTCGTTATAAATCAGAAAATTCCAGTTAAGATCCAGTTTAGCTATCTTTTTTCCCTTCAATATTTATAAACTGAAATTGAGATTGTACTTATTTCCTAAAATATAGTCGAGACCCGGTATTTCTGCAAGAATCTTAAGGACATTGGTTTGTCCTGTCCAGAAATTTAGCATATAAAATTTAGAGACAAGAAAATAGTATCGAAATCTCGTCAGAAATCAGAGTTCCAGTTAAGTTCCAGTTTATCAACCTTTTTTCTTTCGCAATATCTATAATATAAACCCCAATTTGATCCTTTAGCTTACCCTGGATGCCTCAACAGTATAAAGTAAAACAAACCAAACGAAAAACACTGCCTAATACCCTTTTCCCGACTGATGTAATTCCATGGGGTCGAGTTTGGAAATCTGTCGGTATAGAAAACTAAATGTGCAACGATTCTCTGTCCCTAATGGCCCTAAATACCGCCCACCTTGAGATTCAGCTGGATAGTCCAGGGGCTTTAGGAATCCTCGAGGATCTAGTCCGGGAGCAGATTTATTGCTCGTTGGTATCATAGCCGAAATAATGTGCTTTTAAAAATATTGTTTCCGTTATTTCCCTCAAGCATGAAAACCATCCCCTTTTCCACCCACGTGCACACCAGTTTCATGTCAGTGTGTGCAGCACGAAACGGTTTTGGAACAATTCAATTCAATTGACTGTTATTGCATGAGTTTTTGTTGTTAATACACAATATGCGATATGCTTCTCTGATGCTTTTGGGTGGGTAATAATGGTTGAGGTTTTTTCACTGTTTGATTTATTACCACGGAAATGTACGTTATTTCCTTCAAAACTGGTTGTGTATGTTTGACATGCCGCGGGAAATTGAGGGAAAAGGATGGATGGGGATAAGCGCACCACCAGGCTGTAGGAAATAGCAGGATATTAGTGTTGCAGAAAAAGTTACCTGCAACTATTGTATAAGGATAAATATATACTAGGAAGTGGTTTGGTTGTTATGGGTGACAAAATAAGTCAAACCAAACAAGTAGAATTATTATATTTAGATTTTATGTAAAGTCCTAGTAAACTTTTCTAGGTATGTATTAAGTTTCAAAAATACGCATTATAACAATGTTAAAAGTCGTTAAGCAAATTTGTTTTCATGACTGAAAAATATGTTAAGATTATTACAAATTTTATACCTACACATACAGGGTGTAATCAGTTTTAATCGAGCAAACTTTAATGGTACATTCTCCGAGTCGTCCTGATTTGGAAAAATGTATATTATATACATCTATCTCGATTCGTAAGAAAGATACAGTGTTGAAGTTTACAAGAAAAAATCATTTTATTACAATAACGTCTATAAAAAAGCTTGGATTTCAAACAAAATTTTGCATGCCTGCAATTTTATGAAGATATTTTCGATTTTGGGGGGGGGGTACCAGTGGCGTGCAATTCGGCCACATCTCAATTATTTCAAAGAAAAAAGCATGCCACTGTAATTTTTAAGAAATATTTTTTTATCTATTGAATTTCTTATTCAATTTGGAGTAAACTTTGCTTTTACAGAACAAAAATTGAAGTTTTAGTTCCAGAGATAATTAGTTTTTTCGAATTTAGTCACAAATCAAATAGGAAATTAATTAAAAAACAAAAATTAACAAAAAATAATTATAAAATTACAGCAACTGTTCAAAATGCAACCCGCCAGCCTCGATGCATTTCTGTCAACGACGAACTAATGAATTAACAGCATCTGTCATCATTCCCGGATTGTAATTTCAAGTTAGCACGTCTTTGGAAAAAATTAATTATCTCTGAAACTAAAAGTTCAATTTTTGTTCTGTAAAAGCAAATTTCCCTTCAAATTGAACAAGGAATTCGATAGATAAAAAATATTTTTTTAAAACTACAGTGGCATACTTTTTTCTTTGAAATAATTGGGATGTGACCGAATTGCACGCCACTGGTGCCCTCCTAAAATCGAAAATATCTTCATAAAATTGTGCTTAGGGAGGATGACAGGCATGCAAAATTTTGTTTGAATCCAAGATTTTTTATGGAAGTTATGGCAAAAAAATTATTTTTTCTTGTAAACTTCGACACCATGTATCTTTCTTAGGAATCGAGATAGAGGTATATAATATACATTTTTCCAATTCAGGACGACCAGGAGAATGTACCATTAAAGTTTGCTCGATACACCCTGTATATTACACAAGTCAAGGAAAAAATCGAAAAAACTGACCATGCGATAAAGTAGAATGATACGTGCGCAAAATGAATCATTATGGGGAGTCAGTGCGTAAAATAAGTAATAAGTAATTTTTGATGAGTAAAGATGTCATTTTGATTCCAATAACAAATATAACAATTTCACCGCGTATAAAATCTGCGTCTCCGTTCTATAAAGACTCACTTTTCGCACTTGATAAATAACACAGTGCAAAAGCATATCGTGGAACAAGAAACGGTCTTTATGGGAATCAAGTACTAGTATAGTATAGTCAAACCCCCGAAGGGTTTATTCAGATTGGCTCGAAAAAGTTATGGCCGTTTGAATTTTTCTTGCGACAGTGACCAATTTACCTATAAAATGCATTTTAATTCTATTATCTCTGCATAAGTATGCTGAAACTTTAATAAAATGATTCTTAAAAGTCAAATACACAACTCATCTGAACATATCAAATGAAAAAAATAATTTTTTGTATTTTTCGTTGAAAAGAAGCCGAAAAATCGCATTTTTTTAACATTTCTACTTTTATTCAGAATTTCTCATTATTATTTCTTTCAAACTTCAATGAAATTAAACTTTGAGATCAAATTCACAACTTTCACACCTATATCAATAAAGAAATATTAATTTTTTGAGACTTTTTCGTCGACCAGTAACCGTTATATCGAACTTTTACTGTATTTTTTGTCAATTTTTCGAAATTTTTTTTAATCTACCAAAAAAATTGATGAATGTTGAAAAAATACATTGAGCTCTTTCGAACAAAAAAATCACCTGACGCTGTTTTGGCTGAAATTTGCTGGTGGAGCAAGAATCTCTTCAAAATTTCGAATGAGGAAGAAGAAGAAAGCGAATTGATCAATGAGTATGTGGATTCTGATGATGATTCGAGTGATAGCGATGGTGATGAACCAGATGAAGCAAAACCAACGCCAAAGAGAGTACGTTCAACACATTGATTTGTTTCATTATAAAAATGTTCATTTGAATTTTCATATCTTTAAAATAAAATGGTAAACATAGGTATTCAATGCATGTATTTTCATTTGTTGCAAGAGATCAATGTATTTTTTTCATCATCATCACAAATTTTTTGGGTAGAATAAAAAAATTCGAAATATTGACAAGAAATGCGATAAAAGTGCGATCTAACGACTATTGGTCGACGAAAAATTCCCAAAAATAAATATTTCTTAATTGATATATGCGTGAAATTTGTCTATTTAAACTCAAAGTTTAATTTCATTGAAGTTTGAAAGAAATAATAATGAGAAATTCTGAATAAAAGTCGAAATACTAACAAAAAATGCTAAAAAATGCGGTTTTTCGGATTATTTTCAACGAAAAATACAAAAAATATTTTTTACACTACATGAGTCATTTTATTGAGGTTCCAACATATTTATCCAGAAATAATAAACTTAAAATGCAATTTATAGACAAAACAATGAGCGATTATAAGCTAAAATTAGTCACTGTCGAAAAAAATTCAAATGGCCATAACTTAAATTTTCGAACCAATCTGAATAAACCCTTCGGGGGTTTGACTATACTAGTACTTGAATCCCATAAAGACCGTTTCTTGTTCCATGAGATGACCCCTGAATTTGTTGCACTGTGTAATATACTATTTTATAAGTACCTACTATCGTTTTTAAAAAAAGAGCCCTAAACTAGAAATACAATTTTGATTATATTTTCTTCATCGTAGCGTTGTTTTTTTTTATTTAAAAAAATATGACATTAAAATTGAAATAACCAAGGAAATTTAACACTTCATTGTCTTTTTTGGACCAAATCTTGGGCCCCCTTCTATCTAGTAAAAATGCATAAAAATAAAAAATTGTCAAATCATAATTGAGATGATAAAATGAGTTACTAACGTCAAATCAATTTATTATACTCAATACGGTCAAGAGCCTTTTACTCCTCTTTTGTCAAATTCCAATTTCACATTTTTCCCAAACAAAACCTCCGTCTGCTTCCATCCAGCTCGCTACACCCCCTACCTCCAAACGGTATAATATCTATAACATAATGTGTGCGAAGCAGCAATAATTCGGTCGATGTGTTCTCGCCGGTTCTATTTTCATTCAATTATTTGTATTATACGGTTGACAGCATCCGTTTGTCGGTGCGAATGCTGCTGGTTCTATTATCCTTTTGCGAATACACACCACCCGCTCCACGTCTGGCTCTTCTTTCAGGAGTGCAACTGAAAACGCTTAGACCTTGGACCACTTGCCAAATTATTTATGTCATCCGGCAAGTCTTTTTATAAATATGTTGCCAGAACATAAAATGGGCACAGGAAAATGTGTACATCAAACCAGAAAAAATTAATATTGGGCTTTTTTTTGAATTTATATCAATTGCTAAGTTATTTTTAGCTGTGGGGATATTTATGTTTTTGTTGTGATGTAACGGAAAATAGTTGGAATTTATAGCAAAAAAAATATGATGGTAGGTTGGGTTTAAGTGCTGTTGCCCCGAATTGGTTTAATTGAGGCGTATTATCGGCGCAAAATTGTTAATTGAGACTTATGACTCAAATCAATTAAAAAACATTTGGACTTTAAGTGTTTAATTGGGATAATATAAGCTTTTGTCGCACATTTATTAAAATTTAACCCACACTTCCACAGACAATTATGGAAAATTACAGTTAAATTGCTTGATAATTAAACTTTTTATATACATCCTTTCACTTGGTTTTATTTCCAAGTGTTTGAAACCCCGCCCTCGTTAAACACTATGTATTAGGGCAATAACCGAAAACATTTCTATTTCCGTGCTCAAACATTTCCCCCCATAAGTAGTGGAAAGTTTCCGGGAATTGGATCATTTTATGGAGATGATTTCCAACATTTTGGCTATACTTTCCTTGCGCTGGCCGTTTGGGCTCCCCTAGGGAATTAAAACGGAACATACGAGCAGCATAAGGAAATTGTGTTATACCCAAACCAATCCTGAAAATCAGGTATATAGATATATAGCCCTAGTCGTAAATTGTAACACAATTTGCTCTTTGCTATAGACACAAATTACATGAAAAACTTTTAGATTCGTCGTAGGATTTTTTCTGAAGTCTTTCATCCTTCATCATCATCACCCAGTAGCGGCATTTGTGTAATGAAATTAAATTCTTCTGGCATATGGCACGATATATTCAGGCGTTTAAACATGTCTAAGAATATATGAACGGGT
The DNA here is from genome assembly GCA_963942485.1 of Pediacus dermestoides. NCBI lineage: Eukaryota > Metazoa > Arthropoda > Insecta > Coleoptera > Cucujidae > Pediacus > Pediacus dermestoides. The sequence continues at coordinate 9,734,199 of OZ012628.1, read as the reverse complement.
GTTAATATTCATTATGAACCGGCATTCCTCTGTGTGTGCCCCTTTTTCATCCCTGACCCTCACAACACCAAACAGGCGACCACTAACACGCCGGGATGTCACGCTATTATTAAAATAATTATAACAATTGGGTTGATGATGATCGTAGCAGGGGGTCTGTGGGCGGAATTAAGTCGCAAATTAATTAAACCCTTAACGAGCCGGCTGGGTTTTCATTTAGTTTGTTTAAAAGTCAAATAAATCCACTTAAGGATCTATTGATTCTATTGTGTTGCTAATGAGGACTTCACACATTTTACTAATTGCCGAGGTAGCCTTGGCCCTTTTGGAAAAACAAATAAGAGAAGAAATATTGGCGCTGCCATGTTGAGGCTCACCCATTGGAATAAGATGTATGAGTTTAATGAAAAAGGGAAATAAATGTAATTAGTAACTGTCGTAGTTTATCAATTGAAATCTTGGACTATTTTTCTGGATAGTCTTGGAATGTTTTCTATTGCAGTCTCTTTTACTCGCTGGCTTCGCCGTTTGATTAATATCGATATCGATAAGTGCTCTCCAATGAAAAATTGTAGAAAAAAGTATTAAAATCTTACAGATAGATAGAGGTGAGGTCACAATGGAAACTTTGTCATATTTTTCAGAATTATTGTTTGGTATAGGTATAAATAACTAAGATATAAATCGTCAGAACCGTCTGGAAAGTAGATGACTTGAATCTGTGCTAAATTTGTAAAATAAAATATAATATATGATAAAATAAAAGAAATATGTACCTACAAAAATTTACAAGAGAATATTGCGTAAAAATCTGATGTTAGCACGATTTTAAATATTTCAAAATCAGCATCATAATTTATTCTATATTTTTATTTTTGTTGAAAATCGGAAATTTTTCGATAAATTTTATTCGCAAGATGTTTAAAAAATGAGGTTAGAACAATTATAAGAAAGCTTAATAAAATTATTAGTAGTTCTAGCCTTCTAAACTAACTAATTTTAGTAGGCACTTGGTATCAAAGTAGCAAGTGTTACTTTAAGCCACTTGATATTTTAGTTTTGTCCAGTTAGCCCAGTAAAATTAGATTTAAAAATGGCAAAATTGACACTATATCCCAATTTTTGAGAGTAAGTCAAGGGTCATTGATGAAGCTCCGAACCGCAAAAATCCAACAAAATTTCCTTGTGCATCACGTGATAAGAGTGATTTTTTATATCTCGGTTTCTACTTGTTGGATTTTAATGAATTTTTTTTAAATTTATTCAAAAATTTTTCGAATAACTTTTGTTTGAAACTTTTCTTGATAGCTCTTTAAAGAAAAAATATATAAGCAAAATACTGCCCTTCTTTAGGGGGTGAGTTTCTTTAATAAAATATACTTAGGTATATATTTTTCTATTGCAATAATGAAAAAATCCTTCAAACAAAACTTGTAGGGGATCTTATTTCCTACAACTTTCATTTTGTATGTTTTTGTGACGCAAAAAGTACATGAGATAGAGGGCGCCAAAGTCAACTGCGCATACAAATTATTACTTCTAATGGTGAAATTCGCGTTTTTTGGTATTCATCATTATTATTTTTTTTAATTGTAATACTAAAGTATATTATGTATATTTGATTGAAAAAACTCACCCCGTAAAAAAGACCAGTGTTTTGTGCCCTCTACCTCATGTAATTTTAGTTTCACAAAAAAATACCCGAAATGAAAATTGCAGGAAATAACATCCTCAACAACTTTTGTTTGAATATTTTTTCATAATTGTAATAGAAAAAAATATATTTTTTAATGAGGAACTTACCCCATAAAAAAGAGCAGTCTTTTGCTTATAACTTTTTTGTTAAAAGATCTATCAAGAAAAGTTTCAAACAAAAGTTGTTTGAAATATTTTCACAAATAAAATAAAAAAAACTACATTAAAATTCAACCAGTAGAGACCATCACCCTTATCACGTGAGGCACAAGAGAATTTTATGGATTTTTGCGGTTCGGGGCTTCGTCAATGACCCTCGACTTGCTCTCAAAAATTTGGCTATAATGTCAATTTTGTAGATAGTACTATTTGATCTAATTTGACTGGGTTAAGTACTTAGGGAAATTTCGAACTGAATCTAACCTAACCTCAGAATTGTCAATTTCCAGCTATTAACTTATGAACGCACAATCACAATCGTTTATGTCCAAGAAAAATCATGGTTTGGTTGCTTTATGTTAGTTAGAAATTAGCCAAATGTTGTAAAATAATCACTAGCAACTTTTAATTGCTCAACAGTTTAGTTGCTTAAATAGAGCACGCGGTTTACAATGCATTAAAACACATTAGTAACTGAAATTTGCATTTTTTTATTTTAGCAACTAAAGAGTTGAGCAATTAAAAGTTGCTAGTCAAACTAATATATCTTATATCATAAAATGTATTTAATAACTACGAGATTCATATTATATCTTTATTAGTGTCCAATCACAATTAAGTGTGCATTCACCATAACAAATCCAATGAATTTCATCAACACAAAGGCATTTATCCAACGCTTTGTCCACATACACCCTCCAAAGGGAATAGAACAGTAAGTACTAACCCCCACATACACACATTCCAAATTAACCGGGTATACTGCAATGCCGTGCACACGGCATCGTCGGTTCAAGTAGTCATTAATAATGCAGTAAAGAGAGCTACTGGACTAGGATACATTGGAAATAGGACAAACCGAGCTTTCAGCTGGAGAACAACACACGTGGGGGTGTAAAGTAATTTGTCTGAAAAATGTTTGGATGGTGGAGTTAAAGGTGTCGTTAAAAAGCAGTTAAAAACAGATTTGAAAAGGAACTTACTTCGACTGTTTGGACGATTGCGTTGTGCACATCCTTGATGGAACATCTGAAAAAAGCAAATAAATGTAATGTGTGCAAGTTGGAAGATGAAGAGATACACGTGGTGAATTAATTTGAAGTGTTTCTATAGATACGCAAAGTTAAATTAAATTTAAGTCATCAAAGACAAATATACGAAACTTGTTCACTCCAAGAAATTTAATACATTTCACTACTAATTTGCATAAAATGTGTGTTTTGGAAGCGGGAAATTGTATAAGGGGTTTTCAGCGCCATATGTGGAAACACTTTTTTACATCTACTGTACAAAAAATAATGATGCAGGAGTTCATGTCGTTAGGGTTAAAATATTCATTTGCACTTCTACTCTTGTTTTGAATAAGAAAAATACCTAATTAAGTTTGAGGAAAAATGGTTACTCTTAAAATTTATGTTCAGGTTGCTCCGATGAAGCCTGAATAAAAATCAGCCGAATCATCGAATCAATTCAAGGACAAAAAACTTTCGTAAGAATAATAATGTAGAGCCATTTAGCTGTTTTGTCCATACAGGGATATTTTATGTACGAGCCCTAACAACTAAATGTTCGGACAAAAGTAAATTTGATTGTCTTTTTTCCATACGCTCAAAAGTTATCTAAATTAACTTCCATAATATTGATGATTTTTTCTGTTATAATGCCAACATTTATTTATATAAAAACGTAAATTGCGTAAAAATCCGTTAGCCGGTTCCAAAATTGTGGCACTTTAACCCAGCAGGATGGGAAAATTGTAGAAAAAAGAATTATTATTTTCAAAACGTTGGATCTAGTAGTCGGATTTTAATGAAATTTATTTTATTGCAAAGCTGGATGTTGGTTTTCTTTACAAAAAAGTTACACAAGTTTTTATTTGGTGATTTTAGGTATTTATCGGAGCTTCAAAGTTGCACCTTTAGAAATTATGGAGTTTTCTAGTAACTGTTTTAAAGAATCACAGTTTTGAAACCGCTAGTTGGATTTGTGTCAAAAACCCTTAAAATCAAAGATCAAGGATCGTACTATATTGAAAAAAATCCTGAAACGTTAATATGACTTTTTTTGCATTTTTTCGTGTTCCACAGTTCACTTTTTAAAAAACCTGTTTTATGAGGGTGCTACTTACATTAAAATAATCACAGTTTTGGAACCAGTGGTTGAATTTTGGTAAAATTTACTTTATTGCAAAGCTGGATGTGGGTTTTATGTACAAAAAAATTCCCAAGTCTTTATTTGGTGATTTTAGGCATATTTCCTAGCTTTAAATTTGCACTTGAAAAATGTGACGTAATTTTCTAACGACTGTTTTTAAAAAATCACAGTTTTGGAACTTGGGGACAACGACATAAAGGTGCTTTCATGGCCCTCGTCCAGTCCGGACTTAAATGTCATTGAATCTCTTTGGCATAAAATTAAACGTATTCTACGCAAAAATCCACCAAGAACCATTGGGGACTTAAAGACCAAAATAGAAGAAAGTTGGGACAGTTTCACGCCAGAATTGTACCAAAATTTGATAAATACAATGCCTGCTAGAATACAGGCAGCTATTAAAGCAAAAGGAGACGTAACCTCTTATTAATGGTTCTAAATTAAAAATTAAGTATCTCAACATTTAGTTGCAAATTCATTTTGTAAAGTTTGCTAATTATTAAGGTTAAAATATTGTTAAATCCAATAAATAATTTTCTTCCATGCATAATATTGTTATTAAGGCTTTATCTTATTGTATTGTTAGGTGTTTACTAATTATTTGCGTAAAATTTCCAGTTATCCTTTCATACTTCCAAAATTTTCTTTTGTCCGAACATTTAGTTGTTAGGGCTCGTATTACCTCATACAAAAAAATAAAATATTTCCCCTATAACAGTAGATATTTCTATACTTTAGAAATTGAATCGAATTTCGCATCAGGCTATAACCCCACAAAAGAGTAAACACTTTTCAAGTGATACGTTGTTTGGAAGGATGATTGAAAAATACACACAAGTGCCATCAAAGCAATCAAGCTAACATTAAAATATCATTACTGGTTGTTGCAAAAATATATATGGGATTTTCTAGGTCAGTGCGATTTGAAATAACAATGCGCGGAATGAAGCCAGGAGAGCACAGCTAAATATGGAACACGATAGATTCATACATTTATACAATTTTTTATTCGTTCGCTAACTTTTTACTGGATGGTAAAAAGCTACATATTGAAAAGTTAATTTGTGAAGTTGTTTTTTTGGAAGGTCGCGAGTTCTATATGTAATTATTTATAAACATTACTAGTACCTACCTAATAATAAAACGTGTAACGACTACAACAACGTATAAGCCATTACCGGGAGTTATAGATAGGTAGTTGTTAAGTCGTGATAAACTTGTGTAACCTTGGAAAATATACAGTTACATATTCACTTTTATTGTTTGTTTCAAACAATTATGTGGAATATGTACTGAAATGGATATTGTACATTAATTAATATTGTTCATCTTCATTATGCTGCTTTTAGCTTGAAACTTAGTTCTATAGTCTACAGATCGACAAATAAATATACGCTTTTTTACAGCTTTTTAATTTAAAATTATGCTGATGTACTCCAACATATTCCTGTGAGTGAACGTCATAAATTACACAGATTTTCCAAGCCGATGAAATTTTGCATAAAATAAAAACCCCAACGACACTGGCAGGAGTTAACTGAATAAGAATTGAGCTGGTGGAAAATAATCCAACACCAGAATGTTGAGGATGATGTGGATAGTTTGCATTTTTCCTTGTGTTGTTTTTAAACCTATTTTGTTGCCACCAGACCGCACAATTTTTCGTCTAATTCTAAAGTAATTTAACTAGTGCTCAGTGCTCACACAGCAAACGCTTTGTACTTGGAAAATGTTGAATATTTCACAGAACTTCTTTCAACTCTCCCCCACATGGATATTTGTTTAATTTACATCAAACAAAAAAATTAATTATATTCGTGCGACTATAAAAACCTTGCCCTAAATTATTATTGCAACGGAAATCTGCAGCTTAGTTCTCGAAGAAGTAATTAAAACGGAAATGATATTCTTTCAGGAAAAACGCTGTATTTAAATTATGCGACAGTCTGTTTGCCCCGTCGTCATTATAATGCTATTCACAAGGCGCACAAAATGGTCAATTCACAAGAATTCCAGGTTCTTTCAGATGCACTAATTGCCTTCATTGCCGTTTGTTTTTGCTCAAGAGTTGCCAGGGCCAATCAAAAGAACATGCGCCTGGATTGATTTTAATCCGAAATGAATTTCAATGAAATTAGGGATTTTTCCCCGCCGTAAACTATCCTTAATTAAATCAGGTAAATTTCCAACAGGTGTCTTTAGACAGGTACTGATTAAAGCAAGGAACTTCGCATATACAGGATTCTTTAAACTTTAAAGGGTTGCGCTGTAAAAATAACTTAAGAAGATTATGGAAATTGAACATGCGTACATACGATACACTCGAGTAACTTCTCACAGGATAATATTCTGCAGTATAATCCTTTGGAGAAACACAGCTGCGACTCTCCAGACGTAAACAAAAACTACTTGGTGCTGCTTGTTTTATCTAGTGTACGATTTTTCAGTGCGCGCTCTTTGCTCCCGTTATAAAAGTTTTCAAGTAACCTGAAAAACTTTGTATACCTACTTACTTATTTAATAATGTATGTCAAAAGGTTGTTTTCAGATGCACGTGTGGAAATCGAAGGTAGAATAATAAATAAGTAGGGAGGAAAAAGTTGTCGGAATATTAGGACTTTATATTATGGTTGGAATATGTGAAGTTTTTATGGAAAATGGGGAAAAGAAGTCTCATGATGATGAAATTGAATAAAATTAGTCTGCTTTAGAATGAGGGTTCTTAACAGGACGTGAAATTTTTTTTCCTAGGCACCTCTCATTTTCTACAAATTGGTTGGAAAATTTGGATTTATAGTTCTTATGTTTGTTTTTAGAAATATTTAAAGGTGCTTAAATAGTTAGGTTATATCTTCTGGACTAGAATTGAAGCAACTTTGCAACATTTATTCCTCTAAAATTTCTTAGCTTTTTTATCTAGTTTCCTAAAAATATTGCTCTTAATTCAAAAATTTTTCTAAGGTCCGGTATTTCAGTGTCAGTTTAAACCAAATTTGGGTAAACTTCAATTAGAATGTGAATTTTATCACTTTAATTTTGTATATTCTAAACGAAGTTTACCCAAATTTGGTTTAAACTGACACTGAAATACCGGACCTTAGTAGTCAAGATGCGAGTAAACAGTTAGGTTAGGAGGTTAGATCTTGTTTTGAATGATCAAATTTGTTCTGCCTCAAATTAATGGAAAAGGACCTTGAAATTTTAACTTTTATAAACAATATATTAAATAATAGGTACATTGAAAAATTTTTTATATTTTATATTGCTCTTCAAAGTTGATTAGAATTTTTTTAATAGGTACCTATTTATTAGCCTATCTTCGTTTTTTAAATAATCCACTAATCTTCTGCTGACGTACTTAGGTTAGGTCCTGAAATTTGTCCTTTTAATTTCCTACACTAACCTCAGTTTGTCTAAAATATAAACAACGGAACAGTCTGGAAAATGCTGTTTTATGAAAAAGACAAAAAGTCCAGATACAAATTAGTATATTATGCAATGAGCATTTAATGATGGCTATTAAAACACGAGTATGAGTGTCATAATGAAAACGATGTGAGTTGCATACACTATTTTTTCTATGACGTGTCATAATAATGAAAAATAAGAAAATAAATATTATGGCAACTTTATCATAAACTCAGAAATGTCAGAAAATCTAAATGAACTTTCAAGTTTTAAATTTTAGATGTCAGATGTTCATGGCAATATTTGATATTGACGGAATATTGCTGTAATGTTGAATTTTTATTGGTTATAAACTTGTATCGTAATGAAAAATCTGTATCATAATGAATCACATTACAGTACCGGGCGTCCAAATAAGAATGGACGCCGGCTGTATCTCAGAAACTATTTATCGTACAGCCTTCGGAAAAAATATTTATAGTAAAAGTAGGCAAGAGAAATTATTGGAAATAATTTTCAAGATTCTATCTCGACCGCTAGAGGGCGTAACACTAACGACAAAATAAAAAACACGGTTTTTCTCAAAAATATCTCGAGTTAATATGTGCCAAAAATAGTTATGTTGTAATCCATGCAAAATTAGAAAACTTTTTTGTTTGGAGTATTTTTCTGTATCTTGTCAAATAAAGGGTGAGGGAAGAGGCGAATGTTTGTTTGAAAAAAATGTAATAACTTTTTTTTGGCTTAACCGTTTTTATATAAATTTGATATCGTTTGAAAGAGCGTTTATTTCTTATTTGGACACCCGGCACAGGTAGCAAATGTCTAACTCAATTAAAGTATGGGAGTAGAAAAAGATAATAATGATATTAATTTGTAGGCTGATGATTTTCCCCAGAGATATTTAGATGTATTTGCGCTAACACGATTTTTTTCTAAAAGTTGTTGCTCTAGCAAAAAATTGTTAACTTAGAAATTCTGTCGAAATTTTTCTTAAACAATACAGCTTCCCATTTGCTTTAATTTTCATAAACAAACCTCCTCTATTTATTACACACTTAACAAACAGGAATTGAACTTGGAGTATTATTGTTAAAATTAGCATGCATAAATGAATCAAGTAAAACAATAAAAATATGTGCGCGTAATTTTCTATAAATACTTTTACAATACTTTTATTGCTCTTATCAGTGAAGCCAAAAATAATCAATCAGTCAATTTCGATGCAAATCGTGCGACTCCAACCGGATTGGTACTACATGCGCCTGGTGTTTCTTCATTGTAGTGACATATGAGTAGTGGAATGCAAATTATTCATCTCTCCACGTACAATAAACAAATTAGTATAAATTGCCGGTACAAAGTTTTGTTTTTCTCACATTGTGGACTTCCGTTTTCCTGTCCTGTGAATCAAAACAAACAGCCGAAAAACCCAGAGAGGAATAATAATAAAATAATAATATGACTAGTCAGACTAAAGTATGGGAATGTTATCTAATTATCTTGGTGGATTAAGTTTTTTCTTACAAATATAACAATAACATATTACAGCGGCTATTACGTAAGGTCAAGGACTATTAAGTGTAGAATCATTGAAGTTTATTTTTAAACATCACACTATTAATTTGCTGCTATCGTTTGGTTTTTATACTGGAATGTTGCTCTTAAATTAAACCAAAAATAAAACAAGTTGTAATGTTTGGCTACATGGTATGTTTACATTTAATTTCTCTCTAAATTGTTTAAATTAAAAATAGAAACGCCGACAGTTTTTCCATGCATATTGTATGACATAATAAATATGTAATAGTTTCCTGAGAAAAGACGGCTGGTTTTCATTGTTACAGCTGCAGGTGTAGCAAAGGCAGTGAAGATGCTCTGCATTTTTTCTTTAGCGCATTCACGGAAAATGTGCGAATATTAAAATACGAAGAAGTGAAGCTTATGAAATAAAAATATTTAAAGAAAAATCGATAAGTTTAGTAGGTGTGGATTACAACGCCGTTATATTTGGGTGCCAAAACTCTTTAACAAGTATTATACGAGCCCTAACAACTAACTGTTCGGACAAAAGTAAATTTTTGAAGTATGAAAGGAGAACTGCAAATTTTACGCAAATAATTAGTAAAAACCTAACAATACAATAAGATAAAGCCTGAATAACAATATTATGCAAGAAAATTATTTATTTGATTTAACAATATTTTAACCTTAATAATTAGCAAATTTTACAAAATGTATTAGCAACAAATTTTTAATTTAGGACCATTAATAAGATATTACGTCTCCTTTTGCTTTAATAGCTGCCTGTATTCTAGCAGGGATTGAATTTATCAAATTTTGGTACAATTCTGGCGTGAACTCTCCCAAATTTCTTCTATTTTGGTCCCCAATGGTTCTTGGTGGATTATTGCGTAGAATACGTTTAATTTTATGCCAAAGAGTTTCAATGACATTTAAGTCCGGACTGGATGGACCATGAAAGTACCTTTATGTCGTTTTTACTGAGTTCCAAAACTGTGATTTTTTAAAAGCAGTCGTTATAGTCCAGTATAGTTAGTCAGATTCCTATGGGTATTATTGCAATTCATTGGGTAAAAAAATTTTGTTTAGCCATTGATACAGTACCATATAGAAAGCTTAAATTCGAGTTTTCGACCATCAACCTTTTGCAGCTTTTCCGCTATCTTGAATTAAGTAGTGAATTCTTATTTCGACAGAAACAGCCGTATTTATGATTTTATCGAAAAAATGGCCGATACCATTTTTAACAAGAAAAACGTGTTCTACAAATTTGTATACTTTATATTTCTTCATATTTTGCGTATTTAACGAGTAGTAACGGATTAATTGAAGCAAAAGGGGGTTGAAAAAATTTTTCGGTCGGTTATCATTTTTTCCTTCAGCGCAATCGCAAAAATGTTCATGTAAAATATGTTAAACACACAATTACCTACAACTTTGATATGAAAAATTTTGCATGCGAGGAATTGTTTACTTAGATACTGAAGCAATGTAGCGCCTTGAAGTTGCGCGTATCGTCACTCGGCAGAATAGTACAGGGCATTTAGACCTTGCAGGGAAATAATTCCGAGACGAATTTGGATTCCGATTTTCGAAAGTGTATGTATACGAACCGGAAAACTCATTTTGCACAATTCTACCCGGTGGTGAAAAGCCGCCATCTTGCTTTTAAAGGTTGTTTTAGTTTGTCGCACATAAATCGCGTATTTTCGGTTTAAGAAGAAAATTTGTGTATGCAATTTTGTTGAAAATTGAATTCTCCATAAAATTGCACTGGTAACTTTTTGGCTAATTGCAATTGTTTACAAGTTTGTTATACCTCCAATTTACCAGGCTGGTGTTTGGTGCATTTTCGAGATAGTCGCACTTTTTCAGACAGTCGCGTTTTTCGAGACAGGTGCACGTAAACGTAAACAAAACTATTTGTGTTAATTTAAAAAAGTAATCCCGTGTAACAAAATGCTGTACCTAACTTGTAAACAATTGCAATTAGCGAAAAAAGTCTATTTAATAGAGAATTCAATTTACAAATTAATTTCATTGAAACATTTTCTTCTAAAATCGAAAATACGCGATTTATGCGCGAAAAACTAAAACAACCTTTAAAAACTAGATGGCGGGCTTTCACCACCGGGCAGAATTGTGCAAAATGTGTTTTCCGGCTCGTATACTTAAACACTTTCGAAAATCGAAAGCAAAATTCGTCTCGGAATTATTTATTTCCCAGTAAAATCCAGATGTCCTGTACTACTGCCGAGTGACGATACGTGCAATTTCCAGGCGCTGCAGTAAGTAAACAATTGCTCGCATGAAAAAATTTTTCATATCAAAGTTGTAGGTAATTGTGTGTTTAACATATTTTACATGAACATTTTTGCGATTGCGCTGAAGGAAAAAATGATAACCGACCGAAAAATTTTTTCAACCCCCTTTTGCTTCAATTAATCCATTATTACTCGTTAAATACGCAAAATATAAAAAAATATCAAGTATACAAATTTGTAGAATTCGTTTTTCTCGTTAAAAATGGTATCAACTGTTTTTTCAATAAAATAAAAAATGCGGCTGTTATTGGCGAGATAAGAATTCATCTCGTAATTCAAGATGGCGGAAAAGCTGCAAGGGGTTGAAGGTCGAAGACTCGGATTTAAGCTTTCTATGTGGTACCCTAACGATAACAAAAAAAATTTCTCTTACCCAATGAATGACAATAATAAATACTAAATGTCCTGAAATATTATAGAAAATTACGACACATTTTTCAAGTGTAATTTTAAAGCTACGAAAATTGCGTAAAATCACCAAATAACGACTTGGGGATTTTTTTGTACATAAAACCAACATCCAGCTTTGCCAAAATCCAACCGGCGGTTTCAAAACTATGATTATTTAAATGTAGGTAGCACCCTCAAAAAACACGTTTTTTGAAAAGTGAACTGTGGAACTCGAAAAAAATGCAAAAAAAATCATTAAAATTTCAGGATTTTTTCAATATAGTACCTACGATTATTGAGCTTTGATTTAAAGGTTTTTGACACAAACCCAACCAGCGGTTTCAAAACTGTGATTTTTTAAAACAGTTACTAGAAAATTCTATCATTTTTAAAGGTGCAACTTTGAAGCTCCGGATAATGCCTAAAATCTCCAAATAAAAACTTGTGTAACTTTTTGTAAAGAAAACCAACATCCAGCTTTGCAATAAAGTAAATTTAATCAAAATCCAACTACTAGATCCAAATAAATAATTCTTGTTTCTACAATTTTCCCATCCTGTTGGGTTAAAGTGCCACAGTTTTGGAACCGCCGAGCGGATTTTTACGAAATTTACGTTTTTATATAACCAAATGTTGGCATTATAACAGAAAAACCATCAATATTATGGAACTTAATTTAGATAATTTTGCGCGTATGGAAAAGACAATCAAATTTACTTTTGTCCGAAGATTTAGTTGTTAAGACTCGTATAACCATGGTATAACTACACAAAATATTAACCAACTATAGTCTAGGGGCCTCAGGCAATCTAGAGCTTTTGACTAATCATGTAAATTTTTGATGATAATAAAAGTTTATTCTATTCTATTCTATTTTAAATTTATCCGAAAACTGGAAAATATTTCTCTCTATTTAATTAAATCCCCTATCCCTGTATTCTAAAACGAAACAAAATAAACCGTATTATATCCCCATTCTATAAAGCTACACAACACATACAATAAAATTCAACTGCTGGCCGACGCAAATTTATAAAGTCCTTTTCTGGTTAACAATAACAATAAAAGGATGGATCTGGTGGATTATTTGTATAACAATAATGTGCGAGGCTCTGCAGGACATTTTGCGGTCGATGTGTGTGCAGAAATGAGTCCATAAGCGGTCCTCATACCACCAACAAACCGACATTATTGTCTCACGTTATAGTTTACCCCCTCGCTGACCAATTGTCGAGAAAACGCTCAACCAAATTGTCATTTACATTCATATTATATTTATTTTTGGGTTATTTGGGCAAGAGCCAGCATTGATAAAAATAACACAAAAGGGTTTTTTCCTGGGTGAGAGAGACAGAAAATTGTGATGATTATTATAATGTGGTATTAATATTCTATACAGGAAATCTACGACAAAGCAGGTTTGTTTAATTAACATTATATTAAATTTAACAAATCAATTAACTGATGATAAATGTTCGAAATAAATCAAATGAAAACAAACACTACATTATTAAATATATTTGATATAATGTATAGCTAAACATTATTTAAAATCTAACATAATATTAATAATAATATATTACAAACTAGACTATATAACAACAATATAGATTAATGGCGGCTAAATTGAAACAAAATCATATGTGATAATTTCTAATAAAATACGCGCAGTTAGTAGTACCGCTGCATGCGAAGTAAACAATTTTGTTACTGCAAATTTAAATTAAAACAAATCTAATTTAAAGTTTCACCATCGCCAGAAACATTTTGTTGTATGTTTATTTTTCACTTTCTCGTCGTATACATGCGAAAAGACAGGGCATATAATTGCATTTTATAGATTATTCTCTAGAGCAGTGAAACAAAGTTAAATGCACAAAGTGCCTAATTCAAATTTCAATTATGTTTTGTGATGGAATTTGCGCGAAAAACCCCGCGAAATGAGGGAATGTTTTGGATGTTGCTTTCTAAAAATAGCAAGAAATTTTTCATAAATTAGGTTTTAACTAGAAGTACTAAAGGGCCGTTTAAACGCAGCGTTGTATACGTCGCGAACTGATAATTCCTTCTAATAGTTTTAGCGTTTTCCACTGCGATGTGGCGCGAATTTCAAATCGTAATCTTAATTTCAGTATAACTTTTAAATTAATCCAATTACATCGGCCCGATAATTCAAGCTCAAGCTCGAAATTAATTTCACAATCAAATAATATATCTCCTTCTCGCATCTCGCATATACCTTTGGGTGCTACTCCTTATTATTACCCAGTTTAGGCACACACAAGTTTCGACTATTAATTTGGTGACATCAAACTGATAACCAATATTATTATAGTTGTGATTTAGGAGTTGAATCCCGGATTGGTTCCGCTAGGGTGGGATATTCACAGGTAAGCTTGTGGTTATGCATTGTAAAGCCGGCGGTATATGCGGTTTGAACCATAGAGCGCATATTAGACGACGGTATATAGATTATGGTGGTTCGGCGAAATAACCGTACTATAGCTCGTATATTAAATCGCGGCCATTTCCGCAAATTATTATATTGGGGGACAATATATCAATATTTGGAACATGGCGCTCGGTGGCAGGTTATTATACTCAAGAAAATTGGTGAAGGTAAATGAAAGGGAGTCGTGAAATGATGCTTCGGGGCGCCAACATTTGCATAAGGACTTTTAATTTAAAGGTCAAGGCACAAAGTGGGAATAAAATCTCTAATTTAATTTTTCTGAATATTCGCACAAATTCATGTTATCGACGCGTACTAATTAATTCCAAAATATACAGTAAACCTAACAGTGTGTCGGCGAATTTGTATGTATATTTGTTTTATTAATGACATTTTGCACATACGTTCAGACTAGTTATACATTATTTGCACACAAAGCCATAAATATAGAGTTCGCACTAAACCATTAGGCGGGTGAGAAATTTGAACACATTGAATAATTAATATATGTACGAGTATATTATTTGATAGGGGCTGAATTTGCGGAAGTGGAAACCCGAAAAATTGCCATAATTAACGGCTTTGGCGAGGAAACAATATTGGATTCCGTACAGTGAATTTTCAAAATTTGACAATTTAAAAATGGGCATGAAAAATAACTCTAACTACAAACCAGTACCTAATTAGAAAAATAATTCTGACATCTATCCATATTTATCGCCACTATCTAGAAATTAAAAGTACACGGCATTCTAGTATAGAATAATAAACCTTTTCGATGTTCCCCGTGACGCAGAGTCGTATACAGGATGCCGTCAGAGTAAGTAGGATAAATATAATTTGATGCTCTTACTTTAAGGTTAGGTTAGGTTAGCGCATAAAATTTGTTACGTAAAACTTCATAATTTTAACAAGTTATACTTAGTTATAATTCATTTAGTAAATTTCGGAATGACATTAATGAGTACTTAAGCACCGACATATAACATGGTAAATAAATTAATGCACGACTTGATTCCATCTTTTATTCCATTAGGTAGTAGTTTATTGTTTAATAAACAAAACCGTAACCGAGGCAGAGTAATTATGGGAATTGAAATGGATCTGCCAAACGCAGTGTTATTATTTTATTAATAGACAATAATATCAAATGCTTTGAATCAATGTGCATCAATGTCATATCAGTGGCGTGTGTGTTTACATGTCTCAGCGCTAGAAAGCAATAACAACGCCAGTCATTACAATTGACGTTAATAAATAAATACTTACCGCGCCACTGTACTTACTCTACTAATAATAAATATACTAAACTCATAAAATTTCAGCGCTCGCCGTCGAGGAGTATTATTGTATTTTTTGTGGTGGTGACAAAACGGTTTATTTTCTGCTGTTTTCTGCTCTCCTCAAGTATAATGGCATGTCATGGTAATCAAATTTTAAGACCTCCAGAACTGGAGAATATAAAACAAAACGAGGGCATCATAACCAGACAAGAGCAAACTTTGTGTTTGTATACTAGACCAGAGATGTAATAAAATATTTTGTTCATGGATTTGAAAAATTAAACGAACAGTTTGAACAATGACTGCGTAATTTCGTCACACTATCTCTATCTCTACCTTACGTTTATCCTCTTTGAGAGTGAGAGAAAGGGAGAAGATAACCAATTGTCTACTGAAAATATTTCAATGAAATTATTTCGTGCACAAAAAAATAATCGTTCGAAACTTAGTGGGTAATGTTATAAAACAATCACAACAATAACATGAAACTACATCCAAACAAACCAAAAAGTCGGAATGTTTTAGCGTCTTTATCCGTGCAGGAATCGCATCATCGCCGAGGAAGTTTTAAAATATTTCAGTTTCAGGCGAGCGGCGCAGTAAATCAATAATGCAAATAAACAATAATAAATCCTTTGAGAGAAGAAAATGCATTAAGGATAAAATATTCATTTGTGCCCATAAAGCTAAATTAGATAGATTAAGAGATTTGCAATAACCAAATAAAGAGTGAAAAGTTTGTTTAAGTTTACAGAGCTAACACAATAAACATCTTTGAGAGTTTTACTGTAATTATTTTTCATTTACATTTGATTTAATCTCAAATTTACGCTGGCAAGCTGAGGAAAAATATTGTGAGGTTAGAATATCTGTACCTAACCCAATTTTGTCTCAATTTAGTGTATTATTTACAGAGCTGGCTTGATTTTCAAATATACGTATAGTAGATATGAAGTTAGGTTAGATTAAGATAATTTTTAAATTAATATTTATTGAGATACTCTGAAGAAGCTAATGTGTGAAACTGTCAGCAAAATCAATGAATTTGTTTCAATTTTGCTTAAAAAGTTAGGTTAGATCTTAAGAACCTTTCATATACAGGCTGTTTCAAATTCGTTTCTCACTACACGGATCTCAGAAACGGTAAGACATACAGCTTTGGTTAAATTGGGGCAAAGTTACGTAATAATGTGGCCAATAATAAGCCGTTAAGAAATCGAAAATATCTTTTGTAGTTCTGGAGATTTTTTGAAAAAACCAAATTTTTGCCTTTTCGTTTTTATTTTTTTCTGCTCTTATTTTTCAAGATATCGCAAAACTAAAAGCACTTTGTTGTGGACACTTTTTTTGCTTCAAAAAACGAAAAAGCAGAAATTTGGTTTTTTCAAAAAATCTCCAGAACTACAAAAGATATTTTCGATTTCTTAACGGCTTATTTTTGGCCACATTTTTAAGCAACTGCCCCAATTTAACCAAAGCTGTATCTCTCACCGTTTCTGAGATCCCTGTAGTGAGAAGCCTGTATGTATTAAATTTTTTCTCTTCCATCGGATAATAGAAATATAACCAGACTTTTTTGCAAAAATTTCAGTTCTGAAAAGCGAGAAGATAACATTTTTTGAAAATTTTCGGATGTTGATTTTTTTTTAAATAAGAATAAGAAGAAAAAGAAGAAGAATAAGATTTAAAATACAAGTTTACAAAAAACAATGTTGTTTTTATTCCGGAAAAAATTATTAACACTATGGAAGTTAGTTTAGAATATTTTTACAAAAAAACTAAATTTTAAGTATTTTTCGGATGATCCTCTTTTGAATCTGGATTTTCGGATTTTTACTAAAATTCCATTTTATACTGGAAACAAATTTTAACTATGCGAAAGATAGATTAGATATCTTTAGATTCTTTCAAAAACACTTAAATTTCTCATAAATTTTGTAAATTTACTTTTATTTTTGCTCCCTTGATGGATAGGGTTCATGATACATATCTAACTAACCTAACAGGAGATAGATGAACCGAAATGTGTCACGCCCCCACAATATTTTTTCACATCGTTGCTTCTTAATTTTCCAATTTAACTCCACTTTGAAACCCCACAATGAAACTACAGAGTTCATTGTTTTTGACAGTTTATTCACCAAAACAATACAAAAACCATCTCAGGCTGACTCTATTTCACATTGATGTAATTTACAATTCAATAACGAGTTTTTAATCAAATTTTAAATTAATTTCAGGATGAAAGGTCATTAATAATTACCATTTGATTTATTTTAATTTACTTTGAATTACGTGCTGGGCTATTTAGTATTAAATACGGCTTTAATCAAGTTTTTAGAGGAAAAATCAGTTGGAAATAAATCGTCTAAAAATATTTTTTTCATTAAACGGATTACTTAATCAATTCGCGATGCCGCTATACTATAATCTTATCCGATGCTGAGATTAGTTTTATGAAGTTATTAAGTTTTTTAGCCTGAAAATTGTAGATAAATTTGCCTATTATTAACGTTCTGGATCTATAAATTACTCTGCAGAATTTGCTACTCGACTATATGAAAAAACCCCATTAATATTTTTCAAATTAAATGATTTACCTGCCTGTCAATTTCCAGCGCGGTTCTAAACGGCCAATAAATCCCAAACGTTGTTTGTTTATTGTTCCCGCCATCAGCTCGTGTTTTATTACAATTAATGTAGCCCTCATTATTAAATTACTAGAAGCTGTTGAATGAACATTAATAAGTATTAACATCGTGCCGGTTCTCTCCGGCTTATAACACCAACTTTAAACTGATTAATTTTACACGATTATTAGCTAATCCGTCAATCAATCTTTTTGTGGGCTGTCAACAAGTCACAATTTATCCATTGAATAATGATGCAAGTGTTAAGGAAGTTGTTTGGGTGGGCGGCTCATCTAGTAATTAAATACCTAACAGGAGGAGGAAGGCACGAGCACGAGGACGACGTCGGCGTGTGCCTTCAAAATCCCTGACATCGCCGGTGGGTGGATGGTAATGTGATGTAGTTGAAAGAAAATATATCGTGATGGACATGACAAGTGGATTTTAGTTAGTTGGATGTGTTAATTAACTTGCGATGCAGGGTAATAAAGTTAAACAAATACTTGTCTGTCTGCAGGATATTTCCAAAGTTTAGTCATTTTGTTAAAATCAGGATTTTGTATGGTGTAGTTGACTAGCTTGAATTTAAACACTAGTTTTTACGATTATTTCCGATTATTGGCAGATGAACCCATAACTTTCCAACGAACATAAATAATGAAGTTAGCTTTTAACACATTGCTTTTTTGTAGCCTCATATCGATTACTAAATATTTATGCTTGAAAAGTTTGTTAGTTTTATAACTAATAAATTATCCTGGCAGACGTTTTCCTGTAAAAGCGTAGCTTGTCAAAGATTTGTCAAAGCTTCTAATGCACAAGTTTTGAAGTATTATATTCTATATCTCAAATGGTATTTGCATACCTACTTATTAATCATCATTCAATTCTAGAACATCCATGTTGAGTTTTTTGTTGGTAAATGATCACCAGTTTCAATTAACTGATTACTTCCATAAATATGTTATTAAATAAAATTAATGATCCTAAAGTTCAAGATAAAAAATGTTAAACACATAATCTTAGCTAATTATTAGTTTTTATAGTATTTTGACAAATTATCAAGCTCATTAGTTTTACCTCTAGCTACTATACAGGTATTTAGTTGGTAATCTAAACATAATTAAACTTTACGTCTGACATTTGCATGATAAATGATTCAAAACTCTAACGAACCGCATTCTACAAAAACATACCTAATTATTTTCTAAACATTGCATCGCATATTTTCGTTGCAATATTTCAATTTCCTTTACCCCCCTCCGATTTTTTCTTCTTGAAATTAGATTAGGGGGTTCAAAAACACGCACAAAGACACAACTTAACAGAGAGAGGCAAATACGCGGCAGTGGAATGCAAATTACTTTCTGTTCAAATTGAAACTGGATGTGGTTACGGGCGCGCGCTATATTGCCGAAAAAAATTGTTTTTATCTTATTTTTGTGGGCAGATATATGAAACTAAATTTAATTTTGGTGCTACTTATCAACAAAGTGTACGCGCCCGGATTAAATATAAAAACCACAGAGGAGTCGTGTGAGTCAGTGGTAACGAGATAAAACGAAAATGTTGTGTTCAAAAATGTATTATCATTAAATGCGTAGGAGAAATAAATTTAATTTTTAGGCGTAGCTATACGAACTTTAGGTACGAAAATTCCCTCAATTTCTAAATTACATCGTTGGATTTGTTGATAATCACTTAAGAGAATGACAATCAAGAAAGAAGGAGGCGAGGCAAAGTTTTCAAAAAATAATACTACCATCATTTCAATTTCAGCTCTAGTTATCCATGGAAATTGAATAAGTTGGAAACATTTTAGTTTTTAGATATCTCTCACTATGCTATCAAAATTTATAGTACTTGGCCAGAAATCCAATGTTGATTTTTTCATATTCCAAAAATTATGAGAGAACAAACCAAAACCTACCTGATATTTTTTATAAATTAAGTAAAAACTTATCGAAAAACTCAAAAAACGACTTTGTACGTAATCTTAAACAGAAAGCAAACTTCGAGATATCAAACTTTTCACTGAAATTTTTTTCTAATTATAAACAAAACCACAAATATAATCAATTATTTCCTTGGTAAATAACCCGTAAAATTTGCTTTTAATTATACTTTACCCCCAATTTATCGGTAAATTACTAAATCTGTTAATGAATTTAACAACATACATTTTACGAACCTAACGATGAATCAACAAAAATAATGACGATGTTTTCCAACGTTGATTTGTTTGTGGTTGAGGTCTGCTGCTTCTTGTAATTAGATTAATTAGAAAATAAAAAGGATGCGAAGGGAACGTAGGCGGGGTTCCGGTTTACAGAAAAAGTTTCTCTCAAAAACTTCCAAGGTTTCGTAACATTTAAATTCCCTCGTATCCACATAACGAACAGTTTATTTTTCTTCTGTGATGCGGTGAATAGAGCGTCTGGTGGACGACATTTCAACTCATTCACCAGCTGTACTTCAGCATCATCATCAGAGAGCTCTGCTAGAGACTAGTCTACACAGAAGTTTGCAAATAGAATGTCATTTGTTGGGTTTGAATGCGCTCCAGTTTCTTAATAGTTTAACTGTCAGAGAGGAAGTAAGTAGTCAGTGGAAGACGACAAGTCGGCTAGTAGAACCCCAGCTACTACTACATTGGTAAACTTCACTGCACCAAATGATAAAGCAATCTAAGGTCAAAGTTGAGTCACTATTTAGCGAAATAATCCACTATAGCCATTTGTTCTATCTATATGATAATGATGTTACGTAAAAATAATTGTGAGAATAGGAATAATGATAATGATGATGATGATGATGGTGTCGGTGCCTGAGCAAAAACATGAATGATAATGCGATGACAAATCCAATGCACTATTAATAGGTACTTATTCACTAAATTTATAGTTATAGCGTCTCCCATTTATATTCAATAAAACTGTTTGAAATCATTTGTCCTCTAATGCTCCTTCCTTTTAACGCCTCTATGATTTTTAGCGACATAATAAGTACATATACAATACATATTTACCAGTATATAGGTAATATGAGATATACACATGAATATGTTGCATGAATCGTGCATTTACTTGTTGCATACAATGAGGACATGTCGGAAATTTGAATAGAATATCTCGATTTACTATATTAAACCTACATAGTGTGTAATATATGTATCTGAGGATCTATTTCTATTTAATATACCTTTAGAGATTTATACAACTAAGTAATCTATTTAAAGCAAAAATCATAATCTGATTGGTTAATAGAAATAAAACATCACACAATCTAGATTTATTTCTGAGAGAATTATGATTTTTACGCACCCTGTATACTTTACTTATTATAATGTGATGCATGAGTCTTGAGTAGTATAAGGCCTAGAAACTTGTTTAGTGTCAAACTAAAATGTTTACCCAAATTACGCCAAATACATAGTAAAAAGGCGGTGTCCTTTTAAAAGGCCGGTAGAGTTATCAATTACTGTTGTTTGTTTTCTATTATTGTAAAAAGTCTGGTTTGTTGTAACAGTCATAGAAAACGATACTGCTGAAGTTTCACAATAAATAGCAGAAAATAAAGTTTGGGTGAAGATTCTGATTAAGGTCAAGAAATGTTATTTGTGTTATTAACAAAAAGCAATTTCAAAGGACTAAACGAACGGAATTATTCTTAAGGATAAATACACACTTCAGAAGATGCGAATGAGTAATGAATATAATGTTGAGTATTTAGTCACGCCCACATTTCGGTTCAAGACAAATTATTTAAACCGTTATTCATTTAAGAAAAAACTATACATTTATTTGAAGTGAGGTATACCTTTCCCATTACGAAATATTTATTTTTAAACCATCATATGAGAAACATCATAATATCTCCGATTTATTTGCTGGATATATTTAAATACCCGAAATTGATGGCCTGTTAACATATGTTATATGATGACCTCTCAGCGTGTTTTTATTACTTGCGAATTACCTCCTAGCAAAATTTTTATTTTTTTACGTATGTACCTCTCTGTGCAAAAATGTTGTAAATATAATATAAATATTTGATAGGCTCTTTGCTCGTCAATCACAGTCGACATTTGCTGAATTTTGTTTCAAATTTGTGACACGTAATTTCCGGAATATCCCGCTGGAAAATGGACGGTAAAAAATATATAAAATAAAATAGTCTCTCACATCATCCTGTTGTTTTCTGTCTCGTTGTGGTAATATATCTTTAATTACTGAAGTACAGAGAGTTTATACCACCAACTTCAAGTATTCTTTATCTAGTTTGTAAATACAAAGTCGTAAGGGAAGCAACTTGGAAAATAATAAATGTAGAAATAAGAGACAGAGAGCATTAAGCGGTCGTTTAGGAATTTATGTTTCACTTAATTCTCGACTGTCTAGATTTACTTCGTAGTAAAATTTTAATCTCAGCAATCTGCACAAAATGTTATTTATGAAGGAAGAGCGGCAGTTATTAAAATTTTTAATTAAATGAATAACTTGGCTTTTTAATTATATAACAACCGAAAAGCAACATAGGGTTTTTACAATATGTATACAGGGGGCGGCAATGGAAACTAAATTAAGTAAAAAAGTTACCATTATAATTCTTAAATTACTAATAATAATAAATTATAAATTACCTGCTTCACCATAAGAATTTCCAAGTAAACAACAATTTATTTAGGTAAAAAACCTAGTTAGTTTTCTAGGTCATGAAATTTATGACTATGCGGTTACAAAAAGAGAAGTTATGTAAGGGATATTGTCAGTCGTTTCAAAAAATTATTCCTGTTCCACTATTATGCTAAATATAGTTTATTGTTTAATGAACGCGTTTCGAATATGATATTAGATTCAAAAATAGATATTACGAATAAAAATTAGCTTCTATTAAGAGTAAGAATAAAAGGAAAACATTAAAATTTACGAGTTTTTAAGTGAATTTTTATTTGTATTCCTGGTAGGTATTAAGTGGAATTACATGCGCTTTTGATCAATGTCTAAAAAGTTATTTTGAAAACTACACTGAGAAAACTGAATAATAAGGACAAATTTTCAAGCAACATAATCCACTTTTCATTTTAGATATCGAATTATTACTAAGGAACAAAAATGGCTATTTATGCAACAAGTATATAATCTATGACTTTATTCACGAATCACGAGGCTAATAAATAGGACAAGACAATATAGTCAGATTATATATGAGTTGCATACAAAGCTTTATGTTCCACTGCTAAAATTACCTTTAAATTATTTAGTAACATTATAAATGACAGTAATAAATTTATTATGACAGTAAAATAAAGTAACTTTATGCACTAGTGTATAAAGAGCTACTTTATTATATAAATTTGTTTAAATCTATTTTTAGTATCTAAGGATTATATTTTAGAATTTTTTGATCATAAGTATTAAGCAATAGCTTTATAATAGGCCTTTTTATTTATTCTACGCGCAAGCGCAATCCCTACTTCTTTGTGGACATTTATTTAAGTGTGACACGTTTAACTGATCACTCTTGCTCTCTTTCTCCCATAGAAACTGTCTGCAAAAAATGGCGGAACGCATTAACAAATAACAACCGTGTTTAATTTTTTGTTTGAACCCAATGAATTATTTTATTAAATTACAAATAATCCAAACTGTTGTAGTAAACGTTGTAACGATGTTAAATTATAACATAAATTTCTTTATATTAAACATACACAGCATTAATTTTCGAAATTTATGAGCACATGTCAAGTGAAATTAATCTTTTGACGAAATTCCAGTCAGTATTTTATTACTTATTTTATTGTTGCAGGCTCTAATATATACTGTCATTTATTTTAGCGTGACAGTGTTTAAAATTTAATTAGGTTGTGTATTTTCATAAATTTAGAAGTTCTAAATCAATGACAGATCTAACACTTGCAGAAAAGTATTGAAAGTGAGGCATGGTATACTAAACCAAAATATTGTACACTTTTCGACTTAAAATAGACTAAAATTTCCAATATGTCCTTCAGTGCTTCTTAATATCGTGCGAGCAAATAAATTTGTAATCGAGTTATCCATGGATTTGAATCCGTATGTCAGTAACTTGAAATATTTTAGCTTTCAACTGTCATTTTATTGTAATGCAGTTCAAGTAACTACATACGATTTCGCGTTCATGGATGACTCGATTACAAATTTATTTGCTCGCTCTCAATAATTTTTGGTACACATGTTTATTATGGTAAGGTAAGTAAACGATCAAAATATGAAGAGAATCGGGCAGTTAGAACCCGAGAAAAATTAATAATGGTTTGAGCCTCCATGGTGTGCTGGGCACTCATGAACACGTCTGGGCATACTCCTAATGAGATGATTAATTTCCTCCTGAGGTATCTCATTCCAGGCTACCTGTACTTCATGACAAAGTGCCCCTAGAAGTTGTGGGGGATGGAGTAAATTTACCAATCTTCTACCCATAATGTTCCAGATGTGGTCAATGGGTGAAAGATCCGGAGATCTTGGTGGATAGGGCAACAAATTGATTTGATTACGCTGAAAGTAGTCCAACGTAACGTTTGCTACATGTGGTCGGGCTTGTCTTGTTGAAAAAATGGATTGGGAAGGATGCTGAGGTAGGGTATAACATGTGTTTCCACTACTTCCTGAATGTAGCGCTAGGTGGTTATATTGCCTCTGATGAAGACCAAAGGTGACCTAGTGTCATAAGCAATAGCTTCCCACATCATAACTCCAACGCTGCGGTACACATGCTTATCCACAGAAAATTGAGGATCACGCGCTTCACCTCGTCGCCTTCTCACCCTTGCCCGACCATCGTGCGGACCCAAACAGAATCTGGATTCGTCGCTAAAGACTACCGTATTCCATTCCTGCTTCCAAGGCAGCCGTTCTCTACACCACTCCAGTGGGTTACGACGGTGCTCAGGAGTGAGGAGTAACACAAGTTGAGGACGGTAGGAATACAGTCCAAAACTTCTTATGCGGCGATGAACGGTTCGCATCCCAATATGCCTTCCATGTTCTGTAAACCTTTGGTCCGCAATCGCTCCTGTGGAAGTGAAGCGAGCCTTTAGAACCAAAAGTCTAAGGCGGTGATCTTCGCTTTCTGTGGTTCTGTGGTTCTTCGGCGAGGTCCTGTACATCTTGCTCTTCATGTTCGGTCTTCCTGGAGCCATGCCCGACAACAATCCACCACGGCATTTAGACTCGTATTCGTCCTAGTGGCAATTTCTCTGAAGGATAAACCGCCCTCTCGCAGACCCAGTATTCGCCCCCTATCAAACTCGCTAAGTTGATAAAAATTTTCACGTCTTCTCGCTCTAAGCATAATGACAGATCATAAAAACTCTTAAAATGTACTGTACGAAAAACAAATGGTACCTGTAGCTAGTACAAATGTCCATTGTCGCCTCTTGCGTTTTTTAAAGAAAAAACGTTATAACACCAAAACCAATGCATCGATATGACTGAAAAACTGATCGTTTTTTGTCTTAAGCTAAACAAACATGTATACCAAATATCATTGAAATAAACTAATTATTACTAGGTGTTCTTTTTTTCATGTCACTTAGTATATATTAATTTAAATTAAAACAAAAATTATATGAAGAGTAACAAACTCTATGTTAAGGAAATTCCAAACTAATTAGAGTTTGCCTAATAACGTATGTTTCTTCGGGCGTATTATAAAGAATTATTTGTTTGTATTTAAGATTTTTAAGCACTTAGACAGTAAAATAAGCTTTACCTAGTAGTGTTCTTTTCTATTAATCTACTAGCATAGTTCTTGAAATGAAATTTAACATATTTTGAAGTTCTCAAATTATCCTTTTGTCTGCCACTGCCACCTCCATCAAGGATAACTCGTCGCCCTCGAGTTTTTACTGTAAATAGATATGACGTGGGTTCATTTTCTGAAAATTATCAGAGTAATTCAAACCGCCTCCACGTTGAAGTTCTTTACAAAGGAGTAACATTCCTGCGCTAGCTTAAATTTCCAGACGACTCACTAGTCTTGTATATAATAGTTTTTGTTATCAAACGGTTTTATCCATGCCACATATTTTGCATAGTTGTACTAAATCAACCCTTAAAAGTTTTTGTGTAGGCGTTGCGCGCGGACAAAGCTATAAAACATGCCATGTTTTGAATGTTGTATCAGATATCAATGAGATTATACCTACACAAAACTGTGCCGCGATTGTATATTAGATGAGCGTCAGGGTTTGCCCTTTTGGTCCGAGGGCGCCGCGCAATCACCAACAACATGTAAAATGTCCCGTCGTTTGCATTTTGTAATTCCCTATCAAGCGCAATGATGGCGTGCAGAGTGAATATATAACGCACATGATGAATGTAAACTACCAGTTTGCCCTTTCTATAAACCACTACAACCCTTATGTGCTTACCTTTCCAAACCCCAAAGCGTGCAACATAAAACACAAATTTGTTTTTGTTTCCCAAAAGCTCAGCAGTTTTTTTCGGGGGGGTTGGCGGCTTGTTGTCGTCGAATTCGAAGTGGTGATGGGGTCTCAAGGGTGCATGGGTTGCACGTGACGAAAACGGAGGAATTCACGGAAAGTTGAATGACGTGTATGCAAATTTTTGTTAATGAAAATTGGGAGGAATCGTAAACAATGTTAAACCGGAGATGCGAAGGGAACCTTAAATTATTTACAGAGTTTCAAAATCTTTACAAGCAAATTCCATGTTGTCGACTTATTGTGGGTAGTGATATAAAAAGCAACCGACAATAAATTGTTTCGTTCAAATATTTTAATTTAATAGCGTGGTAGGATGGCTCCACCATAAAAGTAACGAAAAAAATATATTGTTATGAACTACAGAAATTGCGCTATAAATAAAACAGTAGTATAATATTAAAGTTAGGTTAGATTACATTCATTATACTAAAAAACAAAATTATTCTGACGTAAAAAGTGAATTCAATGTGACCAGATGGAATCATATTGGGAACTGAAATATAGAATACGCCACCTGGCGGTACAAATTTTCCCCTCGTGAAAGAGAGTCACTTTGACATTTCAACATGTGAAGTATAGCAGGCTGCACAAAGTTAATTTTCTTGTTAAATATGATAACTAATAAAACGTTAAGATTTGTTTCAAATGTTGCAGATAAGGCACACATAATTAGTGTTACATACTTGTTATATGTTTATTATTACAGTGTAATGTGTAACGGAGAGCAAAAAGGGCCGCCTGTTGTGTTTAAAACCGGTATGAACCAGAGACTTTTCTCTGGATGAACTGCAAAGTTTTTTGTTGTGTTAATGGTTGTAAGTTGTAACAGCAAAGGGAAAAGAAATTGACAACTTAGTTTTCATTTATTTGTTATTTATTTTCTTTTTATAACAAGGAATTTCACGGAGGGAAATTGGCTCATATTTTTCCAAAACAACTTTCTTTTTCGACCATGTGCATTTCATATCAGTACCAGATATGTGATCCAAGTGTTTTATATCGTGCCTGAAACAGAAAGCAAACCAAGAAGACCAGAAAAATAAAATTGATAGTATGTATTAACAATTGCAAACGCCATGATATTTTTGCCAACGAAGATGTTTGATAACATCCAAATATACATGTATGTCTATTAAATGATTTGTTGTTACATTTTCCCTTCTTCCAACTTTAACTAAATTAATTGCTTTTTCCATAAAATAAAATAATAAGAGGAAAAATAAACCTAACCTTGCAAATAGTTTTATTACTTACCTTCTGTTAAATTGCTCAAGTTCTGATGCATCTAGGACCGAAATAATTCGATTAAACTGAGTTTAATTGTGGGAATTTACTTATTGTAAAAACACAAATAAAAGAATCACACACAAAAATTAAAAAACTTGCGTTAAATCTCGACACCGTTCATATAAACATGTGTAAATATTTGTGCGACCTTGAAAGCGACTCTCTTTCAAGCTTCCGACTGCAGCGCCCCCATCGGTCGTTTCAGTTCCCAATACCAAAATATCCTTATCAATTATCTGAAAAATCAGATGTATTTGGAATATAAAGGTGCAAGCAGGAAATGAAGACCGGAGGGGTCAGATTTGACTCCGGCCTTTAGACTAGAGAGAAATAGAGTGAGGATCCTAAAGGTTCTAATAAAAAGATCGCTTTATAAGAAGTGCTCTTAGTTAGATTAACTTTGGTTATCAATCAAAGGCCAAAGAAGTATGACTTGAGAAGTGAAGAAATAAGGGCATCAAAGTAGAAGCCAGAAGGAAGCTGATTAAGAAATGACAATTAAAATGAAGGATTCAAAGGAAGAAGGACGGAATAGAATCACGAGTCATCAGAAAGTATGGCCATCCGCATGACTGAGGAATTTTTTTGACAAGATGGGAAACGGAGATGATAAAAGGAGTGGGAACGAATATAAAAGTAGGATTTTGCTTGAATTTGAAGACTAGAGGAAAATGATAGAGATTAAGAAATTAGTGTAGCCAGCGGCATTAGTAGTTCAAGATCCGGATGGTGGAAATTAATCGTTTTTAGAAGTGGAATAGACTAATTTCGCATTTATATTGTA
Organism: Pediacus dermestoides; assembly: GCA_963942485.1. Lineage (NCBI taxonomy): Eukaryota > Metazoa > Arthropoda > Insecta > Coleoptera > Cucujidae > Pediacus > Pediacus dermestoides. The sequence continues at coordinate 9,705,621 of OZ012628.1, read as the reverse complement.
GTTTCACTGATATATTTATTGACCTAAAAACGTCTAATTTTTTTAACCGTGACACACTTTGCAATTTTCAGCAACATCCTTCCGCTGCCAAAACACGAAAAACCCAAATGAAAATGAGCACTCTCTTAAATTCCCCTAACTTTCCGCCATACAACACCGAAACAATGCGAATCTCGCACACTTTGTACCTTATAACAAGATTTAGGTGCAAAGTTTAATAACTCCTCCATCAAAACACGGTCGAAAAGTTCCGCACGCGGAAATTATGCCTTTGATTTGTGTGTGCAACAGTAAACAAAACAACAACAACTCAGCCAAAACTTAAATTAATAATAAATAACAGATTTATTCCAGTGGCAATGTGAAAAACCCAAGTATTTAGGTCGGGCGGGCGCTTGAATGTGGGGCAGCATTTCTGATGGCGCAATCGTTCTTTTTGCAAGTTTTTGACACAAAAGCCAATAGCAGTTGTGAAGGGGTGGCGGCGGGGGAAAGGGCTAAAGGTATTGTAGCAGTCGGTTTCGTGGCTATAGTATTAATTAAATTTAAGACTTACAAAATTAATCAGTGTGGGTGAGCTGCGCCTTTAACCTCTCATCCATAAATCGAGGTGGTAGTTCGAGATTATTAGTTCGCGCAGTTTCACTAGTTTTCCACAAACACTATTTAATAATATGGATGATGTTGCTTAAAGATTTCACACGCGACAACTGCACTGAGCACATGAATTATGACTGTCCGACTGTTTTCAGCCAGAATGTAGTTTAGTTTTAAATTAAATTTTAAAATTTCTTTGGGTTATTTTGAATGTTGGCTTGGACTAATTTATTTTTATTTCAATGTGGTTTTCTAGATGAATTATTGGTGATACATTGGTCCACTGTGGCGGAATCTGTAAAGAAAAACTTGTACAGGAAAAAAAAACGAAAGTAATTAGATTTATTATTTGCCCTTATACTTATAAAAGATAATTTTAAATTCGCCTTGCTTTTAATTACACTTTTAAATTTTAAATGTAATTTTATCTAAATTTCTACTCAGCGTTTAATGGCTCCTACTTCTCCCTTTTTAATTGGATTTTTCCCAACTTCTGATGAAGTTAAGAGCATTTTTACGAATTTAGGTCTTTTACGTAATATGATTTCAAGCGCACTATCACAACATCAAACTGAAATTATAAGATGACCTATAAGAGCTTTAATTGAGCATAAATCATTTAACTATACGTAAAATAATTACCTACATGTTTTTCGTCAGTACCTATGATATTGAAATAACATACATAGAGCAGGTGCACGAAATAAAAATAACCACAATTTATAGTTGTTTTAATTGTGTTATTTCTGTTGTATAAGCAGTAGCAGTAGTAGATATAGCGAATTTCAGGGCAAATCCCATTTAACCGGAAAACTTTTCACGAACTTTGGCAAACAATTTCAGTCACACAAAATAATTTTACAGCAGTAACGTGTAAAATCAATATTTTGATTTTTATGTTCCGGTAGTTGAACAGTTCAAGCTTTGAACACTAAAATAGTCTGTTAAATTGTCAATATTACATATTACAGAAAAACAAATTCTTATTGCGGCAACTTCCAACTAAAATTAAACTTAAGTGAAGTCTACTGGACAAACATCAACAGATTAATTTAGCGTATTCGGGTCATCAAATTTTTGAAAAACACTCAAATATTTGGCTGGCGCTTCAATAATTTCACTAGTATGAAGAAACACTGTTCCTTGAGTAAATTACATCGACACCGTTTCTATTTATATCAACATTTCAATCCGTTTGTCATTTTTACTTTCTTATACGAAGTATAAGGAAGTATTGTAATCGTGATTTTTTTAGACTCCGAGATTTTGATGGATTTACACGTTTTGAGGGCCCCTGAATCCATTTTGACCATTTTCCCCATGATGTCTGTGTGTGTGTCTGTCTGTATCCACCATAACTCAAAAACGAGTTATCGGATTTGATTCAAATTTCATATTTAAGAGTTTGTACAAAATTGTGGGTGCCACATTCAATGTTTTTTATCTAGCACCAAAACAAGTGACACTTACCTGAAGACATTTTTAGGTTTTTTAGGAATATCTTGAAAAATAAACAATTTATGAGATTTTTTTATTCTTTAACATTGATTTAGAATTGAATTTTGAACAAATTTTGTTTGAACTTTTTTTTGAAATTCGGTCAAAAAAATTTCAAAAAAACTAGATATTCTTAAAACACTTTATATTTCTCATAGTGCGCGTTGATAGTTGAATCCGACCGTCGAGGTAGACATGTGTCTCATTATATGGCTGCCAAACGGAAGGTCCCGGGTTCGAATCCCAGAAGGACGGACCATTAGTTTTATCTTTATTTTACTGGTTTCTATGGTACCAAAAACAATAATAATGAATAAATAAATGTAATTTCATACCGGGAGATTTTTTTAAGTGAGTAATAGGTCAAAAATCTAAAATAAAACACATTTTTGTCGTAAAATTCGGTTATAATGAGTGGGACAAGGACATATTTATGCAATATTTATTGCAATAAGTGCGACAGAGACTATTTGAATATTGCTGGAAACCCTCAAAATTTTTAGAAGAAATTTAACTTAATTTTTTTAGGAAAAGTAATTATTGTGATACTATCCGTATAAGAAAGTCATGTGTTGGGCACATCAGATATTTTCTAGCTAAACAAACCAAATAACGTTTTTGCGCATTGACCACGCCCACTATAAATACCCTGCGCTCCCTTACAGAATGTCATTTCATCTCGAGCCCTTCCAGTGACCGCTTGACCACGTTTTAAGGTTATGTATTGAAATAAAGCACTTTCTGCGATTGTTCTTCCACAATACGAATGGTAACTGGCTTCTCAGCATTTTCTTAATTAACCGTCATAAAAAAAACTGTGTATATACGAATTTTTATGATCCATTGCAGCAATTCGGATATTTTATCTTAACAATAGCCGTATCGATAATATGTCGTAAAATAAAATCGTAAAATAAAATTATAACCCAATAAAATATAAAACCCTGACGAGATGTGAAAATGTACAAAGATTCTGTAAAGTAATATTAGTCTATTAGTGAAGAGACACACTTGCCACACCACACATACAAAGATTGGATTATTGTGTATTTTATTAACTCAATTATGATGAATTGATGAGTGTGTTAGTTAAAGTGTGTGGTGTAGAACTGGATGAAATAGGAACTAATTGGAAGTAGGCGCTTACATTAATTTGGTAAAAATAAACTGATAATGCTCAGAATGTGGTTTGCCTCGGTTTATTAGTCGCAATAATAATAGTTTATGTGCATGAAATATTGATCGTAGTGAAAAAAATATTTCCACAAAAAGTTCGACACATTATATGCATTATTTTCTGTGATAGTTTGAGATTAGGTAGATTACACTCTACTTATACCTACACGAATTTATCGCAAATCCCCAATTTCATGAAATTCCAGTTATACAATTTCGCTGCAGCTTTTCCTTTCACATATTTCACAAATGTCTTTAGGACAAAAAAATTGGGAATCCCGCTTAAATATCTGTGTTATTTATGGGGCGCGAAGCACAATAGCTTCGTTCGTATTGTTTTCACGTATTGCACCCACAGAGGAAAAAATATATACAACAAACGGTTTGATAACAAAACGAAGATCTCTGGCGCAAAACTCATGCGAAAACTGTCTTAAAAACGTGACAATATTTAATAAAAGCTCATGTGTTTGTAGTGGTCGAAACGATTTTCTGCTGCGAGACCACATCGAGATTTATTCATTTTAGTAGGTAGCACAAAGTAAGACTATTATTCATTACTAGGAAAACGGATAATCGGTGCGATTCTGTAAGTTTTTAACCACCGTGTTTATTAACCACTGTGGTTGTTGCTATGATAACTACCAATCAAAAACGTCGTACCGTAGCAACAACCACAGTGGTTACATAGTCACGGTCATTAAAAAGTTATAGAATCACCCCGAATATTTACGATTTATTCAGTATTTATTGCAATGATAAAACGATGGAAATTGTTTTGGTGGTAAATGGCACGTATGTCCAGAGGGGATTTTCTTTATAACTTGTCTAATAATTTCTACGTTTTATTGGTGAATTTCGTCCAGGAGCGTTCTCTTATGAAAGCGGTGTTCCCCAGGGAGGCGCCATAGGGCCCCGGTTAGTTTTAATGTAATGACCTTAGTTGGATTTTGTACGAATTTTTTGCGTTGGATTCCATTATTTACGTTTACTAAACCGTCAAACAAACGAATAATTTATTTTTAGACTCGAATTAAAACCAATTAAAACTGCATTAATATTAATAACAAGGGCACACAATTACAACGTAATAAATCCGAATGAAACTGAATCTAGAATTGATATGCATCATCATCATCGGGTTTAGTAATATAAGCGTATTATCCGCCTGTTTTTCTCTTTTACTTAAACGTATTTTCGGAGCCTCTCCCCACGTGTTTGTATTTTATCCCATCCCAAAAGCGCGCGGCTGTCGTATCCTAGAGTGTGTGTATTAGTGTGTCTGTGTGTTATTTTAAAAACAGATTTGGCAGATATTCAGCATTGAGCGATTACCATCGAGGACATAGAATCACCCAGATATCAGACAACAAAAGTCTATATTTGGAACAAGTGAACGGAAATAATTGCACTTGTCCTATACATCCTGTTTTGGGCCCATTTTATACACATCTCTATACAAATTAAGCTACTTAATAATTGTTTTTTTTTTGCCTCCCCGCTCGTCAGTTACAACTGAAGGCTGACTAAGCTGGTTTATTCCACTTCAGAGGAACGCGTATCGCTGTTTTTTTTTTCGGGGATGGATGGTGGCAGGAAAAAAGTCCTCTGCTCTGCCAATTATTTTTGATTGGCGTTTTGTACAAGTCAACCGGTTCGAGCTGTAATTAGACACCGTTGATAAGTGTGAAAATGGGCAAAAATGTGTAGGTACGTGATTTGAAATTACAGGGTTGGATGCTTTTTTAATATTTAACTTTGAGTTCCAGCAATATTACAGGATTATTTATACCTCAAAACATTAAGCCAACTTTAGTCTGTGTATTTGATAGAACAAAATTAACCAGTGAAATTTAGTCCAGTATATTTAGTATTTATTATTGCAATTCATTGGGTAATAGTTATTTATATTATAAGTGGGATATGAACATCATTAACATAAGAGTCTGGAAATTGCAGAACGAGTCGTAGACGAGTTCTGTAATCAGACGAATATGTTAATGTGTGTATATCCCACGTGTAATATACAAGATTTTATCTTCTACCGTCCAAATAATTAAAAATGAATTTTGAATTTATCTCCAGCGACATTGCTCAGTAGTTGTTGTCAAGTTGTTGTCAAGTTGTCGTACTGGACTACCTAACCTAAGTTGTGTAAAAACTAGCCAGCGCTACACAACAATGAATTTGAATTATAAATTTTCAAATAATTAAACAATTTATACACCAAAAAATCTTGGACGTGGACCGTGTTATATTTATTATTAAAATATAAAAGTAATTTATTATAAAATAAAACTAAAAATTTTTTCAGTTATCTAACATGAAGTGAGGGTTTTTTCTAGTTAGATACGCTATTATAAAATTCTCCAGGTTTCAAAAAATCAAACTTAAGAGTATGAAGTGTCATTACTCAATGTTAATAACAAATTTTAAAGAATTAAACAATATATATTATATTATAATTAGACATTTACAAATATAAACTTTCCTATAAAGATACTAAATTGTAAAAATTGTGTTATAAATACTTGTAAGAAAGAATTTTCTTGTTGAAATTTCAGTGTGGTAATGATTTCTTTAAAACACATGTTGCGTAATAATCTGACTTACCTTACTCAAATTAATGTCAAATCAAGGCTATTATGAATTGGTAGTAGATAAAAGAATTTTTTTTGCCATCGTTAGGGTACCACATAGAAAGCTTAAATCCGAGTTTTCGACCATCATCCCCTTGCAGCTTTTCCGCTATCTTGAATTAAGAGGTTAATTCTTTCTCGCCAATAACAGCCGTATTTTTTATTTTATCGAAAAAACAGTTGATACCATTTTTAACGAGAAAAACGAATTCTACAAATTTGTATACTTGATATTTTTTTATATTTTGCGTATTTAACGAGTAATAACGGATTAATTGAAACGAAAGGGGGTTGAAAATTTTTTCTGGTCGGTTATCATTTTTTCCTTCAGCGCAATCGCAAAAATGTTCATGAAAAATATGTTAAACACACAATTACCTACAACTTTGATATGAAAAATTTTTTCATGCGAGCAATTGTTTACTTACTGCAGCGCCTGGAAATTGCACGTATCGTCACTCGGCAGTAGTACAGGACATCTAGATTTTACTGGGAAATAATTCCGAGACGAATTTGGCCTTTGATTTTCGAAAGTGTTTAAGTATACGAGCCGGAAAACACATTTTGCACAATTCTGCCCGGTGGTGAAAGGTCGCCATCTTGTTTTTAAGGGTTGTTTTAGTTTTTCGCGCATAAATCGCGTATTTTCGATTTTAGAAGAAAATGTTTCAATGAAATTAATTTATAAATTGAATTCTCTACAAAATACACTTTTTTCGCTAATTGCAATTGTTTACAAGTTAAGTACAGCATTTTGTTACAAGGGATTACCTTTTGAAATTAACACAAATAGTTTTGTTTACGTTTACGTGCACCTGTCTCGAAAAACGCGACTGTCTGAAAAAGTGCGACTATCTCGAAAATGCACCAAGCACCAGCCTGGAAAATTGGAGGTATAACAAACTTGTAAACAATTGCAATTAGCAAAAAAGTTACCAATGAATGCAATTTTATGGACAATTCAATTTTCAACAAAATTGCATAGAAAAATTTTCTTCTTAACTCGAAAATACGCGATTTATGCGCGTATAACTAAAACAACCTTTATAAACAAGAGGGCGGCTTTTCACCACCGGGTAGAATTGTGCAAAATGAGTTTTCCGGCTCGTATACATACACTTTCGAAAATCGGAAGCCAAATTCGTCTCGGAATTATTTCCCTGTAAGGTCAAAATGCCCTGTATTATACTGCCGATTGCCGATACGCGTAACTTCAAGGCGCTACACACTGCTACAGTAAGTAAACAATTCCTCGCATGAAAAAATTTGTCATATCAAAGTTGTAGGTAACTATGTGTTTAATAAATTTTAAATGAACATTTTTGCGATAGCGCTGAAGTAAAAAAATATTCGAGCAATAAATGTTTCAACCCCCTTTTTTTCAATTAATCCGTTACTACTCGTTAAATACACAAAATATGAAGAAATATCAAGTATATAAATTTGTAGAACTCGTTTTTCTTGTTAAAAATGGTATCGACCATTTTTTCGATAAAATAAAAAATACGGCTGTTTCTGTCGAGATAAGAATTCACTACTTAATTCAAGATGGCGGAAAAGCTGCAGTAGTTGATGGTCGAAAACTCGAATTTAAGCTTTCTATATGGTACTGTATCGATGGCAAAACAAAATTTTCTTACCCAATGAATTGCAATAATACCCATAGGAATCTGACTAACTATACTGGACTAATTAACAACTACAAAATTCAGAACCTCTGGCAATGTTTAATTATATATAGTTTAGTACCGTATAATCTATAATAGAGCAATAAAAAATAATTATGACTTCATTTTTTCTATCACGTTTGAAACTATTTTTGCACACAATCGGCAATTTATTATGTACAGGTGGATCAATAGAAAATTATTGATGTTCGTCTACTATTGCAAGAGAATAATTTACTATATTCTTCCTCATATAAGATTTATTAAGCAGTTTTTGAAGGACAACTGATGTAAATAGATGTCATTCATTTAAATTGCTAGTTAAACCCAAATAACATTTTAAGTTTCCCGCAGTTGCAGATGAAGATAAATAACGGCTAGTATTAAATAAGGCAAGGCCGGAGTCTAGCTGTTAAGCCGCAGATCAGAAGGCTCCTCCTGCCAAATCTAAACCATGTTCCTTCTCAAATTGACCAGATATTTAGAAAGTCAGTTCATGCAAGGATCAAGAAAACTAAATTCTTTGTAAAAATTCAGGCGTATTGGCACTGAAAACATTCATTCCTAACCTCACATTATTCCAGAAGGAGTGAAAGGATGTCTATTCCTCTTTCGCAACTTGGTTAGGTAGAATCTTCATCTACTTCTACTTGGATTAAATCCATATTGAGGCAGAAAAGACGTATTAAGAATGTCGACTTTTTCCCAAAAAAGACCTCGATTTTGTCCGATTCTCCAATAAACTTTGCTTTCCTTTCATGATTCTTTCAGCTCTTCCTTGAGTTACTGCTTTGTTAATATAAACTTAGCCCCTTAATCTAAACTCCTTAACCATCATGGTAAATTAGTTTAAAGCATCTCCTGAAGAAAGGCGGATCTAATTTTTGGACCCCAAAGGCTGCCAAAACTTCGAAATATCCAGGCTATGGTTTTCCTGTAGCGTCTACTTCTTTTTATAATTCCTCCAAAGTGTGGCTTGCTAAGAGAGTTCAGATTACTCAACTTTTTCTCAAGACTCAAAAGTCAAAAGTATTAATGGTTGTTCCCCTTTCTTCATAATTTCTCCTAGTCCTTGTTAATATTGACCACCTACTGTCCAATCTGGCGCACTCGCACCGTTTTATATCGGGTGTTCATTTAAATTTCACCTCTAGTTGGCGTTGAAGTGTCGTTTAAGAATGAAATTTCATTCATAAATGACACTTCAACGCCAACTAGAGGTGAAATTTAAATGAACACCCGATATTACGTTCGTCCAGGGCATTTTCTATATCAAAGCGAACCTAATGTTTGGATACTGTCCGAGCAGATCACATGACCTCTCTGCAGTGAAACAAGATAAACTAAACTAGTACCTATTTAAGTTGACTATCTGGCTCTTGCTATTCCATGGCAAAGTGCGCTAATGAACAATTTACATCTAAAAGCTTTAGATTAAAGCAGGAATTATTCAAGAATTTTTTACGGAGTTTAAATGGCGCGAGAAATTTATTCCGTTTATTATTTATTTCATCCAATTAACTAATGGTATTTAACAGAAAAATGCGAACAATGTTTTGTGTCCTTACGTTATTTGTTCTGCAAAACAATAAATATTGTTGGGAAATCACCTGTCTCAACTAAATTGCAAATTGTGTTTTTCTTTTTATCTACATGAGCTGTTCACATAGTAAAAATGTTTGTAAACAATTTGTTACTTTCAATTAAATAAATTTAGCAAATGTAATGTAATTAATATAACAACCTTCCCAGCAATTTCCCTGATGTCTATTTTTAGTTTATGTTTACATTGAAACTGCTACAAAAAAAAGTCTGAATTATGAGAACTACACAGAAATTATTTAATACGTAGAACTGTAACTTCGTGGTAGTTTGATCACAGAGGGCGCTTAAAGTTAGGTTAGCTACAAGCGAGGTACAAGAAATTATTAGCGTATTGCAATTTTAAATCTCCTTTGACGGTGAAACTTGAGGACACTCATGAGTTTCAAGTTGATCTTAAGAATACATGTGTTGGGATAGCTCGTATGATAATATCAATGCCTCTTCAAGAAACAACCTTGCATTATAACAAAAATTTGCCAAGTTTTCCACAGACAAACTCAAATTTCCTTCGCGCTTGGATTATAAATAAAAAACTCCACAAGCTGTCACATTTTCAGCCCTGTAAATTTAAAAAAAGTCCACCCACACCCTAACGTATCACACACACATCATTTGCAATTTAAATATCGGGGCTACACAGCCTGGCAAAAAATATTTATACAACTTCCAAAGCGGCCCACTTCTTTTTCACTGCGCTATGATGGGGTGCTGTATCGTTTTTATATGCACCCCAGTGGTACGTTTTTATACCTGCGAGAGCGCGGCGAGCTTTGCAGGTGAAGAGACTATTTATTTTGATGCAGTGCGTGAGTTATCTCATTTATCTGCTGGAAGACACAGCAGAGACATTTCTGCGAGTTAAGCTGATATCCTGCGGGCGTACATCTGCTTATTTATGTACATTATACGTACTAATTCACAACACTGCATATGATTCGGTTGTTTGTAAGGGGGAGAGACAGAGACAGCGAGGAAACGAAACAGTCAAGTAGATTATTGTTTTAGTTTAATGTTTATAATTGTTTTTTTTTATGTTGCATTACATGTTAAAGTTAAAAGTGCTTTAAATTTAATGTCGTTAAGTGGAAGCGGGCAAAAGTTGTTTTTTAAGAGGATTTAAAATTACCTTTAACATAATACATTAAGCCAAAATTGGAATAAAAAAAGAGCTTGTTGAAGCAAAATTATGCAAGAAGTTATGTGTTATTCGTTTGATTATTGAAGAGGAATATGTAAATCCAAAAGGATATTTTGCCTGATTTTTTGTAAAATTTTGTTATCAAATTTAAATTAGCTTATACAGGGTGTCCGGAAATTAGGAGCAAAAAACTCGGGGAGTGATCCTACTCGAAAAGTTAATGTGATAAGTTCCTATAACATTTTTCCGAAAGCTCATTAATATTGGGGTTACAAGAGCCCAAAGTTTTTTTGTAAATCAATTTTTTCCAATAACTTCTTTCTAAATTTTGATGATGCACGATTGAAGGGCATCGAAAAATCTTCAAAAAAGATCCTCTTGTTGAATATTGATAAAACGAGTAGTTTTCGAGAAAAACGCGCTTCTGTTTAATGGTTGCTTTGTTAATCTTGAAAATGAGCTGTAGTTAGTTGGTATTCATTTAAGGCGCTTTTCTCGAAAACGACTCGTTTTATCGTGATGCAGCAAGAGAGTCTTTTTTGAAGATTTTTCGATGTTCTTCAATCGGGCGTCATCAAAATTTAGAAAAAGTGCCTAACAAAAAAGTTCTGGGTCATTATCAAAAGTCAACGTCAGTTTTGTCTCTTTGACACTGGGGGATTTACCTCAATTTTAGTGCAAGAATTCATTAAACATTAGTTATTAGTGTGCCAAATTTGAAACGAATCGGTAGACTAGAAAAAAAGTTACTGGAAACAATTCATTTAAAAAAACAAACTTTAAGGCCCTGTAACCCCAAGATTAATGAGATTTCGGAAAAATATTATAGGAACTTGTCACATAAAATTTTCAAGTTTTTTGCTCCTAATTTCCGGACACCCTGTATTATTTATTTGAGTTTCTGGGGTTAGATTCTCTTTCAATTACAAAAAGAAAAAAACTAAATCAAAATTTTGTCAAAATTCAAAAATGAACCGGCTGAGCGTGGTCATTTCTGCTACTAACTTCAGTTAAATTCAATTTGGTTTTTACCGTTTTAACTTTCGTCCCATTAAAATAAAAATCCCGGGGAAAAAATATTTTAAAGTCATAAAAACTTCGTGTAAATATTTTCGCCGGACTAAAAATAAAACTAAATTCTTTTCTATTTGATATCCACATATTTTTGTTTTAAATTCCCATTGTAAAAAAAACCTAAGAAGAATTTCACGTGTTTACTATTAAGGAATTCGCCGTTTCATTTTTCTAATTGTTCACTTATTACATGCACATAAATTTAAATTTATTTTTATTTATGAGCAAATTGTGTATCATTAGTTATCATTTCATTAATTCACGTTTTTACTAATGAATGAAGTCACGTTGTGAAATTAGAGAAAAAACGGGGAGATAATTACTAGCTGTTACAAATTTATTTTAACAAAATTCCCAATACTAGAAGAATTGGTGCTGTTTCTAAATGAACCATTAAGCCCTGTATACACTAAAATACATTGTCGCGACAGTATTTTGTAGTATTGAGGAAAATAGCAAAGCGTACATACGATTTATTACACGGTTTCTGGGAAGATGGAGCTTGGATTTTGACGCTGACCGAATTTGTCGTTGGTAAAGTTGCAAAAGAAAGAACGAAATTTAGAAAATATACTTTTTCCCGAACTGAAACTAACGATCTTAAATAAGTCTAAACTATGAATTCCTACGCAATTTTCCAATGCAACTGAATTGAATCGGAACTTTTGTCCGACAGCCGCGCAATAATGTCGCATAGTGTGTACTAACCTTTAACTAAAGATTCATAGATATTTTATGACCTTGAATTAACAAAAATAAAATAAAAAAGGAAATAAAAATAATTATCTCAATTTCGCACATCTCCACTAGTAATAAGCTTGTTATTAACATATTAATTATTTTATTATTATTTATTTAATACATAAGATGCTAGATTTTTTTCTCCATCTTATATAATACAATAAAATGAAAAACCCACAAACCTTTTGTGAGAAAAGTGCGCAGTAGGTACGCAATTTGATTAAATTGTTTATTATGATTTTTCAATTATTTCAATGCACTATTACAGTTGTTATACTTATTGAACAATGATAACGAAATAATGGAAACAATAAATTATTTTATATGTTTTTTCTCTGTATTGTCTACTTTCGAAATATTAGTGGTAACACGAGTAGTAACCCGTAGTCCCGTACAGGTTTTTGTTAAAAATAAATTATTAATTAAATTCTTCTTTGCGTCCAAAAAAAACTGTCTATACTAGTTATGTTTCAGTTTCGCATTAAATTTGAGTCGCCTTCAAACCGAATTTCCCCGACCAACTTATTGGATTTCTTTATTATATTTGATCTCCCTTGACACACTCACATATTTTTACCTGATGTTCTACAGGATCATCTCCTGGCCTATTGATTAAATGATTAAACGAAGACCCATAATAGGGTTAGAGATAAGAAAAAAAGACATTTCTATGTGTATACAGAAGTTATAGTTTGGATTAAGTTGCCGGTAAAAGCATTTTAATTTTAGAATCGCACTCGGAAAAACCAAGGGAAATATTTGCATTTGAAACAAGAGCTGATGCTTGAAATTTAAAGAATATTATTGGATGCTTTTATTGAAAGCTCAAGTGCACAAAGGAGGATTTTGATTTAGTTTGATTGAAAACTGTCTTGTTCAAAATTCCGTCTTACATACATCGTGTGTGTGTGACCTGAAATATTCATTTTTCAGGATAAGGATAACAGATAATATAAAATATCTAAAAATGAATTAGAGCAGGCTACGAAAAAATGACTTAAGTCTTGGATTGATATTCCTATAATTTGACTTTTGTCAAGCTTACTGTCAGTTGAAGTTGACAGTTATTTTGATACTTGATAAAAGTAGGACTTGAGCTTTTTCATAGCCTACTCTCTCGTTTGTATCTCATGATATTAATTTATTACATAATCGAATAAAATACACTAATATTCACGTATAAAAAAATTTCTTTTGAATAAAAACGTGTCTAGGAATACAAACGGTAGCTATTAACATTGATCATCAATTTCAAGACAAAACCGTTTTTTCGTCATTACGAATTCCAGTTAATTGTCTGCACGTTCACGACACTAATAAAAGGAAATGTTTTCTTCAATACAAGGCAATACTTATACAATTATTCCATTTACATATATTCCTACAAATAATATGTTATTAAAATTATAAATAATTACGCTATCAACGCATGTCAAGATAATGGATTCTTTTTGGTGTAATCATCCGAAAACCACCTCGATAAATAACTTGACGCGTTTATAAGTTAAAATAATATTTTCCTGTAGCTTTGTTACTAATGTCCAAATCACAATTTCCCGTTCAGTTTCATGTTTATTGTATAAATTGCGTGTTTTAAATTACAAGAATTACTAAAATATAATTTACATGGTTTCGTTGTTGTTGTTGTGGGTTGTGTACAGTTTAGTTGTTATTCTAATAATTATTTTGTACATTAATGTTTAGTTATTACCTATGGAACTTATGGGAAATTTATTAAATAAATCATTGAACTGTCGATTTTTTTTCTAACTAAACTATAGGAAGTTTTTGCAATGAATATTTGAAATATTAATATCGATACGAGTGCGCGCTGTAAAAATGCATAGAATTTTTAAATGCATTCGGCGAAGGTCGCTTATATTAGGTACCAATAAATGTTGTAAGGAACAGTGGAAATGAAAACCAAAACATAATTTAACAATTTGCTAGCAAATAGTTTTGACGTTACTGTTGTCGCCATAAAAATAATTACCCAATGACTAATTAAAGTTTTATTTCATATTTTATATGTATTTTTTCCATATTGCTTGATGTAATGTAGATAGTTTACATCAGGAAAAAACACTTAATAGTATAATTTGCTCAATGTCACCATAATTATGCGATATTTTCTAAATTAGATTACTGTTTGACTAAAATTATCTTATATTAATAATTCCTACCTGAAAATTAACACACAAAAATCCAAACAATATAAAATTGGTGAAAAAGATCAACACTTAGCATTTCCCGGTTCACCCACAAGCAGTCTGTTAGACTTCCTTTCAACCGTACATACAATATAAAAGTCGTTTAAAGGAGGCCTAAACAACTCCTGCAGAAAATTCAAAGTAGCGTGCGGTCAACAGTTTCCCAACACCGCTGTGGGGCTGTGATGCGTTGGACGCGTGGAGAGAGACTGGCATAGGATCGCTCGGCAGTGTTCAAATCGCGACGCTTCTCTCAAGCTCCTGCTGTAGTCGCTTCGGCGGCTCTCTACTACGAGTGTGTAGCATGGAGCATTGATCAAACCAACTGCAGTGGTTGCACCTGCAATAGTCCTTCGGCTTTGTCTTTTGTGCTCCTGTAGGCCGCGGCCTGCTGCAGCTGGTTTAAGGGCCACTGATTTGGGTCCTGCAGGAAAGTTGATTAGGAAGACAATTGATTAAGTGGACTATGTTAGTAAAATTTAGTTTAGTGGCAAAGACATCATATATTAGTTTTGGTTTACGTGGACTAGTTTAGAATACAAAGCAAGAAAATTTCCTAAATTTTATATCGAAGATGACAACTTAATTTTGATTTTCTTATATTAAATAGGAAAGGTTAGTAATCGTAATTTTTACGACCTCGAGATTTTTATGGGTTATTTACACAATCAAACACACATTTTAAAAAACTTATTCTTTAACATTGGTTTAGAATAGTTTTAAAACTGCAACTAAAACTGGCCAATCCACGAAAAATGGTGCTAATTTCAAAGTTTCATTTTCAAATTTTTTAGTCTATAAAAACAGCTTTTAGCAACTTGTAACTGTTTTTTTTTTTTTTTAATAAAACCTATATTTTGTAAAAGTGCATATTCCTTAAAATTTAATCAGTAGTTCTAAACCTGTGACGCTAGAACTGCCACACTACGAAATGCTATATAAAAACCACTCAAAAAGAGCCTTTGAATTTTTTTCTGGGACATTAAAACTGTCAATCTCCAAAAACTGGTGCCCTTTTCAAAGTCACAATATAAACGTCTGAAAAACATACAAATATGGGATTTTAAAAATATCATGCGACACTAGCGGCCGCAGCTCTAACTATTAAAGATGGCCGCAATAGGGGCAAGGTGTCAAAATAATGAATTGTCATTCCTGTAACTATTAATTTGTTATTGTATATTACAGTCGGACCAAGCTTACAAAATCAAAAATGGGCGTGTACCGAGCCGCGATCGTTTTACTAGTACACTCCGAAATAAAATGTTGTGGCGGCAAATTTGAATGACAGTGAAATAACAACTGTCCAGCATTTTTGCCTAGAGGATTAAAACAAGGTAAGTCATGCTAACGAATGTACAGAGTATATACTATAGATATGGTCCTCAATTGGTCGGAACTTTTCCCACCAAGAAATTTTAAAAGTAGTTCGCATATTTTCTGAGGCTTTTGTGAACTTGGTGGCACTGTATATTAATAAATTATTATTAATAATTTTTGCTGTATTCAAAACTGCCCATCTACAAAACGTAGAAATGACAATTTGAGTTTCCATAAAGTACCAGCCCGCAGTAGTGCTAAAATTGAGAGAATAAATTTATTTCGCACTGTTGAATTCGTTGATAAACGTGTGGAGTGGCTCAAGAAGTTAAATGTAAAAGATGCGGATAAGGAAATGCTGGTTTATTCGCTGCAGTTTCATAAAGACGATTATCACTTCCCAGGTAATGTTCTTATGCTATAAAAATGGGATTTATTTGCAACTATTTTTATAGCAACATGTATATTCTTTACAGACGTTTACGCTCAATTGTGGGTCCTGAAAATAAATGCCAAACCAAAAGCTGAAAATATTCTGGTTGGACACACCAAAAATATTATTTTTTCTATAGCAAATGTTAAAGTGTGCTTTTATCAACTCAAAATAGTAGATAAAGTAGCACTTTAACCGCAAGGGTAGATAAAGTAGCACTTTATCCGCAAGGGTAGATAAAAATTTTTGATTTTTTCGAAATGAATTAATTCAAACGTATTACTGTTGATTTTGACACCATAGTGACAATTCATAATATTCACTAACATTTTAAATTGTCATTGATAATAGTTTAATTTGTAAGTAGTTTTTCTTTATAATTGGTTTTTCTTTAACATTTGATATATAAAAAAAAATTGTATTATACACGACGATAACATTTTATTATCTTCTCGAGGTTATTAGCGTCTCCGCCGACGCCTCGACGCTAAAATCGCTCTCTAAGATAAAGTACAATGTTATCGTCTTGTATAATAAATAATTATTTATTTAATTTTTTGAATGTTTACTGACACCGCACATGATAATCTGCCTAGAATTTATAACTTCTTGGATTTTTTCATATTACGCGTGCTGGGCGTTGCGTTCGCGTAATTATACATAGTTCCTCTAACGACAAAACCAACATTTCCACCTCTTAAATGCTATTAGATTTCATAAAAATGAAATTTTTCCTTTTTTAACTACGTCATTTTGTCCTTGACTCACTAGCGCCACCTTTCGCGCGGTGGTAATTTTCTTCTTAAATTTTTTTTCCAATGAAACCTACATTCATATTTGTCAAAATGTAAGTTTGTTTAAAATCTGACCAGCGGCTCTAAAATTGTCGATAAAAACATCAATACACAAAAACTGGTGCTATTTTGAAAATTTTAGTTTAAACACTGAAAAACCACAAAGAGGGCGATTAAATCTGTAGAACTGTTTTTTTGTGATAGAACCTTTCTTCCAATTTGTGAAATTGGAAATTTACTTTATATCTAGGCAGTGGTTCTAAAACTATAACGCTTAAACTGTCACACTACAAAATCTAGCCCTATTTCCAAAGTATCATTTTAAAAGCCCGAAAATATATTATTTTTATTAGAGCCTTTAATCTACTATTTAGTAATATAATCTACATATATTCCGTTTTGTAAAAATGTAAGTTATTTTAAAATCTGGCCAGTGGTTTTAAAACTGTGACGCTACAACTGTTAATCCATGAAAGTTGGTGCTATTTTTAAAGTTTTAATTTGAACGCCTGAAAAATATACTAAGACAACCATTAGAGCCTTTAAATGAGTTTTTCTGATGAAAAATAATATTTCGCTTTGTTTAAATGTAAATTTTCTTAAAATCTGACCAGTGGTAATAAAACTATGACACTAAAATAGTCACACTTCTGAAATCCAGCACTACTTTCATAGTTTCAAGCGCCTGAAAAGTATATAAAAACAATCTTTGTATGAAGTAATGAGAAACTGGAGTAAAAGTGATTTTGTCGATTCATATTTCAGTTTTTTTAAACAAGATATATCCGCATCATATTTATAAGAAAGTCTCTTGTTGGACACATCAGATATTTTAGAAAAAGTTAGAAGTAGGTTTTTTTAATATTTATAATTTCGCGTATAATTATTCTTTCTTAATTGGAAACTTTGAAAAAAGTAAAATATTTTTGATGAAATTACAAGTATACCTATCATATAATTTGCACACTTTTTACAGAATACCCACATCAAAGTTTTCCCTTGAATCCCGTGTTGAACTTGATACGTCTTGTTTTTGTTCCTTATACACCATAAACGTGATCCCCCACAATTTTGCTAATGACAGCCATCATTATCACATTGTTACCTGCTGGCTTTCCTGCAACAAACAAAAGTTTTTCCGCGTTTTTTCTCTACAGTGTCCAGTGTGAAACATACAGCTGTGTTTCGTTTTTATTCCTTGTTTTAAGAAGCCGAACTCCTGTAATTTGGTGTTGTTTTTCATTAGGATAGTTAGTACTTAGTGGTTTATGTCTTCCTGCAGGAGTTTTACGATTTTTAATCTGTTGCAGGCTGCGTCGAAAATACAGCAGCTGTAACAGTTTGTATTAAATGATATATTATTTTGTTTGTTTTTTTGTTGGCAAAGCCAGATAGATGATTTAATTGTTACGAAAATGAAAACGTGGAAATTTTTTGCCGAACCACAAGCTAATAATACATTTTGGTATGTAGCTTTACGAGTATTCATATCTTACCTGTAAAGACCATAAAACACTCGGCTTAAAATCATTTTCGTTTATTGCATACTCAAATAAGTGATTTCCCCTAAGTATAAACAAAGATGGATGGATAAATCTCATGTTATATCGCAGAGTATAATAAAATTTGAAAACTGGTTTATTGCTTATATACACTTAAAACTTCAACCATAATATTATATCCGTTACAACCAGTTAATTAACTTAAATTTTGTTTATAACAAAATTTGGCTGAAATTAAATTTATGATTTGGTGAATATTTTGAATAAACTCATCAGCTGAAGAAACTAGTTTTATTTGATTATACGCTTGGGACAAGGAAAAAAGTCTGTAATTAAGTGATTGGAATTTATGGGTTGTGAGGTCACCAGAGGATTAGGTGATTTTTCCTTATATCTGGTATGCTAAAACGAAAATATTTTTTTGTTTTTCTGTATCGTAGATACTTATTACAAATGTGCGTCATTTGTAAATAATAAATTTACGTTTGTGACGTAATCGGTTTTACAAAACATACGAGAGATGTGTTTCCTGAAATAATACTAAAACCTGCAATGGCAAATGCGTTTCTTGCATCCAAACATAGATAGATAGAGGTACGAAGTAGTGAAAATTCGTTATAAAGTGGAAATGTTTGATATCACACTAAAACCAAACGCGGAAAAAAGCTGTACGTATACGAGAAAATCATATCATACATTTTATAATATTTTTTAGTATATTAGGAATAAGTACCGTTAAGATTTGTACTAAAGAGTATAGATATAGACAAAAGTGGCTTCTAAAACCCGCGGTCGTATTTTTATATCTATGCAGGAACCCCTGTGTGTCCCCCGGAAAATTCCGGACGATTATTACAGTTGAATCAGCTTTTTATTCCGTAACAGTAGGCATTCCTCATACTATATGATTTTTATGTCTACGCAGGTAGACAGAAAACTCAATACAAAAGATAATAGAATCAAATCTCTGGTACATTTCGTTTCTGTCTTGAATTTATTATTTTTTATCAGTTCACTTGAATCCTATATACAGACGATGAGACGAGGCGAACAGAACTCAACAGGACTCAAAGTCGATTTTGCATGGCAAAAAAACCCTGGTATTTTAAATTTGTAAAGAAATTTTCATACATAAAAAATTAATACGTTTGAAACACTCGAACATGAAATTTCATTCCCGACAATCTAAAAGCGGAATTTGGTGTTATTTTATTTAGGAGTGACCCTTGTCAAGTGTGTCTGTGTGTATGTTTCAGAAACTTGTCACCAAAAGGTTTTTGGTAATTATATTCAAAGTGTCCGTGTGCGTCTAAAAATATATTGCAGTTGTGGAATTAACATTTGTGTGGGGACGAGGGGGGATTTAATTTTCCAACACAGCAATTTATCTTTCGGCGAAATGTTGGCACATTTAGTTAATATTGGCTTAGAAGTAGAAAATATCTAAGTAATTAAGAATTATGACGGAGTGATTTTTCAGGAAGATCAATAAGATTGAAAACGCGAAATTTTACACAAATATTGTTTTATCTGCCTTTAGTGTTAAGTCAGTAAAAAATATTTATAGCATATAATCAAGACGCCTTGAGGTACACCTGGTGTTATAGTTTTCTAGTACAGTCCCTCAACATATGCTCAATTTTAACAAATTAATCGAATTTCCATCCATATATTTCACCGTTCAATAAATTTCCGTTAACCCTCCATCATTACATCGCTTTTACCAAAAAACAACTTTATTATCGCCCGGTTAAATAATTTCTAGTGCAGATTGATGAGGTTGGTCCAACCATTAATCTTTTACAACCTCTAGTTTTGCTCCGTAATGTTCATAACACAGACAAACAATCCCGCTGATGAAAAATCAGTAAATAGGAATAACATCATAATATATCTCAATTTTTTTGTGTGCAATCGAATAAAGCGAAGTTGCATCAAGAAAAATTACAGTAGGAACTACTTGAAAGTTTCGCTCTTTGTTGTGCGGTATTCAATTTGTCATAATGTGTGTCTTGCATGTTTTCGCCCAATTTTCAATGCGGGGACCTTCAAAATTTATCTAACAATTTTGTCAAGCACACTCATTTGTTACATAATCATTTAGTTTTGTGGCGATAGCGTGGAGACAAATTTAGCCGTATTAATGCGTAATAGATTAATCTAAATTTAGAACGAAATATCAAAATTGGTTGGTTTCAGTAGTGGATGAGTTTTCACCACACCATCGCAATTTGTCATCGCAAAAACGTTTATTATTTATTTACTTACATTTGAACACCACCCAGATGGTGTGAGAGTGAGAATGGATTGCCACTCGATGAATTTCTGTTTGCTGATATAAAGTATAAGTATGCTGATTTATCTTCTATCTCTAGAAGCGCACGGCATACAAAAGTCTTCGGGTAATATTACAAGCGATCCTCAAAGGCATTGTAAAATGCGATTAGCCAAATGACGGCATATAAAATAAAATGTAAAGTGAACGTACTTTACCAAATTTATTCTCTTTGTTCGGAAACTAAATTGTAATCAACGCTACTAACTGGGAAGCAGTTTTAAATATTGAATTTCAGTTTTAGTCAGCGGTTCCCGCACTAAAACACAATTTATTAGAATATGCTTAGGAAGAATATTTCACAATTGATATACACTACAACTCTGGTAATTTTATGTGCCTTCTACACACAAGAAAGTCTACTCTTTAAATAAAAATTATTTCACATTATTTCTTTGAATACAAAAATAACAAACGAAAGTCATATTATATTTACCTACATTAAATATTTTTTATGTACGACTGCATCATAAAGTGCTGTTTATGACATAGTTTTGCGGTCATAAAGTAGCTCTTTATACACTAGTGTATAAAGTAACTTTATTTTACTGTTACTATAAATTATCTATACCTCAGCTGTCAGTGTCAAAATAACTACTGTCAGAATAAATTTATTAAATAATTAAAAGGGAATTTTAGCAGTCGAACATAAAGCTTTGTATGCAACTCGTAATCTGATTTTATTGACTCGTCCTATTTATAACCTCGCTCGCAAGCTCGCTCAGCCATAAAACAGACTCGTCAATAAAGTCATAGATTATTATACTTGTTACATAAATAGCTATTTTATTAAATTCTCAAAATGTTATATTTTTTTTGTTAAAATGTAGATATAAATATATTTCACACAAAATTACTTTCTTAAATATATAATGTATTGTCTTTCAAATAACATACTATTCAAGAAATTATTTTTGATTCATTTCTGAATTTTTTTCTGTGATGTACAACCAAAATCCTTTACATGCAACACTTTTTCCAGTAAGCAAAACCCCACATTGTCTTTCCAGTTTCCTTCCAAAACAAAACAAAAATCCAATTGCAGTGTATGTTTAGCAATTTGAATAAACCACCATCTAGAGGTGAACGTAGCCTCTTCTGCACTACATATTTCTTTGCCATTGTGCACCTAAATAAAACGTGGAAACGTCGGATATGTTTTCCGGTGGCATACAAAAAGCGTCCTGATCAGTCCTGACATTTTAGTTCAATAACAATACTACAGCTACTAGCTTGTGTCTTTGTGAAAATTCGATTTATTGTACATGACAGGTTAGAAGACTTTCGAGGACTATAGCAGCAGGTTTTTTCTTGTGTCTGCAGGAATTAAATTACGTTATTATCCAATGAAATGGACGCCTGGTGGAAAGTGGTCTTGAATTAATCGGACGCTGGGCATGGTTCGTAAAAATAGACTGGTGAAAAATTTGTAATGATCCTATAAAAACCATTAATTTTATAGCGAAACGCGTAAAACTTTTATGATGGCTGCATAAAATGGTAAAGTATATAAGATTTATAAACAATATGGTATTGTGGCTGTACTGTATTGTATAGTGAACAGCTCATTTTAAGCTAAACTAAACAGAAACACACATCAACATTTTAAAGGTAGAATTTTATCGCAGATAAACAGTAAACTGCGTCTTATAACGTATGAATTTTGTATGTATGACCCTGGAAAATGTTGCGAAAATCAGCGTCGTTTATTTTTTACCACGGTAAACATCCTTTGGGGATTAATCTCTTGGAAAAATCACACAGAAAATACTTTGCGCGCGCGGGAGACTTAGCGAAAAGTTACAAAGAATCTCTAACCACGCGGAATGACAAGTTTACCTGCTCGATGATTTATTTTCTCTCTGTCAACTCGCATAAACAAACGGAAAAGTAGCGAAAACATTGGAAGCTTTTTAATATTTCTACTACATAAAAGTAAAATAATCAATTTGAATTTCCCGCCTAAAGGGGACTGTCTAGTTTGCGGGAAATTTAAAAATTTGCAACGTTCACACAATTTTATTTACGTGGTGTGAACGACGTATACATGGGGCAGGACATTGCCTTCAAAGCTCTCCGTGAGTGGTTTTGTTGATCCTGTCACAGCTTATGATTGCGGCCTCAATGCCTATGCATAATATATGGAACTCTCACAGGAGTCTTCAGCTAGTCCCCCATTTTACTCGCACAAAACACGCTAAAGGTTAAACATTTACCAATTAAACGTGCAAGGAAAAAATTATTAGGTAGATATATCTTGAAATCCTTGTAGTTTAACGATGGTTTTTCGTGTACGAAATGTAATATCGCCAATCGTAAACATCAAAGTAAAGCAATGACGATAAGAGTTCAGAAATTGTGTTCTTATCCGTTTAACTCTCTTGAAATTAGTTGTGCGGCCTTAACGAGGGCAATCCTGAAAATTGCGTAATAACCGTTTATCTTTCCCGCCAAGGCAACATTGGAAAAACTGGTGAAAATTACTGATATAAATAGCTTGGTTTTCTTGGATGGATTTTATTTGAAAGTTCAACAGAAATTGCAAATATCCAACATTTTATTAAATATTATTTTAAAGTAGTAGATTATCATTTTATGATAAATTGAAAGTTACATCCATAAATTATACTAAACGCTTTTCCAAGATAAATGATTACAAGCAGATTCAAATCTATCATCTTTTCGCCAATGGCAATTTATGGAAAGAGCAATCTATAGCAATTAGCTTAAATTTAGTTTCGTGTGTTAATCTCACAAAAAACCAATCGAGTTTCAAGTATCATCTTTTCAAAGTCTGGGAGATTTTTTTTAAAAAACGATCGAAAATTTGCAGTTTAATTAAAAAAGACAAAAGTGGTCATTTATTACTATGAGTTAAAATGTATAATAAAGGGTAAATTATGGAACAAACATTTCGGCATTTTTTCAAAATTATGTATGAAGGAAAATATGGATATTGATACATCATTTTATTCAGAAAAATTCGTGGATTCCAAAATTATATTAAAAAATTATAGTTGCTATTTAAAAAAGAAAAGTTGACTATCGTTGCTCAGAGGCATTTTGAACAAAAAAGTATTATTTGCTGTGATGTTATAGCAGGCTTTGAACCATTTAGTCTGCTGTTTGAACTTTAAAAATCGGATAACTAGTAACGATCCTACAGTTCAGCCAAATTTTGGGAATATAATAATACCTACCTACATTATGCAATGAGCATTTAATGATAGCTCTTAAGACACGAGCCGTAGGTGTCGTCATGACTACGAGTGTCTCGACTACCATTAAATGTGAGTTGCCTACGACTAGTCAAAATAATAAAAAATAAGAAAATAAATATTATGGCAACTTTCTCATAAATTCAGAAATGTCAGAAATCAATATGAACGGCCAATCTTTAAATTTTAGCTGTTAGATGACTAGATGTTCATGGCAATTTTGATGTTAACGGAATATTGCTGTAATGTTGCATTTCTATTGGTTATAAACTTGAATCGTAATTAAAAATCTGAATCATAATGAATCTCATTATAGTACAGGTAGTAAATGTCTAATAAATCAATTAAAGTATGGGAGTAGAAAAAAGGAGTTTCGTAAATATGTGACGTAATTTTAAGGGTATGATGTAGGGTAGGTCAAAATAAGATAATTTATCCAAAATTTCTTTTTATACTTAATATGTATTTTGAACTGATTATATATATATTATTTTGACCTAACCTAACATGCCCTTCAAATTACGTCACTTATTTACATCGAAAGACTTATTTATTAAACTTAAAATCCTTCTCAACACAAAACCCACATTATATTTATGACACATCATTAAAATTAAAATAAATAAAGTGGTATTAAAAATGCACACAATATTAACCATTTTTATTTCCATCCCATCTCACCACTTCCTTTTATTATGACATCTGCAGCTACATTTAACAAGAAAAAATGACGATTCCTGCTCCAGTTTTCCGCTGCCATACCCCAACCGACTTAACTAACTCATCTTTCTTGTTTGTGCCTTATCAAGTCGGGCGGACCCTCCAGTTCAGCGAATGCACACAATTATTTATATAAATGCCCCCGCGTGCACGCTTGTGCCCCCTAGCGGTAGTAAATTTGCTCAACATTACGATGCCTGGGGTATGTTGAACTGAATTCTAAGTACAAGGCACGGGGTGGTGGTGGTTAAAGGTAGTTGAAATCAAGCACTGTCAGTCGTATGACTTGGGGTAACCGCCTCGTTCCACTCCCCGCGTAAATGTGGAATATAAACGATGAATGGTAAATGGTAATCTCCTCACAATGCAGACCACGTTAGCGTGATGACGAACCGTTAGCCCCCTGAATAAATTTACCCCATTGGTGGATTTATTGTATTCAAAGACGGATTTATAGTCTGTTTCATTTGACAGGGAGTTGTGCTAATCTTAACCGCAAAAATACTCGTAAATTGCTATTAAAATTAGTTCAGACGTTTAATCCAATGTGTTGGAGACAATCCAATTAAATCATTGTTACCACGACAACTTACTAGTTATCCTCCAGATAAATTTACCTGGAGGTATCCACACCCTACCTTAAGACATTCTTTATTAAGTTAAAAAAAAACTTGTTTAATTTCATCGTATAACAGGCACTAATTTTAAGAATTACGTAGGTATATAAAGCAAATATTTACATTGTGAAGCTTTTAATTAACAAGATCAAAAGGATAATTAGTTGCATGAACATAGAAAGAAACACCCCGAGATAAGACGCAACTGCTGTCTTAACGAAAAAAAAAGAGTTTCCAAAGCACTTTATGGAGTAATATCATCTAAAAGATTTGGCTTATACGTCGTGCAGATTTTATATAATTAAAATTTGTTAGCAGGATCAGAGAGAGCGAGAGGCAAACGGCAAAAAATATCTCCGGTGTCATCTGGTGCTATTCTTATATTTTGGCAAAGTATTTTTAGACTTACGTCAATATGTTTGTGATACAAGAAATATTAATAGGGTACAAGTTGCTAAAAATACGCCGCTCAACGGATATATTTATTTAATGGCAATAATATTTTAATTTCAATGTTAAATTGTGTATTTCATCTGAGGCGAGATTCGATTAAAATTTTTTTCTTTCCATGTGCTAGAAATAACTTTGTCTACATCTGTGTTAACTGAGTGTGTAATAAATTCGATGTGTAAAAACTCGTTATGCTTGTTCTATTCTATTATATTGAAGTTGGAATTGGAATTTACTACAAAAAAAATTGTGAATATTTTAGAATTCTGCGAATACTTTGGTCATTTCTAAAAATTATTGATGGTCTTTAGGGAAACGTGTCCTTGCTACAAATTAATGATTTTGTAGGTTTGTACTTATAAAATTGGGTTAGGTTTATAAATATTTCGATTTTATTTCATAATCTTACTACATACTTACGAGAAAGTAGACATATACAGAGTCATTATAAAAGAATATAACATCACAGTAGGCTGTCAAATTTAAATTACTAGGGAATCTCAAAGACAAAACGTATAATGTAAATGCCGATCTGACCAATGGATGGATACTTACTAAGTAATATTTAAATTATATTCATTGATTCACTACTGATTGTGAGAGGTGGCAAATCCTTGTACATGAAAAATTCACAGCCACTGATGTTAGATTCTTTTATAATTGCCCTGTAGAAAATGGAATGTTGGGTTTATAATATTCCAAACTTCCTGGCTTAAGCAACAAATACAAACAATGTGATTTGTTACTTTAATTCCAAGTAAATTCCAAGGATTTTCCTTAACAATAGTTTAATTGAAATGCAGTACATTTAAAACAAATAAAAGACTACTAATTCCTGTTTCCATAAAATTTTATACTCCTCTCTCATCCCAGGTAATTTATAACTACATCTTAACTAACAATTCCCGGTTTTATTTCCCCTGATTAAGTTCATTTTACTATCATGTTTTTTGTAGCACGTTTTGGTGGATGCGCCGGTGCAAATTAATCTTCTGACAGGGGAATATTTTGAATAGAACAAAATTACTAAACTGTAACTATACTATTCCTTTGGGAGTAAAACCCCGAAGGACCCAAGCTGAACATTCGCGCCTAGACAACAATTTATCAAAATAATTACAAAATGAATTGCAAAACACATAGGTAGAGACATTAAACCAAAAAATATGGGGTACACATCCATTTACATAAAAACCGGGGCGAACAAAGTCATTTTGCATTTTTCCAAGAAAAACCGGGTTTAGTCCTGGAGTTTCTCATGTAATTAGCTAATTAAATAATGTGTTGTTTCAGGCATGAGCGTTGGGAAAAGGATTAAAGACAAATCTTGATGATTTACACTCTTTTTGCGTTAATTTCTTTTGTACCTTGGGGCTGTTGCCAAAGCAACTGGGGAATGAAAAGGAAAAATACACAGACTTAGAGGGTGAAAGGGATGTTGCACCCGGGGAAATTAAAAATATACTAAAACGACTTTAATTATGTTAAAATGAATTAAAGCCTTAACGGATGTGTATGCAGGTAATTTGATAAGGTTTAAACTAGTCACTGTTTTTGAAAATCATCAGTAACTGAGGTTATATTACACTTCATTTTTTGAGTAGAAATTTAAGCATTAAGGGAGGTAAGTAATATTTACCAGTCGAGGGCAATAAAGTCTGAGAGTGGTCAAGCACTTACCGTCCGAATTGCTTATTTAATTTTTCCCATTTTCCCAAGTTCACATAATTATGTAAAAAATCGTTTTTAGTTATTCATATTTCATTAACTTTTATTAGTTATATTCGACATAAGAAGACAAAAAAAATAGAAATATACCTTGATGCTTTGTGACTATGGAGACGAAACTTGAATTATTCTTTATTTGATAAAAAGTCAAAACAGAAAAACAAAACAAGAATAATTCAATAATTATAGTTAGAAAATCAGTGTTTCCGAAGTGGACAAAACACCAAGACTTTCTGTGCATCTTTAGTACCGGAAAAGTCAAAAAATTATCATATAAATTATTCAAAGTCTCGGAAACCGCACTGTTGGCATATTTTTTGGTTCAAGAACGAATTCACCAGCAAGTTTTTATTATTGTAATATTTTAGAAATATAAATTATTGAAACATTATTAATAGTTTTCAATTCACAGTCATTCACAATCAATACAGCTTCCCTCGGGACGTAAGTGAAGCTGCTTACGTCCCGTTGTCCATAGCAGCCAATAACATTTTGGTCAAATTAAGTACGTCCCTATCAACAATGATATTATAGTCTACTTACTGAATCGGGAGTGGGAAAAAATTGAAATTAAATCGGAAATTTAAAATAGATCAGTTATCTCCATTAAAAAATTGTCTGTAATCTCACTTTACTTAGTTCAAATTTTCTCCACTCAAAAATGGACTGTAGGGGGCGAATTTGAAATTGAAGAATCAGGTTTTGATGCCACAAGTTTTTATTATTAAAATAATGTAATACGATATGAGATTAGCAAACTAATAAAATGTTAGTTTCTTAAACTAAAATGTCAACGCATAATTAACGCAATCCTGAATTAACATTCAAAGAATGTTGAAATGTCACACAATCTCTCAGATTTTTTCTATATTGACAAAATTTTCGGAATTTCTTCATATATTTTTTTAATAATACACAAAGCACAAATTTCCCTTTCCTTTTGCATTAGCATCTGTGTAAATATTATATAAGAATGACCTTTCTGCAGAAAAAAAGGCAAAGTGTACGAGATTTATGGATGTTGATGTTGACTCGCCAATTCAGCACGATGTTCTATATTCCATTTTAAAACTTACATGTGCCATATTTATTTACCCTTATATGTCTAAAAGATGTTGTCGGGTAATATTTATTTAATAGCGAATTTATTTTTGTGAAGTTGCGCCAAAATTGCCTTAATAGTGTGTTACTAAAAATGAGTTGAGATATTTTAGACATTATATTTTATGATGTTATAATTCATACTAGCGCACTGTAGTAGAGAAATTAATTTATAACGTACATGCCTTCCGGGTTGAATTATTTTGTCTGTGAGTTTTTATTTATATTGAAAAATTTACACACGTCAAGCATTTGACGATTGCATGCGGTTGGAAATTGGATTTTGTAAATCCCAAGCAAGGGAATATGTGAGATATATTCACAAACATCACACACATCACAGGCAATAATTACCAATGTACATGGAGTTAAAAATGTATTTCGATATTAACCACAGCCAGGGAAAGAATTAATTGTAAATGGTATCATGTACATGAAACAAATCAACTGAAGTTGGTGATGATAATGCTTTTAATTTTTCAGGATCAAAGCCTATTTTTATAACATGTGTGCGTGTGTTTGTTTGGCAAAAAGCTTTCTACATTTTTATTCTAATTTTATCTTCAGGAGTGAAATGAACCAGGCAAGATAACACTTGCAGGAAACAACAGGAGCGTGCAATTCAAATGATTAATTGTTCAGGAGTTAATTGTACAAACGTTCTGAATCGCATACAATAAAAAACTGACAATGACAAAGAGAAATAATGCCATAATCTAGACCTAAGCAGAGGTATTATAGTTAATCGATCTATTTTCCTGCTGACACAAAATGTCATTTTTCTAGACACACGATTTAATTTACGGGGATTTGGAGGATTCGATTTTTCTTTTATTTTTTAACAGAATTGGAAACAAGCAAAAAACGACAGCTAAACGGGGTGTGCAGTTTTTCATCTGGTTGCGTGTCAAGGAAAAAATACAATCAATCAGCTGGGCTGAGGAGGATGAAAAAATTTCATTCGATTAAGTGCCATAGATAATTTAGGAGTTGTATATGATTTTTTGCTTTGTGTTAAACGAAACCAGCAGGAAAAATGTGTACGCGCGTACGGAATTTGTATTATAACGGCATTTTATAAATTGTTTTAAAACTGAGGTTCTGTGTGTTTACTTATTAAATATTTGTGTAATTTTTTTCATAGAGGGTTAAAACTTTTATACTGAAACTTTATGCACAAAATTTACCATCAGGATTGGCTTGATTTTGATCCAATAATTATAATCATTATTATTAAAAAAATTCTCAAACTCCCTTCGATAAAAAACTAGAAGTATATTTTTTCCAACCCGGACATTTCCAGATGAATAAATAAAACTACCATTCACTCAATTTTACACCCTCCCACCCCGCGGGCAGAAACAGCACAAAACCATACACCACACGACATTTCACGTTTTAGAAACTTTCTGGCGCTTTGTGGTTTTCAAACACAACTTTGTACTTTTATTGCAAACTATTCCATACAGAAAAAAAGAAAAATCCATAGAACAAAGTTCGTGCCGCGCGCGCGGGAGCTTTTCAGTCCCCATCAAAAATAAAAACAAAAAGCATTTTATCTTATAGATATGTACGTTTTCTATAACATCGAAATAAATAAAAGTTTTATAACTGAGGAACGTTCGTCGTAGTATATTATTATATTAAATTTTTAAAGAAACTAGCATCATTCAGGCTGGGATTATCTTTATTCGTAAAATTCGGTTGCAAAACTGCAACAATCAGAGACATAAATCGACTTTTCAGCAGGGGAATGCAGAAGTAATATCGTTTGGTTTTGGTTGAGAATATGCAGAACTGTAAAATATGTAATTTACTACGGAACGTATATCCTTTTGTAGAACATCGGGTACATAATTTAGTTTTTTTATATTCTACATATGCGCTTTCAATGCAATTTACAGTGAGGATTTTCAGTTTTAATTTGGTTAATTACTATAATTCATTTATAGCAGCAGTAGATTCGAATAAATGAGGTGAAATCTCATGAAATATTTTAGATATTATTTTTAGAATGCACGTTTGGGGTTGTTACCATTTGTAAAACAAACTAGAACAAAGCACACAATTTACAGTTTTTTTTTAATAACTGATAAATTTAACAGAAAAAAGTAAATTGTTCTAACCTTATACAGGGTGTCTCAGTTTATATCGTAAGGATTTCACCAGTCGATAGTTTAGCGAAAATTAAAGGTGGTTTGTCTAATAAACTATGGTGGAATGTTGCTTCCTTTTTGACGTACAGGCCATTAAAGAAAATAAATTATTTTAAATAATTTGCTATAAATCAATAACAAAAAAAGTTATTATTATTATTAATAGTGGTTGCAATTATTTTATTTAGAACACAGAGGCGTGCGTACGGGTTTCTTTAAAAACATTTTATTGAATAAAACGTACGCCACTGGTTTTTTTGCAGCGCCAATATGCAGACAGTATTTTCCATTCAATTTAGAAACTTTTTCGTATCTTATAATTTTTTGATAACTTAACTCAAAATAACCTAATAGTACAATAAATAAGGGAGAAAAAAAGGCTTCAAATAGACTTTTTTACCCTACAGCCAATGTTTGTAGAATCTTCTAGAGGATCACCCTGAAAGTTTAAAATTGAGTTTGTGTATTCGTAGACCCCGCCCTTCCTTCACCAGCCCTCAATTAAGGGTTGGATTTTTTTGTTTATTGAATAACTTTTTTCCTATTAAATTTTCGAAAAAATAGTCAGTACAAAGTTGTAAAAAAAAATATTTCCTACAACTTACCTTTTAAACTTTTTTGATATTGTCGATATTTAAAAAGTTATTCAACAAATAAGTTGAAAATTTTGGGGAAAGAGTAGTAAGTAGTAGTAGTAAGTAGTACCTAACTAGAGAAAAAGTTCACTAAAATTTGCAATTTATTTGTTGAATATCTTTTTAAATGTTGACAATATCAAAAAAATATTAAAAGGAAAGTTGTAGGAAATATTTTTCTCTACAACTTTGTACTGATGCTTTTTTCGGAAATCTAATAGGGAAGAACCTCTTTAATAAATAAGAAAAAAAAGTTAAGTTATCAAGAAATTGTAAGATACAAAAAAATTTCTAAATTGAATGGAAAATACTCTCTGCATATTGGTGCTGCAAAAACAACAGTGGCGTACGTTTTATTAAATAAAGCATTTTTATAAAAATCCCATACGCACGCCTGTGTTCTAAATAAAATAATTGCAACCACTATTAATAAGAGAATACAAAAATAAAGATCTATGCAAAATTTCAGAAGACTAACTTTTTTTGTTATTGATTTATAGCAAATTATTTAAAATAATTTATTTTCTTTAATGCCCTGTACATCAAAAAGGAAGCAACATTCCACCATAGTTTATTAGACAAACCACCTTTAATTTTCGCTAAACTATCGACTGGTGAAATCCTGACGATATAAACTGGGACACCCTGTATGTTGTCTTCAGTACTGCGGTACTTAATATTTGACAACATATTTTTAACGGACACCAAATATGAAAGAATACCTATTTCCCATTTACTTTTATTGTACCATCTTAAGTGAAAATTGGCTAAATAATCTACTGTCTAGACACCCAACTTCACAAACTGTAGTTTCGGTGAAATTTTGCTTAATAAAAAATCGTTATGTATTTTTCTTGTAAATTTTCATTTGTGGAAATAAGATAAAAGAAATGCCCCTTAAATTATTCTTGTTGAAAACTCGAATATCGCAGCGAAGTCTGTTTAAGATAGTCCTGTGACGTAGAATGTGTGGGTGCAAGAGAAAGAGCAGAATGTTTAATAACAAAATGTAATAAAGTGGAGAAGTAGTCATCCGTGAAGATTTATTAAATAAAGTCAAACAGTCGAAATGAACGGAAATATATAACTTAATTGCGCCTATTGATGTTGCCAAAGTAAATAACGATACAAGTGGAAATCCTGTTGTACAAATTTTTCTCCTGTATGATTGATAATTAACAACTCAAACACCAACCAAAGATTATATTCATATATAAACAGTAGTAGGTATCTATTGTAATTTCTTGCTTCATGTCAATTAATACGGTTTATTTGTGCATGAGAAGCAATCTCCGGTTTCCAGATGATGTATTTAAATGCGGAACTGATTCCTTCTTAATCTATTTCGTGTCTCACAGTGCGCAATCTACATTCGTTGGTTGGCGCGCGTTAGCCCCCTCCGCTTAATCAAAACTTATTAATTAGCGTAAACATGCACAGCCACCTCATACATCAGCTTTTGCTTGAGCAAAGGAAGTTTAAACATACCTAAAGGGGAAATGTAGCGCAATTTTAACTGTTTCCTGGTTAAGTCGACGTAAATCAAGCGAATCCTGCACTGATAAACCACCTTTGCCCCCCTCGTACAGTTCCATAGGAAAGTGGAACAACATTTTTCCAGAGGTCATTGTTGCAGTAAGTACAAAATGGAGATTGAAATCGCTCCGGTTCTGTGTGGACATATATTCCTGCTGACAACAGCAGATGGGATGTTCCTGTTATCCTGCCATATATTCGTGCTGAATGATGTGCTCTCCCGAACATTATCACGTTACATTATCTATATAATGTCGGAAGATCGTAAAATCTGGTGCTATGTTATTAATTATGGATAGTATAATGCCCCGCAGGATTCGTTAAATATTCATTTGGGAGTTATTGTTGCTAAAGCGTTGCTAAAGCGTTTCAAAAGTGAGAAAAATGTGGTGATTAAATTAAAGGGAAAAGATCCCAAATATGAAGGCCCTAAGTGGGTTTGTCCGGTGGGCTCAAATTATTATTGAGTTAAGAACCAAAATTAGAAGCGCGGGAATATGGAAAAAGTAATATAATTTATAACTTAGTTTATATTTCCTATAGTATTGTAAAAAAATCCGACAAAAATTATTAGAATGTAACGATTGTCTAAAATTATTGGTATACAGATTTTCCGTTTGTCGAAGCGCAAACAACCACAGAGTTATTAAAAATAGAACAACAGAAATTTGAAAAAATTACTAGGAATGTAAAACTGACTTTTATATCTTCTATAGTTTTGCGAAAAATCAGATCAAAACTATACTGCGACTTGCGAAAAGAGCGCTCATCTTTAACATTACTGAAAAAGAAGGTAAAAATCATTGAGTTAAAACAAATAGAATGTCAGGAACAAAAATTATACTTAATAAATTCGCATCTATCTCCTACAGTTTTATTA
The DNA here is from genome assembly GCA_963942485.1 of Pediacus dermestoides. NCBI lineage: Eukaryota > Metazoa > Arthropoda > Insecta > Coleoptera > Cucujidae > Pediacus > Pediacus dermestoides. Next base: position 9,671,852 of record OZ012628.1, on the reverse strand, counting down.
AGAGAAATTCAGGCAAAATTATTATAAACTATTAAAAGTGGATTAGACTGTAAGTTTTGTCTAAAAATATTCTAGCAATTACAAAAACCATCGAGTTATTATGGACAGATAGTCACTGTTGAAAAAACTCTCTTGTTTGTATTTCCCATAGATAATAGTTATTTTTTATACAAGACGATAAAATTCTATTTTATCGACGAGCAAGTTGTTCACTCATGAATTATTTTCGCAAGTCTATAAAAAAATATTATCGTCGTCTATAAAATTCTATTTTTGATAGCAGATGTTAAAGAAAAAAACAAGAAAAGCCAATTACAAATTAGATTATTATCAAGCACAATTTAATAGGTCAGTGAATATTATGAGTTGTTGCCATGGTGTCAAAATCAACAGTAATATCTTTTAAATCATTCATTTAAAAAAAATTAAAGTACCTACTTTATCTACCCTTGCTGATAAAGTGGTACTTTATCTACTATTTTGAGTTGATAAAGCACACTTTAACATCAGCTATAAAAAAATATTAAAATATTCTACATTTTCGAACTGTTGATCATGCATTTAGTATTATCGTAGTTAAAAAATCCGTTGATTTATCAAAGATAGAATGAGGGAAATTTAAAAAGTAATATAACAAAACAGTTCGGTTTAGATCTTTTATTATTTTGGAAAAAAATCAACAAAATTATTGTGAACTGTGAAAAAAGCTTTCATCTTAAATTTCAGTTATTATTAAACCACGAGGTTGGAAAAAATGGTAATTTCTAAAAATCAGGACACTGATTATCTTTAATCTACATAAATTACTCTTAACCTACACGTAGTTTCCTAATGAAATTTGCGGTTCCATTGACATAACGCTACAAAGTCTCATGTGACTGATTGAAAATATCAGCACCACATCAAATTTCACTTTGAGGATTAGGCAAAAGTCATTTAAATGCAAATTAGTTTTCATTATTTAAATAAATCCCCCATCTTATTAATTCCTTGTCGTCTAAATGAAAACTGCAAGTGGAAAATGCATTATCCTCTTAGGAATGAAATATAGTAAGAAAATTCTATCAGATTCTGTGTGTGGGAGTGTGGCAATGCGGATTCAGTTCGCAGTAATGGAATTCATTAAAATCGTCCAATATTTGAAAGGAATTAGGTGCCGCATAACATTGTACATTGCGCAGCAAGTTTAATTAAGACGGAAAAAAATTCAAAACCCTTGCGCCCATTTTCTTGTTTATAATATTTAGAATTAAATTGGCTATGCAGAATTTATACCTCGCTCTAGAAAAACAAACATTATAAAACGCTATAAATAGTATTTCGTAAGTGAAATATTTTTATAAAATATTGAAATAGCATCCGAAACACCACCACGACCACTGAAGTTATAAATGATAATCACTGTCGTGGATTTGGCGACGAAAACATTGGGCCAGTTTATTTTGGAGTGCGGATCAAATATGTGATGGTTGGCTGAGTGCAACATCCCACGATTCTTGGCTTGATGGGCTAAATATTAAACACGAATAAATTGAAGCTAAAGGACAAAAAACGATGTATGATGTTATGTTTTTGTTCCATATTTACCGATGTGAGTTCGAGCTCCGGTTGTAATTTTATGGGCAATAAAAACTAACTTTTTGATCTGTATATGTTGTAAAATTACGACTCGTTCAAAATTGATTTAGATTAAAGGCCTTAGTAGGGAAACCATAATTTATTACAGTGGGCTCCTTCGGGAAAACTATATTTTCTAATATGCTTTCTGTTTTTTATTGTGCCTGCACCAAATGAACTAGAACCGTATTTTGTTGTAATTTATTATCATCTTCAACTTACATGCCTTTTTTAACTGTATTACATTTACAAATCCCAATTTGTACAAAACCGCCCCTAATAAACTCCTGACTGCAGCGCTCCATCTTACATATAAAAATGTATAAGTGGAAAATTGCTGTAGTTTTTTTCGGTGTGATGAAATTACATCAGAATCACGTGCTTAATTGAGGTTGTGCTGTCAGAAAAATAATTCCCAAACGGAACAAAATTAATTTCAGCCTGAACTGTGGAAGAAAATCAAATCACCCACAACAAACTCACATACACATAATATCCAGAGAAAACTGTGCTGTTTTAATAACAAAGTTACAAGAATTATTTTCCTATGCGTTGTGGAAAAAGTTTGCGCACTGATTGACTGAAATTTTTCGTTGTTGTTTTTGTTATTTTAAAATACAAGTGCTGGAAACAAGTTTGTGTATTAAGCCAAAGCAGTTCATTAATTTCCAGTTGAAACGTAATTTGGCGTTTTTCCTCTGAAATAAATGCATTTGCTTTTAATCTGCAAACTTTAAATTAACTTTTATAGCTTGCCTACAGATATTAAAATAATTATTATTGTTGTTTAATTTTCCCCTCGCAGTTTCCATTTGATGCACATACAAATAAATACCATTTCGGCTGGTTATTGCTTTAATATCTGTCAATTTCTGTTTATTGCTGACTGGTGGAATAAATAGATATTCATTTCATAAAATGATTTCACATTGTACATTTTAATTTGATCAATAATGGAAAATTTTCATGCAAAACCAAAACTGCAAATAGAATTTATAAAGCTAACCAAAAATATGCCAACAGTATTTTCAGTAAACATCCCTTCGTCCCTTTACCTCACATTAGATACCCCTAAGAGCGCGAGAGAGTGAGAGGGTCACGTGTATGTTAGCTGAAAATAATTCGATTAAGATATCGAATTGAAAAATCTTTTTGATTTTCCAGTTAGCCTTGGTTCAGTCCGTCCCTGTCGATATTTCCATCACGTTTTTATTGAAAATCTTCACCTATGAAATATGATTATAGTTGCATGTAACCCATAATCTTGAGTAAGTGTACACCAAGAGTTTCCGCACTTCTAACACACAAGCTCGGCATTGTTTAATTTTGAGGATGTGGGTTAAAATAGAGCAAGGCATAATGTGATGCTACAGCAGGGGCTCTGTAAGCCCCGTCAAGTGGCGTAGTAATAAAATTACTCCTAAAGGAATCTTTAATAACGCAAATGTGTGTGTAAGTATTTTCCAGGGAAAACTACCATGGTGTGAGCGCCTGGCCTGCCAAGCAATTTACTGGTAATGTCGTTAAAATGTCATAAATTATAAATGTATGAAAATGGTCATTATGTGCGCTGGTTACTATAAGCCTCAATTTTGTTGTACGCCCCAACATTTATTTTAAGAAAAATCACCACTGGGGGACGAAAACTGATGACACCATGTAGTATATATGGTGTTTTTTATATATTACTTCCGCGCCTGAACCCGAAAAATTGAGTTGAAAAGGCTGAGAGTAGCACTATTTTTCCACTGGGGTCAGTTTGATCGGCCCTTGGACATGTTTCCGATAATCCAGTAGCATTGAATGTTTGAATGACAGGCGTAGGGTTTTGATAAGAATGATATATAAGAAGAAAGCATCTAGGGGACAATGTTGTAAAACGAATTTTGGCTATTGGTAAAGTCTGGGTGACGTTAACTGATATCCGCTGCAGATTATACTTGTTGTAAAGTGTGTGGTGTGTTGCGAGATCTCCGGTAATTTTATCCCGTTGTGCTTTGAACATGTAAAACAGCATTTTTTGCTAGGATAACAAGGATAACAAAGCTTGCATAGATAATTTTAGTCATTATTATCAAGAAAATGAATTTAGATTATAATGGCAAAACCTCATTATTTTTTTTTAATAGGTTAAGTGAGGTTATGTTAGCTTTAGCTAATAAACTGCTTGAAATTCGGGACTTTAGATTTAGGACCAATATATTCACCTCCAAGTAAATTGAATTTATTTGCTTGGTAAAACCTTAGATAATTATTTAAACAATTGTACCCTTGATATCGAGAATTAAATTTACGGGAAGATGAATATATCTGTCCTTAGAATGATTTTTTATGGGATTACTATGCTTACGTCAAAGCCCCACTTTTTGTTTAGTCCTTGAAACAAGAATTTTTGAGATAGATATTTAAATCTCTGCCCTTAGAATTTTTACGGGAATTAAGTACTATACTTTTTTTAGTCCTTGATGCAAGAATTTTTGAGATAGATGAGTACGTATATCTACCCATAGAGTGCTTTTTTGTAGAATTATTTTATTTACGTCAAAAGTTCTCTTTGTTTAGTCCTTGACGTAGAAGAAACTTTTTAAAACGGTATAACAAAAGTAGTTAAAGGTTCTTAAATTATTAAATTGAAAATTCGAATCACATACAGGCGTTGCAACCAAACATTGCCCCAAGGTCAGATGCGCAGTCGTTCAAAGCTTATGGAAGTGGAAACGCGCCAACACGTTATATTTAAAACCGGTCAGTGGCGTCGATATTTATTTCAAATTTTAAAATTATCAGTGGATTTACCGATTAAATTAAATTAAAATATTTAACAATAGTAATACACTGAGTTTTTTTTAACTGTCCCCATAGGGACATGGTAAAATGTTTAACTCGTGTTAATGGTTTTTCTACTGCGAATTTCAAAATGATTTTTGGCACATTATTAGTTTGCATCTTTTTTTACATGTTCTAGTAGTTTTTAAAATGTAAAAAGTAAAATTAATTTATTTAAAAGGGAAAATAATTAAGTACAACATGATTTTAGCTCGTCTTCACATTAAAATTTAGTAAGTTAGAAGACTTTGTCCACTGACAACCAAATAAATAATCCAAAGCTGTCACTTCATTTGCATGTTTTTATTAAGTGTGAAAGACTTTCAAAAGATTACTGGTTACTGTTTAGCAGCTTCTTATGATAGACAATTTAAAGATTGAAATTAACAACATTTGAGTATTTTTTTGTCATTTTGTTATTTTATTGAGAGGTTTGGATTGTTTATTTGCTTATCCATGATGGACAAAGCCTCCTAACTTAAATTTTAATGTGAAAACGAGCTAAAATTATATGTAATTATTTTCCCTTTTAAATTAATTAATTTTACTTTTTATATACTAGAATATGCAAAAAAAGATGCAAACTAACAGTGTCTCAAAAATCATTTTGAAATTCGCAGTAGAAAAACCATTAACACGAGTTAAAGATTTTACCATGTAAATCGGTATGGGGACTGAAAAAAAACTCACTGTATAATAAGTGCTTTGGATTTACCGGTTAAATTACGAAAACTTGTTACACAACAACAAAGAGTGTCAGTTTGACAGTTTTTTTCCCTCAGACGGACAAATTTTGAACGAGGAACTGACCACCTGCAAATTTTTTTACACCATAAATAAAAACATCCCGAGATTTCCACAGGAATTCCATGGAATCCATTTCCTTTTACCATAATTCCAAAATGGTTTGATTAATCGGTTTTTAATTTTATTCAGTTTTCAGTGCACTTTGGTTTTGTTCTGTTGATATCTTGTACCTTACTCCGTTTTTCTTGAAATATTCCTCAGCTTTTTAAAAATCCGTTTTTATCAAAACGAACTTGGTCTCTTAGGATATAAATTAGGTAAGTAAGTTAGTATCACTATTTGATGAACATTAATAACACACCTATTTGTTATAGTCGTCAATATGGCTTCGACAATGGCAATAGACAGGTCATTCATAGGCAGGCTGATCGGGAAATTATTTTTAGAGTATATTCATATATGCTTCAAAAATATCCCGAAAAATCATTGAAGGATCTTAAAGAGGATGTAACTGCAGCCACAGGGATCTGTATTAGGAGCATTGCCAACATCATTCATGAGGGCAATAATGTACCGGAAGGTGCAACGAAGAAATTTTATACTCCAGGAAAAAAACGTCCCCGGAAGGCTTTAGAGACCGACATTGAGGATTATCTAAAAGTAAATATACGTAAATCTACCAGTTTCACAATACGGAAAATGCCAGAGTGACAATGAAGGGTCTTAAGGAAAAACTAACTGCAGACTTTGAATGGCAGAGGAGCGGAAGGTCCTTAACGGAAATTGTGAAAAATTTGGTGTTTAAGTTTTGCAAAATTAAGGACAACAGGCGACTCTTGATAGAGAAAAGTGATATCCGTGCGCTTACAATAACTTTCCTACAACAAATTAAGTTGTACAGGAAACAGCAAAGACCAATTGTTTATACCGATGAAACCTACCTTCATAATGGTCATACCATTTCAAAATCATGGTCAGATAATTTGTCTAGTGGAGTTTTAGGAAAAATCAGTAAGGGAGATCGTCTAATTATTGTACACGCTGGATGCGAAATGGGTTTTATTCCACAAGCCCATTTAAATCTGGATTAAAAACGGGTGACTACCATGATGAGATGAATTCTACAAATTACGAAAAATGGTTGAAAGAAAAATTAATCCCTCATTTACCACAACATTCAGTTCTGGTAATAGACAATGCGCCTTACCACAACGTGCAATTAAATCGTGCTCCTACTTCAACTTCTCGAAAAGAGACAATGGTTGAATGGCTTAGGGAAAAACAAGTGAGTTTTAGTTCTAAAATGTTGAAACCTCATTTATACCAACTCATAAAGCAACATAAGGCGAATCACGTCATCTATAAATTCGACCGTTTATTAAAGGAACATGGGCATACAGTTCTACGGCTTCCTCCGTACCACCCAGATTTAAACCCAATAGAAATGATTTGGGTTACATTGTAACCCATTGTAACCGTTACAATAAAAAATAAAGTTGCATCCAGTAATGTAAAGTGTACTACAACTACTAAAGACGTATGGAGAAAAGCGGAGGAAGAAATAAATGCAATTACGGTGGAGGAATGGAAAAAGCGATGTGATCATGTAATACGATGCGAAGACGAATACTTGAAAAACGAAACTATTGTTGATGTGACGACTGAAGAGTTAGTAATAAATGTAGGTTGTGACAGTGATGAGAGTGATTATGATGTCGAAAGTGATTAAGTAATTTTTTTTATAGTTAATTTATTTGTTGATTTATTTATTTATTTATTATAAATATTTATTTATTTATTTATTTACTAATTAAAGTTGTTAATTTTATTTGTTTACTTTTTAACCGCATAAATAAATCTACTATACAACAGAGTTTTAATTTGATTTTTTGAATGTTGCCCCCTATAGTACTTTTATTGATACAGCACTGGTACTGTTCAAATGAGCGAATTTAGCCGACATTTCGTTCGGAATATGCGCCACCCGAGGCAAAGACTTGTTTCCACGGCTGTATTTTCTAATAATATTCAATCATAATTCAAAACTTTCATGCATATGTATGTATCTATGTGAGAATCCGGACTGAAACTCTGGTCCGATTTTGTTAACATATTTGTACATGCTGTTTACATTTCCTTACTTCAGCTTTATAAAAACAAATTTGAACAAAAAACCGAACACAATACACAATTATTTTTAAATGGGACCGAGCATATTCCAGATGTCCAAACTTCTGTAGCATTTAATTAAAAATTAATTACCCGTACAAATACGCCCCCCATTAAACTTCTCTTTTACAATATGAGTTAGGTAAACTGCCCTAAACGCCTGACACAAAAGCCCCATTGTACCGCAACAATTAAGGCGGTAAACATTTTCCAAAGCGATTGTTTCTTCACTTTCCCTCAATTAAAATGCAAAATATGATCAAGTTTCCACGAGACTGAAACAAGTTTACCAAATGATTTAAAAGCCGAAACAAACAAACAAACAAACCGTAAATAAGAAAGAGCGCGAGAGTGTGCTGGGTTGTTGTTGGCCCTGCGTTGTATTGTACAAGTTGTCGTTGATGTTTTTCAAGTGCTTTCCAACGCGACAGGGCATAATCCCACAGTATTAATTTACCGAAGTAATGATGCGTGGTATCAGGGGATGAACCGCCCCGCGCGCCTGAGGTTGACATTTATTAAGCAGCACAACAGCGCCACCACCTCCTTCAAGCACAGGACATTGTTCACCCTGCATCTTAACTCCACGCTAGTTCAAGTGCGGGTGCTTTCTTTTCTGGATATGACCTTTCCAGTATGAATTTGTCCTGCTGTGATACCACTGGCGTAGACACCCACGGTTTTTTTTGTTTGAGCCGCACAAGAGATTTAAGTGTTCTATTTAGATGTTGGGGGTTTTACACGCAACGTCTTTGAAAGTGAGGAAAAAACTGGAGCAGTGGCAAAAACAGGGTATTAGATATTTGCTTTGCTATTAGCGATTTACGATCATTATAAACAAACAATATTTTGGAAGTTTTTCTTTCTGATCACTCGTTTCGCAACTGTGATACTTCAGAGCAGAGTCCACAGCGATTTGTCCCAAAAAAACTTGATTTCATGTACTTGTTACAAAAATAACTATTTTCTATCTCATTTAGAAATGGACGGAAATTGGACACCCTGTACAATAGATGCAATTTATAGAGTGCCTGATTTATCGAGTAACTCCAGATGCTCTAATTTTTTCGATATTGAGGAAGCTTTCAACCAACTTTGGTAGCCCTCATTCTTATTTTGGAAGGACAGTCCTTATTTTGAAACGCATGTCCTTTGTTCTTACCATGTACCGATTTGTCCTTAGTTTGCGCATTTACTGCAAAAATCTAAATTATACGAAACTTAACTTCGAAGTGAATATTTTTACTATTCGAAATAGTAACTTTTCATTTTAGCTTATTGACTTTGAAAAGTTCCAAATTTTCGCCTGCTGCACTTTTTTATATGGAATCTATCAGGCAACTTTTGCATGTTCTTACTATAAAAGTTGTTGATGTTCGAAATTGTAACTTTGCATTTTAGCTCATTGACCTTGAAAAGTTTCAAATTTTCGCCTACGGCGCTGTTTCGGGATGGACTCTATCTGATAACTTTTGCGTGTCCTTACTAAGCAATAATAAAAGTTGGCAACCCTACTTCATTCTCCATTCATTTTCCAAAGCAAATATTTCTTAATTTTTTCAAGACCACCTGAATAACAAGTTCATCCAAAATACTCACTAAGGGGCCTAATTTATGGGAGTGGACGACTTTGCCCTTCGTTATTGTAAAAACTGGACCAAGTAGGTACTCCAAACTTACCATAGCTTCTGGTCTATTATTCAACGAGATGCTTCTAACATCCCTCCTGATCTAACTGAAACTAAGTAAACTTTTATGAGCAGTGTTCCCTAAGTACCTAGGAGACAATCTAACCTCAAATGCTACTTTTTTCCGCATCTTAAGGGCTTGTACAGACCAAAAGTTTCGGTTCGCGAGCAACTCGAGAACTACTCGCAAACAATTCGCGATCAGATCTCGAACTCAACGTCCACACCACAGTTCGGGAAACGAAGCCAGGGTTTGCCAGTTGTTCGATAGAAGATGGTGGAGAAGAAGTTTATTTAGCAATCGTGAAAATTAAAGCGTAAATGGATTCCATAGATTCGGATGCAAATGATATTGTTCCATTAACCTGCAATTTACTCTTTACTCCACTCCATATTGCTTAAATTGAAGTAAACAGTTAAAACACTACCCCAAAAACGGTCTGCTCAAAAACGTCCATATCACTGCAAATTATATTCACCATGTGCTCGTTAACAGTTTCTTTGATGATAGCTACCGCTCATGTAGCGAACTTCACCCGAACTTATGAATCGAATACGAGGTGTTCGCAAACTCTCGTACAGACCGAGTTGTTAACCAACAGCTCGCTAACAGTTCGCGGAATTGATCTATACGGACCTTTAGAGCCCAGCCTAACAATAAAATAAAGTAACAGAAAGTTTAAAATACATTAATTTGATTGGGTCTTTTTCGACTTAAGTCGCTAAACAACCAATGAAATTAATTTATTTTAAATTTCCCATTTAATATTTTTAGTTTAAAATATCTGTACTAAGAATTAACTTTATGGGTTATATTTAAATACAATCATAATATATCGAAGTAAATGTATTCAGTGTGTGTGATTATCAAATAACTTAGGTATTATAATCTGATATTCTAGTGATAGAATCCATGAACCAAATACCTACCTGCTATTAAACTTTGACATTTGAGTCACTTGATTTTTCACAATACAATCCAAACAAGGAAAGCCCCTTATATCTTCAACCACAGAACACAATAGAACATTGCCTTCATCAGTTAATCCTGTACACTTAAACGAAAATCTTATCAGATTCCCTTTGGGCTATTGGATATAATCCCACAATCAATACCATCTTAAATTTCAATTAACCTATTTCATATTTGGGCAAAAGATGATATTTTCCCCAGAATTTGATTTGGGGAAGTTTTGTTGGACAAAAATATTATGATAGAAATATCTTGGGGTAAATTGCAATGAGATTTTCTACGCATTTTAAATATATTTTTGCTTTTGTAACGTATACAAATTGTGGTAAAATCTAAAACCTAAATACCACCCTTTTTCCCCTCATCAACTTTCAGCTTTCAGCCTCCGGTAGCTCATCTCACCCGAATAATTTCCCGAAAAAAATCGTGTCCAATCTGATTACACGAAATCCGTTTCGTATACGCTAATGCGTCGCAAATTGAACATTGTTTAACGACCAAGCCAACATCAACACTACTACCACCCGCACAAAAAAAAACAAAAATAAAAGGTCATGAATATAACATAGCGAGTTGGTCACATAGGGTAGGTACATTTATATTCATATGTACTTTGTATGTATAAACTACACGGTGAATTGGAACATCAAGCCGCAATTTTGCATATGGATTTTAAAGCAGGTAAATTTTGTTTATTTTACGGCTGGATTGGATGAACTGCCCATCTGTGTCCGAGCGAAGTAGCGACCGGATATGGTTAAGTAAGGGAAAAGTGATGTGTAGCTAAACTAAACTGTTTATACAACTTGAGCCGATGCAGTTTCGGGGGGATTTTATCTAAAGTTTGCCACTATATTCAAATTTATGTTTAAATAATGCACTAACTTATCTTCTTATAACATGCGGTTATATAGGCTGTCCATATTATAAACGCACTCACGTGACATATGAAACCGGTTAGATTAAATTACACAGTTGCCAAATTTCCTTCTAACATAACCACACATTTAGAACTAACTAACGGCGGCAATTTGAGTTAAATTTTAAAAAGAGAACATAAAATTTTATGGTAATTGTGTTCGGAGATATTATTATCACGTGAGTTAATTTATAAAATGTGTACCCTTTATATGTTTTGGCGGGAAAACCTTGCGCACATTATAAACCCATCTCCATTTCGATGGTTTTATCAAGGAGCTTAAAAGCTGGAAGCCCGATTAAGATTAGGTAATTAGATGGTGTGAGGGATGTCTAGATATCATCAAGGACTATCCGTGCTCATCTTAATTACAGCTGGGTGCAGATCTTATAAATTCTAGGATAGATTTTCAATTAGCTGACAGCCTACACAACTTCATTGAGTTACCTTACTCGTACGAGTAGGTATACTAATTTTGCGAATATCTCACCTAGTTTTTTACAAAAAGATTTATCGCGTCATTATAACTGATTTATTCCTGAGCACACAAGCTTTTATATCCTGATTGACGAAGTCAAATAATTCAAAAATGTTCCACAACAATAAATTCCAAAGCTCCAAAGCTGTAAAAACTTTTTTTGGTTCGTCTGATGCCCGAAGTTAAATTGCAGATCTGTGTGTGTGGTGTGTGGAAAATATTGTGTAGGCGAGAGCATTTAAAAGTTTCCTCCGACGAAATTGAATGCTAGATAAACTGATGCTATGAATAAGGTTAGTTTGGGCGGGTTTCAAATGGTCAGATAAGAACATTTTCATCGTGAATGGTTTTGTGGGGTAGTTTATTCCTTGCGCGCGCTAACAGGGCAGGAAATTCACCGGGAAAAAATCCTGTAATAGTTTTTATTTGCATTTTCCTTCGAGTTTGGACTATTAAAAGTTTTTAACTAGTGAATTTTATCGTGATTTCTACAACTTTATCTGTGTGCATCGGTAATTTTATCAAAGTTATGGAAATTGCAAGTTTTATTAAAAGTCTATATCAACCAATTACTGCTCAATAGGGTATTTTATGATTCAAGTAAAAAAGTTATGAAAAATTCTAGTCGTTTATTTAAAGTTTGAGACTTTAGCGTCCCCCATGATTAAACGTAACCTCACATAACCTAATTTATTCCGATAATGTGGTTTGTGGAATTGGTTACAGTTATTAGACGTAAATTCAGGAAAAGTTATCTAAACACCGTTATTAAAATTTGAACGATTAAAAGTCCTTATTAACTATAGTTGGGAGATTTCAGGTTATCATTTTATGATATACAGTGTGATTCAAATTCGATCCTCGCCATTACGATCTCGTAAACCGTAAGAGATACTGGGTCGGTTAAATGGGACAAAATTTGAGGGATTCGAAGTGTAAAATGAATCTGTCATCAAAACTGCGATATCTCTTTTCGTTCCTGAATTATCCTGAAAAAACTGAAAAGGTAGATTTTTTATTTTTCTGTCTAGCTCAGTTATTTCATAACCGATTTTAATTTAGTAAAAACATTATTGGGGCAACTTTTTATGGCCTACACGATTAGATAAAAAAAAATTTTTTTCGACGTTTCGTTTTTGTGAAACCATCATCAGGCCCATTTTTTCTTATGGGCGCCATATTTGATTTTATATTATATTATTTTAGCATATTTTTTGCTGATTTCAATGATGTATCACACTTCATGGATATATTTGAGTTTAGGATCAATTTTTAAAAAAAAATGTTTAATTTATAAAAAAAATATATGAAACAAATGAAATAGTACACACAACGAAATAAATCATTTTGAACAATTGAATATGATGTATCCAGATCATCGTCAATCTTCCTAATTGAATTTGTGGGATTATCCTGGACAGACTTAATAATAACATTTTCTACATTTTGGCGATACTCGTAGTTTCTTCTAGGGGCACAAAATGATTCATGTTCTTTTAAATTTCTTTCTAACTCTTTAAATATGAGGGTGTCTTCTTTTAGGGTATAAGTTATGATATTCATAACAAGCATTAACTGTAATACGTCTTTATTTAATGTAAGTAAGTATTAATTTTGTCTTCGTTTTTATAAATGTTCATGTTAATTACAATAACAATTGGCCACTACAATATATACCCATGTTATTTGTTTATTTTGTTATGCATAGCCTACGTTTCTTATTTTTCTTATTCTTATTACATACATACCTTATTATTTATAAACTATTACCTAATAATTTATTAAAAATAATATAAAATTTTGAAAAAAGATTTATTATTAATAAATTTCATAGTTGATGCAATGGTTCAAAATTATTTATTTCGTTATGTGTACCTACTATTTTATTTGTTTCATAATTTTTTTGTAAATTAAACATTGGTTTTGAAAAACTGATCTTACAATCAAAGATATCCATGAAGTGCGATACATCATTGAAATCAGGAAAAAATATGCTAAAATATGACATCAAAATCAAATATGGCGCCCATAAGAAAAAATGAAGTTGATGATGGTTTCACAAAAACGAAACCTCGAAAAAAAATGTTTGTATCTAATCGTGTAGACCATAAAAAGTTGCTCTAATAATGTTTTTACTAAATTAAAATCGGTTATGAAATAAATAAACTAGACAGAAAAATAAAAAATCGACTTTTTCAGTTTTTTCAGGAACGAAAAGAGATATCGCAGTTTTGATGACAGATTCATTTTACACTTCGAATGCCTCCAATCTTTTTCCCATTTAACCGACCCTGTATCTCTTACGGTTTACGAGATCCTAATGGTGAGGATCGAATTTGAATCACACTGTATATTAATAACCTTATTCCATTAATGAGTTTTGTTTTTCTGCAAGTTATGGGCGTTATGAATACTATTTGAATGATAGATTATGAATTAATATCAGCATGACGAATAATCGACAGGAAATTTTAATTATTAGTATACCTTAAAAGTGCTACCAGTCTGTACCCAAATTTTAATTACGGTAATTCTACATCACTGATTTCCTGTATTGTAAATTCTCCTCGGAAAATACACAATCACAGTATGGCTCAGCGTTATTAAATCCACAATCCCCCCCGTCGAACTTTCCACCCCATTTTCCTAATTAAAAAAGTTTCTCTGTGCGACCTGTCAATCCAGCCGACTGCATATCATACAATTCGTTGTGTTTTAAAAAGCCGGTAATCTTTCGTTTTCTTTTTATTTTATTCTTTTTGGGCGGAACTGAATCCCAGAATGATTTCAAAGCACTCACTGTGTGTGGAAGAAAAGGAAATCGTGCTGAAAAATCTGAAATATAGTACATAATCTAATTTTCATGTCCTGGATAATGCAAATATCTTTTTGAAGGCGTGAGAGAAGACGGTGGACGAAATAAATTAAATTTACTTTTATATAAGTATATACTCGTCGTCTAAATTTCATTTAAACTTCCTCATCGTTTCGGTTTTTCTTTTGTACAATAACCACTGTCACACAAAGAAGTAAGTGCGGAGGAAACCAGATAAAAATACGGATATTTTCGCGGCTTTTGTTCATTCCAGTTTAACCAACTTAGTACAAGTAAATTAATTTACGTTATGCTTTCTACGTTGACATGTTTTTCTGCTACTAAATAAACTAAATGCTATTTAAAGCACCCACGGCCTAGATTCCATTAGTCCTAAATATTCCGGACAATAATTCCAAACATACATAACTAATTGTTACAAAGACCCAAACTCGCTAAAGGATCATAATCACAATCACGCTTGGGTACTAATAGATATTTACGTGATATATCCAAAGCAATAAAGTGAACATGTACAAAACACGATATAGAAAAAGTTTCCATGTAGGCCATCTAGACACATAAAACGAGATAAACTTTCCTTCTTGGACAAAAAACTTTTCATATTCATCAATCCCATAAAAAATCCGATATATTGTATAATATTCTGGAGTATGCTAGAACTTGTCACAAGGTTTTTCGTCTTTAAAAATGTGGTTATGATGAATTTTTATTGCTTGTAAATGTAGCTATAATTTTTATTGTAATAAAAAAAACCGGGAAAAATCTGTGTATTGCCTGGAGTTTTTTTGGCAGTCTCATTTTAACTGTACGAATAATAAGAGAAAGTTGAAGAAGTTTTTTTAGTGGCTAAATAAATTTGTTTTTTTTAATTGAGTTAGAAGTTTGTAAATAATTTTATTGGGGGAGGATTGGATTTCGCTAGCAGATTTGTCTTTTTGTTATACAGGGTGTTTTAGGATTAACTGGAAAAACTTAAAATCTGAATTCAGGACCTCAAAATAAGGAAAGAATTTTCTATGGAGGTATGTCCGAAAACGTTTCGTTAAAGAATTAAGCCCCTTTAAAGATGGAGGTTAAAATTAGGTTTTTATTTTTTTTCTCAAATTTGGATAAAGATTAAAAAATGAACTTTGGTAGGGATTTTCTACTAATGGAAACGCTTCTAAAGAATATTTCTTTAAATAATCCCTTATCGATAAAAGGGGTGAAATAAGCAACCCCTCTTTAATTTTATATTGAAACTCTTTAACAGACCCGAATTTTGTCATAAAAAAAAGTGTTCTTGAAACCTAAATTTATTTAGAAAGTATTTTGTCTCTTTAATTTTTTTCATAGAACTGATATTTTTTAAATAAAAAAATAAAATATTCCCGATCTACGTGGTTATTTTGGATATTATTGCATTATTTAATAAAATGGAAAATGGCCAGTAGGCTGCTGTCAAATAACCGTATTTTATTAAACCTTTAGGAACGAGTTACTAGTAATTAATTATTACCTAATTATTAGTGAAACAGACCCTTTTAGTAAAAATGATTTTAATAATTTTTATTTGCTGAAAATAACCCGATGTTACTAACAATTAGGTAATAATTAATTACTAGTAACCCTTTACTACAAATTTATCAAAGTATAGTTATTTGACAGCAGCCTGCTGGACATTTTCCATTTTATAAAATAATGCAATAACTTCCAAAATAACTATGTGGATCGGAACTATTTTATTTTTTTATTTATAAACTGTCAGTTCTATGAAAAAAATGAAAGAGACTAAATACTTTCTAAATGAATCTAGCTTTCCAGAGCAATTTTTTATATGGCAAAATTGGGGTCCGTTAAAGAGTTTCAGTAAAAAAATTATAGGAGGGTTGCGGATTTCACGCCTTTTATCGATAAGGGATGATTCAAAAATATTCTTTAGATGTGTTTCAATTAGTAGAAATTCCCTACCAAAGGTTATTTTTTATCTTTATCCAAATTTGAGAAAAAATTAAAAACCTAATTTTAGCCTCCATCTTTGGAGGGCGTAACTCTTTAACAAAACGTTTCCGGACATACCTCCACAGAATTTTTTTTGACGTCCTAAATTCAGATTTTGTGTTTGTCCAGTTAATCCTGAAACACCCTGTATTTTAAATTTTCTTTTTTAAACGGTCAAAAATACTCTAAACTAACTTCCATAAAGTTTATGATTTCTTCTTCTTTAATAAAGGCAACATTGATTTTTGCAAAATTGCAATCTAAGTGAAAATTTGTAAATCTGGTGTTGAGTTATAAATTTTCAAAGAGCATGTAGAAAATTGACGAAAAATATCAGTTTTTCGAGCAGTTTTTTAAAGTTAAGGTAAAAAATAAAATCAACAGTAAGTTTTCAGTGATGTAAACTTTATTCACAAGCAGATCTAGGAGTATAGCACCTGAAATACACGTTAAATACATGATATAAAGTAAAGTGGGGCACCCTGTATAATATCTAGAAATTAATTTAATAAATTTTTCTGATGCGTCATATGGTTCATACCATATCTAGAGCCGTTCCTGGTTTTGACGTCATGACGACTTGATATCCTCTCTCTAGCCAGTATTTGTTGTATATTTTGTAGAGTATTTGAAATAAAATGTCAAACCATCGCTTTGTTTACGATATCTAACCTTATGCAAATATTTTAGTTCGTTACAACTTTTTTCCATTCTAGGTTTGTTTACAATACATTTAAATAGCGCACAATTTTGTCAGTTTTCACTATAAAACAAAATTTATGTAAACATTATCACAATTGCAAAATATCCTCTGCTATATAAAATTGAGTTGTTGTTTGCATTACCTATCGAGTTCACTGAGTAAAACTGCATCATTAAAAAATTTCGGTTTTAAAACCCAGCACATGTTAAACAAACCCCAAACGAAATTCAATATTATAGTTAGTTACCTTCCATATATTTACACATTAAATTTGTTTGTAACATGCCTATGCCATCAGTACAAAAATATCCTCAGCCTCACCAGTTTCCTTGCAGCTATTTTCTCGGCAGGTCAACTTGTGACAGGCTATTATAAATCCTTGGGGGCAGAATTTCAAGCTTGACAATTTAGGAATTCCTCGCACATCTGAGCATATATATTCTTTCAGAACAGCATGAGTTAGTTTGGGATTAGTTTTAGTTTTAAACGTCACGTCGAGAGGAAATCTATGGATGTCATTTCTACAAAATAGTCAATTTTCCTAATGAGTTTCACACCGTGTACGCTCCAATTGCCAATCAACCAGGTAAATTAATGTTCTATGGGCTTGGGTTCGACAGAGAAAAAAATTACTAAGCGTTAACTTAAAATTAACGTAAAGGTGGCAAAAATTCTCTTCAAATAAATATCAATTAGCATAAACATTAGCAAGCAATAGATTGGATGTGCTTAAGCAAATTAGGCAGACAGATAGAGTGAGAGGAAGCAAGTCGTGTCTAATCAACAACAACAGGCAGTGAGAGCGCGCCAAGCTTAATTATTACTTAACATAATATCGTATTCTCAATTAACTCGTTCAAAATCCTAAGTGGTTCACTCCCTCAGAAAATATTATCTGCTCAACTACATTTAATTTGTGAGCTTATGAGAGTAAATCCTTTTATATTAGATACTCTCTCAGGCAAGCAACACACTAACCATTGTTGACGGCGTTATTAAACGTGAAAAGTGTCGACAACGATAATTAATTCTGCAAGTGTTGCATGCACAATTGAAGCGACCAGAACAAATAATAAAGCTCGACAGCACCGAATGGATGGTGAGAAGTGGGTGGGAAATATCCTTTGGGATATATACGGTTAACACGACATTTGCTGACGTGAGATTACCGTCTGCAGATTGGTTAGGTTGGTTCGTACTCCCAAACGAATTCCCTTATACCTTGAGAACTTATACATATAGCACTTGAGACACACGAGATTTCAGGAAGATTTTTATTGTGGTGTTTGGGTGGTATAGCCGAGGAAAAGTAGATTTTATATACGTAATGCTATGTCTTAGGATGAGTAACCATAATTTTCACGAGAAATTTGGAATTATGGTTAATAGATGAAATTTTGTTACGATGGTTCATATTTAGTTGCTAAAAAATCTATCCTAAAAATAGTTAATTAAGGAATTAAAACTATTTGGCAGGAAATTTAAAATAAATGAATTTAATTTACTAGACAGCCGCAATCAAATTCATTTATTTTAAATTTCCCGACAAATAGTTTTAATTCCTTAACTAACTATTTTTAGGATCGGGTTTTAGTAACTACGAGCCCTAACAATTAAATGTTCGGACAAAAGTAAATTTGTTTGTCTATTTTCCATACGCGCAAAAGTTATCTAAATTAACTTCCATAATATTGATGGTTTTTTCTGTTATAATGCCCACATTTAGTTATATAAAAACGTAAATTTCGTAAAAATCCACCCGGCGGTTCCAAAACTGTGACACTTTAACCCAGCAGGATGGGAAAATTGTAGAAACAAAGAATTATTATTTTCAAAACGTTGTGTATCTAGTAGTCGGATTTTGATGAAATTTACTTTATTGCAAAGCAGAATGTTGGTTTTCTTTACGAAAAGTTACACAAGCTTTTATTAGGTGATTTTAGGCATTTATCGGAGCTTCAAAGTTGCACCTTTAAAAATGTTAGAATTTTCTAGTAACTGATTTAAAAAATCACAGTTTTGAAACCGCTGGTTGGATTTGTGTCAAAAAACATTTAAATCAAAGCTTAATAATCGTACTATATTGAAAAATCCTGATATGTTAATATGAATTTTTTTTGCATTTTATTCGAGTTCCACAGTTCACTTTTCAAAAAACGTGTTTTTTGAGTGTGCTATCGACATTAAAATAATCACAGTTTTAGAACCGCTGGTTGGATTTTGGTTAAATTTACTTTATTGCAAAGCTGGATGTTGGTTTTATGTACAAGAAATCCCCAAGTCTTTATTTGGTGATTTTAGGCATATTTCGTAGCTTTAAAATTCACTTGAAAAATGTGTCGTAATTTTCTAACGATTGTTTTTAATATATCACAGTTTTGGAACTCGGGGAGAACGACATAAAAGTGCTTTCATGGCCCTCATCCAGTCCGAACTTAAATGTCATTGAAACTCTTTGACAAAAAATTAAACATATTCTACGCAATAATCCACCAAGAACCATTGGGGACTTAAAGACCAAAATAGAAGAAATTTGGGACTGTTTCACGCCAGAATTGTACCAAAATTTGATAAATACAATGCCCGCTAGAATACAGACAACTATTAAAGCAAAAGGAGACGTAACCCCTTATTAATGGACCTAAATTAAAAATTATCCCAACATTTAGTTGTAAATTAATTTTGTAAAATTTGCTAATTATTAAGGTTAAAACATTGTTAAATCAAATAAATACTTTTCTTTCATGCATAATATTGTTATTAAGGCTTTATCTTATTGTATGCGTAAAATTTGCAGTTCTCCTTTCATACTCCAAAAATGTACCTTTGTCCGAACATTTAGTAGTTAGGGCTCGTACATAATTTCAATTCTTTCGAACAATTTTTAAGATTTTTTTAATTAAGTCAGTTTCATAAATAAATGACAGTGATTTTAAAGGAAATTATTAACAGTTTTGCAACGGCATTAAATGTGAAAACAATTGGTAAATATCTTATAGCCTTCAGAAGTTACAGCCATGAAAATTTAGCTCTTAAATTGTTCCCGCCGCATCCGCCAAAAATTTAACCAAAGGTATTTTGCTTCCAATTTAAGCAAAAACCCCAAAAAATAATCCATAAAACCAACAAGAATGTTTATTCTGAATTTTTCTTTAACCAACAAGTAGATTACTTGAAGAAAGACTTATAAATTATTGATAATGCTAACATTTTCTAATTATTATCCATCAATTCTAATTCTCACCTGAAATCTAATGAATACCTACCCGGCGACGGCGACTTTTGTATGTCAATACAACACACACATTGGTTTGACAAATCAATCAGAGACAATTAAGTTCGAATTCTAATTACTTTAACTTGTGTGTACATGTTTGGTGTTTACTAGTATACTAGCTAGATTATTTTGTAGCTATGGTAACAAGTTTAGCCAGCACATTAATGTGTGATTTTACCACTCCACATTCAATCTAATATATAACATAGGAAGCTTTAAATAGTAATTAATTTATCAATTGATAGTCATAATATCAGGTGAATGTTATAAACGAACAAAGGAATATGTTATACATTTTTCTTAAAAACGTATCCACTTACTAGTAAATTAATAGTAAAAATATTTAAAATTTATATAAAAAGTTCGTCAACAAAAATTTTCCCAATTCAAAACTCACGCCTGTGATGACATCTCAATGTGAGATTATGTTGGTATTACAGAATTTTTAGGTTAGTATAAAGAGAAAAAGAATATAAAGGATTGTTTACTTTAATTTTAAAATTTAAACGTGTATTGTTATTCTTATCCGTACTTGCACTATTAGTTTGTTTAAAATGCCCTTAAGAAAGTAGTTTCTGGTAGCATGAGGCCATAAAAATATCATGTGACACTAGCGGTCGCCGCGCGAGCTATTAAAGATGGCCGCAATAGGGGCAAAGGGTCAAAATAATACATTTTCATTCCTGTAACTAATAATTTGTCTCCTAAAATATTAAAATTAAGTTAAAAAAAATTTGGAATTGTTCCGTCGCCAAAGTTTGGACGAGGAAAGACGATGGATCGATGTCGTTATCGATCTCCTCGTTATCAATATTAAAATATTCCATGTTCATACATGTTTGGCCATTACATTGACTACAAACTACAGAACAGTTCAATTCTGCTTTCCGCCGACATCCACAATTGGAATGGAGAAATTGATCCTCAGGACTGGTGATGGGTACTACAAAATAATATTTTAGAGCCAGTTACAACTCTGCTCCAAGCCGCTCTGATGCATTAACTCATTACACTATTTTGTAAGTGCAAGAAAGGCTGTGGTTCCATTGTGGTTGTCGGAAAGCAGGTTCAATCCTGCTTTCTGTAGTTTGTTGCCAATTTAATGGCCAAACATGTATGAACATGGAAAATTTTAATATTGATAACGACGAGATCGATAACGACATCAATCTATCGTCTTTTCTGGTCCAAACTTTGGTGACGGAACAATCTCTCTCCGAAACTGAAGAAAGTTAATTACTGTGTCATAAATGCCCAAATAAATGCGATAAATGCGATAAATGCACAAATAAATAAAAAACGCCATAAATATACATATTGAATAATAATTTATTATCCAACATTATATCCCAAGATCAGTCGTTATTCTTCGTAGTGAATAAGTAAGTCCTCTACGTTCTTGGTTTTTGAAACGCTATATCTCGTGAACGATTGCCCCTACAAAAAAATTCTTAATAAGTTTTTATAGAAAATCGCCTCAGCTATCTACAAATTAGCGCTCTATATTTTTTTCAATAAAGGTCGCCGTTCTCGAGATTTTTGCAAAAAACGGTTTATCGCGACCTTTGACCTCGAGTAACTCACTTAGCAGCCATCAAATCGATGGGGAACTTTCACACATTATTGAGGGCTATAATAATAAGGTGCATGCAAAAATTCAGCCTGTTACAATTTTTTTCCAACTCAGCCTTTTTTTTCGTCTATTTTTCCTGGACTAGTTGTATGTATATTAAAAAAATATTTATTCTCCTAACAAAGCTACAAAAAATCCTAATAAACCCCAATGAAATATTGTAAACATAAAATTAGTTGTATTGACGGCAAGCAGCTTAAAACATAATGTTATATGGAAGCTGTAATGCATTTGAGAAGTTGTTTTATTTGCTATTTACTAACAATATTGGCAATTTGAGCTCGTTTTAGTTTAGCAATAGAGACGATAGTAGCATCATCAAACGATATATCCACTATTAATTTAATTGACTGGATCCAACGAACTCGCTCTCTTTCACAAACTGTACTCGATTCATTTTGTTTAGTTTTAATAAAAACAATAAGGAAGCTGTAAGCGTTATTTGTTGCATACTACATTATATGAAGTATACAGGGTGTTCCAGTTTATATCGTCAGAATTTCACCAGTCGATAGTTTAGCGAAAATTAAAGGTGGTTTGTTTAATAAACTATGGTCGAATGTTGCTTCCTTTTAGATGTACAGGGCATTAAAGAAAATAAATTATTTTAAATAATTTGCTATAAATCAATAACAAAAAAAGTTAGCCTTCTGAAATTTTGCATAAATCTTTTTTTTTGTATTTTCTTATTAATAGTGGTTACAATTATTTTATTTAGAACATAGAGGCGTGCGTACGGGTTTCTCCAAAAACATTTTATTGAATAAAATGTGCGCCACTGGTTTTTTGCAGCACCAATATGCAGAGAGTATTTTCCATTCAATTTAGAAACTTTTTCGTATCTTATAATTTTTTGATAACTTAACTCAAAATAACCTAATAGTACAGTAAATAAGGGAGAAAAAAGGCTTCAAATAGACTTTTTACCCTACAGCCAATTTTTGAAGAATCTTCCAGAGGGTCACCCTGAAAGTTTAAAACTGAGTTTGTGTATTCGTAGACCCCGCCCTTCCTCCACCAGCCCTCAATTAAGGGTTGGATTTTTTTGTTTATTATATAACTCTGTTCCTATTAAATTTTTGAAAAAAAGAGTCAGTATAAAGTTGTAAAGAAAAATATTTCCTACAACTTAACTTTTTTTGATATTGTCGATATTTAAAAAGTTATTCAACAAATAAGTTGAAAATTTTGGGGAAAAAGTAGTAAGTAGTAGTATGTAGTAAGTAGTACCTAACAGAGAAAAATTTCCCTAAAATTTGCAACTTATTTGTTGAATATCTTTTTAAATATTGACAATATCAAAAAAATATTAAAAGGAAAGTTGTAGGAAATATTTTTCTCTACAACTTTGTATTGATGCTTTTTTCGGAAATCTAATAGGGAAGAACCTCTTTAATAAATAAGAAAAAAAAAGTTAATTTAACAAGAAATTGTAAGATACAAAAAAGTTTCTAAATTCAATGGAAAATACTCTCTGCATATTGGTGCTGCAAAAAAAACAGTGGCGTACGTTTTATTCAATAAAATGTTTTTGAAGAAACCCGTACGCACACCTCTGTGTTCTAAATAAAATAATTGCAACCACTATTAATAAGAGAATACAAAAAAAAAGATCTATGCAAAATTTCAGATGGCTAACTTTTTTTGTTACTGATTTATAGCAAATTATATAAAATAATGTATTTTCTTTAATGGCCTGTGCGTCAAAAAGGAAGCAACATTCGACCATAGTTTATTAGACAAACCACCTTTAATTTTCGCTAAACTATCGACTGGTGAAATTCTGACGATATAAACTGGGACACCCTGAAGTGTACCTATGTGTTTTTAATTGAAATTTACAGTACAGAAGATACGTTTTTATTTATTAACTAATATAGTTATAGCAGCATCATTATATCTGTATATGATTATTAAAAAATGTTAATTTTATAAAATAATCTGGAAATGATTTTTATATCTGTAATTTATACAATTTTTCACAAAATGATGTTGAGTAGTACCTACGCAAAAACTGTATAGGTGCACCACTGACTACTACAAACTACAACATATTGTAACCACAATTTTCATAACTATTCCAACCATCTGTGGTAAAAACTCCTTATACGAGTATGAGTTCGTCTTCCTCTAATTTTATTGGTCGTTAATTCCTCTTGCCATGGGACATCCCCAACTTTCCCTGCATAAATCCCCCAGATGCACTTTATGTGTCTGCAGTATCATTTTCTCCTCACCCACATAGACGCATCTAACCATTTGATGATACTTACTGCATCTACTAAACCGCAAACTTTACTAATTAAGGCGAAGTCATTACGTTAACAATGTGTACCACTTTAGGTATCACTTTGTAGAACATCGCAGCGATGAAATGATCACTCCTGTAGCCAATCCAACCCGACTGACATTGGATTTGGCTTCGCATCATGCTACAAGGAATTAATTAAATTTCTGATATAAAATTACACTTGCCGTGTACGGCATCGCCCCCCAAAACACACATACGGCTTACATACATTGGCAAATATTACAGACGGATTATCATGTGACTTGTATAATGTTACAGGAGTGAACATTATGTCAACATTATGATATTATCTCTCAAAGATCTACATGTATCTAATGCTAGCAGAGAAGCGTTGATCTAATTAGATTAAATGGAATTTTGGTTTATTGATTTGATTAATATGCAAAATAAGTGGTGCTGTTTTCATTGTGTGCTGTTTTAGACCCTGATGATGCACAAAAGGATTATCAAATTGAATATCCTATCAGAGAGCGATTGTATAGATAATCTTTTACCATATTTCCATAGTAAAAATATCTGATGAGTTCAGCACATGACTTTCTTATGGGATGTAAATATGTATATTCTCATCTTTGGAAAACATCTACTGAAACCGAAATCGAGAAAAATCCCCATAACCTATAGTTTCTTTATTACTTTTTATAAGAAAGTCACAGTCACAGAAAGGGTCACAGTTTTAGAACCACTAATTAGATTTTAAGGTAATTTGTATTTTTACAAAAATAATGTAAGTAGGTTTTATTACAAAAAAACAGCTCCAAGTTTCTAAAGGCTGATTTTAACATGTTTAAAATTTTGAAAACAAAACTTTTAAAATAGCATCAGTATTATCTTTGTAGAATTATGTTTTGTTGGAATTCCAAAAACAAGTTTTAATGGAATTTTCAAAATAATTCTAAACCATTTTAAAGATTTTTTAAAATTGTTTGTTGATGTAAATCCTCCAAAATATCGAGATCCAAAAAAAGCAGGGTTACTATACTTTATTATTTAGTAATTTAGTATAATTTAGTACAAGAAAGTAATTAACTTTAATTTCAAAATTCCCGCTCTACTTTTTAAGAACAAAGACAAAAAATTTGTATCTCTAGCTGGCGTAAGTGTAACTTTGATTTAATTCCAATTTTCAAGCTAAGACCCCATAAAATAAACTTCCTGTAACCTGAAACTTTTTAAAGCAGGTACTCGACTGTTAAACGATGTGTAATAAACAGAATTTGCTGCTGTATATTGGACTGTGTGACCAGTTTACAGTAATTCCAGTGGTAAGAAACCGCCCAATGACGGTTTCATTAGAATTCTGTAAATGTAGACCCGTCTTGTGGAAGGGCGTACCCTGCACCAGGTTCATGCAAGCCCCCCGTGTGTTTTCGCTCCGTAAACTTCGATAGATCTCGCACGGACGTGGCTCCATTAGCAATATATTAAGTCGGACTTTTGACAGGCAACCGCACTGTATAAATGCGGTTCACTTCATTTGATGCCCTCTAATTTAACCAGACTTGAATCCAAAAGAAAAAACGAGTCGTAGATAAATCTTGTGTGAGCTGGCAGCGTGGATTGTTACTGAAACAACCCCCTCGAGCTTTGGTGTCAAGTTTTTTTTTCGTCGATTTTATTTTATTTCGATTTAATGCATGAGGCAGATCGCTGTCAATTTTATGCGGTGCAAAGTGTCTCGCTGGAGTATATTGCAATTTAAATAGTTTACCTTCGCACCAGTCTTCAGTACTTTTCTGATATGGAGGTGATATACATAGATAGACAATCTTTGGAACGGCAAAGTGGAAAGGGCTTTCAAAGTGAAACACGTTTAGGCTTTTGTTTGAAGGGGACACACAAATTTATTGGGGAGAAAAAGGTGCGAAATTTTCTGTGGGGTTTTGTATCGAATATTTACAAATGGCTTTGAGTGACACCGGCGCATCCGCCAAAATTTGAAAATGTATTACGCAAAATTATGCTTGTGTTAATACAGTATAAATCTGAGGTTTAAAATTTTTATTTATATGCGAGCCATATTCATATTGTTACTTATTTTGCACTTTCAAAAAATAATAAAGTATGACAGAAACTTTTACAATTAATGTAATGAAAATCTTAGGGGAAAAGACAGTTAAATTTAAAAATTTATATTAAGTAAATCCAATCCCAAATGCTTAATAATTTGAAAGTTAGATGCATTTTTTTTGCTCTAAAGATACTTACTCAGTTTAATTTTCATTAGCAAAACTAAGCTGACTTCTAAAAAAATTACAGTAGTTTTCACATGAGATTATTACAAATTTTCTAAAAGCATTGAATGCCAATAATAAATGTGAAAACAATTTGGAAATATTTTGTACTGTTCAGAAGTTATACAGGGTGTTCGCGCGATGTGGCTAACTTCGTTATTATTGGAGCTACAAAGTCGGTTAAATTAGCAAACTAGTAGAATTTTTTCCGCTGATTACAATGGTGAAAGCAAAAAAAAACAATTGACCATCTGGTTTTCAAGATATTAAAAAAAATAAAAAAAATTTAAATGGAACACCCTATATATCTTTGCAAAAATCGATGGTAAATTAAATTCTATACAAAAAATTTCCTCATTTTTTTTGATAATAATTTAAAATAAACGAGTTATTTTGAAAAAAAGTTTGCAATTCTTTAAAATCAAGTAGCCATAAAACGGAATAGTAATTTATTAAAACCAAACAATCATAATTTTCAATTTAAGCAAGTTGAAAAATACTTGAAAGAATTACGGAAATATTGAAAATTTACAAAATTATAATTTTTATGGCTACTTGATATTAATACTTTGAAAACTTTTTTTCAAAATAACTCGCTTATTTTAAATAATTGTCAAAAAAGCATAAGAACATTCTGTGTTTACAATTTAATTTATCATCGATTTTTGTAAAGAAATACAGGGTGTTTCAATTAAAAAATGTTATTTTTGTGAATATCTCGAAAACCAGATGGCCAATTGTTTTTCTGTTTTCACCATTATAATCAGAGGAAAAAATGCTACTAGTTTGCTAATTTAACCGACTTTAGGCCGTATTCTGTAAGCAACATGTTAATTTTAAGGGTCAGTTAAATTTTATCTTTTTAACAGATCCGTTAAAGTTAAAATCACAATTTCAATTCTGTAATAGAAATTTTAGTGGTTCTGTTAAAAATACATCATTTAGCCGGTGCCGTTAAAAATTAGAGGTGTAAATTGTGAACAAACCTTTTTAGTTCAAATGTTTCAAGTAAAAGTTCACCAACAGTCAGTCGTTGAGCAGATATTTTGTGGTTTGAGGTTATTTGCGTTGCGGTAAAAACCATATTAAGAAGTAGCACACATGGCAAACCGTGGTAGCAGAATGACTAAAGGTCAAAAAGAAATATTAGTGCATTACTTAGAACAAAATGGAGACATGTTATCGCCCAAACATACTCCAGCTGATATGCCAATAATTGAAAACCAGTAAAACAGTGGAAAGAGGTAAGTTTCATGTTAAAAAAAATTGTGCCTATACTAACGTAAATTTACTTTGTATTGTAGGCCTGGAACGAACTTAAAACAAATGTGAGGCGGAAAGCCAGGGAAAATCGTTTCGATATTGTGGGAACTGGAGGAGGCGCGAAGAAAGCGAAAGATCTTTCAGATCTAGAGGAAAGAATAATACAATTAATTTCGGTAATTGTTATAGAAGGAGCTCCACTCCTTCCTGAAGCAGGTGTAGACAAAGAAAATGAAGCTGTGAATGAGAATATCAAAGACTCTATCGAAGAGAACACTGGAGAGGTGGGTTTTCTTCCATTTAGAGACATAATTCTTAATAACATTCATAATTATGTTCCAGCTACTGGGAGAATACCTTGTACTACCAATAAGGCCAGAGGCAGAGGTACTTACAAATCCAACTCCAAGAGCAAAAATGATGGTTAAGAAAAGAAGAAATGTTAGTGTGCATCCAATGCAACAGGTGGTGAATACACACGAAAAATGCTTGCATAATGTTGCTTCTTCTAATGATAAAATTGCAGAAGCTTTATTAGTACTAGGTACCTCTATTGCCCGATTGGCAAAGAAGAATAATCGCAGTGCTGTTTTTCAGTTACAATTTACGTAAATGTTAAGTATAAGAAAATAAAGTTTTTTTTAATAATAAAAATTATTATTCTAATTGTAAAAAAATCATTTAACTGGAATGTTTCATTAACTGAGAAAAAAATTACACAAATAGTTCAATGTTTTATTAAATACTAAAGAAAATGTTATTGTCTTGATAATCTCTTCATTGAAAAAAAGTGTTGACAATTTGTTCCCGAATTATAGTCCCTTGATTGAACCAGTCATCATTTATCGGGGCTCGAATTACATCAACTTCGTTGTCCTGAAAAACCTCCTCGGCATGTTCTGGCATATCGACGTTATTATGTATTGCCATATTGTGTAAAACTCCACAACTATAAATAATTTTTGCTGCTAGAATTGGATTGTAATACAAAGTTCTATTACTCAGTGTACACCTAAATCTAGACTTTAAGATACCATTAACATGCTCTATCCTTATCCTTTGCTGTGAAAGGGCTGTATTAAACCTTGCTTCTGGTGAATCTTGTACAAAATCAGTAAAAGGTGTAAGCAGCCAGGGTTGCAAAGGATAACCACCATCTCCTATTAGGTAACCATTGTTTCCGTTCATGAACTCTCTATATAATATAGTTCTAACATTTGAAGACATCCATATAGCTGAATCGTGGACGGAACCGGGAAATCGAGCATTCATGTTTAATATTTTATTTTTTGAGTCACATATAATTTGTGTATTTAAACTGTAGTAGCCTTTTCTGCAGTAATATGGTGCTGCGGGATATAAAGGATGATTCAGAGGAGGGCCTATTATCTTTATGTGGATGCAATCAATGATACCTAATAAATTAGGGAATCTAGGTTCAATTTCTTGAAACCCTGCTTGAACCTCATTTCTACTTTGTTCATCATTAGGAAAATGTATCCATACATTTAGAAGGTGTTCTACCATAATGTTTGATATTTCTGAAATGCACCGACTGACTGAGGGTTGGCTTAGAGCAAATGTATATCCGGTGCCTATATTAAGCTGGTAACTCCCATGTCCGAAAAAATGTAAAGCAGTTAATACTCGTAAGTGTGTCGGTACTCTTGTGGTCCTCTCAGGTTGAATCATATGTTCCGCCAAAATATTTATGAGGTCAAAGCAACAACGTTTACTTAGACGAAATAGTTTTAAAAAATTTTGGTCCGGTAAATTAAAGGGGTTACTAACATCTCGTAAATTTCTCTGATAGATTCGATTTTGATTTCTAAAAACGATTAAGGATATTCAATTAGGTCCCTAATATACCTTGAAAATTGCAATTCTATACCTTTGTACTATATTATTGATTTCTTCTGCCAAAACGACATGCACAAGAGCATCAAGTACATATGCCATTGTCAATCACAATAATATTAAAGCTCCTTTATTTTTTAACACCTACTTTTGACTAGCCTTTAAATTGCAACCGTTAAATCAAAGAAATTAACATGTATACGTTTAAATTTAAATGGTAAGGAATATACAGAATACGGTGTTTGGTTTAGCGGGTGTTAAAAGTATTAGCCATACGTTAAAATTAACATGTTGCTTACAGAATACGGCCTTTTGTAGCTCCAATAATAACAAAGTTAGCAATAGTGAACCACTTTGCGCAAACACCTGTATATTAAAAATATTAAATAAAATAGTAATATTTCTGTAATTCTTTCAAGTTTTTTTCAACTTGCTTAAATTCAAAATTTTGATTTTGGTTTTAGTAAATTACTATTCCGTTTTATGGCTACTTGATTTTAAAGAATTACAAATTTTTTTCAAAATAACTCGCTTAATTTAAATTATTATCAAAAAAAGATGAGAACATTTTTTGTATAGAATTTAATTTACCATCGATTTTTGCAAAAATATATAGGGTGTTCCGTTAAAAAAATTGTTATTTTTGTGAATATCTTGAAAACCAGATGGTGAATTGTTTTTCTGCTTTCACCATTGTAATCAGCGGAAAAAATGCTACTAGTTTCCTAATTTTACCAACTTTGTAGCTCCAATAATAACGAAGTTAACAATAGTGAGCCACTTCGTGCGAACACCCTGTATAGATTCTAAAATTTTATTGGCACCGGCGCATCCGCCAAAATTTCATAACAAGAATATTTCGCTTCCAATTTATATAAAAACTCGGAGAGATAATCCAGAAAATCAACAAAAATTTTTTGTTGTGAAATTTTCTTTATCCCAGTCGTACACATCGCCCCATTATCAGTTGCCATTACATCCGATCTAAGCCCCCCCTAAGATGTTTAGTAAATATTGACGATGCAAACTGTTATTGATAGTACGTCATCATCTGAAAATCATCTCCTGCGGTATCCTCTAACCCATCATCAGCATTCAACTCTCCTACTTGATTGTTTTTCCCCAACACCCATCATTTACGCGTGTGATGTGTCTACCTCCACACGAAAACTTCGATGATGAGCGTGAGTAATTCTCGGTTTTCTGGTAGTAAAACGCGTGTTCATGAAATTCAGCGATCGTGTGACTGGATGAGGAGAGAGGCCCTCCACGCTCCACGATCGATTCAGCCTTCCCAGGCCTAATGCGGCTCTTATACAGAAGCTGACGTGCATTTGTTTCTGCTCTCAATGTTATCGGTAACTAGATTCCCACTAACTTCATTTGGTCATATTTACTATATCAATGATGCTGGATGGTTGCTGATGCTGCTACGGCTGTTCCTGCTGCCACTGCTTGATGCGCCCCGCACTCTCTGTCAAGCATATTTAGGGGCCGACGGCGCTAGACGCACAATGGTACACAAGAGGGAAGGAGAGTGGGGCACAAATTTAATTCAGGCAGCCTCAAGATGAATTTCGATTGTCCGGGTTGGGGTTCTTAAAACAAACATAAATGATAAAATAAGAGGATTTTCTTTTTGAGTTTTTGTAAGTTCAGCAAGTTTATTTAAAAAGCCAGATTTTTGGCAAAAAAATCATTTTAAAACAGCCAACTTTAAGCCTAAGATATAATGTAATTTTTTAGAACTTTTAAATGATAATATATTATGCAATGAGCATTTAATGATAGCTATTAAGGCACGAGTCTGAGAACTACGATACTAGCCGTAGGTGTAAATGTCGCATAAAGCAAAGTATGGAAGTAAAAAAAAATGATGATAAAACATTAATATTTGTATTCTGTAAAGAACTAAACCATCAGACGGTTGTAAATGTTTACTTCGTCTCATCTATCTTTCTTCTCTCAAAGTTACAAATCAATAAATTTTTGTTTTTTATAAAGAAGATAACTTTGCATAATACCTACCTGTAATAAATTTCCAACAATTATTCAAATAAATGTACAACTTTAAAATAATTCTATCTACTAATCCACTACCATTATTCAATATAATGTCAGTTTACATTCAAAACAGGCTTATACGCCTAAATTATAATTGCAATAAGTTAATCCTACAACAAAACATACATAATACAGATAACAATGTTATTTACTAAACGAAAAAATCCTCCACAGAACACAATAACAACTGTTCGCGTACATTTGAATTTCCTCTTGAATAATATCCTGCAGCCTCATGCAAAACAAACTTGACCTACTAAGGACCATAAGATGCGCCTCCGGGACCCTCTCTTATGTCACCACGATTGACAAATCGCACCAAGCAGGTTGAAAAACCACCTCACTATTTAACAAACACTAAAAAAAATCTACACGCGTGGCGTATAAGACATTAATATCTGACATGCACACCCATCAGCTTAAATTACAGTGTCACTTTTTCGTTCTAGGATGAATTAATTGCGTGGTGGGATGGTTTTGGTGACAGATCGTTTCATATTTTAATAGAGGTGGGGCGCTGTTGGTTGGTGGTTATGGATATAATAAAAACGGTTGTTTGTCTAAGGGAAGTTGTTGAATGAGCAGAGGGTCCTTCAGGACATTTGCACGTCCAATTGAATTTTGATTAGATTTGGTGTAGTGGAGGTGTGATGACCTGAGATTACGGAACGATTAATCAAACAAAATTTCATGGAAATAAAAATGTCGCAAGGGATAAAAGTTTTGTAAATGTTATCTGGGTCGGTAAATATCCAAATCTTAAATATTTTTAATTTTTAATTTAATTCGCTACTAATAATAATTGTATAAAATCTACTCACATTATAGTTTATGATAAAATGTAATGCGCAAAATCATTTTAATAAAAGAGATTACTATTGTACCGGGTGTCCAAATAAGAAATGACGCCGGCTGTATCTCAGAAACTATTTATCGCACTGCCTTTGGAAAAAAAAAATTATAGTAAAAGTGGGCAAGAGAAATTGCTGGAAATAATGTTTAAGTTTCTAACTCGACTACTAGAGGGCGTAATACTAACGACAAAATAGAAAACACGGTTTTTCTCAAAAATATCTTGAGTTAATATATGCCAAAAATAGTTATGTTTTAGTCCATGCAAAATTAGAAAACTTTTTTGTTTGGAGTATTTTTCTCTATCTTGTCAAATAAAGGTTGGGGTAAAAGGCGAATGTTTGTTTGAAAAAAATGTAATAACTTTTTGTTGGCTTAACCGTTTTCGATAAATTTGATCTCGTTTGAAAGAGCGTTTATTAGGGCTTTGGATAAATAACTGACATTAGTAAGTTAACTTTTTCCCTGGTCGCTAGAGGGCTTTTTGTGACAAAGTCGAAAATTTTGGTAATATTGTCAAAAATATTAAATGGAATGGTGCTATTATTACTAGCTAAGAAGAAAGAGCATAAAACAATGAAGAACTGGTGAAAACAGCAAGTCGATATCTCTTTTCAATACAGAGATATAAATGAAAACATTTTTTAACTAAATTTTTGCATGGAACGGAATTAGAAAAAAATATTTACGATGGGTAAATTATTTATGCATTCATATTAATACCTAATATAATGTTAAAAACTATTTTCGTGTGTTAATTACCAGTTAGCAGGCTTTACGCTCAATATCTAAGCGAGAAAATTAAGGTAAGTATAACTTTTTTAAGATAAATATATTATATTAAAATATTTACAATAAAACAATGTAGGTAACTTTGTTGACTATTCTAATTATTGCAGCCTATTTCTTAAATTCGAAAGAATCTAGAATACATATGATATCTGTGTGACGTAATTTAAAATGAGCCTTGGAAGAGCCATGATTTTATTGATATTTCTATTTTATTGGGTAGTTTGAAAATTCTGAACGCAAAAGGCAAAAATAAAAAGTAGGCTTTGATATATCAAAAACAAAATCAGTTTTCATATCAAACAAAATAAACATTACCTAGTAAATATAAATGCATAACTGTTAAAAACTATTTATTGTCTATTTTCTGGTTTTCTGTTTGATTTTTTGTTTTAAAATGCCAATTACCAACGAAGAAGGATTTGATATGTTACCGTCTATTTTGAATGCCTGAAAAATGCAATGATAGCATCAAGGATGTATGCAGTATGCAGATTCCATGCAAAAATTTGGTTAAAAAAGTTTTCATTCATATCTCTGCATTGAAAAGAGATATCGAGTTGCGGTTTTCAGCAGTTTCTTCATTGTTTTATGCTCTTTCTTCTTAGTTAGTAATAATAGCACCATTCCATTTAACATTTTTGAGAAAATTACCAAAATCTTCGACTTTGTCACCAAAGCGCTCTCTAGCGACCAGGGAAAAAATTAAATTAATAATATCAGTAATTTATCCGAAGCCCTAATAAACGCTCTTTCAAACGAGATCAAATTTATCGAAAACGGCTAAGCCAAAAAAAAGTTATTACATCATTTTTTTCAAACAAACATTCGCCTCTTCCCTCACCCTTTATTGTAGTGGTCTAACAAACTTTTTTGATCTCGTACCCCTAAGGTAGAAAAAATAAATAGCGCGTACCCCCAACTAATTGAAGACAAATTTATTGTGCTAAATACCATTGCTATAAAAAAACACAGTATTTTATTTTATTAGGAGTATTATTTTAATCGTGTCGTACCCCACTTTGGAGACCACTGCTTTATTGGACAAGATACAGAAAAATACTCCAAACAACAAAGTTTTCTAATTTTGCATAGTTTACAACATAACTATTTTTGGTATATATTAACTCGGGATATTTTTGAGAAAAACCGTTTTTTTTATTTTGTCGTTAGTGTTACGCCCTCTAGCGGTCGAGTTAGAAACTTGAAAATTTTTTCCAACAATTTCTCTTGGCCACTTTTACTATAAATATTTTTTTCCGAAGGCTGTACGATAAATAGTTTCTGAGATACAGCCGGCGTCCTTTCTTATTTGGACACCCGGTACATATAGCCTCCACATGTGATCTCTGAAGCACCCTCAAAAATACTACCTACTTATGGTAGCTTTTAGAAACAAAATGTTTCATTGTTATTTTTTGCAAAACTATTTTTAACCACAAATAAAAAGGCGATTTTTAATGTTTTTTCTAATGTTAATTAAAATTTTAGTTTCACGTAACTAAATATACTTTACTCTTAAAAGAAACTTTCTTCCTCTAACCTTATAACTAAATATTACACAAAATGCATTTCCTCTTTGCACTCAATTATTAGCTTAGTACAAGCATTATTGCAGTGTTTGCAAACTTCTATACGATGTTTTTCGGTGTATTTGTGCAGTTTCCGCCTGGCAAAATCCACTTGAATATTTAATAAGTAGCATTAGTGCAAATAAACTATAAACCGAGTAAAAAGGGTCAAAACTCCACTGGTGCTCCCTAAGAGTTGTTTTACATTTTGGGGTCCATTGTGGTATATAGCCATCTTCAAAACAGTGTTCCGTGCACCTCTCAAAGCTTATTTCTTTGAATAATACATCCTTTTTCTCACGCCAAACTCCTGTCTTTACGACAGGAAAACAACTTTGGACTACAACAACATCATCATCAACTATACTATAGGTGTGGTAAACTAAAATGAGGGAATTGGTACGGCGCTTCTGTATAGCCAAGGAAAAGTAATTAAACTTTAAAATCAACGCTTTGGGCTTTGTGGACTCTGGTGTAGAACATTGGAGTTTTTCTTTTAAATGTTAAATACTTATTGCAATTTTAAACTTGTTGAAGGTTGGAAAATTGTAATTAGAGACTTGATGTTGATTCTGTTTATTATTAAATTGAACATAGGGGTTTGAAAATTTAATTTCTTGGTGTTGCCATGTATTACACAGCTTCATTTAATTTATTTCGAAGAATATAGTGTGTTGTTTCGCCTTAACTTGTATGAGGCTTCCAGGAAGATTTCGGATAAATACCCGCCTGGGTGATGTTGTTTATTTGGATCTTTTACGTAATTTATTTTCAGTAATGAACACTATACTTCACAGTTTAAGGCATAAATAAATTAGAAGGAAAATTAGCGCGCTTTTCGCAGCTGGGGTGGATAGAAAGAGACAAACATGGTGAAATTGTTCATTCCAAATTTCACCCATTTTATCATTTCGCCCATGTAACCTGAATCGACTCTAATTTAATTAACTAAATTAAAGAATTCGTTCACAAATGGACTGCCAAGCAACCCCCCATATCTACTGTTATAATGGGGGCGGCGAGGGATATTTTGACAAATCATTTAGTATTATTCTTACACGAAATTGCTTCTTAATTTGTGCGCGCTCTCTTGAAGCTAAGTTTGATCCAAGTGTTAATTTAAGTTTTATAACTTAATATAAATGTGTTATTAGAGCTCAAGTTTGGAGCATCATAACCTTATTAAATAGAAATTTCTCATGCAGATTAGATGAAAGCGCACTAAGGCAGAATAAGCGTTAAGTGATTTTTGAATGGGTAGTAATTTGGAAAAATGCAACAGGATTAGAGAATATTAGAAAAAAATTCTATGGGGTCTTGTACAGAAATATTTAAGTCACGTGTAAAAAGGTACCGGCGCATCCGCCAAAATTTGAAAGTTAATTATTTTTGAATTTTTTTGTTGAAACTACAAACTAGAAAGTTTTATATATATTCCAGCTGCTATGCTTACAAAAACTAATTTTCCAGTAGAGTAATTTTTATTTTCTCTAAAATTTAAACCAGAAGAAAATCGCTGCATTTTTCTATGCTTTATGACAAGTACCTAAAAGCGAAATTAAGATGAATTTCCAGTGACAAAATAATTTTCTTTTTACACATACCTTTAATTGATTTATTAGACATTTACTACCTCTACTGTAATGAGATTCATTACGATACAAGTTTATAACCAATAGAAATGCAACATTAGAACAATATTCCGTCAATATCAAATAAACATCTGATAAAGTTGCATAATATTTATTTTCGTATTTTTCATTATTTTGACTAGTAGTAGAAAAAATAGTGTACCTATGCAACTTAAATTTAATGGTTATTAAGATACTCGTGTCTTAATAGCTATAATTAAATGCTCATTGCATAATGTACAGGGTGATTCTTTTATTTGGGGAAATGCGTTTTTCTGATAAACGACTGAAGGGAATTAAATTTTGAAAAAAGTGTTATATACCTACTGGCTCAAAATTACGATAGAAATATAGACTTTAAAATACATAACGCTAGGCGTCGCGACGCGTCAAAAAATTTTTTCCAGCAACATACCACTTTTATTATATCATTGGAAAGGTCTTTTAATTTTGAGTCTTTTTTCTAAAAACCAATTTTTTTTCTTATTTTTTAAAAAGTTATGATTAAATTTAAATTATTTCTCTTCTAACTAAATTTTGAAATATTTTTAACAGTAGGCCGAGTTTTCCCTCAAATACTAAAGTACCTAAATCTTATTATATAAAATAAAGTAGGCTTAGAAAAAACAAAACCTGTTATTTGTCAACATATTACAACAACAAAAAATTTATTAATATCTACCTAAATTAAACAAAAAATGTAATGAAAAAGTTGATTATTTTAACAATTGTTCAATATGAGTAGGTACCATTGTTATCTAAACATAAATTATAAAGTTTTCTTATATCATTAAATGTGACTTTACTTAAAACATTGGCATTAATTTCAGCACAGGCATCGACAATCTTTTGCTTTAATGATCTATATTATTAGGCCTTGTTTTGTAAACTTTATTTTTAAGAGTTCCCTACAGAGAAAAAATCGAGAGGTGTTAAGTCAGGGGACCTATGAGGAAATTCTACTGACCCGTAAGTTCCCATCCACATGTCTTCATATTCTATATTTAAATAATTCCGCACAATAGCGGCATTATGACAAGGAGCCCCATCTATAGTTGAAGCCACAAATGTCTTCTAATCTGAAGAGGCACATTTTGTTTTTGTTTAATTTAGGTATTAATAAATTTTTTGTTGTTGTAATATGTTGACAAATAACAAGTTTTGTGTTTTCTAAGCCTACTTTATTTTATATAATAAAATTTTCTTTAGCATTTGAGGGAAAACTCGACCTACTGTTAAAAATATTTCAAAATTTAGTTAGAACGGACATAATTTAAATTGGATCATCACTTTTTAAAAAATAAGAATAAAAAAATGGTTTTTAGAAAAAAGACTTAAAATTAAAAGACCTTTCCAATGATATAATAACAGTGGTATGTTGCTGGAAACAATTTTTTTTGAAACGTCGCGACGCCTAACGTCATGCATATTAAAGTCTATATTTCTATCCTAATTTTGAGTGACAGCCAGTAGGTATATAAAACTTTTTTCAAAATTTAATTCCCTTCAGTCGTTTACGAGAAAAACGCATTTCCCCAGATAAAGGAATCACCCTGTACTATTAAGTATAATAAATTGGGATTTGTGTAGATGTTTACTTTGTGGAAATTTTCTTATAAAATAATCTTTCTTTTCTGTAAAAAACTAAACCAGAAGAAAATCGGCGCATTTTTCCATTCTTTACGACAATGAATAGCGAAACTTAGACGAATTTCAAGTAACAATAAATTGGGATTTTCGTAGTTGTTTATTTCGAATTTTCTTATAGAATAATGTTTATTGACTCTAAACAAGTAAATCAGAAAGAAATCGGTGTATATGCGATTTTTTATGACAGTTTAATAGCGAAATTTGAATTACAATTATTTTTTAAATTGCTCTTGTTAATACAGTACAAATCAAGGTTTCTAAATTTTATTTATATTCCGGCCATTATATTCGAAAGAACTAAAGAAGCAATATTTAAAAAATATAATTTCCTAAATTCAAACTGTTTTAGGTTTAGAAATTTCAATAAAGTGCCAAACCGAACTGTTTGAATACTACTTTTGTGTTACTGAGTAATTTGCCTGTTTCAATCGATTCCCTTTTTAGTTCGTTATAAAATCTAAAATTAAGGAAAAAAAACTTTTGTTATATTCTGGAATTATTTTAAAACTATAGATGACATTTTTACTGAAATTGGAAGAGCAGTTATTAAAATAGTGTACATGAAAACGGTTTTGAGATAGGTATCTTGACTTGTTTTGTAGTTATTGCATTAAAATTTGAAGGTAACCCAAAAAGATATTTTTAAAAAAATTTTAACGCCTATATTTTGAAAACGCGAGCTTTCGGAGTTTTCTAAATTTACATAAAACACACTCAAACCTACCTAAAACAGCACCGTTAATGTTCTGGGAATGCTCAGTTTAGCTTGGAGTAGAAAAAGAACACGATTTTTGATATTTTTCTGATTTAATGCAGTTTTTTGAAAAATTTACAGTGATTTCACACGAAATTATTACTGAATTTCCAAGGACATTGAATCCAAAAATCAATATAAAAACAATTTGGAAACATCAAGTATTTTCAGAAGTTACACCGCGTCAACAATTGAAAGGCAAATATGGCGTTTAAATTGACACCGGCTCATCCGCCAAAATTTCAATTTTCCAATTTATAACTAGAAACTCCAGGAAATTATCCAGCAGGATTAGAGAATATTAAAAAAGTTTCTTTACCTACATACTTATAGTATACTTCATGAGTATTCTATTCATCTATAGGCTTTATACAAACTGTATACCTAGAAATAACAACCCTTTTTTGTATTCATTTTTTCTAATGTTGAAAAATCGAGTTCAAATTGGGTTGCATTTTTCACCCCAGTACGAGGGTGAGTTCATTACCGGTCGTCACAGTGTGTGGAATGTCCAAAACAGGCTAACAATCACCGGTATAAGCATCACTTTATGAAAACTGAGCGATAACAATTGTATAGCCGGAACGTACATTTCACAGTAATGGTTGCGTTTGCCACATTAATTGTTAGTTATACCTTTTTGACCATTCAAATGATAAAAACCAGTAAAGTTCATGAATGTGGTATGTGAAAAGAGCAACACATCAAATAAAATTGTGTAAAAGAGCCAGGGATCAAATTTTCATTTTGAGTCTTTGTATAGGTAACCAAAAATATTTTGTATGAAGTAAATTTTATGTCAAGAGCAAACTATATATTTTTATATTATTCCTAACGACGCTCCAAGGAAATTATACTTATACCTCGTGTAAAAAAATAAAAAATTATAATTACCAAATTGGAATTACCTTTCGCTGTTCTCTATGAAAAGATTTTATTCACGAGCTACAGATCAAACAGCAAGTCCAAAGCAGAACAATACAAAGTACGAGTGGAGCTCTCTTGACTCTCTTTGAAATTGTTCACAAGTAAATCCGGCAGATAATAATCGAACCAAAATAAAACATAACAAATGATACTACAATAAACCCTTTATTTTTAACGAGCAATTATCCACTTGCATCATGCTGCGTACTGTAAATGCACTTCATTTAGATGCTTTCGTAAATGCATCAAATCACCAAAATATTATACAATGCTTAACATAACTTAATTAAGTTAAAATTAAGGAAACAAGGAGAAAATTATATAGGTTGAAGATAGATACCTATTCATATTCAAGTTTCTTATCTAAATTCAAAGTTTTTATCACAGAAAAGAGAATAAATACACCACATGGCAACGTATGTGTTTAAGTAAGATATAAGACATTTTTCTTTTCTGAATTAAGGTTAACAATTGGCTTCGCCCCCTTGTCGTCTCTCATGATGTACATAGAGCCGAATGAAGGATGCTTGTCACGGCCCTGCTTTTCATTAATGAGAGACTGTGACTGTGTGGAGCCTGGTGTAGTTTATTTGAGGTGTTTCTAGTTTATAATTAAGTCAGGCAAACAATAAGATCGTACAATGAGATTTCGAGTGAATAAACGACAAAGGAGATTATCTGGAAATATATACAAGTTTCATATCTAGGTGCCCGTATTATTTTCATCTAAACTGGAAATGGGGCTTAGAAAATGGGGGTTGTACATCAGGAAGTTTTTTGTAGGTGAAAAGTTTGTAAGAAGAGTTTTTCATATAAGACACCGAATACTGAATTTCCCACGTCTTCATTATATATTTAAAAAAATATAACTTTAGTAAGGACAATATAAATGTGTCTAGGTTGTTGTGTGAATAAAAAATAAATACACCCTGGTTAAAAAAAACCCGGTCACTTTTCCAACTATTAACAACAGATGTCGCTGTTTTTACGATGTTCAAGTATTTTAAAACAGCAACATCTGTTGTTAATAGTTGGAAAAGTGGTCGGTGTTTTTATAGTCGCCCTGTATACTGGCTTTTTTCAATCCCTAACATTTTTAACAATTTTTTGCAAAGAATGTGTGTAAAAATTAAAACCGCACCAAATAATATTATTTTCTTTACATTTCAAAGGAACAAAAAATAGGAATTTTTTTTTATCTAAATCTGTTTAAATGCAACAAATTATTTTCCCGAATTGTGCACATCTGCCAAATTTTATTGTAATCGAGTAAAAAATTACAAAATTATTATTTAAATTTATTTTTCAAATTAATTAATGTAATTTTTTCTGTACGTGTCTTTGTACATTTGAATAGATATTAGTCAACATTTTATTTATTTATGTAAATTTTGTTTCTGTTTCAGATAAAAAGTTCATGCATTTTTCCTAAATAGAACCATCATTCAGCTTTGCAATAAAACAAATTTCAATAAAATCTGATCAGCGGTTTTAAAACTGTGGTTTTTTAAAACAGTCAGTAGAAAATTAAGGCGAATTTAAGATGTGCAATTTGGAGACTTCGAAAAACACATAAAACAACCAAATAAAAAGTTCGTGCATCTTTTCTGAATAAAACCATAATTCAGCTTTACAATAAAATCTGACCAGCAGTTTTAAAACTGTGATTTTTTAAAACTGACACTAGAAATTTTATAAGATTTTTAGATGTGCAATTTTGAGTCTACGAAAACGCATAAAACAACCAGATTAAAAGTTCATGCATTTTTTCTAAATAAAACCACCATTCAGCTTTGCAATAAAACAAATTTCAATAAAATCTGATCAGCGGTTTTAAAACTGTGATTTTTTAAAACTGGCAATTGAAATTTAATGAGATTTTTAGATGTGCAATTTTGAGGCTACGAAAAACACATAAAACAACCAAATAGAAAGTTCGTGCATTTTTTCTAAATAAAATCATCATACAGCTTTCCAATAAAACAAATTTCAATAAAATCTGATCAGCGGTTATAAAACTGTAATTTTTTAAAAGTAGCACTTCAAATTTACTGCGATTTTTAGATGTGCAACTTTGAGGCTACGAAAAACACATAAAACAACTAAATAAAAAGTTTGTGCATTTTTTCTAAATAAAATCGTCATTCGGCTTTGCCATAAAATAAATTTCAATAAAATCTCATCAGCAGTTTTAAAACTGTGATTTTTTAAAACTGACACTTGAAATTTAATAAGATTTCTAGATGTGCAATTTTGTGGCTACGAAAACACATAAAACAACCAGATAAAAAGTTCGTGCATTTTTTCTAAATAAAACCAACATTCAGCTTTGCAATAAACAAATTTCAATAAAATCTGATCAGCGGTTTTAAAGTTGTAATTTTTTAAAACTTACACTTGAAATGTAATAAGATTTTTAGATATGCAATTTTGATTCTACGAAAACGCATAAAACAACCAGATAAAAAGTCCATTAATTTTTT
The DNA here is from genome assembly GCA_963942485.1 of Pediacus dermestoides. Lineage (NCBI taxonomy): Eukaryota > Metazoa > Arthropoda > Insecta > Coleoptera > Cucujidae > Pediacus > Pediacus dermestoides. Next base: position 9,629,617 of record OZ012628.1, on the reverse strand, counting down.
TTAATAAAACCACCATTCAGCTTTGCAATAAAATAAATTTCAATAAAATTGGATCAGCGGTTTTAAAACAGTGATTTTTTTAAACTGGCCCTTGAAATTTAATACGATTTTTAGATGTGCAATTTTGAGGCTACGAAAAACACATAAAACAACCAAATAGAAAGTTAGTGCATTTTTTCTAAATAAAATCATCATTTGGCTTTGCAATAAAACAAATTTCAATAAAATCTGATCAGCGGTTTTAAATCTGTGATTTTTTAAAACTGGCAATGGAAATTTAATGAGACTTTTAGATGTGCAAGTTTGAGGCTACGAAAAACACATAAAACAACTAAATAGAAAGTTCGTGCATTTTTTCTAAATAAAATCATCATTCGGGTTTGAAATAAAATAAATTTCAATAAAATCTGATCAGCGGTTATAAAAGTGTGATTTTTTAAAACTGGCCCTTGATATTTAATGAGATTTTTAGATGTGCAATTTTGAAGCTACGAAAAACGCATAAAACAACCAGACAAAAGTCCATGGATTTTTCCTAAATAAAACCATAATTTAGCTTTTCAATAAAATAAATTTCAATAAAATCTGATCAGCGGTTTTAAAACTGTGATTTTTTAAAAGTAACACTTGAAATTTAATGAGATTTTTAGATGTGCAAATTTGAGGCTACGAAAAACACATAAATCAACCAAATAAAAAGTTCATGCATTTTTTCTAAATAAAACCCTCATTTAGCTTTGAAATAAAATCTTCTGTACCTACACAAATATAAAAAAAATAAAAAATTCTTAACTTTTTTGTCGAATTTTAAACATTTGGAAAAATGTCGTTTAATAATCACCAACTATATTAAAATTGCAATTAATTAATTAATTAAAGTAAAAGTATTTTGCATAGACATTTTCTTTGTAATAAATTAGAATTAGTTCCACAAATAATTTTTGAAAAAATTTCCAATATCGCCTTACATATAGGCAACCAGCAATCCAATTCCAAGTAAACGTCTTCTATTCTCTATCTTTGTCGCACTGACCAACTCACATCTTCCCATCTCCCTTCTACTCCTTCCCATTTTATAACCGATTAGTCAACAAAAGCAAGTCTTGTTATTTTGATTGGGGCGTGCCACTGCTCCTAGAAAAAGTGCCTTTATGTGATAATCAAAATGATCTTATCACTCTCCAAACACTCCACAATCATCCAGTTATTGTTTACATTTGTTATCTGTTTGCGTAAGTAACCAAATCACCTAAAATCGGTTTTCTAGGTTATGTTTTGTGTATATTCTTATTTTAGGGGCATCATGTTACGCTTACAACTGCTCCATACCGATAATCATAAGGGGAGCATGGTTTTCGTGGGAAAACGGACAAAACACCCTGACGGAACTCGATGCAACGTCGATGACCCGTCGAGGGGTTTGCGTTGATATTAAGGATAGTTTTCATGTGAATTACACTATGATTTTCAAGAAGGAATCTTGTTATCGTTGTGTTAAGTTCCTGGTGCGTACAGTGAACGTACTAGAGAAAATGGAAAGTATGAAACACGTCACTTAGATTTAAACCTCGATTAATTTGTCCTTTACAGCAACCTGCATTAACTTGCCTGAAAGAGAAGCAACAGTGGATCGGGTTTGTCGAGCTTTAGACTCGCATCAACAGCTCATTACGCTATTCTCGGAAAACTATGTGCCAGTGAATTGTCGGTCGTCCCTGGAAGGCGTCTGGAACTTCGCCTATCAAAATCGCTTTAAGTTCACAGGAGAATGTCATAATCCCGATGCGCAAATTCGGTCTTGTCAGACGCCTGGTTCGCAATTCTTGATCACTAACCAGAAGTTTAACATCACGTATAAGAAGTGCCAAGGGATGGCTGGGACATTCGATGGGTGTAAGTAGTGAGATTAGCTATAGATTTTCTTAAACTACTCGAATTGTTTCAGTGGTGGAATACAGCTGCTTGGGTGATTGGTTCGTGGATAAAAACCACTTCTTCGCCGTGGCCAACACAAAAGAATCGCGAAAGGACGAAAAGTACCGTTGTTTCCTGAAGAATCGAGACGATGATTTGTATATTGGTGTCTCAATTACTGCTGAGTGTAACACTTTGAAGACGGTGGAAAAAAGTCCGGAAAGATTGCATATAACTCCTGGTAAGCGCCACTTGAGGGCTTGAGGCTTGTCCAAAATTCCTTCTGTAACTTTTTTTTTCAGTCAAAGCGGAAGTTGTGGAACCTGGCTGCCGATTACCACAAAACTTTTCCGGAGATTGGATTAACACCGCTAACATCGACGCAGATATATTCATCAATGAGACTCACATAATCGAAACTTGGTACCCCGATGAAGGACGGTACCGCAGAACTATCTACGTTTGTAGGGAACAAAGGGATACTAGAGTGATGATGGCCAGGTTGACTGTAGATGGATGGTAAGAACTTAAATATTTCAAAATAACTAGTGAGTAATTTTTGTTTTTTTATTTTACAGTCAAAAGGATTATATTTGTTTTGATTTTGTACCTCAACACCACAATGTTATTCGCTATCGCAGAGGTATAGCTGTGATAAAAGACGATTTTAGTACAGTTTGCTCTTGGGTGCAGTTCCAGAATAAGGCGAAGTGGAAGTATGAGTTGTATTTGAAGAGGAATCCGGTGCCTATTAAGTGCCCTGTGGCTGGGAAGTTTAACTTTACGCAGAGGGGGGATAATCCATTTGAAACACGGTATATAAACTTACCTAACTTCACTTTTACTACTCAAGATCGTGATCTTGCAGACTATTAAGGGACACTGTTTGAATCGATATCATAAGTTACAATTAAAGAAACTGGACATAAAAAGATTAATTTTGTGGGTTTGTTGAAATTTAAATTAAAAAGTCTTCACATTGGAATTTTCTTAAATTTTTCATTATTATTATTTAGTTAGAAAATGTTTTAATTTACGGTTTTCTTGTTTTCTTGAACAAAAAATTCGGTATTGAAATATAATCGATTTAGGACGCACATTAAGTTAGTCTATCTAACCTAACTTTTCTGCTATTACTTAATTAGTATTTTCACTATTTTCCTTTCTGTCGAAGAATTTTCCATAAAATTCTTCTCATAATTACTTTTTTATACGAAGTAATAAGAAAGTAGGTATAGTAATCGTGATTTTTTTCGCCTTTTGTTTTGAACAAAATTAGGTTTTTTATGAATATCTTGAAAATGAAACAATTTTTTATTCTTTAACACTGGTTTAAAATTAAATTTTCAACGTATTTTGTTTGAATTTTTTTTAATACTATCAAAAAAATTTCAAAAAAACGAGATTAATAAAACACATATTTTTGTCTTAAAATTCAGTTATAATGAGTGGGACAAGGACAGATTTATGCATATTGCAATAAGTGCGACAGAGACTTCCAAAAAGCTATTTGAAAATTGCTCAAAATTTAAACACGACTTTTACAGGAAATTTAACTAAATTTCTATATTAGTCCAGTCAATCTGTCGAAATTTGTGGAAAAAATTACCCGGTAAACTTTCTCTTCATAAATCGTTAGGGGGTCATGTGGAAAGCTTAAATTCAAAAACTCGGGAAAATCCTCGGACCCATTTTTTGGGAAATCCAAGAAGTGTTCGGATTTGATTTTACGGGAGAACGGTGAGTTCCGGAAGAAAATTTTGTTAATAAATATTGTAGACGGCAATATTTTCTACAATTTATCTCTAAGGATCGATGCGCTACGACGAAAAATGCCAAAAGTAGAGGGCGCCAAAGTACCCAAAAATGAGTTTTTTCACTTTTTTACATTGAAAAAAATTTTTTTACGCACAACTGTAAATATAAATGTTGACAAGCGAAGAAAAACACACAATTTTTATATAAACATTTTTTCTCTACGATCCACCGTTTCGGAGATACAGCATGCAGAGTTGCGAGTTGTGTATTTTGATACACACACCATTGAAGGTATGAAGGAAAAGCACGTGAAATTTCAAAGTGCCGTTCTTTAAAGATCCATTTCTGGACGTGTAATGAACGATATTTTTTATTATACTTATCTGAAAACAACGCAAAAAAGATTCGATGTAAATTTAGAACATTTTATTTTCAAAGTAATAATTATACATCGTAAAAATAGTAGGCAAACACGATTAACATTTCCACTCCACATGCTGTATCTACGAAAGGGTGGATCGTAGAGAAAAAACGTCTATATAAAAATTGTGTGTTTTTCTTCGCTTGTCAACATTTATATTTCAGTTGTGCGTAAAAAGAATTTTTTCGATGAAAAAAAGTGAAAAAACTCATTTTTGGGTACTTTGGTGCCCTCTACATTTGGCATTTTTCGTCGTAGCGCATCGATCCTTAGAGATGTAGATGTAGAAAATATTGCCCTCTACAATATTTATTAACAAAATTTTCTTCTGCAACTCACCGTTCTCGCGTAAAATCAAATCCAAACACTTCTTGGATTTCCCAAAAAATGGAGGATTTTCCCGAGTTTTTGAATTTAAGCTTTCCACATGACCCCCTAATGATTTATGAAGAGAAAGTTTACCAGGTAATTTTTTCCAAAAAGGACCCTTTTTCCCGACAGATTGACTGGACTATATGGTTTAATATAAAATATACGAAAGAATCTAAATACATCGACTTTAGGAAAAGTAATTTCCAAGCACAATTTTTTTTTTGTCCTAAAATTTAAACACGATTTTTACGAGAACTTTAGCTTAATTTTTTTAGGAAAAGTAATTGCAGTACTAGATATATTGCACGGTATAAGAAAGTCATGTGTTGGACACATTCGATTTTTTTTATAAATTCGTTTCTTTTGCAGTATTCTAGGCGGTGTAACCCTGAGCCCCCGCCCCAACATCTACTGCCAACAAAACATCTCCGACTTCTCAGTCTGCGACACCGAACAAAAAGAAATCGCCATCGATGAAAACTATTGTCTTAGCGTGGACCATCTGGGACGTCCCAAAGATATCTACAGTTAGTTACACAATATTTCTTAACACACAGAAATTTTTTCATTTTTTTCTCGCTAGGTGATCCCGATTACAAACTAAAATGTATCGGTTATTGGAAAGAGAATTTGAAATCATATTTGATCACATACGACGAACTGGATCCATTTTCCAAGTATCGTTGTTGGGTGTACCAAAGGGCTGATTTAAATAGGGTTTTGATGTCGCAAGGTAGGTGTGAAAGAAATTGCTTCGTTTGTGGTGAGAGAAAAAATGTAATTTGTTTTTGATCGAGTCGCAAGATTGTTTATTGGAAATTTTGGTGAGCGCGAGGAGGACGAGTAAAAATACGCGACCTTGAAATGAAAGCGTTTATTTTAACAGATGGAATTTAATCCACAAGTCGAGTTTTTTAAACTATTCACATTAGAGATTCTAGACAAATAATTAATAAAATAATAAAGAAATTTAATTTATTTCTTTACAAAAATAATCTAGATTTCGCCGTAGGTATTGATTTTAAGATTTCCTTCGTTTTGTCTTCTTTTCAAATCTCTTATTATGTTCGTTAAGTGCCTAATCCACAACAAACCCGTAGCTTTAATTAAATTGTCTCGAAACAATAGACTCGACTTTTTTCTTATTTACTGTTTAATTAAGGATTTTTATCTTTTTCATCCTCTTAAAATTATTTTTCTTTTGTATTGTTAGCTATTGGACCCTTCTGCGACTTGAAACAGGATGTCACTTCTTGGAATTATACTGAAGGGGCAACTGTTGCTATTGAAATGCAGGAATATGAAAGAGAGCGTATGTATTGGTTTTTTCGGTGAGGATTTTGTTTGATTTTGTATTGTTTAGGGGATGCTTGTCCGATGCATTTTGACGATGGCGGTAATCCGTGGTTGGAGACTGAGAATACTATACAAGTGTTTAATTTTGGACGTGATTATTTTAGTCCTTATGATAATGCTTATCATACTGGTGCTTATGAAAATAGTTATTATAATGGAGGGGTGGAGCAACTTTCAGCAAGGTTTGGCTTGGTTTTGGTTGTTGTTTTGAAGATGTTTTTGTAACAATTTAATCCAAAAATAGTGCACTTATCTATAGTGGTAGGCGATAGTTAAGGTATGTTAATTTCGTCCAATTTTCCGTCCATTTTAAACTCGAAAGTTGATTGTATGAAAAGACAATATTTTCGGAAATGGGGTGAGTACTACTGTTTAACAGTGGCCTTGTCTTATTATCAGTAAAATTTAGATGCTTTAAGAGTTGAGTGCTTAAAATATGTACTTCTGTAAAAAATGTGCAGGGTGCTAAAAGATGAACATAGTTTCATTTTTGACCATAATTAATAAATAAAGCTTAGTTAATTATTTTGTGCCTTCGTAATTGAAGCGGAAATTAATTTCTTGTGGGTACTGACATTGTGATAACTTTTTTAGTACATATTTTTGAGATTTATTGTTAGAAATTCGCCTACAATTGCTCTAATTGAATACATTTATAGATGCAAATTTATTTTATTCTGTGTTTCTCAAAATTTCAAGGAAATAGATATACATTTTGTGTATCCAAATTCCAAAGATAATACCAAAAAATCAGAAAAAACTGAGGTGAGTACAGCTTTTTACAAGTCATGAAAATTGTATTTGGAGGCCTGTAATTATTACTACAAATTTTAATTTTATGGTAAAAAATGAGAAAGAGGTTTATATATTTAACACTGATTTTCTTTGTGAAATTTTTTGGTTTATTTAACTAAATTTATATTTTGACAAGGTGAAAGAAAATTGTGATTCGTTCATTTCAGGCACCCTGTAATTTTCTTACACTAAAGAAGCAGCAATTTTCCCGATAAATATCTGACAGCATTTAATTGATACAAATTTAATTTTATTATAGATTTGTTAAGTTTTATTCTTTATATAGTTAAGATAGGTATTTTTTATAAAGTGACGTATCAGGATCTATGTACATATTCTAGAGTAACGTTTTTATATTTTTCATTGATATTTATAAGATAGTCTGTGAATATTTTATGTAATTATTATACATTTTTTCTGTAATAAAAAGCACGAAATATCTACGTAAAATCATTTGTTTTTATTAAGGGTATAGAAATAAAACAAAATCATAATTAAAATGGAGAGAGCTTTAATTTTTTTTGTGTAACATAGCTGACATGACACATAGTACCTATACATACACGGGGGCTGAGTATTACACCGACAGAGACATTATGAACTATGTACAGATGTATAGTCAGTAGGGGCGGTGTGTCTTCCTACATAAGGCATGACATAAGGGTCGTGGAAAGGCCAAAAAAAAAGAAAAAACCCAAAAGAACAACGTACACTCCCAGGAACTGCGGGGAACAGGCTGCGCTTCAGCCCATAAAATTCAGTCAAAGCGTAGCAAACATAACAAACGCCGCGACCAGCGCGGAGTAGCGGCTTTGGGAGACAGAGGACGCCAGCGTCTACTGCCGAACACGCCACCATAGCTGCACCTTCTCGGTCAGCTTCCTGCAGAGGCCCACTAGCCTCCGTCACATCGGAACATCAGCTTCCGATTCGGCTTCGCCCTCCTCCAATGTGACTTGGAAGCGGATGCCCGGTCGCTGGGAATCACCCTGCACTTCTTCGGCTGGTGGACTTGGCGGAATGGCGCTCTGGTACCAGTCGCGGTTTTCCTCCAGGGTGTCCAAGATGTCCTGCGCGTCGGGGTGCACTAGGTCAGCCCATGTCTCCCACAGAGGATGTACAATGTAATCAATGAAACCAACTTGGGATTTTTCTATAGTTGCCGAGTGGCGGTCACACATTGGACTTATGTCCATTTTGGCTTCGCGTTCCTTGTCGCCTTGCTGGAAGAACTCTTCCATAAGTAAGGCTACCCAACGCTTATACAATACTAAAGGTTTGGTGGGGTTGCTCAAGTCAGCACAGTGCACTAGGTTTTCTAAAACTTGTATACGATCCGTGTAATTGTCTAATAAAAGCACACCGGAACCGGCCACTTTCTTTGTTTCAACCATCGTCTTCAAATCTGCCAGCAGACTCATGTGTTTCGACATGTCAGTGCTCAACACCATGTCGATGACCATCTTCCGAAGCGTCTGTCGTTGCTTTTTGCTCATATTACAAAAGATATCGCAACCGTCGTTTGACAATAATTTAAACGCAACAGCCAAGTGATGGTTTTCCAAGACACTTTCATCATTATACATCAAAGCTAATTCAGAACTAGAGTTAATCAAAAATTGATTGGTAAGTCCAGGATGGTCTACGTCGTGGATGCACGCAGCAAACAAAGCCGCTGTCACCTCCAATGGTGTAAACACCGACTCCAAAGCTGGCGTGTTCAACAAAACATTGGTGCTTTGCGTAACATCCGCCGCATGCAACGAATTATGAAAAGGATTATCCTTTACATAGTGATCCTCCAACGTCATCATGAACGTTATGAAAGTTTTCGGCGGAATCATCATCGCCTTCATTATATCTCTATTTGTAAAAACTGTGTAGGCAACGCAGGTCAATGGACGTCCATTGCTCAGTTCGCCTATGCGGAAGATGTCCACGCCCCAGCGGTCTATTTCCATTAAACATTTTCCTAGTTCTTCTTCGAATGGCGTTTCGACACCGTGTAGGGGTAAGCGTTCGCCGGTGAAGGAGTTGGTGTGGCACAGCGGTTTACGGTTCACCCCCGAAATTTGGGACATGGTCGTGTGGGTACCGCGGGGGCGCTCCTTGCGTTGCGCACCCTTCGGCGGCTCCTCGGCGTCCTCATCAATGCGTAGGGATGGGATGTCCAATTCTTGTTGTTTGTCTGGAAAAATTAAAAAAAAACTATTGTAAAAACATTCAAAAAAATGTTTATGATGACGAAAGAGAAGTTATGGAGAAATTTTTCAAAATAATTCGAGATATGTACAAATTAATTATGTAATTATAATGAAATTTTGTTAAAACTTTTCAAAATTGCTACTCACCAAGGAAAGTAGAACAAATATATTCCGATATTTGATTCCCCGACTTGCTGGACTCGGAAAAGTGCGACAACTCCTTGTTCAGCATGCGTTTGAACTGCAAAAAAGAAATTTTATTAATTAACATAAAAACCTGGTTCCATATTATCTAAACTACGAACTTTTTTCTTGTCGTAGCTAATAAAGCCATAAACATGTAAAATCTCAGTGTAGATCATCGTCTTAAAATCAATTAAATCGAAAAAAATCTGTTCGTCCCACTGATGGTTACAGAACACAAATAACCAAATACAGCCCAGCCCACACGACAAAGTTCTAATGGGAAAATGTGACACACTTTGTGTGAAACTTAAACTTTATGATACGACAGGTTTTACGTAATTGTTTCTGTTTTATGACTTTAATCTGTTTAATTCTCTGGACAAACAATGCATTTTTGAATTACGTTTTAGAAAAAAACAGCTAAAAATACTCCTTATCAGCAACAATTTTACAGTCTCTCAGTCTGGCTAATTGTAAAAAAAACAAGAAATATTTTGCGATATTTAATTGTTTAATTAGCTGCACCTAATTGAAATTGATTTCAAATTTGAGGCAGGCAAGGCGTTTAATTGACGTAGGTTATTTTATCGTTATGTTTCTTCGTTTTGCAATTACGTTTGATTAACTCAAATTGATTTAGAAAATCATGTACAGCAAGCGTGGTCAATTACAACAAAAACGAAAACAAATTTAATCCGATTAACAATCTATCGACAAGGAAACAAGAATAATTTATTTGTAAAGTTATTTATAGATAAGACAAAGTTTCAATTAAGTTGTAGTACAAGTGTGTGAATAATAGTTTAATTGAAGGGAAATTCTTAGATAAACAGAACTAGAATTGAAGATAATATGATCACGTTTTTTAAGTTGAAGAAATATTACTTGTTTAAGTTCAAAAAAATGTTAGAATATTATTGAAAAAAAGTTAACTTTTCCTAAAATAAACCCAAATTTTGAAAAAAGTTTTTTTACTTGGATTTTTACCACAATATTTGAAATCCAAAAAAATAAGACCTCACATCAGTTTCTTGAATATTTTAGGTAATCTTGAACGAATTTCCAGAATTTTATACCAAAATTTTGGTTTTAAAAAGTCTAATTTAATTCTCAGCATATTTAATGAAATTTTCGAAAAACCTGAAAAATGATCAATGAATTATACCTTAATCTCTGCAATAGCAGCAGTGATGGCAATATCGGCCATAATGTTAAGCCACGGCAAACTATCAAAAAGTTTTTCAGAATTCGGCGGGATTCTCTCAATAAACTCCTCCTGCGACACAGCTTTCTTCAGAACCCTTCGATGGGTAGCAGTCGGATTATCATCCGAAGATAACATTGTTAACAAGAAAATCTCAAAAATTTCCAAAACCACTTAGCACTCCTACTTTAAACCAATTAGTACTCCAAGATAATAAATATAACAAACAATTGTTTATCAATGTCAATGCGCGCTCACTACAAATTATTCGCCTCAATATGTTGCTCTATGAAACAGTTGAATGCGACTGGCTAACTACGATAAAGCTGATTTCTTAAATACTCAACGCGCCTACTACGTTTTCCGATTCCGAGCGCTTATCCCAAAATATACGGGGTATCATTATAATGTAAACTGACTCACTAAGCGTTAAGTGTGTGTCATTTCGCTCGTATGTAGAATTGCTGGGAATCAGCCCATTGGTGTTGTGTTTATCTTGTAGTTAAGCCCCCCAGACGCAGACCAAACAGCGTTAATTTACTGCTTTTGTTTTGGTTTTTTCGTCGTTTCCCTTTATCTGGCTTATTATTGTTTTTATTGGATATTATATCTGTTGTTGTTTTTGATTTTTATTAGGTGAATTTTCTGATGAAAATTCGTAATGTTTACCTAAACATACGCACAAACCAACTCAATCCCACTGGTTTTTTTTGGTATTATTCAAGTGCATTGTTTTGGCTGTTGCAAGATTTGACCTAAAATAACATTGTGTCTATTGATTGCCATTCCAGTTAATAATCATTGCGTGTACTGTTCGCACGTGCGGGAAAATATTGTCATCTACTCCCACGCAATCAAACCACAAACATATTAACGCAGGATATGGATAAAAATACAATTCCCGTGAAAGTTGTTACGCTATTTGCAAAATTGAAGGAATTGAAATTTCCACAAACTCAACAACTGTTAATTTGGCAGAATATCAAAAGATTGTATCGGGGAAACAAAGTGATTCTGTGAAGAAGGATTATTTCGTTATTAATAGCCCCCAATTTCAGCTTCAAGCGTATTGTAAACGTGACTCTAATGAGAATAACGGGTGATATACAGAAGGGAAACTATCGGATTTCTTTGTGCTGTTCTATAGCTATAAAAACATCCAATTATGGGTTAAATTTATGTAAAGGTGCCAGAGGATGAAACGAAATGGCCGCATAGGATACACAAACGTCGCCAAAGAAAATATTTACAATTAATTTTTACTCGTCGAAAGATAATTTTGAATCACTTTTTACAAAATTTTGGTAAAATACTTGACGCTTTTCCCAATAATTAACTTGAGGTAAAGAAGTAAATTTTAAAATTCAAGAGTTTTTACTTTCTTATACGAATTAATAAGAAAGTATAGTAATCGTGATTTTTTTCGACTAGATTTTGATGGATTTACACGTTTTGAGGCCCCCTGAATCCATTTTGACCATTTTCGCCATGATGTCTGTATCCATCATAACTCAAAAATGAGTTATCGGATTTGATTCAAATTGAATATTTAAGAGTTTGAACAAATTTGTGGGTGCCACATTAAATCTTTTTCATCTAGCACCAACACAAAGTGGTACTTACCTGAAGACATTTTTAGGTTTTTTAGGAATATCTTGAAAAATAATTTACGAGATTTTTTTATTCTTTAACATTGATTTAGAATTGAATTTTGAACAAATTTTGCTTGAACTTTTTTCTGAAATTCCGTCAAAAAATTTTCTTAAAATAAAACACAATTTTTGTCGTAAAATTCGGTTATAGTGAGTGGGACAAGGACAGATTTATGCGTATTGCAATAAGTGCGAGAGAGACTTCCAAAAATTATTTGAAAATTGCTGGAAACGCTGAAAATTGAAACATGATTTTTACAAGCAATTTAACTTAATTTCTTTAGGAAAAGTATTGTGGTACTATCCGTAGGTATAAGAAAGTCATATGTTGGACACATCAGATATTTTATTACAGTATTGGAAGTTTGATTTTTTTCTAAATAATTAATTAAGTTTACAAAATATGGATCCTTTTATAATTATGATAGAACTAAAAATACGTTTTTCGTAAAAGAGATTTCGTTTTAGTTTTATTACCTACTTCTGGAAAAATCTATTAATAAAACATTCACGAAAAGCAAAATTGATAACAATCCAGCAAATGGATTAAGAATTATCGACTATTTTCTTCCAAATTTGACAATTCTTTGATGCAGTTGTTCAAAATCTCGAAAAATATGCGTAAATAATAATACATCTTTTAAGACTACAAAAATAGAAAAATCAAAGCTGTAAATCTCAATTTATGGTTTATTTTTCTAAAAATTAAGCGAAATTTATAGACGCTTTTTCAAAAAAGAGCCTCGAATTTCTGTGGCTCTTTAAAAAAATGTAGGTATATCTAAGTATGTATGTTAAATATTTAGGAATTAAAAAAGAGCATATAATTTCCAAAAATCTGTCAGTGGTTCTCTAAATATAAGCTCATGTATTTTATTATTCTAAAACAAAGATTTTTCAAAGAAAATCCGACCTATGAAGTGCAAGGATAAAGTCCAATAATAATTTGATTTTAGTTCACATTCTACTAAAAAAGGTCAGAATTACATCAAACGAATTTTTTACTCAATCAAGTTCATGGTCATCAATTACTAGCGATTCTAATTTAAAAATCTATAAGATAATTGAGATAATCTCTTGAATAATGATTCAAATTACGTAGATAAAAGATGATGCTTTTAAAATTACTTAACCGCACTTAATACTTAACCCAATTTTTCGAAGTTGTTATAAAACCATTCGAATTTCTTTTTTTTTGCATTTACGCACCAAATCAACATTTTCCGCAATAATTATTATGCTAAACACTGCGTGGTTACCAATTAGAATAAACTACATGGTAAAGCTGCGCAAAAATCAATTGGAAACTTTTTTATGCAAACTAAACGCCTTTAAGCCAGGCTTACTGGCGATGAATTATTATTTTATTGAAGTATAATATATCAAAAATTCGTTTTGCATATTCATATTATATTTTAAACAACTTCTGACGTACATGGTCTACCAGTAACTTAACTCGAGGTGGAAAAATTTTTTACTTAGTTTACAAAAAATGCAACTAAACCCACACATTGGACACGATATCGAATGATTTAATTTTATTGTTTGTGTTGTAATAAATTTCAAGAAGATTCATTAATTCGTTACGTATTTGTTATAATATAAAATTGCACACCACGACATGATGCAGGAAAGTTTGTGACCTTCACTTGCATTTTGTTATATAAATATTACTACAGCTAACAAAAAAACCAATTTTAATCAGGTTTGTAAGTTGATAAGTCAAAATATGTTATTGTTTCATAATCTTCAAAAATATTCTGCTTGTCAGTGCGTTTAACAATAGTTTTTTTACGACGTCCCTGACTAACATAAACGATAACCGTATATAATTAAACCAATCAATTAAAAGCAATTTCAAATCACACAAACACTTTAACGTGTTGTTTTTGTAAATACTCTCTTATAATCATCAAGTAGCAAAACACTACATTGTATAATGTTTATTTAGTAACTTGAATCGAAAAAATTCCTCAAAACCCATAAACAAGTTCAAGAAAATTCACCTGTTGGAAACTAACAAAAGAAATCGTCAGTAAATCATTTCCCGGAACAAATCTATTTCAAAAATCAAATAAACAAAGAAGTGTGAAAGATGCGGCACAGATGACGCTTTATTCTGCTTAACTGGGAGACGGAATGAGGCAAATAAATTTTCAGCACACGCCATAAATAAGTATGTGAAATTGGCGCCAGGAGGAAAAGTATAACGGATTCTGGAAAGTAAAGTAAAGAGCCAAATACGCTAATATATTTTAAATTTCGCACCACCAAAAAATCTACACTTTAGATTTGAGGGTCCTTTTCATACCCTACTTCAAATTTTACTTTCCCGGCATCGACTGTAATAACTCAATAAATTATTGCTCACCATGTTAATTATTGTTATTGAACAATATTTGCCTATCTAATTGAGCGCTGTCCGGTAAAAACCACTTAATTACTAACTTCTTGTTGAAATGCGCATTGTGTAAATTTATTTTTTCCGGGTCTGCAAACCTTTATTTTTGTTCCAGTCACATTATACCATATAGGGCTAACTGGCGCGACAACAGAATACATTTTCCTCTCAGACAATAACCCAATGACGACAATATACCGTTTTGGTACCTACGTCAAACTTTTGACCATAAAACCAAATCTTAATTTCTCCCGGGGCATTACCATTGGATTTTGGGCCCAAGGCAGCCAGATAAATATAGATTAATATTATCGGTTTGGTAGCTACATTAATAATCTGTTGATCGACGATGTTTCGCTTTGATTTAACATCAAACACACCCAAAGTTTGTTTTTAATGCGTTATATTGTCTATTCTGTGGCCTTTGTAGATCCGGGTTGGAAAACGAAATAAAATCCAAATAAATTGCACCCTTTTTCACAATAATTAAATACCATTACTTTAAGTTTGTACGTGGATATACAGACAACTAGCTTGTAATTAATTACACGCGGATGAATAAGCAAATAAAGTACTTGTAGTCGTAGCTAACCGTGTCTTTAATTAGTTGCGTTTAATTGCACCATTTCAGCCTGTAAACTGTGCGCCATGAAGAATTTATTTCATAACTGTTTTATAAGTTAAAGTTGGTAATCGCTAATTAAATTATCTATACGGTAATCCTATCTGTATTATTAATCAACTTGAGTTTTTTTACTACGCGTTATAACCATATAAAGAAGTTAATTTATTGTCATCTGGTCATACAATAGGATACAAAACGTGCATGACCTTACATAACTTTTGTAATAATTTTGTTGTGACGAAAGAATTTCTCTTAAAGTTAAGGCAATAATCAAGTTAATTAGCAAATTAACCAAGTCACGTGCTGTATTTGCCTTGAATTGGATATAATTTCACATCGGGACGGATTTTCCGCCGTGCAACTTTTTTATATGGGAAAGCACATTTATGCATTAGACTTTGGCTATGTTCGTAAAATTGGTTTAGAGAATATCCCGAAACAAAATTAAATTAGTTTCGTGGAAGCACAGGACGAAAATAAATGTGTGGAGAAAAACTTTGCACCGTAAATTTAAACAGATTTTTTGGTCAAATTTTTGTTAAATTTAAATTAATACTTTTTTTGTGGCAGGTCGAAAATAGAACAATTTGGTTTTTATCTGTAAGAGATAAACTATCTGGGTTTTTTATAGATATCACTTTTTACCGCTGCACGTGGATGAAACTTAAAAAAACGAGGAAAAATTCTGAAATAATGCAATAATTTTACATGTGCAGGAATTTATTTACATGTTTTAATAAAAATGCTATTATTGTTTATATTAACATAAAACTAACAACGAAGTTTCTAAGTAATGTGTGAGCGTTATTTAGATAAAGATACAGGTTAAACTAATACACCTATCGCATCGAAGCGAAAATTGATACACCGCATGCGCACTTTCATTTAAATACATATTTACCCCCATCCCAATTCATGAATACCAACCATACACCTAACTACCAAAACCAAACATCCCTAAATACTTGACATTTGTTTTAACAATTAACCTAAAAATACTGGTTGTTATAGCTGAGATTATTTTATATAAAATTTCATGTTGTCTGCGCTTCTTTTAAATTAAATATACCGAAGTGTTGCGTTCCAAATTGCCCAAATTCGTCTAAAAATCTAAAGTTATTTTAGACAGCTTGCGGCTGCAATCGCTGTCAATAGTACCAACCTAATAAAGCAAGTAGAACTATTTTATTCACGAATTTGAATTTGCCGGTCTTGAATGGAGTTCGAGTTCGATACAATCGGTCTATTGGAAAAGTTCCTAAAACTTTGATTTCTCACAATATTTTAGGCTAGACTAGGTTATGTTCACTCTTCAAAATTGCCGTCATTTCTAATTATTCATCTCAATTTTTTCGATAATTCTCAGCTGCATCCTGCTTGATTAATAACCTACTGGAAATTCCAAAAAACTATTATATTGTTTTCTATTCAAATATTAGTTTTCCCCTTCAAGAGCATTTTTTTACAACCATTTGCAAACAAATCTTTTATTACACACTATTAGTCAAACATACGTCACAATGTTAATTTAGAATATTTGACCCAATTTTCCACTGCATTCTCGGCAAGTGTCCTCCGGATTTACAAGAAAAGTCAACATTGATTTCAATGGAAAACTGCATGACGGAGGATTAAACATATTCCATATGGAAATAAATGCATACAAAAACAAATTTAAATTAACGTTGTTGTTAAATTATATTGTAATAAAGTCCTTCAAATTGCTTATGTTATTGTGTCCGTATTTTTAAAATAGGTTTTTGGCAAGTATTTAGCCACTTCCCAAAATTCGCTTTATTACAACACAGTGAGAGACGATTGCCGCCGTGCTGTTTATATACAATTCTTCTATAAATATTTCTAGGAGTTAATTCATTCAATTCCCAGCAAGTGGACCGAAAATATTTTAAAAGTCTAAAAGAGAAAATAGAACTAACTCAATGGGAGCGGCTATTTTTTGTTCATGACGACGAGAATCTAAAAAATTGCGAATATTTATTAGGTTAAGTTAGGTTAGGTTCGATTTGGCCGTAATTAAAAAAAATACTAGTATTTTAATGAATTTAGTTTTAATAGATAATAATAAAAATTCTCGCTACCTGGAATTAGCCAACTCATCACCGGACGTTGTTTCCGTACAATAAATAATGACTTATTATTATTAATAATAAAGAAATTTGCTTATGATGCTTATGCTAACAAAGTCACGTATACCATCATCATAAATTATTTGCCATTATTTCAATTACACACAATTAAAATATGTTCATCCGAGAGCAAACAGAAGGATAGTTGGTAAAACCAAGTAATGTATACCATCAGCACGCGGGTTTTATCATAGATCAAACATCGAGTGAAAACTTTTTTTTCTTAACTACTTTGGGAAGTTTTGTGTTGTGGTGTGAATCATTCTAAGAAGATAAATCGTCAGACGTGATGAGGTGACCGTTTTCCTTGTTGACTTGTTTGCATTCCAATAAAGTTATTTTCAAAAAACACAAGGTTCAACAAACAGTTTTGGCGCGCGACAGGAAAATTAGAGCAATAGATCGTCGTTTAATTCAAGCGAAATTTAGAATGGAAAATATAATTTCCTGGACCTGAGACAAGTGCGGAATATTGTGGTATTTATGACTCATTTTCTTTTTAGAAGACGACCAATAAATAACAGCAACAATAACATATCTAACATTATAATTGTATTTATTCTATATTTGTGTGTCTGAGACAAAATCATGACAGGATTTCTTATAAAACTCCAAAACATAAGGCTCTAAATATGGAATAATGTCATAATGAATCTCAGCAGATTTACCTTAAATGCCAAAATGGAATGTACATTAAAATTCCTGAAAATATAAATAAGAAAGTTTGCGCTGGTGTTGACTTTATTACAGATAATTTATTTCCGATATTATTTATAGAATCGAAGGGTGTGGTGTCCAAAATATAATCACGGACACAATTATCTTTGAAAATCCCTTCGTTTGATCGCGTCACCAAGCAGTCTCGTATTGCCGCAAGCCGAACTTGCACAGGTCAAAGTAAGAGTCCCTTGGCGATAACTCGCTCTCTGTGTTGATATTTGACTTCTGACCCACGAATTCCAGTAAATCAAAACCAAGAGCTATTTATAGCGTTATAATATGATCAATATCCAAAGCTCCTTCGCTTGGCGCAGTTTTTTCCTCTTACATACGTTATTATTTGCGGATAAAACTAGAGAGAAATGCCTGGGAAAAAAATAATATTTTTGATAGGTTTTCTTGATATTTAGATGAAATTTTACCGGTCAAAGAAGCTTATCGATAATCTTCTTGCGAATCGCAAATCGGAAAACAACTTCTCATCTGGGAAATGTCTTGATGCGCTCCGGAACCCGGACTATTTTTATACCGGTTTTTCCAGGGATGTAATAAGGAAAACATTTTCAGGAAAAACACATCACTAGTTCCAGTTATTCTACTCATGTATTTTTTGCTATCAAACAGTTAATTAATTATTTTTGTCATATGGTCGATTATTACATTATTACTCATGTCATTAGTCACCATTGTATAGCGAAAAAATTAGTGTATGTAACGTTGTTTCTTCAACAGTTTTTTGCTAATTAAGAGATAAATAAACATAGTTGAGCGTTTACGTTGGTTTATCAAGAAATTCATTAGGAGTGAAATAATGTTCACATGGTGGTGTTGCAGCTGAATGAAACGGAGATAGTGGATATTTTTACAAGAAATTTGACCTCAAATTAACTGGTCATCGGCATGGCTTTAAAGTATAAAGTTTTTATTTTTACAAAAAAGCAAGTTTGCATGGACTAACGCCTCTATGTAGCCAATATTACGAAAAAGCAAGAGAAATTTTTGTTCTGGCTGAAAAAGAATGAAATAAGTAAAAGTGCAAATCAAATTCTTAGAAAAAAAATGAGAGATTTGAGGAGGGGCTACTTACTAGCAACTAATAATTGTTCAACAGTTTAGTTGCCAAAATATAACAATATGTAAAAGTTGGAAACAATATTTTTTATTTTGGCAACTAAACTGTTGAGCAATTAAAGATTGCGTGTGTGCGAATCGATTTAATAGAAAATTTGAACTTCAATTTTGCGTTCTATCCCCAGTAAAATTAGATTAAAAAATGGCAAAATTGACACTATGGCCAAATTTTTGAGAGCAAGTCAAGGGTCATTGATGAAGCTCCGAACCGCAAAAATCCAACAAAATTTTCTAGTGCGTCACGTGATAAGGGTGATTTTTTATCTGGGTTTCTACTGGTTGGATTATAATGAATTTTTTTTTAAATTTATTCAGAAAAATATTTCAAATAATTTTTGTTTGAAACTTTTTTTGATAGCTCTTTAAAGAAAAAAGTTATAAGCTATAGACTGCCCTTCTTTAGGGGGTGAGTTTCTTCAATAAAACATACTGATATATTTTTCTATTGCAATAATGAAAAAATCTTCAAACAAAAGTTGTAGAGGATCTTATTTCCTACAACTTTCATTTTGTATATTTTTTTGTGACCCAAAAAGTACATGAGGTAGAGGGTGCCAAAGTTAACTGCGCATACAAAATATTACTTCTAATGGTAAAATTCGCGTTTTTTGGTAATCATCGTTATTAATGTTTTATTAATTGTAATAGTAAAGTATATTATGTATATTTGATTGAAAAAACACCGCAAAAAAGACCAGTGTTTTGCGTCCTCTACCTCATCTAATTTTAGTTTCACAAAAAAATACTCGAAATGAAAGTTGTAGGAAATAATATCCTCTACAACTTTTGTTTAAAGATGTTTTTCGTAATTGTAATAGAAAAGCATATACATTTTATTGAAAAAACTCACCCATGCACTAAAAAAGTGCAGTGTTTTGCGCCCTCTATTTTATGTAATTTTTGTGTCACAAAAAATACTTGAAATAAAAGTTGTAGGAAATAACATCCTCAACAACTTTTGTTTGAATATTTTCTTCATAATTGTAATAGAAAAAAAATTTAATAAAGAAACTCACCCCCTAAAAAAGAGCAGTCTTTTGTTTATAACTTTTTTGTTAAGAGAGCTTTCAAAAATATTTTTCCAAATAAAATAAAAAAATCTACATTAAAATGCAACCAATAGAGACCAAGGTATAAAAAATCACCCTTATCACGTGACACACAAGGAAATTTTGTTGGATTTTTGCGGTTTGGGGCTTCGTCAATGACCCTCGATTGTTCTCAAATTTTTGGCCAGAGTGTCAATTTTTGTAGATACTAGGTAGGTACTTTTTGATAATTTGACTGGGCTATTGATATTGTCTATTACAAACTTTATTTAGTCCGTAATCAAAAAGCAAACCTTAAAACTTAATCCAATTTATCCTTTAACCTCCTACAAACTTCCCCATGTTATTAATCACCAATTAACCGTCGTAATCGCTAAAAACTAAGCCCGTCTAAACTCTGCATTACACCAACGTGCAGGATCAAAGTAAGATTAAATCCTATTATGCAATGCGTTACCTTTACCTTGACACACACGCGGGATTAGCTGAATTTCTACATTCCCCAGAATTCCCCAGTTCGATATTACGATGCTGTCAAAATAAAACAAAACTATTCACTCAATATCGCTTCATTTTCAAATAATTGAATAAATTCCTAACGCTTAGACCTTACAACCTCAAATACCAGCCAGTGCGGTGGTGTGGGTTTAGGGTTTAGGGCAAAGCCGTAAGAATAAATTAATATCAACCGCCCTAAAACCCACGACGTTTTCCCTTGACGTTATTACATCGGCTTAAGGAGCTTAAAATTACACGTTGGAAACTATTTTTAACCCTTATAATTTTATTTTGGTATCAGAAGGTCAATGTGGGAAATTTAGGTCAGAGTTTGCGTTAATGTTGCAAAAAACTAGAATTTGGGTTAATAATTTTGTTTGTTTTGTGTTGTGTTGTATATATTTTATTAATTTACGATATAGGCAAGTTTTATTATTAATGTATTCATTGGCTGGGTACATCGTGGATAATAAATACAGTATACTATTGATTTTATTAGATCTAACCTAATAAAAATCCTGTGTCTATTACCATATTTATTTTTGTTTTGCCCGAATTGAATTATTTGTTTTAGTGGAAGAATTAGGAGTGTTTCTGTAAATTTTTTTTTATTGGAATAATTTACATATAAAATCTATTTCCAGCACGCACTTTCTGTCAATATTTAGGTAACATTTTCCTACTGACGTAAACAACTGTATTCAATAACAATACATTGTTAATAATGTTGATTCGAGGGGAACAGACTTCAGTTGTAATTTGGGCCAAAATACGATTTATATTTAGACACAAACACAACAAAAATATTAATCCAAATCAAGGGTAACCTCATTGATAACGTTATTTATTTAACAAGTTCTTTAATAAAGTGCTAAACATTCCGAATTGGCTGCGATTTTGTTGTAGTTTTGATTGAAAAATCACACACAATTAAAAGTGCAATTTGTGAGGTGGTGTGAATGGATCAAACTGCTGTGCTAATTTTTAGGGCAATACTGTATCTAGTAAAACCAATTTATTTTTGTCGGAAAAATTCCACTACGGGATGCACGAATCAATTATTGACCTGCACATCTGGGATAAATGTTATGTCCCTCAATGCAAAGTTCAATATTTATTGTGATTTATCAAAAAAAAATTAATTGAAGTGCACTTGAAGTTATTACAAAAAACTCCAGATGTTGTTATTATAGTGGCAGACATCTATCCTAGATTGTTTTGTGAACAATAAAATTATTATTACGAAAGTTAAAATCGATTGAAAATCGCCGCAAATAAACTGGCTGGGCAAGTGGGCATAATCTAATTATTTAAATGTTAACCTTTGATTTTCAAAAAACTCGTAAGAAAATACTCCGCCTAAGTAAATGACTCATGTTAGAAATATTATATGTAATGTATAGACAAATTTTCCAAAATCTTACAATAAGTTGCTGCATTAATATAGAAACTTTGTTAAAAAGTTCACTTATTTTAAGAAATGAGCGAAAGTGAAGAAGCTGGTTAAGAACCAAAAACCGAAATAAACAGCTTTGTTTATTTCGGTTTTTGCTTAGTAATCAAGGGAGCAATGTTGAAAAATAATAAGGCTATGAACCAGGACCAGATGGGAAATTCGTAATTCGCGAAATTCAACCCTTCAAGGTCAAGGTTGTTAAAGTTCAGATTCCAACTTAGAGAAAAAATCAAGATGGGCGCATGAGAGGGAACAATGTATGATGCTTTGTTACTTTAGGGAGCCTGTGATATTAAGTTGAAGTTGGTTGCATTTTTCGTTACGTTACGTTAATTTCATTAATTTTTACTTTCTTATACGAAGTAATAAGAAAGTATATCTAGTAATAGTGATTTTTTTCGACATCGAGATTTTGATGGATTTACACGTTTTGAGGGTCCCTGAATCCATTTTCACCATTTTCGCCATGATGTCTGTCTGTAGGTATCCACCATAACTCAAAAATGACTTATCGGATTTGATTCAAATTTCATATTTAAGAGTTTGAACAAATTTGTGGGTGCCACATTAAATGTTTTTCATCTAGCACCAACACAAGTGGTACTTACCTGAAGACATTTTCAGGTTTTTTAGGAATATCTTGAAAAATAAACAATTTACGAGATTTTTTTATTCTCTAACAT
Source organism: Pediacus dermestoides (assembly GCA_963942485.1). NCBI lineage: Eukaryota > Metazoa > Arthropoda > Insecta > Coleoptera > Cucujidae > Pediacus > Pediacus dermestoides. Next base: position 9,607,045 of record OZ012628.1, on the reverse strand, counting down.
TGATTTAGAATTAAATTTTGAACAAATTTTGTTTGAACTTTTTTTTGAAATTCCGTCATAAAATTAAAAAAAAACGCGATATTCTTAAATGTATTTCTCATAGTGCGCGTTGAATCGTTGAATCCGACCGACAGTCTAGATAGATTAATGACTAAAGGGACTTAGCTGCCAAACGGAAGGTCCCGGGTTCGAATCCCAGAAGGACCATTATTTTTTTTGTTATTTACTGGTTTTTATGGCACCGAAAACAATAATAATGAATAAATAAATGTGATTTTATACCGGGAGATTTTTTTAAGTTAGTAGTAGGTCAAAAATCTAAAATAAAACACATTTTTGTCGTAAAATTCGGTAATAATAAGTGGGACAAGTACAGATTTATGTGTATTGCAATAGTGCGATAGAGATTATTTGAAAATTGCTGGAAACCCTCAAAATTTAAACACGATTTCTACAAGAAATTTAACTTAATTTCTTTAGGAAAAGTAATTGTGGTACTATCCGTAGGTATAAGAAAGTCATGTGTTGGACACATCAGATATTTTTTTTATGTTGATACAAAAGATTTTATTGAAATTTGTTTTATTGCAAAACTGAATGCACATCTAAAAATCTTATTAAATTTCAAGTGTCAGTTTTAAAAAATCACAGTTTTAAAACCGCTGATCAGATTTTATTGAAATTTGTTTTATTGCAAAGCCGAATGTTGATTTTATTTAGAAAAAATGCATGAACTTTTTATTTTGTTGTTTTATGCGTTTTTCGTAGCGTTAAAGTTGCACATCTAAAAATCTCATTAAATTTCAAATGCCAGTTTTAAAAAATCACAGTTTTAAAACTGCTGATCATATTTTATTGAAATTTATTTTATTGCAAAGCTGAATGATGGTTTTATTTAGAAAAAATGCACGAACCTTTTATTTGGTTGTTTTATGTGTTTTTCGTAGCCACAAAGTTGCACTTCTAAAAATCTCATTAAATTTCAAGTGCCACTTCTAAAAATTTACAGTTTTAAAACCGCTGATCAGATTTTATTGAAATTTATTTTATTGCAAAGCTGAATTATGGTTTTATTTAGGAAAAATATACACGGACTTTTGTCTGGTTGTTTTATGCGTTTTTCGTAGCCTCAAAATTGCACATCTAAAAATCTTATTAAATATCAAGGGCCAGTTTTAAAAAATCACAGTTTTAAAACAGCTGATCAGATTTTATTAAAATTTATTTTATTTCAAACCTAAATGATGATTTTATTTAGAAAAAATGCACGAACTTTCTATTTAGTTGTTTTATGTGTTTCTCGTAGCCTCAAATTTGCACATCTAAAAGTCTCATTAAATTTCCATAGCCAGTTTTACAAAATCACAGTGTTAAAACCGCTGATCAGATTTTATTGAAATTTATTTTATTGCAAAGCCGAATGATGATTTTATTTAAAAAAAATGCACGAACTTTCTATTTGGTTGTTTTATGTGTTTTTCGTAGCCTCAAAATTGCACATCTAAAAATCGTATTAAATTTCAAGGGCCAGTTTCAAAAAATCACAGTTTTAAAACCGCTGATCAAATTTTATTGAAATTTGTTTTATTGCAAAGCTGAATGGTGGTTTTATAAAAAAAATGAATGGACTTTTTATCTGGTTGTTTTATGCGTTTTCGTAGCTTCAAAATTGCACATCTAAAAATCTTATTAAATATCAAGGGCCAGTTTTAAAAAATCACAGTTTTAAAACCGCTGATCAGATTTTATTGAAATTTATTTTATTTCAAACCTAAATGATAGAAAAAACGCACGAACTTTCTATTGGGTTGTTTTATGTGTTTTTCGTAGCCTCAAATTTGAACATCCAAAAATCTCATTAAAATTTAAGTGCCACTTTTAAAAAATTACAGTTTTAAAACCGCTGATCAGATATTATTGAAATTTGTTATATTGCAAAGCCGAATGATGATTTTATTTAGAAAAATTGCACGAACTTTTTATTTGGTTGTTTTATGTGTTTTTCGTAGCCTCAATATTGCACATATAAAAATCTTATTAAATTTCTAGGGCCAGTTTTAGAAAATCACAGTTTTAAAACCGCTGATCAGATTTTATTGAAATTTGTTTTATTACAAAGCAGCAAAGTTGAATGATAGTTTTATTTAGGCAATATGCGTGAAAGTCATGTGTTGGACACAATTATTGAGTTTCAACTTTTCTTGGTTACTAATTTATCGTACGTTAAGTTAAGATGTAAACGAGCCTTTAGTTATTCTCAAATTAGACGATGATTCAAAACCACCTTAACCAATGCGTCAATATATTTTTCTGGAATTTGCTGCCACCATGAATATAAAAAATTATAATTCTTTATAGGTACCTACACTAAAGCAGTTTTGTTCCTGCTATAAGTAATTAATTAATAGCAATCATTATGCTATTAATTGTATTAAATGTACTACTAATTAACATAATGTCTATTAAATAACATAATTAAGTGATAACACAGTGGAATATTCATTAGTTATGCACTGCAGACAAATATTTGATTAATTCCACATTCCACAATTTCCAGAATGTGTTCTGTGTTTGTACATAGATAACTGTAAGCACCGTACCTTAGTAGGAACAATACAGAAACACATTCTTACATATTTGAAGAATGTTAAATGATTCACGTCCTATGACAATCACTTCTGTAAATTAATAAAAACATCTTAATAAGGTTGTTCCAGTGACTGATTTCACAAATGTTACAAGATTTCTCGGTATAAAGTGTTAAAAATAAAAGAAGCAAAAGTTTGGGCGTTTGGGCGAGTTATTCAACCCACGAATATTCAATAAATTAATTCGTGGATGCAGTTTCGTTGCTGCGGATTGCGTTAGAAATTTCCAGTAAAATAAAAACGTGACAGAAAATTTGTATAAGTAGTTAATTTATGCGCTGGAAATATTGAGAAAATTTGAGGTAGACGGGGAATTATTCAATTTATAATTCACAGAATTACAATGGCTGTTCGATTTCTGTCGTAAAGTCTCGAAAATAGCAAGCACAGCGATATGTTGTCACCTTCTCCCCCTACTATTCCTCACCCACCCTGTGTATATTCCCAATCACAACACACAATGCAAATCCCAAATTAGATATTAGATTGTGTCTGGGACACCCGACTCACCTTCAATGAAGCCATATCAGAGACAGACCGATGGGTCTGAATGGTTTCCAGTTGGTCCAGGCACCAGTCCAGCTCCTCCATTGTCTCCATGGCCATTTTCATGTAAGCCTCATCTGTAATAATTGCGAATTAATGAAAAAAGATTACCAACACCAAAACCGAATGAATGGGTGCGAGAGAGACAGAGCAAAGTCGATATAAAGCCGGTATTGTGGCAAATTGAAAAGATAATTGAAAATTGAAGTTGTGTCGCAGAGGAATTGGAACATCTTAATCACGTAGAGTTTTAAGTTACATGTAGAATGTGGGTTTGAAATTTTTATAATACAATACAAAGTCGTTTAATTGTTTGTTGTTACATAAGACGAGGAGATTTCCTTGAGACTTAGAAAATTTCTACAATTAATCGTTTGAATAATTCACACACAAACAAGAATGACCTTGAACCATCCTTATTGAAAAAACGATACATTATACAAATATTTGTTTACAATTATTATCGGACAATCCAAAGAAAAAACAAGTAAATTATGCGGTGATTAAAATTAATACAAAATACAATATTTATAACTACCCACATTATTTTTATTCCTGCGAGCAGCGCTTTGTACGGAGCATTTTTTAAATTGCTTTCCCCTTATTAGAAGTTACACGTGGATTAATAACCGCATCGCACCAGTATAATATGAAGAATAATTTACATGACAGAGTAAATAAAATACAAAAAAGTGTAGGCATGTTATTGTGTTGAAAAACATCTTAAATAATTGATGATGCTGCAAACAGCTTCTAACTAATAAAATCAACAATTGCAGGAGGTATTTACTGTTCAATTCTGTAGAGTTTTAATAGAAGGAAGCGTTAATTACGGCAATTAGGAGGAATTGTTTCGTCTAAACTTGTGGGGACTTCCCGCCAAAAATGATATAGGTACAATAATCATCAAATAGTTCAGTAAAGTATCACTTTCCACCCTAGTTACGTAAATAACTATTATACACCTGCTTCAATTTTTGTTTTTCAGAAATTATTTTTCAAATTCTGTTTTTTGCAAATTTTAAAGAAAATGTGTCACGTTATAATAAGAGTTTTAGGCGGTAAAAATACATTGGATTTTTCGTCGCCCCATCTAGTATTTTTACACACAATTACACGAGTACTTTCTTGTTTACATTTTTACAAACTTTCCCCTGGTTTTGTGTTTCCTCCACAAACCAATTCACAACCGCCTGAAATAAATTACAATATTATCTTTGAAAATTCGCCGACTTTCCCCGAGGGCAACAACATTAAAAGTAATTTGTTGGTGGGTAGAATCTTTGTAGCTACCGGCGGTGAAAATTAAAATTTTACACCAGCTGCTGCAGTAGATAGAAAATCAATCCGCGCGAACAATCGGACAAATCTCAAATTTTATCTCGGTGTAAATTAGGACAAAACCCTAAACACATTTTATCTGCCAAACCACGAACCGCAATAGTGAATGTTAAATGAAATCCTGTTGTGTTTAACAAAATCATAATAAAAATAATTACAATTATTCGAGAAACAGTTTTTTTTTAAGGATAAGTTAAATCCACGATATTTATGAGTGGTTCTCTGACGCAAATCCCGATTAAAATTTGTTTGCTAACACATTAAATTGATTATAAAATCAGAAAAATGCTTGTGCAGAATTTAGAGGTTAAATCGTTTCAACATTTTTTTTCGCATCTTCTTTGTGTATATTGTTGCAGAGATAACGGAATGTTTATAGAACACGGAAGCCTATTAAACTGCAATTAATGATTATTGACCTTAACATTTTGTATTATCTATTCGGTTGAGATTTTTTATAAATAGTTTATGTAATTGTTTTCTACCAGACTGCCTTGAAGGATCTACTTAATAAGTAAAAGTGAGGTTAGGATAGGTTATGTTTGTTTCAATTACTTCAAAGTATGATGCTTTTGTGTATGTTTCAACTTTACTGCTGTGACACAAAACTAATTTATTTTCTAAGGACCTAAACTATTTTGTGGAACTTTCGTCTTAAGTTAATCTTTAAATTATTTCCAAGAAGATATACTAATCCTTCAACATTCTTCACACGCACATCCTGATTTATATCGCGCTCAGTTTCAATTATGTAAAATTTAAAACTGCCCAAAAAACTCCTTTTATAATCGGCTTTAAACTTAAACAGTTAGTGGTAGGTATTTATTCAGATTAATACCCATCAAACGCTTTGTTCCCTCATTTTCTAAGCGTCTCTCGTCCCGGGCAAATTATCATTGCTAATATCAATTTGACATCATGTTTACACAAACAAGCAACTTTGTACTTAACTATATTGCAACAGAATAACCGGGACGGGGGTGTGTGTTAATGAGATGAAACTTACCTCCAGGGACCAAGTTTCTCGGTTGGGGGGTGGCCGCCGATGCGGCACCCGACGAACGCCGGCTTCTATAACAACAACACAAATATTAAATAATAAGCGGCATGGCGCACAAACTAAACCAATTATTATAATTATTTGGCGATAATAGTGGTGTTTGTTTTTGTTGCAGAATTAGATGAACCGTGGTAAACAATAATTACTTGGGGCATTTTAAGTATTGCTTAAATTAATTCAAAATCACAAGGGGGCTAGAGGTGGAATTCAAATGAGTCTTGGAATATTGTATGAATGGATGAATTGTTCTGAAGGCGTGGGAGTGTAAATATTTCCCTAAATGGGAAAGCATCATCTCTTGGAAGAAAGCTTAAAAAGTATGTTAGGAATCAGTGAATATTAATTGATACATTATCCGTTATTATCCTGAAAACCGCTCAGTTTAAGTCTGTAGATTATGTGGATTCTTCGAAGTAAAAGTCACCGTAAAAGGTTAGAGAAATTTATTCAGAAAGTTTGTAAATTCGAGTGGTTATAAAAAATAATTATTTTTGTAATAGTTAATGTCCTTGGGATAATTTTAGTAGCCAGTGATTACTAAAAATAATTACAACGTAATAGGTGTCCAAACAATGGAGGGAGATTATGAAAAAATTTCTATAAAACTAAAAATTGAGATAAGGTTTAAAGCCCATTCACAACCACTTAACGTACAGGACATAACAAAAAAACATAGCGTTCGACCAATAGAAAAATCTAAACATTTGTCACTGTCAATTATTATTATTGGCCACTTGATCAAACGTTATGTTTTTTGTTATGTCCCGTACGTTAAGTGATTGTGAATGGGCTTTTAGACCTTGAAATGGTTAAGTACTGTTAGGTTAGAACCAGTTCTCAAAACTTGAAAACTTGTTCTAACCTAAAATTACTTATCCATTTGAATTTTTAACCCGAGGTTTCAGTTTGAAGTTAAGTATAATTTCTCTTATAGAAGAATTTTGACAAAAATAGTAAAAATTGCGAGTGAAATAAAGTTTTAGAGCCGTTTGCCACGACACTAATTGTAGTATCTACTAACTTTCATACAAGTGATGCGCGCGCAGATTTAGTAAATTTGTTACAATAAATTAGAGCTTGTTCTATTTTCTTGTATACAATCTGACTAAATGTACGTAAATTCGGTGCAATAGCGTACAGTGAAGTACAGAAGAGATTTAATTTAGACCTATTGTTTATTATTAATTTTTCAACCAAATCTGCGCGCGCATAAATAGTATTAAACAAAAATATATTAAATTTTGTACTAAAATTAGCCCCGTGGCAAACGGTCCTTACTCATCGTTCTAAAATAGAAAAATTTTGAGAAATTTTTGGCTTTTTCGTATAATACTGTTGGACTATAAAAATAAACGTCATAAAATTGAAACCTTTTCCAAGATTCTAGAGGAGAGAATTAGGGAAAAATTTAAGTGGAAATTTTTAAGGTTAAATATTAAATCCAGGTAGGTAAACGAGGTACTTAGTGTAAAGTAACTGTGTGAGCTTAGGTCTTATTGGATCATGAATTAATAATTTTTCCATGTAAATTCATAGAATGCGGAAAATTGTCTCTACACTACAAGAAAATAAAAAGTAAATTTTCTTATACATATACAGAGTTGTGTGGGAACACCTGATTTCTGCCTAAACTTTTTTATTATCATTATTGGTCTTAAAAGAAATATTTGTAGTTTTTTTATTCTATTCAGTGACGTACTTTGTTTTCCAACAGCTACTCGATTTCTCGAGATATTAAGTGATCGGCAGTTTTTTTATGGACCACTTTGTATGTTTTTCAGTTTTCAATTAGACAATATTTCAACAATTAGAAGGATATATGGTTTGGTGGGTGTGCAACTTGTGGTTTTTTAAATATTAAATAAAATCATTCAAGAATAAAATAAAGAGTATTAAATAATAATTAATTAAATAAAAAACAGGGTAGCTGTTTTAACAACAAAGTACCGCTCAGTTTAAGTCTGTAGATTATGTGGATTCTTCGAAGTAAAAGTCACCGTAAAAGGTTATAGAAATTTATTCAGAAAGTTTGGAAATTCGAGTGGTTATAAAAAATAATTATTTCTTGAAACAGTTAGTGTCCTTTGGATAATGTTAGTAGCCAGTGATTACTAAAAATAATTACAACGTAATAGGTGTCTAAAAAATGGAGGCAGATTATGAAAAAATTTCTATAAAACTAAAAATTGAGATAAGATTTAGACCTTGAAATGGTTAAGTATTGTTAGGTTAGAACCAGAAGTCAAAACTTGAAAACTAGTTCTAACCTAACATTACTTATCCATTTGAATTTTTAACTCGAAGTTTCAGTTTGAAGTTAAGTATAATTTCTCTTATAGAAGAATTTTAACAAAAATAGTAAAAATTGCAAGTGAAATAAAGTTTTACATAATCGTTCTAAAATAGAAAATTTTTGGCTTTTTCGTATAATACTGTTGGACTATAAAAATAAACGTCATAAAATTGGAACCTTTTCCAAGATTCTAGAGAGAATTAGGGAAAATTTTAAGTGGAAATTTTTAAGGTTAAATCTTAAATCCAGGTAGGTTAACGAGGTCCTTAGTGTAAAGTTACTTGGTGAGCTTAGGTCTTAGCTTGGATCATGAATTAATAATTTTTCCATGTAAATTCATACAATGCCGAAAATTGTCTCTACACTACAAGAAAATAAAAAGTAAATTTTCTTATATTTATTTTCTTATACATATTCAGGGTTGGGCATATGTGTGGGAACACCTGATTTCTGCCTAAACTTTTTTATTATCATTATTGGTCTTAGAAGAAATATTTGTAGTACCTACTTTTTGTTTTATTCAGTGACGTACTGGTTTTCCAACAGCTACTCGATTTCTCGAGATATTAAGTGATCGGCAGTTTTTTTTAATGGATCACTCTGTATATTTTTCAGTTTTCAAATAGACAATATTTCAACAATTAGAAGGATATAAGGTTTGGTGGGTGTGCAACTTGTGGTTTTTTAAATATTAAATAAAATCATTCAAGAATAAAATAAAGAGTATTAAATAATAATTAATTAAATAAAAAATAGGGTGGCTGTTTTAACAACAAAGTACGTCACTGAATAGAATTAAAAAACTACAAATATTTTTTTAAGTGTAATAATAATAATAATAAAAACATTTAGTCAGAAATTAGGGGTTGCGACACATATGCCTTACCCCGTATATTTGAAATAAATAAAAAATAAAAAAAAAGTATTTAATTCGTATATAAAAGCGCTACATTAAATTCTCATAAGATGACAAAACCACTTCTAAATTTTAGTGTTTTTATGTATAAATAATCACAATCGGATTAGGTTTTTCCTTGAGTTTTTCTAGATATCTAACCTAATAAAATTGATAAATTGTAAGTCCAATAATTTAAAGCATCATTTTTAACAATACCTTTCCATAAAATGACATTAATTTGTTATCGAGAACCGCGAGAAAGATAATTGAGAATTTTTGTGATATTTTTTACAATTATTACACTCTGAGAAAAACGTGAGCAATTTTTCAAATAAAACTATCAGAAATATTTCGTATAACTACAATAAAATTAATAATCTTATTACAAGTCCTTTTATAAAAAAACATGTTAGATTTATCGCCTTCCAACATCATAAAATAATCGAATAATCCCACACTTCACCTTGAAAATAAAAACCATACTCCTAAAACCCAAGAAATACAGAAATGTTTTTGCACAGAATAATAAAGAAAAAATTGTTTCCACTTCAGCGGACAAACGATAATATTTCAGGACTGTCAACAAGAGTCTAAGTAGAAAGACAATATGTCCTTCAGTTAGACAACAAAATCGTGAAAAGCAACATTTTAGGAGTAAATTTAGTATACTATGTTCGAAAATATAATGAAAACCTTTTGATATCATTAAAAATGATTATCATACAAAAATCCTTACTACAAAAATGTTTAGTACTAACCAGTTTTATCCACTGTTGTAATTTAAACCCATTGTAAATAGTTTACTTCTAGTTGCAACGGCTTTTCTATGCATTTTTAGGTTAAGTACTAATTATTTGTTGTAGTACTATAAACCAAGCCCTTTGAAGGCGTTCTACGCTTGCGCAACAAGATCATATTATATTTAGGACTTATAGGGGCATAATGTATGTACATACGTTTTGTTATGATAATTGCTTATCGTTTTTGCTATTTAAAGAAACTCCACTGATTACCGAGTCCAAAGTTCCCAAGAATGTTGATGTTTATTTGTGACGATTAAATACCAATAAATATTAGCATCAAACTTGTAAATATTAAATTAAGGTGACATTTAATTTGTGATTCAAACATTTCAGCGTTTCTCCCATCACATCGTCCTTCCGAACTGGATCAATTTTTCATTTAATTACAGCCTCTCTCATACGCCATGTATAATATAATTGAAAGCTTTTAATTGATGTCTAAATTATTCATACACCGAAAAGCGTTTGCCATATTCCATATTAAAATTGGATTAGTATGTTCCGGACTATTTTTTATTGCCTACTCTATAGCCATTAAATCTGGGCAATTTGCCTTGAAAGTTATAGCTTTGGAGGCGGCGCGCCAAACTAACTGTGTGGAAAATGAAAAATTGTTATAACTTACTTGTTGAGGGGTACATTGGTGAGGTTTAGAAAATTGTTGCGTACACTGCGCAAACTGGCAAGTATTTGTGCGAATGGTGTGACGATAAGATCTTCGCCATGGCTGAAACAAGAAAAAACATAAGAAATTAATTATTTGCTACTTTAGGTACAGTAAACATAAAATTGGAGGGGGCAAATGCGATTTTTTTTGCTTCTAAACTAACATACAACAACATGCATTTTTTACCCAAAATACTTAGTAAACACCACAAATTACTACTCACTGTTTATGCTTAGCGGAAAAATGTTTCGCATATTTTATTCGGTACTTCAGACAAAAACATAAATAATCGTTTTTCACGATTTAATTAAGCAGCTTCTACAAGTCTATTTTTATCAGGTTCCAGTCGGTTTTAGAAGCTAATAAAATTTGTTTTGTTGACGGAAATTAAAAAAATGAGGATTTATCGTCTAATAAATATGTTAGTGATTGAATTTTATTGCTTTTTAAATTAGATTACAAAAGGACAGCAGAATAAATGAATTTTTTGTAATTTAATTGCGTCAATGGGTTAATTTTTTTGCAGTTTTGTAGTACAATAATAGTCGGTTTTCAATAACAGTTCTGCACGTTTCAGAATTTTGAAACTTTTTCTACTACTACGAGTTTTATTGGAATCCTCAATCCTTATCGTCTGGAATCGTTTGGGCATGTCCTGCCTATCTCAATAACTTCATTCTTATATGCACGCTGAAACTCTGAATCCCTCGTATTTCATGTTTCATCCCTGCCCGTATAGTTTTCGCATGTTTGAAAACTTTTCTTTCGAAATGGTCTATAGAAGCTCCAAATTTTTGGTTTTATGTATGTTTCGCCTCTTTATATCAAAATTGTAAGGATCATTCTAAAATAAGTACTAATTTTGGTTTTTCGTATCTACATCTCTTAATTTTATGATGAAAAATAATTCTTTTAGATCCTTTCGTCTTTTTTCTGATTTTTCTTATTTCTATACTGTCACAGAAATTTTAGGTGACGTTTTACCCTAGTCGACTCTTTGCTGCTTACTCTGCATCAAAACTTTGGCTTTTTGCTCATTAAATCCTTTGCCGTGCGTTCTAGTTTAGGTAAGGGCTCCTTTTGGTCTACCGTTACTCTTATAATCATTCTTATCAAGTTTCCTAGTTCGACGCGGTTTATTCAAGTCTACATATAAAACAATAGTTTTTCTCTTTTTTGCTTTTACGTAAAAAAATAACATCTATATTTTCCCCACCCAACATAAAATCCCAACATAAATTTTCCTCTCAAATAAATAATTCTCCTACAATATATTTTACATTTAGCATTTTTCCGTATCGATCCCGGGATTTGTTACAGGAACTTTCAATGATGGAAAACTCTTCAACAACAAACACACACATAAGCGGCGATATCAAACGAATTACCTAAACCGCTTTAAAACTTTTGAAATATTCATAAACCAAACTGTTTTATATATTTTGTTACATACACACTGATATTTTTGCGTTTAAACAACAAAACCAGACGCCGAAACTTGTTTATAAAACTGCCATATCAATAGAACTTTATACAATGCAAATTAATTAACTTTTAACGGTTATTCCTAATTATCCTGGTCAACTTTATCACCAAAACTGTCCAAAAAAACTTATACTTCCCCAACAACCATTAAATTCCATCGGCATATTTCTGCCTTCAGCGGATATAATATTCATTCCCAACACAGTTTTCAAGGGCCCTTTCATCGCGTTCTTGTTTTGGAAGAGCTTGAGCGTCTGCAGTCATCACCATGACAACCGCACCACCATCAGATACTAGCCACAAATTCAGTGCGGGGAGAAAGAACACAGACAAGTTCATGACATGCACACAAAAAAATCCTCATTTTTTTCGTTCGCATTATAATGCCTATTCGCAGTCGCATGTTAAATTACCGTATACCTTCTGTTTGAAATTTCAGCGCCCATTTAACAGTTTTTTTTTTCCTGGAAACGGGAATAATTTACTGTGGTGGAAATACTTTATTTTATTTATGGAAAGTTTTTATGGAATTTAAGGTAGTTCACGAAAAAAACCGCTTTGTGTTAAGGTGGCCAAAAAGGAAATTGTTCTTATCCATTAAGTTTTTATTTATGATTACCGATAAATTATTATTGGTAAGTTCGGTAAATTTATAAAAATATTTCGGTATTTCATAAATAAATTCAATTTTTTTTCTGGAAATAATGGTAATTGCAGCACATATATTAAATTAGACTAATTTCGGGTTTAATTTTCTGGCTCCCTCATACATGTATGGTTACCGATAAATTATTAGTAATATCGGTAAATTTATAAAAATATTTTCGTTTTCACAAAAAGAAACAATTTCTGCCTGGAAATATACCAATTTACACTTTATATTCAATTGTAACATTTATTATTATTATCATTATTATGTTTAATTTTCAGTCCCCCATTTACAGTTCATGTATTATTACCAATAAATTATTGGTAATTTCGATAAATTCATAAAAATATTTGTTTTTCATAAAAAATCAATTTTTGCCTGGAAATATGTTAATTTAAGTCCTAAATTCAATTACACTATTTTAAGGTTTAATTTTCAGTCCTCAATTTATAGCTCATGTATTATTACCAATAAATCATTGGTAATTTCGGTAAATTCATGAAAATATTTGATTTTTAAAAACAAATCGATTTTTGTCTGGAAATATGCTAATTTAAGTCATAAATTCATTTGTACTATTTTCAGGTTTAATTTTCAGTCCTCCATTTGTAGCTTATGTATTATTATCAATAAATTATTGGTAATTTCGGTAAATTCATAAAAATAATTGAGTTTTTCATAAAAAATCAATTTTTGCTTGGAAATATGTTAGTTTAAGTCCTAAATTCAATTACACTATTTTCAGGTTTAATTTTCAGTCCCCCATTTATAGCTTATGTATTATTATCTACCAATAAATTATTGGTAATTTCGGTAAATTCATAAAAATATTTGAGTTAAAAAATTAATTTTTATCTGGAAGTATGCTAATTTAAGTCATAAATTCAATTGCACTATTTTCAGGTTTAATTTTCAGTCCCAAACATGTATTATTACCAATAAATTATTGGTAATTTCGGTAAATTCATAAAACTATTTGAGTTTTTCAAAACCAATCGATTTTTGTCTGGAAATATGCTAATTTAAGTCATAAATTCAGGTACACTATTTTTAGGTTTAATTTTCAGTGCCCCATTTACAGCTCATGTATTATTATCAATAAATTATTGGTAATTTCGGTAAATTCATAAAAATATTTGAGATTTTCATAAAAAATTAATTTTTATCTGGAAATATGCTAATTTAAGTCATAAATTCAATTGCACTATTTCCAGGTTTAATTTTCAGTCCCCCACTTATAGCTAATGTATTATTACCAATAAATTATTGGTAATTTCTGTAAATTCATAAAAATATTTGATTTTTAAAAACAAATCGATTTTTGTCCGAAAATATGCTAATTTAAGTCATAAATTCATTTGTACTATTTTCAGGTTTAATTTTCAGTCCCCCATTTATAGCTAATGTATTATTGTCAACAAATTATTGGTAATTTTGGTAAATTCCGAGGTCAATTCATAAAAATATTTGAGTTTACATACCAAATCAATTTTTGTCTGGAAATATGCTAATTTAAGTCATAGATTCATTTGCACTATTTTCAGGTTTAATTTTTAGTCCCCCATTTACAGCTCATGTATTATTACCAATAAATTATTGGTAATTTCGGTAAATTCATAAAAATATTTGAGTTTTTCATAAAATTTTTGTCTGCAAATATGCTAATTTTAGTCATATATTCAATTACAGTATTTTCAGTTCCCCTTACACAATTAATGTATTGTTACCGTAAATTATTGATAATTCTGGTAAATATTAGAAAAAATCGTTTCTTCCTCAAATTATCTGTGTAATGTAAAGACTACATGCCTAGAATCGACTTTTTCCTTCAAAGCAAAATACCGCCTTCCCCATTTTGAACAAAACCACATTTTAGCGTGCTTAATTTGGAGATATTGTTACTTTTAAGGGTCTAGTTGGCTTCAGCATCAGCGCAAATTCCAGGTAGACACTCCTGCTGAAAGTTAATCAATACTAAAATATGAACTATGAGGCAGCAATAAATAAAAGAGCACTGTTAGAATATTAGAGAGCTGCAAGTTTATTTCCAGCACTAAGTACTTATGAAAAATTCTGTATTAAACGAGAAACTGTAAATAAACTTTGATTATAAATTTAGAAATCAACAAACCGTTTTACTCGTAGATTGCAGCAGCATTAAAACAGATTTAACTGAACTTTGGACGGTTTTCTAGGTAGATACCTGTCGACTGAATTAATTGCATTTCATTTGAAAATAATTACGTAGTTTTGAGTTTAATACAAATTACAACTCTAGAAATGGGTAGGGGGTAGATTCACGTCGAAAATATGCAATATACGTATCTTGTTGTGTGAATCCTCCCCTACAGGAATATACAACTGACAAAACCCATTGTGGCGAATCGGCTTTCGATTCAAAATAATACGAAATGACACAACCATGTCTAACGTGTAACCTGATAAGTGTCTGTGTTTTGCCGAAATACGAAGACGCACATCCATATAAGAGGATACATATAAGGGGAATCTTTGTGTGTTTGGATCATCCAATATTGTGAGCTCTCTGTTTGCCCAGCCACAAATCAGGTGGTAAGTTCGTTGTTTACCGACCAGCGAAAGGGAAAAAATAAGGTAAATTATTAGTGAGCAAAACAATTATTATTAGTGCCAGGATCAATTAATTTACTGCATGTTTTTGTGGGTATGTTTAGAACGGTTTTGGCAATAACTGGGCTGAAAACAAGACGGAAATAAAACTAAGAATTTTGTGTATGATTTTTGTAACTTTAATCGTCATTTCTGCGGGGGTTTTCATAAAAATAATTTAAACGTATTTCAATAAAAGAAATTTTTACAACTCTCCAAAGGAAATATCAAAATAGGTAGGTTAGATGAGCTAAAGTTATAACTTAAATATCAAAAAGTTGGCTTAGATGGGCTTAAATTATGACTTAACCTAACTTTTTTCATGGTTACTTAACTTAACTTAAGCTGATCTAACCTAACTTCTTAATGTTTTTTTTAAAGAATTGTAAAAATTCTATTTTGTTTGTCGAAATAAGTTTATTTTTTATTCTACTAGTACTTACAAGTTTTCATTTTATTTCTCGCATAGAAAAATATTATTGTCTACGTTTCAGGGATTTAGTCGACATTGACATTGAGTTGGATCCTCGTTTGGTTTACAATCTTCAATAACGGTTTTATTTTCTCACAAAAATAAATCGTTTCCGTGTTCTTGATAATTTACCGCTAGTAAAATTTTAATATGGTAGTAAAAATCGTCTACAAATCGCCTAGCAGAAGCAAAATCACTGCAACTTTATTATCATTGGCAGCTATTCAATGTTAACTTAAGTAAATATTTCTACAACAAAAAAATTGTTAAGTTTTCTCTTGCATATACGAACCAAAAATAATTTCGCGTTTCGATACATTACAACTGGTATGTAAAAACTACGCTCATTTTTCCACGTCGCTGCAAAACAAATTAATTTGAGCGACATGCCAAAAATACGCCGTGTTCAGTTTGTTTGAATTTATTAACTCATAGACAGTGGCATGTAAATAATGGTTTTTAAAACACCTTGACACAACCCGCCGTTATCTGTTTGTTGTAAATGGAGAAAGATAAAAAAATAACTCAAGTTTTATTCAACAAAAATATTTCAGAAATGTTTCACGCAGGGTCGCACGCCTTATAAAATAAATTGCGCCGTCTACTGAAATTAATTAATATTTGTTTGTGTGCGGTAGATTGACAAAACGCTTTTGAATATCCAACAGGAAAACAAGACAAAAGGAGCATAATTCAAACCGGCGCCTCCGCCAAATTTTCGACACAACAATTTCGGGTTTTAAATTAAAAAATTAATTTAATCGAAATTATTACAACAACAAACCTGCTGCAGGAATAATCGCATCCCATGTAATAGTTCTAAACCAAACCCTAACACAGCTGTAACATTGTAATCAAATACAAATAGATTCCATTATAATAGTTTATTTTAACTTCAGCAAAGTTCCACCAAAGTTTGTAAATAGTGTACACACGAGTGTGGGTTGTTTTGAATTGCTATTGTTCCTGGAGTTAAAATAGACAAGGTCCTATCTATAGGCAACCATATATACATGAATATGCACTCCATTTCATTATCATTAACGTCTAGTAACTACCCACTTATGATAGCGATAATTTGTTTGGTAAAGCGTTAAATTGTTTGTCAAGATAACTTCCAATGATGGATGGGCCAGAAGAACCCTCACATGTTTAGCTTGTGGACGTCATCATTTAAGTAAAAAAGGGGGTTTTTCCAACATTTTGATAAAAAGATCAAATTTTCGCGCGCTTTTACGTTTAACATTTGATAAAACGGGGATGAGTACCTAATTATGATTTTTAAAAGCTAAATCAAGATCGTTGTCGGTAATAATTAAATAAACCTGAGCGCAACTGAAGCCCTGAAGAGGGTATTAAATTATTTGCAGTTCTATGAACATAACCTAATCTAACCTCAATTTTTCCACATAAAAATAGTTAATTTAGCTCGTAAAATAAAAGTGTTCACTTCACCTGTTTCAATTCTCTTTTTCCTTGAAATAAAAATAGTACAGTCAATAGGGAAAAATCTGTGCATTTTTGGAGAGGACTCGAAATTCAAATTGCATATCTTGACTAAGTTAAAACTAGATTTGCGGGACTGAAAAGTCGGTGATCGTCCGCCATCTTGGAAAAAGGAGGTGAAATGGTTTTTCCCTTATATTCCGAAATCTATTAACTTTGTGCAAAAACTATAAGAATAACTTTTGGTTGGAAGAAGAAAGATACACACGTTTTATATATAACTTTTTTCCGGGCCATGCGTATTTAAAAAGTTATAAACAAATACGTTGCAAAAATTAGGGGTACTTCTTCTTTGACGGCTGATGTTTCGCTTACGGTTGATTTCACGGAAAATATACATCAGTTACTTTTTGTAGAACAGTTTTCGACGAAGAAGTAGGTGTATAGTACTAACCATTTGTATAATTGGTTTGGATCTGATAGCGCTCCAAACGCAGGTATCTATACGAAACTTCTCGCAAATATTACTCAGATTTGAGGAATACAGCTGCAGATAACCGCCGTCGTCCTCAGCGTCATTTATACATATTATATTATATTATATTATA
Organism: Pediacus dermestoides; assembly: GCA_963942485.1. Lineage (NCBI taxonomy): Eukaryota > Metazoa > Arthropoda > Insecta > Coleoptera > Cucujidae > Pediacus > Pediacus dermestoides. The sequence goes on along the minus strand of OZ012628.1, from coordinate 9,589,501 downwards.
CATTTGTATTCTCAAAGACATGGCTCAGAAACTCAGTTTTCCGCAAAGAAAAAAGAACAAATAGAAACAGCCCTGGAGTTTATCTACATATACCTTGCAGAAAATTCTGAAGCGTATTAATTAAAATTTTCGGACTTAGTGAAGCAAATCAAAAGTACTCTAGTTTCTGATAACAGGACCATTAAAGGTTAACTGCATAGAAAATACGGGAATGTCATTCTTATTATCGACCAGCAAAAACGGAAAGCGATTATTTGCTTTCATAACACTGGTTATGATGTTTTAAAAGCAGCAGTTTTACGAAGACAAAAAAAAGATGCCGCTGAAGAAACGAAAAGAATCGTCTGTAAAGCAGCAGATATTGTTCTATCACTTACAGTATTGACTTCGATAGAGAAAAATAGCCACTTTTGTCGGCAATATTTGTTTATGAGTTTCTGAATATGTAGAATACAGAAAAAGTGACAAATAAATGGAATACATCTACCACAATACAAGGTGTTCCGTATGTTAAAATTTTGGGAATATAAAATAGATTTAATTCTAACACTAAAAAATTTAAAAGTGGTAAGGTCAATCTTCATTTGTTTTGAAGTTACAAGCCTTTAAAATTATTAACAAGTTTTCTTTTCTCAGTGATATCTTCTAAACCGTTGTTTTTATCGGAATAGTGGTTAAGAGCAATTTTGTAGCAAAAAAAAAATCCGCACATTTTTTGTCTAAACAAATACATACTCACCCAGCCCCGCATTATTCACTTCCCGCGTCATTATTGTTTAAACAATTGATTGCAGAAAAAAATTGTTTAAACAAAAAATGTGCAGATTTTTTTTTGCTACAAAATTGCTCTCAACAAATTTTCCGGTAAAAAGAACGGTTTCGGGGATATAACTGAAAAATGAAAACTTGTTGTTAATAATTTCAAAAGCTTGTAACTTTAAAACAAATGAAGATCGACCTACCACTTTTGCATTTTTTGGTGCTAGAATTAAGTCTATTTTATACATACTCCCAAAATTTGAACATAACGGTATGGAACACCCTGTATATACACATTTATCATTATTTATCTGGACATATTTGCATTTGGAGCGCTGTCAATTATACAAATGGTTAATTATCATGCACTAACTTCTTCATCGAAAACTGCTCTACAAAAAGTAACTGATGTATATTTTCCGTGAAATCAACCGTACGCGAAATATCGGACGTCAAAGAAAAACTACCACTAATTTTTGCAACGTATTTGTTAATAACTTTTTAAATACGCATGGCCCGGAGAAAAGTTATATAAAGTGTGTATCTTTTTTTTTCCAACCAAAAGTTATTCTTATAGTTTTTGCATAAAGTTATAAGATTTCGAAATATAGGGGAAAAACCATTTCACCCCCTTTTTCCAAGATGGCGGACGAACCACCGACTTTTCAGTCCCGCAAATCGAGTTTTAACTTAGTCTCGATGTATCCCACAGTATGCAATTTGAATTTCGAGTCCTCTCCAAAAATGCACAGATTGGTCATTTTGAACTCCCTATTGTACTAAAAGGTTTAAGGACCTAAAAATATTTTAACCGGAAATTTATCCGCTGTAAAATCCGAATGAATAATGCAACGCGTCATCATTTAAGTAAAAATTAAGACTTGAAAAATCACAGATAATGTTAAAACATAAAAACATTCAGAACTAACAATAAGGCGATATTTATTATAAAATCTGAGCGCAATTATTTTTATAAAATTAACTTGACCTGACATATTGGATTAAAAAAATGTAAGCTGAAGCCCCAAGAATCTTGATGGTATTAAATTATTTGAAAGGGGCTTTCAGTAAATTTTTCCGAAACCAGATTGCAGGATTTAGCCATTAAGCTTCCTGTACACAACACATATGATGCAGGGTATTAGTCAATTTTAATTTACCATTTCAGGCAGCTGCAAAGCTAATAAACAGTTTCAATGCGAGTGACTTTTTCAAATCTAATTAACTTATAGAACTCTCTGTCATTATTTCCAACCGCAACAGCAAAAAAATTAAGACTAAATTTAATCAAAGATCGTTTTTAACTCTCTCTACTACTCGCTCTTAACTTGTTTATTTGATTGAAGTTTCTTTAGCAACCCTACTCTGCTGATTTTACAGGCAAATGAATTAAAATCTCTTTACCAGCAGGGGCACCCGTCTCGCACTTTTACAGCGCCCCTTCGATCATCACCGTCGAAAGAGATGATTAATTAAAAACTTTTATTTAAAGCAAATATTCGTCTCGAAGCGAACGAAACCAATTTATACACAAATTTATTAACCAACTATACCAACAAGAAAAACTAAACAAACACTGCTCCAACTTACAAGTCACGTTTCGTCCTCTCATGCCAGAATTTATCCCAAAAAGATGTGCGATGTTTGATTCGTAAAACCGACGTGGAAAGGGTGCGGGGTAATGTTGGAGGATGTTCGGGTTGTGTCTGGGGTAACGCCATGAGTAACGAGGGACTGGAACAATTCCCAAGGGACGACCTGGACAAAGACCCCCTCTGGGATAGGATGCTGGGGGGCAATGGGGAAAGGGGGGATGAGGGTGATGAGCTAGCGCTCTCTGGAGAGTCGGCCAGATTGACTAGTTAACACTCCACCACATCTTCACTGTGTTCCCATAACTGCTTTTTTATTGGTTTAAGTGAGTTCTTGTAAATAGTTCCGGTGAGAATGCACTGAGATGATGAGAGTCATTTTTGAGTCTTTTTGCACCATTCACATTGTTTAGTTTTGTTGATGTGTTTGCACTGGGTGGTGGTTAAATTGATGGGTTTTGTTGTATGCTAACCCATTTTGTACATCCTGGTCAAAATTGTATTAGAAGTACATACGAATGTTGTTGATGGGTTTTACGACAAATACAAGGGAAGGATTTAGTTAATCTTAAATAAATATAAAGAGAAATGTACGTGAAAATAATTCGAAATTGTTTGATTTGTAAATTTTTAATAAGCAGGTTAGATTGCAGTTCTTTGAACATAACCTAATCTAACCTCAATTTGTCCACAAAAATTATAAATTTACCCGCGCAATTCCCGAACGTAAAATAAAACTGTTCACCTCTCTCCTGTTTCAATTCTCTTTTTCCTTGATATAAAATAACTTTAAGGATCTGCAAAATATTCTAACCAGACATTTATTCGTTGTAAAATCCGAATGAATAATGCAAGAGTATTTGGGTAATAATTCCAACGCGACGTGCGCCACTAAAAATATTCTCCGTCTTTATAATACACTCATTTGAACAAAAAATAAAACTGTGTAATATAAAATTATAACTTTCCATCACCATTAAACCAATCAGCAAGCATCCTGCTGAATAAAAATTCAGGTAGCGAATTAACTTAGCGAAAATGTTTTTGCGACGAATTTTTTGTCTAGCAGCAAGAAACACCAGGGGGGCTCTTATCATATCTGGAGCAAAGTAATTGTCTTGTTCCTCATTCGCGTTATTATTCTAATGACGTCAGTGGACGTCTTCGCTACAGTTGTAAATTCTAATACACAATTTCCTAGTTAATACGAGCAGCGAGCTTATAAATTACTATTTCAACTACCAGACTAGAGAAATTGCGAACCAATTACAGAACCGCAGAAGACAATTACAAAAATCTAGGTAAATTACGTAGGTTGAAATATGCAGCGGGCATTATTACCTACCACAAATGTTGGTTGGTATTATGGATGTGTGTGGGCTATACCTACATCGAGTATTGTTTCTATTCAGTGCATTGTTTCCAAGTTATGCACAGACTTTATTTATATCTACATTTTTGTACAACTGGATTTTATTATAACTCCAAAGTGGGATTTATTTGAGAACAGTTTGCAATAACGGGTGGATATTGGAAAAAATAACACAGAAACGGCGAAAGAAAAACTGTTGTTATATTACGTTTGCTTTGTTTCGCTGAATAAAATCGTTAAAGTTCCCTTAAAGGCAGCCGATTTTGTTGTGTGTTTTATTAAAGTCAGCTAGCGTTTACTTTGAACTCTCACTGAGTAGAATTAGAGAAAATAGGTTGAAATGGATTAATAGAGGAATGGCTACGATTAATTTTGAAACAGTACAAGGTAATAATTACAAAATACGTTAGTTTTTAGTGACATTAAATCGAAATTTAATATTAAAAAAAAATTAAAAAGTACGTAGGTATAAAAAATGTTCCTATTTTCTCGAAATTTGCAGTTAAAATTAGTACAAAACTCTTTAAAATTACCACCTTTATCAAAGAAAAATTAGTTTTCAGTTTTTTTTTAACAAAATGGTACAATTCTATGGTAATAGTTCTACTTTAAAGTATGCATATTTTACAATGTTTTGAAGCTACGAATTGAATTTTATTCAAATTCGGTTTTTTTATAGTAAATATTACATTTAATGATAAGTTGCCCACATTTTTGAGGCTTCGGGCACTTTATACTTGAATATTTGCATAATTTTGCATATATTCTGTTTCAAAATATCACAATTTTTAGACCACTATTCTGATTTCATTTAGGTTAACCTACATAATGATAAAAATTCGTTTATCCATCTGTATAAATAAAAAATTTAAATATCTCTATTTCAGTCGCTCCTGTGATAAAAACAGTTATTATCAATCTTGTGTAGAACTTAACTATTTACGACTTTTGTTTAACAATTTTTCTTATGAAGTCCATTGTTTAAGAGATACAGCACACGAAAGAATAAAAAAAAGTGCAGAAAATTTAGTTCGGCCGTGTTTTTTTTTTAATATCTTTTTTCCCGCCAATCTTACGCTGAAATAAGATAGAATCAATCTTGTAGGGAATAAAATTACTAACAACTTTTGATTAAAAATTTTTTTCGTACAGTGGATATTTTACGAGTTTCAACGATCCAAAGTGCTGAAATTTTTTAATTTTTTTTTGGGATTTCCTTCATTCTAGTAACTCTTACATAAGATGCATAATAACTATTTTTTTAGTCGATCATTACAAAAATATTGATTTTTATGGCGCCTTTTACCGCCATAAAGTTATACTTTTTTGTACACATCTGTCAGATGTTACTTTTTTGGGACACAACGGTCAGAAACTGAAGTAAAAAGTGACGCTTAATATTAAATTTGACAGGAGATGCTTTGGTTTTTAGTTGTCTAAGGTAACTATGTTTTTCAGTAAAACGTCAAAAAAAAAATTAATTTTGTGTTTTGTGACCAAATTTTTTTATTCTATTATTGTACGGGCAACTGGAACAGAGATATTAAAAAAGAATGTTTTTTCACCCTTATTTTTCCAACATGGCGGCCTTGTCTTTCCTCCCAATATTAGAGATAACTAATAGGATTTTTTTGTGTTTTTGACTCGATTAATTTAGATTTTGAAAAACTTTAATGTGATCCAGGTCAGTATGCAGCCAATCAAATTGTTGTATTTTGAAACTGATACGTCAAAATTTGCTGTGCTTACATCTGGACTTTCTAAACTCTTCGGCCGAGCCAAAAAATGGTTAGAAAAGGTTCTTCGTAATTAATGAAAATGATTAATTTTTGTAAATAATTTCTACATAATTGACTTTGATTTAAAGTCAAAATGTTATATATTATGAGTGTCAATAACTAGAAAATGTTGGTAAATTTTAGAAAATTACTATTTTCTGATTATTTTCTCTCGCATATACATAAGAAACGACTCGAGGTAACAGTTTAAACTTTAAATAACTATACTAGCGAATGATACAGTATTATGTAAGCTAAAAATATCAATAAATTCCTTTGGAACATCAACGTGTGAAAGCTGTTTGGCAGGGTAATAAAGCTATGAATTTTTGTACAAAAACACCAAGAGATTACGGACGGGAAAATTGAGTTCACAGGTACAAGCACCATTAATTACTATTATAAATTTTTTTGCATGACTAGAAACAATAGTAATTACAGTGTACTAAAATAATTATTGTTTACAGCCCACGCAAATCAACGCAAAACTTTCTAACAAATAAAAATCAAATGTAATCACCTCAGTGTTGTGTATAAAAAATATTGAAACTCAATACGAGTTTATTTATAGAACATATTGTACTGTGTTTCAATTAAATTACAATTTATTTTGTGATAAATATCAATATGTCTGTTGTTTTCAAACAAACTCACTCGGGAATTAATTACGTTTGGAAAAAGTGCCGATTATCCTGCAAAGGACTGTTGGAAAATCAACAAATCAAACAATTGTCGAAGTCGCGAGCACTTCATTTGAAATTTTCAAACAACGTTGTTCAATTAAGCACCAATAATAAAAAAAACAACCTGATGTTCACTTCACTACTATAAATATATAATATACAATCGCTGACATAAGCAACGGAATGGAACAACGTCACTGGCCGCGTGTATAAATAAACAACAAACTTAACTACTTTTGCGGTTGTAGTTTATTAATATTAATTCACTACAATTAACCATTATTACCGCTTAGATATTATTATTACTATTAAACGCGCTTAGCTTCTGCTTGCTTTTGCTATTATATGGCGTGCATGTAAATAAATATAAACAAAAATTACTCAGCAGGAAGCAAAACGCGCGCGCGGTTTAACGTCGACGTTCCGTTCGGCACTGGCACACAAGGCACTATGCACTGTGGATTGCGGGGGTGGGGCCTCCACCCCTAATAATCCCCCCAGGCCGCCCGCGTCAGAATATTACTGTCTGCGGTTCCATTCAATAAACGCAGCAGGACAACCACCGGCACTGCCCTGGACAAGTAAGTAACATAGAGGTGGTTTACATTTGATGTAAATTAATAAATCATCGGGAAATTCATTGGACGCCATATTTGCCCTTTTAACGTCACAACGATTAGATGTAAATTATTTAGCTGCGAGGAAAATCTACGTGAAAAAGTTTCAGGTAAGACTAAAAATAGAACAACGGCTGCAGGTAAAAGTATTCTAAATAAAAGTTTTTTTTTTAATTTGGATCTGTGATTGTAAGATTCCCAAACGAATACATAGTTGATATAATGTGGAAATTTCTGTTGAAGAAAATTGATCTAAACGCTGCAGGAGACATTGATTTTTAGACATAAGTAAGTAATCTAAAATTATTTGATTTTATTTACATACGCTGCAACTTTCTAATAGTCATTTGTAAATAAGTTATTATCAATGGCGTACCCAAAATAGGCCATTGCTGTGCATTATATTATTAAACTTTTATAGAAATTGAAAATCGCGTTAGAAAACGACATTGTTTCCCTAAGTTCGCAAATTTATATAAATGCTTTTAATAAAACTAAGCCTTTTCCAAAATTGCATCATTTTGAAATAAAAATCGTAGGTATAGATTTTTTTTCTACTTTCATATTTTAATTGATTTATTAGACATGTATTATCTGTACTGTAAGGAGATTCATTATGACACAGATTTTCATTACGATACAAGTTTAAGTATAACCAACAAAAATGCAACATTACAGCAATATTCCGTTAATATCAAATATTGTCATGAACATCTGACAGATCTAAAATTTAAAAACTGACAGTTCATTTTGATTTACTGACATTTCTTAGGTTATAATAAAGTTGCCATAATATTTATTTTCTTATTTTTTATTATTTTGACTCGTTGTAGAAAAAATAGTGTATGCAATTCTCATACTCGTGTCTTAATAGCTATCATTAAATGTTCATTGCATAATACAAGCCCGAACAACTAAATGTTCGGACAAAAGTAAATTTGATTGTCTTTTTTCCATACGCGCAAAAGTTATCTAAATTAACTTCCATAATATTGATGATTTTTTTTCTGTTACAATGCGAACATTTGGTTATATAAGAACGTAAATTTCGTAAAAATCCGCTCGGCGGTTCCAAAACTGAGGCACTTTAACCCAGCAGGATGGGAAAATTGTAGAAACAAAGAATTATTATTTGCAAATCGTTGGATCTAGTAGTCGGATTTTGATGAAATTTACTTTATTGCAAAGCTGGATGTTGGTTTTCTTTACAAAAAAGTTATACAATTTTTTATTTGATGATTTTAGGCATTTATCGGAGCTTCAAAGTTGCACCTTTAAAAATGATAGTATTTTCTAGTAACTGTTTTAAAAAATCAAAGTTTTGAAACCGCTGGTGGGATTTGTGTCAAAAAACCTTTAAATGAAAGCTCAATAATTCGTACTATATTGAAAAAATCCTGAAATATTATTATGAATTTTTTTCGAGTTCCACAGTACACTTTTCAAAAAACGTGTTTTTTGAGGGTGCAACCTACATTTAAATAATCACAGTTTTGGAACTGCTGGTTGGATTTTGGTAAAATTTATTTTATTGCAAAGCTCGATGTTCGTTTTATGTACGAAAAAATCCCCAAGTCTATATTTGGTGATTTTAGGCAATTTTCGTAGCTTTAAAATTGCTCTTGAAAAATGTAACGTAATTTTCTAACGACTGTTTTTAAAAAATCACAGTTTTGGAACTCGGTGAAAACGACATAAAGGTGCTTTCATGGCCCAGTCTGGACTTAAAATCATTGAAACTCTTGGGCATAAAATTAAACGTATTCTACACAATTATCCACCAAGAACCATTGGGGACTTAAAGACCAAAATAGAAGAAATTTGTGACAGTTTCACGCCAGAATTGTACCAAAATTTGATAAATACAATGCCTGCTAGAATACAGGCAGCTACTAGCAGGAATACAGGCAGCTATTAAAGCAAAAGGAGACGTAACCTCTTATTGATGGTCCTAAATTTTATAAAATTATCCCAACATTTAGTTGCAAATTCAATTTGTAAAATTTTCTAATTATTAAGGTTAAAATATTGTTAAATCAAATAAATAATTTTCTTCCATGTATAATATTGTTATTAAGGCTTCATCTGATTGTATTGTTAGGTGTTTACTAATTATTTGCGTAAAATTTCCAGTTCTCCTTTCATACTTCAAAAATTTACTTTTGTCCGAACATTTAGTTGTTAGGGCTCGTATACTATACAAAATGATCTTCAAATTGTTCAAATTGCATGAACGTATGTAATGCAGTGGCGTACCCAAGGGTTGGGTAAATGAACCGAGATATTTTCCTTCTCATTTTGATATTTTTCAACAAAATTACTGCTTTTGGCCATAGGACCTAACCGAACGTTTAATTAAATAAAGTTTAATAAAATCGTTTGAGAAACTATATTATTACAGAAAAAGCATCATAACACTTCATTCACTTCGCTTCAACTATTATAGGAGTATTTCGTAGCAATATTCTCTAAATTTTTCATCATAAACGTGATAAAAACCATCATCAGATTTTAAAATTTTATCTTCACATTAATTTAAGTAGCTTACGTGCTTAAGAAAAACAAAATTCACATCAAGTTGGCATGGTAACGTCGTATTTGGAAGTTTGCCTCGTTCACAATAATTAAATTAAAAATTAACTAATGAAATCGTTTATATTAAAAACTTATTAAATAAAAAACATGCACTACTTCCTTTAGTAGGTAATTAATATAAGCAGGTGTTTACTCACCGATAATAAAATGTATGACTTATCACAAATCAAGTGATATTCAACAAAGTTGCAAACGAAAGATCTTGTTACAAGTTGAAAACGTGGTGAAACGAGTTGTGGAATAGGAAACGATTTCCTTGGGAAAATGGGCTCGGAAATTGTTTTTATTTGATAACTTCTAAACGGGTTTGGAATTTTGTGTTGGTGATTTTTTTGTAGACTGTGTTATTTTATAGAAAATGTTTTTTACAAATGAAATTGATTAAAAAATAGAGAAAAATAACCAATGTGTTTGATGTTAAAATTCGGTTAAAGAAAAACTGGATGCCAAGTTTAAATTTAACGAATTTCTTTTGCAAATAATAATCGATTTTCACAGATTGTATTTTAGTCTAGCGACTTTGACCCCAATAAAATTTATATCCTGCAACACTTAAAATTGTCGATAGCGTTATAAAATTATCTAATTTTTCACTATCGCCATTTCCCATAAATTCACTTGGGACATTCGCAAATTGATTAAAACTTGATTATTAATTGTGACCAATTTATCTCTACAACTTCTAGGAACAAATTAAAATTGTGTCCTCAAACAATGCGTACTCACATTTTACATCGCAAACGCATATAGGTACTTGAATTACATAACAGATAATAAAAACGAAATTGCTTCTGTTGCTTTTCGATGCCTTGAATGAAAATTTCTAATAATCGTGTTTTAAGTAAATCCACAAAAAACTGTTTGCTTATGCGATAACAATAGAACCGGGAACTAGATTTGCTTTATCTAATCTATCACCTGCCACACATATAGGAAATTTAATTAATACTTACTATAGTTTTTTTTGTTTATATTAATATTGAGCTCCGATCTACACATCGATATTAATAAAATTTCTCTCGTGCGCGGACTACGTTATCTAAATAGTTTTACAACCCCGCTTTAATAAAAAAAATAATCCAGGAGGATTAAGCGTTCGTCAAGGCAAACGTTAAAATTTGTTGTGAAAATCTACGTTAAATATAAAACAGTAAAGACGGAAAATCCAGAAGCGTAAACACGCTTGAATAGTCCATTTTGTTCAATATTGTCAATTTATTGATGTGTCTTGTATTTAATCTCAGTAATACTGTCATCCTTTTAAGATTATATGAAAGTGTTTGCTGGTCTGCTGACTGTCTCCAGGGATTGATAGAAATTAGTTACGCCGATCTTCCAATATAACGTACATTTATACCATCAGAGAGACTACCTACTATTGATTTTATCTGCCCCCAAAGGCGCACCATACAGAAATTAATAATATAAACCGAAGTTAAACATACATTATTGATTTGGTAGATTTGGCTCTCGTTCGCATCATAACATAATTTAACTAATTGATTTTAATTGGCTGGGCCAAACGTGCGAGTTGTGCGAATTTAATTCCGCACATTCCATTCATCACCCACATAATTTTTCAGGATTTTCAGGAGGCGCCCGGCGCAAGTCTCAAAGTTCATGAGGTCAGGGCTGGGTTTGATGAAAGCAAAAATTGTCTTTGCTTCATTGACGTCACTATCTCATTAATGCGCGCCCTCCACAACAGTCTCTCTCTTATAACCGTAATTTCAAGTCTCTGTACGCGCTGGTATTTTTTAAACTTTTAATTAGTTTACTGTGGCGTCGTGTATAAGACAAGAAATCTTAGAGAGAGCTTCATCAGGACGATTGTTAAGAGTCGAAAGTGGAGGGAATTTTTCAAGGGGTATAAAATTTGAGATAAAATAATAACCCGCGAAGGAGAAAAATTCATATAAACAGTCCGTGATTTTTCCAAGATTCAGCTTCGTAAAAATTTAATTTGACAAAAAACTGAGCTGTGGATACAAAACTGTAATTTATTTAAAGGATTTTCCCCGAAAATTTCGATTTTTGAAAAATTTCATTTGACACTCAAAAAAAGCAAAGAAAAATTCATATACGCAATTTTAATCGTGATTTTTTCCAAAATTCAGCTTCGTAAAAAGATAATTTGACAAAAAACTGAACCGTGGATCCAAAACTGTAATTTATTTATAGGATTTCCCCCGAAAATTTCGATTTTTAAAAATTTTTATTTGAGACACAAAAAAGCAAAGAAAAATTCATATAAGCAATTTTAATCGTGATTTTTTCCAAAATTCAGCTTCGCAAAAAGATAATTTGACAAAAAACTGAGCTGTAGATCCAAAAATGTAATTTATTTAAAAGATTTCCCTCGAAAATTTAGATTTTTGAAAAATTTCATTTGACACTCACAAAAAGCAAAGAAAAATTCATATAAGCAATTTTAATCGTGATTTTTTCCAAAATTCAGCTTCGTAAAAAGATAATTTGACAAAAAAACTGAGCTGTAGATCCAAAACTGTAATTTATTTAAAGGATTTCCCTTGAAAATATAGATTTTTGAAAAATTTTACTTGGGACTCAAAAAAAGCAAAGAAAAATTCATATAAACAATTTTAATCGTGATTTTTTCAAAACTCAGCTTCGTAAAAAGATAATTTGACAAAAAACTGAACCGTGGATCCAAAACTATAATTTATTTAAAGGATTTCCCCCGAAAATTTCGATTTTTGAAAAATTTCATTTGACACAAAAAAAGCAAAGAAAAATTCATATTAAACAATTTTAATCGTGATTTTCTCCAAAATTCAGTTTCGTAAAAAGATAATTTGACAAAAAACTGAACCGTGGATCTAAAACTGTAATTTATTTAAAGGATTTCCCCCGAAAAATTCGATTCTTGAAAAATTTCATTTGGGACTCAAAAAAGCAAAGAAAAATTCATATAAGCAATTTTTATTGTGAATTTTTTTGTAAAAAGTTAATTTGTCAAAAAACTGAGCGGTTGGTACAAAATTGTAATTTATTTAAAGGATTTCCCCCGAAATTTGGATATTTGAAAAATTTCACTTGGGACTCAAAAAAAGCATGAAAAAATTCATATAAACAGTTCGTGATTTTTTCTAAAATTCAGCTTCGTAAAAAGTTAATTTAACAAAAAACTGAGCTGTGGATCCAAAACTGTAATTTATTTAAAGGTTTGACCTCTAAAATTATGATTTTTGAAAAATTTAACTTGGGGCTCCAAAAAAGCAAGGAAAAATTCATATACGCAATTTTAATCGTGATTTTTTCCAAAATTCAGCTTCGTAAAAAGATAATTTATCAAAAAACTGAGCTATGGTTCCAAAACTGTAATTTATTTAAAGGATTTCCCTTGAAAATATAGATTTTTGAAAAATTTCACTTGGGACTCAAAAAAAGCAAGGAAAAATTCATACATACAAATAAACAATTTCTGATTTTTTCCAAAATTCAGCTTCGTAAAAAGTTAATTTGACAAAAAGTTGAGCTGTAATTTGTTTAAAGGTTTGACCTCTAAAATGTCGATTTTTGAAAAATTTTACTTGCGACTCAAAAAAGCAAGGAAAAATTCTTGTAAACAGGTTGGTTTTTTTTTTCAAAGTAAAACCATCATTCCGCTTTAATGTATTAGTTTCTTGAGAAAAATCCAACCAGCGATTCCAAAACTGTGATTTTAAAACAGTTGTTAGGAAATTCTAAGTTTCTAGAGCTGCAACCTGCAACTATATCTAAAATTGCTAGATAACAAATTTCTGATTTTTTTATGAATAAAACCAGCATTCCGCTTTGCAATAAAGTAGATTTCACCAAAAAAACAGTGGTACCAAAATTATAACGATTTAAAATAAATTTGTGGTTGTACAATTTTCCGTAATTTTGATGGTTTAAAGCACCACAATTTTGGAACCGTTTAGCAGATTTTGACAAAATTTGCGATTTTATATAGCTACTTGTTGGCATTATCATGAAAAATTTACAATCGCCATAACATCACTTTTATAATGTGTTTTGAACAGTCAAATATTCCTAACTAATTTATAGTGATTTAGAATGTAATTGTGCATTTTGAATATTTGTAACTCGAAATTTTTAATGGTAACTTAGAATACAATTTCACGAAGGTAAAAAATTTCAAGAACAAAAATTCATCAACAGTATGGAAATTTGTTATAAGACTTTATCTGCTCAATTAAAAAAAACTGTAAATTTGGAGAGGATTTTCAGACAGTTGTCTTTATTTAGAAAAAAATGAAAAATATAATTAAATTAAAATATGCATTTCCGAGTTGGAATTTTTGTTTTAAAATATTTAACTACAAGATATACATTTTTACATTATGATGTATAGTCAATGTAAGTTCATAATTTACTTCTCTAAACGTTAAATACATTAAATTGGTTACAATGAACAGTCGCAACAATGATTCAATATTGTAAATGAATTTCATTTAATTATAATGAATTAATATGTAAATGGCTTTTATAATATTGCATGAATTATTATTCTATTGACACCGACTCACCGACTTTAATTACATTATTTTCGATCAACAATCACATTGCATTTTCCGCTATGGGATTCAAAACCCTGATGGCGAAGCAACAGTTTCTGTTAAAGCATTTCATTTTGATAATTTCCGAGTAAAACATACGGAATTTTAATTAAATTACGACATCACTTCAATCACTTCAAAGACAAATATTGCCGAATAAACTCAAATAAATTATTTGATTTAACTCTGCGCAACACAAATAACAAAACTACTTTGTACTTTATTTTATAGACATTGAGATATGAAATTCAAATCTACGCATGCAATTGTTTGTTTGGTTAGGCTTAAAAGCAAAACTAAAAAGTTATTCTATTGTATACCTACTATACAAACATGCACAAGGGAAAAATTTAAAGAAAACTAATGGGTGAATAATTTCTAAATTACAAATTGTACATACGATCTTTCCAAAATGTTTTCAGTCTCCTTGAATCTGCAAAATATTTCGTAGAGTTATTTTCAATTGAAATAAAAAAAAGTAAACAAAATTTTTTTGTAGTTAAAAACTGGTGCAGTACAATAGCCAAACAATAATATTAGAGCGCCAATCACAAAAAAATTAATTGTTATACAGTAAAAACTATGTACAAAGGCCAATAATTAAATAGTAAAAAGCCAAAAAAATCGCAGAGCCCCCAGATCAAAACTAAACCACTAACGCGCTCTATTATGAAAACTCTGAAACACCCGTTATTATTGATTTGAAACTGGCGCGCGGTTTATACACGTCACCATCAACCGCCGCCAGAGCGCACCACTAATCAAACCTGCAGGAAAACAAAGCCTACCTTTCACTAGCAATCGACGAATTCCTCGACATCGACTTCGGAGACATTTCAAAATCACTATCAGATCTGTACAGGAAACTTTCACGTCTTTGGGGTAGGTTTTGCAGAACCAATCCTGCAGATGGGGAGGCGGCCCCATCCAGAGGACTCCTGCCGGGACTAGCTCCATTTTCAACATCGAAACTGTAAACAAATTCAAAGAATGATTAGCGGGGAGTACAATAATCATTTGGGAGGATAATGAGCTAATAGCTTGCGAAAAGAAAAGAAGCAGAGTTTTGGTACTCAAGCAACAATCACAGTTACAAAGAAATTTTTTTACAACAGTTGCACCTTTTACTGTATGATCTGAAATCGATGGACGGTGCTAGGACGAAATCAGAATTTCTTCTGGTGTACCGCATTGGTTTTCTATAATATCGAATATCAATCGGCATTTTGTAGCGCGCGATTTAACACACCGAAACTGGTACTGACTTTATTAAAAGTAAATAAATTAACCTATTAAGATAAGATAAGCCATAATCTAATGTTATGATTAAATTATATCTGGTGTGATACAACGGCGGTTACAAATGGAGAGTACTCTAAGTGGTACATATTATAAAGGATAATCTTAATTTTTAAATTAGTTAATCTCAACTATGTTGATAAGTTTTATTGCGTGATGACAAGATACTTAGTTAATTTTTTACAAGGGTTTATCTATATATAATACAATAAACCAGGAAATATTTCTATTATATACTCTTATAGCAATATAACCCCCACTCCTCTAATAAACAACAACACTGTGCGTCAGCCTATTAATCAAACAAAACATTTCTATCTAGTTTCTCTGATACTCTACAATTTCTCTTTATAGTAGAACAAACCTTCCGGTAGTTCTACGCCTATCATAACTTAAAGGAAACCTTCTGGTGTGCCTGCGCACTTGCGACGACCTCACTGATGACCTTCGCCTCTTCCCAACACCTTCCGAGTACCGTCTGGAGCCATCCGAAGACATCAAACTGCCGGCGGATGCAAACGATGCTCTGGAATCGCTTGAATCCACCTCGTGTTCTGGTATGGCTTCGGAATCACGTCGAGACATGTCCGAAGACCATAGGCTGGTGACGCTGGCTCGGGAGTCGATGGAACGCTGGCCGATTATCTCGTAACGGCGTGACGATGTGGAGAATGATGATATGCTGGTGACGGAGGGGCGGCTTTCGTTGCCCACGTCGACGGAGGAGTCGCGAGAGAATGCCGAGTACCTGGGGCATTGGAGGGTCAGAGTACAGAAATTTTAGACGGTGGTTATTGTGGGCCCTGATTGGATATCTGTTTATTTGTTCATTTTATTGTTGAAAGATTCAAATGTAAATGTTTAAAAATTAAAATTTGCTTATTTTACAGGATTTTTATTTATTGATTTATTTCGTTGTTGAAAATTTAAAGTATAAAGGTATAAAAAGCCAAATTTGAGAATTTTCAAACTGTACTAACTGTAGTTTGTCCAAAAGAAAGCCAAAAAGATACCTACTGAATACTGAAAAAAATCTAAAATTAAGTGTACCAAAAATAAAAAGTTTTTTAATTAATTATTGTTGGAGGTATTGTATTGGTATATGAGGCATCAGATGTTTATCACGATCGTCTAATAATAATCCAATTACATTAATTACACTTGAAATCCATTAAAACACGTCAATAAAAATTTGGCAGTTAAGCATACGGTTTTGTAAGTTTTTCGACAACATTAAATTATTATTTATAAATCTATGAAGTTTTGTAAGCTATAGAGATCCCAGAATAGTAGATTTTCTATAAGCTTATAGAAAGTTACAGATTTTCCTATAGATGTGCGTAGAATTGTCAAATTAGGGAAATAAAAATCAATATTTTTTAAGTTCCATGATTTATAGCATTATGCGAAAAATTAGAAACATATATTATGGAAATTTCTGTTTATACTGAAAGAGAGTCTATTGTTTATTAAAAATTTGAAAAAAGTTTGGATATATCTTCAGTGGTTACAGAATCACAGCGCTTTGAAAATACTAGTAACATTTTTTAAAGGATTTCACCCAAAAATTTAGATATTTGAAAATTTTGATTTGAGACTCAAAAAAAGCAAAGAAAAATTTATATAAACAATTTTAATTTAATCGTGATTTTTTCCAAAATTCAGCTTCGTAAAAAGATAATTTGACAAAAAACTGAACCGTGGATTCAAAACTGTAATTTATTTAAAGGATTTCACCCGAAAATTTCGATTATTGAAAAGTTTCATTTGAGACTCAAAAAAGCAAAGAAAAATTCATATAAACAATTTTAATCGTGATTTTTTCCAAAATTCAGCTTTGTAAAAAGATAATTTGACAAAAAACTGAAGCGTGAATCCAAAACTGTAATTTATTTAAAGGGTTTCCCCCGAAAAATTCGATTTTTGAAAAATTTCATTTGAGACACAAAAAAGCAAATAAAAATTCATATAAGCAATTTTAATTGTGAATTTTTCCAAAATTCAGTTTCGTAAAAATTTAATTTGACAAAAAACTGAGCGGTTGGTACAAAACTGTAATTTATTTAAAGGATTTCCCCCGAAATTTGGATATTTAAAAAATTTCATAATATTTTTTAAGTTCGAAGATTTATAGCATTATGCGAAAAATTAGAAACATATATTATGGAAATTTCTGTTTATACTGAAAGAGAGTCTATTGTTTATTAAAAATTTGAAAAAAGTTTGGATATATCTTCAGTGGTTACAGAATCATAGCGCTTTGAAAATACTAGTAACTTTTTTTAAAGGATTTCACCCAAAAATTTAGATATTTGAAAATTTTGATTTGAGACTCAAAAAAAGCAAGAAAAATTCATATAAACAATTTTAATTTAATCGTGATTTTTTCCAAAATTCAGCTTCGTAAAAAAATAGTTCGACAAAAAACTGAACCGTGGATTCAACACTGTAATTTACTTAAAGGATTTCATCCGAAAGTTTCGATTTTTGAAAATTTTGATTTGAGACAAAAAAAGCAAAGAAAAATTCATATAAACAATTTTAATTTAATCGTGATTTTTTCCAAAATTCAGCTTCGTAAAAAGATAATTTGACAAAAAACTGAACCGTGGATTCAAAACTGTAATTTATTTAAAGGATTTCACCCGAAAATTTCGATTATTGAAAAGTTTCATTTGAGACTCAAAAAAGCAAAGAAAAATTCATATAAACAATTTTAATCGTGAATTTTTCCAAAATTCAGCTTTGTAAAAAGATAATTTGACAAAAAACTGAAGCGTGAATCCAAAACTGTAATTTATTTAAAGGATTTCCCCCGAAAAATTCGATTTTTGAAAAATTTCATTTGAGACACAAAAAAGCAAATAAAAATTCATATAAGCAATTTTAATTGTCAATTTTTCCAAAATTCAGTTTCGTAAAAATTTAATTTGACAAAAAACTGAGCGGTTGGTACAAAACTGTAATTTATTTAAAGGATTTCCCCCGAAATTTGGATATTTAAAAAATTTCATAATATTTTTTAAGTTCGAAGATTTATAGCATTATGCGAAAAATTAGAAATATATATATTATTGAAATTTCTGGTTATACTGAAAGAGTCTATTGTTTATTAAAAATTTGAAAAAAGTTTGAATATATCTTTAGCGGTTACAGAATTACAGCGCTTTGAAAATACTAGTAACTTTTTTTAAAAGATTTCACCCAAAAATTTCGATATTTGAAAATTTTGATTTGAGACTCAAAAAAAGCAAAGAAAAATTCATATAAACAATTTTAATTTAATCGTGATTTTTTCCAAAATTCAGCTTCGTAAAAAGATAATTTGACAAAAAACTGTACCGTGGATTCAAAACTGTAATTTATTTAAAGGATTTCACCCGAAAATTTCGATTTTTGAAAAATTTCATTTGAGACACAAAAAAGCAAAGAAAAATTCATATAAGCAATTTTAATTGTGATTTTTTCCAAAATTCAGTTTCGTAAAAAGTTAATTTGACAAAAAACTGAGCAGTTGGTACAAAACTGTAATTTATTTAAAGGATTTCCCCCAAAATTTGGATATTTGAAAAATTTCATAATATTTTTTAAGTTCGATGATTTATAGCATTATGCGAAAAATTAGAAACATATACTATGAAAATTTCTGCTTATACTGAAAAAGAGTCTATTGTTTATTAAAAATTTGAAAAAAGTTTGAATATATCTTCATCGGTTACAGTATTACAGCTCTTTGAAAATACTAGTAACTTTTAACACTGGCGCATCCGCCAAAAATTGAATTGTTCCAGTTTGGTGTATTTTACTCACTTTTAGTGGACCTCTAGATGTAAAAACATATTCTGACTGTTATTCAAACAAATCTCATTTGAACTGATGAATAATTTTATATCCATGGACTAAATTATACTCATTACGTAAATGAACTTAAATTGTGTTTGGTCTGAAACGCAGAACACTTTTTGTAAATACTCATACTGAAATGGATTCAACTTTTTACTAAAGACGTGGTAAAATTTTAATTTAGCTTATCGGCGATTAGATTTACAGAATCACAACGAAAAATAAAAAAAGAAATACCGGCGCATCCTTAAAATTTTCAAATTCATTAAAAATACTTTATTCTTGATATTTTTAATGGAAATTCTGATTTAAAAACAAATTTTGACATTTATTCAAACAAACCGTTAAGTTGATAAACAGTTTTAACTCTATGTGCTCAATTTCACTCTTTATAAACTTCATTGAATAAGTTAGGAAATTTTGGCCATAAAAGACTAACTTTTAGATTTCTTCGAAAAGTTTTAAGGCAATATTATTTATGCCTTTGGGATAACACACTTTTTCGGTAACCTTCTAGTTTCAAAATAAAGCATATGTATTTGACAGTCTGCTCAAGAACTGGGTTTTAGACTCCCTAGGTGAGGGTCTAGCAGTTCAATAATTAAAAGGATATTTGTTCTGCTGCCTTCAACTGTTAACAGATAAATTCTCACGTTTATCTCCCCAATAAAATCCCTTCAGGTATAATAAACAGATAAACTGACGGGGCCCACAATATAATAAATTTAGACATCAAATAAATTCCAATTTTATTCGACCAATATAATACGCCTGGTTATATTTATATACCTAGACCGGTGGCTATCAGTCGATATCCTCGTCGACATTTCACTAAGAAACTCCGGTTCGGGTGATGGTGATTGGGGTGAGCACGTGGGCTCGGGTGTGATGGGTGCTTCTGGGGGCGGTGATGGACTGGGTGATTTCCGGACAGGTTTCGTTAGACCACGTATGAGGGACCATAGCAGAAACAACAATGTCAACATTATACGACGACTATCCAACGTCCATTTAACATTTTTACGTATGGTTTTTTGTGTGTTAGTGGGCCAAATCGTCGAGCAACAGTATATAGTAATATTGATCCGGAGCCGGCCACAAACGCCGGGACACAAACAGTTCAGTTCCCTTTTTAGTTACCTGGGTAACTACATGCTTATTTAAGAGCAATTACCCCACTGACGATGGCTCATTTAGTCGGACTGTCCACTTTTAAATCACAACGGTTTTGTTGGCAGCATCGTGATGGGGCGCAATGAGTCTGTCTTTTTCTAATAGCGCCCATGTTAGTTGCGTGTGCTGGGCGCTGAGTACACTGCAGTTTGTTTACGTATGCATAATTAATTGGTTTTAATCGCAACAGTACAAACTTTAACGTGGGTGTTTATATGATTCCATTTGGTGTGCTTATATCCCTTCTGCATTTAAAACAAACAACAAGCACCACGACACTGAAATTTTATTCTGGTGTACGCACTCGATGGATTTATTTATTATTCATTCAACAACAAGTTGATTGAAATCACAAAATTTTAATTGGCGTGGCCTGATGATGGAAAGTTACTCGCTTTGTTAAAGATAACAACACGATGATTGAACACTTTTTGTTTAAAGGACTTATCGGCACCATTGTGTACAGTCAGGGAGTTTTCATGGTTTTATTTTGAAATGTAATTTGTTAAAACGTGTCAAAAATCATTGATTTGTCTTTACTTAATCATTTGTAAATCGTAGTTCTATCAGAAATCTCCTTTATTCATGGAAAAACTATTAGGAAAGTTATTTGTGGGTTAGGTTAGATTATCCTATCTTATCTAACCTAACTTTATTATAATTATCCATAAACACATGTGATACGCATGAAATTTAAATCGTTAATTTGTAATTATTTACGAAAATATTTCTCTTAGAAAAACGAATTTCTTTAAACTCCTCAGAAAAGTTTACGATTTGAAAAGCCGTTGTTGTTACTTTTTGGCACAGTGGTGCGCACTGGTCCACAAAATCAGCACAAAATCGACACCAAATCAAAATCACAACAAAACGTCATCTTCACTCCAGGTGATAATATAATATAAAATACAACACATTAAATTAGGCCGAATTATTTCGCACTGTCACACAAACAAATCCAGCACTTTATCAGTTCAACAAAACTAAAATTTCCCAATTATTGTATGAAGTCTATAGAAGTAACCGCGTTCTGTTTGGACTTTCAACGAAAACTTTGTTGTAAAATCTGTGCAGGAAATTGCAGGAATATAGGTTTTAGTCAGCAGGAGTGTGGAATATCGTGTCGGCCATGACTATGGGGTGCGCATGTCCATTGCTCGATTTCTCACCCCTTGTATTATACAAGAACGGAGCCTGGTACTCAGTTCAGTTAAAAGCTTGTTCTCGAGTTGAGATATATACTACACACACAAGATAATTTGTGGACACTAGACAATAATAATAATGTCTATTTCTAGTATATTGTTCAATGGAAACAAAGAGTAGAGTTCTAGTTTACATCTGCAACGTCAAACATAATTTTTATAAAACTTTCTCTGGGCCACAATGTTCTATAATTATAATTATAAACCCTCCTGCTCTGCGCAAATACAATTTGGGGAAAATTTGCTTATATTGTTTTACTATGGCGCGCCGTATTGCAACAGGAACTTTGCCCTGATGCTTCGTCTGCTGTATTACATGCGACGAAAGCGAAAAGACTATTAGATTCTGCGTAAATTGAATTTCCATCGTTTTCCCTTGGCTCTTTCATTCTGCAGTTCGCTCGACTTACCCCCTTCCCCCTGTATTCCCCAATCCATCCTAATATTATCTGTCAAGTTTTAAAGATTTTTCCCAGCGGGGAGGGCACTAAAGCACAATTAAAACTTGGTTAGTGGTGGTAAGTGCGGAATTTATTGAGGGGATGGAATTTAAGAAAGTGATTAGGTTCGACTCCCTCAAAAATTTCCTACAAGGAGCTAAAGCGCTTACAGAGAGGCCCTTAAATGATCTGCTTATGTGGGATTAGAGTGCCTTCATTTTGCTTATAGTTATTTAGAGTTCCAAATTTTTTTTAAGCATTTTAGGAATTCGCTTATAGAAATCAGAATAGCTTAAGACCTCTGTACTCTTGAATCTCCTTATGCAAAATTATAAGTCATGAAGACATCGAAATTGCATAACTTGTTTTTAATACGATTTACCTAACCTAACCTAAAATCTGCTTATGCTGAATTACAGAGCCTTCATTTAGCTTCTATAAAGAGTTCCAAAGTTTTTCTAACAGTCTTAGGGATTCACACAGAACTCAGTATTCAAACTTGAGACCTTTGCCCTTTTAAGTCTCCATACGCAAGATTTTGAAATTGCATAAATTATGTTTAACATGATTTATTTAACCCAACCTAAAAAATTTCTTTGTCTTCTGAAACTATGCATTCTTCAGGAATTACCAAATCAAACCTCGTCTCATTTACAACACAATCTCAATAATTTACATGCACAAATTACAGAACTAATTACTAAACATCATAAATTCCTATGATATTCCCATCATTATCACCATGATCACAATTCCCAATACAATAATCACCAGCCCACTTTCCCAACATCACGTAATCCATTGCAAACCTCCACAATCTATCGCATTTACTCCCTTGGCGTTGTTCGAGGCGCCCACTTTCGCTAAGTTGAGATAGGTCAGAGAAGCGTGCGTCTGTATATTCACTCTACCATGACGTCAGAAAGATGGCTTGACGTCATCCCTTAGCTTCAACAAATCAGGACACATCTTCTCACAGCTAATAGGGTTTTGTAGGGGGGTGTGTGGGTGATTTCGTTTATGGTACTTTGGCATGCACATTGGCTATTGTTCGGGGGAAAAGATTTTTAACGAGTAATTATTCGAGAGTGAGAGAGCCACCGTCACACCAACGCCTATGATGAGAGGCGGTGGATTTTAAATCACTGGATTATTCTAATGTGCAGGAAAATCGTTATATGCAAACTGGGCGATGCACACCAATTAAGAAATTGATTTTCATAGGAGTTTCTATAAGGAATTATGGCAACACTTTTAATTTCAACATACCAACGAATTAGATGCAATTTATTGGTAATTTATGGTAATGGTAAGTTACCATAATAAAGGTCACTCGCAGAATTTTATAGTAGTAATATGCCCATATTAACATTGACATATAGTAGTATAAAAATATTAAAATGGATGGCAAATTAATGTCAGGACATTTTTCTAATGTTAAGTTTATTGGTAATTTTTGGGACGTTAATATGAATTAATGATGGCAAATAGTGGCAATTTATGTTGCTTTTCTCTAATATTAACGAAAACAATTATAATCTGTTAATAAAAACCATTGAAGATCAATTATGGTTATTAACAATAAAATGTAATAATTTATGACAAAAGGTAGTTCTTAAAAGTGGTAATTACGGTAAATAGTAGCCGTTAAAAATTAAAATAGTGGGTCAACCATTTTTCCTACAAAAATTAAACCCTCCTTTGTTATTGATACCAGTATGAAATACGCATAGAAGACTAATTCTGGTAATCTCAAGAGAAATTGTGGTAATTTATATAATTAGTGGTAATTCCTGTACAAATAGTGGTAATTTATGGTAAATAAAGAAAATTAAATTCACGCTACAGTCAATTTTTGCAACGCCACAAAAACTAGCATTATCTACTAATGGTACCATGAAAAATTTGTAGAACATTGTGGTAATTTATGTTAAATAGTGGTAATTTTCGGTAAATACTGGTAACTAAATTGACGATAGATTAAATTTTTTTGTATCCATGAAGACTATCATTACCTACTAATAGTAACACGAAATATCGGTGAATCATGGTGGTATTTATGTTAAATAGTGGTAATTAATCTTAAGTAATGTGGTAATTTCCGGTAAATTCAGATAAACTGCAACGTTTTTCCGACTTATTCGTTCAAATAACTTTCAAATGTCGTCGAACAAAATATTTAACGAGCTGAAAAGCAGGACATGAGTTACCGTGAGGGATGGACCCGAAATGCCGGACCACACGGACAGCAGGAAGTTCCAGTCCGTTTCCGTTTCTTTCGCACACACCAGTCCTGCCCCATGGCACTCGAACGGCACTAGCTCACCGATACAACAACTACAACGTTTTCCATGTAGGTAACACAATAAGCACTCAACAACAAGGATGGACATGTTCGCTGACCCGACAAGTGTAATGATAGTGCGATGGCAACATATCCATTCTACCAGAAGTTATCCGGTAGTAGTTGCACTGTATCAAGTCCAGCGTTAGAATATTGTGATGCATTGGAAAATTGTTGTTGGCGGTTTGTACAACACTTTGCTTTTAGTTGTGGTGGAGGAGAAGGCACAGCATGCAAACTGGTAGAAGACTAGAGGGGGTGGGGGTGGTTTCGAGGGGAATATGCGAAGGAACTCATGCAACGATTAT
This sequence comes from Pediacus dermestoides, assembly GCA_963942485.1. Classification (NCBI taxonomy): domain Eukaryota; kingdom Metazoa; phylum Arthropoda; class Insecta; order Coleoptera; family Cucujidae; genus Pediacus; species Pediacus dermestoides. The sequence continues at coordinate 9,564,928 of OZ012628.1, read as the reverse complement.
TATTATGTGTAATGTTTCATTTCCGTGTTGTGGAGACAAATTTTCTATTATTCAGAATTTGAATTTATCCAAAACTACCTACTACGAAGCAGTGACGTCAGCTTTGCAGGATCGAACAGCAGGATATTGTACGTCCATTAGTTTTAATTACTCTACATGCAGGACAGGGTTCTTATACTGCAGCAGAACATGGGCAAAAGCATGTAGGTATAGTTTTTTGTTTACGTTTTGTATCAGATTATACTTGTACCGGTTGAAACATGACAAGGCTATTTATAACTTTACACTTTGAGTTAACCCCTTCGCATCGCCGTTATTTAAAAATAGAGGTATATTTGAATAATAACTTGACGCTGTGGGGGTATAAAAATAGTCAATACTGTGGTTCGTGTCAGCTAATTAAATGTATACGATGTAAATTTTAATGAATAATCTACTTTTATTGGACTTAACTGGAAATAGCAGCTATGACTACTACTAAAGCACAACAATACTACTAGTAATAAAACAAAGGACGGGGTAGTTATTATTTCTAAAGAGGGTAGCACACAAATTCACACAAATCTCTCTAAGTCTAATTTAGACAATAATCCAAAGCTCCACAAAAAATCTCAAAGAATTTACATTTTTTCCGCTAGTAATTTGTTGTAAATTATTCAGTGTCAGCACAACATCAATTTTGTTTACAAAACACTTAAAACACGTTTGACAATATTCGGGGTAGATTGTAAAGCGCGAGAGAGCATGTGAGACACTATCTCTTCTCTCGCCTTCTGGCGGGGGTAACCCGAACTAAAACCCGCCATCTTGGAATGCAGCCAGCATCACATACACTCACACACCCCCACGCCATGGACCAGTTAAGACCGACAGACGACAGGGTAGATCTTTAATGTCGTCATGAAATCCAAGAGAGGGGGAGACAGGAGTGAAGTTAATACATTTCCTGCTGTAGCAGGAATGTGCCAGGACAATGGAGTTATGAAAATCGAACAACTAGAACAACTAGATTTAACAATAAATTCTGGCCTGTAGAAGCGAGAAAATTATTTTATGGTGGTTTAGTTTAGTGTACTTTATTGGAAGGATTTTTAATAAATTGTAGGTTAGTATGTCCTTTTGAATACTAATGACACCACGCGCCATCTGTAGCAGATTAAGGAAACTACCAGTAACGATTTTCAGCTGTTCTGCAACAAGTGACTCGCTGAAAAGTTTCAGCGTTGCCTGAAAACAGTTGCAATACTTTGCCACCAGATGGCGACCGAGTACTTCCTAGAAGTAAAGTTACAATTAGTCCATTAGTTTCGAAATAATGCATTAGCTAGAACATCCTGAAACAGTTGTAATGAAATAAAATATAAATGGACTGAAAGTTTGTTTTTAATATGTCGACTGCAATTTTTTTCCTTACATATTTTAATGTCCTACATTTCGCAATATTAAAGAAAAACTTGTCGTCATCTACACCGCTTGACCTCATAGTTTTGTCGTTTGCTGCGCGCCGTCCCGTTTTTTAAACTGAATCACATGCTAAAAACATTTCAGGGCCCGACAGCTGTTGCTCCTTTATTTCATCGAATAAATTTAGACAGGACATTCACTGGTAAAATTAAACACTTAACTTGCTTTATGCCTGTAAAAATAACTTCATCGCACGGAAAATTGCTATAAAGTATTTTGATGGATAAAAAAACAGCAGGTAGATGACAAGGTTTCAGTCGTATTTCAGGCGGAAAATATGTCGGGTGATGCAGGAATAGCGCCCCTAGGGGGAGTGAGGGGACAATGTTCCCTTAAGATATTTTAATGAATATGTTTTCGTTTAAAACTGTGCATATTTTTTGTCCTAAGAAATACAATTTCAATTTACATTAACACGGTGACCGGATGAAGGATGAAATTGAAATCCCCGGATGTATAAATAACTATCCGGATTAAATTAATAATAACGCTGGCTAAACATTTTACCAAACTAAAACAAAGCCGGATATCCAACTCACAATAATTAACATCTTTTTCCAAACTTGGCGGATGCATGCGCTTAACCCAAACAATACAAACAAAACCCTGAAATTCACCATTACACAAATAACGGATTTTCCGCGTTATCTTCACCAATACAAATACATAATACTACCTTTGCATGTTCACTAGGCATTCAACTAAAGATATTTCAAATTAATCTTGCCCTTGAGCTCGATAATTTTTCCGTCCTTAACACACAGAACACGTTGCATGTTACTACGAGTAGATAAAACTAGACTCTGTATAGTGTTGTGTCCAAAAAAGATAAATTTTCAGGTGAACAATTTGCATATTATCAGGTCGAAACGCTTTATACTCCTATACAAGTTAAATCAAACTCCAACCATGTAAATGCCAGACAAACATTATCTACATGGCGATGATGATAATTTGCATTTGGGCACTAGTGACGAGGAAAAACCCCGCAGGATATTGTGTTTTCATTTCGGTTTTTCTATATGTAATTACAGTTTTTTCGTTTATTTCTTTGTTATTTGGAGAAGGTCCTAAACAAACTTGGCTCTCTAAAAACAACACGCAGTATTTTAAGGTGTTATTTTCAATAATGGTAAATTTAAAACATGTAATAATTTTATAGTAGGTCATCACGAGTTGGGCTATGAAAAGTAATTAACTTGAAAAGTAATTAATAGCGTACGTTTGTGTGCAATTTTATGAAATGCATGAAACACGCCCTAATGGAAATACATATTATAAACAAGAAAAATAAACTTTTTTTTTCCGCAAATAATTATCAGCAAGAAGAGAGCTGAATTTAAAGGATGAAATGTTATAAATTAAATATGCAAAGGAAAGTATAAGCCACAACTAACCACAAAAAGCGAAAATGGTGAGGGTTTTAAAGTAAGTACACAAAAGGGAAATTACGTGAAAAGTACATTAACATTGGATTCCGGTTTCAATATTCTATAGTTCAAAAACTAAGCACAGTTGAAAATTGTGGTAATTTTCCAGAATCTGCCTAAAGTTATATAACTGTAATTTTAACTTTTGTAGCCCTGGAAAGAAAGGACTGGTGACAATTCAAATTAGTTTTTAATTTTGCAGACACTGAAGGATTCTTTCAGTTACGGCTAGTAAGAAATTTTTAATTTTTTCGCATTTTAATATAGAAATTTCCATAAATAAATTTGGCATTTTTATCCAAAAAAACTAATGATTAACGACAATAATTCAATTTTTCCGATATTTCAGTTTATATACAGTTTATTTCGTCAGGATTTCACCAGTCGATAGTTTAGCAAAAATTAAAGGTGGACTGTCTAATAAACTATGGTCGAATGTTGCTTCCTTGTTGATGTACCTACAGGGCATTAAAGAAAATAAATTATTTTAAATAATTTGCTGTAAATCAATAACAAAAAAAGTTAGCCTTCTGAAATTTTTCATAGATCTTTTTTTTTGTATTCTCTTATTAATAGTGGTTGCAATTATTTTATTTAGAACACAGAGGCGTGCGTACGGGTTTCTTCAAAAACAATTTATTGAATAAAACGTACACCACTGGTTTTTTTTGCAGCACCAATATGCAGAGAGTATTTTCCATTCAAATTAGAAACTTTTTTGTATCTTACAATTTCTTGATAACTTAACTTTTTTTTCTTATTTATTAAAGAGGTTCTTCCCTATTAGATTTCCGAAAAAAGCATCAGTACAAAGTTGTAGAGAAAAATATTTCCTACAACTTTCCTTTTAATATTTTTTTGATATTGTCAATATTTAAAAAGATATTTAACAAATAAGTTGCAAATTTTAGGGAAATTTTTCTCTAGTTAGGTACTACTTACTACTACTACTTACTACTCTTTCCCCAAAATTTTCAACTTATTTGTTGAATAACTTTTTAAATATCGACAATATCAAAAAAAGTTTAAAAGATAAATTGTAGGAAATATTTTTCTTTACAACTTTGTACTGACTCTTTTTTTCGAAAATTTAAGAGGAAAAAAGTTATTCAATAAACAAAAAAATCCAACCCTTAATTGAGGGCTGATGAAGGAAGGGCGGGGTCTACGAATACACAAACTCAGTTTTAAACTTTCAGGGTGACCCTCTAGAAGATTCTACAAAAATTGGCTGTAGGGTAAAAAAAGTCTATTTGAAGCCTTTTTTTCTCCCTTATTTACTGTACTATTAGGTTATTATGAGTTAAGTAATCAAAAAATTATAAGATACGAAAAAGTTTCTAAATTGAATGGAAAATACTCTCTGGATGTTGGTGCTGCAGAAAAACCAGTGGCGTACGTTTTATTCAATAAAATGATTTTGAAGAAACCCGTACGCACGCCTCTGTGTTCTAAATAAAATAATTGCAACCGCTATTAAGAGAATACAAAAAAAAAAGATCTATGCAAAATTTCAGAAAATTAACTTTTTTTGTTATTGATTTATAGCAAATTATTTAAAATAATTTATTTTCTTTAATGCTCTGTACCCCACAAAAAGGAAGCAACATTCGACCATAGTTTATTAGACAAACCACCTTTAATTTTCGCTAAACTATCGACTGGTGAAATCCTGACGATATAAACTGGGACACCCTGTATAGTAGTAGTATGTTGCTTCCTTTTGTTAAGATTTATACAATTTTTGAAGTTTTTTTATATAATTTTTGCATACTAATTAGAAAAAGGTGGATTTTTTTAGAAAATCTGCATGTCCAAAAAATGTAAAACAAACAATTATCCTGCAGGAAAGTGGATAAAGTTCATGAATATTTTATACTGCGCATGCGCATTCGGTAGTGCCAATTGCTTCATTGGCACACCTGTCATTGTGTGTAGAACAGCGTATAAAAAATAAATACTTAGTGCTAATTTAGAAATGGAAATCAGTATAATCTTGTCACTTTAAATTCTAAGCAAAGCAGTATTTTGAATCTTCCATCATTTACTCCAGTTCCCATCAACACTCACCTACATTTTCTAATTGCAATTTCAAGAGTACATTTCGCTCTGCATCTGAAGTGATAACTTATTATCAATTACTTGCTAATCCACTTTTCAATAAACTTCAATTTGAGCCATCATGATTGTGAGTTCCTTGCAAATTGATTTCTCTATACATGCTGCAGCATCAGACTCGGATATCGACTAACTTCAATTAGCTTCACATCTTGTTTAGTACATCTACATCAGCACAGTTAGTAGTAGTGCAGTTCGCCTCTGACATATACAACAATAGTTATTGATAGTTGGTTTAATTAACGCGTTAACAAAATTACTAGAGAAAAGTTCAAGCGGGAAATAATGAAGCTGTCCATCGTTTTCTGATAGAACAGTGAAAAGTTTTTCCTGTTGAAGGTAATCCAAACGAGCTCATCTTTTCCACTGGGTATCGAGTTTCGCAAGTTCACACCGTTATAGTTTGGAGTATCTTTTTACCGTGACTACTTACTATAGACACGTTCGATTTTTCGTTTTCGTTTGTAATTTCCTAGTTTAGAATTTACTAAACTTTAAAATTGCTTTGCTCGCCAGGTTTCGTTATCTGAAGTATGCTATTAAAGTTGTAACCCTCCAAGATATTTGTGATTAACTTATGAAATAATTTCAGGCTACTCCCACCAGATTTTTTTTTAAAGCACTTCTAAATTCCCCGTAAAAATCTGCTATTTCGGTTTTTGTTGAACAGCCCATTAAGCAAGTTGAGATATAAAATATCAAAGGCACTTGTCCTTTACATGGATAAACAAAAGTTACTTTTACAAGTGCTGCGATGCGCGAAAATATCACATTTTCCTAATACAGTTCAACAGACTTGAGCCTGCTTATACGAAATTATTTCTACATGTTTTTGACAAAACCAATAAAGGACAAAAAACCGTACACAGGAATTTTATTAAAGCAGGAAAATATTTTATTTACTAAATATAATATCGTTGGCAACAAAAGCGGATCAGAAAAGAAAAACAGGTAGGTAGGTATAAGATGAAATAACATAAAATACTATGAGAGTCAGACAGGTTTCAACTAGTAGCGTGGCGTGGGCCAAAACAAAAAGAAATATGGAGCGGTTTCAGCGGTTTCCTCCAGCTCTTATTATTTATTTCTATATTTGGCAGGAAAGTGATTGGAAAAGCAACACAATAATCTCTACCTATTACTTTTCCAGCACATAAAATCAAGTCTGTCGGTAGGTATTCTGAAAAAGTGGCGAAGGAGCTTTTTCATGTAATATTAATTGCAAAGTGCGCCACTGCTTTTAGTTAATAAATTAAGTTTGTATGTAAACCAAAGACTTAATAAAATGAGACATCCCCAGTATTTTTCAATTCACTAAGAGTGAGATTATAGCGCATGCGCATAAAAAGGCTTTATAGAAAGAGGGGAGATTCTCTACTCTTTAAGTTGTTTATTCTGTGTAATTGTTGAAAGAAGTTTTGAATATGATACTACGAACCCTAACAACTAAATATTCGGACAAAAGTAAATTTTAGAAGTATGAAAGGAGAACTTGAAATTTTACGCAAATAATTAGTAAACACCTAACAATACAATAAGATAAAGACTTAATAACAATATTATGCATGAAAGAAAATTATTTATTGAATTTAACAATATTTTAACCACAATAATTAGCAAACTTTACAAAATGAATTTGCAAATAAATGTTGGGATAATTTTTAATTTAGGACCATTAATAAGAGGGTACGTCTCCTTTTGCTTTAATACCTGCCTGTATGCTAGCAGGCATTGTATTTATCAAATTTTGATAGAATTCTGGAGTGAAACTGTCCCAAATGTCTTCTATTTTGGTCTTTAAGTCCCCAATGGTTCTTGGTGGATTATTGCGTAGAATACGTTTAATTTTATGATAAAGAGTTTCAATGACATTTAAGTCCAGACTGGATGAGGGGCATGAAAGCACCTTTATGTCGTTTTCCCCAAGTTCCAAAACTGTGATTTATTAAAAACCGTCGTTAGAAAATTAAGTCACATTTTTCAAGTGCAATTTTAAAGCTACGAAATATGCTTAAAATCATCAAATAAAGACTTGGTGATTTTGTTCTACATAAGACCAATATCCAGCTTTGCAATAAAGTAAATTTTACCAAAATCCAACCAGTGGTTCCAAAACTGTGATTATTTTAATGTAGGTAGCACCCTGAAAAAACACGTTTTTTGAAAAGTGAACTGTGGAACTCGAAAAAAATGCAAAAAAAAATCATATTAACATTTCAGGATTTTTTCAATATAGTACGATTATTGAGCTTTGATTTAAATGTTTTTTGAGACAAATCCAACCAGCGGTTTCAAAACTGTGATTCTTTAAAACAGTTACTATAAAATTTTATCATTATTTTTAAAGGTGCAACTTTGAAGCTCCGATAAATGCCTAAAATTACCGAATAAAAACTTGTGTAACTTTTTTGTATAGAAAACCAACATCCAATTTTGCAATAAAGTAAATTTCATCAAAATCCGACTACTAGATCCAACGTTTTGAAAATAATAATAATTCTTTGTTTCTACAATTTTCCCATCCTGCTGGGTTAAAGTGCCACAGTTTTGGAACCGCCGAGCGGATTTTTACGAAATTTACGTTTTTATATAACTAAATGTTGGCATTATAACAGAAAAAACCATCAATATTATGGAAGTTAATTTAGATAACTTTTGCGCGTATGGAAAAAAGACAATCAAATTTACTTTTGTCCATCAAATTTACTTTTGTCCGAACATTTAGTATCTTTTCACTTAGACCAAAACTGAAAAAAAAAATTCAGATTTTTGACAACATAATTTTAAACTTGATTAAAGGCTATTTTTCTGTAACCACTGTGAATTTGGTGCAGATTTCCGTTTTTATCCCCACAAAATTTTTTGTTGTTCCCAAAAGTTTAGAGACAATTCCCCATTAACTCGTATAAATATTGACCGAAGCTCCTAAATGAAAATTTAATGACCCCAACACAATCAATTCCAGGGAATCGATCGGCGTATAAAACTTTTTTAATTAAACCATCTCTTTATTAAAGTGGTTTAATCTTAAAACGGCAATTGCAATTCGAGCCGTGCTCCACCAGATAACAATTATAATTAACTGTTTCGTGTGGAATTAAATGATAATCAAGAAATAAAATCCGTGCGCGCACACAACAGATTTCGGTAAAGCGTTTAAAATTTTACTTCGTAAATGCAGATTCACATCGGGGAAAATCCAAAAAAATCTACTTTGTGCTCTAAGAGGAAATAAAATAATTAAAATTTTATAAATTCATACTGCTCTGTGCGCTTGGAACTTTTTCTCTATGCGAAATATTTGCATTTTTACGTTTGTTGAATGTAAATATCTCTTCGCCTTTTGAAGGATAATTGCGTGCAAAAATATAAACAAGTTTTGTTGATGGTGGTAGCAAAAAGCAGGATAAAGCGGAGCAGAAAAAATAACTCCTTTACAGCTGGTGCGGATAAATATTCGCCAGGTCCAGGGAAAAGAAGCGTGCGGTTTTAAACTAGCCATAAATATCCTTTGATGAGAAAAAATAAAACTGGGAAGTGGCCAAATAAATAATATATTGTTTCTGTTTGAAAATAACACCATTATTCAAGTAAATTGCTCGAATTATCGACGAAAGTTTTAAAAATCTGCCAGGGTGACTGAATTGAAAATTTTTTAAAATCCTCAAGGACCAAGCTATATATTATTTCCACCTTGTCTGTGTGACATAAACCGAAGAAACAAAGCTGCTTAAATCGACTTGATTGAACCACACAAGCAGGGATTTCCCCCGAGGACTTTTATTTTCCGCAAAAACTTTTAAATTCCAACTTTTAAAACAGATTCAAACTTTCTTGCTGCTAGCAAGTTGGTCTTGACAGATTGACTTTTCTAAGCAGGCCGATGCTATCATTAACTTTACATTTCGATTGCAACAGTTTTCTCCGCCTTCAGGCTATTCTTACATATCTATTAAGCTGTTATGTATTGTGTGGAATCGATCATTTCCACATCAAAACAAAATGATTGATGAGCGGAATATAGAAAATTCCATAACGTTTACGAATAAATAAGAGGGAGGAATATGTTGAGGAAATATGTATGAATTTTCTGACAATCGTCAATAAACAACAGACTATCGTATTAATTAAATTAAAATTCTTCAGATTTAAATCAACTTAACTTTAACTATTATTAAGACAAAGGTAATCAAGAAAAATAATTATTCGTTAAGGTTAACTATCGATTGAAAAACCGACCCTAAAAGTTGTCCTTATTATTTACAATCCTAATTAATTAACAACACCTACAACCTAAAGTTTCATTTTTAATTTAATAACTCCTAAAACAAGTAAATTATGTAGTCGGTACCTAACACAGAAATATTTTAATTATAGAAATACAAACAGCGCTGGAAAGCATTTTCCTAATTGAACTAAAATGCACTTTATTAAAACATTCTCACCACACGCTTTCGCTCACATTCAAACCCACATGTGCAGTTTTTCTCCATTGCAATTTCCCAACATCATTATATTCCATCATATGCACTTTCTATTTTTGGTATCAATTTTAATTCTGCTTAAAACTAATACAAACCATTTGATTGCTATTCCTGTATTTTGTATCATGTGTAAAGCTTGAGACGCTTAATTGAATGCCCGCTCGTACAATTTCCGTTCTACGAAACGCAAGAAAACTGAATTAAGTAGTATTACTGAGACGCAGCTTATAATCCGCCTGAAATGTGCTTTAGCATACATCTAACTGAAATCACGTACTTTTTAGTTGATCCCACGTTGGAAATTTTGTCACGAAAGCTATTTTAAGAGGTGCATTGAAAACGATTTTTTATAAAAAAGACAATCATCATTGTCTGGTAAAATACGGGGTATTAACTGTAATAATAGACGAAAGGTCGCATCGGTGCTTGGGTGAAATTGCAGGAACTTGGCAGGAATTATTAAATAAATTCATCTTTAGAGGTGCTCTAAACCTAAATAGGGACAAAATTAAAATTCCTAGCGATAGAAAAACGACAGAGGGGGCCAAAGTGATACAAACGATATTTAATCATGGAATTAGTTTGCTTTAAATTCAAGCAAAAACTTATATTTTCAACATTTACCAAGAATAAAATATCGTCCTCAATTTAGCATTGGGGGTTTAGCGGGGACAGCAGAAATTACTTTCTGTAGTAGGTGGTATTATTATTAGATCGATAAGCTTTGTGTAACAACAGGTTTGTTAATAAATAATGAAGAATCTTCCTGCAAGCGAAATGAAAACAACTTTAATAAAACTGACGATTATATTTAAAATTATAATGCAACATGTAGACAGAAGATGTCGTTGGAATAAGCTATCAACAGCGTCATCTTTAATCTTTACTTCGAATAAACTACCATTAAATTTGAGATGTTAATTACTTTTCGATTACAGGAAAACTTTTCAGCCCAGGTGAAGGAAATCCAATAGCACACACTCTATAAAAAAATATAGGAGTAGGTGGAAATAAACTTGTGAAAGTTCAAAGCAAATAAAACAAATTCAAAGTTAACAACCTTAAAAATCGCCGGCAAAATCTACTCTCCGTT